>OY728148.1:794600000-799400000 GCA_963277665.1 Viscum album | reverse complement strand
AATCTAAATTTCATAGAATTCAGAATTTGAATTTCTGAGAATTCTTATCCAAAAAATATAATACTATATTTATAATTATTTAATGGATTCTGAGGTTTTAGATGTGAACCTGATTTTTATATTTAGGAATCAAATTAGTTTGATTTAGAGAAACAATAACATAAAGAATGATAACAAGGTAAGGAGAAAACTTCCATGGGAATGGAAAATTTTTCTCAATAAGATAATTCTTAAGGAAAAAATTTCCCTAGAGATAGAGAGTTTGTGATTTTCAAAACATAAAAGTGTGAGAAATTCATAAGGAAACCTTATTGACTCAACAGTCACATGATCTGGTCCTTGTCTAATGTATGATTCTCAAGGGATCTTAATGTGTTAAAAATTTCATTTTTATAAGGTACATGATAGAAATAGGTTCATTAGGCTTCATCTTAATTATTTCATACATAATTGTGTTTGTATTAAGTCTTATATCCTTAATAGTAGTTGATCTTTCATGAGACTTATATTATGGTATCCCAGATTTCATAGTCAGATTTTCATACTGATATTATATTAAAATCTTCATATTCTAAATCACAATAAAGGGAATTCATTTCTTAAAAATTATTATTATAATCAAGATTTATAACATCATACCTATTATTTCTAGTAGCAATATTGTGTTTTTATTTATCGTATATTTCTATCCAAAATTCAAATACCATAAACTCTATATGAATTTTCTTTTTATTTTTCAATTGATCATAATTGTCACTATAAGAAAGGGAGGTTTTTTGGTAGAATAACTTTCTTGTATAGAATCCATTTAAGAACTAAATTTATAAATTGGATAAAAATAATATATTTATGGATTAAATAAAATAATTTTGGAAAATAATATGAATACATTAATATAAAATAAAATATTTTTGGACACAAAATGTTTTTTGGAGTGTGTAACATAATAGGGCGGTGGTGGTGGGGGTGAACTGAGTGCCCAATAAAATTTATTCTATAAATTGATTAAAATAGATTCCACCAGTTAATTTAACAATGCAATAGTTAAAACAAACAACAGAAAATTATATGTTCTAATCACTCAAAATATTTCATAAATTATTTATTAGTTCTTGGGTATACAATATTAAATATATCATAACCATTGGAAATAGTTTACGTAATAAAAATCTTATAAAATCACTATTTATGGTTTACTACCAAATTATTAATTTTTATTACACTTTAAGATATTTTATTTTCATCAAATTGATTGAAAAAAAAAATAAAAAAAATAAACTGTGGAATTTTGAATACAAGAGGATCAATCTCAGGATAAGACATAGTCCACTCCAATTGGTATTCACCTTCCAATGTGACGTTTATATAAATAAACAATTTGATCCACAACTTGGATAGGGTTTTACAACAATATACAACCATCCCAACTACACATGGACTCTTCTACCATTATCCATGAGAGTAAAAAACATAATAGATCACACAAGTCCTATTCCATAGTTTCCATTGTAGTAAAGGTGTAAAACGAGTGAAGACAATATCTATGTATCTTCCTATTATAGAAGAAGATATTGTGAGTATATAAAATAGAGTAAAGAATACAGTTCTTTTAATTTAAATAATAATAATTAAACTGTGAAATAAGATTATAAAGTAATAGAAATGTTGGGTTTCTTATATAGTTGAGCTAGTTACTCCTCGAATGTTTTTTGAAAAATAATCTCAAGTCAGTATCCTAAAACATTAGGAACATATAGTATAATGGATACATTTTTTCTTGAGTGTAATGAAATTAGATTCGAAATTTTATTCAACATACATAGTTTTTTTAGTTGTATTAGACAATGAAACGTTCTAAAACACTTGTTTTTGTGTAGTTTTTTGTGTGTTCAACTTTTAGTGCATCGTTCTCTACATATCACTGTATTTTTTGAGGTAGTATACTTCTCTCTTTATCAGGAGAGGCAAATATATCCGGATCCTCTCTGGTTATTTATAATATATGTTTAACATATATATTAAATCATTCTATAAAAAAATTAAGAAAAAATAATTATAATTACACTTAGAATTAATTATAATAAACCATCTGTAAGATTTATTTAATTCAAAAATATCAGAAGAGGAATAGTGATGGTGAGAAATAAATAGTGACTCATGGTCAAGGGGTCTCTTGTTCTAGCAATGTTTTTGACTAACGATGTTACGACCCACCCTCTAGGGCCCGTGTCGTAACTACCCCAAGCCCGCCTTCTATAGGCAAGGGGATGGAGACTTGCATCAAAGGTGTAAATCCCTATAACTGGGAAGGCATTCCCTTTATAAAACATAAAAACAAACAACCAGAGGATAAGAGGATGCAAACACTAATTAAAAAATATATTACAAGGGTACTAAATGTAATGGGGGCTAGAATACAAGCCCAACTGTAAAGTAAAAATACAACTGAGAGCAACTAGAACTGAAAGAAAAATAGCTGGAAGGTTTCTAGCAGCTCCAGGATCGTCCACCACAGATCCTACATGAATGGTAGGAACAGATAGCCTCCACAGTGGTCCACATCTGTCTGTCTCCTCTGGGTACCATCTCGTGGTGATGTCCACCTCTGGGTACTATCCACTCCCTGCACACTCTGCCGCTATCAGCGTTGTCTGTCTTCTGCATCCAACAAAACGAGGTGCGAGAATAGCCTGTGCAGGGGTGAGCATAACGATACTCAGTAGGGTCTCCGAGACCCTCATTGTCCCACAAAATCCAACAAGGATAAACCACAATGTATGAATCAACAAATAACTATTATATAGGTATATCTCATTCATTAACATAAGTTATCTTTTAACCCATCTCAATCATGAGGAAAACACAAAACTCATTGATTCAGCTCAAACAATGATTTTTTATTTTCGAAACAACGACTTTTTGAGAACTCTTCCTCTGTCGAAAATAGTGGGCCTGTAGCAACACAGAGGAGCTTCTGACTAGCCATGGACAGCTGAGATACACCTCTTGTCGAGTACCGCGGGTCTGCCGCCAACTACCAGGCCCTCCATCCGTTGTGGTTCTGCCACCAAATACTGGGCGCTCACCATAATATCCTACAGAGGTAATCCTCCTGTCGTGTACCGCATGTTTTCTACCAACTACTAGCCGCTTCGTCCGCCATGGGTCTACCGCCAAATACCAAGTGCTCACGACTGGGCTAGTTGAATCACTCTGAGTCTAATCAGTCAAGTAGTCATCTGGACTGTCAGCTACTAGGTATCCTCACTCTGCATGCTCATCTCCGGGAGGATCCTCTCCATGAGCTACTAGTTGATACTCCATGTGTCACAAAGTCTCATGTGGAAGTATCTCAATGGACCGCCACGTCATAGGGGTCTCAACGCATTAGATGACGCGTCAATCAGAAACTCGGTCTATGAGATATAATCCTTTTCGTCCCAGGGGCCCGGTTGGTTTCATGTATGAACCAACCTAAACATATCTCAATATTACCCTTAACTCTCGTGGGGTATTCTCAAAGGGAGGACTTCGTTCCATGAATATTGACGCCACCGATGGTTAGTCAAACGGATGCCTGTAGCCCACGATATGGGCGAAAAGGTGTATTCGGGCCATAGAGGGTCTGAGTCCGGTCCGACCCAGTCGACCCAACCTGGAATGACCCTGTCCATGGGTCTGAATCGGTCTATGGGGGCAGCCAGAACCATGGGTGCAGCCCGACCTGAAGAGGTGGCTCGGCCCGAAGGCCGGACCAAGCCCGAGGGTGGCCCGACCCGAGGGTGGCCCGACCCTAGGGCGGCCCGATTGCCCGGTTAGCCCATCGTCCCAGTCAGCCTGGCGACCCGGCTGCCCGGTTGGGGACCGCCTTAGCTGCGGATGGGGGGGGGGGACGACATGCCACCTCGCACGATAACGGCTTACCCGTTCGGGTTGAACCAAACCAGTGTTGGGTGGCATAGGGCCAGCTCACGCAGGACCTGACGGGGTCCCACACCTCTTGTATGGCCCGAGCAGCCAGGTGATCCGCACCACAGTGCGTCATGACAGTGTTACCCCACTCCGCTGCAGCCAGGCCTAGTCACAGCCTCATACTAGTCTCCACGTGGTGTGATGGTGCCACACTCCTCATCCGACTACTTCGACCCTCCTGGCTGCGGCCCCTCTTTCTGGCGCAGTGCGATGGCACTCCGCACCTCTGACACCCCTGCAGCCCGACTGGCCGAGGTTCGGTTCATAGCACGACACAGCGGTGGCGCGCCCTTTTGGCGACATGGCGGCCTTGCACCACCGACTTCTTCACGGCCGGCTCGTTTCCGGTCTCCGTGTATACCGCCTCCGTCGTTAATGAACAATAACAAAAAAACAGGAGTGTCGGGTCGTGTTCGTGTGGTCCGAACCCTCCTCATTTCAGTGATATCATTCGATTCTCATATGAGAAATTTGTATGACGAAGAACGATTTCAAAAAAATTCAAACCCCCTACATTGATTGTCGCTCATTAACGATGTCATGGGAAGCGGACATCATTACGTTGACGTCGGGAAGAAGACGAAGAGGTCGAGGAGGAATGATTTTGGGTAGATGAGTCAAGAAGTCATCATCGGCGTTCTTCATGGGTGGTGGTGATTCCTACACTTTCTTCAGATCAAGATGGAGAAGGCGGTGCTCATCGTTCTTAAGTGGAAAGAGCATTCATCGTGTTCTTCGTTGAGAGGATGAAGTTCTCTTTTAAGTCCCACCCAAAAGAATTTCCAACCAAATGACATAATAGCTTTGTCTATTATTTAATTGTTGTCCTGAATTCAAAAGAATTCAACAAGAGATAATTAATTAATTACAAGAGTTTAATTATTTAATTGTTAGAGAGTTGTCACATTAATGTAATGGGGGAAGGTGGAGAGTTTAACCCACATAAATGAGAGGTTAAAGGTGTTACAAAATTAATGGGGAGTTTTAAGAGTTAATAAACTCATGTGGGACCCACAAAATAAAATCCTCCCAAGGTAGGTTATGTGCGGGTGGCCCCCACCACTATCCTCCACGTGGAGGTTTTAACCACCATAAAATAAAAATATGTTAAATCTTATTTTTATTTAATTGTATTTAAAAACCCCAAAAACTATCATCCACTCTCATTAAAAGGAAACTGCGGTGAAGGTCTCTTTAAGCATTCACTAACGCTATGAGTTCAACAGTGCCCTCAGATTTCAGTTTCGAGCACCGGTTGAAAAGATATAAAAATACCACTCGTACGTTTACTTAATGTACATGAAAAATAATTCAGAAATTGATTACAGGCACACCAGGCCTTATAATCAAGAGTCGTTAGAAACTGTGGACTTGTAAAATTCCCATGTATTAAAATAGATTCCACGGGAAATACGGGTATATAAAATTTCTCCACCTCAGGGTGTTACATCCTTGTAAGCTACAACTCAAACTAATGGAACAAATGGGGGTACTAACCACGCATCAGAGCCTCCCTCTCCCATTTTCCCTTATGGAGGTTCTTGTACTACCAACGAACGTGAACCAGAGGTATCGACCATCCACCTAGGACCTGCTCCTATTGATTCTCAATCTCCACTGGATCCTCCGTGAAATTGGCCCTGTCATCGATGTCCAGCTCTCCATGTTTGATGATGTGCATAGGGTCGTGAACATATCTCCTCAACTAAGATACGTGGAATTCGTCATTCACCTGGTACAACTGAGGTGGTAGAGATAAGAAGCAAGCCACATCGCCTACTATGTTCAGGACCAAGAAGGTTCCAATTAATCGCAAAAATAACATTCCGCCTATGCCAAATCTACGCAGGCCTTGTCGAGGTGAGACCCGTAGAAAGACATGGTCCCCATCCTCGAACTTTAGAGGTCTTCGTCCCCTGTCAGCATATGATTTCTTCCTACTTTGTGATGTCGTCATCCGCTCCTAGATGATCTCCACCTTCATCTGTTGTAGCCTATACCATCATTGCTCCCACTAGTGCTGACTCCCCTGGGTCTGTCCAGCACTGTGGTGATCTGCAAGGCCGACCATAAAAGGCCTCAAAAGGTGACATACCTATGGTGGAGTGGTAGCTATTTCTATAGGAAAACTCCACTAAAGTCAAGTGATCCTCCCAACTGCGACTGAAGTCAACGACACATGCACAGAGCATGTGCTCGAGGGTTTGAATAGTCTTCTTGGTCTGACCATCCATCTGAGGATGGAAGGTAGTGCTTAGACATTATTGTGTCCCAAAATCCTCTTATAACCCCTTCCATTGTCGGGAAGTGAAGCGCGAGTCAAGGTTGGAGACAATAGAAGAAGTTACTACATGAAAACACACTATCTCCTGCACAACGAGTTTCCCAAGCTCTCAACATAACTCTTATCTCTGGTCGATAGGAAGTGGGCCGACATGTTGAGTCAGTCGACGATCACCCATATCAAATCATGACTTCTGGATGTACATGGAAGACCCATCACGATGTCCATGGATATCCCATCCCACATCCACTCTAGGTCCTTTAAGGTATGGAACAAGCCTACAAGTACCTAGTGCTCCGCCTTCACTTGATAACAAGTGAGGCATCATGAGACAAACTCTACTACGAACTTCGTCATACCCAGCCACCAATGCTGTTGTTGAAGGGCTTGGTACATCTTCTCCACACATGGATGTACCGCTAGAGAGGAAGTGTGGAACTCCCTCAACACCTTCTCCTGAAGTGCAACTGGTACCATGGTATGTCATCTGAAGTGGAAGATGTGGTCCCCACCATCAGAAAATTCATCAGGTGCCTGCCCTGTGGATATTTGAGCACGTTGTGTCTCATAGTCAGTGTCTCCACGATGCACCTCCCTGACCCACTGAAGAAGTGTAGGAGTGACTATACAAGACTAAAGATAGGTTGCTCCATCAATATCCACAAAGGATATCTGTAAGGATTCTAGCTGTTCTGTCGCCTCTCCTAGTAGCTAAATACCAGATATTTTGCTGAGAGCATCTACTACAACTTTCCCCTTCCCAGGAGTATAGACTATTCAAAGTCATAGTCCTAGAAGGACACAAGCCATCACTGTCGTCTTAGGTTCAGTTCCTTCTGAGATAAGATATTCCTAAGAATCTTGTGATTAGAGTACATAGTAAAATGTTTTCCCATTAGATAGTGCCACCACATTTTCAAGGCTAAGACCACTGCTTCTAAATCCAGGTAATCTGTTGCATTGTTCTTCTCATGCTATCTTAGCTGCCGAGAAGCATATGCGATCACTGCTCACTCCAGCATTAGGACACAACCAAGTCCATTTCTGGATGCATCACAGTAAACTACATACCATATTCCTTCCTCAGGAAGTCTCAAGATAGGGGAACTAGTCATCCAATGCCTCAGCTCCTGAAATCTCTACTGGAATCCCTCTTAGCACACGAAGGGTTTCCCCTTCTTCCTAAAGGATGATATTGGTGCCGATACTTTTGGAGAAGTCTGGAATGAATCAATAATAGTTTCCAACCAAGCCTAGGAAACTTCGTAAATCCATCACACTACTAGATGGATCCCAAGGAAGCACTTCCTCAATCTTTTGCTGGATCTACGGCAACTCAAACCTCCGAGATGTCGTTTCCCAAGAAATGAACCTCTCAAATCCAGAACTAGCACTTCAAGAGATTACCATACAGATGGTTCTCTCGGAATGTGTTCAGTACTACCTGCAAATGGTAGGAATGCTTCTCCTCAATAGTCGAGTAGATCCAAATGTCGTCGATGATGACTACGATGAAGAAATCGAGGTAAGGCTAGAAGATCCTATTCATGAGACTCATGAACACATTCGGAGCATTATTTATGCCGAATGTCATAACCACGAATTGGTAGTGGTCGTAATGACACCTGAAGGTAATCTTCCGCACATCCTCATCTCGATCTCTGAGCTGGTGATATCCTGATCTGAGGTCTATCTTCGAGAACCATCGTGCACCATTGAGCTAATCAAAGAGGTCGTCAATCCTCGGATGTGGGTACATGTTATTCATGGTCACCTAGTTTAGGCGACGGTTGTCAACAACGATCCTCAAGCTCCCATCCCCCTTCTTAGAGAACAGAATTGAGGCTTCCAAGGGAGAAACACTGGGCCAGATGAATCCATTCCCCCATAAATATCCTCATGTTGCACCAAAAGCTCATCACGATCAAATTTAGCCATATGATAAGCTGGAGTTGATATTGGTGTCGTCCCAAGGTACATGTCAATGTATAATTCCACCTCTATTTGAGGAGGTAGTCCTGGAACATTGTCAGGGAAAACATCAGTGTACTTGTCCTCCACTACAGGATAAGTTGGACTCTCCACATCAATTTCTCCGAGGTTAAGGAAAGATAACTAGTGAGTGATCGGGTGCACCCTGTTCCGAGTATGCATGTCATGCGCTGCAAAGGTTCCCTTGTCTCTAGTGAAGGTGATCCTAGTCCCATCTATGCGGATACACCACACTTTTTTCATAATACAGTCAATCTGACCACAAAATATAGATTACCAGTCCATACCCCAGATTACGTCGTAAGGACTCGACACCACTACAAGGAGATCCCCGCCGAATCTCTCGCATCGTAGAGTAAGCTCACACTATTGGCACCAGTGCGTAATCTTTGAGTCTTGTCCTGTATGTGTATCTAGCTGTAAGGATCGAGGTAACCACTCTGTCAGAATCTCCAAGCTCCGAATGAGGGTAGTTGAAATGAAAGAGTGACTGGAACCTGTGTCTATTAAAACTGCAGCTATGGTTTAGTAGACACAGATCATACATTATATCATCCTCATAGCAACATGGTCATATGCATCAACTACATGAAGTTGTGCTCTGCCCTTTCCACCAACTCCCTATGGTCGGGGTGGACCTCCTGATGGTGGTGGTAGAACCTCTTAACATAGACCGCCGCCAGCTGCTTGACCATCTCCTTTTCCACGTCCGACTACGCCCTATGTACTGCTTCGATATAACCTATTACTCTACCTATAAGGTCCATCAACTATTTGCTGATCATCAGAGCGGCAGGTCAGAATGTCACGAGCCATGTGACCAAGCCCACCACAGGAGTAACACTATCTGTTCATGGCATGCTTGGCTCTATCTCCACTCTCGGTGTCCCGCTCAACCGATCCTGAGTCGTGTGGTTGACCACCTGTAGGTCTGGTCCTCTTAGACCTTTGTGTCATCTATGTACTTCCGATTGTAGAAGACCCCGGTGCACGTCGACCAGTGGTGGGTCTCGCTGCTGGAAACTGCTCAGCAAAGAAACTCTCTACTAGGATGAATCTCTCCATCACTCCCACCTGCGTCAGAATGCTGAAGGAGATCATCAAGGCCCTATTCTCTCAACTAATCCCCTGATCGAACGTCCAGTCCTGGATGAATGGGTATCATACCATATATTTGTAATAGCGTGAATGGTCAGTGAACCTCACTGAGTACTGAGTTACACTCATCTTTCCTTTCTGCAGATGAAGTAGCTCCTGTATCCACATCACTCGTAGGGTGACTAGTACAAACTCCACTGAGAATAGGCCCTCGAAGTCTGACCATATGAAGTGCTGCCACATCATGGAACTGGAGCATTAGGAACCACTATCTACCTGCTGCTGCATGAAGAAGGCTGGCATCAAGGATCACCATGTAGTCTTCTTGTGTCACTACTAGCTTGAATACACTCACCACATCCTCCATCCAATCCTCAACTGCCAGTGGGTCTATCTCTCCCTAGATCCTGGGTGGCCTCTGGCGCTAGAACTCATGCAATTTTCTCATGCGGCGTGCATCATTTGCTGCTGGGGCTGGTGGAATCGGTGGACCAACGGGTGGTGGTAACGCTGGTGCCTATACTTGACAGGGGACCTGCACTTCGTCCTCGTCGCTCGGTAGGCTGTCAATACGTACAACTCTCAGGTCTCAAACTAGTCATCCGTAGGGAGGAATCCTAATAGAAATAGATGCGACACGGTCAAATAATTATACCTGGTGAGCTGACCTCGTTTGAGCTGAAAATATTTTGAATCACACGTTCTATCAGTGTTTTCGTGCAATAAGTCGGAAATTAGTAGCCAGGGTCCTGGTGTACGGATACATTGACCACTACACCAACACAGGACTCCATGAATAGAAATACACACTCGGTACCCTTAACTCTATTGCTTCACAGAAAAGAATGATCAGAGTTTTGAGTTCTACGGTAGAACAGAATCCTTAGATTCCAATTTGTCATGACCCATCCCTCAGGGCCCATGTCGTAACAACCACAATCCCTCCTTCCATACGCCATGGTATAGCAACTTGGACTAAAGACGTAAATCCCTATAACTGGGAAGGAATTTCCTTTATAAAATGTAAACACACACAACAAGAGTACAAGCGAAAGAAAACAGTAAGTAAAAACTGTATAACAAGTGTAATTAAATTAATGGGGGCCAGAATACAAGCCCTACTGTAATGTACAAATATAACTTAAAGCAATTACAACTAAAAGAAAAATAGATGGAAGGTGTCTAACATCTCCTAGATCGTCCACCATGGGTCCTATCTGAAGGGTAGGTACAGATAACCTCCACAGTGCTCCACATCTGTCCGTCTCTTCTGGGTACTGACTCGTCGTGAAGTCCACCTCTGGGTACCTTCCAGTCCCTACACACTCCTCCGCGGTTAGCATTGTCCGTCGTCTACATCCCATACAATGAGGTCCGGGCATAACCCGTGTAGGGGTGAGAATAACGATACTCAGTAGGGAACCTGTGACACTCAATGTCTCACAAAATCCAACAAGGATAAACTACAAAGTATGAATCAATGGATAACCATTGCTTAGGTATATGCCCATACTAATACCTATGTTATCTAGTAACCTATCTGAATCATCATGAATACACAAAAGTCATTGACACAGCTCAAACTAGGATTTTTCATTATCGAAACCATGGATGTTGGAGAACTACTCCTCTATCGAAAATAGTGGGAATGGCGGGACAATGAGGCACTTATCACTAACCATGGACTGCTGAGATACTACACCTGTCGAGTACCATGGGTCTGCTGCCAACTACCAGGCGCTCCGTTCATTGTGGGTCTGCAGCCAAATACGGGGTGCTCCCCCGCATATCCTATAGAGGTACTACTCTTTTCGAGTACCACAGGTCTGCTGCCAACTTCACGTCGCATCGTCTGGCATGGGTCTGCTTCCAAATACCGGAAGCTCTCAACTAGGCTAGTCGAATCACTCTGAGTCGAATCGGTCAAGCAGTCGTCAGGTCTGTCGGCTAGTAGGTCTCTTCACTCTGCCTGCTCGTCTTTGGGAGGATCCTCTCCACAAGATAGTAGTCTATACTCCATGTGTCACGAAATCTCATGTGTATGTATCTCAAAGGACTTCCACGTCATAGGGGTCTCAACGCATCAGGAAGCACGTCAATCAGACGTCTGGTCTGTGAATTATTTTCCTTTTAGTCCAGGGAGCCCAGTTGGTTTCATGTATTAACCGACATGACTATATCTCAACTATACCCTGATCTCAAGTGGGGTATTATCAAAGAGACAACTTCATTCCATGAATATTCGTACCATTAACGGTTCATCAAATGGACGCACAAAGCCCTTGATATGGTCGACAAGGTGTATTCAGGCCATAACGGGTCTGGATCCAGTCCGACCTAGTCAGACCAACCCAGCCCGACCCAGTCCGTAGGTATGACCTAGTCGAAAGGGGCAGCCGGAACCGTGGGGGCAATTTGAACTATGGGGGAGGCCCATCCTGAAGGCGTGGTCGGGCCCTAGGGTGGCCCGGCCCGAGGGTGCACGACCTGAAGGCGGCCCGGTCGGCCTGGCGACCCAGCGGCCCGGCGGGGGACTGCGTTAGCTACATCCAGTGGAAGAAAGCATGCCCCTGGCACACGAACCAGTGTTGAGTGGCACCGGTCCAGCATAGGCGGGACCCGACGGGGTCCCGCACCTCCTGGCTCTCCCGAGCGGCCAGCCGCTCTGCACCACGGTGCGGCGCGATGGCGTCAGGACCCTCCACCGCGGCCCGGCCTGGCCATGGCCTCTTGTAGGTTGTTGTGTGGCGCAATGGTGCCATGATCCTCAGCCGACTGTCGTAGCCCTCCGCCGTGACCCACCTGGTCATGGCTCAGTTCTTTATACGGTACGGCGGTGCCACTTCCTTGTGGTGACACGGCCGCCTTGCACCGTCGGCTTCTTAACAGCAGGCTTATTGCCAGTTTCCGCGTGTACAGCCTCCATCGTCAATGAAAAAAAACAAACAAAATGGGGGGGTTGGGCCTTGATCGTGCGGTCCGAACCCTCCTCGTCACAGTGATATCATTCGGTTCTCATACCATAAATTTGTACGAAGAATAACGTGTTCAAAACAATTCAACCCCTCTACCTCGATTGTAGTTCATTGACAAAGTCGCCGGAAGCAGACGTCGTTCTGTTGACGTCGGGTAGAAGATGAAGAAGTCAATGAAGAATGATTCGGGGATGATGATTCGAGATGACATCGTCGGCATTCTTTGTGGGCGGCGGTGTTTCCTCTACATGCTCTAGTTTTAGAGGGAGAAGACGGTGCTCGTCATTCTTCGTTGGACAGAGCGTTCTCCGTATTCTTCGTTGAGATTATGAAGTTCTCTCTCAAGACCCACCCGAAATAATTTCCAACAAAATGAAATAATATCAATGTCTATTATTTAATCGTTGGCTTCAAAATAAAAAGAATTAAAAAGGATCGAATTTATTAATTGCAAATCTTTAATTAATTAATTGTGAGAGTGTTGTCACATTAATGTAATTGGGGAATGACGAGATTTTATCCCACATAAATGGGGGGGGGGGGGTTAGAGGTGTTCCAAAATTAATGGGGAGTTAGACGAGTTATGAAACTCATGTGGGTCCCACTAAAAAAAATCCTCCCGAGAGAGGTTATGTGCGGGTGGCCCCCAACACTGACCTCCACTTGGTGGTTTTAACCACCATAAAATAACAATTAGTTAAGTCTTATTTATATTTAATTTTATTTCAAAACCCCAAAATCTATTTTCCACTCTCGTTAAAATGCAACTATGGTGAAGGTCTTAGTATGCATTCACCGACGTTGCGAGTCCAATGGTACCCTCATATTTCCGTTCTGAGCACAAGTTCAATAGATATAAAATCCCGATCATGCGTTTACTGAACGTACCTGAAAAAAACTTCAGAAATTGATTCTAGGCAAACCGGGCCACGGAATCAAGCGCCGTCAAGAATCTGAAGACTCCTAAAATTCCCATTAATTAAAAATAATTCCACGGGAAATACGGGTCTTTTCAAATGATTTCTATTTTTAATCCTATGTATTTATAATAGTTTCACTATTGACAATGTCTCATTATGGAATCATGTCTTTATAATGGTGTATAGGTAGATGGTGTATCATTATGGTGGTATGCTATCTTGACGGTGAGTCATTATTTGACACTGAGTTAGTCTCGATAGTGACTCATCCTCAGCGATGTATTAACCTCAATTGTGACTCATACCTATGAAAATTTCAACACCTGTCTCAGATTATAAGATGCTAACATAAAACATGAAAGACATTAATATTATAATATGAAATATTTTGTGATCATTAAAAGAAGGAGGACAACGATTTTCTTTTCAAATTCCCTGATAGTAGTTTATAAAAAAATCAATGGATAATATGAATTAATTTTCAAAATCATTGGTATTTTTTAAAATTTATTATTAATGTCATTATTGGAATAAGTACTTTGAATGAAATTAAAATATTTTAAAAAGAATAAGTATTTAAATAATTTATTATAATGTTTTAAAATGAATAAGTATTTTGAAAGTAATTATAGCATTATTAATATTAAAAGTATTTTAAAAATTTATTATAATAATTTCAATGGGTTAGGTATTTTCAATGGATTTTTTCAAATATTATTTCAAAGTATTTTCAAATATGTTTCAAGAAATAAATTATATTTAAAAAAGTGTTTTCAACATTATGTTTTGAAAATTATAACTATTTTTATGTGTTTATATATCTATACATTTTAAAAATTATTTCCAATAGAATTTTAAAAATTATTTCTAAATGTACATCCAAATGTATTTTAAAAAGTAGTTTCAAAATAAATTTTTAATGTATTTTCAAAAGGAATAATTATTTTTCAAAATGTTTTTTCACTATATTTTTAAAAACTACTTCTTAGGATATTTATCACACCCTTTTTTTTGTAAAATGGTTTTTGTACATTTATAGGTTGATAGATTTTATCATTGATAACGAGGTAGCATAATAAAAAGTTGAATTAATAAAATTTTATTCATTTTTTAACTCTTATAATACGGATGAGTGGTCTATTTCCTCAAAAGTCAGGAACCAAAAATATCTTCACATGTAGACGAAAATATATATTTTAGTTATTTATAATATATATATATATAATAAATTTTTTCCCTATCAAATATGGACGCATAATTATAGGGAATCACAATATCATAATCTCACATTGTTAATGGATTCAAACCTCTACCATCAATTGTTTTCCCTAACAAGTCCATCATTAATATAACGTAATGTGAAACATATTTACACAACATAAATACAACATGCATTAACCTTGGTTCACCTGCACTATATTATATGGAGTAATTCACCACTTCATTTGAAATATTAATATAAAAGGCATCCAAAAATCACACTACCTCATCATGTATCAAATGCATAGCAATGAAATTTTTCAAATAAGACTCATCATCTGCATCATCTTTATATATTAACACCTTTATCAATTCACACGAGAGAGGTTTATCCTGATTTTTAAAATATGATAATGTTTACATACCCCAATTAAATGATCCAACTATCAATTTATTGATATTTATTTGGATTCATGAACCATGATGGATATATTATAACCCTTTAACAAGGCTAAACAACATTTTTAGAATTCAATCCACCTCATGTAACCATTTGATAAATATTCTCACACCCAAAGACTATAACATAACATATACCAATTTCTATGTGCGAAAAACCATATATAACATAATTAAACATAATCCATAATCCTCACATACTTGAAAAAAATATTCTCCCTATGTGTGGAGTGGTCATTGTGTCAAATAAGCATGATTAGTGGAAAAATTCAAAAAACCAACCATATTTCCAATTAATATAATTGTATATATATTAAATCAATTAATTAACAAATATCAGTAGAGGTAATGAAAAACGGTTAGTCACATGAAATTCAAATACCATGATAGGGAGTGGTGAATCATGGTGTTTAAATTTTTCAAATGAGAGTCACCAATGATCTTGTTCCACCATTAAGAGGAACACCAATCTCAACATTGATTGATAATATTTTTTAAATAATGTACAGAGGGTAAAAATAATTTTTTTCCAAGTTCATGAAAAATATGATAATTTAAGGCTAACACAACAATGATATGAAAGTATACTAGAGTCTATAATTACACAGATTATTTATAATTTTTATTGTAGACTCACCATCACTTTGTTTTTAAGCACTTAGAATTTGATAACTCGCTATTATATCGACTATAGTCAACTCATTGTCCTTTAAAAAATATTCCATAGATATAATAAATGATCTTTATTTACCCCACAATAAGTTTTTAATTATTCTTTTCATTCATGAAAATTATATATTTTACATGAAAATATAAATTATACAAATAAATATAATACTTTACCTAAACCCCCAATGTATAGAATTGATAATTGTGTAATTTGTTTTGAAAAAACATTAGTCATATAATGTCCTCTCTATGTGAAACTATAAATCATGTAAAATAATTTATAAAATAAATAAGTTTGTATAATCCTTATAAAAAATAGTGAACTTTTATCTCTAATAAGGATTCTTATATTATTTAAATTAAAATATTATTTCCATATTTATAGTAAAATATTATTAGTTTACGTTATTTACATAACTTTCTATATTCCAAAATGCTACAGATCCACAAAAGATAATAGTTACCTTCTTCTTTAGTAACTCCATTTTCTGTAAATTCGTATTACATTAATTTACATAATCCACTTTGTGATAAAGGATAATTTTTGATAAACTATATTTTGTGCAAGACTATTTTTATTGTAGTATTGTTCACCCAACGTCATCTTTCCCAAAAAACAATGCATCCTCTCCTTTAACTCTATATGATCATGAAAACAAAAAAACTAATAAAAAAACTCCACATATATATCTTTATTAATGAATCAATTCTCCCCATCTATTAAATTTTTTCAACATGACTTTTGATCAATAAAAAACTTAACAATAAAAAATCCAACTTGTGGAATTTTTTAAAAAATACATTCTCTTGGGTTTGTAAAAAACACTTCAATCTTTGTAACAACCTTTTTAAAAAACTATTTTCACATTATAATTTAACCTATATATTTATTTTTCATATACATATCGTGATCAATGACATTTCTAACTGTACTATAATTCCACATGATTCAATCTAAAAGTGAGGATAAAGAGTGACATGAAATTTTTATTGAAGAAACAATTCATTATACTCTACCACCACATGAAAATCTATAACTACATCATGTATTCTAACCTCAAAAATTAAAATTGAAAAAATCAACACATTGTTTTATCATTAGAACAATACTTACCCCATGAATGCATTGAAAAATATCTCTCCCATTATTCAGAAATCACTAAAAATCTATCACTGAACCCAAAGGTTACACCATTATGATTCGTTACTGGAAGGACCATCTATAACCTGTGAGATTCTTGCAACCATCCCTGGTGAGTGGAAGTGACAAATGAAGACATTTTTATCTATGGGGAGTCTAGTAGAATATGATAACTAGTTTATTCTTCTCAAGAATCTAATTGGATAAGTCTTTTGAGATTATATATATTAATTAATTTACAGTAGGTGTATACTCTAATTTCTCTAACCCCTGTTCAAATATCTTCTATATTAATTAGTACTTAATTTTAATATTCATATTTAATTATTTATGTGTATGAATTTTTAGATGGTTTATAGAACATGTAGAGTTAAATTTTATTCTAATAGGAGACATTAGGTCAACACTCATATCAATACAAGTTTTCATTAACTATAATAGTTATGTTCAAATGTTACAGGATGCAATTCTAACACCCAAAAATGATTGAATACTAAACTTGTAGCTAGAACAGCCACCACATTTCCTAAAGAACATCTTCCCAAAGGACATAAAAGGTATATATGATAGATTTATAATAGATACAAAAAAAGTACCTAAAGGAACAATGTTTTTTAATATAATTTCTAGCCTCATATTTGTAACATTCTCCTCTTCTTCTAAAATGTTATCTAGAATCTATAGTTGGGTTTTTACCTTATCCATACTTATAATCATATATTCTGTTTGGGTACCTAGGGAGGTACGTAGAGGGTGTGAGACATAATCTTGGTAGGAAACCACCCATGGTCTATGTCATCTAGCCATTGAATATATATAATGACACAGTGTGAAGGTAGTAATGAAAAAATTAATGGAGTTACTAAAAGTTAACATCCTACAAATTCTAGTATAGCATATATAAATAAGTTCATTCAAAAAATTTCAATTAAAAATTAGAGTCTCAAAATTAACAGTGAGGCCTTTGTAAAATATAAACAATTCATATAATAAATAAGACCTATTTAACATATATGTCTTGAAGACTATTGCATTACCCAACACCCTCCATTATGAGATAAACAACGATTCCAAAATAGACCATCTATAATATATAAAGAAGACTGAATCCAATCATGTTCTTTGGATTGGAAGTCATGTCATATAATTCATTCCATCCATTAATCAATTATGAACCTGATCCCACCCATGTAATTCCTATGTTGGAATTAATGTATTGGTCTAGGTATAACATAGACCAAAACACTGTGAGACTATCCCAGTGACCCTCAATAACCTAGGTATCACTATAGGTGTTGTATAACATCCTTTCCAATCGAGTATGTCCTTGGAGTTCCACTAAGGGAGACCAAGTATCACCCCTATTAATTTGATAAAATGACCTTTTGAGTCCATTCATGGAATTATCATATGAATCCATGTATCAGTCTTCATTTAATAGTCGTGCCTAAGAGTATATCCTTGGTACTCTGATAGGGATTTCATGTATCACTCTGGAATAGACAAGGTTCAATCCAATTGAGTATGTCCATGGAAATTTTTCTGTCAATCCATGGGTCACCCAAATCATAAAAACATTCAAAAATATGAATCATTCAATATCATAGAAATATATCATGGTCATCACCTTTCATTTCAATTCAATATCACCATAGTAGGTGATACATGTTAGAGCCAATCATAGAAGGTTTAGAAATCATTATACTCATATGTTCATTTCAATATTAAGACAAAGAAATTCCTGAAATATATATAATGGAATGAGCCCAGGTACTTGGTCACTAATCACCACCCACAAATCATTTCAATTATTAATAAATTAAAAAAACAATCATTTTATTTAACATGTTATGGTAAAAACCAAGAACACCCAACCTAGAGCTCACCTAAAAATGTGATTAAATGTACTAACCATGATTAGGAGTCTTCGATTCTATATACTGAACTTGGAAAAATTTGATAAAAAGTTTCTCATGCTTATGCTTACATTGATAAGGAATATCCACTATTCAAATCACATGGTAATTTCCTTAAAATGGTCAACCCCAGGTTAAACAGGTTGTTATATGGAAAGGGCCCAGGGTCATGATGATTTCATCCCTTCCCATTAATCACATCAATTACAAGGGATATTACCACAAAATTCCTATATAAAATCATAATCAAATTTGTTAATTTTATTTACAAATCAATTAAAAGTTCACAAAACAAGGTATAGGGGATAAGGGGCACACCCAAGGGTATCCTTTTCTAATCACCACTCATGGAGGTTTTGTTGAACTAATCAACAAAACCATTGGTTTTTTCCATTTTAAGGAACCTATCCATTCTTCATTCATAAATGAACACAATTAATTACATTGTCCATGACTAGAAATTCAACGATTAAATTTTATTTCAAAAGTGAAACCTAAGAAATGAGAATGCAACAAAATGGAATATATAAATCACTTGACTTTATCCTAAGACCACATACTATAGGGATGTAGTTGATATCTTGTATGGTATGAACTCATAACTCAACTTAGATTAGTGGAAAATTGAATAATAGATGATGAACCTGATTATAGGGAAAAAAAATTTGCACCTAAATTGAACAATGGATACTAAACTAAATAAGGAATGATAAAAGAGGGATAATAATCATATAGATACGGTTTCATATAGACCAATGATTCTCATATAGGGTGATGAAATGAGGAGAAATCATCATGCCGTTAATAGGATTGGAGGAGGAGAAAACCTCGAGTCAAATAATAAAGAGGCTAACATGGATTTCAGTGGGAGAAGAGAAATGAAAATAAGTTTTTCATCTCATTAAGTGTAAAAATACATTTTACCACTAGAAAATGTGTTTCATGGTTTCACTAATTGGTTTGTCTGAACCATGAACCAAATGTGAAATAAATACTACTTAGGAAACCACATAAAATGGTTTTTCAGCATGGTCATCCTATCCTTATGAAAATAATACAATGAACAATGAAAGAATACTATTCATTTAGAACTAACAGTGACAGTTAAGTGCATGTCTTGGGTAAATAGTGCACAACCCATATAAAACGTTTATGCTTCATTCATGTAGATGCATGGTTTCCTTATGGGGACTGTATGGTTTCAGATAGACCATTCACCCTATGAAGACCCTTCAAACCATTGATTTTCTACCCCAAATACTCCCAAAACACAACAATACATCCAATGGACTCTTGAGGACTTTACCCATGTCCAAAATTACTTTGATGAGTTCCAACTCTCAGAATCATGTTCCAATTCATTGTTAAAAATGACTTATCTAATAATTTTTAAATTTCAAATTCCCCCTAAATTTCTTTTAGTAAAAAAACATGAGACTCTAAAAACTCCCCACATTAGTACTTCTCATCCCCGAGAAGCCTTAGGGATACAATTAAAACATCTCTCAACCTATAAGGGTCTTGATGTCTCATTCAATCAATCACATTTTGATTACAAATTCAAAATGCACTTCATAGAATTTCATGATAATACAACACTTAATATATCAAAACCCATGCCAAAGAAAAAATTACAATTTAAAAACCAAAACAATACTTATATCAGCCCCTTTATCATGAGGTATGATAATATAATTATCTCCTAATATCTAGAAAAGGAACTCAACACACTATGATTTATCATAGAATGGGACCACTTTGGACCAACAATACATCTACCATTGGAATGGAATTATGAAGAATGCCTCTAATCATTCTCATGATTCTTCTCATAAGATTCTAAAATTGTCTATTACCCACTGACAATATTATCCAATCAGATATAACGTTCCTTAAATAACCCAACATATATATACTTACCTAGCCTTTACATGGTGATGTTCCCAAAGACAGTCCTTCACCTACTGTATACATTGAACACTAAGGAAAAAAATTCCAATCCATTACCAGATGACACTTATTTAAATTCAAAACGTAGATGGCTGTTGAAGTTACAAATATAAATACAATGACTACTTCCAAGTAATCTTGTGTTTTCTATAACCACATTCAAAGAATTCTATAACTGACTTATGGAGACATTCCTTGTTCAAACCATCACCATTCCATTCCATTTTTCAATCCTCAAAACGAAAAAGGGTGTAACCCAGAATAAAAAAATTAGAAACGTCACCTTTTAAGCATCACCACTGATCTCAAAAATGTGACTGGGATAACCATGGATTTAACCAAATGGAGTCCATGGAACTTTCTCAAGGAACTCTATAATCCATTTTAAAATTGATACTTTTATACTATCCCAAAACATCCACATAAGATTATTGACTGATCTATAAGGAAAATCTTCCTAGAATTCACATGATAAAGAAATTCATAGTGTCTAAAAATCATTCCAAGGCACTCATAGTCAAGAACACAAGTATCAATCTAAACTAACCTATCATCAATAATAAAACCAAAAATCCAATGTTCAAATATCATAGAGATCACAAATCATCCCAATGTATTTTAAGCATTATTTTTTAATAAAACTGATACTACCTTATTGCATAAAGGATGAAGTTAATATTTGGGAATTTCTCTTAACTACATAGAGAGTACCATGAGGGTTCCAAGAAAAAAAAATAAGGGCTGTCAAAGCACTACTGGATGACCTCTTGAAAGAAACCCAAAATCACCGACATATACATCTTTGGTTGACTAATAAGAATTCCCTTACCACACATGTAATTCATGGATGATTCATTATTTACCAATTAAGTCCATTACAAACCAGTGATTCATTATAGATGTTACATACTATTCCTAGAACACCAACATCATGGTTTAGAGAAAACACCAACAAAAAATTACTAGAAATGAGATGAATCTAACATCATTAGGTGTATCCTAATAATTTAAAAGAGAGACCAAACCCTGAAAATAATGCTAGTTCAATACAATATAAGCATACATGTCTAACACCTCTATGTAACAATCACAAACTTCAAAACATCCAAAAATGAAATCCCAAAACGACCAGCCTGGTGTGTCCAAACACACGAGTGTCAAGAATGTCCTCTTGAGAATTTTGATAAACATGATTTCCTTAATTCAATTTCACTATACTTTAATGATGACTTGATAACACACTTATCATCACAATGCTCAACATTTTCAAATAACGCAATCAGCTCATTGCATCATTTTTCACTCGACATGTACTGGGCATCCCAACACATACTACCCTGATTTTATATATGAAAATGATACATAGTGAATACTATCCATAGTCTATCCACCCTATGAAATAAAGTATTAGATAGATCATGTAGATGTATCTAAAATCAACATTATATCATATTATAATAAAATAGAATGAGGACCTACCAAGTCACCCATGAAAAAATAAAATGATTCAAGAGACCTAAAAAGTGGAAGACCATGCCCATGGCATGCCTACCATTCTAAATCTGAGCATTAATCAATGCTCAAATCCATAAAAACGTTCATGGATACAATGACCAACCATCTGAGCATGGGTTTAATTTAAAAGAATAGGGTCCAACTTGAGACAATGAAACCTGCACAACTCCAAGTGTCAGAAAACTCATCATATTTAGCTTGAAATTTATGATCTATTGGTGATACCAAACATAGGATATCCCCTTTTCAAAAGAATATTCATAGACCCTTTTAATAGGTCACAAAAAATAGGATATCAACCAGATCATAAGCCTATAATTTAAACCATAGCGAAAAAGGAGAAGGAATACATAAAATGATCACATTTTTGTTCCAAGGAAACTCAAAGGATTAATTGAAACTACCATTACATGAGGGTTTTAAACAAGGAAAACCACATCAGATTTAATTTTAAATCCAATATGCTAATTCAAATTACTCATTAATAATTAAATGTTTTATTCCAAACATCATGTACCTATTATTAAACAAATGAACATGGTAATGATTCAACTAATGAATCAATATAAAATAATAAAGTCTTATAAAAATTATTTTATTTCAAAGCAATTATCATTTATCAACATCCCATCATAATTAGGAAATAAATCCAAAAAATTCCTTTTCAACAGATAATGAATCCAATGAGGGCCCATTAAGACAACCATGGATCATCATATTACAACCCAATATAATTTTCTTATTTATCAAAGTCTCAAAACACCCGCATTGGATTATATCATTAAAAATATTCCATAAATGACATACATGGTACCAATTAATCATGTATAAAGGTAATATGAATTTTTACAGTTGTGAACAATTCATTTAAAATTGAAATTAAACAAATTTTACATTTATAACAATTTCAAAATATTCTATGATCTTACATAATGGCTCAATCATATGGGTTTCCATCTTGAAATCCATAAAAACCCTGTAAACATAAAAGGATTGTATTTTACTCCAATTAATTGATATTATTCTAAATTAACATATAATCTTTATAGACCTCCAGAAATTATAAGAGGATACTGGATATATATACAAATCTAAAATCTGGTTTGAGAACACGAGTTAATTTTCCAAATTATAAGGTTCCCATACAACTTATAATAGAAAAGTGAATCTGGTTTATACTAAAACCAAAATTAAATCATCCAACATAATGATTTTAATATATTAAAATCAAACATAACAAGTATTCACGTGTAGTAAACATAATGAAACAGTCTATAAACACATAATCATGACACAAAGGAGATATTTTTTCTATAGGAAGGCAACATGATTTATAATTATCTAAAAATGGAAGCATATAACATGATAAGTAAACATGAATACTAATGAAAATCAAACCAGGGAATAACACTCAAGGAACCCAATCAAAAACAATTAGAAATCTAAAATTGAAACTATATGGCATAAAATATATATGGAAATATTATATATATATATGCCAATAATAATTCATGATATTATATATCATTTACATACCATGCTGTGGGTAAAATACCACATTTCATAAATCAATAAGTATTGGAAAGTACACCATCCACATAATGTGAAATAATAATCAGTTGTAATTTCTATTAGCATGAAAAACAATATCAACCCTGGACACTTGGTCATTTCTTCATGGGTGGGGTGATCAGTAAGAGACAAAACTATTTACCAAGTGCCTACACATTATTGTGTCATTTATAATAGCAAAAAATTAAAAATAATGAATAATTATCTCTAATACCACTTTGTAATGTCCCTATCTAACTAACCACTAAACCAGTTTCTGGATTTGTCAACACATGGCCTCATTTAAATCCCCACAAACACCAATGTCTATTGACAAGAAATGAGGGGTTATGTGTGTCAATGAGAGGACTATACACTCATTACCAGAGTTTACCATAATAGAATTTCAATATCATGGAAGTAGAGGAAGTAGTAAATCCAAAAGATGAGATGTGAAAAGAGAAATATTTATAAATAAAGAATACTAGAAGTCATCTCATATACAAAATGATGAATGTGATATGTTTCTACAAAAAAACCCAAATATATAAACAAGGAAGATGTACAATACATATAATAAATTTAAGAAAGTCCAAAAGTATCGAACTAGCATCACGATCCTCAAATCAGTCCCACACTACCCTTATCTAATGTAAGAAATCAAGAACATCTAGTTTGGTGCTTTCCCTTATCCATAATTTTAATCCTATAATCTATTCTAGTACCCAAGGTGAACTAATTATGGTGTGAGACATAATACTTGTTGGAAACCACCGGTGGACTATGAAATCAGGTCAATGAATATATATTATTAAGTATTGTATATATAGTAATTCAATAAGTTAAGTATGTTCTAAAAGTAAACATCCTATGAAGTCCAGGTTACCATTTAAAAACAAGTTCATTGAACAAATTTCAATTAAAATGGGCAGTATATGATTTAACTGGAATGCTTATGTCAACTATAAAAAATTTAATAATTAAAGCCCATTTACCATATTATTCATTAGATCTGACATATTGGCCAACATCCCCTATGATGATTTGAACAATTCTTCCTAAACAAGCCATCTACAAAACATATACAAGGCCAAATCCATTATCAAGCTTTGTATTAGAAGACACCTCATATAATTAATTTCATCCATTAATCAATTATGAAATTGATCCCATCGATTGAATTACTATGTTAGAATTCAGCCATTACTTAAGGTATAAAACAATCCAATGCTGTTCGATCTAATCCATGATGTTACTAGAAACCTGGGTATCAGTCTAGGTAATTTATACATATTTTCCAATTGAGTCCTTCCTTGGTGGGACACTAAGGGATCCATGTATCACCCCATGTATATCATCAAATTCCCTTTTGTGTCTATCCATGGAGTTCTCATATTAATATATTTATCAATCAGCATATAATAGTCAATCCTTAGAGTTTGTTCTTATCAGTCTTGTATAGTGTCCATGTATAACTAAATAATATGCAAGGTACATGGAAATTGAGTTCGTACATGGAATTATCCATTAAAATCCATTTTCCTCCCAGGGAATATAAATATTTAATAAATTCAATAATTCAATATTATTGAAATACTCAATCCCCATCGCCATTCATTTTAGTTCAATCTCACCTCAGATAGTGACATAAGTCATTTCCCAAACATAAAAGGCTTGGCATTATTTTTACTCTCATGTGCTTTTCAATATTTTGATCCAAAAATGATTCATCAGGAAAATCAAGAAAATATCCCAGGGTCTAGGTCATCCATACCCTCCTTCAAATAATATCATTTAAAAATAAATTCATTACATTTAATCCTTATTATTTAACTTTTCAATGTCAAAACGCTGACACCCAACCGAAACAACACTTACAAAAGGTGATTCCGTGTATTATCCTAGCTGTTAAGGATTATATTCCAAATACTGACATTGGAAAAACATTATAACAATATTATCATGCATAAAAAATTTTTCCCATGGCATTGCGTCTATTCAATCCACAATTGATATTCATTAAAATTTGAAATTAAATATTAAACAAATTATTTCACGAATATGGAAAAGCGACATGATCATTTAATCCCTTTTAAATTATCACTACTAATACAATTGGTATTCAAAATAAATTCACATAACAACTCATAATCCAAGTAATCAATTTGATATACAAACAAAATCACCATTAAAACATAATGAGTAGGGGTAAGGGAGGAAAACACAAAGCAATAATTTTCCAATATCCACCAATGATGATATAGTTAAAGTTATAAAAACACCCATGGGGTAGATCCTTTTTAAGGTTCTTAAGAACTCAACATCCATTAATGATCCACATTAACTGCTTATGACATTCTTAGAAATTCAAGGAATTATTGTCATTTCTAATGTGATACCTGAAAATTCGACACGTGGAACAACAATATATATAAATCAGTAGAAATTATTCTAAAATCACAACACATCCTACCATTGGAAAATAGTAGAAAAACCATTTAGAAACAACTCATGATCTGACTCTGATTTGTATAAAATCAAAGGACGGATGAGGAAAAAAAAATTACGGAAAAATAGCATACACCTATATAGAAAAAATAATTCCAAAGGAAATGTGGAAAGGCATCAAAGTAACGTAGATACTTTATATGTGGTTCCATAGAGATGGAAAATTCTATAATCAGGTGATAGATGGGGGAGATATCATCATTCCTATAGCAGGCTTGGAGAAGGAAAAATCCACTACTCAAAGAAAGGGGAGGCTCACAAGACTTCCAAGAGGACAGTGAAAAAGGGAAAAGAGGGATTAACCTAATTATGGGTAAAAGGCTCATTTTACTCTAAAACAATTCAAAGGGATTGGATCCATGACTTGTCCAAACTTTGTGCCAATCATGTAACTCCTCCTATGTAAGAAACCACCTTACATTGTTTTTCCCACATGGTCATCCAAAAATTCAAAATCTTTTTAATGATTAGTGAGAGAATACATTCTATTTAGAACTAACTATGATGGATAGGAACGTGGTTTTGGAAAACCATGTGCAATAAATGTGTGTTTTGTACCTCTTTTCATAAGCCACATGGCTTGATTATGGGAGATGGACCGTTTCAGAAAAATTGTGCTCCCTTTAAAGACCCTCCAAACCATTTATTTAAAGCCCCAAGTGCCCTGGAAACTCAATGAGACTATTAATGGACTCTTAATACCTATACCTAGGTCAAGAAACAACACATCTAAGTGTTACAACTCCTGCAACCATGTATTGATTCTCGGTTCAAATAATGGCCCATCTAGTAAACACCAAAAATCAAATTCCATCAGAATTCCATCAAGTAATAAAAATTGAACTATGCCTCAATATACTCAAAATCTATAGTGACCAGTGAAATCAATACATTATACTTTCTATATAAAAAAATTTAAAATCTTTCATAGTATAATTCACTTCTTGATGCTGACTTTCTATTGTTTGATAAATTAACCCAATTTGCATCTGTATATTATAATAACTCATACTAAGATTCTTTGTTTTAATGAAAATCTATATCATCCATATGTTGGTATATAAAATTAATCTATTTGAAAAATATAAGTATCATTCCAATGAATAATTCTTATAACATGTAGTGTTACATGTGGAAGGAACAATATATTTTTTGGACACTATTATGAACAATATGATCCTAATGATATGATTGTATTCTTTGATGTTAACCTCATTAAAATTAGTATCCAATGATCAAATACATTAGATAGAAACCATTTTTTTCATTTCATTATATTCCACAATTCCATATATTTTTATAACATCCCAGACCTATTCGGATGGAATGATAAATATTTTATGACTTCCATTTGTCACGTGCAATGTAAAGAAAAAATTAAAATCTTCAATCATTAATATTTTCAAATTTTGCATCATGAATTAAATAATTTTCACATATTATGAATCCATTAATCCAAAAAATATTATAAAATCCATATATAAAAGAACCATCATATTTTGATCACTATACTCTTTCATACGTCTCCATTACATTAATAAATAACTTCTTTAATACAATAAATCATCTCATGGAATTGAATATAATGAAACATAATTGAAAAACCATCCATGACCCAGTGGAAACAAGTGTAAATTCATGTCAATCAATTATAGTTTCAAAATAGAGAGACAATTCATTATCCACAACCCCCATATAAACAATTCCCCCTGATTCCATTCACATGTACTCTAATTTTGATCTCCTTGACTTTTAGGGATCTAGGGAGAACTTAATCTCAAGGGAAAGAATGAAATAGAGATTAAGATGGTTTTTAATGGGACTTACAAAGATATAATCATTTTTAAACAATTGTGTAAGGCCACTATAATGGAAGACATGGAAGGGGATGTATATCCCCAAGTGATTTTGGTCTCTCTGATTGAGAGGGAGAAGAAAGGGAGGTCAATATGTGTAAAATTGAGATGTATAAAATTGGAATTTAAAGTATTTAAGAAACTAGACATGTGAAAAAATGGCCATATGGTTTTTAAAAAATATGTGGTGACAATGTAGGATATATTTTCTAGGACAATAAAATACACTTCTTTACTCTTAGAGACTTAGTATAGTTTAACTAACAATGTGACAACTATTCCCAATGGAACAATAAAATTGAAAACTCTCATAAATTGACTTTTTCAAGGGTTACCTATATATATATATATATATACACGTTTCATTCTATTATTAATACACATATATGTTCTCACATTGTTTTCCTTAGGATCCACGCAGATTGGAATCAATCACGTGTTACCCATAAAGATCAACTATGATCAGTGTAAAATAAACCGAAATGCTAGTTATGTATTATTAACCTTGTGATTTTCTTTAATGAATATCTGAAAACCATGTATGAAAGGAGAAAATAAATATTCTCCATGTTTCTAGCCAAAATAAAATATGTAATTGAATTACCCCACATCAATATAAAATAATACAATGTGACCTAGAAAGTGACATAGCTGATATAATAATTATCCCCACCATGACACTTTGAACCCCCAAACATATCTCATGTCAATATAGAGGTCCATGTAAAGTGAAATGACAATGTTTTCTCATATAAATCACTAAAAACAAAATATAACCACAGAAAAATATCCATAAAACCCTGATAAACCATTATACAAAATCAAAGATCTATATGAAGATTGTAATATATATTTGAGAAAAGACAATCTATATGTATAAGGAAACATACCATAGGTCAATCCTCCATTTAGAACTATCCACAAATGGTGTATTGAGGTTAAAAATATCTTATATGAAAGATAACATCAACATGAAACAATTAGCTCAAAATCTCTAAAAGAATTATTATTCCTTTTTCCATGACAATCCATAATAAATAAACTCAAAATCACCATGGTGGTAGTAAACCGAGAAAAATACCAATGACCACAGAACCAATTAACCAAATCAATAGCATCCCCATAAAAGGGTCATAAAAATTGTATGGATGAGTCATAAATAATCGAATGTAATATGAATGTAGGGAAAGAAGATATATATGATGTTGTTTATGAAAAAAACCATGGAACACCATTCCATGGTGATCTCAATAAATGATTTAAACCTAGTGTAACTGGTAGTCCAACTATAATCCAATGACTCCCCAAATAACCAATGGAAGAGCCCTTGGTTTCACATTGTCCTTACCATAATTCCAAAACCTAGCCATGGTCTATTCCACAAATAGTCACACAGAAGAACCAATATGAAATAAGTCATGAATATTAAAAAAATACCATACCCCATGATGGGGAACCAAATAAAATCACTATGAATCATCATTAACAAGATTAAAATTATAAATCCTAATAAAATGATAATCGCCACATCAAAAAATAATATCAACAAGAAAATTGATAATCCCTGATCTAACTATTATAACAAGTATCACAATCCTCAACCACACAACCCATATGATTTCCAATCAAAATATCTAAAAGAAAATGACCATGAAAATATTTAACACTCAACACTATGAGGAAAAATAATATCATAGTCCATTCAATGCTTGGGTAGTTTTAAAATAATAATGAGAAAAAACCCATAATGGAACATGTTATACACTTACTGTTGACCTTTTTATATTCTTACACTTTCGCAATGAAATCCATTAAATCAACCTTTTCATGCCTCATACATTGAACCACTCACAAAATTAATCTATTTTTTTCATGAAATCCTCCTTTATTACCATATACCCAATTTTAAATGATTTAGAAAATGTAATAAGAGATTATTCACAAACATATATCCATAAAATTGGAAATGATCCTAAAAAAAATACAAAAAACCATCATCTTTTTTAATTTCAAAATATTGATAATCTTAATTCCAAACCACCATCATTTAAAATAATCAATGACAGTCAAAACATAATCAAACCCCAAACCTAGTTTTGGAAATCGTCATCTTCTTTAAAAACCAAATCCAACCTATGTCTCTTGAAATATTATGGGCAATTTATTAAAAAATCAATTACCTATTAAACATACCTTATAAAAACATTTCAATTTACCAAAGTTAATGAAAATGATAAAAACACAACCTAGACATTAAACATTAAAGCTAACCACTATTGAGATACACCCTAGGATAGGTTAAATACAATTATAAACAAACACCGCCATATTTTTTTAAAAATAATTGCCTATGGGATTTCCATATAGAAAAAAACATTAAAAATTTCATAATAAATTCAAAACACCATAAAAAATTATAAAACTGAACATAATTTTATGAACATATTTTATATCACCATTTCAATATGAAAATAATTTTCGCATTAAATCATCTTTCCCAAAAAAGTTCTATTTTTTAGAAAAGGTATAAAAATAAAACATTCCATAAATACCAAAAGAGTTATAATAAAATCATATGGACACATCACAAGACCGACCATGAACCTTTTAATGCTACCCTAAATTAATATTGGTATTCATTGAAGATAGGGTAATTAAAAGAAATACCCAATAGGATGAAAAATCGTTCCTAACGTGGACACATATTTGATATCACAATTGCAATAAACTAATAGTACATAATATGTGTCTAGAATAAATATCTTGGTTTCCATTTAGTTTTGTAGGACATTAAATCAAATCTAATTAGATGATAACTAATTTTTTATCCTTACCAAAACACAAAATCTGAACCTAATCGAAAATAAATCTATTTCAATGAGGATCCAAACACCCCCACCAAAAAATATAAAAACAAAAAAAAATAAATCATTTCAATGGAAATCCAAAATCCATGCTATAAATCATACTACCCATGGATTCATGAGGATCGTGATCAGAAAGATAAATAAATTATCTCTCTAAACCTACAACTTCAGTCTTGACATCCTTTTCACTAAAAATCCTAAACCACAAATATGAATAGATCACTTATGTAACCTTTGCCAATCAAAGAGACTATATTTATAATAAAATCTGTAGCAAAACATTATGATATTCCATCAGACACATTAGCTGACCCAACTCACCACTGGTCTAAAGGGAATTCGTAACACTCAAAATATAGAAATTAGTTCCTAGGAATCTTGAAAAACACCGTGGGAATTACTTATCCCTCATAAAATTATACGAACAAGAAATAGAAAAAATTTAAATAAAGAAGCTTGATATGAGATAAAATGAAAAAATATAATACCAAATATATAACAAATAATTTTTTTATTAAGGGTAATATAATATAAATATTGTTCAAGAATAAGAATATTCTAGACCAAGCATATGAATGATACCCAATCATACAATTAAAACCCAAACCACTCAAATGAGCATCGACATGACCAAGAGTTCACATCCAACCAAAAATAAAATAAAATTGATACATGAATGGAATTTAAAAATTAAAATACATGTGGGCGATAATATCATAATAGGCCACCACTCACCATGTCTATCCAATAACTCCACTATGAAATTCTATAAAAATTATAGTTTTAAATACATAAAAATGTATAAATTTATCCGTAATCTATTACAAATTGTAACTATGCACACATAAATATAGTTTTTAAACTATATTATACATTCAAATGTAATTAAAAACCCATTGATAATAGTTTTTACTTGTTGAAGGATAAATTATTAAACAATAATAAAAAGTAACACTTTAAAAACCTACAAAAAAGTCCCCTCATAAAAATAAAATTTTAACACACAATAATATCTTTTAAATTATAAAACGGTTTTCAGAGAATTCCACGAAAACTAATTTACATGTAATCCCAAGACATCAGCGTTAAATTATGTTTTTGAATATTTATATCAAAGAAAACCACTCACATAATTTTTTTGGTAAATTTGTATCTAAAAACCCTTTATATAAAAGCATTGGTAAATGTTTTTAGAAAATAATTTTAACCACAACTAAAATAAGAAAAAATCATGAGAAGGAAAAATAGCATCCATGACATGGAAACAAAAAGAAAAAGATTCCATGAATTCACATTATAATTATTATATATATTAATGTAAAAATAAATAAACATTTGTAAAAATCCAACACACGGTCTTAACATCCCGTGAAACACTATAAGACTCCAATAATAATGTAAAAAATTAATGATGTTGAAACTATCCAAACACCATAGAACCTGTAATGTTCTGAATAATGGGCATTGCTAGATAGGTTCCATTATTATATAGAATCTCAAAAGAAATACCTTGGACCTTAGAATATGTATAAGGATGACATAAACATCATGCTATCTCAAATGACCAAACTATGTCCTTCCCGTGGATGAAGTATCTATACTATGAATTAAATCATATAGGCCAGCTACTATCAACATATGAATATCATAACATCAATCAAGGTAGTCAAAAGTGTTGGGGATGCACGAAACAAGCATCAATCAAACAGGATGAAATTATTTAACAAATGATAACCTCATCTCAAATACCCTTTCATGAATTGTAAATATTCATCATCACAATCACACCACATTCACATGTAACCATCAATAATTTGAAAAAACTATAAGGGTGATAAAGAGGGTAAAATGGGTTATATTTTTAAAAAATATCTATTATAATGTTCCAAATGATGCTTTTATAAAACAATCATATAATATCATGAATTTTAAACCTATTTTAAACCTATTATGGAACCCCTTATGAGAGTATTTTGATTAAAACATTTATTGAACCTGATTTGTATATTCCAACATCAATTTCAAAAATCATTAAAATCATTCAAACAATCAAAAAATTTCTAAATATATCTAATAAGGGATAACATTACCCATTTTAAATTAGAACAATTTAAACAATTTAAACACATAAAATTAATTTTGTAAATAAATCGATGTGAAACACCAATTTAAAAATGTCATGTTTTTTCTCACCACTGAATTCAAAACATCTTACATCTATTAAGAAATATTTAGGGATTTGTAAACAAACATGGAAAGGAACCAGTTATTTGAAAAGGGATAATTTTTTTGAAAATAACATTAAAATAATTATCGTATATACAAATGGTTATAAAATTAATAAACGATAACATTAAAACAATCCGGTATTTTATTGAATATAATATGAAGAGGTACTATTTAAACAACTACGTTAACAAAAATGAAACAAATGTAAACAAATAAATATTGTAGGATGATTTATAATGGATATATGAAATATCATTTACAGACTCTATGAATACTAACAAAAATGATTATTGTCACTCTAAATCTAATTTTGAGACCTATGTTTTCTTGGGTTTTATAGAGAAACTACACCCAAGATGAAGGAGAAAACAGATGAGAGAAGTGTTTTAATATGGGATTAACAATAGAAAATCATCAAAAAACGAAGGTATATGTACATAAAATTTGTGTATAGGATGTAATGGGAGATCAATATTTGAAAATTGTCCATTAGAATGAGAGGGAGAAGAAATGGAGGCTATATATGTCAAAATCGAGTATGTAAAGGTTTACTTTCTGCTTTTATGAACCTGGGTAGGCAATGTGATTTTTCAAAACCATGTGGGATACACTGGAAAAGTTTACTTCAGGGAATAAATATTGTTTAACTAACCATGTAAAAAATATTTCAAATGATTCTACCATGTTATAGAATAAATTAAAAAACTTTTAGTATGGATTCCCTAAGCATGTGCAAGAAATGCATTAGTAACTATATGAACCAAAGGTTTCACATGGTTCCTATTATGTTTCATATGGTTTCTACTAAATCATGTGTAGCCAATTAATACAAATCATGTATAACAAAATTAATAGAAATTCATTTAATGTAAGGTTAATAAAGTGGTTTCCTAGAAACCATGTGTGCTAATAATGAATTGAAGCAAAAGACTCTAGATTCCCTATGTTTCAATCAAAATCTAATCATGAGCTATAATTTATTCAAATCATGATAAAATAAGAGATTATAAACTCTAAAGTGACATGGGGGGTGTCAAAGAAACCCAAACAAACCATAAAATATGTAAGTGTTTCCTGTGTCTTGGAATAAACTAACATTGCCTAAAATATTGGATCAAGACCCATTCTATCGTTTTTATTTTGATTTTTATTCTATTTAAAGGGTCAATTCATTAAATATTTTTTGGAACACCAAACATATATTTATATTTTTTAATGTATTATATATCTAATTTACTGATATCATTTTATGACTAGTGACTCTATCCTAGTATTTAATTTTTCACGAGTGACTAATTATTTGTCCCTCAAACTCACTGAAATATTTAACATGACCATTTAGTAAGTTAGTCCGAACATTAATGATCATAGTATTATTTTCAATCATGATCGTGAACTCAACATCCTCCTCCAATAATTCCAGATTTCTATATATTAAATTTTCAATTTCCATATACAACATGAAAATTTCTTATTCTTACTATTTCATGAATATTTTTTAGTTACAAGCCAGTCCATTGGATTTCAATATTTTTAATCTAAAAAAATTTATCTCATAAATTTCATACTCTAACTCTACATTATGATAATACCCCCATATAAATAGTTTCATCATTAAGACTAGATTCCCTTGTTTGGGTTTTGCCAACAAGAGCCACATGTAAATAATCTATGAGGTATTTAAAAATATTGGTTCCTTTAATTTCTCATTATAATGAACCAATATAATCTTGTGAAAGTAGGTAATTTTTATTGATAAAAGTGATCATAGTAATCCTCCTACCATTCCAATTATATTTATAATTCATTGTTTCTCATTCATCACCCTCATCAATTCATTGTAAATTATTATGAAACATATTTTTCAGGTTCGCATCATTCACTTTTAGAAGGTGGGGCTATCCCCAATCCTTTGTACCTTTGATTTTCATGGAATATGGATGTAGAGTTTCTAGAGCTAGAATATACTAATGAATATATTGAACCATTGGTATAGATAAAGCTATACCAATGGGGTTTTAAAACAATTGGTATACAATTTTGAGATATTAGGCTACTCCCACCCTCCTCTATTAACTCTCGACCCCCTCTAACCATAATTCACCTATCAACCAAAAGTCCTACCACCTGATGAGTGGCGACATCCAAAGCGATCATCAACCTCTCATGTCCTACACCGATCTCTCATATCATCTTGGGGTATCCTCTATTTAAATATTTTTTTTTGATTCAAATATTCTTCAACATAACTATAGTGAGTTCTGAATATATTTTTTCTTGTGATTAAGGTTGTTTTCTTTCTTATTCCTGATGTAAAAAATTTATATTCCCATGGTTTATATTTGAAAAACCAATTTAATATCATATTAATAAGTATAATCAATATATATATATCTTTCCATTTTTTGTTTTTTGGTGATATAAAATTTAACACATTTGGAATCTTTATATTCTATATTTAATTTATTTGTTTGAATCATTAAAATCAAAAAATTATTATTAATAAAATAATCAATTATTTACCAAGATATTTTTTCTCAAAATAAATATATATTTATGTGACCAATGTAATATGAAAAATGAAAAATAAACTGGAATATATTTATATTAAAATACTTAACATACAAATTATTGTTTACCCACATAACAATATTAGGATATACAATTACAAAATATTAAAAATTGACTATAAGAAGATACCTCTAATATAAGTGTCTCATTACTATTTAAAATTAATAATAGGATTGAAATGTAAATTTTTATTTATGTAAAATGAAATTATATTTATTTAAAACATTCCCTTAAAAATTTGGAGAACTATTAACCGATATCAATAAAAAAGTAATTATTTCTTTAAAAATTCGCTACACAGTTAAAAATAATTAAACATAAATAAAATTATAAACTATACATAAATTTGAAATATGTTTTTACAATTTTCAAACACATTAAATTTTAATAAAATCCACTTAAAAAACATTTAATTTACTATAGTAATTTTTATTATGAAAAAATCTTCGAATCAATACACAATAATTTCCTTGAAAAACCCACTTGGAAATATGTATTCCACTTACATAAAAACTCACTCCTCGTTTTTTAATTAAACTATATTATCAACATGGAATGCCAACATTCAACTCATTCACAAAAAAATACAATCCATGAATTTTCACAAGTTATTTTATTTAAAATGTATGTATAATTGTAACACACCTTTAACAGTATATAGATTATATCATTTTTTAATTAAAATTTAATAGTATTTCCTTTTATTTATTAATTTACCCATTTATTAAATTTATTCTTGGAATTAAATTACAAATTTATAATCTTTCATGTAGTTAATTTAATTCATTTTCAATATATTTATTCAATTATGTTTAAACTATGATATAACAATGAGAATCAATTTTTATGAACACACTTTAATGATAATAATAATTTAAAATAATTTATCATACTTTTATAAGAAATGAATTTTAATTATTATTCATATTGTCAATATTAACTAGTCCCAATACATCACATCACTTCTTAATTTATAAATAAAAATATTTAATTCATTTTTAGCACTTCATGTTACTTGAATGTAACAACATATTTCACAGAATCAAAACATTATTTTAGGTAAAATATATTGCACTAAAAATTTAATTCAATATATGTAAATTATTCATGTGTCACACTATAATATTATACTCCCAATCGGTGAATTGTTTTCTTTAACTGTGTTTTGGTAGCTATCATTGTCCAATACAACTTGAATATAAATTTAGTGATTTGGTGTTTTTCTTTTTAACATCTAAACCGATTAAACCCATTGAAAATTAATGAATCTACATGGGTTGGTTACAAAAAAACATGTGTGGAAGATATATCTACTTCATGGAAAGAGAAGGTTCCCCATTGTCATGGTTGTTTGGGAAATCTAAATAAATAATCATTAGATTAAATCATCCCTAATATATAATGTCTAGAATATATTATTGATCTTAATGTTGAATTAGTAGAAATTCAACTGTATATCATCTACTCCCATATTATTTATATCGATCATATTGATAATTTTATTCTAGTATTGATATTTGGACTATATTTTGATATGTTTTATGTATTGTGATCAATTGAAATATTACAACTTGTTTTCATGAGACTATGATTTTACCTCGGTATTGATCATGTTGATTAAGTCTTCATATTTAAAACCGTTGGCATCAATTTATAGTGTCTCAATATTATTCAAATTATCCATCATGATATTGAACTCTTAAATATGTTGGATACCCACCATGGTTATTTTTTGGTAGTCATTTCTTATTGCATATGATATTTCATTTATTCTTTATTTTCATAGATTCTAGTATTCTTTGATGAATATCATTTTTAAATTCACTGTAATTAATTGTTTAATAATGGGTCATTGTTTTTATTGTAAAAAACTATTTTTTCCATGTAATATAATGTATATGAGCTAGATGTATCATACCGATCAAATATCAACCATGTTTCAAAATAAGTTCAATTTTTTTAATATTTAACCCTAATATTTTTCAGATTGAAGTATTGTACAATTTTTGTGTTAAAGGTTTGTTGGAAGACCATAATTTATCCAGGAATACGTTATATACCATATGATGATATATGGAATTCAAAAAAATTATTATGTTTGGTATCACCGTGTAGAGATGATACAATCTATTACTGTTAATTAATTAAAATAAAACATTGGAATGGATAATTTTATATTTTATTGGTATCCATATATTCATCATCATAAGAGATATTCTCTTCTAGAGGAAAAGGCAACGGTATAAAAAAATGAGTAAATAACAAAATATGATGATCTTGAAAGAGTGAAAATTGTAATTAATGATGCCAGAAATCCGGTATCTTAATATTGTACAAAAAAGAAAAATTTTTAATTTTTAATGTGGAAATATAATGGAAAAAACATTTTTAGAATTTATTATAATACCATTGATTATATTCCATTTTTTTGGGATTAGATGAACATAGTGTAGATATACAATAAAATAATTATAAGTAATGAATGTTAATTAAGAAGCTTAGATTTTATACATATGAGATTTACTCTTGTATAACAGGTTAATGTTTATTTTGGGTGGAAGAAACTTACCAAAATGACTGTAAATAATATGGTACTTCTCAATATAAGGAAAACATAGATGGAACTTCTACATGCATTCTATATAAATTCATATGGTACATTCCATGGATTCACTAGATTGAAAATCTATTCATGTCTGCCGAAATATTAACTAATATTTTATTTATTGATACAAATAGAACTAATGGTAACTATGAGTTGTTTCATCCATATGATGTATTAACATGGTTTGAATTTTATGAACAACATCCCAATTATTCTTTTCAGGTGTTTTATGTGAGTTTGGGTCTATTATTTGATGGTTTAAATCCATTTACTCATTTTATTACTACTCATTTCATTTGAATAGTTTTTATTAACTATTATAATCTTTCTCAGTAGATGTTTATGATAAAACATTTCACTTTTATAGGCATACTGATATCTATACCTTTTAATCATAAAAATGATATAGAATTCTACTTGAAAACTTCAATAAGAGTGATGAACTAGCTTTGAGATATGGGTTTCCTCACATTCGATGCTTCTTCAAAAAATATATTCATGACTTGTGCAACCCTTATATATAAAATAATTGATATCATTAAATATGAAATGATATCCGGTTGGGATACCAATGGAAAACTATCATATCATATTTGTATGAAGAGTATATGATCAAGAAGGATTAAATATAATTATAGTTTTTATTTCATTGGGCATGGTTGATTCTTTCTAATGTATCATCGATACATGATGAATTGTCTATAATTTAATTATACTTTTGTTACAAAAAAACCTCTTAAATGTATCTTAGGAACTGATGTGATTATGTAGTTATAAGATAACAGATTATCATTAAGGATAGGTATGGTGAAATTTAGAAAATAGGAAGAACATTTACACTAAAGACATAGAAAATTAGGAAAAGAGAAAGATCTCTTTTCATTATATATATTGGTCTACAAATATGTTATGCGATTTTTAAGAAAAATACATGTTAATATATATATAATGTTGATTTCAATTTTTCTACATATTTTGGGGAATATCAAAGATAACTTTTGATCTCATCGAGATACGTGGGACTGTGGTATTGGACTTTAACATCGTCTTGTGTCTATTAGTGAAAATGAATGGAAAGATCCTTGCACTTATTATGTGATTAAAACATTCAAGATAAACAAATTTCATGAAGTATTAGATAATATCAAGGTTCTTAATTGATATTATAAAAACATATCTAAACAATTAAAAACAAGGGGTTTGAAACTAAAATCCCTAAGAAGTCATCATTATCACATCTTTATTCATGAATTGATTAAAATAGAAATCCATAATTTTCTATTAAATAATAGAAGGGAGACAGTGATTCACTTTTTCCAATTTTTAGTGACAATTTTTCTAAAACGTTGTCAATGCCATTTTCGATAAAAATTCATCAAGAGACGTCAATAATTTTATGTGAGTTGGGAAAAAATTCCCTCTTGTCATTCCCACCTACATGAAGCTTTTAATATTTTATCTTAAAATTAAAACACTTATTGTGGTACCCATTAAATTTTATTTGATGTATCCTGCTAAAAAAATATGTTCACAATGAAATATCATAACCAAAACAAGAATCATCTAGAAGGGTCTATTGTGAGTGGTTATATTGATCATGATTGAATGGATTTTTCTTCAATGTATTTATCTAATGCGGTAACAAGAAAAATCCATACAATAGAAAATAAAGATGATTAGTATTTGAATATTTTCACCTCAATAACATTTCCTCCCTAAAAAGGATGAATTCTTTGGTCATATACATTAGCTAAGTATAGCATTAAAGAGTGATATATAGCCTACCACATTGTCTTGTTTAACTATTGTTACTTTGGTGACTATGTCAAGTAAGTAATTTATATATTTATATGATATATCATACTTTATCATTTCACATATACATTAAATTATTATAAAAATTATGTATGGAATGAATGAAAATTTAATGTTGAGTTCATTGAACCTTTCAATTGGAAATGAGAGAGGCTTTGGATATCCAAGAGTTTCCTACTTGGTTGAAATCAATGGTATGAACATTACTATAATTAACAAAAAATATATAAATATATTTAATTGTATTATTCATATATATCTTGGTTATAAAAATTACATGGTGAATCTGTTTCTCAAGAATTGAGAGCATTGGATTTTGGACCGAATTCTTTTGTTCATGAATGAAAATCATCAATAATCAACATGTATAATTTTTTACAAATAATTGAGTGATAAAAAATAGAACAAACCATGATAAAATTTTGTTTACTACTACAATGAAGTATTATTCTAGTGCATAGAACAGTCAAACCTAATATGAAAACATTTATTATTATGGTCCGGTTGAGAAAATATTATTGTTATATTACAACTCTCTTGGTCATGTCACGTTGATGAAATGTAAATGATTTGATTCAATGATATGATATGGTACATTTATTAATGAATGTGGATTTATATTTATTTACATGTGTTAATTCTTTTCTACCGATGAACCATAAATTCTTTCCATCAATGTAAAAACATTATTATAGGTGAATGTTCATCTAAGACATGATTACAATTTAATTAATGTTTTAATCTAAAGACATGTTTTTCATACTGATGGGGAAGAAATTGAAACCATTGACACCTACATTATCTGTGACTAAAATATTTCATTTCCTTACTCAAATTGCACCATTGTGATAGTTGATGTTGAACTTGAAGTAGTGTTCAGAAATATATATAAGAAACCATATATGTTCACAGTTCATTAATTTTACCTTGACATAAGATCCTTATGTTTCTATTATAATAATTAGTTTAATCTATTTTCAGTTGGGAATGATATTTTTATTTTATTATTTTTTGGTATGTTGAATTTTGTTAGATATATACCAGTTCATAAAAAAGAGTATAAAACATATTTTTACGAATTGTATATAATTGTGTTAAATTAATGTTGCTAGGAAATGTTATGAAATTTATTTTGAATTAAAAGTTGTATTGTTTATTTATTTGATAAATGTTTCTATAAGATGTAAATTTCAATCTTTTATATGTTTTGAAAAATACTAAATATGTTTTATAGAAGAATTTATTTGAAGCTTACTAAAAAATGCCTGAACGTGGGTTATATCACATAGTTCCATTAGTGAGTATAATAATTTTAATAATTTTATTCTATGTTACATATAATTCCAGGTTAATATTCTTTAAAAAAATTCAGAGACACTAAGTGACAATATAGTTGAATCCTCCTCAGCCTACTACCATGGGTCTGAGTGAGGATGACCCTAGACCTAGACGAAGTACCCATCTTACCCATTTCCAACTTAGCACACCATCTGTCACCCCATCTACCACAACATTCCATCCTATATATTAGCCTCTAGGGATATTCACACCCATTCCTCCATCATCATCTTATTTATCATATTATTATCATACCATGATTATTACTCCTCTAGTGATGTTCCCTCACATTCCTAAATCGTCATCTCATTTATCCTCTAATTCACATACCATGTCTATGCCTCCTTAAAGGATTTTCTCATCCATGCATCCATCATCTTCTGATTTAGACTCTTCTTCACACACTATGATTACACCACATACTGGGATGTACCTACAATTACCATTTCCATAACCATTGATGTATTCCAAACCCTACTACCCATATCCTCCCATGTTTACACTTCCACTATTTCCTAATATGCGTATAATGTCTGATGAATTTGACCCTCCAGCTCCAACTATCGTACACAAAGATCACCAAGACCATTCATTGAAACATACACATAATTATGAGGTTACTAATCTAGGAAAAAACATATATCCATAAAATCCTATTGAGTAGTCAACATCATGTATTATTATTATTATTACTCTATCAAATTATATCACATCATTTTTTTACTTTTGTACAATGGATAAATTATTCCTTTTTCCTTTTGTTCTCTTCTATGGTATCTTATAATATACTATGTAGTAACACACATATAAAGTTATCCTAAAATCTCTAAACATAGTAAATGGTGTATAAAAATGGAGAAAATCATATGTTAGGTAAAAACACAATGCTATGTTGAAGTATCATGGAAAAAGAATCTATATGCCCTGAAATAATTCTGGTTGAACTAATATCATATAGACTTATCATTAATGAAATTATGGAAAAATAAGGGGAGGATATATGGGTAAGTGTTTTTATAAATATATATATATATATATATATATATATATTAATTTTTTATTTATTTGAATTAAAATGTTTCTTTTAGATTCAATATATCATTCATGAAAGTGAAACATCAATGGTTTCAAGTTTTATGGAACTTGGGGTGTTATAGTGATCATATAGGCAGCAGTTATATATTGTTAAGATCATTATAGTTGGTTCCAATTTATATGTCATACCCATATTCCCCAACTGTCCAAAAATACAATATCCAAAAATGGTTACATATTGTAAGACTGATGAATTAATGGTATTCCCAATAATTAATGTTTTTTATACAAACATAAAAACATATTACATATATTGTCATTTTTCTATGATGTGTTTGGAATAAGAAAAATATTTGATTCAATGACGTATCTACACATATTGTGGTGTGCTATAATGCCCGAGCATGAAAAGCACAAATTACAATAATATTAAAAGGCTAAAATATGATATTAATGGACAATATTTAATAGATATATATGAGTATTTTATATAACTATCCCATATAAATATAATCATGATGGAAGAAAAAAATTATATGTAATTTTCTATGATTCGACATGTTTGATATGAAACAAAAAAATCAGTATTCATAATACATTTTTTCTCTTATTAGATTTCTTATAGATGATGTATTGTGGTGTATGATTCATTTCCTTTTTTATGTATTTCAATCTACAAATATATTTTTTAATAATTATACAAATAGTTGTTGTACTAAACTTGTAAAAAAAATTCAATCGTTTTGAGCAACAATTGCTCATCAAGGTCACTGATTTGAATTTGGGGATTCTAGCACCATATTGAAATGTCAATTTAGTAGTGTGGAAAACAGTAGAGTATAACCCTCTACCAAATTTGTTCACTATTATAATATTCATTTTCAATGAATTTTTTTAGTGTTCAGATGGACTTTATTTCAATTTTTCATCACTAATTAATAGATGACATTTATAGAATGATCATAATGAGTAGCTATAATTAAACAATGATTATAGTTATCTTTTTTAGGAAGTTTCACTAAATTATTATAAAATTCTTATATTTATGAATTATTAATTCATTTTTAGGTTATTCCTTTTAATTATTGTTATGGATTATGAAATTTTTATGTTTTTAAAACATATATACCAATGAATGTAATTTTTAAGAAGGATTATTTGGAATCTAAGGACATGTGTCTTGAGAAAAATTAATTTTCATAAGTAGGAAGAAAAAATGAAGTAGTTCATTAAAGAAACAGAAAACTGAAAATAACGTAATGTTTCATATTTATATTTAAAATATTTTTAAAAATTATTAATGAAATACATTGTTTATATTATTAATAGTTTACCCTAAAGGACCCTGATGATTAAGAAGATGAAAACATCGGAAAAATGAAGATTTTGGTTTAGTATTAGTTGAGAAGAACTAGGGAATAATCTAATGTAAACCCAGGAGAAACATCATCCCCACTAATAATTGTCTCTCATATCGATCATATCAATCCTATGATAATCCATGAGCTGCAAATTACTAGTTCATAAGAATTTGAGGGAAGATAATATCCTTATAAGAACACAAAAGAAATAATATTATCACTGAAAAATTCCAAAAATATATGTTAGCTATAATTCAATCACTTCCATTAGAGGATTCAAGTAATATTGATTCACATATGACATCAATTCTCTCTTAAAATGATTCTCAGAGTGATTCACTCTCTTGAGTATCCACTCTGGCCAAAATTTGGTATCAGAGGATTGTTTATTTTCATTATTTTCAAATTACTCTCAACTGTGATTTTAGTTATATCTTAATGATCTTAAAATTTCTTTCATATATAAATTTTCAGTTCTTTAAATTCTATGTAACTGTGTAAACTAGAGTTGAGGGTGTTACTAAAAACATGAAACCATTCTTTAATGTTAATAACATTGCCCAGTAGAAATTAAAAATGAAAATATATCTCGAGAGTATGGGACCTGAAATCTGGGATACAATTGAGGAGCAACATGTATTGCCTTTACTGATAGGGTCACATGGCCTTAGTTTACTAATTCCACATATAATAATAACTATAAATAAATGAATGCCTTGTACTATTATCTAGGTGATGAAGAATTCAATTGAATATTTTCTTGTAAAACTGCATATGAAATTTGTGATACTTTTGCCGTTTCTCATGTGGGAACAAAAAATGTAAAAGAAATGAGACTAAATACATACACTATTAAATATGATAATTTTAAAATGAAGACTGATGAACCTATCTCTGAAATGTATCTCAGGTTCAACCAGATAGTGAACCCAATGAGTCTTCATGGAATACCAGTGGAGAACAAGTACAAATCATGAGACTACTTCGATGCCACTAGACAGATTGAGGGGACTTCTGTTTCTATCAGAGAATCTTGTGACATAAGTAATCTACCGTCAAGTATCTAATTTGAAATCATATGATGTATGAGTAAGAACATAAGGTTAATCAAGAAGTATACGAGGAACCAAGAAATAAATCAGTAGAATTCAGTACTGCTACCTCAAAGAGAAAAAACAAAGAAAAAGTTCAAGTTTCTATAGACAGCTCCACTAGTGAAGAGTCAGATTCAAATTGTGATGAGGAGATGGCTCATCTTACAAGAAGATTCAAAATATTCTACCAAATGAATAAATTCGTCAGGATGTAAAACTATAAAGGATTGTATGATATAAAAGTAAACTGGAAGAAAGGCATAAACAGAATGAAAACTCAAATAAAATAATTTTCAATGAGTGAAAATGGAAAGTTCATGTGAAGGAAGACTGTCCCAAGATGAGATTTAATAAGAAATATTAAGATGAGGGGAAAGCATATAAAAAGTCTATGAAATCTACATCGAGTTCTTTAGAAGACAACTCTAGTGGATCTGATGCTTCTGATAGTTAACAGAACAATCATGCCAACTTATGTTTCATGACAGAAACATCTGAGGGAACACTTAACTCTCCTATAAAAAATGCCTATTATTATAGGAATGATAGTTAATCAAACAATGAAGAAAATGTGTATAAGGATGAATTATTTGAATATTTTGAAATGCTTGAGGATAACTTTAATGAGAATAAGGATAGATATAAATCACTAAAGAGACATCATTAATTAAATGAAAATTATAAGTCTGGTTTGGATATTGAGAGAGGAAAATGTTCTCAGCTATTAAAAGAAAATATTGAACTCAAAATATCAAATGAACAATTAATGAATGATTGTGAAAATTATATTGCTGGTAGGGATACCTTGAATCAATTTCTAGGAAAAAAATATTGCCCCAAAATATACAACTGGTCTAGGTTATCAACCAGGACAGATAAGGATCCTTAAAACTAAATTTATTCCAAAATATGGACAATTTACAACTAATTCAACTTATAGACCACTTCATGAATAGAAATTCTCTAAAGGACCAGACAAAAGGATTATGTCTCAAAATATATCTGCTTATTATATGAAATCTATGAGACAATTATAGGTTCCCAAAGGTGTACTTGCTAAACACTCAAGACCCAAGCAAAACTGATTACCAAAGTTACCCCATGTCTTCTCTATTTTGCAGGGATGTTTCCTAAAGAGTCCATGTAAGACTCTGTGGTACATGGATAGTGGGTGTTCAAGACAGATGACAGAAGAATACTCATGCATCCAGAGCTTAATCAAGGTTGATGGTGGACATGTAACTTTTAGTGATAATTCTAAAAGGGAAATCATCGACCTAGGATTGATTGGTAACCCTAATACAGTATTAATTTCCAATGTACATTTTGTTGATGGATTAAAGTAAATTTTTTTATCATCTCTCAGTTTTTTGATTATGGATTCAATGTTAAATTTGAAAATAATGCATGTAATGTTTTAAATTCCAAAAATGATTTAATATTTAATGCTCTAAGAAATAGGAATGAGTATTCTGTTGACATAAATTCTTTATATAATAATAAGATTTCTTGAGTAAATGCTTTTCATAAGGAATCCTAGTTGAGGAACAAATGATCAGGATACTACAATGTTCACTATCTTTGGAAACTTACTAGGAAAGGTTTAGTTAGAGACTTACCTAAACTGGAATTCCCACTTAACAAAGTGTGAAATACCTGTCAAAAGGGAAACCAGCATGAAGTGTCTTTCAAACCAAAGAAAGAATTTTCTATATCTCAACCACATGATTTAGTTCACATGGACTATTAAGAAAATAAATGGTTTCATGTTTAATGGGGAAGCACTATGTTTATGTTCTTGTAGATGATTTTTCTATTTACACTTCGGTATACATTCTAGCTCACAAAAGTAATGCTTTCTCTTATTTTATCAAATAATCCAAGTCTGTAGAAAATATTAGTGGACATTAAATTAAGACCATGATATGTGAACATTTTCGTGAATTTAAAAATCATGAGTTTGAATCCCATTGCCCACACAATGGCTATAGTCACAATTTCTCTGCTCCTCAAACACCTCAACAAAATGTATTCATGGAACAAACAAATAGGACCATTCAAGAGATCACTCTGAATATGGTTAGTGAGTACAATCTACCTATTTATTTTTGGGATAAAGCTATAAATATATCTTATTATACAATTAATAGAGTCTCGAATAGAAATGATCTTAAAAATACCCCTTATTATCTTTGGTACAATAAAATGCCTATGGTTATCTACTTCAGAGCTTTTGGTTGAAATGTATTTATCCTTAATAATAAGGACAATCTTGAAAAAATTTCATCCAAAAGTGATAATGTAATTTTCCTTGGTTACTCAATGTCGAGTAAAGCCTATAGAGTATTCAATACGAAAACCAAATTTGTGTAAGAGTCAGTTCATGTCAAATTTGATGACACAGATCCACATGAACCCAAAACCTCTCTTGAATATCCTGAGGATTATATGTCAATTCTGAACCTTATTGATAATGATGGTGAATCCCGTGTAAAATTAAAACGTTCTAGGAATCATCCAGAATCTACACCTGTTGAGTCTGAACAAATATTCAATCATCAAGAGTCTAGTTAAAATCATTATAGAGGTATTCAAACTCTCAAAAATCATCATTTAGAGGCTGTAGTAGGTGATTTAAACTGAGGGACACAAAATACTGCATCTTTGAGAAACCAGGGTGAACATCAAGGTTTTCATTCATATCATTAACCTAAAAATATTAATGATGTAATCAATGATGAATTTTGGTTGATGGATATGCAAGAAAAATTTAATCAATTTGGAAGAAACAATTTCTGGGAACTAGTTGACATACCTAAGGACACCTTAACCATATACACTAAATGGGTCTTTAGAAATAATGTTGAAGAGTCTGGTAATATATTTAGAAATAATGCTAGATTTGTTGAACAATGTTATAGTCAATAGGAAGGAATATACTATGAGGAGACCATTTCAACTATAGCTAGGTTAGAGACCATTAGGATACTACTTGATATCAGCTCATCAGAATTTCAAACTTTATCAAATGGATGTCAAAAGTGCATTTCTAAATCGGTATATTGTTGAGAATGTATTTATGGAACAACCCCCTGGAATTTCAAATCCCCAATTTTATAACCATGTTTTTATTCTTTCTAATGATTTATGTGGTTTTAAGCAAGCTCCAAGAGCTTGGTATGATAGACTTGGTATTTTTCTTATATCAAACAGTTTTACTAAAGGAATAACATATCATACATTGTTTATTAAGTGGATCTCCAAAGATTTTTTATAGTAAAAATTTATGTATCTGATATAATTTTTGGATCTTCTAAAAATTCGTTATGTAATGATTTTTCAAAAATAATGCAAAATGAATTTGAAATTAGTCTTATGGGAGAACCTAAATTTTTCTTTGGTTTTCAGATTTTTCAAAATCTAGATGCTATAATTTCAAATCAATGTAAATATACAAAAGATATTGTAAAATGTTTTGGTTTGGATTATATTAAAGGCAGTGATACACCTATGAGTACCCCTTGAAAAATGGATGTTGATGAATCTGGAGAATCAGTTGATCAAACCAACTACAAAGGTATGATAGGAAGTCTACTCTATCTTAGTTTAAGCATACATGATATTATGTTTAGTAAATGCACGTTTTCTCACATTCAAGCTAATCCTACAGAATATCATTTAAATGATGTTAAAAGGATTTTCAAATATGTCAAATATACTCCCAACTTAGGACAATTTTATCCAAGAGGACATCCGTTTGATTTAATAAGTTATTCAGATGCTGACTTTTCTGGTTTTACACTAGATCGAATAAGCACCTATGGGAAATTTCACATGTTAAGAAAGTCACTAGTATCATGGTATAGTAAAAAATAGAATTCTATTGCATTATCTACTGCTGATGTAGAATACATTGTAGCTAGTAGTTGTTGTGCACAAATTTTGTGGATGAAACACACTTTACTAGAATATATTTTTCCATTCAAACATGTCTTCATTATCTATGACAACACTAGTTCAATTAAAATTTCTAGAAATACAATATATCATTCTAGAACAATGTATATTGATGTAAGACCTATCCTTTTGAGAGATCTTTATCAAAAATGTGTTATAACTCTTGAGTTTATTGGGACTGAACATCATCTTGCTGATATATTCACTAAACCCTTAAATTATAAGAGTATGAATTACATTAGACATGAAATTGGAATGATAAATAAATAGGCGATCATTATTAAATGGATATTTATAAAACTGATATTTATAGAACTGATCTTTATAAAACTAATATTTATAAAAACGATCTTTATAAAACCCTTCTTTATAAAACTGATCTTTTATAAAACTGATCTTTATAAAACTGATCTTTATAAAACCGGTCATTATAAAAAGATCATTATAAAAATGATCAATATAAAACTGATCCATATAAAACCAATCTATATAAAACCTATATTTATAAAACTGATCATTATAAAACCGATCATTATAAAACCGATCATTATAAAACCGATCATTATAAAACATATCTTTATAAAACTGATCTTTATAAAACCGATCTTTATAAAAATGATCATTATAAAACCCATCTTTATAAAATCGATCTTTATAAAACTGATCTTTATAAAACCAATCTTTCTTTAACTGATTTTTTTGAAACTTAATTTTTTGAAATAGATTTTTGTGAAACCTATATTCTTAAAACTGATTCTTTGGCACCTATATATTTATGGACTGTTTTGTAAATTCTGGTTTCTTTATGTTAAACGATGTTGTTTTATCTATTTCAACTTTTCGCATTTTAATTATAGTTTTTCTGATTTACAATCCCTAAATGATATATTATGTCGAATCCATACGACCTTTCACCTTCTCCATAGTCGTAAAGCTTTCTACATTTAGTAACTCTCTCTCAACTCTCGGCCTCTCAACATAGATAGAATCTGAAGCTTTTCCATGGAAATTACTAATTGTGCAATGGAAGAACCTCGAAAATTTCCTCATTATAAACGTCAAAAGAGTGAGGACAGTGGTACTGAAAACCATGCCAAGAAATTAAAGTAGTTATAGCTGAAAAGGATGTTTCTCCTGAGTGGCTTCTGTAAAAAAAATCATTTATTCTAATGGGACATGAATCTCAAGGCTGGCTCAGTTGGTTTACCAATAATTAAAGAAACAATTATCCCATCCTAGTGCATGAGTTATATTAGAATTTGAGTATAACATTTGATGAAGCCAAGGCAGAAAAGATGAAATATGTGCTAAAAGGAAAAGAATTAGATTTTTTGTCTGAGGAATGGGCTGAATTCTTAAAGGTACCCCTTGAATGTGTCTATGGTGACAATACTGGTAACATTCCACCTTCATCAAGTTTGTTTTTATATGAATATGATCTAAAAGAGATGATAGGAAATGAATAATCGAGAACTTTTGAAAATGAATCCGACGGAGAAGTGAGATTTCTTTTTAAGTTCATACAACATAAAATATACCAAATGAAGAGAGATTTCTCTACTGTTAAATATCAGGATGTTTTCATGATATTTTTTTTGAAACATGGAATAATGGTGAATTTGTGCAGATATATCATAGTACATATTTAGGATTTTATTAAGCCACCTTAGAATGCAACAAGCTTATGCTATACGGGAATTATTTCTGCCATGTTGGAAAAATTAGATTGTGTAGAATATGGAGATGAAGTGATAACTTGTAGTAGTGATTTTTTCATCATAAAGGCATTTGTAAAAGGACGAAAATACTGTGGAACCCATGGGAAATATGTTCGGTAGGAGATGAAGATAGGTTGTGTGAGGGGTTCAATATGGTTGACCATCCTTCTATACCAAAGGACCAAGTTGATCCAGGTCTCAAACGAGGAGATGTTCCTCTCTATTATTATTAGAAAGCTAAGGCTGAAATTCATAGGGAAAAAGGATATAATTTTGATGAGAGGAGTGATCTTGATATTGTTGAATGTCCCAAGAATATGGCTTATTGACCTGCTAGTCCACATATTGAATTTCCCTCAAGAGAAACTATTCTAGTCGATGAAGAGGATGAGGAAACTGATGTTACTAGAGTTGAAGGTTATGTTGGAAAATCAGACGAGGAATTTGATGATGATAATGATGATGATGATGAAGATTGGAATAATGGGGATAATGGAGGAAGTTTTGAACATGTGAGTGATTTTGTAAATGTGGGACAATAAGTGGTTGATAGATCTAGTGGGGATACTGTTCATGGAGCTGATGATGAAATTGAGCCGGCTGATCAATAGGTTTATGATCATAGAGATGATATACATGGGGACAAATAACTACATCTCAATGCTAAAAATCAAGAGATAATTTAGGAATTGAATGATCTTATGGCTGCTGGCAAGGAGGAAGAAGATATAGTTCCAGTGCCTCAAATTGAGGAAGTACATGGTAAAGCTGAAGAAGCTGTAGCTCTGGTAGAACCTGAAGATCAGCTGGTTCTTAACCCCAGACAAGGTGTTATGTCCCGAGACCAGGATGAATAATTTGAGGATATTTATGTTTTTAATAAGACTTAGGGAAGAAGGGTAAGAATTGATATCATTGAGCTATGATATTGGACATGTTCTAGAGAGTGGAATAGTAATCCAGAAAATATTCTTTTTTGCTTTAGAATATGACTCAGAGGAGGAGATGGAACCTTCTCCACCAGTTCCACAAGTCTATGATGACCTAGAGCCTATTGCACCTGTTACACCAGTTGCATCTCCAGTAGTAAACCCATTTGCTCAGTCAGTAACCAGTGACTATGTCACTAAGGCTGATTTAGAAAATTTTAATGATGAGCTACGTGAGAATATAATAGCATCAGTGGGATCCAGAAATGAAACCTACACCTCAATATATATCTTATATGCTAATGCAACAATGAATTCAACAATTGTGATATAGGAGATTCAACCGAATATTATTACTATAGTTGAAACTATTATTAGAAACAACACTTTGCTGAGAGAGGAAGTAAGAAAGATGATAAATGAGATTAATTCCATAACCTTTGACTTCATGAACTCCATTTGTGGTGTTATAAAAGTTATTATGAACATGGTAACTCATCTAATCAGTGTATATTTGATAATGTTGTATGAAGAGATTTGGAAAATTTTGACTTGACCATCTAGTTCCAGGAGTTGGGGATGTTATATTACTGATTAGAAGTCTCTCAAGGCTGTGATGAGAGAAGAGATTCAAAAGCTTCATATTGTTTAAGATAAGAAACCACCTGAAAAATTACATAGGAATACCGATATTTTATATAGTATGGTGAGATAGTGCACCAATGAAGCCTCTACAGATCAGAAAGAAATTCCGGAAAAAGTGGATAAGTATTTCACTAAGATATATTCCATGCATGACCTCATCAATAGTTTCATGTTTCTGTCATAAAATCTTTGAATTCCCCCAATCATTGAAGAATTCAAAAATATTGTTTTCAAATTGAAATAGTTTACACTTTACTGAGTACATTTATGGATAATAATAATGTATTTGAGATGGCAATGAAATATGGAGGAGAAAAAATTAATGACTTCATCAAATAGCTCAAACCTTCTCTGCATGTTCAGGCCAAGGCTATCGTAGTCTCTCTAGCTGCTTTAATTAATATTTCCTCTCAACCTCTTTCTCTAATGAATTTCTCTCAAGATCTTAATCAAATTCAACCAATCATTACTGAGTAGTCTCCCAGTCATGTGTTGTTAGAGAGAAGGACTACCCGTGCAACTACTATTCCTACAGGTCTTGATCTACATGGTGTGGTAATCAGATCACCTCCATCATTTACAACTCTCAACCCTTCTTCTTCTCTATTGAATCCATCAGACAAAGGCAAGGCTCCTCTGCATTCAATACCTTCCTAATGGATTGTATCATTCTGATTGGGATTTGGTCTTTTTTTCTGTCTTTTACTCTTATGACTTTGAATGATAATTATTATGGTGTATTTGTTTTCTTTTATTTCACCATACTTATTTTCTCTTTTTGTTAATCACAGAAGGGGGAGAAATCTGGATGGCATATAAAATAAGGATGGCATAGAATCTAATGATGGAATATACTCTCCTTAATCCATTTAGTGAGGGGGGATTTGTTTTAAATAAATTATAGCAATTACAAACTTTAATTATATTGGAAAATTACATTTAAATATTTTAAAGATATCTTTATTCTATATTTTTTCATGTATTCCATGATTTGTGATTATCAAAAAGGAGGATATTGTTGGATCCTCCATGATATTGTATTTTTCTTAACAACAAATTATTTCCATATACAGATTCTACCCTTTCAAGAAATTTTAATCAATTATATCATAAAACAAAATATACATTAATAAGTCAATTGCTTATAGTCATGGATTAATATGTTTACAAGTATATTTTTACATGTCCCTTTGATTAACACTTAATCTTGAAATGGTATTTGTAAGACATATTATTCATAATATTTTTCTGGATTTCCTGACAAACCGAAATTTGACAAACCGTAGTATGTCATACCAAAGTTGACAAACCGATGTTTGACAAACCAAAGTATGACACACCGAAGTTGATGCACCGATATTCGACATACTGAAGTCGAAACACCAAAGTCTAAACACCGATGTTTGACAAAATGATGTATGAGACACCAAATTTGACACACCAAAGTTCTATAGAACGAAGTCAACACACCAAAGTTTGACAAATTGAAGTATAACACACCAAAGTTGTCACACCGAAGACCGACAGACCAATGTAGAAAGATTAAATTCGTCACACCAAAGCTTGAAAAACTGAAGTATGACACATCGAAGTCAACACAACAAAGTTTGACAAACCGACGTATGACACACCAAAGTTGACACACCGAATTTGACACACCAAAGATGACATACCAATGTCATCAAGCCGATGCCGTCACACCATAGATGACTCACTAATTGATATAAATAATTGTTTCCATTTTATTAATCCAAATTTATTTCTAACTGTCATATGTAGATAAGTTAATGTTTCTGACATTATTTTATGTTGTCTATTGAGTACCTAAAGGAAAGTACGAGGTACATACACGTGCAAAGATGTTTATGACTAGAGGATTGTGGAGTATAAAATGACCTCATATTTCACGTTATAAAATATACTACAATAGTAGTACATACTGAGATACAGACTTTGAGAATACGAAAAGAGAATAACTATGCGGTTGAAATTACAATAAGACTTTAACAAGCTACCTTCTCCAAAAAGGTAATCAGTATACATCAAGACAATAAGGAGCTGAACCATTTCACTCCTTGAAGATGGATTACACAAACTGTGATACTATGTTGTGAAGAAAAAATTGATAAGAAGACTCAAATACCATATTCTCAACATTCATTGAGCCTAGAGATTTACTTCACAACACAGAATGAATTTTTTACTCTATTATCTTTCATAAATCGGTTGTGTTTTATATTATCAATTTGAGTAGTCTGTATATTTGTTTGTATAACACACACTGTCTCCTGAGCATAACTGGAGGATATCAAACTATCCTCATACTCAATAAATTATTAAATTTATTTTCCCACGAATAACTATGGTAGAGGTCATGTGTGACTTCGACAGACAGGTGTGCTGTTGTAATCCCTGATCCAGGGTGTGGATAGAAAAGTTTATTTATATAAATAGCATGGTGGGAGGTGATCACTAAGTGGAGAGGATTAATTCTCTGCTTGAGACTGATCCTATTGTGTACATTGTTGGGGAAATCATCTTATACTATGTTTTGATTCTTTCCGCTGCTTATATTTTCTAAAAAATACAACTGCTATGATTACACTTTGATAGTAAGTTTTGGTTAGTGTTTGTACTTGTTTAATTAAGAAGACTTGTTTCCAATGTTGAATTGGAGTTCTACACTGATTCATCTGAGGATTAATCACCCTTTGTGAAACCCATTTACCAGTTGAAAATTTACATTTATAATTCCTTATTGAACTCGGCCGTTTTTATAATTGGGGGGTTTTAACCATCCATTTTTTAACAAAAAAATTAATTGGTTCTCAATTCACCCCATCTTGAGTATCAAATTCGACCAACATCCATCAATGTCAATTCCCCATATGGGATCAATAGACTCGGTACCGACAACCCTATGTAAAGAAATCAGGAAAAATGATGTTGAGAATCCAAAGTAATCCTAAATGTATTAGTTGGATAAACACCTAAAAATCATATCAAAACATCAGATAAATCAGTACATCCTACCATAACTAGGAATGGAATGAAATATTACTAACATGAAAAACTAGACCAAACGGCCTATATCAAATCAACCAGGGGGAAACACATCCATAGAAATGTAGAAACCATATTTACAATCCAAACCCCATACTCAAGCTAACAAGGAATGACATACATTAATAAGTATAAATTATTTAAAAATTCAATAACCTAATATATGATAATGGACACTTTTTCATATATAATTGAAAGACAACCTACAGAAAGTCACAACCCACCTACCTTAGCATTGCATGATCGATATACTCCTGTATCAGCCCTTGAAACGGCATAGAATAATGTAGATCTAAAAAAATTTAAACATTCAACCTAGGATATCACACGAATGAGGATAAATAAATGAACTATTCTCTAAAAGAAGGAAGAAATCATCGTGGAGATTCCAATGAAATCAACGATGGTTGATTTAGAGAACTGACAGTTGATCGGAGGATTAGAGGAGAATCGTACCTGATGGTTGATCTTGGATACAATGAGTCGAGAAGAATGCGTTTCTACAAATTTGATGTGACCCCAGTCCGATATAAAAAAATAAAAATAAATGTACAATAAATGATCATTTAATGTATATAATGTGTACATGCCTTTATAGGACTCTACTTTAGGCTGTCTTCAGGTCACCCCACACGACCATGTACTTAAATGTTACATGACCAGTACACTACAACCCACATAAACTGGGTACATGACGTGTACTTCTTTGTACACAACATGTACTCCATAAATTTCCAAAACTACCAATTTTCTCTAAACACCAGAATAATGGGATCCATACATGAAATAATGATCTGTGTTCTTACAAACTTCTCCACTTAAAAAATTTTTACCCTAAATTTCCCTTAGTAGGTGGCGGAGAAGAAGAATAATCCTCGAATATCTCATGCCACTGTGATCATACATAGGTCTCTCTCTCCCAAGTGTCGTTATGTACTTGCCCATGCTTCTATAGAACATGTACCAGAGGAATAGATATGCCATTGGGAAATTTCTCTCTTTGATCCACGATCTAGATGGGAAACTCCTCGAATGAGTCATCCACCACTCACCCATCCTCCTTGGGTTGAAAACATGAGATGAGTATATAAAGAAACTCTGTAGCTGAGAAACGTATAAGACATCGTGCACAGCCTTGTACCTGTGAGTTAACTGCAATCGATAGGAAACCAACCTGAATATCTCCAAAATCTCATACATTTTAAGATATCTAGATGAAATAATTCCATGTCGTTTAATCCTCCTGTGTCCCAATCTCGGTGTGACACTTATGAGAACATGATCTTCGACATCACACTCTAGTGGACGTATCCATCGATCATCATATGACTTTGGATATGACATTGTAGTAGCCATCATCTTTTGAATCAACTCTATCTACTCTGTGGTGACCTGGAAAATAAAAGGTATCGTCATAGCTACCTATCATACATTCATCCAACGTTGGGTTTATCGTCATGGAATACCATAAAATTCCTCATATGGTTGGATCAAAATAGATTTTTGAAAAAAATTATTGTTATAAAATTCCCAAAGAGGTATTTGTTTCACCCAGGAACCTCATAAATATTTGACGCATGCTCTAAGAATGTCCTCCATGACCTATATTGTACGCTCAGACTGGCCATCTATCTAGGGGTGGTAATCTAGACTGAAAAGAACCTGTGTACCAAAATCTCCTTGTAGTCCCCGGTAGACCTGAAAAGTAAAACAGGTGCCCCTATCTGAAATGATAGAGTGAGGAACCCAATGTAGACATACAATCTCTTGGATATAAAACCTTCCCATCTCATCAATATAGATGGTCTCCTTGATCAGTAAGACATGCGCATCCTCCAGTATATTTTCAATGATAACCAAAACTACATCGTTCCAACAAGGCATTCTTGGTAAACCTGTCATGATGTCCATCGTGACGTCATTCCACTTCCACTCAAGAATGGGTAACTGCTGAAAAAACCCTGCTGCTTACTAATGTTTGGCCTTCACCTGCTGAAAGGTAGAACATCTCATCACAAAACTAGCGACATATCTCTTCATACCTAGCAACAAATACTGATAGTGTAGATCTCCATACATCTTGGGGACGCCTGGATGAACTACCCAAACCGATGAATAGAAATCCCATATCATCTCCTCGAGTATATCTACTGACACCCATACGTGCCCCAAAAAATGAAAAATATCATCCTCACCTATGGTCTATCCAGGCATAGGTTATACATCTAACACACTCTGCCATAGTATTATGCCTTCAAAATCTAATAGTTCCATCATTCTCACTAGATCAAGTAGAGTAGAGGTAACAAATACAAATGAAATAAATGTATTTCTCTACTACTCATGCACCTCCCAATGCATATTAGGGAATATATCCAAAAGCTTCCACTCTCTACTGGCCTCCTGATCTTCCTATATTTGAGTCCTTCTGCTCATTGCATCAGCCAATACATTTCCTTTCCCAAGTGTGTAAGCATGCTCAAAGTGAATGTACTGAAGGTACTCAACCAACATCCATTGCCACAAATTCAAATTCTCACGGAGTAATGATATACTTGAGGATTTTGTGATCGGTGAAAACAACAAAATTCCCTCCCATAATATAATATCTCCAACAGCGATGAGCATGAACAACTAAAGGAAACATAAGATTGTGATTCGAGTAATTCCTCTCATGTAGTCTCAACTACCAAGACCTGTACGCAATGGCTCCTTCCCCCTGCATAAGTACAACTCCCATACTAATACCCAATGAATCACATTAAACATTTTAGCTCTTTCCCGACTATGATAAAACTACTATCGGTGCTAAAGTCAACCACCCTTTTAGCCCCCAAAAGGCTGACTCACAATATATAAATATTTTTACTTCATTATCATAGATTAATTATTAAAATAATGTAGAAAATTATATAAATATCATATATATCTATTATATAAATATTTATAATAAAATATTAATGATAGAAATATGAAATATAATACACCTTTATGGAGATAGTAGGGTGTACGTATGTATTAATTCTATTTCTATTTTCTTTTTGTATTGACAGAAAGAAACTAAATTACATATATATTATAATTAAAATTTTATTTTCAGGTCATATATTTCAAATTAGTGTAACAAAAATCTTTGATACATTCTATGTATAGTGTTAATGAATCAAATCTATTTGAGGTGGTGGTAGTCCAAGAATCCTCAAACGATGTTATCATATTTACACAAAATTGAAATAGTGAAGGAATGATTTATATTATCATTATAGAAGAATATATATATCCAAAATATAATATAAGTCATATAAAAAATACAGGTTCTTCATAATTATTTACCATGAGTGGTGGTAAAGGTAAAACAAATGATATCGATTATTGAGGTGGTACTCTTCCAATTACACGAATGATAAGTTATTTACCATTTTGGTGAACATGTGTAGGACTTGGTAAACAATTAAAATAAAAACATCTGTGAATATTTAGGATAATTAAGATGCTATATAAGCATAGAATAATGATAATTTTGGCTGTGGAGAAATAAAATCAAATAAATGTGTTTGTTGAAGGTTGTTACGTCTTTTTTGGAAAACCCTATTTTGATTACATCAAAGTGATTCCATGGTTGGTTTTCATCTAAAAATTCAATCTCTAGGTGATTGTTACATAATTTGGTTGATTATTTTTTCATGTTTTGGATGACACAATGTCGTATGGTAGGTGTGATAATGGGGAAAAATGAATTCCTTTTTTTTAGAAGAGGAGGGGTGACGTTCTTGTAAATTCTAAAAGGTAAAAACTATTCAAATGTCTTACTTACTTAAAGTAAATCCAAAATAGAAAAAATAGATTAAATAGTATTTATGGTTTATTCAATCCTCCATGACATAAAAATATGTCCTTATTTATGTTTTAGTACTTAATATATATGTTTCCTCAATTTTATCATTTTTTATTAAGGTAACTAGATTTCAAACTTTTATAATTTAACCACTATGAAAAAAATGAAGTAATATTAATTATAAAATATAGACCAACATAATTTAAAATATAACATCAATTTACCAAAAAATCCTTCCTGTGTAAGAAATTAATTTTCAAATTAGTGCATGTAATCCACAAAACACTTCTTTAACCAGAATCAAGTTAAAAAGGTTTCTACTATATAATGGTCAATATGTTCATTATAATTGATCAATTGGTCCATTAATTGAAAAAACATATACTTATTAATATATAATAGTAATTATTCTAAATAAATTATTATCAGTAAATTTTAAATCTTTTTATTTAACATCATTTACAATAAAATTACATTAATATAAATTTTTACATTATTTATTTAATTTAGAATTTAAAAAATATCAACAAAGAGGTGAAATTTTTATCTATTAGTTTCACACATAAATAACTTTATATATTCATCAAAAAATGAAAATAATTCAATCAAAAATCATTGTTTTAATATTCTTAATATCATTTATTTTTGTTAATTAATTACTAAATAATTAACACATTTTGAAATCCATATGCAGTTAATATAAATAATTTATCAATATAATAAAATAAAATTTAATATTATGAAAAAAAATTAAATTTGTAAATTATGTGTACAACTGATCTAATGTGGGTTTCTTTCTTTATGTGAAGACTATAATAATGTAAATATAAGGAATGTTCTTTTTTTTATTTTTCAATACTTAACTTATTATATAGGTCACTATAATGAAATTATGTCCCCAAAACTCATAAAATTCTATCAGTATGACCTATGGTTAAAATATTGTTTTAAAATGGCTCTTGGACAAGTTTCTAGGTAATTTCTCACCATAAGATAAATGTTTAACCACTAGGAAAAAATTTTCCTTAATCGTTGTATTTAATTTTAAATAACATCTCTAATATTTTATAAAAATAACATGATATTTCTAGGTAATATAAAATTTTATCATTACAAATAATGTATCTAATTTACCAAATTTTAAAGACAAAAGTTTCAGAAATTAATTTCAAATTAATCTAGAAGACTTGTCTCAAAAGAAAGGTTTTAAGCAAAAATGTTTAAAAGATTGAAATGTTTTATATGAAATTTAATTATTAATTTGTTTACAATGACCTACATTGGATTAATTTACATAAACTTGATCTAATTACACTTTATAAACCACTTATAATTTAATTTTTATTATAAATAAATTAGAAAAAAATTCCATTTTGAATTAAAATTTAAAATATTTCTCTATTCTTCAGAAAATGATGTTTTTCAGAAAAGTATACAAAATTCACCCTAATAGTGTTTTTGACATTATGAATTAAAAAATTAATTTCATTTTATAAAATTAAATCTCGAAACATTTCTAAAATTAATTTCAGTATTTTTCACATAATTACATAAAAAGAAGCTCATTAAAAAAACAATTTTCAATCATATAAATAAATTTCCCCAAAGTATATATTTGATTATAAATTTTTTATATTCATATAAGACCATTATAAAACAAAATTTAAATAATTTTTTACTACTAATGTTACTATTTTTATCACTATTTTATAGCTATCTCATTTAAATATTTTTTTAAGAAAACGTTAATTTATGGAAACTCAATTGTGTGGGTAACACATGACGAGTTTGTGTTTCACGTAACATAAAAATATCTTTTTGTAGCATATATTTAAATATCAAATTGGGATCATGTATATATAAATAATAAATCCATTCTTCCCTATAACACAACTGATATTCATTGTTTTATGAAATGAAAAATATCCAAATTTTTAAATTAATAATTTTTTTTCAAAATATAGGGGTGTCACATTCTTCCCCAATTAAAATTATTTTAACCCTTGAAATTATTGTAGTTTATCGAAGGATTAATACATTAATGATAATTTTATAGAATCCCACATTAGGAAAATTAATTATAAACATTCTTTAAATTTTGAAAATTATAAGCATATGGGTTTCCTAATGTAACTCGCAACTAGGATTCCACAGAGTACAACATATGTGGAAAGTAAAAAAAATGGAAATTAAAATGAAATAAAACATTCATGTTCTGATTTTTTATGATATAGGAGATGTTTATGTGAAAGTTAACAATCAAAAATCCAAAACCCAAATAGTTTCGAAAATGGTTGTTGACTTCATAAACAATGAACACAATAGGAAAACATTTTATTTCAAGAATAATTTTGCAAAAGTGGAAGAATTTTCATTAAAACGTATACATACATAATATCATGACATCCCCACCAATTGTGGTTTCTTAATCAATTTTCAATTAATATCTTACACTAATAAACGATGTTGAATTTATCATTACCTATGTTCTAATTGATCATGAGGTAAAATGATAATTCATTCAATCCATCTTTAATTTGATTCATAGAAAAATGTTTTAGCATCGATTGTATAATATGTATGAATCATCATATGGGGAGACAATATATGAATCTCTAAAACCTCATTTTATGTTTGAACTAAAACATTCTACAAATGGTTATCCTTATTAATATTTTGAAATATAATATTCCAAAACATAATATCACTAAATTTCATTAAATCAACTTAGGATTGATCCCCGATATACAATAATGAATATCATGTTTTTTACATACCAAACATAGTAGTAACATTATATTATATTCTCTTGAAATAAAGTAATTATCGTACAACCTTTTTGAAAACATGAATGTTTCTTTATTACAATGTTTCATAGATATATTACTTAAATAAAAAAATATTGTAAACTTCATCCATGATAGAACTATTCACTTTTTTAACACATCCATTTTATTATTTGAGGCAATGAGTACAATCCAATTTACTTATACATATCCTATATATATGTCTCCAAACATTATTATGTCAACTTATGGAACATTTTAAAGGTTATAATCCCTTAGTCAAAATGACATCTTTCCATTAAATCACATTTCCATTTCACCAAAACCATGAAACATATTCTTGTAAGTCCTTATAAATTAACATAAACTATGTAATACATAAATATTTTACAATTTATATAAACATATCCATGATTCTATATTCATAATAAAATTGAGTATTCAACTTCACCCTTAATAAATTAACAAGGATACCAAATTTAATTACATAATATCACATTTATTTCACATTTCACCTGTTTTCTCATCATAATGTTCAATTTATGCCTTACTCATACCACCTTGATGATTTTCATCATGATTTTTCCACTTACGATATTTATTTTCATAAGGACTATTCATTTCACAATTTAATGATTTAACCGCTGATAATTTATAAGGAGTCCAATAATCAAATCCATTATTTAAATTGAACTATTCATTTTTCTTTGTATTTACATTCTTTGTGTCCTTATTTTACATAGTTGGAACATCTTCATCTTCCTCTACAAAATTAACATGGGTAACACATTCAAAATTCATGAGAAAAAGGAAGTTTAATCTTCTTTCCACCATGTTATTCATTAAATGAACTCTCAGAGGACTCATCCCTTGTTTTGTTTAGTGATTATAAGTGTTGGATATGTTACATGTTGTTAATTATGTTTCATGAAAACGAATTTGGAATGATGACAACAATCATCACTCTAATGATAATCCCATATGACTTCTCATATCCCTATTGTGTATCATATTCAATGTTAACCTAGTTCATTCTAATTTCTAATATTGATTAATACAAGAAAACATTGTGTGAGAAACACTTACGGTAGTGGAAAAAGAACATAATCCTGAAAAATAATTTATAGGATTTCTAATTAATGAAACATTACATAATATATGACACATTAATATTACCATTAGAGACGTCTATAGACATAGCCGTAGATATAAACCTAGGAAAATGAATAATGTATTCTTATCAATCTTTACAATGGATAACTAAAACATTAATTTTATACCAACTATACTGACCCATTATTAATATACATTCATATTTCATTCAATTTTGATAAATATAAAACACATTACAATTTTAATATCCTAAATAGAATAATAGTTTACTGTATTTTAAATCATGTAACTACATCTTCTATAATAGTGAAAGATAATCAATGTTTCCCACAATGATCTATCTATTTTGTACTTATATTCAAAAACCATCTTCATAACTCGGGGAATGTAAACATAATATATCATGAGATAAGACAACCAATAATTGTAAATAATGGTTATACATAATCATAACATGACTATAAGTATATGTGATCATAGAAATAAAATTAGAACATTATACCCTAAATATCAAATATTATATACAAGAGTCATGTAATTAATATTGGTTGTTTGTAAGACATGAATGATAAGGGAATAAAGAGAATAATACATGAGAAAATGACATTGGAATAAGACATAGATTTTGTTTCATACATGTAAACATAAAAAATAATTCCCATAAGTCATTTATTGTTTCCCAATCTTATTAGGTAACATCATTGAGGCTAAACATACTATGCGGGACACACAACAATCCGTAGTAAAAAACCATTCCATGTAGTCTAATGAGATAACACCCTAATGTATTTTACTAGTCATGGTTCACACCCGACACCATATTTGTAGTCAATATTCATTTCCAATACCAGTATAGTAATCAAGGTTCAATCCCAAGACCACCATAGTTGAGAAAGTCATTCATTAAACTGAGTTCACTCCCCACCGAAGCCATGTATATATCATGATATATAAATCATTTCCCAATCTAATTGAGGGAGATATAGGCCCCATCGTTGCAATAATGAAATCATACATACGTCTGACAGTATATAATAAAACATTAATCATATCATGACCCATAAAAAGAGATGGGTATCATAAACATCTTATCCTAACCCATTTAATGAAATGGGTATCAAAACAATTTCATCATATCATAACCTATAGCGGATAGATAGGTTTCATAATAATTTATTCAATGAAAAACCAATGAAATGAAGTATATTTAAAAATCATATAACCCATAGAAGAAAAACATGCATAAAAACATTTCATATTAAACCAAATTCATTCAAAGAAGAAATAATAACAGTGTTGTTGGATCTTATACCTAGAAAATCATAAACCCTTTCAAAGTATTTATTCATATATGATGAGGGATGTAATAAGATCCCTTTTATTTTTCGGGTAAAATATAATATACTTGAAAAACCCTTCCATGATTTGTTTTTCAAAAAACACATTTTTAAATTGAAGTCAATGAAAATTTATTTAAAAAATTACATTAGAAAAATATATTTTCTACTTTGAATTTTTTTTAAAAACATTTTGTTTAAAAATTGTTTTTAAAACATATAATTAAAATTTTTCAGCTTTTTGAGAATTTTTGTGTTGTAAAATATATTTGAATCATAAATAAAATGATGGAAAACGTTTAGAAAACATTTTTCTTTGAAAATACATTGAAAAACTATAAAAATACATGAATAAAATTTAAAAATATTTTCATTGGTAAAAATATTTTAATGTCACAAAAAACACATTTTATACATAAAATATTTTTCAATATATTAGAGGGAGATGCGGGAGTCGACGAAAAAGACTGTGTTGAACCTTCGACTTTGATGATCTAGTGATGGGGAATCCCCTGGAGTGTTACTTTGATCCGAAGGAGGTTTTCATTCCCCCTTCGAATGAGGTGTCTACAAGTGGAAGGAAGGGGAACACTGCAGATTCATAGATGAATGCTGCAACAAACCCTGTGAAAAAGCCTAATGGATCTGCTTCTTGGAACCTTTTCTTCTGTGATTCCAGGTATGAATCTACTTCACTTTGCAAAAGGATTACGAAAAATGGGTCTATTGGATTTATCGAAGCAAACCCGAATATATTGGAAGATCAACTGGAAGAATGCTGATTTTCCCTTCTTGCCAGACTATATGTAACTCGAAATGATGCACCTCTCATAGCTGAGGATGTGCAACTGTGGCTCTCTCAGAGCTGGGGATTTACGTAATGGCGTATAATTTCTATTGGAAGAGGTACCTTTCACATTGTTTCCCTTAGAATGAAATGAAGAATGCGGCCTGGAGATTCCGACCAGTGTCGATGAAACATGAATATATCATGGTTCAACAATGGGATCCTCTTTTATGTCCTCTAGCAATCAAGAACTCTTATACCCAGACTTGGGTCCAGATAAAAGTCTTAAACTGGTTTTTTTGGCATCCATTTGTCCTAGTAGAAGTTTCCTCTGCCATTGGTTGCCCAATTAATGTAGACAAAGAAACTAAACATCTGAGGTATGACCATTTTGCTCGTGTCCTAGTTGAAATTGATTTGGAAAATGTGCTGATAGATAATGTATTTCTGGTTGCTGGTGAAATCAAGCTGGAACTCTCAATCCAGTATGAGTGGTTTCCTAGTTTTTGTATCTCATGCCTATGCATTGGTCATGCTCCTGCTTAATGTCGTCGGAATATAAAATGTTCCCTATGTAAATCACTAGGTCACTCCTCGGTTCAGTGTAAGAGGAAAGGTGCAGATAGAATTAAACATGGCTCCAAAACAAAGGATCCTCACAAGGTAACTCCAACTTTTGCAGAAGATGTTTAGCATGGTTTGAAAAAGGCTGATGAGGAACATTATACTACTGCTGCTGTTGCTATAGAGACTGTTAAAACTTTGGATCAGATGACATCTGAAATCAATGGTGAGATGGGAATTATGAATAAGTCATGGGCTAATGTTTCAGAGGATGAAGAGAATCAAGAAGAACATGAAATTTAGTTTCAAGAAAAATTCAATAAGGAGTATGATCATGTTGAAACGGCCCCTATTTGTGGTAAGGGGAAGATGAAGATTATTGATGATGAAGGTTTCCAAATAGTGCTGCACAAGAAACCGAGGGCCTGCTAAACTTATACAGAAAAGCCACGGGAATATAATGTGGTGGAGGGTGGTGATTTGTTGGATAAGCTGGGAATTTAGGCAGGTATAACTGAGAATACTGTTGAATGTGCTAGCTTGCATATTGCTCAACGGGAGGACTATCTGCATGAGACAGAGCCCGCTGATTATGTCAAGAAGGTTAGGAAAGGGAAACTGGAGCAACAAGGAAATCAAGCAATCTTAATTGTTGTTCAATCTGTTAACTCACAAGGAGATTCAGGGGAGGACTGTATCCACTGGACAGATTCTTCCCTAGTTAATGAGGAGCATGATAATTTAAGAAATATGGAGATGGACCCCTCATCGGTGGTGTAACAAAAGGATTCTGTGGCTGCATATAAACCAGTTGCTAATTTCTTCTCCATGTTAGAGAACATTAATAATCCTGAATTTGATTTACTTAATTTAGATGGTTTGAAGAGTGCAGGATGAAATAATAAAAGGTGTACTGGGATATCTGATGCTGAGGATGTAGCAGATGCCTTGGACAGGGATGTGCATCTCCCAATAGGGGTGAAGGCAGAGCCTCATGAATTGAAGGAGCATCCATCCACTTTTCTTCATGATGCAATACCTGAAGATACAATGCATGAGGAATCCTCTTCTAAGATTTCTGTGATGGGGAATCAAAGTGGGGGAGGTCGACATACTATTGACCGGGGTGGAGCCAAGGGTCATGGTCGGCCTCAGAAAAGGTAACTTCAGGATGTGCACTTGTGTTTTTTTAAGATGTGGCTTACTGCATGTTAACATCTCCTAAACTCTTGTATACTGTTTCATTTTTTATTTCTATAAAGTTTGGAGCCATGGGTCCTACACCATTGGCAGATCCTTCTTGGTATTTTTCAATATATTATTAGAAGTCATTGTTTTGAAAGAACACATATTTTTGACCGAAAAGATATATACTATCATATATTGGTAAAAACATATTAATCTTATTAAGTATTAATGAATGAAAAAATGGTACGAATACATGATTATATAATGGATAAACTAAGGATAGAAAAATTCATACATTTTCATGAGATATGGATCATAAAATTTCATCAATCGATGAATAACAATAAACAATCCTAATAAACGATGTGATTGTAGTAATAAAATATTACCACATTGGTAATATTGAATCATAATTACATATTAAATAATAACATCAAATGAAGTGTAAAATATAATTATAATAATTAAAAACACGATATATCATGTTAAATGACATTGTATACTCCCGGTAGATGAATATAGTTTCATAACATGGAATGTGTCTCGATGATGTAAAATTTAGAAAAAATTACATTACAAATTTGGTATCTTTTGAACTATTAGCCCCATGATAGAGAGATCATAAAATGGATATGTATAAGCAAATAAATTTTATTATAAGAATAATATAATATTATAATCATAATTATATACACCATCCGAAATACATGAGTGTTTAATACGGTGTAAATCTCACGGAAAATAAAGTGATACCACAAAACCCCTACCTTAAGTCTGGGATTTCCTTATACATGATAAAAAAATATATATAACAAATAATATTTTATTATAGAGAAAAAATAGAACCATATTATTATATATCATAACATATTTTATTTTATTATTACCTTATATTACACAATTATTAACAAGCTCTTGTTTAGGTTATGTTTCACGTAATAAAGACTTTATTTCCATACATCATTTGACTTTTTATTCTTGATACCATTCCATAGATCATGGTTTATTTAATTATTGTATGTAACTGAATATATAAATATCTTATATATAAAATATAAATAATAAAAATAATCCTTAAAATATAAATAATATGTGGAGTATATCATTCATCGACATGGTAGGATGTAGGTACACATGGAGGTTGTTTCTCTTTTATTGTATCATTGAAATAAATAAATAATATATATATTTATATATTGAATATAATTATAGTATAAATAATATGTCATATATATATCATATTTTTTCACTAAACTCATAACTAATTCATTCCATGTAAATAGTGTTGAATCACATCACATTGAGGAGGTTGTTGTCTGCACGTCCAAAATGATGTTATCACATTTCCATAAAATGTAATGCAGAAAGTAACAAATTATATAAAAAAAATAAAAGAATTAATAGATAATAAATTATATATATATAATATAAAATTACTAATTCCATCATAATTCCCAACCATGTTTGGTGGTAATGGAATGACCAACGACATTACTTCTTGAGGTGGTAGTCCACCATACACATGAATGGTATTTTCATTAATCATTTAATTGAATTTTGTTTAGGTATATGTAAAATGCATATAATAATATCATATTAGTATATTTATGACATTATATAACCATGTAACTTGTATAATTTAGGTTGTGTAGAAATAGAATTTAACAAAAGTTGTTTAAGAAGTATGTTACATATTCTTTGGGTAAATACTATTAATTTGAACCAAATGGCTTACTCTGGTATATTATTACCATAATTAAAGCCTCTTTGATGTATGTAAAGAAGTATATATCTTATTTAGAGATGTTTTTAATGATACAAATTGTCTTGAAATATGTGAGCAAGGGGATGAGTGAATTCCTTTTAACAGAGCAGGAGTAGTGTGATTTTTGTTAATATTAAAAGGTAACCAATATTTTGATGTCTCTATAAACTCACATGATTCCAAGATAGACAAATTATTAATGAAATGTTATTTATGATCAATAAAAACCTTCAAAATACATAATATTTTTATATTTATAATTTTGTTACCTAATTTTTATGTTTCCCTATTTTTATCATTTTGGTTTTTATAAAGGAAACTCGTTTTCTAACCAATGTAATTTAACCATTAAAGATATATTATTGTGTGATTTATTAGAAAATATAGACCCAAATAATTCTAAATATGATATAAATTCACAGAAAATTAATCTAATGTATGGTAGGAATTAATTTTTAATCAATCACATCTAACGCGAAAAACACTTTTTAACCTAAACCAATATTACAAGGTTTTAACTATTTTAAGGTAAATATGTACCTTATAGAAGATAAATTTATCCTTTCATATAAAATATTTGATATTTATAAATATTTAAAAATAATATTGAATAATATTGGGTTTTTAGTAAACATTAAATCATTTAATAAAATATCATTTTTTATAAAATGTCATTAATTTCAATTATTAATCAATTTACATAATTTATGTTTTAACATTTCAAGATAAATATATAATTTTAGTCAACTATTTTTAAACATTTTTAACATTATATATCCAATTAAAAAATGAAAGACAATAATCAATCAATTTACAGTAATTTTAATATTTTAATTATCATATAATTTTGTTTATTATTAACAAATTAGTTAGCACAATTGGCATTCAATATGAAGATAATATAAGCAATTCATCTATAAAAATAAAATATAAATTAATATAAAGGAAAAACACATTGATCATTGCAATTATTTTGTAAAAAAGAACTAATTTTGTTTTTCCATATCTCAAGGATTTATTAATGACAAATGAAACTAAGTTTCCTTTTATGTATTTTTTCCACACATAACTTGTTGTATATATCACATTAATGAAATAGTGTCCCAATAAAACGTTAAATAAAATATAATATTAGATATGGTCCAAATGGGGGTTAACATTTGTTTTTTTTACAAGTGTCTTGGTCTATTTTTCCCTTAAGACTAATATTTAACAACCAAGTAATCTAATTTAGTATTTAAGCTCTCTGTGTAATCTATATTAATTTTAATGTTTTTTTATAAATCTATCTATACCATAACATGAATTATAAATTATTTTTAATCCAAATATATAACCCATTTTCCCAAATTATAAATATGTAATTGGTATAAATTTATTAAAATTAATTACACAAAATGTATATTTAATTTAGAGTTTTTAAGAGAAAATGAGTATAGGTATGAAATGTTTTAATATCAAATGACCATATAAAATTGGATCCAATGAAAAAATTTGGATTAATTGAGGTAATATAGATATAAATACTATTTAAACCAAATTAATGTTTATTATTTAAAATGAATAAATCAGAAATGGAATAAATTTTGAATTAATGGTTAGTATTTTTCACTATTGATCATAAAAGGGTGGTTTTCAGAAAAAAAACATGAAAAACCATCGTATTAAAATTTTTATATTATGAAATAAAAATTTTATTTTATTTTAACAATGTAAATTTTATAGATTTTCTAAAATTTATTGTATTGTTTTTCATAGAAGAACATAAAAAGTAGTAAATTTGATAAAGTGGTATTTTCATTCCGATAATGTATTGACCAAAACATATATTTTTTTATCATTATGTTTTTTATAATTAACCATTATAAATAATATATAATTTTTTTATTACTATTCAAGTTATAATGTTTAACTTATATATTATAAATATCTCACAAAAATAACTATAATAATATAATGATGTTTCATAGGAACTCAGTGTTGTGTGTTATGCAAGCCAGGTCATTATTGCGTGCAACACGAGATTATTTTAGGGTGGTATATTATGAAATATTAAATTGTAGTAGATTTCAAAGAGATACTAACATGTATCGATCATATAAAAATTCTATATTCATTTTTTTGATATGAAATATATAAAAATGCCTAAATTAATTAAAAAACCATTCGCAAAAACTAGAGGGTTACAATAGTCATCTAATAAGATATTTTTTTGTTCATAATATCATAACCATTATCAATCCTAACATTTGTATCAATCCTTGAATGTATTTACTTAATTTATGAATATAAAAATAATAAAAATAATTATAAATGTCCTTAAGGATAAATTATATGTGTTAACGACACCCATTTCTGAGTATCCAAATTTTGAAACTATTCAATAGATGAATATTGATAATTATGAGAATCATATATTGATTCAATGAGGGTTTAAAATTAATTATATTAAAAATTAAATTAATTAAATTTTGTTTCTACACAAATATTTAGTATGATTGGATATATAAATGACATGGTTGGATAATTGGTTTTATTAATGGTTATTCTAGTGAAGGAAATTGTATTATTTTCATTGATGGAAATCTGTTTCCAATACAAATCCATCTAATAATATGTTACTATATTTTCTCAATGCATTTATAAAATATTAAATATGGTTCATTTTTAGGTTAAAGTTAAATATTGGCATCAAAAGAGGGTAGAATCTCATATTAGAATATAAAAATATAGTTGCAGAGTCAAATATTTTTTTAATGTCTCTATTAAAGGTCATTGAATCCTAAAGGAATTATCTGGAATTTGGTTTAATGATTCCACATATGGTAAAATTTTTAGGTAACTAAAGGGGTTTTATAAAATCAATGGAATATTCATTTTCACTATTGCTGTAATGAAAAACAATTGTTTAGTTTTGATGGGTATAAGAACTGAAATGTATTCATTACATGTTTTTTAAATATTATATAGTTCAAAATCAATGGGAATAATTCTTAGAGATTATATTTTTCTATAAAATGAATGGTAAAATAGATGTTACATCAATTATTTAAATATATAAGAATATATCATGAAAATTGGTATCTAAAAAAATATTTGTATATATATATCATTTAAATTATATGATAATATAAGATTATTGATAGAGAACTTTTGTTATTGAATATATTACATAATGAAATTAGTACACAGGGTTTTTTATTCATCAGATTCTATAAAATGTTTTGAAAATGTAAAAAGGATAAAATTCTTTATCAAGGATAATGTTATTATACATATGTTTGTTAAAATATTTTAGTGGATGATTACATCTTCCATCAATGGTATATTTAATGTATTAGACTCATTTTTCAAACAAATGTGCTACAAACCTATACAATACAATAAAAGATATGCAAACAATGTTATATTATATATATAATACTTCTATAATTAAATAACAATTATTTCCTTTTAATTTTTATTTGAATCTTCGAAATATATTATAAAAAATATTGTTATACCATTCTATTTAGAGAACATAATCACTCATATAAGATGAAATTTAATAAATTATAGAATATAAAAATATAAAATAAATTTTATTTCCATTATGAAAAAGATATTGTTTAGGATATTTGGTGGTAAATATAAATTTAAATAGTTATATTTTTTTTTACTATGAAAATTAATGTATCTAATTTACAAATGAATTTAATATTGAAAATTATTATTTAATTACACTCAAAATCATAAAGATTTTTATGACATGTCATTAAAGAAAAATATACTGAGTTGAAATTAATTATCAAAACTATGTGAATATAAAATTATCATATAGGGTACTATCATGTGTTAGAAATTTTTAATATAAATAATTATATTGCACATATTGAAACATTTTTTTATTTATTATTAAATAGTTAATATGTTGTAGAATAGGTGATACTTTTAGAAAATTTATTCATTCACATGATAGGGATGGATTAAATTAGTGGATCATCTTTATGGTAATCCAATGATTTTTAAGTCACCTTCAATGATTTTCAAATCTGCATATGGATTTTTTACATTGGTACATGATTTTTAGAATAATTGATAAACATCATGTAAATACTTATTTGGATGATGAATTAAGATGAACATGAAAAAAAATAATTCTTTTGAAGGTCAAGAAATATTTTATTGCATGATGTTTTAATGATGAATAAATAAAGTGTTTTAATTTAGAACATTTTGAATAGAATGAAAAATATTTTATTTCTTATGAATAATTTATTGGATGAGATTTTAGTTGAGGATTCATTATTATTTTTGTTTTAAATTATTCATTGGTAGCCATATCTAAAAAATAAGAAAACAAATAGGCATTAATATGATAGCTGAATCAGGGGTTCATGTGCGAAATAGAATTAAACTACATCCATGAGAACCAACTTGGGGAGTACCACTGATGACAGTGAAGGTAGGGCCCAGGTTTTAGGCCCGTAGAGAGTGTCTGGGAGGAATGGTAGTGCCATAGTTTTAGGAAAAAACATAAAAAAGAGACCTAACATGAGGTGGTTAATGTATAGGTTTAGAACACTTATAGAGCCTATGAAAAATGTTGATTTATAATGAAGCTGAATATTTCAACATTATTTTATGTGTTCTTGATTTTCAAAGAACATAATTCCCCCACCACTAAAATGACGGGAAGAACACAGACCATATGATGAGGTTTATCTCAGCTGTCTAATCAGTAAGCAAGGATCGTCTTCCTCCTCTTCCAATAGAGGATGTTTATAAGGTGGGTTCATACACCATTTTTTAACAACAATAATTATGGTAGATCGTCCTCATACTAAAAAATATGTCTTATTCCACATTAAGGAGGGACATGTTTGGTTTTTTATATACATTAGTGTCCAGAGAAAATTTCATGTTTAAAATACATGCACTAACAGAGAAACATAATTATTGTCATCACCTAATGTAATATATCCTTTAGATGAATATAAATTATAATATTAAATAATAAGTATGGAAAAAATTATATGCTTATAGTTCATCCTTGTATGCATAAAAATAGAATGATTTCACACAACAATAAGACCATGAGTATTAATGGATGAATACTCGGCATTATGTAATATAGATCTAGTGTCTCTTGACCATAAATGAGATTCATTATTTATTTACATTGTTAATAGAAAAAAATTCCTCCACCATTTGGATATATGATATTTATAAATATAAAGTGAATCGCATGCATGAGATCCTTAAAAGCAAGGATGATCCATTAATTAATCATATCCATGTGAATAATTGAAGATATTTTTACCTCTCAGGTATTAGGTTGAGCTGTGTGAACATAATGAGAGGGAGCCACATGTGGTCATTTTCCTACATATGATGATGGTGTTACCCAAAACTATTTGAGTAGCATGATGTGAATGCATACAAGAAGAAGATATGCCTCATCTTAATCAAAGGCATATGAGTAGTAGAAGGTACCCCTATCAGTTAAATTAGATACTTTAAATGAATAATGAATACATTTGGGGATTCACTGTAATAAGATATGAAATTCCTATGTTTGCTGGGAATTTAAATTGAGTACAATAAATACCCAAGATTCAATGGGGAAATTCAAATGGGAAAAATTCATAACGACAAATTATGTGGTATTTAATAATAAGGAAATAAATATAAAAACCATTTTTATTTAGGAATTATTATTTGATGAGGAACAATTAATTTCATTAATTATTAAATCATTTAATTTAGGATTTAAATTGGTGATAGAAAATCACGAAGATATATTTACATTTGTAAGAACAATATTGTTGAATAAATATGTGAACAAAGGTAATGAGAAACGATTAATAAAATTTCATGATAATTTTGTGACACCTTCATCCATTGTAAAGAATAATTTTTAGTGTAAACCAATAACTAGTAATTCCTGGATAATGTAATTTAATGTAATTGATCATTTGAAGAGGATAATCTAGATTACAAAAAATATTAAAGGTGTATTTAGACTAGTACTACTTTAGTTCATGAGAAATTACATGAGAAGGCTTGATACTACTATATTATAGAGCAATATCAATTTTCATTAGAGAGTCTATAAAAGCCTTAAAAAAGATAACACATTTGGTAGATGTTAGGAGTAGTCAAAGTCTTCTAGTTAGTTCCAAGAGAAGAATGAGACTATTGGTTGGAGCCAGAGCATGAATTATTTTAGTTGTTTCCAAATGAAAACGAATACCCTCAGTTGTTTCTATATAAGAAGTCTCTATATTATAGGGAAGAGCAATTTCATTCACTTGTGTGATAGTGATGAATAAATGTTGGTTTTTCTAGAGAAAATCGTAAAGTATAAGACTTTCAGTTCTGAACCGTGTTAATATTGTGTTATTACATCTGTTATTTTATTACATAACATTACATGAGATTAAAATATAATTATAGAGTGGATTGAAACCCCTAACAATTTCAAGAGGATGAAATTAATGTATACTAAGGTAAATTTATAAAAATTATGGTACCACTGATTTATCACCCCTCTCATAGGCATCTAATATTTCCCAGGTATCTATAAGTAATATTAGAGCATAGGTTAACTCTAAATATCAATGAAGGGCTTTATAATGTGTATATTTCATGGAACTAGTGACCTAAATTAGATGGATATTTCATCAAATAATCAAAATAAAAATTGAAAATAATTTTTATGTAGATGAAGAATAATCATAATATGAATGGATATAAACCATTAATTAAGTGTAATTATAAATTAACAACATGTAATAATTATTTCAATTATTATTATTATAATTAATATGACCCTATAATTGATGATGATATATTTCAATGTGTCCATCATTCTTAATATAATAAAAGACATAAGAATCATACAAAAAAATGATGTAAATTTTATTTTTTAAGTATTGATGTCGATGAAGAAGTAAATATTATAGCTGTAAGAATCATTATATTCCATATAATATTAAATTGGTAATTTTTTTTTGATATCCAACAATCTATTAAAATATTTAAATGAAAAAGATGATTTTATCTACCTTTTCAAGGAATTATATGAAAAGGTAATTTAGAGAATTGAAAATAAATGTTTTTGAGAAGGATTTGTTTGAAATTTTATTTAATGTAGCTTTATATGAATTTAAAAAATTTTATAATGTTTATAATATTTTAAGACATGAAAAAAAAGAAGAAAAAGATAACACGATAAAGGATCTTACCAATCCATTAGAAGAGTTAAAAAAATTCTATAATAACAAATGATGAAATTGAATGATGAGTTATAAGACATGTAATGATTAAATGAGTATGGGTTGATCTTTCTCAACATGAACTATATATAACTAGAGGTGAAATTAGCAAACCATTAATCTCCATAGTTAAAAACTCACCAAAAAATATGAAAAATTAATATTTCTACACATGGGTGCATTAATGATAATGAATTCAAAAATAGGTTTAGGAAATTTTCTATTCAAAATGAATTATCCACTATGAATAAGGTATCCCATAACCTAGAAACTATTTAGAATTTTAATGTTCTTTCATATTTGAGTATATATATTAAATAAAAATATGGTAATTTATAGATGGGGGAAATGATAATATAACCATCTAATCATGGGTGTATTTGATATTATATCCCCCCAAAATAATCTCAATGAATGGTGGCTCCACTGAAAATTAAGAAGGTTCAAAATATGAAAAATATAAAGAGAACCCACAAAAAAGAATAAAACAAGGGTTATTGGCTATTTTTGGTGTGGATGAATGTTTTGGAACAAGGAAATGGAGTGTTGGTAGAAAATTACAATTAATTAAAAGAATATAATACAAAAACAACGGGGAGAAAAGATAAATATAGGAGAAAAAAGAAGAAATATAGATGCCATCTCCTACATCAAAGATAAAATTTCAAAATGTCATGAAAGAATTCATACATGTATGGAAACCCCAATTGAAATCTAATAAGCTATATTAGGAATATAAAAAACATTATAAAACTAAAACAAATAATTATACAAAAAAATTAGTTGTTAAATGTTATTCCACAAAAATTGAAATAAAGTAAACTACAATTGGGATAAAAGAATGGCCCAGGATTATAGGTAGTTCTAATCTTGATTGATAATACAGATGAATAGTAAACGATCCTCCTAATTTCAAATTATTTATTATGTTTTATGATTACATGGAATGAATTAATGGATATTTTTTTCCCATAATGGAGTTCACCAATTTCCATGATGATGAAAGAGCCAATCAATTAAGGCTGTGAAACCTTGATAAGGAATCTAATAACTATGTGACATATTAAATATTAAAGATCATGGTACTGTAGTTACCCATTCATCCATTTTTCATTATTTTATTATCTTACCACTTGGGGGGTGTTTTACTAATGATTAAATGATACAAATGGAGTTCTATATATTATTTCACTAAATCCTTTTGATGGATTTATTGAAGTGTATGCATGATTTAGAATTTAATTGAAAAATATGTCCCCTATATTGATAATTATGAAATTATGAGCGTGATTTCACATTAATGGTAATTTATGGTCTTCTTGGACATCCTTGGTTGTATCATTAAATTTTTATACACTGATATAGACAACAAATAGTTTTATTTTATTAACATAATTATCTTGTCTAATAGATCCGTCTTATATAATCCCACACTTTGACGTCATGAAAAAAATTAATTTTATAGGTTTTTGTCATGTTTGGTGGATGAATATCAGATAAAAATGAATCCCTAATTATCATTGTCATTTTACTACAAATAACTGTGAGAAAATATTTATCCCATATATTATATTTTGAATATGTGATGGTGTATTGACAACAAAATAAAAAGGTAAATATTGTTGAGCCCAAGTTTCATTTGTGGTCAATATTTCAAAACATGGAAGATTTAGGGATTCCTATATAATTTCTATTGATCCACATGATGTCATTGAATTTATATCTCAGAGAGTTATCTTTGTCAATTAAAAAAATTTGGATGTGGAATTTAATAACCTAAAAAATTATCTTACCAATTTTTTATAGTGTAACAAAAAGTGATAAAGGCCATGAAAATATTTATATTCGTAAGGAATGATGATTATGTTGAATTATGAAATTCATTTTTTGGTCATGAAATATTTTGGTACACGATGTATAAAAGATAGAAATATATTGGGTTGGGGTTGTGAATTAACTCAAGACAATTAAAAATATTATTTTGCATAAATTTAATGCATTGGGTGGAATTGTAATATAGGATGAATTATTACAATTTTATATGACTTCATTGGTTTTCTTATAAAATAAAAATGGGAAATTAAAGAATCATGGGTTTCCTTGATTGACCAAGTTTATATACGTGACACCTAAGTCAAATGTACCCAAAGTATCCTTATTGGTAAGGATCATGGGTTTCCATTAAGGGAATTCCCATGTAGATGTCCAATAGAGTGTGTGTGGAGAGATCGGCGATGCCACCATTCGAGACCGCACTGCAGTATGGATAGGCAATATTGGTTGGTTCCAATAGAGGTTTATGACATTTAGAGAGTTGATAGAACATAATAATTTATGATTAAATGGAATAATGTTCCATTAGTTGACATGTGATTTTTGTTTTCATAAAAATTCCCCTCTTTAATTTAAATTATGTAATGAACATGTACACCACGATGTGGCTGATCTCAATAATCAAATCAAGTGGTGATGATCATCTCCCTCCTCCAAAATTTGAGGATTCTTACAATATTGGTTTCTCTTCTATTTTCTAACCATAAAAATTATATCAGAAATTCCTCAAACTGATGTGATGTCCTCTTCCAAATTAATGATGGCTAAGTTGGATTTTTGAGATCAAGAAATTTTTAAAGAACATTACATGCATGAAATACACGGACTTTTTAAGAAACATGATCATTTTGTCACCTAATTTTGAAGAGAAATTATATGAAGTAAAATTCATAGATTTATGTATAATCCTGATAAAAAAGGTCTTCCATGATGCTCCACACTACATGCATTAAAATAAAATCTCTCTATGTGATAATAAGTCCAATGGTATTGAAGGATAAATAAAATTAGTGATGAAAGAGAGAGCCCAGTTTTTCTTTCCACTAAATGAGGTGTTTTATTTATTAACATTATGAATAGAAAAGTAATATTTAACCATTATGTTACTTATTGTGCATAAATATAACATGAATGACATTCATGAGATGCATGGATATGGGGAGGAGTCACAACATAAATTTAGATGCATGAATAAATAAATAAACCATTACATATCTGGTAATTGGTTAATCTATACTAAGATTGGTAGATAGATCAATGGGTGATCATTTACACACACGTAAGAATAAGATTTTAATTGAACATGATTGAGTTTCATTTGATGAATTATTGAATAAAGAGGGTGTGCCTTGGAATAACCCATGTAGTAGGAGAAAAAGAAGACAACCCCTCTCTAGTAATTTTAGATGAAACAAATAATGAATGAATAATAGTGGGTATTCATTTTAATAAAAAATGAAATAAATTTGATTATTTGGTATTAACTAGTAATTAAATAAATACACATGATTCAATGGGTTTTTTCAAATAAGGGAAATAAATACCCATAAATAATTGGGTATTCCAAGGTGAGGAAAAAAATATATTACTAATGGTCATTTGGGTACTATGATATGAAGAATAAAATTAAATGTGTCTAATTAATATGACATTTAATTGTCGAATTAAATAGTAAAATTCAAATCATGAAAAATTAAATCTATTTACCTATATAATGTTTATATATTAATATTTGTATGTTAGGGATATGAAATGAAACCCATAATTACATTATCATTTTTGAGACACCTTTCATCTGTTGGGAATGATGATGTTTGAGAGTGAGAAAAAACTGGGTAATTCTCAAAGAAGGTAATTTCATTAACCCAAGTATTTAAAGAAGGGAATATATATTTCAGTAATTTTATAAGGAGTCTCATGATGATATATATGGAATTCAATTAGGGAGTAAATGATTAAGTAATATTCTACAAGAACATCTAGTATGATAAAATATCAACTTACCCATGATTAAAGTATACAAAATTGGAGAAGCCATCTGGTTAGTGCTGTGAGTAGTTGATATCGTCGGATTGGAGACTAGTGTAAAATATGACTCATGATTAGAGAAAAAGAATAATGTATTTTGGCTAGAGGAAAATGAAAATAAAATATCTTGGTTTGAGATAAAAAATAATTCTCTCAATTAGATCTTGGAGATACTATATTCACATGTGTGATAATGAAGATATATTATTGGTGTGTCTAAAAAATGTGGAAGGGAGTTGGCCTTTCATTGCGGAACTTTTTAAATTTTGTGTTACACAATCTCTTATTTTATTAATACACACCATGATAGATTTATATATAATTGCACATGGTATTAAGAACCATAATAGGTTTTAGAAGATGAATTCAATGTAAAATAGGTGGAATTTCTCAAATTGATTGTCCTGCAAAATCACCACTGTTAGTGGAATGTAATATGGAATTAGGCTCTATATGTTAATATAACATTTAAAGTGAAAATATCATAAGAATCGGTTTAGTTATGTTACATTAAAAATGATATATTTAGAAAATAAAAGTCATTAATATCATAAAATTTGATGTTGTTGAGTTATGGATTTGAACAAGAAGAATATAATTCCAAAATATCACTATTATTAAAACATTGGGTCCTCATAGATGATAACTGATTAAAATTATAGTTGTTAGGTTTTTTCGAGTGGCAACTCAAACATATCAAAAGGATTATATATAGATGTAATGTGTTAATAATTCCAAAAAAATTGAATTAAATACGGGGACAATATAAATATTTATCATATATGATGTTATAGGAATATGATTATTCATGTTTTTATTAATTTCACTTAAAAGGTTTTAATAATATAAAATGTCTCCAATAAAATTAAAATATCCAAATTATTGTTTTCAATATTATTTGAACATTTATATAAATATTGATACACATTTCAAGAGATTTAATGAAAGTTAACAATCAAATTATTAATTCGAGTTACCCCAAACCAATATTCATCTTGAAATAATATAGGGTTTTATTAAATGTTATTGTTATCATTATTATGAATATTCTTTGGAGATACAAAATATGATCATATGAAAAAAAATTATGCACTATACTTGTGAAAAATTATACCACATAAGCTATAATACACTATTTATTTGGATTACTAGAATTTTATAGAACATACATGGATTACTCATTACCTATGGTTCACAAGATACCGTGCATGAAAACCTTTATACCTTCATACCATACGTATATACGCCTCATGGATTAGAAAATCAGGGATGTTTGGGTACATTTTTGATTATGTAATTGGTTAGAGCTCAAGTACCATGATATTTTTCTTCTCATAAGTAGATTTTTTTATATAGGCCCCTAATTAAGATAGAATTGGGAGTGTGTCGCCAAGCCAATATAATAGAAATTCAGTTATTATAAAATCAGTTATGGTCCATGTTTTGTTATCATCCATAATGGTAAATGATATGTAATGTATTTTCATATATTGTATATATATACTGTGAGATTAAAGAATTTATGTGATGGATATATGAAATTATCATACAAATGTCACACAGTTACCTGATGTATTAGACATAGGAACCATAAAATAATGAACAGTACCATGTGATACAACTGGTCCACATATCTATAGATATATTTATGTTTCACAGGTATCATTCCATATATTTTGGTATCTTAGATAGATTTTACTCTAATATATAAAAAAAATCACACTAAAATTCATAGATCTATAAATTCATATTTATATCAATGTTATAATATGTAATTGTATAGTAACTAATGGTTTACTAAATTTGGAGAGAGTTTTACTCAAATATCTCATTTAATTTTTTTAGATATTTCCCAAAATCTTTTTCGGTGGGTATTTTACAGTTATTACATTTTATTTGATACATGGTGAATTAAATTAAAGTAATCAAATGAAACTGAAATGTATTTAAATTAATTTTGAATATTATTTCAGATGTTATTAAATAAAATATGATATAAGGTGAAATGGAATGAAATACTTTTAGGATTTTTTACAAGTGGGATATTTAAGGACATAATCCCAAAAGACAATTTGAATTTGATGAAATTTTTATATTTCATATTTTAAAATAATTATTATCATAAATATTAATTTTATGTAATGTCTTTTATAAGTCAAAGAGAGAGACTTTCCATATTGTATATCTTCTCATGAAAGTCATTTTCAACGATATGTTTTCTCTTTAAACATGGTAAGTGATACCATTCCAGGAACATTGATAATAATAGATGTGAAACATTTAATTTTAATGTCCCTTTGACTCGTATAAATTATATATTTCATTAACATGAAGTTTCTTAATATGAAATATATGATAGATGCATTCCTAAAAGAGTTTAAATTTTTTTAGAGTTACAGATGATGGATGCATTAAACAAAATTTATGAAATATTGTATGTATAGTCAAATATAATCCTACTGGGTTTCTAAACAATATTTTACCATATAATAGAGTGCATGAATTATTTACAAAACTATGGCCTAGACCCCTTCATCTTGATTCCATCTCCTCATCCCCCCCTAGTACCCTGCGGAACCCGCATAGAATAGAGAATGGATTAGTCTCGCTCCAGAATCAAATGATTTAAAAAAATAATGATACCTATAGACAAGGTGTGTATTATGGATTACATTTATTTATCTTCATCAAACACATATTCTTTTAATTTAATATGGTGAAACAACTCATTAGTGAAATGTTCACATTCAATGTTTCTTCACATATAGGTCATGGATGACTTCACTGATCAAGCACTATATGAAATTTGATTTTGTTTCCTTACAGATTCCAATATAATTAATTATTATATATATATATCCTTGAATCCTGATGACACCATAGTGTGGACTATTTTTACTTGGATTTTCCAGCACTATTCATAGAAGGTGGTGTCATGATTTTTGGAATCCTTGCATGTTCCTTCTTACAAGACATTGATATTATATGTTTAGTGTGATGTATTTTCATACGATATTATGCATTCTTTCAAATATATTAAATATGGAATAGTTTTTTAATCACCCATACTTATAACATATCATAATCTAGAATTTCCATAAAGAATATATTTTCACACACATTGAGTAGAATTTTATGTTTATATTTTTAGAGAACTTGGATATAATATATACATGACATTGCACATTTATATTTAGTAGATACTACTTATGGAATATTCCTTTATTAATAAATATAATAGTTTTTAAATAAAACATGATTTCATTGAAAAATATTCATAACATTTAACTTCAATTACATATTTTTCTTACACATCATTATAACATGTGAAAAACAATTAATAACATGGGACGAGCACAAAAATCATGGTATGGGATATTAAAAAATAAATATTTAGTCATATTACAACATAAAAACCAATAAAATCAATTTCATAAAAATGTAGTATCATGAATAGAAACATCATGAGGCTTCCTTGGGACAGAATTACCACATCACCATTAAATTCACCCTTGCACAGGGAATAACCATTTGGTCAACATACATCTATATAGTACCCAATGCAATGGAGTGCTATACGGTTGTTCACCTTGAATATCTTGAGCAATATGGTGCTCAACCCAATATATATTAACCTATAATAGGGATAAAATCATCATATCTTGAGCTATATTGGGATACATCTAGCATAAACCATGAACAAAGTACATTTCATGAGTAAAACACTTGATAAATCCCTTAAAACCTTGAGCAAAACACACTCAAATTCTGAAAAGACACTTTTTTCATAAAACAAATAACGTTTAAAATATTAAACTATAGACATGAAAATCAAATAAAATTCTAAAAAAATAACTATGAAAAAATATAATGGAAATATTATATAAATAAATTATCATCAAATAAGGGGAAACTTCTCATTCCATATATATAAATAAAATAATATTTATTAATTTCTTAGAATATATTTTTAAAATAATTATAAAATGAATGTACCATAAAAACCTCATGAAAACGATACATATTAAAAACAAATAAGAGAAATTTAAAAATTAAGAACCATATAGATACATTCAAAAAACCCATTTTTCTAAAATAGGCACAAAATACTATGATTTAGATGAATAAATATATAAAATATTTTAAAATATTGTTTTAATTAATGATTCCCTTACCTAGGGATGAAATTCCTTAGAATGTGTTCAAAATATTTATGTAATGGTTTGAATAGTGTTATAAATATATTAAATATCTAAAAAAATGTTTATAATACCTTAAATTATTTTTATATAACATATTCACTCATTAATTCGGAATATTTTGTTATTTTCATCATTTCAGTTGTGTTCTTTTCATGGTTTCAATGTTCTATTTATTTATGCTATTCCTTTCGAAAATAGAAAAATAAAATGGAATTTATAATATATATATATATATATATTAACATGTGACTTTAACCATTCAAGGAATTTGGTAAATGTGAAACAAAATATCATCTTCCACGAAGGTGGTGAATTAAAGTTCCACATACGACGATTGCATTATTTAAGTAATATAAGATTAGATGAATGAATTCACGATTAATAAAACATATAAATGAAAACAATACATTATATATGTAATAGTTTAGTGTCATGAATATTTGTATATTAAATGGGGATATGGTATAAGTGGAAAAAGTAATTAAAAGAGAAGAAAAATGAATCATACTACTTAAATGTTCATCCATGAGAACCACATCAAGTCTCTTGGAAGAAGACTTTTTATGAGACCAGGATTTGAATATTTGGTAAGAGATAAGGATTAGGGAATTTGGAAGAGGTAATATGAAAAATAGGGATTTATGTGATGAAAATTTGTGAAGGTTGTAACCACGTTTTATAATCAAGGTGAGGGGTATCATAGGAATTACTCAAATTATTAAAATAAAATAATTTTAATGTAGGGTTTAGATGTTCAAAAGGGATAACAATATTATTATATAACTATGTAGACAAAATAAAATTATTTTTTGTGACTAGTTAAATATGTTTGTAGTTTTTAAATAATTCAAATTATATATAACATTAGAAATTATGAATTGACATGTAAACATCAAATTATATTATATTTACTATTTTTGAGGTCATTAATATTATTTATTCATTAATTCAATTTCTAATCATCATAATTATTCAAGCCATTAATGTAATTATTTTATTAATTAAAATTAAAAATAAAATTATATGATAAATATTATTCTTTCTTGAAAATAACATTGGGAAAAAATATCATTAAAATATTATACCAATTGAAATTTATATTGTAAACATATTATCTATGTTTTTAATAAAATAATATAAAGCAACTACTGTGATCCATGAAGATCCTCAATGTCCCTAATTAAAAATGACACATGATAATCGTAATTATTATTTTGTATATAATTTTTTTTGGATAAATTTATTTTATTTAATAATTCTTATACATTTAATAAAAATAATTTATTTATTTTTTATTCCACTTGAAAAAGCATTCAATCAACATTACATAAGAATTAATTTTAGTTATTTAATATAAAAAATAAAAATAAATTAATATCATAATAATAAGTTTATTAGGTTCAAAAAAATATTCTACATTGATTAATTATTTATATTCACTCATATAAATGTCAAAATAACATCTTAAATTTGATATTTTTAATTTTCTTACCCTGCAAAAGCATTGTAGAGGAATTTGGACATCATTACTATTATATAATTGTTACATAGTAATTTAGAAGTTAAAAACAAAAATATAACATTATTAATAAATTATACATTTGAAAATTATTTATCACTCAATTATTAGTTTAAATGTACCAAATTTGACCACATCAATGTTGCACATACATTGCTTCAGCATAAATAAATATTTTAATAATTATCATGAATATAATATAATATTCATCTTCATAGTTAATTATATAAAATATTCATCTTGTAATATCATTTTTTATTTATTAAATAAATTTAATAGATTAAATATCTTAATTATGTCTTCAATACGTACTTAAAAAAGTATATTATATAAAAAGGTATTTTTTAAAATTGAGGAAAAATTATACTTTTTTCAGAAAAAAATCATAGGGAGATAATGTTAATGTGAGGTGCTATAAAATTAAAATAGTTTTTTCAAATTTAAAATGTATAATTGAAAAAAGTAAAATTTTAAATCAAAAATCATAAAATAAATTAGTTATTTAATGAATTAATATTTAAAGAAAAATAGTAATAAATATAAATAAAAATTATTCTAGAAATACCCATGTTATTATATCCCTCCATTTTGAATTTTCATCCATACACTTTTTATAATTATAATCAAATGGGGATACTTTACCTCATAGTTTTTTCAAGTTCTTATGTTGATTCTTCTATAATGCGAGTTTTCCATAAATCCATAACATGGTAATTCGCATATACCTAAAAATGTTCTATATGTGAATAGAAATATGAATAGGTTTATCTTTATAATAAAATGACCCTTCCATGTGAACTAGTATTCAGCTTAAAACATAAAAATAATATCACACACACATTCTTATCATCAAAAAACAAAAAACATTTTATACCTGAGACAAACTCATCGGTAAAGCAACCAAATAAGAAACTGGTCCAAATTTCACCAGTATATAAAAAGGTATAATTAACCATGTAAATCATTTTTCATTTATTCCAAAATGAATTATACTTTTACAAGGAGAGATTTTAAAGGAAATATGATCCATTACCTCAAAATAATGGTCTTTTCACATGTTATTTGCATAAATTTTCTACCTAGTACGATATATCTAGAAGTGCCACTTAATCATCATCACATTATCATCAATTTCATATTCTAATTATGGTCACATCCCCTTCTTTAACACGACTTAATCCCAAAACACTAGTGTCTAAAACCGATTTCCATATAGTGCTTCAAAATGTGTCATTTGTAAACTGGAATTAACATTGTTATTGTATGAAAACTCACATAATTAATGATGTGGATCCCATATTCTCTAGAAATCCATTGAATACGCCCATAACATGTCCTATAATGATGCAATTGTTTTTTTGACTATCCATCATATTGATGATTATAGGATTTAATGAAATTTAATTCATCTCCCAACAACATCGAATAGCCTTACTTAAATTTAGAAGTGAACCTATGATTATGATATGATAAAATGGAGAGTGGAACTCCATAAAACCTGACAATTTATTTGAGTTTTATTAGAGAAATATGATCTACAGAAAGAGTATCTTGAATAGGAATGAATTCATCAGATTTAGTGTGTTAATAAAACACAACCCAAATTTCATTGTTACCTCGAGAAGTCTTTGGTAGTCCCACAATGAAGTCCATGAATATAATTTCCCACTACTACTCTGGTAAAGTAAAAGGATAAAAAATCCACTTTGGAAACTACCACTCTACATTAACCTATTTACATCTCAATCATTTCAAGGTAAAATAAGCAATATCTCTTTTAATTTTATCCAACTATAAGTACTCCTGAAGATCCATGTACATATTTGTGCACTGAGGATGAATTGATAATGGAGAACATTATACATCACATAACAAATCTTTCATTAATTTTGAATCACAGAGACCATGAAATCTCTTCATAAACCTTGATATATAAAATTAATCAATATTAATCTCTCTAACCATACCATTTTCACCAATTCTAACTTTTCTTGAAACTCAAAATCGTTCTTATAAGAATGCATTATTGTATACGAAAGAGATGACTACACTAACACATAAAACAAATTAATTTAATTTCTTGGACCAAAAATTTCAACGCCAAAATTAATAAAATCATTAACTAAAGGGTCACGTTCTAAATATATCGTGGTTAATATATAATTAATTTTTGACTAAAATCATCAAACACAATGTTTTATTTTCAAGGATGGAAATGAATCAGGAAATCATAATCCTTTATTAGTTCCATCCATCTTCTTCTCCTCAAGTTCAGGCCGTTCTACGTAAATATATTTTCTTCAAACATTTATGGGCAGTATATATTTCACATTTTATTCCAAAAAAATAATGCATCCTAATTATTGTTGAAAAAAATGAAAACAGGTAATTCAAAATCATGTGTAGGGAAATTCAATTCACAAGGATTCAACTGATTTGGAGCATAGGAAATTACCTGATCATTCTAAATCATAACACAACCATATATTTTTAATTAATATTTACTCTTTGTGAAAAATTAACCGTTTTTGAAAATAGTTTTATAATAATATCATTCACCAATATTCATTTAAATTCCTAAAAACAATCACAACATTCTTTTCTCTTGATAAATTTAACATCATTTAAAGTTAACATGGTTGGTGGGATAGATAATAATGGTATTTTTTCATGAACCATTTGTTAATAACATGAGAAGCCAAGGAAAATGTGAATCTAGATTATATTTTTGGGAATGGCCATTCATCCAAAAGCACATTTACTAGGATAAAATTTTTCTCTATCATTTAAAACAATATGACTAAAGGAAAAAATTTACTATATCCATAATTCAAACATTGTGAATTTTCTATAAAAGTTATTTTCTTATTTGGTTTGGAAAAAAATCCATAGATTCCTTCATGAACCACTTTTATTTGAGAATATACCACAATTTCATTAAATAAAAGCAAAAATAATTATTTCCAAGAATGCATGAAATATTTTATTCACAAGATCCATGAATAAAATTTTTTTTATTAGTTAACCCAAATGGAATTATTAAAAATTAAAAAATCCCATATCTAGTACGATAACTATTCTTCATAATTTTTTCTTCTTTTACATTCAACTGACGGTACCCCAACATTGGGCTATCCATTGAAAATTACTATACTCCCTATAGATGATCACTAACTCCTTGATATGAGGTAAATTATTTTTGGTCTTAATAGTGATGTTATTAAATGACTTATACTCAATGAAACATCTTATTGAAAATTCATTCTTAATAATGAACAAGACAATAGCACCCCTTAGTGATGTTTGGGGCTAGATGAAGTGTTTATATAATAATTTTGGAAATTTAATTTTCAATTTTTGAAGTTCCATTTTACCCATTTGATAAGGGGTTTTAGAAGTTGTCTTAGAACTCGTAAAATATTCAATATTAAACACAATATCTTGATCAGGTATAACAAAATGAAAATCATCAGGAAAAACATTAAGATGCTCATTTACCTTAGGTACATCATTAATCTGAACTATCCCTTTTTTTCTACAATTTTACCAAGATAACACTTATTTATTATTTTAATAGATTCTCAGCTTCCTCACATGTTATTAATGGTGTGTGTTTGTTCATGTACATAAACTCAAAATACCTCTGACAAAATCAATTTCCTTACATTATACATTGGAATGATAAAAGGAAATCAAATCCATACCCAGAATAACATATTACTATACTATAGGCAGTATAATAAGGCTTTTAGGTAAACTCTCTGCACAAAAATAGATACATAGATTCAAATTATTTTTCCCTCAATATATCCTCTATGTATTTTTACCATGAGTACATGAATCATTTATTGAGGAGAAATTTCCCATTTAGTATAAAATATATTAGAAATTAAGGAATGTGTAGACCACAAATCAAACAACATAATGGAAAAAATATATAAAAAATGAAGTATACCTATTAAATCTTTGTTTGATAGCACAAAATCATCTGAAGTCTTTCAAAATTATTTTTCCAATCCCATCAACTTCCAATATTTAAAATTTCTTGATAGATAGACTAGCTTAAGAAACGAAATAAAAAATGACCCAATTCCTTATAGTTGAATCCTATCATCATCATCTTATGATTATTTTTAGGGTTATTTTTATAACACTCATGATACATATTCCCAAGAAATCCACATAGCTATAATTTCATTGAATTTACCAAAAAACATCTATGAATTGTTTTATAATAAATTTAAAAATAAGTGAAATTGAGTTTCTTACGTCTAGGATTCATTGATGAATTCTTCCACAACACCTAAAACCTATACACTTCTTATTCATTTCATAATGAGGCATATCCATGTCAAAAAAATCCATCTCAAAATTTCCTTCACAAAAAAATGTTTATCATAGGTTTTAAACTCTCATAAATCCAAATCTATGTGTTAAAATGATTTCTAGCTAGAGTAAAATCTATTAATTATACTATAAAAATCCCATGTAAAATCTATTATATACCTAGATACACTTGAAAAATAAAATTCATATTCTACCATAGAATCATAATATTTCTTATTCGGTTCCATACCTTTTTTCCCGATATCGAGTCGAACAATTTTTGGAAAGTATTTTTCATGAAAAAGACTCTTAAAATCATAACATTCCATACTGTCAAGATCATGTTTTTATCTTGTATTATAACTTTTATACAACCATATATTGAATTAACCTCCCCAATGATAAATGAATATAATTAATTTTTTGAGATTTGAATATCCAATGACATCAAATATCTTTTCTAGAGCTTTGATCCATCCCTCAGCTATCACTCGATCTCCAATTCTATGGAATGATGAAGGATGTTACCTAAAATACATTCTCTATAAAATATATTTTCATTGTGGTAGATGATGTTTTTATCTAGCATCGAAACCAACATAGTTTGTCTTATGAGTCAACTGATCCATTAATGTCACAAATGACTTCGTTCTAATTACCAATATTCTAGGATCCAAATTCATAAGGATATCATTTTTCTTGTGCCATTTCGCTTCATATTCCCTGTTTCAGCAATTGAAAAACATATTTGATAGACACATAAATGATGAAGAAACATGGTAATTTGAAAATTATATATCACTTCCAATTAACCATAATGTCAAAATAATTTAGGGCATTCTTTTAACAACATCTTAAACCCTAATGTTATCTAAACCTCCCTTTGATACCAACTATAAAGACCTAGACTTAATAAATTATATAATATGGAATTTTAGTCAATAACATAATTAATTTAATATTTAGGATCATTTTAGGATTAGGGTTTTAGTGAATTATTACACAATATATACATAACATTTCACATTTATATAAAATAAATACTACTAAAACAGTATTAATTTCATCCTCAATAAAAATCTTTTTTAATAAATATGATTTCATTGAAAAATATGGATATCATTTAACAAGAAGTACTTTGTTCTCTTAAACCTATTTATATATAGGCAAAATACATAAAAAAGTTAGATGATAAAAAATATCAGTAAGGGATAAAAAATAATTCATTAGTCAAATTTAAACATAAAAAACAATAAATCCATTTTAAAAAATAATTATCATATATAGAAACATCAGGATGTTTCCTTGGAAAATATTTACCATATATCTCATAAATTCACAATTACACAAGGAATAATAATTAAGTTAACTTCTATATATAGAGTACCGAATTAATTAAAGATATATAATGGGGCTCACCCATCATATCTAGAGCTATAATGGGATCAACCCAACACATATTGAGAAAAAATGGTGCTCAACCCTTCGTATCATGGGCTATAATTGGATGAAACCAACAAAAAAATCCATGGAATATATCATGAATAAAACACCTGAAAACTCTATTATACAATTGTAAAAAACACATTTATATTTTCAAAATATCCCTTTTTTCAAAAAAATATCACATTTAAAATATAATAATTGTGCACCAAATAATGAAATCATATTCGTCATAAATATCTATGAAATTATGTAATTTAATCCTTGCTGAAATAAATCATAAATATATTAGGGGAACTCTCTCCTTCCATTTATTAAAATAAAACAATCTGTTTGAATTTCGTAAAAGCGGCTTTATATAAGATTTTAAAAATGTCATTCCTTAAATAAAAAAATAAAATGATCCCCTTTCAGAAAAAAATAAGTGAATTTAAAACCTTAATAACCATAAATACACATTCATGAAAACTATTTTTAAAACATGGACCTAAAATAGAACGATTGAAAAAATAAATCTTTAAAATATTTTAAAAAAATGATTTAACTAAAGAGCCCCATCCCATGGGATCAAAATTTATTTAAATGTGTTAAAAACACCTGAATAATTGTTTTAATAGGGTTATTAATATAATATGGAAATAAAATAATTTTTTCAATACGTTAATTTATTTTCTTATAACATTTTTTACCCTTTTATTATCAATATTTTGATATATTCTTTGTACGAGTGCGTTCTTTTCATGGTTTCCAAAGTCGGTTTACTTATGGTATTCTTTTTCAAAATGAAATAATAATCCAAAAGTGGTAACATATATATATTTATGTGATATTAAATAATTCTATGTGAATTTAACTATTCCATGATTTTAGTAAAAGGGAAACAAAAAAGTATCATCCATGAAGGCAGTTAATTAACGCACCATGGGTGATGATTTAATGGTTTACGAAATAAACGAGAAAATGAAAGATTTTATGATGAATGTACCATAAAAATGTCTAAAATATCATATATATTTATGATGATGGAGTTTTCATGAATCATTAGATAAGAGGTGGGGATTAAGTATAAGTGAAAATCAAATTAAAAGAAAAGAAAATGGAATCATGCTTCTTGAAAATTCATCCTTGAGAACCTCATAATATATCGTGGAAGTGATATTTTTCGGAGAACAAGAGATCATGAATTTGGAAGGGATGATGAAAATCAAATTTCAAAGATTTTATTAGAAAAATAGGGCTTTATGTGATGAAAATATATGAAGAAATAGACTACTTTTATAATTAAGGTGAGGGGTTACATTCGAATTAGTCAAATTAATAAAATATAAAAAATTTATTGTAGGGTTTATGAATTCCAAAAGGGATAAAAATAATATTAAACATTATTTTTGAAAAAATCATTTCAATTTTGTCCATTTTTAATAATCTTGGTATTTTTTCAATAGTTTAATAAAATATTTTATTCATAGAAAAACAATTTTTCCAAAATTAGAAACTATCCATAATCAGGCCTTAAGAACATGAAGACACGTTTTCCAATTAAAATTTAATTTTTATTCTATTTTAAACATAATTTACTTTTCTAAAGAAATTTTGATTTTACTTTGAATTGTCCATTTATATTTATTTTACTATTTTTAAATAATTATTTTGATTTATTCATTAATTAAACTTTTGTTACATCAAAATTTTTCAAGCCACTAATTAATATACTTATTACCAAAAAATTAAAAATAAATTTATATGAAGAAGATTAATTTATTATATTTCTAATGATTTGTATTCTTGAAAATTATTTTGAAAAAAATCTTATATAAATATTATACCATTGAAAGATATAGTGGAAAAATGTTTTATTTATTTTTTAATTTAATTATATAAATAGAATAATGTAATCCAAGCCTGTCTAAAATGATCCCAATTAAAATAAAAAAAATTAAAAGGTTTGTTAATTGTTTATATAATAAATTTTATCCAAATTTTGTGTTATTTAATAATTAAGAGTTTTTTAATAATTTTTTTTTTATTTTTGTATTCCACTTGTATAAGCCATGTATCATACTCTCATTAGAATTAATGTTAATTATTTTAGATATAAATAATAAAATAATAAATTTCTATAATAAACATAAGTTATTCACTTACAAAATAGTATTATATATGCATTCATTATTTATATTCACTGTTATAAATTCAAAAATAGTATTTTTTATTTTTTATTTTTTATTTTCATTCCCAGTACGAGAATTGCACATGCATTTCGACATTATTAATGTTATATAACTATAAAATTTCAAATTAATAGCCAAATTCATAATTAATAAAGAATTAATTAATTATTCTTAAATATAATTTTTACCACTCATTTAATATTTATAAAGAAACCAATTTTATATTTATAACAATGCATATGCATTAAATTGACACTTGAAACATTTTTTATACTTATCATGAATAGAATATAATTTTAATTTTAATTGTTTTTTTAAATATTCCACTTATAATATCAGTAGTTAATTATTCAATAAATATAAACTATTTTATATCATAATTAATATTAGGTCGGAATATAAAAATATACACAAAAGAGGGGTGAGTTGTGGCTTTTCAACATTTCCCAAATCATTCCATATATTGCCATTTGATGTTGACTAATGAATTTTCAGGCAAGAAATGTTTATATTATGTATAAAAATATGATTAGCATATAAAACAAAAATAATGAACAAGACATTTTATAGTGGATCATGGAAAAAAGATCCCCTAGTCCACTCCAACAATTACTCTCTCTAGGATTATGGTAAATTTTATAAGTCAGGTCCTCATATCATAAGAATAATACACAATAGAGTATTTGCAATAGATACCATTACAAATAAGGCTAAAGGAAGATCCCTATGGATATTTAATTGAGAACCCAAAAACCAAAACTTAGATCGAGAAGATGATACTCCACCAGAATTGAGTACGAGGAGTTGAAACTCTCAATAAAAATATATTGATTAAAAATAATCTGATTGAACTTCACAGTTAAAACAACAACTAATGGTAGATGGATCTTCTTCTTCCAAAAATATTTTCTTCATGAAAAAGATTTTATGAAGTAATCCAGTTGCAATATATCATTGAAATAAAAAAAAATAAAAAATAGTAGCAGAAGACATACATAGAAATACTAAATTCAAAACATTTATATCTCCACTGTAGCATCTTCTGTAGAAATATTTTTCTGGTCATCTGTTGTAGTATATCGGTAAAATATCATAACATGAATGCATATTCAATAAAAAATATGTTTCACAATATATGTTTAAATATATATATAAATATATATATATATATATATATATATATATATATTTGAATCATAAACACATATAATGAATAAATACAGTGATAGAATAAATCAAATAGAGAGCCTTTTTTCAATTTCAAATATATGGAAATCGCCTGATAAATAGAAATAATTCATGTTCTTGAGACACCTCATAGTATCGGTAACATCCCTTAAGAATAAAAGAGATTTTAACCACATAATATGATTATTTAAATAAATAATAATGAGAATTTAATTGTTCAAAAGTGAGTTTCAAATCATCCTGATATTCCACAAGGGCAATTGTATAAAACACATATAAAAACGTAATTTTAATTCTCCGATGATGAAATGTCAATCATAAGGTTCCTTGAAAATAAGAATAATACCAAACATCGAGTTCAACTACTTAGTGTTCATTCTATGAATGTATGGTTTATGATTTAAGGTTGATCCCAAAAGTAATGTCGATGATCCAAATGTTATCTTCTCAAACGTATGGTTCCATACTTATGTAAAGTTATTTAACCATTATTTTTATCTTTTGAAAAAATTATGTTTCATCCAAATGCAGTGTTCTTTATCTACATGTTTCGTTCAGTGTAGGGTTCATTAACCATACACGTTTATCTTTCAATAGAAGGTATAATAAATATGTATGGTTTGTTCCTAACATTACATTATTCAATGTACTTTATGAATAGTGTTTCAAGAGCATGATTAAGATCATTTCAAACAAATTGAAAAATACACCTCACAATTAATAATCATCAATATAATTCCAAAATAATGTATATAAAGAATATACAATTTATAAAATACACATAATTCCATATCATTAGTAAAACAAAAAGGGGTATTTGTGAGCATCAAAATCAAGAAGATTTATATATTTTTTTTAGAAAACACATGCCCAAGAAAATACCTATTTTTGATGATCACAATGCCCCTAAAAATAAAAATAAAATTTAGAATTTGGTAAATATCTTAATAAAATGATTAGAAATTTGGTTTGACATAATTATTTAGGTAAAATGAAATGTTATGTTATACCAAATTTCTCCACCTTTTGTGAGATCAAACAGAAAGTATAGAAAACAAAAAAAAAGATGGTAAATTGTTCACAGATCTGTAAGTGAATTTTATAATAATATATTTAAATATATAATACTAGATATTTTCTGTGGGAAATAGACCATAAATAATATGAAATAATGTACAAGAATATAAAAATAATTATATTTTATTGATCAAAAATGTAATATAAATACAATAATCAGTAAGACTAAGAAGCCTATAGAGTCAACTGAAATGGTAATGGTACAAAAGATTGGGTAGGAGTTGTCTTGGTTATGGTCCTAAGGATATTGAGGAGCTTCCAACATATCATTAAAATATGTCATTAGTATTTTTAAATTATTTATTATACTATCCACTATATTCATATTCAAAAGAAATTAAATCCTCGTTGATATGAAAATTCCCAATAATATTGACATTCAAAAGGTCATGAAAACTCTCCTCTTGCTGCATAAACTATTCCAATTTTTCTATGAATTTTTTCTAAAAATATTTTATTCTTAGTTCATTCGGTGTCATTATTTCTACTAGAAATTTTTAATTTTTAAATATTACTGACAGAGGATCATTAATGCCCAAGATATTTAGAAGTCAATCATTCATATATACCAGGACATATGGAATATTAGGTAATATCTAAATTATATTTGGACCACTAGTTGGGGTAGATGTAGATGTACTACTCTGACCAACAATACTATTGATTGATTTAAATTTACTCCCTAAATTCCAATTAATATTAGCAATTTCTGACTTAGAACCAACTTAATACATTATATTTCAAACATAAAAATACATGACTCTCTTGAAAACATCATATTCATTCTTAGAAATAGAATTTTCTTTATCATCCTCTAAATTTTCCTTGTAGCTTCTATCTCCTGATAAAGATTGACATTATATTCATGATACATATTATAAATAATTGTGAGATCCTAATCCATATTATTTAGGGAATTAGATATTCATTTATCTAGATGTTATGACTAACCAATATCCATAAATGCTAAAGATCATCACAAAGATTTTTTCCCGGACTTCTCCACAAATTATTCAATTCATTTTTCACATGAACAAGACAAACTATCAAGAACATCTATTTTTTATTTATTAGCGGATTGATTTATTTCATCTAAATAATCATAAAAGAGAAAACTAGATTCTCAACAATAACAGTAGACAAATTTTCAGATCTGATAAACTGTTGTTCATCCTGAATAGTTGCCTCTTCCTTTTGGAAAAATGGAAAATTAACATATTACAGATCACAAGTCTAGTTTTCAACCTGTTGATGTCTCTAAACAAAATATTCTTCCAATTGTACTGACGTGGTATCCCCACCTGAACCCAACACTAATTATTCAACATGATGATGCACCCTTTTCTATGGTTTTACAACCAATTCTGTATGCACAACAACTTCCTCCACTTATTATTAAAAAAATACTAATTTTCATTAGGTTGGTTTGGAAGGTCCTTCACCTCATAGTTCCCCAATTACATTATTCCAAATTTCACATTCCTCCCATAGAGCAAATGATCCTGATCATTGTTAGTCATCTGCATGGAATGTAAAAGTGTTTTCCTTTTACTGTACTCTATTAAAAACCTAACTTCCAGAAAAGTTCCCACACAGAGTATATTTATGTTATTAAATTTCATCCCAGTTTCAATTAAACGAATCATTCATTTCTTATAAATAATTCAAGAGACATTCATTTCATAAGTATAAAAAGTAATCTTAGAATCTGGTTGATAGTTGTAGTAAAAATAACTGAGCATATACCTTGGAAAATTTATGATTATTACACTTAAAAATAGAACGATGATATGCATTTTTGGATATAGATTCTTATCCATATCGGCAGTTCATGGAGTTATTCTTGTTTGAATAATATTATGTAGGATTTTATGGTCCAACTCGAGATCCTTGAGAAACATTTTCCTACTATTTTCTGAACCATACAAAAATGAAATCATGTCTTCGGACTTATTATCTTTATCTTTTAATAATAATAAATTGAAATAAATGTACCCCTCATGTGGATAGTTTAAAATATGTGAAATTTCAGTAAATGAAATCAAAATGTCCTTATCTTCTAGTCGTTCAAATATGTATCATCTGAATCATCAAAAATGAGATGACCATTGTGATAGAAATATTTCATTTCTACATCATAATGTAATTAACTAGTTTCCTTATTAAACACATAATCGCATCCATGAAAATATGGCACTTTTCTAGGAGAATAATTTTCCTATATAACTATTCCAAATCAACAAAATTTCCTTACAGAATTTGTTTCCAAGAAACATTCTAACGCTTCGGGTTACTGGCTCCACCTTCTTAAGTTCTTTTATACTATTCTATTTTTGATAAATTAATGTTATAATGTTTTTATGTTCTAGGGTTTTGAAATAAAATAGACGTAAATAATGGTAGATGAAGGTAAATGAAGGTATCAATATTCGAAAAGGATTTAAAAGATGGAAAGGATATGCATTAAAAACAATAATAATAATGCATTGATTCCCATGTCATTACAAAAGATAATTATGAAAATAATGAAAAAACATGGCACAAATAATTTTGATTTAATATAAATCAACTAAAATATAAACAATTAAAATTTAAAGTAAAAAAAACAAATTTAACATAATTAAATTGAAATAATTAACAAATAAAAATAAAATAAAATAAAATAAAATAAACATATAAAATTTTAAATTATAATAATATTAATTTTTTTAAAAAAATTAATTAAAATTTTCTCACCCATAATAAAATAATAAAAATATAGTTCAAAGTGGTTATTTAAAAATATCAGCTAATTGATATTTAGTATTTACAAATTTTAAAGATATATCCTTTTTTGAGAAAATGTTCTCTTATGTAATGAAGCCAAATATCAATATTCTTAGTTCTAGAATGAATGATTGAATTCTATTTAATATTTATTGCACTTGTATTAACACATGAATTAGTTTTACTTTTAAAATTAAACACCACATTAATTAGTGTGTTTAAATCCATAATACTTGAGGACCAAAACTGCCTACAAATATATTTTCTGCCTCAGCTTTTGACAAGGCAGTTGAGTGTTGTTTCGTACATGACAATGATAATAATGATTTTCCTAACATGTGACAGGTATCTATGGTACATTTTATATCAAACCTAAAACCACAAAAATCATTATCTGAAAATGATATCAAATTAAAATGATATTTTTTTGGATAAAAAGAGATAGTGAATAACAAAATCCATTTAAATATATTTAAATCTTTTTTATAGTAATAAGATATGATTAATTTGTATTTTTTTTGAAATATAATACATAATCATAATGAAAACACAATATCAGGTATACTAGTAGTATGATGTAATAAAATACCAATCATACCTCTATATAACATATTATTCACTATATTTCCAGCTACATCCAAATAATGTTTTATATTAGTACACATGGGAGTTTTATATGTCATGATATTCTACATACCACATTTTTTCAATACATCAGTTATATATTTTCCTTGGTTTAAAATATTTACTTAATGTTTCTGATAAAATTTAAGTCCTAAAATGAAGTACAATTCTCAAATCATTCTCATTTCAAATTTTTTTTGCATAATATCTGAATAATCGTTATAATGTTTTTCATTCCTTAAACCAAAAATATCACCACCAACATAGATTTTAAAAAATAATATAATAAAATATATGAATTTAATAGAAAGTGTTGGATATACCAAACCAATAATAGATCCATTTTTAAATGAAAATAAATAAATATTTTATACTGAGCTCTAGGTTATTTTTAAGGCCATAGAGAGTTTACATTTATTTAAACAGAACCTGGTTTTATAGAATATTCAAAACCAGGAGGGTGATCAAAATAAATATCCTCCATTAAAAAGACTTTAGAAAATGAAGATTTAAAATCCATATGAAATAATTTATTGATTATATGATATGCATAATCTAAAATAATTCTAAATTCTTATAATCTAGGTATAGGGGAATAGGTTTCATCATAATCTATGAATTTACAGAAAATGTATCCTTTATCTACTAATCTATATTTAATTAATATTATAATCCCTAGACCATCTTGTTTATTTCTGGTAAACCACTTAGTTCGTTGAATTGGATTATTTGATAGTGTTTCAACTAATTCCCAAACATCATTCATTTTTAATTTGTTTACATCATTTTACGTTGCCAACATCCAACTCTCATTCTCTAAGGATTCATCAAATGATTTATGTTCTAGTTAAGATAGAAAGGAATAGAATTCAATTAGGTTTTTGGTATATCTTCTAGTTCATATTTATATGTCTAGGTCTTCTGTTATAGTTTATAAAGGATGATTCATTACGGTTCTAGACTTTTTAGGTAAAAATTGTTTTGGATCATTAGTATCATGTTCTTCTGAATTGTACTGAATTTTATTGAAGAAATTTTCAAAATAATTTTTCTATTTTAAAGTCTCATGGTGTTTGGAGAGTCAGTAATTTAATCCGTTTGATTATTCTCTTTAATAAAAGGAGAAATTTCATCAAGCATTACATGAAATGATTCTTGAACAAATATATAATTTTTATTAAACACATTATTGATTTTAGAGGTTACAGAATATCATAAAAATATTTCTTCATCATCTCTTGAATTGATCTTACCAATATTATACATGGTGTATTGGATATTCACCTGAAATAAAAAAACATTAAAGTAAATTACATAAGATTTTCTGGTATTCCAAAGTTCATAAGGTAATTTTTTTAAAATAAGCTAAATTAAAACTCTATGAATGATATAGTAGGTCGTTCCTACAACTTCTTCCAATAAGAATTTATGTAAATTGTATTCATTTGGCATAGTCCTTTCCAGTTCTCAAATATATTTATTTCTTATTTCAAAAATTCCATTTTTGAAGTGTTCTTAGTTCTAAAAGGTGTGTAAATACATATATTTGAATAAAAAAGTAATTGAATTACTAATTCTAAAATTCCCCACCATGATAACTTCTTATTGAAATTATCTTAAAACCATTTTTATTTTGAACAATTTTACAGAAACATTCATAAAGAATAAAAGTTTCAATTTTTTGATTTATAATATAAATCCATGTAAATCTAGAATAATCATCATCTAAAACATATACATATAAATATCGATCCAAACATGATACTTTTTATTTTCCAAAAAGATATATGTAGATATGTTCTAGAGTTTTTTATGTATCAATTTTATTAATAAATTTGAAATATTATTTTTGTTCAATTCCAATTTGGCATGTATCACAAAAGCTTTCACTATTAATGATAAGAATAGGTAAATCAAGAAACTAACTATTTCATTGAAAATTTATATAAAGCCGAAAAATTACAATGGCCTAGCATATTGTGTGATATCCAAGACACATTCAACGTAGCAGTTAATCAATTCGATTTCTATTTACACAAGGAATTTAAATCTATGGTACAAAAAATACCAGTTATAGGTGCTCTAAACTGAAACAGTGTATCAGTAAATGCAAAGAATGAATTTTTTGAAAAATGAAAATAATATCCATCATCATAGTGTTCATAGATACTTAGTCGGTTATTTTCCCTGGTACACATAGTGATTTTTTGATTGATATTGTTTTTCAATATCCAACAATTCCATGTCCAATTATCTTTCCATTAGCATTGTCAGCAAATGTGACTAGACCTCCATCTATTTGAGTTTATGTATTGAAGCTGGATGAGTTTCCACCCATATTCTGAGAGAATCCTAATTCCATATACCATATATATTTCCATTTCTTGTGACATGTTTACTACCAAGGAAATTTAAACAAGGGTTTGTTTTGGTACTCCTATTCTCTTGTGTCTAGCAGTGTTAGCTTGCATAGATCTAGAAATCTAGATCTGATTTTTTCAAAAATCATTAAATTTCATTCATATAATCTATTAAAAAAAAAATCCTTTTTAAATCCACTTATTTTTGGATTTCTTAAATAACTTTTTTTTATATGTTCTTCTATTCCAAAAAATGACATGTAACTATTTTTTGAGATTGGAATATAATAATTTTTATGTAGTTTAGCCTTTTCACAATTACTTCCTTTAACAAATCATTTATGTATAATTATTTTTTTTAACTAGATTTTTGGTCAGAGTATTTTCTCCTTTTGTAAATAATAGAGAAACACATTTTTATGTTACTACATCCTCTTGTAATACTATAAAAATATTTTCATTATCAACAATGTTTGTGGTAGAAGAGTTAAATTTCTCAACTATCTCGTAATGTTTTTTATCTAAGAAATATCATTCACCTAATATATAATTGTGAATATTTTTTAGTGATTTGCGATAATTTAAAAAGTAGCCATAATTTCTTTCTAAAATTTTGTAGTAGGCAACAAATTTATTATTTTAATAATTTGAATAAGAATCTGAAATAGAATTACATGAATAATATAGTTTTTCAAATATTATTTTTTCATGAAGCACAAATTTTCTTTCATATTTCGTTATTCCTTTTCTAAATAAGATTTTTATGAGATGTTGGAATCTTTAGAAATAGTCCTAGTGGCCTTTATTGCTCATTTATGTTTATAATCAACATTATTTTTATAAATGAATTTATCTTTTCACATTTTAGATGGGGAAAACCATGTCTTATAAGACATAAGTTCTTGAATTCATAGAATTTAACATCTCTTGAGTCTTTATCATCGCTCATGAAGGGTTTTTTCAATCCTCTTTTCTTCTTATAAATCATGTAAAACATATTGGCTAATTAACCAGATTCCATTTTAGAATCAAATTAATATTAATTTATTTTATTTTTTGTCCTCTTGTTTTATTATTTTTCTTTTCTTCTTAGATGTTACCTATAAATAAGTATCATAATTTCTCACTATGACTATATGATCATCATCTTCAAATCACATCAATGTCCCAATTAATTATCTCATTGTCAGATTTTTGATAGGTGATGATTATTGAATTAAAGTTGATATACCATTCCAATTAATAGGTAGTACTATCTGTGATTTCAAAGCATGATCTTCATGTTGGATACGATAACCTAATACTGAAATCTTGTTAATAATCTATGTAATACTTCTATTAATCTATGTGATAATTTCTACATCAATATTTCTAAATGTATCAAATTTCAATTTTTTTGTTGCATACCTCATTTTTCTTATAATATTTGTTCCTTCATTGAAAACTGAAATGGTTCGAAACATTTCATAAGTAGTAGAATATTATGAGACACTATTGAAGTTATCCGGTCCAAGACCATAGATAATAGCATTAATAGCTTTATAATACATGACAAACTTACCCTCTATACAGCTTTCCACATTTTAGGATTTTCCGGAATTATATATGGAGTAATGATCTTAGAGTATACTTTGAATCCCAGATTATTCAAATATATATTCACTTGTGATTTCCACCAACAATAGTTTTCATGATTGATATAAGTATCATGAACCACATACATTTATTGTATTTAATCAGTGATTTTCATATTTTTATTGAGCATATAATTTTATGTTTGTTATAGATTCTCCAAAACTATCCTTTGATTCCAATTATTATGTCGGAATATATATATATACAAAAGGGGTTAAAATGTGTCTTTTCAACATTTTAAAAATCATTCCCAATTGTTCCTATTGATGTTGACTGATGATTATGTGGGTAAGTAGTTTCTATCACTTATTTAAAATTATGAGAAAGGGGAGAAAACCCAAATACAGAACTTGGTTGTTTGTAGTGGTTCAAGGGATAAAGACACCCTAGTAAAATCTACAAATAATAATATCAAGGAGTTTGGTTAATTTCACTAGCTAGGTTCTCACTAAATAAGACCAATCAACAATTGAGGGTAGGTAGTTTACACCATTACAAATATGGATAAAAGCAAAACCTTCTGGTTCATTTACAGAGAACCAAAAAACAACATCTTAGATAGAGAAGATGATACTCCACTACAACTGAGTATGAGAAGTTGAAACTCTCAATAAAAATATGTTGATTAAAAAGGTTCATGTTGAACTTCACAGTCGATACAACAACTGATGGTAGACTGAGCATCTTCATCTTAAAATAGTATCTTCTAGAACAAGATGTACTGAATTGAATCATTTTCGATAGATATTTTAAATAAAAATATAAATAAATAACATCATCAGACTTACAAAAAATACCAAATTCATAACACATATATCTCCACTATATCTATAACACCCCGAGATTTTTTGAAATATATTCTTTTTTATTTCATTAATGTCTTGTGTTGTACGTTACACCAAAATGATCTTGCACAACACGCATCCTTGACCTGGCTTGCATTACACGCAATCGCGACCTTCCTCGATAGCATGTGTAGTATGCAATAACGAGTTTCACTAATCAACATTATGCTATAAAAATATTATTAAAACTAGTCATTATGAATAGTAATAACCACTTTTTGAAATATTGTAAATTTTATTTTTCAAAATGGAATTCATTTTTGGATTCGGAATATCGAAATTAGATTAGGGTGAAATTTTGGTACTTTTCGGATAACTTTCATATTCTGATGAATAGTGAAAATTACTAAATTATAATTAAAAACAAATTTTTTAATAGAAATAATTAATAGTGATAAATTATTAATTTGAGTGGTTTTCAAGTATATTTAGAATATATTTTTACAATTTAATACAATTTTGGTCATTGGATATAATTTCACATTTAAACCAGACATAAACAAGTGTCAATCTTTTGATAGTTATTATCTCTTAAGAACACGCTATTTGTTTTGACAATAGGAATTATTTTTTAAATTAAATAATGCAACTGATATGTTTTGAATTTGGTAAAATAGACATCATTTCTGAGTTCATAATATCAAATGGAGCTTAGATCAAATATTTGGTATTTTTCTGGAAACTTTCATTTTTTGATGAATAGTGAAACCGGTAAATGGTAGTTAATAAAACTGAATTTGTCATAAAACATAATTTTACCACTTCTGTGAGTGGAATTTCAAAAATCCGAGATACACGGTTAATATCATGGACTAAAATTTGGTTTAATGAGATGAATATAATTTTTGGTGAATAGTGACTTTTTACTTTTTTTTACCACAGCTAAAAGTAAATAGGGTAATTAAGGGTAAAAATGATATTATTATTACCCTAACATATGTCCTAATTCTATTGGACAAGTGTAATTCGACCAAAAACAACCGTAGGAATAAAATATGACCATTTAGGCCCACATGGATTAGATTAGGACATTTATTATTAATTTTTTTAAAGAAGGGTTAAAATAGTTAAAATCAAAATTTAATAAGTAAATCATTTTTAATAAGGGGTTATACATAAGAAAAATTCGATTATAAATATTCATTATAAATATAAAAATATTTCCTACATAATCGTATTTTATTTGTAATTTTTAGAAAATAAATAATTTAATTTATTTATAACACAATTATGATGCAGTAATTATCTTATTAATGAAATAATGAAATAATTGATATTATAAATACCTAAATAAGTATAATTTGAGTATTTTTATAAATTAAACTAATATTATAGGTTAATATGGCATGTTAGGATTACGTTAATTAACTTTGGTCTAAGTAATCATTCTGTTACGAGTTTCAAAAAAATCAACTATTGAATAGTGTCAAAATTTACATAAAATAGTTTTTAAAACAAATATTATATTATTAATTGTTATTTTATTCCAAAAAATATAAGGTTCGGCCAAATGACTTAGATAAGGTTATATATATTAATAAAACACAGATTAGGGGTCTCTTGGATGTATATAGTAAGTTAATTAATTTTATAATATAAAAATACAGAGTGACATCGTAAATGTCAATCTAATTAACTAAGAGTTAAAACTAAAAGATAAGTATAATATAGGAACCTAAACATGTCTAAATTATATTGTATGAAATGATTTCTACCCATCCCCACATTGGCTTTGAATTAAATCAATTTTGAGCTATTTAAAACCGAATTTTACTTTATAATAAAATAATAGTTTTAGTTATTCCAATGGTACCCCTCTCCTCCCTTATAAAAGGGCATCTCCTCCCTCTCTTCCTCACACCACTATGAGCCTTCACGCTCAGCCAACTACTGCCAATTTCTCCTCTCCATTTCCATAGAAACATCCTAGAGGTTATGGTCTTCTTCAAAGACCTATTTTAGTGCACTAAAAGGAGGTCTCAAAGAAACACTTCAAAGAAGAGGTAATGTTCGTTACCGATTCTTTCATCTTTATTTCCTCTTCCACTTCATCTTCATTAGTTGTTTCATTATGAAGTAATAACATCAGTATCACTCATATACTGATATGTTATTATGAGTATGAATCATCACTATTTCACTATCTATCCATCCTACGGTAAAATAAATCCCCGCGCGTGCGTGCGTACGGAATACCGTCTCCACGCCATGGTGTAATCTATTTTCCACCACCACCTTCCTTGGATGGGTATAATGGTGTAAATAATGACTATATATGGATATTATAAAGTGATATTGATTCTGAAATAGTATACATACACTCCAATACAATTCCACAATCATGAGAATGATATAATCGCTCGTGCATACGTACGGACTACCGTCTCCACGACGCGATGAGATTCATTCTCCACGTTAACCATTCATGAATGATTATAAATTATATATAATAAGTAATAATGAAATATATGACATAATAATGATTCTGGATTTATGTTTATATATATTTATGTCATCTACTTAATGCCATTCAACTCAATAAGGAAAAGAAAACATCGTTCATGCGTACGAACGGTCTACCGTCTCCATGAACGGTGTATTTCCTTCTATTTACTGATATATTATATATATATTTATATTATGATTATATATTATATATTAATCATGTTTTATATTCTTGAATTAATTAATCATGATCTAAGTAATCATATGAATAATTACAAGTCAAAACACATATGACAAATGAAATGATTTTACCCAAAATGCTCTTTAACATGGACTTTACAAAAGAACAGGTAATATAAAGCTATAAGTGAACCATATATGATATCATAATAATATTTATTATTCTGTAATAAGTCAATAACATTATTTAAATCATTATAAAGGAGGTTCAGACACGTACAAAGCATATCAGACCTTAGGTAAGGTAAATATCACAATCTCATTTTTATCCGAGATTATTTATACTTTGGTATTTACTGGGGTGTATTTTATCATCCACATCCATGTTTCCTCAATATGTAATATTATTTCCATCCACCTACAATTGTTTAAATACAATTTTACCCTTCGTTGAGTTTTTAGTAAAAGATATGAATGGAATCTTTTGTCGTTTTTCGTACGAGGTACTTTTTGACTTTTCCGACAAAAGTACGAGAAGAATGTTTTTTTAACTTATACGACATGAATGAATTTTTAAAAAATTATTTCCAAGAAGCTTCCTTTAGATGTTTTCAAGTTTATTTGTAATCAACTTATTTTATTTTAAAATTTTATGACATGTTAAGAAAGGAAAAAAAATTAAGTAGAAAGGATATTTTCCTCAAGAATGGAGTTCAAGTGTTTTATCAAAATTATTTTCCATCTAAGATAATAAAGGGTTCTATTTTTTATCCCTATTATTACATTGATTTGATAATGTTGTGATGGAATTATTTTTATGATTTCCTTTATCTTATATGAATTGTTGTTTATGAATCCCATTTTTATTACATGGGTTATGCAATGATGTATGATTTATGATTTTGTGGAACACATAAGAATGGTTTCATTAAGAGATGGTTGAGACCTATATCTCCCTACAATTCATTGGGTAAAGATTTTATATCTCATGAGATAGACATGGCTAGAACGGTAGGTTATATCAGTTCCGTGAAACAGGACTGAAAGGAGGGTGACTCGGTTCAGAAATGGACTTTGTCCACTAAGATAGTCTTGGCAATGAGTCTTGACTAATAAGATATGATTCTCTATGATTATGTGTGTATGCCACAAAGTTTCATGTTTTATGTTATGATTATTGGGATTTCATTTCACAACTATGATTTATGCCATGTTATGAAATTATGCTCTCTTTTGCAGGTTAATATTTCCAAAATGTTATGTTCTTATGAAAATGATATGATTGATATTTCTTTTATTTACCCTTAATGAGCATTTGAGCTCACCCTTTTGTATGTTTTATTTCCCCAGGTTAGGATGAAGGTTATTAAGTAGAATATTCCAAAAAGGGACTCTAGATATGATGAAATAAATGGGAGGCAAAGTAGATGCTTTATGAACCAGTTGTTTATTTTTCCCAGTTTCTGAAGACACTATACCTATACGGTCCTCTCTTGGTTTTGTTATATGTTGTAATAAGTGTTATTCAATTCTGAAGTAATAATAATGTATATAAAGTATGGGTCATTATAGTTGGTATCAGAGGAAAAGTTTAGTCAACCTTTGGAAACTAGGATGCGAAAACATTAGTGAGATCCCTAGAGATATTTCTAAGGTATGTCTAGGGATGTCCCTAAGGATACGTATACGTATAGTATACAGTCCTAGAACTATGGTAACAATCATAGAATTTAACCTAAGGTGCTAGATATTGAGGATACCCCCCCTTTATTATGTTGTTTTCCCAAGCATGATTTTTGCCTCTCACACTATTCTTTTTGGGTTTTAGACAATGGCTGGAACCCAAAGGAACCGTGTTGATCAATGCAATGGACAATACAATGATTGTGCTCCTGAACAAACAAATGTTCTTGGAGATGGAGTGCAAAATCTTATTGCTATACTTACACAAGCTATGAATCATTCTGGACTTTCAAATGATCTGAGAAGGGAACAATATTCTATTGAGTCCTTCATGAGGCAACATCCACCTTTTTGCAGTGGGTCTTCTGATCCACCTGTTGCTGAACAATGGATCAGTACTACTGAAAAGATATTTTCAGTTCTTCAATGTTTTGAACATGATAAAGTCATCTTAGCAGTATATCGTTTGGATGGTGAAGCTGATCAATGGTGTAATCATATCAAGAATATGAGGCCAAGAAATGAAATTGAGTACATGGAATGAGACGAGTTCAAGAACTTATTTTTCAATAAGTACTTCCCTCGTATTCTTCAAACAAAGATGGAGAAGGAGTTTCTTGATCTAAAGCAAAAGGATGATGAATCTTTTGGTATATACGAAGCGAATTTTACAAGGCTTGCAAGGTATGAATATGGATTTATCATCCAACCTGAAAGTAAAGTTAATCGATTCTTCAGTGGCTTAAAACCAAATCTTCGAAAGGAATTAGCTATAAGAGACTTCAGTAGATATGAAAAAATTATGTGTTGTGCTATCATGGTAGAAATGGAAGTTGGTGTTACTTATACATCTCATAGTTTGGACAAGAAACGAAAGATGGAGTTCAAGGAGAAATCTCAGAATAATGGTGAAAAGAAGATGAATGTTTCCTTATGCTCAATGTCTGGAAATAAGCATGGTAGATATTGTCTTAAAAGAACAATTAAATGATTCAAATGTGGAAAGGATGGTCATAGGGCATTTGAATGCCGCAATGATGGGAAGAAGATGTCTAATGATGCAAACAAAGGAAGGGATACACATAATGAACCTACTACACTTCAATGCTTCAAGTGCAAGGAAATGGGGCATTATGCTAATAAATGCCCTAATCCAAGGGTTAGTGATGATGGACATGAGCAACCACTTTAGGCAAAGGAAAATGGGAAGTCACATGCGATCACCATTGGCGATGTTGAATATGATAATGATGTGGTGGAATGATTATGTGTTTATGTAATGGGATTCCAGAATAATGTTGTATATAGTATCGTGGAATATTGGAATATTTATGTTTTGGTCTATTGTGGTTTTAAATAATTTTATGGCATCAGTAACCATGAAAATTGATTGAAATATTTTTGGAAAGAAGATGATATGCGCATAATGAAGGGATAAGGAGAAAATTTAATGTATTCATGAGCTCATGACTGATATAAGGAGAAGGTTATATCATGGTTTGAGTATATATAATTTTTGGATTTTGGTATGTGGAAAGAGTTAACTTTTGACAGCATTCATGTTTTCACTAAGGGTTAATAGGTATTCATTTTTCAAGAGAATACATCATTAAGGTATTCAAATGATTGGAATGTGACCAACAAGATATATGGGGGATAAATGATGGTATTCACATGCTTAGTTGACGACATACTATGAGTTTGGACCGAAGTATTTTAGATAAGCCTAAAGATTGGAATGGATTATGTTAACCATAAGTTAGTATTGTTTAAGGATAGAACTTTTTTTTGATATTGTTTATGTGATGTTATAGTAATGAAGTTTTAGAAAAAGGACAACCTGCAGGACGAGCGACAGCCCATCGCGTCGGACAAGGCTGTGGGAATCAAACCTATAACGGAAGTGTGACTAGCCTTTATAGTATACCACTGGCCTACAGGAAGTCCCTGATTAGTATAAACTAGTTTTATTATATTAAGCGGTATGATATATGAAGTATAAGTTAATATTAAGAACCATATATGATTAATATCACTATAGATGGACTTATGTATTTTTTGATAACTTTTCTATCCTTTTGTTTGAGATAGATGGAATGACCCATCATTCTATCACTTGATCTGCTAACACAACAAAAATGACAAATTCAACTTCATTCCTTTAAAAGACGAAGTGGAAATTGTCCAAAGAACGAAAAACGGTGAGACTATACCAAAATCACGAAAGTATTTCTTCTAATTCCAATTTCATCAACTTTAGTGAAATGATCTTGAAAACCAAAATGTTGTCCTAGAGATATTATATATGATGAATTAGATGGTACCTAGGATTGTAACAAATTTATGGCTTTGTGATTTCTGGCTTTTCCATAGCCATGTTCTCCACCACTCTCCATCATAACATGATGGTTAGATTTCTCTTCCATATTTATATTTTCACCTTTGTGGAAACCTAGTGATTAGTTTATTTGGGTAACCATTACTTTTCATAATTTATTTTAATGATATGTTTTGGTATTCCTTTTTATGATGTGGGTTTCTATTAAATAATCTTTTGAATAGTAAACCATTTATAACACCGACGAATTTTGAGGTCGAAATTCTTTTTAAGGGGGGTAGAATGTAACACCCCGAGATTTTGATGAAAAATATTATTTTTAATTTCATTAATGTCTTGTGTTGTACGCTACAACAAACAGAGCTTTCACAACACACATCCTTTACTTGCCTTTCATTACACGCAATCGCGACCTTCCTCGATAGCGTGTGTAGTACGCAATAACAAGTTTCACTAAACAACAATATGCTATTAAAATATTATTAAAACTAGCCGTTATGAATAGTAATAACCACTTTTTGAAATTTTTTATATTCTATTTTTTAAAATGGAATTAATTTTTGGATTCGGAATATCGAAATTAGCTTAGGGTGAAATTTTGGTACTTTTCGGATAACTTTCATATTCTGATGAATAGTGAAAATTACTAAATTATAATTTAAAACAACTTTTTTAATCGAAATAATTAATAGTGATAAATTATTAATTTGAGTGGTTTTAAAGTTTATTTTGAATATATTTTTACAATTTAATACAATTTTGGTCATTGGATGTAATTTCACATTTAAACCAGACATAAACAAGTGTCAATCTATTAGTAGTTATTATCTCTTAAGAACACGCTATTTGTTTTGACGACCGGAATTAATTTTTAAATTAATTAATGAAAATGTTATTTTTTGAATTTGGTAAAATAGACATCATTTTTGAGTTCATAATATCCAATATAGATTACATCTAATTTTTGGTATTTTTCTGGAAACTTTCATTTTTTGATGAATAGTGAAACCACTAAGTGGTAGTTAAAAAAACTGAATTTTTAATAAAACATAATTTTACCACTTCTGTGAGTGGAATTTAGAAAATCTAAGAGACACGGTTAATATCAAGGACTAAAATGTGGTTCAATGAGATGAAAATAATTTTTCGTGAATAGTAACTTTTTACTTTTTTTTACCATGGTTAAAAGTAAATAGTGTAATTAAGGGTAAAAATGATATTATTATTACTTTAACACATGTCCTAATTCTATTGGACAAGTGTAATTCGAGCAAAACCAACCTTAGGAATAAATTATGAACATTTAGGCCCACTTGTATTAGATTAGGACATTTATTATTAATTTTTTTAAAGAAGGGTTAAAATAGTTAAAATCAATATTTAATAAGTAAATCATTTATAATATGGGGTTATACATAAGATAAATTCGACTATATATATTTATTAGAAAGATAAAAATATTTACTACATAATGGTATTTTATTTTTAAATTTTAGACATTTAATAATTTAATTTATTTATAACACAAAGAAGATTCAGTAATTATTTTATTAATGAATCAGTGACATAATTGATGTTATAAATACCTAAATAAGTATAATTTGAGACTTTTTATGAATTAAACTAATTTTATAGGTTACTATGACATGTTAGGATTATGTTAATTAACTTTGGTCGAAGTAATCATTCTGTAATGAGTTTCAAAAAATCAACTATTGAATAGTGTCAAAATTGACATAAAATCGTTTTTAAAACAATTATTATATTATTAATTTTTATTTTATTCGTAAAAATCTAAGATTCGGCCACATGACATAGATAAGGGTATATATTCTAATAAAACACAACATGGGGGTTTCTTGGATGTATATGGTAAATGTCAATCTAATTAACTAAGAGTTAAAACTGAAAGATAAGGTTAATATAGGAACCTATACTTGTCTAAATTCTATTGGATGAGATTATTTAGACCCATTCCCACCTTAGCTTATAAATAAATTAATTTTGATCTATTTATAACCGAATTTGACTTTATAATAAAATAATAGTTTTAGTTATTCCAAAGGCACCCCTCTCCTCCCTTATAAAAGGGCACCTCCTCCCTCTCTTCCTCACACCACTTTGAGCCTTCAAGATCTGCCAAACCCTGCCAATTTCTTCTCTACACTTCTATAGAAACATCCTAGAGTTTCTGGTCTTCTTCAAAGACCAATTTTAGTGCACTAAAAGGAGGTCTCAAAGAAGCACTTCAAAGAAGAGGTAATGTCCGTTACCGATTCTTTCATCATTATTTCTTCTTCCACTTCTTCTTCTTTAGTTGTTTCATTATGAAGTAATAACATCAGTATCACTCATATACTGATATGTTATTATGAGTATGAAACAACCCTATTTCACAGTCTATCCATCCTACGGAAAAAGAAATCAACGCGTGTGTGTACGTACAGAATACCGTCTCCACGATGTGGTGTAAACTATTTTCCACCACCATCTTACTTGGATGGTTATAATGGTGTAAATAATGACTATATATGACTATTATAAAGTGATATTGATTCTGAAATAGTATACATACACTCCAATACAATTCCACGATCTTGAGAATGATATCATCGCTCGTGCGTACGTACGGACTACCGTCTCCACGACGCGATGAGATTCATTCTCCATGTTAACCATTCATGAATGATTATAAACTATATATAATAAGTAATAATGAAATATATGAAATAATAATGATTCTGTATTTATGTGTATATATATGTATGTCATCTACTTAATGCCATTCAACTCAATAAGGAAAATAAAATAGCGTTCATGCATACGAACGGTATACCGTCTCCATGAATGGTGTATTTCATTCCATTTAATGATCTATTATATATATATATATTATGAATATATATTATATATAAATCATGTTTTATATTCTTGAATTAAGTAATCATGATCTATGTAATCATATGAATAATTACAAGTCAAAACACGGATGACAAATGAAATGATTTTACCCAAAACGCTCTTTAACATGGAATTTACAAAAGAACGGGTAATATAAAGCCATAAGTGAACCATATATGATAACATAAAAATAAGTATGATTCTGTAATAAGTCAATAACATTATTTAAATCATTATACAGGAGGTTCAGACACGTACAAAGCATATCAGACCTAAGGTAAGGGAAATATCACAATCTCATTTTTATCCGAGATTGTTTATACTTTGGTATTTACTGGGGTGTATTTTATCATCCACATCCATGTTTCCTCAATATGTAATATTATTTCCATCCACCTACAATTGATTAAATCCAATTTTACCCTTTGTTGTGTTTTTAGTAAAAGATATGAAAGGAATCTTTTGTCATTTTTCGTACGAGGTACTTTTTGACTTTTCCGACAAAAGTACGAGAAGGATGTTTTTTTTAACTTATACGGCATGAATGGATTTTTAAAACATTATTTCCAAGAAGCTTAATTTACATGTTTTCATGTTTATTTTTAATTAATATCTTTTAGTTTAAAATTGTATGACATGTTAAGAATGGAAAAATGTTTTTGAAGTAGAAATGATATTTTCCTCAAGAATGGAGTTCAAGTGTTTTATCAAAAATATTTTCCATCTAAGATAATAAAGGGTTCTGTTTTTTATCCCTATTATTACATTGATTTGATTATGTTGTGATGGAAATATTTTTATGATTTCCTTTATCTTATATGAATTGTTGTTTTATAATCCCATTTTTATTACATGGGTTATGCAATGATGTATGATTTAAGATTTTGTGGAACACATAAGAATGGGATTATTAAGAGATGGGTAGGACCTATATCTCCCTCTAATGCTTTGGGTAAAGATTTCATATATCATGAGATAGACATGGCTGGAATGGTAGGTTATACCGGTTCAGTGAAACAGGACTGAAACGAGGGTGACTCGGTTCAGAAATGGACTTTGTCCACTAAGATAGTCTTGGAAATGAGTCTTGACTAATAAGATATGATTCTCTATGATTATGTGTGTATGCCACAAAGTTTCATGTTTTAATTTATGATTATTGGGATTTCATTTCACTACTATGATTTATCCCATGTTATGAAATTATTCTCTCTTTTGAAGGTTAATATTTCCAAAATGTTATGTTCTTATGAAAATGATGTGATTGATATTTCTTTTGTTTACCCTTACTGAGCATTTGAGCTCACCCTTTTATGTTTTATTTTCCCCAGGATATAAAGAGAGGTTTTAGGAAAAAAAGGAAGATCTTCATGGGAGATGTTGAAGATATTTCACCACGATTAGAAGATTATATTCCAAGTTTCCAAAGACACTAAACTATTACGATCCTTGTGTCTGTGTTTTTGTTATGTACTAAGTATTCAGAAAAAGTAATGTAATGTCCATGTACATCAAGATTAGGGTCTCTACAATATCCACCATTGTAGACAATATATTTTGATTCATTTTTAATTAAAAATTTAAAACATCAACAAAATAAAGCAGTTTCATTCAGTAATACTTTTCACAATATATTGCTCAATATAAATATGAATAAATATATCCTTCTTTGAATCATACACACATATATAGAACAAATACACCAATAGAATAAATAAATTATATAGCCTACTTTTCAATTATATATCCATGAATATCACTTGATTAATCATATGGATTAAAATTCACGAGACAACTCAGAGTAGACGTAACTTTCCTTAGAAATATGAGATAATTTCTAAACATAATATTATTCATTAACTTAATCATAATGATCTTTGAATAATTTTATAATGAACTTTTAATAAGAATAATATTCTATAAAGACCATTGCATGAACCTCTGATAAAATATTAAATTCAAATCTCCAGTGATGAAAAGTAAAATGTAAGGTTCCTTCACAAACCAAAAAAATTCCAATCGTAGGTTTCAACTACATTTCATTCATTCTAAAAACATAAGGAAGAAAATTCATGGTTTATAATCCGTACTATTTCTTCTCAAATGTAAGGTTCTATTCTAATGTAGGGATCTTTATCTAAACTTTTTCTATTTTTCAAATCTACGGATTCATACAAATATAGGGTTCATTATCCATACTTTTCTATAATTATAGGATTCATTAACAATACATGGTAATGTTTCTACATAAAGTATAATAAAAAAGTGGGGTTAGTTAATTACATTACATTCATAAACATATGTTGTGGAAAATGTTTCCAGAACACACGTAACTGTGTTTCAATCACTTTGACGAATATTCCATGAAAATAATAATCTAGAATATAATTCCAAAATAAGGAATATACAGAATATTAATTTCCTAAAACACACTTAACGTAGTTTCATTATTAAAAAAACAAGGGTATCTATGAGCATAAATAATAAATAATATTTCTAGATAATCATTGAAACAATATAATCCCAATAAATATTTCATCAATATATTATAAATAATACTATAGTTAAAAAAATTTACTACTTAGAAAAAAATTAACTTTTTCATAAAATTATAAAAAATTCTTAATAAGATAATTCCAAAATGATGAATTCTCAAATGAAATTGGTTTTATCCAATTGGAATTCTATAATATAAAAACAAATGTTTAAAATAAATAACCACATAATAGATTATTTATATTTAGAATTACTTTTTAAATAAGTATATTAATGAATATAAAAACTTATTATTATATTAATACCTGGTTTCTTATATTCTAACCCCATATATGAAATTACATAATCATAATTTTTATTTATTATAAAAAATTAGGATACATTCCCACATAGCAATTTCATATCCTCATGTTTATTCTTCTACCATGTGGTTTCTCCGCCAAACCATTAGATGGTAAACTAAATTGTTCTGCAAAACATGATCTATACGACCAAGAATAAATAATAGGATTCTCTTAATAACAATGCTTTTGTCCCATATGATATAATTTTGGGCTGAAAACAAGTGATATATACCACACATACATTTTTAATATAGAAATATGAAAAACATTGTGTACCTGAGATAAAAATAGAGGTAATGATACTTGGTGTGAATTTAGTCTGACAGTCTCTAGGGTTACAAAAGGTCCAATGAACCATGGAATTTTCATTACATTCTTACCAAAATACAGAAAATCATTCCAAGGAGATATTATAAGGAAAACAAGATCACATAACATAGAAGAAAGGTCATCCCTCTTATTATCTGTATGAATTTTCTCGCTTCTCTCAGATATCCTAATGTGTCACTAAATGATCCTCACTTTCTTTGCCACATACACTACCAATTCGGGTCCTGTAAACATTTGTTCCCTGAATTTCCTCACAAAATACTGTATTTTGACTTCTGTATCCATATAATACCCCCAAAGGTGTCGTCTATATACTTTAATGAAATCTATAATGGTAAGAAAATTGAACTAATTAAAATGTGGATCCAAAATTCCCCTTTAATCCATTGAACTAGCTCATAAAAATTCCCCCAATATCTGATTTCATTCCTTGAATATCCATTAGATTGAGTATTAAAGGCTATGATGAAATTTAATTATGTTTCAAATAACATCTAAAGGCCTTTCCAAAAGATATAAGTGAACATGGGATCACAATCTAGTATAATGGAAAAGAAACACAAGGAAACTAGTAATTTTATTTGTGGTATAGTAATGAAAGAAAATATAGAGAATGTGTGTCGAAAATATAACATAAATTGGAATATATCTTTATTTGAGAAATAATAACCTAGATTACATTATTACCTTGTGAATTCATTGGAAGTCCCACAATAATGTCCATGGTTACATTTTCCCATTTCTACTCTGTCATTGGAAGATGATAAACCATCCCCTTAGGTAACTACTAATATTATTTATAATGTTTAAATGTCAATAAATTCATGGTAAAATAAAAAATATTTCTTTTTATTCCATTCCACTATAAATACTCTTGAAGATCCCACTGTATATTTGTGCTTCCATGATGAACTAAAATAGGGAATTATGAGCTTCATATAACAACTATTTCAACAACTATGCATTACAAGAAACTCATAATCTCTTACCACAAATTAAAACCCAATCATTATCATTATTAACATATAGAAACATATCCTTTTTAACAAAGTATATGTTTTCTTGTAACTCATGTTCTTTTTTCTATCCATGATTAATCTATTTGACAGAGATGTCTACATTGACACTTGAACCAAAATAGATGCATTTCTTGCACCAATGACTTCGAATAAAAAATTCAACAAATAATTAACCCAAGGGTAACGTTCAAAATGGTGTAATGTAAATTTAGCATTACATATCCATGTCAACCCATTGTCCATTCTATTAGATTTTCCAGGATTGTAATGTATCATGGAATCATAAACCATGAGTAGTTCCAAAAAATATTCTTTGTCACATCTTCAATTAATATTGAGTCAATAAATACTTTAAACTTTTGTGGTTAGTATATATTTCACATTTTAATATATATAAATGATTTATTGACACTTTTAATGAAAATAATAATAACTAATTCCACATCAAGTCTATGGTAATTTAACTCATCTGGTTTCAAATGACTTGAATAATTGGTAATTACCTAATCAATATGCTTCAGAAAAAAACTAAGACCCTTCAATGATGCTTCCCTTTATATGAAAAATACACCATTTGAGGAATATAGGGTTAGAATTGAATCATTCAACAATGATATATTCAATAAATGAAAAAAATTATCACATTATTTAGTATATGTGAACCTAATACCTAGTCGAGTTAATATAGTCTGTGAGCAATATAACCAGGGAATGTTTTTTCCAAACATCCAGTAATAGACATAAATGAAATATTATGAATCATGGTTATATTATTGGGTCTTATAAATTCTTCTACAACTTCGGATTTATAAGGATCAAAAGTTATTACATCTTTAGAATCAATGTGACCATGGAACAAAATTAATTGCAACCAAAATTTACACAACAAGAATTTTAAATACAATTTAGTCTATTTTAATGATTGAAAAACTACAACTAAATATTTTTCATGCGAATATTTTCTAATAGAATATAACAGAATGTCATCAATTAGCCTATCCATAATAATTTCCATGAACCCATGAAATATTATATTCATTAGATCCGTGAATACATCAGTTTCATTAGTTAACCCAAATGATATAACTACAAATTCAAATTTCCTAAATCTAGTATGGAATGTGTTCTTTGGAATATTTGTGTCCATTAATTTCAACTGATGGTACCTCAACCTCAGACCAACCTTCAAATAAAACATTTCTCCCTAGATCTAATAGAACAAATCATCAATATGATTAAAAAAAATTTATTCTTAACAATGATGTTATTAAAGTATCTGTAGTGGAGTAAAAGTCTCATTGAACCATATTGTTTTAACTAACAAGATTAGAATACCTCAAGGTGATTTTTTGGTTAAAATGAATCCTTAATTTAATTATTCCTCCAACATCATTTTCAATTCTAGATGTTTCATGTGAGCTATTCGATATGGGGTTTTAGAATGTAGCATAACATCCAGAACTAATTCAATAGTAAAATCAACATCCGAATCAAGAATAACACAAGGAAAATAACTATGGAAAACATCAATAAAATTATTTAACATTGTTACATCATTTATATAAACTATAACTTTTCTTCAAAAATATTTTCAAGATAACATCCATTCCAATATTTTAACAGTTTCTTAAGTTCTTCAAATATTATTAATGGTATGGATTAATTATTTTACATAGACTTAAAATCATTGATAAATAACAACTTCATTTATTCTAAAATATATATTAGAATGATAAAATAAATCCATTACATTCCCATAATAACGTCACACTCTACTAAATTATATATAATGAGGTTTTCCGGAAAACTTGTTCCATGAACTTAGATAGAAAGACAATTATAATTTATTTTTTACTCTATATTTTCTCCAGGTTTTTTACCATGAGTTCACGCATCATTGATTGCGGTAGAAAATCCAATTTAGTAGAAAATATATAATAAATAAATGAATTTGTTTTCCTTGAATGAACCAACATGTTGTAAAAATCAATAAAAATAACCAATATACCTGAAACTACAATGTTTTATGGATAAACATTTGATAAAGAGGTTTTAAAGGTTTTTACCAATGCCTTATGCTTCAATTCTTGTTGATTACCTATATGAGTGACTAGATAAGGACCACATTACAAAAAAGACCCAATTCTTTACCGTTAAATCATCATACCATCGACATAAAATTAATTTTCAGATCATTTTTCTTGTACTTGTGAGACGTGTTCCCATACATTCAACATCAGTGTTATTTCCTATAATTTACAGGACATTCTATTGGATTCCTTTAACAACACATTTTACGAGAAGTGTAATTTAATTTCCTACCTCTAGGATTCATTAATGAATTGTTCCTTTATTCATGCCAACCTAATTTCATCTTATTCGTATCATCACGAGGTGCATATACGTCAGAAAACTCCATCCCATAATTTTTAGTTTGATAAACAAGTATCTCATATATTTTAATCTCTCGTGAATCAAAATATCATCCTAAAAATTGATTCATACTAGAGGAAAATCTACTAATTTTACCATAAAAATCTAAATTGAACTTTGATATGTATCAATATTGTCTTTTAAAATTGATTTCATATGCTTCCATCAGGTCATCATCTTTCTTCTTTCGTTATAAGAATTGTTTCTCTGTTTTGAGTTGAATAGTTTTAGGTGAATATTTCTCAAGAAAAATTAACTTAAAATCACCCCATTCCATTCAGTCAAGATTACCATATTATATCATATTATTATATGAATACCACCATTGATCATCATATCATTCAAAATAATAAATTGTTAGTATTACAATTTGGTGTTCTAAACATACCCTGACATCAAATATCATTTATTGATTATTGATCCATCCTTTAGTATCACTGGATATGTACTTATATTGAAGGCTGGATGATATTGTTGTATAAAAGTTCCAAAAAATACATGTTTCAATATGGTGGATAAGGTTCTTATCTATCATGTATTCCAACACCATTTATCTACTGATTCAACTAATCCAAAACTATCAAAAATTTCAGAGTTCTAATTCCCACCATTTAAGGTAGCTAATTTGGAATGATATCGATCTGTCATTGTCTTTAAACTTCATTTCCCTATTTCTTCTATGTAAAATCAATCTTAATATACATAACATAGAAAAATCAACATGGAAATCATTAAATTATATATCATTTTAAGTCACCAATAATGTATAAATACATTATGGTATTATATTAAGATCATCATAATCAAAAAAGATATCTAAACCTCCCTTTGAATCCAACTATAATGACCCAACCTTAAAAAATTATATAAGGACAAATTTTATTAATGAACATACATTCCTTGAAGTGTAAGATCTTTTTAGGATTATTGTTTTATAGAATGGGGGCATAATACATTCATAACATTCAAAATGTATATAAAGTGGATACAACTAAAATAGTGTTAAATTATAGCAAAATATAAAACATTTTTAAAAAAATATCATTTCATTGAAAATGTATCATAACACTTAAAAAAACATCTTTAATTCCCATACTCATCATTATAACCTTTGTAAAACATTATAAATCTTGCTATAAGCATAAAAATAATAGTAAGGGATAAAAAAGGAATCATTAGTCAAATGATAACATAAAAGAAAATAAAACCCATTTCATAACAACTCATTACCGTTCATGGAAATGTCAGGATTTTTCCTTGGAAATTATTTAACAAATAACTATTAAATTCTCCCTTACACATGGATTAACCATTTGGTTGACTTCTATTTTGGGATTACCTAATGTATTGTAGGGATATAATGCGTCTCACCAATCACATCATGAGCTATAATGGACTGAACCCATCTTATCATCAGAAATGATGTGGATCAACCCATCATATCATGATATTTAATGGGATCAACCCAAAATAAACTCTTTAAAAGGATCTTGTCATGAAACAAACTCCAGATAACACATTCAAACCCCGGAGCTAAACACTTTGAGATTTTAAAAATATAGTTTTACATAAAAATAATCTCTTTTAAAATATGAAAATCATGAACATATTATGGAAGTCATTTTTGTAAAAAAAATATATCAAAACATATAAGGTAAAACATAGAGAAATAATGAATCTTAAAATTAGGGTAACTAGTTCATTCATTATTTATAAATATAATAATTTTATTCGATTTAAACAAATAAACTTTTGAAATGGATTATAAAAGAAGTGCCTTACATAAAAAATGAAAATGATAACTTAAAAAATTAATATTAAATAATTAATAACCATATATATATATTCATAAATACCAATTTAAAAACATGGACATAAAATAGAAATATTAAGAATAATAAATCCTTAAAACATTTCAAAATAATGTTTTAGTTAATAGTCCCTTACCTTGTGTTCAACAACATTCAAATATGTTTAAAAAAACTATATAATTTTTTGAATAATATTATTAATATATTTGTGAACTACAAATTATGTTTATAATTCCTTACACTATTTCATTATAACATTTGACTCAAAATTATTTACATTATTTTCTTATTTTCAACGTTCGGGTGCGTTATATTCATGGTTTCCAAGGTGGATTCATTTATTATCATTCATATTAACAAAAAATAACAAACTGAAAGTGATAAAATATATAAATTTTGTTCATTTTAAAAATACAGACATGAAATTTAAATTTCAATGATTTGGGTAAAAGGGAAATGAAAAATCATTATCTACGATGTTAGTGAAATAACACCCCATGAACGATTATTTCGTTATTTATGAAATAAAGGAGAAGATGGGAGATTTTATGATTAATATAACATAATCATAGAAACAATTCAGTATTTATGTGATAATAGAGATTTCATGATACATTAGATTATATTTTGTGATATTTACAAGAGTAAAATAATTTAAAAGACAGGAAAATGGATTCTTACTTCTTGAAAATTATTCATTGAAAACCTATTCAAGGAATTTTGGAGTGGCATTTTTGTGAGAGAATGAGCTCTATAATGTTGAAATGGAAGAGGAGGAGGGAATTTGGGTGATTTTAGATGAACGATATAGATTCAGCTCATGAAAATTTTGTGGAGGAATCCTGCTTTTAAAATTAAAGTGAGGGGTAACATATGAATTACAAAAATTATTTTATTTAGTCAATATATGGGATTTTGTATGACATAAAAACATGGTTAAAAATTAAATTATATCACATTTTTAATTTTTTTTCCATATTTAATAATTATATTAATTTTAAATAATTGATGGAAATATTTCATTCATTGGAAAAAATGTCGCTAAATGAAAAACTCATGCACAACCATAAATTTAAGCACATTATAACAATTGTCAAAATTTGAATTTAATTTTTATTATATTTTATACATTTTATATTAATCTATTGAAATCATTAATTTACATATAAATATATAATTATTTTTATTTTAATATTTTTAGGATCATTAATTTGATTTATTTATTAATTAAATATATGCTCTTTCATGATTAGTAAATCCATTAATGTAATTCTTTTTTACCTAAAAATAAAAAAATAAAATTCTAAGAGTAAAATAATTTGTTTATATTTCTACAATATATTCATGATCAAAAAATAATTTTCTAAAAAATATTAATAAAATACTATACCAATTTAATGTAATAGTGTAAACAAGCTCTATTTCCTTCAACTGAAAAATATATAAGTACTAATGTGAACTATAGGGGGTCAAAAATGTCATGAAATTCAAATGAAAACATGATAAGGGTTGTAAATTGTTTATATGAATAGTTTTTCCAAAATTTATATCATTTTTTATTTCTTATAATTTTAAGAACATATATTTCTTTTTTTCTCCCTCTTGCACTATAATTTTATAATAATTTATTATTAATAATTATTATATATCTAATATAAAAAACAAAAAAATAATTTAATATAATTATAATAATTTATTTAAGGTCAAAATAAATTTTTAGAATCAGTCTTTATTTATATTCACTCAAAAAATATCAAAATAATAACTTGAATTTCTTATTTTCTATTCACTTTCTCAATGTTAGCATTGCATAGATATTTAGACAAGAATAATGTTATATAACGAAACAAATATAAATTCATAGTAGAAAACATTAATAATATTTTTTTTAAAATAATCTTAAATCAATAAATTTCTTTTTATAATGAACCAAATATTAAATTCTAAATTTTGTGAAGGCATTGCATCGACATTGAAATTAATTTTTATAATTATCATGAATGAAATATAATTTTCATTTTCAATGATATTTCAATACCAAATTCTTATTATAATAACATTATTAAAATAATCAATAAATTTAATAAATTTTATATCATAAATATGCCATCATGATTACATTATAAATAACTGTATTTTATAAATAACTTTATTGTTTACTATTCAGCAAAAATTATAATTATCTTAGAAAATTCTCAAAATTTATACTAAGATTATCTCACTTGATGAATTAAAAATGATTTTTTATCAAATTGAAATTATATAATTGATAAAATATTTTTTAATATAAATAAAAATATAATAAATTATTTATTTTACAAATTTCTATACAAATAAACAATACTAAAAAAATATATAAAACAATTATTATTTAAATAACTAGGTTGTTACAATTTCCACCCTTTTTAAAATTGTGTCCAATTAATTTGTATTTACTTATTAAAAAGTGAGGATACCTTCCATCATCACATTTTCATATGACCATGAAGATTCCTCTACCTTATTGTTTTCCAAAAAACCAAAACATGGTAAATGAACTTGTTCCATAAAACCAGCTATCTACGATCAAGAATATAAATAATTTTCTCTTCATTTTAATTGTTACATTACATATGAACGAATTATGGTATCAAAACATGAGATAGATCTCACACAAAGTTTCATAAAATTGATACATGAAAATCATTATGTACCTGAGAAAAAATTAGAGGTAAATCTACCCAGTAGGCAATTAGATCAACAATATACAAGAGTTCAAGAGGTCGATTGAATATTGGATATATCATTCCATTCATAACAAAATACTTAATACTATTAAATGGATCGAATTTAAGGAATATGTGATAACCTACATAAATAGAATATTCATTCCTCTTGTTATATACATAACATTTCAGCCTACTCTGAGATTCTATCATGTGTAACTAATTCATCTACACTTTCACAACCACTTTCCATACTAATTCTGGTCCCTTCAAATTCTGTTCCCTAACATAATCTCCAAATTCTAGAGTTCCACACTGCTTTCCGTATAATTCATCAAAAGGTTCCATGTGTACACTTAAATGAAAACTATTATTAGAAAAAAAATCTTCTAACGAATGGTATCAATCCCCACTTCCTTGGAAATCTACTAAATGAGCTCCTAACATGTCATCCAATGTTCCAGTTGTTTTCATTTACTATATATCACATTGATGAAGAATGAATGTACTAAAATATAGGTTTACATCCTGAAAAATTATGAAGTACTTTTCAAAAGATATAAATGATCATGGGATTGTGATATAATATAATAGAGAGAGGAATACCATGAAACCTCAAAATTGATTATGGTATAGTCATGAATAGTAATTAAGAGAATTAATGTATAGATTAGGAAATAAATGATCATACTTTGACTGTCTATCTACGATAAGCCATATCGCATTATTAAATCGAGATGTCTTTGGTAGTCCTAATATGATGTCCATGTATATAGTTTCCCATTTCTACTCTGGAACAATAAAAGGCCAAAGAATCCCCTTCAGAATCATCTTCTATGATTTAACTTGTTGAAATTTAAATCATTTCAATGAAATATCACCAATATGACTTTTCATTATATCCCCCCATTAACACTCTCGATGATCCCTGTACATCATTATGATACCAAGATGGACTAAAAATGGAGAACTCTGAGCTTTACATAACAAATCTTTCTGAAAATATGAATCAATGAAATACATAATATCTTATGAAACATTAAAACACTATCTTTATCAATATTAAACATTAGAGACATACCCTTTTAAAAAATTCTACCTTTTCCTACTAATCATGTTATTTCTTCTAAGCAAACTTTATTCTCTCTAAAATTGATAGTTGTTGTGACACCAGAAAAAGAGCATAGGAATTTCATGACAATCTACATCCAATCCAAAATTCATAAAATCATTAACAAAATGGAACCATTCTATATTTATCTTGGTTAATGTAGCACTACATTTCGAGATCAAAGTATCAGCCACTCTATTTTCTTTTCCATTATGGTAACGAAATGTTAAATTATAATCATGGATTATTTCAAACCATCTCTTATATATCATGTTCAATTCATGCAGAGTAAATATATATATTAAACATTTATGTTCAGTATATATTTTATATTTTACCCCATTAAATTTATTCTTACTAATTTTAAATTCAAAAACAAAAAAATCTAATTCCACACAATGTGTAGGGTAATTTTACTATGTGGATTCACCTAACATGAGGCATAATAAGTTTCCGGATCATTCGACATCACAACAAAAACATGTTACTTTTATGAAGAAAATTTTTTGTAGAAACGTTTATCATTTTTTTGAAGGTAGGGTAAGAACTTGATCATTTACCCATCCCATTTAAAATTATTTCAGACAATCCCCATATCTTTTTTTCCAGATGAAAAATAAACTTTTGGAGTTAATTGAGTCAGTGGGAAAGATAACTATGAAATTTTATAAAGAAGCATCTGGTAAAAGACTATAAAAATAAGAAAATAATGAATGTCATTTATATTTGTGGGTCTTGGCCCTTCTATAACGTCTTTTTTAATGATTCAATAGTTATGTAATCTTTTAAAGCAACATGACCAAGGAATGAAATTTTTTGAAACCAAAATTCACAATTTAGGAATTTTCAATATAGTTTCTGTTATATTAATGTTTATAAGAAAAAAATTATATTTCATTCATGCAACTATTTTTGTATAGAAAATACCATAATTTATTCAACGAACACAACCAAAAACTTCTCTATGAACTCATGAAATATTCTATTCAAATGATCCATTAATAAAGAAGGTCAATTAGTTAATCCAAACAACAAAACTAAAAATTCATAAAGCCCATATATATTAAAAATGTAGTCTTAGGAATATCTAATCCCATTAATTTCATATTATTATATCCATACCTCAGGTAATCTTCTGAAAAATATTGTGCTCCCAGGAGGTAATAAAATAGAATCATCAATATTAGGAAAAAATTATTTTTTTCATTATAGTGTTTTTATAAAGGCTCTATAATGAATGAAAAGAATCCTTGAACCGTATATAAGTTTTACGAACAAGACATGAATACCCCATGATGAATTGATGTTCAAGATGAATCCTTTATCTAATAATTACTGAAAAATAATTTTCAATTATAGATGATCCATTTGAGCCATTAAATAATGGGGTTTATTCATTGGATAAGCATCAGGATCTAGTAAATATTAAAATCAGTATCTCTATATAGAGTAAAACCCAAAAAAATAATCATTGAAAACATTATGATACTAATTTATCATTTTTAAATAAATAATATAAATTTTCACATTGTTTTCAACAAAGTTTTTATGTTAAAATTCATTTCTATCTTTTAATAGATTTTTAACCTAATGATATGTTATCATTGGTATAGTTTCATTATTGTATACAAACTAAAACTATTTCTTCAAAATGATATCTTTTTGTCAAAATTCTATATAGGCATGGTGAAAAATTGCCAGTCTATAACGCGAGAAACATTTAATTTTACATGAGCCAATACAATAATATTTTTTGGTCAACTTCTTCCACAAACATAAATATATAGATTCTTATAATTTTCTTTTTGATGAAATTTTCCTCCAATTTTTTTTACCATTAGTTCAACCTACATTTCATTTGGTGTAATTTTCAATTTAGTACAAAATTTCATAGAAATGACGTTATTATTATACATTGAATTAAAAAATACATTGGAGAAATTTTTTAATGTAAGTGTGTATCCAGTACAACATTGTTTCATGGATCAACAAATTCTGAATTAGTTGTAAAGGATTTTTCCAACCGTTCTTTTTCAAATAATGCTTACTCCTTACATTGGTGACTAGAATCAGACACTCATTACAAAATTGACCAATTAATTAAAGCTAAATCATCTCACCATCGACTTATTGTAAGTTATTTGGATAATATTAATTTCACACACAAGTCATTTTCCCAATCTTTCTAGATCGTTAAAATATCATATAATTTAGAAGACATTTTACATGATTATTTCCACTACACTTTTCACAAGAAGGGAAATTTATTTTCATACCTATATGTTTCATTGATTGATTATCCCCCCTATTCATAGTAATCTGACCACTTCTTATTCATTTCATCACAAGGTATATTTGCACCAGAAAAATCTATCTCATGTTTTTCAACACGATGAACAAGTTTCTCATTTCATTTAAACAATCATGAAGCTAATTTTTTTTGTAAAATTGGTTTCATACTAGAGTAATATATATAAATTTTACTTTTAAATTCCAGTGTACAATCATCTATGTAACTCTCTATTATTGTAAAAATAACTTCATATGTTTCCATAGAATCATCACATTTTTTCTTCAGTTCCTATAATTCCTTCACCATTCCAAGTTGAACAATTTTAATATAATATTTTTGTAAAAAAGTATCTTAAAATCATCTTATTTCTAACTATGTATATCATCATTATCAATCTTATTATCAACTAGTGACCATCATTTATTGACTTCATATTCAAAATGATAAATGGATATTATTAGGTTTTGGTGTTTCAAACATCACATGACACATACTATATTTTCTAAAGCATTGATCCATCATTTGGATATCATTAGATCTATAGTTACCCTGAATTATAGCGGATATTTCCTCATTAAATGATCCAAAAGATACATGATTCGTATTGGTAGAAGATGTTACTATCTAGAATGGATACAACCACTATTTATCTCCTAATTCAATTAAGCCTTTACTTTCACAAACTTCTCGATTATGATTCTATCCACTCCGTGTTGAAAAAGAAAAAGGATGTCATTCTATTAGTACCCTTCCACATTATATTTCATTTTTATTAAAAAAACCTTTATGAATAGACTTATATTTTATTAAGAAATATTGTAATATTTAGATGCTATATTATTTCAAATAAATCATAATGTAAATATTATTTTTGGAATTCTATTAACATCATTATTTCCCCAAAAGTTATTGAAACATCCCATCGATAACTACTATAAGGATCCAACCTTAAAAAAATACACAATCTAGAGTTTTAGAAAATAAAATGCATTATTTTACTTAGAGGTTATTTTTAGGTTTCATGTTTTAGATAATTAGGGCATAATGCATACATAACATTTCACATTTATACAGAGTGAATAATAAAATGAGTTTTCATTTCTTATAAAATTTAAAACATTTAAAATAAAACATTGTCTCTTTTACTAATATTCATAACATTTAACATGAAATTATGCATTCTATGAAACTTCCTTATTACATGTGAAAAAAATTTAAAAACATGGGATGAGAATAAAAAAGCCCAATAAGGGACAAAAAATATTCCTTGGTCAAATGATAACATAATAACCAATAAAAACTATTCCATAAAAACTATTTATCATCCATTAAAAGATAATGATGTTTACTTGGGAAATTTTTACATTGTCAATAATACATTCACCCATACACATGAAATAACCATTTGGTGAAACTCCATCTTTTAAGTACCCAATTTATTAGAGAGAAATAATGGGTCACACTCATTATATCTTGAGCGATAATGGTCTCAACCCAGCATATAATGATCTATAATGGGGATAAGGACACAATATATTTACCTATAGTGGGATAAAACCATCATAAAATATTTCCAATAAACATATATTGAATAAAAATCTTGAGAAGTCATTTTGAAAATTATGCAAAACACTTTTAGAATTTCAAAATACCCTCTTTCCATATAACCTATCACATTTAACATAAATAAATTATGAACATAATAATGAAATAATATTATTAAAAAATATCCTTGAAAATATATAATTGAAACCTTATATAAATAAATAATCATGAAATCAGGGGAACCCCGTCATTAAATATGAAATAATAAAATAATATTTTTTGAATTAAAAAAGGAGACTTTTAATAAAATATGAATAAATGAGTCCTTTACCTTAGGTTCAAATTCCACAAAATCAGTAAAAAACACAATTATAATATGTATAAGAGTGTTATTAATATATTATATAACTAATATCATGTTTGTTATACAATACATTATTTTCTTATTATATTATCTATCCAGTTATTTGCAATATTTTGTTATTTTCATTGATCAGGTGTGTTCTTTTTATGGATTCCAAGATTGGTTTATTTATCGAATTCCTTGTAATATTTAAATAAAAAATGAGAAGATATATATATAGGACATTTTAATCAATTACATGTGAATTTAAATTTTCTATGATACTGGTAAAATGGAAATAAAAAAACAATGTCTATGAAGGCTATCTATTAACGCAGAATGGACAGTGATTTTATTATATAATAAATAAAATATAAGATGATAGATTATATGATGTATATAACATAAACATGAAAAAATATAGAATTTATTGTGAAATATAGTTTTCCTTAAACAATGGCTAATAAACGGGGATAAGGAATAAGTGAAAAATAATTTAAATGAGACGAAAAAGAACCATACTTCTAAAAAATCCCTCCATGCAAACCAGTTCAATCCTCTTGGAAGTGGTCTTCTTATGAGACCAGAAGCTCTATAATGTTTAATGGGATGAGGAGGATCAAATTTTGTAGATATTCGATGATCAATATGGCTTTATGTGGCAAACAATTGTGAAGGATGGTACCAACTTTTATAATTGAATTGAGGGGTAAAATATGAATTAAACAATTGTTAAAGTATAATAACTATTTTTGGGTTTAATATTTCAAATGGGTTAAAATGGATATGATATCACAATTTCTATTAAATCCATTAATTTTTGTCATAGATTTTTAATTTTGTGATTTTTATGTAAATCACTAATTTATTTTATTCATGGAAACTTGTTTTCAAAAAATTAAAACTATTTCCAATCATGACATTAGGAACCTCAAAAAAGGATTAAAATTCTATTTTTTTAATTTTCTTTTATAAATATTTTATTAGACTATATAAATCATTATTTTGATTAGATATATCAAATTATATTTAGTTTCAATCTTTTTAAGATCATTAATTTGATTTATTAATTAATTAAAAAATTTCAAGAGAATAATTGTTCATCCCAATAATGTAATTATTTAGTACCTAAAAATTAATAATAAAATTATATTGGAATTAATTTTTAATTATATTTATAAATAATTTACATTTTTAAAAAATTATAATATAATCTATATTATTAAAAAGTTATACTGATTGAAATATATAGTGTGAATAAGTTTTTTTATTATTAAAAAAATAATATAAGGAGACTAATGCATTCTATGTGGGTCCATAAAGGACTCAATTCTAATCACATCATGATAATGGTAACAATTTATTTATATAAAATGTTTTCACAAAAAATTGTGTCATTTAATCATTCAAATAATTTTAATAAAAATAGTTAATTTATTTCATTCTTATTCTTAAACAAACATTGCTTCAAAAATTTATAATTATTAATTTAAATTATTTAATATATAAAAATTAAAAATAAATAAATTTAATAAAAATGAGTTATTAAATTAAAAATAAAACTCTAGATTCGTAAATTATTTATATTCACTCATGTACATGTGAGAACAAAATCAGAAAATTTTTATTTTGCCTTTTCTTGATGTGCGCAACCATTGGACATGAATTTGGACATGGTTATTATTATATGACCAAATAATTATAAATTAATATCCAAAAATATAATTAATACATAATAATAAAATTCTTCTTGAAAATAATTTTTTTGATCAATTATTATTTTTATAGAACCCAATTTGACATTACCAATATGGTACATGCATTGTGTCGACACATTTTTATTAGTATCTTGAATAAAATATAATATTCATATAAGAAGTTATTTTTTTTATAATATTAATCTTATAATATCGTTATTTAATTGTTAAATAAATTTAATAGATTCTATATCATAATTATTTCATCAATATTTCATAAAAATTACCATATTTTATAAAATAATTATATTTATTACTATTCATCAAAAATTATACTTTTTTATAAAATTCTCAAAAAATTACTAATAAGATAATTTCAACATTATAAATTAAAAGAGGAAATTATATTCACAAAATTAAAATTATATAATTTAAAAAATAGTGTTATTAAAAAATAAATTGGTAATAAATTATTTATTTAAGGAATTACTGTATAATTCAAAAATACTAAAAAATATAAAAAATTATTCATTAAATAGGCGGTGGTAATAGGTTTAGGGGTACCTTTTGTGGTTTGCTACAAATTTTCATACTAACACATTAAAGTTTCTGCATAGTGGATGTGAAACACTATTTTTGAGATACATGTCATGGAATGTAATTTGTGGTATGTGTTTGGGTTGAAATTTGTTAGTATGGATTTGAAGATTTCTCTATAGAAATTAAATGTAACTTTTTGGTGTTATATTCTAAATATTTATTTTAATTATTTTTAATATCCTTTTATTCATAGTATACACTAATTTAAGTAAATGTTGTTATATATCATTGAAAAATGTACTTTTATAAGTTGAATATATAATTTACTTGTTATATGTTATTTATTTAGGTTTTAATTTTTGTACGACTATATATCTATTTTGATTAAATTATTTTATTTATTTTTATTCTATTTATTTTATGTCTATGAAAATAAGTGTACTATATTACCGAATAATTTCATAGTCAATATCCATTGATTCATAGACTCTGTTATATGCAGTGGCATACATTATGAGTATGGAATTCAAGCCCAATACAGGACATTAAACTCAATAATATCATTCATTCCAATTTATTCTAGGAGAAATGGTTCTGTTATTTTATTCTAGAAGAAATAAGATCATAAAATGTATTATAATAATGTAAAATTGTTGGACAGTTTGAGCTACCAGATTGTCGCTGGATTCAATATCATGTAATATGAGATTTCATGGTGGTTGAAATAACATTTGGACTTATTTATTTTATTTGTAAAGGGGTTCTTTCCTCATAGTGGTTCTCAATATCCCAGTATCCCACCTAGTTATGGTGATGGTTGTGTTTATTCCTCTATTGAGAATTTTGATACTATATAAGCTGTTAAGATGAATATGGTGATGATGAAGATGATGGTGATCAAACAGGTCACCAATTTTTACAATATAATAATATGAAATTGTATGTTCTTTTTACTTCAAGTAGTCTTTTATTAATTACTGATAAATAACATTCTTCTTTTTATGTAAATTCCATTTTTTCCTTACTGAATTAGTTAGTTATATCATTATTGTGGGATGAAAGAAAATGATACTATTTTTTGTTTATACAAACTATTATGGATCAAGATTTAAAAAGTTTCTAGTTTTCTAGTATTATAATTTAATATTAATTTTATCTATAATTTTTTTGGATATATAATTGTGGAAAAAGAAATTATATTCATTATTAAATTTTCAGGATGTTAATTTCTAAAGATAATATGAGTTTTTAAATGAATATTACTCATAGATTTTTTATGTGAATACATATACAATGTATTTTAAAAATATTAGTACAATATTTCGAGTTACCAATCATATAATAATAAAAAGAAAAAACAGACATATATGGTGAAGCAGGTAGAGTAATAAAGTATATCATCAATGGGTTCTAAAGAAATTAGTCACAGTAAACCAAACAATGTTATAAAGATAGAAAATAAAAATTTCATACCAAATAGAAGAAGATTATTCTGTTTTGGTATGATCAGCTACTATAAGAAATATTTTAATAGATCCATGAAATCCAAAACTGAGAGGGGAACTCAAGAAATAAATAAGAAGTAAATATATGAGATATATAATAATAGTTTTGTTATAGAGGATATCCTTTATAATGATTCTAATAATTCCCCCAAGGATGGTACTAATAGATAAAATTAGTTTTATGGGGTAGGTAAAATAAAATTGAACATAATCTAAGTAATTATATGAATAATCAACCCAAATATATTGGTTTGTTAATAAAAATGGTAAAAACAAAATTGGACCCTAGTGTCAAATATGATGTAAAGAATAAATACCCACTTCTGATGAAGTAAGTGCATTTCTAAAATAATATACTAATCATATGGACATATTAAATATATAAATAAAAGATTTATTATCAAGAAAAAAATGTAATTATTATTGTAATTATATAAAATTAATGAATTATAGATATAGATAATATTAAGAAATAAAATTTATCCATTCATCTCAAAGGAGAAACAATCTTGAATCCAGTAGTAGATATTAGCATGGTGAATAATAAGGAATTTCAAAGATTCAAATAAAAGTTTTGTAGTGTTTATAATGAAATCTCATATTTTTGGATAAAGATATGAAGATAGTGAAGGCCACCATATTCTAATTACTATCTAGTTATGAATATTCATTTTGAAGAGGAAATTAAACATAGAATTTTAATATGTTCAAATCACTGTGGATAAAAATTTGTTGGTATTCATCTCAAAATGGTATCAATATTTTAAAATTTATAAAATAATAGTTTTCATATTTTTTCTGTAATAAAAAATATCCAAAGTGATGTAATATTAAATTTAACCCTTAAATGGGACAAACCAATTAACTCACAGCTTCTAGAGATAAATATTTTTTAATAAATAAAAATTATAAACAACCACAAAAAATTTATTATCTTAAGGTATGATAATTACACTCCTATAAATGGTATTACCTTTTCTTTTTATAATAATTAAGAGGATGTTTTCATTCAAAAAGTGTAAAAATTAATTACACACGAATGAAAAATTTCATATGTTTTGTGATCATGAGTGAGGGTTTAAAAAATATTTTGAAAATTAGTTGTTTTAACTCCCTAAAAAATTTAATATATATTCTTTATCTCACATGGAAATAATATTGATAGATTTGGTTCGTATGTATGAATTTTTTTTTTCAACACCATGTTTTTCATAATTAGAAATACACTTTATAACTGATGTATCATTACTAAAAATGACGTGGAACTATCATTATAATTATATTTACAATAGATGATAGTATCCCACACATTAAGGGGGGAATTTTTTCCTTCATTTTCATTTAATTAAAATAATGTGGTTAAGAGAAATATTCTCTTGAGGAGATAAATAGGTATTGAAAAAAAACTAATGGAAATGTTTGAAATACCATTATAGACTGAATGATTGTATTATAATAGTTATTTTAAATGTTTTTTGTGGATTTTAATGTATATTGAAATGTATGTGTGATGGATTGTGTATCCACCCAATATATGAAGACAATTCTTCAAATTCACTATTGGAAAAGGATATTAATGATGTGGGTATCAACTCAGTATCGATTAATTATTTATTTATTGGAAAAATGGTTATATTTTTTGGTTAACAAAAATAATCTTCTTATACAGGTTCTAATTTTTTCCCATTGAATTTTTTATTTATTTATATAAATTTATTTTAATTAAATTTTTGGATGTGTGCAAATATTCATTTTACTAAAGTTTAGACAAGTAAAAATACTAACTGTTGTGATTTTGATCAAAGACCTGTTATTTTCAGTGTTTATCTATAGGTTAGATGAAGATTTAAATTAGATAATCCATATGTATTTAATTGGTATAATATATTTAATAGTAAAAATATTATAGTTATACAATACATGAATTAAGGTTGATAAGTCCCATTGCCTCTTTGAGGAGGCCTTGATGTTATTTCATGATGTCTAGAATTTTTTGGAGGTTTAATTGTTAAAATTGAATTTTCATATATTATAAGTCATTAAGATCCAATGTATGTATTTATAGACTTAGTATAATAATTTATAATGAATTTTATAGAAATAAATTTATTCAATATACATTGTACGAATTTTCAAAATGGCATGAATTTGGAAAATACATTGATTGTATCTATTTTTGGGTAGAACACAAGTCTTAATCTAATCCTTATATTGAGAATTATTAATTATCCATAACATAATTATTTATCCATTGATGTATTTTTATTTTCATGGTCAAAATTATTTCAATTCATCAAACGTAGAGCCACTAACCTGTTAATTGTATGTCTTTTGGGCTTAGTTAAATTTCATGTTCCGATTGTGTGAAATGTGATGTTTTTCTGAAATTTATATTTTGAGGTGAAAATAATTTTTATAAAGAATGATCTCTTCTACTGTTATTCATACATTATAACATACAAACTGGTTTTTTATCCGTGTATGAAATATATTATGATCCAATCATAATATTTCCAAATGGAAGATCAATATAATATAAAACATTTGGAGTTTATAAAATATATTAACTTGAATGAAATTATATTTTTTAAATGGTATTTGAATCTCCCATACTTTGTCTAAACATAATGATGATTCTAATATCGATATTATAATGTTGTATATGAAAATTTTACAGTAGTGGAATATTTGGAGAAAATTGTATAAATTGTTAGAGGATTTTGAAATTAGAATACTTGAAAATACATTTTTTTGACCGAGGTGAAGTGAAATATAATAATGATTGTGTCATAAGGAAATTTTATTAAATTCACAAGGATGCAAATTATTCAAGATGAAAGACGTTGAGGGTGAGATGAAGACTAGTTTTATATAAATGTATAAAATTAAATTAAATAATGTATTTAAATTTAGTAATTCTCTAAAGCTTATTTAGACTTGGTTGAGTTTCAACTGAAATATTGAAAAATAATTATTCAATTTTTGATATTTATGTGTTGTGAGTATAGAGATTTTTTTTTGTTTTTTTTCATTTTATAATTCACCATGGATAAATTATTCATTCCTTATACAGGACCTTAAATTAAAATTTCATAGATCCCATAATGCCTGAAGATGAGTTATGAAAAAATATTGAATTAAATGAGAATTAATACACATATTTCTTTATTATTTGAGATATAATGTTCTATTAATTTTTCTAAAAGATAAATTAAATGAAGAATTCTCAATCAGGTTAAAAGACACTATATTTCCATTCAAACGAGGGATAAATGAAAAATTATATGAATGTCAAAAAACAAGTTAACTATTAGAATTTCCTAGGAGAAACCCATTAAGAGAAAAATGAATATGAGATCACGGGGAATGACATGTACAAAAAATGAGAGGAATTAAATGGGATCATGGGAACTATATTATTTATTGGTTAAATTTTATATACTTAAATGGAAAATATATTTCTTTTTCTAGCTATGTATAAAATAATTAAATTATTAGATAATAGTTCATAGTTGTACAATACATTGAGTATCATAGAGATGGTTTATTGTGCAATGATAAATAATTAGGGGAAATATATAGGAAGACAAAGAAAAATTATTCAATCATGAGACGAGGAGTTAAATAATTTGGTTATAGAAGCTTCAGAATAATATTAACATTGGAGAGGAAAAAGTGAGGTCTATGATACTAGTTTTGGTATCTCTAGGTATTCATATTTTGAGGTGTTTTTTGGTGGAAAATATAATGATATTGTTGATTTAATGAATCTAGTGATAAGTTATAGAGAATACCATTGAAAAATAAATTGCAGGTGATAAATAAGTTACAAGATGACTTCTTGTAGATCTATTGGCATTTAAATACCTTACAGTTACTTAAATAAAATGAAATAATGTTTATGAAGAAGTATATTATATGGAAAATGTGATCAATATATAATATAATATGAAATAAAAAACAGATTATATATAGTGGGAACCAAAATACCCAATGGGATTTAGGGTTTATTTGGAGATCTATGTGTGATATTTTTAAAATAATATGATTATTTAAAGAAGTCATGTAAGAATCAAGAAATTGTAATTGTTGTGGGATGTTTTTTTGGTGCGGTATACAGAAGTGGGTTAGAATGATAACATCCCAAAATCCACTAGTACCAATTATAATATTATAGTGTAGAATTTGTGACTAGGACATTTCATGAATATAATGATGTTGTTTTTTCTACAAAACCATTTAAATTAGGTATATTTATTTCAATTTCTATAATATAAAATACATAATAACAACTTCTCATATGATAATATAAATGTATCAAATTTTAGAAAAAAGAAAATGATATTAAATTCTAAGAGGGGATAAAATATTCAAATAAGTATTTCGAAATTTAAATAAAAATGTTACACCTGACCCCCCACTAAAACTCTTATGCCACTAAAATGATCCTATTGTGAATTTTAGTATGTTTTTTCAATTTATAAATTATTTAAAAAATAAAAATTTCTATCACATACTCATAAAAAATATGAACAGTTCCACTATTAATGATGCATTATTTCTTTGTGATTCTCTATCCCTTCACCTCACAACAATTCCTAAGTCGAGGTTTCCATATGTATCAAACGATTCTCCAAAAATACCAAAGGATTCCAACTAATAGTGATGTACTAATATATTTTGTGGAATGATTATTAACTAAAACTAATGTCATAAAAATTGTATAAAATAATCAAGCATCATATACACTAATAAAAATCAAAGTAAGCATTATAAAAATAATACACTTGTTTAATACCAAAATGATTTTTTTTATAAAAACCATACTAATAATTTTACAATGGGTTAATCGTAAATAAGAAATAAATAAATTAAAACACATTTCATTTATCCCTAATTTTATACATAGTGTCCATCCAAATATATGATACCCTTTGATTTTATATATCTTAATCCACAACACATATTTTTATTAGATGGAAAAAGAATACATATGATCTTCACATGAACTGATATGCTAATTGTAGGTATAAGTGAATAACATTGTATTATCTCATTGATCACCATTAATATTTACAGTTATTTGTTTGTGTATTCATGAGTAAAATAAAAACAATAAATAAACATCCATGTTAAGAAATCATTCATAAAAAAACTATGAAACTCGATGAGAATCACACACACATCCAATCATTGGATTCTAGTCAGGATACAAAAATACATGGGCATACCTTCATTCTTTTTATATTAGAATCCTATCTCCACCCTAACTTCCAATTAATTTTAGTTGGATCCCTAGGTTCTGGGTAGAGAGAAATTTAAACTTCATCCAAATAACATAATAGAATAGGAATGTTGATCTGTCAAAATGACAACCCACTTCCTTATCACATAATATAGGCATCATAGGTTTTGTATCACACCACATAACCACACATGTCTATTTATATTATTCTTTAAACCATGCCTCCCATGTAAACATGAAATTCCAGAACACCAAGAAATTCTTTCTCACTCATGTGTGGTTTGCATAAACACATCCATACAGACCCCAAGGAGGTCACTAGTTGCAATGTTTCCAATCCCATCATACATTAGGTTGGTCACCATACTATGATCCCCAAATTCTTATATAATCATAGTCAATAATATCATAGTAATCCATCCATACAAACATTAATGATATCACTATAAGAAAAAGCATCCATCCTAGTGAACTCATAGGAGGTCACTACAAGCACACTAACCTAACCCCTCACCATCCATCCAATACCAAAACAAAATATGGAAAGGTCACTCGAGGAAAATAAACATATGCTTGGTCTGAAACCCAAAACAAGTATCACAAGATATTACTTAGCCACTCATCAGATGAGACTCATCCCCTTACCATTAAATGAAACAACATTAACATAAAGGGGGTGACCTAGTCCTCTATTACTGTCATTTAATTAGATCTTAAATATCATTCCACACTCTTCACAAATTATTAAAAAAACAAAAAGATCAAACATCTAAAAAAATACCGAAGGTCTACTCCAAACTCATCAAATACCCAAAACACTAATAGCATCACTACATAGGTATTGTCCCATACCACCAATTTTTATGCCCCTTGGAATATCATTAACATGTCCCATCCAAACTCACGACCTACACCTGGATCTTGTATCATGTCTCCTAACTGTGATCTATCATCCCATTACTCATATGAATCCATATCTAACATAAATATTCCAATCAACATTCAATTATCATACTCATAAGGTTGGAAATACACCAAAATACCATCATCATGGTTTCACTCATTATGATTGACATGAATGCTTGTCTCGCCCATTGAAACCCTGCCTATAGCTCTTATAACTACCCAAATAGAAATAGGGAACCCATTATTGTTAACTTTCATCTATAATAATACAAGGATAAAAGTTAATGTCAGCATAAGAGCTTTAATAATATCCTCTCTACTTGGTGGAAGAGTCTATATGATTTCCTTAAATTACCCAATTTCTAATTGATATTATGGTCCAATAACAGGAGGCCTAATTCCAATCCATCAACTCCACTAAAGAGTATTCCAATAATTATTCCCATATCACAAACCCTTACAATTATAAATAATTTACTTTTGTCAATTTATATTCGAATGAAAAATGTAACATTGGGGAAAATTGCTAGTAATAATGAGTGAAACCCTTAATGAGCTATACTATGCATGATCCGTCCCCTCATGTGTCTTTTGTACTCCCAGAAACATGTTTCATTCCATGACCTGCACATAATTAATAATATTATTTTAATAATTTTTATAGTTAATAAAATTAGGCTGCAAATACATAAAACTCATCGAGCAGTATCTGATATCAAAATTATTCTTAATGGGGTGTTTTCCATTCTAGAAAAAACCCTTATATAAACCATAAAATATAAGAAAATTATATAACTGAATAAAATCACAACATAACCCTTAACACCTAAATAATATGTTTAAAAACACACCCCATTATAAATAAAAACGGTGTTTGGGTTTTATCACCTCAATTCCTACTTCATGTGATACATGAAAAATACCCATAATGAGAAACAATGTATCCATTGTTTTTCAGTAAATAATTCATTTGAATAAATATACATAAATATATATATAAATTACAATTGAATAATATAAGAAAAAAATAATGAGGTTGTAATACATTGAATTAGAGTGATGAACCATCATGAATCCTCCCAGGTCTCAGTGAATGAAAGGAGGAGAGGGGAGTTCTGGCTCCACAATTTTTTGCAGACATTAAAGAACAAAATTTTTAGGTTATTCTAATTTTTAAAAACACACTACTTGTTTATTAAAAAATATTTCTACCATGTTTCATAGGGATAAACTATGTTGATTACATGAATTCACACAACAATAAATCCCCTTACATTACCCTAAAACATTCAAAACATGAAGCATACGTTCTGAATGTGAAAAGTTTTTTTCTTGTATTATCAATAGCATAACAATAATGAACCTTCTCAGTCATCATCTTTAACCCTTGAGAAACAACTTGAGGCTCAAAAAAAATTAAACCACCATTAGATATATTAAAATTCATGATAACAAAACATAGACCATTCTTAATGAACCAAATCATCCTATCAATGAGAGCATTAAATATTTAGGGGATTTTCTAACCCATATTAATTCATGTCATGAATTAATCACCACTATAATGATTCTCATCCCTAAGTGTATTTAGTAGTCCTTAAAAAATGTTTTCTAACTATCAAGTGTTTAAAATTTATCATTAAATCATCATGTTATAATTTTCAATACTAAAAATTCATTTACTATGAATATATCATCTACATATTTAAAAAAAATATTATGTTTGATATAATACAAGATACTCTCCATTGAGCTTAAATGAACTACTAAATTTAGTTATTTAATTATCACTTATCACATAGACATTATATTGGAAGGTATGAATAAGAGTAACTATTTTAATCATAGGCATGTTTATAAAATATTTTTAAAATCATCAATGGATTTGATATGAATAATATAAGAATAAATCTAGTTTTACACTAAAAATTTTATTTTTCTAAAAATATATTTTACCTTATTTCAGAGAAATAATTGTTTTGAATCAAAATATTTAATATTATATAAAATTTAATTTTCAAAATAAAAATTATTTTTAAAATATTAATAAAAAAATTACTTTGGTTTATTTTTTGTTATATTTATTATAAGTTTCATTTTTCAATGAATAGTTAAAATAATGCATTTTAATTGAAAGATGGCTTTTCATCTAAATATTTGATATTGAAAAATTATATTTTCAATAGGATTTAATGTATAATTATTTAAATTATACATAATTAAATTAAATTCAGTAAATTTGAATAATTTTCACATTGAAATAGGATATAAAAACCTTTTAGTATTTTGAACACTTTAACATTAAAAATTAGTTGGTTCGTTTTAACTGTTAGATAAATTTTTCAAATACTTTATGAAAATACAATGAATTTAATTTTCTAAAAGGGATTCCATGTTTTAAATCAAATATTTAAAATTTATTAAATAACAAATTTTTTATTTTTGGCCAATTAAAAATGCAATCTTTGTAATTTTTGATACCATGATAAAAGAGAAATCATGTAAAAATGGAGTAAATATGGGATAAAATTATATTATAAGTATTATAAAATTAAACTGATTCATTTAATAATTTTAATTTGGAGTAAATATCATCCTCAATCACTCATCGATAGAATAAATAGCATTTTTAAATCTATAAGTGATTATGAGATTAATACTATATTATTTAAATAGAATACAGTTATTTTACAAATATATTCTTAATAGAAATTATATTTATAAAGATTTATCTATTCCCTATGTTAAATTACATATATTAATTTCAAATAATAAATATTTAGGTTCATCATGTGAATTTGTTTTATTTTTTAGTGAAAAACTAATTACATTAATTCATTGACAAATGTTATTTACTAATTATTATATTGACAGAAACATAAAATATATAATATTGAAAATATTAAAATAAAAATTAGATTAGATAATATTTTCTCTCAATAAATTTTATATAATACTTTGACATTCCATAAAAGTATTAAATTATTTTATCAACGATATCATGCTTTATTGTTTTTGATACAAGTCTATATAATAAATAATATCAAAATTGGCAATAATGATATTTAAAAATGAATAATATTTTAAGAAATGATACAAAAATCATAAAAGTATAATAATCAGATAAAAGTGTATTATATGTTTAAAAAAATTATCCATTATTTATTAATATGTCAGTTATTATATTATAGTAACAATATTGACCCTCAATGTGTAAAAATCAATGATTCCTTGATAAGAGTTAAATAGTTAAAATAATGGTTACCAAATCGTTATCATGGTAATATTATGACCTAAAATTTTCCTAAATTTAATTTTGAAGATTATTTAGGCCCAATATAATTTAATAATATAAAAAACTCACTTTTGAGTTATTCATAATTGAATATGGGTTTACATTAATAAACTATTAAGAGATATTCTAAGAGTTCGCCTCCCCTATCGTATAATAAAACGTATCTTATTCCCTTTTATTACTTCATAAAAACCAATTTATATATTTCATAGATATACCAAGTTACCATCCAAGAATCCATATCCACATTATAAAGACATTAATTTTTTAATAACAACAATATTAATTTACGAAGGTTTAAAGGGAAATATATTATCTAAATAAAATTTATCGTTTTTAATTAAGTGTTTCGGATTTGTTTCTTCTTCCACATCCATAATTTTTTTGACAAAAATTAAAGATAATTACTCAAGTATCCTTTATATTCTGATATTTTATAATTTTTTTATCATCAACAATTTCATTCATCACTTCTATCAAATGGGAAAAGAAGTTATCATTGGTGTGTAAAAAGGACTACCACCTCAAAAACCTCTATGATTTGGTTTCAATCACTGTCATGGATGAATGGATCTAATGAGGGATAAAATTATAATATATTATACTCATGAAATATTTATCATTATTAAAATATTATTTATTATTTATTTTCCCATCATTACACGAATTGATTAATGATAAATTCATTAAAGTGTGTGTGTGAAAAAGCACCGCTAGGAAGTGATGTGTTAGGTTTTTCATAACCACATCACATGGAAGATATATATTTGAATATATTTAAATTATTAATATGATTTTAACAATATTACTATAATTATAGAAGGTTAAATTAACACTTTTTTTCTTTCAATAATAACCAATGGAAAATCCTAACATTTCTCAGGTCCATATAAGAATTACCATCTCAATGATTGTAATGTTGTTTATTTTTTAATATCCATATTTAATAGATGGATTTTAAAATATAACTGGTATATAGAAATTATAATTATATCATTATTATTATTCTAGATATGATTTAGTAATAGTAACATTGAAAATATACACCATACCAAATTCATTTTGGACTGAAGTACCAAATATCATCACGATGTTCTATGTGAACATACATAAATATTTAATTGTTAGAAAATGATAATAAGTGACATGAAAGGAATACTAAAATTAAAAATAGTTCTACTAATTTATAAAATTATAAAATTATTATATTTTGGATTAAAAATAGTGTACATGATGAGTCCATCTAAATGCAAGGGATTTCCTCTCAATATCCTTTTATTGAGGAATATTTTGATTTTATGCAACCAACATCTGTTATGAGTTGTATATACATCCCCATTGAAATATCATATCTATATTTTATTTAATTTCATGTTATTTAACATCTGGATAAGGTTTTGTCTTTTGTAGGGCCTATTATTCAAATATTTCAATGTAGAATGGGACACATTGTTTTAAAAATATATTTCATTAACTATATGAAAATATTATTTAGATTATTTTATAAATTTAATTATATGGATATAAAAGGATTAAAAAGTAATATATAGTTTTATTTTTAATATTATTAATCCATTACAAACATTTATGCTTTAAAATAATTAAAATTTCTATTTTTTCGAGGAATTTTGTTAATTAGTATCAGTTTTTATATTGGATGGATTATTTCAATAACATAAAATGTTTTCTTATGATTGAAAATAATTTTTTAATACGGAAATGTGTAAAATTTCAATATTTTATCTGTTTTGATAAGATATGGGTACTTTTACATTTGATGGGTGGTTAGGTTATAAAAAATTGATGGTTGGTTCCATGATAAACTAGAGATGCGTGGGTCTATGAGATCCCTATAGTTTATTAGGTATAGAAGTCGAATATATGGTTATTCAACATGTATTATTGATATGTATGGATGTCAAATGAATGTTTATTCCATTGGTAAGAGTGACATGCATTGATGTTAACTGCATGTTTATTCAATTTGAATATAATAATGTCCTAAGATACATATATGTGTTATCTAAAATTTATGTGTGGGGTTTTTTGGTAATCAAATGATTATAAAATTTGTATCAATTGAGATTAGTATCATCGAAACTATTTACTACTAATTAATGGTGAAAAGTGTAATATTATGCTAATGTTTTGAGGGTTTTTATATTTTTAGATGACTAAAACTTCTCCTCCATTATGTCTCCCTTAATGATTTTTTTGTTCTTATCCCATGTTTTAAAATTTATTTAATAGGATTTTTGTATTGGTAATGGAATGAAATGGGTCATGTTGAATGTTGAGAAGAATTTACATGAATTCAATTATGTATTTTTATAAGTGTTTCATTTTTTGGAAAAATAGATTCTAATTATAGGTTTCCCCTTTTAATTTTAGGGATTAATATTTTTTAGTAAATACTAAATCCTTGTAACTATAAACTTGAAATTATCCTCAATGTGAATGAAAAAAACTTCTGGAAAAAACACATTATTAGGTAGTGGTTATGGCCGGTTCCTTATATTTCATATTAGAGGAAATGTTTATAAAACATTAGAGATTAGGAATTTCTCATAAGAGTTCTAAATATCACCATTGGATCATAATTTTTAGGTTGATCATATGTATTGTTTCTTAGAAACACCTTTTGATTCTTTTTGTTATGAAACTTTATGGTAAATAATTATATTTTTGGAGATATTCATTTTTAGGTAATTATTTGTCAATAAATTTTGAGATACACAATGAAAGTTATGCCATAGAATTTGTTGATAAAACATATTATTTTAATTTATAAATATTTGTTTGATATATCTGGGAATTTTATAGTAATTATAATGTTTTATAATGATGATAACCATAATATGGTTGACAGCCAGTCAGATATGGAATGGACACAAAAATTGAACCCCCAACTAAAGGGCGATAAGGCTGAATCACCAACCACTATACTTCATGATGTCCTTATTATTGTGATATTTTTTATTAATCTATCTGATGAATAAGGGAAATTTACATTTTAGGAACATATGTTTTATCGAGTATATTTCTATGGTATTGGAAAAATAATTAGTGATTATGTGATTAATGTTATTTTAAAATAGCTTCACTATTTTGGAAATGCATGAAGATTAACGTTAATAGAATACTATTAGATTTTATTTGAAAAATAATGAATGAATTATAATTTGGAGGAATATATGATTTTTTGAGGATTTATGGTGATTCATGTTATTTTTTGAAATTATTAGAGTATCTAGAAGATTATTAGGTCAAATAATTTGTGGTGTGGAACTTTAAGATATTTTTTTTGTTATATGGACATTATTATAAAATTTTATCTTAGAAAAATATGAGATAAATCATTATGATATTTGGGTATCAATCTAATTTCGAATTATCTTTAAAATTTTTAAGGGCCCTTATTTATCAAATGTTCTATGTTGACCTTTGGGTGTCACAATTAAATTTTGGAGAATAAAATATTATCTAATTATAAATGGGGTAATCTTTTTAGGGGAGATATTTTATATTATGCTCTCTATTTTTAGTTAATTTATAAATACCTTACAAATATATATTTAATCATTTCTCGATTACTTTAATATCTACAAGTTGATTCGTGTACTTTAGGGGAGAAAAATTCAACTTGAATACTCATCGTTTTGAGATAAAGAATAGAATTTGGTGGAAAGGAAATAATCTATACATTTAAATTATGTATATTTATTTATGTTCATAGTCCAGGTAGTAAAATAATCCCTTAACTCTATAAAAATGGTCTTGAAATTAAATGTTATCAATTTAAATTTATTTTTGAGAAATAAATTACCTTTTAACCCATCACATGTTTATGGTTATGTGATGGTTAACATCTTCATGAACTTGTTCTCTAAGAAACTCAATTAGAAAAGGATAGGTAATTTTAAAATCTATGAAAATTTCTTCCTACATAGAATCGTAGCTTGTGTTATCTCATGTGACCATCACACTTTCTTTTATTTATTATTGTGTGGAAGTTCTAATGATACTTTTCTGATTTGGGATTTCATAAGGTGATTTGAAAAGTAAAACGATATTTATCTATCCTAGGTTAGATTGATAGGATTAATTTTTCAATGTGGTTAAAATGAAATAGATCATTATTTTTGAAAGGAAGCACTACGTTTTATAGTGTAGAAGATATGCCACATCTAGTTTGAATGAACAACTAAATATTATTACTTAATATGGAATTTATCGCATAGTATTTATTTTTAATGGAATGAATAAGAGTAACTATATTATATTTACACATGTTTATATAATTTATTAACATTCATCAAATAGATTTTATATTCATAAAATAATAATAAATCCATTTTTACACATACAATCTATATTTTTATAGAAGTCAATTTTATCACCTTTTAATGCAAGAATTGTTTCAAAATACAATTTTGACACAATTAAAAAAATTATATGAAAATATAAACATAATAACTGAAAAAATAATATAAAAATTTAAATTTTATGTTTTTTTATTTTAATGATATTTTCAATTTTTTGATGAATAGTGAATAATTTTGTATTTTAATTGAAACCTATATTTTCCTATAAATAATATATAAACAGAAATTATATTTTTTAATTTTTATTATGGAATAAGTAATTTAATTATAAAAATTAAAAATATAATGTAGTTCATTTTTTCAATTTCATATTGAAATTGGTTATAAAAATATTTTTAAATTTAGAACTTTTTTACATTAAAAACATGTTGTCCCACCCCCTCCGAATGATTAATTTTTAATTTATTTTTAAACTATATTGAATTAAATAATGGAAATGTATTTCATATTTTCAATAATATGATCAAAATTTATTAATTATGTTCCTTTTATTTTTGTGCAAAATTAATAGTAACCTCAGTATTTTTGTAACATGATAATGGGTAAATGAGGTTAAAATAGAGTAAGGTGGGAAATATTAATTTAAATATTATAAAATTTCACAAATTCATGTCCTAATATTAATGTATGATTAAATTATTACCATAAGAAATAAATTTTAGAAGATAGTTACATTTTCTATTTATATGTGATTATATGATTTATCATATTTTATTGAAAGAAAACACACATATGTCACAATGAAATTCTTAATAAATAAATATTTTTAACAATGGTTTATAAATAATAAATATTAATATACAAATATTAATTTTAATATAAAAATATTTATCCTAATTAAGGTAATTTATATTTAATTTTTACTGAATAAATATTCTTCATAAATTCTTTCATGACAGTGATGTACAAATAATTTTACTAATTCAAATATCAAATAACTGATATTATAAATATTAAAATAATTATAATCTGAGATAATTAATGTCATCCCGAAATTTTTCTGTTACCTATATATATCATAGATATATTAAAATTATTTTTTCTAATACATATTTCTTTTTCGTTTCATTAAAAGTCATTTTATTCAATAGTGTCAAGAATGACAGTAATATAGTTTTTTTAAAAAATAAATATTTTATTAAATTATATAAATCCAATAAAAATATAAAATCTCTAAAAAATTTAATTATAAGGTTTAAATATTAACCAATGATTCATTTTTGAGTCATTTTTAATTTATAGAATCTATATTTAACCTTAACAAGTAAAAAAATCAATTTTGACACGGTAATAGTTAAAATGGATATATAAGATTTTAAAAAAATTGTATAGGGCAATAATGTGACCCATAAATGTAGAAAGATTATTTTATTAGGGAATTGATTCCCAAAACCATCCTATATTTAAAATAACACACTTTTTTTAATTATTATTTTAAGAATTATTTATATTTAGTGACTATTTTCAAAAATTCAAAGAGTACCCCTCCCCTCTATTATAAAAGGAGTCTCGTTATTATATTTATTTATACTCTAATATTATTTGGATCATACCAAATATTTTCGAATCCTTCACTAGAACCACTACCCACATTCTAAATCTCTTATATATTGAATAACATGACCTTTGTTAGTCTTAAGTTGTTTAGAGAAGCGGTCTGTTTGAAGAAAATGTATAATGTTTAGTTATTTATTTATGACTATTTTCTTCTTCCACTAACTTAAAATATTATTCAACCGTGATAAAATAATGAATCCATTATTGAATTTATAAATATATGTTATTATGTTAATATGACCCCTCATATTTATCTCTACTTTTGTCTTGTGAGAGAAAAAATTATTGTTCTTGTGTACATTGGACAACTGCCTCATGATCCAATATAATTATTTAACGATGAACTTCTCTCAATACTAGTTATAATGATGGATATTATTTTGAAATATGATACTAATGAAATATTTATCCTTATTTTAGATAATACGTCATTTAGTATCCAATCTTTCCATTCATAGAGAGATGATGATATCGTTCTTTCATATGTGTGAACTATCACCTCCAGAAAGCGATGTGATTATTTTATCCTCACCACTTAAAATGGTTGATATATATAATTATATTTAGATTTATTAATTAATATTCAAAAATTATGAAAAAATATAGAGATAAAACAATTCAGAACTTCATTCCATAATTACCAAAAAAATGTAAACCTTACGAATTCATAGTAACAACCTAACATCTCTATGATTTTATCAAAGATCGTTTTTCATTCTAATATTTAATTGGTTTATTTAAAACAAGGAATATTTTTTGAAAATGTTAATTATTTCATTATTTTTGTTCTAGAGATAGTGGAGTAATGCCTAATTCGACTATATAAATAATACCATAGTCATTATGGGATAAAGAAACAAATATCACAAAAAAAATTCGATGTAAACTAAAATAATTATATAATCATTATAAATAGATAATAAAGGATAAGAAAAATTACTAAACCTAAAAAAAGTTATAAATTAGGTAACTAATAAAACTGTCTTTATTGTTGATAATTATAATGATTATAAGTGACGAGTCAGACTCAAGGTAAGGTATTTCTTCTCAATATCCTTTTATTGGTGAATATTTTGATATTATACTCCGACCATATTTTTTGAGGTGTATATATAACTGATTTGAAATATCAAATCATGGCATTATTTTTTCATGTTTTTCAATGTTTGGGTAAAATATTATTCTTTAATGGGGATTATGATTCAAATGTGTGAATGTGTTATAGGAAACATTGATTTAAAAATATATTTCATTTCCTCCAAGTCAATATTATCAATATTATTTTACATATTTATTTATCTGGATATAAATGTATTATTAAGGAAATGTAATTAATATATTGAATTTTTGGATTATCTTTAATCCTTAATGTTTTTAAAAGAAAAATAATCCCATATTTTCCATATATATGTATTTTGTTAATTATAATTGGCTTAGAATGTGGACTGATTATTTAGATAACATGAAATGTTTTCTAATGGGTGAAAATGCAGTTTGAATATATAAATATTGAATATTTAATTATTTTATGTATTATGATTATATATTTGTAATTGTACATTTTATATGAGGTTATATGATAAACCAATGATGGGTGAATCCTTGATATATTATTAACAAGTGGGCCCATGATATCCTTCCAATACATTTGATATTGAAGCAAACTGTACAGTTACTCCATTTATAAGAGAAAGATGTAAGGGAGTATACTATATAGTTATTTCATTTTTTAATGATACATGTGTGGAAGTATACTACATTTTTATTGCATTAGAGTACAATTATTTCCCAAGATACCATTATGTGTTATATATGCTTTCTAAGGGTTTTCTGGTAATATTTTCATTAAAACATTGATTGAAATGCACTTAATTTGAAAGTAATTATTTTTATACTTCTTATGGATAAAAATTATGAAATTATGATAATATTTTCATTTGTTTTCACCTTTTCACTGGACAAACGTTTTTCCTTATTTGTGTATTCATTACTATTTTTTTATCACAACCAAGGATTTAAAAAGACGTTCATTGAATTTAAGGATGAGTAAGGGAATGGAAGGAGTCATCCTGATTGTTAGTAATATTTCCCATGAAATAATAAAAAAATTATAATAGGTTCAATTAGTGAAAAAATGGATAATGATTATATGTGTCCACTTTTAATGTTTGGGTTTTATTTGTAAGAGATAATCCAAATTCACAAAAACCGAAACCCTAAAAGGATCGTCAAAGTGAATGAAATTAAATATTGGACTATAAATACAGATTATCTACTATTTAATTTACGACCATTATAACGAAACACCTAGTTCAAAAGGAATAAATATAAATATTCTTCAAAAATCCCCCAGAACAATCCCCAAACCACCTCAACCACATCACAATTGATATTCTAGATGTGGTTTTAATATCATAATATCAAAACCTGAAAAAAAAAATATTCAAAAACATATGAAATAATTTCAATAAAACAATCCTATTTACAAAATGAAATTTTAGAAAAACTCTTTGATCACAATGCCATAACACCCTATAATACGATGAGATCTTTCAAAGCCAACATTGAAGTCCGTACTAGAAAATCGGTGTAATTTTCCTATTTGATCTCCAACCACCATCTATAGTTGTCATTATCAAACACTAAGGAGTAGAAATGTTCCAATAAAAATCCCCCTCATATTACCTTATGTCCACTTATACCTAGATTCTAGAAAACCGATTCAACCCAACACCCAATAAAACTCATATATTGATTTTTAAGGAACCTGATCACATAATTACCACTTAAAATCAATAATCATGATCCAAATTGACCATCCAATGGACTTTGTACCAAAATCATTACCCTTTGGAAACAAATTCGGTCACCTATGACTGATTTTATTCGCCCCACCAAAGGGGTTTCATTATAATCACCTCACAAAACCAAATTCTTAATCCCCAGGGTTCACACTCCATCAATTACTTAATATAAGGACTATATGTAACAATTTTTCTTATAGAAAATCACCAATGATAACCATAATTTTATTTCATCTCTTGTCTTCTATGGATATTATTCAACAATATCCAATGGCCCCCTACCATCCATATGTCTTCATTTATATTACTTCTCAATAAAAAACCGAAACTGGTTCTGAAAACATTTATATTTGACAATTCATGCAAAGTAATCTGCACGGTTTAACAATATTATGGTACAATAATTTACATTCAATGTCACCAAATAATTCCATAAGAATTATACGATATCACCTGATAATCATGAGAATCATTCCCATGAGTATGACAACAAAAACTAAAATTATAATATCTAATGGGTTTAAATATAACCAAAAAAATTCACCAAACACACACACATCGTTGATAAATAATATAAAACCAATTTGGAACCATGGACACAAAACATTATACATTCCGGATACACTGATACCTTTCTAGAAAATTCCCACTAAAACTCATTATCATTCTTAGGTGTAGAGATTTTTAAAGAACCCTCTAATAGGATATTTTCTAATATATAACTCAATATGAAAAAAACTTAATTGTTTCATATTTACATACAATCCAATCACAAAATAATACTCAAAACCATGATTTAGGACACATAAAACCTATAATAAAATTACTAAATCACAAAAAATTGCCTATTATATTTCATGCATAACTATTCTAGAAGGAATCACACTCATTCATTAACTAATGTTATGATCACCTTCCATCCATGTTTAATTAAACAATATAGAATGTTTAATCATGTTCCTCATTCTACAAAAATAGAATCCAATGATCCACATGTCTAGGAGCCTAACTAGTCATGCAATTGGAACCCAACATCAATACCAAGCATAAGGTTTTAATTTTTCATTCCATAAAACACATTGGGGGTTCAAACATGATCACCTGAGATGGTTATGCCAAATCCCATAAAGAAGGTATCTTGGAAAATATATACATTTCATCATTGTTACTATATGTAATTAGAGGATAAATCCATATGAAAACATGTGCACATTAATAGATCATCTCCCAACGATACTATTCCATTAGTATTTCAGTACCGAGGAATCAATTCTCACATTTACCCCTTAAGGTTCTCCAAATGTGTTTTAATGAACATACTATATTTCCATCATTGGAGTCTCTAATAACATATAACCCACATTACCTTCCATGAAATGTTTATACTCCCCCATTGTGTTGAATATAATTCAAACCATAAGTTAAATAGGAAACAATATATAATCAATAGTTGACATGTGAAAAAAATAAATATCTCATCAAAAAGAAAACAATAGATAATTACATGTATTTCATGTGAATCATATATTCCAAATCTGATGTTTGTGGATGACCCTTAACTAGAATGAAATGTTCTAAATATTATATAACATAACTCAAAAAAACATGTCTGTTATCCATTTTAAAATTATGCATATATAATACCGGTTTTAACGTATAATAATACAAAAACCTAGTACCCATGACATCAAACCAAAAAAGTTATTCACTATTCCACAGTGTGATATCCATCATTAGATCTGACATATTTCTATACAACATATCTACAATTTCCCTACATAGTTTTATTAAACAAAGTAAAAGAAATAGTTTCTATGTCCCCAGATGTAGGCCACTCGGTTGCGCCTAGGATTATAGTGACATATGTAGTCATTCATTATACCCCCTTATGAAAGAGCATTATGGAAAGTTGTGATGGTATAACCCACAATAATTTAATATAAATAAATACAACAACTGTTATAATAAATGGAAAATATAAAATTATATTACACACATATAAACATAAAAGTAGACATAATAAATAATAAAAAAGAGTAGTATATAAAAAATAATTTTTCTTAAAAAATATACAAATGATGTCCCACTATGAGAGTACAAAATTAAAATTAAATAGAAAAATAAAAAACATTTACACTGGTCTAATAACCATCTCCCATACTCATAAAAATGTTGTATACATGTCAGTCAACATAGGTATAATCCAAAACAAATTCGATGCTCTGAACTAAAAATTTAAACATAAGGTCCGTTCACACATCAATAATCCATGTTCAATGAAACAGAATATTACTTTCTATGGTCTCACCAAGTACCCTAAATAAATCACATCATATTCATCACGTTGATTGAGGAAAATAAATAAATTAAATAAAAATTCTTTTAGGGTTTTTATGCATTAAACATGAAAAAATTATTCTCAATGAGATACACACATATATCAGGCCATCATGTGTGAACTATTATATCCTAATACCAGATCATTCCTACATTAGTTCTAGGATATATAAAACTTATAATCTCACCTCACACAAATTTTCAACACAATCAAGAAGGATAATGGTATAGTGGTTTCAAAAACATGACCCAATACCTACTGTGATATAGCATGGTTATAATTCAACATCCAGACACACAACCTTATGACTCAATGTGGGGTCTATCAGTATTGTCTCATTTCATATCATGACCAATCCATCTCTTATGGGTGTCTAAACATCAGCCTATAATAAAATGTTATATTTCATAAAAAATGAAACGTCCCCACACTATCAAGGGATGTAACTGTAAAGAACACATACTCATCATTGTGAACAGTATGGAGTTCACTATAATTATTATGACCCATCCCTGTGGACTCTAGGGATGTCACCCCCAGCATGTCGACCCATCACTACAATGAATAGGAAATTCACCATTAATATGTTAAAACATTCTTACAGACTCACGTTAGGTCACCATAACCATGAAAAAAAATTCTTGTAGACTCTATGGAGGTTAATAAAATCACACATAACAATCCCTATAGACTCTTGGGAGGTCTCCATAATCACACCATTCCAGTCCTCAAAAGTGATGTCCTAAAACCAATAATTCTAAGTATATCTACACCAAGAATATGAAGAAAAGGTATAGACAAAATCTTATAAAATATATAACTGAATGATCCTGTGGTTTTGGTTCTTCAAGACAAATACCAACATCATAACAGATGTCGACTGACATTTCAAGGTTCCCACTATGTCTTCCAAACCCATCACTGTGTCAGCTCATAAATAACATCAAACAGAAATCAAAAATTAGTGAAAAAACTAGATGATGTATCATTGTGACCATTTCCTCATGGTCCAATCAAACTTCCATGTAATCCTAGAACAATCTTGGTCACAACACCCTAGTATCAAAAAAATTCCATCCTGCTTCGAGCCACTTGGAATTTAAATTCTATGTCCCAACCTAACCAACTACTAGAATTGGGTCTCATACAAATCTCATAAGGGGGATATAACATCCAATAACTATGTCAAACACCTCTCCATATCAAACAGTGCATGCTCAATACACCCATCCATCTCACAGGTTTCACTGATCTGCAAACCAAGCTCACAAGTTTTCACTCATTAGGTGTGTGATGAACAGTAAGGTTATTCATTTTCATCATGACTAAGATTGTTATTACTATTTTAAGATTCATATAGAATCAATCATAGGAATCCACTAACACCAATAATACATAGATATCTACCCAATAACTCAGGTCATCCCAATCTACATTTATTCCACTTAGTAACATAGTCATTGGGATTCCATGAAATTACCCACAGAGACAAAGATCACTTGCTCTTATGCTAGGAAGCTAAATTCCACCATATCACCTCACATAAATACTATATTGGTCCTTAAACCCCATTAAAAATCCCATGATGTTATTAAGGCATGAAAACTCCTATGTAGACATGAAATTTAAATTTTATCATTGGGCACACTTAACGAGAACTTGAGGTTAACCCAACATGGAGATCCTTTAAGCCTCATCCAAGAACATTACACCCTATGCATGATAAAAAAGAACCATTCCATCACCAGTTACCACCCATAGTTATTTATATCTCAATAATATTAATTATTCAAAATAATTAAGCTATCCTTTAATACTGAATAACTCACATAGAGTTAACCACTTCACCAAATATTAAGTAGAATGTTTCTGTACACTATAAACACACACATATACATAGTCCATATAAAATTCAAAATTATAAACCTAAATCAAAGGATAATTTATAAATAATACATCCAAAACCTATAATAAATCCATAAAAACATACATCGTGAAAATTAAAAAATGACTAGTTTATTTACTCATCTTTCTGCCTCATATATATATAAGAGGAGAAATTCAAATCCACCAGGAAAATTTCACCATAATTATGAAGAATTAATAATCTGAAGCCTGTGACATTCGATCCAATATAATAAGTGAATGTACCCTAATAAAAATAATGAAGGATTAGGGAGTCCTAACATGATTTAGTGTGAAGAACTACCAAGAACAAATCTAGCATTAAAGGGAAATGAAGGGAGAGAGCGGGGACTGGATTTACACAATTCATGTAAAAATCATATAAAAACTCATGAGGTATTTTTAAATTTAGAACAGAAAAATATTTATTAAAAATATGAATACTGATATGGTTCATAATTTTAACACGTGTTATAGATATAAAAGAGCCAATGTTGAGGCAACATTCGCCTAGATTACATATTTCCCTATGTGAACCATATTTTCACATCATAAAATTACCAAATCTAATAATTTTATTATCTAATCTCATAAAAAACTAATATAGAATCCCATGGAACAATTCGGAATCCAAAAATGACACTAATATCATATTAAAAACTTACGATAGACATTAAAATTACCAAGAGCATATCCAAGGACATATTTCTCTATAAAAACATTTATTAAATGAATAGATCAAATTTCCCAGGGAATTTACAAACATTGATGATGTGGCTATTAAAATTTAAAGGATTTTAATTAATTTTTAATCTATAAAAATAATCATAATGATAATTTTATATCTGTTTTTATTATAATGACAAAAAGTTTTTTTAATTTTTAATTTTTATTAAATTTAAAAACACGTTTCATATGTTGAAAGACCATAAAATAAGATATTATTTAATGATATACTTAAAAAAATATCATTGATTAATTTTTTACATGTAATAAAAAATGTCATTTCAATTCTATAGGTGGTTCATTTATAATGAAAAAAAGTTTTCTAAAATTTAAATCTAATCTAATTTTGAAATTCAAGTGTTACAAAAAAATAAGAAAATAAACTCAAAATCTCATGAAACATTGGAAAAATATTGATTTAATATTTTTAAATATGTAGGAATATTAATAATATCAATCTAGTTTGTATTTTTTTAAAGGTAGTTGGATGAAATTCATACATAATTCTTCCACACATTATAATAGACTACATGAACATGGTAGACTTATAAGAAAAGAAAAAAAAATCTACATCACTAGTAAACTGACGATGTTGGGATAGGGAATTATCCATCATAATGACATCCCACCATGTATGAATGATATTTGTACATCATTATATATTAGATTTGTAATCATACATATGGTATCATACTGACTAATGGGATGATTCTTGATCATTTGTGAAATAAATAATTTTTTTGTATCTAGTTATATATTCAAAAGAATTATATTTATCACATGAAAATATTGAATAACAATGTGAAAAGCCTTCACCTATGTAACTATACAAGTTAAATGATAGAAATAATTGGTAAAATTCTGGATGATTGAGATGTAGTGATCTCAAAAAAATCTACACTCATCAATATAATTAATACATGATGAACTATCAGTGATGAGTTCATATGGGGGATACAATAGCAAGAAAAATACCCACCACCCTCTTCCTAAAATCGATTACTGGTGTCCAATATTGCATGAATCCATTTTTAGTTAGTATTTTAGGATAATTAGGATGTATTATATGATATCACATGTCAGTTATAATAATTGGTTGAGACTATGATAGATATTTAAAGCAAAAGGGATGTCAGAATCCTAGTGCATCAACACATTCCACCTAGTCTATAGAATCTATTAAACATCTGAAATGATACACAAGTGAGTCGAATTTTTACGAGGATAGGTCCTTATAGTGATATTAGAACCCATTAATGCTGAGAATTAATCATATAGATTATAGAATTTAATTGAATTTTTTAATTTGGATAAAATACAATTTTTCCATGATCATTTTTTTGAAAAATTATATATAGTTTCCACATGTCAAACTATACAACACGTACATTGTAAAGAAATTTAAATGCATCTAGTTTTTATTGAACCATATCACAATAGTCTATGTTTTTCTAATTATTGAAAGGAGGGCGGACATTTTTCTTAGGTTCTAACTTTTTAAAATATTATCATGTACTAGATATTTTCCATTTGGCCATTTTTATAAATTCAAAAAGCACAAGAAGAGAAGATACCTTGGGAATCTAGAATTAGTGATAGTTGATCTGAGGATGATGTCAAAAATTAACTTATTTTATTAATAAGTGTTCATTTAGCACTACATATTGAAAGGTTTTATATTCCAATGCTTCATTAAGAATTATGTTTAGAATTAAGAGCCCTATAAAATATAAATGAGTTACTTCCTATTGATCCTTTTATAATGATATATACCCATTTCCCACCACTCCCCTTTTTTTATGAAATATTAAATCGATAGAGAATAATTTATCTAATATCATAGAGGTTATTCCACCTTTCTTTTGTACTAAAACCCCTAGACATTTCCATGATTTTTTTGTGTAAGAACAACATGAATTATATGTTTTCCAGATAATCCCATATTAAAATTTTCAAGAGGAATTTAGTATTATCTTTTAGGAAAATAATATCAACACCTCCATTATATATTGGGAGTTTAGTGGATTTCCATCTAAAATAGTTTCAACTATTGTCCCATATGAATTCCAACATTATGCTACTACATTTTTGAGGTACAAATTTAATAATAACTAAGGAATAGATTATATAAGAAAATGTATAATATAATACAAAATTTACCAATGTATTATTTCCTTCAAAATATAGGAATTTATGATCCTAATTATTAATAATATTGTACACTTTGATATGAATCCTCTAAATTTATTGAATATTCACATAACCATGGTTAATAGATGAAAGAAGGTAGTTAAATGTGAATAGCTCAATTTAACATCCCAAAAATTTCTCATGAATTTCCATCCACTTGATTGATAATTATTTTGTAGAAAGAATAAATTCATATATATACATATATATGGGTTTTCCACTCTCGTTTCCATATGTCTTCATAAGGACCATGAGTTTCTCCATGAATATATATTTTTTAATGAAAAATAGATACATAAATCGATTAAATAAGGTATGAAATTAATGGGGTCCAATACTGACCCAGTTTCCCATATTCTGTAGAATTATTCTAGTTCCCTCTAATAGCATCCAGATCTATTATATAAATAGATTATAACAGTGTATCCATATCAAAAATTCCATGAAATGATATTAAAAATCCTGAAGATTCATCACATTAGATAAATGGAATTCCATGTTGAAGGGATTCATTGAATCTATAGTGCATATAAAAAACATTATGAATATATTTCTAAATGAAATTAAAATAAATAACCATTTTATTTTTCAAATTCTTTCTGCATGACCATTTTTATACTCACAATACCTCAAAATACATTATGATATAGATCCATTATCATTTAATTAACTAGAATAATTACACTCTGATAGCATCAATCATTGATAAATACATGTTTATACTTACAAATAATATATACTGGAATAGGAATTACTGTATTATTAATTAAAGTTTCATGGATCCTATTTGAATAATGACAAAATTGGTCAATCAAATGTTATATAAGAGGTATGGCTATTGAATAATTAGAAGAATAAAAAATGTAATGGAATCTATATTATTTTTAAATAAATTCCACCATGAATATATCTCTCACCACATTAAGGATATCCATTTTGATGATGTCCCACAGAATGAAATAATATAATATAGGAAAACATGTAGGTTTTGGAACAATTTTTACCCCAATTCTATTAGCAACAACACAAATATCTCATTCGACACAGGGATAGGTAATCGAGTCATTATTTCACTCATGAAAAACATAAAAAAAATAAATTTAAAAATTATTAATTTTTTACAACTTTTTAATGTTGATAAGAATAAATATTTGTTCAGGGAGAATGCATAAAATGTGCCCAATGGCTAATTCACCAGGAGTATAAATATCTAATTCAAATGAACCATCTTTGTTTCTAGCATTATTTTTTCACATGTACTTATTTTAATTAATATATTAAGTAACATATATTGAATCATTATAAAAATACTAATGATATAATTCCATAGACATATCTCTAGCCTCAACATGTTCCTTTATCATTATAAATGTGTCCCAAAATAGAAAACTGAGAAAATGAGTATGAATTAATGTCAAACCCTAGTAAAAAAAATTTTGACTATTTTTTAACATGTGAGAGTAATAACCAGATATATATAATATAGGTTTTCTTGAAAATGAAATTTTATTTTTTAAATTGAAAACTTAGAACTTATTATAAATTATTAATTAGTCCCATTCTGTAAAATTTGAGTGAACTGCCATGGAATTCCATTGAATTATAGTAAAATGGCTTTTGATTAATTTTGAAATTCAGGTATATGCCATATATAAATAAAATGATTATTTTATGAATGATAAAAATAAATTCTTAAATGTTAATATATATTATTATGTTGGAAATACATGTCATATATTTAGAATAAGAAAAATGAGCTCAAAGTTTCATTAAAATCATGTAAAATTACCATTAAATTTTTTTTTCATTTTAAAATTAAATAAAATCAATCTACCATTTTGGTAATCTCAAAATGATATAATTTTAATTTTTAAAATGTATTAATAAAAATTATTTATATTCATAACATTTAGCAAACAGATATTGATTTCCTTCAAATGTTTCTAAAAATTTCATGGTACATTTCAGATCTATATGAATGAACCACACATCAATCTGATATCATTTTTATAAAGAATTATTAAACATTTATATCACAATTTTTTATTTTAAAATTTTATGTTTTACATAACATGAATAATATTAGGCTAAATTTTTTCAATATTTTCTGAAAAAAATTCACAGAAATTAAAATTTTATTTATGATATATAGGAATTAATGAAATAGTTATATTAATATGTCATACATTCTTTATTTATATTTTACATCACCATGGAATTTTTTATTTAAATTTATTATGAATGGTCTCTTAGTAAATTTCCTAAAATAATTTTTCTTCAATTATGAGGTATGTGGAATATTTTTCCCTAATTTGAATAAATTTTCGAATTTTCATTTCAAATTTTAATATTAGAGTGAAATCTATTTGGCTGGATTTTATTGTTAATAATAATTAATTATATTAAACCAAAAAAAATGTTTCCTTATTTTTTTGAAAATCCAATATTGATAATATAACAAATTTTATTCTAACCATGGGTATAAATATTCAAAAAAATAGAACAATATTTAAAAAAATTTGTGGTGTCGTATCATTTTCCATAGATACTAAAAAACAACACCAGAAAAGTATAAATCAATAATTATTTAAAAATGTAATTAATCAAAGTATATATCTATGGTTATTATATCATGGTTGTCATTGTGAACAATTATAACTACTACTACAGTTTAAAACCCACTATTATACGTTGATCTATTTTAACAATTATGATATATAGTAGTGGTGGTAAATTGCTTTAATTTTTTATAGTCATATAACTACTGACTTATAATGATGATACATAGATCCATAATTTATCAATAAATACAATTATGTTATTTCCATCAATTTCCATATTATTATTGTTTTAATTTATTTCGTTGGGATCAAAGTGTAGTAGTGATTAATTTGGTTGTAACATAATCTATGAAAAGTTTCCTGTATTTTTTTGTAATGGAAATAAAATCATATTTTTTAAAAATGGGTGGGTAATGAAAAAGATGTAATATCCTAAAATAATAACTAAGTTAAAAAAACAAATTAAAATATATTTTATGTGAATTGAGAGAAAAAAGATTCTATATTATCGTGAATAATTATAATTCCTTTTATTGTGGAAGTCATATTCATCTTTGAAAATATAATGTAGGAATATTGTTTTGTGACAAGATATTCGAAATTTACAAAATAGAAAATGATAAAATAATTAATGTGAGAAAAGTTATAAATAAAATATAGTTAATCAAATTTCCTTAATGGACAAAAATTATAAACTAAATTCCACGTGTGATAATTACTATTGATACATACAACTAAATGCAAATGATGTCAAAATATAAAGGAAAGCCTTTCCTAAATTATATTAATAAATTCCTTAATATAATATGTATTAATTTAATTTCAACAAAATATCAATCCCTATAAAAATTCAATAATATTAGAAGATATTCTTTAAAAAGTACAAATATTTTCATGAGGTTTAGATTAAAAAATTTAATAGTATACGAATGAGGTGTTTTCAAAATACCAAACAACATAGAAATACAATTAAAGTTTTTTTATTCATATATGACATAATAAAAAAGATTTTCCTAAAACTTGAATCATATAATAGTAAACGTGAAAAAAATAATAACAACCAATCATAGGAAATCAAGGGATAATTACTTTTGAGTTATAATAATAAAATTGAATTTCTTTATTGTAATTATCCCATTGTCATAGATTATATAAAACAATTATGAAAACATTTATATTTATTATAGAATTAATAATATAAAAATATAAATCTCTAGAATTAATAATAATAATTATTATAATTATGTTTATTATAAATATTCTAGAATAGATAATTAGATTAGACAATTTATTAAGGGGAAGTAATGAATTCTTCATAATTATGAAAATAAATATTTCATTAGAAATGTAAATAGACATGTGAAAAATTGAATAAAAATAAAGAAAACAAGCCACTAATTTTTTTTAACAATTAAATCCAATGATCGTTGATAAAATTAGAGAACAGGAGAAATATTAATGTGATATGAATACAAAGAATAATTAAATAATGAATAAATATATAATGGATTTCAATGAAATAAAATATAATGTAATATAATGTGAAATACATGATTTTTTTGGAAAAAAGAATAATGGTAATAAATAAGATTTATGGGATATTGAATTTTTAGTGTGGAATGACTATAAAAATATTGTTTAGATAGACCATTATGTTTAATATGGTCTAATATTTTTAAAAAAATCAAAAAAATCATGAAATTACAATTATATAAAAAATAATATATAAAATTAATTAATGGTTGTGAAATAAATATTATTGAATTAATATATTTTAGTGGGATTATATATTGAGAACTGGATGTGGTTTTATTTGATTATGAATGGAAAAGTATATTAAAGATGAAATATCCACTACATGGATTAAAGAATCTCTTCATACTAGAATTAAATTTTTTCCACATTATAGAGATTAATGAATCATCGTAATGGCAAGGTGGATATATATATATAAATCGTGAAAAAAACACAAAACCACACTTAATGATCCTATATGTTTATCATATAGTAATCATCATTCAATAATATAATGAATTTGGGTAGTTTAATGTTGAAATATGGATTTTTATAGATCGTTGGTGATATAACATTCTTATGGGGTTTATATATTACCATATATTATAGAATAAGGATTATTTATGTAGATAATTATGCTCAAGGGTGGATAATATTATTTTGAATGGAAAATTCAAAGGATTTTTGTATTTCTATTTTATTTATAGAAATACTAATGATGAATTTTAATATTATGGTTATTATTAATATGTAATTGGGAAGATTGATTATATATTTTTAAAAATTACATCATTTTAATTGATATTATGTTTCTTATGAAATATTATATGAGGTTACAATGTAATTCAAACAAATATCTTCTTATAGATAATAATATTATTCATATACATGTTGAATGGATACTTGACTATTTTATTGTGTATGAAATATATGAAAAAAAATTGGAGGTATAGATATTTTACTAAATTTGGTATTTGAAGAATGATATAGTACATAATATTAGTTTTTAATTAAAAAATAATGATTTCTTTTAGACGAGTTCAATAATTATTAGGAATTAATTTACTATAATAGAGTGATGGGAGTGGAATTAATAATAAAATATAGAAATAAGAAAAATATAGTACATGATGGAAATTCTTGGTTGTTGTAATCCATACCTGCCCCACGAATAGTAAGTGGGACTAATACAGGCTGACTATCATTGATTTGGTTACATGATACTAGTAGACTAGTAAACTGATGGATTTTATTATTTTAATCCATAATATATATTTTTATAATATCGCAAAACAATTTAAAACTCCATATATATATATATCCTCTATATTTAAATCCACACCCTCTATATTCCCCTATTTGTATTTCATGAGTTCTTCTACTCTTATTTGATGGCAGAATTTATACCCATCAGTTCCCTTACTAATTTTTTAACTATGACTACAGATGTATAGAGTTCTATTTTGATTTTCATTTTATTATTCTTATCCCTTATTCAAAATTCCCAAAATAAGAGGGTTATTTTTGGGTTTTAAATTAAAATTAATTGAAATTGAATAATATTATTCTCCTCCTAGAATTAACTCTTATAGACATAAGGTACGTTATCCTAAATATTCAATATAATTTTTATGGTTGTATAAAATCTACAATTTTTCATGTCTTTTGGGGTGGTTAATTTTTACCTAACTAATGATAACATACATATTTCTATTATTGGAGAGATTATAGATACACCTATAATCATGGTTATGAGGGTTTGAATATGTTAAAACAAAATTTTTTAGGGGATTAGTGGTATGTATAAATAGTTTTCCACCTTGAATTAGGCTATAATTATTTGGTGTTAGGTATTAGAAGTTTTATGGGAAGTTTAACCTTAAATGTTAATCCAAGATAAATACTACCTTAAAATATGTGGAAGGAGAATCATGAGTATATTCTAATTAAATCGAGTTCACAAGTTTTGTTTTTTTATGAGTTATCTAAAGATCCAAATATTTGAACTACATCCGATGGAGACCAGTATTTGGTCCAATGATGTATGATTATCATGATATAATCATGTTTATTCATGTGTTTACATTCATAAGGATAGTATAGAACACTATTTCCATATTATTTTTTCAATTATTTTTTAATATTTTATATATTATTTATCAACATGATACATATGTAATTATCTTAAAATGAAATTTATAATACCCTTAATAATAATTTGAAACTATTTTGGGGTGGGGAGAGAATATTAATGAAATGTCTCACTCTAGATCAGACACAAAAATTTATACTGAGGAATTATATTAACCAATTCATGAAGTATTGATAACTACATAGATCAAACACTCAAGGCTCAACCTGATTTTGTATATTTCCAACAACCGCATTCCTAATATGGTTTTTATTAAAAGTTTTGGTATTTAGCTTTGTTCGAAATGCCCTTTTTTCCATCAACACAGAAAAGATACCAATTAACTTTTCATGTCTTTTACCATGGCTAAAACCCTTTGTAATTATATTACTAATGTCTTTGATTACAGATGGTATCATTTTGACTCCATTATTTTTCAAATCAAAGCCTGTTTGGCACATGATATTTCTCAACAAATCAAGAATATGTTCACAATTACTATTGTGGAGCTCCTCCCTGTTATATAGTACATTATAAATGATTATATGAACAACAATTTATCATTTAATCTTAATTAAGGTAGGATGCGAATAATTATTGATTCCAGGGAGGCGACTTCGATGCAAAAATCTCCTTGTCACAACACTGTTGGATACCTGATGATCCTTCGACAACTTGGAATTAAGGGTCTCTATAGGAATTTGAGGTGGACCATTAAGGTTTCTAGAAATATTTGCTTCCTGGGTAGATCAAACTTAATGTTTATGGTGCTTCTAAATGCAATCTGTGTCCTTCTACATGCGTTGATATCTTGAGAGATTTTCGTGGTCGAACTCCTGAATGATTCTTTACTAGCTGTAGTTTGGCCACCCCGCTTGAGTCAGAAATGTTGGTCATGATTCATGCGATTGAGTATGACAAACAAAATGGATGGAACAAAATTTGGATCTAAAATCACTCTACCAACATTGCCCTAGCTATTTGGAATGGTATGACTCATCTTTCTTGGTCGCTCACCACCCATTGGATAAGCTATCTTGATTCGCTCCATGAGATCAACTACATTTCCACACATGCCTCTCATGAATCGAACATGTTTGCAGATATTCCTTCCTATAAGGGTATCAACCAGAGCCTCTCTTGGCTGGAATATTTACCAGTTGAGTTACTCCCTCTTTATGGAAAACATTGTAATATGTTTCCCTCAATCATACTTTTGTAGTTGTCTTTCTGATTAGTAATAAATTGTGTCATGGTCTTAGACCAAGACACCACCATTTAAAAAAAATATTGAGTATGTAGTCACGTCACAGTAAACCTCACTAAAGATGTTAATAAAGTATCAACATTATGATTTAAGAGATAATATTTAATTTCATATATAAATATTATGTTATAGTCAATATACTAAAAATTATAAAAATAATAAAAACTATATTATTTTTCATAACGACATAAATATAAAATTTCAATGAAATCCTTCCCTTTTAAAACATATACATTACTTAACATTTTAAAAATATATTAAGAATTATTCAATAAATTTCCCAAATTCTATACTAGTATTGTGCCTTTGGAAACATGGAAACATTAAAAATGGTACATAAGTGAGACACATTTTCTTCCACAGGGTCCTTCTTGAATAGAACCCTTTTCAGACACACCAAACACAATTCATATCAAAATAACCAATGGAAGGAAAGAGAGAAAGGGGTGAGATTAGATGATCAACACGATTAAACAAGGGAGGAATGTAATATTAAACATGAGAATAAGGGTATAATAATTTTATAAATAAAATATATGATCATACCATACAAATAAAAGATCATAAATAAGAATCAGGGAATAATTATTGGATGTTTGGAATAGATGAATCATATAGATTTATATAATAGAAGCCATGAAATAAATACATTGAAATAAAATATAGAATTGTGGATGATGAATAAGTATATGATATGATTACCAAAATAGAGAAGGCAATTCAGCCAAGTCTATCCTCATTGAATGAGTTCACTCCCCATACCATCATGTAATTTAAGGTTCACCCTCAGGGATATGTTAGAAGAATGATTTTAATCCTCATACCATCTTCATAGTCATGGTTCACTCATATAGACATATTAAATGTCATGGTTCACTCCTATGACCATTTTTTCTATCTCGTGATATATATGTATTTTTACAATTTATTGGATGGAGTTATTGGTCCTACCCATCTTATAATGGAATAATTCGAATATGTGGGATAAGTTCATTAAAAATCACAAAATAACCCCAAGAAATAAATGGGTATTGTAAATATGATATCATATAACAACTTGTGGAAAAAAGATACAGGTTTCATAAAGCTTTCAAAAAATAATAACCCATGGGAAGCATTAGATTTCAATAGAATATAACTCGTAAAAGAGATATATGTTTCATAAAACATCATTCTATTAAAACCTAAAACACTCATTGAAAGAGTATGAATATTAAATTGAATCATTTTCTTCAAAATTAATTAATTACACTAAACTATGTCATATTATATGGGAAATAATTCTTAATGATATTTTATATAAATTTCTTGATGAAAAATATCATTTCAGCATTGAAAAAAATTTCATTAAAAATTGTACAATTTCAAAAATATAATTAATTGAAAATATAATTTGTAATCACAAAACATTTTTAGAATAAATTATTCTAAAAATTAAGATCAATTATTTATTTAAAACTTTTTTTAGAAGAGTTTTGGAAAACATGATTTTGGAAATAAAATAGATTTCTGATCGAAGTGTAAAATATAGTCATATTTTTCTTAAAAACATTCTCTTAATTTTACTTGTAAAGAAGATGGAAAAATTGTTCAAATACATTAAGATATATTTAATTTACAATATAAAAGTAAAAAAATCAATATTTCTGAGTGATGGATTAGAATATTTAGTCAATGTTTTCATAATCATTTACAATATTGATAAGTGATGAGATTGTTTCAAAAAACTCTTATTACTATGTATGGGATCAAAATCTCAAATTAAGAAAATTAAATTAAATGAATCTTATAATATAATTAATAGAAGAATATTAATTATATAACCTGATAAATGGATGTATTTACACCTTTAAAAATAATTAAGGTGATTAACAAAACCAGAGTCTCGAAGAATGAAAATTCCGAAAAAAACAATCTGAATGATTTATTACTTATTGAATCATAAAACCCTTGAATGAAATATCCTTAAATTTATTTTTAAATACACCTAAATTTATTTATATTAATCATATAACTCATTCATGAATAGTATAAAAACCATAAAAAATACTGGTGTCTATGTCTTGTCTCATGGGAAAATAAAAATTTTGATGAATTTTCCCTCACCTTGTCTCTTGAATCTCTTCAAACTCATTCAAGATTACTATATAATAAACGAATTTTTATTATAAATAATTTTAAAACATAATATTCTTATATATTATACCATTTATGATTTGTTTTTGACCTTATATTTCACACATTTTAATAATTTTATGTCAAGGTTTCCCTTCATGTATTATCTGCTTTATTCTTCGCATGTGTCTTAATTTGTTATTTTTTTGTTCATTATACTTATATAAAAATTTAAAGATTTTATAATTTGATATAAATATTATTTATTTATGTAATGTTCAATATCAAACTATATATGTTATAGAAGTAGGAAATTGACTATAATAATTATGTAGAAGGTAGTTGTACGTATGCATGAATGATTTTTCAGTTTGATTGTCATATTGATAGAATTTGTATAAATAAAATATAAGTACATAAATATATAATTATTAGAGTATAATTAATATATAATATATATTATATCATCTCAATAAACAAATCCTTAATAAATTCCATGTAGTGTTTGAATGAATCACATCACTTTGAGGGGCTAGTACTCCACACATCCTTAAATGAAATTATTGTATTTACACCCAATGGACTGTATAAATAAATAATTCGTAAAAGGATTAAATAATCATAAATAAAAAATCAATTTCACTTATAACATTTATATAAATGTTTTCTTTATAATTTATACTATGATATGTGGTAATTAAAATATGAACAATCATTACATTGTGAGGTGATAGATCAATGTACACATAAACATTATGTCCCTTTCCAATTAGATGTAAGTATGTGTAATTGTAGGTTGAAACCATAGCATTAATACATCCAATTTTACTAATGATACATTTTTTATACAGTCATGGAATGCTAATTGATTAGGGAGTAGATAATGAAGATAAATAATGTGAGTTTGAGGGAGGGTGTCACCAATTAATTAGGAAAATCATTTTGGTTTTCACCTAATGGCTTCCCTAGAAGATATTATGGATAATTTGTGGAATAAAGGGGGAAGGGAGGGATTTATCAGACTACATAGGAAGATTTTATATAATATAATGTGGCCTCAAAGGTGAGAGGAGGTTGAAGGAGAGGATACCTTTAATAGTGTAGGATGATTGGCACTCTAGTAATATCATGACAATAGAATTCCATTCACATTTTTCACTTCTCATGTTGTTATAAAAATATACTAACTTCAAGATAAATGAGGATATGGTCGATATATGTCTGAAAATTGCTTTTTTACAAGTTTCTACGTCCTTTGGTCCCTTAATATTACTGTTTATCCTCTATTTAAGCTTAATGTTACTTTAATCGGTGTAAATAATTTTAATTACTTTCACTAATATTATTGGTAAATAAATAAGTTGACATAATTAAAAATTATAAATATTATGATTCCAAAAATAGATCCATTTATCAAAGTTCCCTCCATTTATTTTGTAGAAAATAAAAAAAATTAAATCCCATAATCAGGTCGGTAATTCCATTTTTTATGTAATAATGTTTAAGAGTTTTATATGTTTTAATATTAAATTTCAAAGTGAAAATGATTCAAATGACGCAAATTTGGTAGATCGGTAAAAATATGATCTATATAAACTTTTAAATAAATTTAAAATCTAATTTATACTAAAAAATAAATTACATGAAAAATAAATGTTGAATTGAAATCTAGTATTTTCCCATTTTCATTGCAAAATACTGTTTCTCAAAAAAATTCCAAAATTTTACCCTAAGATAAATAAGATATTTTATATTTAATAATGAAGTTTATATTATAAAAATAAATTTTTAATGTGTCTAAAACTGATTTTATTTCATATAAGGATATGAAAAGCAGTTTATTAGAGAAAATAGTACATTTAAACTTATACGGGAATTACAAAAAATAATATCTTTTATTGTTATTATTTTTTATTTATGTTGAAAAATTATAAAAAAATTTATATTTGATATTAATATTAACATTATAATTAGTAATGGATGGGTTATAATTATATCATTTAAATAATTAAAACAAAATTTGATGTTTCATAGAAACTAATTGTTTTGTGTATCGTACACCTGGTTGGTGTCACATGTAATGTAGGAAAAGTAGGTTTTTCGTGAATGTTATGACATTTCAGTGACTCATGTAACATAAAACAATCTTTTTCCATGTGAATTTGATGTTATACATAGTGAAATGCAATACATCAATGAAAATTTAATTCATTTGAAAACATATCCATTAAACTCGTGTTGTTACATTATACCACCCTTAAAATTAATTTTTTCCAAGAAATTCATCATCCAGGTAAAACAACATTGGTAGTTATATATAGTTCTACCCTCATGAACCTATATCTCTTCATCTAAATAGTTATTTATCCATAAATCATTGATCATCTGACTGGTCTCGTTTCATAGTACTTTCTCTTATAGGTCTTAAATTTCATCATGTCATTCTCTTCATGAAAGAACCTACTCTAGAGGTATGACCTCTGATGCTAGTACATATTAAGGGTTAGGTATGTACTTACTTATGAGAGATAAAAGGAACATATAATGGAATTTTGAGATATTTGGTGGCATTTCCAATAGATAGTCTACCCTCCTGATACGATTAATAATCTCAAATGGACCGATATACATATGTCTTAGTTTTCATTTATTTTCAAATCTCATATCCATAATCAAGGGAGTGGTTTATAGAAAATCATTTTCAAAAACATAAAATTATATATCACATCATAGGTTAACCTTATATATTTTCTACTAACAGTGAGCTACCTTGATATGCATTGAATTGTTCTATCCTTTTTTAACATTTTTTTTCAACAATATCATGTCCTAATTGCATTCTTTCTACAACTTCATCCCAACATGTTGGAGCTCTAAATTTCGTCCCTTTTAGTGATTCCAATGGAAACATATGAAATATTTAGTGTAATTTGTTGTTTTTATAAAACATAACATGCGGATGGTTTTGATACAGATGACCTTTATAATCCAAAAAACAATATCTCAATATATCCTCTATATTTTTAATTGTGTTTACTTACTAAACATATGTTTAAGGCTTATATGTAGTTCTTAATCGCATTTCTTTATCAACCTATAACTGAAGACTTCTTTATAACATTGAGGAAAACCTGATATCACACTATTATATAATATAATTTGGAACTCCATACAACCCTACCACTCTCTTATTTAATATCATAACAATTTGGTATAGAGGGATATTATCTCTGATAGCAATGATGTGTACTGACTTGGTATGGTGATCGACTACCACCCATATAGCATTAATCCCGTAAGCGATTTTGGTTAGTCCAATGAAAAATTACATATTGATTTTCACCCATATTCATTCTGCTATATGTAATGGATGCAACATCCCTAGTGAGTTTTTTGGTTTCAGCATTAACTTGTGGAATACCAAAAAGTGATATACAAACTCCCTGATATCTCTCTTCATTCCATCCCATCAGAAGTATTCTTTCAACTCCCTATATATCTTTATACATCCGATATTAATATATAATGTAAAACTATGAGCTTCATATAGAAAATCCTTCAAATATTGTATGGAGGGAATATATACATAGTTACTAAACCTTATAATTATATCTATATCAAGGTTAAACATAGGAACATTTATAACTTTCTTTTCAATCACTACATGCTCAATCTAATCATCCTTATTCTTCTCTGGGATAGAGGGTTTAACATTCATTTGATAAAAGTAATAATTTCCCCTTTAATCAATATTTCTAGTTCCATCATTTATCAATCCATAAAAATTGGATCTTTCGTGATCTTTTTAATGGATAGGTTCGCATGATCCTTTCAACTTAAAGAATAATCCACATTGTCCATCTTTCTATAGTTGTAATGTATTGAGATGTCATAATCTTTTTTCATTTGACAACATGTTATATGACACATATTCAAGACCTTTTATTTGAATATATATTTATGACATATTTGATCCATATATATATAGCACTTTCTCTATAGTGTTAATGCCTCCATATCTTTGTTAAAAAAATACAACTGCTAACTCTAAATCATGGGTTGGGTACTTTTTATAATGAATCATCAACTATTATCTAGCAGATTCTATAACCATGTTATTATTCACGAGAACACAGTAAATCCACTTCCTGTATTAATCGCATTATATTTTAAACCCCTCTCCACTACAAGATATTGTATACACAGGTGCACTAACTAATCTTTTCTTTAGTTCCTATAAATTTTCATCACATTTATTTGTCAATATAAATGGGAAACCCATTTGAGTTAATATGTCAATTAGATTAGATAGTCATGAAAAATTATCTAAAACATGTCGATAATATCTAGGTTATCCCAAAAATATATTGATCGTAGTCAAAATGGTTGGTCAAGGCCAGTATTAAATAACCTCCATCATTGATGGATGTACTTTTTGACTATATCTTGTGATTATGTGATGAAAAAATGAATCCATTTTCAGACCAAATTCACACATCAATCTTTCTTCATTTATCATCTCATTCCTTATGGTATTTATAACAATTCTCAAGTTTTAATCATGCTATTACATTCCCTTTGAATAAATAAGAATATCATCTAAAAATGTAACCATCAACTGGTCACAGTATTCTATAATGACTATATTCATTAAATATATTATAATAAAAGGGGTATTATTATGGAAAAAAGGAGTAACATTATATTAAATTCTTCCATGCCTTTTTCAGAATTCCATATTATTTATACCCTCTTTCTTGAAACTCAATTGATGTCATTAAAAATGGAGATCAATCCTGGAGAAGAGCTAAGATCCACATAGTTGATTAAACAATCCATCAATATAGGTAATATGATACTTTTTGTTCATTATAATCTTTTTTAACTCCCATTAATCAATGGATAGTTTCATTAACCCATCTTTTTATTTTATAAAGAGATCATGTTCACCCCATGGTGACACACATTGTCAAATGAATCAATTATCAGGGTTTTATTAGAGATTCATAATCTATTCCTGCAACTCAATCTAGGTCATTCCATAAGGAGTCTTAGAAATTTGTGAGGAACTAGGTAAGTGTTATATTGAGAACTTATGTTCAAATTTTGGTGGATAGATATAAAAATCATCATGAAATAAATCTACAAATTCTAGAACAATATACATATCATCGATGTCGATTTCCCCCAAACCATTTATGGTAAAAAAACTATTTTAATTAGAATGAAGACCCATATGTTGGATTTAATTGCAACAATAGGGTCATTATTATTTTAAAATTGTTGGATGACCATAAGAGTGTTTGAAATGTCTAATTTTACATCCCTTACTCAAAAATGGATATGGTATTTATGAAATTTAAAACAATCCATGCCTCAGATGACATCAAATTATACCAAAGGATGACTGGAAAAATTTATAGGAATCACATTACTACATTAAGTAAATAAATAGGTGTGATAGACTTGCGATGAAATAATTTTACCATTATAGTGTTTTACTTCCAATTACATAGATAATAATTTTAGCATAATATTATCACTCATATAAAATTCATAGGATATTAATGTGTTGGTAGATTTATAATCAAATAAGACATTATCAGTTTTATAGTGGTTGGTATGTGTACCATTCCCTGCACTGTTATTTTACTACATGTTAGAAATAGAGATTCCATGAAATTTCAAATTTTACCCTAGATAATGAGTTTGTAGACATCAAAAATCATCACGTTACCATGGTCTTTGGGAAGTGGTTATCATAATGTGGATTATCATTAAACATGTAGCATTGAATATCAGTTGGTGAATTTTGTTATGGTTTTCTCCATTCACACCATTAGATAACATCTTCCCATCATATAAAAAATAGAAATCTTGATGGAATTACCTTACACATATAACACATTTAATTTACCCCTTAATGCAATTTCCTCCATTCTTCATCCCCCATTTTGGGCATAAATGAAAACTCATATTCATATCTTTTTTTTTATATTTTCCTCTAAACATGATAGTAATTTTTTACCAATAAATTGATATTGACATGAAAATCTCACTTCTATTTCTCTATGTTTGCATAATTCACAATCTCTTGATATCAAATTATATATCTTATGGACAAACCTAAAAAATGAATTGGCTTTAACTGACCACAGAACCTACGAACATTAAATTTATATAGGATGATAATTCCTAAAACGTGCCTCTCATGTCACATGAAATTAGCCTCATGGATTACAATAGATTCATCATCCATTTCATAAAATCATGGAACTATTTTCCATCTTCATAAGGAGAATCTGTGGAAATTATATATTGAAAAAATATGTTCTACAACTTTTTCCAATCGATGGATTCAATCTCATCTCGATACTTCATATTCCATATTAGCATCCACCACTTTTATGCATCACCTTATAATAAATAAACAACCATAATGGCTTTCTGATCATGTGAAATCTATAGAACAGAGATTATATTTTCAGTAGTACACATCCATTGTTGAAAAACATGTTGATTAGAACATCCACTGAAAGTAAGTGGACATTTCCTCATGATAGACTCATCAGAATGTTTTCCCATCTTTTTTACATTTTTATGTTCACCATGATTCATATCTTGAGATCATTGTTTTATAAAAGAAATATTATTTTGTTATTCCATATCCCATTTCATTCAGTTTCATAGTAGAAAAATTGTTTCATTTTCCAACACAGTCAACATCAATGTGGTTCCTTCAGATTCTGACCATTTACTAAATCCAAAAGCATAGTGTAAGAATTAGTTTTCAAAACTTATTACCTCATAATCATTAAAAATCACTTATATGATTTATAACATATGAAACCTTATTTAATATATGAAAACTCAAGTTTATCTTAGATTATTCATAGTCAACTTTAATTTAAATAATTCATAGTAGTTTATGAACTGTTAGTTAATTCTAAATGTATATCCCCCAGGAGGGTCAAACCAAGTCTACAGAAAGGATCGTTTTCATATAAAACATTACCATCATTAATACCCAAAACATCTTGTCAAATTATTTACTCATTGGAACATCTATTCTAGAGACACATCCACTTGTAGTATACATACAAGGATGTATTTCTAGGAGAGTAATCACTCTATCCTTAACAAAAATTACAGACATTTTCCTGTATGTTTCATTATTATTGGAATTATCCACATTCATTTTATTGGGCTTCTCAATAATGTTTTCTCAAATGAGATTCCAAATGTTAATTATACCTTTCCTTTTATAAAAACTATACCGACCATAAATTTTTAACAATTAACATTACAAAGCATATAACGAATACTTAACACAATATAAAAATTGATTCCCAAAGAACTTATTAGTCTAGTGATATGGGAAACATGGTAACATGAATAGTGGTAAATAACCAAGATACTTTATCCCAATCTTGGCTATCCATGAATAATACCCTTCTTAGACACATCAAACAAGACCCATATTATCATAACCTGGGGATGAAACCCCATAAATGTGTGAGTGTAGATTATCATTAAGGGGAAAAAATAGAGACAAGTAATCATAAAAATGATCATATAGTTATGATAATGTGATAATAAAAATAGAATATTATATGATATATATCCAATATCATAAACATAGATCATGTAATAAAGATTAAATCTTCATGAGGCATGAATACTATGGTTATATAGATCAAAATCTACAAAAAATAGTATAGGATTTAAACATGGAACTTTGGTATAAATATAAGCATATAATATTATTTTCTTAGTATATAAGGCACTACTACCAAGACCATGTTAGAAGTATGGGTTCACTCCCTATATCATCTTGGTATTCGTGGTTTATTACATTTTCCATCTTAATAAAATGAGATCACAATTAATGCAATATTGGTAGTCATGGTTCACTCTCATGGACATCTTAAGCGTCAAGGTTCCCCCCCATGACCATCAAAGGAAATATTAAGATATATAAATCATTACCCAAGGTATTCGAGGGAGACATATGTCACACCCATTAAATAATGAAATCATACTAACATGTGCAACAAGATCATTAAACAACATCCCATAACCCATGGAACGAAATGGGTTTTATAAACATGAAACCATATCATAATAATTGAAATAAGATACATGTTTATAATCATTTCATCAGAATAATAACCAATTAAAAGAGGTGTGTATCAAAACCATAAAACCTGTGATAGAGAAATGGGTTTCATAAACATCATTCCATCAAAACAAAAACCACTCATTGAAAGAATATGAAATGAAACATTGAATCAATAACCCATAAAATCATGTGTGTCACCAATGGATCTATTCTTATATAGTAATTAACTATTAATTATCTTTTAAAAAAAATTCTATAGTAAAACATCCTTTTTTTCACTGAACAAATCTATTTAAAAAAATTTAAAAATCATTTTATATTTGAATATTGCATTGAAAAATATTAAATGAATATTTCTAAACTATAAAGAATTTTTTAAATTCATTTCTCTTGAAAATTATCTTTAAGGTTTGTTTGAAAACATTTTTAATGATTGTCATACAATATTAATTTTGAAATAAAACATATTTCTTACATAAGACAATAATATTGGGTGATTTTTCTAATTAACATATTCTTAATTACCATATGTACCAATTAATGGGAAAATGGTACTAATACCTAGAGATATGTGAAATCCTAGATAAATGAAGAATAAGATATTTTTATATTCATTAATATTTTTGAATTAAATATTAAGTTTACCTCACATTGGTTGCAATGTTTGATATCATACCTGATATGCAACAACGAGTTTCTTTGGAATCTAATGTTGCATGCTAATAATATAATATTATTATTTTAAATGGTAGTTAACTCCTAGCTATTGTATTGGCAGGAATGAATGAAACTAACTACAATATTATTATACATGATTGCTAAATTTATTTATATTTATCTAAAAGAATGTTAGAGGCTTAAAATATGAATGAATCTAAAGTTAAGCATAATATACATTTAAAGACCGAATTACCACATTTTAAGGGAGAACCCACTTTAAATACAGTTATGGTAACATTAATACATTATAATTGGAAAAATAATATCCTTCCTTAGAATGGTGACATCAAATTTTACTTTATGTAAATTTTTGGTATTTTTAAGATAAAGGTCCTTTTTAATGAATTGTGAAATATATTGTATTTTAATTCAAAAGTGTGTTTTAATATAATTTATTTATATGGTTATATTATATTTTTAATTTGTTTTAAAGTGAAATTTAAATATATTTTTACCATTTAATCCAATGCTGGTCATTGAAATTAATTTCACCTTGAAATTGGACATAAACAAGTATCAATCTTATTATAGTTATTATTTTTTAAAAACACACTATTTGTTTTGATAATGGAAATAAATTTTAAAATAAATTAATTCCACTTCTATATTTTGAATTTTGAAAAATTGACATCATTTTTTAATTCGTAATATCAAATATATAGGCTGAATTTTTTGTATTTTTCTGAAAAACATCAATTTTAGATCTATAGTGAAACCACTAAGTGGTAGTTAAGAAACAGACTTTTTCATTTAAATGAAATTTTACAACTTCTGTAAATTGAATTTCAAAAATCCAACATGCATGGTTATTATCATGAAGTAAAATTTGGTTTAATGAGATGAAAATATCATTTGATTAATAGTAACTTTTGACTTTTATTTACTGCGGTTAAAGATAAATAGGGTAATTTAAGGTTAAATGAATATTATAATAATTCAAAATTACCCGAAAACTTGTCCAACCCTTATTGGTGGAGTCATTATCGAGCATGGTCATATTTGGGACCATTTTGGGACCCCATTGAGCCACATGGGATTGAAACTGACAATTTAGATTAATTAATTTAATGTGAAGACAAAATTGACATTAACAAAACTTGTTTAGTAATTAATTTTTATATAGTGTTATATAAGTCCTATTTTCATCTAAAAATATTCTTTGGAAAGATAAAAATATTTTCGACATCATAGTATTTTTTTATAATTTTGAGACATCAAATAAATTAAATTATTTATGACCCAATAATGATGTAGTATTTACCTAATTAATAAATGATTTAAATAAATAAGATTATAATGATTAAATTATTATCCAAAACATTTCCATTTCTGACTGGATGATTTTATTTAGAATATGTGTCATCTTATCTTCAACCTTAATGATTTTTGTACCATTATAAACCGAATATGATTATATTATAAAATAATATTTTCACACGTTCCTAAAGAGCCCCTCCTCTCCCTTATTAAAGGAGACCACTTATAACCAATTCCTTACACCTCTCAAGACATTTGGATCATCCAAAATCTGCCCAATTACACTTCATACATCCCTCTCCTCCTTATATATGCATTACCTTATTCAAAAGGCACTTCAAGATGTCCTTTGGTTCAAACCAAAGGGAGTTACCGAAATTAAAGTTAACAGTTTCTCTTAATTTGTTTTCTTTTATTTTACTTCTCCAACCCATAAACACTTTTTATTTTATTCTTTTGTAACAACACAAGTATCCTCAATATATTAGGATATAGTTATAATAATTATTCTAACTACAATAACACACAACTCCATATAATGGATAAAGAATATAATGTTTCTGTGGATGGAAAACTAACGCCTCATGAAATGATGATTGTTCAATTACATTTTACCGCCTCACATGGTGGCCATTTTGATGAAACTGTATTTATATATGATATATATTATGTTTATGGTTTCATTATGCCTCTTTACTGCCCAATTATATCAAGCCTTTATGGTTTCTATATTGGGTAAATATGATAATCTTATTTGAGGAATTGCGGACAACCTCCCCCTCAAAGTGATGTGACTCATTAATGCATTATGTGGGATTTATAAAGGATAGATTTGATGATATTATGTATGATATGATACTGGAAATATAATATAACTATGTATCATTTTGTTTTAATTCCATTAAAATAATAAATAGTAATGAAAGTAGCGTTCATGCGTATGTACAACTTACCGTATCCATGAACTGTGCATTTCATTCCTTATCTTCAAAGGTTATATACTATTATAAATACATTAATATACTGAATATATATGATATATATGATATTTAAATCATGAATACAATTATGGATATAATTTAATATTGACCACATAGACAAATTGTAAATATAAGGTGTTCATTTTAGACTCAAGTACACAATATCGACAAAATGAACGTTATTAACTTAAATGATTTCATAATTTTTATTACATGGAAATAAGTTATATAAAAGGAATAATAAACGTGAAAAAGGTTCTTAATCATGTAGAAATTAACTTTAGTTTATTATTTAGGAGATTAAATAATTATTGAGTTAAGTCGGATGCGAGGTAAGGGACTTCGTCTCAATCTCCTTTCATTGAGGCATATTTTTTTTAATACACGACATTATTTTATACGTTGTATAAACACACTTGACTTTTCAAAGGGAATAATTTTATACAATTCATTTTACTAAATGAAAAAAAGGAATGATTATTTTATCGGAAGCAGTGACAACGACATTTCCACCGCTGCGAGTATTATTTGATCATTGGCTTCCTCAACAAGCTGTAATGTTTTTAAACGAAAATAAATACCATATACTCTTTTACGTATCTTTGGTGTTGAAAATGGTTTTGAAAATGGATTTTCCATGTCAATATATTTATGTGATATATTTTGATTGAAATGTGGAAATTTTTTCTTTCCCTTCTATTTATTTCATGTCTTATGATGTTGTAATGGTACAAGGACATTTGACGGGTGGTTACTTGATAAACCAAATGACGGGTGGTGCCTTGAATACTAGGATTGGTGGTTATGTTATAACCTCCGTTTAATTGGGTATGGAAGTCAGCTGTATCGCTATTCCATTTATTGATATGTGTGGAAGTCGGTCGTATGGTTATTCCATTTAAGTATGTTTATGTACCAAGTTACCTTTATATGTAACATGTTTTTTATATAGGTTTTATGGTAAATTATTTGTTATAAAAGGGTATGTAATGATCTTTTATTCAGTGAAGAGTATTTACTTTTCAAAAAAGGTGAAAAGTGTTACTTATGATTAAGTATTCGTGCTTTATTTGTTGTTTTGAAAAGCTAACATTTTTCCTTCTTTGTGTATCCCTTACTGAGCTTAATATGATCATCCCAAGTTTTGAATGTTTTTCACATGACATAAAGTGGAATATGGTCAAGTATTGAATCACGGAAATGTCATGCCATCTAAAAATGGAACTAGTCATGACACTTTTTTTAAAAATGATTTTATTTTATGAAAAGAATTAACTAAGTAGAAGTGTCTATTTTGTAATATTTTGAAATGTAATAGTTATGTCTGAACTCCCTAAACCTCTAAACCTGAAAAGATCCTCTACATTAATTTTTCATTTAATTAAATTTAATGTATGGTTTAAGACTGGGTCCTTATAGTTGGTATCAGAGGTCAGTTTAGAAAACTTTATGAGTTAGGGAATTGTTAAATAAATGTCCATAAATAAATTTATGGTAACATTGAAATGATATAGCATTTACAGATTACCATGTTTCATCGACTAAGATATTTTTATGTTAAGAATGGTTTTTTGTAGAGGAAACATAACATCTTTTCTGGGAAGTCATTGAGAAGGAAATGACCTTCCGAATCAGTAACCTAAGATGGTAAAAATCAGAATTGAGCTATTTACAATAGTGATGGCTCAGTTGAATAAGGTGATAAATGGTGGTTGTGTTTATTGATGATATATTGGTTTATTCAAGAAGTAAAGAAGAGCATGACAGTCATTTGGGGGCCATCATTAAAATAGTAAAAGACAAGAATCTTTATATGAAATTCAGAAAGTGTGAGTTTTGGTTACATCAAATTTCTTTCCTTGGTCACATTGTTTCAAAAATGGCATAACTGTTGATCCTGCTAAAATAAAGGTTGTTGAAGAATGTCCAAGACCAACAAATATAATCGTGATTCATAGTTTTCTTGGTTTGGATGGTTATTACTGAAGGATTGTTGAGAATTATACACTGTCATCTAGTCCAATGACTATGTTAACTCTAAAAGGTGTTATGTTCATCTGGAAAAAAGAATGTGATGATTATTTTTAGGGATTGAAAAGAAGATTAGTGAATGCTCCATTTTTCGTACTGCCATCCAGAAATGTTGAGTTTGTTATCTACAGTGATGATTCATTGAAAGGAATGGGTTTTGTCCTAATGTAAAATGATCAGGTGTAAGTTAGATCATCTCTTTCAGACAGAATAATGAAAGCACGGAAGGAAGACAATGAATTGCAGAAAAAGGAAGAGTTGGTGCAGAAAGGTAAGTTTCCTGAATTTATGCTTGGTAATTAATGTGTTTTGATGTTTGGAAAGAGATTATGCGTGCCTTGGATTCACAGTTGAAGAATGAGTTGTTTTGTGAAGCTCATAGTTCTCCGTTTTCAGTTCATCCTTGCAGTACAAAGATGTAGTTAGATCATCGGGATTGTTATAGGTGGGACGGAATGAAATGAGATATTTCTGATTTTACTGTGAAGTGTTTGTCTTGTCAGCAGGTTAAATCAAAGCGACAGTTACCGAAAGGAATTCTTCAGCATTTACCAGTGCCAAAATGGAAATAGGAAAATATATCCATGGACTTAATTGTGGGATTAACAAAGACATATCGATGTAATAATGCAATATAGGTTATAGTTGATCGATTGACTAAATCATCTCATTTCCTTCCTATTAGAGATACTTTGTCTCAAGATCAACTTGCTCGGTTGTATGTTAACGAGATAGTCAGATTGTATGGTGTTCTCCTCTACATTGTATCTGATCATGAACCCAGCATTACTTCTAACTTTTTGAAAGTACTTTATAAGTCGTTGGGTACTGAATTTAATTTTAGCACAGCTTTTCACCCTCAATCATATGGGAAATCAGAATGAACAATTCAGACATTGGAGGATTTGTTATGTGCTTGCTCAATTTATTACCATGGAAGTTGGGACCAATATCTTTTTAGTTGAATTTTCATATAATAACAGTTTTCATTCTATTATTCATATGGCTCTATTTGAGGCATTAGATGGAAAGTGTTGTCGAACTCCTACTTTTTGTGATGAAGTAGGTGAAAGGAAGGTGATTAGACATGAATTGGTAAAAGATATGTTAGAGAATGTTTAGTTGATTCAGAATCACATGATAATTGCTTAGAGCTGACAGAACTGTTATGCAGATAACCAAAGGAAGGATGTTTCTTTTAAGGTAGGTGATCATGTCTTTCTCAATGTTTTTCCATGGAAAAGTGTGATGTGTTTTTGGTAAAATGGGAAAGTTGAGTCTGAGGTTTATTGGAACCTATGAAATCAAGGAGAATATTGGATCAGTTGTATACAAAGTAGCATTACCTTCAAGTTTATCATATGTACACAATGCTTTTCATGATTCGATGTTGAGGAATTATATGTAAGATCCATCTCATGTTTTGAGCCCAGAGGTAGTTCAGTTGAAAGATAATCTCTCTTATGAAGAACAACCAGTCCAAATTCTTGACCGCAGAGGGAAAGTGTTGCGAAATAATGTAATTGACCTTGTAAAGGTTTTGTAGAAGATTCATATGGTTGAAGATGCAAAGTGGGAATCTGAAAATTCTATGATGGATAAATTCCCCCATTTATTTGATAAGTGAATAAAATTGAGAGGATGCAATTTCCAAAAGGTGGGAAGGATGTAACATCCCAGGTAAATGAAGAAAAAGATATTTTTATATTCATTAATATTTTTGAATTAAATATTAATTTTACTTTAAAGGAGTTTCTATGTTAGATAACATACACAATACACAACAACGAGTTTCTTTGAAATCTTACGTTGGACACTAATAATATAATATTATTATTTTAAATGGTAGTTAACATCTAGTCGTTGTATTGGAAGGAATGAACAAAACTAACTACAATATGATTATACATGATTGTTAAATATATTTACATTTATCCAATAAAACTTTTGAGGCGTAAAATATGAATGAATCTAATTTTAAGCATAATTTCCATTAAAAGGACGATTTACTACCTTTTAATGGAAAACCCTCTTTAAATATATTTTTGGTCACTTTAGTACATTATAATTGGCCAAATAAAAATATCATTTAAAATGGGGACATAAAAATTTTATTTGTGTAAATTTTTGGTATTTTTCTGATAAAGGTCATTTTTTAATGAATGGTGGAAAATATTGTATTGTAATTCAAAAGTGATTTTTATTCTAATTTATTTATATGGTTATATTATATTTTTAATTGGTTTCATGGTGACATTAAAATATATTTTTATTATTTAATCCAATGTTAGTCATTAGAATTAATTTTACTTTAAAATTGGACATAAACAAGTATCAATCTTTTGATAGTTATTGTTTCTTAAAAACACGATATTTATTTTGATAACGGGAATTAATTTTAAAATTAATTAATTTAACGTAAATGTTTTGTATTAAAAAAGACATCATTTTTGAATTTGTAATATCAAATATAGCTTATGCTGAATTTTTGATATTTTTTCTGAAAAACATCAATTTTTGATGAATAGTGAAACCACCTAGTGGTAGTTAAAAAACTGACCTTTTCATTTAAATGAAATTTTACCACTTCTGTTAATTTAATTTCGAAAATATGACATACATTGTTGTTATAAAAAATTAAAATGTGGTTGAATAAGATAAAAATAATTTTTTGTGAATATTAACTATTGACATTTATTTACCGCGGTTAAAGGTAAATAGGGTAATTTAAGGTACAAAGATTATTATAATGATTCACAATTACCATAACACTTGTCTAAACATTATAATATGAGTCATTAACGACAAAAGGAATCATTGGGTCGATTTTGGTACCCCATTGAGCCACTTGGGAGTGAAAATGACAATTTAGATTAATTAATTTAATGTGGAGTCAAAATTGACATTAACAAAAATATTTTTGTAATTAATTTTTACATGGTGTTATATAAGTCTTATTTTAAACTACAAAAAGTAATTGTAAATATAAATATATTTCCTAAATTAAGGTATTTGTTTTATAATTTTAATACATCAAATAAATTAAATTATTCATGACAAAATAATGAAGCAGCATTTACCTCATTAATAAATGATTTAAATAAATAAGATTATAATGGTTAAATTATTATCCAAAACATGTCCAATTCTGGTTGGATTATTTTATTTCGAATGTGATTCCTCATATATTTGACCTTAATGATTTTTGGTCTATTAGAAACCGAATATCATTATATTATAAATACAATTTTCACACTTTCCTAAAGAGCCCCTCATCTCCCTTATAAAAAGAAACCACTTATAAACAATTTCACAAACCTCTCAAGCCATTTTTCTTGTCCAAAATAATCTCAATTACACTCCCTACGTCCCTCTACTCCTCTATGAAGCCTTACCTTAGGCATAAGGCACTTCAAGAAGTCCTTTTATTCCAACCAAAGGGAGTTCCCCAAATTAAAGGTATCATTTTCTCTTAATTTCTTTTCTTTTATTTTACTTCTCCAACCCCTAAACTCTTTTTATTTCATTTATTTTGTAACAACACAAGTATCCTAAAAATACTAGGATGTTGTTATGAGAATTATTCGAATTAAACTAACAAAAAAACTCCATCTAATAGATGAAGAACATAATGTTTCTATTGATGGAAAACTAACACCTCACAAAACGATGATTGTTCAATTACATATTACTTCCTCTCATGGTGGCCATTATGATAGAACTATATTTATATATGATATATATTATGTCTATGATTTCATTATTCTTCTATAATTCCTAATTATATCAAGCCTTTATGGTTTCAATTGTGGGTAAATACTATAATCTTATTTGAGGAAGTGCGGACTACCGCCCCCTCAAAGTGATTTGACTCGTTAAATCCTTATTTGGGATGTATAAAGGATATCAATGATGATGTAATGTATTATATTATACTAGAATTATAATATAACTATTTAACATAATAATTTATTTCTATTAAAATAATAAATATAAATGAAAGTAGCGTTCATGTGTTTGTACGGATTACCATCTCTATGAATGATGCATTTCATTTCTTACCTCCAAATGTTATTTACTATTATAAATACATGTATATACTGAATATATATGATATATATGATATTTAAATCATGAATATCATTCTGGATACAAATCACTATTTACTACATGGACAACATGTAAATATAAGGTGTTCATTTCTTATTCAAGTAACAAATATCAACAAAATGAACGTTATTTACTTAAATGATTAAATAATGTTTATAACATGGTAATAAGTTATATAAAAGAAATAATAAACATGAAAATGTTCTTAAGAAATTAGGAGTTAACTTTATTTTATTATTCAGTAGATTAATGAACGATCGTGTCATGTCGGACGCGAGGTAAGGGACTTCGTCTCAATCTCTTTTCATTGAGGCATATTTTTTTTAATAAACGACTTTCTTTTATACACTATATAAAAAACCTTGATGTTTAAAAGGGACTATTTTCATACGAAGCATTTTACTAAATGAAAAAAATTAATTTTTCTTTTAACGGAACTAGTGACAATGACCTTCTACCACCACGAGTATTATTTTATCTTTGGCTTCCTCAACAAGCTATAAGGTTTTTTAAAGAAAATAAATACCATATACTCTTTTACGTGTTGTTGGTATTGAAAATGGTTTTGAAAATGAATTTACCATGTCAATATATTTTAGTGATATATTGTGATTGAAATGTGGAAATGTTTTCCTTCCTTTATAGTTGTTTTTCCTGTCTTATCATTTTATAATGGTACTTGGACATTTGATGGGTGATTATGTGATAAATCAAATGATGGTTGGTTCAGTGAATACCCAGACAAGTGGTTACATTATAACATCAAATGCATTGGGTATTGAAGTCGGTCGTATGGCTATTCCATTTAGAGATATGTGTGGAAGTCGACCGTATTGTTATTCCATTTTTGTATGTTTATGTCCCAAGTTACCTTTATATTTTATGAGTTCTTTATATGGGTTTTATAGTAATATTTTGGTTACAAAAGGTTAAGTAATGATCTTTTATTCATCAAAGAGTATTTACTTTTCAAAAAATGTGAAAAGTGTTACTTATGATTAAGTATTCATGGTTTATTTATTGTTTTGAAAAGCTAACATTTTTCCTTCTTTGTGTATCCCTTACTGAGCTTAATTTGATAATCCCATGTTTTGAAATGTTTTTCACAGGACATAAAGATGAACAGTTTCAAGGATTGGATCATTGAAAATTCATGCTGTCTAAAAAATGGAACTAGACATGTCTCTTTTTTTCATGAGTTTTTATTTTATGGAAAAAAAATTATCTCAGTAGAAGTGTCTATTTTGTAATATTTTGAAATGTAATAGTTATAGACTAACTCTATAAAACACTAAACCTTAAAAGATCGTCTACGTGTACAATTCATTTAATTCAATATTATGTAAGGTTTAAGGCTGGGTACTTATAGGATATCATGACTAAAATGATGATAAATAATTTCACGACAATTATTTAGATATGGATCACAAGATTTCATCAATGTATGAATAATCATTAATAATCTCAAAAAGAGATAATACAGATTCTGTAAACTATTACTACTTGGTAACATGGGATCACACTATAGATTTAAGATAAGAAAACTCAATTTGATTAAAATAACATTAAAATAATAATATTCAAGGTATAAAATATATAATTGAATTATATTCACCTCAAAAAATAGTTTTGTTTATAAAAAACATGTATCTCAAAGAAGAAAATTTTTGATAAAATTATCTTATAGATTTGGTAACTATTGAAACATTAAAAACATTAATGATTTTTAATAAAATAGGAATCTTAATTCCATTATATTCAATAATAAAAATCATATAATACATTCATGGGAATTATATACACTACACAAAAGAAAAGTGTGGGGTCTAAGGCATGTATATCATTGGAGTGTAATGAAATTACCCTTACATTGTGTCTCAAGTCCCTTTCAACTTATAATAGATTCCAATATAATAAATTTAAGTTTCTTCTAATTTGTAAAGAAAAATATTATTATATCACATACCATATATGTCTTTTTTATGACATTACATTACCTATATTTTAATAAATGTATGTTAATGTTTCACTTAGTGAAATATTGTCATTGTACTTCTCATGTATCTTAATTCATTATATAATTGTTCATTAGACAGATATAATTATTGAAAAAATGTAATAGATGATATAAATATCATTTAAATTCATTATAAGTGTACTCTAATAATATATAGAATATAGAAGTATTAAATTGAATACAGTGGCCATATAGATGGTAGGTCGTATGTTTTCATGAACGATATTCCCATTTTATAATAGTATGGAAATAAAGGAAGTAAATAATATATAAGAATACATATTTATATATATCTATATTAATGTATCATTATAATATCATATATATCATATATACTTACTAAACACGTCCTTAATACATTCTATGAAGTGTTTCAATGAATCACATCTCATTGAGGTAGTTTTACTCCAGATTTCCTCAATTGAAATTATCATATTTACACAAATGAAAAGTATAAAGATATGTGTCTTAATGATATTAAATAAGACTATTTGTATTGTAAATATTTTATATAATAAATATAAATTTATTTTCCAACATAATTTAAAACATTGGTGGTAGTAAAGGAAAAAATGAAAAAGAATAGTTTTGTGAGGCAGTAGTTCACCGTACACATAAATAGTCTGTTTGTTACCAATTAGATGGAAGTTTTTTTAAATGTAGGTAGAAAATAATATGATAATAAATTATTGCATATTTTGGATACCAGTTTTATTATACAATCCTGTGATAATAATAAATTAGGGAGTAGAGATTGAAAATAAAAGAAAGGAGTTTAAGGGATGGTGTTACATCTAAATTGGGTAAATTATTTTGGATATCTCCAAAATTCATCCTTGGAAGAAATTATACCAAAAGGGAGGATTTAAGGAGGATTTTAAGTATAATGGGAGACTACATGGGATGATTTTGGATGAGCAAAAATTTCTTGATATATTTTTTGAATATGGAGGAGAGGAGGCCTCTTTATAGTTGATTAAGAGTGGCGCTCTAGGAATACATTAAAAAAGGAATTACATACTCATTATTCACATGTCATGTGGCTACCATAAAGGAACAATCTATAAAAGGGAGGATAGGGGTGAAATTTTTCTATTAAATGGCTCTTTTATAGGTTCCTTGGTCACTTGGGAACTTAAGATTAATGTTTAGTCCCATGTTAATATTAATCTTACCTTAATCATTATAATTAATTATAATTACATAAAATAATATTTTTCATAACAATCTATGATGACCATATTAAAAAATATATATTATGTTGGTTCTAAATATGGAATGGATTTTTGCAAATTTCAATCACAATTATGGTAGAAATTAAATTAAATTCAATATAGTAGACGATATAATAATTCAGGTTTTCATATTGTTTCTACTACATATATAATGTGTTTATTGATGCATAGAAACTGAAAATTAATCAATATTTATCTCATATAAACTCCAATTTATAACATCTATATATCAATGTGTCACTACTAATGAGTACATAAATTCATAAAAATATATTAAAATAGGAAGGATTGTTCGCAACGGTATATATTCTATAGATGTTCAAGGCCTGGTTGTATGTATAATACAATCGATCAGTGGGATGGAATGCTTAGGTGAGGTAGTATGGTTCAATTATGTGATGAGGGGAGTTTCTTGGAGATTGTGAGTTTTTATTAAATTAGGTAGTGTGGGATGGTGTGTTAATGTTTTATGGATGAATATGGGATTAGTTTTAGGTTATAAGGCTGAATAGGTTGTTAATCATAGCGACTATATAATATGTAGAATATATTTTTTATGATTCCCATGATATATACCAATCCATCTTCAAAAAACTTACACATCACATATTTGAAAACAATCGGTGGAAATGTTGTTGTTGTTGGAGTGGCTAGGGATTTTAATAATATTGTGCGAAAATGGATTATTGTGGCAAGGACTGGCCCTCATTGGTATTATAATCTCCTAAAATATATGTTTAAACATAAAAACATATATAAATATTTTCCAAATTATAAAGTAACCCCATAATTTTAAATAAGAGAATGAAAATGAACTGGAATATACATAATGACATAATGGAATGAAATGTATAAACTCTCCCATGTTCTAGGAGAAGTATGTAATATAATTCTCTCCCATGATTGTCCCCTTATTCCTTTAATAATATCATAGAAAATAATTAATCAATTTAATTTCCATATTAAATTGTTTCATCTTGATAGTGGATATATATATTAGATGGTCATTAAACACTATAGTACTCTGGATATCTCCACTATACAACCAAGTATTTATGACCAAAAAATAAATAATAAAATGTAATGTGATATCAAGCAATGATATTATAATCTAAAAAATATTATTTGTGAAATGATAACCATTTACTATTTATATTATTTTTTGATTTCCAAATAATTTTGTGAATTGTTCACAAATTTATATTATTCATTTATACTATGAAATACATGACATTAAAATCCTACCCTTACACTAAAATATATTAATTAATGGTTATTGTACTAATTTTAATGATAATTTATTATAATTCCCTATGCTATTCCTGAAACATTGTTGAAATTGTTGTTTAGGATACTCGTATACCTCTGTACTAACAAAAAGGTTGTCATATAAATAATACAATTTAATTAGTTCATGGAGCGTCAAATCATTCAAATATTTTTTTATTATTTCTATATCATGTATATGGTGGGTTACCAATTTATTGGTACCCCTGAAATTGACTAGTGACTGGTTATACATTGTTTTAAATAGAAGGAAATGACATAAGTGGGATTTTCTATAATTTTCACTATAAGTGGGTAGGATTGTTTTGGGTTATTTTGTTGGGTTTTTCTATGAAAATGTGTCTTGGTATGGTGTATTTATTGGTTTTGGTTTGTTATCTTTCCAAAATGGGACTTTTCAAGACACTCATTATTTTTCATCATCTAGTAGGAATAACAGAGGTTTCTAGAAAAACATATATATTTGTTAAACACACTGGAATAGTTCTAAAACATTGAATTTATTTGTAATCAATTTTGATAAGGTTACAATGTATTTTGTAGAATAAGAGTCATGTTTTTATGAGATGTTTGATGACAGTTGGTGAAGTGTTGTGAAGGATCTATACTCATTTGGTGAATTTTAGAAATTATTTGTTTTGAATGAAAAATAAAAACGCCTTTAAACCATTGTACTTTATATTTGAATTTATTATAATGTCATTTAAAAGTTCATATGGTTTAATTCTGAGTCATCTGAATGATAATATTTATTTTATAAGGTTTTCATATAACATTATATGAAAGTCCCATTATCATTTTAAGGTTAATTATGTACCTCATAACGTATACTAACATTTATATTTTTCATACAATTAGAAACAATTTCAATAGTTTATCGTAAGTTACAAAAAAATTGTAGGATTATTTATCCCAAAAATATTAATTAAATAGTAAAGGGTACCTCATAATGATAATTTATATCTCATAAGAATAGTTTACATTGGTAAACATACATGTATATTAGATTAAACCTAAAACCAAATAAAATTTTAATCTTTTTTCATGTGTTAAACATAAAAATGATTCAGATGAGTTTTCATTCAAAAGGGGAAGGATGAGTGAAGCCTAAAATTATTATTTGATGTGAGTGAAAATTGTACATTAAAAGAAATTTACATATCTAAATGTTTGATGAATTATATTATGGAATGAATTCAACATACCAAGGGATTTTTTAGATCATTTAAATTTTGAAATATAATGAGCCTATTAGATATTTATATGAATATAATTTTAGAGATTTTAATGATATTTAAATAAATTAAAAAGGAGTTATTTTTTTAACTGGTAATAATATTCGAATTAGAATATTTCACTCACATGGATTGAGTAAAGATGCATTATTTTCATTATATAAAAGTTAATCACTTTGTTAGTTGAATATAAAATGATAAATTAAAGAAGTATTAAAGGTTAGATAATTTCACTGTTGATATTATGAGACAAGGGGGAAATAATTTATTGAACAAATAAAAATAATAAGAGACCAATAAGGGGAAAATCTATTTAGGATCATTAGTTCCATGTAAGGACTTTTTTTTGTGGAGCCAAATTCTTTGGAAGGAAAAAATGATTGTACTATTGATAATTTAATAATTCGTACATGATAGAATATTATTTTCGAGTAATACAGAAATCTCATGGAGGAAGATCATCAGTAGTTACCAAAGAAAATATAATATACATTTTATCATTAATAACACTTAATGAAATACCTGTAACCACCAAAAAATTCCATGAATAAAGAGAGATAGAAGGTAGAATGGTAGATTGTTATTATTGTATGTGGGCAACTTTATGTATCACCATATTAATTTAATATGTATTTAAAATTAGAATAATTTCATTGTTTTTTATTTCTTGTGATGCACACAACACCAAACTAAAATGAATAATAATTTATATAAAAAATATTCAATGACAAAAAAATATGTCTTAAAAAAATAAATATTATAAATATATTGTCATAATTTTGAATAAAAATGTTATAATTAACATTAACAAAAAATTATTTTTCTGAAACTAATGTAATGAAGTATGATTTGTTGTTAAATTTTATAATTTAATTAAATTACACCATTATAATGTAATTACAAAAATAAATGAAATGTTTTAAAATAATTTTTTATATGCATGAAATAATTATTTAATAATAAGATGACTCCCTTTAATCATTGATGGAAAAAAAGAAATGTATTATTTAAAAATGTTGTTTTTTGTATATTATATATGTTACATTTTAAAGATACATGTATAAATTTAAGGATAAGAATTTGATAAAATTTAAACTTTTAGGATTAAATTAATAAAAATATCTTGTGGTGAATTTTAAGGATTTTCAAAAATAGTTGATTTTTAGTGAATAGAAAAAAATATCTTTATTCAAAATACTATAACATTTTTATAATAAAAATTGTATAAACAAAGAAAAAATTTATTAGACCAATTTCTTTTAATAATAATTATTTATGATTTTAAATAAATAATTTATAAAATTTGTAAAATTTCTAATCTTATAGATGACTTTTTGGAACATAAGTTATATTTAATTCTAATAAAAACAACATGGGTTCTCTGACATTAGTTATATATTAAAAATGGTGAATTTATTTCAAAATTTAAAATTTTAAAAAAATTTCTCTATTTAATGTTAAACTAATATATTTAATGAAAATCAATATTATATTTTATTTTGGTGTAATGTTATTTTATACTAAAAAATGTATCTTTTTTCTAAAAAGTATTATTACTGTGTTTTGTGCATATATATTAAAATTATTTTAAATACCCTATATAAATTGAATAATATTAAAAAATTAATATTTGAAATCATTATATTAATTTTATATAAAAATTTCATCTTATATTTTATCAAAGAAATTAATTTACGTGGGTACAAGTTAGTAACTATAATTTTTTTTTAAAATAAGGTAAAAGGATGAAAATAATGTGATACAACCAAAATTTTCCTAAATCACTTTTCCTATAATTATTTTTTTAGTGTACGTAAAATCAACAAGATTAATTTTGAAATTTATATAATTTGGTCCCACTTTCTACTGTCAATTAAACTTATGTTATTTAACATCAAGAGTATTATAAATAGTTCCACACCTCTCACATATAATATAATCCCCCCTCTATCCTCCTAAAAGGACACAATTGCATTATCTTTAAGATTATGACCACCCTAAATTATATACCATATAATAATATTTCATTTTTATGAACCTATTTCCAGAAACATAAGCCCTCAGTTTCTAATTTATAGAAGATTTTTTAAAAGGAGGATAAATATCTCAATGTATATAAAATTTGATTCATGATTTTCATTCTATATATCGGTCAACAAAAAACTATTATTTATTATTTATATCATTAGTAAAAAAATAATCATTAATCTTCTTTAAATGATTTTTATCATTACCATATAAAATATTGCTATTGAATTAGTCCTTTTAATGGGCTATGGTTGTGGTTAGTTTTACCACATAAATTAATGATTTTATAATGTTTTTATCACTAATGACTGAGTAATAACAGATACTAACAATATAATGTAAATTAAGTAAATTGAATATATTATATGGATTTGTAATTGGTATATATGAAATTTTTATTCACTAATAAATTCAATTCATTTTATGGAAATTTTTTTAAAAAAACTTGTTTATATGATTTTCATTCAAATCATCACTATCAGTTCCATGAAATACAGAAGTGAATCCCGAGATATAAATATATTATAATATAATAATTAATTAAACTTATATATATGATGAAACCCTGACCATGGTGAATGGACCAAAATCATCGAATCGAGACATGCATCTAAATGTGAATAGTTGAATTTTTTTTTGATTTTAACAATGAATTGCTTCTAAATGGGAAAAAATATGTTATTATTGAATGGTGTATAGTAATATAATTTTAAATAAGTTCATAATATATATATTTATAATTAATATTACTTTTTATTCATTATTTTGGACAAATTTTAATGAAGGCGTTTTTGGTATTGGGTTTTGATATCAATTTCACATTACCAGGACTTCATTCATATTACACAATAATTTTATATTGTACTATATATACCCTACATATTATACATATTATATCGTGAATATATTTATAGTATTTGTATTTTAGGTTACTTATCTAGTAATTTAAATCTAGGATTTTTTGATTTTATAATATACATGGGGATTTAATTTATATTATTTTCATTAAAACTTGTGAACCCTTTTAACTAAACCATTCTCATCAATATCCATATTCAATATATTATTATAAAATTGTTCCTATCTAGAAATAAATTATTTTATGAGTTTAATTTAAAATTTATTTTTATTTTATATTGGTTTAAGAATGATAGTTTTTAAATTTTTTGTATGGGTAAATTTTGAATATCGTTATAATGGTGAATTTTTTTTAACATTTGCTGATTAAGTACATTTTCCAAAAATCATGAAAATTATTCATAATTAATTTTTAATTAATTGTTACCCATATTTTTAAAAGAAATATTTATTTAAATTATTATCATAATAATTTTTTAATGCTACCCAATAAAAAATATAGTTTTTATTGTTTTTAAAATGGTATTTTTATTCATTTTAAATGTTATTTTCATTTATGTAATCATAACTTATGGATTTCTATTCTCCACTGGTGGTATTATCTGATGATACTACACACATTTCTTTTATGGATGGATAATTATTATTTTTAAGGATGTTATCATAAAACCAATTTATTTTCCTTTGGTTAATTAAGATATGGAGGAATGGTGAATGTTTTTATGTCTTTTTAACACACACACATATATAGTTTTCATTATATAAGGGGTGGACATAGAATTATATATCCATATAAATAATTGTTTAATAATTATATTCAATGAGATAACATTTATATGAATAGAATGTGGACCCAATCAAATAAGTGGATATGTCCCCAATGGTTTTAGTAGGAATAAGTAGTGAAGTCAATCAACTTTGGGAATTTGTCTTCTCATTGGTAATGGAATTAGATATGAGAAATTATAATGACACATGTTCTATATTAATATATATGCACCTAAATTTTATTATATATTCCCATGACAATATTATAGTGTAATAACTACTGATTAATTTGAGTTTAATGACTTTTGTAAATCCTATCATATGTTACAGAAAATATTTATTCTATGACTAATGATTTATAAAATATGAATTTTTGGGAGTAATATTCATATAATATGATCATATATATAGATTATTTTATTGAATACTTATTCATATTTATTCCCACTATTGAAATTTGATTGTTATCTCCCATGCTCACCCTCACTGAGAATCTAAGCTCACACATTATTCTGTTTAATTTACCTTTGGTTATGAAGAATGGTGTTACGTAAGGTATATCTAGAATGGTATTACTTTTAATTCGTTTTTGGAAGAACTGTGGATGAATGGTTATGAAATAATATTTTTAATTATTTAATCTTCAATGAAAACAATTATTTGGGTTTTTTTAGTGATTTTTTTTAGATTTAAGGAATATTTATCTAATAAGATGTAATATGAATATATATTATGCTTATAACACATTAAATTTTGATAAAAAAGATACTATTTAGAAATCATAAAGAATATTGTAACATCCCACGTAAAAAAAGGATAAGAAATATTCCATAATTATTCATATTTTATTATTCAGTATTCTACATTAATAGTGTTTCTATGTTCGATGGCGTACCCGATACGTAACAATGAGTTTCATTGAAATCACACATTGCACACCAATAATATAATTATATCATTTCAAATTAATGATAATGAGTAGCCATTGTATTGGAATAATTTAACATAACTAACTAGAATATTTTAATAAATGTTAAATATTTTTACAATTTATTTAAAAAAAGTTAGAGGCATAAAATGTAAATGAATATAATTTTAAGCATAATTTTCCTTAAAAGGTTGATTAAATGCCTTTAGATGGTGAACCATATTTAAATCAAGTTTAGGTCACTTTAATATATTCTATCTGTCAAAATGATATTCTTTTTTATAATTTGGACATCAAAATTTTTTTGTGTAATTTTTTTTTATTTTTCTGATAAAATACATTTTTATGAATAGTGAAAAATACTATATTTTAATTCAAAAGTTCTTTTTAATCTAATTTATTTATATAGATAGGTTATATATTTAGTTGGTTTTAATGTGTAATTACAATACATTTTTATGATTTAATCCAATGTTGGTCATTGGAATTAATATCACTTTGAAATTAGACATAAACAAGTATAAATCTTTTAATAGTTATTGTTTCATAAAAACACCCTCTTTGTTTTGATAACAGGAATTAATTTTAAATTTATTAATGCAACATATATGTTTTTAATTTGGTAAAATGGACAATTTTTTTGAATTTTTAATTTCAAATATATCTTACGTTGAATTTTTGGTAGTTTTCTGAAAAACACCAATTTTTTAAGAATAGTGAATCCACTAAGTAGTTGTTTAAAACCGACATTTTCATTTAAATTAAATTTAACCGCTTTAGTGGACTGGATTTCAAAAATCTAAAAAACAATATTGTTATTATTATGTAAAATGTGGTTTAATAAGATGAGAATATGTTTTTTTGAATAGTAACTTTTGATTTTTATTTACCGTTGTTATAGGTAAATAGGGTAATTCAAGGTAAAAGATATATTATATTAATAAAAAATTACATTAACACTTTTACTAACCTTATTTTTTGTGACATTTATGACCATGGGAATCATTGGTTTTATTTTGGGTCCCCTTGGTGCCACTTGTGATTAATAATGACACTTTATATTATTTAATTTAAAGTAATGACATAAACAAATATCTTTTATGAAATTAATTTTCACAACAGTTTATATTAGTTATCTTTTTTACTACAATTATTCATTAGGAAGCTAAAACGATTTCCTACATTGTGGTATTTTTGGTATAATTTTTATTCATCATATAAATTAAATTATTTATGATACAATAATGAATCAGTAATTACCTCGTTTTTAAATGATTAAAATAAATAAGATTATAAATATTAAAATAATATACAAAACATGTCCAATTATTATTGAATGATTCTATTTCTAACTTTAGTAATCTTATAAATATATTTAATGAGTTTTTGATATTTAGAAACCGATGATATGTTTATAATAAAAAAAATATGAGAAAACTTTCCTAAAAGGATCCACCCCCCATTATAAAAAGCCCTAACATTTAACACATTCCTCACACCTATCAAGCCCCAAGGATCGTCTAAACCCTGCCCAAATAAGATCTCAACATCTATATCCTACTCCTAGAAGCCTTATCTTAGTAATAAGGCACTTCAATAACTTTTTTTAGTTCAATCTTATGGGAGTTAACTAAAATAAAGATAATAGTTTCTCTTAACTTCTTTTATTTTATTTTACTTATACGACCCCTAAACTCGTTTTATTCATTTATTTTTAAAAACACACATATTCTCAATATACTAGGATGTTTTAATTTGTATTATTCTAACTACACTAACACAAACCTCAATCTAATGGGTGAAGAACGTAAAATTTCTGTGAATGGAAAACTAACACCTCACGAAACGGTGATTGTCCGATTATCATATACTGCCTCTCATGGTGGAAATTAACATGATACTAAATTTATTTATGATATATATTATGTTTATGTTTTTTAAGCTTATTTATTTTAAGTTTATATCATACATTTATGGTTTCCATTATGGGTAAACACGATAATTTCATTTGAGGAAGTGCGGACTACAACCCCCTCCAAGTGGCATGGCTCGTTAATTCCATATGCAAGATGTATAATGGATGGAGTTAATGATATTATATATTATATTATATTGGAATAATAATATAATTATTTATCATTATGTTTTAATTCCATTAAAATAATATATTTAAATGAATGTAGTGTTAATGGGTACGTACGGCTTACCATCTCGATGAACATTTCATTTCATTTCTTAACTCCAAATTTTATGTAATATTATAAATACATGTATATACTGGATATATATGATATCTAAATCTTGAATATAATTCGGGATATAATGAACTTTTGACTATGAGAACAACTTTTAATTATAAGACGTTCATTTTTGACTCAGTTACCAAATATCGACAAAACAAACGTTATTAACTTAAATGATTGAATAATGATTATAACATGGTAATAAGAGATATAAAATGAATAATAAACTTAAAAATGGTTCTTAAGCAATTATAACCTAACTTTAGTTTATTATTTATGAAATTAAATAATGAACTGATCAAGTTAGACACGAGGTAAGGGACTTCATCTCTATCTCATTTCGTTGTGGCATATTTTCTTTTAATACATGTTTTTGATTGATACTCTTTATAAACAACTTTTACATTTTCTTTTATTCAAAATGAATCTTTTTTTAAGAATTGTTTTACTAAAAGACAAAAAAAAAGAATGTTTCTTCATAACATAAGTGGTGACAATGACCTTTCCGCTTCCACGAGTATTATTTGATCTTTGGATTCATTAATAAGCAGTAATGTTTTTAAAGGTAAAATAATATCCATATACTCTTTTTTATGTATTTTATTATTGAAAATGGTTTTGATAGTGTATTTTCCATATCAATATATTTAAATGATATATTGTGATTGAAATTTTTAGATGTTATCTTTCCTTTATGTTTGTTTTATGTGTTATGAATTTGTTATTGTTCATGGACATTATTTTCGTATACTGGTGGTTCCATGATAAACCTAGGGCAGGTGAGCTCAATATTTCTCTCCAATTCATTGGGTAACATGACAGAGGTAAATGAGAATGTTTCTCATATGTGGTTTAGAGAATATACTGTGATGGGTATAAAAAATGTAACTCCCTATATAGCTATGATAGATACAATGTAAGTATGATATGAATGCCACAAGTTACCTTTATGATTTATGTTTTCTATGTGTTATTCATATATCTTATAATCTTATGAGATATGTTAAAGAGACTATGTTATATATTCAATGATGAACTAATGTTTTTTTATTTGTTTTATAACCCTTACTGAGCTTTTTATGCTCATCCCATGTTTTGATATGTTTTTCAAATGAACTGAAGATGAATTTTGTCTAGGATGGGACCAAGAAAATGTCACGATATCTAAAACCTGGGACTAGATATGACTATTTTTTTCAATATTGTTTATTTTATGAAAAAATTGAAAATGAGTAGAAGTGTCTACCTTGTAATTTTTTGAGATGTAATGTAATATGTATGACCTAATTCTCTAAAACTATAAACCTGAAAAGATTCTTAAGGTGAATTATTAATTTAATTAATGATTATATAATATTTTAAGATCGGGTCCTTATAGTTGGTATCAGAGGTCGGTTTAGATAAATTTAGGATTTAGGAAATTGTTAAATTAATATTCATAAATTAATTTATATTAATACTGTAATGATATATCATTTCAAGATTAACTTGTTGCATCACCTAAGATATATATTTTTTGTTTAGAATGGTTTTCCATAGAGGAAATAGGGCAGCATTGTTGGGAAAACATTAGGAGGAAGACAACCATCCAAATCAACAAAATGAGATAGTTGGAATTGGAACTTAACAGTTTCTTCTAGTGATGGCATAATTGAATCAGGCTATAAATGGTGGAGGTATCCATGCAGGAGATCATCCCGATCAACCATAGAGTAACATGTTAGTAGTGGATCATTTCACGAGGCAACATACCACATCATTCAAAGGATCATCTAACCCTATGCTAGTAGAAGGGTGGATTAAAGCACTGGAGAAAATTTTTTATGTCATGGGATATTCATAACATCAAAAGGTTAGTCTGGTTGTTTACCATATTGAAGGTGGAGCTGATCAGTGGTGGTCAATGGTGAAAAATATCAGGGATAGTGAGGAGATTAATTCTATTTATTGGGATGATTTCAAAGGTATGATTTTGAGAAATATTTTTCTATCGTAGTTCGTCTTAGGATGGAGAACAAAAAACCTAGAATTGACACAGGAGGATGAATCAGTGGATACTTATGAAGAAATAATTACTCGACTGTCAAGGTATGATCCAAATTTCATACTATATATATATAGTAAAATCCACCATATTTACTCATAACGATAGCCAATGTATCGAAGGGATTTAGCTTTTTGTGAGTTCAAATGTTATGAAAAACATGTTCATTGGGCAGAGAAGGTGGAAATGGGTTTCCCGATGATATGGTGTACTTCAACAAACAACAGAATCAGTAGTCGAGATGGCAGATGAAAGGGAAGAACCCTTCAAAAATGTCTGATGGTAAGAATCTAATGCCTATAGTTTTTGAAAATGGTTATAAAAAGCATGGTGCAGAATGTCTTTTGAATTCAGGTAAGTGCTACAGATGTGGTAAAATCATACATATGGCTTGTAATTGCACTGAAGAAGATCAAGGTAATTATAATAAAAAATATTATTTATAGTTAGTAAAATGTTTTAAGTGCAATGAAATGGGTCATTATACTAATGGGAGTCTAATGAAGAACTCGACTGAGGGAAAGAAGCTGGACTACAAGAAAAAATGGGTGGTGAAATCCTTTGTAACTACTTTAGCAGATATTAGGCCATCAAATGAAGTAGCGTCAGGCACATTGTTTGTTTGTTCAGATTATGCCAATGTGTTGTTTGATTCGGGGTCTACACATTCGTTCATTCTTGAGATGTTTTATAGCAAATTAGGAATTCCATATCAAGATATTAATCATGAACTTGTTGTAAAAACACCAAGAGGAAATGTTAAAACAAAAATAAATTATAAGAACCTCCATATCCTTGTGTGCGGAAAGAATCTACATGTAAACCATATTGTTTTGCCTCTAGTAGAGTTTTATGTTAGTTTGGGAATGGAATGGATTTTTGTTTATTATGCTAAGAAAGACTGCAAAGTTAAAGAGGTTTCTTTTTAGAAAGATTTTCAGTTTGCGTACAAGGATGAACCCTTACTTTTGATAACCTATCAGGATGCTGAGAAACTTGTAAAAGATGGAAATGAATGTTAACTTTCACATATTGTTGAAAACAAAAGAACCTTCCAGATTAATGATGTGCCAGTGATAAATGAGTACCTTGATGTTTTTACTGATAAATTTCCTGGTATTATACCTAATAGGGAATTTGAATTTACTGTTGACTTAGTTCCTGATGCTAAGCCAATTTCAAAACCCCCTTATCGAATGGCTCAAATTGAACTTTTAGTGACAATGAATCAATTGCAGTAGTTATTAGATAAAGGTTTCATTCGACCTAGCACAACACCATGGGGGTGCCCTTGTCTTGTTTGTTAAAAATAAAGATGGTTCAATGAGACACTGCATTAATATAGAGCAATGAATGACATCACTGTTAGAACAAGTATCGTTTGCCTCATATCAATGATTAATTTGTTTGGCTCTAGGGAGCTCAGTATTTTTTGAAGATTGATTTGTGGTTGGGGTTCCATCAATTGAATGTAAAAGAATTAAAAATCTTGGAGATCACATTTCGTACTAGATATGAACATTATGGATTTGTAGTTATTCCTTTTGGATTAACCAATTTGTTTGATATATTCATGGATCTTATGAATAGAATTTTTTGTGAATTATTGGATATGTTTTTGGTTGTGTTCATTGATAACATTTTGGTTTATTCTGAAATTAAATAGGAGAATAAAAGTAATTTAAGGGTTCTCTTGCAAACCATAAAAAAACCATTTGGGAAGTTCTTAAGGTGTGAATTTTGGTTAGAATTTTTTTTCCAAGGTCACATTGTTTCAAAAAATGGAATAACTATTGATCCTACTAAAAAACGTTTTGGAAGAATGGCCAAGACTCACAAATATAACTGAGAATAATTGTTTTCCTGGTTTGGCAGGTTATTACATGAGGTTTGTTGAATTGTTTTCTCTGTTATCTAGTTCACTGACTATGTTATCTATAAAAGGAATTTAGTTTGTTTGGAAAAAATAATGTTATGATTATTTTCATGAATTGAAATGAATATTGGTGAATTCTATAGTTTTGGAAATACCTTTTAGAAATGGTGAGAATTGTATTTATAGTGATGTTTCATTGAAAAGACTTTGTTTTTTATTTATGTAGAATGATCAGGTAATTTCTTATACTTCACGTCAGTTGAATCTTCATGAGTTAAATTACACCCACATGATTTGGAATTAGCTGCTATTTTGTTTCTATAAAAATAGAGAGGAATCATTTGTATGGAGTAAAATGTGAAATATATATTGACCACCAATGTTTGAAGTATATATTCACTCAAAAATAATTGAACATGAGACATAGGAGATGGTATGAATTAATACATGATTAGGATTACACGATCCATTTCCATCCGAGAAAAGAAAATACAGTGGCTGATACATTGAGTTGAAAATGTAATGCTTTATTAACCATTCTATGTTGGGATCAAGATCCTCTGGTTTTTTATTTGATAAAATTTCTAATAGAAGTTGGTAGTGCAAAAAACTCTTATGTTTTGTTTCAAGTGTCAGTAAAATCATCTCTATCAGATATAATAATTAAAGTGAAGAAGAAAGACAATGAGTTATAGGAAAAAGTAGAGTTGGTTAAAAATGGTAAGTTACCTAAATTTAACATTAATAATGATTGTTTTTCGAGGTTGAGGGAGAGATTATGTGTGACTTGTGATTCAAAATTTAAGAATGAGTTGTTATGTGAAGCTTATAGTTCTCCATTTTTAGTTTATCCTGGTTTTACTATGTTTTACAATGATCTTCGTGAGTATTACTGGTGGGATGGTAAGAAAAAATATATTGCTGATTTTACTAGGAAGTGTTTGACATGTCATCAGGTCAAAGAAGTGAAGCAGTTACTGAATGGGATGCTTTAGTCTTTGCTAGTTCCAAAGAGGTAATGGGAGAATATATTTATGGTCATCATTGCGGAATTACCAAAGAAATCTCGATGTAATAATGAAATCTGGGTTATTGTTGATCAGTTGACTAAATCTGCTCATTTTCATTTTATTCGAGATAATTTGTCTCCATATTTTCTTTCTCGATTGTATGTTAAAGAGATAGTCAGGTTACATGGTTCTCCCCTCTCCATTGTATCTATTCATGATTCCAAATATACTTCTATATTTTGGAAAGGCCTTCAAAAGTTGTTGGGTACTGAATTAAATTTTAATATATCTTTTTATCCGCAATAAGATGGGCAATCCAAAGGAACAATTCATACCATGGAGGATATGCTATGTGCTTGTTCACTGGATTATTAGGGATGTTGGGACCAACATATTTCATTGGCTAAATTTTCTTATAATAACAGTTTTCATTCTAGTATACAGATGGCTCCATTTGAGGCTTTATATGGAATGAAGTGTCGAACTCCAGCTTTTTGGGATGATGTAGGTGAAATGAAGATGATGGGACAACAATTGGTTGAATAGATGGCAGAAAAGGATTAATTAATTCAAAAGCACATGAGAACAGCTCAGAGCAGGTTGAAACATTATGCAGATAATCGGTGGAAGGATATTTCTTTTGAAGTTCGAGATCATGTCTTTCTCATGTTTCCCCATGGAAAAGTGTGATGCATTTTCGTAAGATAGAAATGTTGAGTCTGTGGTTCAATTGGACATTAGGAAATCCTGGAGAAAGTTGAATCAGCTATGTACATAGTGTCTTTACCTCCATGTTTTTTCCAGGTACACATTGTTTTTCATGTTTCAGTGTTGAGAATGTATATTCCAGATCCGTCCAATTATTTAAGTCCAGAGGTAGTTCAGATGGAAGAGTGTCTTTCTTATGAGGAACAACTTGTCTATATTCTTGACCTTAGAGTGAAAGTGTTGTTGAATATGTTAATTCACTAGGTCAAGGTGTTGTGGAAAAACCATATGGTTGAAGAGGCAACATGGGAATCTGAAAAGGCTATGAGGCATAAATACCCCCATTTATTTGATAAGTGAATATAATTGTGAGGAAAAAATATTCCCAAAGGAAGTAAGGATTTAACATTACAATAAACTAAATATTAATATATTTTCCATAATTATTCATATTTGTGAAATGAATATTAATTTTTCTTTAATGGGGTTGCTATGTTCGATGGCGTACCCGACCCAAAAAATGGTTTTATTTGAAAGCATAAATTGTACACTAATAATATATTTATATTATTATAAATTTCAGTTAATTTTTAGATATTATATTGGGTGGAATAAATTGAACGAGCTATAATATTATTATACATGTTTGTTAAATGTATTTACATTTATCCAATAAAATTTAGTGCAATAAAATGTTAATTAATCTAATTTTTAGCATAATTTACTTTAAAAGAATGATATACCACCATTTGATGGATACCCCTATTAAAATAATGTCTGGTCACATTAATGTGTTTTATTTTACAAAATAAAATTCTTCTCTATAATCGGGAAATCAGATTTTACATTGGGTAAATTTTTGTTATTTTTCTGATAAAATTCAATTTTTTATGAATAGTGAAAAATAAATTATTCTAATTTAAAAGTTCCTTTTAATGTAATTTTATTTATATCGATATATTATATTTTTAATTGGTTTAATATTTTAATTATATTTTTTACCATTTAATTCAATGTTGGTCATTGGAATTAATTTTACTTTGAAATTTTATATAAACAAGTATCAATCTTTTGATAGTTATTGTTTCTAAAAAACACGGTATTTGTTTTGACAATAGGAAATATTTTTAAACTAATTATTTCAACATATATTTTTAGAATTTGGTAAAATAAAAATCAATTTTTAATTTGGAATATCATATATATCTTGGGATTAATTTTTGTTAGTTTTTTGAAAAACATCAATTTTTTATGAATTGTGAAACCACTAAGTAGTAGTAAAAAATTGGAATTTTCATTTAAATGAAATTTTAACGGTTCTGTGAATTGAATTTTGAAAATATAACATAAATATTTGTCATTGGTAAATAAATGTCATTCAATAAGATGAAAAAAAAATTTGGTTAATAGTAACATTTGACTTTTATTTACCATAGTTAAAGGTAAATAGGGTAATTCAAGGTAAAAAGAATATTATAATAATACAATATTTCCTTAACACTAGTATAACCATATTTGTTGATAAATTTACGACCATGGACTTTGTTGGGTCCATTTTGGGTCCCCATGGAGCCACATGGGAGTGATAATGACACTTTAGATTAATAAATTTAAAGTGATGACAAAAAATGACACAAACAAGTATCTTTTAGTAAATTAATTTTAACCATAGTTATATAAGTTAAAATTTCAACAATATATATTAATTTGAAATATAAAAATATTTCCCACATTATGATATTTATTTTATTGTTTGTATACATCATATAAAATAATTCTTTATGAAACAATAATGATGCAATATTTACCTCATTAATAAATGATTTAAGTAAATAAGATTATAAATATTATAACGATATATAAAACATGACCAATTCTTATGGGATTATTTTATTTCAAACATGAGTCATCGTATATTCAACTTTAATGTGTCTTGGATGTTTAGAAACTGAAGATATGTTTATAATAAAATAATATTTGCAAACTTTCTTAAAGAGCCCCCCCCCAACTTATTAATATCCCTCACTTCTAACCCATTCGTCATGCATCTAAAACACCATGGACTATCCAAAACCTGACAAAATTAGCTATAAATATCTCTCTCCTTCTTCTATAAGCCTTACCTTAGGTAGAAGGCACTTCAAGAAGCCCTTTTGGTTCAAACCAAAGGTAGTTACCCAAATTAAAGGTTTCAATTTCTCTTAACTTCTTATCTTTTATTTTTCATCTACAACCCCTAAAATATTTTTATTCCTTTCTATTATATAAAAAATATCATCAGTATAATAGTATATTTTTATTATATTTATTCAAACTACACTTATACACAACTCCATCTAAGGGTTCAAGAACATACTGTTTATGTGAATGGAAAACAAACACCTCACGAAACGATGATTCTTCATTTATCTTCCACCCCATATCATGGTGGATATTAAGATGTAACTATATTTATATATGATATATATTATTTTTTTTAATTCTGATTTTTTATTTTATATCATACCTTTATGGTCTACATTATTGGTAAACGCTATAATTTAATTTGAGGAATTGCGGACTACCACCCCCTCAAAGTGATATGACAAGATAATTCCATATGTGGGACGTATAAAGGATAAAGGTTATGATATTATATTTGATATTATACTAGAATTATAATATATCTATGTATCATTATTATTTAATTCCATTCAAATAAGAAATAGAAATGAAAGTAGCATTAATGTTTACGTACGTCTTAGCGTCTCCATGAATGGTGAATTTCATTTCTTACCTCCAAATGTTATGAACTATTATTATTAAATGTATATACTAGATATATATGATATATATGATATCTAAATCATGAATATAATTCAGTATATAAGGAAATTTTAACCATGTGATCAACTTGTAATTAAATGAAGTCAATTTCTGACTCAAGTACCAAATATCGACCAAACGAACGATATTAACCAAAATTATTACATAATGTTTATAAAATTGAATAAGTGACATTAAAGTAACAATATTCTATAAAATGGTTCTTATGAAAGTAGAAATAAAATTTAGTTTATTATTTAGTAAATTAAATAACGAACGAGTCAATTCGGACAAGAGGTAAGGTACTTCATCTCAATCTCCTTTCATTGAGGCATATTTTATTTTAATACACAATTTTATTTTATATTATCTATAAAAACCGTTGAATTTTACTTTTATTCAAAAGGAATCTTTTTCTATTAAGCGTTTTACTAAATGAAAAAAAATAATGTTACTTTTTAACATAGATGGTGACAATGTCATTTCTGCCAACGCAAGTATTATTTGATCTTCGGCTTCCTTAATAAGTCGTAATGTTTAAAAAAGGAAAATAAATACAATGTACTATTTTTACATTTTTTGGTATTGAAAATGGTTTTGATAATAGATTTGTATTTTCAATATATTTAAATGATATATTTTGATTGAAATGGGGAAATGTTATCTTTCCTCTATGTTTGTTTTATGTGTTATGAATATGTTATGGTTCATGGGTATTGATTACGTATATGGGTTGTTCCGTAAAAAAACTAGGGTTGGTGAGCTAGATATAACGTTCTAATGCATTGGGTAACGTGATGGGGGTATACATAAATGTTTTACCTAATAAATTTAGTGAATATACGATGATGGGTATTCCAAATGTAACTCCCTACATAGTTGTGATAGCTACAATATAAGTATGATATTAATGCCTTGCATTTCCTTTATGAATTATGTTGTCTACATGTTATGAATAAATCCTATGATTTAATTAGGGATGTTAAAGAGCTTATGTTATTTATGAAATGATGAACTAATGTTTACTTTCTATTCTTTATAACCCTTAATGAGATTTTTTTTCTCAACCCATGTTTTGTAAAGTTTTTCACATGGCCTATAGATGAATAGGGTCAAGGATTGGATCAATTAAATGTCTTACTACCTAAAACATGGGACTAGACATGACTCGTTTTTTCAAGTGTTTTTATTTTATGAGAAAAGTTTAACTAAGTAGAAGTGTCTAACATGTAATTTTTGAGATGTAATGTAATATTTATGGCATAATTCTCTAAAACTCTAAAACAGAAAAGATCCTCAATGTGAATTATTCATTTAAATCAAGATTATGTAACGTTTTAAGGATGGGTCCTTGTATTTATAGAGCAAATTATATGACATTGGGTAAATAAAATATCATATAAACAAGTAGGTAAAAACTCATGGGTTGAATCTTTATACATTCATGTGTTCCTTATGTAATTTCATTTCATACTATATTCAGGTAAGACCATTATATTCAATTTCAATAGATAAGATCCAACTAGGTCGTATAGTATAAATTCATTGAAAAAATTTATTAAATAAAGCCAAACTAATTAAACCCCAACTAAACAATCATCCCACCATTTTATAGGAAAATTTATGTGGTTTCAAAGCTGTTAGGTTCCCTCAATTAGATCAAATAAGTATTTAAATGGATACTTAAATTGTATCACTAATAAAGTGTCTATATTTTTAATATAAAATCTAACATTGATGGAAAAATAAGATGATTGATTTTATTTGTTATCTTTTCATTTATGTTAAAAATATATCAATACTGGATTTTCCGCACATTGATGGAGTATTTATAATTTCATTGAAATATATGAAGATTTTTAATGTTAATGGGAAATTAATTTTTTATAAATTCTTATATTTGAAAATTATTAGACAAATGAAACGAGGATTTTAATAACTCAATAATTCCAGGATAAATTGGAATGAATTTATAATGTAAATTTGAATGTTAATGAATAAAATTATTAAATTTATAAACTCATATTTAAAAATATAAATATAGTTATAAATGAAAAAATTGATGACTAAATTACAAGAGTTAAATAGATTATCAAAAAAATTTGAGGCTATATTGAATATATAGATGATACGAAATTGTAAACATGTACATGTGAAAATATCTTGATAGTTTAGTCCAAAAATATATTATTAGAAGTTTTATACAGTCATACACTTGATGAATTTAATAAAATAATCAGTACATTTTGAATCGTAAATATCCCATCATTCAAAAAGGTTGTTGAGGAAATTTATAATGAGTCCATGAAGAAAATCCAAATTACAAATAAATAAGGTGATCCATCAAGTGATTCTAAAGATGAAGTAGTGGTAAAATACTATAAAAGAATCATTTATCATATATCATTTCCAATTATATATATAATTTTTATGTTTAAAGGATAACACTCACCAAGGTTTTATAAATTTTGAGATATTAGATATATTGTGGGGAATTCACTAATTAATAACAATAATAAATATAGGGTTTGATGAAGAAGAGGGTAAAACTAATAAAACATGTGTTGAAACAAATCAAAAAATGTGAGATGATATAGTGATAAAAACATTAATTTTTGATGAAGAAAAAGAATAAGATTATTAAGAAAAGAAGAAAAGATAAATAATCAACATTAATTAAAATAAAATGATGATACATTTTAAAAATTTACAAAATTCAAGGTTCATATTACTAAATATGAGGAGGCATCGACCATGGAAGAATAAGTATGTGAGAAAATATATATGCAGTACTTTTCAAATGAAAAGATTTATTCCTATATTAAGAAAGATAAAAACAAATTTTGAAGTGGAACTGCTTGATGATGTAGGAATTAGAAAATAATACAAAAGTAAAGCATCAATACATCAAAATGAAATTTGTTTATAATGATTTGAAAAATATAATGATGAATGTTACTATGATGAAATGGGTACAAGATCATAGAGAAAATATATTCATTGATAGAATAAGAGTTAATAACAAATTTTTTTGAAGATGATAATTTTTTGAATAATATTAGTGGAAACCTTAATAGTTTTATAGAAGGTAATGATAAATCATCATTATTTTGGGAATACATGATTCCAAAAAGATAAGTAATTATAATGTTATAAAATCACAAGAAAAAAATGTTTCCAATAATAGTATATGTATATATAAAATATATTCCAATTTTAGAAATGATTAATTATATTAAATACACTTTGATATCAAGAGAATATAATAACACCTCAAGAATAACTTTTAACCATTGAAAAACCCCTATAGCGTGGAACAATAAACCAAAAATAACATTTTGGATAAAATTTCAAACAATATTTATGTGCAAGGTTGAATGTATATAAATATTTGTGTGGTGAATATGGAAAAAGTTAATATATTTAATGGTAAAATATACCATTTTAAGGGAAGTGGCATCAGTTTGGGGGAGATTTTATTTCTAATGGAATTGTAAGATCAAATGAAGTAATTCGTGACCAAAAAATAATCATTGTTTCTGAAATTTAGTTTTGATTCATCAATGAAGGAATTGTAATTCCCCAGCCCCAAACTTCCATGGAGACTGTGTGGTTTCATTGAAATCATGGTGTGTAAATTTTTTTTAAAGAGGAAAGATGAAATCAGACACATATGTTCCATTCAAGATGCTCATTTTGGTTTAGGTCCTATAGAATCAGTTACAATTATTACATTTCCTTAAAAAAAATGTCTTCATTATGATGTCACCGAATAGTTAGACTCAAATATTCTAATCCATTAAAAGAGAACATATTGAAAATTTTAGGTGAGAATACGAATACCTAGTAAAGGGTTTAAAAAAACCTAAAATACCAGTTATATCTTTTTGAAAACATTACTTCAAAAAGTTCAGATTAAGAATTTTCATAATGAATTATGTAACACATAAATCATGAAATAGAATTTATTCTAAAAATAATAAGAGTACATTTCATGGAATACTATTAGAGTTATAAGAAAACATGATCCAATTATAAGCATGCTCATTTAGAATAATATGTAAGATACAATATATCATTAATAGATATGACACGTGAATATGTTAGTTTAAAATTAATAACTAAGAGTAACACATGTTCATAGTTGTGCATAAAATAATTACATTAATTTCATCCTTGACTACTATGAAACGTACACTAGCTAATAAATTTCTCAGTACATAATAATTAATAAGCCATAAAATTTTACTTTTTTTTGATACACCTAGGTAGAGGCTCTTTAACCAAGAATATTCTCCTATTTAATACACATTTGGTTAATTAAATTCTATAAATATCTTAATCACGAATAATTTCTAGTTTATTACACAATTGATTAATTAAATTATGTAAACCAAATGTGAGAACATATAATGCCATATCTCGTCAAGACCTTGTGTCATGTTCTGAAATGTCAATGGCTTCATTCCATGACCTAATTGTCTCATAAGAACTATCGATGCATCGATGAGCTTTCATTAACCAGTCCCCAACCTATTATATCAAGTCTAATAAATTCCTCACATAATAAATAGGGTCATAAATTCAATGTGTCTTATAAAAATTTTAATATTTATTTTCTCATTTCATATTATTCAAAGTACCCCATATCACCTTAAATAATTTAATACTTACTCAATTAAAGGTCATCAAAATTTAATTTAGTTCTTCGACATTGACATATATTTAGTGAATCAGGCATATAAATGTTAATTACAAAACTGTCAATAGCATGTACATGGAATTAAATGAAATATATGATAAGCACAATATAACATATTTGATGACCACTAATGCAAAAAAAGAAATATTAGTTTTGTCACATGAAATGACAACCTTAAATTCTAAAACCATATTAATCAAATAAATATATCAATTTCATCATATATTGTATGCATAATTAATTTAAAGGTAAACCAGATATTTCATGTGGGTTATTACAAACATAAATTTCCAAACATTTTTAAATGGTATGCATATGTATATTATATCAGAAGTGTACACACAATGTTAAAAAAATTATAAAGCATGAAATTCAAAAATACATAATACCAATTATTATTTATTGAAATATGTTATTCATATATATGTATATAATAGTATAAAACCTAAAAAAGTATATCAAATAATTTATTATAATTATTAAATGATCAGGGTTTAGTGTTGTGTAAATATTTTTATACACCAGGGTGTATATAACGAGATATATTTTTATATATAAAACATTAATTCTTAAAAAATAATTATAACCATCCTCAAAGATATTGGATATCCTAAATTATATTTAGGATCCATATATATATATATATATAATTTTGAAAATTAAAATACAATATATATGTAATTTGACTTTTCCCAAGGAAGAAAATGTTTATTAAACACTTTTATGTTTTGAGTTTAAGATCATTAATTTCATTTGTGCCATATGATATAAAGGGTTAGGTTATAGAACATATACATTATACTTAACATATATACATCAATATATATATTTATTTATTAAAAACATAATAACTAAAACTATTATTCGATAGAGTGTTATGAATACATTTAAGACTGAGAATTCAGCAGCTTAAGAGGGGATTGATGGTTATATTCTCAAACATATATATACATATACATGTGTATACTTATATAAGTATATCTATATACCCAAATCGAAACATGGAAAGACAAAATCAGACCATTACATTTTAAAACATAATTGCACAACCACAATTGGTAGATATAAAAATGTGTGGATTCAAACCATATGAGTGTATGAATAAATTATATACTAGTATATACGAAATGTATATTCTTGTTTCAAAAAATATGGAAAAGGGTAATGAAAAATTAATTGGTTTGAGGAGGAGGAGAGGCTATGGGAGGCTTGCATGAAGCTTGAGTGAAGAAACAACTGAGGAGTTTTATTGTGAAACATTTTCTATTTATAAACAATATTACATAAATTATCATTAATACTACCTGATGGAAAAATAAAACCAACTTGGATTAAAAGAAATTGATTGAGGAGGGTCAGACCTTATAGAAGATCGAGCAAACAGGGACCAACCAGTCACATGAGTGAAAAATGAAAAGTTTAAAGTGGAAATACCCACTAGTGAAGTGCTTTCGGTGGAAGAAGAAGAAGGGGATGGGGAATTAAAAATGGAAAATAAACAGACAATGGTGATTAATAGATGGAAGAATTAATGGTGGAAGTGAGTTCACAGATTTTAAAATGAGATGGATGATCCAGTTTAGATCCTGAATCTATCAGATGACTATAGTAAGAGGCGATGATTTAAAAAGAAGTAACGATCATTATTAGATCCATCAGGATCATACGACAAACAAAAAATGCGTTGGATATTTGCGGCTGCTGATAGTCGAGGACTGAACCGAAACGGATGGCCCAGATCACACCCGATATGATCAAATGGCCCAGATTATATCCCGACTAACTTTTTCCACCCCACATCAAATCCTTGGGGAATTAGTAGCACTATTATAAGCTCGGGACTCTGATCCATCTCTGATATTCCTCCCCTCTCCCTCCCAGTACTACCCCATAGCAAGTTCATCTGAGAGTGTGCTTCTGCGCCAATCCACTCCATCGAGCATCCCCTCATGGTGGTGTGCTCTGGCCTATGCACATGCACCCCTTTCATGCTTAGGTAAAGATTTTCTTCCCTTGGGAGCGACCTAGAATGCACCCTGCATTTGCACTGCCCTTGGTCAATAGCTAGGGTTTTGAAGTTGAGATGCCCATCAAGGCATAAAAGGTTTCCCAAGAGGTGGCCCTTGGCTAGGTAGGGTACTCACCTAAATTTTAACATAGTAAATGTTTATTTTTTGTAAAATATAAAAATAATATTTCATATATATTTATATATATATATAGTTTCAAAAAAAATGAATCATATTCTCTAACTACATATTTTCCTTAGTTGTTTAAATTCTATAGTTTTAAAAACATTATGTGATAAATCAATGTTCAATACATCATTAAAAAAATATTATAGTGGTATTAAAAAAACTAAAAAACACATTCTTAGTTAGGATCATGGTTTATACATTCGTGGGTGAACATATTTATAAATTCCTTTCATCATATATGAAATATTTCAATTGTATTTTAAATATGTACCTAATTTTTAAATCATAATAAATACATATAAAAACTTTATAAATAGAGTTTATATGATTAAAGTTATAATTTCAATAAATTCTTTTATTGTATTAGAAAACTAATCATACTTTGATATTTTAATTTAAACCAAAATAATAAACAATAAAAATATTTATAGTCATTTTAAATTCAACTATCACTCCAAGAGGTAACAATCGAATTAAGGCCTTATAAATACGTGTATCACAGTGATACATATTTAGTACAACATGGTGAAAAATGGTTCACATAATTCCACTGATTCTCAGTGCGGTTGTCGTGGCATTGGCCATACTAATGATCATTGTGATAGATATAAAGGATCCTTAATTTCATTATAGTTTTTTTGTGGTAATGTGAAAACTTATGTGTATTATTAAATAAAATGTCTTCTTCATATTCCATATGTTTTTTTAGAAAGTAAAAAAATTAAATTGAATAAAACCATAATAGTTTTTATTACATGGGAAATAAGTTTTGGTGAATCACATTATCCACCCTATAATGAATTATGACTTCATAGTTCTAAAATATTCGTAAACATCCCAATAGTAAAACTAGGCTCACATCACCTCTGAGGTCCCTTTACCAAGAACACTACTGTGCGTAGGGTGCTGATGACATTAGCTGAATTAATAAGGTAATATTCAGCTCCGCAGTTTCCTTGGCCCAAATACACTGGGAAATACTATGGTTGAACCTATGAATAAGGAACTCAACCATCCACAGAGAGGCAAGAGAGGTGAGGAGGTAGATGATTTTAGAGTGGAAAAAATACCTATAAATACCATGTACCACGTCGTTATTGAAAATAATTATTCCATAGAGTTCATTGTACATACTAAAACTCAAGACCTAGAATAGGTATGTCGACCGATGGTCACCATCAATAGTATCTTCTATAAACATACCTATATCTCAATAGTTATCAGCCAAAGTGAAACATTGAAAAAGAAGTTCATGATACTTTCCTGTTTGTCTAAATTATCCTAATTGTGCATTTGAAAATGGTAATAGGCAAGAATGATTCCCTCGTAAAGATGAAGGATTTTTGGGCGGTTTAACACCCAATATCGTAGTTTACATTGCAGTCATAATACTGCATATGACATGTATTCCTTGGAGAAAGTCTTAATGATTAAAATATCAAACAGCTCTATAGGAAGTGATAAAAAGATTGTTCGGTGAACTCATGTCTTCTATCTGATATTTCTAGAGACATGTTTTAATCAATAAGTCATAACCATATAAAAATAGATACTTTATTTAATGTATCAAAACACATAACATTATTCAGTTATACAATGTGTACAATCCCAAGGTATTACATAACTACTCACTCACTCTCAAGACCCTAGTATGGATTTACTAACTACCTCCAAGATGAAACACCATTGGATTCAAAAGTGTTGGGGATTCACCCAATTTCTAGTAAAATAGATTCCCATTGCGGTTCGAAACTCCTCAATCCCCTGGGTCCAGTTTCAGCATTGGTAGTATGGATCAATTATATGTGGGCATCTAATGTTCTAACAATAGAAATCATGAAGTGTGTGGGTTTTGGAAACATCTCCATGAACATTCTTTATATATTAGAAACATGTTGTTTTTCTCTCGAGAATTTTTAAGTCCATGACCTGACCTTAAAGACCATATGTTACAAGTTGATAGAGGTATGATTGTTAGAGGTCATCCTCTTAGGTAACTTCTTGAATGTTAATTAGTGAAGAGATTTTTTCATCCAAGGTGATGTATTATAATAGAACATAATAATAACATACCTTACATGTATAAAAGGGAAGTTAGGCATGCATCATCTGAATGAAATAAAAGATAGATCCTCTGTGAAGTTAGCGTATGCGAGGAGAATTGGACACACAATATAGATTTTGACATGATAAATAAAGGTTCTCAAAAGATTCATATCCGTAAAAAAATGCAATGACAACTATGGTTTCTAATATTTCATTCATATAGGACAAAATGCATGATTCCTCAGCCATCTGAAAAGATTAATGAAACGACTACATAATAAGACATAAACATGTTTGAAGTATTGTTTTAATTTTCCAGGGTTATCTATACCAATCATTTGATACCAACTGTCATGCCCTGTCCCCAGATAGCCTTGAAGCCAGTGGAGTTTCGTTGATAACATTGTGTGTAATTTTATTAAAGGAAAAATGAAATCACACACAAATGTTCCATTCAAGAAGATAATTTTGGTTTTAGCCCATGAGAATAAGACATAATTATTACATTTCCATGAAGAACCAAAAATGTGTTTATTAAGCCATGACCAAATAGAGGAACTGAAATCTAAATAACCTGTAATTGAAAACAAATTAAAAATATAGTATGGGTAAATGAATTCCCAGTAAGGGGTTTTTGAATAACATAAAATACAAATTATAACTTTTTGAAAACATTCCTTTAAATTTTTTCATAAAACATTTTAATAATGAATGTAGTAACACATGGATCAGAAAATTGAATTATGTCTAAAAATCATAAGACCATATTTCATGGAATACTAATAAATTTATAAATAAACATGATCCAACTATAAGATTGCACATTATGAATAATAAGTAGGAGACATTCTAACATTAATAATTATGACACATGAATATTTTAGTACAAAATTAATAACTTAGAATAATAAATGTTTAGAGTGGAGTATAAAATAATAACATCAATTTCAACCTCGAATACAATGAAACATACACTGCTAATAAATTTTTGTATGATGAGTAATTAATAAACCCTAAGATTTTACTTTCTCAGAAACTCATGGCCAGAAGCTCTTTATCCAAGCATATTATCCAGTTTAAGACACACTTGGTCAATTAAATTTTATAAATATCTTAATAAATCAGATTTTCTTGTTCAATACACACTTGGTTAAAAAAATTATGAAACAAAACAAGGGAACATATAATGCAGTACCCTATAAAGATCTTGTGTCAAGACCTGAAATTTCAATTTCCTCATTCCATGACGTGATTGTCTTATTAGAACTATCGATGCATCGAGGGGATTTCATTAATCATTCCCTAACCTATTATAACGACTCTAATAAATTCCTTATTGGCCATATAGGGTCAAATATTCAATGTGTCCCATACCTGATTGAATATTTAATTTCTCATTTCATATTATTCAACGTGTTCTATACTACTTTGAATAATTTAATACTTACTACATAAAAGGTCAAAGAACTTAATTTATTTCATTAACATTTACATAAATTTAGTGAATGAGGCATATAAGTGTTAATTACAAAACTATCAACTACAAGTGTATGGAATTAAATGGAATGTATGATAAGCAGACTGTAGCATCTGTGATGACCATTAATGCACAGAAAGAAATACATGTTTTGTCACATGAAATGATAACCTTAAATTCTAAAACCTCGTTAATCAAATACATATTAAAATTTCATCATGGATTGGATGTATAATTAATTTAATGGTAAACCAAATATTTTATTCTGGCTATTAAACAGATAAATTTCCAAACATTTATAACTGGTATTCATATGTATTTCATATCACTAGGGTACACACTATGTTAAAAAAATTCAAAGTAAGATATTCAACCATACTTAATAACTTTATTATTTATGATAATAATTCATTCATACATATGTATATAAGGGTTGAAAACCCCAAAAATCATACTAAGGAATTATTTATAATTTATAAATGATTAGGGTTTAGTGTTGTGTAAATCCGTTTATACACCAAGGTGAATATAACGATTTGTATTTTTAAATAAAATCCTTTCATGCTACAAAAATCATATTCACCTTTCATCCTAATTGATTTTGGATAACCTAAATTATATTTAGTATGAAAATTTATTTTTTCACATATAAAAATATATATATAATTGTATAAACCAAAATAAAATATATGTATAATTTGGGTTTTCACAAGGAAGGAAATGTTTATTAAACCCATATATTTTTTTGAGTTTTATCTCATTAATTTCTTTTGTAGAATACAATATAAAGGGTTTGGTTATGGAAAATATACATTATTATTATATATATATATTTTGATATATATATATATATATATTTATTAAACAGTAAGAACTTAAACCCTACCTCGATAGAGGGTTATGCATACATTTATGATTGAGAATTAACCTGCTTAAGAGTGGATAATTGGTTATATTCTCACCCATATATATATATATACGTGTATATACATCTATATTTATATATATATACCCAAACCGTAACACGGAAAGACTAAATAGGACTCTTACATTTTAAAACATCATTGCACATCCACACTTGGAAGATTTAAAATAGTGTGGATTAAAACCATATCAGTGTTTGTATAAATTATATACCATTATATACGAAGTGTATATTCATGATTGAAAAAGGAAGGAAATGTGTAATGAACACTTACTTGTTTTGAGGAGGAGGACATGCTCGAGGATCCTTACAGGAACTATGAAAGAAGAATCAACTGAGGAGTTTTAGGGAGAAAATGGTTCGTATATATAAACTATATTATAGAAATTATCTTTAATACTACATGATGATAAATTGAGACCTAACAGGCTTATAAAAATTGGTTGAAGAGGGATCAGGCTTGTGGGTGATGAATGTATGGAGGGACCAACTGTTCACGGGTGTAAAAAATGAAAAAGAGAAAGTTGAAATTCCCACTTGGGTAGCGTATCTAGAGGAAGAAGAAGAATGTGATGATGATGAAATACTAGAAAATAAATGGACGATGCATAATAACCGAGTGAAGATCCAGTGGTGGAGGCAAATATGCTAATTTTAAAACAATATGGATGGTCCAGATTTGATCACGAATCAATATGATGGCTGTAGTAAGATGTGATGATTTTAAAAGAATGAACCATTGTGATTAGATTCACCGGGATTAGATGACGCAAAAAAACGTGGTGGATATTTCCGGATGTTAAGGATCTAGGAACGAATAGAAACAGTTGGCCCAAATCTCATATGTCATGATCAAATGACTCAAATTAGGTTCCATCTGAATTTTATCATCCCACATCGAAATGGAGGGGCTTAAGATCCTCCTTTATAAGCCCGAAACATTGATCCATCACCCAGATTACTACTCTCTACCCTCCTTGTATCCCACGTACCAGGTTCTTCTGCAGGCACACTTCTATGCGCACCCATGCCGTTATGCCACCCCATACAGTTACACAATCATTCCCATGCACTTTCACCTTTGAGCACTGAGGGCATGTTATGCATCCCTTGCACGCAACCTATCACACACCCTGTGTGCGCATCACCCATGGGCCATAGTCAAGGGGTCTTGGGTGAGATTTCCATAAAGGAATAGAGGGCTACCCAAGAGGTGGCCATCAGCTATGTGGGGTACTCACTGATACTTTAATATAGTAAATGTTTAGTTTTTGTTAAATATATAAATATGTTTTCATATACATATATATATATATGTTCAAACTAAAATATATCCTCAACTATAACTACCTATTTTCTACAGTGGTATAAATGAAAATGTTTTGAAAACATAAAGTGATAAATCAAAGACCAATACATTATTATGAAAATCTTAAATAAATATTAAAAAAATAAAATAAAAAATTTATTTCAAACCATTGTATTTACATAATTGGGTGAACACATTTATAAAATATTTTCAAAATATTTGAAATAATTCAATAGTATTTGAAATAGATATCTAATTCTGTAATAATAATATTTTTATTTATAATATTAAGAAAAATATTCTATATATTTAAAATTTTAATTTCAATACATACATTAATTATTTTGGAAAACTAATCATACCTAGTTTTTTTAATTCAAAACAACATAATGACCAACAACTATACTAATAACCTTTAGAAATGCAATGGTCACTTCAATAGGTAACAGTCATATTACAGCCATATAAATACAAGCATCACGGTGTTCCATATTCTGTACAATATAGTGAAAAATGATTCACATCATTCCTCTAATGGTGAGTGACGTTTTTGTGGCTCTGGCCATACTAATGTTTATTGTGACAAATCTAATAGACCCTTACTATCTTCTTAGGGTTTTTTTATAATGTAAACACTTTGGTATATTATTAAATATAATTTTTTGTGCTTATTTCATATGATTTGTTCAAAAAGTACCAAAATTAAATAGAATAAAACAATAATATTATAATTACATGAGAAATATGTTATGGGGAATCATAGGAATGAAATTGAAAAATGTATTAAATTAATTATATTATTAATCCTTCACATTTGATTAGTGATACTAGAATTTGGAATTATATTGAAAATATGAATGGAGGGACAATAATTTATGGTAATAAATGTTGACTAAAAATATAAGCAGTTAACACTTCATAGATTGATCTTCAAATATTAAATTCAATATATATATATATAATTAGAGGACAGAAGAATGATCAATTGAGTGTAAATCAACATTTTGATGATGTAAATTCAGTGATCTTAATTATAGAATCATCCATTAGTAAATGTGTATAATATGAATAGTTCAATAATCCTAGTAATGGACCTTTGAATTTTTTTATTAAAATTGTTGATCCCAGAAATTTCATTATTTTTCAATGGAAAATATGGATCTTTATTGTTGAATAAGATAAATTTCAATAATTGTAAAAGGATAATGTGTACAATAAGAATGTATAGTGTGGTGATAGACCATCCCCATCTGAAATAAGAGACTTTTTTTGAAGCACATTATATGTGATAAATAGTTTGATAAACTCAAAAAATAATTTAGATTCAATAAACTATGCCACATATATCAATTCACACTAAATTATGATCACTATTAAGATAAAAATCTATTGGTGGTGATTTATTTTTTACCTTATTCATTGATGAATTGACCCAAATGAGTAATATTGTGTTTATACAGCATAATTATGATGAAATTAAAATGTTTAAAATATTTATAATAAATGATGGCAATGATATATGAGACTATGATTGAAAAATGATATTTGATATCATTCTAGAGTACACATGTAGTATGTTGTAATGATTTTTCCCAAATAAGGAAATCAAGATTCAATATAGTGAGCCATAAAATCCCAAACATACTAAAATACCATAAATAAAATTTTTAAATTTTGTTGAGATACAATGAATAATTTTGGATAATAAATCATAATGTATTTTAGTGGGATGCACTATGTATAGTTGTGAATATATAGAATATTTTTTTGATGAGACTAGACACAAACATGAAATCATATTAACTATGGTTTCATATAATTATTGATGAAAAATTAGATGAATTTAACCTTCTAGAATACCTATCAAATGATAAATGAAATAAATTATAGAAAACGTTGATATAAAATCAATATTATACCTCTAATTTGAATATTATATAGATTAAACACATAGATGTCGGAATAATGAAGTGGTTTTAAAAACATTTTTTGTATAAAACATAAAAATATCAAATAAAATAACGAATTTACATTATAAAATGATCTTACTACAGCTTATTTTGATTATGGATAATATATTGATGAAATAGAATATACAAACAATGAAAAAAATTAATATTAGAGGGAGAAAAAACCTATATAATCAGAAAATATACATCAGAATCCATAAGATCAAATGAACACAATATTAAACATAAGTATTATATATCCAACAGCTATTATAACATAAATTGAATGACAAATTTTCTTAGAAATACCAAAGGATGTGTAGTAGATGAATTCAATAAAATAATAATCATATCATTTTGATAGAAACATGACGAGATATTTTCTCACTATAAAAAATATTAAAATTTATTAGGACCAATTGGGTATTCAAGAATAAATTTAACGACAGTGTGTGGGTATCAAATATTATGTCCCCATCTTTTGAAAAAGGAAACTCCAATGTGGAAGGATATCGTTTTATGGAATTATGTTCATTTATTGTAAGATTAAAATCCATAAGAATGTTCCTAGAGGTATTAGATTATATATTATATTATATATATCAACATGATGTAAAATATTAATTATTGAATGGTGAGTTGGAAAAATTGGTTTATTTTGAATATCCTGAAGGGATTCTTCTTCAAAATGATGGAACAGTGGTGCATAAATTTTTTGAGCAAGCCAATATTTCAATGGATAACTAATCATTAATGTTTCTATTTAATTTGAATGGTTGTAATTTCCCAATAATATAGGTTTTATGATCAGTATATCAATTATAATAATCAAATAGAAGTAATTGTAACTTTAGTAAAAAAGAAATGTTCTATTATTATCCTTTTGCAACATCCATTCCTTATTCAACGATAATAGAATTTCACTTACATTGTTAATGAGGTCATTTAGTCTACACATACCATACCAACAACCCTATAATTATAGATTTATTATATCCCAATTATGATTTTAGATACACCAAATCATGTTATTATCTCCCAAGAAATAATATTTTTACTACAATCTTTAATCATATTATATGGTCTTCAACATAAATCTTTATACTCTCTATCATAATCATACTTCTTCACTCACTCCATATGAATCTATCACTTTGAGTCCCCCTCATCACTAATATCATACTTATAAATATTTATAATCATTAAAAATAAACAATTCATCTAACATATCATTAATTATTTATCACTTCATAAAATTCCTATATATATTTATATTAGAATTCAGTAATTGAGTAATAAATGACTCCCTAGAATAACTATCTTAATATTATTTAATATTTCTCAGGTCACCATTTTCAGGAAACTAAATTAGATATTTAAAAATATTATTAGTTATAATCACATTTGTAGATGGTCCCATATTGATGTTCTCATGCTCCAAATATTACACAATAATTTCAACTATTGATTAAATAATAGTAAATTATTATAATATTTTATTTATTATTGGGTATTTATTTGTGATATTTATGAATATATGAGATGAAAAAGGAATTATATTTGCTCCATTATTAATGAAATATGACCACTATTCTCTTTATTACAATTAATGAGATAGATCTATATAAATATTATTAGGAGTCTAATAAAAATTTAATGATTTTCTTATACAACTCATCAAAATAATTATTCTAGTATTGAAATACTCAAATCAACCACATGTTATATATAATAATAATATCAATTGGATTTAAACAACATCAAATAAATATAATGTATTATGATTAATTTTGAGATTAAAAATAATCAAACCTATTAATTTTACAAAGTATCATTAAAAAACATTAATAAAATCTATTTAATATCACACATGAAACATTTTTTTAACAATATTATCAAATTGAAGAGGATCTATAAATTTCTACATCGTACTGGAAAAAAAATCACTCATAAATCTTCCTTCATCAATTAAAAATATACAAATCATTTCTTGAATGATCAATATATCCTGATGTATTTTCTGTGAATTAATCATAAATTTAAAATTACAATCAATTATCTACGAAACTCACTTATGTATTCAACATCTTCAATGTTGAAACTCCCACAATAAAATTATTTCATATTGATTATGAACTACACAAAATTATGTTTAAATAAAAGATTTTATTTTTAACTATCAATGTACCCTCACCCTACATGACTCATTTCTATATTGGAATTTATATGTCACCTACCCACTTGTAACAAATTTCAAAAAAATAGTTGGAAGGGGTCCCCATAATCTTTTTATTCCCTTTCTATTTCTTAATTCATTAATATAAAAATTCTAAAAATATATTATAATTCATCAATATAATATCGATTTATACTTTCAATATATTTAATATAGAAAAAATAATGAAAATAAGAATCCAACCATTATAATATATTCTCTGTTCTCATACATCAATTCAATAAAAACTTAATAATTACCAAAATTTCCCATTTTGAATATTTTTTTACGTAGCATTCCTTATACTCCCCTATTACTAAATAAAATATTAAAAATATCCAATAAAATATTATAGTTAAAATATAACAAATTTTGATAAATTTTATATAAAAACGTTAAAAATTATACTTTTTCCACTTCTACCCTCCAAATTTTTCTTCTCCTATTTTAGATAATTAATAGCCTTTAGAATAATTGCATACCTATAATATTAATATTGGGTTATGAGGATCTCAACATATGTTTTCATCAAAAAGATATTATTATGTACCCCTACTAATCAGAAAATTCGCTATCATCTTTAGTATCTTTTTAATTATGAATGAGGTACCAAAAATATCATCTTTTTTTCTATTTTATATTTATCATATCATATATCTTTATTTTATAAGATTATTTTTTCTGAATCACTCTTGAAATATTCCTTCCATATCCCATTAGGTTTTTCACTTATATTGTGGACTATATCTTGAATCATATTTTTACATTTTGTGTCACGACCCGTCCCCTGGGTCCCATGCGGTGACTACCCCATGTCCATCATCCATATGCCAGGGTCTGGCGACTAGCACCAAAGGCATAAATACCTAAAACTGGGAAGACATTGCCTTTATAAATTGTCAACACAAACAACAGAGTATGATCTAGAAGTAAAAAACATATCAAAACATTATAAAAGTATTGCTGAAAAGTAAAAGGGGCTTAAAATACAAACCCAACAGGAAAGTACAATCACAACTGAAAAACACGAATAACATAAAAAAGTAAAACAGATTCCATGTCATCCTCTAGGGATTCCTACCATAAGGGTAGTTATAGATAGCCTCCTCATCACTCCACGCCTGTTAGTATCCTCCATGTACCAACTCGTCGGAAGGTCATCCTCCGAGTATCGTCCAATCCAGCTACTATGATCCTCAGTCAGCTTTGTCTGTCATCTACAACCAACACAACGTGGTGTGGGAATAGCCCATGCATGGGTGAGTATAACGATATCCATTAGGGACCCCAAGATGCTCAAGGTCTCACAAAATACTACAAGGATAAGTCAGAAGTATGAAATCAACAGATAACCCCACTTAGATATATGCCCATACATATACCTAGGTTATCTAGTAATCCATCTCAATCATGAGGTAATCACAAAAAGTTACTGACTCAGATCATTCCAGGATTTTTATTATAAAATCCACAACTCATGTAGAAGTCATGCTCAATTGAGTACAGTTGGCCTACCATGTCGCACATAGGATCTTTCCACTAACCTTGGACTGCTGAGGTACTCCTCATGTCGAGTACCGTGGGACTGCCGTGCTCACACAGAGGTGCTCCCCACTATGGGTCCGCCACTCTCACACAGAGGTGTTCCCCCTCACAGCCTACTGAGGTACTCCTCATGTTCACTACAATGGGTCTGTTGTGCTCACACAGATGCACTCCCCATAGTGGGTCTGGTGTGACACTAAGGTACTCCCCACTGGGCTAGTCGAAACACTCCAAGTCGAATCGGTGAGCAGTCTTTAGGTCTCATCCAGCTACTAGGTCTCCACCCTACGCACGCTCGTCTCCAAGAGGATCCACTCCTTGTGGTACAACTTGATTCTCCAACTACCACTAAGTAACACAAATAATTATCTCAAAAGTCTTCCACATCATAGAGGTCTCTATGCAATAGACGACATGTCAATTAGATGATTGATCTGTGAGTTATTATCCTTTTAGTTCTGGGGGAACGGTTGTATTCGTGTGCGATCCAACCATACCATATCTTAAAATTACCTCGAACTCCAGTGGGGTATACTAAAAGGGGTCGTCACACCCCATGAAAACCAGCATCACTAACGGTTCGTCAAATGGTCATCTTGTCCCAAAGATATTTTCAATGTAAAAGGTCAGTAGTGGGCCCGGGTCTGGTCCGATCCGTTCAGACAGATGCGGCCCATCCCAATCTGGGGATACCCGGTCTAGGTCGCCCCGATCAGACTAGTTGTGTTTGGGCCGACCCATTGGTTAGCCCAGCCTTTTAGGTTCGGCCCAGCCCACTGCGCCGAGCCTAGCGGGCCGCAATGACAGTTCAACCTAGGCATGGGGTCGGATCAGCCCGGAACGTCGCGAGGGTGTGGCCCGGTGTGGTTCAGAAAATAGTGTGCCATAAGGTCGGTTCGACAATGTCTCCACAAAGGGGGTCCTGACACCGGCTTAGCCCGGAGGCCGCGAAGAAGCCGGGAGACTGGCTCAACCGGGAGGCCACAATGGGGTAGGCCCGGGGAAGCGCGCGGGGCGCACAGAGGCCGACAGGCGGGTCGGTTCAGGGAGTTGTGTGGGGAACACGCTAAGGAAAGTAGGTGGGACGGCGGCCTTCGGCCGAGGAGGGTGCTACAAGGTGGGCCGGTGGCCGGGAGACGGGCGTTCTGGCCTGTTCGATGCGACGCTGGCCAGCGTGGACTCATTCAAGGAGGTGCACGGGGCGCGTGCAGAGGATAGCATGTGGGCCAACGACATTCCTTCGGTAGGTCGTGGCCAGTCGTCCGGGCAGGCAGGTTCGACATGGCTTGGCCCGACGGTGTTCGGCCGAAAACACTAGAGTGTCACGGGGGCTGCACTATTCGTAGAGGCCACAAGTAGCACGACCATTGTCATTGTTGCCTTCGTCATTCGGTTACCTCATCACTATGCTGATGTTCATCATAAACAAGATCGGTGGAGGGTTCCAGCCATGTTGGTTTGGCTCTCACCATCCAAGTTTAGGGTTGTATAAAATGGTTCATCAAAGAAGTAAGATGAATGGAAATTATTTCACAACCACTCAATGATTCCTTTCCAATCCAAAGAAGAGAAAATGAAAAAAAAATTACACAAAATAAAACCCCTACCTTTGATCATTGGTCGTCGATGATGAAGTCACGGGAAGAAGATGAAGGAGTTCCTTGTTCTTCGCATCTGTCGTACCCTTCCAATCCTGAGCTGCTTCAGCTCATTGAGGATGATACGGAGGGTAGGTAGGTTGTGGAAAATGCTCCACATCGGTAGGATCTGAGGATGGAAGTCGAATTCACTCCTTGACGGAGTTCTTCATTCTTCGTTCATCATTGGGAACTTTTCTCCCAATATATTCTCTTCCTAAGATCCATCAAATGTGAAATTCCAACAAAAATAATATATTTTCGATTATTTTAGTTATTGGCACAAGCGTCAAATTTGTGATTTAAATTTAATTGCCCCCCTAATTAATAAATTAGTTTTGGCACAAATTATTTAGAGGGGTTTGAATGAATTAATTAAAGGGAAGGTCAAGAGGCTCTCCCTCATTAATGAGGGAGAGTTGAGAGGTTTTACTGTCCTCCGTCAAAAGAGGGGTCAGAACTACGTGGTCCCCACGATGTATCCTCTCACTGGTGGTTAGGTTTAGGTCGGCCTCACCACCAAAACCTCTCATGGGAGGATAATAAGTGGTGGCCCCACCTCCAACTTCCTTGTGGAAGTGTTAACCACCAAACACCCACATGGAAACTCAAATAAAAATAAATTGAAGCTCACATTATTTAATTATTTCCCAAAAAAACACAAAAACTATCTTTTAAACTCGACCCAATGCCATCGAAGTGAAAGAATTATTAAGAAAATATTGGTGCGGAAAGTTCATCAGTGCCCCCGAATTTAAATTCGGAACTCCGGTTGAAAAGTTATAAAAAACCCGCTCGTATGTTTACTGAATGTACCCAATCAAAAATTCAGAAATTGATTCCGGGAACACTGGGCCTTAGAATCACACGCATTTAGTGATCACAGACTCGTAAAATTCCCACGTATCGAACAAAATATTTTCTATGGAAATTCCAGGCCATTACATTCTCCCCACCTCAGGGATTTACGTCCCCTTATGCTAAAACTTGATCTTAGAGAACATGTGGGGGTACTGAACACGCATATGAGCCTCCCACTCCCGTGTTCTCTCTTGGAGGTTCCCATACTGCCTGCGAATGTGCACCAGTGGTATTGACCATCCACGTAAGACCCACTCCTATCAAATCTCAATCTCCACTGACCCCTCTATAACATTTTTTCCATCATTAAAATCCAGGTCTCCATGGTCTATAATGTTAGAAGGGTCGTGCAGGTATCTCCTCAGGTGAGATACGTGGAAGACGTCGTGCACCCAGTGCAACTATGGTGGAAGAGATAAGCGGTAAGCCTCCTCTCCAACTCTTCTGAGGACATAAAAAGGTCCGATGAATCTTGGAGATAACTTTTTGCCACGGCCAAATCTCTTTAGACCTCATCAAGGTGACACCCATAGAAAGATGTGGTCACCATCATCGAACTCCATAGGTCTTCTTCTCCTATTAGCATAGGACTTCTACCTTTTCTGTGCATTCTTCATCCACTCGTAGATGATCTGCACCTTCTCTATGGTAGCTCGTACCATCTCTGGTCCCACTAGTGCTGACTCCCCAGGGTTTGTCCAGCACAATGGTGATTTGCAAGGTCGCCCGTATATTGCCTCAAAAGGATCCATCGCTATGGTGTAGTGATAATGGTTGTTTTATGCAAATTCCACCAAAGTTAAGTGATCATCTATACTATGACCGAAGTCAGGGACACAAGAAAGAAGCATTTACACGAGGGTTTGAATGGTCAGCTCAGTCTGACAATCTATTTGATGATGGAAGGTGGTGCTCAAACGAAGCTGTGTTTCAAAATCCTCATGCAACCCCTTCCATAGTAGGGAAGTAAACAGTGCATCACGATCGATGTCAATAGATAAAGGTACTCCACGTATCCACACAATCTCGTACACATAGAGGTGTCCCAATCACTCTACTAAACCCATCTCTCTGATTGGTAGGAAGTGGGATGACGTGGTGAGTTGGTCAAAGATCACCCAAATCGAGTTATGACCCCTAAATTTACATGGAAGTCCTATCACGAAGTCTATGGATATACCATCCGACATCCACTCTAGGACCTCTAAAGGTTCAACCAAGGCTGCTTGTACCTGGTGCTCTGCCTTCACTTTCTGACAAGTGATTCATCGAGAGAAAAACATTGCTACTACTTTCTTCATACCTGACCACCAGTGTTGTCCTTGAAGGTCCTGGTACGTCTTCACCACTCATCGATGTACCAATAGACGATATATGTGGAACCCTATCCAAAAATCCTCCTAAAGATACACTGGAACCATATTACATTCTCTGAAGTGGATTACATGCTCCCCACCTTCAGAAAATCCATCAGGTGCTTGTCCTATGGATATCTAAGCACGTCGTGTCTTGCAGTCAGCTTCCCCATATTTTTCCCCCTGACTCGCTGAAGAAGTGGGGTAGTGACTAAAAGAGACTTAAGAAAAGTTGGACTCTTCTATATACTAAAATTATATCTATAGAGTAGCCAGCTTCTCTGTCTCCTCCCCAGTAGTTGTATACCAGATCTCTCAATGAGTGCATCTGCTACAATGTTCCCCTTGCCAGGAGTGTAGACTATATCGAAGTAATAGTCCTGGATGAACTCAATCCATCACCATTGTCTCAGGTTCAGGTCCTTTTGAGAGAAGATATTACTGAGACTCTTGTGATCAGAGTGTATGATGAAACATTAACACACCAGATAGTGTCATCACATCTTCAAGGCCAAGACTGCTGCTGCTAACTCTAGGTCATGGGTAGCGTAGATCTGTTTATGATGTCTCACCTACTAAGAACCATACACGATCACTGCTCTCTCCTGCATCAGGACACACTCGAGTCTGGTCCCTGATGCATCATAGTTTTTTACATACCCTACTCCTTCCTCTAGAAGGCTCATGATGTGGGCACTAGTCAGCGTGTGCCTCAGCTCTTGAAAGCTCTACTGGAATCTATTCGACCACACGAACTGTTTCCCCTTCTTTTTCAATGTTTATTGTGGTGATGAAACCCTATAGAATTTTTGAATGAACCTTTGTTATTATCCAACCAATCCTAGGAATCATCGTACCTCCTTCAAACACATGGGTGGCTCCCAAGCTAGTATCGCCTCAATCATCGCTGTATCCACTACAACTCCTGCCTCTGAGATGACATGTCTCAAAAAGTGAACCTCTCGGATCCAAAACTGACACTTCAAGAGATAACAATAAATCTTGTGCTCTCAGAGTGTGTACATTACTACCCACAAATGGTAGTCATGCACCTCCTCGGTAGTCGAGTAGATCAGAATGACATCGATGAAGACTACGACAATGTTATCGAGGTATGGCTGGATGATACGGTTCATGAGCCCCATGAACACTGCTGAATTATTGGATACGCCAAATGTCATATCCAAGATATCATAATGACTGTACCAACACCTGAATTTCATCTTCCGCACATCCTCATCTCAAACTCTATACTGGTTATACCCTGATCTGAGTTCTATCTTTGAGAACAACCATGCTACCTTGAGTTGATAAAAGAGGTCGTCAAACCTTGGGTGTGGGTAATTGTTCTTCACGATCACCTGGTTTAGGAAATGGTAGTCGACACAAATCCTCAAGCTCCCATAAGCCTTCTTGGTGAATAGAATCTGGGTTACCCAAGGTGAAACACTGGACCAGATGAATCCTTTCCCATGTAAGTCCACTCGTTGTAACCGCAGCTCGCGAATCACAACGGGAGCCATCCGATATCATTGGGTAAATATCGGTTCCATTAGAGGGTATATTAAAATGTATAATTCCACCTCTCTATTAGGATTTAGACCTGAGTCATCATCAGGGAAAACATCCATGTACTTGTCCACCACTACAGGATAAGTTAGACTCTCCATATCAACTGCTCTTATGTTAAGGCAAGACAACTGATGAGTGATCGTCTACACATTCTAAGTAAGTCTGTACTGTGGAGAAGAGGCTCAATTCTTGCTGGTGAAGGTAAACCTAGTCCCATACATGTGGAGACACCGCACATTGTGTCTAATACAGTCAATCTGATCAAGGATTGTTGATAAACAGTCCATACCCAAATGATGTCTTAAGGCCTCGACGCCGATAGGAGGAGATACCAGCTGAAGCACTCGCCTCCTAGAGTAATATCACAATGCCGGAACCTGTGCGTTATTATTGATTCTGCTCCTGTATGAGTCTCTAGTCATATGGATCGGGCCAACAGCTCCATCGGAATCTCTGAGCTTTGAACAAGGGCAGTGAAAATGAAAAATTGACTTACACATCTGTCTATAAGAACTACTAAGGTGGAGTAGACATAGATTTTATCTTGAATCATCTCTGGAGAACCATGGTTTTATTCCTCAGCTTCATGAAGCTGATATCTCACTTTTCCACCTGCTCCCTGTGGTCGAGGTGGACCTCCTGGTGGTGGTAGTGGTGACAAGTCGATACGTCACCCACCACCTGATGTTCGACCAACTCCTCTGCCACGTCCAACTACTCCTAGTGTATCGGCTCGATCGAATCTCTGTCTCTGCCTGGGAGGTCCATCGACTATCAGATGATCATCTGAATAGCTTTTCAGATAGTCACAATCCTTGTGAGCATGCCCGTCCCATGAGAAACACTACCCGATCTTGGCATGTGTGTCTCTTCCCTGGGATACCCGTACAACTGATCATATGTCATGCAGTCATCCACCCGTGGGTCTGGTCCTCTTGAAAATCTGCAAAATCTGTCTACTTCCAGCTGTAGAAGACTCCACTACTTGTCGGATAGTGTTGGGTCTCACTGCTGGAAGCTTCTCAGCAAGAAAACTCTCCACTAAGAGGGTTGTCTTTGAAACCCCGCCTACATCGAAATGATAAGGGATATCATCGAAGCCCTGATCTCTCACCTCATCCCCTGTTCGAAGGTACGAGCCCTGAAAAATTGATCCCGCACCATATCTGTGGAGTAATGAAAGAGGTCGGTGAACCTCACTTAGTAATGTTCGACCATAGTGAAACGCTACTATAGATGAAGTAGCTCCTGTATCTGCGCCACACGTTGGGTGGCTGGGAAAAAATCCACCTGAAATAGTCTCTCGAAATCTGCCCAGAGTAGCATCATCTCATCATTAACCTGGAGCATCAAGCTCCACCATCTTCCCACTAATTCCTGTAGAAGGCTGGATGCAAGAATTACCATGAAGTCGTTTAGTGTCCCTACTAGTCTGAAGACTCTCACCACAACCTCCAGCCAATCTTCAGCTTCCTACGGGTCCGTCTCTCCCTTGAACCTAGGTGGCCTCGGGCTCTGGAACTTGTGCATCACGCTCAAGCGGTGTGCATCATCTTCTAATAGGGCTGGTGGATTCGGTGGCCCATCAGGTAGTGGAACCTCTTCTGCCTCCGCTAGAAAAGGTCCATGCACCGAGGTCTCATTGCACGATGGTCTATCTATGCATACAAATCTTGGGACTCTCACTGGCCATCCGTATGGAGGCATCCTGAAAGAAATTGATTTGACACGGTCAATTGATTATTCCAAGTGAGCATACCTAGTTGAGATTTCTTAATGAAAAACTTTTGAAAACAAACATGAAATTAGTGTTTTCATGCACCAAGCCAGAAGATAGTAGTCAGGGTCCTGTTGTATGGATACGTTGGCTACCACAATAACATTGGACTCCCTGAACTGAATACCACACTCTATACCCTTAACAATGTTGCTTCATTGAAAGGAAGGACCATAGTCTTATGTTCTGCGGTATAACTGACTCATCTGATAACAATTCGTCACGACCCATCCCTCGGGGCCTATGCTGCGACTACCCCAAGCCCTCCTACCATAGCCTAGGTGGTAGCGACCGACACCAAAGTTGTAAATCCCTAAAACTGGGAAGGAATTACCTTTATAATGAGTAAACAAACAAAATAGACTATGATCTATAAGTAAAACACTAAGAAAAACTATATAAAATGGAGTGACGAAAAGTAAAAGAGGATGAAAATACAAGCCCAACATGAAATTACAAGTACAATAAAAAAATAGGAATAACTGAAGAAAATTATATCAGATGTCGGGACGTCCTCTATGGATTCTACCAGAATGGTATGTATAGATATACTCCACATCAATCCACATCCATCAGTATCCTTAGTGTACTAACTCCTTATAAGGTCCACCTCTGGGTAACTTCAAGTACCGCTACTCTGATCCTCAGGCAGTGCTGTCCATCGTCTGCAGCCAACACAATGTGGTGTGGGAATAGACCATTCGTGGCTGAGTATAACGATACTCCGTAGGGACCCCGAGACCCTAAAGGCCTCAGAAACTCCATCAAGGATAAATCACTAAGTATTAAGACAACATATTACCCCACATAGTTATATTACCATACATATACCTATGTTATCATGTAATCTATTTCAATCATGAGGTAAACACAAAAAGATACTGACTCACTCAATCCAAGTTTTTTATTTTCGAAACCACGACTGCTGGATAACTCCTACTCAATCACGTACAGTGGGACTACCACATCACATAGAGGCACTTCCCAATAACCATGGACTAGTGAGGTACTCCTCCTATCGAGTAGTATGGGTATGCCGTGCTCACACAGAGACTCTCCCCACCATTGGTCTACAACGCTCACATAGAGGCGCTCCCCCTCGTTGCTTTCTGAGGTACTCCACCTGTCAAGTACAGTGGGTCTTCCATGCTCACACATAGGAGCTCCCCACCTTGGGTCTTCTGAGATACCAAGGTGATCTCCACTGGGCTAGTCGAAACACTCAAAGTCGAATTAGTCAGCTCTCGTCAGGTCTCTGCCAGCTTCTATGTCTCCGCACAAATCACACTCGTCTTTGGGAGGATCTGCTCCACAAGCTACTAGTCAATACTCCAACTACTATGAATTCCCACAATGAAGTACCTCAAAGGTCCTACACATCATTATGGTCTCTATGCAATAGAAGACACATCAATCAGTCGCCCAGTCTGTGATTTATTAGGCTTTTAGTCCCAGGGGCCCGGTGGGATTCGTGTACGATCTACCCTGAATGTATCTCAACATTACCCCATACTCTAGTGGGGTATAATATAATGGACAATCACGCCCCAAGAAAACTAGTTCTTGTGATGGTTCATCAAACGATCATCTGGTTCCAAAGATATGGCCAAATAATTTAAAGGGTCAATATGGGCCCAGGTCCGGACCGACACGGTCAGACCGACTCGACCCAAAATAGTCTGGGCCGACCCGGTCTGGGTCTCCCCGGTCAGACCTATTGGGTCTCGCCCGACCAATTGGGGTGGCTAACCATTTAGGTCCGGCCTAGCCTTCAGGGCCCAGCCCAGCAGGCTACGAGGGTGGTTCGGCCCGAGGTCGATGCCAGTTCGCCCTGAGGCATCGCGATGGTGCTTCCCGGCGTGGATCAGCCCAGAGGGCATGGCTGGGCCGGTTCATCCAGGGTGCCATGAGACGGGCTAGGACACCAGCTCGGCCCGGAGACCGTTAGGAGGCCGGAAAACCGGCTCCGCCGAGGGGGCCGCGAGGGGGCCGTGAGGGGAGGAGCATGGGGAGAGCAGAGGCCGGCAGGCGGTCAGGTTCGGGGAGGTGTGCGGGGGCACACACGGAGGCCGGCAGGCGGGCAGGTAGCTGAAGGCTGGATGGGATGGCCGGATCGGCACGACACGGGCTGACATAGGCTGGCTCAAGGAGGTACATGGGGTGCACGTATAAGTCGGCAGGCAGGCCGATAGCCTAGAGGCGGCTGGGCTAGCCGGTTAGGCGTGGCTCGAGCCGGTGCGGGAAGGCTATGTTCGGCCGGGAGCATCGGAGCACCACAGGGGCGACACGGTTCGCAGAGGCCGCGGGTAGTGCGGCCTTTATCGTCGTCGTGTTTGTCGTTATGGTTCCTCATCTCCATACCGATGTTCATCATAAAAAAGATGAGAGGAGGGGTCGATCCATGTTGTTGTGGCCCGCTCCCTTCGCCTTTAGGGTTTTATCAATTGGTTGATTAATGAAGTACGATGAACAAAAATTATTTCACAGCCATGCAATAATTCCATTATAATCCAATGAATAGAAATTGAAAAGAAGAATTACAAAAAATAAAACCCTTACATTTGATCAGTGGTCATCGACAATGAAGTTGCGGGAAGAAGATGAAGGACTTCACCATTCGACATGTCCATTGTACACTTTCAATCAAGAGTTGTGTCAGCTCATTGACGATGATGCAGAGGAGAGGTCATTTGTGGAAAACACTTCACGTCAGTAGGATCCAAGGAATTAAGTTGAAGTCTCTCATCATCGGTGTTCTTCATTGTTCATTCGTTGTTGGGAGATTTTCTCCCACATTATTCTCTTCCCAAGCTCCACCAAATGTGAAATTTCAACAAGAAATCATAGAGTGTCTATTATTTTAGTTGTTCGCACAAAATTCAAATTAGTGAATTAAATTTAATTGGCCCCAACTTATTAATGTATGAGTTTTGGGAGAAATCAATTAGTGGAGTTGGTTCCAATTAATTAAAGGGAATTTCAAGAGGTTGTCCCTCATTAACCAGGAAGAGTTGAGAGGTTTTAATCTCTTCCATCAATAGTGGGTTTAGCCCAGTGTGGTCCCCACATAATAACCACTTGGGGGAGGTTAGGTTCGGGTGGGACCCACCACCATAACCTCTCATGGGAGGTTAAGGTTTGGTGGTCCCACCTACAACTTCCATTAGGAGGTTTTAACCCCAAACACCCACATGGAGACACAAATAAACATAATGTGAAGTTCACTTTATTTTAATGTTTTCCATGAAAACCCAAAAACTATCTTTTATACTCGACCCACTGTCGTTGAAGTAAAATCCTTTTTAAGGAAATACTGATGCTTCGTGTTCAACGGTGCCCTCAGATTTCAATTCCAAGCACTGTTTCAAAATTTATAAAAAACCTTCTCATATGTTTATTGGACATACCCAAACAAAACTTCAGAAATTGATTTCGGGCACACCGGGCCTCAGAGTCACGCACCGTCAGTTTTTATGGACTCGTAAAATTCCCATGAATTTAAGAAAGAATATTCCATGGAAATTCCAGGTCATTATATTTTAAATCATTTTTCATTATTAAATATATATATTAAATTCATTTCACATTTAAAATTATTGATGGGATTTTTCTATTTCAGAACAAAAAAACCATTCATCATATTACACCATCTCATCTGAATATTATATTTCTGTTTTATCAGAAGACTAATTGAATTATTTTTAGTAACATTCTTCTTATTAATTCCTCTAAGACATGCCTAATTATAATCTTCACTAAATAATTAATGTGATTTTTTTTTCTCATTTTTCAAATAGTAAGGATTCATTTCCGTGTTATTGAATTTATTTTTCTAGAAATGTTTAGTAATTTAATATATTGTATTTTATTTCATTTTATGACCCACTATGATCATGATCATTTTTGATAAATTTATATCAATTATATTTGTTAATACTAATTACTTTACTTTTATTAAAATTTCATTAAATATTTAATCTCAAATAGAGACATGGTGACACACAGAATTTTTTATAAACCTATTACATACATAATTAAGATAATACTTTATTATAAGGAACATATTTTTAAAAGCCATTTTTTAAATCATATTGTCATGGATGTGTATCATTTTTAGTGATATTAAAACAACATTTTCATTGTTTTATTCTATTATCTTTGATACTACTTCCACTAATTAAATAAATATTAGCTAGGTTTCCAACTCATACACGCTACATATAATAACAATTCTGATCAATTATCATTACAAAAATATTGTTCTAACCATTAAATTGTATTCCTTTATTTATAGAACATTTAAAATTATAAATAATATAATATTTATTATTATAATCACATCGAACCATGTAAATAAACATAATTCATAATTAAACATATTCTCTATTGTTTTTATGGAAAATTCTTTTATAAACCCAAGATGAGTTTATTTTGAAAATAAATTGTTGTTGTTTATCCTTTGAAGTTTGTTCATTATATTTACTAGTTTAAAAAATAGGTATTTTTTTTATAATTAATAATAAACTGTTGTGTGAGAAAAGTTACCATGGTATTATCACACTTCAACAGTTTTTCTCTTGAAGAAGACTTATCACATTCTATAAGACACTCTTTTTGGTTAACTAAAATATTAAATAAATGCTATTTAAAATATTATTCCAATTAACGTGATCAATTAAATATTTTAAATTCACTATTCTGTTAAAAAAATCAATCATGTTTTCTATATTGACAAAATTTTTTAACATTAACATCATGTGAGAATTATTTTCAGAGATGTATTATTGGAATCCTTTATCCATTCTTTCATTCATTCAATTATGAAAAAAGATCCTAACATTTCTCATCCACTATTCCAAGTATTTTTTAGGTTGATATATTTTTCTAAAATGATAAATTTTAGTTTGTATATTATTCTGTTCATCTCCTAAAATTGTGTGGATAATTATTATATGTACTTTTGTTTTTCAAAGTATCATTAATGGATCTTCTATATATAAATCTCAATTTTTATATCTCAATATTAAATAAAAAATAGGACCTACTATTTTATTTTTTAATATAATATAATTAATTAACTACCATTATTTCACCAACAAAGTCTTCTATTCTAATAATAATTTCTCTCCATATTCACCAAATAATAGATTTATATATTCAATTTTATTAAAAAGGATATTTTTATTTAGAATTACAATTTCAATATACTAATGAATTTCTAATTAACTTTTTTGTAATTTTATATCTCTAAAAAATAAAAATCAAACTGAGGAACATATTTCAAATTTAATTAAATTATATAAATAGTATGTGCATTATTTCTTAATTGTATTCTCAATATTAATAGAGGAAAAATAATAATCATCTTCACATTCGAATACAGGCACATTCTTATTTGTAATAATTTTTTTCTCACAACTATCATTATAAATAAATACATGATTATTATTAAATATATTATTTTTTACATTGATTATTTTATTTACATATTCATGTAATTATATATTTAAAAAATCATATTTATATGGAGGTGATTTATAAAAAAATAATCTTAATCTATTTTTATTGAAATAACATTACTGATTTTGTTTTTTTCTTTTTGTTGATATTTATTATGTTTTGAGCCACTATAAAAACAAAAAAAATCAGAATAATAATAATGAAAATACACTAATCACATAATTTCATATTTATATAATTATTATGAAATCATATTAAATAATTTCTGACATGTTATTTCTTCCAAATTAAATAAATCATAATAAATCCAATATTCACAAATAAATTTTCAGATTAGTAAATAAATTTGATCCATAATCATAAATAAATAATATTTAAAAAAAATAATTAATATATAAATTATATAAATTTTCAAATTATAACCCAATTTTATAAATCTTATACAAATCCCATAAAATTTAAAAAAACAAATAATTTTTTTAATCAAATTCATACATATTTAATCCAATCAATAAAATAAATTATAAGATAACCTACACGATATTTAATATAAAATACATAATTATTATATTTATTTATCCAAACATAGTATAAAATATTGATCATTGAAGGAGATAAAGGATCAAAACATAGTTGACGTAGTGGAGAGGGATGCTCGTTTAATTATTTTCCAATTATATTCAATGAAATCATCCCTAATCATTTAATATTATCCTCGAATACAATTTATAATTATTTATTCAAATAAAATGAAGACTTATTTTTTTTAATTTTTTCCATATGATTAAATTCTTACCCAAATTATCTATCACCTTTTATCTATGTTGATTCATTAATTATAATGAGAAATCCTTTAGTGATACAAGGGATGTTTCACAATGATCCAAATATTTTTATTGATATCTCTATTTATAGCACAAATTCAAGAAGTTATTTCGATTATTTTATATTGATCATATAAAAAATATTATTCTTTCTCTGTTTATAAATTTGTGGGAAGTGGGAGAAATATCACTAATTATATCTACTGGTTTTGAGATGAAAATTAGTTAATATGTGAATCTAATCTTAAAAAAATTACAAACACACACACACACACACTAATATATATATATATTATTTTATTTTATTTAGAAAATAGAATATTTCATTATACATATTTTTTAAAATTTGTATCTAATTATAAAACTCATGTTCTATATCTCTTTCAATAATTATAAATTTGTCGGTCAAATTCCTTAGACAAGGATTATATTTTGATGATCCCATCTCAATCGAAGAGTCGTAGATATTCTTTTTTTGCGTCTAAAAGGGGGTAAATAATCTCTTGTCTCCTTCTATTAGTGTAATATAACTTATATCATATAAAAACAATGCAACCTAATCAGGATTATATATCTTAATGGATTTAATCAATCTAATAAAGTATGTTATTCATGATATATATTAATAATGATCTGATGTATAGTGAACAATACAAACATCAAAATAATATAATTCCAATGACACATATAGAACATAAAATTCCTATTTGAGTGTCTTCCATTACGACCTCCTTCTTTGGTATCATCATATATAGTACTAATTAGATGGATTTTTTATACCTAATGATTCCCTGTTAAGGGAGATGTAAATCATGGTTAAAACCTTTTCTTTAAAATAAATAGACATTCCCCATAAATTGGTAGGAAATCTATAAAATATAGGACTGAATTCTTTAATCCAAAAACACAAAAATGGTGAAATAGAAATAAAAGAAAATAATTTTACATAGTTCAATATTTATTGATAAATCAAGGAGAATTTCCCGATGATGTTTCAGTCATTCCAAAATAAACTATGATTTACTGGTTTTTATGGATTACAATTCTTGGAAATGATAATTATAAGATAGGTGAACTTATATTAAAATGTATTCAAGGATAAAAAAATACCTCTCTCAGATAAAATAAATAGATATCTCCTTACATAGTTCCACTAGTAGGAATAGTGGCTTGAACGTCGAAGCTATGAAATCTATTTTTTTTAAACTGATGAATATGTATCTTGAGATGATTTTTGGGAGTAGTTTTAACATAATTTTTTTTTAACAAAAATAATAATTACTTTTCTCATAGTTTTTTATAACCAAAGTAAAAAAACAAAAAAAATGATTTATGGCATTTGGTTTTCACAAAAAATTTCCCCAAATTTTATTTAGTGTCAAATTATATAACAACCAATGCCAAAAACATTTTAAAATAACATTAGATTTTGAATCCTGCATTTATTGGATCTGTGAATTTATTCTCCTGATTGTGATGACCTTGATGGAAACCCACAAATCCTTAACATGCATTTTCATATATTTTAATCAATTTGTATCATCATTTCATGATCCTTTTTCTCCATTCCTCATCTTCTGTAATTGTTTCGTCATCCATAGAATTATTTCTCTTCGAAATCTATTTTGTCACCAACCATCATCTATGGCTTGATTTTATTTCTTTGTTTCCATTTTTTCTTAATTTCTATAATCCTTTCTTATATATTATAGTTTCTATTAATATAATGAATTTTAGTGAGAAATTTCAAATGAAAAATGTAGTTTTCTTATGAAACACTAAATTTGTTAAGTTTATTTTTAATTTTGATGTTAAATTATTTATCATTTAGTCATACTATTGAGATATCATTTCAATTAATTGTTTTCTGTTCATAGTTTATTATAAATGTTATTGTTAAAATCTTTTTATTTTTATAATTAATTTATTTGATGAAATTATCAAATTGTATTAATGATATTATGGAATGAAAAATGATATATGGTTTCATTGATCATGAATATAATATACATCACAGGCAAAGACTCCATATTTTTTGAATTAATAAATTAATACAATATTTAATACCATTTGACACACACAACACCATAATAATGTAACAACTATGTAATATGAACTATTACATGTTATATTATTGAAAAAAACTGATTTACAATATTTATAAACCACATGAATATAATATTAAACTAAATAATTTACTATTTGTAAATTCAAAAGGTATATAATTTATATTTCTATATGATTTTTTATTCAAAGTTTATATGTTATATTTTGACCTTATCAATTATAAATGACCACCTTTTAATGATAGAAAAAATATATTATATTTCTACATCGGAAGTAATACATCAGAGTTAATTAATTTTTATATTATATTGAAAAATATATTACAAAACAATAACTGTGAAGTGATCATATTTTAAAAAAAATAGTTTTCAATATATATAATACATCATTTAAAAAATTTAATTGTATATATTTAATTTTGTTATATTAAGTTCAATTATTGATTTAAAATTTCAATATTATCATAGTATAACTTTGATGTATTTATTTTGGAAATAATATATTTCTATTTAAATAATGATAAATATTATTTTTAACGAAAAGTAGTTTTTGATAGCAGACAGTGTCTAAAGAGTTACCATGGGGAGACTATTCCCCTATATTTGAATGTCAAAAATTAAAATATATAACCATTTATCATACAAACAGAAAAAATTTAGAGTATGAAATTAAATAAGAATCATAATGTATGTGGTGTGAAAAAAATACAGATAGTTACAAAATCACTATTTTCTACATGGAATATAAATCATATATAATGAATAAAAATGAAATAAGATAAATAAAAAATCGATCTTACAAAATCATTATTCTCATCTATAAATTTATTTGGGGTCATGACATGTGATGTCTATTGGATAATAATGATACACATCACCATAAATAAATACCTTTAGTAGATTAGTTTCTTAATTACTAATAATCCTTAAAGTTCCATATTTGGATACAAATATTTTTTATTTAATAATTAATATGTGTAAAATGGATATCCATATATATATATTAAAATGAATATATGTTCTAATATATTCAAAAATTAAAATTCAATATTATTTATTGAATGGATTATAATTGGATATATTTACGAAGAACCACTAGTAACTATGAAAAATGAGTCTGTAAAATCATGGGATTTTCTAAATGAAATCCTTAAAATTGGGATTTTATTTTATGACCATTTTTCTAGTATTTGAATATGAGTTAGTTAAAATATTTTGAAATCGAGGATCATATAATTTTTCATGGTATTAGCCTTAATGATACACTTTGGATCCGACACGATGAGAAAACCAAAAAAATCAACATTTATTGTTGATGAAAATAAACATATCGAGGAATATAATATTATATACCAATTAATTATTGATTTAGGAGTTGAAACCATTGAAAAAAATAAACCTTTGAACTGTTGTACAGAGATTCTGAGAAATAATTATTCCCGGGATGATGTAAATATATAGTGCTATTAACCATTTTGAGATTTTTTTTCTTGAAAGAAATAAATCAATGTGCTGATAAAATATACTCAAAATTAAATTACCTTTTTAAAGACATACAACCAAAATGAAACGAGGTTCCAGATTCCAATTTTGAGTTGAATAATGTATTATTCCCAATGGGAACAGGGTATAAAATTAAACATGATATTCCTAGTGATTTTGTGTTGTGTATAAATGAATATGGAAATTTATGAAGCTATCATATATGTGGAACATCACGATATATGATGGATGAAAAATTCAACATAGATTCATCTTCAAGTATTGGCTTATAACCTTCTAAAAAATATATTTTTTATGTTCTAATAGTAACATCCAATAATTTCATTATAAAATTTTAATAATTAAATTGTTATTCATTTATAGGTTCTAGAATCAATTATCCCACTAAAAAAATTTGGATGCTTAAAAATCGTATTTTAAGAATCTACTTTTAAATTAAATTAATAAAAAAATGTTGTGATGACATTCAGTTGAGTGCATCCCTGATGATAACATCAATCATCCTACTAATTCGCCACACTAAATGTGACTTAAAAAAATATTTTGTGATTTTGGATGTTATTTGATAAATATGAGAATGGTATTGTGTACTTAATGATGGAATACATATCGGAAAAAGAGTATCAAACATTGTCCATGACCTATTTTTTTGGTAGTTTACAACTAGGCCCCATGTACATGTATGGAGATAAAATATATTATGATTATCTTGATGATTTTTGGAAAGAAATAGATAGGAGATTATTTTTATGTGTATCATTCATAATAGATTTATTCTTTTCATATTATAAGAGAGATTTTTTTTTGTTTTTTTATTCATATAAGAAATAGTTCATCCATTTTCATGATCTGAAAATGCTCACTATAAATACCATTCAGATACATGGAAACATATGAGGAAATAGTGTTAGAGGATATAATATTTGTCTAATTTTTGAATAAGGAGATTCAGATTATCAATTGGGTAATTGAATATAGAATTTCTGCATGTGACATTGAATATTTTTTCAAATTAATCATCCTTATAATAGAATAAAAAAATCATAAAGGATTACCGAAATAAAATTATCCAAAACAACCATTTTTTGTTGATTAATAATACAATGTTGTAAAATATATTAATATAAATTTAGAATGAAAATAAGTTATCATCTTCAAAAACTATTTTGATGAATGATTATATCATTTTTCAAAATACCTTATTGAATATTTTTAGAAATAAAACATCACATTGATGTTATGGATGTTGAGAAAGTCATTTGTTATCATTTTATTGAATCATTTGTTAGATATAAACCAAAAGAAAAAATATTTATTTCTCGATAGATTATATTTGATATCAATGGGAATATCAATGGATTTTTTCCAATAATATAAAATAAATAAAACATATTTACCTACTACATGTCACATATTAAGAAAGATTGAGAAGATCACTTTTTTGTGTCTTCATGGTATTAAGGTACAACATGGTTATTATTCAAATTTCAATAATTTGGTGTTATTGAAGGGTTGTAAATTAATATATATCAAATATAATGGTTTTCATGTATTGATAAAACAATTTCTACTAGTCACACTGTCTCATATAATGTAGTAAACTATCTATAATACTATCATCATGTTATGTTATGTTTTCAATCGAATATGTGGAAACATTTTTGATACAAATTTGTTAGATGTGTTGGTGAATAAATATTCTCTTATATTTTGTCAACTATAAATGTATTTCCCATATATTTTATTGATATAATGTTTAACCTGGTGAATCACTAGGTATGTGAGATAAGAAAATGTGGTGCTATTTATTTATGGTGGATGTAACTTTTTGAAAGGTATATGAAATTTTAGAAGGGATATAATGGAAATACTAATCGATCGGAGGCCTCTATTGTTAAAATATTACTATTATATGAGGTGATTGGGTTCTATACTGATTATTTTTATTGAATTCATATTGGTCTCCCTATATCTCGACATATGATTTTTGATAGTGAAGGTAATGGGATTTTAGGATTAAAGGTAAAGTAAATTCAACATGGCCATGTGATGTAGGCACATTTATATGTTTTGAATAAAAATAAATAACTTCATTCATATATATCATCCAACATTACAGAATTATCATCATGATATCTTAAAGGAAATGAAATGTGGCTGATGAATGAGTAAGAAATGAGGTTTTTTCATTGATTAAAGATAAAGTCATTATAGAAATATCTATGTTTGAAACATTGAAATGGTTGGTAGAGGGATAATCCCATAATGTGATAACATGGTCTAGTTTTGATATTAATGGGTATAAATTTTCCATAAATAAGATAGATGGTAATAGAACCATTCAAAATATTTTTTTAATGGTCATCACCAATGAAATATATACTTTTTGTTAAAAAGATAAAAACATAATCTTTTCATTAATAACATATTTTGTAGGTCTTGAAGACAAATCAAAAAATGATTATAATAAATTTGGATTCACTGTGTTTATTTGTAATTGTGTTAAATGTAATCATGGTGTGAATCATGATGAATATGGTTTCAAAATGGTTATTTTTAAAAGGGACAATTTAAATGGAAAACCATTTATCATGGGCCCTCATGAAAAGAATATATTTTATGTCATTGATCGATCAATTGTCCAATGATCTGTCAATTTTAAAAAAAAAATCTATTTTTTTAATGAGTATGATGATGATGTTATTGATATATATATATATATATGAGTCTTTTTCATATATTACATGATTCTAGGAATACAATGACTAAAACAAAGGCATAGTGCATGAAATACAGAAATATCATGCTATTGGGATATGGGAAAACATTAAATTAATCTTCTAAATACTCGTGTCATCCTTAACATAATATTTATTTTTATAAATGTACATTATTAAACACCATATTATTTAATAACTAAGGGATATTTAATTATATATTTGATTTTTTTTCATTCTGATATTCCACGATTATGGTTAAATATTTTTTCTTTGAAATACCGGATGCAGATTATTATATTTTTGTTTAACATATGTATATGAGAACATATTTTCAAACAGTGATATTTAAATTATTAAATGTTTATATCACATGAGAAGTAAGGTTAACATTTAATAGTCCACCCTATGTAATTTATTGGTTATGAATCATAATAGTATTAATATTTAAAAAACATACACATGTGTATAACTTTTTAACTTACATATTTATGTTTTCATATTTTCTATTTACCTACATGGAAAATGATATTCATGTTCATATGAATTTAATTACATTGATTTTTTCCGGTATAATTTATTAATATAGAGATACAAGAACACGTACCGAGATATATTTTTCCTATCATTAAATATCCAATAATTTAATTATTTTATGGAAGAAATCTATTAATTTATAAAAAATAATTGTTTGTATAATTAGGGGACTTCAATGGTAGATCCGTCTAATATTAGTATTTAAAAATCAAAATATGTAGTTAGTAAACATGGCATTAAAATATTACAAAATCAATCACATTTTAATGGAGACTAGTGATTACTTATTAGTTTTGATGATAATAATAAAGTAACTGTCCGAAATGTAATGAAATTTATCATCTATATCGACATGAATTGCCATTGTTAAATTATCATTTTGAATACTAATTTGAAGTTAGTAAAAAAGATAGATATAGATCTACATTGGGTGGTTCTAGATGTAAAATATAATAATTGATTTATTTTATCTATACTTATTAATTGATATATTTTAAATAAATAATATTTATATTATGAAATAAAAAATGACATTAAATTTTTATGAAATAAACAATGTTAAGAAAATATGTATTACTTTAACTTCAATTAAATTTAGGGATTTCATAACTAATTTGAAAAAATATGTGTTTATAATGAGAAAAAATGAATACCCTTTCCCTATTTATGATTATTTAGATTAATATACATCGATGAAATTGATTTCCACGTAACATGATGAAACATTTCATTTATTACTATGGTGTTATATTATATTGTAAAATTATGTATATATGTCAATAATTACCTATAAGTATACTTTTTATATAATAATACTCTAGGAAATAAAATTAATAAATCTATGTATAGAAAGTACACCCTCGTAGTTTATCATGTGAAGGGTATAATTTATTGAAGAAAAACATTATTGAATAAAATTTTCAACCATATAGTGCTCAGTCTGCTAGTGGTTCTAATGATTTATTGTTATGTTATCTATCTCTACCCACTGGAAATGAGAAATAGAAAAGGTTAAGAAGAAGAATAAATGAAATTTTTATTACAGAGAAACATATGGAATTAAGTAAATATATTAACGTTATGTAATTATTATTTTTCAGTATTTTTTGTAATTTTTTATTTTTTATTTCTCAACATTGTTATAAAATTTTAATTTTTCATTTAATTATATACATTAAGAGTAATTGATAAAAATATCTTCTATCACTGATGTTAGGATGTAAATCTTTCCAACTACATTAGGATAGGCAGAACGCCGCATATGAGGATACAGGGTATGTGTTACTATTCAGAATGATTTTGGACATCAAAGCATTCAAAAAAAAATCCCGAAATTAAAATCTTTAAAGGATCAACTAAAATATTTGAAATTTTCAGTTGGTGATTAAATTCAGGAATATTTCTAGTAGTCTATATTAGAATAATTTATGAGAGAGTAATATTTAATGTAGCCTACATATCCTTCCTAGGAAGCCCCACGTTTCTACTAAGATCCTCCTTCTCCTCTGTTGGACACAACCTTATACTGCGCGATTTATGCAGGAGACACTACAATACATATTATAGTGTATAGAAATTTGTATTTTATGGGATTCATTACATCACCATCATATTTATATGGGTCATGATAGAGTATCAGTTGGAGATATTATTAATCATACTGATCTACTACCATTCCCTTTTGTGGTGGTTACATGAGTTGGGGATTGTATATGACATTTTTTTACATTTCCTATCTACTTTTGTTCAAAAAAATTCATATGAGGAACGAATTTTTGTGATATTAAAAACATTTGATTGAAATTTACTAATAATTTCATATGATAGTTAACAGTTATATGAATATCTAAAATCCTATGAATTATAATAATGAACAAAAGTTCTAGGAAAAACAACATTAGCTACATAAGATATTTCTATTGGGATAGAAATAATATATCAAGTTTCTTCTTACATATCTAATATCTGTGAGTGTCAGATGAATTAAAATATATGTGGAAGAGATTATCCATTTTTAATATTCATAAAATATGTCATTTATATAATTAATTTTTAAGTGCTTTGTGTTCCTATGTTGTAGTTGATTTCCATGTAGGTAAAATGATGTTTCAGTTTATATTTTTCTTGAAAAATATGTTTAATTTGACAAAATATATTACATTTCATATTTAGTATTCACACACACACACATCACTATAAAAATGAAACCACAAGTGTTTATGATTTCATAGATCTAGAATACATATCAATAGTTGGGAAATATTTTTCAACTGAAAGTATATCTTCATATATATGTGAGAAGTTGTTAATGAGGGATAATGTGTGTATGTTTTTTCTATTTAATGATGGTTAACAGAAAATGTAATTTTGAGCTAATGTTAATTATAAATTCATTAAATGTGAATGTTTTATTTTATGGGGAAATTAATGTTAGATGCATTCTTCCCTACTGAATACAGATTATGTTGGTTTTACTACTTATAAGGTTGTGTTTGTAAAAACTTCCACCTTGTTAGACAAGTAATTTTTCAGTATGCTCATTATGTTTAATTATTTTTGTTTATACATGTATTATTAGATAATTTATATGAAAATTATGGTCTGGAAGAAAAAAAATAAAAAGATCAAGTGTTAATAATGAAGACAAATGAATTTAAATTTTCCAAACTAAAAGAAATTATTTTTTATATTAGATATTATTTTTATTTTTGGATATATTTATATAGGTTTTTTATTATAACATACATATTTAATTAACTACAATTTCAAAATAAATAAAGAAACGTCAATTGTGGTTATTATATTCTACGATTGAAGGATGGGATAATCACAATTATGGTAAATATTGAATATGATAAGGTAATTTATATTAATTATTTTATATTTATGATAATAGTTTGTTAATTTTTAATTTAACACCATTCATTATTATTGTATATGTCCAATGATGTCGATTTATACATGAAATATGAACCTAACTGTCATTGATCGTTGTTTCTGAACTATAAGTAGAGTAACATTTTGATTTAATGTATGTATATTATAATTTACATGTTATTATTACACTTTCCTAATAAAAAGTGTTCATAAAAAATTTCTTTTGATATAGTGGGTGTTTTAAAATAATAATCTCAAACAAATACTTCAACAATAACAAACAAAGATCATGTTGTACATTTCAGGTATGTGTTTTTTAATTCTACATTATAATCATAATGCATAGATAATTGTCTGTATTAACTATACAAATCATTATATGTTTATATAGTTCTTTAGTGAAGGATACATGCGTTTTGAATTATGTATATTTTTTATGGAGATTTTTATTTTTTTGGGAGTAATATTCAAAATTTTCTAAATATTTTTTAAATTTTGGTGTTAGTTATTATATAAACCAAGGAAAAATAATTTAAAACAATAAAAATGTTTTTTGGTGTATTTTTTAAAAAATTCCACTGAAAAACATATATCATAAATAACATTTACATAAATTGTTTAAAAACTAATGTTAAAATTGAAAAACAAATACAGCTCTTAAATCATGTTTTTTGAGATGTGTTCAGTTGAATAAGTCTTCCATAGTTTATTAAAGGGATGATCATGGTTTAATCATGATAAATTTAATGATCATGTCTAATCATGAATTATATAATTTCATTACCTTGTAAAATAACACAATATTTGGGAAAAACACCAAATATAGATGTTTAAAAAAGGTAGACCCAAATATATTTTCAAGATCATAATTGTTATATTGATCATTTTTCCTTATGTACATTCCTTTTTTGGACCACCCGTTATGCTATATGAGATAATCCTTATATAGAATATCGAATAATTATGAAATTCTTATTGAACATCTCCACCATGAAATGACTTTGTGGAACCTATATTTTTGAGCTTCATCAAAAAATCTCTTTCATGTGTTATAATTTTTATGTGATCTACCATTGTTACGAATACTCACCTTATGTTGTAGAAGTCTTAAATTTTACAAATCTATGACATGCCTGCAATGGTTTTATAAATGTATAATAGTTACATAATGACATGATAATGGGGTATATATAGATAAAATTATTTTAAGGACCCTATAGAAACAAATATTATATATTTGATCCTTTGTGAAAAAATCTATGTAATTGTTACATAGATGATCCTATTTTACATGATATAAAAAATACAATAATTATAACTAAAAATGATACTTGTTGTGTGGTTTCATGAATGCTTAATTTTACTTTGAATATTTTAATTTCTGATGCTCCAAAAATCCCATCCCTTATTTTTTAATCAACTCACTTTTATGGGATTTAGGATCTCACATTGCAGCTTCACAAACCTCCACTATCATATTCCATATATGTAGTGGTGGTCATGTGAATTAATTGTGAGGTTTCGTCTTCACTATGTGTAAAAAAATCATTTTCATATATTAATATGTTCAATATTACTAATTACCCAAACAATTCATTGCCCAAAAAATTACAACAATGGAAAAAAACATCACCATAATGACTCCTATAATATAATTTTCATGCTTACAATGTCATTAATTAATTTATAAAAGACATTAAAATCTTTGAAAAAACTATAAAAAAATTGAAAAAAACATAACACTAAACACTATAATTGATTACCAAGATTCCAAAATTGTCACCCTTGTGGTTAATAAGAAATTCAATGTGAATTTCAGTACATTGTAGCCACAATATTACATCAGAATATATCATCCATTTATTTATGTATACATGAAACATGTTCAATATAGAAATAATATCTGGTAGGGTAATTTAATTCCTCATTTAATTATTCATTTCATAATATACTATTATCATTAATACCAAAAAAGTACCCATTAATGAGGTAATAACAACACTAAAAACAATTGTCGTTGATTGAATTGCATGAATATCCACTATAATAAATCAACTGTTAATTATTAAAATTACACAACTACCTCACTACACAAACTATGGTTTTTATGCCACCTTCATCCAACATATATTCAATAATAATTATAAATTGTTAAATATATGTGTAAGGGGGTATCTGAACATCAAAAAAATTTGATGTTGGTGGAAATAAAAGATCAACTCATTTTTTGTATAAATGGGTGGCTTCAAAATTTATTTAATGTTGTTTGAAAAGATTTCATTATTTATCAAATGATATAATATGAATGTATACTACATGACTATTTCATAAATTAAATTCCACCTAATCATAATAATTTCTGTATGAGTGTGTTTTAATTGATTTTTCGTGCCAACACTCACACTAATACCGCATAATTTCACCATAATCTATTTTATTTCCTCTTTAATATAATCCAACTATATCATCATCTAGAGAATTTGAGAGAATCATTTATTTAATATAATGTATAACGATTATATTGTTCTTTGGGAGGTGATTTACTTGTTATGAATTAACCCTATAAGACTATTATTATAAATAAAAAATGATATAATATTTATAGACATTTGGACCAACATATCACCATCCCAACCTTAATGTATTAATGATGATTACAAATTACTCTTCTCATCCCCAAAAAATAAACCCAAAATTCAAATCACCATAGGTGTATCTCATGACCACCTTTACTAATATCATATCCTCTTATATGGAATTACTCAAAAAACATGTTTCTAAACATTTATCATAAACAATATCTATCCTTAATGTAGTGAACTATTTAATGATTCTGATTATCATCGTTTAAAAGGTAGTATTCAAAGAATTTAAATCGTTACGATTCCAAATAATGGTTCTACCTATAATCAATTTTGATTTTTTTTCAAATCATACATATAAGAGTTCCTCATCTCCTCTTTTCATACATAGTCTGAGACCCAAAACTATATCCAAAATTTTTTCACCTCTTATATCCCAACAGAATCGAGTTCATCTATCATTAATAAACTGAAGTATGTGCTCCCTAGCCTACAATAGTTTCCCACTAAGTTCTATTTTCTTCTACAAAATATCATAAATTATATCTATAAAAGGAAAATCATATTTTTCTTTATTAAAAGAATGAAATACCTATTATTTTCCACACACCTATTTTAAATTAAATATTCTTCAACATTGAGTCATGTTTCGAATAAAATTCTTTTGGTTACATTTTATACCATATATATACACGTCACAAATATAAACACCCTAGTTTCATATTTTCTATTCAAGAAAACAAGTGGTTAATAGCCATAAAGATCCCCGTGAGGTATACTAGTCAAGAAATTGTTTTACATCCAATTGATTAGTATTCAAAACTCTTAAAGCTTTAATTTCCAAAATGAGCTAGATAGACACATCCTGATCCACTAGTGAAACTATTTCATCCATATTAATATCTTTAATCAGAGCATTTACTATTTATATAATACATGCCTTATTTCATATCAAATTTTCATTTTTTGGATCTTATTCTTAAAGGTAATCATTTTCCCCGGCACATTTATATTTCTAGAATTATTACAAGATTCCATGAATGACTTTTTTTTGGGTTTTTGGAATTCACCATTCTTTCCACTAACAATAAATTCATTATTTACTACTTTTTAAAATTATTATAGTTTCACCATTGATAGATGATAATAATTCATTTCATTCCACATTCTTCTTTTTTGTTTATTAGTTTGGTTACCTCAAATTATGTCAGATAGTTTGAATTTTGTTATTATATTTCTCCATTAAATGATGAAATAAATTTTTTCTACAACTATCTCATTTTTTGATTCAGCCTTAGAATTGTTTTCAATAGGTAAAATTTTGTATCCATGGAATTGGATTAAAATAAATCCTATTATTGAAATTATCAATCATAGTTTTTAGTGTGATCAATTTTTAATGATTTATCTAAATGATGTTTTTATCAAAACCCTGCACAATTTGGTTTCTCATTTATATATATTATTTTTAATCATTCAAATTTTTTAAGTTGAACAAAAATATTCCTTAATTGAAATCATCATCCTAAACTCTTAGGTATACATAATTTATTTTATTGTTTCTTATTCAGCTAAGAATCTGAAATTTTTTCAATAAAGGAATCCTTCAATTAAAAATATCAAATGATTTCATTTATTTCCATAGGATATATGATAATTAGTTTTGTTTGTAAGCAACATCTTTAATATCATCATTAAAATAGTGACAAGACCGGAAAAATTCAATTAGAAATGATTTTCATTAATATTCACCAGACGATTTAGCTTTTCAATAACTCCATTAGATTTTGGATGTTATATTTTTTAATAATATTTTTTAATGAATTTTTTTTCATATTAGTTCTAGAAATCAATGGATGTGTTTGTTGTAAAATTGATTGAGGTAGAACATTGATTGTGTATATGAAACCATTTCTATTATTCACATATTTAACTTCATCAATTCTATCTATTCTATCTTGATTTTCATTTATATTAAATAGGATATTATAATATAATAATCAAATCAAAGTATGAAATTAATATCCCAATATGTTCATGATAAATTCATTATTCCATGAACACTAGTACACACCATGTTGATGAGATTATCAAACCTTCTCTATTTTATATGGTATGGATTTTGGACCACAATTCTCTTTATACACGAATCATACAACTTTTCATGATCATATTTAAAAAATAGAATAACCAATTTGACCTTTAGATTTAATAAATTGTCCAGGATATTGGGATGTGTAGGGAGAAGCCTCCTATTAACTAAGATATCCTCATCTTCAAATGTTTTAATAGAATTAATATCTCTATTATAAATAAAATATATATTTTCACCATTTTTAAATTCATTCAAAAAATAGAACTCATACATTACATTGATTAGACATTCTTTTGTTATATGTCATCGTTGATCTAGAGCCAAAGAGTTGATGGTATCTTAACAGTGTGTGTCATATAACAATCATCTAGAGAACATATTTTTTCTAAAACTTATTTCCCACAAATAAAATATTATCAAACTCTATTATTATTAAAGAATAATCATTTAAATAATTCAATATTATGTAAACTATTTTATTTATATTAATTAATAGATTCATATTTTGTTTCATGTCATAATTGTACCCAATTTTGAGAATTCGGTGTTTCTCGTAAATTATTCTTTGAGATAAATATATTATAATTAACATTTTAAATAATTTTCTCTTCCATCAATAATATAAAAAATATTTTTCCATATTTTTATGTGTTGTATTTTCTCAAAATATAATTATTCTTGAATATGATACATTAATTGATGCCAATATGTTTATGTATAGGCTATTTGATTAATTAATTGATGTGAAAAACAATTTTAGGATTATGTTATAATGAATTTCGTTTAAGTACTTAATATTATTGAAGTTGAAAAGATTTTACATTCAATGATTCAACTTATCAATGAATAAAGCATTCCAAACTATTCGAGAAACAATTTTTCGGGGTTAGTTTTCATTTGATTGTACTACTTCCTAAATTTAAGGATGTTGTGATTTAATTATTTGGAGTCCTATGGAGATGATTAAAATATCCACATAATGACGGAGTTCTCACAGTGTTCATCCATGGTTGATTAGAATAAATTAATTTATACTATATCATGTGAAATGATCTCCATGTTTAAAAAATATTGATTGCTTCATCATGATTCAGATATTTGACAACGTGTTGATGTATCATTGATTGTTGGTGAATATAACCATGGACACACCCATGATGGATTGTATATAATAAAGGAATTACCCAACATTGTAATTTCTACATCCTAGTACTGGTTATGATGCACTCATTGTGTGGTGGTGTAAAACATATTAGGAAAAAATGGTCATGGGAAAATCTATTGTCTAATTATTGTTATACATTGAAGATACATATTGAATCAAATTTCATCATGGGATTTAAAATGTATTGATAAGATGTTCTATAATATCTGGGATTGTTTTGGTTTAGATGTGTAATATAGTTTATCCCAAATTGGTTGTATTGGTCTTCGAACAAATGGTGGTTTATAGTTTTCTATGATGTAAGAAATAATCAATGAAGGAGACCACATATATGGTTTCACATGTCATGGTCAACAGGTAAATACTCATTTTGAAATGGCCAACTAAAATTGGACTACATTATAGTGTTCATCATTATATAAGAATTATAAATTATATATTTACACTTGGATTTGTGGATTGAAATTTTGATGTAGGGAATGTTAATTTAATGATAAAGAAATATTGTAATTCATGAAATATTATTCATTATTTCATTCATCATGGGTCACAATCTAAGACCATTATTAGTTAAAGACATTGAAGGTAATTTTATAATTACATAGTTGAATCCATTTTGAATTATTTTATTGTACTAATGAATGAGATTTGGATTACAAAATCAACGAAAATGGTCTATGGTTATGAATAATTTTGGGATATTTAAGAGGATATATGTAATATTTAATGGTTCATTTACATATTGAAAAGTTTATGAATATTTGAGGCATGAGTCCATTATGTGTGATATTAGTTTCGATATATTAGAAGTGAGAGAAAAATTAAATTGTATAGAGAATAATATTAATATCATTGAATACCCATTAAAGATATTTTCTATAGTATTTGATAAAATATATAATCAATATTTTTGAAAATAGATACCCATAACTATTTTTCAAGAGAAATTATTTTCTATTGAGGAAAAAAATGAAAAAAATAGGTACATGTGTTTATGCAGTGATGTTGAAGAATAAATGTATAATAAGAGGCATTGGTTAATATTTTTTTATAAATAAGAATAAAAATACAAAATTTTCCTTTAATAATGTATTAAACGGATTTATCATTTTATTCTATGAAGACATTTTATTTTTTGTATTATAGTATTCTTACAAATGAAGATATAATTTTATGATCCTGTAAAAGTGAAAAAAAATTAATAAGAAGAATGAAATCAAAACATAAAAACCAATTTAAAATTTCTAAAGAAGGTTTTTTATTCGTTTTCTATACAAATTTTGAATTTTTTGGGATGTATTTATAAATATGTAGAATGGTTCTATTATGTTCGCGATACACAATACATGGGTACAAGGATATACACATCCCAATTGCATCTACATGTTTTCACTAGTGTATTGTATGATCTTTTTGAATCCCAGATCATTCAAAGGACCAACCATTCATATTGAATGGTAAAAAATATAAATATTTTTTGATAAATTTTTGTGTAGTTGTGCATTTAGTGGTGCTATTTGAATGATCAGTGAAAAATAGAGTGGGAAAGATAATGTGATAATCATAATCATATTGTAGAAATGCTAAAAATGAGAATGGATGAAAATGTTTAATTAGAACAATATATTTATTCACACCCTTTATCCTTAATTAAAATACCCTAAATAGTCTACATCAAGTTGTATATAATATTGGTTAACGTCTACTAGAATCCTATTTTTTTTCAACGAAACAATATCACCTCTGATTGGGTTATATAGTTGAAGTAGATTTCATTAATTATTATAGGATTATCATATTTAATTTTAAAGAAGATTGGTTTTTGTGATGTTCAATCAATGTCCAAAAAAAATATATTATAAAAAAGTAATTGTAAAAACAAATATATGAATAAGATTAGGAAGATAACCATCTATTCAAGACGGGATGATGTTTTAGTCCCTCTATGAACCAATGAAAGAAGTTCTAAAATTTGATGAGATTTTTTTTTCGACAACAGTGGATGTGGATATAAGTACTTATTTAATTGTATCAATGGATTCACGTGATAAATTATTATTTTTTATTTCATGTTCAATTTGTCCTAAATAATAATCCATCGTCAATGGGATTGATCGTATATAAACTTACACATAAATTTATTTTTTGAAAAATATGTTTTATTATTTGAAAATGATATTATTTAACAAATTTTCAAGATTATCGAATGTATGGTGGAATATATCACATATTTTGACAATTAGACAGTTAATTTGGAGAAAGAATTAAGAGAAAGATGTCTTTCTTGAGTTATTAAACCCAAAAATTTCCTTTATAAAAAGATGATTATACAAAGATTTTGGGGAGAAGATCTTTAATTAATTGATCGTGGCACATCATAATCCAAGAAATGTATGAGTCTGCTAAATATTTATAGAGGAAGACCCATCCATTATATGAAAATATGAAAAATAAGATGGATGTCCAAAATACTCAATTGAATATATAATCTAATGGAATCATATAACATGAATCACTAATATATGAACATGTTTTATTCTATGAATTGGGTGATGATATTATATGGTGGGACAATAAATAAGTTTATTTTTTAATGAATTTTTATAATATTATGTTTGTTGAATTTGAACTCAAATTGGACAATCTAAAGTTCCACATATTTATTATTTTAAATAAAATAATTATAGAGTTATTTTCACCAATGTTTCTTATGAGAATCCTTGTATTAAAATATATCTATTATTTGACAAGATCATCATGGAATAATTTTTTGATATTTCTCAAGATGTCTAAAAAATGTTGTACCATTAGTATATCAATGTAATGATTTTCTAAAAAGGTGGGTACAAAAATTAGCTTTTTAAATAAAAAAATATATACAAATATTGTTGAGTATAAATGGATAAGTGACTACAAAAATTGTAGTAGTTGATTGAAGAATATGAATGAGTACTAGTTCCCTATGAATTTCAAAATGAGTGGTGTCATGAAGAAACCTAGGTAAACCCGAAACAAGTCATATATGCTGGCCCACAACATGGCCAAAGTGGCATTCTAGATCCACCTAGGGTGGAAATTAGTGCTTACCATAAATATAATATAACTGGAAAATCTTTATACCCCTAAAAAACTAGTGTTATAATTCTAAAATAGGTCAAATATCATTAGTTCAATACATATATAAACATGGAACATCACAAAATACTAATAAAAGATCTGGGTATGATAATCTAAATGGAAACATGAATAGACTACATCCAAAATGAACCGAGAAAAACACAATCATCTTGTGGTGCCTTGGTCACCACCATCAACAAACCTGCAAAAAATACATGAAAACCTTGACAGGTTACCTAAAACTAAAAAATAGATTGGGTCACCCAACATCTACTGTCATAGGTTGGGAGGGATATTAAAAATCTTAGTAGGTAAGCATCATAGAGTCTATACATTTGCATTCAAAAAATAGTCCATAAATAGAAGTTAAGAAATACATATTGAAATAGTATCTAATAAATTTTAAAAAAAATATGTCTTTACAAAAATTCCCCGTAACAAAACAACAAGCATAGATAGATAACCATTTAAAAAGGGTATTACAATCCATAACCAAAGTTACAAAACCAAAACACAAACAATAATAAATGATAGATCATAAAAGTTGGATTTGTTGAAATTAAACGAAATTGTAAAAAATAAGATGTAACCAATATATGAGGTAATATAAGTGAATTTGTCTATAAACAGAACTATATACAAAAATCATAGGCATTTATTAAACATATCCACAATAAATCCATAGAAGTAATTCGTTCGGAATCACATATCGGTGTATGTTTCATCTCTAATGTCAATAAACAAAATTTATCTCTATAATTTCCAATATATTAGCACATCCTACATCGCCTCTAAACCATTCTAGTGGGTATAATCTCATTTAATCTAGTCAATAAGGATCCATCACTCAACCATCTAGATTATTCTATGGAATCCGATGACAATAGTAAATGGTAAATGATAAGTTCCTCATAATCGTGGCTCATAAAAATAACTCACAACCATTGTTCTTACCTATCCCAAACACAAACACTACCAATGTGACATCCCTATCCTCGGAGAGACCACCATAGATATTCCCATCACCATTCAAGAAATAGAAAAGTACCTATAGGATCTACATGTATTGTCTCATTAAAACCAACATTAATAATCATCAGAAGTGCTAACTAATCATTAATTTATTTGTTTTAAGAATCATTTAAAACCCATTTTTTGAATCCAATGTTAAATATACATCATGCAAAAAATGTTCCCAATGAACCTTCTTGTCACATATTTTCCAACCCACATTTTAATGTGCTATGTAGGCCGTGATTGTAGACACACAATTTGAACTCACATTCAAGTCATTTGGAAACTAATTATCCCTTTGGAAATATTTTTTAAATAATAATCAATAAATAGGGATTGGAAGGAAGAAAATGAGTGGTAGATAAGTTTTTTGAAAACCACATTTAGGAGGCACATTTACACTAAATGTTACAACATCATTTGGGAGATCATCTATATGGATACCATTTTCACTTATGGATATGACTAGATCAAATGGAACATAAAGAGTAAGCCATAAATATACCATCTAGAAAGAAATTCAAAGAACCACTACTATAAATACCATGAATACTATATCATAGAAGAATTACAATTACTCCAAGATCCCAATTAATAATCAATCCCATGTCTCCAAAACCAAACAATGTCTAAACACTGTCCAAAGTTACCAGTTTCATTTTAACTATAATTTTAAATTTTATCAACCACATTACATGAATATATATAGTCATAAATATATAAATACATTGGAAGTAAATTTTTCAACAATTTTTCGACATTAAATTACCACAATAATTCACATTACACATTCCAACCATAAATAGAACATTTAAAAATTTAATATATTTTCTCAAGAATCACATTTCATGTATAAAAAAATAAATGGATAGAAATACCTAACTTGTCAATGTGTGGATGTAATAAAACTGAATCAAAAGAAAGAAACAATAATGGTGAAGAATCCCCAAACGAAAAAATTATTTAAAACAACCCATATTAGTGAATGCTTGTCAAAGGGTTTTCTATGAGGGATGAAATCGTTGGAGAATAAGAGAGATAAGAGAGGTAGGGAACAATATAAGGAAAATAACCCAAAATCCAAGATAAAATCCCCTAAAAATCATTGAGAAGAATCATTTAAGGGTGGTAACCCAATGAGAGGGGTTTAATAACCCCATTTGGGAACTTAAGAAACCAATAAGGGAGGGGGATTGGTGTTTGTTAATAATAGGTATGTGTATAATATGAATTTATTGAATTTTACTGACCTAGGAACCACACAATGTCTGGCCACACAGTTTGAATAATCGTGCACCAACCATGATCCCAAATTAAGATTTAAGGGACACCATCATTGTTCGATTACATGGATTAAGAAACCATAAAACAATCCTGTGCAATAGTTCTATCAAAAATTGTTCAACCACTTAAACTCTTGTCACACGGTTTCTTCAAACCATGTGCAAGTGAGCTAGCATACCCTTGAAAACAAAATATGACTACATTACTCCTTACACCGACATGGTTTGCACTAGAACAATATACTGGTATTATAAAAAAATCATACATGAAGAACTACTAATGGAAATTCTATCATACTTAATATGCCACATTGTTAACCCCTAATCCATGAACAAAAAGGTTACATAATCAACAATTCCACCCAAAAACACCAAAAACCAAATTTTTTTTCTAGGATCTCGACAGGTACAACAACCAAAAGAACCAATGTTAAGAAAATAATAATATGATCAAACAACTAGTGCTAGGATGTGACATTTCTCCGCCTCCTTTGACAAACACTTTCTACCCTCAAAAATTCCCCCAGTCGATCAAAATAAAATATAAAGAATAGAAATAAATAAAGACGAATAGATGCATGACCATTTTTATTACCAGTTAACCCACAAGTTACACCCAAATGAAATTAGGGAAAATAATCACAAGAAAACCCATATTGATAGGGATAGAGGTTTATACCAACCACAAGTAACCATTTTATACTATTAAATAAACACAGCGAAACCCAAAATGAAATAACACAAATATTATCCACACAAGATAAATCACACAACTATAGGAACCTAGACCACCTAAAATGAGCCAAAAAATCTTGGAACATGTGTGATCCCAAAGAAATAAATCTAAAATAATAGTGAATTGAACCACGATTAATCATTTCTAAAAGGCTGAAGAATATCCAAAATGAAAAATGATGAATACAAAAAGAAAATCTATAATGTAAAACCATTAAATAATCAAAATAAATAAAACACAACCGTATGACTATACAAGAATAAGGACAACATGACACAAAAAATTAAAAACCACCACTATATTATAAATAATAAATACTCAGAAAAACTATGAGAATATAAGAATTGACCCCTAAAAATTATCAATACATCATTTTCCACTGCCAAAAAAACATGAATGTGTGAAAGGGTTCACTCTAGGGCAAGTGGTAAGATCTATGACAAGTTGAATCATTATATTACCCATAATCAAGATCTAGCATCCTCTAATAAAGAATTATTTATCTAGAAACTCTACTGGAAGAACATATCCAAATGACTGAAATAGCCGTGTCATCAGTAAGCCTTTCAAGGGCCACAATAATATGGCATAAAATTCCAACGATTACCAAACATGTGGCACAAGATTGAATAGTACAAAAATTGTGAATACAATATCAAAAAGGAGACTCTTTAACATAATTTTATTATTCCAATCACCTCTATACATATGTGGTACATCCCCATGCACCATGAACAGCTGGTTCATAAACAATTATTGATTTCATTCTAAGAACCAACTCGGTGTGAAATGACTCATTCAATAATTTCTCAGATAGAACTTCATCAGATGAGATAACATATTTTTTTATCATTATATGAAGTCCCCAAATGAAAAAAGGTACCCTCACCTAATCCATTAAATCTATCTCCGAAGAAAATGAAACTAGATCATAAAATGTTCAACATAGTCCAGCATCATCAACGTTACATCTCAAATTCCCAAGGGCTTCACCACATTCCATTCAATCACTTCATAGGGTATAAACAATTTGATAAAATTATTCTATAAAACATTTCAAGACATCTTATCTAGTAACGATGATGAGACAATCACCTTCCATTAATCCAAAGAAAAACCTTCCAATGAACCGAAAAGAACACCCACATTCACAACATCAATTGATCTCAATGTCCTTAGAATTCCTTTATCATCATCAAGACACAAAATTTACAACCACAAAACACAATCACCAAAGAAATCAAGAAATATCTGAGAAGAAAATAAATGTTACACCCCACATGTAGTATTTTAAGGGCCAATAATAGGAGGATATTCACCAAAAATTAATGGGACGTTTTCGTGTGGCATGTGCTAAACGTAAGAAAATATGAAGATGAAAATCAACACCCTTCCCTGAATAGAATATAAAACCGATCCACTAAGCTCAAATTCCTAACATCAGAATTATAAAACCTGAATCATTTTTCAAACCATCATTTCCATCCCAATTTTAGGAAAGGTTTCTTCCAAGCCCACTTTCATAAAATAGAAAACTCACATTTAAATTAAATTTTAAACTCACAAACACCCAAAGATAAAAAAAACAAATACCAAAATAATTTTTTTTGATATAAGGTTTATTAAAATATGTTATCCATTTCAAATTCATCCCACATAGTCCCAAATAAAATTAAAACAAGACTCATAGAAAGCATCTAGAATAGGGAACTAGTGACTCTAAAAATCTATCTACATAGATTAGTGGACCATTCAAAAACAAAAAACAACATAATTATAACCTACAAAATTCACTTGGACATCACATCGGTCACTACTCCATGTGAACCAACATCATATTGCTGCTTCTTCTCCATTTAAATTCATCATTGCAGCACCCAAAATCAAAAAAATAGACTAAAATTATGAAATACCCAATGAAACACAAGGTTAATAACTATAATGATTTTGATACATTCTTCCTACACCAACTTGTTGAGTCCAAATAGTTTGAAAATACTATCTACCTATTTCCCCGAAAAAAATTCTTCATGTGATATCATTTTTTAATGAACCAACCCAGTTCATCCTCAAAACCTGCCACCTGTTTCAAGGATATGATAATGCATCAAAGGTATTCTTGATCATCATAAGATCTAAACTATCTATGAGCATCAAAATACAAAAAATTAGAAACAACTTATCACAGTAAATTTCCAGTATCGAATAACCATAAATGTGCACGCAGTATTAATTAATGATATTTATATACACACAATATCAATAAATAGTCCAATATAATCCACTTACAATTATAGCAGAACAGAAAGGAAACTAAAATAGAGTGCATCCAAAACAATCCAGAACTAACATGATATCTATAAGACAACATAGTTACCAACATCCACAAACCCACCATCTATATATGCAAAACTAAACAAAAAAAGTCTGTGTTTATTGAAACCATGTGGCATAGGGAGGGTATGATCATAATTAACTTATTTGGTATAAAATATAGAGTATATACTTTTCCATACCCAAAAAAATCTATAATGATTACATTAAAAATTAATATAGAAAATAATATTTTTTCTTTTTAATGAAAAAACATGGATTTTCATAAATAAGCTAAATTTATAACATAATCACACATCGATTCTCTTTTTTTAAGGGATTCCATTCGAAAATCCAATTTACAAATACAAATCCATAATAATTATCCAAACTATATTTGAAAAAGAGGGCATACATTGAAATAGGAAACAATAAAAAAACATTACTGAAATAGATGATCTACAACTATATAAGACTAAAAACTATACATAAATATTGTAGTAATTGGAATTTCATAAATATATCTGGAAGAAATATATATACAAACTATATTTATACTCACCTACTAGTGTATGGTGTATCACAAAATTCAATAACCAACTGGCTGATCAAAATTAGCTAATCTAGTGGAACATCCCACCAGGCCCCTCAGAAATTATAGGGGGTACCAAATCATTTTATTAGTGTAAAAAAATGTAACATGAACCTCTAGAGGCCCCTAAGGTATCCCATGATAATAGTACATGGTGAATGGGGATGTACCTATATTTTTAGATCAACCCAATAAACCACACCCACCCTGCTGGGATCATGCAAACAATAACATCACCTTTGAAATTTCTCTGTCATTTGGGTGACCCCACTGAGGTTCCCATCACAAATAAATCCATAGAAAAGTTCCCATCAGGATTACACATCATGACACATTAAAAAACATTATCAATGAATCACATGTTCCAACTGATCCTTTATATTTACATTTTTAGTACCATTTATAAACCATTTTCTGAAACCACGGTAAAATATACAACTTATATAAAAGGTTCCAAAATGTCCTTATTGTAATTTAGTTACCAACAAAAATTAAAAATTTCCAATGAGGCCATGATTTTTAATATTAAATTTGAAATCTATTCAATTCATTTTCAAACAAAATATCCATTTGGAAAAAACTATGAAGTAACCATCAATGAAAGGGGAGGGATGGGAGAAGAGAAATGGGAGTCAGGTTTCAAATATCGGGTTCAAGAGGCGTACATTCACTAAAAGAGCCATCAACATTTGTTATCCCATCCACATGTTCACGTTATGAATATAGGTATATTCCCACATCCAATTTCACAATAGTGGTTTGAAAATAATTCAATGAATTGACCAAAACATTACCATCAGCGTAAAAACCCACACATCAATACAATTTCAAAAATAGGCATTACAACCATATTCAATGCACAATTCAAAATAAAATCCATGTTACAAAAAGATAAGTTATTCTAAAAACAAACAAAAATATTCCAATATCTTTTTAAAATATCATTTTATAATTTAACAAGCATATTACATATATATTTTTATATAGGTATAAATATCGAAATCATTCACAATAACATTTCCAAAATTTTTCTGCCACAAAAACACCATAATAATTTACATGAAGCATCACAAAAATAAGTCACATGTTGAGAAATTGAATATATTTTCTAAAGAATCAGATGAAATTTATCAGAATGGAAATAGATGGAAATTTCTAATTCAATGATATACGGATTCAAGGATTCGCTTAGAGAAGGATGAACTAAGAACAAAGAAAAATATTATCACACAAACATCAATGGAAACAACCAATATTATCCAAAAAACCCTAGGGCTTGACTAAGGGGGATATAATCCATGAAAAACATGATAGACAATGGAGGAAGGGATGAAAAATGGAAAATAACCCATAAACAAATAAAAATCACCTAAAAATTATGAGAAGCATCCATGGCGGGAGGAAAACCAATGAGAATGAATTAAAAAACGAATTATGTACCAAAAATTAACTATAAGGGAGGGGGATTTATTTGTGGAAAAAGAGGGAAGGGTAAATAAGAATTTCTAACTCCTTAATGACATGTTAAATAACACATTTCAAACCGTCTGGTTGAATAAACAATGTGCTAATTATGTGCCTCCTACTAGAGGGAATGATTAGTAAAATGTTTTTTTCTCAAGGTATGGGATATCTCTCCAGAATATTTCACAATTGTTCATGTAACACAATGATATATTGTGAAATATTTGACTTCAAAATTAATTCAATCTATTTGTTATTTTTAATTTCATGCAATGCTAGGAATAATTTATTTTATATTAATGAACTATTTGAAGAATTCATTATACACACATTAATGTTAATCATGGAATGAAACCAACATAAAGTTAGGCTTTCTCAATAAGTCACATAGTGTATATTTTTGTGTTATACATAACAATTACTTTCCTTGATGGCTTGCCTAACATACATGACTGAGGTTTACGAAAATGATGCATTATTTTGTTTTACCTTGAATATAAATTAGTAATAATGAAAATTATTAACTAAAATATGAGAATCTATTGTTTACACAAATGTAAAATGAATTCATTGGTTGTAATGTAATTAAAAATGAATATGAAAATCATTTTAATATAAACGGGAATATTTTTATACCCACAATGATTGTTTACTCAAAAAAATTAATTAATTAAATTAGTCAGTGATAATAATGAAATATATCTATTATATATTCAATAAAAACAGTTTTTATATTAATCCAATAGATTTTATAGACATAACATATAATCTAATATAATTTTATGCTTAAAAACCTATATTTTTATTAATTAATTTTACCACCATTTAATGGGGAACACATTTAAAAACAATTTTATGTAAAATTTTCAGATTTTAGATATAAAAATAAAATTAATATTTTTAATTGGAAGACAATAATAATTTTAATGAAATTTTATGATATTTTTCTTTAAATATTTATTTTTTATTGAATAGTGGAAAATGATGAATTTTAATACAAAACTTCCATTTTTTATAATCTATTAAACCACATTGCTACATAGGTTTCCTAAAACTCATAAAGAAGTAAATGTGATATAATAAATACATAAATTTATATATATTTTTTAGGCAAGAAAAAAACTATGGATTCTAAAACCATGACATAGTTTAGCTCCATAAATAGTGATCCAAAAGTCATGATGACTTAATACCTGAAAATTGAAAATCCATAAAGTTGTTTTTCTATAGAAAAAAATCGCATTTAATATGATACTTCTTTTTAACTCATAGAATGTCTTGTTTTTTCTAATACATATTTCATGATTAATGTAATTAATATTAAACAACTTTATAAAAAATTCAACTTTCATCAATAACCTCAGTAAAAATATTGAACCCCTTATTTTTAAAATTGAATCTATAATAAAAAATACCACCAAACAATCTAATTAGAAGTTATCATTTATCACTAACCACGACATAAGGTAAGAATAATTTCACAGTAACATTCAAAATATGAATGACCTCATCACTAAAAAAACATGCCACCAAAACCAAAACCACTCAAACATAATGAGATAAACAAATTATCTAGAATAAATACCTTGACATATTTATTAGTAAAATTGGATATTGTTTCCGTAAAATAGATTATACTAAACACTTATATATGAAATATCCACCAAATTAATATCCAATGTCTCTGACACCTCAAAATCATATATTCGAAGGTTGGTAATAAACATTACTCTATACAATTAATTAAAAGTTTCAATTAATAATTTATATATTATTATTATATTATAATAGTATAATTTTTGAATAATTCATAGAAAATTTTCACAAATACTGATATGATTCTAATTTTTTTTATTAATATATTATAAATATTTATTAAATAACATCCTGGTATTGAAAATCATTTTCTTCCCCAACTGTTTCTTGGAAAACATGTCATGGTTTTTTAAAATGTAATTTTTTATTTTTTCATAATTTATCTAAATCATCAATTCCAAAATAATATAACTACTTCTTATAGCACTGATAATAATTCTCTAATCCCTCAAATGGATACTTATAAAATATATTCTATATGATACTATGAGAGCACACAATTTCAAAAATAATTGGTAGATAAAACTAATTGTATCAAAATAGAACATGCTATGAAAAGACCCACACTTCATTAGTTTTTGAAGTATGAGAGCTATACAGAATTAATTAACATTCAGATTTGGATAAAAAACCCCATATCTGTTTTAAATTAGAAAATATAGGTATAAAGTAAATCAACAATATCAACATAACGTTTCTTTTCCCACAAGATCTATATGTTCATTTTGGGGTTAATAAATAAAAAGAAGAACATAACATTCATATAATTAAACAATTATTTAAATTTTTTTATATATTATCCCAATAAGGATCACATAGAGGATGAAAATGAATACATTTCTCTTATATTAAACATACACTATTGTAAATTTACTAATTCATCAATAGAATACCATATTCATTAAAATAGATCGAAATTTTAGTTAATGAGAATTTGATAGAGAAGGGGTAGATAATGTGAGATGCCACTTCAGTAGACATATGGTAACTAAATCAAAACCTCACATACAACCTATTCAAAACATGTTGGAAGAATTATATATCATTAAAATATTGGTCCTTTGATACAAAACATTATTAAACAACCATCCATTAAATGAAATTATCTTTATGTTACCACTATTAATATGTCACGAGAAATCAATTTGATAAAATGTTTAATGTTTAAACAATTAATGTAGAAATTCTATATTTTCAAATTATAATATCTAAATTATATTAATTAATATTAAATAATTTAGTAGGGGAGTGTTCTTGTGTTATGTGTTATTATATAATGTATACATTTCCATGCATAAATACAAGGAAGATTGACCATTAATATATAACAAATTTCACCATCAGAATCCATAAAATGTTTTATATGACTACATTTTTTATTGGAATAAATAAATATTAATAATAAAAACAATATATCATGAATACCATTTCACCCATTCCCCTTAGAAAAGTAATTTAGTGTATAATCTTCAGCTATTGACATAAAAATTAAAGGGGGTAACAAAATTAAATAATATTAAAATGTAGTTAAGTAAATAATTGATAAACGAGAGTTTTTGGAATCCTATAATGATATTCGCCTTATAGTCTCTATAATATAAAGGCACTATATTACATAATAGTAACTACATATCAATACAAATAGACATTGAATATTCTTGGAGTTTATAATATGGAATGTAGATCATTGGGATATTATCCTCTGATTATTCCATTCTATGGTAATACTATTATAATGTCCCTCTAAAAAATCTTCTTATTCACACCATAATAAGTGATTCCCCTCATTTTCCTTATAGGGAACTGCTAATCCAATTTTTTCTCCATTACATGTTTTTCTATATTTATATAAGGAAACTCCCCATTATGGGTTCTTACATGTATTACATGTCAATAGTGAGGTTTCATCAGCACCATTGAATTCAATAGAGACATAAACCTAGGTTTTTATAAATTACATTTATATTTGTCATGATTAACAGAGGTAAATGGAATAAAAATCAATTTTTAATAGATATTATAAATGTAATAGTGACTATGAGTTGGATATTTTGATTTATATAATTATATTCTATTACATAAAAAACAATATGGAGGTTGGGTCACTATTAATGATATATATATATGTCCATAACCATAATAGGATTCCACACTTTTTCACATAAAGTAAAAAATCCATGTTTCATCCTATGAGTGAAATTATAAATTTATATATAACTTATGATATGTCATGAAATTTTCTTTTTCTACAATGTATGCATCTATTTTTATCGTGATGTTTTTATGAGTTTCTATTTTATTAGTTGTTATAGATGAATGTGTCTTATACCCTATTAATAGGGATTTATTACAATTTTAAAAAAATATACTCATAATATATTAGACGAAAAAAATTCTATCACAATCTTCCATGATATGTTTATAATTAATCAATATCATATTAGTAATCATATAATTGATATAAAATAATCCAAATCATACATGATGATAATGACCATGGAAGCAAAATCTTTTCTCTTTTCTTTTCTAATCATAAATTTTAAGGAATGTGATATACCATGGGTTTTGAAACCTAATATCAGTTTCAAAATTATAGGAATATTTCTTTTATAAACCATACTTCCTAGAAGCTAAATGATTCCTAGTTACATTTGTTTCAAGGAGAAATGTAATTTTCAAATTAATTACGACTATTAAGTGGATCTATATTGAGAATTCATTAACTCACCAACATACTTAAAACATTTAAGAACTAATTAATGATACTATTATAAAATTGGTGTCTTGATTAGGATGTTTAATAGTTTTATCTGGTTTTATAACATAATATGGAGTGTAGTGTGGATATACTATAGATAGGTATAAATATATAGGTCAGTCAAAATGTCTACTAATTAATGCCTCTAATTTGAGAATACCCTACATACCACACCACTAATTTCCTATAACACATGCCATTCCTGAGACCAAATTATTTAAGATATACATTATATCCCAAAACTATTACATAATACACACTCCAATAACCCTTTATTATAGAATTATCCTAAAATTTAAATTGAAATTTGTATATGAAAAAATAAAATAAAATTTTCAAATTGTCATGTTAATATAATCATAAGATGAATTTTTGGGAATTGTCTTAAATAGTTTTTTTAGATAAAAGTAAGATATATATATATAACCATGTCTTTTATGACATTATCATAATAAAAGAATTACATAGATGTCACTGAAACCATTTTCTATAAAATGTATATATTTATAGGGAAAACAAAAAAACATTTATTTCTATTTTATATGTATAATACATATGTTTATCAATTTTGAACATATAAGTTATATTTTAATAAAAAAACTCAATTACTATATTATATTAAAAAAACATTTTTATCATTACATAAAAAATTGATTCGAAAAAATTAGATTGTATTTTTTTAAACATTGTGATATTATAATATAAATTAGAAAATTTTATTTTGAGACATAAAACATGATTACTATAATTAAATTCAATGACCATGATAATGATAATTCTATTTTTAAAAGAATCATTTTATTAATATTGTGTGTTTTTTATTTAATCATATATATTAATAATCTTATCAAATGAGAATTTAATAAATATTTTGACATATATATAAATAATCTATCAAACATTGAAGTGTTAATATATACTAAAAAATGACCCATTCTTCTATGATTTATTAAAAAGATCCTTATGAAATGTTTTGAATTTTATTTTAAACTCATATGATGAATGAATTAGGATAATCTTATAATGGTTAAGGATTGGTATAGATATACCCTTGATTCATTATTATGTCTCATGAGGAAAACTAATAATGATATTGGAATATTTGATAGCTATTTGATTATGATCTCTTGGAAAATGAAATTGAAGATAGGCTTATGATGATTGACATTATTCATTCCACTAGTGGAGGATGTGTAATTAATATCCATGATTTTATTTAGATATTTTGATATATAATGTCCTTAGTTTCATTGGATGAAGACATTATTTTGATAATATATTAATTTTTTCATATAATTATCTTCATGCTTATGTTCTTATATATTTCATTATACACTACTCCTTACAAACTTTATGATCTGACTATTATTTTGTTTCTCTCTCCTCACAAAACCTAGAAGATTGGCTTGTGTAATTTTAAAGGATACTATTGATGTTATAATAATGGCATCATAGTGTTTTAACATTATACATCATATTCACAAGTGCAATGTCAAAAATATGTATGTATCTAGTCTTATAAGAATAATATATTGTGGGGTCACTATAAGAAAATAGTGTTTATCTAAGGGTTTTTCATAGCATATTTCAAAACCATAGCTTAATCTTTGATCGAAAAAATTTATCGGTGGGGTTTGAAAAGTGTCGCGAAAAAACAGCCACTAAATGTGTATAAAATTTTTTTTATCAATGTTATAAAATTTCTTCAAAAACCAATTACAAATTTTAATCTATTGTTTTAAGTAAAATTATTTTTTATTTATTATTAATTATTAACTATTTAGAATAAAATATATTTTATTATTTATAATCTTAATTCTTTATAATGTGTCAATTAGTAAATATTATTAATTTATAGTTAACAATATTTTTAATATGAAAACTAATATTCAATAAGTAGAACCATAGACTTCGACATCAAATCACCATATGTTCTGATCTAGGAATCCATTTCAGCTCTACAACCAGTCAAATCAAATCATATTAAATTAGATAAAATCTAGTGAGTTATAAATCTTGTGATAATCAAAGGGAAAAATATATTCAAATTTCAAAGGTCAAAAATCGAACTCAAACTTCATTAATCCATAACATTTAATCTGAGTGTCTCTTTAGGCTCTAAAACATATCGAATCAATGTATGTAACGTGCGCTATGCAGTTTCGGTATGGTACCAACACTTTCAGAATTGTGCACCTTTTTATTCCACTAGAAAGGCCCATAAGGCCTCCGAAATATAGGTTTTATTTGCAGACCACGATTTCATAAATTTTAAACAATTATAACCATCGATCTAGGTGTTCATTCAGGCTATTCCACATATCAGATCGAATCTCATTTCATGATCATCGATTTGACATGTTGTGTAACTGAAAAATGAGTCTCGGATCAGATTTTATGTTCATTTTAGTGATTAAATGTATTTTAGAGGTTCTTAATGCTTCATGATTTGATTAATAATATAATTAATAATTTATTTATTTAATTCTTTATTATTTATAATTTATGAATTATTTATATATTTTAATTTTTATTTATTTTTCCGTTATTATGTAGACATTAATTATTAACATATTATTATTTTATTAATTAATTAAGTATATATTTATTTAATTATTATTAATATTCAATTATTATGTATTTATTTATCTATTCTTTTTCAATAATTATTTAATAAATATTTAATAATTACTTATTAATTAATTATTTATTTAATTAGTAATTAATTAATAATTACTTGTTTATTAAATATTAAATATTACATATTAAATAATAATTATAAATTACTAATCATTAATTAATAATTATTAATTATTAATTATCAATTATTAACAATTAGTTATTATTAATTATTAATTATTTATGTATTATTTGATTATTTATTTATTTATTTATTTATGTATTAATTTATGTTTTTATTATTCTTTATTCTCTATTATTTATTATTTATCCACTATTATTTTTTCTTTATTCTTTATTGCATTTTATTTTTTACCAATTCTTATTTATTTATTATTTATTAATTTGTTTTTGATTTATTAAATATTAATTTATTAGTAATTTATTATTTATTCATTCATTTTTAGTTTATTTATTATTTATTAATTCAATATTCATTATTTTTGAATTATTTATTATTTATTTATCTAACATTTTAGAATAATTTAATAAATATTTGTAATTTTTAAAAGATTTATTATTATTAACGAACTATTAATTCTTAGTTATCAATTATTTGTTATTAGTTATTATTAATTATTAGTTATTAGTTATTAATTATTAATTATTAATTATTAATTATTTACTATTTATTATTTACTATTTATTATATATTACATATTATTTATTATTTAATAAATATTATTAATTATTAATTATTTGTTTATTTGTTATTTGTTATTTATTATTTTTTAATTTATTGTTAACGTGTCATTTATTTATCATATATTAATTAATTTTTGAATTAATTTATTTTTTATACATAACATATATATATTATGTTTTATGTTATATATTATATATTAATTAGTATATAATTTTTAGAATTTATTATTCACAAGTTAATATTCAATATTTACTATTTAATATTTATTATATACTATTTATTATTCATTATTTACTATTTTTTATTTACATTTTTTATTTACCATCTATTTTCTTAATATATTTTTCTTTCTTTATTATTGATTTAAAATCTATTTATTAATTAGTAATTTGTAAATAGTAAATAGTAAATATTAATAATTACATTTTAATTATTTAATATTAATTATTACTTATTAATTAATATTTACTGATTATTGGTTAATCATTAGTGATTAATAATAATATATTGTGTATATATTTGTTATGTGTTATTTATTTTTCAAATATATATATATATATGTGAAATTTGATTTATTGACATCATGAAGAGCCTACTATAGTAGAAGTGTATTTGGAGAATATGTAAGAAGTAAGGGGTTCAAATCTCACCCAACACAAGAATTTCTATATATGGCATGGACATGTGCTTGGACATGGACATGTGAATGGTGATGAGTATGATCATGGTGATAATATATAATAAATAATGTATAAATTATGAGATTAAAAAAATAAAAAAATATTATAGTTAAATAAAAAATATGAAAATAATTAAATAAATAAGGAAAATAAGTAAATAAATAAAGTAAGAAGATAAATAATTAAATAAATTCATATTGAAAAATAATTATCAACTATTTAGTAAAAGTAAAAAAACCACTAAAAACCATCTTCAAAATCATTCGACGACTATTTAAAAAAACAGCTACTAATTTTATCTTGACACAAAATTTAGCGACCAATTTATAAAATTTCCTTAGAATGATTTAGTGGCTGTTTAAACTACAGCTAAATAAAAAAATTTGAGTAGTGGGTAATGCGATATCTCTACTAAGCATTTAAAATATTTTAATAATCATATCATAATAGGGTTTATAGAGTATTTTATATTACATATGTTATTAGAGAATGTTTAGTAGAAATCATGGGTATATGTTTTAGAAGAAAATATTATGATATTCTAAATATTAGAGAAACCCCATATGATTTTAGGTAATTTATTTAAAAAGAATCCTTATTGGAATTAAATTTTCAAATTCAATATCATTCAGTAATTATGTATATATCTATTGTAAGAGAAGGTTACTAACAAAAATAATTGGAAATGAATCAACTATTATAGTCAATTAAGGGATGTTCACCCAATATGAGTAAATGAGGTATGATTTGTAGTTGATCTGATTATAATTATCTAGTGGTAGATAACAAAAGTTATGATAGAATACCTTGCTCAAATAGATAAACATGTGAATCTACAATGTTGTGTAACTATATTGGACCACATCATGTTAAAACCACCTTCATTATTCAATCCAACTACTAATCAATTGGTAGATGATCAATGAATCAAGTCATTAGAGATAAAATTTCTATCATTGGGGTGCAGTGAGATGGAAAAATGTGTCATGGTGATTTTTTAAGGGAGATGTTAATAAATAAGGAACACTAATAGAGAAAACTAATGATTAATTAATGATATATCACAAGGAATAGTGAACTTGTAAAATGATATTGTAGGAAAAATTAATTCCTTATGGTAAATGAGCTAAAATAGTGTGAAAATTCATTATTATTCAACATAAGGAGGAGGGAAATGTTACTATGTAAGAGAAAAACATTATGAGGATATTTGGGAATGTTTTGTTCAATATACACTATCTAAAAAGAATGAAATATAATTTTATTTTTTGGATACATATGATCATTCAAGGGGAACAAATATCTATTATAATTTTATTATTTGATGATATAGTCTGGCATTCCATTAATATAAAAAAGGACTTCTGTAATATATATTCCGCCAATGGTAATTCAGAGAAGAACATGTCTAATGAGAACCACATAATTAATATTATATCATTAATGATGAAACAAAGACTGTAATTTTCTCTATATATAACTATTGAATGAATCAAATTATGTATTGATTGAACTGACTGCGAGTTTGTTTCATGTATTAATACAAATTCCCCCAAGCCCATGAATGAAATGGTATGGTAGACTTTTATAATGTTCAACTATCTAACTATAAAAATATGAAGAACTATGAAAACCAATTCCCCAATACATAAGGGAATATACCTTGTAAAATTATGAGAGAGGTAGGAAACATTTATGTGTTGACTTTAGGTATTGTTGAATTACCATATTTCTTGATAACATGTATATTGATCATAAAATCATATTTCAAAAAATTCATTTTTGGATTCTAAATATTTTCCCTCGTTTATATAATGCATGTTTGTCGAGAAAATTTAAATATCCTATAATAGTCTATAAAATTAGTTGAGAATGATAACACCAAATGGAATTGTTATAAAAATAATTATTTTCAAAGAGGACTTTATTAAGGTGCACAAATATTACACTTTGGAAACATAATTTTTTTTCTATGGTTTATTTTTACTAAATTCATGGAATAGGTTGTCTCTAAATTTAAATTGAAATAATTTACTATCATGATAATGAAATTACAATTTTTATATGGTGGATATAATCCACCATTTTCAAGGGATATGATTCATCTTTTTTATAGGCCCATCATCAGTAAGACACCATATTGATATTTTCAAAGAAGAAAAACTACAAAAATAATCAATGGATAAGAAATAAATACTATGAATAAATTATTTACCCATGGTGAAATATTACATTGATGTATTTATAATGGAATAACCTGGTCATCCACTTGAGAATGAATAAGAGTTTCGTTTTAACCACATTGCGGTTCCAATAATTACATATACTACTCTCTATATAGTGAAATATATGGATTTTTTAGTTTTTAAGAAGCTACTAAATTAGTTTTCCAATATGCGGTTTATATTAAATATTGTTTCACAATTGGGAGCTCCAATTGTAATTATGTAATGGAAGGATCTATCTATGTGATTGAACATTAATAATAAGTTAATAAATACCATTACAATGTAAAATAACAATACCTAACCATATAATGATGATTTATTTATTAACATCGTGGAGACAAATACATTTTATAAATCTATATTCACTCTGGTTATCATTCTTTATGGAGGGAAATGGGGGATATATCAGAGACTCCATTTCGAAGAAAATATCGACATTATAGGTTTATATTAAGTTCCTTATTTTTACTAAAGATCAGGTGGTTTTTATGGATGTGTTGATTAGTCTATTCAAAGATTGTTTTTTCAATCTCGTGGTGATATTATTTAATGATATCTGGTTAAAAATCAAATGCTATGAACTGAATGATTACAATGTGTGAGAAATTATGGAGACTCAAAGTGAAATTGAATTATATTTGAAATTCAGAAACTGGAAACTTTTTATCTATGGATTTTCTTCTCTTTACAATATTGTCTCTGATGATCGAATATATCTTTTTCCTTTAAAGTAAAACTTTGTAAAATAATAATCTAATCTGAGTAGTATAATTTGAATAAATATTTTAATTATTTTAGATGGTTGCAATAGTTATTTTTTTTAAAAAATCAATATTTACAAACCTATTAACAAAGATGATATGTAGTGGGATTAAATTAATAATTTTTTTTTTGGGAATGTGAAGAATTATATAGAGATATAAATATAGAATAATTTAATGTGATGTTATTAACATTTTTATCATGATATTAATGGTTTTATATACATTTTAATGCATGGAATAATGTATTAGGTTGTTCCTTTTTATTAGTTGATAGATTTCATGCATACACATCAAGGTAATTGAATATTCATGAAAATAAATATCCAAATCATGGACATTTGTAGGAAGATGTGATATATTCATTGATGATAAGGAAGATCTGGCTATTTGAGGATTAATTCATGTTATATATGGAAGACCAAAATTTAAAATATATTTTCTCTTAAAGAAAAATCATCATATAGAAAAGAAGATGGTTAGAACCACTCATTTAATATAATTTCTCAATATAGTCCGACCAAATAAATGGTAAAAAATTTTGAGTGACGCATAGAGTATTTTTGACCATGGAGTTTTTAAAACTAAAAGTATTAATAACAATTCAATATTAAATGTTCTATTTAAGATATATATAGAAATTTTTAGGAAATGATAACTATCATTCCTTTTCCAAGAAATTAGAAGTCCATCATTACAAGAAAATATATATAATTTAATGTATGATGATAATGATTTAAAAAGCTATATTAAATCCAAAAATGATGTGAAATTAATATAATTCATATATAATTATAGAATTTTTATGTTTATAATGAATTTATGGGTACCACCTATACCTGAATAGAAGAGGGAGCTACAAATGTGGCAAAGAGCTCAAATTTCATTATATATCCTAATAAAGAAGATGTTTATGGAATAAAGGTAACATTTATGATGGGATGGTATAAAGTTGTAAATTTTATTCTATGGGTCCACATTCATAGTGGTCTATCATTTGACATTTTTGTAAAAAAATATTCTAAGTTATTCATTCAACATCTTCATATAGAAAATAGGAATATGTGAAAGTATAACAATAGACTTGGTCACTTGTCTTCCAAAGACAACAATTATGGATGGCTCTATGTGGGTCATCATTGATCATTTTACCTAGTATAAAATTTTCAAATAAATAATGGAATCCGTAACCATTGAATGAATATCCTAGTAATATATTAATCAAATTCGGATTAGGGATTCCCAAAAAACGACTTCTAATATTTTCCAACAATTCCATAATTTAAGCATTATATCTTGTAAATCATAACACAATCCCAATAATGTAAGGTTTAATGTAATAAACCATGTAATATTAATAATCAATTTCATGAATTATTAATATTTATTTAATATATTTATTATATTTATATACATAATAGTAATATTATGTAATTCTGTAATCAAAAAGGAAATAGTCATATTCTTATTAAATTTGTTTTCATGAATTATAAGCTTGTAATTAAAATATTAATTTATAATTTTTTTCATATAAATTTTTAAAATTAACAAAATTATTTAAATAATCGCTTCAATTGTATCTGGGTGTGAAATTTTGTGTTTTTATGAAAATAATATTTTTTAGTAAATAGTGAAAAAGGTCAATTATTTTTTTGTCAAACTATCATTTCATTACATTAAATAAACTAATATAATAATAGTTTTTTAATATAAATTATAATTATTTACCTAGGAGTCATCTTTATAAATTATATTTGTTTTGGTCCTTCTTTTGGCTTAAACCACTTTTTAAAAAAACATTGTTTATTTCATTTGGTGTTTTAATATTTATTTAATTTATGATACTATTTGAAATATAATATTTAAAAATAGATTACATATTTGGAATAATTAATAAATATTTTTATAAGTATCTTCCTTTTATTATTGTCGATTATGAATTGAAACAATAATAAATATTTGTTACCTTGGGTGGTGTAAATCAGGTAATTATGGCTGAAAATTATATTATATGACTTCAATATATCTCTAAGAGTTGAATTTATTTTATTATAGATGTTTATTTATACAATTTTCTTTAAACATTCTAAAATTTTCTCATTTTGTTACACTATCCCTTTATAATAAATTCACTATAATTTTTAATAATTAATTAAAATAAAATATTAGACCATTTTTTTAATATCATTAAATATGTTTCCAATGGGATATTAATATGTTGTGACATATTATAAATTTGTATTTTAAATATAAATTAAATGTTCATCATCATAATTTTTTATTCATTTTTATTGATATAATAATTACCCTAAATTCTTAGGCAAACACAATATATTAATTTTGAAAGCAGTATAAAAGAAAATTTATATAAAAACTATAAAAGCAATATTTATTGGGTGTCTAATAGTTTCATAATATTTTTATACATAAATATAAAATAAATGGTATATTTTAGTTGTTTCTATTATAATTCCATTTCAATCATTATGATTGTAAATTCAAATTAAATGAATATTCACAAAAATGTCATTTATGATATAATACGACAAACACTATTTTTTATGGATTTAAATTTACGAAAAATAGAATATTTGGAAATGAGAATGAGATATTTTTTATAATGATATCATATTATATAAATGTTAAAATGGTTATTTTATAGTAAATTTTTTCACTCCTATAGTGTTAAAAACATTTATGACACATTAATCCTCAAATAGGATAATTGGGGACAAAATGAAGAAATAAAGGTGGAGAAATGGCCTAAACGACTTAAAATTTTATTAGATGAGAGTACCAAGGGTCATAAACATCATAGTTTATAAATATGTATAAAATATTAATTTTTTAAATGAAAATTATTTAATTTTAATCAAATATATAATGTAATTCCAATAGTGATCCTCCCCACACATATAAAATGGAATGCCATATCCTCTCTTACTCACACAGTGTGAGAACATTAGTTCATCAAATCCGTATAAAATACTCTCTCAAAAATCACTACACAAATCTTATTTGTTCTGGTATCACAAAAATACCAATTCTAGAATTCATCTTGAGTGAGTCAAATAGGTTATCCAATGAGAATTTATAAATCCTAGTAAACCAATTTATTGTTTATTCTTTTCATCAAATTCATTCAAAAAATATTTAACCTTTCGTAAATAATAGCATAAGTATATTCCCTATTTATAAATGTCAAAATAATAACGGTAAAAACACCTTTATGTCACCTTTCCATTCTAATTGGAAATGAAAAATTCGCTCATGTGTATTTCTGGATTACCACCTCTATGAAGTAATGTGTTTCATTTTTCGTCATCGCCAATCAATGATTTATATAATGTTGTATTTTAAATAAATATATGATATAAATAAAATTAATATCATTATTCAATTAAAATATACCATATTATTTCCATATTCTTCCATTCATGGTAAAATGACAACATCGTTTGTGTGTACTCATGGATTGCCACCTCCACAAGGTGATGTCATTCATTTCTATTACATATCATTCATAAACGATTGAAAAATTATTATTATTTTTAAAAATTACAATTATGTTCTTGTTATAAATATTTATATAATGGATCAATTTCCATTTTGACCATGGTCATCCTACTAAATCTATTTTGGAATTATGAACAAACATCCCATATACGTTTATTATATACTAAACTGATTATGTATCTAAATAAATCATATTAATTAATAACATAAAAATGATAAAAATAATGTAATAAATAGGAATAATTTTCTTAATCAATTAAATAATTAACTAAATTTTACTATTTAGGAATATAATGAATGAATGTAACAATTCGAACTCAATATCTAGTACACTTCACCTTGAAACCCTCAATTCATTTTTTTTTCTAGATTTAGTTTCTGAATATTTTTTTCTCCATTTCCATATTGTTAAAATTAATTAATGGGTGTTTTTATATAAATTAAAATAAATTATAGAGGAAAATTTGTGTCAATTTTATCAGGATTTTATTTAATTTCACAAATAATATTTGTATATATTTTATATGAAATAGTTTAACAAAAAATAAAATTGGGTATTCTATTTTATCATATACGACATCAATAGTTATTCCCTTCATTTTATGTTATATTATCTTTTTATTCCTTTGTAATATTCCATATTTTATTCAAAGAGAATCACTCATTCCATTTATTCTTGGTATTTTTGTTTTAAAAATATTTTATTATATAAAAATGATATTTTGATATCAAGAACTATATTGTAAATGATTTAAAATGATTGTTTCCCAATTTTTATGTAGAAAGAGTGAAAGAATAAATCGATTTAATTATGATAAGGTACTTGATGATAATATATGATTATGTGTGATCAAAATAAACCTTATATAATGGATGTTCCCATATATATTATACAATGGTTAAGTTTGAGGAACATATATTGATGTTGAGCCAGATATAGATTTTTTGATGGGTGGTCCTAATACAACATATATGATGGTTCATATCAATATATCTCTACAACTAATTGTGTAATATTACTTCTATTATGTTGATAATGACAGAGTTATATTGGATGGTTTCTTAGGTAAATTCAATTGGGATCTATTTATTTGTTCCATGTATTATCAACATAATTATCTTGGTTTCATAATATGTTTTTTTCATGATATGGATTTTCAAGGATTCATTTCAGTAAACAATTGTTTTCCCTAGGCATATTATATTTTTCATACACCCCAAAAATAATATCATAAATTTAAAAATATATTGGTTTTTACAATTATCATTGGAAAAATAGATTTTTTAATTTTATTTCCTTTATTGATATTTTTAACCAAATCCCACATTTTATTTTTTTTCAGGTCTTTTAGGGATGAGTATGAACAAATAATTAGTCTAAAATAAATTCATGAATATTTATCATGAAAAAAACATATATTATTTTAAACGTTTTATATTTTGGAGAAAATATATTATAATTATAAGATTCCACATTGTAAAATATGGGGTTTTAAGGAAGATTTAAGACCTAATTATATAAATCTGTAAACTATAATAACACTATATATATAAAAAAGATAATTCTTGAAGAAAAACTCAATATTATTCAATGTTTTCTAATTGGTTCATTATAGTTAGTATTAAGGGAATCGTTTAGATAATTTAAGAGGTTGTAATTATTTTCATATAATGCACCTATTCAATTTTACTTTATGGTTATGTTGAAATTCTATAAAATAATAAAATTAGCATGAATCCTTATCAAAAAAAATTTCGGTTAATACTGGATTTCTATAGTGGAAATAGAGATGTTGAAGCAGATTAGTATCAAGTTAATAATTCCCTACCAAATCAGTAACCTGGAGTGGATAGAATTGAAAATGGGTTAAATTTTGTAGTGACGACTCATTTTTCAGATGATATAAATAGTTTTTGAATTCATGGTAGAGACAAATAAAAATTATCAAAGATGAATGTATTTATAGTTGAGCATTTTATGAGATACCACTCTCTAAATTTTAGTGGACCATCAAATCCAATGTTATACATAGGATGCATAAGTTCAATTGAAATATTATTTGAAATGGTATAGTTTCTACAACGATAAAATTTAACTATTGAAATTTACCCTTTGGAAGGTTAAAATGACTGACGGTAGTCATTACATCAGAATATCAATGAAATAGAAGGGAATGATTCAATGGATTGTGATACATTTATGATTTTTTTTCAGTAGAAAAATTTACTTAGTGTTGTTCGATTAATAATGGAGAAAAAAATAATGGAATATAGGAAAAATATGATGACTCAGTATCCACATATAATGAAAAAATTACAATATTAACTTGCTATATACCAAATTGTATTCAGGACCATGATAATAAAATTCATATAGTTTAATAAATATGAAACCCATGTTTACAAATAGATTGTCCCCACAATAATTTAATTTTTTATAAAGGTGGGACCGATGCCTCATTTATTATTAATGCAATGAAAAGATATCTTTAATAGGGTATAGGGCGACCCGTTACATAACACGAAGGCCCTGTGGGTATTTAGCCCATTACATGGCTCGTAGGTCCATTTTTTTGACTGAATGACTAGTCTTTGAATAGTAATGCTACAGTACCCCCACTACTAAAGTACCACACCACACAGTACCCACCACTAATATAGTACCCTACCGCCTCTATAGTGTCTGACGTTGTAAAAATGTATTCATTTCTATAGTACACTATAGTACTCCAATAGTAACTACGCCCAATGGGTTTTCAACCCCAATTTTTTATTTATAATTAAGGGGTACATAACAATAACCAAACCCCAACCACCCAATAATTTAATGTTATGAGACTATATTTATTTTTAATAAGGTATGTTATATGTATTTTTACAACACTTATATACCATGAGATGAAAATTGTATGAAGTGGTCAATATTTTAATAAATGGAGAAGTTATAAACAAGGAAATATGGAGGTCATCCCTTAACCAGTTCCACTTCCAGTAAGAAAATATTTCAATTAAGTAATAGAATAAAGAAAGTGTTATCAAAGGGCTAATGACTTCAAAGAAATCTATCTGAAACTGTCCATGAATGGAGTAACATATATCTAGCTCATCGTGAGATATTTTAAATTCAAAGAGTTTGGGAATTAATATAAATTATAACAATAGTTACATAGACATAGGGGATTTTATGAATACTAAAATGCATATGGTGTGTGAAATTTATTTTATATAACTATATTTATTGTTAAACCATCTAATGATGTAGTCATATGTACATTACATGTTTATTTGAATCATGTTAATTCCATTTTGACTATGGATCTTCAAATTCATTTATTTTCATGAAATTATCATGTAAAATGGGAATATAACCTTCAGAAAAGAACATAAAAATTTTGGGGAAAACAATTTGTCAAAATATTAAAGCATCTGAGATTTATAAGAATCAATTTACTGTTATTAGTGGGATGGTATCTCTAGAAAACCTTGCCAAATTGACCATATTATAGTTTAATATTATTATAGGTATGTATTTGATTTCATTATAACATGATATAATATTTTTATATCTCTAAATGATATATATAATGATTTAATACCTTTGATAACATACCGAAAAGCTGAAACTTTTATTAGATACATTATTAAAAGTTAACAAGCTAATGATGTTGTTAAGAAATAACTTATACATATTATTGATGTCCTTTTATTGAATGAATAAAAGTTTGTATTTCTAAATGATATACATAATTTTATTTCAAATTGTGAAGTTTGGTTTAGTATTAACGTATTTCTAAATGATAATCTAATTTTAAAACACCTTATCAAAGCTGATATAGAAATTATGGATCTAAAAAAGAAGTTATAGAAATTTCATGGGAATGGTTTTATTTTTCCAATCCCTCCACCATGGGGTTCTCCAATTATATTTACTAAAAAAATATTTCAAGGATATATTTCATTTATTATAAACTATTGAATAATGTCATTATTAAAAACAAGTTTCTTTTTCATTATATATATGGCTTGTTTGACCTACTCCAAAGAGAAAAATATTTTTCAAATATTAATATCATATAAGGTTACCATTAGTTGAAGGTAAATGTAGAATATATTTTGAATCCTTAATTGTCGACTATATATGAGACTTATAATCTTATAGTTATACCCTTTCTGCCATCTAATGCACGATATCTATTTATGCATAACATTAAAAGTGTTTTACATGAAAATTAAAATAATTTTATGGTTTTTATGTAGTATACTATATATTCTAAAATCTATGAGTTTCATAAAATAATATAAAGTATTATTTTGAAAACCATAAAAGAAAATAATCTATATGGAAGATTATATAAATTTGATATTTTTTTCAACTGATTTATTTCCTCAAGTGTATTGTTCCTAATAATATCATTAATATATTCCATGCTAACAGTAGTGTTTTCTATGAATGATAATGATCTAAAAATGACTCAGTGACCCACTAGTTTCTTGGATTATTAGATTAATTTTACTAGTTTTTTCAAATCATTATTCAGTTATCTAACATAATAACAAAGTAAACCTGAAAAGTAGTTGAATTAAACTTGATGAAAGAGTGTTTTTATTATTTCTAGGAACTAAAAATAATATTGGTGAGTTTTTTAGTATTTTAAATTTCTTCAATAAATGATGAAAATTTTATCTATGATGATACTTCATTCAATGGAATTGGTTGGGTTATGATACATAAAGATCAAGTAACCGCTTATTTTTTATGTCAACGGAAACCTCATCAGTAAAATTATCTTATACATTATTTGAAATTAGGAGTTATGGTTTTCTATTTTAAAATTTCGGGGCACAATTTATTTGGATTAAACTATGAAATATAAACTGATCCTAAAATATTGAAGTATATATTCACATAGAATGAGTCAAACATGAGGTAGAGAATAAAGTTATATTGAAATAAGGATTATGATTAGTTGATTCATTGCAATCCTATAAAACAAAAAAGTATACTATGATTTGTGCTTAAAAAATATTTCAACATTAACCATGTAATGATTGGAACGTGATCACCTGGTAAGTGATTTATTCAATGATGTCCAATAAAATATGTACGTAGGATCTTTCTCTACTTTTTTTGGATTCATTGTAGTAACCAAGGTCAGAAAAAAATTAAAAAAATTAAGAAAGATCATTATTTACTTGGAATTGGGGAACTACTAAGGAAAACAAATTACCTTTATTTATAAGTAATAGTTTATGTGTTTGTAGATTTTGGAAATTGTAGTGCGTTCCATGTATCTCCATGTTTAAAAAGGAATTATTTGTAATATTCTCACAAGTCCAAATTTTTTCATCTAAATAGTAATAATATATGTAGATACATTGAATGGTATTACATAGAGTATGGAATGAAGATAGATATTATGGATTTTACTAGGAAATTGATCTCTTGATCTATGTTAAATACAAATAAAAATTACCCAAATTGATTCTTCATCCCATTCCCTTTCCAAAGATAAATTGGCAATATATATATATATATATATATATATATGGATTTCATGGTTCTATTACCAGAGAAATATTAATATAATAATGAGACATTGAATATTATTTATAGAATAATTAATTCTACATATTTCCTTCCCCTTTAAGATATTATATTTTTAGATCATCCTTATCAATTTTACCTCAATTAAATGGAAGGGTTACATAGAGATTATATCCACATTATATATAATAATGGACTTTGGATTAATATTTATTTATAGAAAGCCCTTAAAATTTCATTGGGTGATAAATTAAATTTTTAGATGTTAGAATATATGATTTATGATTTAAAATGAATTACATAGTATGTTACATTATAATTAATTTTTTTTTATTTTTTGTTCTTATATATATTCATTCTTATGAATATACAGAACCTTTTAAGGAATTTTAAAAATAGAATGGTTGGACTCCCTCTTGTTCATATAATGTATTAGAAGGTATGTTTTTGGGACAATAGTTTGAAGAAGAAATTGATGAGAAGTTGAATTTGATTCACCAATATATAAAGAAAGATCAGATCATGAAAAATATTTAGAAAAATAACTATAGGAAATAACCTTCTTCCATGGTAAGAGATTATGTTTCTCTTAATGTATCTCCATGGAAAAGTGTAATGAATTAATAAATAAATAGAATTTATACTTGCAGTTTATTAGACTGTATAAAATTCTAGAGAACGTTAAATCCGTATACTTCCATTTGAGTATATTTGAGGTACATAACATATTTCAGGAATCATTGTTAAGAATATATATGAATATAATTTTTTTAGTATTGAATTTTTTCAGTGTGATGAAAACCATTATTATAATGAAAAACATGTACTGAATCATGACCATATGGAAAAATAACCGAGTAATATGGTAATTCATTATGTTAAGGTTTGGGGAGAAACCATATAGTTGATGAATCAATATGGGAATCAGAAAATACTAATACGGAAAAATCCACCTTATTATTGTGATTCATAAAATTGCAAAGAAGAGATTTCCAAATTGAGGGACTAATATTAATCCTATGTAATGTTAATAATAAATTTTTTTCCACATTAATTTTTTTTAATTATATTTAATGAGGTTATATTAATTATAATAATAATTAGTACATTTTCAATAAAAATGATATCTCTATATTCTAATTAAATTCATATTCATATATTATATGTTTTTATTTTAATGTTTAATTTTTACATTATCGAATATAATGTCACGACCCGCCCTCGGGGTCCGTGCCGTGACTACCCCAAGCCCGCCTTCCATAGGCCAGGGGCTGGCGACTAGCACCAAGGCGTAAATCCCAGAAAAATGGAAGGCATTGCCTTTGTAAAGTAAACAAACACCACAGAGTAAGCAAGCGTAAGTAAAACACTAAGTACAAAAAGAAGAGCTGAAAAGTAAAAAGTGGCCAGAAATACAAGCCCAACTGTAAAGTACAACTCGAAAAGGGAAAACAGCGACTGAAAAGTAAAGCTGCTATGCTGAGATGTCCACTGGAAATCCCACCTGAAGGGTGGGTACAGATAGCTCCTCTTCTCCTCGGGTCCCGCCATCCGCTCTGAGTATGTCCCGCCCAGTGGTCCACCTCCGGGTACCGCCTCGTCGTATAGTCCACCTCCAGGTACCGTCCAGTCCTCGAACACTCGGCCTCTGTCAGTACTGGTCGTCGTCTGCAACCAACACAACGAGGTGCGGGCATAGCCCGTGCAGGGGTGAGTATAACGATACTCAGTAGGGACCCCGAGACCCTCAAGGTCTCACTAAAACCAACAAGGATAACCACAAGAAGATCACAACAGAAAGACTCTACTTAGGTATATGCCCATACATATACCTAAGTTATCAAGTAACCCATCTCAGTCATGAGGAAACACAAGGATCATGAGATCAACGGATAACCTCTACCCAGGTATATGCCCATACATATACCTAAGTTATCAAGTAACCCATCTCAATCATGAGGAAACACAAAGGTCAAAAGTCTCAGCTCAAACCAGGATTTTCATTATCGAAACTGTAACTGCTGAAGAGCTCCGTCTCTGGAGTGTGCAGTGGTCCCGTCAGGACTCCGAGGTACTGCTCACTAACCTAAGACTGCTGAAGTACTCCTCCTGTCGAGTACTGCGGGCCAGCAACCCAAACACAGTAGTGCTTCCCGCCGAGGTATGTCACCCAAACACCGTAGTGCACACCCCCTAGTAGCCTGCTGAGGTACTCTCCGGACGAGCACCGCGGGTCTGCACTGTCACACAGGTAGTGATCCGTCCGCCATGGGTCTGCACCTCAGAAAGTAGTGCTCCGTCCACTGGGCTAGTCGACTCACTCCAAGTCGAGTCGGTCAAGCAGTCGTCAGGTCTCAGCCAGCTACACGGTCTCCATACATCGCATGCTCGTCACCGGGAGGGTCCGCTCCACGAGCTACAGGTCGATACTCCAAGTATCTCAAAGGCCCACGAAGAAGTGTCTCAAAGGTCGGTCTCGTCACAGGGGTCTCAACGCAACAGACGGCGCGTCGATCGGACGCCCGATCTGTGAGTTATTAGCCTAATCGTTCCAGGGGCCCGGTTGGTTTCGTGAGCGAAACCAATCCCGGCCGTATCTCAACTGTACCCCGAACTCTCATAGGGTATACTCAAAGGGACCGTTACTCAACGTAACTACCAACGCCGCTGACGGCTCGTCAAGCGGACGTCCTGTCTGAAAGATAACAGCTTTCCCGTTCCAGGGGCCCGAGCGGACGTCCTCCCTTCTATGAACCGCCCCCCTCTCATTAAGAGGGGGGTTTTGAAGAGCCGGCCGGAGGATTAATTCCCCCGGTTTTCCGCTATCCGGCCGGCCAGCTGTCCGGCCGGTTTTCTCCAACGGGACCGGAAATTCCGGTCCCCACTTCGGCTTCCGACGCCGGCGGCCCGGCCGCCGGTCTTCTCTTCCGCCGCGGCCCGGAACCGGCCGCGGTCTCCTCGTTCCGCCGCGGCCCGGAACCGGCTGCGGCGTTCGTCATCCGGCGCGGTGCGACGGTACCGCGCCCCTCCGCCGCACTTTAATTTATTTCAACGCGGCGCGACGGCGTCGCGTTCTTGATGTTTTTTCCATGGTGTGCGCGCGACGGCGTTGCGTAAAATAAAAGCACGATCAACCGCGTGGTGCGACGGCACCACGCCACTTGTTTCCAACCGCAAGAACAAACAAGAACGTTGGAGGGGGTTCGGCCGTGTTCGTACGGTCCGGCCCCCTCACGTTAAATTAATAACGCAACATTAAATAAACAACATCCTCACGTTAGTCATACGAACCACGAGCAAGAATGAGATAATTAAATATTAAATCAACATCCCCTACCTCGGGTTTAAGATTCGAAGATTCGTCTACGTTCCGCGGAAGACGGCGTCGCGGAGGTCGGGCGTCGCGGTCGTCGTTCGTCAAATCCGTTGACGAAGAGATATGCCCGAAGAGACACGTCGTTGGCGGATCCTTGCATGCCGAAGAAGGTTGTCCGAAGAAGAGGTGGCGTCCCCTTCGTTGACACGGTGAACGAAGAAAGGAGGTGCGGCGTTCTTCGTCGAAAAAAGAGCGTTCCTTGTCAAGTCTTGAGGAAAGTCAAATAATAAAGAAAACAACGAACTCAAGAACCTTTACCTCGATAGTCGCACGTTGACGTAGTCGTGAAATATCGGTGTCGCGGAGGAAGAGTCGTTGTCGAATCTTCGTATGCCGACGAAAAAGGTCCGAAGAGGAAGCGGCGTTCCCTCTTGTTGACACCGAGGGCGAAGAAGAGAGGCGTCGTTCTTCGTCGGAGTTAGAGCGTTCTTCGTTCTTCGAAGGTTCTTCGTCAAGTTGAAGAAGAAGAAGAAAAACTTCCAAAGCTCTCAAGAAAATCCTCCCAAGGTGTTAAAAGAATCCCCTAGAATAATATAAGCTTTAACTTATATTATTACATAACTTAACCACAAGAATTTCAAAGGTTTGAAATTCAAAAAGGGTTTAACTCCCTTAATTAATTAAGTAACTCAAGTTGACAACATTTAATGAAATGAGTTAAAGGGGAGGTTTTGAGAGAATTTGAGGAGTTGGGGTTCGTGTGGACCCCACCTCACTTAATCCTCCCAAGGGAGGTTAAGTGGATGTGGGTCCCACTCCCAACTCCCTTTGGTAGGACTTAACTAAAAAAAAATTAAAATTTGTTCCTCACAAATTTTATTTAACTTAAACTTAAAAACCCAAAAACTAACTTTCAACCCACAACAAACGCAACTCCCAAAAAGGACTCTTTAAGCGAATATCGGCGTTGCGAGTTCATCGGTGCCCTCGGATTTCAATTCCGAGCACCGGATCAAAAGTTAGGAATTCCCGCTCGTTCGTTCACTGAACGTACCCGAGCCAAACTTCGGAAATTAATTCCGGCACTCTGGGCCTCGGAATCAGGTGCCGTCAGAAACCGCGTTCTTGTAAAATTCTAAAGAAAATTAAGAAAAAAATTTCCCTTGAATTTTACGGGTCTTTACATTACTCCCACCTCAGGGCTTTACGTCCTCGTAAAGATACAACAAATACTAGGGAAACAAATGAGGGTACTGAGCACGCATCTGAGCCTCCCGCTCCCATGTGCTCTCTTGGAGATTCCCGTGCCGCCATCTGTTGCGCACAAGAGGAATCGATCGCCCAAGTAGGACCTGCTCCTATCGATCCTCTATCTCCATCGGGACCTCCGTAAAAGTCGCCCCAACGTCAACGTCAAGCTCCCCATGATCAATGACGTGCGTCGGGTCGTGCACGTATCTCCTCATCTAGGATACGTGGAAGACGTCGTGCACCCGGTGCAACTGAGGTGGTAGAGCCAGGCGATAAGCCACCTCACCATCCCTGCTGAGGACCTGGAAGGGTCCGATGAAGCGCGGAGATAACTTGTCGCCTCGGCCAAATCTCCGAATACCACGTCGAGGTGAGACCCGCAAGAAGACGTGGTCACCATCCTCGAACTCTAGTGGCCTCCGCCTCCTGTCAGCGTATGACTTCTGCCGGCTCTGTGTTGTCCTCATCCGCTCCTGGATGACATGGACCTCCTCCGACGTGGCCCGGACCATCTCTGGTCCCACAAGAGCTGCAAGATTTCTTCTTTGCCGATAAGAGAAACCTGGTCTCATCCCCTGGATGAACCACATTCTTTGCCTAAAACAGTCAATCCTAACATGGATGATACTAATCCATACCAAGGATGACGTCGTAAGGCCTCGACGCTACTACTAAGAGATCCAACCGTTACTCTCGCCTCCAAGGGTTGAGTAACACTGTCGGCATCAGTGTGTGGTAACTGGTCTCCTCCAGTAGATGTCTCACAAGTAAGGGTCAAGTTAACAGTCAACTGGAACCTCTTAGTAACATCACAAAAGAGGACAGGAATGAAAACATCACAAAGGTATGCGTCTTTTATTATTGCAGCTCATATTACAAGACGCTACACAAAAGCAACATCAACATGGAACTAGAAGTACAAAAGACGTATCCACTAGTTCCTGCCCTGTCCACCTGCTCCCAGAGCTCCAGCATTTGTCGCTGCCTCAACCTCGGTGGCTCCCTCCAAGCCTGTGGATCGAGGAGTCGGACAGTCACGTGCCAGGTGACCCTTTCCGCCACAGGAGTAACATTGTCCGTTTCTGGCACGCCTGGCTCTGACCCCACCTCGGGTTCCCCGCACCACCGGTCCTAAAACCCGAGATCGCCCAACTGCTGGTCTGGTCCTCCTGGACCTCTGCATCATCTGTCTACTACCCACAGATGACTCGGCTTCTGATCGAAAAACACGCGGCAAAGGCAGAATCTCCTGTACACGCTCGGGGTGTAGAGATACTGGCACAAACTCCACCCTGAAGAGGGTCTCGAAGTCTTCCCATGAGAAGTTCATCTCATCGCAAAACTGAAACAAGTGGCTCCACCACCTACCTGCTGCTGCCTGAAGGAGGCTGGTAGCAAAGATCACCATGAAGTCTGCCGACGTCCCCACTAGCCTGAAGACTCTCACCACAGCCTCCAGCCAAACCTCAGCCGCCTGCGGGTCCGTCTCTCCCCGGAACCTGGGTGGCCTCTGGCGCTGGAACTCGTGCAGCGCGCTAAAGTGTCGTGCATCGCCTACTGCTGGGGCTGGTGGCATCGGTGGCCCAACGTATGGTAGTACCGCTGGTGCCTCCGCTGGTGCCTCAACTGCAAGAGGGCCCTGTACCGAAGCCTCGTCGCTCGACAGACTGTCAGCACGCTCATCCCTCCGGGCTCTAGCTGGTCGTCTGAGAAAAGACATCCTGAAAGAAACAACGTAACACGATCAAACGATTATACCTGGTGAGCTGACCTGGTTTGAGCTGTTTTAAGGGGAAAAAAACTTTTGTAAACACACACGCAATCAGTGTTTTCGTGCACAAAGTCGGAAATCAGTTGTCAGGGTCCTGGTGTATGGATACGTCGGCCGCCCGCACCAACACTGGACTCCCTGAACTGAAAACCACACTCGGTACCCTTAACACTATTGCTTCACAGAAAGAAACATCAGAGTTATAAGTTCTGCGGTAGAACCGAACCTCCCTATGATACCAATTTGTCACGACCCGCCCTCGGGGTCCGTGCCGTGACTACCCCAAGCCCGCCTTCCATAGGCCAGGGGCTGGCGACTAGCACCAAGGCGTAAATCCCAGAAAAAGGGAAGGCATTGCCTTTGTAAAGTAAACAAACACCACAGAGTAAGCAAGCGGAAGTAAAACACTAAGTACAAAAAGAAGAGCTGAAAAGTAAAAAGGGGCCGGAAATACAAGCCCAACTGTAAAGTACAACTCGAAAAGGGAAAACAACGACTGAAAAGTAAAGCTGCTACGCTGAGATGTCCACTGGAAATCCCACCTGAAGGGTGGGTACAGATAGCTCCTCTGCTCCTCGGGTCCCGCCATCCGCTCCGAGTATGTCCCGCCCAGTGGTCCACCTCCGGGTAGCGCCTCGTCGTATAGTCCACCTCCAGGTACCGTCCAGTCCTCGAACACTCGGCCTCTGTCATTACTGGTCGTCGTCTGCAACCAACACAACGAGGTGCGGGCATAGCCCGTGCAGGGGTGAGTATAACGATACTGAGTAGGGACCCCGAGACCCTCAAGGTCTCACTAAAACCAACAAGGATAACCACAAGAAGATCACAACAGAAAGACTCTACTTAGGTATATGCCCATACATATACCTAAGTTATCAAGTAACCCATCTCAGTCATGAGGAAACACAAGGATCATGAGATCAACGGATAACCTCTACCCAGGTATATGCCCATACATATACCTAAGTTATCAAGTAACCCATCTCAATCATGAGGAAACACAAAGGTCAAAAGTCTCAGCTCAAACCAGGATTTTCATTATCGAAACCGTAACTGCTGAAGAGCTCCATCTCTGGAGTGTGCAGTGGTCCTGTCACGACTCCGAGGTACTGCTCACTAACCTAAGACTGCTGAAGTACTCCTCCTGTCGAGTACTGCGGGCCAGCCACCCAAACACAGTAGTGCTTCCCGCTGAGGTATGTCACCCAAACACCGTAGTGCACACCCCCTAGTAGCCTGCTGAGGTACTCTCCAGACGAGCACCGCGGGTCTGCACTGTCACACAGGTAGTGCTCCATCCGCCATGGGTCTGCACCTCAGAAAGTAGTGCTCCGTCCACTGGGCTAGTCGACTCACTCCAAGTCGAGTCGGTCAAGCAGTCGTCAGGTCTCAGCCATCTACACGGTCTCCGTACATCGCATGCTCATCACCGGGAGGGTCCGCTCCACGAGCTACAGGTCGATACTCCAAGTTTCTCAAAGTCCCACGAAGAAGTGTCTCAAAGGTCCGTCTCGTCACAGGGGTCTCAACGCAATAGACGGCGGGTCGATCGGACGCCCGATCTGTGAGTTATTAGCCTAATCGTCCCAGGGGCCCGGTTGGTTTCGTGAGCAAAACCAATCCCGGCCGTATCTCAACTGTACCCTGAACTCTCATAGGGTATACTCAAAGGGACCGTTACTCAACGTAACTACCAACGCCGCTGACGGCTCGTCAAGCGGACGTCCTGTCTGAAAGATAACAGCTTTCCCGTTCCAGGGGCCCGATTGGATTTCGGGTACAATCCAACCCGGCCATACTCCGACTGCATCCAAAACTCGGGCGGAGTATGTCAAAAGTTCCGTCTCATCAAGAGGAAGTCAACGAAACAGACGGCGCGTCAATCGGACGCCCGGTCTGTGAGTTATTGGCTTTTTCGTCTCCGGGGCCCGGTTGGTTTTTAAGGCAAAACCAACCCGACCGTACTCCACCTGCGTCCAAACCTCGGGCGGAGTATTCCAAAAGATCCGTCTCATTAAGAGAAACGCAACGCGACTGACGGCGCGTCAATCGGACGTTCGTGGCTCAAGATATGAGCGTTTCCGCTCCGAAGGCCCGGTTGGTTTTGTGAACGAACCAACCCGGCCAAACTCAAAGTAATCCGAAACCTTGAGTGCGATATACCGAAACGACCGTCTCGATCCAAGGATCGCGTTGCCGCAGACGGTTCGTCATTCGGAGGTCCGAGGCTCAAGTTATGGTCCAAAAACCAAATCTGGTTCGGAACGGGGGGTCCGGGTCCGGGCCGACCCGGCCCGACCCCCCCCCCCCCCTGGGCGACGCGGTGGCCGGCGGCGGCGGCCGGCGGGGCGGGCGGCGGCGCGGCGGCGGCGGGCCGCGGCCGCGGCGTCCTAGCGCCGCGAGGCGGCGGCACGCGGGGGAATTCAACCCCCGCGGTTTTGGACAAGGCGGCGCGGCCTTGTGCCGCGCCTAAGCAGCAAACGCCCCCCCCCCCCACGTGGGGGCCGATTTAAATAAAAGAACCGGGGGGGTCGGCTGCCCGCCCTCCCTTCTATGAACCGCCCCCCTCTCATTAAGAGGGGGGTTTTGAAGAGCCGGCCGGGGGATTAATTCCCCCGGTTTTCCGCTATCCGGCCAGCCAGCTGGCCGGCCGGTTTTCTCCAACGGGACCGGAAATTCCGGTCCCCACTTCGGCTTCCGACGCCGGCGGCCCGGCCGCCGGTCTTCTCTTCCGCCGCGGCCCAGAACCGGCCGCGGTCTCCTCGTTCCGCCGTGGCCCGGAACCGGCCGCGGCGTTCGTCGTCCGGCGCGGTGCGACGACACCGCGCCCCTCCGCCGCACTTTAATTTCTTTCAACGCGGCGCGACGGCATCGCGTTATTGATGTTTTTTCCATGGTGTGCGCGCGACGGCGTTGCGTAAAATAAAAGCACGATCAACCGCGTGGTGCGACGGCACCACGCCACTTGCTTCCACCCGCAAGAACAAACAAGAACGTTGGAGGGGGTTCGGCCGTGTTCGTACGGTCCGGCCCCCTCACGTTAAATTAATAACGCAACTTTAAATAAACAACATCCTCACGTTAGTCATACGAACCACGAGCAAGAATGAGATAATTAAATATTAAATCAACATCCCCTACCTCGGGTTTAAGATTCGAAGATTCGTCTACGTTCCGCGGATGACGGCGTCGCGGAGGTCGGGCGTCGCGGTCGTCGTTCGTCAAATCCGTTGACGAAGAGATATGCCCGAAGAGACACGTCGTTGGCGGATCCTTGCACGCCGACGAAGGTTTTCCGAAGAAGAGGTGGCGTCCCCTTCGTTGACACGGTGAACGAAGAAAGGAGGTGCGGCGTTCTTCGTCGGAAAAAGAGCGTTCCTCGTCAAGTCTTGAGGAAAGTCAAATAATAAAGAAAACAACGAACTCAAGAACCTCTACCTCGATAGTCGCACGTTGACGTAGTCGTGAAATATCGGTGTCGCGGAGGAAGAGTCGTTGTCGAATCTTCGTATGCCGACGAAAAAGGTCTGAAGAGGAAGCGGCGTTCCCTCTTGTTGACACCGAGGGCGAAGAAGAGAGGCGTCGTTCTTCGTCGGAGTTTGAGCGTTCTTCGTTCTTCGAAGGTTCTTCGTCAAGTTGAAGAAGAAGAAGAAAAACTTCCAAAGCTCTCAAGAAAATCCTCCCAAGGTGTTAAAAGAATCCCCTAGAATAATATAAGCTTTAACCTATATTATTACATAACTTAACCACAAGAATTTCAAAGGTTTGAAATTCAAAAAGGGTTTAACTCCCTTAATTAATTATGTAACTCATGTTGACAACATTTAATGAAATGAGTTAAAGGGGAGGTTTTGAGAGAATTTGAGGAGTTGGGGTTCGTGTGGACCCCACATCACTTAATCCTCCCAAGGGAGGTTAAGTGGATGTGGGTCCCACTCCCAACTCCCTTTGGTAGGACTTAACTAAAAAATAAATAAAATTTGTTCCTCACAAATTTTATTTAACTTAAACTTAAAAACCCAAAAACTAACTTTCAACCCACAACAAACGCAACTCCCGAAAAGGACTCTTTAATCGAATATCGGCGTTGCGAGTTCATCGGTGCCCTCGGATTTCAATTCCGAGCACCGGATCAAAATTTAGGAATTCCCACTCGTTCGCTCACTGAACGTACCCGAGCCAAACTTCGGAAATTAATTCCGGGCACTCCGGGCCTCGGAATCAGGTGCCGTCAGAAACCGCATTCTTGTAAAATTCTAAAGAAAATTAAGAAAAAAATTTCCCTTGAATTTTAGGGGTCTTTACATATAAATATTATAAATATAAATTAAATTTCTTAATTATTATATCAAATTTATCTTATGGTAAAATTTTGGGTTTCATCTAAAATGATTAATATTTTATTGTATACTGAAAAATATGATTTCAGTGTAAAACAATAATTTATTTTAATTTGATAATATTATTTTATACTATAATGTTATCGTAACGTAAAATAAGTCCATTATAATTATAAGTAATCTAATTATATAACTATAAGCCATAATTATTCCACGTTTTTTTATTATTCTTGTAAAAACCCCATTTTTATTAAAAAATATTTTATATTACATTATTAATTTTAATCATAAATTAATTTCTTCCACATTTATAAATTGAAAATCAAAAATAGATTCCATATTTTTTATATGAGTTCAAAATTTTTAATATATTTTCATTAATTTTTTTCCATTATAAATAACTATTTTGGTGAATATATGTCACCTTGATAGGGGTAAATCTGAAAATTAAGGATAAAAATATTATGATAAATCATTGACATTTCCATAAGTTATTTTTTGTTATTATTGGATAAGTTTATTTCAACCATGAGCAATAGGTTTTCTAAAATAAGGAAAATTTATCGCTGCATTATTTTGATAAAGATCATAATATAATTTTAACAAATTAAAAAAAATTTCCAATAATTTTTTTTAATAACTTTAGTTTTATGAAAATGGGTAAAAATAGTAAATGACCATTTAAAAATGATTATAATAATTATAAATCTTATTTTTCTAACATGGTAATTTATTTTTAATTTTTAGTGATTAAATAATTACCTTTAATGGTTATGAAAACAGACACAATGAATCTGCAAGTAGAAGAAAAATATTGTAAAAGATTTTTAAAATGATAAAATTAATTTTTTTGGATTATTTATAGAATCCCACATATTTTACAGATCAACATAACCTATTATGGAATTTTTTATAGTTTATATTGAAATTCAGTTTATCATAATGTCATTAATGTCAAATAAATTGAATACTTCCAAAATGTGACATTAATTTTTTTTATTGTAGGATTGAAATAATGATGTAGATTCTCAATATACCAGAGGGGGTGAATTATATTTTTAAAAAAATTGTGAACCATTACAAGAATGATTATACCTTAAAGCATATAAGATCTTTAATATAATCAGAGTAATAGAATTACAAACTATGAAAATGTTATACATTATAATATTATCAATGTTAAGATTAAAGCGGAAATATAAAACATCTTAAAATAGAAATCAAGTGACTATAAGATTCTATTAACAAAAAGAGAAGTGTATCAAACAACCTTGGATGAAGGTTCCTAGATTTATAATTTCAATAAAGTATTTCCTACCAAAACCCCAGTACTCCCTCAATAAAAATATTGGTATTATCTTGATATCCCCACAAGTCCTCAATTTAGTAGGAAATTGGAACCTCTGTCATCCAAACCTTGAAGCCCATTTTTTTCATGGTCAGAGACTACACAAAGAATGTCTGAACAAGTCGTTCATGCCCGAACAATTTGTTCACAACATTTTCCTGATGCACTGAGAGTTATAAGAGCCTATCTACCAAGATATCACTTCACAAAAGTTTCACATTCATCAAGTTCATCCACTCTTTACATTTTTGTTTCTTGTTTAAATGGACTTGTATTTATTGGTAAAACCTCCCAACGGTCATCTCCACTCCTACAATCATATTTTCGTAAACTTCTAGAGGGACTTGGACACGTGTCAAACATAAAATGGATAGTTTGTAACATATTGTACAACATCGTTCCAAGAATAAGAAACAATGTTCAGTTAAGATAAGTGTTTTGTATAAGAAAACATGGAATCTGTTAATATTGGAAAGATACTTTAAACAAATCCAACATTATCAAGTAAACATATTCTTAAGAAAAACTAAATTGTATTGCGAGAAAATTATCACATTGGTTTGAAAATTAGAATCATATAATTAGAATAAATTTTCCATCAGATTCAGAATCATAAAATAGAAAGACTTTTTCAACGAATTTGGAATCATAAAATAGAATGATATTTTCATCGGATATAGAATCCTAAAAAAGAATGGAAAAATGTAATAATAGATATATATGTATATTGGAATGACATGTTTGGATCATAAGGAACAAACCAGTACTTAAAAAAAATTCAGAAATTAAGAAAAAGTGTTTGATATTTTAAAAACATAATACCATAAGTAATGGAGAAGTCATAAGATAAGCTTATTGACACAACAATCTACCCCTTTTTGTAAAGAAAAAAATATTTCTAAGGGAGAATATATTGACATAGATAAACATGTATGAAAAACATATCTCCCCCTATGAATGATATTTACGATGAATACGACTTACTATCTCTTAGGTTGTGGTTCCCCAAGATTGCATTCTTGATCTTTATTGTCTGGTATTATTAATTAATGAAATATCTCCCTCATAGATAAAAATCTATTATTTATTGAAAAATCCCCCTTAATTATAGATTATTTTTTCATACCATACAATCCTTTAATAGATTCTTCTCTATTGATATCTTCATAAAATTCATCCTTTAAATAAATTTTACCTCGTTGTGATTTTTAAAAAGAGTGAAAGGAATGGTGACGTATAAGATGAACCTATAACATTAGGAAATTATACCTTTGAAAAAAAAGAATGAAATGCAAGAAGATTCCTAAATAAATTTTGCAAATATGTTTTGGATTATAAAAAAATATCGGAATGTAAAGAAAATAATCCATCTTTCTTTGTCTCAGTCAATATTTCCTTTTTCATGTATTTGATTTTCATTACATCCTTATGATCATCTAGAATATTCTTCACAAAGGTCACCTGATCCTGGTTCCTTTATAAGGACATTGTTTTTTCTTCTAGGGAGTTGATTCTATCAACTTTATTCTTAATGAACTCTTCTTGAGATGCCACCTTTTTTCTCAAATTCGGCTCTGACTACCTTCTAAGTGCTTACAGATCTGGAAACAAAAGTCAGTTCACTAGCATTCTTAGAGAATAATGCATAGACCTTATAGAACTCTATTTAAAAAGTTTTGAAAACTACATTTGTTGAATCAATGAAGTCCCTATACTACCTAAGATCTTCATTAATGTATTTGTTGAGGTTATATACATTCTTAAAATTCACCTTTTGAGCGTTGTAATCAATTAAAATATTACGGAATTCTGCTTCTTGCCTGACCACCATGTCCATAAACATATTGGTCGATTCTGTCTTTTGATTCCTGATTTCATGCATGATTTTACTTTGGACATCTATATTTTATTGAATCAGAATGGTGCAGAACAGCATTCTTAAATATAGCATGTCAATGTCATGTTCAACATGTGATGAGTTCTCAGAACATTAAACATCTTTTCTATTCACAACTCTTTTTTGAGTTAAGGAATCTTGTTTCTTTATTCACTTAGAAGACTTATGAGGTGTTTCATTATCAGATGAGGCAACCAAAAAATTATTTCCATGGTCAAGATTTTGAACTGGGATTGTTCATTAGATTCTTGGATAATATTAATATCTTTATGTCTATCTTATTCCCCTTAAAACTCATGATGTTCATATCCTTCATGTCTTTCTTCTTCTAGAATTTCTTCCTCTTCACCACATTGTTGATCAAACAATAATTTCTATTCTTATTCCACTTAAATTATTCAATGTTCTTCATCATTAACTTATACTTCTTCTTTAACTTCTTCTTAAACTTATTGTTCAACTTATTATTCAACTTGTTCTTCAGATACATATTTAGAGACTGAAATCGAAGGAGTTCCAATGAAATCATCTGATTATCTTAAAACCTCATCATAATATTCATGAGTAACTTGATACTATATTTCATAAATGTGTTCTGATAAATATAGAACATTCCTTGATTTTTGGATTTTTGGAGTGATAGTAGGACTCTTATAAACAACTTTAGGTTCAGGTACTTCATCATATATCTTTTCTACAGATTTCTGTAAGGACTGACACACATGAGCATTGAAGGATTTCCTCTTCATGATCTTCCCCTTCTTTTCATTCTCACGATTTTCAGCTTGCCTGCTTTTTAAGGCCTTAGACTCTGCAGGATTTAAGACAAAGGAAGGATATCCTTCTTTTCTGGTAGCTTCCATCCCACCCCACATTGTAACAATTCCACCAGAATAGTTTTTCGATTTCTTTACAGGAAGAGGTGCTGATACCTGGACATCAAGAACTGGTACATGAAAGAATGTTTATTAATGTTTCATTTTCTTGGGTAACGATTATAGAAGACTCTAGAATATCACCCTTGATCTGGACAACCATTTATTCAATACAATTTTAAACCTTTAAGAACTCTACATTCATCCTACTTAGAGTGTCATCACATATCAACAAAATCATAAAAGGATTTGAAACTGATTAGCATGTGACATTCAAATCATAAAGGCACATAAAAATTACCCTGGATATTGATTTTTGATACACAATAATTTGAGTTCTGATGGTTTCACCATTTATTTCATGGATGGTGAGAAAGATGAACTTAAAAATGTTGGACTTTCTCATGTTGACAAGAAAGTCTAAATGAAATAAATCACATATAGTTAAATATTCCTTATACGCTTTTGTTTGTCTAATATAACATTTCATCCAGAGATCTCCCATCTTGGGATTTGGTATAATATTTGTAATCTTCATATTCATAAAATTGTTAAGACCAAGATAATCCAAGGACTTGACTTTTTCAAAAGAACCACCCTCCTCAAGAAGTATTTGAGGGAATATAATAGCTTTTACTTCATATAGAATGTTGATAACATTTGTTTCCTTCGTATATGGAATTGTATAAGTCTTATCATAACATTTGAACTTAAACATGTCCTTGCAATCCTTTAGAAAGAATGTAATGGATTCATAGAACTGAATAACCAGGCTGGGGAAAACAAGAACTAGAATTTTCTCCACAGCAACACAAACACATTCCAATCCCCTAGTACTTATCAACATATAGATAAAGGAATCAAATTTAGAAAATAAGTTAGGTAATACCAAACTTTTTGTAAATATTAACCAATCCTTTATTTCCTTGCTAATTGACATATAATCTCCTAAGGATTCAAGAGATATGCATGACTAAATAGTCAATGGAATCAGAACGATGCCTTTGATGGAAATAAAACTTTGGCATAGGGAAAAATAATGATGGTGTGTAACTTATCAACAAGGAACCCCTTATATAGACAAGTATTATGACCTTTCATCTTCCATAAGATAAACAAACGAGTGAAAAACACCTGATCTGATCTGACAGTTGAAAAAGATTATATGAATTCTGATCTTTTATAGTAAGTTTCACATGAATTTAAAATTTTTAAGAACCAACAACTAAATCATAAGATAAAAAAATATATAGTAAGAAAGTTTAACTTTTGATATACTCTACGACATTTTTCAGTATTATAAAAATTCTTTTGGAATTTTTAGATATACTGATTTCAATAACGAAATTTCCAATTATGAAATTTCCAATACCAAAATTCTCAATAAAAATGTATTTTCTTAGAGAAAGTTAATAATTTAAAAAGAAAATAAATTTATTGAAACATTAAATTTTAAGATGAAAAAAATAAGCACAGATAAAAGTTTTTAGTAAAAAAACATATTTACTCCCCCTAAAATATGGAGTAGATTAATTTCAGGAGATGATTTAAATAAGAAGAAGATATGAAAGATTATGTTATAGAGATCATCCCTAGATTCTGTTTAATTTATTCAAATATATAAGAAGATAATAGCTTTTTTAAGATAACAGCATGTAATTATTACATTATGATTAATTGAAGAATAACAACTTTTTACGTGTGTAATACCTATGAATGTGATGTTTAATATCTATATAAATTGCATCACAATGATGTGGATGGTCATTACTTATGGAAACGACACTTATGTAATCATGAATTACTTGAGTCTAAGTAATACTCATATTGTAGTCTTTGAGTGTGTGTTGCATCCACATCACTTTTGAACAACAATTTCTTGTTGCTACATATCCAGCTTCAGCAGTAGAAGGAGCTATAGAATTCTATTTCATTCAAGATAATGAAACTAATGAATCTCTTATGAAATGATAATATCCAGATGTACATTTTATATTCAATTTACAACCACAAAATTCAGCATCTGAAAAACATTTTTGTTAAAAATCATTTCCAGGGGAAGAAAATAGTCCCAAATATAATGTTCCCATTAAATACAAAAAAATTCATTTTACAGCTTTTAAAGAGAATACATAATGATTTTCTTGAGATTATAAAAATAATCATACTTATAATATTTGGTCATTTTGACTAGTTGTTATGTATTATAATCCCTTAATCATTAATCTATAAGATGTTTGATACATAGGTTTCCCTACATTATAAATATCAAGAGTATTAGAGGCTCGGATATGACTACTTATACTCTTAGTGTTGTCATACCAAAAAATCATATGAATATCATTGATATACTAATGTTGAAATATGTAGGCTCCCTCTAGGTTTTGAGAAATATGAAAACCAAGGAAAAATGTTATCTTGCCCATCATACTCTTATCAAACTCAGATTTCATAAGAATCGCAAAAGAATCAGTTAGGTATTATTGAGTTGATCCAAAGATGATGTCGTCAACATAAATTTGGATAATCAGAAAATCTTTATTATTTTTTTAATTAAAAGGGTTGGATATATAGTTCCCTTAACATAGTTATTTGGAAGCAAGTATCCTGAAAGTCCATCATACCAAGCTCTAGAGGATTGATTAAATCTATACAAATCTTTATTAAGTTTATAAAAATGATTATGATATTTTTTATGTTAAAAGACTGGGGGTTGATCAACATAGACTTCCTCTTGTACATTACAGTTAATTAAATCACAATTTACACCCAATTGATAATTTTTAAAATTAAAGAATGTGTCAAAGGATAGAAAAATATGAATAGATTCATGTATTTATATTAGATAAGAGGTTTCTTTATAGTCATCACCTCCGTGTTTGTTATAGAATTTGGAAACTAATATTTCTTTATTTCTAAAAATAAGTCCATTATCATCATATTTATTTATAAAAAACCATTTTACTAAAATAACAGAAGTCTCCTTAGGTTATTCAACCAAGGTCTATACTTGATTCCTTATGTATTCATTGAGTTCATATTGCATATCATTAATCCAATCTTCATCACCCAAGGCTCTTTCAATAGTCTTTGGTTCCAATTGGGAGATACATTCAACAGGATCATCTTCATTTGTAAAAGAAAATATTGTTCTTACTGGCTGATTAACATTTCTTATGATATTAGCACTGGGATTCTTCCAAAGTAACATTTAACATGGATTTTGAAAATCTTTTTCATCAACATGTGGTTGAAAATGTTCAGGTATAAATGTTTAAGAAATGTTTTCTAGAATATTATCCTTGAAAAAAATATCTTCTATCAATGTTTGGTGATCGGTTTTAGAAAATATATCAATAAAAGTTTCAGTTTGTTTGAAAACAAAAGGACCATTTTCAACAAAATAAACAGTACTATTTCTTCTATAGTGCATGTTTTTAAATAAAAACACTATATGCCATAGAGTTAGTAGAGTAGCCTAAGAAAATTGATTCATCGTATTTGGGAGAAAATTTATATAAGTTATCCTTGGTATTAAAGATAAATACTATTCAACCAAAAACATTGATGTAATATTATTTTTTTTCAGCCAGTCCACTACTCATAAGGTGTTTTATTATGAAAATGTATTTTTAAAACCAGATTTATAGAATAACAAGCAGTACATACAACTTCATTCCAAAAAATGTTTAGCAATAGAATATTCACCCAACATGGTTCTAGTCATATCTTTATGAATACAATTTATTATTTTGAAAACCCCATTCTTTGAGGATTTCTGGGAGATGAAAAGTTGTGAGTAATACCTTTTTTACATCAAAATGTTTTAAAATCAAAATTTTCAAATTCTCCACCGTGATCGCTGTGAATGGCTATCAATGGTAGATTTTTCTCACTTTTAACTTTAGCTCTAATAGCTTTAAAAAAATAAAAATATTCATATTTATTTACAAGAAAATGTATCCAAGTTAATCTAGTTTAGTCATCAACTTCGGAAAACACATAGTATATGCTTCCAATACATCCAATTTGTGTTGTCCCCAATATGACCATGTGCATTAACTATAAATCATTAGAAGTTGTAACATCCCTTATAAACATAATTATAGATTTATGTTTCTTGCTATATTAAAAAGTTTTGCAGGCTTTATTAGAAACAAACATATGTTCTAGTAGATCCTAAAGAATTTATTTCATAGAATGTTTACAAATATTTAATATGTTACAGTGTCCTAGTATTCTAGTCCAAGGCCATGATTGATATTCAAATGCACTAAGGAATGTTTGATATTGATTTATAAGGACTTCTATGTTTAACGAGTAAACATTCACATGTCGTAGAGTAGAAATAATAAACTCATCCATAGAATTGTGAACAAAACAACTATCATTAATAAAATTCACATGGTTACCTTCATCACCTTATTCCTTATTACAAAGGAGGTTGTCCTTAAGGACTTTTAAAAAAAGAAAATTTAAAATAATAGCTTTACCATGAAGAATAATGTTACATACACCGATGATTTCTCTTTGACAGTTATCTCCAAAAGTTACTTTTCCACATTTCGTTTTTATTTTTTTTATGAAGTCATTATAACCGGTCATCTTTCAAGAACATCCTCTATCCATTTACCATAAATTTTTGGCACTTCATTCATTTTCCTGAAAAATAATAAGTTAGAATTTTGGAATCCAAACATTATTCGATCTAGAATTTTTAGATAATAAAAACCTGGGTAACCATGTTTTTTTAGAAATATATGATTTATGAAACCCAATGGATTGCAATTTATATAAAGAAATTTTTTTCTTCCAATGTCCACAACATTGAAATTTTTTACAAAAATTTTCTCATGAATGAACAAATTCATTATTTCTAAAAATTGTTTTTCATGAGAATAACCTAAACCCTAATTATTACCATTATTTCAGATATGAGAGTACAACTTTTCCAAATTTACTCTACTAGAAGTAAAGTTTTAGAGAAGTTTGTTTAAGTAAAATATTTCAGATTTGAGTTATATGGATAAATTTGTATCCACAAGAATAATAAATTTAGAGTTAATTTTATCCTCTAAAATATGATTTTCTAAAAATAGATTTTTATGATCCTTAGAAAGTTTATCTTTCTTAGAATTAACATCCTCAAGTTACATAGTAATTTTTTCTAAAACACCTTTTCTCTTATCCAAATCTTTAGTAAGATCAAAAGTTTCTTTTGTTAAAATAAATTCTCTAGTGTTTTCTTTTTCATGTTCATTAGAAACATTAAAATCTCTCATCTCTAGCAACATAGAAAATCTAGAAACATCCTCACAGGAAGAAAATTCAGTTTCATTATCTGATGAAGAAGATTCTTCTTCTAAAGAAAAAACCACTATCCAAAAAATATTCACTTAAAAACATATTGGTCATGGATTCTGTAGTTCATACCATAGAAATTAGACAATGATTTTGAAATGGAGATTTGGCTATGAGACCAATATTCTTTTGCTCAGAAGATACATAATATATAGCATCTTTTGAATAATATCAACCCCAGAAACTCCTTGTGTCATTAGCTTCCTAGAATTTCTAATGCTTTGATCTGTAGAACTTCTTCTTGTTTTTCTCAGAATTCTTATCATTCTTGTCTCTGTTATAAAGAAAGGGATAATATGGTCTAATATGAATAATTCTTATGAATTCATAGAATGTCACATCCCCATATTTATTATCTTTTCAATCATTATATTTGTATCTATATTGAAAGTTATTGTGTCCAAAATTCCTTTTCATCCTTCGAGCAATATTTGTTGACTCATTTTTTGAAGTTTCACATTCATCAGATTCATATTGAATAACAACCATCATAGATTTTGATCTTGTTATTCTATAAAGACTCTTTGATTTAATATGATTTGAATTAGTTGTAAAATAATCACTTCCATTACCATTATTCTTCTTAATTTTATCAACATATCTCATCATTCTGGATTCATGTTGACGAGGTGTTCCAAATAGTTCATCAAGAGTAATTTGTGAGACTTTACTATTCTCATCAATAGTAGTTCTATTGGATTTCTATTCATTAGGTAAGATGTCTATGAACTTGTCTACAAGAATCTCATCATCTAGACCATTCACACACATAAATTTTAACCTATTTACAGTAGTCATAAAAATTTGTTGTACCTTACATATGGGTTCTCCATATGGAATACAGAAACCATGATATATAGCTCTGAGCATCGCTCTTTCAGTTTCAATTACATTGGAAGTTCAAAAGTGTGTTACTTAAAGATTCATACAAATTCTATCAGCATATTCACAAGATGAAATAGGGATATATATATTTTTATTCATGGAACAAAGAAAAGTATTACGTACCTTAATAATCAACTGGTATTTCACCTTATCTATATTAGTGAGTGTTCTAAATTCCTTATCAGGAATCATATAATCTCCAGATAACATAATCTATTTTTCTACAACTAATTTTATCACAAAGGTCTTCATTCAATCTCTTTTGTACTCATAGTTATTCCCAATTAATAATTTTGGTATAGAAGGATTGAGATTATATAGAGATCCAACATTAATGCCTGCCATACACGAATAATTGTTTTTCCATATTACATTTTAGATGTATAATTTTATCAACAAATTTGAAGCGAAAAACATGAGCAAGAAATATTATATGTGAATATATGTATTTCAGAGACCTCCTCTAATACCGACGGTAGGATCAATATAATAAAGTAGATACTCAATATACTATAGGGGTGAAGAGTATTCTTTAAATAATTCCATTGGAACAATTAAAAGAATGATTATACCTTAAAGTATATAGAATATGTAATATAATCAGAGTAATAGAATTTCAAAGTATGGGATATTTATATATTCTATCATTAATAAATTTAATATTACCGTAGAAATATAAAACATCATAAAATAGTAAACATGAAAAAATAAGATTTTTTTAACCAAAAGAGAATGGTATCCAACAACCTTTTATAATGGTTCCTTGATTTATACTTTCAAGAATGTCTGTCTTACCCAAACCTAGGTAAGTCCTCAATCCAAAGATCTGTATATCTTTGGATATCCCTTTAATCTCTCTATTTAGAATGAAATCAGAACCTCTGTCTTCCAAACCTGGAAGCCCACAATCAGCATGATCTCAGTTTGGACAATGAATGTCTGAACACTTTTTTCACGCCTGAAAAAGTTGTTCGTGACATCTGCATGAAGTACTGAGAGTTTTAAGATCCCCTCTCTCGAGAAATAACTTTAGTACTTTTTTACAAGCATGATTTTCATCCACTCTATACATTTTTGTTGCTCGTTCAAATGGAATAGTATTTATAGGGAAACCATCTCAATGGTTAGATCATCTTCAATTGCCATATTTTACATAAGGTTAGAAGGGACATATAAACGTGTCAAAAATACATTTTTTAGTTTGTAAAAGATTTTACGACATCGTTTCATGTACAATAAATTATTTTAGGTTAAAGATATTTGTTATGTAAAAGAAAACATGGAATCTGATAAAATTGGAATGGAACATTAAAAAACTATAACATTATAAAAAATTGATTCATAAGGAAAAATAAATCTAATTTTGAATATAGTATCACATTGCTACGGGAATCAGAATCATAAAATCAGAATGGATTTTTCACCGTATTTAGAATCATAAAATAGAATGAATTTTGCACCATATTAAAATTCATAAAAATAGAATGACTTTTGCACCTGATTCGGAACCATAAAACATAATGACTTTTTCACCAAATTAGGAATCATAAAATAGAATAGAAAAACATAATGATAGATCTGTGAGTATAAAAGAATTATAAGTTCTGATCATAAGAAAAAGAAGTACTTAATAAAAAATTCAAAATACAAGAAAACGTGTTTGTGGTTTTCGAAACATAATAGCATAAGGAATGGAGATATCATAAGATAATCATATTGAGTCCACATTTTTAACAAATAATATTTTATAAAATGATTTAAATTCTATAACAATAACACATTAATCCATGTTAATGGAATATAGTTTTCAACAACTTCAATGGTATATTTATGATACATTTTTTCATTTAATGTAACATACTTGACCCTTGTTGTGTAAAATACATTGATGTCGTGGTAATTGTCAAAATGGATAATGGGGGTTTAAAAAGACATAATGGATAAAACAAAACCAAAATAGTTAATAACATTGGATGATAGGATTTAGACTCATCCACAAAATATGTGTTCAATATATCATTTTTTTTAAAATTTTTAAATGATATATATTTTATGTTAATTTAATACTTTAAGTTATCCTATGTGTGCATGTCCCCTCTATTGTTGAACAAAACCACATCCATATATTAACCACTCATTTTGAGAACTATATTTTATCCAATACCTACTCAAGTCTATGAATAACTTCACTCATATCTTCAATTGGTCTTGTCTCTCCAAAAGTAAAAAACTAGAATGCATATGGTGTAATATAAAGATGTTATCTGAGAAGAAGGTATAAATACTAAAATATATAATTCATGATTATTTATTCTTCCACCTCCTTCATATATTATATAACTAAGATGAAATAATAACTTCCATATATTATATATACTAAAATTATACTTCAATATTGAAAAAATCCATTATAATATCATTTTCCATCTAATGGGAAATCAAAACACTGGACGTGCGTACAAGTGGATTACAACTTCCACATGGTGACTTGTATCATTTTCCATCACCAATACACACTGATATATATAATTAATTATTTAAATAAAACATATGTTTAAATTATATAATAATAAAATTACAATGGTAATATGTCATTTTATTCATACACATCCATCAGATATAAAATGATAGCATCCTTCATGCATTCGTGTGGATTATCGCCTTCATGAAGTGACGTGATTCATTTCTCATAAAACTTTTCATGGGTGGTTATACGTTTTTTAATATGAATTTATTATAATTATATAATTATTATAATTCTTTATATATTATGTCAATGACCCATTTTACTATGGGTAACTTACAAAAGATTTTTTTGAATAATGAACAGAATGTCCCCAAAACGTCTGAACTAAACATAATGGATTAAGTAAATAAATAAATCCTAGAAATTAATAATATAAAATGGATAATAATTATGGAATAAACATGAATAATGTTCTTAATCAAATATAATATTTTCCCAAATAGATTATTTCGAATGATAAATTAAGTACATCGTGAGTCTGGGCCAAGGTAAGGTATACATAACCTTAAAAACTAAATTTAAAAATTTTTCAGGCATTATTTTCTGAATATATTTATTCCATTCACATATTTATAAAACATTTTTATGGATGTATTTAAATGTATAAAAATGAATTATAAATGAAATTATTTGTCATTTTTTTCTTTCAGTTTCCTTAAATGTGATTTTTTTCATATTTTACATGGAATATTTTAAAAAAATGGAAAATTAGTTATTTTTTAATAAATAGCATCAATAGATTTAACTTCCACAATGAATTTTATTTTATGGTTTCTATAGATAAAAATATTATATATTTCCTTCAAGGAAAACCTCATTTCCTTTTATTCTATGAATTTTATTTTTGAAAATGAGTTTTAAAAGTGAATGGATTTTTCGATAATGAAATGTTTTTATCATACGATCTCAAAATAGATTTTCATAGTTTTTTAGGAAATAATGAAATAAAAAAATTATTCACTATTTGTTACATGATAATTATATATTTTATTGGGTGATCATTAGTTAGATTATACAATGGGTTATCATGATATAGCTTATATGATGACTGATCCTAATAAAACATATATAAATGTTGAGATCGATACAGATTATACAAAGGGAGATTATATTGTATCCTTATAATGGATTGGTTAATGTTACTTTTATTCAACTTAAAGATGATTGACTAAAAAATAAATGTTTCTATAATAGATTTAATGAGGATCCATTTATTTCTAACATGAGTTTTGAATATTATATTCTATATTTCTTAAAATTTATTCTTATATCTATGGATATTAATGTATTTTTTTGGGATAAATGTGTAATTTTTCAGGTGAATGTGATATATTTAATCTGATAAATGAATATTAAGATATTTTTAATCATTTTAGGGGTTTTAATGATTTTAACTCAAATAATATATTTCATTCTTTTAGGTCCCAATCAATTTAATTTTCTATCATCATGGATTTTTAAATGTTTTACATAGGTTATAAGGATGTGTAAGAGTAAATAATCAGTAATGTTTAAAGTCAAGATGATTTTTCCTGAGTATAAATTAAATTTCATTTTAAATGATTTATATTTTAGGAAAATGGACACCTAAAAATGATTCCACTTTGTAATATATGGCATTGTTATATCGGAGTTGTGACGAATTTATCAAAAAATCATAATTGTAATGATCATTGAAATGTAAAAAGATGAATTCATGTCTATAAACTCTATATTACATAATAATTTAAGGATAAATTATTTTAAATTAGTCTATATGAAGACTAGCTACATACGTAATTAATTTTACAACCCATGTGAACATTTATTCGTAATTGGTCCACACTAGACTCTCTCTTATACGTGTTATATGTTTTACTCATCTCCATAACCTGGGTAAATCAATCATAATAAAGGGATGATTATAGAGACCCAATCTTCTCATACCTATATATTAAATCATATTTATCAATATTCATTACATTACACAAACCAACAGTTGAGGACCATTATTGATTAGTACCATTAGAAAATTGAAAACAAAAACATTTGTCCATAAGTGCACCACATCATCTCCCACTATTTTCTTCATAAGTAGAAACCTTTTTATTCATATTATAAATAAAAAATTTATTCTTTACTTTTGAAAGATAACATAACAATTTATGAACTCTAAATATTAGTAATTGAAAACAAAAGAGAAACATAAGTATAAAATGAACATAATTGTATGTGAACATTAGTATAACACTTTAAAACTATACACAACATATCAATGACCATTAAAACAAGACATGGAATGATTTTGGGATGTTCATAATACATGAATCATTATATAAAAAATATATCAAAGAGAGCATAATGTTATCATAAGACATAGATTTGTGGAATACATGTTGGTTTAAAAAACCATTTTCCTATTAGTTTAGGTTCATTTTCATGTTTATTATATTCAAATTAGTTCCCTCTAAAAACCATGACAGTAGTCATGATTTTCTAAAAATACCATCATAGTGGAAAATTTCACCTACAGACCCATTTTCACTCCCTATTATAGTATTTTCCATACCATTAGATATATATTTCTAATAGGTGAATTCAAGGGAGATATCGGTCCCACCCATCACATAATGTAAATCGTATTTATGTGTTCTATGATATCATTTATATTCAACAAATAATAACAAATGTTATGAAATGGGTACTATATAAATTTCACTATATCTTATATTTTGTAAATTATGTATGTTTTACAAACATTTCATCAAAAAATTACCCATGAAAAGAAGAATATTTCGTAAGCATTTCATCTTTTTATGACACATAGAAGAGAATTATGATTCATAAAGAAAATTTCATCCTAAACATAATCCATTAGAATAATAAATAAAAATGGTATACATGCATCATATCCATAATAATTCATCTGTAACATTAATGGATGAAATATTATAATGGAAATTTATTTTGATTGATCATTTAAAACTTTTGTCATGGAAAATATCCTTTTCGCAGTGAACAAACCTTTTTTAAAAATAAAACATTTTAAAAAATAATTTTATTTGAAAATATACATGAAAATTTAAAATGTTATATTTGAATAAAGGGCTTGACATGAATATGGGATCTTTTTTCATGTCATTCAAATTTAAACAAATATTACATTAATGTTTTTGGTAAAATACAAATGGCATATCATTAGTAAATGAAATTAAGATCCCATTAAAAACATATTTTAGAAAGCATAACATGGATAAAAATATCTATAATAAATATTTTTTAGAATAATAAGACAATTTTTAAATTTTTTTTTGGAAAAAATGGATATCTGATCGATGAGAGAAATGATGCTGGGTTTTTAAAAAAATTATATTATATTAATTACGAAATAGTGGAAGAAATTAACTATTAACTGAAAATTTCATGAATAAAATGATGATAAGAAAACTCAAGAGGTTTAGAAGAGATGTATCATAAGATTTTATCATTGGAAACATAATCCAAAATAGTCTCGATAAACAACGATATTAAAACATAGAATCATTCCCACTTTCGTAACATTGACTTTTAAGACCCATGAAGGAATAAAATAAAATAGATCTTAAAATGTCATTGGGATAAATAAATGATTAATACTATATTTCAATGGGGATGCATATACACATCATGATAGAATATATGTGAATAATTTATAATATATCTCAATGAAGGAAATTTGAGACAAAAATATCATACCCTTTGTATTTAATATCATTATACAAGTTAAATACACCTATGTAATTAATATATTTTTATTAATCATATATAAAAAATCATATATATCATACCATATATTAATTTCTTATTACCTTTTATTACACATTTATTAACAATTCACTGTTAATGTAATGTTTCGGGGAATAACCGTTTTGTTTTTCTTATGTATTTTTCTTTTTTATTTTTGGTAGTCTTATATTGAACATGATACCAAAATATCTAGAATTATAACAATGATATTAATATCATATATATACAGTATATATGTATTTATATTAATCATCAATATTTATAGATAGAAAATGATATGCATCATTCATAGAGATGTATGTCATATGTATGCATGAAAGTTGTTTCTATTATCTTTTTAGTTTGAAATAGAGAAAATTAAATTATATATAATATAATTAAATAAAAATTTTTATTTAATATAGAACACATATACTTATTAAACTGATATTTAATACATTCCATCTAAATTATGAAAGGATCACATCGCCTAGTGAGGCAGTAGACTACCGTACTCACGAGATACATTATCTTATTCCCATAAAATTGAATATATGAATTTTTGTGATATATAAGAATTAAATATTAATTGTAAAATCATTAATTTAATATATTAATAATATATATCAATATTTCCAACAATATTTGGGGGTAATTCAAAAATGAATGACATCGGTTCATGAGTTGGTATTCTGTCGTACACATGAACGATGATTTTTTTTCACATTTTATGGAAGTGGATATTGTTGTTGGTAATGAAATTAATATTACTATAAGTAATTATATGGAATATAATTAAGTTATTATATAATCATGTTATGAAAATAATTTAATTAGCTCAAGAAATAAATAAAATAAAAATTCTAATTGATGATCAATTAATGTTTTTCTTGTCTCCCCCATAGGTCTCTCCTAAAATTATTCATATGGAGAACTTCTACACAAAATAAGGATTATAAGACTATGATATAGAATTTGGGAAGTTATTTGGTTAGGTCATGGTCAATAATTTGTTTATGTTATGAAGTTGATAAAATAGTTGGTGGCCTTTTTTAAACGGGGCATAGGACACACATAATATTATTAAAAATAAATGTGTGGTCCCATGTTTTCCACAATCTATAAGGTCCGAAAATAGTACATTATATATGATTATAGGTGTTAGGGTGTATATATGGTCATAAATTATTTTTTATACATTTATATATATATATGTTATTTTAACTCTTATCTCTTTAGTTTAATCATAAACCTGTTTTTACCCAAACTACGAGAGTTATTTGTTTCTTCATTCAATATTAATTTTCGGGAAAATAATTTGAACATATTAGAGAATATAAATTAATCTCATTCAAAATATTGAATCATTTAATTCCAATTTTATCCACATAATTGGAAAATTTTTAATTAAAAATTAGTCCCATGGACACGAGGAGAATGCCGTCTTTGAAATAGATAATGGTCAAAAGTATATAGAGTTATTATATCAAAAAATTATGAAATTGATTCCAATGATGTAAATTATATTAATTGTTTAATTATTGAAACAAATTAACATAAAAATAAAATTTAAAATATATTTCAAATTTATTATTAAATTAAATGAAAATATAGTATTCAATTCATATTCCTGTATTTATTAGTATTCATCAGAAAAAGAAAAATTAAAAAAAAACAAAAAATATAATGTAGTTAATTTTGAAATTATAATATCAATATTGATGTTTATTTTATGAAATTATTTTCTTCAAAGTGTGAGAAATAAATTTCATAAATTTTCACAAAAATAAGTAAATTTTTTTTAGAATATAGTAATTTCTAAACATATAAAGACTTCGAAAAAATTAAGCACTTTTTTTGTCAATATTTTTCATTTATTAAAAAATTATAAAAAATAATTATAAAATATGTATTACTATTTATATTTTTAGGTTATAATATTAATTTTTGAATAATATTAATAATATATTATGTTTTTCTTAAAACATAGTATTTAGTGTAACAGAAGTCGATTTAGTGTTGTGTGTAGAACTTGCTTAATTTGGTGTTTCATGTAGCGAAATATGTCATTGAAATTTATTTTAAAAAAAATAATAAATCATAAATAAATAGGGTGAGACCTTAAAACCGACATAAATTAAAATACACCAATGGAATCTTCTAATTTGATTTTAAAATATGATGATACTTTTACCTCTTCATATCTTGATGTTAACACATAGTTTTCTAAAACTGGTGGTTTTTCCTCAAAACATTGACCGAGTAATTATTATTTTTTCTTAGAAATTTTTATATATCTTATATAATCTCCATTGATTATTCCATATTATAAATATCATTCCCTTGTGGTATGAGTTATGAATTTGGTAAATATAATTGGTTGGGTATGTACTTTCTTTGGAGTGATAAATGGAACACATCCTGGACTTGAGAGATTTTTTTGGAAGTTCCAACGAATATTTTTCAATCACTAAATTACCAATAATATAAAATTGAACAGTAAACCTAGGGATTAGTTAAATTTTCTTCATTAATATCATTACCCTTTTCCCTAGGGAAATTCATAGAATCACCTTTTCAGCAACATCAAATTCTAGATCATTCCTTCATTTATCAACATTAATTTTTTTCTGACTCTATGTTATCGTGATATGTTAAAGAATGGTTATAAATTTATTTAAATTTTTTTATCTATCTCATGTAAAAATAGATTTCATTCACCAATGTCATTATTTCATTATAGATCTCTACATTTCTTTCCATAGAGGGTTTCATAAAAAAGCTATATTAATTCATTAATCGATGTTGTTATTGTATGAAAACTAAACTAAAAGATGGTGTTCATGAAAAACACTATTGAAATAAATTTAACAATATATCAACATATACAAAAAGTTTCCATTTATCATTTATATTGATCATATGGATAAACATGATAGGAAATGCTAAAACTCAACTTTTTATCCAGATCATGTGGAATAATTCACTAGAATCATGATGTAAACCTCAAAAGCCAATAAAAGAAAATGAAATGTGGTAACACATAAAAAATTACCACATTATTAATGTATATCTTGTAATTTTTATCTTGATATAAGTATACTCATATAGTGATGAGTGTTTTTGAATTTGTATTGCAATAAAAAACCTATATAGTATTATTCCCTTTATGCATTTTGTGTATTCGAACGAAAAAATACATGATTATGTCTTCCCATTTCCATTCTGTTTTTGATAATAGATGTAACATCCCCATAGTAATTCTTATTGATAATTATATTTATGACATACTTAGAAACTGAAATATAATCTAATTGATATCTCTCTTCATTCCATCTTAATAGATGTACTCTTCTAAAGAACTATACATTTTCATTCTTCTTGTATTAATAGATAATGAAACCCTATGATCATCCACTAAAAAATCATTCTTAAAATTTATTTTGGAAATAATATATAAATATTTCTTGAACCTTATCATTCCATCATGATCAATGTAAATATTTGAAACATTACAAAGCATTATTTAGAGCTCTACATCCTTCTTTTTCACAACATTACTGTCTTCTTTGATATATGTTTGGAAATTAAACTCAGAAAGAAAATATTTATATAATTCATTCAGGATTTCTAGATCCATTTTTTACAAATCTAGAGATATTAGAGATCTCATTATGGATAAGCTAACATGACCATTTTGATTCAATGTATTGGCCATCATGTTATCCATCTCAGGGTGGTAATGTATTGTGTAATCATAATCATTAATCATAACTTACCATCTTTTTCTGAATATTTTCAACTCATTTAATGTGAAGACATACATTAATCGTTTTAAATGAGTTTATATATCGAAGGATCCTCCATAAATATAATGACAATATATTTTTAATGAAAAAAATTACCGTAGCTAACTCTAAATCAGGTGTTGGATAATGTTTCTTGAGGATCATGAATTTCCAGGTGGCATCAGCTATTACAATGTCATTATGCATAATAAAACCTCACATTTTATTATTTTATACATCACTATAGATTAGAAAATGGTATCAACTATGTGGTAATGTAAGAATATGTTTGCTGACTAATCATCTATCTAATTCCTTGAGATTTTCCTCACATTCAAATGTCAAGAGGAACTTGATCCATTACAAGTTAAATTGTTCATATGATTAGATAGTCAAGATAAATTATTCACAGACCATCAATAATATCAATTTAAACAATGAAATCTACCCATCATAGTCACCATGGTTTGGGTGGTAAAACATTCAAAAACATATGTTTTTAATGGATTTATCGATATACCAGCTCTTGTGATTATGTGACCAAAAAATGAGAACATTTTCATTCAAAATATAAACTTTTAAAAAATTTAATAAATGTTGTCCTTCCTTTGGTTATTAAAGGAAATTATCAATTCAGCATTATAATCAACATTTCTCTTTAAATATATTAGAATATTATCAACAGTGAATATTGAACAATTATTAATGTAATATCTAAAGAATAAATTCGTTGAAGATGTGAATAGAGTAAGGGAATTAGTTTGACCAAAAGGCATCACAATATATTTATAGTGTCCAATAAATTTATGAAAGGTTTTCTTGGTTATACACCCCTACTTCAACTTCAATTGATGATGTCATGAATAACGGTCTATCATGGAATAGTATTGAGCTCTATGTAGTTGGTCAATAAATTAATCATTATGGGAATGATGGTATTTTATCATAATTATGATCTTGATCAACCTATAATAATCAATGTTGAGTCAAACTTATCAATATTGCATTTAAAAAAATAGAAGGTGAATCCCAAGGTGAAATTCTTAGCTAAATGAATCACTTGACATGGTTTTCTGGGTGTGCTTCCTCATTTTATGAATCTCAATCAAGGCCATTCTATATTGAGTATTTGAAAGAACTATCAATGGAAACATTTATCCACACTGGTCACACCATGATTTGGATTAAGGCTTGTTTGATTATTAAATGTCCAAAATGACTCTTGGATTGTTATCATAATATAACAAAACTATACGAATATGTTTGATCAGTTTTCAATATTACACTTAATCTTTTAACATAAATTAATGTATAATTTTTTATAAAAATACACACGTTGAGTCATACCATCCACATTGTGCATCTTATTGAAGTTTTATTGACTCATACATGTCTTAAATGACTCATGTATTATTTTACTAAAATATCAAAAAAATCCCAATTTTTCTTCTTTATTTTTATTAGGTCATGTTTAGTAATAACATTAAATTATATCAATTTTAAATAATTAGAGGAACTATGAGTTATACTAGATACATCATGCATCATATTGTTTTTTTTCTAATTACTACCCATAAAATATTATATATAGATCATTTTTCTATTGTATCAATACAATATTAATATTTTTCTAGGTTTCTAGTATGCTTGTTGTATTTTAATAAAATTTCATTTCAAACTGAAAACATTCATTATAAATCATACTGGTCACATCATGCATCGGTCTGATGTGAGAATTTTTTATACACATCAAAAATAATATATGAATCTCTTTTTTAAATTATTAAGTTAATCAGAGTTTGTTTAATATATATAAAGTGATAGAAGCGTTTTAAATTAAAATTTCAATTTTAAAATGATAACAAACAATTTTAGTCATACCTATCACAATGTTTGTTGGATTGAGGTGTGTATGATTTTTACATGTCACATATAAATCAATTATCATTTTATTGATGTTTAAAAATAATCATAATTCATTTTCTAGGATTTTTGTATGTTATATGTTATTTTTTACTTAAATAAATCTCAATTTTAAATAAAAAGACACACTTGGAGACATACTGGTGACATCAGTAATTTTAATGAGATATGTTTTACTTCTAAATTTTACATATAGGTCATGGAGCATTTTCCAAAAATATCAAAACAATCCATATGTGTTTTCATGGTATTCAGTTTGTCACCTGTTCATTTTACATAAATTTTTGTCACTGTTAAATAAAAATACACACATGTAGTCATACCGGCCGCACCGTACATCTTATTGATGTATGGTTAAGTCAGACACATCAAAAATGACACTTGGATTGTTTTTTTAAAATATTAGAAAAATCCAAATTTTTTTATTTGTTTTTAATATGACAAATGTTTCTTTTAATTAAATTAATTTCAATTTAAAATTTAAAGAGATACTTTGAGATATACTAGAACCATCGTGAATTTTATTAAGGTGTGGTTGATTAGTACACATCAAAAGTGAATTAAATATATATTTTATTACGTATAAAATAATAAGAATGAGTTTTCTTGGAATTCAGCATGCCAATTGTGCTTTTTACTAAAATGATATTTCAAACTAGAAATACGTATTGTGAGGCATATTGATCGCATCAAGAATCAGTTTGAAATGAAAATGCTTTACACACATCAAATATTACATATTAATCTCTATAATAAATTATTAATAGAATCAAAGTGTATTTTATTGGTTTTTATTGAGGGGGAATTTTTTAACTATAATGTATAATTTTAACTAATAACAGACAATTTTAGTCATATCGGTCACACCATGCCACATAATGATTTGTGGTTGATTCTTATATTTCAAAAATAAATCATGAATTACTATTCTAATGTTTCAAAAAAAATAATTTTTTGTAGTTTTCAGTATGTCAACTATTATTTTATCTAAATTTAAGGTCAATTTAAAATATAAATACACACTAAATGTCATATCGGCCACAACATACATTGGATTGAGGTGAGGATGATTTCTACACATCAAAAATACCTTATGGATAATTTTACTAAAGAATAAAAACAATAAGAATACATTTCCTTTGTTTTCAGTATGTCACTTATTCTTTTTACAAAAATTAATGTCCATTTTATATAAAAAAAGACACTTTGATTGATACCCGCAACTTGTTATTTTTTCTCAGCATTTTAGTATGTAAAATGATGAAAAATATAATTATTTTCAATATTAGTATGAATTCAAAAATATTAATTTTTGGCCCATTTTATAATTTTCATTATCTCAATTTCATCCTCGAAGCCCAATCTCACACAAGCACGACCAATTTCAAACAAACTGCCCTTACTCGAACAAAAGAATGCACCAATATAAGAAAATAATTATTATTTGAGAAATACTAAAAATACTTAAATTATATATAAATATGAAAAAATCCAATACTACTATGTAAGTCACAGATGAATGCTATTTTTTTACATTCATCAATCAGGTGTGTTGCATATTCATTTATGAGCACATCATTATCATCTTCTGAATATGATTCTTTTCGAAAATCATTATTGTATTGAAAAAATATAAATACAAAAAGGATTAATAAATATTTTAAAATAAATAGTAATTATCTTCACAAATACTTCTTCAGGAATGCTAGTTTGATCATGGAATATAATAAGTCTCATAAATTACCAAACATAATAACCATAATATTTTGTATTGGTTTTATTTCAGACAATATAGTAACATTGAGGAGAATAATTAATTTTTTATATGTGTTTGGATAGTGAAATATTATTATATATAAACATATATGTGTTCTAGTAATGAACTTATATTCATTATCATGATTACACCCTGGTCACATTTTTTAATTTTCATGATATTAATTCACAACACTATTGTAATATAAGCCTCATTAAAAGATAATATAAATTATAAAACATGATGTTTAGTTCGAAAACAATCGATTTAGGGTATTAATTATTTAAAAACCCCATTATGTAAGGACTATTTGTTGGTTGTCCTTGTATTGAATCCAGGAGAAAACTCTTTAGAGTATCCAAATTTACTATAATGAGAATCCAATGGTGCCTAAATACACAAAATAGAATAAGTAATAAAATAAATGAAAGTATATTTTATAAGAATAAAATTTTGACTTTTACCCTTGTATCATTGGTACATAATAAATTATATCCTATGAATTATTTTTTTTTATCCATTTGACTAAAAATGCAACTATTTAATCCATTTTTTATATGTTTGGTTGTTCTATAGAAGATACGTAATGACTATTGAGTAAAAAAATTTCATGGGAAATTCTCTTAATTTTTCATTTATATATATGACTACCAAAAATTTGAATTCAATTCTGTCATAATAAACATAGTCTATCTATTTTTGGAAAATAGAATCTTAAAAACATACCTCATGTAAAAATTTACAACAGAGCATCCTAGTCAACCATAATTGAGGATTTGAATTACACTCTCTACACTAAAGAAGTATTTAATTTCCTCTCCATACATATTTTCTTCAAATTCATATATGTGAGTATGACCATTTTTTATCTTTGTATACACATTAACATTCAATGATTATAAATACAGATATTGAATTGGTGGTGTAATGGTGTTTTTTCAAGATCTATTCAATCATTAGGTTGATTCTTAATATGTTTTTCATTTGGTATATTGTTTCATCCCCTTCTATTTTTCCTTATATAATAATAATTATTATTTAGACCTTTTTCATTAAATTTTAATTGATTATCTTGAAATATAAATTAGAAATGAATAACTCCTTGTCGACATGTTTTTTTATAAGATGTGATGGCCATGAAATGAATATTCCAATATGAATTTCAATTGTATGAATATATTTATAATGAATTGGAATAAGAATCTCCTCACATATATCAGGTTATATGCTAATAAACACTCTCACCTGATCTATTAGAAGTGGTTTGTTTTGTAGCATGTCATTCTGGATATTGAACACAACACCCTGTAAATAAGGTGATGGGTGGGAGTTGATAGATATAAATCACATACATTGTAACCCTATAAATTATCCATTTTAAAAAGGTGTCAGTGTCAATTGGATTCACAATTCAAAGAAATATTATCTAAACATTGATTACCTTGTTTATGCCATCACTTTTAGGGGAATGACTTACCTCATAGCAGGTGGGGGAGAGGCAAGATCTCCATGTAGTGGTGGTTATTTAGTTTTTTTTATTCTATTCGATTCCCCTTATAAATGATATTATTATATATCTCTTGTATTGGAGATTTTTTATTAAGTGTAGATAGTCTTTATCTCATTTCTTTAATTTCATCACTTTGATTGTCTTCCTATTTTTTCCCTCAAAATATGTTCAGGGTTTCAACCAAAAAACCACACCTCTGATGTGGCTATATAGTTCTACCCAAATCAAGGTCACTAATTGTACGTATTCATCTAGTATAGGTTTTACTGATTATACTGACTATGTCAGATAGAATATAAAAAAAATAAGTGATCATTTGAATGTAATAGTGATTTAATTCAAAACAAATTTCTATTATGTAAGACTTACCCATTGTTCCCACACTATATTTTGTTTTCATCTATTAGTATCTCATCTTTATTAACATGTCCCACCATCCATAGAACATGGTGTCGGATGGAACATTCTTTGGATTTAGAGTCATCATTTTACATATAAATAGAGTAACAAATTTAGGTTGTTTTTTCATGCCACATAAAAATATTAGGATATATTTAAAATTCATAACAATTTTTTCCAAGAGAAGCATACCCCAACCTTGATTTATGTTAGGGGTGCATTGTTTTGTTGCTTCTTCTTAATTTAAATCACTCCATTGCCATTTCATGAATAAAAAATGTTCAATGCAAGTGATGAATATGTGTATCATCAAACAATGTATTCCTTACCCCAATGTACATAAAGAGAATCATACACAAAATGGACAATAAACTAATCCCACATTCATTGGGTTATCATTTGTGGATCGACTAGTTTTGGGTGAGGGATTATTTACCCTTCAACATATTTAGAATGATTTGTAGTTAGAATTATGAGATATCCTCTATGAATCGTTCCAGAAACCATTATTAAATATTTCTTGTGGGAGTCATCTACGTTAAATGCACCCTACAATGGATGATGAAGGGTAACTCAATGTTTAATTATTATATTTTTTGTAAAATAATGAAATAATATCATAATGTTATTATATTCTCTTCCCACATCAGTGTCTTGAGCATTGGCACAATATGGTGCCATGAATCTATATCAATCGACATTCATTTTTGAGTGATGATTACAATGTCACTACAAAACATGTCTATGTTGCGATTAACATGATATCCCCACACATTTCACCTAACCTCATATTTGAATCCGTTAAATTTCACCTTAATAATTTTTGCTAACACCTTCAATCTACGATGCCCCTATTTTTAAGGTATCTCTTGGACATCATTATCTACCATTTTCTCATATTCATCATCTTCAATATGTTCGTATGAAGAGGTAGAATCATCATGTCTATATGGTCATTTTAAGATTGATATAGGAGGATCTTCATGTGGATAAATTCGTTTCACCCCAATAGTGAGATCACTAACACATTCAGAAGGATGTTATTCTTCTACATTGTATGAAGAATCAGGTTGATAGACCTGTTGTGCCTCCAGATTTCGATCGCCATGACATGTTGAAGTTCATTGTTCTTTTTCACTTTGATGAGAAGAAGGTTGAGAGACCTGTTGTGCCTTAGGATTCAGAGAACCATCACATGCAAAATTCATTATCTGTAGAATTAGTTTAACATTAAATTTAGATTAATAAATTTAACAATGAATGGATAATAAAATGAGGTAACACAATGTATATTAAAAAAAATATTACATGATTATTGAACTATCTTTTTATTATTTATTTTATGAATTGATTTTACCCCTCTATCGACTTTAAAAATCCCATCATTGTGGTGTCCTTTTTCATTAAAATCACCATCTACATTTGGATTGCTGTGAAATTATTACAACGTCTCAATGAAAGGGACATCCTCCATTGAATATTCATGCAACCCTTCAATTTTTTTGTTGATAATAGAATAATATTCCACATTCTATATGTAGGATCATGAACATAAAATACTTTTACTTCGTATTATATCATGTTAAATGGTTTATCTTTTCATCCTTCTTAACTTAAATTAACTTTCATGAACCTTTATTTCTCAATTTTAACAACAACCATATTATCAACCCAATTGAATTAAAAAATTGACACATGGAATATTGTATAATCCAACTCCCATATTTCATTGATGGTGATAAATTATGACATATTCATATAAATTGTATTTTTATCCTTATTAACATGAAACATGCATCGCTTTAAGAACAAGTGAAAATCCACTATTTTTAATATTACTACATTCATAATGGTCATTTTTATATAACATATAACCAATAATTACATTTCCATTGTAAGACTATATATACACACATTGTTCTTTGTCTTGCCATTAAATTCCTTCGGAAAATGAATTCATATTTTCATCTAACTGCTTAAAAATATAGTAATGAAACAATCTTATAAGTAGTTGATTATGGGTATTTCATATCCATATTTTATCCCTTGATTAATTCAATTTCCTTATAAGTTCATTGTTAGTTTCCACATATGGGGGAAAAGTCAATGTTTTTATAAAAAATTTAATGGTGCTCATAATCCAAATTTATAAAATTGATTGTGACAACATCTATTCTATAAATTCCTTCACCAGCAATGCGATCAGTTTGACAAGGTTTTGGTATAACAAATGTTTCCACAACTAACTGTTATTCGGTGTAGAATTCCATAGATTCTTCAATAATATATCACACCACAATACAACCCTCTAGTTGATTTTGATTTTTTAAATACCCTATCAATATCACCATTTGACGTTCAATGGGGAACATCAATATAAAGTGTAAAAGACAACGTAGTTGAATATCTCTTTCCAAGTTAACCATTAAATGAACTATCATATCAACTAATGTATAAAGGAAGATTATTTACAATTCACATAATAGAATGGAAATTTATCATTCCAAAAACAATTATTTCATTGATTCTATAACATGTCTTCATATAGATTTGAAGAAGATTCAGACCATTGTTATTGTATGACAGACATTGTTATGAATTGTGATGCATAATGATACATGCATTATATGATGTATCAAAACCCGGATGTCATGTAACATCATAATCTAGAACATTAAATCAGTCCTTGATATGATTTTCATGATATTTTATGAATACCCAAATAGAACCTTTATGTCATTAATGAAGTTAAAAAACTGTTATATCCTCTTCTTGGAATGAGTGTAAGAAGTTAGAAGAAGAAAAGTTCATTTTTCACCCTCCAATAGCATAGAATCTTCACATATTCTCATTTAAACCATATCCAACGTATCATAAATTTTATCCTTTGTTTTGATAATTTAATTTAGTAATTCATTGATGAAAATATCACATAAATTCATTTCCACATGCATAGCATCATCAAAATGACTGACGTACTGATATTTCTAGAATGGTATTTAAAAAATAACTAATCTCTGTTTTCATCCAATTTTTAGAAGGTTATTCAAAAATGGTTTCCCAATATACTGTCCGCATGTTTTAATATCTTAAATAGTTAATCACCTAATAGTAGAGAGTGTGTTTGTAATGTCCCGGATCCGGGTGCCACTCAACGGGTGACCCGAACCCGGTTGGTCACATGACAAAAAGTGCATTACCCCTATTTCCAGAGGCTTCCGACTAGCCGTGAGGGCCCGGGACGGAAAGTGGTGAAACTATGCCCCTATTTTTCAAATTATAGCGCAGCAGAATAAAATAAAAATAATACAACAACAACAGAAACAATAATCCATACACATTTAAAATAAACAACTATTTTAAAAGATAACCAACAGTTATATAGATGATGATGCAATATGTCTCATGTTCTAATAAAACAGCCAGAACATGTTTCACAACAATACATTATAGTACAATACAAAACAAAACAAAAAACCTGGTAGCATCGCAATACTAATATAAGGCCCCATCCTTAAACCATACATAATCTTGAGTTATTACAAGATTACACATTGAGGATCTTTTCAGGTTTAGTGTTTTATAGAATTAGATCATGAAACTTTCATTACATTCCACATTTAAACAAAGTGGTTACATAAAAGATAGTATTCATTCCTCCCATCAATGGAAACATATTTAAAATAAAACATTGATTCTTTCTAGACATATCCTTGACACTATCATCACATCATGTAACTTTCCCTTGACCTGTAAAAAACATTTCAAAAACATGGGATGAGCATAAAAAGCTCAGTAAGGGTTACAAAAATATGTGAAGGAAACATGAGTTCATATATACATAAGAATGAAATCATACTTTACCCATAAAACATAGGCAATTTAACATACCTCATCAAATCATGAATAAATCATAGAAATCATAAGACATAAAAGGTATCTTGTGGAATTCATAACATTCTTATGTAGGGAGTAACCCTCTTGGTTACGTTTGGAATACCCACCACAGCATATTCCCTAAATCTCATCGGAGAAACCTTAACGTTTCACTCTTTCACGTTACCCAATGCATTGGAGAGCTATATCGGGTTCACCCGCCCTTAGTTTATCATGGAACCACATGTCTTCCTAACAATTCCCAAGAACCATAACATAATTGTACCACATAATACATGCATAAAGGAAACATAACATTTCCACATTTCAATCACAAGATATCAATAAAACACCTTGATATTAAAATACATTATGAAAACCATTTTCAATAAAAAAATAAAAGAAAATTAAAACATGTATTTATTTTTCTTTTAAAAATAAGGTATGGCTTGTAGAGGAAGCCGAATCTCAATTAATGATCACGGTGGCAGAGAAGTCATTGTCGCCACATACGTATGACAAAGACATTCCCTTTTGTACTTTTGTAAAACACTTCGTATAAAAATATTTCATTTGGATAAACGTAAGATTCAAAGGGGTTTATACACCGTATAAAAGAAGGTTGTGTATAAAACAAAATATGCCTCAATGAATAGATATTGAGACGAAGTCCCTTACAAAGACGACATCCTTGTTTTAAGGATAAATCAATTATATAATTATGTTTGAAAAATGAATTGTAACACCCCAGGTAAATAAAGAGTATGAAATTTTCACATTTATCAATATTTTTTATTAAAATATTAAAATTAATTTAAAGGGAATTCTATGCTCGATGGCGTACCCAATATACAACAACAAGTTCCTTTGAAATCATACGTTGCACTCTAATAATAAAATAATATTATTTTAAATGGTAGTTAACACATAGTCGTTGTATTGATAGGATTGAATATAAATAACTAATTTATGATTAAATATGTTTGTTAAATGTTTTTACATTTATCCTATAAATTTTAGAGGCTTAAAATACAAATTAATCCAATCTTAAGCATTGAATACACTAGTATTTTTAAAAGATTATTTTACTACCCTTTTGATGGAAAACCATTTTTGAATAAAACTTTTGACAATTTTATGAGCTCTATTTCTCAAAATAAAAATATTATTTATGATTAGTACATTGAAATTTACATTGGGTTAATTTTTTGTATTTGTCTGACAATGTTCATTTTTCAATGATTAGTAAACAATACTGCATTTTACATCAAAACTACTTTTTCATATAATTTAATTATATAGTTAAATTATCTATTTAATTTGTTTTAAATTTTAATTAGAATATATTTTTACCATGTAATCCAATGATGGTCATTGGGGTTAATTTCACTTTTTATTTGGGCATAAACAAGTGTAAAACTTTTCATAAATATTGTTTCTAAAAAACCCTCTATTTGTTTTGACAATGGGAAGTTTTTTTAAATTAATTATTGCAAATTATGTGTTTGGTATTTGGTAAAATGGATTACATATTTCGAATCAGATGTTCCAAATTATGTAATTAAGACTATTTTTTTGGACATTATGAAAAGTAACGACGGTAATTATCTTTAATTATCTTGATTAATGAGTAATCGGGTAGTTAAAGATAATAAGATAATATCATAATAATAAAAAATGACCACAACAAGTGTCTTAAGGATACTTTTTGTCTCACTTACGACCATGGGATTCCTGGTGCCAAACTTGGGGTCCCCATGGAAACACGTTTGTGAGAAAGTGACTTTTTATCTTTTTATTTTTAATGAATGTTAAATGTAACAAAGAATGTATCACCTAAGTAAAATATTTTTAATTTTGACTACATAAATGATATTTTGGAATATAAATATTCATTAGAAATCTAAAAATATTTCCTAGATCATGATACTTTTTTTATAATTTTTATGCATTATATTTATTAAATTATTTATGACATCATGATGATGCAGCGATTACCTCATTAATAAATGATTTAAATAAAATGGAAAGATAATGTAAAATCTATAACCTAAACATGTCCAAAACCTATTGGATGGGTGGATTTCGAACCCTTATCACCTTATCCTCAAAACACCTCAATGTGAGACCATTAAAATCCCAAACTCATTTGAAAATAATGTTACATTTTATACCTTTCCAAGATTGCCCCTCCTCTCCTCTTATAAAAGGCCCCCACCTCTACCTCTGTACCCACACTTCCAAAGCCTTTGGATTGGCCAACCACCGACCGTTTTGTCTCTACACATCCCTCTATAACTCCTGGAATCCTCACCTTGGGCATAAGATTTACCAAGGAAGCCTTTAAGCTCAAACCAACGGGAGTTACCCGATTTTAAGGTAATGTCTTCCCTTGAGTCCTTTTGTTTTATTTTTCTTCTCCAACCCCATAAAATCATTTTATAAATATCTTCTATAAAAACTCCAGCATCTTCAATATACTAGGATTTTGTTATAATAATTATTCGAGCTACACTTACAGACACTTTCGTCTAATGGTTAAAGAACATACTGTTTCTGTGGTTGGTGATTTTCTGCCTCACGAAACGATGATTGTTCAATATTCTTTTAATAACTTTAAAGGTGGCCATTATGATGTCACTGTATTTTATATATGATATAAATGGTATTTATGTTTACTATATTCTTCTTTATTTTATATTTAAACCATACCTTTATTCTTTTCATGTTGTGTAAATGTGATAATTTCATATGAGGAAGTGTCGACTACCGCCTCCTCAAGTGATGTGACTCGTACATGCAATACATGGAATGTATAAATTATGAAATTAATGAACATATGTTACCTATATAACATATATATTATACTTGAATTATAATATATATATATATATATATATTATTTTTCATTACATTAATATGACAAAGAAAAAAATGAAAGTAGTGTTCATGCGTACGTACGGCCTACTGTCTCCATGAACGGTGCTTTTCATTTTTTATCTCCAAATTCTATGGAATAGTATAAAATGAATATATACTGGATATATAAGATATTTAAAACAGAAATACTATTCTTTAAATTATTTACCCATGACTACATGGAAAATTATTTTCCAACAAGTTCAATTTCTGACTCATGTAACAAACATCGACTAAAACGTCTGATATGAACTCATATTATTAACCAATTATTATAACATTAAAATATTTGATATGAACTGAATAATAATCTTTATTGGAGGTCCTTGATAAATTATAAATTTAACAATGTTTATTATTCAGGAATATAAAGAAACCGACAAGACAAGTTGGACTTGAGGTAAGGGATCCTACACATTTCTTTCTTTTTATGTACACTCTTTTATGTCATTCCTTTTAAAGATCATATTTCTTGTTATTGGGATGTTATTTTATACTACTCTTACTGTAATTTTTATGTTAAAATTATGAGAGACCATATTCTCTCTCATCATTCCTTTTTGGACGTTTTGAGTAGCGCCGTTAGGCTTCCGAATTTTCGTAATAGATCTAACCTCTCACTAACTTTTTAAGTACTCTCCTTTATGTCACTTATTTTGAGATCCTCTTTGTTATGTTGGGGGATGTTCTTTTATATTAATATTTCTTTAAACTTTATGTTAATATGATGAGAGACCCTATTTTTATCATCAATCCATTTTGGATGTTTTAAGTGGCACCGTTAGGCTGCTGAGTTGTCGTAAGGAATTTTTCATCTCAGTTTTATTCTCGTGAGATTTATGCTAAATTTTCCACAATTTCCTTTGATTTGTGTATGTACATAACATTATTATACAATTTATGTAGTATAATTTCATTTATGGGTATTCACATCTTCAATTTATGACCCTTCTTCCATGGGGTGTACGTTTCGAAAGTTAACCAACTCTGTAAGGGGACCTTTCACCCTCCACTTTTTAAAAGACTTATTTTTTATGTCTTTTAATTCACATACTATTATGTTGGTATATGCTCTTTTATATCCTTATTGATGTAATTTTTATTTCTAAGAGATAAGATGCCCTTTTTATCTCTCATCAACTAATTTTCTGAATTTTGAAGTGATGCCGTTAGGCTATCGAATTTTACCAAGGGAACTTTTTAACCCAATTTCGATTTCATTGGGTTCAACATGTAGTTATTGAATATGTCATACTTTGAATATGTTTGAATGACCTTTTATTGTTTTACACTTAATATCCACTTATATTGGGTGTATTTATATTTGTCACACATAATTTTGAGAATGATTTATCCTTAATTTAAGGATACCTTCTTTATAAGGGATTTCATCACATTTGACATTTCTATTGAGACTTCATTGTTTTTATGCACCAATTCACTCTTATATTCTTTATATACTGCCCTTTAGAATATTATATCATGAATCCATTTATTCTCATTATATTATAATGTTCTGACGAAATGTTATTCCTCAATTATTGTATTCATGTGTCTCTAATTTTGGTAAAACCCCTTTAACCAAAATATCACTCTAAATGTTTTAATTATTTTTTCTTATTAATATCCATGTTGTCAAAATGGTTTTAAGGATTTATTTTTATGGATATTAATGGTTTAAAATTTTAAAAACTTCAAGGTGGTATGGGACACTTTGATTCTAAAATCTCTTTATTAAATGTTTTAAATGGTTTTTGAAATGGTTTCTTTTTGAATGGATTTATTATTTCAATATACTAAAAGGTTATATTGTGATTGAAATGTGGAAATGATATGATTCCTTTATGCATGTTTTATGTGATACGTTTATGTTATGGTTCTTGGGAATTGTTATGAAAACGGGTGGTTCCGTGATAAACTAAGGGAAGGTGAGCCCGATATAGCTCTCCAGTGCATTGGGTAACGTGAAGGAGTGAAACTTTAAGGTTTCTATGAAGAGATTTAGGGAATATACTATGGTGAGTTTTCCAAACGTAACCAAGAGGGTTACTCCCTACGTAAGAATGTTATGAATGCCTCAGGATACCTTTTATGTCTTATGATTTCTATGATTTATTCATGATTTGATGAGGTATGTTAAAGTTCCTATGTTTTATGGGTAAAGTATGATTTCATTCTTATGTATATATGAACTCATGTTTCCTTTCCATATTTTTATAACCCTTACTGAGCTTTTTATGCTCATCCCAAGTTTTTGAAATGTTTTTCACAGGTCAAGGAAAAGGTACATGATGTGATGATAGTGTCAAGGATGTGTCAAGAAAGAATCCATGTTTTATTTTAAATATGTTTCCGTTGATGGGAAGAATGAATACTGTCTTTTATGTAACCACTTTTTTTAAATGTGGAATGTAATGCAAGTTTCATGATATAATTCTCTAAAAATCTAAACCTGAAAAGATCCTCAATGTGTAATCTTGTAAAAACACAAGATTAAGTAAGGTTTAAGGTTGGGTCCTTATAGTTGGTATCAAAGGTCTGTTTAGATAACATTAAAGGTTAGGGTATTCTTTAAGCATAAGCGACATTACCATAATGGTTAGGATTTCAGAAAGAGTCCTAGTTTTAGATAAAGTGAATGAGTAAGTATATCTTAGTATTTATCTTCCTCATTGGTACATTATGGTTTTGTTGATATACTCACACTAACCTTTTTGGTTTTAGTAAATGGCTAGATCTAGCTGGCACCAAAGTAACAGTAGATGTGAAGGAAACTGTGACCGTTTTTTGAGTAAGCAACTGAATGATATGGGAGCTGCACTGAGAACTCTTGTGATTATCATCAACCAACAATCTGGAGTCATGATTGACCACCTAAACCTTGGATATTTCTCTAAGGCATAATATATTCGAGAAACAAATCCCTACGGAATTACAGGTAATAATCATAAAGGTAAGTGTGTTCAAAAACCTATGCGACAAAAATGTGGAAATAAACACCCAGGAAAATGTTTCAAAGGGACAGAAATATTCGATAGATGTGGAAATGAAGGTCATAAAGCAAGAACCTTCCCTGGAAAAAGGAAGCATCTGGTTGACTCGAGGAAAGGGAATGAAGTTCTTTCTGAGTGATCAATTGAATGTTTTAAATGTGGTGTGCATGGTCATTAGAAAACACATTTCCTATGAAGAAGTTTCGTGAATGGGATCACCATGATCGTACAAATGTTAGTTTACCAATACCTAATGCCATTTTGATTGAGGATGAGGAAACTGAAAATGACCAATCAAAGGTATGGATTATTTCATAACTATTTTTTCCTATTTTGGAATCTTAGGATATGATTCATGATTTTGTTTGTAGGAAGGAATTATTTCAGAATAAGTTGGAAAGGAATGGTTAATGGATCATGAAGAATGTTGAATGAGTATGAAGTCAACATATAAGGGATTCAAGAGTTATGGTGAAATTCTTAAGAGTATTAAGTCTCTTTTGATGATGGTGTTACATTAGAAGACTTTTTATAGTATGTGTAACCCTGATGTTTAATATATGAAAATTCTATTTAAGGAATAGTTATCTGTTATTTTGTGGACATAGTTATAAAGAACCATTTAGATTTATATGATCCTTAATTTTGAGGTAATTATGGGTTACTATATGTTATGATGGTAGTGAAAGGCATGAGATAAAATTGAGGTTAAATTATGATATGGTTATTTTTGACGATTTTATCTCTTTTTGGGGAATGATTTTAGAATTATATAGTTTTGGGAAAAGGACAACACGCAGACCGTGTGGCAACCTGTCGCGTCGGAAAAAGATGCGGGAATCGAACCCACAACCAAATTGCAACTGCTATTTATCGCCTACCACTAAGCTACGTGAAGTCCCTGGTTAGTTTGACTGATTCTTTTTAGTTAGATGATTTTATTAATTAAGAGTAAGTTGATTTTGGGTTATCTATGGATATTTATTAACCTATCATGGAAGATATGTGATTAGGATAATTACTTTTCAGTACGAGACATTAAGAGAAACTGATGTTGTTTGGAGATAAATGTTACGATTTAACATGGAATACTATGTGACTAAATCCTTAAAATATTTGGGTTTCAATCTTAGTTTGTTTTACTTTGAAGAATTTTATGGACAAACCTTTTATCTAATGGTCCTCGTTGAACTTTGGGTTTCGTTGAACAAATATTGGAGATTAAGCATAGATATTCTTGTTATAAAGGGTATCCTTTTCTGGATTATCTGATCTTTTACTAACCTTTTTGGTTTTGGTTTTGGTTAAAGTCTAAATACATGGGAAGTATATAGTTCTCTTTCGTGTGTTAGGTGATTCTCTAGAAGTTGATTATAGTACTTTTAATGTGAACAAGTCTTCCTAAATACTAGTCTTTTGGAGAAAATATGAGTTTCTGTAAGAAATCTAATAAAATTTGAAAGTCAAAATGATAATTGATTATGTTTCCTTATTAATAAATTCCTCAATAAAAAGTAACTTAAAACAAAAATGTTTTCTATTAACTTTTCCTACTGGAGAATCGAATACCGTTTAACCCATCAGAAGATTGTGATTTTCTTGTGGTTAACTTTCTCCTAAACATGTTTTCTATCACTCTCCATCAGAACATGACCCTATGATTTCTCCTCCATGTCCATGTTTTCCTACATGGAATCCTAGTATGGGTTAACTCAGGTGACCTCTATACTTCTCTTTCTTTATTTTAAAGTGATTGTTTTACCGACTCTTGTTCCGATGTGTGATTTTCAATGATGTTTCCAAGCCCAGTTTTATAATTGTGAGGATGCAATTCCCAAAAGGGGGGAAGGATGTAACACCCCATGTAAATAAAGAGTATGAAATTTTTAAATTTATCCATATTTGTGAATAAAATATTAATATTACTTTAAAGGGAATTCTATGCTCGATGGCGTACCCAATATGCAACAACAAGTTCCTTTGAAATCATATGTTGCACTCTAATAATAAAATAATATTATTTTAAATGGTATTTAACACATAGTGGTTGTATTGACAGGAATGAATATAAATAACTAATATACGATTAAATATGTTAGTTAAATGTTTTTACGTTTATCCAATAAATTTTAGAGGCTTAAAATACAAATGAATCCAATCTTAAGCATTGAATACCCTTGTGTTTTTAAAAGATTGTTTTACTACCCTTTTGATGGAAAACAATTTTTAAATCAAACTTTTGACAATTTTATGAGATCTATTTCTCAAAATAAACATATTATTTATGATTGGGACATTGAAATTTACATTGGGTTAATTTTTGGTATTTTTCTGACAATGTTCATTTTTCAATGAATAGTAAAAAATACTGCATTTTACATCAAACCTGCTTTTTCATATAATTTAATTATATGGTTACATTATCTTTTTAATTTTTTTTAAATTTAAATTAGAATATATTTTTTCCATGTATTCTGATGATGGTCATTGGGATTAATTTCACTTTTTAATTGGGCATAAACAAGTGCAAATCATTTCATTAATATTGTTTCTATAAAACCTGCTATTTGTTTTGACAACGGGAAGTTTTTTTAAATTAATTATTGCAAATTATGTGTTTGGAATTTGGTAAAATGGATTACATATTTGGAATCAAAAGGTCCAAATTATGTAATTAAGACTCTTTTGTTTTTGGACATTATGAATAATAACGACGGTAATTATCTTTAATTATCTTGATTAATGAGTAATCGGGTAGTTAAAGATAATAAGATAATATCATAATAATAAAAAATTACCACAAAATGTGTCCTAAGTCTACTGGTTGTCTCATGGACGACCGTGGGATGCCTTGTGCCAAACAAGGGGGCCTCATGGAATCACTTTTTTGAGAATGTGACTTTTTATCTTTTTATTTTTAAAGAATGTTAAATGTAACAAAGAAAGTATCACCTAAGTAAAATATTTTTAATGTTGTATAAATAAATAATATTTTGGACTATAAATATTCATTATAATTCTAAAGATATTTCCTACATCATGATAATTTTTTTATAATTTTTAGACATTAAATTTATTAAAATATATATGACATCATGATGATGCAGCGATTACCTCATTAATAAAGGATTTAAATAAAATGGAAAGATATTGTAACATCTAAGACCTAAACATGTCCAAAACCAATTGGATGAATGGATTTAGAACCCTTATCACCTTATCCTCGAAACACATCAATGTGAGACCATGAAAATCAGAATCTCATTTGAAAATAAAGTTACATTTTATACCTTTCCAAGAGTGCCCCTCCTCTCCTCTTATAAAAGGCCCCCACCTCTACCTCCTTACCCACACTTCCAAAGCCTTTGGTTCATCCAACCCCTGCCCATTTATTCTCTTCAAATCCATCTATAACTCTTTGAATCCTCACCTTCGGAACAATTCTTCCCAAGGAAGCCTTTGATCTCAAACCAAAGGGAGTTACCCGATTTTAAGGTAATGTATTCCCTTGAGTCCTTTTGTTTTATTTTGCTTCTCCAACCCCCTAAACTATTTTTATTCATCACGTTTGTAACAACTCCAGTATCTTCAATATACTAGAATTTTGTTATAAGAAGTATTCGAGCTACACATACACACTCCATTGTCTAATGGTTAAAGAACATACTGTTTCTGTGGTTGGCAATTTTCTGCCTCACGAAATGATGATTATTCAATATTCTTTTAACACCTTTAAGATGGACATTATGATGTCACTGTATTTTATATATGATATATATGGTATTTATTTTTACTATATGCTTCTGTATTTTATATTTAAACCATACCTTTATTCTTTTCATGTTGTGTAAATGCGATAATTTCATATGAGGAAGTGTGGACTACCGCCTCCTCAAGTGATATGACTCGTATATGCAATACATGGAATGTATAAAGTATGAAATTAATGAACATATATGACCTATATAACATATATATTATACTGGAATTATAATATATAAATATATATCATTTATTTTTAATTCTATTAATATGACAAAGAAAAAAATGAAAGTAGCGTTCATGCGTACGTATGGCCTACCGTCTCCATGAACGGTGCTTTTCATTTTTTATCTCCAAATTCTATGGAATAGTATAAAATAAATATATACTGGATATATAAGATATTTAAAACATCAATACTATTCGGGATATTATTTACCTATGACTATATGGAAAATTATTTTCCAACAAGTTCAATTTTTGACTCATGTACCAAACATCATCAAAAACGTTTGATATGAACTCATATTATTAACCAATTATTATAACATTAAAATATGTGATATGAACTTAATAATAATCTTTATAGGAGGTCCTTAAGCAATTATAAATTTACCAAAGTTTATTAATCACGAATATAAAGAAACGAACAAGACAAGTTGGACTTGAGGTAAGGGATCCTACACCTTTCTTTCTTTTTAAGTACACTCTTTTATGTCATTCCCATTAAATATCATCTTTCATGTTGTTGGGATGTTATTTTAAACTACTCTTACTGTAATTTTTATGTTAATATTATGAGTTACCATATTCTCTCTCATCATTCTATTTTGGATGTTTTGAGTGGCACCGTTAGGCTGCCGAATATTCGTAAGAGATCAAACCTCTCTCTTTCTTTTTAAGTACTCTCATTTATGTCACTTCTTTTAAGCTCCACTTTGTTATGTTATGGGATGTTATTTTATATTCCACTTTCTTTATACTTTATGTTAATATGATGAGAGACCCTATTTTTCTAATCAATCCATTTTGGATGTTTTAAGTGGCGTCGTTAGGCTGCCGAGTTTTCGTAAGGGATTTTTCATCTCACTTTTATTCCCGTGAGATTTATGATACATTTTCCTCAATTTACTTTGATTGGCGTATGAACTACCCATTATTATACACTTTGTGTAGTATAATTTCATTTATGGTTATTCACATCTTCATTTTATGACCCTTCATCCATGGGGTGTACGTTTTGAAAGTTACACAACTCGGTACGGGGACCTTTCACCCGCCACATTTTAAAAGAATTCTTTTGTTATGTATTTTAATTCACATAATATTATGTTGGAATATGTTATTTTATATCCTTATTGATGTAAATTTTATTTCCAAGTGATGAGATGCCGTTTTTATCCCTCATCAACTCATTTTATGAATTTTGAAGTGATGCTGTTAGGCTGTCGAATTTTACCAAGGGAACTTTTTAACCCAATTTCGATTTCTTTGGGTTCAACATGTAGTTATTGAATATGTCATTCTTTGAATATGTGTGAATTAACTTTTATTGTTTTACACTTAATATCCACTTATATTGGGTGTATTTATATTTGTCAGACATAATTTTGAGATTGATTTATCGTTAATTTAAGGATACCTTCTTTATAAGGTATTTCATCACATTTGACATTTCTATTGAGACTTAATTGTTGTTATGCACCAATTCACTCTTATATGGTGTATATACTGCCATTTGGAATATTATATCATGATTCCATTTATTCTCATGATATTATAAAGTTCTGACTAAGTGTTATTCCTCAATTATTGTATTCAAGTGTCTCTAATTTTGGTAAAACCCCTTTAACCAAAATATCTCTTTAAATGTTTTAATTATTTGTTCATATTAATATCCATGTTTTATAAATGGTTTTAAGGATTTATTTTTAAGGATATTAATGGTTTAAAATTTTAAAATCATCAAGGTGGTATGGGACACTTTGATTCAAAAATCTCTTTATTAAATGTTTTAAATGGTTTTGGAAATGGTTTCTCTTTGGATGGATTCATTATTTAAATATACTAAAATGTTATATTGTGATTGAAATGTGGAAATGTTAGGATTCCTTTATGCGTGTTTTATGTGATACATTTATGTTATGGTTCTTGGGAATTATTATGAAAACGGGTGGTTCCGTGATAAACTAACGGCGGGTGAGCCTGATATAGCTCTCTGATGCATTGGGTAACGCGAAGGAGTGAAACGTTAAGGTTTCTCTGAATAGATTTAGGGAATATACTATGGTGGGTATTCTAAACGTAACCAAGAGGGTTACTCCCTACGTAAGAATGTTATGAATGCCTCAAGTTACCTTTTAAGTCTTATGATTTCTATGATTTATTCATGATTTGATGAGGTATGTTAAAGTGCCTATGTTTTATGGGTAATGTATGATTTCATTCTTATGTATATACGAACTCATGTTTCCTTTCCATATTTTTATAACACTTACTAAGCTTTTTATGCTCATCCCATGTTTTTGAAATGTTTTTCACATGTCAAGGAAAATGTACATGATGTGATGATAGTGTCAAGGATGTGTCAAGAATGAATCCATGTTTTATTTTAAATATGTTTCCATTGATGGGAAGAATGAATACTATCTTTTATGTAACCACTTTTTTTAAAAGTGGAATGTAATACAAGTTTCATGATCTAATTCACTAAAACTCTAAACCTGAAAAGATCCTCAATGTGTAATCTTGTAAAAACTCAAGATTAAGTAAAGTTTAAGGCTGGGGCCTTATAAGAATACACCAAATATAATTGGATATTAAGTGTAAAATAATCAATGGTCATTCACACATATTCAAAGGATGACATATTCAATAACTACATGTTAAACCCAAAGAAATCGAAATTTGGTTAAGAAGTTCCCTTGACAGCCTAACGACGTCACATCAAAATGAGTTGATGAGAGATAAAAAAAGGGGTATCTCATCACATGGACATTAAATTGACATCAATAAAGATATATGAGAACATATCCCAACATAACAATATGTAAATTAAAAGACCAAACAAAAGAAGTCTTTTAAAAATAGGAGGGTGAAAGGTTCCCTTACCGACATGGGTATCTTTCGAAACATACACCTCGTGAAAGAAGGACAATACAACATTGATGCAAATACTCATAAAAGAAATTATATTACACAATGAGTAAAATAATGGGGAGCACATACACCACTCAAAGGAAATTATGGAAAATGTAGCATAAATCTCACGGGAATAAACGTGATATGAAAAATCCCTTACGAAAATTTGGCAGCCTAACGACGTCACATAAAACTTAAAAAAATGGATTGATGAGATAAAATAGGGTATCTCATCATATTAAATTAAAGTTTATAGAAATAGGAATATAAAAGAACATCCCCCATCATAACAAAGAGGGACTTAAAAGAAGTGAAATAAAGGAGAGAAATTAAATATAAAGAGAGAGGTTATATCTCTTACGAGAATTTGGCAGCTTAACGGTGCCACTCAAAACTTCCAAAATGGATTGATGAGAGAGAATAGGGTCTCTCATCATATGAACATAAAAATTTCAGTAAGATTAATATAAAAGAACATCCCAAAAACAAGAAATATGAGCTTATAAGGAATGACATAAAAGAGTGTACTTAAAAAGAAAGAGAGGAGTTGGATCCCTTACCTCAAGTGAAACTTGTCTTGTTCGTTTCTTTATATTCCTGAATAATAATCTTTGGACAATTTATAATTGCTTATGGACCTCCTATAAAGATTATTATTCAGTTCATATCAAATATTTTAATGTTAGAATAATTGGTTAAAAATATGAGTTCATATTAGACGTTTTTGTCGAAGTTTGGTACATGAGTCAAAAATTGAACTTGTTGGAAAATAATTTTCCTTGTAGTTATAGGTAAATCATATCCAGAATAGTATTTATGTTTTAAATATCATATATATCTGGTATATATTCACTTTATACTATTCCATAGCATTTGGAGATAAAATTTAAAAGCACCGTTCATGGAGACGGTAGGCCGTACGTACGCATGAACGCTACTTTCATTTTTTTGTCATATTAATGGAATTAAAACAAAATGAGATATATATATATGATATAAATCCAGAAATATATCCATCATTTAGATTTAATATATTATATATATCCATTATATATATGTACTTATAATAGTACATAACATTTTGAGATAATAAATGAAATGTACTGTTCATGGAGACGGTAAGCCGTACGTACGCATGAACGCTACTTCCATTTCTATTTCATATTTAATGGAATTAAAACATAATGATACATAACAGTATTTTAATTAGAGTATGATATCATATATAATATCATTAAATATATCCTTTATACGTACCACATATGGTATTAACGAATCAAATCACTTTGAGGGGGCGGTAGTCCGCAAATCCTTTAATGAAGATATCGTGTATACCCATTATGGAAGCCATAAAGGTATGAAATAAATGAAAAATACAGAAGATTAAAAAAAAATTTAAACATATTATATATCATATATAAATATTGTGACATCTTAATGGCCACCATTGAAGGTGTTAAAAGAATGTTGAACAATCATCGTTTCGGGAGGCAGAAATTCACCATCCACAAAAATAGTATGTTCTTTAACCACTAGATGTAGGTGTGTGTAAGTGTAGCTTGAATGACTATTATAACATCATCCTAGTATATTTAATATACTTTAGTTGTTACAAAATAAATGAATAGAAAGATTTTATGGGGTTGGAGAAGAAAAATAATACAAAAGAACATAAGTGAAGACATTACCTTAAAATCGGGTAACTTCCTTTGATTTGAGCTCAATGGCTTCCTTGGAAAGGATTCTTCCCAAAGTGATGATTCAAGGAGTTAGAGAGAGATGTGGAGAGATAAAATGGTTAGAGTTTGGCCGAGCCAAAGGCTTGAGAGGTGTTGGTAAGGAGGTAGAGGTGGGGGCCTTTTATAAGAGGAGAGGAGGGGCACTCTTGGAAAGTATGAAAATGTTTATTTATTTGAAAATGAGATTTCAATTTAAAAGGTCCCACAGTGTTATAATTCGTGGATAAGGTGATAATGGTTCTAAATCCACCCATCCAATAGTTTTTGGACATGTGTAGGTCTTAGATATTACATTATCATTCCATTTTATTTAAATCCTTAAATAATGAGTTCATCACTACATCATCATGATGTCCTAAATAATTTAATTTATTTCATGTCTAAAAATGATAATAAAAATACTATGATATAGGAATTTTTTTAGATTTCCAATGAATATTTATAGTCAAAAATATGACTTGTATACCCCATGTAAAAGTAGTTTTAGTAAAACATCTCATGTTTGTGTCATATTTACTTTATCATTAAATAAAAAGGTATTTATGTCATTTTCAAAGAAATGTGGCTCCATGGGGTCCCCAAGTTGCCCCATGAATTTTCATGGTCGTCCATGACACATCCAATGTGGGTAGGACATGTGTATCGGTCATTTAATGTTATCAAAACATTATTTGTACCTTAAACTACACTAATTACCTCTAATCGCGATTAAAAACATAATAAGTTACTATTCACAAAAAAATTATTTTAATCCCATTGAACCACATTTTACTTCTTAATGATAACCATGTATGTCGGATATTTTAAATTCAAAACACAAAGATGGAAAATTTTCTTTTAAATGAAAAAATCAGTTTTTATAAGTACCACTTAGTGGTTTCACTATTCATAAAAAATTGATGTTTTTCAGAAAAATCCCAAAAATTCACCCTAAGCTATATTTGATATTCTGAATTCAAAAATGAAGTCTATTTTACAAAATTCAAAACATATAAGTCACTTTAATTAATTTAATAATTAATTCCCGCTATCAGAGCAAATAGCGTGTTTTTATGAAACAATAAGTATCAAAAAATTGACACTAGTTTAAGTCTGATTTCAAAGTGAAATTAATTCTGACGAACACTATTGGATTTAATGGTAAAAATATATTATAATTTAACTTAAAACCAATTCAAAAGATAATATAATAATAAAATAAATTAAATTAAAAATAGGTTTTGAATTAAAATACAACATTTTACACTATTCATTAAAAAAATGAACTTTATCGGAAAGATACCAAAAATTTACACAAAGTAAATTGTGATGTCCCAATTCTTAAGAAGAGTTTTATTTGGTCCAATAGATTGTATAAGAGTGAAAAAAACTATATTTAATGACGGTTCGCCATCAAAAGGAGATAAGTGATCCTTTAGTGAAAACTAAGGAATATACACCTAAAATTGAATTCATTCCGTATTTTAAGCCTTTATCTTTTATTGGATAAATGTAAAAACATTTAAAAACATATATAATCATATTTCAGTTATTTCTATCCATTCCTGCCAATACAACGGCTACATGTTAACTACCATTTAAAATAATAATATTATATTATTAGAGTGCAACGTAAGATTCCCAAGAAACTCGTTGTTGCGTGTTGGGTATGCCATCGAGCATAGTGTCCCTTTTAATGTCGTATTAATATATTATTCAAAAATATGGATAAATATGAAAATGTAATATTCTTTATTTTCCTGGGGTGTTACATCCTTCCCCCCTTTTGGGAATTGCATCCTCACAGTTTTTAAAATTGAGCTTGGAAACATCTTTGAAAGTCCTACATCTGAACAAGAGTCGGTAAAACAATCACTTTAAAATAAAGGAAGATAAGTACATAGGTCACCTGAGTTAACCCATACTAGGATTCCATGTAGAAAGACATGGACATGGAAGAAAAAGCAAAGGGTCATGTTCCTGAGGGAGAGTGATAGTAAACATGTCTAGGAGAAAGATAACCATAATAAAATCACAAACTTTTGATGGGTTAAACGGTATTCGATTCCCTAGTAGGAAAAGTTAATAGACAACATTTCTGTTTTAAGTTACTTTTTATTGAGGAATTTATTCATAAGGAAACATAATCACTTATCATTTTGACTTTCAAATTTTACTAGATTCCTTAATCAAACTCATTTTTTTTCCAAAGACGAGTATTTAGGGAGACTTGTTCGCATTAAGAGTACTATACTCAACTTCTAGAGAATCACCTAATCCGCCAAAGAGAAATATATACATCCCATGTCTTTAGGATTTAACCAAAACCAAACCAAAAAGGTTAGTACAAGGCCAGATAATCCAGAAAAGTATAACCCTTTAAAAATAAAATCTATGCTTAATCTCCAAAATATGTCCAACAAAACCCAATGTTCAAAGAGGACCATCTGATAAACAATTTGTCCATAAATTTCTTCAAAGTAAACCAATATAAGATTGAAACCCAAATATTTGAAGGATTTAGTCACATTGTCTCCCAAGTTAAATCGGAACATTTATCTCAAAACAACATCAATTGCCCCTAAAGTCTCGTATTGAAAAGTAATTAACCTAATCACATATCCTTCATGATAAGTTAATCATTTTCATAAATAACCCAAAATCAACTTACTCTTAATTTATAAAATTATATAACTAAAAAAATCATTCAAACTATCCAGGAACTTCACGTAGTCCAGTGGTAGGTGATAAATACCAGTCACACTTTGGATGTGGGTTCGATTCCCGCAGCTTTGTCCGATGCGATGGGTTGTCACACAGTCTGCGTGTTGCCCTTTTTATAAAACTCCAAAAATAACCCTAACATGTTTTAACCTCAATCATTTCCTTATACCTTTAATTTTATTCCTAATTTGTTACGATCTCAACATCTTAATTCTTGAAGTCTTATTTCACCACCATAAGATAAAATAAAACAATTCACAAAATGAATAACATCATACCTTGATCATGGCATCCACTCGGTTTCATCGCCATCTTGCTCACGTAGGTAGAAATATCATGCATTGAAAAAATGATTTAGAGATCCATCAAAATCATTTGATTCCTCCATCCAAATACACCTCATACAACATGGGTCATATGGGTGTTCACAAAAAAACAGTTTTGGAAAATAATCATGTATGACATATAATTCCAAAACATCTGATAAAACATGATTTCTATAAAATAGTCGGACCAAAATTGAGTTCAAACTTTCTATTATTGGTCCTTTTAAAATACCATAAGTATGTGATGTGAGACTATATTTTAAAAGAAAATATAAATAGGTTGCACAAGGGTCTCCCTCCTCAGCACCATTTTTAAAATCATAATATTCTTCAAATTCTTGTGATAAGGTAAAATATTTGAAAATACCTTGAAAATATTTACCTTTCTTGAAAATATGAGAATATTGTGAAAATAGTATTTGTCTAAAAACAACCCATGATCCATGATGATAACGAGGTATAGTGGAGGTGTTTGATATCTCAAACAACTGCTTGCAAGTGAGTTGTATGCTAGAAAACGTTTCACAATCATCCGAAGATGACTTTGCAATAATTATTGAAAGCATGTCATCAGGAAGAGATAGGAATGTCATTTTAGATCCTTCTTCTACTATTCGTAACTGACTTTACTTGACCTGAAAAAAAATGATATAAAATAAGGATTTAACTGAAATAATAGATATAGGGACTGATCATGTGTCTCACAAGAACTCTTAATCCCTAAACTTGTCTAAACCAAACTTTGATACCAAATATAAGGCCCCACCCTTAATCCTTACTTAATCTTGAGTTATTACAAGATTACACATGGAGGATCTTTTCAGGTTTAGAGTTTTAGAGAATTATATCTTGAAACTTACATTACATTCACCATTTAAACAAAGTGGTTACATAAAAGATAGTATTCATTGTTCCCATCAATGGAAACATATTTAAAATAAAACCTGGATTCTTTCTTGACACATCCTTGACATTATCATCACATCATGTACCTTTCCCTTGACCTGTGATAAAAATTTCAAAAACATGGGATGAGCATAAAAGGCTCAGTAAGAGTTATAAATATATGTAAAGGAAACATGAGATCATATATACATAAGATTGAAATCATTCTTTACCCATAAAAAATAGGCACTTTAACATACCTCATCAAATAATGAATAAATCTTAGAAATCATAAGACATAAAAGGTTACTTGAGGCATTCATAACATTCTTATGTAGGGAGTAACCCTCTTGGTTACGTTTGGAATACCCACCACTGTATATTCCCTAAATCCCTTCGGAGAAACCTTAACGTTTCACTCCTTCACGATACCCAATGCATTGGAGAGCTATATCGGGCTCACCCGCCCTTAGTTTATCACGGAACCACCCATCTTCATAACAATTCCCAAGAACCATAACATAATCTTACCAAATAATACATGCATAAAGGAAACATAACATTTCCACATTTCAATCACAAGATATCAATAAAACACATTGATATTAAAAATCATTATGAAAACAATTTTCAATACCAAAATAAAAGACAATTAAAACATGGAATTTATTTTTCTTTTAAAAATAAGCTACGACTTGTAGAGGAAGCTGAAACTCAATTAATGGTCACGGCGGCGGAGAAGTCATTGTCGCCGCATACATATGACTAAAACATTCTCTTTTGTCATTTTGTAAAACAATTCGTATAAAAAGATAACTTTTGGATAAACATAAAAGTCAAAGAGGTTTATACACCGTATAAAAGAAGGTTGTGTATAAAACAAAATATGCCCCAATGAATGGAGATTGAGACGAAGTCTCTTACAAAGACGGTATCCTTGGTTTAAGGATAAATCAATTACATAATTATATGTGACAAACGAATACACCAAATATAAGTGGATATTAAGTGTAAAATAATCAAAGGTCATTCACACATATTCAAAGGATGACATATTCAATAACTACATGATGAACCTAAAGAAATCGAAATTGGGTTAAGAAGTTCCTTTGACAGCCTAACAGTGTCACATCAAAATTTGTTGATGAGAGATAAAAAAAGGGTGTGTCATCACTTGGACATAAAATTTAAATCAATAAAGATATATGAGAACATATCCCAACATAAAAATATGTAAATTAAAAGACCTAACAAAAGAATTCTTTTAAAAAGGGGAGGGTGAAAGGTTCCCTTACCGACATGGGTATCTTTCGAAACATACATCTCGTGAAAGAAGGACAATAAAACATTGATGTAATTACTCATAAAAGAAAGTATATTACACAATGAGTAATATAATTGGAAGTACATACACCATTCAAAGGAAATTTTGGAAAATGTAGCATAAATCACACAGGAATAAAAGTGAGATGAAAAATCCCTTACGAAAACTCAGCAGCCAAACGACGCCACATAAAACTTACAAAAATGGATTGCTGAGATCAAATAGGGTATCTCATAATATTAACTTAATGTTTATAGATAGAGGAATAGAAAATAACATCCCCCATCATAACAAAGTGGAGCTTAAAAGAAGTGACATAAAGGAGAGTACTTAAAGAGAAGGAGGGAGGTTAGATCTCTTACGAAAATTCGGCAGCCTAACGGCGCCACTCAAAACTTCCAAAATGGATTGATGATAAAGAATAGGGTCTCTAATTATATGAAAATAAAAATTTACGTAAGGGTAATATAAAAGAACATCCCAATAACAAGAAATATGAGCTTAGAAGGAATGACATAAAAGAGTGTACTTAAAAAGAAAGAGAGGAGTAGGATCCCTTACCTCAAGGCCAACTTCTCTTGTTCGTTTCTTTATATTCCTGAATAATAATATTTGGTCAATTTATAATTGCTTAAGGAACTCCTATAAATATTATTATTCAGTTCATATCACATATTTTAATTTTATAATAATTGGTTAATAATATGAGTTCATATAATACGTTTTTGTCGAAGTTTGGTACATGAGTCAAAAATTGAACTTGTTGGAAAATAATTTTCCATGTAGTTATAGTTAAATCATATCCAGAATTGTATTGATGTATTAAATATCATATATATCCAGTATATATTCACTTTATATGATTCCATATCATTTGGAGATAAAAATTAAAAGCACCGTTCATGGAGATGGTAGGTCGTACGTACGCATGAACGCTACATTCATTTTTTTGTCAAATTAATGGAATTAAAACAAAATGATAGATATATATATATGTTATAAATCCAGAATTATAACCATAATTTAGATTTAATATATTATATATATTGATTATATATATGTACTTTAATAGTCATAACATTTTGAGATACGAAATGAAATGTACCGTTCATGGAGACGGTAAGCCGTACGTACGCATGAACGCTACTTCCATTTCTATTTCATTTTTAATGGAATTAAAACATAATGATACATTGTAGTATTTTAATTCCAGTATCGTATCATATATAATATCATTAAATATATCCTTTATATGTATCACGTATGGTATTAACGAATCAAATCACATTGAGGGGGCGGTAGTCCGCACTTCCTTTAATGAAGATATCGTATATACCCATAACGGAAGCCATAAAGGTATACCATAAATGAAAAATACTGAAGATTAAGGAAAACATAAACATATTATATATCATATATAAATATAGTGACATCTTAATTACCACCTTTGAAGGTGTTAAAATAATGTTGAACAATCATCGTTTTGGGAGGCATAAATTTGCCATCCACGGAAACAATATGTTCATTAACCATTAGATGTAGGTATGTGTAAGTGTAGCCCGAATGGCTCTTATAAAAAAATCATAGTATATTGAAGATACTGGATTTGTTAAAAAATAAATGCATAAAAAGATTTTAGGGGGTTGGAGAAGCAAAATAAAACAAAACAACATAAGTGAAGACATTACCTTAAAATCGGGTAACATTCTTTGATTTGAGCTCAAAGGCTTCCTTGGAAAGGATTCATCCAAAAGTGATGCTTCAAGGAGTTATAGAGGGATGTGGAGAGATGAAATGGGTAGAGTTTGGCCGAGCCAAAGGCTTGATAGGTGTGGGTAAGGAGGTAGTGATGGGGGCCTTTTATAAGAGGAGAGGAGGGGCACTCTTTGAAAGTAAGTAAATGTTACTTTATTTGAAAATGAGTTTTGGATTTAAAAGGTCCCACGTTGATATAATTAGTGTATAAGGTGATCAGGGTTCTAAATACACCCATACAATAGGTTTTGGACATGTGTAGGGCTTAGATATTACATTATCTTTCCATTTTATTTAAATCGTTAAATAATGAGGTCATCGCTGCCTCATCATGATGTCATAAATAATTTAATTTATTTCATGTCTAAAAATTATAATAAAATTACTATGATATAGGAAATCGTTTTATCTTTCCAATGAATATTTATAGTCAAAAATAGGACTTGTATAACCCCATGTAAAAATTTATTTAGTAAAACATCTCATGTTTATGTCATTTTTACTTTATCATTAAATAAAAAGGTATTTATGTCATTTTCCAACCAATGTGGCTCCATGGGGTCCCCAAGATGACCCATGGATTGTCTTGGTCGTCAATGACACATCCAATTAGGGTTGGACATGTGTCTAGGTCATTTAATTTTATTAAAAAATTATTCTTACCTTAAACTACACTAATTACCTCTAATCGTGATTAAAAACTTAATAAGTTATTATTCACCAAAAAAATTATTTTAATCCCATTGAACCACATTTTACTTCTTAATGATAACCATGTATGTAAGATTTTCTAAATTCAAAACACAAAGATTGAAAATTTTCATTTAAACGGAAAAATCAGTTTTTATAAGTACCACTAAGTGGTTTCACTATTCATCAAAAATTGACGTTTTTCAGAAAAATCTCAAAAATTCACCCTAAGCTATATTTGATATTCCGAATTCAAAAATGAAGTCTATTTTAAAAAATTCAAAACATATAAGTCACATTAATTAATTTAATAATTAATTCCCGTTGTCAGAGAAAATAGTGTGTTTTTATTAAACAATAAGTATCCAAAGATTCACACTAGTTTAAGTCTGATTTCAATGTATAATTAATTCCAATGACCACTATTTGATTTAATGGTAAAAATATTTTATAATTTAGCTTTAAAACCTATTAAAAAGATAATCTAATCATATAAATAAATTAGATTAAAAAGAGGGTTTGAATTAAAATACAACATTTTACACTATTCATTAAAAAAATGAACTTTATCGGAAAGATACCAAAAATTTACACAAAGTAAATTTTGATGTCCCAATTCTTAAGAAGAGTTTTATTTAGTACAATAGAATTTATAAGAGTGAACAAAACTATATTTAATGATGGTTCGCCATTAAAAGGCGATAAGTGAACCTTTAGTGAAAACTAGGGCATATACGCCTAAAATTGAATTCTTTACGTATTTTATGCCTTTACCTTTTATTGGGTAAATGTAAAAACATTTAAAAACATATATAATCATATTTTAGTTATTTCTATCTATTCCCGCCAATACAACGGATACATGTTACCTACCATTTAAAATAATATTATTTTATTATTATAGAGGAACGTAAGTTTCCCAAGAAACTCGTTGTTGTGTGTTGGGTACGCCATCAAGCATATCGTCCCCTTTAAAGTCATATTAATATTTTATTCACAAATATGGATAAATATGAAAATGTAATATTATTTATTTACCTGGGGTGTTACACCTATGCTCGGTCCCATGCTCCCCTACTTATCAACATCAATCAAGAACCTGTATTGGGACCCTTTCCTTTATCCACACCTGCTGAAACGTAATCTGTTTGGGCTGAAGACATGACCCAACTAGGATGTGAGAAATAAATCACAGTATGCACCCACCAAATTCTCGTTCCCAATAGTGTGAAAATGTGCAACAACGGTGTGGCAGTAAAAATGAAATAAAATAAGAAGTACTCAAAAGTAACCAACATTAGCAGTTATATTTCCATTTTAATATTCATTTAACACTTCATTATAAAGAAACCAGCACAGTGAATTTATATGTAAACAGTCAGTGTCCTCAGACATGAAAACACGCAAACCCTTGCCCTTAGTTAATCAGAATCATAACCTGCATGTAATTTCCTACAGTCATAAAATATATTTCTCTCAGGCATACAAATTGTCGCCCTCAGGCACAAAGTCTATTTCCCATAGGCGCGAAAGAAGTTTCCCTCAGGCTAAACGATGCACTGCCCTCGGGCTAAGTAAAACACTGCCCTTAGGCTATGCAAGTAACCTGGATTTTCCAAACATGTAAATAAGCAATACACATGCCATTATTTTCAAGGCCATTCTATAATCATTATTATAAAGGCATACCCTCAGGTATCCTGGCCAAATGCCTAAACAGATGAACACACCTAGGGGGGTCCTGGATCCATGAATTAATCCCAAACAATATTTTATTATCAAATTTAATTACCTATGCAATTCTATGTATTAAAAAAGCTAAGGCCTCAGCCACACTACTCATCTGTCGACATGAAAACACAGCATGTCTTCATGAGTACATGGTGTGTACTATTTCCTAGCTGGCCACCGCCTTACTATTCACATACTGAATGACTACACTGCGTGTAAATGACCACTACATGGGGTGTAGTTGGTTTTTACACCCTTCGTCGCCGACGTGGATACACACCCTATGTACTCATCCAACACGGCCAAAGTACACTGTGTGTGGAATAGTACATGGCATGTAGTCTCGAAAATTAGAATTTTCCCCCATTTTCATTATTTTCTCAAAAACACTTAAGGAAAAGAGAGAAGAAGAAACATGTACCTCAAAAATAAGAACTCAGTTCTTACAAACTTCCCCCATAAAGTAATTCATCCCTGAATTTCCTTTCCAAGGGTGGAAAAGTTAAAGCTTAGAACAGCTCTGGCCACTGAGCATGTACGTCGGTCTCCTGCTCCAAGGTTTCGTCCTGTACTCGGTCATGCTGCCATAGCACCCATACGAATGTGTTCTACAAGGCCAACCGTACAAATCCTCAAATCACTACTGGAAAAATAACCTATAACTACTGTTCAAAATCGTGGGTATATCCCCCAAAACCATGAGTATTTCCTATAACCACGGTTATGGGAACTGTGGGAGCCAGAGGCATCAATATAGGTTCTTAACCTTTTCCCACAGTTTTTCGAATTGTGGGTATATATTTTGTTTCCACCATTTCAAAACCCCATCTACATTTTCAAAGTCTTATAACCACGGTTTTAATACTGTGTGTAAAAATAGTGAAATTACAGAGCCAACATGTATTGAACTCGCGTCGTCCCACGACCAGCAGATGTATTTCAATGCATGTCACCCCATCATCTATTCCATTTATATTAATATATATCTACATTATTAAATATAAATTAATCTCTGACCGTATTAAAAAAACAAAGAGGGTTTTGAACCCACATCTGACTCAGCGAGCTTCCAGTGCATAACCAACTAAGCTACATCAACTAAACCTATATAAATCTGCATTTGTTATAATATATTAATCCTTGTCTCTGTATTAAATAAAATTGTCCAACGGGATTTTATACCTCAACCGCTGGAACAAACATACAATGTATCACCAACCAAGATGATGAACAAATATGTTTATATATTTCTATCAACCTAAATATATTAATTCAAACCGTGAGTATAAGATGGGAAAATGTGTGTATAGGGTTTCCCGCCATATTGTTTTTGTTTCCTGTGAATTATTTTTCCACCATATTGTGGGAAATCTATTCCCACCGTTTTCAAAAAAACATGTGGATAGGCCTTGAAATAATAACATATACCCATGTATTTGTGGAAAATCACTGGGTAAAGGTGACCTATAACCACTGTATTCCAAAACCATGGGTTTAGGATCCCACACAATACATATGCCCATGGTTTTCCTAAACCATGGGTATAGGGAACCCAAATACCCACTATGTCTTCCAAAACAGTGGGTATAAAGATATTTTCTAGTATTGTATGGTTCTATACTGATAGTTTAATGATAACTATTATTGTATGAAGACTCCACAAGGGAATGTGATCTTCCCAACTACAGCCAAAATCTAAGACGCAATCATGCAACATGTCCTCAAGGTTCTGAATGGTGTTTTCTATCTGACTATCAATCTGAGAATGAAGGGCAGTTCTCAATCAATGTTGAGTCCCGGATGCCTCCTAAACCCCTTCCATAGTTAGGAAGTAAATCATGCATTATGACCAGAGATAATCATCAAATGCACTCCATGAAGCTGTAAAATCTCCTCCACATAGAGTCATCCCATGATCTATAATGATCCTTGATCCATGATAAGAAGGTAGTGGGATGACTTGGTGAGTCGATCAATGATCACCCATATAGAATCATGACCCCAGGATTTGCATGGAATTATTATCATTATGTCTATGTATATTCCATCCCACTTCCACTCTGGCACCTCATTTGGTTGAACTAAGTCCATCGGAACCTGATGCTCTACCTTCACTTGCTGAAAAGTGAGGGACCATGAGACAAACTATGCCACTATTTACTTCATTCCCAGCCATCAGTGGTGACATCGGAGGTCCTAGTACATTATCACCACTCTTAGATGTACCTCTAGAGGGGATGTATGGAACTCCGTCAACAGATCCTCCTACAGCACCACAGGTACCATAGTACGTCCTTTGAAGAGAATTAAATGCTCCCTAACATCATAAAATCCATTAGGTGCCTCTCATGTGAATATCTGAGCATGTTGTGCCACGAAGTCGGTGAATCCATGCTGCACCTCCCTAAATCGTTAAATTATTGGGGGAGTGACTGTCAGAGACTGAAGATAAGCTTATCTATCTCGATCCACATAGTATATATAAAAAGTGGCCAGCTGCTCCATCCCCTCACTTAGAAACTGTATACCAGATCTTCTACCTAGTGCATCTGCAACTATGTTCCCCTTCGTATGAGTATATTCTATCTCGAAGTCATCAGTCCTGGAGGAACTCAAGAAAATATCGTTGAATGTGATTCAGTTCCTTCTGGGAGAAGATATAACTAAGACTCTTGTGATAATATTAGACTATAAAATGTTCCCAATCAAGTAATGTCACCCCATCTTCAATGCGAAGCCAATTACAAATAACTCCAGGTCTTGGGTTGTGTAGTTCTTCTCATGTTGACTAAGCTGTTGAAAACTATTCACGTTCACTGCTCACTCTTTAATCTGGACACATCCATGCCTAGTCCCTAATGTGTCACAGTAGACTACATACCCAACACCCTCCTACAGTGACATCTAATTGGGGTCATTTTTCAAACTCCGCCTCATCTTCTGGAAGCATCGATGGCATCTCTTCAACCACTCAAAGGGTTGAAACTTCTTTTTTAACACTGATAAGGGTACCAAAAATCTAGAAAAGTTAGGCACAATCCTCAATTAGTAACCAGCCTGACCCAGGAAAATTCTCACCACTCTTACACTGTAAGGTGGCTCCCAAGGTAGAACAACCACAATATTAACTAGATCCACCACAACTCTAGCTTCCGAGAAGACAATTCCTTGAAAGTGAAATTCTCAGATCCATAACTAGAACTTTGAGATCTGGCCATAAAGCTAGTTCTCTCAGAGTATGTTCCAAACTATCTACAGATGATAGTGATGCCTCTCGTCCATAGCTGTGTATATCAGGATGTCATCGATAAGACTGCCACAAAGTGGTCGATATATGACTGGAAGATCCTGTTAATGAGTCCCGTGAACACTACTGGGGAATTGATCACACAAAATGGCATAACCACAAACTCATAGTGTCCGTACCGACATATGAAGGTTATCTTCTGCACATCCTTGTCTTTTACCCGGAGCTGGTGATAGACTGATCTGAGGTCTATCTTTGAAAACCATTCCACTCTCTTCTACTAATCAAAAAGATTGTAAATCCTCGGGAGTGGGTACTTATTCTCCAAAGTTACCTGGTTCAGGTGATGATAATCCACACAGAGTCTCAAACTCCCATATGCCTTCTTGGCGAACAAAATTTGGGCTGCACAAGGAGATACACTGGGCCTAATGAACACCTTTCTATATAAGTACTCTAGCTATACTTGCATATCTCGACGCTTTGTGGGATCCATCTGATGTGTTTGTGTAGATATCGATGTGGTCCTGGTGTACAAGTCGATATAAAATTCCACCACTCTACCTGGAGGTAGACTTGTTCCTCATAAGGGAATACATCTACAAACAGGTCCACTGCTATGGTATAGATTGGTCTCTCAACAACAAACTCTCTAGTGGTATGGCTATCAAACTAATGTGTGATCGGCTGCACCCTCCTCCTGTTAAGTCCACCATATGTGGCAAAGGTTCCCTTCTTACTTGTGATGGAAAACCAGGTTCAATCCTCAAGACCACACATTTCACATAATACATTCGAGAGATAAGCCCATCCCTATCCACCAGCTCCCGGTTGTCAGTGTGGACCACCTTGAGGTGGTGACGATAGAACCTAAAATCACCGCCCCCCACCAACTGCATGAACATATTCTTTTCGACATCTGACTACAGCATACAAACCACCGTTATCTAATCATTTCTGATTCCCAAGAGGCACTTCAACTATCTTATGGTCATCCGTATGGCGTGTCGGGTAGTCGTGTGCTATGTGACCCTGCCAACCACACGAGTAATAATACTTTCTCTTTGCCAGGCCTGCTCTATCTCCAGAGCCCTGCAAAACAGACGGTGTATCTTGAGGTCATCCACCTATTGGTCTAGTCCTCTTGGACCATTGCATCATCCGTCTACTGCAAGTAGTAGTTGACTCTACTACGTGATATCTATTGGTGGGTCTCACTGATGGTGATAGCTCACAAGGAGGCTCTCCACTTATAGTGCTCTCTCTAACACCCCCGCCTGTGTTAGGTTGCTGATGGAAATCATCAAACCTATAATCTATCATCTGATACCCTGATCGATGATATGGGCCTTAAAGAAAGTTCCCCACACCATGAAATTGTATTATCATGGGAGGTCATTGAACCTCACTGAATACTGAGCCACAGTCAAGCTACCCTATTACAAGTGGAGAAGTTCATGTATATTCACTTAGCGTAAGGTATCTAGGAAGAAATCTTCTCTGAATAGGATCTTGAAGTTCACCCAAATGATGGTGACCTCTCCATGAACCTAGAGAATCTAGCTCCACCATCTTCTGATGAAATCCTGAAAAATACTAGTGACACAGATCACCATGGGATCAGATGGTGTCAATACTAGTAAAAAAACTCTATCCACAGCTTCCAGCCAGTCCACATCAACCTGTGGATCTATCTCTCCCCAGAACCTTAGTGGCGTATGGAGATGAAACTTGTGCAATGTGATCATGCAATGTGAACCCTCGGCTGCTGGGGCTGGTGGCATTGGCATACTAATGGGCAGTGGTGCTGCTGGTACACCACTTAATGGTACAACTGCTGTTAGGGGGCCCTGGACCACTGTATCATCGCTCGGTGGGATGTCATAGCTTACCCCACCTTGATCTCTGCCTGACTATCTTCATGGAGGAATCTTTGGATGAAAGAGGAGCACCACAAGAAATAAGTTATACATGGTGAGATTAATCAAAGATATCACAATGAAAACTTTTTGAAAACACACATGAAATATTTGTTTTCATCCGCTGAGTCAAAAATAAGAACTCAGTGTCCTGGTGTATGGATACGTCATCCTCTGCACCCACACTAGATTCCCCTAACAGATAACCACATCCATAAAACATTACACTATTTAAAAAATGTCATAGTCCATGTTTTTCGATAGAACTGACTCCTTTGATACCAATTATCATGACACGTCCCTTGGGGACCATGTCGTGACAACCCCAATCACACCTTCCATTGTCCAAGGGCTGGATACTATCATTGAAAAGGTGTATCCCTTTAATGAAAAGGAATTTACTTTAACCTATACAAACAGAAAGTCCAATCACATAGCAAGATATAAGCTCAATGTAAAATTTATAGTAAATAGAGTGAGTACAATAAGTAAAGGGGGTGAATAAAAGCCCAATTGGAGGGTAGTAGTAAAACTGAAAACAACTCCTATGAAAATCCACCAAGAATAAAACCTGGAGGGTAGGTAAATATCAGTAATGGTTATATCTATAGTACATATCATCGAATGTTCCACCTCTGACCAGCCTCTAGTCCGGGTACCCTCAGCCTCGATCAATTCTATTTTTCATCTTCACATGACACAGCATGGTGCGGGCATAGCTCGTGCATGGGTGAGTATAACAAAACTCAGGAGGGACCCAGAGACCCCCAATGGTCTCTCAGAATCCACAATGGATAAAACAAAATTCACCACCTCAATCTCAAAGAACCAGGCAATTGAAATCAACTATACTAAGTTATATTCCTAGGAATATACCTATGTTATCAATATATACACATCTCACACATGATGGAAGAATACCACAAATGTAGATGTAACCCATAGGTAACACCACGATGATAAAAGTACCACACAGGTCACACCTTGAATGTAATTACTAAAAAGGTAATTACACACAGAGGAATACCCCGAAGGTATCCCTACACATAAGTGTACCACAAAGGTATAGAGGAATCTCACACCAGGTATAACATATGTATGGAACTATAGAGGATTATTTGTGTCGCTAAATCATTTAACTTCGTCAAGAATTTCTGATGTTGACCCAAAAAAGATCATAGATGACCCACACAGGATCTGAAGATGACCCATATAGAATTTGATGATGCTAACCCACACATGATCCAATGATGACCCCTAATGGAACTGATGATGATCCACATAGGATCTGAAGATGACGCACACATGACGCCCGGTTCTGAAGATATGGCCAAAAAGGCATATCTGGATATAGAGTGGGTAGGGTCTGGTCCAATTAGGTCGGACCGGTCTGGCCTGCGCTGGAACGCGGAGGACCTAGCCTACTAGGACATGCTCTGTCCTGACCTACGCTAGGCACGGCCTGCCCGGCATGGCCCACACAGTTGGGTGCGGTATGCCCGGCTCGGTGTGGTCCGCCATGGCGGGGACCGCCCTAGCCACTAACTGGGTGGAAGGCGCCCCCATAATTCATAAAATTATAATATATTATTCATCTTTGGCCAACCCAGTGGAACCATGGTGTGCTGCATTCTTGCACGACAGACCTTCTTGGTGTGACGCGTCATGTCGGAAGTCCAATCGGCTCCCCTTCTAGCAGTGTGACAGCGCGCCTTCTCCCAATGTAGCTGGCCAGGTGCCGGTCACCCTCCGAGTGCTCCACCTTCTCAAACCATGGCCTTCTGGTTGTCAACCACCATACGGGTGCGACAGATGCTCAAACAGGGGCCATCCAGGTGCTGGATGCCCTTTGGGTACTCTTCTGCAGCTCCATAGCCGTGTCCTCCTCCACTATCGGTGGCACGAAAGCGTGCCACCCCGGTTACATGGGGTCGGCCTGTGTGTCGTCCACTGTCCTCCTCCATCACGGCTGACGGCCATCGCCCTCCTCTGACGGTGCAGTTGTGCCGCTGCCACCATCGCGGTTGGCCATTGTGTCAGCCGCTGCATGTACCCCAAAGGCATCAGACTCTAGTTATGTGGTCGGGTTCCACTAAACTCGTTGATCCACCCATGAAGAACACGTCAAAAATGAAGTAGCAGAGGTATCAGGGAACCATCATTTGACCCTCACCCTCTTTGATAGATCGATAGCAGTTGGTTCATAGATTTAAAACATAATATCATTACGATTAAAAAATTGAGAAAATTCCCTACATTGCTTGACTGTTGGAGAACGGTCACAATTGTTTGTGTTGTTTGTGTTCGTCGTTCCCACATAAGATCCTTGAAAGAAAATCCTCTAACCTTGATTAATGGGTTATGTCTTCATCATGAGACTCAAGATCCTCCACTCCCTTTCACCAATAGAAAACCAAAACCCAAAACCCCTCAAGAAGAGTAAATATAATTCTTAATTAGCAATATGAGTCATTAATTTTGAATTAATGAATCCGATTAATTAAATGAGAAAGTGGTTACACATTTTTTTGTAACTGGGCATTTAATGCCCATCATTTAATGATCGAACACCCTCAAGTTGTCCCCACCTCCATGATTAAAATGATATGTTTCATGTAATAAAATACTATTTATTTATATTCTTTTTCTATTCTACCACAGAATACAGAAAATCCAACTTTCACCCTAGAATTACTATAGTCGAGGTGAAGGTCTCCTTAAAGAAATATCGGTGTTGTGAGTTCAATGTTGTCCTCAAATTTCAATTCCAAGCACTAAATAAAAAGTTAAAGAACTTTCTCACGTGTTTACTAAACAAACCCAAAATAATGATCAAAAATTCATTCAGTGCACCAGGGGCCTTATAATCACTCATCGTTAATTTTCACAAACTCGTAAATATTCCATATAATTTAACAAATTACATGGAAAATTCTGGTGTTTACACCAAAAAACTTAGTAAGAATAATAATAATATCCCTAACATTAATGGATAATGTACTAACTGATAACCTTATCAATTTTATAGTATCATATAGCATATCAACATATCCTTAAAATTGTACAACCACACTTCAGGTGTTAAATCATTCAATCTATCATTTTACCACATATATCACATAATATAGATTGGTTTACTGTAGATTCCTAGACACGACATCTTTGAAAACAATAAACCCTGGATTCTAGAAAAATCAACCTATAAAAACCTACCAAATAATTGAACCCAATACTGTAGGAGAGATTTCATACATGATTCATATATTATTAATCATCTGCATGAAAAGAGTGTTTCAATATACAATTACTAGAAATAAATATAGATCACCTAAGAAAAAATTCCTTGAATAACAAATCCACTGAAATGATGGATTTTTAAGAAAAATAATTTAAAAACCCTATTTTATTTCATTTTAAATAAAAATGACCATCCAATTACTAAATTTCCACAAAAATGAATCACATTTTCTTTGAACCCTCACTAAAATAGTGGCAAATAAACTATAAAAATCCACCTAAAATGTATCAATTGTTCTCAATTTCCATTAAAAACTATTGGAGATATTATAATTTCATATATAAATTCAGTTCCCACAGTAATATAACCATTAAATAATGTATTTGGTGAAATTTATTTTCTTCATATAGACAAGTCAAACCCATATGAAACATTAACAAATCCATAAAATGGGACACTAGAACTCATTTGAAAAAGGCCACACTAATGAACTATTTAACAACCAATATTGTTTCATTTCACAATTATGTTAACAAAAAAAATCACCCATTTATATGGGAATTAAATTATATAAAATCATTCCATCACTAAAGATATGAAATATTATAAATATAATATGTTAAAATTTAATATAAAAAACTATTATATTATAATTATTAATGGGTGAATTCCACTTTCCTCAATTTCACATACCTTTTTATAATATAATGTTTATGGAAAATATAAAAGATAATTATACTATATATCACCAATAAACATTTATCAATAAAAAAAACAATTAAATATCAATTACACATAATAGAATAGAGTTTGAAAAATGAATCGAGCGGTACACATTTTCTAAAACCATGGGAAAAGGGGTAGATTCATATCTGAACACACTAGAGCCTTCATTATAAATAATAAATAATATGTGATGCCAAATTAATAATTAATTTATTTCGAAATAACCATTCATCCAAAATATGTTCAAAAATGTAAATATAATAAGTCTGATAAAATGGGATGGTGGGATCTATGATTCAAAAAATTAAACTATGAACAACACATTGATGCACCCTAAACTCAAATGATTCAACCATTTTTTGATGATTGACAATCTAAATACATATTGGAGAATAATAAATATATTAGAAATTATATACAATATTATTGAAAATGAAGAAGAGAAGTATCCAACCTATGATCAAGATGTTGAAATGAATCCGATCTGCCAATATAAAATGATGAAGATGAATCATGGGAGATATTTCTAATGTAAAATGTCTTCTACGAAAGAGAGCCTCATGATGCATAATTAGTGATAAAATGTAAAAATATGCAATTTACCCCAATAAAATAAAATATATTGAGGGAACCAAAAAATACAGTAGATCTCATTAGACTAATCCAAAAAAAGGAAAACATCTAAATCATATCTAAAAAACAGTTTCTATACATTTATTTGTGAAAATATAAATTTTAACAAATGGAAAATCATTATTATATTAACCTAAAACGTATTATTTTAACATATGAAGGAATGATAAATTAAAAAATCCCTTCCATAAAAATTCCAAATCTAACGAATTATACCTAGATTTTCACTAATCATACCAAAAATATTACAGTCATCCATTCATCAATATCTCATCATAATCTACCCCACAATACTAAACATTATTCTACTATGAAACTCTAAATATAAAAACCACTATTTGATTAATTACAAACTATTCCCTAACTGTAATTCCACTAATTACAATATTATCTCAACGCCATCTAAAAAATATTATTACACTATATTACCCCTCAATGTTATTGAATCCCAAAACAAATCCTAAAAGAATTATACTTATACCGATAACCAAAATATATATATAATTTATGAATGAACCTATAAATTATATTAAGATAAGATTAGTTAAAATAAATTCATATATTGCTATTTATTTTTATGAATAAACAAAAAATGTTAATTTCATCTAATTATTCTACAAGATATTAGAGTCAACTTAACCACCTCATTATAAATAAATCATATCATTAAGTCCACTAATACCATATCCAACTACCAGAGATACAATCTAACAATATATTAGACTTCCCAAAACAAAATTATCACCTCAATTATTGTCATCAAACCACAAAAAACAACAAATTTGGAAGACTTATGTTACCTGTGATGTCCCTTACCTAGAATCCTCTAAACCAATGCTCTGAGCCGGGTCGTAGATGACCTCAAGCGTGCCTCCCTACATACCAGAGTTTGCTGACTAGTAGCAAGGGTCTAATAAGTCATGTGGGGAGAGTTTACCCTCTTTACCGAAGTATGTAACAGTAGAACACCAACGATATTAGAGAATAAATATAAAACAACCAATAAACATGAATAACCAAACATTTCCTAAATCGGTACAAAAAAAATGAAAATATAATAATCCCATTCCACACTAGTAGTGCAAGTGAATAAATTTAAAAAAAATATCGGCAAGAAATTCAAATGGGTCTAGACTCAATGTCTGGATCCTTCTCTATGTATATGCCAATACCAACCCAATATCATACTGTAGGGTCCTTTCCCTCATCTAGTCCAGCAACCAAGGGATATTCTCGGGTAACCACCGAAAGTTCGAGTATGGTGTCACTAAAATGCACAGTTTTCCACCACCAACGGTGTATAAAAATATCTACCAAAGGTAGATACTTAATGCAAGTGACAAATGATTACATGTTAAGTTAAACAGTTCATTATTCCATTTTTGAATATGTTCATTTACTTTTTACTAAAATTGAATCTAGGTTCACTACATAGGCATTTCACGATTTAATATTCCTTTTTCATGTGTTCAATGGATTATTCATATTCAGTGTTCTCATGCATTTGGGAAATAAATCATGCTCTATACAAATAGGCATCACATTATAACAAACACATAATCCTTACATCAAAGAATTAGTCCGGGTGGAATGAAACTATTATAGGAATATAACATTTTCCCATTCCCTAACCTGTGCATTTATGGTTGGAGCTAGAACCTTTGTCCAACTCTTCCCATGGGCCTAGTACCTCAAGTCGATACCCCACTCCTTCTAGCCCTGTGAACATTCTTATGAACAATCCCCATAATTAACCATATCCCAAAAAGATTAGCCAATACTATTTCAAATATCAAGAAAATATCAATAAATTGGAAAATAACATTTTTCCCTAAATCCATAAACACATTCATCATGTATACTACTTAACACTTTATCCCCATTTCCCATTTTCATGCCTAACTGGACAAGAATATTCATGTAATAAGCTAATCCCCTGACATTTTCAAATTAATCCATTTAACCATTTCTCATGGAAACCATACAACCCCTTAGGCCATTAATCAAAATAAGTGTATTACAAAAACAAAACTGCACATCCATTAAAAATATTAACATATTGACCATGGGACCTATATTCTCGTAAAACGGACTACCCCTACTTAGCTAACTATTGGTCTAGGTAATATTACCACACCCCTTGGGTGGTCCTAATTTGGTTGATTCATACTCCTTGAATATAATGGGGATCAAGTGAGGTTCAATTAACCATTTTGAAACCCTATAAATTATATCATGTTAAAGGCACCAAGAACTCATCACATAAGGAAATGAATAAAAAATGTACATACAAAAATCTTCGTAAAAACAAAGGTATATAACTTACAGACCACCTAACTCTAATCTGTTGATAAATTCCGTCTTTATCATGGCATTAGATTGAGATTCAGGAACTCCAAGAATCCTCCACTAATATCTCATATGAAAATGAGGGTTTCAGAGTGTTATAAGGAAAATAGAGGATGATAACAACCATTAACAAACAAGGGATGAAAGAGGATGATTAGGCTTACCTGGATCATCAATCTGCACAAATAGTGCAATGGCTATTGTCTGAGGATGGCTAGTCCACACGTTTTACCCGCATAGTTTCCCCTAACCGTGCGCAAACCATACGCCTTGGACTACATAGCCTAATTTCTCTTCTCTTCACACCTTGATCCCCCGGTGCACCCCCGAGCCCCACATGAACTTTGGAAATACTTATCTATAAACAAAAGAGATATCCAAGACAATAATTAACTAAAACATTCTTTAATAAAATCTCCAACCTTATCAACTATCCACCTTATAATGGTTCATCCTCGAGCTGCTCTACCAGGCATCTGTATGCTTCAGTATCTAAAAGTCATTCCCCTAGGTATGCCTACCCACCAATATCCACATTTCTAGTTGCTCATCATAAGGTCACCAAACATGGTTCAGGGGAAAATACATTACCATCATGGCATCCTCACTAGAACCCACATCACGAACAAGAAAACTCTTTGAGAATGAATCCACATCAATCATTCCCACCACAAGATTTTCATGGGGAAAACATAGATGAAAAAATCAAAATCAAAACACATGGAAACCTAACAAAAATCATTACATATTCATGGAGGAACAAATTTGAACCTCATCAGCCAGATTCGTGAAAAACCAGATATCACCTAAAAGAAGAAACATAGTCCATCCAACCACTATTTCAAATGATTTCATCCTCAACAATGCATCCAAACACAACGCAAAAAATCCTTGCTACTCGACCTGTGTTATAATGTTCCCAAACATCCTACTAGGTCTAACTCACTCGAACGATGACAACTCGATTCCATCCAATATGAAATTTAGATCACATCATCAACCAACAATTTATCGGGTATTGTTCTCCGCACCAATTTCAGTTACTCAGAACCTCCTCCATCATCGAAGGACCACCAGAACTCAACACAAAATTCTCATATGCTAATATGTTTTAACTCACCGCGCAAATGAATCCATAGGGAATTATGCCAAATTTACTTCATGTCGCACCATCAAGACCTATATGAAGGACATTCATGCACTATACATTCATGGGCTATGATCAACATGAGCTCACTCTAGTATAACACCATTTGAAAAAATAAATTTATACCACAACATGATCTCATAGGAGGGTCACTCTTACCACACCCTTCATGTATACAATATCCGGATGGACCACACCTGACTGGCTTGTCATAGAACACACACCTTAAATTTATGGAAGGCTACTCCTTTATCACCTCCCCAACATGCTTACTAAATTGAAGTATATCATTATCATCCCAAACACCCGACTGTGGTCGTTCTCTAAATTCTAGTCGAATTCCATCATCATAGATTTAGAACCCTCCAGATCATAATTAGAATCACCCTTAGAATGACACCATATAACATGGACAATGTTCACCCAACATCACAAAATTTTACATCCACACAGGGAAAAAATTAACAAAGTATAACTTCAATGTTCATTGGAGTCATAGGTCCCCAAAATCTCTTGAAAAAATCTGTTATCAAATTTATCCACACCATTCTACGACTCTGCACAGATATCACAATCCTCACTTGGAACCACCATATGGTCAAGCCAAATCTTTTCTCATAAATAAACACCTCCATGCCCCATATTTCATCCCTTAGGGACCTTACGTAAACCTTAAAAGTTCCACATTGGCATGATGGAGCCCCCACATAATCTGAATGACTTCATCTCCACATCTAGGACTGACTCATCCTTCTCCACCATAGGAGTGTTGTTTACAATGATCTCAAGTGGGATTCCAAACACCTCATCATATACCCAATCACGAAACGTACCCCAAACATTGACATGGACAACCATCTTTATCCAAAATATGAAAATGAACTTTACCCAGTGCTCGTTCTCGGCTTCTAGGGATGGAACCCATGAATTTTGTAGTCATTCATTCCATCTCAAGGACCTCACCCAAAACCATAGATGTTGTTCATTCCATCATCATGCTCCACACATGAGTTTTCCACGATCATAAACTCCATGATATCCATCACCCAACCAAACAACTACATCTCTCTTAGAGTGATCTAGAGCTTCTCAACCAACCCGAGATGTTGTCAAGATGTTGGGAATTCCCATCAGTAAATTTTCTAGGTTAAGAAGTTGTCTAGGAACACCACCACCAACATAAAAATTCACGTTATCAAATTATAGTACACAATGATCTGCCAATGATTTTAGGCTACCTGTCGAAATAATTTCATCAACACAAAACCACCACCACTTAGGTGTGATTGGCTATCAATTTCCACCATCCCTCCAAAAACAAACCACAATGTAGTCGTAAACCAACATGTCATGTGGCACTACTTCTTCCCAATCACTAAAATTATTCAATTGTTCCCCTGATATCCAATAATCATAGCACATGGCATACCACCCCATCTAAACCATCCGTCTCCCACAAAACATACATAACATGAATATTGCCCATCTCTTGATTACTTATCTAACCTCGTCTCTGGGTTAAGCAGCCACTGTATCTCTCCAACAATAAAACCATTCATACAACAATTTAACCCACATCATTACCCTCACCTCGGGTACCACCACCATGAAACAGAATATAACAACACTCCAGCCACTCTTGAAATTTTACTAAGAGACAACATCAAGTCCCCTGTAATTCATCATCCAAAAATTGTGAATCTGGAATCTATATAATGAAACCCTTTTAAAAAAAACGGACATCCAATCCCAAGAACTAGGGTTCCATTAAGGATGAACCGGATATGCATTACCGTCCTCAAAACTTGCATTAACACCACCTTTGAATCTTCTATCTGGCATAATAATCAAAGGTACCCACATTACTAGGCTATCCACCCCCGAAATCACCATTGATTTCAAAAACTATCAACCCTTGAACAGAACATGGGTCGCACAACTAACCATCAATATTATCACTCCCCCACTTAGGTCATTCCTGCACAATGAAACACATTGCGTCAGACATTCAATGTCCCAAAAATATACATGTGTGGCACACACCAGAAAGAACTAGAAACCTTGTCCGAACACTCTCATATGACACACAAAAGGTTGAATGATAACAACTCTCTACATAAGAGTAAAATCTAGAAGAATCCATTGGATGTCTCTCCATACCATACATATCATAACAGCAACAATGCATTGGACGTTCATGACACTCTCAACCCAGTGTTGATGTACAATGTTCCTAGCGCACTAAATAACCATTTACTCTAGGTCACACACCAAATGTGTACACATTATTTGGCACTACGAGAAAAAAAACCTCTATCAGATTCAAGACACAACTCACAATGACTCAATTCACAATGTCACCAAGACCCAGACACCATCCTTAGTGTCCAACATGCACTCTGTACTGTCACGAACAATGAGTGTTGTCTTCACCCACATTACCAAACAACTCCTTACAACCCCAAATACACAACCCCACCAAGGGATCCCTATTCCAACCACCTAGGCCATATACCAACTAGAAAAAATACACAATTCAATCCCAATGTATCATGTAGGCCACTCTTAATGACCCTACCCATACATACAAGGTTCAATACAACAATACAAAGGACAATCACCATTTAACCCAAACATTTTCTTTATGAACATATAATTCACCATAGACTTCTAAGAAATAAATATATATTTTATCCACAGATGGAAATCATCTCACACTAACAACCATAAACAAAGCATTTTTCATACTCATTCCCAAACAATCAATATCACTCTTTGAACACTACCCTATAGCATAACTACTCCGGTTCATAATCATCATGTGGGTATCAAGTTTACTTAATCACTAGTCATTAATCAACAACTATTCAAACCCATTATTCTTTTATAACATTATACCTTCCACTCAGACACATATCCCATTTACCTTCTTGTTCAAATCATCATTTTAAATAATTTACACATTTCATTTTTCAAAATTCGTTAAATTTTTTTCCATTATTTTGAAGTATTTATCCTTTGTTCACCGTGTCATCATTTTACAATTTATCACAACCCAAAACATGAACCCCTCTTACAAAATTTCCCTATAACCATTATTATTTGACTATTCACTTTCATTATCATCAATCATACACTATAATTACAATTAATAGTCATCATTTTCTTAAAATTTATCTGGGGATTAAAATTCACTCTTCTCCTTATAACCCACACACATATCTTGTGCATGTGTTTGCAATGATTCATGCCACCTATATTCTTATGTGCCTAAAATGATGCCTAAATACACAAAATCATGTAATTCTGACCATGGGAATAATATCATATATCACTAGAATCACACAACAAGTTTGTGACCACTAGTGAAATATCATTCAACTGTAACCACATACATCATGAACAAAAATTCCCACCCAGGTTGACTTGGGGTTTTCCCCATACATGGGTTAGCTACTCCAAAGAACGAGCTCATTACCAATTCCCGACACATTCTAATCTCCTTTATAGAATTCCATAAATAGTACTAAAGACAAAAGAACTCCATTGATACCACTTTTTAAAATCGCCAACCCAGAAGCCACTAAACCGGTGCCCCGAGCTGGTTCATCACATGACCTCAAGCGCGCTTCCCTATACACCAAAGGCTACCGACTAGAGGCATAGATCTAATAAGTCACATGGGGAGACTATACCCTCTTTACCAGAGTATGTCACATAATAGAACAAAGAATATAAAAGTAGCAATATAAAACAACCAATAAACATGCAGAATCAAAGGATTCCCCAACAAGAAAATCAAAAATCAAAATACAATAGTTCCACGTCACACTTATAGTGAAATTGAATTTCTTCGTTGAATAAAAAAAAGACAACAACTCCAAATGGGACCCTAATATATGTCCAAATCATTCTCCATGTACATCCCAGGACCAACCCAACATATTAGTGTAGGGCCCTTTCCCTCATCCTGAACCACAACCAAGAGATCTTCTCGGTCACCCATCGGTGGCCCGAACATGGTGTTAGTAGAAAACACCGCATGCCAATACCAACGATGTATAAAAAATATCCAGAAATGGAAGGTAGTTCATGCGAGTGAAAAATGAGGAAATGTTGCGTTATAGAGTTAATTCGACCATTTTAGACTATTTTTATATAGTTAATACTACCATTGCATCTAATTTCACTACATTGGAATTACAGGATTTAATATACCTTTTTAATGTGTTCAATGGATTAGGCATATTCATTTTTCTCAAAAATATGTGAATAAAATAAATCCATGTCTCACAATCCATAAAATTATAACTAACCAATACTCTTTATTGTGAAGCCTATTTCAGGGTGGAATGAAACCATTCGGTGAATAGAACTTTTCCACCATCCCTAACTCGTGCATTTTGGGGTGGAACTAGAACCTCAGTCCAACTCAACCCTTTTGGTGTAGAACCTAATGTTGCTACCCCACTCTTTAATGTTGTGGTATCATGCTTAATTATAACTCACCATAATTATCCATATCCCAACAAGCATAGAAAATATCATTTTCAACATCAAAAAATATCATCAAATTGGAAAATAACATTATTTATTGAATCCATTGACACATTAATCATTTTTATTACAAAATAATTTATCCCCACTTCTCATTTCCCATACCTATATCACTAAGAATATTCATGTAATAATGTAATCCCCTATAATTTTCCCATTAATCTATATAACCATTTCTCATTCCAACAAAACAACCCCATAAGACATTACTCAATCAATGTTTATTAGAAAGCAAAAATTACACATCCTTCAATAATATTAACATGTCAATCATGGGCTCCATGTTCTCGCATAATGACCTACCCATTCATGGTTAACTATAGATCTGGGGAATATCGGAACACCCCACTGGTGGTCCTAATTTGGTCGATTCATCATCCTTGCATCCCATAGAGATCAAGAGGGGTTGAATCAACCGTTTAGACACCCTGCACATTACATCTTGTCGAAGGCTCTAAGAACTCACCAAATAAGGGCTATAAAAAACCCTACATGCACAAATATACTCAATACCGAAGGGATATATCTTGTATTCCACCAACTTCATATTTGTTTATAAACACACTCTTAATGGTAGCCTTTGGTCCAGATTCAAGAACCCCATGAAGCCTCCACCTAGATTTATCTGTAAACAATGGTTTTAGGGTGTCTTATAGAGAATAGATGAAGATAAAAACCCTAAAATAAAAAAAGAATCTAGATAAGGATTAGGCTTACTCGGATTTTAAATTCACACTAGATGGCACTCAAAAAAGAAGAAGAATCAAAAGAGACCCATCAACGAGGGCTCCAGGGAGATTGGTTTCATTCATAGGGTTCCTAGGGAGAGGAAGTATGAATAATCCAAGATGGGTCTTAAAATCAAGGGGTGTCTTTTTTTGAAAATTTTCCAAATATTCTGAGCTGCAAGGTTTACCCACAGGGTTTTCCAAACCGGGCTCTAACCATGAGACAAATACTATCCACGAAAGGCCAGATCGCATGGTTTCATGGGGATCATAAAATATTTTCCCTAACTGTCTACATATCATGCATATTATATTGTTCTAGGATGGATGGTCTGCATGGTTTACCTGAACAGTTCCATTAGCTGTGCACAGACCATGGTCCATGCACTACATGGCCTGATTTCCCACCTCTCCGCACCCTGATCACCTGATGCACCACTAATCCCCCTCATGAACATGGGAAATACTAATATTACTCAAAAATAGATATTCAATCCCACAATTAATAAAAAAAAATCTTTATGAAAATATGAGACCTTACATTACTCATGATATTACCATCAAAATCCCAAAAGCCCAGTTGTACAGTAATTGGTATCCATTAAAACATTCAAACCAATTAAAATAATTCATTCACACTATAAACAATCTTGGATAAAAAAAATCTATATTTAATGATTTTTTTCAAAATAATAAATATTGAAATATTTTGACAGGATGGTAAAAATAAGAAATCAAAAATTTATTTTGAAAATTTATTTCTATATCTATTTCTATGTTTATTTGCCTCAATTTTCATAGGAACTATAAATTCATGGAACACCTAGTCATGAATTTTTTTTTACAAAAACTATAATATAAATAATTATATATGAAACTAAAAAAATAATTCCTTTATAGGTTTTTACATAAAATATAAAAAAATTTCAATTTCATAGATTCATTGAACTCTTTAATTTAACTAACTTGTTAAATTGTTTACATTTTCCTTATGAAATGAAAAGTTTTTTATTTTCCAGAATTTGATTTCCATGAAAACAAAAACACCATAAACTACTACCATATAATGTATAATAAGACAGTATAAAATATTCACTTATAATACAACTATGATATATATGATCTTATGACCAATTTGAAATATATTTGAAATTACTTTGTAGTGATTATTAGTAAGTGAAATTATTAATGGACCCCATGGTGTATGTAAGTTAAAAAATAATTAATATAAGAGAATATATCATTCCCTACATACAAAATTATCATATTTCAAGAGAAAACTTATTTTCATCCTGTGTGATCCTCATGAATTATCATATGTATCACCAATAACAAAGTATAATTTCGATAAAATATATCACCAATGCCAATATAACCTACACATGAATGTACGAAATCACTGGAAATTTTGGATCCAACTAATTCCATGTTACTAGATATTCTTGTAGTAAATCTCCCATGCATTGTCATCTGATATGAAATTAATTTTCAAAATAAAACACACAATATTAATGCACATTATAACACACTGAAATAATTTACACGTATAATAATCAATCTAGGAATATGAATGTCCTAATTTGTTGCTAAAAATATAATAATTTATATGGACTATTTATAATGACCTGAACTAATCATTTAAATTATATTCCATCACATATAGAAGAGAAGGGTAATTAATGAATTTTACAAAATTTTAGTATGATATATGTAAATAATTATGGTACCTAAAACATATACAAATAAATTAAAGATACATGATAGAATATTTCATCTTAAAAAATAATAATAATCATCAATGTAATAAAAAATATATTAAAACTTATCCTAATGGATATTAAATATAACCAGAGTCATAAAAATATTTAATAGGTTTAACATATTACAAAAAGTAATATAATTTAAAAACAACCATCTCAACAATTTATAATGGTTATTTCTTTGCAATTAGCATCGATAATTTTTATATTCTGGGATATTAGTCATTACATTTACTAAAACCTATTCCATATATGATGATTGAGGTGAGTAAAACAACCTTTAAAGATTAACCAAATTATGCTGACTCTATGAGTGTGAGTGATATTATAGATGAATTTATAACTCATTAGTGTAATGTTTGAGGATGTGTGAATTATTTTTTATCTTGTACCAAATAGCCACCTCTCTAAAATATTCCACTGTTTCCCCTATATTTTTTTAGTTATTGGTCTATGCCTAGACACATAAGATGAAAATCCTGGAACATTAATCAACACAGATGAACTCATAGAAAATTAATCATAATTCAGTATCATATGCTGAACCCTATGGTCATCTATGAGATTAACCCCCAATTTTTTTTTCATATAAAATGGTTTGATCAGGTAACAATACATCCCCTTGGGTAATATACCTAGTCACTCTATCTTATACATGAAAAAGATGACATCACATGGGATGATGCCTCCTCCTTTCTTATTAAGAACTCTAGGGAGGTAACACAATCCCCACATAATCCTATTTCGTGATTCAAATAGGGGATTAACACAATAAGTAACTAAAACCTCGAATATATCATTAAAAATTATTCAAAAACTCATAGGGAATATCTGACACCTCAAATTTATAGGTCCATCAAATGGGAGGTCCAATTATAACCAATAGTACCAATCAAACTATTAATAATTCAAATAATTTCCCAATGGATAATGGTGAACAATGTATGAATCAAGAATTGATTCCCTAAAATGATGATCCAAACATTTTATATGAACAACTAAATGTCATTGTTGGAACATTTGGGTGCTAGGACAAAAGATACTAATGCTTGCATTGTTTACCATTGATCTCCCAAAGAAATACATCAAGGAATAGTAATCTTTTACCTCTTTAGACATGACAGTGGTGGTGGTGGGGTATCACACTCCATTCTTGAGAGCCTTCGTAGAGAGGAAAATCTCTAATAATTTTAGAAGATTCATTCATAATCTCATTTTGTTCATCACAAAATGATTTAAATCTATTATGAAAACAATATAAATAGGTTTATATACCACTAGGTTTACAAAATAATAATTTCACATGCACCGTTTAATATTTTTGTAATCCTTTCAGAACCCCTTGTCTATAATAATAATATTTTTATTATTTCTTGACATGTGTCAAAATCATCAATAAAATTTAATATTATTTATTCAAATAATAATCAATATATATTATTTCTCACTAAACTATTAATCATAGTCTTTTATTCCACCATAATATTTATCTATCCATGACAAATGACTACATATTAAATAAATAAATATTAATTTATTATTCATGAATAAAAAATCAATATTTTATTCACTAAATAAGAAATATATTTTTATTAGATATTTTTATAAAATAATACTATCTTGAATAAATGGTGGAAAAATGTATGTGATAAAAAATAAATAATTTTAATTCCACATGAATAAATACTATTTATTCAACATTTTAAGTAATAAATATTCAAGTTATCTATGATTTTGGATACACATAGTGTGTGACCCTCGGGGTCACATTCTACAAGGAATTAGTTAAAGCATCCAAAATTAAATGTTAGCATCTAGAAACATTACAAGGCATGCATAGATAAATTATTTATAGTCACAATGACATAATACCCCATACATATGCTTACTCAATAATATAATTAATTTATAGTGATATATCTAATTCATGAGGTTACATGGTGGTGATATCAATCTATGTCTATGATGTATCATTTTTGACAATCATGAAATAAAACATTCCTATAGAACAAAATGGAAATGTATTTATTTATGAAATTTATTTTCTATAAATGGGTCTGAGTTATAAAAATCCATTAAATATTAGAATGGAAAATTATATTTATGATTTATTAATTAATGCCATATTACTCATGATGCACCCCACGAATCCAAACTCACAAAGAACATATTTCATAATGGTTATCATAAATTCATAAAACTATGTGGATTATAATACTAATTAATAATAATTTTAAAGACTATAGATCAAGACACAAATCTGCAGATAGTAAAATCCAATGACACAAATGAAAGTTGATATCCTATTGGTAGGTCTCAATCATATAATACCATAAAATAGATATTTTCAAGGGTGTACACCATGAAAAGGGGCATCAATCCTATATAAGTCTCCACCCTAGATAGCCTATATCATTTATATACAACATAAGATATCATCTAGCTATTAAACATATATTTAAGAATACTATCATGGAACTTATGGGTTCTCATCATGGTAGAGAACTACTATATCAATTCAATGAGACATATACTCATAGGAAAATATCGCATAAAATATAACATATAATAATAATTATTATTTGATATGGATATTATTAGTATTAATAAAAAATGAGTTCATGTAATCATAAAAGTACATAGAATATGGTTCCAGGGAACTAACATGAGTAAACTCTCACCAGCAATAGAGCCAACTACTAACAACCTTCTATCCATATGCTCTGACATAGTAACCATGATTCTTATGATACAAGATATTATATATTGTGTCTTCCGTTATATCATCTATAAGAAATATTCTTACTATAACATCACCCATGGAGAAAAATGCCCTAAGAAGTGATATATTAGGAGTATGTTATTTGTTCATTGGTGTATCCTTGGGTCTTTTTATAGATCCACTACTATAAAAATATCAAAATAAAATGTTATAGTGTTTTTACTACAAGGTAACACATGAAGTCCATAAAAATGTTATGTATCCAAATGGATTCAGTAGCTACGTCAGATATCATTATATACATAGAATCCACTAGTGACAACTGACTACTTTGAAATCTTCTTGATCATATATCATTTATTGATATAGCACAAATATACTAATTATGATATCATTAAATCATAGTATCAGTATATCCACAAATTTCTAACTCCAAATCTCCACCATTCATAAGGAACACATCCTTATTTCTTCTCAAATACTTAAGGATAGACATAATGTTAGGACCATGTTGGAAAGTGGTAGATTATGTTTATTTAAAGAGGATTGTGATTAAATTATTGTCTTTTTTACATTTAAAAATAAATATCATTACATTGTAATATATTTGTTTTTCACAAAATATCATAATCAAACAGTCAGATGAAAAATTATTATGAAATTTCATTTGTTTGTGAAGATGTTTCCTGGGATAAATAGCTCATCAGACTCACCATGAGTTCGAAATTAATGTCTAAATCGAAGGAGGAAAATTATCAGTTTTTAAATAGATTTGTTATAAATATGATGATAATTTTTTATTTTTTATTTCTAAAATATAATAATGTTATTCATCAATTTTAGATACTTTCCTTTTGTTGAAAATGGAGAGAAAATTACTACCAATCAGTAGAAGGTTTATTTGGAAGGAAGGGAGTTAGGAATATTTCATACATTCCATTATTAATAAAATTATTCTATGTCAATCCTAAATAGTCTCAATGTAATTATAAGGTAATTATTATATGAAATATGTTTGTGGAATTAGAAATTATTAGAATTTTATGACTTCTGTTCATAGTTCATCGGTGTGAGAGCACAGTACAAATAATTATTTTCAAGATCATACATTTTTTTTCTGAAATGTGAGATGATAAAGATGTTGGTTTTTACTCAGGACAATGATTCACAAGATTCAAATATTCATAGAAAAAATATGAATGATGATGGAGTATAATTTCATGACACTAATTCATCAAATGCCTTGACTGTTGATAAATGAAATCAGATGCCGAAATTTTAAGAAATTCATTGACCGATGAACTAGATTAATATCAAGAATGCAGTCAAACGTTTTCACTAGGTTGTTTTTTTCTAAATATGGTCAAGAGATAAAGAAGCTCTAATTAGTCTATATAAAAATAATATTTTCCATTTGTTTTCATCAAAGGGGACAAAATTCATCATAAAGAATGTGGTGCTTACATATTAGAATAGAGGTGATATCGATCAATCCAAGCGAAACAAAGACTATTTAATTAGATGTTTGATGATTCCACTAATGTCATTAGACACTAGACTTCATTGATGAAAGGTACATCAGTCTGATGAAAAGTAATATAGGATAACATATTGAAGAGTTTTTATAATATATTGTCAAATAAAATATTGAATTTTGTTTGAATATGTTATGAATCTATTCTTAAAGACTTTCCATGAAGTGTTGTTATAATTAGTATTTCTTACTATGTTTATTGAATAATGGTTTCAATAAATTATGTGTTTCATTTGGTTTCAAAATGGTAATGATATTCTTGATTAAGGTCCTTTGGATAAATGGGAAAATTATTTTGATTCCCGCATGACCCACTTATGGATCAACTGTAAATAGAAGACATTAAAATGTACTCATAGAGTTATACTATTAATGGGTCAAGAGAGATGATGATAAAGAACTGAGTTTTTTTTAGAGAATCAGATTCTAGATTGAGCGTTCTAGTGAAAGTTTTCAGGACAGAATAAAAATAACGATACTATAATGTGGTTAATAGATTAGACCAAACAATTAGACTAAGGTTTCATTAATAATATTGAAGCAATTCATAATTATTTCAGTGATATTCTAGAAGAATAATATTTTCAATTTGAGAAAATGGATTTGGGAATCAGACATGGATATCAGACTGGGAATCATTTTGACATCCAAATAAGTTCTTACATTATCATAGGATAGAAAGTGAAGAACTATTTTGGTGGCTATAACATTTAATGTGGACAATGATGCACAGTAATTTATTTGGAATTTATTTTTGAGTGTATATTATCTTGTTACACAAACTTGAATTGCATAATTTCATTCAACTTAAAGAACGAGAAATTTTGTATTGAACATATTAGTAAACATGTGTAAGGTTATATCCTACATGTTGTATTCACATAAAAGGATTTTTTATAGTGGACTGTGTGGTATTTGATTGTTTCCAAACCATTACAATGATATATATACTCTTCTTGAGTAGTGATCCTTTTAAATTATTTTGTTAATATGGACGTGTGATTGTTCTGTTTTCATCATAGTGATAAATATTTAATTTGAGTCAATGTTTTTTTAAAACAAATGAAAAATAAAATAAAAAGGTATCACTTATTCAGTCCTACTCGTCCAAGTGATACATTGATTCTAGCTAGGAAATATAAATTTATATCAAACTGAATATTCTATTTAATTACAAATTGTTGTTTTTTATTGGAATAGATGTAGCGAAGGAAAATCTAAATTGTGTTCGTGGTAAGGGTATTCTGTTCTTCGATGTTAAGAACTATCAAATCATGAATATATAATGTTTCCATATCTTGTCCCCTAAGTATTATGTTCTTGAAGAATCAAGAGATTAATTTCCTCACATTGAAGAAAATATTCTATTTACTTCTATTGATATTAAAAATATATAGAATTAAAGAAGATATAACATTTTTTAATCACATAACATTTTGAAAGTTAATTAATAATATTGATGAGTATTCCACTACCATATGTATCAAAGATAAGGTGATGAAAATTTATGTAGGCATATTTAATTTAAATAATGTAATGAATATAATCTAGATATTGATGTTTAAAGATATAAAAATGGGTGAGTATTAATAAATTGTTGTTTTATTTATGATTATTAATTACATTATTATAACTAATGTATGTCTCAGTGGAATCGTTGATGATTTTATTGTTGTTGAATATATCTTTATAATTATTCTTGTCTATTTTTATGAAAATGATTCTACATCAGAATATAAGGATCTAGATACATTATCAATAGATATTTTTCCAAGTACTCACATTACTTATTAAAGGGGATGGAAGAAATTTATGAATTTTAAACAAAATATAATAGTGAAATGTATTTCAAGGATTCCAATATAAAATCCTATGAATATTCTTAAAGAAGAATAATCTAAAAAATATGATTCAGAAAATGAGGTATAAAAAATAGAAATTAATTTTTATCCTTGTTTTCTAAAATAGTGAAATGTGGTACAAGTAATTATAAAGGTAAAATTACCATGAATCTTATTGAATGAGAATTCATTTGGAACATTGTGGCTAATTTTCCTCAAATAATGTAATATTAAGATAATGGTGATGATGAAAGATGGTTGAGATGATCATGGAAGAAACATGGTGATAAGTAAAAAAAAATTTATAAATGAGAATATATTAGGATCAAAAAAATCTAAAGGATGATATTTTTGTCTAAAGATAATGAAGAATACTATAGTGAATCAAAATCAAAAAATACTACTTAGAATGCAGGAGAGAATTATTTCATGAAAATAGTTAATAATAAATATTTTAATATAAAAAGTTAAATATTTTTAGAAACTCAATTAGAATTTCATATAAAATAATAATTGAAATAATTTATATGAAACAATTAAATCCATGAGAAAAAAATAATGAAGTTAAAAATTTGTTAATCCATAATGATAAATTAAGATGTTTTTCCCACTTAAAATGAAAATATATTGAAAACTAATTGATGATATGAATAATAATATTGAGAAATAAAATAAGAATAATGACCTTTTGGAAGTAATATTAAATTAAAAAATAAAAATAGTTGTAAGTTTTCTAAAAAAACATTCTATATATGATAGGACAGTCAAATGATTCAATAAAACCATCTCTAATGTTGGAGAATATTCTAAAATGGATGAACCTAAGAAGGATTAAAATATAACTTCAATTTTGGAGAAGAAATATAAAATTATTTATATTAAAAAGATATATTGGAATGTTATATATTTAAAAAAACCATAAACGTGGAGAAGTTATATGACTCTAAAAAATCAGAATTTTGAAATGTTTCATCTAATTCATATTCCAATAAAGCTTGAAATAAATTCATGTTTGGAAATAAGATTCAACGTGATTATAAAAATATTTTTGGATAAAACTTTTCTAATGAGAAATATTCAAAGGCTGCCGAGAAACCTGAGCACAACTGCAGACATTATAGAAGTCATACCATGACGTTTTTATTCTAGGGGTATTACTAGTATTGTGGTTGATTTGGGAAAATATATGTGAAGGATTAGGAAATACTTTAAACAGTATTCCATAAATTAAAAATAGAAAAATTTTAAGGTGATTTAACCATCTCAATGAATTAATTCTAAGAAGTATGAGTTAATGAAATATGAGAAGGTTTCTGTGAAAGATTAAAATAAGTTCCAATATCTAGAAACTATTTGTGAAATGTGATCAACCTGGACATTTTGAAAAAATGATTCATTGTTTTTATAACATCCTAATAAAATATTTTTAATAATTCATTAATGTCGTATGTAATGAAATATAATGGGAATGAACAATATATTATTGTAGAAATTACTCTCAAAGAAATGAAAGGTGGAAAAATGTGGATTTTGGATACTGGGTGTTCATATCATATGACAAGATACATAAAATAGTTGAATAATGTGAAAGGCTTGAAATAAGTAATAGTTTCATTTGGAAATAATGAATACTTCAGAATCAAACTTGTTAGATCATCTATTATATTGGGGAATAAAAATTAAATTCCTAGAAAGCATTGATTATTTATGGGCTCAAATGAAAAATTTTAACTATTTCATAAAATTGTGATGAAGGAAAAAAAATTAAATTTTCAGAAAATATGGGTTTTTAAAAAAATAGGAAGATAGAAATATTGATACAAGAGGCCATCATAAAAATTGAAACTTTTTCTTTGAAAGTTAGATTTAAAAATCTTATAACTAATTCTTGATAGAAGAGAACAATATGTGGAATAAAATTCAATGACACATGTATCAGAGAAAAATGAACACATTATCAAAGAGACATAGTATGTACAGATATATAGATATTACAAGAAGATGATATTGGTGTTTCCTAATTTCATAGAAATTAAAGATTAGTAATTCTATGCATAATAATGTTGATGTTTATACCAATAGTCCCCTAGAACATATTCATTTTGATATTTTTGGGATAATGTAAAAATAAATAAATCACCTAGATTTGTACTTCATTAGTTTAATATATGACTTCACTCACATTACAAGTGTTATGTATATGAAAAATAAGTCAGATTCTCTAAAAATGTGTAATAGATTCAAGAATAAATTGAGATGTAATATGAGTAATCAGTAATGAATTTAAGAACATACAATGGTAGTTAATACATAAATGAATAGTTTGAATGTTATATTTAGTCACATTGAATTCAATATGTGTTTAGTACACCATATAATCCTCAACAAAATAATGTTCTCCGAAGGAAAAATTGAAGTTTTGATGACATGGGGCATACTTTGTTACATGAACATGGACTATATCATTAAATTTTGAGGTAACATACGAGAGATACTTTTTATTTTCAAAAACTATTTTATCTATAGGACATATTTAGATATGAATTCATATCTAATTTTTTCAGAAACAATCTATGTATAAAGCACTTAATAGTTTTTGGGAGTCCATACATCATATAAATGGTGGAACCCACTTAAATATTAAGTATATATATGAAGATAGAATTTTTCCTCACTATTATTTATAAGGAAGGGAGTATAGATGTTTTTATTAAAATAAATGAAATTAATAGACTATGTTGTAGTGAAATTTATTTAACATAGAGAGGAAGATGCTAATAAATCATGAAAATAATGAATATGTAAAGGATTAAATGATTTTTTATGAATTTATATAAGGATGAAATCAATTTTAATCGTACTAAAGAAGAAGAATCAGAATCAATTTTTTTATGATGATGAATAATATCAAAATTTTAATCCCAGGATCGGAAGTCAAATGGAAGATGAAAACATAATTGGCCAATAACATAAAATGGTTCGAAAAAGAAAAAAATAAAAATCTATTACACATATATTTCTATTCAAAAGTTGAGCCAAAATAAGCGAATGAATATTTTGATTACCTATAATGGGTTAAGGCTACAAATGAAGAGATTTATCATATTGAATTAAATGATACCAAGAAACTCATACGTAAAACAAATAATATTTTTTGTGATACAATGTGGATGTTACATATCATGTTTAATGAAGATAATGTAGTGATAAGAAAAAAATTTGTGAATAGTGTGAAAATGTTACTCAAGAATTTTATGCAATGATTTTGATGGGAATTTTTCCATAGTGGAATGGATTGAAATAGTTAGAATATTTATTCTATTACTGCACAATGAAGTTAGAAAATTGGTTAGAAGGATGTAAAGTCATCTTTAATGAATGGTTATCTTTATGAAGAAGTTTATATTGAACAAACACATGGATTTTCTGTTAGGAAGGATAAATGTTATGTGTTCATGTAAATGAAATCCTTATAAGGGATAATGAATGAACTGGGGGAATTGTAATCCAAATTGTATGCCTTCATAATAAGGGTGAGTTTTAATAAATTAATGGTTGATAATACTCTATACATCTAATGAATTCAAAAATTTTAACTCATTTTAAATTCTTTTTCATTATATTATATTTTCTATGAATGATAATGGAACCCATGAAATATTTTATGATGTGATTAAAATTTCATTTCAGATGTCCATGGTTAGTGAAATGAAATACTTTATTGTGTTAAAAATATCAATATAGCAGAGGAACATATTTCATTCTCAATATTAATATGAAATGTTAATTATTAGGAGGTGTGGACTGGAAAATTCAAAACCGGTTTCCATGCCTTTTTTAGTGGGACCATTGTTAACTAAAGGTGGAGAATTTGAGGACATTGGCACCTAAGTGTTTCAGAAGTAGATAAGATGTTTTTTGAATTTGACCTACTAAATATTAGACATTGAATATGTTTTTACCTTTTTTCAAGGATTCAAAGTGCTCTAAAATAATCACAAATATTGCATGTAATATAATACTCATATAAATCAATGGAACAAAAAAATTGGAATAAGGTCTAATAGACTATAAAAATTTGACTTGAATGGGTATTAAAATGATAATTGTAAAGGAAATACTAATGATATAAGAACCAAATATATTGGAGAATTCTTTCTGGGGAAATGTACTATTTGTTTTCATAATAAGAAATAAAAATTCAGAAACCATTATCAAGATTGATGCTAGGTATGCTGCTACAACACAAGCATCTACTCAACTAATGTGAAAGACAACTCAATTAAAAGAACATCTTAATGAAGTAATTTTACCCTTATTTTTGTATTGTCTTGAGAAAAGATTCATCAATATTCCATGAGATCTTGTACAACATTATCATTCAAAACAAAATGATATAAAATATCACTTCATTTAACAACATGTATAGAATAATGAATCAAAGGTGTAGTGTGTTCCAACATTGGAACAAGTTGCTTTCATTTTCACAAAACCATTACCAAAGGAACATTTTTATAAAATTATGAAGAACATGGGTATCCAACCTATTTCTAATATAGTTTTATGTATGTGTTTCCATCTATTCTCTCATCTAGTATTTGTTTAGTTTTTTGAAGGTGGAAAATTTCTTTACAAATATATCGATAGATATTTGATAAAACATTTCATGAATAAATTATGTAATTGATTTTGTGTAAGCCATGATTTCAACATGTAAGTGTTTGAACTATTCTAATATTTTTATTGAGTGATTTTAAGAACATTTTTTATATAGGAAATTTGAATAAGTGAAGAAGGGTGTGAAGAAAAGTTGAAAATGTTTTGTAAGTCAATATTTTCAGAAAACATGGTTCCGGTGTCAATGATTATTGATACCTACACTGTTCTAGATCATTCAGGATAACAATTCAATGATAAGTAATCCATTTATTGATATTGAAATGTACAGTTATTTGGGAATCTTCTTTAACAACAACATACAATGGTTGAGTTTTTGGGAACCATGTTGGTTGGATGTTGTGTCTGTAATATTTAAGAAGTGTTTGCTGAACGTATTGTCTTTTCTTGTTATTGAAAAAGAAATCAACTCATATTATAAGATAAGGTGATATAACTCACAATAGTAATCATATGATCATGTAAAAAATTATTAAGAATGTTCATCATTTTGTGAAGTGTTTTTTATGGTGAAATGGTTCTTCAGACTCACCCTGGGTTGGAAATGAAATTGTGAATTGGAATGAGGAAAATTATCAGACTCTAAATGGATATGATTAAATATGCTTACTGTTTGATTGTTTTTATTTTCAAATATCTTAAATTTTCTATAAAATTTTTGATGTATGACTTATATCGGAATGATGTTGAACAATTACTACTAATCGGGTTGAGGTTTATTGGTAGTTAATGGAGTGATGGAAGACTAACACGTTATAATAACATTCAATATTATTAAAATGATTCCAAAAAATATTAATTAGTATCATAGTCACAAGGAAGACATGGTTATTAGCCCCAAGTTTGTGTAGGATGGAGTAATTTGATGTCGAAGAATTCGGACCTCAATTTATCTGTGTGATAGAACTAGTCACATTATTGTTTGAATGCTGCGATGTTTTATTTAAAATGTGAGGAGATAAAAAAAATTCATTTAAATAGACCAATAATCCACAAGATACAAATATAAAGAGAAAGAAGACAAAAGATACTGGATTCAAATTTACAACCATTGATTCATCAGATTCAGTGATTGTTGAAAAAGAAAGTCAGATTCATAAAAAATTGATGAAGAATATAAAACTATTTAGTTTATTGTGAATGACACATATAAGTAAATCAAATAGTAATCTACTATAAAAAGATAAAAATTTTAGTCAAACATTTTCATTAATTTTTTTTGTTTTAATGGGGCCAAGAGTTAAGAATTTTCTTATTTTTCAAGAGAGAAAGAAGAATATTCATTTTCATTCATCAAATGGGATAATATTCATCAGAAAAAATGTGGACCTAACTCATTGTACCTGATTTGATACCAGAATATTGAATTGAAATAGAGACTGATTGATTAGACGTACTCTAACCCTAATGAAGTCATCGGATGGTGGTATTCATTGGGAAAAGGGTCAACTGTCTGATGAATGGATTAAGAGAATATTTTTTTACAGGGTTTTGAAAATCTTTTGTCAAAGGGAATCTGGAGTTTAATTTGAAAATGTATTGAAGCTGTTATGGAACAGTTTCCAAGATGTGATGATAAATTTTGAATATTGAATATTTTTATGGATGAATGGTTTCAGTTCATTATGTAATTCAGTTGGTATCAAAATGGGAATGAAATTAATGTTTTGGTGAATTCAGAAATGAAGTAAATTTTTTCATATTTCATTATAAACTAATTATGGTGAACATATAAATAGTAGGATGTATATTGTGAATTCTAATGATAATATTGTTCACAGGTACAAAGATATAAGGATAAATCCTTGAATTATTTTGAGAGAAGATGTTTATGTATTGAGAATTCTAGTAGAAGTTTTATTTATTTAAGAATAATGAAGCTCATATTCAGTTGTTTGTATATCAGACCTGAAAATTAGGAATAAGATTTAGCACTGAGACACATGTTGTTCAAAATTATCATATAGGTTTTCTGGTAGTCTTATACTTTCAGACTAATAACCATACTGGGAAATTAGACTATGATATCAAACTCACTATCATTTGAAATGACCACAGAAGTTCTTACCGGCCAATGGGTGGGGAAGTGATAATTTTATGTTTATAAAATTTTATTTTGGTATTGCAGCGTACTGACATGTCTATATGAAATTGATTAATGTTTCATAGAATATTTTTAAAACAATTAATAAATCACTTCATGCTATATTAAAAACATATACATATTTATTGAACATTGTGATAGACATGTTTATGAGTATATACTACTTGTTATATTCACATAATAGTATTTTTTATAGATGATTGTGGGGTATTGGAAAGATTCCAAACCATATGAAGGACATAGCTACTCTTTTGAATAGTGGGTATATTAAATTCTTATGTTCTTATGAATGCGTTATAGTTTTGAATTCATCGAGGATATAAATCCTTAATAGGTGATGAAGGTTGATTCAAACTAAATAAAACATAAATTAAAAAGGTATATAAAATTCACCCCTCCCTCATTAATTGATACATTAAAATTAGATGGGAATATATCATTTAATAGAAGACCAGTTTTGTTCACTTGGATAATCTTGATATCTACCATCAATTATTAATGCATAGGAAACATCATCTATAGTGTAGAACATGAAATACAAGAGTGATCATATCGCAAAAGTGTATTGGATGTTACTCATTCTATACTTATATTATTATGTATGATGAAAAATTTTCATATAAAAATATATATCATGAAACACTGGAACTAATAAACTCATGTATTGTTTCATACTAAATCTTATTAGTGTCTAGTCAATGTATTTACAATGACATTCTCCATGAATCCTCTTGGATCTATCACAGATGATCTTGATCCTTAGAATATTGGATGGTTTTCCAGAGTCCATCATGGAGAAACACTTTTTTAACCCTTCCATAAAGAAATGTTATAAAGTTATATCATTTCCAATTAGCAATATTTCATGAACATATATTACATGAATAATGAATCCATTCCTAATAAACCTCTTGTAAACACATCGTTCACATTCATTATTAATGAAAAAAGATTACTTTATACCTTTATCAATCAAATATTATGTGATATAGATGATTGCTTCAATCCAGAATTGGATCTCTATAATAGACACATCTATTTTGCATCACATGTAGTCACAAAACCTTCATGTTGCATTATATATAAATCTTTATGAATGTTCCCCTTATGGAAAGAAGTTTTGATTTCCGTCATCCAAATTTCATAAACGTGGTATTATTCGATAAGAAGTAAAATTATAATGGAAATAAATAGGAATCTAGTGAAATGGTTTTATGTTATTCATTTTCTCAATTATATTTAAAACCATTATCCACAATCTGTTCTTTATATGTATTTACATTAACATTCTTATCTAGTTTTTCCCGGAATAGAATTTTGTACCCTATAGGCTTTACATCAATTGGCGAATCGAAAAAAACCCAATCATGGTTCAAATAAGAGGAATCTATTCCCTAATTCAATACTTCATTCCTTATTTCATCTTATATTATCCCTGCTTGTTCTTTCTAGCATAGATTTTAATCATTGTAAACTAATAATAATTCATTATATTTTGTGACTAGGAAACAACATCTATCTGGTTGTCTAACAAATCTAGTGATCCTAGAGAGTACATGTGTTTCATTAAATACATATCCCATGGGGACGTATAAAATATATTATTATTCCAAATATTGTGTATCTTTAGTATCAACTTAATCAATTTAAATCATTCTCCCACAATCCTTTTTTAGGAAGTTCTAACTCTCAAGAAAGAAAATTAATCTCTCAACTATAACTTTATTATCTGAGGGTTTGTATATGTAATGTATATTTTTTTTCTATATGATACCCAATAATGATAACATTTGTTCCATGGTTTCCTAGTTCTTTACCAATAAAAATTCCTTTAAAAGCACCTCCCAACCTCATACAGATGTATGCGATAATAAAAGTTTTGTTCCACTCCATAACTCGAAGGTACTTTTGTCTTCCACTTTAGTTTGTATTTGATATAGTGTTTATTTCATAGTTTATAATACACATCCCATATGGATAATGGAATACTTTCATGACTCTTCATAAATAATAACATGAATACTAAGATACATTTTATCCTTTTACTAAAAAAATTACACTATGGTGTGTAATGTGTACTGAGTTGATATGGAATCCCAAATTACCACAGAAATCTGATCAAATCATGGATTATATATTCACCACAGTGATTCATTAAAAGATTATTTATATTATATTCAATTTAATACAATAATTAATTTTCATATTCATTGAATTTATCAATTTTCTCAGACTTATACCTCATCAATTTGATATATTTATATATATTCATGTCATGAGTAAAAATTATAAAGACAAAATGCATGCATCATTCTTTTACAAGAACTGTTCTTCACAATTTAGTTAGAACTGATCCCGAATTATATGTTTCCCTTTCAACTTATCCAATGAGTTGGGATTTGGTTATTTCTCCTTATAAACAATCAATACATAATTCAGGTGCCTTTATATAAAAAGTTACTAAATAATAATCTTGAACAATCTTTGTCATAATTTTTCATTTACATGACAAAAATAGTGAATCCATTGTTAGGTGTTTAACAGTATTTTGAACAAGAATCATTATCCATTTCAAATACTTGGTTCTCATAATTAAATACATGAATATTACTATTTAAATTCATCATACATTTACATATTTATTCTTTATAAAATAAATGAATTTTATTTACAAATGCGTATATAAAACTATTTAATTACATGAAGGATATATAAATTAACTTATTGGTAAACATTTTTACATAATAAGAATCTATTAAAACAAATCTAATTCTTATAGTAAATGAAATATTATAGTCACTAATGTATACATGAGACAACCTTGCATCAATAGGAGCTCACAAATCCCTATTCCCACTAGAAATCTATTAGAATCTACTTGGTTCATGAATTTTGATACATATGTGAGAACCATATAAATTATCTAATACTCAATATGTTGATATCAAAATGAAACACTTTTAATTTAATTCACCCTTATCGTTCACTTCATTATGCGTATAGTCCCACTTCTAGTGGCCCATCTTTCCAAATGAAAAAATACAACCACATTTTTCTTTTCAATACCTCCAGATCTTCGAAGTATTTGATGATTTCTTCATAGAATCTTTAGAATTGTTATGAATAATGACCCCTTAAATTTTTTCTTCCTTTTTAAATTTACTATATGGTCCATGGGTTTTTCATTCCTCATATCCTTATCCACTTAGAGAATTAATGTAAGAAGATCCAAAATGATGTTTTCCGTATTTATCATATTATAATTAACATTAAAACTAAAGACGGGTTGGGTAGTGGTAAAATTATGAGATATATGTGCAACTAATCTATTAATATAATCCATAATATTTCAATGTGTTCTATATATCAAATAATAATGACTTCCAAAGACCTATAAATTTAGGACACTCCAATCATAGTTGTTAATATTGCATTGGAGATCCCATAACTCTTTTGTCTCACCTTCTCTTTATAGATATATAGAATGTTATATATCATTATATATGCATCCATGACCTCAAGTTACATTAAAATCTCAATGTCCATGGTTTATTGAATTAATAAATGAACATTTGTAGCATCCCTAAACTATTTTATATAGGGGGGAAACACTCCCCCACAAATAACATTACTAGGAACATTAAGAATATGTTTTACCAATATAAACAATTTCTTTTCATTTAGTGGCATAACCCCTAAGCACCATTACCACTCTTGTAAATTTGATCTAGTGAGATAGTTATCCTTCTTATGAATTTCCCATAATGATATGTCTGATTTCATTTTTATAGTTGTTTCATAAAATATGTTGAGCATTGTTTGTGTACATTATCTGATAACATTTTGAAAAATAATGCAATATTATTTTTATTAACATTCTAGTATTTTAGGAATAACCAAAAGATGTTTCCATTAAAATCATAATATCCCAGTGAATGGATATTAATTTTTAAAGGATCAATTTTCCTAATCTCATCTATAGAATAGTTGTTTGTCATGAAATTTTATGGTTTTCAGGTAAGGATATATAATTCCCAACAAATTAACATTATTTTCCTTGAACAATTTAGTTGACTAACAAATCATGAAATCATTAAATTTCATTTCCCCAAATATTACATGTTATTTACATCAACTATATATTTGATTTGAAAACCTTAACCTGAATGTTTATAAGTGAACCCAATCGATCATGTTAGAATTCCCCTATAATGGAATGAACCCTATCTTTGGATTTTAAAGAATATTGAAATATTCTTGAATTTTAAGTAATGCAGTATAAATCTATACATAATAAATACATGTAATTGTTAGATTCAACTTTTATTGGAAAATTTCTAATTCAGTATCTTTGGTAAATGATTTTTAATTTTATGTTGGTTTACATAAGTCATTAACCATGTCATAGATAATTTTCATAATTTAATTTATTTAAGTTGTATCTAGAATTATTATTAATTAGTTATTTGATGTGATCAAAAAAATATTTATGTTAAAATAACCATACAACTTGATAGAAATAAAATATCAAATTCATATGTCAATGAGATTTTTACAATGGTTAGCTTATCTAGTAAGTGATAAACTAATTGTAGACCTGGGGGAATACACAACGATCCATTTATGTTATATTTTATAGAATAACACCTGTCTACTTATGGATCTCTCTTGTATTAGTGTCTCATACACAAAAAACTAGATTTTCCACCAATAACATGGGAACTACTTTCATTGCATTGGATTTTACAAACCCATAGGTGAGAGAACCCAAATATTGGATAATGGTTCACATAAATGAAACCATGGGAAAGTAGTCCATTACCTTATAGGGGTGAGATAAAAAACATGATAAAAATTTAATTTAATAATAAATTAAAAAAACATTCATAAACAAAGGTTTAGTCCCTGCTCATTATCCTTTACATTCGTGCAATTAATTACAAATTCATTAAATTTAGCTTTCAATTCAAATCATTCTAATTTAAGATAAATCACACTTGAATAAATTAATTATATTATTTAACTAACCAAATCTTTTATCCAAATTCTCATTTAAATTTTCATGATATTCCAAACCATCATAATTTTAAACCAAATAAAAAACATTATTTAAATTTCAATATGTATGAAAATTCACCATAGAGTAAACATGGTGAGTACCCATCTAAAATACCAATCATGAATTATAGTCATATATTGTATAATGCTGAGACATAAGGAATATATGAATCATAACATAATTTGATGGTGTGTAATATAAATTTAATGACCTCATAGAACATGTGGTATTTAGAAATCAGGATATATATCCATTTGTGTAGAGTAATAATTCTCATACAACATATACATGATATCCCATCACATTTCATTTAATTTCTAATTATTGTCCACAAAGAGCACATTAATATATATTTTTAACATTATAATAAATTAATTTTTAATTAATTATAATATTGTTAATGTAAACGGTGTGAACATTATGGATTAGAAGACATTAATTCTTCTCACCGACTATCCAAAAAACAATTATAGTGTCTTAACATGTAACTATACGTTAAAAAATATTATATTGCATTGCATGAAATTGGATACATATTTTGTGTTAACAATGTTACATGGTCACCAGTAATACAGCCATGTAAGAGGATATATGTCTCATCGATTACATAAGGACCCAAATTCATGTATAGATGTTACATAACATATAATCTCATTAACCGTACACTAGTATAGCCTAGGTAACATGTAGTGTGTAATTAAATTCAACATTACTAATAAATTAATATATTTTTAATAAATTCAAAATTATTTTTTTGGTGAATTAAAAACGAGTACATATTGTGTACCTTAAGGAAACACAATGTGTACTCATGGGTTATCCATTCAGACTCCTCATAACCACCTGAAGATATCATCAAATTTATTTCATTTATAAAATTATTTGACTTGACTATATTTACTAGAAATGAATAATTAGGGAGAATATCTCAAAATTAGAATTAAATAATGATTAAACATCAATTGAAATATATTGTAAAATGTACAAATCAATCAATGATATTTAAATAATTATAATTAATTCTGAGACCCCTCTATTAATAATTGAAGGTTTCGAGCATAGAGGAAGCAACCGATTGGAATTCCCAACATTAATTTTTTATTAATCAATTATTAATCTAAGATATACACAACGATGAATGTAGCCATCAACAGAATTGAATCAATGAATAAAAAAATAGATAAACACTAGAACCAAAGCAGTGAATGAAATCATATTATTTTTAATTAATTTAATCAACTAAAAAATTACATTTTAATTAATTTTTTTTACATTTATGGATTATATAAAACTTTTATGTTGTACCATCATCATGTGGTAGTAATCATGAATAGATTCCAGCCAGTTGTGATCCACACTTGTTCCATGAACCTCCAAACATCACCGTAGCAATCCCATGGTTCTGACTCGGTAGATCTTGACACTTAAATTGATAACCATTAATCACCCTAAGAACCATGCCATGTTATGTTTCTCATTGATCAATCTATAATTGAGAGTGGGGGTGGAGGAGGATCACCCTCCATTCCTAAGATCATTCTTATAGTGGGATCTCTCAAGGTATTTGAGAGGATTATTTATGTACCTCATTATAGAAAAAACAAAATAAATTATCTCTATTATGAAAATAATATAATTGGGTTTATATACATGTAGGTTTAGAAAATAATAAGTACACATGTTCCCTTAAATTTTATCTGAATTTCCTACGAAACACCATTTCTATAATAAATATATTATTATTATAGAAATGGCATGTTTGATCATTGTGAATTGAATTAACTATTATTTATTCGAATAATATTCAATATATATTATTTATCATTGGACCATTAAATTTGTCTCCCCATTACTCTTCAACGTTAATCAGACCTTGAATTATGTCTATTTATTTAATAAATAAATATCACTACATTCTCCACCAGTAAATTTATAAATATTATATTCCCTTAAAGAAAAATTATTAAATATTCTACTCACATAACATTCTATTGAATAACTTGTAATATAATATATGCAATCCATAAAACATGTATAATTATTAAAGCCATGTGCTGGAATAATATTCATCCTTATTCATAATGAATAAATAGTTATATATTTATTACCTATGATTATGGATACATTTAGTGTGTGAAACAATAGGCCTCATTCCCATTGGAATTAGGTAAAGAAGCCCAAAGCCCAATGATAGAATCTATAAACACTCCAACTAACCCATAAAAGAATAATTTAATGTCTCATTATCATAATACCTCATAAAGAATAATTATACATAATATAATTCCTTTATTATGATATCTCTAATGAAGGTGGTTGCATAGTGGTGACATCAACATATATTATTGATGTCGCATTCATTTAATTTATGGAAATATAACATTCACATATAACATGGATTAAATTATGCTATATAACTTCAATAAATGAGTATAAATTATCAATTCTCATTAATGAATAAAAGGGGAGAATCATTTCTGGAGTTATTCATTAATGAAATATTACATGTGATTCACCCAATGTATCTGACTTCACCAAAAACATATTTTATCATATTTTACATCAATACATAATATTACATGACTTATAATTCTAATTAATAATAATGACTAAATCAAAATATCAATACTCATGACCTCATATTGGAACATCGATTGACACATATAAATAGTGATTTCCAACTGGCAGGTCCCATTGTCAAAATATCCTACACTGAATACTACCAAGGGTGTAAATCATTATATGGTGCCTCAAATACAAATGAGTCTCAACACCTGTTATCATATATTATTTATGGCAACAAATTATTCCATCCAGCTATAGAACATAAATTTAAGAATACTATTGTGACACTTCTGGAATCTAATTATATAAGGAAACTACGATGAACTATAAGTGCAATAACATCTCTTATGACATTATCAAATAATATTTCATGCATAAGAACAATAATAATGTGATAATAAGTTTATTAATTTTGAAAACAATCAACAGTGTTTATCAGAATGTACATAGAATTTCGTTCAAGGGACCAACTCTAACAAAAAGTCCCACACATCACCCCACAACATGAAAACCTCCCCACATGTAATCATTAAATTAATATCTCATTGAAATATATGAGTAACTCTAACACTAGTTGTCACTTTAGTGTTCTAGAATAATTTTTATCTGAATGGGTATCCAAATGTTCCTTTTAATTTTCACCAATAAAGAGTCCAGTACATATATAAATCAAATTTAAATAACCTATCAACCATCTAATGGTCTATTATATGAGTATAATTATATCATTCATTATGATTAAAAATGATCTAAAATATATAAAACTAAAAAAACTCATTCCATGATAAATTTGGAATTACCCTGGTGAGGGTATTTACACCATAAAATTTATCAAACAATGAATTATTAAATTCATTAGAAATATAAATAAAAAATAATCCCTCTCAGTTCCATCAAATATGAAATACCAATTATATTTATTACCAATGTTCTCTTTCGTACAAAAATAAAAAGAAAAAAATAATTTAAAACCAATAGGTTTTTATAAATTCATTTTAATACCACCATTTTAGATGAAATCCTTTCCATTGGAAATTACATTTCCATAATACTTTCCCTTAAAATTCCTATATCAATTATGAATTCATTTTATTTTGAAATTATTTTAAAAAACATTCAAAACACCACATAATCTGAAATATGGGACACTGACACTCATTTGTTAAATGTGCCACCACAAAAAAGTATAGAAATATTAATATTATTTTATAACAATTAGGGATTCATGATATAATATAATTTATAGATGAAATTTTTATTACAATATCATGCTATATATAGTAAAACTTAATAATATAAACATAATGTGATAGCATTAATTATTAACAATAACGAAATCAACATTCTCAATAGATAAATTCCACATACCTTATTTAGACATTACCTTTTAGTTTCACACATGCAACTAAAAATACTTTACAAAAAACCTTTCTTTTGATGTAATTACAACATCATTTCAGGGGATCATTCTCTAAATCTATACAAGATAGCACTAAAATCAGAGGAAATACGAGTGATAGAAAAAGAGGATGTTGGAATGATCACACATATTATAAATATAATTAAACAAACTAAAACTATGAATACCAAATTATAATGATAATGAGGGAGAGAGGGATGTGGCATCAACATCCCCAATTCATGTGTCCTATAGAAGAAGAGATCCTTGAGTTGGTTCTAAAATGGTAAAAGGGGAACATTTATTTCATACATGAATAATAAAATGGTTTTGGGGTATACTAGAAGTTTATTATCATAAAACATACTATTACTAATCCAATAAGGGACCTGAGGGTGTGATGCTAGAAATTTAGTGGTATAGGTATACTGATAACCCCACATAATATCCAAACGAAATTTATTTTATGTGATATAGATAAACTAGCGGGGCTTAAAATTAATTACCAGTCACCAGGTCCACTTATTCCTAATGAAAATCCTCAATTAAAAATAATAAATATATAATATATGTAAAAAATTTCTATTTAATATTCTAAAAAAATTTCAATTCTAGCTTTCATTCAACTATTCTAAAATATTCATATTCACCGAACAACTTTATTATTGATAGCTTAACTGACCACTCAATATACTGATACATGATGTTGTGGTTCATTACAAGGATGATGATTTTTAATATTCTTGTCATCTATTACACATTAGTGGATAATGTGAAAAATATCCAACAATAAGATTTTGAATACATCAAGTCATATGATAGTCTCTTTAAATTGTATATAATATTCGGGTTGACCTAGGATGAGTACAAGGTTCTCTATATACATGGAAGGGATAACATCACATGATTTGTGATGTAAGATTTGATGATAGATACAATACTCCTAGGGGATATTTCATGAAGAAGATATAATTTCATAAAATAATATCTATTAATAGTTTTATTATTAATGAATGTATAAGTCACTATAACTTAATGTTATGATTCATTACCTTCATTAGGGTGATGACATGGCACTGAAGACTAATGGGACTACCTCATCGAATTCATGAAAAAACATGGATATTGGATGAAATTTCCCTAGTATTCTTCATATTTTATATGTAATATCATAAGGGGTATTATAATATATGGGTAATTTTAGATTATTGAATATATGAATAACAATTCCTCTTGATTTTATTGACCCAGTATATAGATCAGAGGGTAAGGATTTATCATTTGGAGGATTTTCAAATAACATGATTCATTTGATACAAATTTTACATATTGATTTGTTCTTCATATAACGGTTCTAATAGGGATAGAAAAATTTGATGGGATCTCAACTGTATATTTATATTTCTTATCAAAAATAGATATATGTGATGTTATAGAAGAAGATTTGGATACTCAATGATATGATCTAGGAATGAGTTTTATATTTTATTCTATCTTGTGAGAAAAGAATACATTTCAATATTTTTATATAACAACAAATAAAAGGATTCCATATAATGGATTTATACAGGTATCTATATCATTTATAATGCCACGCACCTTTTTCCTTCTCATAGGGACTTATATCAGTAATCACCTAGCCATACCTAGTGTATAGATCATTAGAGAGGGTGAAATTTATTATATAATAGTTTATCATGTATTCGAGAATATTATAATCAAATGTTTACATAATGTAATGAACATTGTTATTCTTAATTTTTGAATAACTATTTTTATAGATATCTCTATGATAAAGACATTACTATTTATGGATATTAAGGCAGGTCAACCCATAGTTTATGTGTTCATTCATGATTTTATAGTCTATTGTTCTACCAAATAAAAAATATTGTTTCTTCTACAAAATTGTGTTTTTCATGATGTGTTTTAAAAGTTTAATCTTTGGTATTCTTATTAACAACCTTTGAACGTGATTTTGAGTGAGGATATTTAAGAAGTGGTTGACCCATCATATGAGGAGAATATTTTTATGTATTAAATAATAAGATATGTAGTTTTATAGTAATATGTTTCCCATAGTGTATTTTTTTAGTTTCATTGTTATGTTCAATAGAATACATGTGAGTGATAGTCCAAAATAATATCGCAGTGGTTATGAATATTAATTAATGAGACATTATGATTTTTCGTGAGGATAAGGATCATATTCTTGGAAATTTTTTTATTTATCATATATTATGTGGTATTTTTCTATTAAAGTTATCCAATTCATGAGTAAGTATATGTATTTTTAAAGATTATTTGTTTTAACTTGTGTAAATATAAAAACCTAAGAAAATTTAATGTGCAATTAAAACAAGTGAAATTAAAATATTAAATTTTTTAATGGAGTTGTAGAAGAGTTTGTACATGTAGCCCCCACCCAATTCACTACTAGAGAGGAACTATTAAAATATTATAATCTACAAAAAAATGTCATGGGGAAACATTATTTTTTGAGTGGAAAACTCTAGAATAAAATTAAAATGGGGATTTTGGTCATTTCCAAATCTCCCCTTAATTTTAAGGTTGTTGTTTTCCTCTACCTAGGATAAATGTATAAATCCTTCCATCCTGCATTTCATATATTTAACTATGACCCTATGGATTCTTTTTGTTTCCAATTCATTCACTGTACAATGTATTCTTCCTCCCATTGTAATTATTTCCCCATGAAAATATTGATCATATATTACATCCACTTATTAATTATCTATCTTAAATAAAAGAAAATATAAGGCTAATTTCATGATATAAGATATTGAGTAATTATAATCTAATTCTAATACATTTGTTATTGTGTTAACTTCTTGAGTATGACGTCCAATGGACCATAATAATCTCTATTATTTATGTGGTCTAGCATAATGTCATATGGTCCTGGGATGTGTGATATTATATTAGGTATCTTCCAAGGGATCTATAATGTTTAGTATTTCCCATAAAATGGGAAATTTCTTAGGAATGTTATAATGATGTTACATAAGGATGGAATCCACCTGTGAGGGATTTAAGAATTATGTAAACGGGGTTTTCAACCATATAATATTAGTCTTTAGGTTATATTTTGAGTCTATTAAGGTGTTAAACTACTTATTATTTTTGTACATGGACAGAAGTATTGTATTCCATCATACTTGAAATGGATGAACTATTTAAACTTCCACTGAGTTTGGTGTTGAATTTAGATATGAAATAATACTTAACAAATAGGATTAAATTGTAGTTGGTGTTTTTTTATATAAAAATCTATTAAAATGCTCGTTAGATCAATATGGTCATGGTACACATAACACTCCATAAATATCCGGATTAATAGTCATTTTTTGAGAAAATATTAAGGCCATCTATACATTACTAGGGGATTAAATATATGGATGGTTGTTCTAGTGCTTTTTTTATATCCAATAATAAAAATATTTCAGACATCTTTATTATTGACCTGATTTTTACATCATGAAGCATGCAAGGGAATCATACTATGATTCATGATTTCTATATTGGGGTTATTTCCCATGAGTTAAATGTGTTTTCCCTTCCTCATGATTCAAATGTGTGTATCTATATAATAAATTTCCATGCCATAGCGTGAGAGTAATTTCCCATGACGTGTATTATTATATCATGAGGAATTTAATATGGTATTTGTTATATACTTTTTGAATTATATAATTTCAATAAGGATTCAAGAATTATTTATATATTTTATTGGGATGTGTGTAGTCTTCCTCTATTTTTAAAAAACCATTTCCATATATACGTGATAAATAAGTTATTTCTTAGGTATTGTTTAGTCTGATTAGTAGAAAATAATTTAACTAGATTATAAATTTAAATTCTACTAATTAGCTTCTTAGTACATACACTAACATATAATATTTAATTTATATTAAGGTTTCATTGGTGGATTCATTCTGTGTTTCTTACTCAAACACTACATGTGAAATACGATGGATTAATATATATATATATACATACTTATTATATGGGTCATGAAAATGATCATAATCAAGTGGGTTGATTCAGGGAGTATCTACATCGGGATTGAGGTGGATTACTATATATTTATGATTATAATGGGTTTAATTTCTTTTTAATTTGTTGATGTTATTATATATAGTTTAAATATAAATATGATTATATTTATTTATATTATATTATCATTTTGTATTATTTTTTTATCATTTTATATTGATATTGAGGGTGTGATCTTGCTATTATAAGGGCATATAAATTGATGGTAGTTTGTAAACACTAGTATATGGGGTGATTTTCATGAGGTTTTGTGGTGCATATAAGAGAACTCAATAACCCGTGATAAGGAAACAGATAACTTTTTTACACCTTGTTTAGAAATAATTACTTACTCGTCATAGAAATAACTCACCAATCATGGACCTCATTCATGAGAAAACATAAACATTACAAGAATAAATTTTACATCATTTTTATAATTAAAAAATTAAAACTCTAAAATAAATTCACTATCCATTAATTGAAATAGATTTTTTCATTATTGATTAACTACTTAAAAATAATATTTCACTTCATTTCATCAATATTTTCCCCAAATTTATTAGCACATAAATTATTCCGCGGTTTTATCATGTATTAAATTCACAAGGGAAATGGGATACTAAGAGGTGATGAGTTCAAATGGTTAGTAAGTGAAATGCATAACAATTAGTTATAAAGAGATAGATCCTTAGTATTTGAGAATCCATCAACTGGCGACAAGTATCTATTGAAAAGGAACATTATATCATTTTATTATGATATGAGGATATAAAATCATAAAATGATAATCACGAATTCATAACATATACTATGACATGTGAATATTTAAACATGGGTCAATAATCATTATCCATGGAGAATATCATAGGCAATTGGCACACAAATAAGAATTAGAAACCATAACATATTGTATATATCCAATCCAAGCTATGTCCAAACATAATGGTTTTATATCAGAAAACCCCAATTAGGCATGTGTATGAAGTTGTGAATATATAATAACATATTTATTTCCATTAATATTATCATTATTACATGAAATATAAATATTTAGAAAAATAAATGGAGGTATTTATTAAAACCACAAACTACATAATGATAAACCTTAAATATATATTCCACATAGAGTCAAACGTACATCAATGATTAAAAACCCATGATATAGAGATGAGTGTCCTACCACATTGAAATGTCATCACATAAGTGGAGATCATGAATTAAATAATTTGATATAAACACTTTAATACAAAAATAGAAAAACATTATAAGTTAATTGATAAGGTGAGAGATGAATTTCAACTCCATTGAATATATATCCTTAAGATATTGCGAGTAAAATGAAAGATGAATTACAAAAAGAATTATTTTAATTAATTTTCATTGTTTTTTTAAAAGTAAATTGATAATTGACATAAAAACCTATTTTAAAGGGTAAAAACAAGTCATCAAAACCCAAAATTTTAAAACAATTTAAAATAATTTTTATAACAAAATAAATAAAATAAATGTTTTTAAAATATAGAGTATACAATAAAATTTTCAAATAGGACAGAAATTCCTTTTCTATTATATATATATATATATATTTTCAAAGGATATAATTTATAAAAAAAATATATTTCATATAAAAATAAATAAAAAAAGGAATGGAATCGTCACAGATGAATTAATATTTAAATAAAATATGGTTATGTATAAGTTGTTTAAAACTGATTCCCTTTATAATTTTATAATTAAAGTCAAAGGGTCATGTATAAAAAAATTAAAGGAGATTTTAATACTAAATTTTTATAGAAATACAATGTTGATATATAATGACCTGAGGAGGCCATTTATTTATTTACAAATACATTCATAAAAATTATAATAAATATTAACAAGGATGAGAGATAATTTTGGTAGAAATGATAAGATGAAGTCCACTGCACTTATAATCAAGCATTTGGTTCAGTTGTGTACCAAATTTGGATGAAATTGTAAAAAATAATCCAAAACCCCAAAATGAAATAAAAAAGAAAATAAATTTAATTTAATTTAATTTCATCAACAAACCAAATAATATAACAACAAATTAAAATAAGTTAATGTAAGGCCAAAGAAAATAATATTGAATAATAAAATCCCTTACCTAAGATTCCTAATCAGTCAGACATGATCTAAATCACTTGTAATATGATCAATATTATTATCAATATATTTAATTATGGTATTAATATTTATGTCACAAAATTAAATTCACTAATAATTCAATATTACCCTCATATAAAATCATTATTTTTGAAATTTATTTTTAGTTGTTTACAATTATATTTTCCATTCCTGCATTGGTTTGTTGGTTCCTATCATGGATCATTTTTCATGGGTTCATCATATCTATAAAATTTGTGAATATTTAGAGTATTCTTATTATATAATTATAGAGTCCCATTTTTATATCTGGTAACTAATAGTTATAGATTTCTTGGCACTCTTAAATTTCACATTATTATATAATAATTTTTTAAACAAATAAATGGATTTTTTGTCAATGTACATTAACATGACACCATTCATAATTTAAAAAAATATTAGATCATTCAATATTATATAATATGACAAAAATTAATGTATTCACAATCAATCAATATATAAACATTATTAAATAAATAATATTTGTAGTAAAATTAAATTAAACAATAAGATGATATAATGATTTAATAAGTAATAACATGTAATATTTTAGTAAAAAAATATATTATAAAGAATCAGAATATTTTCATATTTTTTATTAAGTTGATTAATCAAATTAAAATAGTGGTAAATGAAGAAGATATATATAAATTACTAAGAAGGGAATATTACATATGATAAAGACATTAATATCTTATTATAAAGACACTTTAAAATGAGGGATTTGTGATTTATTCATAAGAACATAGGTTCAAAATGAAAAATTAAAAGGGATATAATATGGGAAAGTCTACAAGATAAAACATATGGAATGTTTTGGATTGAGTTCATGAAGGGATGGGTCCTTTTATAAGGGAAATTAAGTAAATTTTCCATAACGACCCTTTATTTAATGTGTAAAAAATTTCATTAGAAAATGAACATGGAAAGAAATAGTTACATATGGAATAGGGGAAAAGGGGATGTTTTTCATCCCCTCATCCACATATTTATAGAAAATTTAAGTGATATTTTATTTTTTATCCCTGAATTCAATATTTTTTTACCACATTTGAGGATCTAATAAGGTGAATAAGTTTATCATTTGTTACTTGTTTTTATAAATAAAAAATAAATATACCTTTTAAATAATTTATAAATATGTTTTCTAAATAGTAAATATATTTGTTTATTAAATTTTAAAATGTGAAAAAATAATTTTTTTATAAGTATTAAAAAATCAAAACGAAATGTTTTTTAGAAATACATATTTCGTGTAAAAAAAATAATATAAAAATATTATGTACTATATAATAATAATTACATGATTTTTAATTAGTTTAAATATATATTAAAACCAAAATTTTATTAGAGAACATAGATATTATTATTGATGTACATCCTTCTAAAATCATGGAATTTGTTTTGAACTATCATATCATTAATTTTTAATCATAGAGAGGAAGTTCGTGGTTGAGCCCCCATAGTGGAGTTTTGTTTATGAACCCTTATATAAGATGTTTTTGGAAGGATCAATGTGGATGAAATTCATGTAAAAAACTCTTTTGTGATTTTTTTCTCCCCCATTCTAAATTTTCCTTATGTATTACTGTTTATTAGATCATGAATTATTTAATCATCGAGATGGTAATGATGCCTTTAACTGAAAGAGAAGTGGTTTTTATAAATTGTGAAAATTACCCTCAACCATCATTTATTATCATAATATTATATAAAATATCACTAAAATGTTCTGTTTATATCTAGCTATTCTTCTCAAAAAAAATTATTAGGTATTTAAATGTGTTGTTAAATAATGGTTTTCTAAAATAGAAGGAAAAGATAGGAGTGCAATATTACATAAAAAGTATGTTATTGTGAAGTGGGAGAAGACTAGGAATGTGGATCATGGTAGAAAACTATGTCTCCCATGAAATGAAGTAACCGCATGGTAAAGTCAAATAACTACATATCTATCATGTTTTAAAATTTACCTATAGAACAAATATGTTAATGTGAATAGAAAACAAAAACTATTGGGAGTCCTGATTTTATTATATAGTGTTCATAGGATATCCTCCTTTCTTCTATGTATGATTTATAGATTCTTCATAAACCCATAAATTATTTACAGAATTTACAACGTTTTCCAATTTTCTAATTCCTTATATTTTTGAATGTAATCTAACCCATTAAAGGGCTTAAAAATTTACTAAAATTATGATGGCATTAGATCAACATGAAAATGAGTTTCTTTAAAGGATGTATGTTAGTCTGTGTGGGATGGTATGAATGATACATTTGGGACCCTTATATAATTCAATATAGGGGACCTCTTTTCTTATTTTAATAACATTCTATGAATCGCTCTCACATTCATCGAACTATATACCTTGGTCGACCTATGAGTACTAACATAACACTACATGTAGACTACTTTTAAGGAATTCCATACTGCATAAAGAAACACCCCTTCACAATAAAATACAGTTGTATAATGAAACATTTTCCTTTATAGAATCCATATAATATAGACTAATTATCATGTACTATCTTCGTTGCACGACATTCAAAAGGATTCTTCATCATGTATTACGTGAATATTGATTACATAACTTAACAACAAATATCTATTAAAAATAAATCTTTACATTACCTATTTTTTGAGATTTTCATTTCTTTTATGTTTTTGTAAACCATAATTTCCGTTCATTGTGATGATGGATTCAAAATTTAATTATAAATTTTGTTGATTACTATAATTGAGAGGAGTTAAACAATCAAAAGAAATTTTATTGACAACCCTTTATATTATGCCATCTTTAATAATGAATCCTTGAAGAATATTATCGAATGAGGGATTCACAGCTGTTGACTATATGATAGGTTTCCTGTATAATATTTCTGGTTACATGTGAATGTTCCATTTCCCATACATGGTCATAACTCTATTAATGGTAATCCTATTTCAGAGTCTCATAATGGATGATTCTAAATTTTAATTATATATTTTTTACTCAATATTTACCAGGATTAGTGTCAATATCCCATCACGAAAAACAAGTCACCCATTCTATTAATTTCACATATAAATACTAGAATATAATTGGGAATAAAGTGGGATATTAATTAAGAAATATATTATATGGATAAATGGTCTTATGCCATAGGGGTGAACATAAGTCATATAAAACTAAAAAAGAATTTAGAGGAAATTTATTTCTATAGGATTAATTAATCACCCAATTCATGATGCACTATCCAACTAAATTTATCGCAACACAATTTTTCATTTATCTACAAGTAACAAAAATTAAATTTTTTTAAATATTATGGTAATGACTAGTCTTTGGGATATCAATATGTTAGGGGAAATCCGTTACTCAAAAATATATATATATAGAATTCATTTATATAGTTAACCAAATGAATGATATGTAATAACACTCTCCTTTAGGGAGGGATTTATTGATTGATATTGGGATGAACACTTGGAATGAATCTCCAAACTTGTTAAATTTTTTTATTTAATGGATGTGTAGGCATAATCCTTGAACCCAATGTACTGAGGCTAGGTGTAAGGTTACCATGTAGATGTTTCACTAAACAATTTTTGAATGGTTATTGTTCCTATTGGGTTATCTTTGATTTATGCTTCAAAAATTCATTATGCTACACAATTAATTCGCAAATAACCCCATCTTCTAATTTTCATTATTATAATCATTGTATTTGAGTATGTTGATCTTTCATTTTTAGGTAACAAACTTAGGCTTCAGGTTTAAAAACCTTATAATGGTATATCTTGTAGCACAATTCTTACTAATTAATAATGTGGTGATGTTACATTACCAGATTTACGATACACTATGATACATACAATATTATGTGAATATAAATCTATTTTTTAGTTAATTATAATTTTTCTGTAGTAGGGTGTAAGAATAGTATTGGTTATATGTGTTATAAACCACAACAAAAATTCTTCTCTCTACATACCACCTCATGATGATAAATATTTATAGTGTTTGATCAATTTTTCATAGTTATAATATATTCACTAACTTTATAATGGAAATATTTATTTTCAATTTCATTTTATATGATTCACCATAAATATTGGTTGATAATAGTGGGGGTAGCACCAAATAAGACATATCCTTTCACCTTTCTTCAGGATGAGGATCTAGAGGCACGATTAGATGAGACGATCATATACAAGCCATATTCCCTTAAAAAAATTCATTCTAGTTTATATTTTTAAATAGATTATATCCTTTTCACATTATAAAGTTCAAGAGTGGACAAATCCATTTTATAAATTACCCAAATTAGATAATAATGACATCAGGGTTTTTCATTGTGATTTCCAAAAACCTACTAATGGTTCTCCCAATAATCTTTCATGGGATTAGGCTAATGGTTGAATATATCACTACCTAGATGGTTAACAAGGTAAACTATTTTGATGATTTAACAAACCATTATATTATATGTGTCTAATAAAAAAATTACACCGGGTAATATCCTCAAACAAGAGTGTTCCAGAGAAAAGATAATAATGCATCATGGAGTATATTATTAATATGGTAAATTTTATATTAATTGTGTTTTAGGAATTATTATAATTATTGAAACAATTATATATATAACCTACATAGATCGTGTTAAGTCTATATAATGCAATTAACTAATATGGGATGATTTAACTAAATCAACCAAAAAATTTGAATATGGAGCGGTAGATGGAAACTCACCATCTCCCCATCTAGATTGAGAAACTCTATTTATGAATTTAATCATGATTATATAACTATAAAATATTGATGCCATATAATAGATCTTGAAATAATGACTAGATATTTAGTTTTATGGAATTATGCTTAGAGTTATGTCCAAGCTATTATCATAGATATTTGCATTGGTGATATTACTTAAAAGACATAGAGAAATTTTCAACACATTGATGAAATATATGTTAGAATATTTCAATAATATAAATATTATTCCCTTATTCTACATGTTCAAGTAATTTAGGAGTATCCTGATGTCGAATAAAGAGACTTCCAGTAATTTTATAGTGAAAATAATGATATTTTATTTGTGGAGTTGGTGACTAATTAGATGAATTTCTAATACATTGTGTATTCATGAATTTGACATTGGATAAATTTATAAGAAATAAATAACTATAAATACGAGGCTCATGTTGTGAAGGTAAATGAGTAGGTACTGGAAACAGACATAGAATATAAGGCCCCAACCTTAAACCTTACATAATCTTGAGTTATCACAAGATTACACGTTGAGGATCATTTCGGGTTTAGAGTTTTAGAGAATTAGATCATAAAACTTGCATTACATTCCACATATAAACAAATTGGTTACATAAAGATAGTATTCTTCATTCCCATCAATGGAAACATATTTAATATAAAACAAGGATTCATTCTTGACACTTTTTTGACACTATCATCAAATCATGTACCTTTCCCATGACCTGTGAAAAACATTTCAAAGAAAACTTGGGATGAGCATAAAAATCTCAGTATGGGTTATAAAAACATGGAAAGGAAAAATGGGTACATATATACATAAGAGTGAAATCATACTTTACCCATAAAACATAAGCACATTAACATACCTCATCAAATCATGAGTAAATCATTGAAATCATAAGACATAAAAGTAACTTGAGGCATTCATAACATTCTTACATAGGGAGTAACCCTCTTGGTTACGTTTGGAATACCCATCACAGTATATTCCGTAAATCTCTTCGGATAAACCGTAACGTTTCACTCCTTCGCGTTACCCAATGCATTGGAGATCTATATTGGGCTCACCCGCCCTTAGTTTATCACAGAACTACCCATCTTCATAATAATGCCCAAGAACCATAACATAATCGTATAATATAAAACATGCATAAAGGAAACATAAAATTTCCACATTTAAATCACAAGATATCAATACAACACAAAAAACTTTGTGAAAACCATTTTCAATTCCAAAATAAAATAAAATTAAAACATGGTATTTATTTTTCTTTTAAAAAGAAGGTATGACTTGTAGATGAAGCCGAAACTCAAATAACGGTCACGACGGCGGAGAAGTCATTGTCGCTGCATACGTACGACAAAAACATTCCATTTTGTCATTTAGTAAACACTTCTTATAAAAAATATCCCTTTTGAATAAACGTAAAAGTCAAAGGGGATTATACACCGTATAAAAGAAAGTTGTGTATAAAATAAAATATGCCTCAATGGAAGGAGATTGAGACGAAGTCCCATACCTCGTATACGACTTGACCCGACCGTTCTTTAATCTCCTGAATAATAAACTTGAGTTAATCTATACTTGCTTAAGAACCTTTTTAAAGCTCATTATTCCTTTTATACGATGTTATGAACATCATGTAATCATTTAAGTTAATAATGTTCATTTTGTCGGTATTTGGTTCTTAAGTCAAAAATAGACTTCTTACACTTACATGTTGTTAGTTTGGTCAAAGGTTCATTATATCTAGAGTTATATTAATGATTTGGATAACATATATATCATATATATTGAGCATATATATGTATTTATAATATTACATACCATTTAGAGATAAGAAATGAAATGCACCGTTCATGGAGACGGTAAGCCGTACGTACGCATGAACGCTACTTCCATTTCTATTTCGTATTTTCTGGAATGGATTCATAATGATATAAGAGTATATTATAATTCCAGTATAATAAAATATATAATATCATTAACTTTATCTTTTACACATCCCACATATGGTATTAACGAATCAAATCACTTACAGGGGGCGGTAGTCCGCACTTCCTAAAATGAAGATATTGTGTTTACCCATAATGGAAACCATAAAGGTATGCCCAAAATGAAAAAAATCATAAGATTAAGGAAAACATAAACATATTATATATCATATATAAAAATAGTGACATCATTATGGCCACCTTTGAAGGTGTTAAATTAGTATTGAACAATCATCGTTTTGGGAGGCAGAATTTTTCTATTCACGGAAACCTTATGTTGTTTAACCATTTGATGTAGTTGTGTGAGAGTGTAGCTCAAATAAATCTTATAACAACATCCTAGTATAATTAATATACTGTTTTTGTTACAAAATAAGTAAATAAAAAGAGTTTAGGGGGTTGGAGAAGCTAAATAAAACAAATGAACATGAGAGAATGAATTATCTTTAAAAGTGTAACTCCTTTTGATTTGAGATTAAAGGCTTCCTTTGAAAGGATTATGCCCAAAGTGAATCCTCTAGGATGAGGGGAAGGATGTGGATAGAGTAAATGGGTAGGGGTTGGCCGATCCAAAGGCTTGAGGAGTGTGTGAAATGAGGTAGAGGTGGGGGCCTTTTATAAGAGGAGAGGAGGGGCACTTTTGGAAAGTAAAGATATGTTACTTTATTTTAAAAAGATTTTCGGATTCAAAAGGTCCCACATTTCTATAATTCGTGGATAAGGTGATAAGGGTTCGAAATCCACCCATCCAATAAGTTTTGGACATATTTAGTTCATAGATTTTACATTATCTTTCCATTTTATTTAAATCGTCAAATAATGATGCCATCACTGCATCATTATTATGTCATAAATAATTTAATTTATTTAAAGTCTAAAAATTATTAAAAAAATACTATGATGTCGGAAATCTTTTTATATTTCCAATGACTATTTATAATAAAAAATCCGATATTTATAACCCCATGTAAAAATTGTTTTCCTAAAACATATTATGTTTGTGTCATTTTTACTTTTACATTAAATAAAACGTAATTTATGTCATTTCCCAACCAAAGTGGATCCATGGGGTCCCCAAGTTGACCCACGGCTTGTCTCGGTCGGCCATGACACAACCAATGAGGGTAGGACATGTGTCAATCTCATCTTATTTTATTAAATCATTATTTTTACCTTAAATTACACTAATTACCACTAATTGCGATTAAAACTTAATAAGTTACTATTCACCACAAAAATTATTTCAATCTCATTGAACCACATTTTATTTCTTAATGACAACCATGTATGTCGGATTTTTGAAATTCAAAACACAATGATGGCGAAATTTCATTTAAACGGAAAAATTAGTTTTTATAAGTACCACTTAGTGGTTTCACTATTCATCAAAAATTGAAGTTTTTCAAAAAATTACCAAAAATCCACCCTAAGCTATAATTTATATTCCAAATTTAAAAATGAAGTATATTTTATAAAATTCAAAACATATATGCCAAATTAATTAATTTAATAATTAATTCCCGCTGTCAGAGCAAATAGCGTGTTTTTATGAAACAATAAGTATCAAAAGATTGACACCAATTTAATTCCAATTTCAATGTGAAATTGATTCCAATGACCACCATTGGATTAAATGGTAAAAATATATTCTAATTTTACTTGAAAACCAATTCATAATATAATATAATCATATAAATAAATTAGATTAAAAAGTAGTTTTGATGTAAAATGCAGTATTTTTCACTATTCATTAAAAAATGAACATTGTCAGAAAAATACCAAAAATTCACACAAAGTATATTTTGATGACCCAATCATAAAGAATAAGTTTATTTTGACAAACATAGCTTATAAAATTTTCAAAATATAGATTTAAAAAGGGTTTTCCATCATAAGGCACTAAACCAATCTTTTAAGAATATTAGTGTATTCCATGCTTAAGATTGGATTTATTTTCATTTTAAGCCTCTAAAACACAATCTTAATCATTAATAGACATAGATAAAAATATCTATTATTCATTACTTACATGGGATGTTACATCCTTCCCCCCTTTAGAAAATTGTGTCCCCGCAATTTATTTACTTATCGAATAAATCGGGGTACTTATCCCTCATTGCATCTTCAGATTCCCATGTTGCCTCTTCCATCATGTGGTTTTTCCACAAAACCTTTAACTGATTAATGACCATATTCTGTAACACTTTCTCCCTGTGGTTAAGAATCTGGACCTGTTGTTCCTCATAAGATAGGTTCTCTTCCAGCTAAACTACCTCGGGACTCAAAACATGAGATGGATCTGGCATATACTTTCTCAACATCGAAACATGAAAAACATTGTGTACCTGAGATAAACTCGGAGGTAAATCCACTTGGTAAGCAACTGATCCAACTCTATCCAGAATTTCATATGGTCCAATGATCCTTGGACTCAGCTTTCCTTTCTTACCAAATCTCATCACACTTTTCCAAGGAGAAACCTTGAGAAAAACATGATCACCTACCTCGAAAGATAGATCCTTCCTCCGTTTATCCACATAACTCTTCTGCCTGCTCTGAGTTGTTCTCATGTGCTTCTGAATCAGCTGAACTTTTTCTGCCATCTCTTCTACCAATTCTGGTCCCATCAACTTCCTTTCACACACTTCATCCCAGAAAGCTGGAGTTCGACACCGCTTCCCATATAATGCCAGAAATGGTGCCATCTTTATACTAGAATGAAAACTGTTATTATATGAAAATTCAACCAAAGAAAGATATTGGTCCCAAATTCCCTGATAATCCATAGAACAAGCTCGTAGAATATCCTCCATTTTCTGAATTGTTCATTCTGACTACCCATCTGATTGAGGATGAAAAGCTGTACTAAAATTTAATTCAGCACCCAACGACTTCTGAAGGCCTTTCGAAATGTTATAAGTAAACCTGGGATCACGATACGATAAAATGGAGAGAGGAACTCCATGTAACCTGACTATCTCTTTAAGATATGAACGGTAAACTTGAACAAGAGAGAAAGTATCTCGTATAGTAAGGAAATGAGCAGATTTGGTCAAGCGATCAACAATAACCCAGATTGCATTATTACCTCGAGATGTATTCTGTAATCCAACAACAAAGTCCATGGATATATTCTCCCATTTCCACTCTGGCACTGGTAAAGGCTGAAGCATCCCTTTCGGTAACTACGGCTCTGCTTTATCTTTTTGACATGTCAAACACTTCACAGTAAAATCATTAATATCTCTTTTCATTCCATCCCACCAGTAATACTCTCGCAGATCTCTATACATCTTAGTACTGCCCGGATGAACTTACAACGGAGAACTATGAGCTTCACATAACAACTCTCTCTTCAACTGTGAATCACAAGGCACACACAATCTCTTCCCAAATCTCAAAACACACTCATTATCAATGTTGAATTTAGGCAACTTACCTTTCTGAACCAGCTCTACCTTTTTCTGCAACTCACTGTCTTGCTTCTGTACTTTCTTGATTCTATCCGATAGAGAAGATCTCACTGATACCTGAAACAAAACAGAAGGACATCCTGCACCAACAACTTCTATGCTAAAGTTCATCAAATCCTTAACCAAAGGAACACATACCGAATGCAACATTGTTAATGAAGCATTACTTTTTCGACTCAAAGCATCAGCCACTTTATTTGCTTTTCCCGGATGGTAATGAATTGTAAAATCATAATCCTTGATTAATTATAGCCATCTCCTCTGTCTCATGGTTAACTCTTTCTGAGTGAATATATACTTTAAACTTTCTTGATTGGTATATATTTCACACTTTACTCCATACAAATGATGCCTCCAAATTTTTAAAGCAAAAACAACAACAGCTAATTCCAAATCATGTGTAAGGTAATTTAACTCATGAGTTTTCAACTGTCGTGAAGCATAAGCAATTACCTGATCATTCTGCATTAGGACGCAACCAAGTCCTTTCAATGAAGCATCACTGTATATAACAAACTCACCATTCCTGGAAGGTAGTGCCAAAACTGGAGCATTCACCAATCTTCTTTTCAATTCCTGAAAACAATCTTCACATTCTTTTGTCTAGATAAACTTAACACCCTTCTGAGTTAGCTTAGTCATTGGACTACATAATCGTGAAAAATTTCTAACAAACCTTCGGTAATAGCCTACCAAACCAAGGAAGATATTAATCTCGGTTACATTTGTGGGTCTTGGCCATTCTTCCACAACTTTTGTTTTTGCAGGATCAACAGTTACTCCACCTTTAGAAAGAATGTGACCAAGGAAAGAAATTTTTTGCAACCAAAACTCACATTTGCTGAATTTCCCATTCATTTTATTTTCTTATAGGGTTTGCAGGATAACCCTTAAATTTCTTTCATGCTCCTCTTTACTTTTAGAAAACAACAAAATAACATCAATGAAAACCACCACAAACTTATCCAAGAAGTCATGGAAAATTCTATTCATTAAGTCCATGAATACAGCAGGTGCATTGGATAGCCCAAAAGGCATTACAACAAATTCATAATGGCCATATCTCTTACGGAACGCGGTCTTCAGAATATCTGCCTCCTTTACCTTCAGCTGATGGTACCCCAATCTCAAGTTATTCATTGAATAAAACTGAGCTCCCTGGAGCTGATCAAACAAATCATCGATATGAGGCAAAGGATATTTGTTCTTAACAGTGATATTATTCAAGGCTCTATAATCAATGCAAAGTCTCATTGAACCATCCTTCTTTTTAACAAACAAAACAGGAGCACCCCAAGATGATGTGCCTGGTCGAATGAAACCTTTCTCTAATAAATCTTGAAATTGATCCTTAAACTCTAAAATTTCAATTTGAGACATTCGATAAGGGGGTTTTGAAATTGGCTTAGCATCAGGAACTATGTCAACAGTAAACTCAACTTCTCGATCTGGTATTATTCCAGGAAACTCATCAGGAAAAACATCAGGATACTCATTTACCACTGGCACATCATTAATCTGAACAGTTCCATTATTTTCAACAACGTGTGCAAGGTAACATTCATTTCCATCTTTTACAAGTTTCTCAGCCTCTTGATATGTTATCAAAAGTAAGGGTTCATTCTTGTAAACAAACTGAAAGTCTTTCTGAAAAGAAACTTCTTTAGCTCTACAGTCAATCTTAGAATGGTAAATAGAGATCCAATACATACCCAGGATAACATCAAACTCTACTAGAGGTAGAACAATAAGGTTTTCAAGTAGGTTCTTTCCACAGGTAAGGATAGGAATATTTTTATAAATTCTTTTTTCCTCAAAATATCTCCAGGTTTTTTTACCAAAAGTTCATGAGTCATTTCTTGAGATGGTATTCCCATTTTTCTAGAAAAGGTTTCAGAGATTAAAGAATGTGTAGACCCCGAATCAAACAACACACTGGCATAATCTGAAAAAAACAAAAATAGTACCTGATACAAATTCATTTGATGGCCCGACATCTTCTAAAGTAATTTCAAAGGATTTCACCACCCCTTTCTTTTTATAGTCTAACTGCTTCCCATCACTCATGCTCTTTGTCGGACACTCATTTGCATAGTGACCCATCTCATTGCAATTATAAAATATCACTAACTGTAAATCAAATCTGTTCTTACATTCACCTTGATCCTTTTCAGTGCAATCATGAGCCTTATGTCCCATCTTACCACATTGGTATCACTTTACATAATTCAGAAGACATTCCCCAGCATGCATTTTGCCAAATTTATCACAAACTGGAAACTTAGTTCACTTACCATCAGACTTTTTTGAAGAATTCTTACCTTTCTCCTGCCACCTCAGTATCCTCTTCTCCTGGTTGTTATAGAACACTTGGTCATCGGAAAACTCCATTTCCACCTTCTCAGCACAGCTAACAAGATTTTCATAACTTTTAAATTCACGAGAAGCTAATGCCCTTCGATATTTTGGCTTTAATCCTGAGTAAAAATGATTGATTTTACTATCAAGGTCTCGAATAAAATTTGGAGAATACCTTGCCAATCGAGTGAACCTTTCTTCATAGGTAGCCACTGAGTCTTCCTCTTGCCTCAATTCCAAGAATTTATTTTCCATCATAAGTCGAACAGCCTTAGGAAAATACTTCTCAAGAAACATACCTTTGAATTCATCCCAATCGAGAGCATCAATCTCATCAGCGTCCCTAATATTTTTAACCATAGACCACCACTGATCTGCTTCACCCTCCAAACGGTAAATAGCACGACTAACCTTTTGATTGTCTGAACAACCCATGACATCAAAAATCTTCTCCAGTGCTTTAATCCACCCTTCAGCAAGCACAGGGTCAGATGGTCCTCTGAATGATTGGGGATGTTGCCTCATGAAATGTTCCACCTCTGACATGTTCCTCTACGGTTGGTATGGCTGATCTCATGGTTGGATACCACAACCATTTATAGCCTGATTCCACTGCGCCATTACAGCAAAAAACTGTTTAGTTCCAATTCCGACCATCTCGGGATGCTAATTCGGAAGGTTATTTCCCTCTGTATTCCTTCTTAGCACTGCTTCCCTATTTCCTCTACGGAAAACCATTCTGAACAAACATGTCTTAGATGAAGCAACATGGTAATCTTCAAATGATATATCATTTCAAAAAAATATTTTGGATAATCATTTAATAAAATTCTAACTCCTAAATTTATCTAAACCGACCTTTGATACCAACTATAAGGCCCCAGCCTTAAACCTTACATAATCCTGAGTTATCACAAGATTACACGTTGAGGATCTTTTCGGGTTTAGAGATTTAGATAATTAGATCATAAAACATGAATTACATTCCACATATAAACAAAGTGGTTACATAAAGATAGTATTCTTCATTCCCATCAATGGAAACATATTTAAAATAAAACAAGGATTCATTCCTGACACATCCTTGACACTATCATCATATCATGTACGTTTCCCTTGACCTGTGAAAAACATTTCAAAGAAAACATGGGATGAGCATAAAAAGCTCAGTATGGGTTATAAAAACATGGAAAGGAAACACGGGTACATATATACATAAGGGTGAAATCATACATTACCCATAAAACATAAGCACATTAACATACCTCATCAAATCATGAGTAAATCATTGAAATCATAAGACATAAAGGTAACTTGAGGCATTCATAACATTCTTACGTAGGGAGTAACCCTCTTGGTTACGTTTGGAATACCCATCACAGTATATTCCCTAAATCTCTTCGGAGAAACCTTAACGTTTCACTCCTTTACTTTACCCAATGCATTGGAGAGCTATATCGGGCTCACCCACCCTTAGTTTATCACGGAACCACCCATCTTCATAATAATGCCCAAGAACCATAACATAATCGAATCACATAAAACATGCATAAAGGAAACATAACATTTCCACACTTCAATCACAAGATATCAATACAAAACAAAAAACATTGTGAAAACCATTTTCAATACCAAAATAATAGAAAAGTAAATCATGGTATTTATTTTTCCTTTAAAAAGAAGGTATGGCGTGTAGAGGAAGCCGACACTCAAATAACGGTCACGACGACGGAGAAGTCGTTGTCACCGCATACGTACGACAAAAACATTCCCTTTTGTCATTTAGTAAACACTTCATATAAAAAATATTCCTTTTGAATAAACGTTAAATTCAAAGGGTTTTATACACCGTATAAAATAAAGTTGTGTATAAAATAAAATATGCCTCAATGGAAGGAGATTGAGACGAAGTCCCATACCTCGTTTCCGACTTGACCCGACCGTTATTTAATCTCCTGAATAATAAACTTGAGTTAATATCTACTTGATTAAGAACCTTTTTCAAGTTCATTATTCCTTTTATACCATGTTATGAACATCATGTAATCATTTAAGTTAATAATGTTCATTTTGTCGGTATTTGGTTCTTAAGTCAAAAATAGACTTCTTACACTTAATGTTGTTAATTTGGTCAAAGGTTTGTTATATCCAAAATGATATTAATGATTTGGATAACATATATATCATATATATTCAGAATATATATGTATTTATAATTTTACAGCACATTTAGAGGTAATAAATGAAATGCACCATTCATGAAGATGGTAAGTCGTACGTACGCATGAACGCTACTTCCATTAATATTTCGTATTTTCTGCAATGGATTCATAATGATATAAGAGTATATTATAATTCCAGTATAATAACATATATAATATCATTAACGTTATCCTTTACACATCCCACATATGGTATTAACGAATCAAATTATTTTTAGGGGGCGGTAGTCCACACTTCCTAAAATGAAGATATCGTGTTTACCCATAATGGAAACCATAAAGGTATGCCCAAAATGAAAAAAAACAGAAGATTAAGGAAAAAATAAACATATTATATATCATATATAAAAATAGTGACATCATAATTGTTGGGTCGGAAGAAAAGCGAGGAATGATGGAAAGAGGGGGGGTGAATTGCCTTTTAAAAAATTGATTAACAAATTAAAATCAAAGTTAAAAATGCAGCGGAAAGTAAAGAGGCAAGAAACAAGAAATTGATAATGGAGTTCGGCCAAAACCCGGCCTACGTCTCCGCTCCCAACTCAACCGTTGAGAGATTCCTACCGCTTGCTTTTCAATGGTTTTAGCAAGAAACCCACTAGGCTTTGAGGTAGCACTAGGACCTATTACAGCTTGCTTTTGTGGTTTAGCAAGAACCCACTTGCTTTTGATGGTTTAGCAAGAACCCACTAGCCTTTTTAACGGGTGAAGGCTAGCTCACCGAAACACAAGCCTTTTAAAAGGAAAGGCTTGAAGAAACCTCTTCACACCTTAGTGGTGGTGTGAGAACCCAAAGAAAGAGGGGATGAGAAAAGTTTGGAGTTTGTAAGCACAAACCCAATTTTAAGCTCAAAATAAAATATACAAGAAAAACCGTGATTGGGAAGACTTGGGCGCCAAAGGTTGAATGGAGTTGAAGACGTGCACTCCCAAGCTTCTTGAGTGGAGCTCCTTGGATGTGGAAGTTGTTGGAGCTATTGAGGTTCCTTTGAAGGAAGTCGCCGGAGGTACGCCAAATGATGAACAACGTGTCCGTGGGCTTCCGTATAGTTCCGGTAGATGTTCGGGGCTTCCTTGGCCTTTATTTATAGGCATGAAACCCTTGGGGAGGCTTCGGAGCCGTTGGAGAGGCTAAAAGAGCCATTGGGAGCCAAGTGGACAGGCTGGTCAACAGCCCAACGGCTAGTTTGACTGTGTCCACCGGCTGGCCGGTGCAGGCCCACCGGCTGGCCGGTGCTTGAGGAAATTGGGAGATTTCGAGACTTGGCTCCACCGGCTGGCCGGTGGATGGGCCACCGGTTGGCCGGTGCCTTGGATGTTGAGAAGGAGGTTGGTCCAGGCCCCACCGGTCGACCGGTGGAGGAGCCACCGGCTGGCCGGTGGAAAGACAGTAGGTCTCACTATTTGTGCTGGGTGCCACAGGTCGACCGGTGGCAGAGCCACCGGTCGACCAGTGGGGAGGCAGTAGCTACCCCTTGAGTCTGGGTGCCACCGGCTGGCCGGTGGTGAAGCCACCGGTCGGCCGGTGGACTGAATTTCAGTCCATTTCTGCCTCTTCCTTGGTCAACTTCTTGGCAATCAAATGCCTATCAACACAAACACTTAAAACACAATGTTAGAAACATAAGAGGGTGATTGTGATCATGAAAATCAAACCTCGAGGGGTTCGAGAGGTACAACAATCTCCCCCTATTTTGATGATCACAATCACCAAAACAATTAAAGTAAAAATGAAATTAAAAGGAAATGCAAAGCATGATGAAAAAGGATTCTCCCATTCTCCCCCAATCAATCAAGAAAATTCTCCCCCTTTGTGATTATCAAAATAGCGTGGGGCATAAAACTTGATTGAGGGAAATGAGAGATTTTAAACCAATTGAAATTTTTGAAAATTGAATTGAAAGTTTTGAATCAAAAATTTGAATAATAGTTTGAATTGAATGTTTGAATAAAAAATTGAAATGAAAAATTTTGAATTGAATACTTTGAAATGAAAATTTTGATACCAAGTGTTGAAATTGAAAGTTGGAATTGAAAATTTTGAAATTCAAATTAAAAGGGCTTAATTTGAAATTGAATGTTTGAATTGAAACAAAAAGCTTAAACAAGCCTAACTCCCCCTAAATAAAAACAATAAATCACCGGGGAGAGGGATTTTGAAAAGAGACAATTTTAGGCCCGGAGAGACTCGCAAGAAGGGATTTTTCAATCCAAACTTGTCTCATAGAGGGTTTTCTCCTATAAAACTCATCAGAAAAGAAAAAAGACTTGGGTTGGCCATACCGGGCATTTTTGCAATTACACTCATAAATTAGGTGCCCGGTTTTCTTACAATAGTTGCAAAATTTAAAACAAGAGCTCCCCCTTACAAAAACAGTGGGTGCATGGGAGGAGGAGGCTTGGTTGGTATAGCCAAGTCCTTGGGTGGTTCTAGATATTCGTTGGGAACCTAGGAGATTGTTCAAATTTTGTTCCCCGTTGGTGAATTTAGCTAGGGTCTCCCTTAGGTCTTTGATGGTTGATTCCATAGAATCAACATTTGGAAAATTTTGGATTTTAAGGGTGAGTTCCTCCTTCTCTTTGAGAAGTTGGTCTTTTTCGGAGGAAAGCTTTTTGAAATTCTTTTTCAAAGAAACAAATTTTGAAGAGAGTTCATGAAAACCATTTTCAAGTTGATCTCTAGCAAATTGGAGATCCTCATAAGAAAAATGATTCAAAGAATTGGAATTTGAAGAGCAAGAGGAGGAAGAGGAGGAAGAGGAGGAAGATACCTCATGTTTTGCCATTAGGCATTTTTTACCTTGGTCGCTCGAGGAGAAGGAGGAGAATGAAGAGGTGGAGCTATCACTCCATGTTGCCTTTGAAGCCTTCTTCTTCACCTTTTTCTTGGCCCTTTTCTTGTGAAGTGGGCAAGCGGGTACATATTTTTCATCGGGTTCCTGCTTTTGAGCGGGTTCTAGCTTTTGAGCGGATTCTTGCTTTGGAGCCTCACTAGTACCTTCATAGGTTAGTTCTAAAAATTTCCAAAGATCGTAAGAAGTAGAGCATGTAGAAATACAATTAAAAACATTACAGTCAAGACCACAATGAAGAGCATTCATGGCTTTGCCATCAAGCTCAAAATAAGCAATGTCATTGGGAGTCCATTTAGACTCATCGGGAGAGGAGAGGGAAAATCCTTGCATAACAATTTTAAAAATTGGATAACCAATGCTTTTTAAAAAGTTTGACATGCGGGTTTTCCAAAAAGTATAATCGGCTCCATCAAAGAATGGAGCACGATCCAAAGAATGACCTTCGAGAGTTTGAGAAGAAGAAGCGGTAGAAGCCATCAAAAAATAGGATCTTTAATTTGAAACCGGGTAAGGAATTATTCAAATACTTCCTCTGATACCAAATGTTGGGTCGGAAGAAAAGCGAGGAATGATGGAAAGAGGGGGGGTGAATTGCCTTTTAAAAAATTGATTAACAAATTAAAATCAAAGTTAAAAATGCAGCGGAAAGTAAAGAGGCAAGAAACAAGAAATTGATAACGGAGTTCGGCCAAAACCCGGCCTACGTCTCCGCTCCCAACTCAACCGTTGAGAGATTCCTACCGCTTGCTTTTCAATGGTTTTAGCAAGAAACCCACTAGGCTTTGAGGTAGCACTAGGACCTATTACAGCTTGCTTTTGTGGTTTAGCAAGAACCCACTTGCTTTTGATGGTTTAGCAAGAACCCACTAGCCTTTTTAACGGGTGAAGGCTAGCTCACCGAAACACAAGCCTTTTAAAAGGAAAGGCTTGAAGAAACCTCTTCACACCTTAGTGGTGGTGTGAGAACCCAAAGAAAGAGGGGATGAGAAAAGTTTGGAGTTTGTAAGCACAAACCCAATTTTAAGCTCAAAATAAAATATACAAGAAAAACCGTGATTGGGAAGACTTGGGCGCCAAAGGTTCAATGGAGTTGAAGACGTGCACTCCCAAGCTTCTTGAGTGGAGCTCCTTGGATGTGGAAGTTGTTGGAGCTATTGAGGTTCCTTTGAAGGAAGTCGCCGGAGGTACGCCAAATGATGAACAACGTGTCCGTGGGCTTCCGTATAGTTCCGGTAGATGTTCGGGGCTTCCTTGGCCTTTATTTATAGGCATGAAACCCTTGGGGAGGCTTCGGAGCCGTTGGAGAGGCTAAAAGAGCCATTGGGAGCCAAGTGGACAGGCTGGTCAACAGCCCAACGGCTAGTTTGACTGTGTCCACCGGCTGGCCGGTGCTTGAGGAAATTGGGAGATTTCGAGACTTGGCTCCACCGGCTGGCCGGTGGATGGGCCACCGGTTGGCCGGTGCCTTGGATGTTGAGAAGGAGGTTGGTCCATGCCCCACCGGTCGACCGGTGGAGGAGCCACCGGCTGGCCGGTGGAAAGACAGTAGGTCTCACTATTTGTGCTGGGTGCCACAGGTCGACCGGTGGCAGAGCCACCGGTCGACCGGTGGGGAGGCAGTAGCTACCCCTTGAGTCTGGGTGCCACCGGCTGGCCGGTGGTGAAGCCACCGGTCGGCCGGTGGACTGAATTTCAGTCCATTTCTGCCTCTTCCTTGGTCAACTTCTTGGCAATCAAATGCCTATCAACACAAACACTTAAAACACAATGTTAGAAACATAAGAGGGTGATTGTGATCATGAAAATCAAACCTCGAGGGGTTCGAGAGGTACAACAATAATGGCCACCTTTGAAGGTGTTAAATGAGTATTGAACAATCATCGTTTCGGGAGGCAGAATTTCGCCATTCACGAAAACTATATGTTCTTTAACCATTTGATGTAGTTGTGTGAGAGTTTAGCTCAAATAAATCTTATAAAAACATCCTAGTATAATGAATATACTAGTGTTGTTACAAAAAAAGTAAATAAAAAGAGTTTAGGGGGTTGTAGAAGAAAAATAAAACAAATGATCATGAGAGAATGAATTACCTTTAAAAGTGTAACTCCTTTTTATTTGAGCCTAAAGGCTTCCTTTGAAAGGATTCATCCCAAAGGGAATCATCTAGGATGAGGAGAGGGATGTGAAGAGAGTAAATGGTCAGGGGATGGCCGAGCCAAAGGCTTGAGGAGTGTGTGAAATGAGGTAGAGGTGGGGGCCTTTTATAAGGGAAGAGGAGGGGCACTTTTGGAAAGTAAAGATAAGTTACTTTATTTTAAAAAGCGTTTCGGATTCAAAAAGTACCACATTGCTATAACTCGTGGATAAGGTGATTAGGGTTCTAAATCCACCCATCCAATAAGTTTTGGACATGTGTAGTTCATATAATTTACATTAACTTTCCATTTTATTTAAATCGTCAAACAATGATGTCATCGCTGCATCATTATTATGTCATAAATAATTTAATTAATTTAATGTCTAAAAATTATTAAAAAAATCATATGATGTAGGAAATATTTTTAGCTTTCCAATTACTACTTATAATCAAAAATATGATCTTTATAACCCCACGTAAAAATTGTTTTTGTAAAACATATTATGTTTGTTTCATTTTTTACTTTTACATTAAATAAAAAGTAATTTATGTCATTTCCCAACCAAAGTAGATCCATGGGGTCCCAAAGTTGACCCATGGCTTGTCTTGGTCGGCAATGACACAACCAATGAGGGTAGGACATGTTTCAAGCTCATATTATTTTATTAAAGCATTATTTTTACCTTAAACTACACCAATTACCACTAATCGCGATTAAAACTTAATAAGTTACTATTCACCAAAAAATTATTTCAATCTCATTGAACCACATTTTACTTCTTAATTACAACCATGTATGTCGGATTTTTAAAATTCAAAATTCAATTATGGAAAAACTTCATTTAAACGGAAAAATCAGTTATGATAAGTACCACTTAGTGGTTTCACTATTCATCCAAAATTGATGTTTTTCAGAAAATTACCAAAAATCAACCATAAGATATATTTGATATTCCAAATTTAAAAATGAAGTATATTTTACAAAATTCAAAACATATAAGTCACATTAATTAATTTAATAATTAATTCCTGCTGTCAGAGCAAATAGCGTGTTTTTATGAAACAATAAGTATCAAAAGATTGACACCAATTTAAGTCCAATTTCAAACTGAAATTGATTCCAATGAACACCATTGGATTAAATGGTGAAAATATATTCTAATTTTACTTCAAAACCAATTCTAAATATAATATAATCATAAAAATAAATTAGATTAAAAAGCAGTTTTGATGTAAAATGCAGTATTTTTCACTATTCATTAAAAAATGAACATTGTCAGAAAAATACCAAAAATTCACAAAAAGTAAATTTTGATGTCCCAATCATAAAGAATAAGTTTATTTTGACAAAAATAGCTTATAAAATTTTCAAGAGATAGATTTAAAAAGGGTTTTCCATCATAACGCAGTAAAACAATCTTTTAAGAATATTAGTGTATTCCATGCTTAAGATTGGATTTATTTTCATTTCAAGCCTCTAAAACAGTATCTTAATCATTAATAGACAGAGATAAAAATATCTATTATTCATTACTTACTTGGGATGTTACATAGAAATTGGGAACATTTTAGGCAGGAACTAGTAATTGTCTACTCATATAGAAAAACACATCCATCATTTGATGTTGTAGCTTCTATATAGGGAAATATAAATTAGTATTTTTTTGTTCCCAATAGTCAATAAATGATTTTCTAGGCTTTGATAATGAAATTATATTTCAGTTTTCAATATTCATTTTCGTTTTCATGATTTGAATGAGAGATATTCAAAATTGGCGATGCTCTTATATATTTCTCAATGAATGACACAAATTTTTTATTAATTTTAAATGCATCAATTTTTTTAAAAAATTGATTATGAATTCATGATAACATAGGAAATTCATGATGTGTAATATTATGATTACAGTAAAATTTCATATATTTTTTTGGTATAGATTAAGTAAATCATGATTCTTATACACATTAGTAAAGAGTGTTTCTTCATATACATGATATCATGGATAAGTATGGGTAAGCTTGATATATCTATATATACACCCTAACATTACAATATAGTTGGACACCTAGATATGGGATATGGTTTACTCTTAGGAACATTCTTCGTGGATATGGACAAGAATGACTGGTATAGTAGCATTAGTTACATCCCCATAAACTAGAGTTTTTATATTTAGATATAAAGCATGATTTACCCCATGTGATGATGAATAAAAATTGGGATCCCAGAAATAGGATTTTAATGTTCAAGAGGAATTAAGTAAAACAAAACTACAACCCTTGGAATATCACATGGATAATCTGAACACAAGTGTGAAGGAGTTGTAAGAGGTGTTAATTGTTTCCATGTTCATGGTTCCAATAGAGATAAAGATAACATCATCCAGATCATATGATAAATACAATTTTATTTATGGATTTTTTTATTAAACATTATTTTTAAAGTTGGAAGAATTTTTTTAATTAGTTATCCCTTTATGGGTTTTCATTATGAAGACTATTATAACTTTTATTCATTCCACACACTCAATGGTTCTTAGTTTATTAAATAATAATTCCAAGTGAATTAACAACATACTTTAACCCATGAATCAATTTATAAAATTTTAACATAGGGAGTACTTGAACACTTCTATTGTGAATTTTGTAGTCTTTCAAGCTAGATTAGTGTATCAAGAGTTTAAGGGAAAAAAACATCATCCAAAATGTAATGTAATTCTTGTACCACTATATGATTAGAATACCTGACATGAAGTAGCTCTATATTCTATGAGTATATGTCATCCAAGGATAGTAGGAAATTTTTTATGTTCATATCTATTTTACAATCATGAAATTTATTACGGTCACATATTATGATCAATAATTTTTAAGGAATAGTATACTATATTCATTCAATATAAAATTTAAAAATATCAAAAAAAGTTAACATCATGGGTATAAAATTAAATTATATGTTTGGAGAATAGATTTTTTAAATAATAATAATTCTTTTTAAACTAATAGATAGAAATACTAAGAGGTGTTTTACGTTATATTAAAATGTGTACATTATCAATAATCATGGAAGGCATATGAGGAATTGACCAATTATAGAATGAATTGGTATTATGGAATAAAGGGAATTAAATAAGGTTTTTAAAACCCTAAATATTATTCCATAATGTATTGAAATCATGTTATAAAGAAATTATATAACAATAAATTGATACATAATTTTCGGGGACCAGTGTGTCATTTGAGAATAGATCTCATTATTCAAGATTCATATATTGGGAAATGTACTCTTTGTTCCTTTTTATTATGTATTATGACTTTTAAATAGGATCTGGGAGTGGAAGACTTGTACAATTTTTCAAGATTCACATTATTATATTTTTACTTCAATAGTCATATGGCCATTTTATTTCTTAGTTTAAGGGTCAGGTAATACAATCCATTGAAGTTTATATTTTAAATTCATATAAAATTGAGATATATATATGTGGATGTTTACCTTATAATTTTTTTTTGAGATAATCCAAAAATAAATGAGTAACTTAGTCTTATTATAGAAGGACTCAAGGTTGGTTAACATAGTTTAATGTCAATGAATATGAACTACATGATTCACATGATTAAGGTCACACAACATCAACCAACTATTATAAGGATTTAATGTCACATATCATCAAAAAAATATGATATGGTCTAATAATATAGGGTAAAACAAACATGATATTGATTATAACCCAATAATAATATATATTATATCAAAATTTATGTAACTTAGTTTAAGGTAGTTTTTCTTAGACTATATGAGATATTATATGAGAACTCAAATAGAGCTCTAAGAATAATAGTTCCCCAATTCCATTTGATTTTTAATTATGGTGATATAAATCATTACACGGTTTATTTAAATGATTAAATAATATTAATGAACATGTATATCAGGAATAATTACTATCCACCTTCTAATGAGGTATTCTACACTAATTATATCAAGTTGTATAATGATTTCAGGGCCTTATCCTCTGAATGAAAACATTTCTATAGTTGTGAATTCCAAATATGGAAACACTTAAATAAACACCAAGAACAATTTTCCTTTTAGAGTTTAATAAAATCATTATATATAACAATGAATTATTCTTATAATATCAAAATAATATATATATGAATGTGGCTACTGTGTAATATATATTTAAAAATGTGTTGCAGTCAAACCAATCCCAATCCAACCATGAGAGGGATGTGTTGGAAAAAATCCATTTGATGTTTTTCTATAGATTATTTTTCTTGAAAATTTATTTCCATACAATCGTTAGAAACATAATATGAATAAATATGTTAGAAATATTGTTTCTAAACTAATTTTTTTTTAATTCATTATAAGAAAAGTATTTCAGGAGTATTTTGTTGTTTTTAACATCATATAAAATATAAAAATAACATCTCATGTTATTATTATAAAATGTTCTTGTATTTGAAGATTATATGATTTAGAAATATGGGTTGTGAGGTAGAATAAATTCTACTCATAATAGACTACATTGGAAAGAAATTGGTTTGGGCTATTTGAGTTTCCAGTCACCATAGAGTTAGACCAATATGCCGAAATATAGCCTGTATATATGATTTAATGTAATTGGTAACAAGCGTAATCCATCCCCATGGAGTGTGAATGAAATACCACATAAAACATTAGTATCATGGAAGTATATTTCATGTGTGGGTTGATATGTGACCTACCAATATAATTAGGTCCCTATAAGATTTTAATGGTTTGTTTTATCAGTAATTGTAAAATATAAAATGTGGAAGTACATTGAGATGCCAAATGATGGATTTAAAAATGATAGGATCTATATTAAAATATGTGTCGACACAATAAAATAGATATATAAAGTTTTATTTATTGTCATTAGAAATCTTCATAGAAGTAGTTGTTACACTATAAGGGTGACCATATACTATTCAATGTACTTATAATTTCAAGATTTTATTAAATAAAATGAAATAGTTATACTTCATACATGTTTTAGATAATAAGTTCACAATACATAACAATAATATGATGAAGAGGGTGTTTTTTTATCAGAATAAATATTTTTATATTTCCAAACCTATATAAGATAACACAAAAAATGTAAAGGGAACCAAAAAAATTGGATTTATTAAATTGGATTTATTAAATTGTACATAGATCCTTCGAGAGTTAAATCTTAAGAGACTTTTAGATCATGTAAATATGAAATTGTATTATAGGGAAGCAGTCACCACTATAATATTTTATTTAGAACTCATAATATTGAGTAGTAGAATGTGTTGCAATATTTAAAATGAATGGAGAATGATAAATTTCACAAAATATTAAAGATAACAATGATTTGATGCAGTTATATTCATGGAGATAATTTAACCCAGATAGTATTATTTGATATATATGGGATTTAGTGAAACTGAATAGACCTTTAATTAAACCATTTCTCTATATATAATAATTGTATTAGTCTTTAATGGAGAGATTGATTTTGAATTTAACCTATCCCATGGTTTAAAAGTTGTTTGGTGAATTCAATCCAAATACACTGAATAGATCTTGAGAATATTGATAAGATAAAAATTTTCAAATGTAGAGTAGGGGATTGACGAAATGGGAACAGAATTACAAATTTCTCTATATACTAAATAACATAATAGTTTAGAGAAGTAAAACATTCCAATCTCCCTTTTTTGTAGGGAACATTTTATGATGCATTTGAGAAACACACCATTTAACATTATTTTAATAAAAATAACCTATGAAGAAGAATTTTATATTCGAAGGCATTGGGGAAACTTATCTTCATGGAAAGGTAGCATAATTTTAAAATATTAAAATGAAGGAGAGTTTGTGTGGTCTTTGTGACTCATTTATCATATAAAAACAAATTTGGTGTAGTTTTTTCATAGGATTTAGGAGGAAAAAAATGATTTCATATAAATAGTCATTGTATAAATACTACTATGTTGAACCAAGTAATATTCCATATGATTTTTACTACTCAAATCGCTTATATAAAGAAGATAAGGGTGATAAAATGAGTTCCACATATTTTGAAAAAAAAGATAAAACACATGATTTATAAGACATAAATATATAATTCCTTGTTCCAATCCCCATCTATGTATTCATCTTGATATATGACCATCATGTGGAATCAGAGTGTGGTGTTTAGGGAGAAAAGTTTATTATTTTAGATGCTTGGATGAAAAAATAATTGTTAATAAAAATTCTTATCAATTTTCAAATGATAATGTTACTAATTGTGTAATATAGTGATGTTGTAACATTTTTTGTCTTTATTTATAGAATTATCAATATCATATAAACCCATTTATGTGAATCTAGTTTACTACAAACATATAAATTTATGTTGGAAAACAAGTTTATTTTTTTGAAGCTCAAAATAATTATTCAGAAGAAAATATGAACGTAGTATAGAATAAGTATGAAGATTTGTGGATGATTGTGACCAAAATAGTTTATGAAACCATTGATCATCTAAAATGAATATTTTATGCAGTACTTTGTCTTGTATGAAATATTTATGATTTAAAAATAATTATATGGGTTCTAAGAATTATACATCTATAATTTATTGTGACATTTTAGATCCTGAAGAACAATATCAAATATAAATTTCTCTAGAAAACATATATAGAAATAATTTCACATAAAAAACGTTGAATGATTAAAATTAATCTAGATCAAAATATAACTATCGGGGGGAATTTATAAAAGAAATGAAAAAATTTACAACTAAATAGGATAATTATAATTAATAGGTCGATAAATATTTTCAATTTCTCTCTTTATCATTAATAGGTGAATGGAATGATTAATGGATAGATTCCACATTCTCACATAAGGTGTTTTAATGTAAAAAACCTTGTGAAAAAATTACCTAATAAATATTTTAAAATTTATTATGGGGACAATAATCTAAAAAAAACATAGATGGTGGTAATTGGATAGAATATTTTATAATGAAATTTCATAAAAATGAAATATAAATTTCAAAAGATGATGAATGTGCTGATTAAACCAATGCATATGATGTTGAGGATTGAAAGGATCTTAATGAATATACATTGGTGGCAATTATGTTAATACCAGAATATAATTGATATGATGATAAAAAAATGATGTTGAAGAAATTTAGATTTTCATGGGGAAAATGTATCAAAAATATAAATATTAGTAATCTAGTACAAATTCATTTGTCAGAGAGAAAATACATAGATAAAATGAAATAAGTCATTTAATATATTCATATTCATTTGGTGGTTACAATATTTTTCATAAAGTATTTCGTCATAATGAAACTAATTTAAACATAGGGGTTTAATGTAATATTCAGTAAGACAATTAGAAAAGTGGAATAAAATAGTTGGAAGTGAACTCAAACTGGTTAGAAAATCTAAATAGGTAGTGTTGTAAAATGAGGAAGTGACCATATAGATCAAGGTGTAACAACTATGACTATCTTCAATAAATTTTATCTATCAATCATGGATAAGTAATGGAATAAATTAGAATGAAACTATTTTTGAATTTTTTTATAATAATAAAGAGGTCTATATAAAGGGTTTTTGGATAGAGGATACACCTCAAACAATACCAGAAATGAAGATCCCATCATCAATATAAAATATGATAAAAATGTAGTCATTCGATATGGTATTGATAATGGTATCAAAATCATTGGCTCTATGAAATCCAAGGTTAGTGAAAAATATCATAAAAATATATTTTCTCTTATTTTATAGTCATTATCACAATCTTCTATGTGTGAGTGAATTTTGTGATTAGGGGAATAAAGATTAATTTGGTAAGGGGAGTATTGTTAATGGAATATATGGTTCAATTTTTTCTAAAGATGATATAAAAAATAAAATCTCTAATATATTAGTCAATAAATATTTGTACATTGACTAAGGAAGATGATGAAATGTTATGATAGAGGCAACATGGGAATAAAAGTCCAAAAAAACACATAGAAGATATGGTAAACTGTTATATGTCTTAATATATCCCCTTGATAATTAGTAGTAACCCCCTTTCATAGGAATATTTTAAATAGTTGAATCATGTTTTTAGTCTTATAATCCATGGATTGGAAATTATTCAAAATTTCTAAATCTTGTTCATTCTGATATTTTATTGCTAATGTCACCTAAATATTGACATAAAATAAGTGTTTATGTATTTTTGTTCATTATTTCATCATTTAGACATGGTTTATTGTGATTATTATCAAGAATTATGTAATTAAATTTATCAAATCATACCAAATGAAATATAGAAAATATTGACAAAAAATTCAGATGTGTTACAAAGAAAAATGTAAGGAATTTTGAGACACCAATGTAGAGTAATATAAAGAAAATTCATATTTCACATCAATTATCAATGGTGATAACTCATCAGTGTAATAATGTTTTTGAATGGTAGTACCACATAATGAATAACTTGGCCCTAACTATTCATGTTTTAAAGACAAAATTATATAGTTTTTTCATAGATGTTTTTCTAACAACAGTCTATATCTCAAATTGTGTATTGATATATGCAATTAAATAAACCACTTTATATGAAACTTGTTATGTAATAAATTATAAAATCAAATACTTTAGGGTTTTTTGACGTACGTTATTTATCCATAAGAATGAAAAGAATATATTGGTAATAGAACATGGGGATAATTGAATTAATTGAGGATATTAATCCACGATTAATTTTTATAGACATTATAACAAAAGGTTATAGAAAATTATCAAAACCATGAATATTGAATAAATGAAAAAATATATATTTTAAATATAGTTGATCATATTATATTTTTTAAATGAGTAAAATATATATAGAAAAACTCAGATTTAGTGGAGTAAGGTGAACAAGATGTCTCTTTCTTAGGGTGTTTCAAAAGGATATAGTGTAATTTGATGATATCTCAAAGGTTGAGGGAAACATAGATGGGAAAATATTATCATGAACATGATAAACCAGTCCATAAATGAAAAATAATAATATCAGTGGTGGCCCAAAAAATCGTTCAGATAATAAGCACGATATAACAATAATAAAAATCCATGTTATCTAATGTAAAACCATAATCCATTGAAAAATATTCCATAGATGAATGTTGTCTAATTTTGACACCTGAGATCCAATAAAAATTGTTAAGATAATCACATTGAATTATGTTAGGAGGACAACCTACCTGAATACAATCAAAACCAATTATTTTTTTATTAAAACAAAATCAATGAGTACAATAAGGATACAATGAAAAAATAATACCTTGTGTCCAAGGGATATTCCCAAGTTAAGGAAACCAATATAGAAAAAAAATTCACACCTAGATTGAATAGATAATATATTGTTATTTTTTGAGATTATTGAGATAATATTATTCAATGAATTTCAAATGGATATCATAACATAGTGATATAATCATTTCCTAGAATAAAAATCCTATATTTGTTAACTATATGGGTCTCTCATTCATGAAATTGAGATCCAATTATACTTTTTTATGAAATAATTATATGGTCGAGACATGAACTAAGGTCTTATTAATCATGAATTGTACAATACCTAATGAATATATGTATGTGTATAAAAGTGGTAGATCACAATCTATACATAAATAAGTATGAATGAGAAAAGATGATTATGTATACATACGTGATGATGATATAGACATTGGGGACTGAAGATTAATAAATAAATGATAATAATATTGGATTATATCGTGATGTCTCAAATTGGTGAAATATCAATTTTTCATTTTATATAATGTGATTGAAGGGGAGGTTGGGAAAATTATATCCTAAACTAAATATTCCTTAGAAATGAACAAATGGGTTTAAATGGATAATTATAAAGCAATTTATACTCTAGTGATTACTAAGAAAAAAATTCCAAAAAAATGATGAAGCAATTGTTGATGGTATGTCTATTTACATATAGACCACAAGATGGTTACTCAATAAGACTTACACAAGCACAAAAACTATTCTTTCCACCTTTCAAGGGGCTTTTTATCAAATCTACCCAAAACAAAATACACATTAAATGTTTTTTGAGGAAACATCTATATATTGATAAAACATTTTATTATGGGATATTTTATTATATATGTTCCCAAAAATAAAAATCTTTATTTTTAAATATTTTGATTGATTAGGTCTTTAGGATGAATGAATGCCTACCTTTGGAGTTATTTTATTTAATAAAAGATCATTTATTTCTAGAAAACATTAAAAAATGAATTCACAACATTATGTACTTTATAGATTGAGTAAAAAATAATTACTCAATATTATAGCCATCTGATATAGATGAACCACCAAAATTAATGAATGTGTACTAATGTGGTATCTTATGTTCCTATTATGTGTAATGTGATATAAATAACAAAAAATACCACATCTCATGGAAAAAGATTATTCATATAAAATAAAATTTATTTACAAATAATAATGACTAATAGTTTTTGATATTTTGGTATGTGACCAATTTAAATCATTTGGTTAACATCATGTCGAAAGGTCTACCACCGGTTTATTTAAAATAACATTAGTTAGCATTTACAGTCTAACTAAATCAATTATTTTTATGTATTAAGAAAAAAACCCCAATCCCCTATGATATTATCATTTTATGAAATGCATGTTAACTATATTAAATAACTTTATTATATTTCATAATTTTTTAATGATCCTCCAAGGAAATTCTATTTGGATGCATTAAAAAGCGTGGAGTATACACTGATGCTGATAATTGGGAGAACATGGAGTGGAGCTGTTGAAAAAGGGGGATCACCACTCAGAGGGATTGTATTTGAATGAAAATTTGGAATAACAGAGTTTATAATGATGACAATATTAAATGAATATAGATCAATTATTTTTTATCAAAAGGAAACATTCTTTTTAATATTATTTCTCACAATAATCTAGTATCGCATGATTTTATTTTTTTTGTTCAATGAATCATTAGTGAAATTTGAGAAATAAAATCATTTCAATTCAATTTAAAAAATCACAAATGTGGAGTATTTTTAAAAGACCATTTTGCGATTTGGTGTGGAATTTTTTTAATTGATTTCTTTAAGATATCCTATTTTTTTGGATTATAAATCTATATTGATGATTGAAAGTATACTAAAATGGTATTTGTTTTGTTATACGATGTGTTTGGTTGGATTATACTTTTATTTTTGAATATTTAGTAAGAAACCAAATTTTAGAACATCTTATTATTCAAAAATGATGAATTTATTGAACATTGTATCCTATAATTCTATAGTGTGTGTTAAAGAATTTGTTCCTATAAAATAAAAAGGATTTCATTTCCATATGCTATGTCCATATTTGAATCCATTAACCAGGGATGTATCTAACCAAGATTAAAATGATATTTAACGATGGAGAAATATGTGTGATAATCAATGTAGAACCTCAATAATGTGGGAGATGTTAATATCTTGATTTAGGGTGTAATCATGGGAGATTATAACATTTTTAGGGAAATAAAAGAGAATAGGGGATGGATAGGGGCTTATGGGATTTTATTGGTCTGTTTTAGTAGGTCTTGAGTCATATACAAGGATTCTATAAATTTATATGTGAGTAATGGGAATAAAATATTATGGGCTACACCGTGATATATGATTCCATGATGTAGAATGATAAGATGACGTTTCATAAGTATTTTTAGTGGAAAATTCTATAGAAAATGGGATTAGACCATAAAGGGGTCATTATTTTTTTAATTCAACTGGAATATCATTGTCTCTAATTCGATTTGTATTTGGGTACATAAAAAGAATGTTATATAGAGGATGTCCTATAAAAATAATGATCATTAAAAATGAAGGATATATTTTTAGTGGAATGGATGATTTGATTATTTCTTTGAATATAATATATTTTTGTTCTCTAGAAAGGGAATTTTTTATCTCATTCTATGTATTGATTTTGTTTTATGAAATCATATAGATATCATGACAGTGTTAAATTATGCGATATTTTTGGATCTGGTAAAGAGGAGACTATCTCATACTATAATTTTTTGATTGAGTTGTCATTATACATAATATTATAAGGTGATATGTAATATGATGTAAATGAAAGAAAATTTATACATTTTAGAGAAGAGATCATGTTGTACTGAAGTATTTAAAGCCGATCTAGAAATCTTACATGGGAATTCATGTTTTAGATTTATGGGATTTAAATTTACTTTAATCGACCTTAGTCACTCAAATTTTGTACGGATGAAACATGAGATGATCTCTAATGTTAATAGTAAAGATAATTTGATCCTAACACATTAATCCATAGTGGGTTTTTCAATTCCATATGAATATACCCAGCATCTTGAAAAAATAAGAAAATTGATGATACATTTAGATTGAGAAAGTATTTTCTTAAAAATTTAGGGAATTATAGAATTATAGGTATTTTGGAAATCTGAATACGTTAAATGAAGATGAAATTGAATATAATATTTTTCAAATAAACTCATCATATTAGGAATAGGAGAAATACATTTCCATTTTCAGTACATTAATTTTCTAAAGATGAATGAAATAAAAAGATTAGTGAGAACTTCTATATGATGAAAGATTGTGATATATTTAAATCCATTGATCATTGTGATTTTAGAGGGTCATTGTTACAACTATAATATTTAAAGACAAATATATTTTTTTAACATTTTTTTACTTGGTGTATAATCACAATTTCATTACATGGTACATTTATTATATTTTTTGGGAAAACCCTTCATAATATATATTTTTTATTTTCTACTTTAGTATATCATATAGAGAATGAAATTAATAGAAATAAGTGTTCCACGTATTATGTGAACACTCTCAAAGTCAACGATTAGTGAATTTAAATTTATAAATCACAGTTTTAAGACTCCTATTACGGTATTATTTATGATATAATTTCAATAGGATATAATGGAAATTAAAAAGGTATAGAAATAGATAACAATTTTTGCATGGATTTACAGTATTTTATTGTTTTGTCACTATTTAACATAATTTAATATGGGTCATGCAATAAGTGATTTTTATAAAAAATACAGTCTACACATTTCTAGAAAATATACATAGGAGGATAATTTTTTCCTAATATATATTAGAGTAAGAAGATTCTCCATGGATGTTTCAAAATAAATTCATTATTTAATGTCCAAATACTAAAATATGAATCCATAACACTAGGAATAATTTAAGAGAAATAATAATTTTATCCTAGTATAGGTTCCTACATAACACACACAATTACATAGAACATTCTCTTACGTAAGGCATTTGAGTTATAAAAAAACACTCTATTTAGTTTTATGCCATTCAAGTGAAACAAAAACCAGGAACATCAACATCATTTTTAATGGAATCAAATGTTTTGTAGAATATGGTCTTAGAACGAAGTCTTTTTTATTATATATTCAATGAAAATATGAAATTGAATAAAAGAAATAGATTCATCTCAGAGATAGGATTAGGGGGAATAATCGATGTAAATGAAGAGGTACAAAGATTGGTTGGTGATCCCTAAATATAGGGATTATTTTATATTAACATAGTATTATGTAAAAATTACAATATGTTTGGGGTATTAGATAGATTTTTCTTTTACTAATAATAGATTGGTATCATATAACTAACCCCTCTATATAGTTTTGATGGTCATAAAACATCTACCATATTTTATATAGTTCAAAATAATGTGACAATGGTGAAAGTAACAAATATATTAGGGTAATATAATGAGGTTCTTTATACTATATATTTTATAATAATTGTGATTGTGAATAAATTAAGATAAACCTGTTTTAGTAACAAATTAAGTGGGAAATCCTAACATGTTTAGAGAGTTCTCACCAACACTATTTTATTTTTTTGCAACAAATGGAATGAAAAATATGGATAGGTTTGGTAGTCTATATGTCACATTGTATCTTATAACAATAAAAACCCACGTATATTTATTATGCAGTTTAAAATTTTTATCCTAGTGAAAACCGATAAATTATTGAAGTGGAAATTCACATCGAAATATTTAATGGATGTATCTCTTCCGTGATGATTAGGTGTCTCAAAAACACTCCATCATAAATATTATATAAGATGTTACTTGTCTGGCCATATATCACGTAGTTTAACATCATAAAACTAGAATGTAGTTTTCATACATATTATGACTGTCTGGTAAAAACCGTTATATAAATTGTTTTTCTCCAATAAAGACCATGTAAAAAATGTGATAAACTATTCATAGAATTGGTAAAATTAATTTTGGTTTAAATACCTAGAATAATTAGATATTTGTCTAGAATTTGATATTGGGTCCAATTTGGTGATTCAAAGAATCACTATGTTTCCAAAATATATATTAATGAAGGAACATATAGTTCATGTAAATAATATTTTTTAGCCATAGTTTGGGTTATCCAAAACACCATAGTTAACATTAGATCAATAATAATTGCATACCTATATTATTTACATTTTCTCATTTCATTATTGAGCACTTATATAGGGGATGGTCTATTTTAGTCTCTGATACATGGAATAAGTAATCATCAGTAGTTTATGTCTGGAATGTAGGTCCATATGTCATTCAATTTAATATCATGTATGTACGTGAAAGGTGGTACATAATTTGTGATCATATAATAAGGACCTTTATATAAGATATTTTAATAGATATTACAGATACAATTGATGAGAATGATTTTTCTTAGTATAAGACCCATTAAATGAAACTCACCATGATTTAACGAGCCATAATATCAAGAAAAAGAATGTATTTTATATTATATTAATGATGGACCAAATATAGGGAATCCATACATCACAATAAATCCCATCATATGGTAATCAATCTACATATTGATCTAATTGGAATGGTTATTCTTTGGTTTTCATTATAAGTTAACTAATAGGGAATAACAGGCTTTGGGAATCCATCATAGATCCAGTCATATATAATGGAATTATGCATCATCATTAGACTATCCTGAATATACTAGAATGTTATATATGAAATAGTACATATAATTTAGCTTTATTTCATGTAAATAGTAATTTTAAACAACATGATAAATGTATACAAACTGTTACATTTGTAGTTAGATCAATTGATTCATGATTATAGCTTGAATAATGAATATGAGAATCACAACATATCCCTTAATAATTTTAATCGTGTCACACATAGTTTTAATTATATGTGGGAATTGTTATGTTCCCATGTGGCATTAGGTATAGTGCCTCTAAATGAGAGTTATTAAATAGAGAATTTTCATTCATAAGTTCCCATTCATTCACAAAAAAAGTTAGCAAGAAATGAATATTATACCGAATTCACCCACATAGATGTGTCAAATAAATTGGTCTAGTAAAAAATGATTTCTTCTTAGTATTGAGACATTAATGGAGAATCTTAAAAGGATAGGGATATATAATAATAAGATATTTTTTTATGGAATTACAGATAATATTCACATAATGGTAGGGATCATACATAGACATAGCTCTCATATATGTAATTTAGATCACAAAATGTGGGATTATCTATATACATTATGATCTTGAATGTTGTAATAGTGGTTCGGTTGTTTAGGTTCATGTAATAGGGTCTTTAGATGTGTCATACTAATCTTCCACATGTATAAAATAATAAGGTTTCATTATTATGTCAGACCAAATAAGGAATAAAAATGTTTAATTAATGGTTCCGTGAATCAGGAAATTTCATGGATTATATATATATATATATATGGTTATGACTAGGATAAAAGATTCGGTCCTCAATAATTTTACCATGGAATGGGAATGAATCCATACCTCATTCTTTTTTTGATTATATTTTTTCTTTTTTGATGATGAAAAATAGACTTTGAAAACATATATCGAAAATTCATAAATAGATATGGTTGTCATGCCTAGAGAGCGAGTTTCACAAATAGAAATATCAAATTATTTTTTAAGACCATGTATGGTTGAAAATATATCATTATGTTTCAAATCATGAAAATTAAAATATGGTATTTTATATTTTTTGTTTATGGAAAGGGAACCCATCAAAAGTTACATAACATTATTATGAATTTAATATATTTATAAAATCATATATAATGATAGGAAGATATTTTTTTTAGATTTCAATTATGGAGTTATGATTTTATGTCATACAATATAACATCATGCGACCAGGTCATTTATGAACCTGATGTAAAATTATTTAAAATATTTAAGGAAAAACATAAGATTTATATTGGAAAAAATATGTGAATCATCCTTTATGGTCTGAAAGTATTATCTTTTGGATTAGGCCTTGTATATTTTATATGTTCGTTCAAATTAAAAATCAACATTCTGAGGAATTTTCCATGGTATCATGGGGGTTCCCATGCACAGTTCCAGCTCCCCTTTCATGATTAAGCATAGTTAACATTATTTTCTTCTACATAGGTAATCTAGTTATGATGAACTACTCTGTTTCACAAAAATTATAGAATTCATACATCAATTCATGCATGTTCATCTCATTGGATCTAGGACATCTAATCCTCAAATAATGGATTTTAGATTATGAAGTAATGATAATGATTTAGGGATTTTATTCGTAAGACTTCATATGTCCAATATAAATGTGAATATAGGGTTGATTATGTGTAAGAATATGTTGCGGTTTGAAAATCGTAGAACGGATATATTAATTTCTAAGTAAAAGGATTCTATTGTAATCTCACTATCTCTTAAAGTATGTTATTTGAGGTGCTTTAGGAATAATCTATGTATCTATCTACCAATTTGTAACAATTGGATTAATGGTTGGACTTAATAATCTATTATTGATACAAATAAATAAATCATGGATCGTTTAGGTTAAATATAGGTAGTATTGGAACGTTGATGGAATGAATTATCCATGCCTTTTAAATTTTTGTGAAAGTTTAGTCCCTGATAGATGAGCACTGCATGTTCCTATATGGATTTCCCATATGTCAGTAAGTGTCTTCAGTCTGTGAATGAATAAGGAGATAACCATATAAAATCATCGTTTGTTGATTACTTTTAAGGATTTTTGGATATTCTAAATGATGGAATATGATACCTATGGCCACAAATGTTCTATCATAGCTTGATTTTATAAAAGTATTAATCACATGATATAGTATAATGTTGACAAAATCCTTCCAACAATGGTTTTGGATTGTGATAATATAGGCTCACCTTGATCAAATGTGGAATTGATTTGATTAATTTCATTTATTTCATTGTTGATAAATGAGGATATCATCATTTAATGAAAAATAATGATTACCATATAATCTTGGTATTCATCCATTAGGGATATAGGTATATTATCCAAATTATCAGAATCAGTGTTCTATGAATGTGGGATGTGAGTTAGTGTGGGATATATATAGAATTCTGTCATAATCAATTATACAAATTCATGAAATGAAATACATTATTAATTTTAATAGAATAATCAAATTTAATATTCTTAAATAAAAACTCTAATTTTCCATTGATGATCATTAAGACTACCGATATATGTATTACATACTATAATCTCATAACGAGGGCTTGAAATTATTCATTATTTTTTGTGCTTCCCTCTAACAGTTTAATGTAATGAGGAAGAACCTCATTCTCATTCAAGAGAAGAATAATTGAAAATCATTATTTTATTGATCATTGAATATTCTATTTTTATTCTTGAAGCGATCCTAGATACACTAGGGATATAAATGCCCCATGTTTAATTTAATAAATAATGAAATCCCCTTAACCAAGAATCTCAGTTTTCACCAGTTCAAATTCTGGGGTTGGTTACACTATGAAAAAATCTACAAAAATTACTCCCTTTATTTCAATCAGTGACATGAAATAAATTTTATGAAGTTACAAGATGACTGAAAAGTATTTTAGTGATACAATTAGCATTAGGTGACTAATTATATACGTAAATAAATCTATGTGAGAGAGTTTGTGGAAATTATGATGTTATTGGTGGTGTTTAATCTTTTTCACCATAAAAATAAATGAGTTGATGTTCTAGTGAACATATATCAATTGGGATACAGTATCTAATATTGTCTTTAGATATAATAGATATTGTTCTTGTTGGACCCAAATGATGTTAATACCCTATGTGGGTGATTAGGCTATAGTAATGAAAAATAATACGTTGAAAACAACATAGTTATCTATTTTATTGGAACAATCATCCCTATGTCTTAGTAGGTCATTAGAGTGATTAAAAAAATTAAATATAACACATAAATTGTTTTTACATGGTCCACCCAAATTGGCCAATCCTAGGAGAATGCATTAAAATTAACCTATTTCCTCTAAGCTCTAAAGAATCCAACATAACTATTGTAATTTCAATATTTTATAAGATAATACTATTGTTTTAATACAATGGGCAATGAAATTATCATTATTATTTGTACACTAGGTGAATGCACTCCACCTCATAATGTCATATATTTCTTCGATGAATTATAGATAGAATAAAAAAAATAGTGGATTAACAATATGTAAAACCATATTATTTTTAAATAACATTACACTAAACATATATTAAGAAACAACACATAACACCACTCTTTATTCTTCTTTATGGAATTTGGATCGAATTATCCACTAATCTCTTTTTTCAAATTATGATGAAAGAGAGTACAATAGTATCTCACATGGAAATATATTTTAATTCATATCTGTAATACAATTTCAACATTATTCAAACTATTTCTCATGTGATTTCAATTTTATTATATATATATATATTATTTATTTGTTTAAATATCACATCCATCATTTTTTAAATAAAATTTATTATTGAAATAGTGTAGGTCAGATTACAACATTCTATATTACGAATAATGCCCGCCAAATTACAATAATCCTTAAATAAAGTAATTTTAATCCAAAATTAAAATCCAAAAAGGTCATCTGATGAGAGTAATTTTAACAATATACTTGTTCAATTACATCGTCCACCATGAAACACAACACAAGAAAAAAAATGTAGTAAATGGATTTCTTGATGACTTGAACCCACAACCTTCCCCTTACCCCAACAAACACTTACCACACCAGAAAAAATTATGGGGATTTTTAAAAATAAACACATCATATATTATACCAAAGTCAAATTTATCACCTCCGTATTATGTGATTTTGTGTGTATGGTCAAGTGGAGAACCCAAAATTAACCATAAAAAATGGATTAAAATACTCAAAATATCATAGAATGCTCATCTATGAGACTTGAATTGATCATATAAACTCTAATAATGATTATGGAATATTAATATTTTAGGTCATAAATTATAAAACTTAAACTATTGTTGGGAAACTGAATGAAACCTAGTGAACTAACTATTTAAATTCTGAGGCTTAATTCAACCACATGATTTTCTGGTAAATACCATATGAAGGTTAATATTAACCTTACAATGTTTCAACCCAGTATTATCACCAGTTCACACCAACCATTTGTGTTTATGAAACAATATTTTGAGGACACGATCCAACCATATGTAGATGTGAAAAACCCTTACAATTTATGTACAAAATCCATATATAAATTGGCACAAACAACATTTTTATGTAACTACAGCCTCTCTCAAACCAATGAATTATTTTTTAAAACTCATTCATATTTATAATTAGTCATACTGTAACAATATTTTTTGAAAAATCTTTTATCAATTATAATATTAACATCACACACCAATGTATGATACTTTTATAATTTTATCCACATTATTATCAACAAACACAACCCCATAGGTATTATAAGTGATGTTTTAGAATGACATTTTACTCATGGAATTATTAAAGTCATAAAAATATATTTATTAAATGAACCTAAGTGAAAATATTGAAAACCCTATATCATCCCAAAAACCTAGCCTAAACCTCATTAGATCAAGGAGATTATCAATTATTCAATTAATAACCACTCGAATTCAAGAAATATCATCTAAAAAATATATCTCCCTCTTTTTTCAAAAATTAGGTACATTTTATGTACCTCCCATCACACCATAACTGTAGATTCTCATTCATTTTATTCATTTCTGAGAATTATTTCTTCTTGCTGAGGTTTGGTTAAATTACCGATGATAATTTTTTTATTTTTGAGATTTTAGGTGAGTTTTGGCCCTATACTCAAATAGTGTGCACAAATGAAAGAGAATTTGTGTGACTATATAAGGATGAGGGTGTTTCCATTAAATTGTTTTTGTAATGTTTCACATATAATTTTTATCACAGTTTGGGAAAAAATATGTGATTCCAATGAGAAACCCCATGCCCACTTTTTTATAACAAGGGAAAAGAGAATGACATTTACATAGTTAAAAGAAATATTGTTACATATATTCAATGGTTTATATATATGTTTACCAATATATGGTGCATAGTTGGTGCATGGTTTCCCAAACCTTGAATTACAACCATGTCAGTATCCTCCTCCACTTATTGGGTGTGCATAGTTGGTGGATGATTTGGAAAAATGTGCTTCTAAACCATGCATCCTAACTAGTTTCTTAAAATCATTAATTTCAATGTTTTATCTCCCTTATATTTAACCCATTTTTGGTTTCCTATCTCCAATATTAACATAGGCCCTTCAGGGGGATTCCAAAACCCAGTGTCTATAGTTTTCCATCCCCTATGGATGATCTTATTATCTTATATGTTGGGTTTCATGGAGTTTTTGGAATCCTTTATCCTCTTCTTAATATTCTATCATGATTCATTGGTTTTTATTGGGAGGGTTCTCTCATGGATGATCCCGGAAGGCTATGGTTGTTGGGTGGATTCAGTTCCTTTGATTCTAGGGTGTGTTGATTTTCTTTTGGGGAATGTTATTAATTATTATAATGTTTCCTCTCATCTTCACATCAGTGAGGTATGTGATTCCCTCCATTTTCATTTTTAATCATGTATTTTAATGCTTGAAATTTCCCAAATGGTTTCAAATTTTAATGTTCATGCTTTTGGTGTGTTAGAATAAATTTTTTGTGGTGTTTTAAATATGGATAATTGGTATAACTGCACATATGTAATTTCCGGAAAAATTGATGTGACTAGAAGGGAAAACTACACGTACCCAAAAGAATGTTAAAACATCAGCAACCACAAGCCCAAATAGCTCCTGCAACCCCAAGATAGTAGAAACCGGATTGATCTCTAACCTGCACCAAGTGACCTGAAAAACAGTTTATATATACGTAGGGTGAGTATAATAGTATACTCAGTAGGATCTTCCCCGAATCATCTTGTGAAAAAGTAAAGAAAGCATGCTAAATCACAGTGATCAGCAAGTGAAACTAACTCGTCACCAAACAGGTATACTATGTTTTTAACCTCACCATGGATACTCTCACTGAGTAACTCATACAAGAATATATCATATAATAAAGAATATCATGGGTAACTTTCTACTACTTCCCCACTAGTTTGCCGCTTTTCCCAAATGACATACGTCACGTGCATCTCTCTCCAAATGCTTGCATGTATACACTTGGGCTATGCTCCACAATCTGCACCAGATGCACCACAAAGGCTTGCCCGTAGACACCTCAGCAAAGCACCACACCATCCTCACAACCAGAAGTGACTAGGTAGTTTCCGGGAGCCACCAAAGCTCGCGTAACATGTATCATACTTGGGGTATTAGACCTCAATCCATTACATCCCATACACCGAGTAAGGATCCTCAAACAATCACAGCCTATACACGTTAAACCTATAGTATTCCATAGGATACTATATCCAGAATATATGTGTGTGAATAACCACAATCCATTATAGCCCTCTACACACATCTATGGGGAAAACTAACCGTTGTGCCAAATGGAACTAGTATCTAACAAGATAAGAGATAGGGGTCAAAGGGGGTATTCATCTATATATCCTACCACCAGAATGATGTGGAAAACACCACACAGGGCTTAGAGTCCCGGGGGTGCTGGTTTCCCTTACTGATAGGGTGGAGTAGCATATAGATACACAAAAAAGTACAGAATATATTATAACTCACAACCACACTATGGGAATAACCTAGTCTTAGACACAATTGTAGCTAATGTCTCTCAAACTCTGGGCCGCCACTCCAATAAGAACATAACCATTTAAGGGATTTATTAGATTACTTCATTCCCTTTTTATCAAATTACGCTGTACGTTAATTAATTCTTCAAACATAAATCAACAGTGAACAATTCCACATTGAATTCCATTAACATCACATCCAAGAACCATTGTCCCTTGAAAATTTCTCAACCTCATCATTTAGTTTCAACAAACTAAAACCTCATGGGTTAACATCATTTAAACAAAAATTCATTACAAAATAACTTTCCCATATTCACAGGAATTCTAGAAAAAATCTTATTCTACTAAACACAAGGGGGCACAACATGATGAGTAAATGTACTACCCGTCGAGTCTCTTCCATCCATATAAAGAGCATAGACCCATTCTTCCTTGAGAGGCTAAACACAAAAAGCACATCGCATACCCCGCGGGTCTTCTCCTCCCTTAGAAGAACGGTAAGAATGACCATCTGACTTGAGTAGTGGGGAGAATATAATGAATATAAACAACCAAACAAGGCACTAAGCATCCAAAAATCACATCAATACCATTCCATCATCCCTGGTGTCCTCCCTGACATCCACATGCATAAACCTATGCATCTCACCCCTCCAGGTGTCATCCATTGCAACATCCCCAAGGCCTCCATGCCCCCATATCACAACATCCATCCTGGATCACATCACAGCACAAGCAGCAAGAAAGTGAACATCACATAAAATTAGGCTCTTGGCCCTTTAACAAGGCATCTAGCCTTCAAAAAATATGCACCAAGAGATTTTAGGTTTACCGACCAACTAAATTAATCACGTACATTGGCATCAATTTGATTAACATCAATTACGATGAACAACCACAACAACAACCACTGAATTGGTTTACATGCGTCTTTTTTATCCAATTAATTATCAATTAATTCCGGATTTATGTTCTTTATCAATTTAATCTAGAACAACATGATAACAAACATGAAATAGATATCTCCCTATCTAGAAAATCAAGAGGCAATCCATTATCACGGTACAAAGCCACAACATGTGATCAAACCAATTCTTTTTATTAGGTTCAAGTATTTAATTAAGTCAATTCCATCGTGATCCAAGGGGCTAAATCTTGCTAACTCTACGATTGCACATAAACAATTAGAGAATCCATGAATCCCCTCCCTCAACGGTTTTCGAGGAAAACCACAACGGTCGAAGAACACCCAAGAAACCGGGCCAATTCTCTATGAATCCTCCTTAGATCTCATCTCCTAACACAATCAAGACCAAACATCTTCAATTCAATATCCACACACTTAGATCTAACCATAACGAGCATAGATCTAGGAAACTAATGGGAGATGAAGAGTAGATCTAAGAAGATCTATTAATCCAATTAAGAATGATCACATACTTCATGAAACCGGCTTCTATTCTCTAAGAGAAGCATCCGGATTGCCTCAAAAATACATGGGAGAGGTTCTTATACCTCCAAGTGTGGTTAATCATAAGTTATGGATGATTAGAGGCTTAAACGAACCATTTAGAGGCAAAAGAGTTCAGATCCAAAATTTGAGGATCTGACTATATGTTCCCGTAGGGTTAGTCTGCACGGTTTAACAAATCGTGCGCTAACTGTGTGTTATCTTCAATATCGCCAAACACTCCTCGCGTAGTTAGCTCTCACAGTTAGACAAACTGTGCACTAACCATGTGTTAGCCTCTGCCTCCAACACCAACCTCGCACGGTTAGGCTGCACGGTTTCTGGAAACCGTGTGCCAAACGTGCAAAAACTATCACCCTTTATCATTCCTTTGAAGTCCACCCGAACGCACCCCCAAGACACCTTGACCTCCCAGAACACCTCTAGGACCTTGTTTTCACAAATGAATGGACCGGAGAGGTCCGGGCCATTACATCAGATACCTGTCAAAACATTCTCGTCCTCTAGAATACAAAACCCACCAAAAGATAAAACAAAACAGTGTCTAAACAACCACCCATTGAGATACCTCTCAAAGGAGATAATGACAACAAAGCAACAAAGGCTCCCATATCATAAGAATTAAATTTTCACAACCACATATGTTACCTAAAAACCTGAAAAGAATTAAACATCAAACAACTCTGGGTACTGAGCATGTATCTGTGACTCCTGTTCCCAAGTACTCTTTTCCATGCCTTCGTGTCTCCAAGAGACACGAATTAAAGGGATAGAACGCCTGTGCAACACCTTCTCATTGAGTTCTTGGATCTCCACATGTATCTCCTCAATTGTTGCATCATCATCAACATTGATCTCTCCCAAATAAATGATGTGAGGGTCGTCATGAAGAAAATGATGGAGCTGTGATAAATGGAAAACATTATGTATTTGACTCATCTGAGGGGGATGTCCTACTCGATGCACCACATCTCCAACATGAACTAACACCTTGACCGGCAGGACAAACCGGGGAAAATATTGCTTCTACAGTAACACCATCGCTGCCCAAGACAGGGAGTCACCTTAAAAAACACATCATCCCCAACATTAAATTCTAAGGGTCTTATTATTTGATCGGAATATGATTTTTGATGATCTTGCACGGTCTTCATCCTCTCACTAATCACATGAACCATCTTCTTTGTATTCTGTACTAGATCTGGTCCAAGAACTGCTGATTCTTTGACCCCAGTCCAGCACAACGGAGAACAGAATGGCCGACCATACAAGGCTTCAATGACGCCACACCGATGGTGGAGTGAAAACTAATATTATAAGAGAAATCCACCAAGGGTAAGTGCCTCATCCATGACCCTCCCGAATCGAGAACACAAGAGCGTAACATGTCTTCATGATTCATGATAGTTCACTCTGTCTGACCATCTATTTGAGAATGAAAAGCAGTTTTAAGGCATAGTTGAGAACCAAATGAATGTTGGAGACCTCTCCACACCCTGGATGTCAAAAAAGGATCTCTACCAAAAATGATTGTCCTTGGGACTCCATGAAGTCTCACCACCTCCTCTAGATACTTCCTCGACAAAACCTCCACTGAGATTCACTCATTGATCGCTATGATGTGGGATGATTTTTTTATATCATCCACTACTACCCAAATAGCATCATGTCCTCCGAGAGCTTGAGGATAACCTGTAACAAAGTTAATTGTGATATCCTCCCACTTCCACTAAGGAATCTCTAATGGATGAAAAACACCACCAATAACATGATGTTTTACCTTCACCTTTTGGCAGAATAAACATCGAGACCCAAACTCTGCAACCACACATTTCATCCCAGGCCACCAAAAATGACTCCTCAAGGATTGGTACATCATTGTCATGCCAGAATGTACCGCTGAGGGCGAACAATGGAACTCTCTGAGAACCATCTCACGCATCACCAAGGGAACAAAAATCCTTCCATGATACAACAATCGATGTTGATTTTCCACCGACCGACCATCGGGGGCCTCACCAAAAACAACTCAGTATCTCTAGACCTCCACCTCAGGATCCCCCAACTGGGACGCTTCCACCTTCTGCATTAGGGGTGAATGTACAACCATCTGAATAAGAAATCCTCTACCCCAAACATCTCCCATATCAGATGCAATGCTGACAGTTCTTACATTACTCTCCAGGAATCACCGGATTCATGCACAGCATCACTATGCGACTTTTGGCTCAGTGCATCAGCTACAAAGTTCCCCTTTCCAGTCGAATATGATATTTCGAAGTCATATTCCTATAAGAACTCCTTACACCGACACTATCGTAAGTACATGTCATGCTGGGAGAAAACATACCTCAAAATATTATGATCGGTGAAAAACAAAAAGTGATCACCAAGGAGGTAATGTCTCCACAACATCAGAGCAAACAACACAACTGCCAACTCAATTTCATGGGTGGAATAGTTTCATTCATGACGATGAAACTTTTGAGACCCATAAGAAACAACTGACCACTTCTGAATGAGAACACAGCCTAACCCCAGCAGTGAAGCATCTCAGAAAACATCAAACTGCACTCCACCAGCTGTAAGGCAAAGGACGGGTGAACTTACAAACTTTTATTTTAGATACTCGAATGCTGCCTGAAACTGATCAGTCCATATGAATGCCTAATCTTTATTAATAAAAATAGTCAGAGGAGTTGCAACTCGGGAGAAATTGCTACAAACCTCTTGTATTATCCTGCGATACCAAGTATACTTCGCACCTCTGACACAGTCATGGGGGCTGCCCAAGACACAACTACTTCTACCTTCAATGGATCTGTAGATACTCTCTATTGGGAATCAACATTCCACAATAAATGGACTTTTCGAGGCCAAAACTCACACTTAGACAACATCCTGAATAGTTGATGTCGACGAAGAACTCCCAAAACGGCTCGTAGATGCTCTGCATGCTCCTCATCAGATGAAGAGTACACTAGGATGTCATCGATGAAAACTACCACGAAATTTTACAAGAACTCGCAGAACACAACATTCATTAAACCCATGAATACAACTGGAGCATTCGTCATGCCAAACTTCATTACAATGAATTCATTATTCCCATGACAACAGTGGAAATCAATCTTCAGAATATCCTCATCCTTCACACACATCTGATGATAACCTTACCGCAAGTCGATCATTGAGAACCTACATTCACCCTTCAGTTGATCGAACATGTCATCAATCTAAAGAAGAGGATATTGATTCTTTATTGTCTCTTTGTTTAAGCGACGACAATGGACACACAACCACAAACTGTCATTGGCTTTTTTCACGAATAGAACTTTTGTACTCCATGGTGACAAACATGGTTGAAGAAAACTGCACTACAACAGACCATCAAGCTGTATATGCAGCTCTTGTAACTCATAATCATCCATCTTATATGGTGACATAGAGATAGGAGACGCTCATGGTTGTTGCTCGATCCCAAACTCGATCTCTCGTCGATGGGGTTGTGCTACAACCTCTTCTGGAAAGACATCAAGGTACTCCTCTACAACCCTAGGAAACAAAAATTGCTGAACCTATGAAGAACACAACATCATCATAGCCGCCATGGACTATAAGAATAGAATACAACTATGACCCATCTGAGGATCTCGCTCAAAAAAACACTTGTTCCCCATCTGCACCATGGAAAATAACCTTCTTCATGAAGCAATCCACTATAGCCTACATCGAATACAACCAATCCATTCAAAGGATGACATCACATGGTTGTATTCGTAAACATAGGAAATATCCCCAAGAGCAGTGTCACCCCAACACTTGCTCACAGTCTCTACATACTTCAAACAAGTCAGCTCAACCACCAACTGGCGTAGTCAACGCCAAGGGCACTAGAAGCCTCTATATATCAAGTACCAATGCATGGAAAATAGAAGATGATATGAAGGAGTACGCCACTCCTAAATCAAACATGGCATACACAAAGGTACAAAACATGCAAAGGGTACCTCGAACGACATCTGGCTCGCCTGGTGCTGGGAACGCTAGAGAATGAAGCTGACCACGACCTCCACGGCCTTTCTGACCCTAATGACGACCACCACCATGGTCTCGCACTGCACTCTGAGGATGGGGAGCATCATCTGGTTGTCCTATGCCTACCCCATCCACCCTCTGCAGATCAAAAGATGGTGCAACTGGCTGCTGATGCCTCTACATAAACTGCCTCAATGGAGGGACCTAGATTGTAACACCAGGTGCACGATGACTTCTTTGAAAGGTTGGGAACTCCCACTTCTGATGACCACAACCACCACAAGAAAAACCAGAGCCTGATCCCTTGGCATAGGCCTGCTAGTTTCTGCCTCCGGAGAAATGAGATGTGAAGGTCTGGGACCAACCCCTGTTGAACAGAAACTCTTCTGCCCTGAAAACTGGGAACCCCTGACCACAGCCTTGATTCGTGAGGAATCATGTCGATCCCCCTCTCTTGATGATCCAGTACTAGCCAAGGTACTCTCAACAACCTCTTCCATCTCTATCACCTCAAGATATGTGTTTAACATAAATCAGGTGACTTGACTCTAGATCTCTAGATGCAAAGCCTCCTCAAAATTCCTCGCCCTAGCATCCTCATCTGGTAACAGGTCCAAAGCATATCGTAAAAGGTTCCTGAAATGGATTCCAACCTCTCGAAAAGTGGAGCTCCCTTGTTGAAGGATAAGAAGCTCCTGGCGACTAGACACCTTCAAAGTCGTTGAAAGCAACTCGGTTTTAAACCTTCCTCAGAACTCCTCCCATGAGATCGCTGACTCCTCATGATCCCCAAGGAACAATAACCACCACTGCCTTGTTGCTCCAAGCAACATCATCACAGTGAAGGACACCCAGTGCTTCATCTGAGAACGGATCAAACTGAAGCCTATATAGACCTACTCCATCCAGTATTCCGTGACTGCATCTGAAACGGAGCCCTCATACTTATGTAGACTCTGATGATGAAACTCTTGGAGTGTCATCCTCCATGTGTCGTCATTGTCAACATCTACCCTGAGACGATCTGCAAGAATAGCCTGGTGGACATTTTTTTCGCAAACCTGATGAGGATGTAGACCTAGAGCCATACATATAAAATTAAAAACCCTTAAATCTCCTAATACTTGAATATGGAAGGATCATCATTAATTAATTAATTGTTTTCTTTTATTTTTTTTCAGTTAACCTATACCAAGGTCTACCAATTAAAACACAGGCACAAAGAAGAATGATGCATGGTCCTTTCCTAAGTCTCTTCCATGCAACAAGTATCATCCTGTTTAGGAGAAATTGTAAACTTAGAGGTCTGTAAATTAGATCATATGGGGCCCAAAACACCTTTGTCTCAACTGGTCTCTAGTGTTTGCCTCACGTGATAAACATGAATGACACTGTTTCCCTACCAACCACTACTTCCTCACCTATGCCTAACTCTGATCTCCATCATATCCCTCAACCTACCTCTGATACCACTCTGTCACAACCCCATCACCAAAAATTGTACCCCACCATGGCCGACAATGTGAGAAGGGAGATAATGACCCCCGAGCCCAGCCCCCTGTAGGCCCCGAGTTGGCGATTAGCACCAAGGGTATAATAAAACTCAAATGAGAGGCATTACCCTCTAAGAGAACACATCCAGAATAGAGAGATAAGATAGACAGCTACCAAATCCTTCTCAGAATTGAAATATAAAAGAAACCCAAATGCAGATATGTAATTTCATTCAAAAGTGCTACAACGTGAAGGGAAACACAACTAGTACCCAAAAGAAAGTAAAAATATCAGCAACCACAAGCCTGAATATCTCCTGCAACAACAAGCTAGATGAACCAGGCTTGATCTCCAATAGGCTCCAAGTGACCTGAAAAACAGTTTATATATACCTAGGGTGAGTATAATAGCATACTCAGTAGGATCATCCCAAATGCCTCTAATGCGATTGTAAAGAAATCATGCAAAAGCACAGTGAACAACAATTGAATCTAACTCATCACCAAACAGGTATACTAAGTTCCTAACCTAACCATGGCTTCTCTCAACAGGTAACGCATACAAGAATATATCATTTAATAAAGAATATCAAGGGTACCCCACTACAACATCCCTACTAGTTTTCCGCATTGCCCCAAAGACATATGTCCTGTGCATATCTCTCCAAAGGCTTGCCTGTATACACCTGGGCTATGCTTCATAATCTGCATCACATGCACCAAAAACTCTTGCCTGTAGACACCTAGGTGAAGCACCACTCCACCCTCACAACCAAAAGTGACATGGTATTTTTTTAGGAGCCACCACAACATGCATTACGTGTATCAGACGTCAGGTATTATACCTCAAGCCATTACATCCCATGCTCCGAGTAATGATCCTCAAGCCATCACTACCTATACACATAACACCTATAGTAGTACATAAGATAATATATCTATAATAAATGTGTGTGAATAACGAAAATCCAATACAACCCTCTACATACATATATGGGGAAAACTAACTGATGTTCTTAATGGAACTAGTATGTACCAAGAGAAGAGAGTGGGGTCAAAGGGGGTAGTCAGCCATTTACCCTCCCACTGGAATGTTGGGGAAAACACCCCCATGACTTAGAATCCCCGGTGTTCTAGTTTCCCATTCTGACAGGGTGGAGTAGCGTATAGAAACACAAAAATTACATAATATACTATAACTCAAAACCACACTATGGTCATAACCTAGTCTTAGACACTACTGCAACTAACGTCTCTCAGACTCCGGGCTGCCACTTCTATGACTAGGTATCCTATAGGAACACAACCATTTAACCGATTTATTAGATTACTTCATTCCGTTTTTATCAAATTCCCCTATATGTTAATTAATTCTTCAAACATAAATCATCCATAATCAATTCCACTTTTAATTACATTAACATCACATCCAAGAACCAATGTCCCATCAAAAGTTTTCAACCGCATCATTAAGTATCAACAAACTCCAACCCCATTGGATAACTTCATTTATTCAAAAATTCATTATAGAATTACTTTCCCATATTCCCAGGCATTCTAGAAAATCATCTTATGCAACTAAACACAAGGGAGCTTAACACGGTGAGTATATGTACTACCCATAGAGTATTTTCAACCTATTTCAAGAGCTTAGACCTATTTTCCCTTGAGAGGCTAAACACAGAATGCAAGTGGCATACCCCAAGTGTCGTCGCCGCCCTCAGAATAAGGGTATGAAAGAGCAACTACAATGAGTAGTGGTGAAAAGGTAAAGCAGTTAAACAACCAAACAATGCATCAAGAATCAAATAACCACATCCATCCCATTCCAGCTCCCCAGTTTCCTCCCTGACATCCACATGCATAAATCGATGCATCTCGCCCCTATAGGCGTCATTTATTGCCACAACCACAAGGCCTCCATGACCCCACACCACAACATTCATCCAGGGTCACATCACAACACAAGAAGTATGAAAGTAAAGATCACATCTAATTGGGATCTTGGCCCATTAACAAGGAATCTAGACTTCTAACAACAAGCACCAACAAATTTCAGGTTTACCAACCAACTAAATTAATCAAGTACATCAACAACAATTTGGATCAACAATACAACAAAAACCACTAAATTCATTTACATGCCTCTTTATATTTATGCAATTACTTATCAATTAATTCCGGCTTTACGTTCTTTATCAATTTCATCAAGAACAACATGCTAACAAAAAGTAATAGATATCACACTATCTATAAAATCAAGAGGCGAACTGTTATCGTGGTTCAATGAATCAACATGCGATCAAACCAATTCTTTTAATCTGGTTCTAGTATTTAATTAAGTCATTTCCATCATGATCCAAAGGGATTAATCATGCTAACTCTATGATTTCACATAAAAAATTAGAGGAGCCATGAATTCCCAACCTCAGCAGTTTCGAGGAAAACAACAATGGTCGAAGAACTCCCATGAAACCGGGCCGAATCTCTATGAATCCTCCTTATATATCCTCTCCCAACACAACAAAGACAGAATCTCAGAAATTAGACATCTAGACATTTAGAACTGGACATAACCGGTGTAGATCTAAGAAACCTAGTGTAGATTTGGAGTAGATCTAACAATATCTAAGAAACCAATTAAGAACGATCACATACCTCAAGAAAATGGCTTCGATTCACCAAGACAAGCCTATAGATCGCCTCCAAAATTCTTGGGATAGGTCATTATACCACCAAGGGAGGGTAATCCTGAGTTATTGCCGCTTATAGACTTAAGAGATCTATTTAGAGTCAAAAGAGTATAGATTCAAAAATGTTGGATCTAACTTTATGTGCCCGCAAGTTTAGTCTGCACGGTTTAACAAACTGTGCGCTAACTGTGTGTTAGCTTCTATCTTGCCAAACACTCCTCACACAGTTAGCCCGCACGGTTAGACAAACAGTGTGCTAACCGTGCGTTAGCCTATGCCTCCAACACCAACCTTACACGGTTTGGCCGCACAGTTTAGGAAAACTGTACGCCAATCGTGTGAAAGCTATTGCCCTTTAGCATTCATAAAAAGTCCACCCGAACGCACCCCCACGTCACCATGACCTCCCAGAACACGTCCATCACCTCATTTTCACAAAGGAATAGACTGGAGAAGTCCGTCCATTACATTTCCATTCACATATAATGTTCATCAAATGGATTTTATCCCTAACTTTTTATCTTTTGATAGCTGATAGTTCTATTTTATTTTCATTATTATCATTGGTATCTTCCCAATCTCCATTAAACCCATTTGACCCACCTATATTTATCACATAATTGTGAAAATAATATGTTGTTTCATCAATTTTTATTGAAAAATATGACAATCCTCCTTTTTATTACATAAAATTTCATTCCATTGTACAAGCAATGGATCTTTAAAAGATTATTTTCTGGTAAATGGTATACATAAAAGATTAAAAATAACAAATTCTTCTAAATACCCTTGAATAAATCTTCATAGGTACACCATAAGTTAATTTCAAAAAATCTAATATCCTCATTACATACACTAAAATAAAGGGTTGTGAAGAAATCAAAACAAGGGAATAATAAATTGAGATAAAAGCTTTTTATCATTGGATCCATGAAAAAAACACGACAGTTAAAAATATGGAATTAATAAGTATAATACAATAACTAAAATTTCATAAATAATAACTTTTGTATGTTTATATAATACTTAAATTAGACATTAATAATCATGTAACAATGGTTTATCTCTAAGGTCTCATTGATGAAAATTACAATGGCTATTCACCAAGATAGCATAAACGATGTTAGCTATGAGGATTAATTTTTTTCTAAAATGTATTGGAGAGCTATGAAGAAACACCCTATATATATATTAATTACACATGAGACACATAGATCATCATATATTATTTCATTAACAACCCAAGGAAGATAAATAATGGGTTTCAAATCAAAATCTTGACATACAAAAGATCATATTGATATGACCATTACATCCATTTGAACCCACAAAAGAAAATGATGGTTTTATTTAGGTAAATAAAAAAATAAAAAAAAATATTATTAAAATATAGTTGAGTAAATATTGAAAAAAATTGGTTTGGGTATTCAAATAAAAGAAGATATTCTCTCTTGTAAAATATAAAAATTGGAGATGTAAATTTATCAGCATGATGGGTTATAAATGTTTTTAAAAAGGAAAAAATGAAATGGTACAAGAATGAAACACTGATAATGACTGTTTATAAAGTTATTTTATTATATAATGTTTAAAAAATAATTTTTTTTGGAAATTGGAAGACATACAACACAAAAGGTGAACATGAATGGAAAAGTGAAGTAGAGATTTCCCTTACCTTGAAGAGTTATTAATAAAACATGTGTATTTTTTATTGTCATAATGAGGCATTAGGAGGACTCAATTTAAGGGAAAATAACCATAAATTAATGGATTATTGATTTTGAGTAAAGGGTAATGATGAAATTGGTGTGACATTATATAAAACAATTGAGGAATTGTTTAATAATTTCCAAATACAGGTAATGGAAATATTCATTGTGGACAAATGAAAAACCATTGTCTTACCCATGGTTTTTCTTATGGTTTTGAAAATTTTATAACCACTTTAATATATTTATTCTACCAAACTGAAAATCTATTTCAATACTTCTTTGGAAATGGAATGTTAAATTTTCTACAAAATTATTCCCTTAAATTAAAAATTTACATATTAGACATTGCAATGTCTCTTATAGGTTTGGAAATTTATTCAACATATTAAATTGATTCTAAATAATAAAATATAATTTATTAGGTAATGTAATGTATTTAATTAATTATTAAACCAATATTACTTAAATAAGAATTCATAAATATACTAAAAACACGAAACTCTATTTTAACTATTCACAGAAAAAAAAGTAATTTTAAAAATTCTCGTAATTTCACCATAATCTAATTTCAACATGGTTACTTAAAATATAGTGTTTATTTTTTCATAATAATTTAATAATATAATAATTTTATATATTAAATATAAAAATCCTTATTTATTTTAAAATATTTTTTTAAGGAAGAGTCATATTTCCTACACTTATATTCAAATTTATATTCCTTTATATAATTATTTTATAATTTATATTTCAAAGATTGTCTTCCTAAAATAATATTTTATTTAAAACATATTATTATTATTAATTGAGTTTTTTATAAAATATAATATATTTTCTAGAATATGTACAATTATGTTTCATTTGAATCCAACAAATCAATTTATCAAATTCATCTTAATTAAGAACATATTTTATTAAGAATAACTGTTGTTGAAGTGTAATTGATATAATAACCATATTATTTAAATAAAAAAAATTACAGATTACTAAACTAATCCCTCGAAAAATAATGATTAATCACTCATGTGTATGTCATAAGAGTGAGGTGTGTAATGGTCGTAGTTTCATGGGGTATTTTATTTAACAAAGATCTAGTAATTTCATATAACATGAAATATACCATAGGAGATTTCATTAAATATTCTAGTTTATAAAATTATCATGGTCTTGGTCAAGGGTGAACCCATGTTTTCTATCTCCCTCCCAATTTCTGTAAAATGGGCCTCAAACAAACAAGACTTTAATGGTATAAGGCATTAATTCTCCATTCAGTTTGAATTATCCCTTGTCATTACTACATATAAAAAATAATTATAATGGTAAAATTATCAACTATGGTTATAGTTTCCTATGGAAATATTAACCAATAGTCATGTTGACCCATGGTTATATTTGAGTAGCAATCAAATGAAAATAGTCACATTTCCCTATCTACCCTATAAATACTACATAATTATTTAAATCAAAATTCACTGCAATATCTCCCTAAGGTGATATTTTCATTTCATAATATTTTCATTTGTTTACAAATATTTTTTTCATTTATATATAATTTTCTATGATGGGTGATTTTAGAAGATTGGGGAAATCCATACAATCCCATTTTAGTAATTCAATTTTATATTTTTCATCTAGTTGTACGTAATGGAATTTTAATTGGTTTAAAAATTTACTGATGTAATGATCATTTTTAATGACATATTTTTTTTATTTCTCTACCTTTTTTTGTGTATAATATTATACAATTATTTAAAATCATTTATTTCAGAAATAAATATCATTTAAAAAGTTTGGGTTAATACATTATTCCCACATTAAGAAATTGGGTCCAATAAATTTCAACTCATTCTCTTAGTTAAGAAAAGGTGATTTCACTTCTCTATCATTGTATCATATGGTTCACATGGTTCTTCTTTAAATTTTTTTCACTCCACAACACTTTGATGATGATGGTAGTCTTTTTTGTATAGATCCTAGTATATGTGGTCCAACATCCCCACCAGATGCTCTTTATAATGGATGTCATGTTCCTATGGTACTACACCCAGAGTTAGTACATGTGATTGATTAGGAATAAGATTCCTCAATAGATATATATGGATTACATCATGAACTTGATAATGATTTTAGGTATGTTCTATATGATATTATACTACTCCAATGGGATCAAGGATTTCAAAGGAGCTAATGTACCAAGTGATAAGCTTCCATTTCATTCCAAACTAGATGACTCTCTTCCATGGTGATATCTAGAGGAAATTTATTCCCCATCATAAAACTAAATTTCCCATCAATAGTTGTTAGTATAGTTAATTTTCCAACACTTAGAAGACATTATATGTTTGTTGATAGAATGAACCTTTTATGTAATATATTGAACAAGATAGGGCCCTTGTTACATTATCTCAACCACATCATCTAAAAATGTAGGATTTCAACATGGATTATTTTATATTGTATCATATGGTTCCATTTTACCACTAAAGTAAAATATGTTATTATATGATAACTGAAATCATGGGAGGTTATGATCTCATACACCTTTCAATTACATTTTGATTTCTCTCAAAATTTCTTAATGTGTTTTGATAGTCCATGCAGATTGGCCTTTAGTGTGACACCAAAAGATTTCTTGGTATATTTTCTCTTCAAATATATTAAATAACATGTGTTACACACTTTACTATGATCAAGCGCACCACGTCTTACCAAAATAGTCTTTGAAAAAGAATCTATAATTATTAATAACTAAATTTGAATTTTATATACTCTATATAATTTAAAATAAATATTATTTTTTATTGGAAATAATATAAGAAAAAGATTATTTTCTTTCAGATAAAAAATAGTATTTTTAAAAAAAATGAAATTTTACCTCCTTTTAATGGAGATACGTTTTGAATTATTATTTGAAACTTTTATATATTCAATTTATGGAATTATGTTATTCATTAGAATCTGGACATAAAAATTTAGTTTGGGTAAATTTTTGTTACTTTTCTGATTACATTCATATTTTGATGAATAGTGAAAAATATTAAATTATTATTAAAAACATCTTTATAATTAAAAATAATTTGTAGGGTTAAATTATTAATTTAATGGATTTAAAGTGTCATTAGATTATATTTTTATCATTTAATATAATTTAGGATATTTTATATAATTTCACTTTTAAACAGAACATAAACTAGTTTTAATCTTTGGATAGTTATTATTTCTTAAAAACATGCCTTTTGTTTTGACATCAACAATTAATTTCTACCACTTCTTGGATTTGAATTTGAAAAAATGGATTCCATATTTAGAATAAGTATTTCCAAATTGTGTAAATAGGTAAATTTTATTTTTAGACATTATGAATATTTAGTTCTGTAAATATTTTATTTACTATGGTTAAAGGGTAAATCAGGTAAATAAGGTTAAACAAATATTGTTATTATAATATCAAATTACCCTAACATCTGTCTAATTACAATTGGTGGAGACATTACTGACCATGGGTATCCTCGGTCTATTTTGGGACCAAATGGAGCCACTTTAGAGTGATAATGACACATTATATTAATTAATTGAAAATAATGTCAAAAATGACATAAACATATATCTTTTAGTAAAACAATTTTTACGAGGTGTTATATAATTTATCATTATAAATATAATTATTAATTAGAAATATAAAAATATTCCATACATAATTGTATTTGTTTTATAATATTTAGGCATTATATAATTAACATTATTTTGACACAATAATGATGCAATAATAACCTTCCTAATGAATAAATCATATAAATGGTATTATAAATATTAAAATAAATATAATATAATTGTTTTTATGCCATCCAAGTATTTATAAGTGAATATGAAATCTTATTATTGATTCAGTGTATCATGTTCAATATCATCATGTTGTTATGAATTTCCCAAAAACCAAATACTGAAATGTGTCAAAATTAACATAAATGAGTATTTAAAACAAATATTACTTTATTAATTTATATAATATTCATAAAAATATGTCGATATAAAAAATAAAAAATAATATTATATATTTAATTAATTAACAATTTGATGTTATATTGGATGTTTAGAGTAATTTTATTAACTATATAGTGTAAGAATACAAGAAGAAACGATAAAAGCTAAACTATTTAACTAAGAGTTAAATATAAATGATAAGGTTAATAGGGTGGCATAAACCTGTCAAAAACCTATAAGATGAATGGTTTTTGACCCATCCCCACCATATAATATAAATAAATCATTTTTGAGCCATTATAAAATTGAAAATAATTTTTTAATAAAATAATATTTCAAGCTTTTCCAAAAGTGACCATCACCTCTCTTATAAAAGGGAACTTCCAATTCTCTCAAAATCACATCTTCAAATCCATTACTCTTATCCAAACCATGACCATATATCCTCCCAACATTCCTCACGTTAAACTATACTCCTTAACTTCATCATAATTCTAACCAATGCATCCCTTTTAGTCAACTCAAAAGTAATCACCCGAAGAAGAGGTAATAATTTAACAACCCTCTTTCAAGTTATTTTCTACTTCCACTTCCTCTTTCATTGTTTATTCCATACCAAAATATTAACTATAGTACATACTACATACTATAAAGTTATTATAAATATGGTACAGCTATATTTGTTATTCTATTCATCCAATAAGTGAAAAAGTCACTATACATGTGTATGTACGGCTTACCCTCTCCACGCCGTGGTGTAGTTTGTTTTTCAAACAAATCATTAATTGGATGGATATAATAATGAGTATAACTGATGTTGATAATAAATATAAAATGTTAATTATTTTACATATATGATATAATGTCAAATTATATATTATTTCACCATCAATATAATGATATTGTTTCTCTTTCGTATGTACGGATTATCATCTCCACAATGCGATGAGATTCATTCCCACGTTCACCATTCAACGGTAATTATAAAAAAATATATTTTTAATTATTATGTAATATATTAAATAATAATGCTACTGAATATATATATATATATATTTATGTGTGTGTGTGTGTGTTTTTATGCACAAATGTATATAAAATTCACTTACATCTGTTCAATAAAATATGAAAACATAAATAGTGTTTATTCGTGCGTACGACCTATCATCTCTATAAACGGTCCCTTCAATTTCATATATCTATCTATTATAAATAATTAAAATTAAAATATATATGATATATAAATCAATTATTATATTATCAAAATATTTAAATCATTGTCTTAATGATACGATCAAGAATAAGAAGTTAAAACAATTAAGATAATGAAATCGATAATTACCCAAAATGTTAATTTTCCATGGAAAGGATTATTAAATGGTTAATATAAAGTCATAAATGAATAATTTATTATTTGATAAATTATAATATGGTTCTAGTTTAATTTAATGACATACTATGGTCATTATAATTGAGGTTAAACGTACCCCTGACCAAAGGAAAATGCAAGGTAAGGATTAATTTCATAATTTCATTATTATCCGAGATTGTTTTTATGGAAGCATATACTAGGAAATATTTATTATTCAGGTCCATGATTCATAAAATTGTTTTCAATGGTATTATTTTTGAGGTAAATTTTATGAAAACATCATTTTAAAAGTTTTAAATATTTATTCTTCTAAACCTTTCTCATTATTGTCCATGTTTTCAAAATGATTATAAGGATTTATTTATATGGACATGAATGTTTTAAAGTGATAATTAATTACAATGTTTTAAAATTGGAATGGGACACTTTGATTCAAAATTTACTATTAAATAAATTCTTTTATATGAATTTTATACGATTTCATGAAAATGGGTTATTTTTCTCAATGATTTTTACTGATCATTTTCAACTTTTTCAACATCCTTATGGGAGATTATTATTGATAAAGGTTGATTTATTATGATAAAAATCATCCATATTATATTGAAGGTTTTGTGATATGATTGAATTTGGATGTGTTATTTTTATACCATTTATGGTTTATGGATAATGTATTGAAATTTCGTATCATAGTTATAATACGAATGTTTATGTTATATTTAATACTTTTCATATCATGAATGCATTGGACTTAGTAAGTGATGGATGAAGCCCAATATTTCTCCTTGATGCATCATTAGATCTCTTGAGACAAACTAGTGTTTTGTATGAGGTGTTGAAAAAATCTTATTTGTAGTCAGAGCCTATGGCCTTGACTATATTTTTATGATGTCTGGAATTGTGCATTCCTTCATTATGAAAGTGGCTATTAATATTTCATGCGATTCTTCGACTAATATAATATCCATATGAATAAGTAAAATTAATTATTTTATTATATCACTAACATGTTATGGTGAAGATTATGTTTAAAAGCATTTTGTTTTTATCTTATATGTTGCCTTAACTATTTATGATATTTATGAATGTTTCTACTATATTTTTATCCTTACTAAGCATTTCCACTCACCCCATTCATAGGATTTATTATCCAAAGATTCCAACAAGTATACTTTTATTGATATGAAGGGTTAAGCTAATAGGAATAATGAAATTATCAATGAACTATATATCATGTGGTGTATGATTGAAATTTAAATGTAATGTTAATGTATGCAATATATTTTCCAAGACAGCTAAACTGATAGGTCTTTCAGGACTTGATTTATTGTAATCATGATAATGTATTAAAATAAGCCTATGAATCTAGGTAATTGGGGTCGGGGCATTATACATGTTATCATAGGAAGTATAATACAAACCTTGGAAACTATATTTAGAAAAACACTGATTAGAAAACATTTCCCTAAGATAGAATTTGAGGATTAGTATAGAAGAACATCCTAGCATTTTTTGTAATTTAGATATTTTATGAATTTTCCAATCAATACATCCATGTCTAGATATTAGCAGGAAGAGGTGGCTCTATCACAGATGTTCCTAGGAGTTAAAACACTGACAAGGAATTTCAGGCTTGTCCCGGGGTATTCTGATACATGACAACAGGGTTTACTGCACTATTGGTTACGACACACCTATGGGATATGCTAAGGATATTTTTTGTTTTCGTTATAAGCCATTATAAATTATTTAGGAGTAAATACATCTTTAAGGAAAAAAATTATGATTATAGATTATATATATAATATTTTCAATTTACGATAGGTATTTCACATGTTTGGATCTATGTATTGTGATTCAAAAACTAACCAATTGTATGTCATTATATAAAAATTGCTCCTAGTAGAAGGAATGATAACTTCAGCAATATGCAAGATCCAAAGTGTAAGAAGGATTATATCATTCATTGTATTATGACAACATTTAGAATTAAAATAGTCTTCCACATATTATCAATCTATTAAGAAGTAGTATCATGTGTTAATTGGATAAGAAAATAATTATCTGAGTCCTATGGATTTGAAGGGAAGCCATAGAAGGAAAGATAGTAGAGTTAAATATTGATAAAGGAAATAAGGGAAAGAAGTATTTGTCATATGTGATAACTATTGAAAAAATCACCGAGGTAAATTATTGAAGGGAACGGGATTTAGTTAGAAGTGTGGAGAAAAAGGACATCGGGTACTTAATTGCAAGGGTAATAAAAAGGATTCAAAAGTATAATGCTTCATCTGCAGGGAGTTGGTACAATACACGAATCAAATTTCAAATCATCAGAGTATACCCAAAATGATGTATTTGGATAATAATCAGGTTAGGATATTACCATAGACGAATAGTAGTGACTACTATTATTATGTTGATTGTAATGAATTATGTCATTTGAGTGTTATATCAATGATGTACTGGTTATATGAATTATGGAAATAAGTAAAGATTGTACTGCAGTACTATTTCATTGAGGATTAGAGATTACATGGAAATAAGAAAAGTAACTCCACAATAAGTTAATGTTTTTATAAAGTACATGGTTTAAGGAAACATAAACCTAAATATGGTCCTGATACTAAGGTATTGAGTTTGGAATAATAGATGGCTGATTTGGATAATTTATAATATATATTCTTGACTACCATAGAACTAATTAATGGGGTTTTTATTCCATCATTGTTGGAGTATTTATAATTTTTTGATATAAGGAATATATATAGTATTATATAAGGAATAGGGGATCATTAATCAATAAGGTTTTATGGTAATTCAAGGTGTTACTGTGTTTTAAAAGAATACATGATGAAGGTATTCACATGTTATTACATGGCAAAAAGAGTTCATCCTTGTGTTCACCTTCTTTCAAAATATATGACTATGAGATTGGATAGAAGTATTTTGGATTAGTATAGAATGGATAATGATTGACATTGGATTATATTGTTAAGGTTAAATATTTTCAAAATATTATTTAGTAATTTTTATAAAAAGGGCAACCTAGAGATCGGGCAACAAACTGTCGCATCTGGAAAGGTCGTGAGACATGAACATGCAACCGAAGGGTGACAATGGTGAATCACCTTCTACTAGACTACATACATTCATGGTTTCTGTAATTTAGTTTTGTTTAAATAGTCTAACAAATGAATTATAAATTCCCTATTTTTGGAACCCTACATGATTAGGATAATTATATTATTTTGGAATTCTATTATATTTTGGTGTGAAAGGTGAGTTTGTGGTAGGAATTAGTTTAAAATGAAACTATACATCTCAAGTAATTTTTTTCCTCTTATTATATTAATAAATTGATTCATAAAATATCGGGAAGGGATAATAATAACATAAATGTGTTATCATAATAACTTATTTTTTGTAGAACCGATGATATATTAAATCATCATAAATTGATTGCTTTGAGGCCCTTATTTTTACACATGTTTGTGTTTGATGACCTAAATTACTCACTATAAATATTTAAATTTTTTTCCTCATCTATGTTTCACTAATTTCCACCAAAGTTATCATAATCGAGATCATAATTTGATGGGGACTTTTTCAATTCCCTTTCCCTCTTATTATGACTAAATTTTATTAACCCAATTTCGGATGTGGGTTTTCCTGAAAGGTATTTTTCTATTTTTTACAATTAATTTTCGATAAAAATTTTAAAATTGTGAGGATGAAATTTACATAATGAGGGGATAATTTAACATCCCATGATTTTATAATATGTTTTCTCTTCAAATAAATTTAATAACTTGTGTTACACATAACACTAAGTTCGAGTGCACCACGACTTACAAAACAAGTCATTAAAAAAGACGTTATGAATAGTATTAATAGAATTTTTCATTTAATATACTTCATATAAATTAGGAATCAATAATATGTGTTTATGATACATAATATATGAAAACATTCATTTTCTTCAGATAAAAGAAGTTTTTTTAAATGCAATTTTAACACCTTTTGATAGAGAAACTTTTTTAGACCAATATTAGACACATTTATATATTCAATTTAATAAAATTAAATTATTATTAATAATATGGACATAAAACATTAAGTCTGGAAAAATATTTTCTACTTTTCAGATCACTTTCATATTTTGATGAATAGTGAAAAATATACAAATTTAATTAAAAACAAATTTTTTAATTGAAATAATTTTTTGTGTTAAATTATACATTTGATTGGTTTTACAGTAATATGAGATTATATTTTCATCATTTAATATAATTTAGGTCATTTTTTAAAATTTTCACTTTTAAACTGAACATAAACAATTTTTAATCTTTTGATAGTTAATATTTCATATAAACATGCATTTTGTTTTGACAACGCGATTTATTTTTAAATTAATTTATGCAAATTATGTGTTTTGAATTAGGATAAATGGATTCTATATTTGGAATCCTGTTGTCAAAATTTTGTATATATGTATCTTTTATTGTTATAAATTATGAATACTTACTTCAATTATGATTTTATTTACCCTGGTTAAAAGGTAAATATAGTAAATAACGGTAAAAAAATATTATAATAATAATATTAAATTACCTTAACATTTATCCTATTCATATTGGGTGATACATTTCTGTTCATGGGAAACCATTGCGTGTATTTTGGGACAAATAGGAGCCACTTGATTTGGATAATGACACATTAGAATAATTAATTTAATGTAATGAACAAAAAGGAATAAACATATATCTTTTAGTAAATCATTTTTACAAGGAGTTATATATGTTATAATATCGACTATAAATATTAATTAGAAAGATAAAAAAGATTTACTATATAATGGTATTATATTTATAATTTCTATATATTAAATAATTAATAATTTTTATGACACAATGATGATATAGTAATGACCTTATTAATGAAGGAATAAAACAAATGGAATTATAAATATTAAAATAAATAATATTTCTATGTTTTTATGACATAAATGAATTTCCTAGGTAATTATGAAATTTTAGGATTGATTAAATGTATCTTTTTCAATATATTTAACTTTTTATGACTTTGACAAAAACCAAATACTAAATATTGTAAAAATTAAAAGAAATGAGTTTTTAAAAAGGAATATTGTATTATTAAAATATATAATGTTCCTAAAAATAAAATATTTAGAAAATGGGATTATATAATATTATATATGTAATTAATGAACAACTTCAGTTTCTGTTGGATGTTTAGAGAGTGTTTATTAACCAAAATATTTCAAGAATACAAGAGGACATGGTATAAGATAAACTATTTAAATAAGAGTTAAATATAAAAGATAAGGTTAATATTGTGACTTAAACCTGTATATAACCAATTGGATGACTGGTTTTCGACCAATTCATTCATTATACTAGAAATAAATCATTATTGAGCCATTAAAACTGATAATTAATTTATTATAATATTATATTACAAGCTTTTCCTAAAGTGACCGTCACCTCCCTTATAAAAGGTCACTTCACCTTCCCACAAAATCAAAACTCCAAATACATTTGGCTCCACCAACCACTGACCAAATATCCTTCTAACAAAACTCACATAAATCTATAGTCATTACATTGATTTAAAAGCCATCCAACTGTGCTCTTTTGATAAACTCAAAAGGAAACACCCTATAAAGAGGTAATAATTTCACCAACCTATTTCATGATCTTATCTTCTTCCACTTCTGCTTTCATTTTTGTTTCCATAACCAAGTAATATCTCTAGGACCTCCTACATACTATGATTTTGTTAAAAATAATTTACAACCATATTCGTTATTCAATCCATCATACAAATGACATAGTCAACATACGTGTGTACGTACAGATTACCGTCTGTACGTCGTGGTGTAGTTTGTTATTCAAACGCTTCATTATTTAGATGGCTATAATAATGATTGTATCTGATATAAATAATAAATATAACTAATTAATGACTATTTATATATGATATCCCATTGAATTACATTTGATTCCACCATCAATATAAGGATATGGTTGCTCGTGCATACGTACAGATTACCATCTCCCAGATTCTATGAGATTCATTCCCACGTTCAACATTCAACGACAGTTACAAAAATATATATTATTAATAAGTAATTAATATAATAAATAAGAATTCTACTGGAGAAATATATATATATATATATATATATATATATATGTATATATGATGTACTGACATATATCTTATTCACTTACGTCGGTTCAAAATGATATGGAAAAGGAAACTGTGTTTATGCATATGTACGACCTACCGTCTCCATAAACGGTGCATTCCATTTCATATGTCTATATATAATAAATATTTATACTCTAAATATATATTATATATAAATCAAGGTTTATATTCTAGAATTATTTTAATCATTATCTAAATTATCCGATCAAGAATAAAAAGTTAAAACATGTACGATAAAAAAAGAAATTATTACCCAAAATGTAAATTTAACATTGTAATCAATATTAAATTTGTATTATAATGTTATAAATGAATCATTTATGATATATGATATATGAATATGGTTCTGGTATAGTTTAGTAACATGCTATGGTCATTATAATGGAGGTTAAATGTACCATCGAGCAAAGGAAAGTGTAGGGTAAGGATTAATTTCACAATATCTTTATTTTCTGAGGTTGTTTTTAAATAAGTATATTCTAGGGAATATTTATTATTCATGTCCATGTTTCATAAATTTATTTTCAAAGAGATTCATTTTATGGGATATTTTACTAAAAATTCATTTTAAAATTTTTAATGATTTATTTTTCTCTACCTTTATTATTAATGTCAATGTTTTCGAAATGGCTATAAGGATTTATTTATATGGACATTAATGTTTTAAAATTTTTATAAAATTTAAAAGATTCAAAGTTGTATGAGGAACTTTGATTCAAAACTATATTTTAAATTAATTCCTTTATATGATTTATAAATTATTTCATGAAAAATTGATATTTCAATCATTTATTATTTAGTGATCATTATCACCTAAGTCAACATCCTTTTCCAGATATTATTTTACATTGAGGTTTATTTAATAGGATATAAATCATACATCTTGTATTGACGGTTTTCTGATATGTTTGACCATGGCTGATTAATTTTTATACAATTCATGGTTTATGGATAGTGTATTGACATTTCATATGCTAGTTTTAATAAGAATGTTTATGTTATGTTTAAAATTTTTCATATTTAGGATTGTATTAGGCTTATTATGTGATGGGTGGAGGCCTCTATATCTCCTCTATGCATCAGTAGCTCTCATGAGACAAACTACGATCATGTAACAAGGCCTTCACAAAATTTTATTTTTATTCTTGGAACAGGGACTTGAATATGTAGTTATGAAGTCTAGAATTATGCATTTCATCATAATGAAAGTGGCTATTGATAATGAATTTGATTATTAGACTAGTATAATATCCATTTGTATATGTAAATAGAATTAGTTGATTTTATCATAGCCATATTATGGTGATGTTTATGCTTAAAAGGTTATTATTTTAGTATTATACATTTCCTTAATTGTTAATGCTTATTTGTGAATGTTTCCTCTATATTGTTATCCTTACTGAGCATCTGAGCTCAACCCTTTCTTATGTTTTATTTTCCCAGGATTCCATGCTGTGTATTATGATTTATTTTCATTGTTATTCTAAAGGTAATAATGTCATTCTCAATGAACTATCTATGATGGGTTTTATGATTCAAATTGAAATGTAAAGTTAATGTATATAATTTATTTTCCAAGTCAACTAAATTGATCGGTCATTCAGGAATTGATTCCATGTAATCATGAAAATATATGAAAATAATGGACCGAATATGGGTAACTGGTGTCAGGGAATTACAATTAGGTTTCATGTGATTGACAGTACAAAAATTCAATTGAGTATTTAGATCATTTTTTTGACTTCTCCAAAATTTAGAAAAAACATTTTATCCCAATTAGAAATGTTATAAAGTGTCACCCCATTAAGCATCATCACTTGTTATATATATATAGTAAACTTTTCCAATCATGAAATATTCATGAATATATATGAAATGGTTAGTCATGGTGAGTCAATACAATATAAACCATATCACATTATTTCTTTTGGATGTAATTGGTAGACCAGTGATGAAGTAAATTGTGATATTTCCCCACCTTCATTATTGAATGTGTAGTGGTTGAAATACCCCTTTTGGATGTTTTTTTCTGTATTCACTTATTGACAAATGAAACACCTTGATGTGTTGTTGTACATCACTCTATTCATATTATCTCCACAAAAATGATCACAATTATAACTATAAATTCTGGTTCTTCTATGAGATATAGAGAAAACAGATATATAAGCTTCATCAATCATACCCTCCATTATATCTTGGATATAAGGGACAAATAGCTTTGTATGATATTTTAATACACCATCATGATCAATATTCACCCCAATAAACTTCCCATTATTAAGAGTCTCAATCTTTATTTGAAATAATGGATCTTCTCTTTTTAGGTTTTATGATGATATCAAGTAATTATGGTTGAGAAGTCATTTGGGATAGGAATTATGATGTACCTTCCCTTATGATTCCCATTTCATATTTTACTAGTTCCTTGATCAATGGATCTCCTTGAATCCTCATCATTCATAACACACTAGTGTATTTCAAACAAAAGGCATCAGCACCCTTTTTTTCTCTTATGGGGTGATAAGGAATTGAAAATTCATAGTCTCTATAATGTTACAACCATATACTTTTTCCCTTATTCAATTAGTTTTGTGTGAAAAATATACTTCAAACATTGGTGGTCTAGGTATATATCACATTTCTCTACATAAATATAATGCCTCCATATTTTCAATGCAATAAAACTACGTCAAACTACAGATCATGCGTAGAGTAATTTATGCCAATAGGATTTAATGATCGGGATGCATATTAAATCATATTATCATTTTTCATGAGGATATACACAAGACCATTCATATATTCATCACTGTAAATAATTAATCTTTCTACACTAATTGGTACAGTTAACATAGTTGCAGTAATGGATCAAGGGATGAGTTAAAAGGAACACTATACCACTTTTCATAGGGGAGTTCAATGTAATGTTTTAAGAAATATGTCAATGTATTGTGGAAATATGTAGATTTTTTCTATCTTTATTATTTCATTTCCCTCTCCCTTTTTACTGATAATTAATATAAATTAGTCTATATTATGTTCTTGTAAATAAATTTCATCTTAAAATATCTTTCCATTGAAAAGTATTTAAATTGTTTTATTCAAGACTATAGAAATTTCCTTACATTCATTGAATATCTTAGCATTATACATTGAGAACCAGTCCATCTCTAGTATAATGTTGAATTTCTTCATTGGAATAACTACTAGATCTGTGATGATGACATTCTATACCATGTTAATACTAGAGTTTCAAAACAATTTTTATGCCATCTTATTCCCTGAGGTCTCTTAACTGATAACTATATTTCTATAAATATAGTGGTTGATTTTATATTTATTGCAATCATGGATGAAATAAATGAATGTGTAGAACCCGATTCAAACAAGGAACATGTTGGTCAGAGTGAGTATCTCAAAAGGGGGTGAATTGAGTACCCCAAAAAATTTATATTCAATGTAGGATAAAATAAAATCCACTAAAAATATCAAAATTGCATATTGATATATGTTTTTATATTTTCAGAGTCTTCTCAGGTTGTGATTCTATCTTAGATAAAACAATATATGGATATTCCATAAGCATTAGAAATCAATTTAGTTAATCAAAAAAATTATATAAATTCAAATATATACTAACTATCTAAATACTGGGTTTGTTTACAAATTAAAATAATTTTTGTTAAAATATTAAGAATAAAACATAAAACACACAATAGAATAAATAAAACATTATCTGTCTAACGTAGAGACCTAATACTCTCTATTAGGAAATCAACTAATGCAATGATTATTTTATAAAATAATCAGGATTCACAACCTAGATTGGGTAAAAATAGAAAAACAACTCTCTCTTCCACAGAAGACCTATCATATGAAAATTTTAGGAAAAAAATGTGTCAACACAAGGACCTCTTTCTCAAATATTTGAAAATACGAGTAATGGAAGTTGAGAATATATATAATATATTCCAATTTAATAATCGATGATTTTGTTTGTTTGTGTGTTTTTATTATATAGAGAAAACAAAAATTGCTTATAATGTAATGATATTAAATAGATAGAGAAACCAAAGATGTAATGAAGATAGTGATTTTCGGTCTAACATACTCTAATGAATATGACTCCCTGGATGTTGCTCTTTGAGGATATTGAGTTAGTCTATATAGCTTGGGATTAAAATATAGTTTCATGAACACTGTTGTTATAACTAGGGGATAGAACTAGATCTTCGATGTGAATTAATCTTCTATAGTTGGATGCAGGTAATGACACATCATGTAAATGTCTAATAAAATAGAAGGCTTTACCCCACTCTTCATTATTCCCTGTTTTATGTTCTCAGCCAACATGTATCACACCAAACATTCATGAAGGTGACTACATCGTATTGTATATGTTGTATATTATAATAATAATTCAGATCATATTTTCCTCATATTGAACTACTAACATGAACAATAATTACTTCCTACAAATGGAAATGAATAATAATTAATATTACTATGTGCATTAGATTCGATAATATAGTTGTTAGAAATATTTAATTCAAAATAATAATATTAAATTAAACTAACTTGAAATATATTCCTATAGGATGATACATGACTGACCATGGAAAATCTCGGTTCAATTTTGGGACCACGTGGAGCCACATGAGAGTGATAGTGTAACTTTATAATAATTATTTTAACTAAAGACAAAAATGGAATAAAAATATATCTTTTATTAAAAAACATTTTACAATGTGTTATATAAGATATCATTTCGACTATAAATATTCATTAGAATGATAAAAATATTTTATACACACTGGTATTTTATTTATAAATTTTATACATTAAATAACTAAATTTATTAATGAAACAATGATGATGCAATAATTACTGAATTAAGAAATGAATCAAATAAATGGAATTATAAATATTAAAATTAATAAAATTGTAATGTTTTTATGACATAGAAGAATTTTCTAATTAAATATGACATGTTAGGATTGATTCAATGTTTCATGTTCTATGTAATCAACATTTGATGACTTTCACCAAAACCAAATACTAAATAGTGTCAGAATTGACATAAATGATTTTTTAAAACGAATATTATTTTATTAAATTATATAATATTCTTAAAAATATTTTATTCAAAAAAATAGTTTATATAATATTATATATTTAATTAAAGAAACACTTTAAGATCTATTTTATATTTAGATAATGTTTAATAACAATATAGTATAACAATACAAGGAGAAACGATAAAAGTTTAACTATTTAACTAAGAGTTAAATCTAAAAGATAAGGGTAATATGTTGACATAAAATTGAATAAAACCTATTGGTTGAGTGGTTTTTGACCCAAAAACACTTTATACTAGAAATAAATCATTTTTTTCAATTCATACTAGAAAATAATTTTGTTATAAAATTATATTTCACGATTGTCTTAATGTGATACTCACCTCTCTTATAAAAGGGCATTTCTCCTTATCTAAAAATAACACCTCCAAATACATTTTTAATTTCTAAAACCGTACAAACTATCTTACCAATATTCCTCACGTAATCCTAGGGTCCTTATATTGATCAGAAATCCAACCAATGGATCCCTTTTGATTAACTCAAAAGGAAACACCTGAAGAGGAGGTAATAATTTCAACACCCTCTTTCAAGTTCATTTCTACTTCCACTTCCTCTTCATTGTTGTTTCCTTAAAAAATAATAAATCGAGTACCCCATATTAATTGTGGTGTTGTTAATAATATAGTACAACCAGATTCATTATTCTATCCATCACATAAATGAAAAAGTCACTATACGTGTGTGCATACTGCTTACCATCTGCACGTCGGGGTGTTGTTAGTTATTCAAACGCATCATTATTTTGATGAGAATAATAATGAGTAAAACTGATTTAAAAAATAAATAAAACATGTTAATGATTATTTATATATTATATAACATCCAATTAAATATTATTTAACCATTAATATAAATATATGGTTGCTCATGCGTACATACGGATTACCGTCTCCACGACGCTATGTGATTAATTCCCATGTTCACAATTCAGCGATAATTATAAAAATATATGTTATTAATATGTATGTAATATACTAAATAATAATTCTACTGGAAATATATATATAGAGGTATGTATTTTCATACATATATCTTATTCACTTACTTCTGTTTAATACAATATGAAAACAGAAACCATGTTTATGCGTACGTACGACTTAACGTCTCCATAAATGGTGACTTCTATTTCATATGTCTATCTATTATAGATATTTATATTCTAAATATATATTCTATATAAATCATGTTTTTTATTCTTTGTGTACTTAATTAAGGAGCTAAATGATATGATCAAAAATAACAAGTTAAAACACGTATGATAATGAAAGTGATTATTACACAAAATGTTAATTTAACATTTAAATATATATTAAATGGGATGTATAAATCCTTAAATGAATCATGTATTATATAATTAATATGAATATGGTTCTGGTATAAATTAATAACATTCTATGGTCATTATACTGGAGGTGAAATGTACCCCCGACCAAAGGAACGTTCCATTTAAGGGTTTGTTTATAAATCTCTTTATTATCCTATCTAGTTTTCATATAAGTGTATAATGAGAAATATTTATTATTCATGTCCATGTTTCGTAAAATAGTTTTCAAAGGGATTATTGTTAAGGTAAATTTTACTAAAACATAATTTTAAAATATTTATCGATTTATTCTGTTATACCTTTCTCATTATTGTGTTTGTTTTCAAAATGATTATAAGGATTTATTTATATAGACATGAAGGTTTTAAAATTTTAATTCCATTATAAAGTTTCAAAGTGGAATGATACACTTTTATTCAAAACATCTTTTAAACGACGTCCTTTATATGAATATTAAATCATTTAATGTAAAAGGTATATTTCTCTCAAATATTTTTACTAATCTATTTCAACTATGTCAACATCCTTTATGCGATATTATTATTAATAGAGGTTGATTTATTATGATACAAATATTTCATATTGTATTGAAGGTTTTGTTATATTTTTGACTATGGATGAGTTATTTTTATACCATTCATGGTTTAAGAATAATGTATTGAAATTTAATATTCTAGTTTTAATACGAATGTTTATGTTATGTTTAATCATTTTCATATGAGGAATTAATTGGACATAGTAAGTGATGCGTAGAGCCCTCTATAGCTCTTTAATGCATTGGTAGGTCTCACGAGACCAACTACTATCTGGGAACAATTCCTTGACAAAATCTTATTTGTGGTCTTGTCATAAGGCCTTGACTTTGTAGTTATGAAGTCTGGCATTATGCATTCCATCATTATAAACGTTTCTATTGATATTGCATTTGATTATTTGACTATTAGAATGTCCATGTGTATTAGTAAATGGAATTATTTGATTTTATCTTTACCATGTTATGCTGGTGTTTTATTTTAAAAGGCTTTTGTTTTAGTCATATACATTCCCTAAAATGTTTTTGTTTATTTATGAATGATTCCATTATATTGGTATTTTTACTGAGCATATCAGTTCACCCCATTCTTTTGTTTTATATTCATAGGATTCCAAGAAGTTTATTTTGATTGATATACAGGGTTAAGATAAATGGAATAATGGAATTCTCAATGAACTAACTATTCCATGTTGTATGTTTGAAATTGAATGGAATAGTTAATGTATATAACCTAATTTCCAAGAGAGATAAACTGGTCGATCATTCAGGACATGATTACATATTATTAAGACAATGTTTTAAATTAATGCATGTACTCTGGGTAATAGGGGTAGGGGATTTAGAATTAGTTTTGGGGTGATTGACCGTACAAAAATTTAATTGAGTATTCAGATCATTTTGTGGACTTCTCAAAAATTTTGATAAAAACATTTGATCCCGATCGGAAATGAAACAAATAGTCACCCCATGAAACCTCATCAATTCCTTTTTGTATATATATGAATGATTTTCAATAAATAAATATTCATGAATAGATTTGAAATGGTCAGTCATGGTGAATCAATAAACTATAAACCATATAAAATTATCGCTTTTGGATGATATTGTTAGACCAGTGAGGAAGTGTATTGTGATATTTACCCACCTTCATGTTTTTATGGGTAGTGGGTTAAATACCCCTTTTGTATTTTTTTTCTCTATACTCACTTATTAACATAACAAACACATTGATGTGTTGTCAGAAATCTCACTTTTCATATTATCTCACGAAAAATGATCAAAATGATCACTATAAATTCGGGTGTTTCTAAAAGAATATAGATAAGATAGATATATAAGAATCATCTATCATATCCTTATTTATATCTTGTATTGATGGAACAAATAACCTTTTATGAAATATCAATACACCTTCTTGATCAATATTTAACTGAATAAACATCCCATTATACATAGTCTCTATCTTTATTTGAAATAAAGGATCTTCTCTTTGACATTTATTAATGATATCTAGTAATTATAGTTGAGAAGTCATTTGGGATAGGGTTGATGATGTACATTCCCTTATGATTCCAATGTCAAATTTCACTAGTTCCTTGATCAATGGATCTCCTTGAATCTTCATCATTTCTAACACACTATGGTATTTCCTACTTAATGAATCAGCAACATTTTATTTCAAATACAGGGTGATAATGAATTAAAAAGTCATAGTCTCTATGATGTTATAGCCATCTCCCTTTTCTCTTATTCAATTAACTTTGTGCGAAAAATATTCTACAAATTTTTTTAGTATAGTTATAAATCACATTTCCTACATAAATATTATCCCTCCATATTTTCTAAACAATAATAACTACAACTGACTCCAGATCATGCATACATTAATTCTTCTCAAGAGGATTTAATGGTGGAAATGCATAATAAATCATCATATCATTTTTCATGAGGATATACATAAGACATTTAATATATTCATCACTATAAATAATGAATACTTCTTCAATATAGGTTTGAGTGAACATAGTTGTAGTAAAAAATATCTTCATTGATTCATATAAACATTCTTCACACTCCTTTGTCTAGATGAACTCATCCTCTTTTCGAGTAACCATTATTAGAGGAATATAAATTCCTGAAAATATTCTCGAAAATAACATATAATATTATGATAATCCAAGGAAACAATGAATATTTATTACCATTATAGGATAAGAACACTCCTCTACCTGATTTTACTTCATAAGTTCTACTAAAATTCTATTATTGCACACAATGTGGTATTAGAAATAAAATTATTATAAACACAATTCACTTTTTCAAAATTTTCCAAATAGCTTTTCCTTCTATAGACATTCCAATTGATCTCTTAGACGATCCTCATATTCCTCATTATATTGGAAAGACATAAAAAATTCATTAATAAAAACATCCATGAATTTATTAAAGTAGTACATAATGGCCATATCCATCAAATCAAAAAATATATTATGAGAATTAGTCACGCCCACAGGATAAAATAAAAAAAAAATTATCATATCGTGTTAGGATTAATGTATTTGGAATATCTAATATTATAACCCTTAATTACTAATACATATATAGAAGGTTAATCTTGGAAAGAAACTAGGCCCCATGGAGCTGGACTAATAAATCATCAATCTTTGTGGGAGGGTACTTATTCCTCACAATGATTCTATTATGTTCTCTTTAATCAATGAATAGACACATTGATTTATCCTTCCTAAATATAAACAAGAACCTGTGCTCCCCAACTAGACACACATGGTCGAATAAATCCCACATCCCAAATATCATGATATTTTTTTATTCATGTATCCCCATATTATCTATTATATAAGTGGTATTTGATAACACTATAGATCAATGTATGAGTTCAATATATAACTATACCTCTCTTTATGGGGTGGTCTGTGTAACATTTTACGAAATACGTGAATGTACTCCTGAAATTTGTGTACATTTTCTATCATTATACTTTCATTTCCCTCTCCCTCTTTACAGATAATCTATATAAAATAGTCTATGTTATTTGCTTCCAAAAAATTCTCATCCCAAGATATGTCTCATTTCAAAATTATTGTAATTTATCTATTCATGAATATTGAAATTTTAATGCATTAGAAGATGATCTTGGCATTATAATTTGAGAACCCCTCCATCTATTTTTCAGTGTTGAATTCCATCATGGGTAGGACAAATAGATCTGTGATGATGGCATTCTATACCAAGTTAATACTAGAGTTTCTAAACACTACAAATGTTATGTTATTCCCTCAAGGTGTCTTAGTTGATAACTCTACATTAATAAATACATTGGTTGATTTTATAGTTATTGCAATCTTGGATGAACTAAATAAATGCGTAGAACCAGAATCTAAAAATAAACTTATTGTTTACAGTGACTATCTCTAGAGGTGGGTTAATTGAGTACCCAAAAAAATTATATTCAAATTTGTTTTAAATAAAATAAACTAAATAAATCAAAATTACATATTTATATAATTTATTATATTTTAAGAGTCTTTTCAAATTATGACTATGTCTTTGATAAAACAATATAAGGATTATCTATTAGCTTTTGAAATCAATTTAATTAATCAAAATATTATATAAACACTAATTTAGACTAACTATCTAGATTGTGTGTTTGTTTACAAATTAAATTAGATTCAGTTAAAATATTATGAATAAAACAAAAAAAACATAATAGAATAAATACATTAGGTTCAGTCTCAAGTTGAGACCTAATCCTATCCACTTGAAAATTGCCTACTGCAATGATGAATTTATTAAATAATATGTATTCAAAACCTAGATTGGGTACAAAATAGAAAAACAAAATTCTCTGCCACACATGACTTCTACCACAATAACTATAGTAACAAAATAGAAAATTTCCACAGAAGGACCTCTTCCACAAAATGTTGGCAAATTTGAGTGATGGATGTTTATAATATATATAGTATATTCCAATTAAATAATAGATTATAGTTTTGTTTTTGTTTGTGTTTAATAAATAGTGTAATCACACATTCCTTATATTTTGAATATAATAAACCGAGAGTGAAACCTAAGATGTTAAGATGATAGTGCTTCTGGGGCTGATATTCTCTGATGAATTTGACTCCATTGATGTTGCTCGAAGAGAATATTTAGTTGGTATTCTTAATAAGGGAATCAAATAGAGTTTCATGAACATTATTGTTCTATCTAGGGGATGGTACTGGATCTCTTATTTGAATCAATCTTATGCAGTTGGATGAAGGTAATGACGCATCATGTAATGCCCTAATAAAATAGTAGTCCTTACCTCACTCTTCATTATTCCTTATTTTTTGTTCTCAGCAAACATGTATCACAACAAACATTCATGAGGGTGAATACATATTATTGTATCAGTTTTATATACGAATAATCATTCAAATCATATTTTCCTCATACTGATCTACTAAAAATATCTTTAATTCATTCCTATAATATATTATAAAAAATAATCAATATAAATATCTTCATTATATTCGATAATATAGTTTTCCAAAATATTTAATACAAAATAAATATAAATAGTGATGGAAACTATTTTGAATGGTGAGAAAATTTTGGATGTATCATAGGTTGGTTAGTGTGTCATTCAAATGGCGACTCATCCCAATAGTGACTTGTCTCCACAATGGGTTATCCCAATACTTTTACAAATTTTCTAGTGGTCGATAAAATATAACAATAGGTCATCATCAATGGTGCATTAGTTACTGTGGTAGGTATTTTTAACACATATCGATGTTTTCTTTATTGTGGTGACTCATATTTAATGGTAGGTGTTTTCAACACATTTCTGAATTTGGAGGTGACTATGTTTGAATGGTGAACCATCCAATGGTGGTGATATTTTCCCATACTTTGCTGAATTTTCATCCAGAACGTGACTCTTCCCCAATAGTGAGTCATGAGGGTACTTAACATACTTATAGAAAAATCTCTCCAATATTTCTTATATTATGAATTTCTCCCGTAAAACATAAAACTCATTTATAACAGAATAAAAATTATTTTCTAACCATTAATACAGTGGTGCCAATAGTACATTCTATGCATAACATAATGAAAAGAGTACCTACCACAATTTCATTTGAATAATCTACTTCAACCGTCATGAAAATGATTTCCCATATATTCCATATTGGCCAATGCTTTTGTCGATCGTTATTCCCCATCATTATCATTGATTTGGAAATTTATTGTAAATGTCCCCAAGCATTTAGAAAATGAATCATTGAACATCCTCCTTGGCCTGCAATATTTCATCTTTATCATTAGATTTCGGAAGATGATGTTTCTCTTAAACATGAAAATACTGAGATATATGTCTATTTCTTCAACATTGTAAGCACTTTCCACCCCCCAAGAATGGATTTCATTCAATTATTATTCCCACATTTCATGCATGTGGGAACATGAATGTTATTTCCTCCTCTTCTTTGATTAAAATTATTCCTTAAGATTTGATCAATGTCTATCATATTTTTATTCAATCTAGATGAACATTATGTCTCTACGAACCCTTATTCAACCATCATATCACTCCTCACTATCTATATATATATTCCATAGTTTATATTTTTTATATTCCTTAATATATGGGCTCTTAGTCTACGAAATAATTTAGAAACCATTACCATAGGATCCAAAAAGAATCTATAGTATTATAGATCATGTATTGTAAACTTATCTCATAGATTCCCACTAATTCATTTTCTTTATACTTTATTTATATGGATCATTTATAAATTTATGTTCACATTAAATGGAGGATATATTTATTAAAAAATATTCCCATGAACTCTTCCAACCCTATAGCATTATTCTCCCTTCTTGGATTTATGTTTTTAGTCAGGATCCACCATATATCGTATTTTTAATCTAAGAAGTATACTCCCATGGTGAGTTTCTCTTGTTCTAAATAATGGTGTATTTAGAAGATAATTTCTATATATATTAACCATTCTTCAGCAATATATCATTCAATATATCCACTAAAAGAAGGAGGTCGTTAATGCATAATGGGGTCAACAGAATGTCATTCCCCTTAAGGTAGGTCCAGTATCATAACATGATTTATGTTATTTTTCATAATTTTATTTTTTTGATTCATCATCATCATTATGTTTTCCATTCCATATTCTAGTAGATGATCATTAGTTTTTTGTTCATTGCACTTATCATTAATAAAATATGGAATCTGGCCTTTTTATTGCATACCTTTTAAATACATGGTATAAAAAGATGCTATTGTAATGATTATTTTCATCGAATATAGTTACATAATACATGAATACATTTAAAATCATTATAAATAATATTTGTGAAATCATTATAATTTAAACCTATAATACTTTTTAATTTTATAATATCTATAGGACATATTAAAATGGAAATGGGTGATCATAAAGCCCAGTAATGGAATAAGAGAGGGTGAAAAATATTATGATCATGATATATATCAATATGAACGTGATGAATAAAATAAGGAAAGATCATGTGGAATAAAATCATAACTATAAAATCAATATTAACAAGGAAATGTGGATACATCATTTAAATGGGACATTCATATTCATATCAGCAAGGGTTATACCCAAGGTGTCATAAATGAACATTTTCAATTTTATTCACCAGTGTATCATAAAAGATGTCATATATCATGTCCATGACTTCTTATAAATGTTTTTTTATTTAATATCCATTCTTTCTTTGTTTTTTGGGGATTTCCATTCATTTTGGAGGAAATGGAGGGTTTTCAAAATTTGGGCCAAACCGAAAGCCCAATTCTAGATTTAAAAATAAATTTTATTTATTTTATAACTCCTTCATTTGTTAAAATTTTTCATCCATTTAACTTCCCACTTTTACTCCTTTGACCTTTCCAAATCACCATGTCTGTTTGGACCTTTTTTGACCCCATTATCATTTTTGGTTTGGGTGAATTAATTTTGAATTGGACCAACCTGTGAGCCATATCAAGTTATAAATTGTTTTATTTATGTCTTTAATAACATACTCATTTTACTATATTCTAGTGATTCCACCTCTCACATGAAGCCAAAATTCCACACCTCACCCCCATTATTCATTTTTTCAATGTTAGACCTCATTTTCCTTGCGGAGTATGGAGAAACATCATAGGGTTCCTCAAATCGTTTTGATTTGAGAAGGTAAGATTATTCTTTCATAAATCATTTAATTTTCAATCTTTTGGCCTAATTTCATTCCCCACTTGAACTCATCATCCCCATTAGAGCCTCCATGTCAGGTTTGGTTTCTTGGTGATTCAAATTATGGTGTATTTGGTTCTTTTGATTCAAGATGTTTCAGGTAAGTGTTTCATTCTATTATTTCATGCCCTCCCTTAGGGTTTCTATCAAACTATAATGATGTTCCTCATGTCCAAAAGTTCAGGTTAGAACCTAGGGTGTTTTTGGTGTCTTTTTGGTCAAATATTGTGGTCTAAGTCTGGATTTGTCTTCCTTGAGGTGCGTCGGTGGTGCAGTTGATGTTTTGCACCATGTCTTGAGGATTTCGACATAAAAGAAAAATGATTCCCCATGTAATAACTTCTAGATGAGTTAGTTTTCTTGAATTACTTATTACTCATGTTCTCAATATGATGTGTGTGGTGTGAAGTCTATTTATGTTGGATTTGGTTAAACATTTAATTTAATATATTCATTTTAGCTTGAAATTGGGTGTTTCTCATGTGTAACCCATTGGGTATTGTTTGGCTGTGTTTTATAACATAAGAAATTGGTTTAATAAATCTTTTTTGGATGAAAAGTATGATTTGGTAGAGTATTTGTGTTCCATTAAGTTTTAAAGTGGGTTTTTAATGGGTTTATGGTGTAAAAACTTATTGTACTTCATGAATGTGATTTTGCCAACGCGTGGTTTTCATGTAGATCTTTAGTGTTATTGTATAAGGTGTTTTTATAACATGTTGGGGTAGTTTGATATATGTTTTTGGGGCTTTCAATTCTGTTTTGAATTTGTATTGGTGTGATTTTGTCCTTTAAATACAGTTTTGAAATGGGTTTTATTTGAAAATATTTGGTACACTCTTTAGAATGGTTTTATGAATGTTTTTAATGATTTAATGATTTATGTAAGAGGTGAAACCATATTGGAAAACTATTTTGGATTGTTTATATTTTCAAATGGACCATTTTAAATTTGAATAGTTCATTCATGTGATGTGTATACTCTTGGAAATTTTTTATAAAAATGTTTAATGGAATTATTGAAATGGGAAAGAAGTGTGAACACAATGTGGGCTGTTTGTGTGAGTGCGAAGTGAAAAATGGAATTTTTTTTATAAAAAGGGTTTTATCAAACATCTGAGTGGGATGTTATGTGATGTTTATTATATTTTTAGTGACAATATAATATTTTTAAAGGATGTGTTGAATTGTTAATGTTATGCAAAAAGTGATGGGGGCTATTTTGGTGTGAGTTTGATTTCAAAATGCATTTGAATGAAAAGTGGAATTTGTGACTTGTGTGATGTACATGGGGAATTTTTGTTAATGTGTTATGTGGAAGTGATATTTTCATGTGAAAATATATTTCTTGTCTTGTTGAACTTGTTTGATCACAAAGGGAAAACTCGGGAATCTAGGTGGGTGGACGTGTACTAGAATGCTAGTGAATACATGGGGTTTGGCCATAGTTTCACTTATCATGATTGATGCTTAAAAATATAACTAAACTATGATGATGATGAATGGGTACCAATATGTTATGGGTATGTTCCATACTAGTGGCTCGTTCACGAGAACAAAAATTTATTATGGTTACTCTCACCGAGACAGGAGGTACCTGGGACCAACATCAATCTAGTGCCAAGGGGTTATTTTCTATTGCATGGGCTAATTAGATCCTTTATAATTACCGTAAGCATATGGTATATTTGGATAGAAAAATATCATTTTATTTGATTTTATTTTAAATGTGTTTATTATATAAATTAGCACACTAGAAATCTGAATTTTTTTATGTTATATCTTTTAGAAAATGTAACTAGAAATTACATGTTTTTGAAAACATGCATGATTTTAGTCTTTGAATGTTTATAAAATGAAATATAATAATGGTGGAATCCTAATGGGAATTGGATTAGACCCTACATACTAGATTTTGTGTATGTTGACTTGGTTATCTTTTTTGTCACAAGTTTGGGTAAAACCTTTGTGCCAACAGTTTAGGTTTTCACCTGTCATTCATGATGCGGTGTTGTGGAGATGGCCTGATGGCGATGCCTCATGCCATGATGAGGTTCTTAGTATGTTCATTTTTGTTTTTTTACCTTTGTTATAGTCTTGGTGAGTTTTTTTAGACTAAGTAATTCAGTTCTGAAATTTTTTAAAACATTATTTGGTATGAAAAATCTAGATTCGTTTTATTCGATTTATTTGTTGTTTTATGTCCATAAACTTGGGTAAGTCATTTTTAATTCTCATTTTATGATACATGATCACTTCTTCATTCCCATGGTGAATAGGAATGCCCTTCGATCCTTTTCATGGATTGGGATTGGAGCCGGTTTCGGTGGTGATCAGATTTGGTTCGTGACAAAATGGTATCAGATGAGGTTCAAGTTAACTATTTGGGTCCTGTTATTTGGGAAAGAGTCGGGATAGTATATAGTTAGGATTGTCAGGACATGGTATTAAAGTTATGGGTATTGTGCATGATCAATACTCCTCATGACATGATTCAATTATCTAGTTGAATTTGGGATTTATCAAAGCCCTTTGATTTTATTGGATTGATGATGATTAGGGGAAATGAAAATAGAGTCAGGTTAATGGTCTCAGTGAGCTCGCAAGGCCTGGAAAGCCTTGTAGAGCCGTGGATATTACCTAGAACACTATATGTGACATTGAAATGATTGGGATATCACATCCAAACATATTTCCAAGTCACCCACTGAAACTAGTTTTTTATAACATTGTCTTGTGTTATTTAGTTTTGAAATCATGGAACTTTTGTTTTAAAGTGGAATGGTTTTAAGAAGAGAAATGTTTTTGTGAAATAATTTTTAAATAAAGACGGGGTTTTTCGATTTCTGAAATGGTGGAACTGAATTTTTAGAATTGTTTTGAAATTAAAATTGGTGAGTGTATTCTTATTTTGAAATCAGGAACTATATTGAAGTTGGTTTTGAAAAAGTGTTTCCAATAGAGTTTTCTAAACAATCAAAGGGTTTTTTAATGGGATGAGATGGTTTTAGATTTATGTGATTAACTAGAATGTGATTTCATTTCGAAATGTTTGTGTCTTTTTTGAAAAGTTTTGTAAGATTTTAATTGGTGTTTTGATCATGTGGTTAGCGGTTTTGAGAAAAAAGGATGTGTTGGTTAACCGTCTTGGTCATGAAAAGTGGAAAGTTTTTTTGTTTTAAAATTTTGTATTTTCTTGAGAGACCACATGCATGGGGTTATATGTGATGATAGATGGTTGATGGCATGACTGGATGTGTTCCAGGACAGATATAAGGAGGGTGCTCAGTGTGGCATAGAAGCATGCATGTGTGAGGATCATGGGGTACCATTGGTGGATACGCTAACCACTGAACCGTTTGTTTTCAGAGAGATGTTTTTAAATAAAAATACTATATCTTGTTTAATTGTTTGGGATGGTTTTTATTATGTGATTTTGGAAAATGCTGATGTAGTGGGATGTATTGAATCCATGAACCACTCTTGTTCGAATAGTGTTTCGGGTTTGTGTTAGGACGACAAGTTGGGTAGAAGGATCTGTTAGTAGTCTATTCTGTGATACGTTTTGGGACACCTTTATGGTGGTTCCCTTCATGTATTTGGATCAGTTTTGTTGAATTTTTTGACCAATGGACCATCTTGGTTTGGTCCTTGGGTTCTCTCATTGGATATGGGATGCCCCCATTAAGGGTTAATGCACAACTGAAGTGCAACCCGTATTGTTTCGCCAATGGAAACTCCTCTAGTTGATCAATATAAGGAATATTTTATCGATCAGTGTTGATTGAGTCTACAACCATTCCTTTCGTTGATTTGTGGATCCTCTTGTAGCGCGATAGTACTTGTGGAAGGTTGAAAGAGGCCTTAATTTCATAAGTTACCTGATTCATCGAAGGGGGATGTGTTCTGGGGTTGTTAGTGTGTATGAGTGTCTTGATGGTGTCTTAGGGCATCTGGGTTCTTCATAGTTTCTTTGAAGTTGGAGTTCTTGTTAAACCACCAATTTTGGGATTTTGGTCATGAGACGATATTATGGCCACTGTTTGGACTTTTCAGTTGTTTAGGGACTTGGTATAAGGTCCCAGTCCATGTATTGTTTCTACTAATCGCAATGGTCATGTTTAGTGACGCCTTATGATGGTGTGTTTTCATTTGACTGTAAAGGTGAAGGTTGTGCAATCCACCGAGGTTCTCTATTATTTTGGGAGTCTGTCTTCCTTGGGAAAAACATAAAATTCTCAATCATAGAGGATGGTTTTTATACATGTTCTCCCCTTCTGTTGTTTCTCACCCAATGAAACTAGGTGCTATGTGTATCTATCTTGTGATCCCTTGTTTTAGTGAAATATCTAGTTTCTGTAAAGTGAGTTCTGGAGTGCGTTATGTCTTAGTGAACCCATCGGGGTATGTGGTTTAGTTGGTTTTGGCACCTAAAGAAGAAGTTCCACAAATGGGATTCCAAACCCTAACTGTGAGGCCTAAGATGCTTCAATATTTTGAGCCCCAGCCTTAGGTCCCGGAGAGAAGCTGGTATGTTGTCAGGGGAAATTCTAGTGTTGTTTAAACACATGTAAAAGTCTCATCCTCAGTATAAAAGATAGGAAGAGTTTAAACCTATGTTGTTATCATCTTTCTTAGTTTGCTCACATTCGGTGGAAATAGGTGGAGGGCCTTGTGCCCATGTCATCACCCAATATCATTCCCCACCCCCTTTTGTTTCTATTTAGTCTATGGAGAATGGATTTAAATTTGGATAGATAGGCTAAGCATGAGGTTTGTGCACAATTAGTAGTGACCATGTGCTAGGAAGCCATGCAGAAAAAATGATCTGCATAGTTAGGGCACAGTTTCCCAAACAGTGTGGACAAACTGTGAAGCCTTCCCAAATCATTAAATTTTCGGGTCTTTCTATGACGGCCCAGACTGGTCAGTTAAAATGGTTGGTTTCTTATGGCGAGGAGCCTGTTTGTGTCCCCCCGTACCAGTAACACATATTTATCCATTGTATTGATTTGGAGGTAGGTTGTCCCATTTGGAACTATCTAGCTACCAACATCTTCATTGAGTAAACATTGGGATTAGAGATCACCCAATGGTTTAGTTAAATTAAGGTATGTGTAATCTTGTTCAAAATTGTTGTTCATTTGGGTGAATATCTTGAGTCTTATTCAGATATTGTTTGAGGAGTTTTCATTTGTGATAAATTATAAATGTGATTGATCTTTTGAGGAAAGTATTTTTTGGTTTGGTTGTGAGAATTATCCATCCTTAAATTATAATTGGAGGTGTTCTGGCATTTTGAGGCGAATCTTGGCAAATAATTACTTCTAGGTTTATCGGTTGTGTTTTGTTTTGGTAGTTTTCCTCATTATGGCATTCTGAAGGTGGAATGTTTTATGGTGGGGAGAATTGTCACATACATGACTTCTTTTAAAGGTATTTTTCATTTAATTTCGTTTCTTTCATTGTTTTGGGGGATTTCCATTCATTTTGGTGGAAATGGAGGGTTTTCAAAATTTGGGCCAAACCGTGAGCCCAATTCCAAATTTAAAATTTTGTTTAATTTCTTTGATAACTCCTTCATTTGTTACTATTTTCATCCATTACACTTACTAATTTTCCTATTATGATCTATCCAAATCACCATGTCTATTTGGACCCTTTTTGAACCCATTAGCATTTTGGGTTTGGGTGAATTAATATGGAATTGTGCCAACCCATGAGCCATTTGCAGTTTTAAATTGTTTTTTTAAATGTTTCATAACATACTAATTTTTTATTGTCTTCCCGTGATTCCACGTCCCGCCTGAATCCAATATCCCGAGCCTCACCACCATTATTCATTTTTCCACATTAAATCTCATTTTCCTCACAGATTAGTGAAAAACGTCTTAGGGTTCCTCAAATCGTCCAGATTTGAGAAGGTAAGTTGATTCTTTAATAAATATTTTAATTTTCACTCTTCTTCCCCCATTTCAGTGCCCACATGAACTTATAATCCCCATTAGAGCCTTAATATCATGTTTGTTAGCTTGGAGATTTAAATTTTGGTGTATTTGTTTCATTTGATTCAAGATATTTTATGTAAGTGTTTCATTCCATGATTTCTTCACCATCTTTAGGGTTTAATTTACCATTTCATGAAGTTACTCATGTGAAAAAGTTGAGGTTAGAACATAGTGTTTGATTTGGTGTCTTTTTTGTCAAGTAATTTGGTCTAGGGCTGGATTTATCTTCCCTGAGATGCAGCGGTGGTGCGGTTGATATTTCACACCATTATTAGGGTTTAGACAGAAAATGTAGGTGATACCACATGTAATAATTTTTATATGAGTTAGTTTTCATGAATTACATATTATTCATTATCCTAATATGTTGTGTGTGGTGCAAAACTGATTGTGTAGGATTTGGTTAAGCATTTAATTTTATAGTTTCATTTATGCTTGAAATTGAGTGTTTTTCATGTGCAACCCTTTTGGTATTGTTTAGGTGTGTTTTATAAAATGTAAAATATGATTAATAATTCTTGATTGGGATGAAAATTATGATTTGGTAGGGTATTGGTGTTCCATTTGATTTAAAGATGTTTTAATGGGTTTATGGTGTAAAACATTATTGTACTACTTGAATGTGATTTTGAAAACATGTGCATTTCATGTGGATATTTTGTGGTATAGTTTGAGTGGTTTTTATAACACTTGGGGGTATTTTAATAAATGTTTCTGGGGCTTCCAATTCTGTTTTTAATTTGTATTGGTGTGATTTTGTCCTTTAAATATGGTTTTGAAATGGGTTTTATGTGAAAACTTTGGTACACTCTTTAAAATTGTTTTATGAAAGTTTTGAATGGTTTAAGGATTTATTTAAGAGGTAAAACCATATTTGAAAACTGATTTTGATTGTATATATTTTCAATTGAAAAATTTTAAATGTGAATTGGTATGTCATGTGATGTGTATTCTCTTGGAAATGTTTTATGAAAATGTTTAATGGATTTACTAAAATGTGAAAGAAGTGTGAACGCGATGTGGACTGTTTGTGTGAGTGCGATGTGGAAAATGGGGTTTTTTTAAAAGAGTATTATGAAATATGTGACTGGGTTGTTATGTGATGTTTAGTATATTTGGAGGGAATTTATAAAATTGATAAAGGATATGTTGGATTGTGAATGTTATGAAAAAATTGTTGTGGGCTATTTTGGTGTGAGCGTGATTTCCAAATGCATTTGAATGAAAAGTGGAATTTTTTACTCTTGTGATGTACATGGGGCAGTTTGGTTAATGTGTGATGTTGATGTTATATTTGAATGTGAAAAATATATTTCTTGGCTTTTTGAACTTGTTTGAGCATAGAGGTAAAAATCGGGTATCTAGGTGGGGGGGACATGTACTAGTTTGCTTGTGAATCCGTGGTGTTTGGCCTCAGTTTCACATAACACGATTGATGCATACAACTCTAACTAAACTATTATGATGATGAATGGGGACCACTAGGTTATGGGTATGTTCTGTACTAGTGGCTCGTGCATGAGAACATATATTTTTTATGTTTACTCTCACTGAGATACGAGGTACCTAGGACCCACAACTAGCTAGTGCCTAGGGGTGATTTCTTATTGCATGAGGTCATTAGATCATTTATACTTACCATAATCATATGGTATATTTGGCTAGAAAAATTCAGTATCTTTTCAATTTATTTTAAATGTGTTGATTCTTTAAATTTTCCCACTTGAATACTGATATTTTATATTGCATCTTTTAGAAATTGTAACTATAAATTACATGTTTTTGAATACATGCTTGATTTTCATCATTGAATGTTTATCATATGGAATCTCTTAGTTGTGGTATCCTACTGGGAATTGTCTCACACCCTACATACAGCCTTGGGAAAATGTAGACATGGTTATTTTGGTTGTCGCAGGTTTGGGTATAGCTTTTGTGCCAATAGATTTTGTTTTCACTCGTCATTCATGATGCTGTGTTGTGGAGATGGCATGAGGGCGATGCATATTGCCATGTTTAGGTTCTTATGCTATTCATTTTTGTTTTGTACTATTGTTATAGAATTGGGGAGTTGTTTTAGATTATGTAATTCTGTTCAGAATGTTTTTAAAACATTGATTGGTTTGGAAACTCCATATTTGTTTTATTGGATTCATTTGTTGTTTTATGTTTATAATCATAGGTAAATTGTTCCCAATTCTCATTTTATGATACATGGGCACTTGTTCCAGCCAGTGGGGATCGGGAACGCCCTTGAGGCCTTGTTATGGGCCAGGTTTGGTGACGGTTTCAGTGGTAATCAGATTCATCTCATGACATCATCCCTATATATTAAATTAATTACCCAATGCATTGGATCACTACATGGGGATAACGATGACATCATTTAATTTCATGAGATCCACATTGTTTTTAATAAATCATTTCATTAATAAACCGTGGAGAATAATGAAGAGGTTTTTTTTATCAAAATCGTATAATACAAAAGAACTAAAATATATGATCATTAAATAATTTGTAACCCATGTATGGAAATTTGATATTAAAATTTATAAATACCCAAATTAAAAATTTATTATTATATATATTTGCAAACCCATTTAATTGAAATGTTTTTTGGATATTAAAATCCATATTTTTTGAGAATTTTTCTTATAAATGTGGGAAATGTTAGAAGTATATTTGTCAATATGATTAATATAAAAGTTGATTTTAGAAAACTGTAAAATGAGATTCCGCAAGGGCATCCCGTATATGAAATACTATTATTAGATTGATTAAATAATTAAATGTGGAAAAAGGAAATTATTTTTGATTTTAGAAGCCATACCACTTGAAAAATTGATCTCGAATAGAAAGGAGATGTGTAGATTTCTCTCACATTAACGAGTTGTTACTAAAACATGATGATGTAGATTTTGGTGATTTTAAACAACAAGGTGGGAATCCCTGGAAGAAATTATGTACGTATATTCAAAGAGGATGGATTTGGTGAGATGTTTAATTGTGTAATGGGTGGGTATTTATAGTAAAACTATAGAAATATTTGTATAATTTTCAAATATAGGTAATAGAAATCTTGGTTGCGAAAAAATTTAAAAACAATTTTCTCCCCCTTGGTCTTTACTATTGGCTTGGTCATTTGTGTCACCGTTTATGATATTTTAATGCAATAGAACCTAAAATAATTTTCATGTACTCATTTAGACATGGAAAGTATAAATTTCTTCCAAATTAAACTATAAAATAATGTTTAATTTTTTAGATATTTGAATGTAACCTATATGTTTATGAATTTATTAAATATATTAAAACAAATATTGTGAATAAAATAACATGTTTTTGTATTTTATTATTTTCAATTAATTTTTAATCCATTTTTTGATAAATATGCGCAAATAAATTACACTAAAAATTCAAAATAAATTATTTTTACTATTAAAAAATATAAAATATTTAAGGGAATTATCTTAAATTAACAATAACATAATTTAGATTAACTTATTCCAAATATAATCATTTTTCCTGAAATATTATCTTAATATGATAATTTTAACATTTCAATAATAAAAATATTTATTTATTAATTATAGAAATAATATGCAATAATCAGATTTCTGTTACTAATAAAAAAATTCTTTCTCCATTACAAAATTATTTTATCATTTATATTTTTGTAAACTTATTTTAAAATAAAATTTTATTAAAAAATATTATTCATAATACTTGATTAAGTCATAATATTGTATATATTTCCTATATTAAAAACACAATTATATATAATCTCTGTGTAAAAACCAATTTATCTAATTGAACTAAATAAAAAATATATTTTATCAAGAAAAATATACATAAAATTGGAATAATGGAATTACCATTTTATTTAAATAATGTAAATTACACATTAGGAAACTAGGGAATGGATATGTAACCCCTTATTACTGCTTTTTATGCCTTAATGGTATGGCATGTGGTGGTCAGAATTTCATGGGGTGGCTTTGTTAACATTGACCATGTAGTAATATCCACAAACTCTAACTTATCCCACAAGTGATTTAGTTGGAGCCTCAATTATTTAATCTCTCAATGGGCTTGGACAATGGTGAAACCTAGTGACACAACATACTTCCCATATTCATACAAATGTGAATCAAATGACGAGGCCCTACTGGTTGAGGTTATCTATTCTCATATTGGTATCAATTATTATTGATCAATATGACATATAAACACTATTTATAATGGAAAAATTTTCATCCAAACGTATAGATTCCAATGAAAATATTAAAAAATGTTCATATTATCAAATGGTCATATTAGACCAATGTTTTTATATGACCAACATTCTCATAATGGTCAAATCCAAATTTTCATGTTTTCATATGCACCCTAAAAATACAACTTCAACCATTCATTAATAATTTATTGAAATTCCCCCAATGGTAATATTTTAATTTCATAATATTTTCATAAATTTAATAAAATTTTATTTCATTTATATTGATTTATTTGTTTGGCTGATTATTCTTGTAAACTGGGGAAATCCATACATTCGTAATTTAGATATTATATATTATAATTTTTTTCTAGTTGTAATGTTTAGAAATTAAATTGGTTTTATAGCTGAAAAAAGTAATTATTTTTGTGAAGGATATAAATATTTTCATTATTAATATATTTTTAAATTTATATTATTTTAAAATATATAAAAAAGAATTATTCAAGAAAAAAATATCATTTAAAATATCATGGTTGTTAAAAAATCCGATGCACTAGTTTGTATATTATACTTAGTGTCCATAATAATGAAATCTTTACATTTTATGATTTTGTAAACACTTTTATTTTAGAATTTGGGTTATTTTATTTCAAAAGAATTTATAATAAAAATACCTCCATACCCAATTGCCTCAACCATTAAATCATTTTTATTATTGGAGAATACAACCATTACACCCAATGCTTATAAATTATTTCATTATAGGATTATTCCCATACTATATTTCACATTATGTTCCTTATTTACTTAGTCACAATAAATACTTAATTAAGATATATTATGATGTAAGCACTAACTCCTTACATTATTTACTTGATATAATTTTATTAATTGAAATTATTTATTTTATATTATTAATAATAATCATTCATATCTCATCAAGAAGAATTACATTAGAAGTATTTAACATCGAAACAAGGTTTCTTATTTTTTGTTTTTATGATATTCCTATGCATTATTTTTTGGAAATATAGTTCATTATCAATCCAAAACATATCAATGTTTCACCAAAGCATCCCCATTATCCAATATATACCACAAAATAAATATGAACACTTCATATTTGTTGGATATTATCAACATCAATTAAATCTTACTAAAATCGTCAATGAATCGAATATAACAATAATTTTAATATATGTATTTTTGAATTATTGAATCACACACATTGGCAAGTGCTATCTGAAAATAAAATTCTAAATATGTTCCATTAGATAATATATATTCTAAATGATCTTATTTTTATTCAGAATCTTCTCATATAGGCTTTAAATAATGATAAATTTTATGGATTTTTGAATCATCATTATTTTTTACCAAGTCCGAGATATTTTACTTTTTTTTTCAAATTACCAAGAATATTATGAAATAATCGGGGTTCCTCTTCCTTACATAGCATGAACGTATCCTGTTTCCTATGATTAAGAAAATGTATTTTGTTCTCACATTTTACATAAAAACAATGAATCAATTACAGTATTTGGCCACAAATGTTTGATTATTGAATTTCATATCAATCCTCTAGTCATGAAGTTGACTTACCCTATGAAAATTCTGACTAAAAGAAACAACTAAAAATACTAAATTTTACATTAGTTATTTATCACCAATGTTTTCCATCTCATGAAATTAATTTCTATCCCTTAATCATTTCCAACGTAGACTACACCATCTATAATATTTTGATTCTAATTAGATGTTATATCAAGCTTATTTCCAACGCATACTACACTATCATTCCCAATGCTAACTACACCATCAACTGATAGTAAATCAGATTGATATAGATCCATCTCTATTTTACCTTTTACATATTGAACGTGGCATATTTACTTCCCTTTTTAGTAAAATTGAAGAATACTAAAGGAAAATATCCATGATTTTATGATATATTTCTCATTAAAAAATTTTATTTCATTAATATCTTCTGTTACATGTAGCACCTAGAATAAATGTACTAATATACACTATTAAATTATTGTCATTTAATTTCATATTTATTGTTTATTAATTCAATTATAAAGTACAAATAAGAATAAATAAATTATTCTTAATAATTATTTACATATGTGTATAATTAATTCATTTCTTTTCATCTATTTATAAATCAAGATCAAAGCACATGATGGTTAATATAGAATTTTTAAAAAAAATATATTTTAATGGGTGAAATGTGTATTAACGTTATAAATTAAATTTAAATATTTATGAATTATTTTAACTATATTCTTAACTAACATATTCAATGAAATAAATTATATTTATTCAAATAGTTTTTATAATGTTAAGAGTGATGGTAGTATTATTTTTATTCTTAATTATGCATATTTATAAAATTGATTTTATTATATTTTTAACCGTTATATAAAACCCAATACAAGATAACTATTGAAATTTAATCATTTATAATTTACCCTATATTTATAATAAAAATAATTAATATTATTTACTAGGTTAAACATAAATTATTTTCATAATGATTGTAAAAAAAGTAAATTTTTCATACCATAGTTAGAGTTAAAAACAGTTTGTCAAAGGATAACATAAGAAATAATGATTAAATATAACAAAACACTTTATATAATTTGATTTTTTAATTAATTTCAACCGTAGTCATATTGTGTTTATAATTTTGGATTTTGGATTCATATTACTTGTGATATACATTAATTTATTTTATTCATTTGAAAAATTATAAGTGCTTCCCCCCCTCCCATATAAAAGGACACCACCCATCCACTCTTAATTGTAATTAAATATCCTCTTAACTCAAAAATTCACTTTTAAAGCATTTAATAAAATCAATTCACATGTCAATGTGGTTTTATTTTGAACATAAATCCATCCTTTCAATTTATATAGAGTAATCGAAAGGATGGTTCACAATGAAAGGTACAACTCTTAACCGGGTGCATTCTATTTTATTTATTATTTAACGTTATTTAAAATTATGATATCCTATATAAAATAATTACTCTAGTATATTTTATATACCAAATTTTTATTTTTATTATTTATTATAAATTTCTTACTTCATTTACATCAAGGGGGTATAAAGATAATTAAAGATGCGTACATGTTGAATACCTCTAACACAAATTGATATGATTCATTTTCAATCACCATTTATCTTATTTGATATTATGATGGGATTAATTTTAATATATAATATTAATTACCTAATAATTATTATTTATTTATAATTTATTATATATATTTTTTCCTTTCTATATATTATTATATTATAATGTCTCTCTAAAGTACCTTAGGATTACCATCTCCACAATTTAATGTGATTCATTTTTAATTTTGAATTTACATGGATGTTAATAATTATTTAACATTTGATAATTCCATCAATCCTAAAGTGAAAATTGTAGGATCTAAATAATGATGTAGATGCTCAATATACAAGAGAGGGGGTGAATTTTATACTTTAAAATTTTCCATAAAAAAGGAAAGATCTAAGTTTAACAAAGTTAAACTGAAAAAATTCACAACACCTCTAACACCAAATGAAAGATTGGATTAAGGAATGAAGATATCAACTTCAATTTCTATGTACTTGCTTAAAAATGGGGAGAGTCTTCAAAAGTATGTTCCTAAAAAATTTCGCTTGAAATTGAAACTTAACTAAAGACTACAATATGAGATTCTACCTTAAGGTGTATATTATCTAAATGGAACATAGTACAAGTAAGGAATTATAAGAAATTTATACTTTACTTACAATACAATCTGCATCGGAAACATACAAGTAGTAGAACTACAAGTAACAATATATAAGTCTTTTAACCCAAACATAAGGGTATCCAACAATCATGGATAAAGGTCCCTTGATTTATACTTTCAAGCAAATCTCTCTTACCCAAACCAGGGTAAGCCCTCGATATGAATATCGGAATCTCTGTCTTCCTATCCCTGCAAGCCCTCAACATCAAGGTAGTTGGCAACCTATGTCTTACTCAGCAATTAAGCCCTCAATGTGAATATCGGAATCTCTGTCTTGCTATCCCCGCAAGCCCTCAACATCAAGGTATTTGGAAACCTCTGTCTTCCCCAGCAAGGAAGCCCTCGAAGTTCAAGGTAGTCGGCACCTCTGTCTTCCTATCCCCAGAAGTCCTTGAATGTAATTACCAACATTCGGAGTCACACAAATCATTGAGAGTTAATAAGATCCCCTCTCTCTAGAAATCACTTCATGCATGTATTCACATGGGTCGAAGATCAGTTTCTTGATCAGTCTCGAGCTCTTTCAAGTGAGCTCCTATTTATTGGCAAGGATAGCTCCCTCCACCAACGGTCATATCTTCCTTAAAATCTGGAGGGACATGTACACGTGTCACTTTGCCAACGGTTTGTTTATAACGAAATACACGACATCGTTTTATAACAAAACAAGTGTAACAGAATGTACAACATCATTTTAAGTCTAACTAAAATGTTCGGAGTGATGGTTCGGAGTGTAAACAAAATGTCAGAGTAGACAAATTATAAAAGTGTAAAAAAATTGAATGTTCAATGTCTAACCAAAAATAATATTCGAAGTCTAAATAAATTCGGAGTGTATAAAACAAATATGACCAGATTTTGTTTAATAGGTGAATTCGGAATGAGAATTCGGAATAAGAATTCGGAATGAGAATTCATCATCAGAATTCTTAATGAGAATTCGTAATCAGGATTTTTCAATAGATTTCGATGGAGAACATCATGAGAATTAGTATCCAGAATTTAGAGCAGAACGTTATCAGAGTTCGTATCCATAATTCGGAGCCTAAAATAGAATGATTTATATCAAAGTTTCAAACGATTCCGATAATATAAAAATGAATCTGATTCTTATTCTTAAGAAAAAACAAATATATATATAATGAAAATATGATAAGAATAATTTTCCTTATAAAAGAGATTTTCCTTATAAAAGAAATTTTTCTTATAAAAGTGATTTCCCTTATAAAAGTGATGTTCATTATAAAAGTGATTTTCCTTATAAAAGCGATTTTCCTTATAACAGAGATTTTTCTTATAAAAGCAATTTCCCATAAAGATAAGGTGTTTGTTATTTTCAAAACAAGAAGGAATGGAAATGTCATAAGGAGAACCTTATTGAATCAACAATCTCCCCCTTCTTGGAAAGCACAATCATCCTTACGAAAATGAAAGACTAAGTAGAAAGAAAAAAATGAAAACATTAAAGCTTATCTCCCTTTGCTTATGGATTTTGATGAATACGACTAACTCCTCCTTAGGCTTTGAAACTCTAAAGATCATATTATAGATTTCCAGAATTGTATTCCATTAAGAATAAGAAATTATTCATTAATGAAAAACTCTCCCTTTGTTATGGTTCTTTTTCCTTTCATTATTAGGATCCTTTTTCCTTCTCCCCTTTTGTGATTTTCAAAAACAATTTTAGGGAATGGAAAATATAACAAAGTACCTGAAAAAATTAGTTACAATAACAAAAGAGACGATCATGCAAAATTATTATTAAGTTTGAATGTTAAAAAACAATGAAGTTAATATACATCAAAAGATCAGATTTGTCTATTTTGGATCTTTTTCCTTCACCATGAGACCCTTGTGAATAGTATTTATCTTCTTCAATTCTTTATGATCTTCCTCAGCTTGCTTATCTAAAACAACTATTATTAGACTTTGAGATTCAATCTTTTCTTCCTAGGAATGAATATTTTCTTCCTGAGATTTTAAAACATGTTCTTGTTTGAACCAAATCTCTTCAATCTCAATCCGACAATCCCTTTCATACCTCCAGTTTTGAGAAACAAAATTCAGTTTCCCATACAGATCTCTATCTTCTTGAATCTGGGAATTCTTCTCAGCTGTCAACTTTTCATCAAAGGACGAAGTAAGTTAATTTATCTTTCATTCTTCTGTCTCTAAGGAATCCTTAACATTATATTGGAATTCATCAAAGAGCCTCATCTCTTCTACAGTTTTCCTCGACCAACTAGTCATTCTCTTGCAAGACCTTTTGTGGGCGTCATAGCCAACAATAAAAGTTTTGAACTAAGCCTCTATCTCAACACATTTGTCCATAACCAAGGATACAATGTCTGTTTTCCGATTCAAGGCATGTTGGAGGATCTGCCATCTTGAATCAATACTTGAGAAAGTCGGAATAGTACCCACCAACTTCTTTAATTACTGAACAACACAGTCATTTCCCAACAAAGATGACTCCGAATCTGAGAATTTGCTTGGAGAATTTTCATCTTCAAATTTCTCATCCTTATTCTTAGCAGAATCACCAACTTCCCTTCACTTTATAACCACTGATATTAGGGTATAGATAAAAAGTTGATTTCCCTTGTCCTTTTTTGGAATGGATTCTTGTTTCGGGGTTTCCTGTTCACTATCAGACACTTGAACATTATTGTCTTCATCATCGAAAATTTTTTGAGCACCATCCTCTACATTCTCTATTTGAGCAACATCATATATAATTTTTTCTTCCTCTGCATGATATGCTACTTATTGTTCTCCTTTCTCTTCATCCTTCCCTGGACTGACTAACTTAGAGGACTCAGCTTCTGAAGTTCGGAGCGACAAATGTTATGAAGGTGTCCCCTTATAATCGTCTACTTGCTTCCAATGATTTCTGGTCTCACCACTACCTTCAGCAACTGCTTCTTCCTCAACATGATTAGCTACTACCTCTTCCAGAGTGACATAGTTTCATCCTGTAGTTTCAGGTAGAGATTCCACAGAAAATGATCTCGGGACTGGAATATTTCCGAAGGCCATCTCATTAAACTTTAATAAAGTCTGAACCACCTTAGCTTCAGACATCTTCTTCTTAAGCTTCTTTTCTTTCACTTGTTTTTTCTAACTCATCCACAGTTTTTTCCTTCATGTCCTTAGATTCCGCAGGATCCAAGCCAAACTGAGGCTCCCCTTGAACTCTCTTCTCTTTGATTTTACTCCACTTAGCAAGTACCTCATCAGGGTGAGTTTTCATTCTCTTCGGTTTTGGAGGTGCGGAATGAACTTCCTTAGATTTGTGATGCTCTGCTTCTACTTAAATTTCTCTATACTTTCTCTTCTTTACTGGCTTAGAAGATTCATGTTCACCAACTTTCGGAACTGCTTCTTCTTGAACTGGTAAATCAACGAACTGACCAGTCTTTTTGTAGAAGGCAACATCCATCCTTTTGAGGGTACCATCACTCACCAACATTATTTTGCAAACTCTTATCTTATACTTGCAAGCCACCTTGAATGACTCAAGGCACCAAACTATTAATTTCGAAAAGATTTCTAGATACATTATGATCTGAGCTCTCAGATTCCCTTTCTTAACATTCTCAATGGTAATATGAATGTGTTTCATCAAATTAAACTTCCTTAGATTTATCATAAAATCTAGAATATAGATCTCTCTTTTCATTAAACTATCATTGTCACCCATTCTCGGTACGATAAAGCCTTGTACCCATAATTCTAGAATCCAAAAATTCGTAGACAGAGTAGCAATCTTCGGAGACTTGTCATCTAACAGTCCGAGAGTCTCCAAAGCCTTTTCCTTGTTGAAACTTCCTTTTGAATCTGGCAAAACCGGAGAGATGAACTCATCTTCTCCTTCATAGGTCATCCCTACCAAGCTAACTGCATTGAAATAAGAAAGCTTATAAGTCATTCCATAAGACGTAAATGAAAATTTCTCCCTATTATCTTCCTTAAAGAAGGAAACAGTCTCATAGAACTCAAAAAGCAATTCCAAAAATACTTCATCTTGATTCACATGCTTAGACACAGAAACATCTTACCATCCATTTAGCTATAAGTTCTTGGATATATGAGAATCATATTTATTAAAAAAATCAGTATAAACCAACCTTTATCTATATACTAACCACTTGGAAATCAGCTTAGTGGTTGACATGTCTTGAGAAGCTGCTTCCACAGACATTCGGATCTGAAGACTTCTGGGAAGATCGGAATGGAAATTGTTGAAGATCAGAACAGCCTTAGAACAGAGAGGCAGAGCTTCGGGATACTAGAGCTTGAAAAACTGATGTGGGACGAGTCTTGGGGTCCCCTTTATATAGGCAACTAATTTGACCATTGGTCTTCCAAATCCATATAATGGTTGAAAAAACATTGATCGGATCTGACGGTTGAAAATCAATTCACAAAAAAAAAATTGAATCCGACCTTTTGAGGTTTTTATTAAAACAAATATTTAAGAAAACTATAGTCCGAAAAATATATATGAAAATATCAGCTATTAAATATGATTACGAAAACTTGCATAAGGAAATCATACCTTTCAGATTGGCTTATAAGGATTATTCATAATGGGTAACATTCTTAAAAAAAATTGACTAAAAAAATCATTATTACGAAAAGACATGGTTCGCATAATTCTTTACGAAAAACATTAAAAATAAAAAGAAAATTCATTACACGATTTTCAGCATGAAAATTTCATTACAAAGGATTGAAAACAAAATGCTCATTATGAAAGACCCGGTACGAAAATCTCGTTACAGAAACACCAATACGAAATTTTCCATTCCGGAAGTTTTCAATACGAAAACTTCCATTCCAGAAGTCTTCTATACGAACATATCCATTCTGAAAATTTTCAGTTCTAGAAATTCCCATTTCGGAAATTTAGTTCTGAAATGTTTGAAAAACTATCTTTTAAAAATTTAGTTACTCTAACAATAAAATGTACCACCCCTATGAAAAGGAGTTTATTACTATTAGGAGAGTTGTCCAACAAGAAGTTAATGAAGAAATTTTACCTTACGGTTATCATTCCTATCATTTGTTTAATATATTCAAATCTATCAGAAGGCAATGATTTTGTGAAAATATCAGTAAGTTGATCTTGCGTTCCGATAGACTGAAGAATGATATCTTCTTTTTGTGTGTGATCCCTAAGAAAGTTATTCCTAATATCTATGTGTTTTGCACGAGAGTGATGTGCATTGTTCATACTTAGGGAAATTTCAGTTGTGTTATCACACAAAATTTGAGTTTTGGTAAAACTCGAGCCATAGTCTATGAGTTTGTGTTGCATCCACAACACTTGAGCACAACAACATCCGACCGCGACATATTCGGCTTCAGTAGTGGAAAGTGCAACAGAATGTTGCTTCTTGCAAGACTAGGAACCTAGTGAATCTCTTAAGAAATGACAAGTTCCGGATGTACTTTTTTTATCCATTCTATATCCACCAAAGTCAGCATCATAAAAGCTTCTTAGAACAAAATCGTTTTCAGAAGTATAAAATAATCCTAGATCCATGGTTCCCTTATGGTAGTGAAAAATTATTTTTACTGCCTTTAAGTGAGATTCCATAGGATTGGATTAATATATTGCACATAAGCATACTGAGAACATTAAGTCTGGTCGACTAGCTGTTAAGTAAAGTAAACTTCCTATCATACCTCTAAAAGATGTTTGATCTACTTGTTTCCCAGCTTCACCAAGATCTTAAGTGTTTGAGGTACCAATGGAAGAACTTATACTCTTAGTGTTTTCATAACCATAATTTTTTAGAAGATCTTTAATATAATTATGTTGAGATATGTAGGTTCCTTATGGTTTTTGAGAAATTTGAAAACCAAGGAAAAAAGTGAACTCACCCATTATACTCATTTCAAACTCATATTTCATTAGACCTGCAAAAGAGTCGGTTAAAGATTGCAGAGTTGAACCAATTATGATGTCAAAAACATAAATTTGTACAATCAAAAAAATTTTCTTATCATTCATTATAAAAAGTGTTGGATCGGCATTTACCTTAAAATAGTTATGTTGAAGCAAAAATCTAGTGAGTCTATCATAACATGCTCGTTGTGCTTGTTTAAGACCATATAGAGCTTTGGTATGTCTAAAAACATAATTAGGATGTTTTTTATCTTCAATGCTAGGAGGTTGTTCAACAAAAACTTCCTCTTGAACATAACCGTTAATAAAATCACATTTCACATCCATTTGAAAATGTTTTAAATTAAAGAATGCTGCAAAGGAAATTAGAATACAGATTGAATCAAGTCTAGCTACAGGAGCATTGGTTTCTTCATAGTCTATTCCCTCTTTCTGATTATAGACTTTAGCAACAAGTCTAGATTTCTTTCTTACTATGACACAATTTTCATCACAGTTGTTCTTGAAGACCCACTTTACTCCAATAATAGAAGTTTTCATAGGTCTTTCAAGAAAGACCCAGACATTGTTCCTTTCAAATTCATTTAGTTAATCTTGCATGGCTTTGATCCAATCATCATCACCTAAAGCTTCATCAGTGCTTTTTGGTTCTAACTAGGAAAGGAATGCTAGATGTTCTAATTAATTTCATAAAGAACTTCTAGTTCATACAGGTTGATTTACATCACCAATGATACTATCATTGGGATGATTCTTAAGAAACACCTGACTTGGGTTTTGAAAAGCATGTTCATAAACATAGGGTAGAAAGTATTCTGGGGTAAATGTTTCAGAAGTATCTTCCTGAACATTATCCTTATCAGAAGGTTCTTCTATCAAAGGATGACAATCAGTTTTTGAAAACACATCCGAGGATAAGGATGGGGATTCTTTTAAAACAAAAGGATCAGAATCATCAAATTTTACTTGCACTATTTCTTCAATAGTACAAGTATTTTTATTAAAACCTCTATAAGCCTTAGAAGTTGTGGAATAACCTAAAAAAATTCCTTCATCAAATTTTGGTGAGAATTTATGTAAGTTATCTTTAGTATTAAAAATGAATACATTGCAACCAAAAACCTTGAAGTAGGGTAGTCTTTGTTTTCTACCAATCCATAACTCATAAGGTGTTTTATTATGAAAATGTCTAATCAAAACTCGATTTATAGTATAACAAGAAGTACTTACAGCTTCAGCCCAGAAATGTCTAGCTATAGAATATTCACTCAACATGCTTCTAGTAATCTCTTGAAGAATTCTATTTCTTTTTTAAAATACACCATTCTGTTGAGGAGTTCTAGGTGATAAAAAATTTTGAGTAATACCTTTTTTACTACAAAAAGTTTCGAAATCAGAATTTTGAAATTATCCTACATGATCTCTATGAATAGTTTTCAATGGAAGTTTTTTCTCATTTTTATCTTGAGCTCTAAAACTTTTTAAATAAGAAAAAACTTAAATACTTATTTTCTAGATAATATACCCAAGTAAATATAGTGTAATCATCAACTAGAACAAACACATAGTATTTTCCTCAAAAACTTCCAGTTTGTGTTGGACCAAAAAGATCCATCTGCACTAACTGTAATGCATCAGTTGTGGAGACTTCACCGATTGATTTAAAACTAGATTTATGTTGCGTTCCATATTTACAAGGATCACAATGTTTATAAGAATAAAATCTACACTCCGGTATATCCTTAACTAGTTTGTTCTAAGAGAGTTTGCATATGTTCCTAAGGTTATAGTGACCTAGTCTTCTATTCCATAACCAAGAATGATCTTCCATTCCACTTAGGCAAGGTAAATCTTGGCTCCTAAGGTCATCTAAATTTAAGGTGTAAACATTCTCTTGCCTATTGGCTAAGGGAATAAATTCTTCATTGGAATTGTGAACTAAGCACTTATCATTCCTAAAATTCACAAGATATCCTTCATCACATAACTGAATTATGATAATGAGGATGTTCTTAAGACCCATAACAAAAAGAATATTTGAAATCAAGGTTTTACCTAGAAGAACAATGTTAAATATACCAACAATTTCTCCCTTAGCATTGTCTCCGAAAGTTACCTTTCCTCCTTTCATTTTGATAATCTTTTTAAAATAGATTCTGTTACCTGTCATGTGCCGGGAACATCCACTATCCATGTACCATGTGTTGCTGTTGGTACTCTCTTTATTTTCTTGATATTAAGAAGATAATTAGACTTTCGGAATCCAAACATGTTTGGATCCGAGATTTCCAAGAAACAAAATTTTAGGAACCCACATCTTCGTAGAGAAATAAGCATTATGAAATCCTTGAGACTGGGTTTTGTTTAAGGAACAATTCATTGCCCAGTGACCACCATATGGACACTTATTACAAAATGGGGCACTTTGAGGAACAAAATAATTGTTACTGGAAATTGGTTTTTCATGGGTATAACCAAATCCACATTTATTTCTTAGAGGTCGTATTTGGGAATACATTTTATCAAAATTTTCATTAACATGGGTAAAGATTGATAAAAACTTGTTTAAGGAAAAAAATTTAGACATGAGTTTTATAACAATGTTTTTATCTTCAAAATCATTAGATTTAGAACTAGAGCTAGGCTCGAAAAACTTTTCTTAGAAATTACTATTTCTAACTCTTTAGATAGTTTGTTCTTCTCAGAACTTACTTCCACAAGATTTTTTGAAATACTTTCAAAATCAGCATTTTTATAATCAAGATCTTTAGAATGATCATATATTTCATTTGTATGAATAGAATTCCTATAATCTTCCTTATCAAGTTTCTTTTTGAGTTTTGAGTTCTCAATCTCAAGAAGTTCAGCAAACATAGAAACTTCTTCATAGGTACGTGAAGTATTTTATTCATCAGAAGATGATTCTTCATCTAAGGAGTTATAATACTTACTATAATTATAATTTAAGGATACATTGGCCAATGATTCAGAATTTCGTACCTTACCCATAAAGAAATGATTTTCAATAGGTATTCTAGCTATAAGACCGACATTCTTTTGTCCTGAAGATTCATAGTCAGAAAATTCATCTGAAGAGTCACCACCACTGGCACTCCAGGTGTCAATAGCTTTCAGAATATTCTTAGCTATGGCTTTATAATTCTTCTTTTTGTTCCTGTCTAAATGTCTTTCTTTCCTTCTTCTTTCTTTTTGAGCAAAGATAAATCTAGTCTAATATGTCTAGCTCTCTTGTATTCGTAACATGTAACTTCTCCATCTTTCCTATCTTTCTTTTCCATCTTCTTATACATGGATTGGAAATTTCTTTGGCCAGCTATCTTGTTCATCCTTCGAGCAAGATTTTCTAACTCATTTTCATAGATTTCACTTTCACTAGAATCTGATTGGATAACCATCTTCTTAGACTTGGATCTGGTTACTCTCTCATGAGTATTAGCTTTCATATAAATTGATGTTGTTGTAAAAGAAACAGTACCATTTCCATTCTTCTTTTTTCTATTGTCAGAATCTCTCATCATTCTGGTTTCATAATGGAGAAGAGTTCTGAATAACTCATCCAGAGAAATTTGAGTGACCTTACTATTCTCATCTATAGCAGTTATTTTGGATTCCCACTCATTGGGAATAATATCAATTATCTTATCCACAAGTGCATCATTATCTAAACCTTTCTCTCCCATAGACTGTTAGCTGTTGACTATAGTCATGAATCTCTGTTGAACTTTACTAATTGGTTCACCATAATGAAAATTGAATCCATGGTATTCAGCTCTAAGAATATCTCTCCTAGTCTCAGTCACTTTAGAAGTTCCAAAGTGTGTAAACTCTATCTTTTTCCAGATACAATTAGCTGCTTCACAAGAAGAAATTTGTCTATATATATTTCTAGTAATTGACAAAATTAAGGTATTGCGTACCTTATAATTGAGTTGATACTCTTGCTTTTCCTAGTTAGTGAATGTTTTAACTTCATTATCAGGAATTTAATAATCACCAGTAAGCATAACAAAGTTGTCCACTCCAGTATTGATAACAAATGTCTTCATTCGATCTCTCTAATACTCGTAGTCATTACCATTAAACATTGGTGGTCTTGTAGGAATTAGAATATCAATGGAACCAACATTAATACCTACCATACTTAAAATAACCTTCTATACACAAACATGTTTGTAGAAAAAGTTTGTAATCACAATGTTCGGAATGACAATGTTCAGAATGACAAAGTTTGGAATGAAAAAGTGAGCAAGAAAAACTTATACGGGTGTATAAGTATTTTTGAGACACCCTCTGATACCAATTGTAGGATCGAAATAATTATGTAGATTCTCAATATACAAGAGGGGGGGTGAATTGTATACTTTAAAAATTTCCTTAATCAAAGGAAATATCTATTTTTAAAAATGTTAAAATAAGAAAATTCACAACACCTATAATACCAAATGAAAGATTGGAATAATGAATGAAGTTATCAACTTCAAGTTCTATGTACTTTCTTAAAACTGGAAAGAGATTCCGAAAGTAGGTTCAAGAAAAATGGAACAGGAAATTGAAACATAACTAATGATTATAATATGAGATTCTTCCTTAAAGCGTATAGAATCTAAATGGAACATAGTACAAGTAAGGAAGTATAAGAAAGTTATACTTTCCTTACAATACAATATATAGGAGAAAAAAATATGCAGTAGAACTACATGTAACAAGATACAAGTCTTTTAACCCAAAGAGAAGGTTATCCAACCACCTTGGATAAAGGTCCCTTGATTTATACTTTCAAGCAAGTCTGTCTTATCCACACCAGGGTAAGCCCCCAATACGAATATCGGAATCTCTGTCTTTCTATCCCCGCAAGCCCTCAACTTCAAGGTAGTTGGCAACCTCTGTCTTCCTCAACAAGGAATCCCTCGATACAAATATCGGAATCTCTGCCTTGTTATCCCTAAAAGCACTCAACTTCAAGGTAGTTGGAAGACTCTATCTTCCTCAGCATGGAATCCCTCGAACTTCAAGGTAGTTTTCACCTCTGTCTTCCTATCCCCGGAAGTCCTCGAATGTAATCCCCAACATTCGGAGTCGCATGAAGCTTTGAGAGTTAATAAGAGCATCTATCTCTAGAAATCACTTCAAGCATGTAATCACATGAGTCGAAGATCAGTTTCAGGATCAGTCTTGAGCTCTTTCATATTAGCTCTTATTTATAGGAATGGATGGATCCCCCCTCCAATGGTCATATATTCCTTAAAATACTGAGGGACCTGTACACGTGTCACTTAGCAAACGGTTAGTTTATAACAGAATAGATGACATCGTTTTATATCAAAAAAAGTGTAACAGAATGTACGACATCGTTTTAAGTCTAACTCAAAAGTTAGGAGTGAAGGTTCGGAGTGTAAACAAAATTTCAAAGAGTAGACAAATTATAAAAGTGTAAGAAAAATGAATGTTCGGAGTCTAACCAAAAATAATATTCGGTGTCTAAATAAATTCGGAGTGTATAAAGAAAAGATGATCAAATTCTCTTTTATAGGTGAATTCAGAATGAGAATTAGGAATGAGAATTCAACATCAGAATTCATAATGAGAATTCGTAATCAGGATTCGTCATTAGATTTCGATGTCAAACTTCATGAGAATTCGTATCCATAATTTAGAGTAGAACATTATAAGAATTCGTATCCAGAATTCAGAGCCTAAAACAGAATTCTTTATATCAAAGTTTCAAACGATTCCGAGAATATAAAAATGAGTCTGATTCTTATTCTTACAAAAAATATGTATATAGATAATGAAAATATGATAAGAATAATTTTCCTTATAAAAGCGATTTTCCTTATAAAAGCAATTTTCCTTCTAAAAGTGATTTTCCTTATAAAAGTGATTTTCCATATAAAAGCGATTTTCCTTATAAAAGCGATTTTCCTTATAAAAGTGATTTTCCTTATAAAAGAAATTTCCCTTAAAGATAAGGTGTTTGTGATTTTCTAAACAAGAAGGAATGGAATAGTCATAAGGAAAACCTTATTGACTCAACAAAAACGACACTTGTGTATAAATACAGACTATCATCTCCATAATTTGATGTAATTTATTTTTCACAAACTCTTTTTATAAATGTTTATAAAAGTTGATATAGTGAATAAATATAATAATCATGTAATTATTAATATTTCAGAGAAAATATATCATACATAATGGTTCTTTTATGAGAACAATCAAACTAAAACTTTCATGGGTAACATACCCATTTTTAACTGAATTCTTTTTTAAATAAAGGAATTGTTATTAAAAGGATTAATGGAAATTAAAATGGAATGGTTTGTTTTTTTATAAGAATACAGTTATGGAATGAATTTTTCATAACTCCGTATATATAGTAAAATATATTTTACCTCTTATATTTAATGAAAATAATTGGGGTATTTGGTTTATGTTTCAATAACAATTATTTCAGAATTGTTTCTTCTATATTTCAATTGTGGTAAATTTTACGGTTCTCCCCATTTAGAAACCATTTATTTCATTTTACTCCAATTATGCATATATTTTTTAGTATTTATTTTATCTCTTATCACATAAAATTAATAAGGAAAAAGTTTTGTATAAAATTTATCATTATCAATATTTGGTCAACGAATACGTTTTTCATGTCCGTACTCTTCAAAATTTTTTTTGTAATGTTTTTGAAAATGATCAATATGTTTTTAAATATTAAGTCTTAGTATCGTTGAAACTTTTTACAGTGTCATAAAATGGAATCTCTTTTATGTAATTTTTTTCCCAACAGGTAATTTTTTAATATTTAAAATGGTGTAAAAGGAATTTTTTATTTAAAAATATATGGATTGAATATAATTTCAAGTAATCATGAAATTTCATATCATTGAATCATCATTTACTTGTTTCATTGGTTTTTTTCAAATAAAATTTTTATCCTTATATTTTGATAAAAAAAATTAAAAAAATTTACCTATTGAAAAGTATACATTCTCATGATTTTAAACTATTGCTCGAATGAAAATAATGTTGATTCAATAAGGTTTTCCTTATGACTTTTCTATTCCTTCATACTTGGGGGATATTGTTAAGTCAATAAGGTTTCCTTATGACTTTACCATTCCTCTTGTTTAGAAAATCAAAAACACATTATCCTAAGGAAAATCTCTTTTTACCATATGTTTTACTTCATTAAAGAAAATTTTCTTCACCAAGGAAATTTATACTTACCATGTTTTCATTTTTCATATCATAATATTTTATATGTTTAAAATTTGTTTTGAAAACCAAATCAGGGAATCATATAAATAACTAGATATGAAGCATTCTGTTTGAGGATCTGGATTTGTGGAATTCTGGTTACAAACATTTATGAAGTTCAACTCCAAATTATGGATATGAACGTTTATGAAGTTCAAGTCCAAATTATTGATATGAATGATTATAAAGTTAAACTCTGAATTCTGGATACGATTGTTTATTATGTTCAACTCCGAATTTTGGATACAATCATTTATGATGTTCAACTCTGAATTCTGAATATGAAATCTCATTATGTTCAACTCCGAATTCTGAATACTAACTCTCATGATGTGTGACTCCGAATTCGGATTGCGAATTTATGTATTGTTTGACTATGAATTCTGATTTATAATTTTGGATATGAACTATTATGAGTTATGACTCCATGTTCCTTGAATACAGACTCCGAACTCGTATGATTTTTAAATAAAATTTTCATGAACTCTGACTCTGAACTTTTATGAGTCCAGGTTCTGATTTCTTGAGAATCTAGACTCCAAATATCATTGAAATTCAATCTCTGGAATTCTATAGAATTCAGTTTTTGAATTCATAGAAAATAGAATCCGAATATTCTTTTATTATATAGTCTGAATTCAATTTTGGTTAGACTATGAACTTTCATTTACATACATTCTGAATATTGGATTTCTAGTTATGTAAACATATTTTTCTTACACTTATTGTGTTATAAAATGATGTCATGCTTTGAGTTACTAACTCATCATTGTTTGAGTGACAGGTGTACATGTCCCTCCAAAATTCATGAAAAAATATGACCGTTGGAGGAGGGAGACTATCATTGAAGTCGTACCTATAAATATTAGCTCATTTAAAGGAGCTCACAACTTTGATGAACTATTTTATGACTCTAGAGATTACATGTTGTTGAATTGATTTCTAGAGAGATAATTTCATTGCATTCTTTGTACTGAACTTCTTGTTCATTTTTTATTCGTGCGACTCCAAAAGTTGCTAATTACATTCGACGACTTCCAGGGATATGAAGACAGAGGTGCCGACTACCTTGTAGTCGAGGGCTTCAATACTGAGGAAGATAGAGTTACCAACTACCTTGAAGTTTTTGGCTTGCAATGATAAAAAGATAGACTATTATCTTTGTATCAAGGGCTTACCCTGGCGTGGGATACCCTTCTCTTTGGGTTAAAAGACTTACAACTTGTTACTTGGTTTGTTACAAGTTTTCCTCCGCATTTTTGTTGTTGTGGAAAGTATAACTACCTAATAATTCCTTATAATTCTCCTCTGATTTAGTTAGATTCTATATGCTTTAAGGTAAAATATTATTTGTTGTAAACTTTTGTTAAGTTTCATTTGCATAATCACTTATCTAGAATTAAGAAATTTAATAGATCATATAGGTTTTGTGAATTTTGGTCATGCAAAATTTCCATAAGGATTTTTTAAAGTATACAATTAACCCCCCCCCCCCCCCCCTCTTGTATTTGAGCATCTCATTATTACATATTCAATCCTACTTTTGGTATTATAGAGTATATCATACTAACATTCCATCTCATTAATTGGTATCAGCACCAGGTAACCTCGTACCCTGATCTAATTAAACAATGGGTATCAGAGGATTGGTTCAATATGAATTATTCTCACGATTAGATTCAGAAGATAATTCTTCTTCTTATTAAATTCGGAATTGAATTTCAAGATCCTTAATTTTTCGGAATATGTTTTTTCAAACTCTTCTAGTTTGAATTCATTTTTTCATATATATACTATTGTTCTATATTTTTTCTTGCTTAGGAATATTCCCCTTGTCTACAACTTTTTCTTTTAACAAGTTTTTGTGGAATGATTTTTCTGGAGGATGAAATGAATTGATTTTGGTTCCATAGACATTCTCAATCCAACTTGACCGTCTATAATTGCTTTAAATGACTTGAATATTGGAGAGAACCCATGAGGACATTCATTATCAATACTGGTGTTGATAATTTTTGTATTCATACTGAAGGATATAAAATTCTCAACAAAGATGGTATTACCTTTACCAATCATGAAAAGCATGAATATCAACTAAATTATATGGTATTCGATACTTTTTATGGATCGATGAATAGAAATATATATATATATATATATATATATCCAAATTTCATCTTGTGAAGAAGAAAATTCTATATGGAAGAAACTTTAAGTTACTCAATTTGGAACTTATAAAAATATTGAAACAAAAAGAGCCAAGCTCAGAGATTAATATCATGGTTTTAATTTTACTTATGAAGAACCCACTTGTAAGGTGCAATAAAAATTCATGACTATTGTGAATAGTTTAAAATCTATGGGTGATAAAGTATTAGATGATGAATCTCTTGTTGATATTATCATATACATCATGTCGAATGAGTGGGAATCCAAGAGGATAGCTACTGATGTGAACAGAAAGGTTACTCAGATTTCTTTAGATGAGCTTTTTGGAACTCTACTTCAATTTGAGACTAGAATTAAGAGATATGCTGACAACATAATGTAGAAAAATGGGAATGTGATTGATTCTATTACTACAAATTCGAATCGTACGAAATATAAGACTCCTAAGAGAGTTACCAAATCTATGTATAAGAAAGTTTTTATCCAATCTGAATCTAGTGGAAGTGAATCCTGAGAGAATGAATTAGAAAATCATGTTCGAAGGATGAACAAGATAGATGGACAGAGGAACTTTCAATCCAGATATAAGAAAAAGGAATGTAAACATAAGATAGATTCCAAAGTCACATGTTATGAATTCAATAGAACCAGACACATAAGACCAGATTGTCTTATGGTCAAGATAAATGAATGAATGGAAAGAATTATTTAGAGAAACAGAATGATGTGTTACAAGGCTAAATCTATGAATGTCTTTAATGCTAATGACAGCTGGAGTGCTAGTAGAGGAGACTCTTTAGATGAATCTTAATATTATGAATGTTCTGGACAGAAGAATCGTGGTATAATAGCTATACAACCTATTGATAATCATTGTTTAATGGATAAGGTACACAATGTGGAATCATTCACCAGTTTTTCATTGAATTATAATGATAGTAAATATTATAACTCTTTTGATTAAGAATTTACTTCTAATAAAGATGATACTTTAACTTCCTTTGAAGAAGTTTCTAGGTTTGCCAAAATTCATGAGAATGAGAATTCAAAACTCATGAAAATTTTTGATAATAAATATTCTATGAATACTATTCTTTCTACAAAAGTATCATATATTCCTAAAGATCTTGATAAGAAAAATTCTAATTTGAATGTATTGAAAAAAATCATGAGGAAGTAAATTATGAGAAGAATAACCTTTCTAAATATCTATAAAATGTAATTTCTATGAATTATTATTTAGATCCTAACTCTAGTTGAAAATAAAATGATTTAGAAATCAGGAAATTAGTTATCAAACTCAAATATGAAATATTTTCCTTGAGGAAGTGTTGGTAAAACTTTATCTTAGGTAAATTTTTTTTGATAAAATGTATTCACAAATATGACCTCCAAGGAATAATTCTTGTGTTGTTTATACTATTTCTCAACCGATTTTTAGTTACAATTACTTTGTTCCTCAAAGTTCTTCTTTTTTCACTATGTGTTAGTGTGGTGGAAATTTTCCAAATAATTGTTCCCTAAACAAAACTCAATCTCTTGGATTTCATGAAGCCTATTTTTCTATGAAGATTTGTGTGCCAAAAATTTTGCTTTATGAAAAATCCAGTTCCAATAAAGTTAGGATTCCAAAAACCTAACATTTTTTAATTTCCAAAATAATTGACAAGTTACCAGTGGAAATATATGGTACATAGATAGTGGAGGTTCCCGACATATGACTGGTAACAAAAACTATTTTGAAAAGATTATAAAGACAAAATGATGGAAAGTAACATTCGGAGATAATTCTCAGGGAGGAATTTTTGGTATAGGTAACAATGTTCTTCTTGGAAAAACATTGATTTAAAATGTTTTATTTGTTAAGTGTCTTAAGCCCAACCTCATTAAAATAATCCAATTATATGATAAAGGTTACATTGTGAATTTTAGGAATGAAAAGTGCTTAGTACATAATTATAAGGAAGAGTTTATTCTTTCTGCCCATAGGTAAGAGAATGTTTACACACTAAACATAGATGACCTTAGAAGCCAATACTAACCATGCCTTAGTGCAATGGAATATCATTCTTGGTTGTGGCATAGATGGTTATGACACTATATCCTTATGGACTTATGAAAAAATTCATAGAAAATATTAGTTAAGGATCTCCCGGAGCATATATTTGATTCTTCAAAAGTTTGGGACCCTTGTCAATATGGAAAGACACATAAATCATGTTTTTAATTAGACAGTGAAGTCTCAACTACCGATGCATTATAACTAGTTCATATGGATATTTTGGGTCTAACAAAAACTAAAAGCATTGGAGGCATGTATTTTGTATTTTTTATGTTGATGATTACACTAGATTTACGTGGGACTATTTTCTAGAAATCAAGTATGAATATTTTTCTAATTTCAAAAGTATTACAGCCCAAAATAGAAATTATAAAAGCGTTGCTTTGGAAACTATTCATAGTGATCATTGAGTAAAATTTTAAAATTATGATTTTGAAACTTTTTGTAGAAGAAAAGGTTTTACTCACAAATTATCAGCACCCAGAACAGCTCAACAAAATGGAGTTTTTGAGAGAAAAAATATAATTTTTCATTAAATAACTAGAACCATGTTGAGTGAATATTCTATAGCTACACACTTTTGGGATGATTCTATAAGTACTTCTTGTTATACTATAAATTGAGTTTTGATTATACCTTTTTTTAATAAAACCCTTTATAAGTTATGGGATGGTAGAAAACCTAGACATTTCTACTTTATGGTTTTTGGTTGCAAGGTATTCATTCTAAATACTAAAGATAATCTTCATAAATTCACAGCAAAATCTGATAAAAGAATTTTCATAGGCTACTCCACAACTTCTAAGGCTTTTAGAGTTTTCCTCAAAAAAACTTGTACTGTTGAAAAAAACCGTGCATGTAAAATTTGATGAAACTGATCCTTTTGTTATTAAACCACCCCAAGCTACGTCCTCAAATGTGTTTTAAAAACTAATTATCAACCATTGTCAGAAGATCCTTCTCATAAAGAAAATGTTCAAGAAAATGATACTGAAACATTTACCCCATAAAATTTACTACCCTATGTTGATGAATATGTTTTAAAAAACCCAAATCAGTTGTTTCTATGGAATCATCCTAGTGATGGAATCATTGGTGATGTAAATCAACCTGTAAGGACTAGAAGATCCAAAAAAATGAAGTAGAACATCTATCATTTCATTCCCATTTAGAACCAAAAAACACTGATGAAGCTTTAGGTGATGATGATTGGATTAAAGCTACTCAAGATAAACTAAAGGAATTCGAAAGGAATAATGTCTGCACCTTAGTTTTATGACCTATGGAAACTTCTGTTATTGGAGTAAAATGGGTCTTTGGAAATAAGTGTGATGAAAATCGAATCATTATAAGAAATAAATAAAGGTTAGTTTCTAAAGGCTATAATAAAAAACAAGGAATATACTATGAATGGTCCTATGCTCTCGTAGCCAGATTTGAATCTTATCGTATTATACTTGCATTTGCAGCATTCTTTATTTTCAATATTTTTCAAATGGATGTGAAATTTGCCTTCTTTAATGGTTATGTTCAAGTGGAAGTCTTTGATTAACAACCTTCTGGCTTTGAAGATACAAAACATCATTTTCATGTTTTTATACTTACCATTGCATTGTATGGCCATAAACAAGCCCCTCGATCATGATATGGTAGATTTACATGATTTTTTATTCTAAATAACTATGTTAAGGGAAATTAAGATCCAACCATTTTTATAAATAAAGATAAGAAAAATTATTTTATTGTTCACATTTATGTAGAAGACTTTATATATTGTTCGACTTAATAATCCTTAACAGATTTCTTTATGGATCTAATGAAATCTGATATTGAAATGAGTATGATGGGTGAGTTAACATTTTTCCAAGGTTTTCAAATTTCTAAAAAACCAGAGGGAATATATATATATCTCAATATAAGTATATTAATTATGTTCTTAAAAAGTATGGATTTGACCAAAATAATAGTATATGTACACCCATTGGTACCTCAAACACACTTGATCTTGATAAAGTTAGGAAACTATTAGATCAAACAGATTTTAGAGGTATGATTGGAAGTTTACATTACATGACAGCTATTCGTCTAGACTTAATGTTTTCAGTATGCTTATTTTTAAGATATCAATCCAATGCAATGGAATATCATTTAAAGGTAGTGAAAATAATTTTTCAATACTTAAAAAGAACCATGGATTTAGGACTCTTTTATACTTTTGAAAATAATTTTATTTTGAAATGTATTTTCGATGCTGACTTTGGTGGATGTATAATGGATAGAATGATTACATCTAGAACTGGTCATTTCATAGGATATTCATTAGTTTCTATGACTTTCTAAAAGCAACACTCAATAGCACTTTCCACTACTGAAGATGAATATATAGCAGCTGGAAGTTGTTGTGCTCAAGTGTTGTGGATGCAACACATACTCACAGACTATGGTTTGAGTTTTACCAAAACACAAATTTTTTTAGATAATAAAAGGGCCATTTCCCATAGTAAAAATCATACACATCACTCTAATGCAAAACACATAGGTATTAGGCATCAATGTTTTTGGTATTACACAAAAAAAGGAGAAATTATTCATCAATTTATCAGAACACAAGATCAACTTACTGATATTTTCACAAAATCATCATCCTACAATAGATTTGAATTCATTAAACAAAAGTTTGGAATGATTACTATAAGGTAATCCTCCTCAATTACTACCTGCTGAATGAATCTACTTTTTGTAATAAACACCATTACAAAAGGGGAGTACATTTTTTTGTTAGAGTAATGAAAATTATCATAGTTAGTTTTTCAAATTTTTCGTAATGAAAATTTTCGTAGTTAGTTTTTAAATGTTTTTGCAATGATGATTTTCGTCTTGAAATTTTCATAATGAAAATTTTCGTACACGAAATTTTTGTAATGTAAATTTTCTTACTCAAAATTTTCGTAGTGTAATTTTGTTACTCAATTTTTTGCCATAAAATTTTCAACCATAGATTTTGTTTTCATAATACATTTTTTTGTAGTAAGATTTGTTTTAATCTAAAGCTATCCAGGAAGAATATCACATATTATGAATAATATTTATAGCAATCCGAATGGTATGATATCCTTCTTAAGGTTTTCGAAGTCATTATTTCATTGCTGGTATTTTCTTTAGTATTTTTAAATTCTCATATTCTAGTTCGTTCTTAAAAAACCTCAAACGATTGGATGTTACCCAATTGTTGTCTTGTGGCTATCATTTCTATCATTAGATCTAATCATAAGGTTTCTCAACTATTAGATTGGATTTGGATGATGAAAGTTCACTTCCATCGCCTATATAAAGGACCCCAGAAGGGTGGTCCCCCATTGGATTTCAAGCTCTCGTGTGCTGATGTTCTACCCCCTTTCTTAAGCCCATTCCTAATCTCTCAGAGTTTCTCTAATCTGAATGTCTGTAGAATCCTCTTCTTAAGATGTGTCTACCATGAAGCCAATCTGAAGTTGGCCAGTGTTCAGGGATATTTTGGTCCATCTAAACCTTTTCAAATATGATTATATTATTTCTAGGAATATCATGCTTAATAGATGGGAGAGTGTGTTCATATCAAAGCAAGGAAATCAATTCATGGTTTATCCAGATTTTCTTATAGAATTTTATGAGTCTGTTTTTTTCTTTAAGGAAGAACACAAGGAAAAAGTTTCCTTCAAGAGTTATGGAAAAACATATAAACTCTCATACTCCAATGCTTCTATCTTGGTGGAGTTATCTAATGAAGAAGAGGCTGTGTTTTTCTCTAACAAACTATTGGATGTTCAAGGAAGTTTTATTAAGGTGAAAGCATTTTAATTTCTTGGACTATCATCTATCATGACCGCAAAATATTTCTCACTTATCTATTAACAATCGGATCCTATAGTTATGGTTTCATGATTTTTTCGTACTGAGGAAATGTGACAAGGAATCCTTAATGAAAAGTGACATTTATATCATGGATTTCTTGGTAAATCTATGGAAAATAAATTTGATGAGGCAAATTATCATTGTGATATAGAATATCAAAAATGGGAATTTGAGAGCTCATATTATTATTTATCATGCTTTATTTTCAAAGCTAGTAGTTCAGTTTCTTAAATCATTCAAGATCCCTTGCAGTTCAAGAAAATTAATTCTAATGTTATGCTTGTAAGTGATGACACTTTGAAAAGAATGAATATGGGATTTCCTTAAGGAGTCATGAGTGTTTTATGAGCTGCCAGTGGAAGAGGCTGAATTTATTCCAGAAAATAATGAAAAAGTTGAACCGTCAATGAAGGACGGAATGAACAGAATGTTGAGGAAAGTGGAAATAAACAACAAAACTCCTATATATAAGGAGGTCCAATATTTAAATCCTAATCCCATGAAGCAGAAAGTGAATCCATATGAGGTTGAAGCAAAATAGAGGGAGGATAAGAAAAATAGAAAAGTAGGGGATCCACAGTTCGGTTTCTATCATGTTGAGGATAATGCCTTGAAATAATCAACCACTGAAGATCTTGAGAAGAAAGGAAACATGAAGGAACTTAAGGTGAAAATGACTAAGGCCGAGATTTTCCACACTCTCTTGAAGGCTACTGAAGTAGCATCTGAGAATATTCTGTGCCACAATCTTTTTTGATAGATCTTTTACCTGACAGTCCAAGGAAGAATTTCTTCACTCTAGAAAAAGCTATAGAGAAACATGTTGAAGAAGTGGAAGATGTGGGAGAAGAAAAAGAAGAATAAGGGAGTGTTAACACAGGTAATCTCATAAAGAATGTCGAATGTTATAATGAAAAGAGAACCCCATCCAAAAAATTGTCACTCCAAACGTCTGAATCCGATTCCTCGAGGCTTTTCACTCCTGTGAAAGATGAAGAGAAGGGTAAAGAAGAAGTTGATAATTTGTCTGGTGATGAATTTCTCAATCACGACTTTATTCATCTCTAGGACATTGAGTTAGGAACTGATAATAATAAATTTGATGAAGATAAGATTGTGCATCTGTCTGTCAGTGAGTATGACTCCACTGTTGAGGAAGCCATACTGAGAATTGATAAGGGTAAACATGTGTTTGTTGATACTCCTAGAAAATCTATAGTGAAGAAGAAGAATGTTGAATTAACATTAAAAATTAAGCTTGTTGAGCTAGAAAACAAGCCTCACCATGCAGATTCCTTGATTTTGAATCATCTTTGCTCAATCATGATTTTGTAGAACAATCCTCAAAGAAGCTTGACAGGTCCATTACACCTTTTTCAACCATAGATTCTAGAAGCCAGATGCTCCAACACACACTTAATAAAAAATAGGATTCAGTGTCCATGGGGATGGAAAAGTGTGTCAAGATGGAATCAAATTTCAAAACATTCCTCATATGCAATGACACTCATTGAAAGTCATGTAAGAAGATAGACAGTAGGTTAAATTGGTCAGTTCAAGAAATGAGTGAGCTTGATGACTTCCAAGACCGATTCAACGAGGCATTAGATATTGAATATGGGAAGATCAAGGATATTACAAGATGTTTTGAAGAAAATATGGCTCCCGAAAAAAATAATCAAATTCAATAGGTGAAAGACATAAATGGGAAGTTGAACTCTATAGCTCAATGATGGAAGAGTGAATGAGATCTCCAGATTGAGTTTGAAGATAATCATGTGAAGCAAGATGAGCTGATGAATGATCAAGAAGAAGTTCTTAAGCCTCAGGAAGAGAGAACCAAAGCTCTCGAGAAGAAATATGAGGAAGATCATGAAGAGTTCAAAAAGCTGAAGACTATTCTCAAGAAGATGATTCCCAAGGAATAAGAAGATAAATATATCCAAATAAAATCTTTTGCTGTATCTTTTTTTTCTTGTACGAATTCTTCTAATCATAATGATTTGGTGGATTATTTGTTTTTCATGGATATATGTACTAATATTTCATATACCAAATTTTTTTATATTCCCTAAAACACTTTTTGAAAATCACAGAGGGGGATAAAAAAAAATTATTCTATAGGGGAGAAGGAAAAAAGATTTCTAAGTGTAAAAAAAGTATCCCTTAGTAAGGGGGAGTTTTCAGTACGAAGATTTCCATACACCATATAATGAAATTTCTCATTCCAAAAATCTAGAATATGATGCTTAGTGTTCCAAAGCTAATGGGGGAGTTATTCATATTCAACATTGACTATGAATAAAGGGAGATAAGTTTAATTTTCAATCTCTGAAAAAATTTTCTACGTCCTTTCATTATTTCTCGTAAGGAAGTTTGTTCTTTCTAAAAAGGCGGAGATTTTTGAGTCAATAAAATTTTCCTTTTGAATATTCTTTTCCTTCATACTTGGGGAAGATTGTTAAGTCAATACAGATTCTTTATGACTTTATCATTCCTCTTGTTTTGAAAATCACAAACACCTTATTCTTAAAGAAAATCTATTTTTACAATATGTTTTACATCATTAAGGAAAGTTTACTTCCCCAAAGAAATTTATCTTTACCATGTTTTAAATGTTCATATCATACTTTTTTCTAAGTTTAAAATTTGGTTTCAAAACAAAATCCTTGGAATCCTATAAATGCCTAGATATGAAACATTCTGTTTTAGTATCTGAATTATCAGAATTCTGGTTATGAAAGTTTGTGAAGTTCAACTATGAATTCTGGATACAAACATTTATGAAGTTCAATTCAGAATTCTAGATATGAATGTTTATGAAGTTCTACTCTAAATTCTGGATACGAACATTTATTATGTTCAACTCCGAATTCTAGATATGAAGGTTTATGAAGTTTTACTCAGAATTAAAAATACGAACACTCATGAAGTTTGACTTCGAATTCTCATTATAAACTAATTTAAAGTTGGACTATGAATTCTGATTACAAATTCTGGATATGAACACTTCTTACATATGACCCTGAGTTCTATGAATACAGACACCGAACTCTTATGAGTTCTAACTACGAATTCTCATGAACCCTGACTCTGATCTTTTGTGAGTTTAGGTTCTGAAATCATGAGAATCCAGATTCTGAATTTCCTTGAAATTCACACTCCAAAATTCTATAGATACTATGTTCCGAATTCCAATAAAACAGAATCTGAATATACTTGTATTATAGAATTCAAATTCAAATTTGATTAGACTTTGAACGTTCATTTTCTTACATTCTAAATATTGGATTTCTAGTTATGTAACCATATTATTCTTACACTTTTTTTGTTATAAAACGATGTCATGCATTATGTTACTAACTAATCGTTGTTTGAGTGACATGTGTACATGTCCTACTAAAATTCAAGGAAAAATATGACCATTGGTGGAGGGAGCCGATTGTAGAAGTTGTGCCTATAAATAGGATCTCAATTGAAAGATCTCACAACAGTGATCAATTGTTCGATGACTCTAGAGATTACTTGTTGTTGATGTGATTTCTAGAGAGAGATATTCATTTCATTGTGCATACTGAACTTCTTGTTCAGTTTTTCTTTGTGAGACTCTGAATGTTGCTTATTACATTCGAGGGATTCTGAGGATATGAAGATAGAGGTGCCAACTACCTTGATGTTGAGGGCTTCCTTGCTGATGAAGATAGAGGTACCAACTACTTTGAAGTTGAGGGCTTGTAGGGATAGCAAGACAGACTCCGATCATTGTATCAAGGGCTTACAGTGGTGTGGGTAAGACAAAATTTCATGAATGTATAAATCAAGGGACATTTATCCAAGGTTATTGGATGCCCTTCTCTTTGGGTTAAATGACTTACTACATGTTACCTTGTTTGTTACTAGTTTTCCGATGCATTTGTATTGTTGAGTAATGTATAACTATCTTATACATTCTTATACTTTTACTATGATTTAGTTAGATTCAATACGCTTTACGGTAGAATATTTTTTGATGTAAACTTTTGTTAAGTTTCATTTCTGGAGTCACTTTTCTAGAATAAAGCATGTGACAACTGGGTCCCGGTGACAGCACAGCCACCCCGCCTTAACATGCCCATCGGGTCCTGGCCCACCAGGTACCACCAGTTGCCTGCAGACACGTGGGGCCCACCCCACGGTCCACCCACATGCCTGAACGGTTCATCTAACTAATGATAGTCTCCACAGGCCAACACATGTCCTTTCCAGTGTGCTTTGTCCTCACTCACACACATTCTGGTAATCTTTCCAGAAGGACACCCATCCTGATCACTACTCCAGGCCTAGCACGCTTAACTATGGAGTTATAATCAGGTAGGCTCCCAAAAAGGAAGGTGCACCTTGTTGACATGAGTCATATCATTTAGTCAGTTAACCCTTTATCATTTGGGGATGTTACAATCACCCCCCCCCCTTTAGAGCACAACGCCCTCATTATGGGCCCTACATCAGAACCCAGGAAGTGCACCGCACTTAAGGCTAGGTACCACCTCTGATACCAAATGTTACAACCGGGTCCCGGTGACAGCACAACCACCCCGCCATAACATGGTCATCGGGTCCTGGCCCACCAGGTACCACCAGTTGCTCGCAGACATGTGGGGCCCACCCCAGGGTCCACCCACATACCTGAACGGGTCATCTGACTAATGATAGTCCCCACAGGCCAACACATGTCCTTTCCAATGTGCTTTTTCCTCACTAACACACATCCTGGGAAACTTTCAAGAAGGTCACCCATCCTGATCACTACTCAGGGCCAAGCACGCTTAACTGTGGAGTTCTAATCAGGTAGGCTCCCGAAAAGGAAGGTGCACCTTGTTGAAATCAGTCATATCATTTAGCCAGTTAACCCATTATCATTTGGGGATGTTACAAAGCAAGTTAATAGTACTTATAGGTGTTGTGAATTTTGGTCACACAAAATTTCATTTGGTATTTTTTGAAGTATACAATTCACCCCCTCTTGTATTTTAGCATCTCATTATTACGTATTCAATCCTACTTTTCGTATTATAGAGTATATTATATTCACGTACCATCTCAACAATATAAGGTGTTTTTATACTTTTAAATATACATTAAGGATTGAAATCATTCGTTGGGGATATAATCATATAATAAAAACAAAATGCATTCTCTAGGATGATTATAATGAATTTGATTTTAAGAAGGTTAAGTGAAATCTGTTTTATTCCTATAGGTTAATTACATTATGATAGAACCATTATGAACATTGTTTCTATTCCATAGGTTATGATATGATTATATAGTTCTTGATTTTTGCACCTGTGTCACACATATGTATGATTTTAAGTATGTTATGGGTGGGTATAGAATTATATATCCCTCCAATGCATTTTTTATTTGTGATAGAGTTGAGAATCGTCTAATACATGATTGAGTAAAGAAACTCAATGAGACGATATATTTAACTAGATGAGAGTTACTACTAATAAAATGTTTGAAATAATTAGGAAAACGTTTCCTTTTTGGTAAATCTTCCATGAAAATAGTTTTGTTATTGAAGATTGAGTAAGTATGAGATTTTAACAAATTATGTGTATGAAAAGAAATTATTATTTTTATAAAATTTTATCATGGATCGTGATTGTTTATTAATGATTTCACTATCCAGTGTATTATGTATTTGGATTGAAAAACCTTAATTTAATGAGTCATGATTAATGAACATTTACTAACATGATTTAATTATTTTATATTATGATAGTGTTATCATTCACTTATGCTTAATTATGATTTATTATTATAATTAGATGATATAATTTATGTTTAATATTACAAAAAAATTAATCACACCCTTTATTATGATTCCTTTCCCTATATTACAAATAATGGTTTTATAGAGTGTTTTTATATGAATTGTACATCATGAGAATACATTTCTTGTTTATATTAAATATCATTCAAAAATAAAATTATTATATATATAGTATCCAAAATTAATAATCCTTTATTGTTAACAAGTGTGTACTATGATGAATTTTTTTAACATTCATTTAAAATGAAGAAATATTATTTTATGAAAGTATCAGGTATCCTCAGCTAGTATTAGAGATGAATTTGTTTATTTTTTTATAATATGATTTGATTAATTTTTTAAAAACTCTATGGATATTTCTATGTAATAAATAATAGCATGATGATTAGATAGATCCCATAATGTGTGATTCTTTAAGAACTTATATCCACATATTGATATTGGAAAAAGGATGCAGTTGTGGAACGATACCATGAGGGGTAAAAAATGAATAAGGGAAGGATTGGTTTTTAATTGAGTCTTCAGTAGTTAAAAATGAGTTAAACTAACACAAAACACCTGATTAGACACTCCTAGGTGATATTCCTGAGACAATTCCTATTTTTAATAAACTACTATGATTGATTTGAATAAATAATTACCATGAATAACCATGGTTAAAACTAATGTGTTAAAGAGTAAAATGATTGATTTCTGATTTAGACATCAAATGAATGATAATTTTTAATTGTGTGATCCCTCATTATTATTATTTTTTCTCACAATATGATTTTTGACTTATTCATTGGCTCTGAATAGTAGTAATCATATTAATTTAGAATGTGATATGAAAAAAAAACAAATATATTAATGAGAAACCAAATGAAATGTGATCTAGTAGTTGACATTGTGTAGCTATGTTCACCTATTTCTATAAATATATTAATTTTAACCTGAGTCAATGAAATTACTGAGATGGATAAATGAAGGAACAAATCACTCTTGATACTTCTATTGAGAAAATTTAACCATCCTTTACTGGTTTATATAATCCACTTATTGTTGATAAGTGGATAAATTCTATAGAGAACATATTATTGATTCTCTAATGATTGGACCATGATATGTTTTTTTGTTTAGCTATAATTTGAATGGATAAACTCTTTAATTGTTGGATATTATCTGAAATATAAGGAAATCGGTACAAATTAACTCTACGACATGGGAAGAGTTATGAATTTATTTTTTAGTATGTATTTTCGTCGATCTCTTTAAATTAAAATATAAATGTAATTATATGAAATAATTAGAAACATTATGAACCCATTATTTCCTATAAAGTAAATTTCTGTAGAATCTCATGGTATGATTCAGTTTTTATCATCAATCCTAAAAGAAAACATGACATATTAATTATTATATTATTAAAATGTCCTTAAAATGAATATCATATAATATACATTGATAGGTACAAAGGATATTTTTGTTCTATTTTTCTAGAAATTAAAACTTAGGACTCTTAATTTTCTACTACGTTTGGTGGTGAAAATAGAAATATGGAATTTAAAATAAAATCGAATAATAAAAACCAAAAATTAAAGAAAATTTCTGTTTTCATATTAAAAAAATGTATGGAAGGATAAATGAAAATAGATTTTTGGGTTTGGTAAATGATTTAAGTGTTGAAATGAATTCAATTGAGAAAAATCATGTTGCGGTTATGTAATGATGCAAGTCAATGAAATGAATATTGAAAAATATCAAAAAAAATGTTACACCCACATTCTAATGAAATCAAATATAAATGTATGGAAGTTAAGCTAATCAGCCCAGCAATTCAAGGGTTAATGATGAACACAAATATGAGATGCCTCATAAGCCCAAAGACAATGGGAAATATCATACAAATCAAAACTGCCGAATTGGGCTATAATAATGAATTAGTGAACTGAACATATAATAATTTCTATAAAACTGAATTTTATTATTTGATTGTATATCATCAAATTCATTTATTAATGACAACATTGATGAGGGTATGACTTCAACACCTCAATTATTTTTTAGTGTGTTTATAGTAGTAACTCTTAATGTTACAATGCTCACTTCTCATCTTTATAACATCTCTATGATATAATTTTGTTTGAATGTTCATTCAAAGAATCCTAATGTTCTCCCGGAAGCTGAATTTTAGGTGACTTTTTGAAGGTATTGGATATCTCGATATAGAACCGTTTTTTATTTTTGATGAATGTATGTCATGTTTGATATTATAAACCAACCAAAGGATCATATTTTTAGGTGTGGATGAACATGGCCTTATAATGGTAAATACACCCATTTTATCAGTTTTTTCTATTTATTAATGAGGTATATTTTCTCAATTGGTTGGGGAGAAACTCAACACTGAAGATATTAATAATTTTCAAGATTATACTGATTTATTTTTACAATACATATATATAATTCCCCTAAATAATGATATTAATTTTTAAATATTATTCATAATGGTTCCACACATATTTCAATGACTCTATAGAATGTCTTTGATTGAGTTTAATGAATTTGTGATGAAAATCCATGTGAATCATTAAAAGGGATTGATATTCCTAAGTGCATCAGAATTGGGGGAACATGTTATTTTTTATGAATAGTTTTGTTTCCATGAGCCTTTACATTGAATTTAATGAAATTAACCACATAACTACCAAGAGGAAGTATCCTCAACACTGTATTGATGGCATTTTGATCAATGGTGTGGAGGTCAATACTTTTCCTGGATTGTCCTTTTCTATTGATACCATCAATTAATTTTCATTATGGTAGTTATAACCAGTTTAGAATCCCATATAAGGAATGTTCATAATGATTTCATAGTTAATCCATTTGGACATTCCAATTCCTGCACTATCATAATGGATTTAATGGATATCATCTTCATAGATTTCCTCGATCAATTTTTTGAAATATTTATAAAAGATATTATTATATAATTAAAGGGAAAGGAAGATAATTTATATCATTTAGACATTATGTTTAATACCTTGAATGAAGTAAATCTATATTAAAAATCCAAAAAATATTAATTATTTAAAAAAAATTATTAGGTCATATATTCTCAACAGATGGTATATCATTGTATTAATTCCTGATGTATATAATTGAGTAATGGACCATAAAATCAATGATAAGAAACATCCGAAATTCTATTTGTTTTTTGGATACCAATAGTTCTTTTTTTGATATATCAGGGATTTTGTAATCTAGAAACCAAGTTGACCTGGAAGTGAATAATGTTCCATTAGACAGATGAATGTGAGTAAAATTTAATAGATATGAAATGATGGATGGTGAGTACACGTTTTTATACTTTATTTATTAGAGGATAAGGTTCTATAATATGTAGTGATAAATAAAATAAGTTATTGGTATTTTTTCCCAAGAAGAATCAATCCAATTGGATATTCATGATAAAATTTTCCTAACTCATGATTTAGTGTTGAAAGAAGTAATTTTTTCATTAAATATATGGAGAAAATATATATGTGGTGAATAATATGTTATATACACTGATCAAAAAAATATTGAATTATATATTTATATATCTTTTTTAACATATTCCCAAGTATATAGTTTTAAATTCTTATAGATTTAACAACTTGCTATAATACCCCTTTGTAAAAATAATGTAGTGGATAATGCTCTGAGTTAGAAATAATGTGCTAGTTTTTCCATGATGAAGATTAAATCGACCTAATATTATGTACTTGAAAAATATGGATCTTGAAATCATGAGTAAAAAAGGAAATATCATTGATTTCCATGATTAATATTTAACAATACAACCATGTGAGCATTAAATAGGCATGAAAGGAGGATACATAATCTTAGATGATGGTGAGAAATGTTATTGAGTTCAATAATGAGTGTTATAGAATGATAACATTTAATATTATCAATTTCATCGATTCCAAACAGTTTGACAGAGATGTTGAATGATGATCATAGTTCTTCATTCTATATTCATCATGGATTTATGAATATTTATAGAGATCTTGAATAGGTTATATATGTGGATTAGAATAAAATGGATATAGTAAATTGTTTATCTTGATGATTGGTATATATGAATGTTAAGGCTGGTAGATAGTTTTCAAGTGTTATAGTACAATAATTAGTAATACCTTAATGGAAATTGGAAAACATTATAACAGATTAATTCATCGGAATCCCCAAAAATCTAAAAGGAACAATGATATTTATTTTATAAGATATTGGATTACAAAATTAACATATTTCATTTCATGTAGTGAATATTTATATCTTGATCGTATTTCAATGATATACATTCAATATTTATAAATGTTTTTTTGTATAACATATTGAATTTTATATGGTCTGGAACTAATGTGTACCTCATAGTTTTGGAGATGTCTTCAATAACATTTGAATAAGGATATAAACTTTTTCATTTAAAATCATCAGTACAAAGGGATCATTAAAACTCTATTGGTTATTTTGAGATCTGGTTTAATGTATTTTAAAAATGGATGCCCTCAACACATTTGATTGGTATAATTTTCTCCCAACAATATCTATCACTTATTAATTCAGATGTCTCCTTATGAAGCCATCATTAGAAGGATGTTCATAACTCGAACATAATGGGACGAAGATGGTGAATGAATGAATTATTATTTAAGATAGTTTTTGAAATCACATTGATATTTACTAATATTTAGAAACAAATCATGGTAGCTAATAGTTGATATATTAATTTTTATGACATTAATCATATAGATCAGATGTTTTAACTTGGGGACAAGGTATTCCTATGAATATATACCTGGAAGATGGATATGGTATTTGTAGATAAGGAAAATTGGAGACATATATATTAGTCTATTTGAAATTATTAATCATATCATGATGTTATATTATCAGATATTACATAAACCTGAACCACTCTCAAGTTCAAAATGTGTCCCATATATCTCTCCTTGGGTAGCACATACATGAATATTCTTAGTTAAGGAACTAAATTGTTTTATAAATGGAGCATGAAATTTTGTATAAAAAATGTTGTAGAAATCATGGATTGATGAGAGAATGTACAACAGAATATGAGAACTCGTCATTTCAATGTTTTATGGAAAACACATATATTCAGTGAATCTATATGGGAACCAAAAATATGATGATGTAGAATAATACAAAATTTAATGAATTAGAATAATATAATTTAATGGGAGAAACTATTATAACGTGTTATAACGGGAAAACCTATAATATTAGGATTCTAATCTCGTAATAAAATTATTTTACTATAGATTTCATTACACATAACACTGATCTAAAATGAACTATGATATACTATTCAATTATTATTAGTTGGGATGCCAGTTATTTCATAACCAGTATATTGGTGGGTATGGATATAAATTTATATAGTATGATTTATTTCATATATATCAATTCAATTAATCATCTATCAATTGGTTTTAAATTTAAATAAAATATTTTGAATGTAAAAAAGTGTTGTCTTTCTAATTATTATAACAGAAAATTATTATTTTCTATTAATTATTTAAATTAATATCTATTTATAAATTATTTTAAAAAAAATATTTAATAATATTAAATAAAATATTTTAATATTTATTTTATTTTATTTATTTAATATGGAATGATTTTAAACTCACATATATACTTAAAAATGAATTTTTCTAACAATGGTCTTGTGGCCTTTTTTGAACTAATTATAAAATAAAATTCTAATTATTGTAGAAAATGAATCACAAAAAATGGATTAAACAATACAAATAAGTACTATTAAAACTATTTAATATTTTAATCTACTATTTCCCATAATGAATAGTCTAAACTGTAAAATTTTGTTTTGACGTTTAGGGTTAAATTGGGCTATCATGGGGGGGGGGGTAAGATATAGAGTTTAAATCTATGAAAAAGAACTCTTATTTTTTTTTGTGGTACTTTTACCTATTCCATCTCATCATATATTAATTGTAATTTAGGACCAACATGAATTGAGTAAGATATTAATATTCTTTAGCCTTTGGAAAATTCCATTTGTGTCTTCTCAGTCCCATGTAAAAGTAAACAATATCTCCCCTCTTAATCACACATCAGGTGAATATTAGCTAATCCAATCCATAGAAAATTAATTTCTAACATTACCCCCATGTCATAAAAGTCTTGGTTTGATCTAAATACCATCCTTTCCTTGCATAATGTGTTATTCGATAGAGGATTTACAATGAAGAGTTATTACTCATAACTAAGTACAAAAAATATTATTTCTTCTTACTCATTATCTAAAAATATGGTATCCATTATTTACTAATAACATTATTTTATTAAATATTTTTTATTATGATTATGGAACAACTAATTACGTACATTCCATCAAAGGGGAAATGAATATATCCCTCATACTTATATCTGATAGGGATATGATTCAATTTTAATCATCGCATGTCATTTTATGTTTTTCTATGTGATTAAATGTTCACATAGATATATATGAATTAATTATTCTTCTATAATAATGAATTCTTATCTAACTTCTTTCCATTCAGTCTTTTGAAATTTGATAACATCTATTATGCTTTTCTTTGCACTACAACCACCCCGCGGTGATGTCTTCCATTTTTTATTTCTATATTACATGGATATAAAAAAAGGCTTATTTAAGGAATATGTATTATATTTATGTTATATTAATTATTTAATATTTTTGATTTATTATTTATCTTCTTTATTTATATCCATTGAAATGTTAAAAAATCACTCGTTCTCACTTACGACCTATCGTCTCCAGGAAGTGATGAATGTTAATTTTCAACATATATTTTAATAATAATCATAAACATTTATGTACGGAATAAATATTATACAAAAATAATGGTAAGTATTCTTGATATAATGGAGCTTAGATCATGATAATTGTTCTGGAACTATCTAGGTGAAACCTGGCTACAGAACAAATGAGTTTTCAGCCGAATGATTTTATAATCATAAATGTTTTAAAAATGGATAACTAGAAATTATAAAATAATGATAAATATTAATTTTTATATGAATATTTTTCTATAAAAGATTTAAAACAATTTGACACTTTTTATATATGACACTTGAACATGTATGATGTACGATGTGGCTTGATGTGAGTCATTATTTTTCAAATCACATTTCTTTTTGGGATTATCTATTCTAAATTTTTAGGGAAATTATGTATATACTATACATTAACAAATATAATTTATTCACCTTTGTATATTCCTTTAATTTTAATTTATTAGTTTTATTTTCATCTATTTAATACATAAAATTATCTAGAAATTAATTTTAAGGAATAGTTAACCATATTTCTCATTTTTCAATATATATTTTTTTGTAGATCATAGTTTAAACAAAAATTCACACCAATATAAGAAATGTATTAAGATGTTCATAATGTAATCCTTTAAATTTAATTAAAAGGTTTTAAAAATATTTCTATATATACTTTTTTCTAATCAAGTTGACTTTGACTTTTTATAATGGTGTGAAAGGAATGTTAATTTTCATATTGTGAATAAAGTAATTATAAATAATTATTTACCAATTTGTTCTGGAATATTCTATTAAAAAATATGTTGGTTATTTTCAATGATATTTATTTTCTCAATATACTTGTAATTTTGTACTCAAAATTTAAGAAGAAATTTTGATAAATTCACATGTTATTAAATAATGGATTTAATAATATTTCAACCTGATTTTTGAACTATATTATCACATTTTAATGACTGATATGAATATTTGGGGATATGATATTAAGATACCATCCACATTATTTCCCTAGATGGATTATGATAATGACAATTCAAGGATGAATATATCAAACTGGTTTCTCTCCGACTTGTTAATTAAATTATGATAAAATATTTATGGATGTAATGTGCCATATTGTCGATGTATTATTTTTAAATATTGTTTTTATTAAATTCGAGAATAGGAACTATGAAAACCGGTGATTCTGAAGATAGATGTTCCTGAATAATCTGATTGAAAAATATCCAAATATTAAATAGCATGTGTGTGTTGTTTTCCAAAAAAAGTGGAATAACATCTAAATGGGTTCTTGGATCACAAATCTGACTAAATATTGTTTTTTTAACAGTAACAATACCCTAGTAATGACATAACACTATTGTGTGTAGGTCAATTGTGGAAATTTATCATTATAACATTAAATGAATAAAATAAAATTTTCAAATTTCATTTATTTTTTATTTAATTGATGTATAGATGAGGTCACTGGTTCATTATAAATAAACCATTTCATAGATATTGATGGTTAGGTTAATATCCCTAGAATCTTCCTATGGATATGGAGATAGAGATAGGGTAAATCCCCATGGTAGTTAATGAAATAACATCATATCAGGGATCAATGAATGTCATTCTTGGAAGATCATGCAAATATTGATGGTGTGAAAATCGATCTTCATTTGAGATTGATCCCAAATATAGGTCTAATGTGTTATTTCAATTCTTATTTCTCATTCTTGATTCACATGATGAAAAAATAGTATTCTTAAAATTTATTCGACCATGGGTTGATCGTACCTACGATATGGGATGATATATCTGGGGTTTATTGTTTTTTTTCTGTAGATTTATTTTTTATCCATTCATTATTTTTACTAGAATTGTTTGATTGCAGAAAAACAACGACCAAGTTTCATTCTTCGCTATTGTTCATTGTCCATTTTCTCCCTTGATTTCTTATGTTTGTGAAATGTGTTCTTAATTATTCCACTAGCTTTTAATAATTGATCTTTCCACCCTAGATTATTAGTGAAACGATCAAAAAATAGAGATCGAACATCAGACGACTTGGTGGAGGTGCAACAACACTAACCACTGAAAAATCAATGAAATTCATAATACGTAATTCTTTAGGTGAGTTGCATCAGGTTGGTTTATGTCTGATTACTGACTTGATTAAAGTCCTTAAACCCATTAATGTTTGTTCATCATTGGATAACTAGGTGTGTACCAAATATGTACATGGAAACTGGGTGGAGTACATAGGATGTACTCTGCGAAATGGTTTGTCCTAGATTGAGTACATGTTTTATGTCATGTAATGGTAGAGTTCAAGGTGTTCACAGGATGACTTTTTGTACTGAAACACAACCCGAGAACACGGAGGACCCCATATCTATATACATGACCTGTGACTCCATTTACATGCATGGTACACATATCTTACATCACATGTTCTAAAGACATGTTCCATTTTACCTCGGTAGTACTCGAGGTCAAGTGACATGACATGTGACCCTACTACACGTCATATACCCCTTACTGGATGAATATATTCTCTTGTACTCTATATCATGGATATGTTTTGATAGGGCTTGTTCCCTTTATCATTTCCCTGAATGTTGGAATAAATAATTTCCTACTCATAGGACAATGATCCCATAAATATGAATTCCTGTATTTTTTTTTGGAATACCCCGAGGGGCCCGATGTAGGAACTTATTTTAATTCATCATTCCCTAGGTGGAATTATTGATACCAATGCGACCAACACAACGCTGTTTCCAATGATCTTCATTACATGTTAATCTACATTGAGTTGTTGGTATCGACAGAAAACCCTTACCATGATCATGATTTATTCTATTGAATATCTCTTCAAATTTATTTGTATATCTTTATCAGTTTAGAAGATGATGAGAGGCACCTCTCAGACGAGCTTCACTGGTGATGTTAGACTCAAGAGCATGTCCTTCATGATGAGTGATTTGTGGAATCGTCAAACAGAATTCCTAGGGTTGGAATTCATGGATTGTGACTCGCCTCTAAACTATGTGACCAGATTGATTATATTTGGATATTCTTTCTATATGTGTTATTGACATATAATTGTTTACAGATGATAGTATGTTCTTGTATCATATTGATTTTTGGTTTTAGGGTCTTCTAATGAGTATTGTTATACCCCCCCTACATAGTATTTTCCCACACGTGTCGTGTATTATGCAGAAAATTGACCCTTTGATGGATTCCTAGGATGACAAGGACCAATCGTTGCTTTGTGAGACTAGGAAGGTCAGGCATATTCCTACTACACTATAGAATAGACCCAGTTCCATTTTCATTATAGGTTGAACATGTGGTGACAGACTCATTTTTGTGGGATTTTATTCTATCTCAGTGTACAATATATTTATTCATAATCTAGATGTGGGATATAGTGGTATGAATTCATGTTTTAGAGAGTGGTATTTATACTTCATCATTTGGCGGGCTTGTAGATTTGTCCATGAATATGGGTACATCAGGAATGCCTCCCATGTGAGTGATATGCCTACTCAGTTATAGTCAATAGCCCCTATCCAATTAAAGTCATGTTTTGAGAGTCACTACATGGGCTCCACTAGGACGTGTCTTGAAAGAGTGGTATCAAAGTTTGTCGATTATACTTTAAGAATGGGAGTCTGTGAAATTGGCATGTTGAAGTATTGTTATGTGTTTCTAGATCATCTATTAGTCCAAGGACACATGTGTTGGTGTAGTGGCCAATATATCCTATCACCAGGCCTATGAGAACCTATGTTTCATCATAATATATAAATAATAATTTTATAGGGAAAAATAATGGTACATGGATCATATAATAATGGGTTGTGGTTTCCATGTCCTTCTTGAGTTAGCTATTTAGATATAATTATAGAAATTTTTACATCTTGTTTTCATATTGGATGAATTCACAATTCATCCCATCGAGGATTTTGTAGCTTGATCACAAGGATTTGACCATCTGTGGTGAGGCATTGATACATGGACTAGTTTCCACAATGTCACCTCCAGGTGGTGAATCAGCCATACTATCACCGATAGAGAAGCATGTGGTGCCTGCATTAATAGTGGATTGGGATTGCATGATAATAGTGCTTCATGAGTTTCAGTGGTAGTGATTCCTTAATTTCCAAGGATATCTGAACCGTTATGCGTCTTAGGAATTGATTTAGGTGGTGACCATGGTTTTCCATCTTGTTAGGACACAAGCAGATCAGATGGTGGTCTTGGAGGCAAGCCTTCAACATGGCTCAGAAGGGCGAATGTGGGGTTTGGCTATTCAGACATACAATGATGAGACTATATTGTGGATAGAGTTTGAGATCCTATTCATAGAATAATTTTCAGTAGTTAAACTTGGAGTTATGCATATACATGAGTTTCTTTAGCTCTAGTAGGGTTGCATGATAGTGGAATAATATTCATTGAGATTTACAATCATTTCAAGTACCCTAGGGATATGGTTCAAGATTAGTACATCATGGCTTAGAACATTGAGTTTGGTCTATGTAAATACATAAAACCTTGTGTTATTCCTCATTGAATTCAAACTATTGACGGGGGTTCTTTAATAAGTAATTTATTGTTGAATGATTCTTGGATGTGAAAATACAAGTGTTGCTAGTATGCAGTGGATGAGAAGGAAACGTTATCCTGGGGGCAGGGATCTGATTTCAATCCCAGGGACTTGGAAATAGGAGATGATTGAGGAGGATGCCCCATGATTGGGGATCTATTGTTCAGGGATCACTGTGTGAGTCTAGTCAGCCGAAAGGGAGGAAGTGATATTTTTGTGATAGTAGGGGACATCTCGCTCAAGATTGTATGACCCATCATAGATCTAATAGGGAGACTGTAGATGGGCCACTGAGGTAGATACAATGATAGAATAAGGAAGATCTATTGGAAGGAATACATGACATAGGATATGGGAGAGTAGTAGGAGGTGGTCAACGTTTAGACTTTCATCCACCATGACCACCAGGTGGTCCATGACATGTAACACCCGAGATTTTATGAAAAATATTCTTTTTAATTTAATTATTGTCATGTGTTGTATGCTACACCAAATTGAGCTTGCACAACATGCATCCTTGACTTGCCCTTCATTATACGCAATTGCGGCCTTCCTCGATAGCGTGTGTAGTACGCAATAACGAGTTTCACTAAACAACAATATGCTATTAAAATATTATTAAAACTAGCCGTTATGAATAGTAATAACCACTTTTTGAAATTTTGTAAATTTTATTTTTCAAAATGGAATTCATTTTTGGATTCAGAATATCAAAATTAGCTTAGGGTGAAATTTTGGTACTTTTCGGATAACTTTCATATTCTGATGAATAGTGAAAATTACTAAATTATAATTAAAAACAACTTTTTTAATCGAAATAATTAATAGTGATAAATTATCAATTTGAGTGGTTTTAAAGTATATTTAGAATATATTTTTACAATTTAATACAATTTTGGTCATTGGATGTAATTTCACATTTAAACCAGACATAAACAAGTGTTAATCTTTTGGTAGTTATTATCTTTTAAGAACACGCTATTTGTTTTGACGATGGGAATTAATTTTTAAATTAATTAATGCAACTGATATGTTTTGAATTTGTTAAAATAGACATCATTTTTGAGCAAATAATATCAAATATCGCTTAGATCTACTTTTTGGTATTTTTCTGGAAACTTTCATTTTTTGAAAAATAGTGAAACCACTAAGTGGTAGTTAAAAAAACTGAATTTTTCATAAAACATAATTTTACTACTTCTGTGAGTGGAATTTCAAAAATTCTAGAGACACAGATAATATCAAGGACTAAAATGTTGTTCAATGAGATGAAAATAATTTTTGGTGAATAGTAACTTTTTTATTTTTTTTCACGATTAAAGGTAAATAAGGTAATTAAGGGTAAAAATGAAATTATTATTACCCTAACACATGTCCTAATTCTATTGGACAAGTTTAATTCGACCCAAAACAACTTAGGAACAAAATATGACCATTTAGGCCCACATGGATTATATTAGGACAATTATTATTAATTTTTTTAAAGAAGGGTTAAAATATTTAAAATCAAAATTTAATAAGTAAATCATTTTTAATATGAGGTTATACATAAGATAAATTCGACTATAAAAATTCATTATAAAGATAAAAGGATTTCCTAAATAATGGTATTTTATTGGTAATTTTTAGACATTAAATAATTTAATTTATTTATGACACAAAGATGATGCAGTAATTATCTTATTAATAAAATACTGACATAATTGATATTATAAATACCTAAATAAGTATAATTTGAGACTTTTTATGAATTAAAATAATTTTATAGGTTAATATGACATGTTAGGATTAAGAAAATTATCTTTTGTCGAAGTAATCATTCTGTTATGAGTTTCAAAAAAATCAACTATTGAATAGTGTCAAAATTGACATAAAATAGTTTTTAAAATAAATATTATATTATTAATTGTTATTTTATTCCTAAAAATATAAGGTTCGGCCAAATGAATTATATAAGGTTATATATATTAATAAAACACAACTTGGGGGGTCTCTTGGATGTATATGATAAGTTTATTAACTATATAATATAAAAATACAAAGTGACATGGTAAATGTCAATCTAATTAACTAAGAATTAAAACAAAAAGTGAAGGTTAATATAGGAACCTAAACTTATCTAAATTCTATTGGATGAGAGTATTTCCATCCATACCCACCTTATCTTCGAAATAAATCAATTTGGATCTATTTAAAACCGAATTTTACTTTATAATAAAATAATAGTTTTAGTTATTCCAAAGGTACCCCTCTCCTCCCTTATAAAAGGGAACCTCCTCCCTCTCTTCCTCACACCACTTTGAGCATTCATGATTGGCCAAACCCTACCAATTACTCCTCTCCACTTCCATAGAAACATCCTAGAGGTTCTGGTATTCTTCACAGTCCTATTTTAGTGCCCTAAAAGGAGGTCTAAAAGAAGCACTTCAAAGAAGAGGAGGTTCAGACACGTACAAAGCATATCGGACCTAAGGTAAGGGAAATATCACAATCTCATTTTTATCCAAGACTGTTTATACTTTGGTATTAACTGGGGTGTATTTTATCATCCACATCCATGTTTCCTCAATATGTAATATTATTTCCATCCACCTACAATTGTTTAAATCCAATTTTACTCTTCGGTGAGTTTTTAGTAAAAGATATGAAACGAATCTTTTGTCGTTTTTCGTATGAGGTACTTTTTGAATTTTCCGACAAAAGTAAGAGAAGAATGTTTTTTTAACTTATACGGCATGAATGGATTTTTAAAACCTTCTTTCCAAGAAGCTTCCTTTACATGTTTTCATGTTTATTTTTAATCAACTTCTTTTAGTTTAAAATTGTATGACATGTTAAGAAAGGAAAAATGTTTTTGATGTAGAAAGGATATTTTCCTCAAGAATGGAGTTCAAGTGTTTTATCAAAATTAATTTCCATCTAAGATAATAAAGGGTTCTATTTTTATCCCTATTATTACATTGATTTGATTATGTTGTGATGGAATTATTTTTATGAATTCCTTTATCTTATATGAATTGTTGTTTAAGAATCCCATTTTTATTACATGGGTTATGCAATTATGTATGATTTAAGATTTTGTGGCACACATAAGAATGGTTTCATTAAGAGATGGGTGGGACCTATATCTCCCTCCAATGAATTGGGTAAAGATTTTATATCTCATGAGATAGACATGGCTGGAACGGTAGGTTATACCGGTTCAGTGAAACAGGACTGAAACGAGGGTGACTCAGTTCAGAAATGGACTTTGTCCACTAAGATAGTCTTGGCAATGAGTCTTGACTAATAAGATATGATTCTCTATGATTATGTGTGTATGCCACAAAGTTTCATGTTTTAAGTTATGATTATTGGGATTTCATTTCACTACTATGATTTATCCCATGTTATGAAATTATGCTCTCTTTTGCAGGTTAAGATTTCCAAAACGTTATGTTCTTATGAAAATGATGTTATTGATATTTCTTTTGTTTACCCTTAATGATAATTTGAGCTCACCCTTTTATGTTTTCTTTTCCCTAGGATATAATGATAGGTTTTAGGAAAAAAGGAAGATCTGCATGGCAGATGTTGAAGATCTTTCACCACGATTAGAAGATTATATTTCGAGTTTCCAAAGACGCTAAACTATTACGATCCTTGTGTGTGTGTTTTTGTTATGTACTAAGTATTCCTCAAAAGTAATGTAATGTCCATGTACGTCAATATTAGGGTCTCTACAGTTGGTATCAGAGGAAAAGTTTAGTCAACCATTGGAAACTTGGATGCGAAAACGTTAGTGAGATCCCTAGTGATATTTCTAAGGTATGTATAGGGATATCCCTAAGGATAAGTATACGTATAGGATACAATCCTAGAACTATGGTAACGATCATAGAATTTGACCTAAGATGTTTGATATTGAGGATACTCCCCCTTTATTATTATGTTTTCCCTAGAATGATTTTTTCCTCTCACACTTTTCTTTTTGGGTTTTAGACAATGGTTGGAACCCGAAGGAACCGTGATGATCAATGCAATGGACAATGCAATGATTGTCCTCCTGAAAAAACAAATGTTATGGGAGATGGAGTGAAAAATATTATTGCTTTACTTACACAAGCTATGAATAATTCTGGACTTTCAAATGAGCTGAGAAGGGAACAATATTCTATTGAGTCCTTCATGTGGAAACGTCCACCTTTTTTCAGTGGGTCTTCTGATCCACTTGTTGTTGAACAATGGATCAGTACTACTGAAAAGATATTTTTAGTTCATCAATGTTCTGGACATGATAAAGTCATCTTAGTAGTATATCGTTTAGAAGTTGAAGCTGATCAATGGTGGAATTTTATCAAGAATACGAGGCCAAGAGATGAAATTGAGTCCATGGAATGGGACGAGTTCAAGAACCTACTTTTCAATAAGTTCATCCCTCGTATTCTTCGAACAAAGATGGAGAAGGAGTTTCTTGAACTAAAGATAAAGGATGAAGAATCTGTTGGTATATACGAAGCGAATTTTACAAGGCTTACAAGGTATGCATCTGGATTTATCATCCAACCTGAAATTAAAGCTGATCGATTCTTCAGTGGATTAAAACCAAATCATCAAAGGGAATTAGCTATAAGAGACTTTAGTAGCTATGAAGAAATTGTGCGTTGTGCTATCAAGGTAGAAATGGAAGTTGGTGTTACTTATACATCTCATAGTTTTGACAAGAAACGAAAGATGGAGTTCAAGGAGAAATCTCAAAATAATGGTGAAACGAAGAGGAATGTTTCCTATGCTCAATGTGTGGAAAGAAGCATGGTGGAGATTGTCTTAAAGGAACAAGTAAATGTTTTAAATGTGGAAAGGAAGGTCATCGGGCATTTGAATGCCGCAATGATAGGAAGAAGATGACTAATGATGCAAACAAAGGAAGGGATACACAGAATGAACCTACTGCACTTCATTGATTCAAGTGCAAAGAAATGGGGCATTATGCTAATAAATTCCCTAATCCACGGGTTAGTGATTATCGACATGAGCAACCACTTATGGCAAAGGAAAAAGGGAAGTCACATGCAATCACCATTGGCGATGTTGAATATGACAATGATTTGGTGGAATGATTAAGTGTATATGTAATGGGATTCCAGAATAATGTGGAATATAGTATCGTGGAATATTGGAATATTTATGTTTTGGACTATTGTGGTTTTCAATAATTTTATGGCATCGGTAACCATGAAAATTGATTGAAATATTTTCGAAAAGCAGATGATATGCGCATAATGAAGGGTTAAGGAGAAAATTAAATGTATTCATGAGCTCATGACTGATATAAGGAGATGGTTATATCATGGTTTGAGTATATAGAATTTTTGGATTTTGGTATGTGGAAAGAGTTAACTTTTGACATCATTCATGTTTTCACTAAGGGTTAATGGGTATTCATTTTTCAAGAGAATACATCATTAAGGTATTCACATGATTGGAATGTGACCAACATGATATATGGGGGATAAATGATGGTATTCACATTCTTGGTTGACAACATTTCAAGTTATCATTTTCATTATAATATGAGAATGGACCGAAGTATTTTAGATAAACCTAAAGATTAGAATGGATTATGTTAACCATAAGTTAGTATTGTTTAAGGATAGAAATTTTTTTTGATATTATTTATGTGATGTTATAGTAATGTAGTTTTAGAAAAAGGACAACTTGCAGGACAGGCGACATCCCATCGCGTCGGACAAGGATGTGGGAATCGAACCTACAACCGAAGTGCGATTGGCCTTTATCGCCTACCAATGGCCTACAAGAAGTCCTTGTTTAGTAGAAACTAGTTTAATTATATTATGCGGTATGATATATGAAGTATATGTTCATTTTAGGATCCATATATGATTAATATCACTATAGATGGACTTATGTATTTTTTGATAACTGTTCTAACCTTTTGTTTGAGACAGATGGAATGACCCATCATTTTATCACTTGATCTGCTAACACATCATGAATGACAAATTCAACTTCATTTATTTAATGGATGAAGTGGAAATTGTCCAAAGAACGACAAACGGTGAGACTATACCAAAATCACGAAAGTATGTCTTCTAATTCCAATTTCATCATATTTAGGGAAATAATCTTGAAAACCAAAATGTTGTCCTAGTGCTATTATATTTGATGAATCAGATGGTACCTCAGATTGTCCCAAATTTATGTCTTTGTGATTGCTGGTTTTTCCATAGCCATGTTCTCTACCACTCTCCATCAGAACATGATGGTTAGATTTCTCTTCCATATCCATATTTTCACCTATGCGGAAACCTAGTGATTAGTTTATTTGGGTAACCGTTACGTTTCATAATTTTGTTTTTAAAGATTGGTTTTGGTATTCCATTTTATGATGTGGGTTTCTATTAAAGAAAATTTCGAATAGTAAACCATTTATAACCCCGACGAATTTCGAGGGTGAAATTCATTTTAAGGGGGGTAGAATGTAACACCCCGAGATTTTATGAAAAATATTCTTTTTAATTTCATTATGTCTTGTGTTGTATGCTACACCAAAACAATCTTGCACAACACGCATCCTTTACTTGCCTTGCATTACACGCAATCGTGACCTTCCTCGATAGCATGTGTAGTACGCAATAACGATTTTCACTAAACAACAATATGGTATTAAAATATTATTAAAACTAGCCGTTATGAATAGTAATAACCACTTTTTAAAATTTTGTAAATTTTATTTTTCAAAATGGAATTCATTTTTGGATTTGGAATATCAAAATTAGCTTAGGGTGAAATTTTGGTACTTTTCGGATAACCTTCATATTCTGATGAATATTGAAAATTACTAAATTATAATTAAAAACAAATTTTTTAATAGAAATAATTAGTAGTGATAAATTTTTAATTTTAGTGGTTTTAAAGTATATTTAGAATATATTTTTACAATTTAATACAATTTTGGTCATTGGATGTAATTTCACATTTAAACCAGACATAAACAAGTGTCAATCTTTTGGTAGTTATTATCTCTTAAGAACACACTATTTGTTTTGACGACGGGAATTAATTTTTATATTAAGTAATGCAACTGATATGTTTGGAATTTGGTAAAATAGACATCATTTTTGAGTTCATAATATCAAAAATATCTTAGATCTAATTTTTGGTATTTTTGTGGAAACTTTCATTTTTTGATGAATAGTGAATCCCGTAAGTGGTAGTTAAAGAAACTGAATTTTTCATAAAACATAATTTTACCGCTTCTGTGAGTGTAATTTCGAAAATCCGAGAGACACGTTTAATATCGACGTCTAAAATGTGGTTCAATGAGATGAAAATAATTTTTGGTGAATAGTAACTTTTTTCTTTTTTTTACCACGGTTAAAAGTAAATAGGGTAATTAAGGGTAAAAATGATATTATTATTACCCTAACACATGTCCTTATTCTATTGGACAAGTTTAATTCGACTGAAAACAACCTTAGGAATAAAATATGACCATTTAGGCCCACTTGGATTAGATTAGGACATTTATTATTAATTTTTTTAAACAAGGGTTAAAATAGTTAAAATCAAACATTAATAAGTAAATAATTTTTAATATGGGGTTATAAATAAGATGAATTCGACTATATATATTCATTAGAAAGCTAAAACGATTTCCTACATAATTGTATTTTATTTGTAATTTTTAGACATTAAATAATTTAATTTATTTATAACACAAAGACGATGCAGTAATTATCTTATTAATGAAATACTGATATAATTGATATTATAAATACCTAAATAAGTATAATTTGAGGCTTTTATTAATTAAACTAATTTTATAGGTTAATATGACATTATTGGATTAAGTTAATTAACTTTTGTCGAAGTAATAATTCTGTTATGAGTTTCAAAAAAATCAACTATTGAATATTGTCAAAATTGACATAAAATAGTTTTTAAAACAAATATTATATTATTAATTGTAATTTTATTACTAAAAATCTAAGGTTCGGCCAAATGACTTATATAAGGTTATATATATTAATAAAACAAAACATGGGGGTCTCTTGGATGCATATGGTATGTTTATTAACTATATAATATTAAAATACAAAGTGACATGGTAAATGTCAATCTAATTAACTAAGAGTTAAAACTAAATGATAAGGTTAATTTAGGAACCTAAAATTGTCTAAATTCTATTGGATGAGAGGATTTCGACCCATCCCCACCATAGAATTGAAATAAATCTATTTGGAGCTATTTAAAACTGAATTTTACTTTATAATAAAATATTAGTTTTAGTTATTCCAAAGGTACCCCTCTCCTCCCTCATAAAAGGGAACCTCCTCCCTCTCTTCCTCACCCCACTGTGAGCCATCAAGCTCGGCCAATGCCTCCGAATTTCTCCTCTCCACTTCCATAGAAACATCCTAGAGGTTCTGGTCTTCTTCAGAGACCTATTTTCGTGCCCTAAAAGGAGGTCTCAAAGAAGCACTTCAAAGAAGAAAAGGTTCGGACATGTACAAAGCATATCGAACCTAAGGTAAGGGAAATGTCACAATCTCATTTTTATCCGAGATTGTTTATACATTGGTATTTACTGGGGTGTATTTTATCATCCACATCCATGTTTTCTCAATATGTAATATTATTTCCATCCACCTACAATTGTTTAAATCCAATTTTACTCTTCGGTGAGTTTTTAGTAAAAGATATGAAAGGAATCTTTTGTCATTTTTCGTACGAGGTACTTTTTGACTATTCCGACAAATGTACGAGAAGAATGTTTTTTTTAAATTATCCGGCATGAATGGATTTTTAAAATATTATTTCCAAGAAGATTTCTTTACATGTTTTTAAGTTTATTTTTAATCAACTTCTTGTAGATTAAAATTGTATGACATGTTAAGAAAGTAAAAATGTTTTTGATGTAGAAAGGATATTTTCCTCAATAATGGATTTCAAGAGTTTTATCAAAATTATTTTCTATCTATGACAATAAAGGGTTCTATTTTTTATCCCTATTATTACATTGATTTTATTATGTTTTGATGGAATTATTTTTATGAACTCCTTTATCTTATATGAATTGTTGTTTAAGAATCCCATTTTGATTACATGGGTTATGCAATGATGTATGATTTAAGATTTTGTGGCACACATAAGAATTGTTTCATTAAGAGATGGGTGGGACCTATATCTACCTCCAATGCATTGGGTAAAGATTTTATATCTCATGAGATAGACATGGCTGGAACAGTAGGTTATACGGGTTCAGTGAAATAGGACTAAAACGAGGGTGAGTCGGTTCAGAAATGGTCTTTGTCCACAAAGATAGTCTTGGAAATGATTCATGACTAATATGATATGATTATCTATGATTATGTGTGTATGCCACAAAGTTTCATGTTTTATGTTATGATTATTAGGATTTCATTTCACTACTATGATTTATCCCATGTTATGAAATTATACTCTCTTTTGCAGGTTAAGATTTCCAAAATGTTATGTTCTTATGAAAATGATCTGATTGATATTTCTTTTGTTTACCCTTACTGAGCATTTGAGCTCACCCTTTTATGTTTTCTTTTACCCAGGATATAAATAAAGGTTTTAGGAAAAAGAAAGAAGATCTTCATGGTAGATGTTGAAGATCTTTCACCACAATTAGAAGATTATATTCCGAGTTTCCAAAGACACTAAACTATTACGATCCTTGTGTGTGTGTTTTTGTTATGTACTAAGTATTCCACAAAAGTAATGTAATGTCCATGTACGTCAAGATTAGGGTCTCTACATGACAGACTCAGTGAGCGGGAGGATAGGGGTGGGAAAAACTATATGTGGTGGAGGTATATGACCCAAAGGATCAAGGAATAATTCAAAGTATGATAAATGCCTTTTCTAATTTAGCTTCAGTACTAGTAGACACATGTTCTACTCATTACTATATCACAAAATTTCAATTTCTAGACATAGAGATTCTGGTTGAATTACTAACTCGAACATTATGCATGGATATAACTACGAGAGGACACTATGTGACCACACAATGATAGTGTAACCTAACCCATTGAGGTGAGAGTTTCTATTGGGACCTCTTGGTGGAAGTGTTGAGGCCTCAAGATGACATTCTTTATATAGACTGTTTATCTACAATCCATTCCAATATTGACTATTTTAGGCATAATGGGCACTATGTACATAGTGATGGAATGATGTTTCCTAGTTTTAGTGAAAGGGAAACCCAAATAGCATATAATAGATTCATTAATATGAGGGTTCCATAGATTAATCATCAGTTTGATTTCTGAACATTATTTATGTAGATGTTATGGGCTTCTAGTTTCCAGTAGGGGTGGTAGATTACGAGGACGTATTTCTTGAAGATGTTCTAGGATTACCTCCCCATGAGGAGATATACTTATGCACTATTTTACACCCAAGGAGGAAATCTATTTCGACACCAACATGTCATATGGATCCATAGATCTTAAAAAGGTGAGGGGGAGTTGTATGAATTATATTGGAAGTGATTTGTGAGAACTAGTGCTTCATTGTGGGCAGCCACTATTTTTTGTGAAAAATTAAAATAGACGAGAACATGAGGTCGTATATGGACTGCTAAAACTTTTGACAGGTGACTATGAAGAACATGTATCCACTAATGATGATCGATGAAATATTCAATTATATAAAATGGGAATGATGGTTCTCAATGGTTTACCTCAGATCTAGCTATCACTATATCTGAGTATAGGATGATGATTTAACGAATATAGCCTTCAGATATTGCTTCATTAATTATTAGTACTCAGTGATTCAATTTATCATGTTGGATGCCCCAGGTGGTTTTATGAGACTCGTGAACCAGATCTTTCATGCTTACATAGACAATTTTTCATTGGACTTCATCGATGATATTCTTGTGTTCTTGGCATCCAGTGAGGACCACGTAAGTCACATATTGATAGTTCTGGTTGTAATTCTAGATCACATGTTTTATGAAAAAATATCAATGTTCCAATTATAGATTTATGCGGTCCACATTTTTTGACACATTATTGTACTGGATAGAGTGTCTATAGACCTAGGGATGGTCGAGGAATTGTTATCATGGTATCCACCTAAGAAAGTGATAGAGATGTCGAGCTTCCTCAGGATAACATGCTATTATTAAAGATTCAAATCGTGTTTCTCTAGGATATTATAAACTATTAAAATTTTATCTCGAAAGGGGTTTTATTTCATGTTGATTGAGGAGTGACATCAATATTTTTAGTAGTTGAGCTAGAGTTTGATGGGTGTTATGATCCTGGTATTATCGAAGGGGGTGTCGATTAAAGTCTTCTGTAATGCATCATGAACCAGAGATGGTTGGGTCCTGATGCAGAGATGAGTAGTGATTTAGTATGGTTCATTACAAGGGATACCACATGATAAAAACTATGTGACCCATGATCTTTAGATAGAAACTATTGTCTTCTCATGGGATATGTGGTGAAACTACTTGACGGGTGAGAAGTTTGTCGTCTACTCTGATCACAAGTTTCTCAAATATATATTCTTTCAGATGGAACTAAACATGAGGCAGAGGCAATTTCTAGAGTTACACCATGAATAAGAAATTGATATTGTCTACACTATGGGGAAGGGATACCTGGTGGATGATTCACTCAACAAAATATCTAGATCACAGTTTCTAAATGAGACGTTAGAGAAGTTGGCCTCATTGAAGTTACCTTTTTTGGATGGGGATGGGTCATCTTACCTCCAATCGATGGTTGTTACCCCACCACTCTTATAACATGTTAGGGAGTCACAATGTGTAGATACACACTTCAAGACACTACGTGCCTAAATATCGACAGTGAATTCTTTTAAAGGATATTCAAAGGGTTGAGATCACACCATTATTTTCAAAGGATGTATAGAAGTGCTTGGGTCATTGCAAAGGGAGGATCTATGGGAGGTTCACAGATCCACAATGGTGGTACATCTAGGTGTGGTGATGATATACTGTGTCCTCTTCCAAAAATTGTGGTGGTTCAGGATGATTACGAGAGTGTCAGGGTTTATTTCTTGATTCCTTACATGTCAGAAACTGAAGGTTGAGCACCATGTTTTACTATGTTTAGTTCAACCCCTTGGGGTGACAGAATAGAAGTTGGATGTGATATATATGGAATTTAAGATGGTTTCACCACATATGTACAGGGAACATGATTCCATCTATGTGATCATTGAATGAATCGCCAAGTCATCCCACTTCATATCAATCATAGAACAAAATTCAGTACAGAGCATAAAATTCATCCATGTGAAGGAGATAGCTAAACTCAAGGAAGTTTCATTGACTATAGTTTTATATCCTGATGCTCATTGTACATCCCAATCATGGATGTTATTAAAGGAAGAGTGTGGGTTCCAGTTGCACATGAGCACTATGATTCACCCAATAACCGGATTCCCAGACAAAGAAGAACATTAATGATCTGTAGGACATTCTACCAGCTTGTGTGTAGATATCCGACATAGTTGGTTGGATTACCTACCACTAGTGGAGTTTACATATAATAATAGTTACCATTACACCAATTTTATGAAAACATTATATGATTTTTTTTACGAGCGAACCTTATGGTCACCACATTGCTGGACTGACCTAAGATAGTCATCACTTGTGGGACCAGAGTTGGTTAGAGCTACTACAAAGAAGGTGTAGATCATTCAAGAGTAGATGAAGACTGCACAGAGCCATTATAAGTCTTATGTTGATAGTCCATAGAGGGCATATGAGTTCTAGGAAGGAAACCATGTGTTTCTTCAGTTTTCACCTCAATGATGAAAAAATAGATTTTTCTAGAGAGGTATGTTATCTATGAGGTTTAACAAAAATATCATATATTGTATAGAGTTGATGTTGTGAAATACCACATACCTCTATACCAACAATTATTACAGGTAGAAGACATATTTTACTTTTCACAACCGTGGATGTACGTAAATCACCCACCACGCATTATTGACTATGGTGATCTGGACATCGAGGATGAAGAAAATTTCTTTGAGTACCCTATATAAATTGAATATTGGCATGAGAGGATCATTCATGGGAGATTGAATACATCAGTTTTTTTCTATGGTTTCATGGGAGTATCCAAGAGAGCACAAATGTGTGGGTGGCTCAGATTCTTCCCAAGTACCCACATATTCTTTATAAACTTTTTTTTGGCATTCTAAAGATGTGAATCCCAAATGTGGGGAGAAAGTAATGTATTTTATTTTCCCTATATTATTTTTAAATATTTTGGTGATTAAATTGTATACTAGGCACCGAGACGACATGAAATTATTAGACATGGGTGCCCTAACTAATTGGTGAAAATATCAAAATATTAAATATCATAGCAACAATGTTTGTATGAAGAAGTATAATTTCTTATAAACAAATTCTATTATTAAGAACATGAGGACACTTTTGAATTCCAAATATAAGATTTACCCTATAAAAAACCTATCATTGGTAGTATTGATGGTGGAATGTCATCACTTGAATTTTAAATGAATAAATTGAATTGATAAAAAACATTTTATTTTTAATTTGTTGATGCAATGAAATTTTTAATTCAAATAAACTCGTTGGAAGAGTTCCAGGGTTAGGTATATAATCAAAGAATCAACTACAGTGCGTAGAGAAGAAGATATAGATAATCCCCTTGTAACGCGATGACTGACCATTCGATCAGAGAACGAGTAATCCCTATTTATGGAAGATCTCTCCTATTGTAATGACTCGACAAGCGATCTTCTACAATGAGAAATCCAAAAAAGAGTTTGGATGTGTTATTTTGATTATTATGTCCCATTAGTGATTCCCATGATGAACGTGAACTAATCTACAATCAGATTAGCCCATGAAATGAACATAATTTTATGATGGGATGACTTTTGTAGGGTTTATAAGGTTTTTCTTTGAGAGATATTTGGTTTCATTCATCATTTTTATCGGAATAGATCATTGATAGAATAAACAATGACTATGGTTCATTCTTTATGATTGTTCCTTTTTTGTTTTCTCCCATGATTTCTTATGTTCTTAATGTGCATTCTTATTTATTCCCCAAACATTGATCAATTTATTGTTTCTAGTTCAATTCATAGTGCAATGATTTTAAGTTGGAGATATATCACCGAGATGACTTGATGTAGGATTGAAAATGATGTCAGTATATGGATTGAAGTGGTTAGGAAAAAACAGTTTATCTTGTGAGTTACATCGGAATGTTTTGTATTAGATTTTGGAGTCTAATATAGGCCTAAAAACCACTTATTTGTTGTTAGGGTGGTGAAATAACAATAGATATAGAGTTTCAATGTGAACAGACCACTGAAACAAGACCTGGATGATTGGACGAGGCATGCAGAGGAAGAAGATGGGTTTCTAGAAAAACTGATACACACGGAGTGTTGTACCGATTCCATGGTTTGAGATCATTTTTGGAAATCATATCCTATTACTGGGAACTATAAAACATGTGTATGAGTAAGCGGGTTTCCTATATGACTTGAACTCCCCCACACGCCATGTCCACGACTGATTATAGGAAAAACCCATGTACCAGTACATAGGTAGGTGTACATGGGATAATTCCATGTAATGGGACATGACCAGAGAACCCAGGTAGTCCCCAAAAGGTCAAACATGGCTTGTGACTCTTTCAGCACACCGTTTTCCAATCTTCAACAAACCATACTATAAATATTTGGTTTGTTTACCCGAAAACTACACGAGATCATGGGAAACGACATGCGACCCTACTACAAATTCTGTACATCTTTTTACATTGCTTTATTATATGGTACTAAATATCCGGGACAAGTTTCATTTGGGTTCATTCCATTTATCATTTCCTGGATGGTAGGTATAAATCATTTCATAGTCATATGTCTATGATCCCTTTAACAGGACGTCCCAGATAGAGTTGACGGAATCTCCAGAGTTTCCCGATGTAGGATCCACTATTCGTTTTTTATTACCTAGATGTATTTCCCAGCATCGACGTGACCAACACCATATGAGGAACGATAGTAGACATGGTGGTTTTATCAAGATTTAGTTGTTGGTATCACCCACACAACCCTGGATTTGATCCTTATCTATTATATTATATGTATCTTTATATCTATCAAATAATCATTCTCATTGAAGTATATAATGAGTACTACCTCTTGGATGGGTGTTATTAGTGCTATCGGACTTTGGAGGGTGTTATCCCATATTTGTGATTAATAGAATCTTCAAGCTATATTTAAATGGTTGGTATATAGTGGTTTTGACTAACCTATATTCTATTTGTCTATTTTGAGTATATCTGGATATTCTTATTATTTGTGTTGCATACATATACCTATATATATATATGACTATAACTTCATTTTTTATGTATTTATTGTTTCAGGGTGACCAATGAATTATTTTTATACTCACCCCTACACAGGATTTTCCAACTCTTTTCATTTTTTGTGCACATGATTGACCCTATGACTGAGTCCTAGGTGGATTTGGACCATATGGTTCTTTATGAGAATAAGAAGGCCGATGAATGTTCTTAAGGCTATAGATAGTAATCTCAGTAAATATTTCATACAGGATGGAATTTTGGTTTCAAAATATTCTTAGTGGGATTGTATTTTTGCATGGTTTGTTTTACATTAATTTTATTCATACATTTGTTGTGTGATATAGTGGTATATATGCATTTTTTATATAATGGTTTTTAAATTTCATAATTTTGTGGGATTGTATTTGTGTTTGAATGTATATGTACTTATGAAATGCCTCCCATGTTAGTGATATTCCAACATGGTGCTAGTCAATATCCCCTTGCCTTTAAGAGGTTGGGCATCAGAAGCCGTGGTAGGGTCCCCATTAGGATGATTTTTGATAATTAAATTAATTCCCCTTCTATATGTCATGAAATAATGATCTTTTTAATTATATTGTGTCACATATATGTATGAATTTTCTTTATATTACTAGCGTTCTTATAATTATATTGATTTGTAATGAATATTATAATAATGATATTGTTGATTATCACATAAGAGATGATATAGTTAATGAACTCATAAAAGGTGATGTAGTTAACTATGATGATTTTACTCATATGAGAATATTTTAAATAATATAAAATGAATTTCATATATAATTCTTTTTCCTAAATGATAGTCTTTGTATTGAACCTTGACAATAGAAGTAATCTTCTATGAATTTTTTTTTGCTTAAAAATTAGGGCTTATGATTATAATTTGTTATTGTAGATAATGATTTATTATCGATGAATCCCCCTCTGATATCATATGTATTTAAATTAAAAAAAATTATTCCATGATCGATGATTACATATATTTTCTATATTTTCTATAATTATTTTATATTATGATAATATTTTAATACACTTTTTTATCTTATGATCACGTGTGATCATTAATTAATATCTCACATGATTACACTTACTGAGCATATAAACTAACCCTTTATTATGAATCCTTTCCATGGGTTTGGAGGTATGGTTTTATGTAGGGTAATTATATGATATGAACTATTTTTTTAATTTTTTTGGGATAGATGTAAAAAATAATTCCTGAAATATGATGATTATGTATCTAGTCTCAAAATAATCTAGTCTTTCAGTGTTATTAGCAGTGTATTAATTTGAAAAATATTAAATATTTATCTACAATGATGAAATATTAATTTAGGAAAACATTGGGTCACATCATTCCAAGTAAATATGTTCTCCCCATTGTGGTTACTTTTGGAACATCCCAATATATTCTTGATAATAAATCCTGTATTTTCTCCCAAACTCTAAGAAATTAATTTTCATTAAAAACATCATGAATAAGATTTTTTTTTCATTTGTTATTATTATTTTTTATGCTTAAATTATCTCAGTAATATTGAACAATTATATTACATGTAACCTATATTTACATAGTAATGACATAAAAAATTATTTTTTTCTTCTATACTCTGAATTTCAGTTTTAGTGTTTAATATGAGGTTCTCAATAAATTATTATTCTACAGTGATTGTGATTGAGGTTTTCCATCATCCCCTATTTCTTTTTTCATTTATTCTAAACTAATTATAATTTTCATTTGAACCAATTAAATATTGATTAAATGTCCACCCTCTCTATATATTCCTTGTGAAAATTTGTTCCTTCACACACATCCTATGTACTTGAATGTCCATATGTTTGGATGAGTGTTATATGTTTCTATTGATTATCAAATATCCATTACAATTTTTAGAAATCAAGTTTTAGTTAATCAATTATCAAGACCCTATATTTCATTCAATTAGTTAGGCCATCAATTATTTTAGTTAGTTATTTAATATTATGAAAGTGCTCAATCCCGTTCTTAAATTTCTAGAATTACATTATTTATATTTTACAATATTCAATTTATGGATTGACTTTTCATATTCATGTTTATGTATAGAGAGATTTAATAAATAAAAAACTCCCCCATAATTCATTTTTTAGATATCCTGATGTAAATTTCTTCAATGTCCATCACTAGTTTAGTGTCAAGATCAATTATTCCCTCAATTCTACATTTTGTATCATTGTTATCTTCTATGTGTTACATGTCTATAATTTTCATATGGAAATTATCAATAAGGTTTCTACGGAATTCTAACTCCTCTACTTTACATTACTATAAGACATAATATTTTTTAAAAAAAATTCTTCATCCAAATGAATTTTTTATATTGTTTCTTCTTTTTTTTCAATTATGTTAATATATTCATAACTGATTCTTATTTCCCATCCTATTATTAGAAACTCATATAAAACCAATATGAAATATGTATAAGGATATTAAATTAAAAACAACAATTTTGTAGTATTCCAATGAATTAACCATTAACTATTTTGAAATTAGAGTTTAATATAGTTATTATATAGTAAACTTCCTCCTGATTTTCTTCTTCATTGATGGAGTGTTTATTAATATACTTGAATCTATTTACTGATAATTACCTATTATAAATTATTCATATTAATATGTTAACATTACATGAATGAAAAGTGTGTTTCGAATGTCTTCAATGCATATATACATTTATATCATTATCTTAAAGTACAAATAAATAGATATTTAACGAAGGGGGTGTATTCTGAATATTTTTTATATAGTTTTTGTATCATCAGTGGTATCATTGAGACATTTCATATCTTTCAAAACAAATTTGATCAAAAAAACATGAAAATTTTAATTCATTCTCATTATCATATTTACATCATTACACTATAACACATTTACCTTCTCCTTTATAAATTATTAATAACCGTCATAGTTCTATATAAACTTCTCCCACACTTCATGATTGGTCTTATGGTTACATAAATATAACAGTAATGTTTAAATTTTATTAGTATCTTCATGGAACTAATTTTAATCATTATTATAATGATCTAAAATTTTTAATTTAGCTGTGTTACCATGTATTACTATTGTGTTAACATCATAACCAAATGAACTAAAAAATTTATTCATTTTATTTTTTCATAGGTAAAATTGTAGCATTAAAATATGGGTATTTCATTTTGTTTGAAAATAGTTTCCATGGATTATTTAGATAGAATAGTGCACCCAAAAACTATGTTATGATTTAACATGTTGTTACAAATATAATTTATGCCTTAAAAGGTTAGGGTGAATCATGTTACAGAAGCATAATGATAATATAATAAAAAATATATTTATTCTTCTATTATATGACAGTCTTCTCTCCCATCCACCTATTCCCTAGAGAAATAAAATAATTCAAGTTTCCCACACATATATTTTGATATAGTTTACCCCAAAAGGATAATTCATGCAAAATCCATGGAAATATTCCTATACACCTTAGACTCTAAAGATGTCTACATATAAGTCACATGTTTCATATTGGCTTCACTAACCAACCTCTATTACAAATTAAAATAATAAAAATATCTCTTCTCTCTTAACACTTAGGGAATATAACAGTCCTTATAGTCATACATTATTCATCCACTTATCTTATATACAAACTACACCAAGACTAATATAAGAAAATTCTCAACCTATCTGTTCTTGATGATCCTCTATCTCAACCTCCTACAAGAGATATCCTAGAACATCTCATCTTTTAATTCATAATTTTAGTGTAATTATTGATCAAACATATTTTTATATATATATAAATTTATAATTAGAATGGTACATATTAATAAATTGCTATATTTTTCCAGTAACTCCATCTACTTCATTAATTGAAATAAAATTACATTATCTTGATAGAATAATTTCTAATTTTTATAAACATTTTTCTCGATATGTTTCTTCTAATATAATTGAATTTCTGTTTAATGTAATATTAATATTAATAATTAAAAAATTAACATGGGGGAATACATTTTTAAATTTGTGTCCTTCCAAATCATGAAATATAATTCTTCTACAATAAAATCTTTTGAAAATATATGTATCCCAAATCAACATCATGATTTCTTATTATAAAAATATCACTCATCTTGTGTTACATATATTTCCAGCTTATCAGCTACTTCTTGGGATGTGTCATGTGTGTACTAAAGTGAGTTCCCATTAAATCTCCCTTAAAATGTATGAAAATAAATGAAATATTATGGTGTGATATCCATTTAATATTGGTTTTATTATATATAATAAAAATAAATTAAAATAATAGTTATATATTATTAATGAAGAAATTGAGCAAAAAAATAATGTTGGAAGACTATAAACCCCTACTGAAATGATAAATAACCATACGAGTCTCATCACAGCCATACAATCTTCAAAAAGAATCACATTGGATGATATTGGGAAAATATCAACCATGTGATAGATTTATGACACTATACGATTTACTACCTTTCCCTAGTAAAAGGATTGTATCCCAAAATTATGCGTTGTTTTTCATTGGATACATTTGTGGTGTTCAAGAACACCATGAACATAATTCACATTGGGTTTAACATCTATAATTCCTTTCAAAAAAATCTTGACATATGCACTTTTATTGTCGAATTATATCGACATTAAATAGATTTCCTATAGTCCATACAATATGACATTGTACTATTTACCAAGGTCTAGGCCATATGACCTTAAAATGTATGTATCGCCTTCATAAATACAATGGCTTGATTACCATCATCTTGGGATATGTAGTGATGCCTATAATTTATATAATCATTCCCAACAGTATGTTCACCATGAGAGAATCTTATATCAGCAGTGAAATCACCCCAAAATGTCTGGAGGACCTCAATCAAGGTATAAGCATCATTTAATTGCCTTGACCCAAAATCATGTCGAGGTACCATCACATATTGATATGGGGATGAAATGAATCAGATCCTAAATTAAAAACATTAAACTATAGTCTTATCCCGAATATGTTTGGGATGCCTATAAATAAGAGATGAACATACCATGTATCAACAAGGATGACCCATATAAAAAATAACGGATGAAAATTTCCTCATTACATGATTTTAATCTATATCCTTACACCATAAAAATTTGGGATACATCATATCCAAGTAATATAATATAAAATACACTCGTTTGAGAGGGTTTCCCACTACTAGCATCGATCTACAAACACTCCATGTTTCATAACGACATGTTGCTTTATTCCCAATCTCATGGTAAACTTAGTGATGCCTAAATATTTTATCATGGTTTTAGACCCTTAGACGATTCAATATTATCCAATTTTTTTCCCTTTTTTCATATAACAAGCTTTATGGACATAATATGACAACCCTTCTTGTTATTACAACTTAAACATGCTTTATTAAATAAAACATCACTTGATAAAACAAATAACATCGAGAGGTTTAGTGTCTTTGTGGATTAGGATCATTACATAAATACTTCAAACATTAAATACAACATCTTTATTGAAAACTTCCTTTAAATTACCACTACATTCCCTCGTACCTAGCATTGCATGGGATAACCTGAGGACATGCATAAGAAAAGGGTGAGCCATAAAGCCCAGTAAGGGAGTACACATGGAATAACATGGGGAGTACAAAACATGTTAGGCAATAGTCATATCAATAGAGCATAAAAGAAACATGAACATAAAGGCATGATAAAGCATGATAATCATAACATGGAAATGTTGCAACAATACTTAACATGGAATTAGCGTGAGCAGTGGCTCATTGCACATGGGGCATGAGTAAACCCTCATTGCACATGAAGCACGAGTAAAACCCCATTGCACTTCAATTATCATGATTCAACACTCATTTCACATGACATATCATGATACTATACTTTACCCAATGCATTGGAGCGCTATAAGGGTGCACCCTTCTCAAACATTTCATTTCATGCATAAGTGTGCCACATGGATCATAAAATATGGATTCGTAAAACATAATCATTTATTCCACGATAAAGGAATGTGGAATTCATACATGAAAATTTAAAATAAATAAGTACATTTGCATAAATTTGAATACCCTTGATGGAGAAATGGGCACGGTATTCACTACACAATGACATTGGCTTAGAAAATTGGTGTGATTTCGGCAGCGTAACGGCGTGACATAAGAATTCATAAAAAAGGTTGATGAGAGAGAAAGGGGTTACTCATAATATTTACATGTAATAGAAATTAATGAGGTCATATAGATACATGTCCCAACAATTGAAATGGAATTTAGATTCATGATACAAAAGTATTGTTTGAATGTAAAAGAAGAGAAAGAAGTTCCTTTTGGAATTTCGGCATAGTAACGGGTGTACATGGGAGACATTTAATGATAGAGAAAGGGGTCTCCCATCATTAAAACAATAAAGGGTAAGTATGGGGGAGGTTATAAACCATACCCAAACATTCATAATTGAAAATAAAAGGGCAATATAACTAAACGAAAATTGAAAAAAATGAGAAAGGAAGAAAAAACCCTTACTTGGAAATGTGCTTCCAAAGGCTAGAGAGAGGCTTGTGAGAGGCTTATTGGGAGATTGAGGCACCTTAGGAGGATTATAGAGAGAGTAGGGAATAGTTTGGATGAACTCCAAGGGATTTTAGTGAGGATTAAGTGGGAGCATGGGTGGGATTATATAGGAAAGGTGAGTGAATTCTTTATTATTTAGGTTTGGGAACCCTTATAGTAAAATAATCCAAACCACAAACCATCCCATGGTATTTGCCCATGGTTTCTGGAAAAGGAAATAGGAAAACAATATTTTACAAGGCCAAGGTCCGAACTTATTAAAAAATTAGGGTTGCTTATGTGGAGGTGAGTCACACTCCCATGGAAATTGATTTAAAAAGGCAAAGTGATGAATAAGTCTTGAGAGGTTCATTAATGCTTTGAAAAGTAAGTCAACCAAACCCAAAATTGCACTATTTTAATGATAAAACATATATTGGCCGAACATAAGTATTATGTTATTTTATTACATCACCATTGGGTCATTATGATGTCATAAAACACATTATATAATTAAATGGTATTTAATTTTTACCCAAATATTTGACTGTCTCAGAAAATTATGAAACATTCACCGTTGGATAATTATGACGTCCTGATTCCAGAAATGACATTTATTTTATCTAAAAAAATTCTAAATATGTTAATTTCCACTTTTAAAATAAAAACCATCATTTGTCGAATATTCACGGGTTTTGACAGAAATGGCTTTCAACCCTTAATATAACATTTTAATTACATTCATAAATTTATAAGATAATTTATATTTAATAAAAATTAATTTAATATTAATAATAATATTTTCTTAAAATATTATTTAATTCATGAAAAATCCCTTAATTTAATAAAATAGATTTCTTAATTAAATAATAATTAAAAACCCCATTTTTTACTTTAAAAACTATTTACAATGTATCAAAAATGACTAGAAATTATATTAATTATTATATACAAAAAATAATGTACATGAAAATAGTACATCTTCTTTGTTACATAACCCCTTAAATAAACCACTAAATACCTAAGGGTATGGTGTGCAATGGTGACAGACTCTAGGGGTGGCTCGGATAAAATCGCTCGAGTGGTAATCTCTATCAACTACCACTTTTCACATAGACGGTCACGTTCAAGCTTGAAATAATGATGCTCAGCTTGGGCTTGGTCAAGGGCAAAGCCCAAGGATGCCACCTCTTTTCCAAGATCTAATAAATGGGCTTCGTATGGGGCAATTCTACTGGTTGAGGCCATCGCTTCCTTTGTCTAAGTGAAATTGAGTTCGTTAAAGCCTTATATTTATACTAATTATGTGATCACTGTTCAACAGCTATAAAAGTAACGGTCAAAACTCTTATCATAAAACCAAATAAGTTGACATCTTATAAAAACATTATGTTTATAAAGAGACAATTAACTGGATCAAGAGGGATTTTCCATTAATGAAACTTTGGGTCGTTACAATATTCCCCCCTTAAAAAATTTCGCCCTCGAAATTTTCATTTTCCCACACTAAAACAATTGTGGGTAACTCAGCTTCATCATATCCTCCGACTCCCATGTTTCTTCTTAAAACTTTTCATTTCTCCATAACACCTTGACAAGGGTCATTGTCTTATTTTGTAGATCTTTTCTCTACGATCTATGATCTTCAGTGGTTGCTCCTCATAAGAAAGATCATCTTCCAATTGTACCACCTCGGAAGAGAGTACATGTGAAGGGTTTGGTATGTACTTCCTTAAGAGTTATACATGAAAGACATCATGAACCATGGCCATAGTAGGTGGAAGTGCTAGTCGGTAATCCACAACCTCAACACGATCAAGAATCACGAAGGGGGCGATGTACCTTGGACTTAACTTCCCTTTCTTTCCAAACCTCATAAACTTCTTCCACAGAGATATGCATAAAAACACCATGTCTCCAAATTTATATTCAAGGTCTCGTTGACGATTATTTTCATAACTCTTCTGTCGACTCTGGGCTGCGTTGATATGCTGCTGAATTGTTTTAACCTTCTCCACCATTTCTTCGACCATTTCAGGTCCAAGCAGCTTACGTTCACTGACCTCATCCCAACATGCCGGTGTTTTGCACCTTTTCTCATACAGGGCTTTATATTGTGCCATTTTTATGGTCGAGTGGAAACTATTATTATAATAGAACTCAACCAGAGGAAGATGTTGATCCCATCCTTCTTTAGAGACCACTGAGCATGATCTCAACATATCCTCGAGTGTTTGGATAGTCCTCTCTGATTGGCCATCAGTTTGAGGATGATAGGATGTACTAAAGTTCAGTTCAGTATTCAGAGCATGTTGAAGACTATTCCAAAACTTAGAGGTTAATCTTGGATCTCGGTCGGACACAATAGATAGTGGTACTCCACGCAACCTTACCACTTCCCTGATATATATCCGTGCTAGTTGATCCAAAGAGAAATCCTCTCGAATAGCAATGAAGTGTACAGTCGTTATAAGATGATCCACAACATCCCAGATTGCATTGTTTCCTTTGGATGTCCTTGGAAGTTCGGTGACAAAGTCCATGGTGATGTTTTCCCATTTCCATTCTATTATAGGTAATGGTTGCATCATCCCCTTAGAGTTATGCCTCTCTGCCTTCACTTGCTGACACACTAGGCACGTTGATGTATATTGGGCGATCTCCTTCTTCATATTATCCCACCAAAAGTTTTCTCAGGGATCTCGATACATCGTTGTGCTCCCGGGGTGAATAGAGAAATTTGAACTATGTGCATTATCCAAAAGTTCTTTCTTCAACTCCAGACTTGATTGAACACATAGTCTTTTCCCAAACTGCACGATTCCTTCTTCATTAACATTAAACACCGAGGATTTCCCCTTTTTGATAGCTTCCACTTTTTCTTGAATTCCCACATCATTCTTTTGAGCATCCTTTAACCTTTACAAAAGAGATAGTTGAGAAATCATTTGTGAAAGGATTGATGATGTTCCCTTCTTTATGATTCCCACGTCCATCTTCATCAAGTCTAAGAAGATTGGATCCTTCTCAATTCTCATCATTGATAAGATCGCTGGATCCTTTCTACTTAGGGAATCTGACATCTTGTTCACTTTCCCAGGGTGGTAATGTATTGAACAGTCATAATCCTTGATGAGATCTATCCATATTCTCTAGCGCATATTTAGATCCTTCTATGTGAATATATATTTAAGACTCTTGTGGTCAGTATATATCTCACATTTCTCTCCATAGAGATAATGCCACCAGATTTTCAAGGGAAAGATCACCACCGCCAACTCCAGATCATGCGTTGGATAGTTTTGCTCATGGATTTTCAACTTCCTTGAGGCATAGGATATCACTTTATAATTCTGCATCAGCGCACAACCTAAGCCCTTTGTTGAGGCATCACTGAATACCACAAAAAGTTCCCCACTTGTGGGTAAAGTGAGCATGGGCGCAGTGATTAGCCTTTATTTCAAGTCCTTGAAGCTTTCTTCGCATTCATCACTCCAAGCAAACTTTACTCCCTTTTGAGTTAGCATGGTAAATGGGTTGGACAATGGTCATACATTTCTCACAAATTGTAGATAGTATCCAGCTAACCCCAAGAAGCTACGTATATCTGTTACCGATATTAGCCTCGTCCATCCCTCAATTTCATCTGTTTTGGAGGGGTACATAGATATCCCATTGCTTGTGATGATATGGACCAAGAATTAGACTTCCTTCAACCAGAACTCACACTTGCTGTACATTGCATAGAACTTCTCCTTTCGCAAAGTCTCTATTACAGTTCGTAAATGCTCCTCATGGTCCTCCTTGGTTTTGGATTATATTAGAATATCATCTATAAAGACTACCAAAAATTTGTCAAGGTAATCTCTAAATACTCTATTCATCATGTCCATGAATATTGCCATAGCATTGGTGAGTCCTAAAGGCATTACTATGAATTTATAATGCACATATCTTGTATGAAAAGCAGTCTTGGGGATATATTCCTTATTCACCCTTACTTGCTAATACCCTAATCGTAAGTCCACCTTGGATAAGTAGTGTGCTCCATGTAACTGATCGAACAATTCATCAATTCGTGGGAGTGGATAATGGTTCTTTATCATGATTTTTTTATGTTCACGATAATCAATGCAAAGCCACATTGACCCATCCTTTTTCTTGATGAAGAGGACTGGTGCACCCCATGGTGAAGCACTTGGGCGTATAAACCCTTTATCCAGATTCTCATGTAGTTGTTTCTTTAGCTCTTCATGCTCAACAATAGCCATTCTATATGGAGTCTTGGATATTGGTAGCGCCCCAGGTATAAGTTCAATTGAGAACTCAACATCTCTTCTTGCAGGAAGACCAGGCAGTTCCTCAGGAAACACTTCCGCGAATTCCCTCACAATAGGCATTTTTTCAAGGATGGTTTTTTCTTTGGACTCAATCATCTGAGCCAGATACGCGTGCTCATAGGGAAGTAATATCCATTCTTGAGATGTTGGAGCTAAAGGAGATTCATCTCTCTCCTGACACTTGTAAATAATCGGGGGTCGATTCTCGATATAGAGTGTGATTTCCCTCTCCCAACAATTTATATTTCCTATATATTAGGAAATCCAATCCATGCCACGAATTAAATAAAATTCCACCAGAGGGAGTATGAAGAGGTTCTATGGGATATTCAATCCACAGATTATAACAGGGGATGACTTATATTCATGGGATGCAATGATTTCCCAATTTGTCATACTCGCCGACATCTTTACTTCCATGATTTGTGGTGGTGCTGGGATTGTTCTTCAAAACATTAAATATATAAAAGAATTCGTAGAACCTGAATCAAAAAGTATGTTCACTTTTATTGAATGAATAACTAGCATACCTATCACCACTTCATTGTTAGGGTTCATTTCGGCAGAAGTGATGGAAAAAGCTCTTCCTTGCTGTCTTGGAGGTTGTTGGTTGCCTCCGATAACCCTTGGATTAGGGCACTGATTTCCAAAATGACCTGGTTATTTTCATTTATAGCATTTAACAATGCATTGAGGTTCGAACAGAGCGTTCGTCTCCTCTGTCGTAGTCGTGGGTCCTTCTTGCCGACAGTTAATAGCTAGGTGGACTTCTCTTCCACACCTGAAGCATTTTCTCGTCCCCTTAAGGCAATTTCCAGGGTGCTTCTTTCTGCACTTTTGGAAAGTGGGGTGCTGGAACATCATAGCGCCGTTGGATTTATCCATCGGACCACCAGCATTGAAGTCCACCTTATGCTTCTTATCCCCATGATACCCATGTGATTCTCCGATCTCCATTTTGACCTTGAGGGCACATCGGACGACTTCCTCATAGCTGTTGAAGTCATGGATCGCTAATGCTTTCCTCAAGCTAGGCTTCAGCCCACCAAATAAGTGGTCAACCTTGCATTCGGGTGTAACGACAACGCCAGAAGTGCATCGTGCAAGTCTTGTGAAGTTTTCCTCATGCGCTCCCACAGATTCTTCATCTTTTTTTCTTGAGGGAAAGGAAGTCCCATTCCATCCTAAGATGGAGGGTGCACAGAAAATATTTATCGAAAAACATCTTACAGAATTCCTTCCATTCCAAATCTTCGATCTCCTCCTCAGGCTTTGTATTTTTAATCAATGTCCACCATTGATCAGCTCCACCCTCCATACGATAATCCACCAGGAGAACCTTCTCTTTTTTAGAAAATTGGAGAATGGAGAATATCTTTTCAACGGAGTGGATCCATTGATCTGGGATCGTGGGATCAGATGATCCACTAAAAGTTTGAGGCCTTTGCCTCATGAAGCTCTTGATAGAGACTTGTTCCTTCTTAGGGGGGTTTGGACGTTCCTCTTGACCCGTGTTTCTATTCAAAACTTGAGTTTGCTGATAGAGAAGCGTGACAAAGTTCACGATTCTCGCTCCCATTAGATTGGTCTCTCATTAGTACAATCATCAAACTGATCTTCACAACGGTTGTTAGCCCGAGTCCTCCTATTACCGGCCATTGGCTGGAATAAAAGGAAAGTTAGGGGTAACACATAAAGGGTAATCCAAAGACAAATGTCGGTCACTTATAAATAAAAATTTATTTCCTTAACTCATGAGTCTATAGGATTCAATCTAGGATTTTCATGATCTACTTTCTAGCATTTATTCTTAGGGGCATTTTTCCCTTAATAAGGGTTCATACTAAGATTGTGAATTTATCAAAACATATCACCCGGGAGTGTCGTAACCAAGAGTGCAGCAAGGCCTGTTGTCGTGCACCAGTTCTCGTTCGAGTCTAGCTCAAAGCGGTGTTTTTGGGTTTTACCGCTAGGATACATTCGTGCCAGAGCCGCCTCTACCTGCTCGTATCCAGACAGGGATGTATTTGTTTGATAAACCTCTTACGTAGTATTTACCAAAACATAGGGATGATTTTATTATACTTAGTCACGTATCTAAGGCTTTACAAGGATTTCTTAATACCAAAAATAACTAAACCTATCCTCTGATACCAACTATGACAACCCTTCTTTTTATTACAACTTAAACATGATTTATTACATAAAACATCACTTGATACAACAATGAAGATCGAGAGGTTTAGTGTCTTTGGGTCTTAGGATCATTAAATAAATACTTAAAACATGAAATACAACATCTTTATTGAAAAATTCCTTTACATGACAACTACATTCCCTCTTACTTAGCAATGCAAGGGATAACCTGAGGACATGCAAAAGAAAAGGGTGAGCTATAAAGGCCAGTAAGGGAGTACACATGGAATAACATGAGGAGTACAATACATGTTAGGAAATAGGAATATTAATAGAGCATAAAAGAAACATGAACTTAAAGGAATGATAAAGCATGATAATCATAACATGGAAATGTGGAAACAACACTTAACATGGAATTAGCAGGAGTCGTGGCCCATTGCACATAGAGAATGAGTAAACCCTCAATGCACATGAAGAATGAGTAAAAACTCATTGCACTTAAATTATCATGAGTCAACACTCATTTCAAATGACATATCATGATACTATACTTTACCCAATGCATTGGAGTGCTATAAGAGCACACCCTTCTTAAACATTTCATTTCATGCATAAGTGTGCCACATGGATCATAAAACATGGATTCATAAGACATAATAATTTATTACATGATAAAGGAATGTGGAATTAATACATGAAACATTACAATCAATAAGTTAATGTGCATAAAGTTGAATATCCTTGATAGAGAAATGGGCATTGTATTCACTACACAATGACATTGTCTTTGAAAATCGGTGTGATTTCGGCAGCCTAACGGCGTGACATAAGAATTCATAAAAAAGGTTGATGGGAGAGAAAGGGGTTTCTCATCATATTTACATTTAATGTACAGTAAGGAGGTCATATAGATACATGTCCCAACTTTTGAAAGGGAATTTTAATTCATGATACAAAAGTATTGCTTGACTGTAAAAGAAGAGAGACAAGTTCCTTTAGGAATTTCGGCATAGTAATGGGTGTATATGGGGGAATTTAATGAGAGATAAAGGGGTCTCCCATTATTCAAAAAATAAGAGGGCAGTATGGGAGAGGTGGCAAACCATGCCCCAAATTTCATAAATGAAAATAAAAGGGCAATACAACTTAAAGAAAATTGACAAAAATGAGAAAGGAAGAAAAAACCCTTACTTGGATGTGTGCTTCCAAAGGCTAGAGAGAGGCTTGTGAGAGGCTTCTTCAGAGATTGTGGCACCTTGGGAGGATTCTAGTAAGATTAGGGCAGAGGTTGGACGCACTCCAAGTGATTTTAGTGAGGAAGAAGTGGGAGATTCGGTGGGTTTATATAGGAAAGGTGAGAGAATTCTTTATTATTTAGGTTTGGGACCCCTTATATTAAAATAATCCAAACCACAAACCATACCATGGTATTTGACCATGGTTTCTGAAAAAAGATAGAGGAAAACAATATTTTACAAGGCCAAGGTCCGAACATATTAAAAAAATTAGGGTTTCTTATGTGGAGGTGAGTCACACTCCCATGGAAATTAATTTAAAAAGCCAAATTGTTGAATAAGTCTTGAGGGGGTCATTAATGCTTTTCAAAGTAAGTCAAACAAACCCAAAATAACATTATTTTAATGATAAAACATATTTTGGCAGAACATAAGGATTATGGTATTTTATTACATCACCATTGGGTCATCATGATGTGATAAAACACATTATATAATTAAATGGTATTTAATTTTTACCCAAATATTTGACTGTCTTAGAAAATTATGAAAAATTCACCGTTGGATAATTTCGACATCTTGATTCCAGAAATTACATTTATTTTATCAAAAAAATTCTAAATATGTTAATTTTCACTTTTAAAATAAAAACCAACATTTATCGAAAATTCACGGCTTTTGACAGAAATGGATTTTAAACCTTAATATACCATTTTAATTGTATTCATAAATTTATAAGATCATTTATATTTAATAAAAATTAATTTAAAATTAATAATAATATTTTATAAAAATATCATTTAAATCAAAAAAATACCTTAATTTAATAAACTAGATTTCTTAATTAAATAATAATTAAAAACATCATTTGTACATAAAACAATATTTACAATGTATCAAAAATTACTAGAAATTATATTCATTATTATATAAAAAAATAATGTACATGAACATAGTACTACTTATATGTTACATAACCCCTTAAAACAGCCGCAGAAGACCTAAGGGTAAGGTGTGCAATGGTGACAGACTCTTGGGGTGGCTCAGATAACATCGCTCGAGTGGTAATCTCTATCAACATCCACTTTTCATGTGGATGGTCTCATTCGAGGTTGACATAATGAAGCTCAGCTTGGGATTGGTCAAGGGCGATGCCCAAGAATTCCACCTATATTTCGAGCTCCAACAAATGGGCTTCGTATGGGGCAATTCTACTGGATGAGGCCATCGCTTCCTTTGTTTGAGTAAAATTGGGTTAGTTAAAGACTTATATTTATACTAATCATGTGATCACTGTTCAACAGCTATAAAAGTAATGGTCACAACTCTTATCATAAAACCAAAGAAGTTGACATCTTATAAAAACATTTTTTTATAAAGAGACAATTAACTGGATCAAGAGGGATTTTCCATTAATGAATCTTTGGGTCTGATTGTAACATCCCCAAATGATAAAGGGTTATATGACTAAATGATATGACTCATGTCAACAAGGTGCACCTTCCTTTTCGGTAGCCTACCTGATTAGAACTCCACAGTTAAGCGTGCTCGGCTTGGAGTAGTGATCAGGATGGGTGACCTTCTAGGAATTCTCCTAGGGTGTGTGTGAGTGAGGAAAAAGCACACTGGAAATGACATGTGTTGGCTTGTGGGGACTATCATTAGTCAAATGACCCGTTCAGGCACGTGGGTGGACCCTGGGGTGGGCCCCACGTGTTTGTGGGGGCAACTGGTGGTACCTGGTGGGCTAGGACCCGAGAGCCATGTTAAGGCGGGGTGGCTGTGCTGTCATCGGGACCCGGTTGTCACATTTGGTATCAAAGGAGAAACCCAGCCTTAAGTGTGTGGTGCACTACCTAGGTTGAGATGTAGGGCCCACAACGAGGGCATTGTGCTCTAAAGGGGGTGATTGTATAATCCCCAAATGATAAGGGGTTAAATGACTAAATGATATGACTCATGTCATCAAGGTGCACCTTCCTTTTCGGCAGCCTACCTGATTAGAACTCCACAGTTAAGCGTGTTTGGCTTGGAGTAGTGATCAGGATGGGTGACCTTCTGGGATGTTTCCCAGGGTGTGTGTGAGTGAAGAAAAAGCACACTGGAAAGGCCATGTATTGGCCAGTGGGGACTGTCATTAGTCAGATGACCCGTTCAGGCATGTGGGTGGACCCTGGGGTGGGCCCCACGTGTCTGCGGGGGCAATTGGTGGAACCCGGTGGGCCAGGACCTGACAACCACTATAAGGTGGGGTGGTTGTGCTATCATCGGGACCCAGTTGTCACACATAATCTAATATCTATGGTCCAAGTGGCACAAGAGTAAATTTTTTACAAACATTCCCTTATGATTCACATGGAATGAAGGCCACCCCAAACCTCATTAACATTAGGTAAATACCTTTTATTTTTAAATAAGACACTTTAAGAATCCACATAGTCCAAATAATATGACCTTAAAATTAGAGGAGATCTTAATTAAGTCGCGGTATTTTGTGTTGAATTAGGAAGCTGCACAGACCCCTTCATCCACATGAGTTGAAATCCTCTCAATTTCATGTAAATTCCTTCAAGACACCCAACCCTTGGACCATGGAACATGACAAAAAACTATTTGCAACAATTATAATATTTATGTCCTTAACCGAAATACATTGTCCAACAATCATGACATTAAACTATATGCGACCTACAAAGAGATTCTATTTCTTAGTGTGGGGTCTACCATAATGCTAAACTCCATCACCCTCAACCCTCACGGATGGGTGAGTACCATTCACATAGTTTCACTATGATATTTTTTACATGATTTCTAAACTATTACTCTAAACCATGCAATTGTTATGGGAAACATTATTTTCTTGACATGAGGCGGAAATGATTGGAAGATTGTCACATAAGAAACACGAACTCCACCTCCAGATCACATGATGTCAAACCCAAAATTATGTCCCAATCACATGAAATTACACAATACAATACATCATCCTCATCATATAACACTGAACAGTGTTTCAGACATACCCACTATATGACAGGAAACTAAATGTTTATCATCCCATTTCATGGTGTAAAACCACAAGGCATCTTAGGCCTTCAACCGAGACACACTTTTTCATTGGTTCTGACAATCTGCATATTCATTCATGAACATTGATCATCATTCGTTGTATAATATGACTCTTTATTAGAAGATTTGTTTCTTATATTTTTATACGGATACACCAGCCCAATTTGCATCAAGTAAATGTGGAATAGTTAAATGAGTTTTGGAGTCAATTAGAACAATTCCTTGCTTCATTTCTGTATATCGTGGGACCCTTATATGGATCTTAATCCTCTTACAAGTCTAGAGGGACTCTCTAATGTCAAGGGTTTTGGCCACACTGGGTCACCTACAATCATGGTCCAATTCCATGAATGAATTTGGATGAGATTTTGAGATAGATCCCATGTTATTGGACATGGAAATTGGTCGAACCAGATTTGTACCCATTCTGGTCTATGCAATATGTATGTTCTCTTTCTGACCAGGTTGACAGTTATCATTTATAATCACAACAATCCATTTGTGTTGCTAATTTGGAGTATTAGGATTCAAAATCCCCATTCTCCTTTGTTTAGGTGGAATCCAACGACCCTGGTAATATCCAATTTTGTAAATTAGCATATGTCTTAAAAACTAGTTGGTTATTCTGATAGTCACTTTGTCTAAAACTAGACTCTATTAGCCCGAAATCCTTCCAAAGATAGTCAATATTAGTATATCATGAAGTTTTCAATGAATACCTAACACCCACAAGTGAATGATAAATCGCATGGTCATCCCCTTTTTATCACAATGACCATTACTCATGTGAGCATATGTAATTTGTTTGTTGTCTCAAGAATATGATCTATGTGCAAAATAAATAAATAAAATATGTTCATGTATGTAGCATCAGAAAACTAACTAACCAATGTTTCTAAGGGTCATCCATAGATCAAAACATCTACTTGGTAAAAATTAACCTTTGGCTCTACTTTGGAAATTGAGTGATGTACTCTCACTAAAATCTGGTATGTGGCATCGAGAAACTATTTTCATCTACTGAGCAATAATTTATGTCCCCAGCTATGGGATGCAACTCATCGGTATATATCTATAACCATTTCCTCTCATCATGGATTATGAATATCTAAAATAATCCCTTCTTTTCTTGATCATCAGCTTCTGTCTGTGGATCCTTCAACTATCTAACATCCCCTTCATGGGAATTGAATAAAAGATAATGCTCATTTGCCTACTCTTTAATATTTTTTACTTCCTAGTTGACCTCTTAGAGATTTTGTGTGTTTCCATACATTTACTCATTCCAGTAAACAACTAAATGTTTTCTTTCCTCATGAACATACTTAATGAGGATGTGGCGAACTAGTTTAACAAAAGATAAAGTGTCCACCTCTTCGATGATCAGTCTACACAACCAATGTAGAAGGGACCCCGTAATGGTTAATAAGAATAGTTCCATGGGTATAGTAATTATATTATATATCTCCTCTATATCCTATTCTAGAATATGTGGTGTCCATCAACAACATTGAACCAAAATTCCTCATGATCATCAAGTGGTGTAGGATGATATTATAGGAAATATGTGGGAATCGACGCATTGGGTTCACTTATAGGATCTTATTGGTCAGGTCGAGATCCAAAGCAGTAGATTCATCTTCACCAATGCATACCACAAAAATGTACATTCCACTAGCCTTTATCTCTAACCCACTTCTGGAATCACCCGTGACCACATCAGACTGTTCCCCCTACACATGTTCTAGTTAGCCTATGTGACTACCTCTTCACGTGTCGATGAAACCATTAGTAAAGGATCCATATGACCATTCCACTATCTCTTTCTATGAATTATCCATTTCAAACACTACACGAAACATGATTATATTATTCAATATGATCAACAAATGACATGTTTATCTTTCATTAGAGTGAGAAACTAACAAAGGTTAAGCATTGAATGATTTAGTCCAGGAGTATCAGAAGGTAGTTTCATAATAGGAAACCCCTCAAATCTAGTTTGTACCTCGATTGCTAACACATAATATCTTGATATAGGTCGAGTATGATCTGTATAAGAAAATAAAAATGTGTTGATGTAATGGCCCTTGGGATGTTCAGTGAATTGAGATTTTCATTTACCATGACAAAAGGGAATATGGTTGATGAGTCAAATTTGGTGCAATGCTTCCCATGCAATGAATGTTTCCAATAGAATAATAGGTGATGTTCAACCATATCTGGTATGGAGGACCTAAGACACTATGGTCATCACTCTGACATCCATGACCAACCAACCAACTAGTTCAGCCTTAGCACAGACCATAGAGCATTCTCTCCAATTACTAGTGGTGCACTATATCCTCCCATAGTAGAGGACCCATTCACATTCCCATGTTTCTTAGATACATGAAATTATTCAGTTAGCATTTCTGAAAAACAAAGGCGATTAATTGAGGGTGTTATATATTTTAATGGGATAACCTCACGATTATTCACTAGTTCATAATTTGAGGCCTTAATATCACAACTCTCCCAAGGACTTCATTGATGTGAAGATAATCCCCATGATACATCATCAGCGGAGCCATGTACATCCTTATACATTGATTCCACCTCACTTAAATAATTGATAGGTTGTATCACGTCACATCATTTCATGTCTTCAAACATCACCCACGCTAGTGTGGAAGGATGTTTGAGTTCTCCGCATTCACAAGGGAATTAATCAATGAATGTTAGGTAGAAATTACATTCATGGAAGATTTCATTATTTATGATCCACATTGTCCCAATCTACGGAAGCTAATCTCAATCACTAGTCATTTTTCTCCATAGGACTTCTGTTGTCATCGACGTGTGCTATGTCCCCCGAGCTTTCTAGAGCATAGAGAAGAAATCATCAATAACAGACCGTAACACTTACATTATGTTTCTGGCTAGGATCCTCCATGTATCAACTAATTACAACCTAGGATTCCCTTGTTTTCCATCATGATTGTTTCTCGTATCCAGCTCCTATAATGGTGGGATGCAACAATGCCTTACACTTCACCCACCCCAGCTCTATATTGATCTACTGTAGACGTCTGGTCTACTCATCAGAGAGTATCCATCCTACCCACATATTTCCATAGTACCTCATTCAATGGATCAATAAAAATAATTTACTTCTAAAAGACCATATTTAGGTTTTCTACCACCCAGTGGCTATCATAATCCCTCAACAGGCCAGCATTAATGTTCGTTTCCAGCAACATGATCATCTCCCATGAGTATGTGACTGTCTGCATCCACCATAGATGAAGAATCATAAATGGGTATCATTCCTCAAAAACCCCCCATGTAGAATAATTTTATCATTACCTAGAGGCACCTGAACTATTTGGTGAACCAATATAGTACATATAGTTCATAGTTTATGTGGATATCAATCATGGACTCTAGCTCTCCAAAAAACATGCTTAGCATGTACTCCCTCATCTCCAATGTCTCCTACAGGTTGTTAACCATCTAGCTAATCAGGGTTGAAAACATGAGGAAGTGGATGTTTTCATGATTTCCTATCTGAATCATGATCCTGGTATCATAAAACATCATTGGACTGACCTCGTTGATGTTGAGAAGAGATAGCTGCAAACCAGCATTCAGTGGGTTGATGGAATTCAGATACTGATATATTCTGATGATTGATATGATCCACCTATTAATGAATTTTAATAGAAAATAATCATCATTAGTGTGTCCCCCGTTAAACATGTCCCAAAAGGTTATAAATCCAAGGCATCATTGGAAGTTCATTGTTCACCCAGTTGTCAACCAGTAAGATTGCTTCCATAACCAGTGCCAATGGTTGTATGCCCATTGAGGAGTATCTGACTGGAAGCATCCAATATATATGAAATTTGGAGAGAAAATTATTGTACTAAACATGTGGCTCCTTTACTTCTATAATCATGTATCCCCATCAATAATATTTCCACTCTTCCAGGATCAACCAATATGATCTTGGTCTCATCCATTGAGGAATTTTGAGATATTTCGTTCCCCTACCAAAATCACTGTTTCTATATCAATCATATTTATGTTGATAAAACATTATCTTGAACATGATATCCATTTGTAATATGGGATTATTGTCTATCATTACCATTAATTCTTCCAAAATGTGTTGGGTTTGGATAGGGGTCTGCATCATGTTACCACAAGTATTCTGTGTGTGGAAGAAAATCACCGTATTGGAACCCATCCAATGGTACATCACTTATATAGTGTACACACAACAATCTAATGATCACCTTTCCACGATGAAGGTGGAAGGTATTGATGTTTTGGGACCACTGATTGAGTAACTCCAACACTACCTGTTTCTGATACTATATGTGGAACTACGATGTGCACATAGCATCATATTGTCCGAACGTGAATAGATCATCCCTAAACTATAAGAAGGTATAGAATAACCAATATTTCAAATCATATTATATATCTTAAAATTTTTCTATGATGAATATGCGAGTCTTTGTAGTATACCATTCTATTGTAATGCATATTAATCTAAAAGATACTTATGTAGTGGGATAAAAATTCATCATCCTCTAGATCCTCCCATGAAACAGTCCTTATAATATTATTTATTTAATAAGTGTACCTAGACCCATTATCTTGTGATTAGTGACCTTTAGTGGTGATAGACTAGTGTATTATATTGTCCGCCCATGAAAACAATGATTTATGAGTGTTGTCTTCAAAATCATTTGATATTCACCAAGCCCATAAGTCTAAAATTGCATAGTAGAAGACGTTTTCTCTATGGATAGTTCTTATGAGAGTTGTTCATAGTTCCTAAGAGTTCATGGTTTTATAAAATAACCATCCTAGATCCATGAATCTCAGAGTATCCTACCATTTTCTCTCCCTGACTAGTGGATTCAGCTTCAATTTCATCTAGTTTTTATTGGATATTTTAGATGAAATCTAATAATGCAAATGGGTGTGAATGAAAACAGAGGCTCTAGGCACTCAATGTTTATGATATCACGCATCATTTCAAGAGTAAACATGAAAAACCACCATTTTCATAGAATAAAATCCCCACAAAATGTTATTTCCAAATATATGCATCTAAGGATTGTGTTATCCCAAAAATTACATACATGTGTTCATAAGATAAAAGGATTATCACAAAAGAAGTCTAGGTACCGTATAAGGGTCCCATACTTTTATTTAAGGGAGTATCTTGTGAGTTTGGTGAGTTCATAAACTCATGGCATGACCGAAACAATAGTTGAAAAAATGGTAAAAATGAGCCAATCTCTTCGGTATTTCCCTCAAAACACGACTATCAGTTCCCCTTTCATCATAGATTCAGTGGGGGTAATTTGTTTGCACAAAAATCTCTTCAAAGGCCAGAAATGGTCATTTTAGTGTAAACCAAACTTGATACTCATAAAAAAGGTCCATTCTGTGACTGATGACCTTGGTGCATGCATGTTCCCAAGTGTGAAAAAATGGAGTTCCACATGAAACACACATGCATGAAAAAGACAATATATATTTCCACAACTACTCAATAGGAAGATGAAAGAACCAAGATTGAATCCTAAACCCAAACACCATATGAACAACCCCATTTCATGACATTCACATTGCACACCAAAGGAGATGTCAAAAAAATTAGTTATGAAACCTAACTCCAATGACAAACGATAGAATTGTGTGAAATCCAAATTCAATTCCCAAGGTGTTGCACACCCACACCATATGATTTTGGATATGAATATAATCTCACCCCACCATCAGGGAGGATCAAAAATAGATGATAACCTACTTCAATGGATGAAAAATGACTCTTCCATTACATTCCACTACATATCAAACCAATGGAAGAAAATCATGTGTGACAGAAATCCTATCGGACAAAAACTGACTTGGCCCATAGTTGAGTGATCCACATGAAACTCCTCGAAATTATTTTCATGTTCACAAAAGAGAATCTAAATATCTATAATAATGATTTGTGAAAATTTTATGTCTAGTGCACACATACTCATTATGAATCTATGACTTCCATTATGCTATAGCAATTTTCTTTCACAACTCATTCATTCAACATAACCTAGTTACACGAAACAATTTTTTAGTCCCCTAAATGATGTACCCTATGCCTATACTAAAACCATTACCCAAAATTTCACTTCTAATTATAGGTACAATAATCATTGTTTCTTCTATCCATGGGGACCACAACATGGGCCTTGTTATTGAACACTTCAACATGAAAGTGTCAATGCACGACCCCTCCAAAAGAATCATGATCAGTGGTCACATAATCCTAAAGGGTGTGAATTGGCCAACCAATGTCACAACCTAACCACAATTTATCTTTTAATATATTATTTTCATGGTGTTGGATCTTTTTTTTGAGGTCCAAGTTCAGTTCCCAATGATATTTATTCTATTTTGGCGGTTTTCATGTGGTTTTTAACCATATACATCATTTTATCTAAACTGGGTGATTGCGAGAGAAAATTATTTGGATCTTCATTAGTGTCAGGTATATGGTGTATGGATTGAAAAAAGTTATGGGAACCCATGTAGTACTCCTAAGGGGATACCATGTAATTTTATAGAGCTGTTTTTCAAGGATGGTGCATTGTTTCCCAAATCGTGTAGCAAGCCCATAGAGAAGTTCCCCTTTTCCATTTTGGTGCATATATTTTGGAAAATTTTGCAGCCAAATCGTGTGACCGGACTAGGTTCTTAAAATCACCAGTTTTCTATTTTTCCCCACATATTCTTTAACACCATATCACTAATTTCTTCTACCAACCATCCTAGGAACACAGTAGTGGCTTCCCATCTCTCATATTTTTTATATCCATTAATTTTTTTACTTCTCCAAGATTCCAATATGTGTTTCTCAAGAGTTTTTTGTAGATTTTCACCTTTTTTGTCCTTCTCTCTTGTTTCATTGCATACAATTTGGTTGTTTATGTCTTGTTTGAACTCTATTTTATGAGTTTGATAATCCGGGTAAATTTATTTGATTTCAGGATGTGCTATTTTTTTCTTTGGCTTAGTTCTTCCTTCTACTATAGTTTTTTCTCATCCACAATCCATTAAGGTTGGTTTTTCCAACCATTTAAATTATGAATCATACCATTGAATTCATGGTCATTCTTTGTAAGGTTCTAAATTTAATATTCATTGTTGTCATGTTTAAAAATAATTTTTTTTAAATTCAATGTCGATAACTTGATACAAATTAGTTTTCTTTTGATTTCCCAAATTATGCATATATGTGTGGGTATTAAAGGTGTTTCTAAAATTCCATTGGACTTATTATAATTTATTTGGATGTCAATAGATAATATTGGTCCATGGATTGTAATTGAAAAATTGTGATATGTTTTAATGAGCTTGCTGTGTGGATTTTGGAGTATAAAATTGATTATTGAAATCATGTAAATACATGTTCTTTGATGTAGTGCTATGTGTGACTCTTAAATTGAATCCATTGGTATATAATGGCTTCAAATTAGTGTATCAATGGATGTTATAAAATCCACATGTTCACAAGGTGCATAAGCGGATAGGATAACAAATGATATTGGAATTCATTATAAAAGGTCCATCTAGAACCCAGTAATCCAAAATTGTCCCCTTCTATTTCATCTCTATCATTAACCCTCATCATCTCAAATGGTTCTATTAAAACCCTAGTTATTTATTAAAGGATTCTATTGTTTTAAAATGAATCAACTGTGGTTTCAAAATATCGATTCATAATGATTAGACCATATGGAGTCATAAAATGTTTCATGTTTTTTAAATAGAATAAAGGGTCCTATGGATCATTTTGGGTATGTTGTGTGCTTTTAACACTATTTTAGAAATTATTTAGGAAATATATATGATAAATCTTAGTTTGTAAATTACATTGATTTGGGAATATTGTTTGTAAACCCAAAATATGTGAGTGACCGAGCAGTACATTTGTGTGGAATGATGTGTGTTGGGAACCTCTATGGTAGTCCCTCCAATGAGAGGGGCATCTCATTTGTTGTCTTAGAGTTTGGTTTAGAATGAACGGTGGCATATGTGGTTTGTTGGTTTATGCCATTCTTGTGTTGAAATTGTTATTATCCATGAAATAATATCAGGGTATTCTTGGGAATCATCTAAAGGGTCATGTGAAAGTTTCTTTTTGTGCATAATTAGATGGTTTGGTACACCATTGAATTGTTTAGTGGCTAGGGAGTGTGCCACTGTTTAGGCCAGTTTAGATAATATTGTTGGTTATATACTATGTAACAGCACCATGGGATGGAAGGTGAGTCTTAACCAATTACGTACATGGTTTATTTCATGAGATGATTAGAAAATGACATTGATTACTTTTATATATGAGTCTATTTTATTTCTGATGCACAATTGTTTTTAGCGATTCTAGTTTATGCCTTCTTGTTTAGTTTAATTTATTTTTAACATAAATTCTAATTCACATTGTATGATTTCATCCTTTTGTTTTAGATTTTATTATTGGATTATTGAATGGAAACACATTTAAAAAAAGTAAAGTAGTGTGTGTTGTTTATGAAACTGTAATTTCTTAGAAGTATGTGTTTGGTTCTTTAAAATGATTAGACCCTATTTTATAAATGTATTGAAAACTAGTGTTGATGGAATATTTCATGACATGAAATGTATGGACTCTATGGTGCTCCCCTACTAAGAATTTTTTATCACATCATACATTTGTAACTCTACCTCAATAGACCTGAGCTACGTTGCAGGTTCAGGATTTGTTTCGGTTTCCTATAGAGTGGGTTGGTTTTGTGTATTGTGGTGACAAAAAGGTAATATAGAGATCGTGTTAGTTGAAAAATGGTTTTTTAGATTCCTATTTGAGTATTGTTGTGGTTTTTTTGGATTATTTATTCTATATTTATGGTTTTTTAATTTTTTAGTTATGTTTTATTCTTTTTTTGGTTACTTTTTCATTGTGGTAATTTGGATAAATTATTCCCACTACGATATCTTTGATGATCCAAACTAGTTTCGACAACGGAGGAATGAGAACGCCTCTGAGGCCTTATAATTGGAAGGTTCAGGTGTTTGTTTTTATGGAAACCCAGACTAGTTAATGATGAAATGGCATCAGAGGAGCCCTTTTTTAATTTTGGGATCGGGTTGCTAAGAGATAGGATTCTGAAGACTCTGGGGCTATGTGAGATAACTGAATAGTGACTTCTTACTATTCTTAAGCCATCAGTTACCTAGGTTAGTCTAAGACTGGAGTTGTTTTTTAGTTTTTGTAGGTGAAGATGGGGAATGAAAATGGATGTGAACGAGTGATGTGAAGATGGATTATGTGAAGTAGTGACCCATGTGCAGCAAGTGTTCATAGTTCAAGTAACTCTTAGGGTTTGATGATTTTCTAGGGCATGGTTAACTAAACCACGTGGTCTATTTTTTTGGCAATCAGTTCCTTATTCTAGGTGTTTTTGTCACATGTATTTTCATTGGTTTTCATTTTTGTGATTGGATTTTAAATGAAAAATAGTATTCAGTGAAAATATGTTTTCAATAATAAAATGGTAATCTAAGATTGGTTATATTATAAAATTTGGACGCGGTGAGGGATTTTGTTTTGAACATTGGGTTTCAGTGTTCGAAAAGTGGCCTCAGAATATATTTTTTGAATTTTGATGGAAAATTGTTGTTTTGAATGTTGATTTTGGATTATTTTTTTGATTTTTCTCTTTTGATCATGTTTTTTTTAAATTAGGTCACCCTTTGGGGTTTATTTGTTGTATTATGTTGAATATATTTTTTTACACTTTTCTCATCATATTAGGTGGCCTGTAAATTTCCCCATTTCTTCATCTCCATCAAGGTACTTGGTCCTTCCTAGAATCCTTATGGAGTGGAAAAATCATATTATACTATTTTTTTGAATATTTTTCAAGGTTATCATGGTTTTCTAGAATCTATATAATTGCATGAGAGTGCGACGGTTTTTTATGGTCTTTGAAAATTACTGAATCCGTGATAGTAAATTGTATTTTGGGATCATTAGATGGACCATATTTGAATTGAGGAAAGATTATCATGCCATCATCTTTGTAGGTTGGGCTATCTTGGGAATTTTTTATTTCCACATTCATCTGAAGGATTCTACCCAAAGAGGAAGACATGTAATGTGGTATTTCTATTGAGAATTTAGTATGGTCAATGGATTATGAATTCCTATGTTGATCACTTCAATGATATCCATTACTTCTTTATAGAGGTATTTTATGAGGAATATGTGAAGGCATTGTTATTCATCTTGGGTATTCATTCAGAAATCAAGGGGCAAGTTTCCACATTTGAGGATGTTTTGTTTAAGAATATGACTAATGAGGTGTGTATAGGTGAGTTAGTTCGTGGATCACATTTTACGATATTCAAATATCCAATTTATCTTGGTGATATAGATGGATCCATGTATAGAAAGATGTTTTTTCCGGATGAAACTACACATAAGGAGACTCCATTATCAGTTTTAGATTCTTGTTCATTGAACCACTCAATCATTTTCTTCTAGGGTGGCTAGTTCAATAATTTTATGTTGTCTTTTAGTTATCCTCTATATTATTTTTATAACATGGTTGTTTGGGTACTATAGATATGTCTTGAATAAATATTTTCTAAAAAAGGAGGACCTTTCCAAAGGTTTTATTCTCTTGATCGAGGGTTATTAGATGCTTCAATACATCAGGGCTCCAGCTAGAGGCCCCAATGTGAATCTTTCATCACATTTAAAAATCATGGGTGTGGGGAACCATATCTTGGTTTACTTATCTAGTTTTGAGGTAGATATAGTTGATGTTTTAATGATTGTTTTTTCACTATGGTTGTATATTACTCTCATTATAAAGGGATTGGAGGTTGTTTTTCATTGTTACTCTATTGTTGTGTGCTATGGATCTGGATCATTAATTTTATAGAAATTAATGATTTTTTTATTGTGCTCACTTTGGAGATACTCGTGACTTGTGGAAATGATTAATTTTGTCTTGGTTTACCATTTGGTTTTAGGTTCCTTTTTTTTTGATCCCCTTTAGTAAAGGGTTTCATGTTCATGATGGGAGTTCATTTATAAGTTATTTGATTTTATCTATTTTTTTATTTTGGGGATTATACTATAATTTTGTTATCCCTATGTAGATATATTGGTTTTGGTTTTTTCCATAGATGGTTTGGTGTCATTAGGGAATTCAAAAGGTCACACTGAGTATCACTGTTATGATTAGCCTCATTTATTGTGGGTTTGAGTTTTCCTCTTCCATCAGATGGGTTTCATTTTGGGGGTATAAGGTTTATGTTTGAAGGATAAATATCACACCACTACAATTAAATTTATATTAACTTGTTGTTTTTTCTGTTTTGGGTCTTCGGGATTATGTTTAGGTTCACTTACCATTGATAATTATTTAGTTTTTGACATATTGGGGTGGTTATGAAAACTTTGATCATAGTTTCAGCCAAACTATGCAATGAGTAGTGAAATGCGTGTTTATATTTTTTGGCGTCTGGGACATGGTAAACGTCATGAAAATGGTTAGAAGAATCCATATGGAAATAAATTGGAGAGGCTATGTAATTTGACAAACCATTCTCATAGTTGGTTCATGGTGTCCCAAATCATGCATCCAACCCATGTGGGTTTACCCCTTCTCCAGTTTGGTGTTCATGGTTAGCGCATGGAATTGAAACCATCATAAATGACCATGTTCTTAAAATAAATGGTTTTAAATTCCACCCCTATTATTTATTAACCCCAATAAATGATTTCCCCTCATTCAACATGTGTACACTACGGGGGATTGCAAACTCACCACTTTTTCATTTCCTTCCTTTCTTAGGTTTCATCAAGCTTCCAAGACTAGTTTATCATGGGTTTTGCCAATATTATTTTTTTTCTCATTCTTTCCAGGTTCTCAAGGTCATCCTCGGTAGTCTATATCTTGTATAATATATAGTATGAGCGTTGGATAGTTAATTTAATTTCATTAATGTTTCAGTGTGTAGTTTTCTTCTTGGGCTTAGTTCTTCCTGGGGGGGTTAATACATTTTCACACCATTTATGTAGGGTTTTCCATCCATTTCCTTTCTGAAGTAGAGCACGGAATATATAAGCCTTCCTAGTTGGATTCTGAATGTAATATTAATGGTTATGAGGTTTATGTCCTAATATTTTTAACAATTCAATGTTTGTAAATTGATTAATGTTTTTCTTTCATGGGGTTTTCATAACTTTTTCGATATGTGTGTGTATGATGTATTTTTTTAATATTCCAATGGACTCTTTAAAATGTATATGTGTGTTTTGAGATAATGGTTGGCCTTGTTTGGGTTATGATAAATGGTGACATATGTGAATGATCATGGTGTGTGTAACACCCCAGGTAAATTAAGAATATGAAATTTTCATGTTTATCCATATTTGTGAATAAAATATTAATATGACTTTAAAGGGGATGATATGCTCGATGGCGTACCCAACACGCAACTATGAGTTTCTTGGGAATCATACGTTTCCCTCTAATAATAAAATAATATTATATTAAATTTTAGTTAAAATGTAGCCATTGTATTGGTGGGAATGGATAGAAATTACTAAAATATGATTATATATGTTTTGAAATGTTTTACAATTTATCCAATAAAAGATAAAGGCTTAAAATACGGAAAGAATTCAATTTTAGGCGTATATGCCCTAGTTTTCACTTAAGGATCACTTATCGCCTTTTGATGGTGAAACTTCATTAAATATAGTTTTGTTCACTCTTATACATTCTATTGGACCAAATAAAACTCTTATTAAGAATTGGGACATCAAAATTTACATTGTGTAAATTTTTGGTATCTTTCCGATAAAGATCATTTTTAATGAATAGTGTAAAATGTTGTATTTTAATTCAAAAACTCTTTTTAATATAATTTATTTATATGATTAGATTATCTTTTGAATTGGTTTTAAAGTGAAATTGGAATATATTTTTACCATTAAATCCTATAGTTGTCGTTGGAATTAATTTCACTTTGAAATCAGACTTAAACTAGTGTCAATCTTTTGATACTTATTATTTCATAAAAAGATGCTATTTTCTCTGAAAACGGGAATTTATTATTAAATTAATTAATGTGGCTTATATGTTTTGAATTTTGTAAAATAAATTTCATTTTTGAATTCGTAATATCAAATATATCTTAGGGTGAATATTTGGTATTTTTCTGAAAAACTTAAATTTTTGATGAATAGTGAAACTGATTTTTCCGTTTAAATGAAATTTTTCCATCTTTGTGTTTTGAATTTCAATAATCCTACATACATGGTTGTCATTAAGAGGTAAAATTTGGTTCAATGGTATAAAAATAATTTTTTGGTGAATAGTAACTTATTATGTTTTTAATCGCAATTAGAGGTAATTAGTGTAGTTTATGGTAAAAATACTGTTTTAATAAAATGAAATGACCTAGACACATGTCCTACCATCATTGGATGTGTCATGGCCGACCAAGACAATCCATGGGTCAACTTGGGGACCCCATGGAGCCACTTTGGTTGGAAAATGACATAAATATCTTTTTATTTAATGTTAAAGTAAAAATGACACAAACATGAGATGTTTTACTAAAACAATTTTCACATGGGGTTATACAAGTCATATTTTTGACTATAAATAGTCATTGGAAATCTAAAAACATTTCCTACATCATATGTTTTTTATAATTTTTAGACATTAAATAAATTAAATTATTTATGACATCATTATGATGCAGTGATGACCTCATTATTTAACGATTTAAATAAAACGGAAAGATAATGTAATATCTAAGACCTACACATGTCCAAAACCTATTGGATGAGTGGATTTAGAACCCTTATCACATTATCCTCGAAATAAATCAATGTGGGTCCTTTAAAATCCGAAACGCTTTTGAAAATAAAGTAACATTTTGTAACTTTACAAGAGTGCCCCTTCTCTCCTCTTATAAAAGGCCCCCACCTCTACCTCCTTACCCAAACTCCCAAAGCCTTTGGCTCAGCCAACCCCTACCCATTTTGTCTCTCCACTTCCTTCTATTACTCCTTGATGCCTCACTTTGGGCAGAAGTCTTCCCAAGGAAGCCTTTGAGCTCAAACCAAAGGGAGTTACCCGATTTTAAGGTAATGTCTTCACTTGTGTCCTTTTGTTTTATTTTTCTTCTCCAACCCCCTAAACTCTTTTTATTCATTTATTTTGTAACAAATACAGTATAATCAATATACTAGGATGTTGTTATAAAATGTATTCAAGCTACACTTACACACACCTACATCTAATGGTTAATGAACATACTGTTTTCGTGGATGGCGAATTTCTGCCTCCCGAAACGATGATTGTTCAAAATTCTTCTATCACCTTCAAAGGTGGCCATTAAGATGACACTATAATTATATATGATATCTATTATGTTTATGTTTTACTTAAGATTATTTATTTTTCATTTATGTCATACCTTTATGTATTCCAATATGGGTAAACGCGATATCTTCATTTAAGGAAGTGTGGACTACCACCCCCTCAAAGTGATTTGATTCGTTAATACCATATGTGGTACATATAAAGGATATATTTAATGATATTATATATGATACCATACTGGAATTAAAATACTATTATGTATCATTATGTTTTAATTCCATTAAATATGAAATAGAAATGGAAGTAGCATTTATGCGTATGTACGGCTTACCGTCTTAATGAACGATACATTTCATTTCTTATCTCAAAATGTTATTTAATATTATATGTACATACATATAATGGATATATATGTGATATATTACATATAAATTATGGATATCATTCTATATGTATAACATATATATATCTCTCTCATTTTGTTTTAATTCCATTAATATGACAAAAAATGGAAGTAGCGTTCGTGCGTACGTACGGCCTACCGTCTCCATGAATAGTGCTTTTCTTTTTTTATCTCCAAATGATATATAATAGTATAAAATGAATATTTACTTGATATATATGATATTTTAATCATTAATACTATTCTGGATATTATTTACTTATAACTACATGGGCAATCTTTTTTCAAACAATTTCATTTTGGACTCATGTACCAAACATCGGCAAAAACGTCTGATATGAACTAACATTATTAAAAAATTATTATAACATTATATTATGAGATATGAAATGAATAATAATCTCTAAAGGAGGTACTTAGGCAATTATTAATTGACCAATGTTTATTATTCAGGAAAATAAAGAAATGAACAAGACAAGTTGGACTTGAGGTAAGGGATCCCACTCCACTCCTTCTTTTTAAGTACACTCTTTTATGTCATTCCTTATAATCTCATCTTTTGTGTTATTGGGATGTTATTTTATATTAATATTACTGTAATTTTTATGTTCATATGATGAGTGACCCTATTCTCTCTCATCAATCCATTTTGGAAGTTTTGAGTGGTGCTGTTAGGCTGCCGAATTTTCGTAAGAGATCTAACATCTCTATTTCTTTTTAAGTACTCTCGTTTATGTCACTTATTTTAAGATCCTCATTTTTTATGTTGGGGGATGTTCTGTAATATTCCTATTTCTATAAACTTTAAGTTAATATGATGAGATACCCTATTTAATCTCATCAATCTATTTTTTGTAAGTTTTATGTTGCGTCATTAGGATGCCGAGTTTTCATAAGGGATTTTCCATCTCACTTTTATTCTCGTGAGATTTATTCTAAATTTTCCACAATTTCCATTAAGTGGTGTATGTACTGCCCATTATTTTACTCATTGTGTAATATAATTTCTTTTATGATTATTTACATCAATTTTGTATTGTCCTTCTTTCACGAGGTGTATGTTTCGAAAGATACCCATGTCGGTAAGGGAACCTTTCACCCTCTTATTTTTAGAAGACTTCATTCGTTGGGTCTTTCAATTTACATATTGTTATGTTGGGATATGTTCTCATATATCCTTATTTATGTAAATTTTATTTCCAAGTGATTAGATACCCTTTTTTTATCTCTCATCAACTCATTTTGATGTGACGCCGTTAGGCTATCAAGGGAACTTCTTAACCCAATTTTGATTTCGTTGCGTTCAACATGTAGTTATTGAATATGTCATCCTTTGAATATGTGTGAATGACCTTTGATTATTTTACACTTAATATCCACTTATATTTGGTGTATTCATTTGTCACACATAATTATGTAATCAATTTATCCTTAAACCAAGGATACCATCATTGTAAGGGACTTCGTCTCAATCTCCTTTCATTGTGGCATATTCTGTTTTATACACAACCTTCTTTTATGCGGTTTATAGACACCTTTGACTTTTACGTTTATCCAAAAGGAATCTTTTTTATACGAATCGTTTTACTAAATGACAAAAGGGAATGTTTTGTTGTACGTATGCGGCAACAACGACATCTCTGTCGCCGTGACCATTATTTGAGTTTTGGCTTCCTCTACAAGCCATACCTTCTTTTTAAAAGAAAAATAAATACCATGTTTTACTTTTCTTTTATTTTGGTATTGAAAATGGTTTTCATAATTTTTTTTATCTCAATGTGTTGTATTGATATCTTGTGATTGAATGGTGGGAATGTTATGTTTCCTTTATGCATGTTTTATGTGATACAATTATGTTGAGGTTCTTGGGAATTATTAGGAAGACGAGTGGTTTCATGATAAACTAAGGTCGGGTGAGCCCGATATAGCTCTCCAATGCATTGGGTAACACGAAGGAGTGAAACGTTAAGGTTTCTCTGAAGAGATTCAGGGAATATACTGTGGTGGGTATTACAAACGTAACCAAGAGGGTTACTCCCTATGTAAGAATGTTATGAATGCCTTAATTTACCTTTTATGTCTTATGATTTCTATGATTTATTCATGATTTGATGAGGTATGTTAAAGTGCCTATGTTTTATGGGTAAAGTATGATTTCATTCTTATGTATATATGAACTCATGTTTCCTTTCAATATTTTTATAACCCTTTCTGAGCTTTTTATGTTCATCCCAAGATTTTGAAATGTTCTTCACAGGTCAAGGGAAAGGTGCATGATGTGATGATAGTATCAATGATGTGTCAAGAAAGAATCCATGTTTTTTTTAAATATGTTCCCATTGATGGGAAGAATGAGTACTGTCTTTTATGTAACCACTTTGTTTAAATGTGGAATGTAATGCAAGTTTCATGATCTAATTCTCTAAAACTCTAAAACTGAAAAGATCCTCAATGTGTAATCTTGTAATAACTCAAGATTAAGTAAGGTTTAAGGCTGGGGCCTTATAGTTGGTATCAATGGTCGGTTTAGATAACTTTAGAGGTTAGGGTATTCTTTAAGCATAAGTGGCATTACCATAATGGTTAGGATTTCAGAAAGAGTCCTAGTTTTAGATAAAGTGAATGAGTAATTACATCTTATTTTTTATCTTCCTCATTAGTACATGATGGTTTTTTTTGATATATCACACTGACCTTTTTGGTTTTAGTAAATGGCTGGATCTAGTAGGCACCAAAGTAACAGTGGATGTGAAGGAAACTGTGATGGTTTTTTGAGAAATCAACTGAATGATATGGGAACTGTAATGAGAACTCTTGTGATTATCCTCAACCAACTATATAGAGTCATGAATGACCACTTAAACCTTGGTGATTTCTCTAAGGAATCATATATGCGAGAAACAAATCCCTACGGAAGTACAGGTAATAATCATAAAGTTAAGTGTGTTCAAAAACCTATGTGTAAAGGATGTGGAAAGAAACACCTAGGAAAATGTTTCAATGGGACAGAAATATGCTATAGATGTGGAAATGAAGGTCATAAATCAAGAACCTTCCATGGAAAAAGGAAGCATCCAGTTGACTCAAGGAAAGGGAAAGAAGTTCTTTCTGAGGGATCAATTGAATGTTTTAAATGTGGTGTGCATGTTCATTATGCAAACACATGTCCTATGAAGAAGTTTCGTGAATGGGATCACCAAGAGCGTACAAATGTTCGTTTACCAATACCTAATGCCATTCCGATTGAGGATGAAGAAACTAACAATGACCAATTAAAGGAATGTATTATATCATGACTATTGTTTTTCTATTTTGGAATCATAGGATATGCTTCATGATATTATTTGTAGGAAAGAGGTATTTTAGAACAAGTTTGGAAGGAATGGTTAATGTTTCATGAAGAATGTTGAATGAGTAAGATGTAAACATATAAGTCTTCAAGAGTTATGGTGAAATTCTTAAGAGTATTAAGTCTCTTTTGATGATGGGGTTACATTAGAAGACTTTTTATATTATGTGTAACCCTGATGTTTAATATATGAAAATTTTATTCAAGGAATATTTATCTTTTCTTTTGTGGAAATAATTATAAAGAACCATTTGGGTTTATATGATCCTTACTTTTGAGGTAATTATGGGTTACTATATGTTATGATTGAAGTGAAAGGCATGAGATAAAATTGAGGTTAAATTATGTTATGAATATTTTTTATGATTTTTTCCCTTTTGGGTAATGATTTGAGAATTATATAGTTTTGGAAAATGGACAACACGTAAACCGTGTGACTACCCGTCGCGTCGGACAAAGCTACGGGAATCGAACCCACAACCAAAGTGCGACAGGTATTTATCGGCTACCACTGGACTACGTGAAGTCCCTGGTTAGTTTGACTGATTCTTTTTAGTTATATGATTTTATGAATTAAGATTAAGTTGATTTTGGGTTATTTATGAAAATGATTAACCTATCATGGAGGATATGTGATTAGGTTAATTACTTTTCAATATGAGACTCTAGGAGGAACTGATGTTGTTTGGAGATAAATGTTATGATTTAACATGGAAGACTATGTGACTAAATGCTTCAAATATTTGGGTTTTAATCTTATATTGGTTTATTTTGAAGAATTTTATGGAAAATTTGTTTATTGGATGGTCCTCGTTGAACTTTGGGTTTTTTTGGACAAATTTTGGAGATTAAGCATAGATTTTCTTTTTATAGGGTTATCCTTTTCTGGATTATCTGACCTTGTACTAACCTTTTTGGTTTTGGTTTTGGTTAAATCCTAAAGACATGGGAAGTATATTGTTCTCTTTGGTGAATTAGGTGATTCTCTAGAAGTTGATTATAGTACTCTTAATGCGAACAAGTCTCCCTAAATACTCATCTTTTGGAAATAAATATGAGTTTGATTAAGGAATCTTGTAAAAGTTGAAAGTAAACATGATAAGTGATTATTTTTTCTTATGAATAAATTCCTCAATAAAAAGTAACTAAAAACAAAAATGTTGTCTATTAAATTTTCCTACTGGGGAATCGAATACCGTTTAACCCATCACAAGTTTGTGATTTTATTATGTTTAACATTCTCCTAGACATGTTTAATATCACTCTCCCTCAAGAACATGACCCTTTTCTTTTTCTTCCATGTCCATGTTTTTCTACATGGAATCCTAGTATGGGTTAACTCGGGTGACCTCTGTACTTATCTTCCTTTATTTTAAAGTGATTGTTTTACCGACTCTTGTTCCGATGTTGGACTTTCAAGGATGTTTCCAAGCTCAATTTTAAAAATTGTGAGGACGTAATTCCCAAAAGGGGGAAGGATGTAACACCCCAAGTAAATAAAGAACATGACATTTTCATATTTATCAATATTTGTGAATAAAATATTAATATGACTTTAAATAGGATGCTATGCTCGATGGCATACCCAACACGCAACAACGAGTTTCTTGGGAATCTTACGTTTCACTCTAATAATAAAATAATATTATTATAAATGGTAGTAAACATGTAGCCATTGTATTGGCGGGAATGTATAGAAATTACTAAAATATGATTATATAAGTTTTTAAATGTTTTTAAATTTATCGATTAAAAGATAAAGGCTTAAAATATAGAAAGAATTCAATTTTTGGCGTATATGCCCTAGTTTTCACTAAAGTTCACTTATCGCCTTTTGATGGAGAACTATCATTAAATATATTTTTTTCAAACTTATAAATTCTATTGGACCAAATAAAACTCTTCTTAATAATTGGGACATCAAAATTTACTTTGTGTAAATTTTTGGTATCTTTCTGATAATGTTTATTTTTTAATGAATAGTTTAAAATGTTGTATTTTAATTCAAAACCTCTTTTTAATATAAATTATTTAAATTTTTATATTATCTTTTGAATTGGTTTAAAATTTAAATTATAATATATTTTTACCATTAAATCCAATAGTGGTCGTTGGAATTAATTTCACTTTGAAATTAGACTTAAACTAGTGTCAATCTTTTGAAACTTATTATTTCATAAAAACACACTATTTACTCTGACTGTGGGAATTGATTATTAAATTAATTAATGTGACTTATATGTATTGAATTTTGTAAAATATAATTCATTTTTGAATTCAGAATATCAAATATATCTTAGGGTGAATTGTTGGGATTTTTCTGAAAAACATCAATTTTTGAGGAATAGTGAAACCACTAAGTGGTACTTATAAAAACTGATTTTTCCGTTTAAATGAAATTTTGCCCTCTTAGTGTTTTTAATTTCAAAAATCTGACATACATGGTTGTCATTAAGAAGTAAAATGTGGTTCAATGGGATAAAAATAATTTTTTGTGAATAGTAACTTATTAAGTTTTTAATCGCGATTAAAGGTAATTAATATTGTTTATGGTAAGAATAATGTTTTAATAAAATTAAATGATCTAGAAACATGTCCTACCCTCATTAGATGTGTCATGGACAACCAAGAAAATCCATGGGTCAACTTTGAGACCCCATGGAGCCACTTTGGTTGGAAAATGACATAAATATCTTTTTATTTAATGTTAAAGTAAAAATGACACAAACGTGAGATGTTTTACTAAAACAATTTTTACATGGGGTTATACAAGTCATATTATTTACTATAAAAAGTTATTATAAAGATAAAAAGATTTCCTACATCATATGTTTTTTTATAATTTTTAGACATTAAATAAATTAAATTATTTATGACATCATGATGATACAACGATGACCTCACTATTTCACGATTTAAATTAAATTGAAAGATAATGTAATATCTAAGACCTAGACATGTCTAAAACCTATTGGATGAGTGGATTTAGAACCCTTATCACCTTATCCTAGAAATAAATCAATGTGGGACCTTTAAAATCCGAAACTCGTTTGACAATAAAGTAACATTTTGTAACTTTACAAGAGTGCCCCTCCTCTCCTCTTATAAAAGGCCCCCACCTCTACCTCCTTACCCACACATCCAAAGACATTGGCTCGGCCGAAACCTACCCATTTTGTCTCTCAACTTCCCTCTCTTACTCCTTGAAGCCTCACTTTGGGCATAAGTATTCCCAAGGAAGCCTTTGAGCTGAAACCAAAGGGAGTTACCAGATTTTAAGGTAATGTCTTCACTTGTGTGATTTTGTTTTATTTTGCTTCTCCATCCACCTAAACTCTTTTTATGAATTTATTTTCTAAAAAATGCAGTATCTTAAATATACTAGGATGTTGTTATAAGAATTATTATATCTACTCTTACACACACCTACATCTATTGGTTAATGAACATACTGTTTCCGTGGATGGCGAATTTCTGCCTCCCGAAACGATGATTGTTCTTCATTCTTCTAACACCTTCAAAGGTGGCCATTAAGATGACACTATATTTATATATGATATCTAATATGTTTATGTTTTACTTAAGCTTCTGAATTTTTCATTTATGGCATACCTTTATGGTTTCCATTATGGGTAAACGCGATATCTTCATTTAAGGAAGTGTGGACTACCGCCCCCTCAGAGTGATTTGATTCGTTAATACCATATGTGGTACGTATAAAGGATATATTTAATGATATTATATATGATACCATACTGGAATTAAAATTATATTATGTATCATTATGTTTTAATTCCATTAAATATAAAATTGAAATGGAAGTAGCGTTCATGCGTACGTACGGCTTACCGTCTCCATGAACGATACATTTCATTTCTTATCTCAAAATGTTATGTAATATTATAAGTACATATATATAATGGATATATATGTGATATATTACATCTAAATTATGGATATAATTCTGGAATTATAACATATATATATCTCTCTCGTTTTGTTTTAATTCCATTAATATGACAAAAATTGAAAGTAGCGTTCTTGCATACGTACGGCCTACCATCTCCATGAATGGTGCTTTTCGTTTTTTATCTCCAAATGATATGGAATAGTATAAAATTAATATTTACTTAATATATATGATATTTTAATCATTAATAATATTCTGGAAATTATTTAACTATAACTACATGGGAAATCTTTTTTCAAACAATATCATTTTTGACTCATGTACCAAACATCGACAAAAACGTCCGATATGAACTAACATTATTAAACAATTATTATAACATTATAATATGTGATATGAACTGAATAATAATCTATAAATGAGGTAATTAGGAAATTATTAATTGAACAATGTTTATTATTCAGGAATATAAAGAAATGAACAAGATAAGTTGGACTTGAGGTAAGGGATCCTACTCCACTCTTTTTTTTAAGTACACTGTTTTATGTCATTCCTTCTAAGCTCATCATTCTTGTTATTGAATGTTATTTTATATTAATCATACTATAATTTTTATTTTCATATGATGAGAGACCCTATTCTCTTTCATCAATCCGTTTTGGATGTTTTGAGTGGCGCCGTTAGGCTACCGAATTTTCGTAAGATATCTAACCTCTTTCTTTCTTTTTATGTACTCTCCTTTATGTCACATCTTTTAAGCTCCTATTTTTATTGTTGGGGGATTTTATTTTATATTCCTCTTTCTATAAACATTATTTCAACATGATGAGATACCCTATATGATCTCATAAATCCATTTTAGTATGTTTTATGTGGCGTCGTTAGGCTGCCGAGTATTCGTAAGGTATTTTTCATCTCACTTTTATTCCCGTGAGATTTAAGCTACATTTGCCACAATTTTTTTGAGTGGTGTATATACTGCCCATTATTTTACTCATTGTGTAATATACTTTCTTTTATGATTATTTACATCAATTTTTTATTTTCCTTCTTTCTCGAGGTGTATGTTTCGAAAGATACCCATGTCGGTAAGGGAACCTTTCACCCTCCTTTTTTTAAAAGACTTCTTTTTTTGGGTCTTTTAATTTACAGATTTTTATGTTGGGATATGTTCTCATATAACCTTATCGATGTAAATTTTATGTCCAAGTGATGAGATACTCTTTTTTAATCTCTCATCAACTCATTTTAATGTGACGTCGTTAGGCTGTCAAGGGAAATTCTTAACCCAATTTTGATTTCTTTGGGTTCAACCTGTAGTTATTGAATATGTCATCCTTTGAATATGTGTGAATGACCATTGATTTTTTTACACTTAATATCCACTTATATTTGTTGTATTCATTTGTCACACATAATTATGTAATTGATTTATCCTTAAACCAAGGATACCATCTTTGTAAGGGACTTCATCTCAATCTCCTTTAATTAAGGCATATTCTGTTTTATACACAACCTTCTTTTATACGGTGTATAAACCCCTATAACTTTTACGTTTATCCAAAAGGAATCTTTTTTATACGAAGCGTTTTACTAAATGACAAAAGGGAATGTTTTTTCGTACGTATGCGGCGACAACGACTTCTCCACCGCTGTGACCATTATTTGAGTTTCAGCTTCCTCTAGAAGCCATACCTTCTTTTTAAAAGAAAAATAAATACCATGTTTTACTTTTATATTATTTTGGTATTGAAAATGTTTTTCATAATGTTTTTATATCAATGTGTTGTATTGATATCTTGTGATTGAATGGTGGGAATGTTATGTTTCTTTTATGCATGTTTTATGTGATACGATTATGTTGAGGTTATTGGGCATTATTATGATGACGAGTGGTTCCATGATAAACTATGGGTGGGTGAGCCCGATATATCTCTCTAATGAATTGGGTAACGCGAAGGAGTGAAACATTAAGGTTTATTTGAAGAGATTTAGGGAATATACTGTGGTGGGTATTCCAAACGTAACCAAGAGGGTTACTCCCTACATAAGAATGTTATGAATTCCTCAAGTTACCTTTTATGTCTTATGATTTCTATGATTTTTTCATGATTTTATGAGGTATGTTAAAGTGCCTATGTTTTATGGGTAAAGTATGATTTCATTCTTATGTATATATGAACTCATGATTCCTTTCCATATTTTTATAACCCTTACTGAGCTTTTTCTGCTCATCCCATGTTTTTGAAATGTTTTTCTTATGTCATGGGAAAGGTACATGATGTGATGATAGTGTCAAGGATGTGTCAAGAAAGAATCCATGTTTTATTTTAAATATGTTTCCATTTATGGGAAGAATGAATACTGTCTCTTATGTAACCACTTTGTTTAAATGTGGAATTTAATGCAAGTTTCATGATCTAATTCTCTAAAACTCTAAACCTGAAAAGATCCTCAATGTGTAATCTTGTAATAACTCAAGATTAAGTAAGGTGTAAGGCTGGGGCCTTATAGTGTGCATATTCTTGTGTTTTAAATGGTTTAATGATTTTTTTAAATCATTGTTCTTTGATATAGTGATCTATGTCATTATTAAGTTGATCCCTTTGATATTTTATAGATTCTAACAACTATGAAGTAGGATATGGTCAAATTCACATGTGAATGGTGTTTATATGTGGATAAGATCACAATTTCTATTTTATTTCCATTTAAAATTTTCATATTGAACATGGTTTAAAAAATGATCCCCTTACATTTCTACTTTTCATTAATACTCATTTAAAAAATGGTTCCATTAATCTAGTAGTGTATTCAAAAAGAACTATTTGGTTTCCACATGACTAAAATGTCATTTATAAGCACATATTTCTAATTCTTGGCTAATTAGAAATCATGAAATGTGGACTAGATTCAAAATTTCATAAATGATTGTTTAACACCTTTCGAGAATGTTGTATGTTTTTACCCCAGAATTGGAATAATGTTTGGAAATGGTTTTTGAAATAGAAGTGATTAATTTAAATGCACACCATGTGATATTTTAGGAAATTTGTTTTGAAACCCAAGTGATGGGAAATAATGTTATGAACGTGTGTATGGATGGATCTGTGTTTGAAACCTTCATGGCAGTCCCTCAAGGGGTAAGGTCATCACATAGCCGGTGTTGGGTTTTCAAATAGAAAATAAAGGTAGCATATGTGGGATGTTTGTTTATGCCATACATGTGAGGAGCTCTTAATTCTATATGTACTACTATTAGGGGATTCATGGGATTCATCTAGAGTGTCATGTAATGGATTCTTATTGAACCCGATTTGATAGGTTGGTTCCCCCAATATTTATTGAAATGGTATATAGGTTCTGCCACTGTTTAGGCAAGTTTATAGTAGCTAGTTGGGTTTGCACTATAGATCTATAACATACCATGGTAAGTGATATTGAACCTATTATGTCTAGGGATTTTATGTAGACATATTTAGGATATTACAATGATTAAATTTTTGAATGTTCCTATTTTACATTTTATACACTTTGGTTTTTATCACATCTTGTCTATTAATACTTTTTTGATTTCCTTTATTTCTAATATCACTTTCTAATCACATGGTATGGTTTATTCCATTTGATTTAGATTTTATTACTGAATATTTGAGTTGAATACAATTTTTAAAAAAATAACAAGAACAATTATTTGTTTCTGGAAGAGGTTTTTCATGAAAATTTGTTTTTGGTTATTTAAAATGATAAAACCATATTATATAAATCTATTTCGAAGTAGTGTTGATGGATTATTTTATGAAGGGAAATTTTTCGACTCTACGGTGAATACCGACTATGTAGTTTTTCTTACACTCTAATTGTTCCCCTTAGCATTAGTAGACTTGAGTTGTTCGGTTGGTTTCAGTTTTTTCAGGATTCCTAGGGAGAAGGATGATATTTATGGTGGTGGAAAGTAGGTCATATAGAGATCATTTTGATTATGTTTTGTTTTTATCATTGGTTTTTTAATTTCCTTTTGTGTGGTTGTTTTGGATCCAGTTTTTATATTTATCAACCTTCAATTATTATTGGATATGATGCGTGTCCTATTTTGGTTATTTGAACCCGTTTATAATGGGGATAAATAACTCACACTATGATATTATAGATGCCCGAAACTGTTATCCAACTCGATATGGTTGAGAACGTATCTTGGGTCTTGTCCTGAATTGGGTATGGTTTTGAGTTATATGGTAGCCTAGTCTTTTTCGTGACAACCGAGGTCTGATCTACATGACATAAAACTACATAGTCCCACATCACAGTCATATGATTTCAAATTGCATGACAATATATTCATTATAAGATGTAAAATTATACTCATACAATAAGTGAAGAAAATGATGGGCCCTATATATGATCATCATGGGATTCCACCTTCTCCCACACCATGGGATGCATCCCCACAGCTGGTGATGAAACACCCACACCTGGGTAACTTCACTTATTAGACCCACACCATATCTTCCATCGTGAGGATGAAACTACCACCTTTAAGAAACGTCAATGTGTAATCCACACATTATCCTTCCCCATCGAGGATGAGACACGTACCATAGGCCACTTCAATGTGTAAGTCCCATATTTTGTCTTATCACCTTGGTATGCAACCCCCATAATTGGATTCTTTAATTCATAAGACACACATCATTCCCCAATATAAATAATCTTTTAATATAAAAATTATAAATTTAATCCCCACACCATCCCTCATCTTCGTTTCTTTGGTTACACGAGTATCATTATCAAATGATTTCAAACATCATGCATCAGTTCTATCCCATGACCTTTAACCAGAACATCAAACAATGTGGGTTTTGATCATGGTATTATATATTATTTAAGTAGGCTGCCTCCTTGAGGTTCAATCCTGAATATGGAAAACATTCATGTGTTACATCTTCCCCCCAAGGGATGCTCCTTCAGAATCCGCCACTATGGGGTGTTTTGATCTATTGGAAACCTTTTATGTGTGACAAAATCCTTAATAAGGATGCACTTTCTAGATATACCTCCACTTTTTTAGGAAACATTACGAAATTTACAGTTTTTCCATCATATCTCATAAAGACCCACCTTCCAGATCCATCTCTATGTAGTTAAATCCAATCTTATAAACAATCCAAGTGTTCCCTCCTAGGGAAGAACCTTCCAGAATAGCATGTACTAGGATTTCTAACTCTTTAGTAAAATATATCGGTGTGGATTCATCCCACCTATGGATGAACATAATATAATCGTCTTCTTGGGGTTATTGGATCAAACAATCAATTCTCTAGGGAATGTTAAACTCGTTCCTCAATACGTCCCGACATGATGTTCTAATTGGTCCCCAGAAAACGTAGAACTTGTGTCCAGAACCATAAAAACAAACCCATGAAATATTTATGGGCTTCAAAAGGTAAAACATTAGAATACCAACACACCTGGTGTCAATTAAAATAGTATTAATCTGGTATTCCTTCTGATTTTTTCTTGATATTCCTCAAAGGTGATACCATCCTATGAGGAAGATTCACATGTGACGAGTGTTCCAAACAATTATAAATGCCTAGTGATAACCATTGTTACTACAATCATTACCAATGTTGATACCTAATAAAGTAATAAGTATTATAATTAACCATTTTCCACAATAATATGTCATGGAGAATGAATTCCATGAGTGCATCATTATCTATGATGGAGATGAAGAATAGGTATGAAACTCCAAGGAGGAATTGATGGAAGGAGGAACCAAAATCACATCCTTCCATTTAGATCAAAGAGTATATGTCACCCATTAATGTGATGAATTTATCCCACCTTTTTTATATTGGAATGTAGGGAAAAAAATTCTTGCGTACATTAACACATAGGAAGGCCATGGAGATATCATCGAAAAGAGATGTCTTATTCAATGTAGTTTATGTTTTAGGTTTACAATAATTTCAATTCCATAATATAAAAGAATGAGTAAAACATGAACTATTTCACTAGATTTATATAAATATATATCTAAAGATATAAAGCAATAACTTTGACACATAACATGATGATAAAATTTACATATAGTAATCAGTTATTTTAAATTGATTTTTATTGTTATTTTAACTACATATAAACTATCATAATCTCAATATTACCATTAGTAATCCTTTATAATTTACTTATTAGCTTCTCCATATGATTGAAACCATATTCTATGTTACTGGGGGATGAAGAATAACATCTTAAAATATTTTTATAGATATCTCATTCACGATAAAAATATATTAGACCTATATATAAACTCTAAATGTTTTTTTAGAAATTGAATATACCACTTATAAATTATTCATAAAAATGTTTTAATACAACCATGATAATAAATGGTAGATAAAAGAATAAATTTTTTAAATATGATCAATATTCTAAATTTCATATACATAATTTCATAAAATTTTCATATTGATCCATTATATTCATTAATTATATCAATGTAAATAGTATCAATGTTATATAAAATCTTGAGTAATTATTAATAATGAAAAAGTGTATGGTTAATAACCCATTTACCTCAAAATGAAAAGACTTATTATGACGAATATTTGATACCACATGTTGAAATTTTTTTACCCATTCTTTAAAGGGTTTCTTCAATTTCCATATAAGGTGAATAAATAATTGAATCTTAAGCATTAATAGTATTGAATTACTTAAATTAATGATACCAATTATAATGATTATATTCAAGAAGAATGTTTCATTTTAATAAATTTTTAAAAATTATGAAACATTCATATGATACTACATGGTTATATCATAAAAAATAAAATATGAACTCTGTTGTAAATATTTCATCATCTTTATCAAGCTAACATTCCTTTTATACAGTGTTTAAAATAAATTTTTATACCCTTACACCACATATATATATATATTAATTTATTTAATTTTTAAAAAAATAATAGTAATCGAAATCATCTTATTTATATCTCAATATTGATTCTTGAAAAAAAAATTCTTTTACCATGTACAATGATATATATAACAATATTTGACTTGGTGTTTTCATATTAAAATTTTATTCCAAATTGAATTTCCTAGAAAAAATTATAATTAAATAATTTTCATGATAGAACCAGTTCATAATCCAACACAACTTGTTTCATTTATATTCTTATAAATCAATAAGATAATGGATCATATCTACCAATTAAACTATAATCACTCTATTTTTTTATAATTTAGTACATACGTATATGGATAATTATGAAAATCATCAAAATGATGAATGTGTTTTATTGTTATAAACCAACCATTTTCATATACATTCTTTTTAATCAAAGATTTTAATTCTCAGTTGACTGATAACTCATATTCAACCCTCACTATAGATATATTTTTAATCATCCATATTACATAACATGATGTAAAGGTCCTCTATGTTATTAACATCACTTGTACATGTCTTCTCCTTTATTTTAATTATATTATAACCATTATCTGGTTTCCTTATTATTTTGAAATCTCTCCCACCAATCATAAATTCATTCTTGAAATTAATTTGGAATCCACTTAGGAAAGCTTCAATTAATTCCTCTTCATTGTCCCTCAAAACCACATCATATATGTTTATCCATGGTGGATTATTTTATAATATTTTACACATAAATTACTAAATATTGAAATATTCCCACACCATCATCTAAATTTTCATGTATTCTCTATATTTATGATTATTTATAAAATTATCCAATGGTGTATGAATCACCCTTCACTACATTCCAACCATATGATCTTCCAATTCCATAAATCAATATTAAAAAAATATTATTTTATTTTAATTTTCTAATTACATAACCCTTGATATATTAATATCAGTAACATTCATAGAATATACATAATAATTCATGTTTTTGTACCACATAAAAGATACTATGTTTATAAATTAAAATTATCTCATAGTAAATCAACATAATCATAAGTTTTATTAAAATATTTTAAAATACCCCAGCTCACGGTGGAAAAAAAGATGAGGTAGATTGAGGGAATCATCTCTCGCAATAATATTGCAATCATTGTGTAAGGATTTGGGGGTACAATTCCCTATAATACCATATCTATGATTTCCATTGCTATCACGTGAATTTTTTGAACAATTCCCCTACCTCCATGTATGATTAACTTTAATTCCCTGCTCGATGATTATTTTTACCACCCTACAGATATAATCAAAATACGAAGGGGAAATGTACTTTAAATGATAATTATAAACTAGTGATATGAAATATATTTAATCCTACATGATATAATCATTATATAAATTACACAAATAAAGGCCACTATTTAAAGTTTTTGCTTCTTCATCAATCAAATTTCTTAGATCGTAGTAAGAAATAAAAGAAAAAAATCACAAAACTATTTAAATATTGAACAAGACCCCTATCTTTCATCTTACCTATTGCGCATGAAACCTAAAAATAAATTTTCAGATGTAATATAGGCGGATGGCATTTAATTTGTCTTCTAACTCCAAATCATCCTTCCTCTATCATAGAAGCCACTTCTCATGGGAGAATCCTTCTCAATGAGATTGAGCTCCCCCAACACATGATGAGATAAAACATCTTCTCCATAAATAATTGTTATGTGAACCAGAAATAAAATTTGAGAAAAATACAACCATGATTCACCATATTTTGTTTCTCTCATAAAACAAAAAACAACAACATTGAATACAATTCTCCATTGTTCGGCATTAACACCATGTTTCCCTATAATGAAAAACCATGCCTCAATAGATGATGAAATAGAGCACCCACAGCCATACTGTTCCATTTTTTTCCTAATAATATTTTATATACCCACTTCCCATTCACATTAAAATAATAAATTCCATGTAGTTTCATATTTGGATCAATAATAGCACTATCACATTGAACTAAGACAGACACCCTTCCGCAATATGTAATCATTATTTGGGAGTTCATAGTGTATAAGAAAACATAAAAAGAATTTAAATTTGTCCAAAATTTCCTTGCACTAGAGTATCAAATAACACTAATCGCTACTACTACTTTATTAATAATCAAATGATAGTAGTTGGTACGAAATCGAGTTGAGGAGGAAGCTATAAAAATGGATGTGTTTGGTTTTTTCATGATAAAACATATTTCTCTATTTTTGGTCGAGTGTCACAGAAAAAAAGAAAGGAAAATATATCACATCCCTAAAATATATATCCAGAGATAGAAAACTTAAAAAGAATGGAATTTTCCTAAATAATTATCCTTTTAGTACCTGTTGGCCCCAAAAATAATTTTTCTTCAATGATTCTTTTCCATTAATTCTTAATGATTAAATATACATTGGGTATGACTTGACACTATCCCAGAATAATCTACCCCTATGTCCAATCTCTAACATAGGGGTTTATCATTAAACACTCCCAAAGGGATGATCCTTCCCTAAATTCACAAACATTATTTTCTAACATACACTCCATAGTTTTTGATCAATTATGAAGACTTAATCCTACCTCAGCAATATTTTTTCCATATTTTTTCATAAAACCCAATGACATATACTATAATTATTGGAATCTGAGATGAAACATTTCATCAATTTTTATATCCTCTCCAATCATCCCTTAGGAGTATTAATGATTAATAAAACATTCATGAGAATAGAGTTCCACATGTTATTCACCAACATAACCCATCCCTCGAATGAAAATAACTTATTTTTATAGCTATAAATATTTCTAATAATCTAATTGATAATTTACTAAATAGGATGTTTTTTATCCTTCCGCTTGAGATAGGAAGAAAAAAATACATTAGTGGACAATCATGTTTTTCCTGCCAAGGTTATCATGTATTTACATAGAGCATTGGATCGTGCACATATTTGAGATGAAAACATTTCATTGATCCATGATTTATATTCTAGTAACTCTATTTTCTACAATTTTTAAAAATATTCCTGAATACTATCATCTTGATACTCCTACCATTCATAATGAAAATCATAACACAAGTGATATTTATATGATATACAATATCATTACATGACCTATTTCGGAATGGTAAAATCATACCTTAATCAAGGAAATATTTAATATTTCATGAATTCACTGCATGCGTCATGATATAGAGATTTGGATACCGTAGATACCCTACATTACTAGCAGGAAGACATTAAGAAAACAAAGTTCTTCCAAAAAAATAAAATAGAATGCCATAGTGATGTGTAACAACTAAAAAATTATCACAAACCCAATCATCAAATTCAAAATCCCTCATGAACCAAATAATAATTATACATTACAATCGATCGTACTCTATATCCATATCCATCACATTTATTCAATGAAAAATCTAGATAGTTCATCATATTTCCTCCTATATATATAATCTTTGGATCCAAAGAGAAAAAAATATTGTTTCTTATAGTTTCATAGTAGTATACTTTTATTCTCACATTTTATCGATTACCACCACTACATAATTTAAAGGAAAAGTTTAATTAATTCATAAATTTAATATTTTAATCATTTACTACTCCACATTTTTGGGATAACATGTGAGGAACTTCTTTATGTAATTTTGAAAATAGTTATATCACATCAATATTAAAACAATTTATTTCATTATCTATTAATTGGGTATTAATATCCTTCAATCTAGAAAAATATTTTCCCCAGGATTTAATCCACTACCCATGATGGATTTTGAGATTAATCAAAAATGATTTATGGAAATTCTATTTATCCACTTTATAATTATGTTGATGTAAATTTTCATATAAAATATCACTTTTACCTTTCATATTGTGAAACATTATTAAAAAATTATATAATGTAAAAAATTTTATGTTCAAAATTTTGTTCTCTAAACAAAATTTTACACATATAGTGTTATTCACATTGATGATTATTCCAAAAAATATTTTATTTTCATGTATGGATTGGATATAATATTATTTCTCATATGAATATTTATCATAACCTTTAGTTGATGTAGCTGAAATTTTTTACTATATTTATTATCCTCCATTAAAACACCATAGATGAATATATATATTCCTAATTATAATAATTTAAATTAAATAATTAGGAAAGGGATTTATAAATATAACTAATCATGAATGTAATTTTGGGTATGTACTTATTCTTCAAATTTTTCTTCTTAATATTCCTCCTCCACTTTCCTTTCCACAAGTGTAAATTTTATCAAAAATAATTCCACATGATTCACATCATCATTTGTTTTAGATTTATCTTTTATATAAGAGAATGCCACATTTTCATCCTCTACTGTATCTATATAAATACCATTTAAATATTAAACAATATCACATACTAATGAATACTTAACAGTCACATTTAATAGACAATCAATTTTATAATTATCCATAATTTTCATGAGAATAGAATCATGAACTCTTTTTTATATGTATCCTAAAATTATCATTATAGAAAACAAATATCATAAACATTCATCCATGAGTCTTTAGATAAAAAATAATCATTAATTTATATCCATAAAATTTTGTTAAAAAATTGTGGACTAATCAATAATTCAATTGTTAAAAAAATTCAAAAACATATATGGTAAATTGAAGAACCATGTTAGACCCACTACAAATTGGTACCGCATATTGGGATAGGTGGGTAATGATATAAGTACCGAGGAACTGTATGTGGGAATGAGGTGAGTATATTTATTTTCCAATTTAATATTTTCTCATTATTATTAAACATAAACCCTTCACATTTATGTGGATATTGTTTACTAATTATAGTGAAATAAAATTCAATATCATTAAGGCATAATTAATATTACAAAAAATACCAATAAATGGTGTATAAATTATATTTCGAGAATAATAAAGATTCTAAATTGGTTTAATGTGACATGGAAATAACCAAATATCATATATATAGATATATACGTATGTACGAAATCATACTATCAACAATGTTCAGTCATGTTTACTCAATGAAAAATTGCTATAAATTTTTAATTATTCTAGTGAGGTATTAATACCTCAAATGTGAAACAACCTTTTATTTATTATTCATTTAATAATTTCAGGAAATATATTATTTTATTGTCTTTTATGTCTCTTATATATAAATATTGATGATTAATTTACATTTCAATTAGGAACTCCATATTTAACGCTCAATTGAAAATCACATTGATATGTCCTTATTCAAAAAACCAAATGAAATAAATTCCTTATAGAGAATAGAATTTATAAAATCAATACCATTTTAAAACACTGAAAAAATTCACTTGATAAGAATAATATTACACTCTATGTTTTTTCACTATGATCTATCTTCCATTGTAATTAATGAAAAAATAATAGAACTAAGTCAAATATAATCCTTCTCCCTAACATAAACCAAATATATTCTTAATGATATATTTGTTTTAATTTGTATATAGAACTAATATCATTGTAGTTTTAAATTATCTAATTAATTATTTAGAATTTTTCTAATAAGATCTTATTTCTCTCTGAACATTGATTCATGTTTTGTATTGATTCCTTTATCTCCATACTATGAGATCATTCCAAATGTAATAGAAATTTTAATTCAGAAAATTTCATCTACAAAGGCTAGTTTAAACTCATATGAATAATACCTTTTATTATAAAATTCAACATGAATATTAATATTCCAAATTTATTTAATTTTAGAAGAACATGTTATTGTAGACATATATGTATTATTATGTACTTTGTTTTTTAAAATATTATACCAAAAAATTTAGTATTAAAACATGGAATTCATTAACTAAAATATCCTGTTAAAATTATATGATTGTTAAAATCCATTTTTTTAAAATCATATAATCATCCCATTAAAATATTTCTTGAGAAAATTAATGTCATCATTATTTTAATCCTTATGATGAAACATTATACATTGATGAAAAAGTATATAATATTTGATTCTTTGACATAAAATATAAAACTATAATCACTTCATAATCAATTCCACTAATGCATGATCTAAACATCACTTATCCAAAATTAATATATAATTAATTTTTTTAACTTGTAATAGTGGGACCCTAAAACATATGATGTAAGACAAAATATTTTTCCATTGGGGTTATGATTATATTATAACCCATTACTCGAGGGAAAAATTCCTTCAATTTTTATGCCACATATTATCACTAACTTTTAATTATCAAATAATATATTTCAATGAATCCATCATGGTGTAATCACATCCTATATATTGAAGGCATCTGACTATCTCCAAATGAAAGTATAATAACTTCTCACATAATGATCCTTCACAGATTATGTATGCTAATCTAAGATTTCCTAAAACACAACAACAATTATAGCATGATGTAAATAATTATTGTATTATTTCCTTTGACATCATAAAAAAAATCATTCATACACCGAATTAATCATTCATTTATTATATTTGGAAGTGATCTATATTTAATTAATAATTCTATTAAATATTTTAATTATATTTATAATGGTGTCCGAAAAATAATGTTAATTTAATTTGGTGTGATCGGATTTTGAATAATATATATTGTATTTATCAAATATTTTTAGTTGTTTAAGTGAATTAAATTAATAAATAATAAATATATTCCTTTATAAATGTTATAACACCTTGTTTAATTCAAAAAAATATGAATCTAGTCCAAGGATTAGTATTGTTTTTATACTAATGATAAAAAAACTCAGATTGATAATTAGGTTACATTAATTTACAAGCTAGTTTTAACAAATAAAAATTAATTATAATTTTTATTATTGTAATAGTGAGGTTGAAATGATATATCATAGAGGAATTAACATGAATAGTAAGAGGTTTGGAGGGGAGGATATTTTTGGTTGTTGGAATTGTTATTTATGAGGATATTTATTTAATAGTTTTACAGTGGGAATTATAATTAGTATATAATAGGGGTGTTATAGAAATATAAAATAGTAGAATTTAGATATGATAAAATGAGAAAGGATAATTCCTATATAGAATTCATTCCGTAATTAGAAAAATCAACCTCTTCCCTCCCCCATTATTTTTTCAATTATAGATGTAATATACAAGAGAAACATTAGCATCTCTTTATACAATAGATGACGTTATTCATCATGGTTTCATAATTAAATAATTACTAATGTCTGATCTTGAAGAGATTTGCAATAACCCCTATGTAGAATGAGTATTATTTTACATTTTCTTCATACATTTCATGGTATATTTTCAGTTATACTAATAAATAATTATTAATTGAAAGAACATAATAAAAAATATTTTTAGTTTTCTCAAATAGTATATATTTTTATATAAATTTGATAATTTTTTAAAAGTAATTACTTATCTATTATAGAGAGTTATTTTACATATGATTAAAATTTATTTTTAATCTTATATTCCAATAATACTATTTTTTTGGATTGAAAATTAAATGGGGAATAAGTGTCTATTATTATTCTAAATTTTAATTTCCAATGAATTTATTCATGGATTATGATACTAATAGGGTTTTTTCATGATGAATATTTTGTTAATGTACAAAACAACATTATAGGAAGTTAATCAATTAAAATATTTATTATGCCTATTAGAATTTCCTATATAGATTTTCAAAATTTATACATCCCCTAAAAAACAGTTTTTATTATTTTGTTATGTGTGAGCCCCTATTTTATGGTTATTTATTACATCAATCATCACAAATTGATTTTTTTGATATTCATCTAGCCATAAATCCATTGTGATTGTATAGTGCCACAATGGTTTATGGATTATAAGATTTAAGATTGGATTATGGAATAAATAAGGAAATAAGCGTTTTTAAAATATATATTATGTAGGATGATGGTGAATATTAATGGCCTTTAATGGATGGATGAAAATTTCCTTAGTGGTGTGTAATGGAAAGACTAGGGGCATTAATGTCTGGGGGAACTGGAAGTGTGACATGAGGTATTGGATTAAAAATAATATGGTGAGTTCTACGAATAAAGGTTCTATCATTTGAATATATATATATATATATATTTAAAATTTATATTCATTATTTATTTTATAATATAAGAATATTTTCTTCCATAAGATTATAAATATCATATTATTTGTGTCGTTATGTCACAGACAACATATTATAACACTGAGAACATCAACATATATTTCCCACACATAACATGTAATGTCTCTTATTTTACGTGTATTATTTTTTAATATTATACGTAATTATTTCGAGACAATACCTTTCAACGGCATGTAATACCAAGGCCCTGAGTGCCCTGAACAAATGATTGAAATAAACTTACCATTTTCAAATAGTGCAAGTGAGAATTTTTCCTGAAAAATGTGGAATATCATTTAAAAAGTATTCCATATCAGAAATATAAGAGAACAATTTCATTCAGAGTAGTGATTTTACGTTAGGCAGGGCCTAACATCTATTTGTGTGAGTCATCTATGAGATATAGTTTTTGGAAATTTTAATGGAGATAAAAAAATAAATAATTTATCTTTATTCCTTTGAATTGTTTCCATCTTCCCCAACGAACTAATCCTCCCCTATAATTTCATGCTTATAGAATCATCACAGGGTAAGCCTCATAACCCTATGAATTGAGAGAGAGACTATTGGAGCATTGAAGGGGAACCTGCTGGCGGATGACGGTGACACATCTCAGATCCAATGAACCTTGCCAAAAAAACATGATGCAACAATCATTCTTTAACCAGATCGAGGTAAGGGTTGTTATTTCAATTCTTCTTTCCCCATTTTTGGAATTATCGATGAACGCATATCAACCAAGAACATGTTGATCCATGGACCATGCATTCTTTTGGGATGGCGATTTTTCTTTTTTGTTCAAGTTTTGAATAAGTAATATTAATTGTGTTAGTTTTTGGGTTATTGTTTTGATACCGCTCTATTTTATCCTGCTAATGGGATCAGATCAATGTCGTGACAAATGAAGGTCGAGTTTAATTCTTCTATTTTATTTTGAACTTATTTCACTTTCTTCTCTCGTGTGTTCATCATGTTCTACCTGGGTCAATGAACAACAGGTCGTTTCACATCCATTTTGCAACGCAAAAATCCCAAATTAGAGATCTGAAATCATGGAGACTAAGCAGAGGTGCGACGACGATGACAGAAGATGAATCATCATGGTTCTGGAATAATTATTCCTCGACCCATCTTTTAGCAGATGGTGAAAACACGTTTTGGTGATGATCAGAGGCTTGAAACCGGAAGAATTGTCTTCATAGGGTCAGGGAAAACAAACCCTTGAGTATCAAAGAGATCAAACAACCGGATCGAAGAACATGGCCATAAGGGAGGTGCGATGGTGGAGGTTTGTGATTCTGGAAATTTCTATAATACTCTGTTTGTATCCTGAAGAACATGGTGTGTGGTACTGTCTTAGTGGCGGTTAGGGATTCAGGTACCAGATAGGCATCACACAACATGTGACCCCAGTTACAAGTTGTGTTGGACCTTCAAAGAAGCTCGATGTCTATTCTGGGAGGTACATAGATAGGGGATGGACTACACGGCTTTGGAAAACATTGTGTAGACCCTACACAACATGGAAGTGGTGACTACACATGACATGGTGTGTATCTCAGGTGATACAAGGACATGGTATGGAGTATACAATCATGTACTCCACCACACAGCCAGACCTTGTCAGCTACAACGGTTACCCTGTTTATCAATTACAAGTGATTGCACACAGAGAATAAATCCATGTACGGGAAAACGACCTTGTATACAGAACAGACCCCTGCTACTCAGGCACGATGTTTGTTTTGTACTGCAAATCATGTGCTTAATTTTCTATACGACCAGCCTTGAAACCCGGGTTATATTATACAGGATGTACTTGGGGTCAAAAGACACGACATGGACATTTCTACATGCCATGTACTTTTTAGTACATGGCTTGATCTTCTTGTCCACAATATCTTGGACATGATTATTTTGGGTTAGTGCCCCTTTTTCACATTCCCATAATGGCCAGGTATCATTTCCTACAATATGAGTATGATCCTTTCAGGTGGACTTTCTGAGATAGAGTCAGGTATCCCTCCAAGAGGACAAGAGTGAGATCACCAATCCGTTCTTGACCATAGGTAGAGTCAGGTATTGACATGACCACTTCCACAGGGCACTGATACCCTACCTAGTCGGTGAATTTGGATGAGTCTTGGTATCCACCAAGGGACTGGAAGTGATCCTCATATGTGTATCGTGATATTTTCCCCAACCAAGATTGTGTTATCCTGGAATAATTTTATCTATCTCTCGTGACCTGTCCCAATGGAAAAAACATCTCAGACATACGTCAAAAGAGCTACCAAACTCATGGAGTGAGTTCTCCTGAATTATTTCTTCATGAAACCATTGAACTGAATCTCTAGTTGGGGTATGTTGTTGTGTGACTTGTCCCTATAATATGGGTTTTAGATTTCAGTGTATATAGATTGTGTTCTCCTATTATATGTTCAGTAAACATATTCTGTGTAGGGATGACTGGGCCATTCCTTTGTGTATATCTTTTTGGTTTTTTGGGTCCTCTAATTAGTATTGTTATAGTCACCCTATAAAGGGCTTTCCCCACACATGTGGTGTCTTGTGTAGATGAGCATCCTTTTGACAGAGTCTAGGGTGGACCAGGACATGACCAATCATTCAGAGTTCCCTACAGGCCAAGGTGTTCCTATAGCAATGAGAATCAGTCCCAGTACCTCGTTCGGATTATTGTTTTGAAATTGTATTTTTCAGATTCTTGTTTTGGGGGGATTATATTTTGGACCACATTACTTTCAGTACGTTACTTTATTTCGTACATTCTTGGTTGGGTTTAGTTGTATGCTTGCCTTTTTTTCCAAAGCATTTTTTTAAATCTCAGCATTGTGGGCTTGGATATGCGTGCATGTGTACAGGTACTTAAGAAATACCTTCCATGTTAACATATTCATAATCGGTACTATTCTCCAGCCCCTTGGAAGTTGGAGGCGGGCATGGGGAGGAGCGGTGCGGGCCCCACTGGGACGGTTCGTAATAGAGTGATATAAAAGGTGGTCGGTTCAACCTTAGGACCAAGGGTCTGTGAGGTTGGTTTTGGGCAATTGTGTTAAGTGTTTCGAGGTCGGCTTTCAGGCCAAAGATTCCAGTGTAGGTCCGGGTAGCCGATGTATCTATAAACTAGGACTCTGATAACCATCTTTTTGACTCTGAAAATGGAAACACTAGTTACGGGGAAATAAAATAATGGTAAATGCATCATATAAGAATGGGTTGCATTTTCCAGGTCCTTTGTGTCTACTATCCAGATATACCATTTAACCATGGTATATCTTGTCTCATTACAGGATTCATATGTGATTCATACCCTCTAGAATTCCAAAACATGATCACAAGGATGACCCCCTCTATGACGCGGCTTCGATACAGGGACCAGTTCCCCATGCCTTCCAACCTGGTGGTGCACCTACAGTACCACCAATAGGTGAGTAGCATGTGGTACATGCAGTACCAACCGATGAGGAGCATAGGCTGAGTGCCCTCAACGAGTTCCACAGACATAGACCCTTTAGGATCTGAGGTGAGCTCGACCCTCAAGTGGCTGGGGATTTGCTTGAGGCGGTGAATAGAGTTTTCCATCTATTTAGGACACTAGAAGACTAGATGATTATCCTTGAAGTGATCCTTCTTTAGGGTACGACCTGTCAATGGTAGTGTCTGACCACACAGACTTGCGACGATGTGTCTCTCTCATGGATGGAGTTTGATCGACTCTTCAGGGAGGAGTTATCTCCAGTTACACTGATAGAAGTGCACATCTAGGAACTTATTCAGCTCTAGTATGGTAGTTTGATGGTTTCCAACTATTCATTGAGGTTCATCAAGCACTCCAGGTACTCAATGGATATGTTCAGGGAGCCGTACTTCAGAGCTCTTACCATTGAGAGAGGTCTATGATGTGACATTTGATCTATTATCTTGCCTATTTTCATTAAAACTTATGATGGACTGCTCGAGTGATCCTTGTGATCAATAACTTCTTAGAGCAGCAGTGATAGTGGACGATAGTCAGCAGTAGGCAGACTGGCGCAGATTCCTCGGTAGTAGGGAACTGAAGTCAGGCATAGGGATTAAGATGGGGGAGATGCTATAAAAGTACCATGTACATGGGATCGATAGTTCATGGATCTCAGAATGGATACAATAATCTTAGGGATAGGTGGTGATACTCGTGTAATGGTAGAGGACATTTCACTAGAGATTTTCTGACCCGTCAAGCTACAGAAAGGGAGGTGGTGGATATACCCTCAAGGGAGAGGCAAATAGTAGAGATGACAGACCTTCCAGGCGGTGAGTGTGGGAGATGATAAGTTAGAGAAACTGGTGGGGAAGGAACTTCTATCTACTTCCACCACCACCCCTAGGAGGTCCGCGCTAGGATTAGGGATCTGGGGGATAGGGGCAGAAAAACAACATGTTTTCGAGGTGTATGACCCAGTGTCACCAAGAATGATCTGAGGGACGATCTGTATCATCTATACCTTAGCTATCATACTTATAGACACAGGTTCCTTCCATTCCTTCCTCACCACATGACTTGTGTGAAACCTTATGTTTCTGGTAGAGTCTCTGACTCGATTCTAATGCATGGAGACACCTAAAAGAAGAGGCTCGATGATCACGCACCTTCACAGACAATGTGATATTACACATGGAGGATAGTGTTTCGGTTGAAACCTCTTGGATGAAGCATCAAGGCCTTATGATGTCATTCTCATAATGGATTGGTTGTCTTCATCCCACGCCCAGATTGGATGATTTAGGTGAAGGGTGTATTGTGCCCACATTGATGGGATGCGATTTTCTTTTGTCAGAGGAAAGAAGACCCATGCAGCACAGAATGGGCTCATGAATAGGAAGGTACAACCAATCACTCAGGAATTGGCTTACCTTTCCCTCATAACAGAAGAGGATTCAGGATCCCAGTTCCTAGAAGTAGTGGTGGAGTACAGGTACGACTTCCATGAAGATGTTCTAGTACGACCTCCACACTGGGAAATCGACTACTACATCGACACACACCCTGGGATGGAACCGATTTCTGCATTAGCATATTGGATGGCTTCTAAAGATCTACATGAGATGAGGTAGCAAGTGGAGGATTTTATGATCAACGGTTTTGTATGACCCATGGTTTCACCCTGGGCGGAACCCGTCTTGTATCCCAAGAAGGAAAAGAAGCATTTAAGGTTGTGCATTGATTACCAGCACCTAAATTTGGTAATGGTGAAGAACACGTATTCACTACCAAAAATTGATGACCTCCTTGATCATCTAAGATGAGCATGGAGGTTCTCAATGGTTAACCTTCGACCAGGTAATCACCAGTTATGAGTATGGGATGAGGATATACCGAAGATGACTTTCAGATTCTGATCCGACCACTATGAGCACATGGGGATGCCTTTTGGCATGGAAAAAACTCATGTAGTGTTCATAGGACTGATGGGGCGGGTCTACCATCTGAACATATACTGGTTCATAGTCATCTTTGTTAACGACATCCTTGTGTACTCAACATTAGAGGAGGAACATGCAGGACACCTATAGATGGGTCTAGATATACTTTGAGAGCATAAACATTATGGTAAGCTCTCGAAGTTCTAGTTCTGGATTTAGAAGGTATACATTCTAGGAAATTTCATCTCAGTAGATGGTGTTGTTGTGGACGCAGCCATGGTGGAGGTAGTGTTATCTTGGGTGCCACCATGGAGTGTGATGGAGGTGCGGAGCATCAATGGGTTGACAGGATATTACGAGAGATTCATTCCTGATTTCTCATGAACATCATCACCGAAGACATCCTTGACTAGGAACGGACTACCCGTCGTATGGAAGAACAAGTTACTAAATGATTTTGAACTATTGAGATAGAGATTTATGAGGTCCCCATTCTTGAGATTATCATAGGAGTGTGTTGAGTACTTAGTTTTCTACAACACATCAAGAACCATGCTTGGATATTCTCTAATGCAGAGACAGGTAGTGATTCCTTCTGGTTCGCGCCAGCTTTGGCCACGTGAGTAGAACTATGCGAACCATGATCTTCACTTATTAGTAGTAGTTTTTGAGATTTATATGTGATGAAACTACCTTATGGGTGAGCATTTAATCAACTACTATGACCACAAGATCATCAAGTACATCATCTCATTGAAGGATCTAAATCGGAGGTAGAGAAGTTGGATAGAGTTCCAACAAGATTATGATATCGAGATCATCTATACTCCTTGGAAGGGGAACAAGGAGGCAGATGCTCTTAGCAGAAGTCCAAACTCATAGCTGTTGAGTGGGGGAACAGAGCAGTTAGCCACATTGTAGTTATCCTTCATGGACAACGAGGCTGCAGCTTACCTTCGTTCGATGATTGACACACCTCGACTCATACTTTGAGTTAGAGAGGCCCATATCTGGGATGTTGACTATAAGGTTTTACATGCTTTGTTATCCACATGACATGATCCTAATGGATATCTTAATGTTGGGGAGCTCACACTACTTTTTAGAGGATGCATTGTTGTACCAGCAGTGTTGCGGGAAGACGACCTAAGGGAGTTTTATACATCCCATTTTGTGGTACATCTTGGAGTGGAAAAGATTTACTAGGATCTATGATGCTACTTCTAGTGGTCATGCATGAAGAAGGTAGTAGCAGAGTTTATTTCATAATGCCTTAAATTACACCAGGTGATGGCTGAGCACCAGGATTCAGTGGGATTAGCGAACCACCTAGAAGATATGAAGTTGATGTGGGATGGATGTTCAATGGAATTCATGATGGTCTTACCATATATGTCCAAGGGGAATGATTCCATCTAGGAGATCTTTTACCAACATTCCATGTTATCCCACCTCCTAGGTATCAGGGTGAAGACTTCTGTTGAGAGCCTTGGATGCCTCTACATGCAGGAGATATTTCTAAATCATGGGGTCCCTTCAACAATAGGCATGGATCGAGACGCCCTCTTCACATTTCAGTTGTGGAAGGGATTACAGGAGGCTTTTGGGACTCATCTATGCTTGAGCACAATGTTCCATCCCCAAAAGGATGTTCAGATGGAGAGGACCAATTAGGTTCAATAAGATATGATGCATGCCTGTATTTTGGTATTTGGTCAAAGTTGGGAGGACCACCTACCAAAAGCGGAGTATTCCTACAACAACAACAACTACCACTTATGCATTAGTATGGCAGATCTCGAGGCCAAACATGGAAGACCCTACTGGACACTGCATTTCAGGACTGACCCCAGAGAGTCCACACTTGTGGGACTATAGTTGGTATGAGCTACCACCGAGAAGGTGCTGATTATCTGGGAGCAGATGAGGACTACAAAGATTTGACAGAAGTCTTATGTTGATCCGTGATAGAGACCTATCTATTTCAAGGAGGGAGACCACATCTTTTTTCGGGTCTCACATCGATGGGGGTTACAGAGATTTTTCTCGGGCTACAAATTATCTTCGTGATTCATTGGACCTTCCAGATATTTTCTAGAGTTGGTGAGGTGGCTTATTTACTAGCTTTACCACCACTGTTGCATTGGGAACATGATATCTTCCACGTTTTACAGATGAGGTGGTATGTTCATGAACCATTGTGCGTCATTGACTGGGGTGATACAGACATCGAGGATTGAGTGAACTTTTCTATGTACCCGGTGGAGATTGATGATCGGTAGGAGAGGATCCTTTATGGGAGATTAATTCCATTATTTCATGTTCTATGGTAGCATGAGAATCTTCAGAAGAGCATGTGGGAGCAGGAGACTTGGATTGATGCACTGTACCCACATCTTTTTGAGTTGCCTTTGTTTTGGATTTTCGGGGACGCAAATCCCCACGGTGGGGAGAATGTAATGGCTCGGGTTTTCCATGTATTATTTTTAAATATTAAATTTAATTATTTCAAGACCATAACTTTCTACAGTGTATGATCCCAAGGCTCGTTGTTCCCAGAATAAATGTTTGAAATAATCTAAACCCATTAAAACAGCGCTCATGAGAAGTTTTCTTGAAAATGTAAAATATCTATTAATTGGTTTCCCGGATCAGAAATCTAAGGGAACTATTTCATCTTGATAAGCAATATTACCTTATGCGGGGAATAGCTTATACCAGTGTGGGTCAACTGAGAGAGTTAGTTTTTGGGCATTTTGATGGAGATAAAAAAAATTAATTATTTATCAATATTCTATTGAAATGTTTAATTTTTGTGTTGCGACCTAATCCTCCCATATATGTTCATTCATATGGAATGTTCACAGGGTCAGCCTTATAACTATGTGAATTGGCAGAGAGACACTTGGAGCTTTGGAGGAGAACTCATTCGATGACAATGACGACACATCTCGGATCCGATGAACCTCACCAACGAATGTGACACGACAATCATTCTTCAACTGTATCACATTAGGGATTGTTTTTTCGATTCATCATACCTTATTTTTGGATTTAATCAAGAATGAGAATCTACCATGAACATGTTGATTTTTGGGTCATGAGTTCATGTGGGTGGGTGTTATTTTCCATTTCATTATGGGTTTGATTAAAGAATTTTAATTGTGATAATTTCTGGGTTATTGTTTTGATTTGGCTCCTTTTAAACCTGCTAACGGGTGTGGATTATCTCCATGATGAATAATGATAAAGGTTCATTCATTAATTTTCTTTTGGACTTATTTCCCTTTTTTGTCTGGTGTGTTCGTTACGTTCTTCATGGGGTGATGAAAAATAGATCATTGTGCATCCGTTTTACGACCCAACAATCCCAAATTGGAGATACAACATCATGGAGACCTGTCGTAGGTGCAATGATGGTGGTGGTGGACGAATTAATATTGTTCCAGAATAATAATTCTTCGACCGTTCATCGCACAGATGGTGAAAGCATGTTTTCGGGGCCGATTGGATGCCCGAAACTGATAGAATCAGCATCATAGGGATCAGGCAACCAAAACACTTGTGTTTCATGGTGATCGTATGACCAGTCGAAGAATGGGGAACCACGGTAGGTGTGACGGTAGAGGTTTTTGATTTGGGAAATTTCTTGAATAAATGGCATGCATACCGATGAAAAATGGCATTTGGTACTGGCTCATTGGTGTCTAGGGTTTCAGGTGTCATACAGGAATCACACAGTGTGTGACCCTGGTCAAATAGAAATGGGGAACTTCTCTGAAGCTCGGCATTTATTCTAGGTGGTACACGGAAACACGATTGACAACACATCTTCAGAACATGGATTATAGAACCTATGTGGCATGAAATTGATAATTACGTGGGTCTTAGTGTGAATCTCGGTTGATACACGGACATAGGATAGAGTACATGGTTGTGTACTCCACCTCACGGCCAGAACTAGTTGGCTACACGGGTTACCATTTGTATCGGTAAAATTGGATGGCACACACAGAATAAATCCATGTACAGGAACCTGACTAAATATAAGGAGCCGACCCTTGCTACTTGGACATGGCATGTGTTCTATACTACAAGCTGTGTTCTAATTTTTCTATATGACTAGCCTTGTGACATGATACGTAGTGCACAGGCAACACCTGAGGTCAGAAGACATAGCATTTGAAATTTCTACCCGTTTTGTACTTTTCATTACATGGCTAGATCTTTTTTTCTACCATGTCTTGGACATGTTTCATTTGAATTAGTGCACCTTTTTTGTGATCCCCTGAAGATCAGGTATCATTTCCTACTATAAGGGCAAGATCTATTTAGTAGTACATTCAGAGATATAGTCAGGTATCCCTCCGAGAGGTCTTGAGCAAGAACATCTATCCCTTCTTAACCCTAGGTAGAGTTAGGTGTTGATGTGACCACTTCCACAGAGTGATGATCCTCTATCTAGTCGTTGAATCCGGATTAGTTGTGGTATCCGCCAATGCCCTAATAGTGATCCTCATCTGTGTATTGTGGTCATTTCCCCACTCAAGAGTGTGTTCTCCCAGAATGTGTGTATCTATCTCTCATAACCTTTCATGATGTAAAATACAAACTGGACAGATGTCATCAGAGCTACCAGACTCTTGGATTGAGTTCTCCTAGATGATTTCATTGTATGACCTTGCAACTGAATCCCTAGTGGGGGGTTTGTTGTTGAGTGACTTGTCCCTAGACTTCGGGTTTGGGATTTTAGTACATTTGGATTGTGTTCTCCTATTAGAAGTTCAGTAAACATAGAATGTGTAGAGCTAACTGTGACTTTCCAATGTGTATTGCTTTGTGATTTTTGGGGTCCTCTACTGGATATTTTCATACTCAACATGACATAGAATTTTCCCGCATGTGTAGTGTCTTGTTCAAACGAGCAGCCCTTTGATAGAGTGCAGGGCGAATCAGGACAAGACTGAGCTTTCTCAGTTCCCTACAGGCTGAGGTGTTCCTATGTCTACGATCAACAGTACCATAACCTCTTTTTTTATAGGTTGGGAATTGTAGTTTTCAGACTCTTGTATTGTGGGGCCTGTATTCTGGCCTTGTTTCTTGTTCAGTACAATACGTTCCATCTTACTATGTTGATTGGGTTTGGTTGTATGCATGCATTTTTCATCCATGTTGTTTTTTTTACATTACAGAATTGTGGGCTTGGAGTTGTTTAAATGTATATAGGTTTTTATGAAATGTCTCCCATGTTAGTGATACTCCTACTCGGTGCTAGTCACCATCCCCTGGCCTATTGGAGTCGGGCTTGGTGAGAGGCTGCGCAAGCCCCACTGGGATGGGTCGTGACATAACAATTCAATGATTCAAACCCAATAATAATGTGATCCATTCACACACTCCACATATTTCATGATTATATTGACATGTACTTGTTGTACATTTCATTTACACATATCAAAGTACACACAAGGTTTTTCATGGAGATTCTATTTTCTGCTTGGTGAAGAGACACAATGTGTGTTGAAATTATATGTCAATTATAACATGTTATTATACATTTCATATACCTTACCCTAAATAATAAGTATATTATATTTAATTGTATTATGTAATATAAGTTTAATCTAAGCTACTATTGAGGCTGACTTTTGATGTACTATATTATACATGGAGATTATAGGACTTAATTTTAGAGTGATCATATTATTCCTATTAGGTGTCAGTTTTTGGAACATAAGTAGATGGGATAGAGTATTTATTTCACATATAACATGATAGAGAATATTTATCCACTTTGTAGAAATATTTTTTGACATTTACATGATGTCCTATTTTCTTTGGACATCATTTTGATGATATATGTGGGTTGATGAATTTAATAGTTTTGTGTTCAATATATGTCATAGAGGTACACCATAAATAAGGTGTTGGTCATCTATAAAATAAGTTTATTTGGTAAACTCCCTATATTTATGGTTTGTTTTTCATAGAGATATGGATTTTGTAACTCTCTTAGTAGATGTATATTGTACACTACGAGGTGTGGTCCTCTATAGGTATTAGTAACCCTACGGACTGACATATCTCTTCATGAGGTGTGGGTACTTATTTACTATCAGTAATAAGGGATAATGTGCAAGTGATTGATATGTGATATTATAGATTTTATATGTTATAAAGTGATTATGGTACATCAATTTCCCATTTTTTATTAATATTTTTTTCTACCGAGTTATGATGACTGATGACATCCATGGCCTTTAATTCCAATTAAATATAAGTAAATATGGATTCCAAATATAGATCTAACATTTAATATTTCCATCCATTTTTTGGGTTTCCCCATTTGGTGTATTTATACTCACACATAAAAAAGTCTCCTTAAAAATAGTTTCAAGTTATGTAAAAGCGTTTGTGGTTCTATGGTAGACTCAGAGGTCGTTGAGCTGATGGAGTTAGAACATAAAGGACATTGGTAACATAAATTTCTAGTGGGGTTCCTATTAATGTTAGGATATCATGGAATATTTATAATACTATTGCTAGAGTATGGTCATCATCTGGGTATATTGGTTTTATACCATACTAAGTTTACCAACTTCTTTATATTTTATATTTTACATATTTATATTTTTATCACAGTTATATTGTAATAAATAATATATATATATATGTATTAAATGTATTCATTATTATTAATGTTTCATTTTTGATGTGTCTGTATTTTACTAATTTATTGAATATTTCCATAAACATATAAGTTATTCTATATTTGTTATTATTTCCGAATACAATCATATTTGATACAGCATTGGGTAGTGCACTCAACATAATACTATCCAAATAGGGGTATAGGTGTGTTGGGTCTTAATAGAATGGTATCAATGTGGGATGAGTCTTTCGGAAGTATTTTCATGTAAGATGTGGAATGTTAGGATTTGGTTTTGGATAACATTGGTAATAATATCCATGTGGTTTTAGTCTAGTTAACATATGGGAGAGCCTAGTAATTAGCGTGGAATGTTACTAAAACGTATCACTATGACCCTATTAACTTGTTAGTTTACACCTAACTGTATGGTATATATTTTTGGTTGTTGAGAAAATACATTCGTAATATAATATTTATGTTTTTGTATATAATATTTTTTTATGCACATTTTGAAAATATTATTTAACTAACATGGGATTGTCTTATAAAACACAATATCTAACCCCATATATACCCAATTCAGCTTTTGAGGAATGATTATCTTGAGGGTATTATAGTTGGTCAGTCATCAGTTACATTATAGTTAAAAGATGATGCATCATTTTGATTACAACATACATGATGTTTTCCCACATCAATAGAATTGATGGTTGTTCACACACATGTTGAATAAAGAGAATACATGCCATTAAAATCAACAATATTCTACATAAGGTAGACAATACATCACATGGTTTACGAAAAAAAAAATTCTAATACACCTAAAATCGTGATAAATCACATTAATATACACTTATTACAACCCCATAATATCATCAGGCCTAGTTCTTTTTGTAATTAGGAGTATAGAATAGTAACATGATTCATGAATAAAATGAAAAATACTAAAACTCCATAAAATTCCCATAAATATTGTTAATATTCTAAAAATACACAGGATAACCAGGGGACATACATCATTAAGGGGTGATTGTTAAATCAATTTAAGGGAATAATCCATTTTTAACATGATGAATGTAACAAATGTTCTTAAACATACATTCCCATGTAAAATAAATGTGGTGATAATAATAAAATTGAACAGTGAAGCATTGTATAAGTGGAGAACATAAATACATCATGGAAATTTGGTAACAACATAAAACATGATATCATATGAATAATTCGAGGACAACTATAATGAAATCAAAATAGAGTTTTCTTAGAATAAAATTCTGTATACAATATGTCATGAATCATTTAATAAAAACATTACCAAATGAATTGGAGGGATATATAATTTTAGACCCACATATCATATTCATATCTTGAACATGAATAAGTGTTCCACATAGAACATATATCATAAGGATTTATTTGAGAAAATTTAATCTATATATTAAATAATTTTCTTAATTTACATTGATACAAAAAATAAAAAAATGATATGTATATCTATGTGAATACCATTGAGTCCAAATGAATATTGATATTCACTCCATTAATGTTTATCCTAAAAAACATTGGATAATTTGGGAAGCATAACAGAGGTACATAATGATTATTGTAAGGGTTTAATGATATCGAAACAGGTTTATAATCCCTTAAAAATTAAAATTTAAATTCAATGTATTTTTTTACATAGATACCAACATGAAAAATTGGAAGTAAATGATTCATAATAAAACAAATGTTCTTAATATAGGGGAGAAGGAGAGGATCACATACCTTGAGAGGGATTTTCTAAAATCATGAAATGAGCTTACTAAGAGAGTCGCATCAAATTGGGAGGAATATTTTGAGGTAATGGTAGATAAAATTATTTCATTAAGTGTTTCGAGTAAATAGGAATGTGCGGTATGGTGGGTTTTCAAAGAAACAAAGGGGAATACATCATTAATTTCAAAAACAATTTGCAATATATATGATAAAATTATAAAAACCATAATCCTTAACATATTTTCCCCATGGTTTCTTCTATTTAGGACAGGTTTTCAATATTTTATATGGCTAATAACCAAACACATTAAATTAAAAAAGTTGACTATGTCAACTGATTCATGTTTATAGAGAATTAATTTTAAGGGCTCAAAATATAAAATTGGTTAGAGAGTATACATTAAGGATTCTTAAATTAATAAAATAACATCAAAAATATATTTTTAAAGGGGATAATAATATTTGGTTGAGGATAAACTTTATCTTTGTTAATATATCAATTTTTAGCTATTATAATGTTATAATATATACTGTATATTTATAATGTACTTAATTTTTACCCCAAAATTTGACTATATCAAAAAATATAGAAATAATAACTATTAAAAAATATAATAATTTTGATCTAAAAAATAATATTTATTTTGTCAAAATAATTCTCTACATTTAATAATTCACACATTTAAATCAAAATCCCAATTCGTGGAAAATTATGAATTCTTTGACAATAATAGCTTGAATACCCTTATATAAACTATGTAAGACTTCACATAATTGTATTATCAGATTTATATAAATAAATATTATTTAATAATATCATTTTATGAAAAATTTATTTATTAAAAAATTATTGAATATATCAAAAATAGTGTTTTAAATAAAAAACTATGTCTGAATAATACATTTAAGGTTTTTTTCATAAAAATATAACATTCGTAAACCCAAATATATTTTTTAATAAAAAGTAGAAATGAAATGCGATAAAAATAATAATTAATTTATTTCAAAGAATACTTAAATAGTCATATTACTAGTGTTTAGATACTAAAACCCATTTTAAAGAGTCATACACTCTATAATTGAGTCGTTAAATGGAGGGGCTTTTTGAGGTGGTTTCATAAATAGGGTATGGGTTGTGCTCTTAATGGGATTGAAATTATATTATAAATGGTTTATCTTGCGATTTACTTATAGAAACATAGATTTTTATTGCTAATGAGAATGTTATATTGATTTTATTTTCCTGAAAAACTCTGATAAATAATATTTATTGGGTTCAATGCTACTTGTCAATGCCATTTCTCCTTCACTATATGACAATTAGAATTTTTCATAATCGTTAACAAACTTATCTCTATGGTAACTAAAAATGGATATATTATCAATGAAATTTACGATTAATGGTGTTTTAAATCCAAAAATCTATATAATAGCCCACAATAATCAAATACATGAAATATTTTCTATATATACATAGCATAATATTACATTCATTAACTCTTAAAGAAAATTTCATTAATAAGATCTAATGTAATTACTTTATTCATCCTTTTATAAATTATTCCCTCAAAAATTTTATTTCATACTCTAAAATATATGATGAATCTCATTTTTCATCACTTATTGAAGTTCCCATGTTTCATCATAAAACTATGTGTTTCACTATAAGTTTTTGTATTAGTTTATGCTAGTACATTATCTTTATGTTCTATGCTCATCACTACACATGCAAATATGAAGGATTTGAAATGTAATTCATTGAGAGGGAAATATGGTACACATTATATACTTCACATAGGTTGTGTGGGAGTGCTAATAAATATGTCACAACACTAATGATATTACGGTTCTAAAAGGGAAAATTATGTCAAGGGATAAAATTTACCATTTTCTCTAACCTCATGTATATCTACCACAACGATATATTAAGGAAAAATTATCACTAGCATCAAACTATATGTGACTTATATGATTGTATACATAGCTATTCAATTGAATTTGTGTAGATATATTTGACATTCAGTGGTTTGAACCTTCTCTACCATCTCTTGGAAAATGTCATGTCCCATCATTTTCTATGAACCGACATAATACCAACATTTTGGAGTCTTGCACATATTTCCATAAAGAGTATCATAAAGTGATATTTGAATTCCATGATTGAGATTGTTGTTATATTATAATTACATATGGTAAAGTGTCAATCCCGACATCCATTTAAATCAACTAAATATGATATTAACATATCAATGTGAGTTTAAATGGTTCTCTCATACTGACCATTGATATAAATTGTATTTGTTGTAATGAAACACTGATCAATATCCCACACGTAGTGAAATATTCTAGATACATTCATGGTAAAACATATATAAATATCATATAATATAGAGAGTGTAACTCTATGTAGTCCCACGACATATATTACGTATATCATTATGAGTTGGTAAATGGAGAAAATTATTTGAAATTAATGAAATTAATATACATTTTCATGTGATCAACTACATCCCAAATGGTGTTACTTACCATATTTATCCTAGGGAGTCCTATTATGAAATAAATGGTTAGGTTTTACCATTATCATACCAGTATGGGTAATCATTACATCGTATCCCTGGACTTCTATAACTCATCCTTGGCATGCTGGCATACCAAAAATGAAGATTCAATTATAAGATATCTCCCTCTATGTTGTATCAGCAGATGTTTTTCTTTAAATCTCTTTAGATTTTAGTTCTTCATAGATGAATAGAGATGGATGAAATATGGTAATCTTCTATAATTTAAATTATTGTGGGTATTTTTTTATTAGACATATATCAAGGTACAAAAACAAATAACTCTATATTTATCAATGTGTAACTCTGGAATTTTCACTACCGGTTTATGTGGCACCGCGTCATTTTTACAGGCCTCCTTTTTCCTCTATATAATTTATTGTTGAATGTTATTAGATACTGGGAGGATGAATAATAGTTTACTATTCCCATGTTTTTCCTATGTCTTTCCAAGAAGATTGAATCATTGGAATTCATGTATAGGATTGTAGGATTGTACATTCTATGGGAATTATCCACATTGTTCTCCATCCCTTAATGGTAATGTATTTAGGAATCATAATAATCAATTAGATATAACCATATTCATTTGAACATATTGATATCATTTTGTGTGAATATATTCATGAGTTTTTTGTTATCCATATATATGTCACACTTCTCCCCATAGAAGTAATATCGCCAAATTTTCAATGGGAAGATCACCACAACCAATTCTTGATCATGAATTGGGTAGTTATTACCATGTATCATTAATTGGTGTCAAGAATAAGATATCACATTTTCATATTATATAATTATCAATCCAAATCCCATTTTGGACACATCATTTTACATCACAAATCCTTACCCACTGTTGGGTAATGTGAATATAGTTATAGTTATTACCCATGTCTATAACTCATTAAATATCTCAAAAAATTAATAAATCTTGAGATAAATGACTCACATTCAAGTTAACATGATTAGTGGGATTGATTTACAGAATAATTTTCTCAAAACTCGATGAGACTACCTTGATAATAAAATGAAACTATGGATTTATATCATAGGTGTTTTCCTCGGTCATCATTCAACTACATCTATTTGTGAACCATCCACATATATCTATTTGGTGGAGATTACATACACTAAAAATGTTACTTTATCAATCTATAAATAATAGTTACAATACTTCACATATAAATTTTCCTTTCACAAGGGATTCATTAAAACATCCAACTGCACTACATGATACTTTTTTTTGTTAGAGTAGATTATAATATCCCTTACAAAAATGTTATTTTTATTGAATTAATCCCAAAATAATCTATTTACTAATTCCATGAATATTTTTAGGTCATTAGTGAGTCTAATTAGAATAACTATAATCTTTTAGTGTCTGTAGCTTATATGAATAATATTCATTGGGATACCCCCTTTCTTCACCATTACCTAATTATATTTTGATATAAGACCTACCATTTAGATGTATTGGTCTCTACATAACTGATAAAAAAGGTCATAAATTATTTAAAGAGAGAAATTTTTCTTTATTAATATACTTTTGATCACTTGATAATTAATACAGTTGTCCAATGACCCATCATTGAATATTGAAGTATCCCTAGTTTAGGAGGATATTACGAGAGATTTTTACTGTAATTATCATAAGTTATAGTCCCTATAAATTAATTTACCCAAAAAAGGAATCCATTGATTTGGTTTGAAGAATAATTTAAATTAATCAATAAATTATAAGTGAGTTCAAATACTTCAACAATCGTATATTTCCCAACGAAAGAGTGGAATGTGCTATTTAATACCATTTATGCAAGTCTCGTACTAGTTGTGTTCTAATCATGAGTTGATCCTTGGTCACTTCTTGATATAGGAAGCTATGATGACATAAGAAATATTACATGACCCTGAACATGGATGCTATATCTATAGTGATTTAATTAAAGAAGTGAAAAATTATTATCCTAGTAAATATTTTGTGGTCTTAAAATATGAAAACAGTCTCTGGTATATCATTTCAAATAAAGTGATAAATTTGAGGGAGAAGTGGTCACTATGAAGTATTATTGGATAATGGATTTTGGATATTTAATAAGTTTGGTAGAGGAAATATTATAGTAGATTCCATTGATTAATTTATAATCGAACATTATAGATGATATTCTTGGGTAGATGTATCTGTTTTGATAATATTTTGTGAAGGAAATAAGAATATGTTACTTTCATTCAAAAGTGTTATTATCTATACATCTCCATATGGTAAAATATTGCTAGATAATATATTTTGATTATAATATTCTATGAGACTAGGCCTTCTATGGGGTAACACCAAATGTATTATTTTTACTTATAGAGAATTTAATCCTCATTAAGGGTTGGATAATTATTTCTATATATATTCACGAAGTTGTTTCCATGAAGTTACATGTCTACATTATAGTGGTATATCCTAACGTGATAAAGATGAACTAGTATATCATGAATGAATTATTTTTACCATTTATTATGTGGATGTTTTCAATTTTTTTGATGGGAATACTTCATTAGAAATTGGCGATGTCCATGTAATATGTTAATCGAGGCTTGATCTAACCCTCACAGTTCTATAGTTAATATGTGATAATATTTATATATATTCCCCTGTATTACTTCCATTATTAATAAATGTTCATTAAATTGATTGGGTGATCGATGACTATCAGATAGAATTGAATGATTTCCTTCCAATTTATGTTTTGAGTCCATTATAATGAATGTGTTGTTTTCTCATAATTGGGAATATGATATTAAATGTTGTAACCTATATGATTGCCCCTAATGATATAGATCATTTTAAATCATTTTTTTGGTAGGGCTTATAAAAATTTTTAGGGACCTATCTTCATAAGAGTACATCAGTCAATCCCAAGGAATATAGACTGCAAAATAGAACTATTTATGATCAAGTGGATATTCCATTGGTCTGTATGCAAGCATTTGATTTAATTTTTTCTAATCACATACCATTTATTCGTTTTATAAAAAAATAACACTAAAAATTTACTACAAACTTTTCCAATTTTTAGTACTTCAATGGGACATTTTATATGTCAAACCATGTTTTATGGAGATAGGTGAGTTAACACATATAGTGAATGATCCACTGTATTTATTGAATTATTAGGTATACGTGACCGTCTAGAACGTAGGGATAACCCAAATAAATTTGAATTACTACACTAATAAGATATATATAAATTTATTATTCAATGAAAAATATTATGTATTTTAGAATTTCAAACCGCTATCAGATTTATAAGGGATTATGTTGGTTATTAATCCATCCCCAGAGTAGATCAGGAAATTAATTTTTTGGGTAGGGTAGGAAAATTTCCTCTCACTAATAGTTACATCTGCATGTGGACTGGGTGCATTACTATTGGAAAAAATAAATTATGTAATATAATAATATAACCATTATTACCAATTAACTATAATCATATCACGGTTTCTTATATTAAGGTATCCTTCTTCCAAGATTTCCTCATGGACTCATATAGAATTCGGATGAGTATATTTATACATAACCATACATAATCCACGTGGCCACTTAGGGTCAAGAGCTATAGTATTTTGCACTATAGTTGACAAAGTGGTATTTTTATGATAATTTTGAAAATGTTTTTTTGGAATTAACTATATTTTAATCAGTATTCACACGTATTAATATGTTATATTAAAAATAGTAAAATTTGAAATTTGTAATGAAATGGAATAAAACGATTTTTTTTAGTTTTTGATTTTGTTTTTATTTATGAATGTTTAGTTATTTTTTCATTTTTTTCAAAATTTTAATTAGTTTTATTCCATATTTTTTGGTTTTTACAAAAAATATTGAAAATAATACAGTTACCATTCAACAGTGGATTCACAAGACACATATCTAAGTCCAAATATGGCTTGGATGGGCATGTATTCTCGAAGGATGGCCACCCTGAGTGGAAAAGTTACACGGGCTAGTGGGGAAGAACAAGTGATGGATAGGTGGTATGAGGCCCATGTGAAAATTATTTTTCATGGTGGTCAATACCACCTAGAAATATGAAGAGAGGCATTCCAGGACATGACTATCCATGCTAGCGAGCGGGGTTCCCCCCACCACCTTCCAACATCAATGGGTACTTGATTTTTTTTTATTAAAATAGGAATATTGTTGTGTATCCATTTATCTGTGGGAAGAACTCAATCTAGATATCATTAATGTAAATAAATGACATTGTTTAACTATATTTTCATGCTCCCTCTCTATCAGACAATCCAATTTGCCGACGTCGATTACTTCCACCATTTAACATCACTGTTCTTGCCTATACATTATCGGATAACCACCATGTATGATGGTTAGAAGATTGTTAATGAAAACATTCACCATTATGTGGTATGTGACATCCTTTTAACTCTTACATAATTCCGAAAGAGTTCCATAAAGGCTTCATTTTCCACATAGAAGTCTGAAATACTCAGTGGGATCGGTGAAGTCCACTACTGTTCCTACTATAAAACCTTCACTTTCAATGCACCCAATCCACTTACACGGTTTCCATGGAAAAAAAGACCCCATTAAATCCATTCACAACAATGTAGAGGCATGGACCATGTATTCTAGTATACAATTCTAAATTAAAACACATGAAATATTTAGATGTTTCAAAATGTAAACATGGAACATCAGTGATATTTTGAAAATTTGACTCTATTGAGGACAATGTTTCAACATGTTTTAAATATAAAATTTCGATTTTTGGTGGATTATGACACACTTAGTTTGATTCCACTACTAGTAAGATTGAATACAATGATACTTCATTTTTTTGTTATCATATTTTTAGTTTCATGTTTATTTAGTTATAAATTAACTTATTTTTAATAAAATATTCAATGCATATTTATTCAATTATGTTGCAACCATATTATCATTCTTCTTATTCTTTTAACAATATGAATATTTCTTTTTTATTTATTTTAATCTATTTTTCTAATATTTTTCTTTATAATATCTCTCTCAACTATACTTTTTTTTATTTTATATCTCTTCTAATCTTCTCTCATTCCACCATTGAATCTCATACCCTCAATATTTTGTGTCTAACTCTAGGATTGTCCTATGATTGGTAAGTGATGTGTCAAAAATCATGTTCTTCAGTTTAATTATTTCCCTTATGTTTATGGTGAGAAATGGTGATGTGTCTGAGTGTGAATATTTTCCACCACAACAATGAACTCACAATTAATTTTATTATTTCAATTCGATCTTTTCCTCCCTTCTACTAGACAATATATATTTATATGATAGAGTAGGTATATTAAATGTATGAAATTGTAAAAAATGAATCTGAGTCTTATAAGGTGTCACATTTTGACTGGGGTGTTCCACCATTCTCGATTACATAGGATGTTTAATTTAGTATCCTATAGAAATTCAAGATTTTATAATAACCAAAATATGATAAGTAGTTTACGAGTGTGAATTCATTATTAAACTATCAAACATGATTTAATCGAAAAAGATAATAATGATAGAACACATATACCAAAACAAAAAGGGAAATTTCTTTATTTTCTAATCACATTATCTCATTGCATGCTTAATTACTTTTTGAACATTCTTAATTCATTTAAATTTACTTGATTCCATAGAAAACCCCAAAAAAAGAAGAATTATTAGGTTATTTATATTATTTATGTGAACAAACAATGAAGATAGTAATGTGTGATGAACTTTGTCATATATTGTGATTCACTATGAAAAAATTGAAGTTTACTTTTTCAACTCTCCATGAAAGGCGTAAGACAAAACCAAAATTGATGTTGGGGAGATATTAAGAGATTGATTAATTTTATTTTTCACAAATTGTAAAAAAATTTATTGCTTAAAATCCAATACTTGTTTTTAATAATGTTTTTGAATTATCATTTTTTCAATTCATGGAATAGTTACTCAAGGGTACATAATCAGAAAGTACAGAAAATTAATGATAGGTCACTCTTACAAAGGACGATTGAACTCACTAACATGTCTAAGTATATGATGAATGAGAATGAATCCATTATTTCATTTCATGATCTTGAGGATATGATTGATAAATTAAATAATTATAGTCAATGATTGATGACCATGGATGATGTGCAGCTAGAGCTACCCAATTTTACTGATGACATCCAGGAAGTTGAGATTCCAACTCAAATACCATTAACATACCAACAAATTTAGGAGCCTAATACAATATGAACATGAAGATATAGAGAGGAATCATGATAATAAATAGATTCCAGTCAAGATACATGTGGGATATCAAAAACATCTCGACATGTTATGGAATGAGTATGAGGTACAACATAATCTCCCCAAGTATTAATATATATAAGATCTATCACCATTTCATATCTATTTTGAAATGGAAGAATAAACCACCTGGGCGGTGTAATGTTATGAATAGATGGTGGAGCCTCACAACCTACCTCCACCTACTACCTTCAGAGTCTAATAGGCACTCACCAATGACGAAGTGATTGAATATAAACTAACTAAGGGAGTTCACATTATTTAAAAGAAATATTAATTATATTTATTTAAATATTAATTGATTATTAATTCCAACCACATTGAGTTTTATTATTCATACAATCTATTTTATCCATAGAGGATGATGGAGAATGAGTGCCTACAACAACTCAAGAACACTTGGAGATTTATGATTTTTGTGATCATTCATATGAGGAATTGCATGGAGATTACCATGTTTCAGAGCATATGGAATCAAAGATAATGTATTATGACTTTAAAAGGAATAGTTTTTTATTGATATTTCAAATTTTAATTTTCCTCAAGTGAAATTACCTACTCACATTCCCTTTAATCATTCAATGCCTGCATCCCATAGTGATCCAAAATTGGACAAGAAAAATGGTATTTTACATGTAGAAACCATTAAAGAGGATGTTAAATACATTATGATTCCACAACCATTCACATTATACAAAATTGTGATGCTTATGGATATGGTATACACTATCCATCGTTCATTACTCAACAATAAATAGGATTTTATTGTTGGGAAAATCTACATCTTGTAGTTCGAGTATAAGAAGCTCCATCCACTAACTGACTACAGATGACATCTATTACAACACTCTTGAGGCAGTAAAAATATAGTCCCCATATGAGGTATTATAAAAATATATATCATTATTCTATTTCAAGAAATTTTAATTTTCTTATTTTTTTTAGTTTAACATGTTGACCCTCTCTACCTATTCGTTTTTAGCTAAAATGTCCTGATCATTATGCTTAATTGATTGATATACTTTTGTTATAATATGATGGCATAATTAATCCCCTAAACATTAGAGTAATATTTTTAAATAATCATTTTAAAATGGATTATACATTAATATTTATCATTTAATCTCCCTACATATATGTCTATAAACCAATTTTGATATTTAAAATATAAAATTTTGTAACCATGATTAATAATTTTATTTATATTACTATCAAGGAAGCTTGAGTTCTTAATAATACCATGATATCTTGTATTATATTTCAATTATAATGAAATTGAATGAGAAAAATCATGATTTTAAAGATTAAATTAAAGCATGGATATACAAATGTTGGCTCATGATTTGAGAGATTTGGTTTATTCTTGTAAACAAATTCCATATTATTTATCATGCTTTGAATTTCAAAAATTCTTGATTATTTATTTATTTATTATTATTCATTACATGAGTGATTTTTTCAAAAAAAATATCTCATTTCTAAGAGTATTTCTAGACCAACTACTTCCAATTTTATCTTGAGCATATTTATTTTGTGCTCTTGGGATATGTCGTCCATCCAAACATGTATTGAAACTTTTCAATGAATATGACTATGAAAAAAAACATTTAAAATGGTTGTAGAATATTTTGATAATCCATTATCCTTAAAACCATCAAACAGAAATTATTTTTTACCTCATATAGTCCATTAATTCCCTTGTCATTAATGATCCATGTTCTTAACTATTTTTATCCATTCCATTACTCTTCATAGTATTTTCATTATATTTTAAGATTAATTTTAGATGAATGATATTTCATGCATAAAGATATGAAGTTCATTGTAATGAATAAATATGGGGGTGATTTTTTTGCTCAATTTGGATAGATTTTGATCCATCCATTGTACTCTTTAATGTTTTCCCATATTGAAAAAAAATTAATGGGTTGTGACATTGAATTATATAAAATTAACCATTACTAGTCCGATGATTTTAATTATATGTGGTTAGGAGGTCGGTGTGAAATTCATCTGAAACCTAACATATGAAAACATAAGAAGAAATTATTTAAAATAAAAGTAAAAAAGTAGAACCAAAATTCAAGTGGGTGAAGAAATAATTAATTTTGATTTATTTAACTTTTATTACAATGTTGGGGAAAGTAGTAGTTAGTAAATTGAATGAAAAAGATAATAATACATATAATTTGAATATACTGCAATATAATTTGATAGATAAAACTCATATTTGAATCATTATTTGGAAAAAATCAATTCCTGTAAACAGTAATCATCATATAAATATGAACCATTATTGAAAGTCTTTAGATTTGATGTGTCTTTTTTCATTATAAAGTTGGAAATTTTATTTCTTTACCACTATATGAATAAGAAACTTGTTTTCATGATATTAGTATCACTTAACTTGAATATGACCAATAGTAATGGGAGAAAAGAATCAAATTATAGTTAGATCATGATTTGATATGTTTTTTATTAATGAATTGAAGATTATTAAAGGATTAAAGAAGATGTTCCATTACATTCAATGAGATCATTTTCAATATGTGAGTTGATTATTTCATTGAAATTTGAGGAAAAAAATAGATATTTCACATGGAAGTGAAGAATTTTATTTAACATTGATATGTTTTTTGGATTTTATTTCATAAAAATTGATATAAGGACAATATAGGTTCCCTCTAAATTCACTGTTGAGATTTTATGCTTGAGGACATACACCATTTATGTGTGGTGGTATTTTACACATTGATTTTTATATAAAAATTTTTACTCCTTTTTAAGGATTTTATCTACATTTTAGACAATATTCGTATGTATTTTAATATTTTAAAAAAAATCAGATATTATTAATGTGTAATTAAAATTGATTAAAATGATTAAATATTGTTCAGTTTTGGATATCTATTTTTTAGGAATTTTTCGATATTATTTTTAAAGGGTGTCAATTTTTTTCACAGTTATTTTTCCATATTTTCAGGTGTTTATTCGAAAACGGGCTAGCTCAAGTCTATCCTTAATCTAGTAGAACCAAAAGCTATAGAGCCTGTGGATAAGAGGGTCTGACCGGACATGTGGCCCATATATAGTGATAAACTAAGCGAAAATGTTACATGGGTATGCTGAGAGGAACCCACGATGCATAGTTGGGCTGAGGCCTGTTTGAGAATGTCAGTGCTTGGTGGTCATTCCCATTTTGTGATGGGATGAGAGGATAACTAGGATCAGGTTGTCCACAATGGTTGGCGGAGGTCCCTTGATCCCCATTCAACTTCACATTCTAAATATATAATGACTTATTATTTAAAAATGAATGATGAAAGGTAATTTTTTTGAAGATGGAAAATCTCAATACATTTATTCATTATCATAAAGCAAAATATTATCATTGAAGTATGGTCACATGCTTCATCACTCTCTAACAAGAAACTCCACCAATATCATCACCTATGACCATGAAATAACACTTCCACCACCTCTGCAATACTAGATATCCAACATCGCTGATACTATTTATAATCAATCCCTTTCCACATTAACAAGAACTAAATTATCCTAGGATTTCTTCCATCATCCCAGAGACCATATATCAAAGCAACGATGCACCACCTCAAAGGTCGAATCACTTAGAGGGATCTGTGAATTCCACTATCAAACCTACAATAAAGCTTATACTACCACATTTACCACAACCAATGCCTCATACCCAATTCATAACTAAGGACCCATTAAACCCATGAAAACAAATTCACAGGCTTCTAAATGGATTTCATTCCATGATTCTAAATTTAATCACCCAACAAATTTGGTTACATTGAAAAATGAACACAAAGTACTTCAAGAATATTTTTAGGACTTGATTCTATTGAGGAAAAGGTTCCTCCATTGATTTACTATAAAAAATTAATTTTTAATTACTGAAGGATTTGGAAAACTTGAGGGAGAGGCCACTTCCATATGGATAACATGACAAGATACTTTAATTTTTTTTTATTTTTTTCATGTTTCTATAGTTTTAAATTTATTTTTTTATTAGTTAATAAAATAATGATTTATATATTTTTTACACACATATTATTAATATTATTATTCTTATTCTTTTAACATTTTTTATATTTATAATATTTATTTATTTATATCAAATTAATCCATTCATATTTCTTTAAATTTTTTCCACCCATTTTATTATTATTATTGTTATTATTATTCTTTTATCATTTTTTCAGACCATTTGATGGTGAGTACTAAATTACCATGATAGATACTACATTTTAATAGTTAATTAAAATAAACGTAGAAAAATCAATGCATGAGAAAGAGTAATGATAGAATAGATGATAAAAGTTTATTAATTTATTTCATAATTGACACCACCACTGACTCTCACAATGAAGTGGGATAGGAACAATATAAATTTCAAAATAATCAAAAATGATAACCATAATGATAGACATAAAAAAATAAATATACTTAATATAACTCATTGATAGCTTCTATAAATACATGATAACAAATAAATTAATCAAAATTATGATGCCACTAATCTAAATCCCAACACAACAACTGGGGAGACCAATAAACCCAACCTTTGACACATAAGATCATTAATTAAAAAATTAGTATATCTTGGAAATTATTTACCCATAACATATAAATTGACCAATGATCCATAAATAAAATTATATTTTTTTACATAGAATAACATCAATTTATATGATAATCTATTAAATTACCTCCACCCAATTACCCAACACTAGATGTCTCATTTGTAATAGTAGACTAATACATTACCAAGGAGGGTTTTATTTAGTCATGATATTTCAAACAGCATAAATTATTAGCCAATATACCATAAAATGTAGATGATCCCTACCAATATAAATGTAAATAAAATAAAACAACTAAGGGATAATTCCATTATCAAGGGTTGATTCTAGTCCAATTAATAAAATTATGGACCTGTACCCTAAACTTTTTAACATATCTAACACCAATAACCTATGCGGTATATATTTCATGAAAATTTTGTGATGACTGAGGGAGTATATATGATGATCAAACATTACTCTCCAAATCATAGTTTCCATAATTTAGGATTTCATGGAAGCATAGTTGTAGAAAACTCAGAGGTATTGGTTCAAACTCTTTCACATCTGTAAGCATGAATGTTGAGATCAAATACATACACTTTCACTATTTTTCTGATCTTTGTGACTATAGAATTTATGTATTCAATAACTAATCATCCATCAATAATATCATATTTATATTTAAATTCCTACATTTGTAATATAATGGTTGAAATAAACCGACATTTTCTACAGACTGATGTAAAAATATCATATAAATTAACTATATTTAAGTGGATCTGACCAAAAAAAATTCTTCTGAGATTATATATATAATAAAATCTCATAAAAATGAATAATCTACAGTTTCCAACGAACTCAGAATGGTAATTTCCAAACCCCTTTAAGTAATTAATGTAATTTGATTCCATTGGGATCACCCAAATTTGTTATATAGGTTATACCAATATTCATGGGATTAATATTATAAAAAATACTAAGTAAATGATATTTATATGGAATTAGGATCTCACCATTTTGATATCTGCATAAAAACACATATAATGATAATTTTTTTTATCTAATTCAATTATTAGGATGATAAATCATTAATATCTCTTGATGTTGGATGGTTTTCCATGCTGTGACCCCAAAGGATGTTAAATAAAGTTGAATAGATTAGGGTGAATTCAACATGAATGAACATAGTTTTCAATGAATTGTTTATGAAATTGGAATGGGATGTTGATGTTCTACTTCACTCTATCTTTTTTATCTAGCTATATTTCCCACACCATAAGACTTTTTTTGGGTCGAAGGACAAAACCTTCGAAGTGAATCTTGCTTATATACTATTATAAAGAAATTGTTTCCCTTTATATCCAAAAAAACTAGAAAAATAATGCATCATTGCGTAACACAACATGTTGGTCTCATTTTTTAGCCCATATGTGTTCATATTACACAAGTTATCTTCATTCCCATGGTATATTGTGGGACGTGTGTTTTATATCCACAGTTGATCAAAGGTATATGCAAATTCCAACATAACCACCCTCTCTACCTTCATATCCCATAACAGATACCATGGATCCCACCTATCCTATAACCTTCAATTTCAACCCTTTTTAACCCCCAGTTTCATATGACATACACCCACCACCTATTAAGCCTCTAACTGTAACTAAATTATCCAATATATTTGGTCAGAATATAATATCTTAATATCTATCTAGTATAGATATTTCTTGATATTTCCCTCTTAATTTCCTAGAATCATAGTTTTTAATTTTGAAATTAATAAGAGGTCACATTAAAATTTTACCCACATAATGAGGACGAATAGAGGGATGGATATATTATAGTCGTACGAGGGAGAGAGGGTTGGGATAGAGTAAAGTTTGTTAAGGGAATATTTTTAAAATATAATGTTCCATTTTTCTCCCCTATATGCTCACATAGTCACTATTGATTGTTATTGTACATGTGGGGCACCATATAATATGTGACTAGTCCAGGTGGTGGTGAATGAAATTGGTCTAACAACCCAATCCCCTTCTATGATCACATAAGAAGATCACCATGACCATTAGAAAAATTCTAAAAATATTATCAAAAATAGTAATTCAGATGAATCCATATATCAATTCTAAATAACATTAAATCTTGATATATGTAAGAATTAAAGTTTGAGAAATTATAAATCCAAGTCCAAAATAGATAGAATTTCTCATATCCAATACCATTCAATGCATTCTCATCATGAAAAAAATAATATTCTATATCTTATTATAGTCATGAAAAAATGTGTAATCCATATATTATGTAAATTTAGTAAATAAATAATATAAAAATCTGGCTTGGATCGAGGACTGATAAATGATTATAAATTTCATCTCTCATTATTAAACCCATAAATCATCAGAAAATATTAGTTGATGTATTTCCTACTGATGGTACCATTTAAATGATATATACATTTATTCTAATTATCAATAAGCTATGATGATATTATTTCATTACGAATTATTATTAATTATATAACAAATCTTTATAAATTAAATAACCATTGAAAAATAACAAAACACTATCCAACACTATTGACCAAGCACTAAGAACAGTGAAAGAGTTATATAATTTTACTAATCTTATTTAAATAGTTATGTTTAATATTTTTACCCTTATGGTTTTGGGTCTCTAAAACCTAGAGATTTCTCCAACACATTTCTTGAAGCATAACCAAAACAAAGAGTTGATGGTTATAAAACATTATTTCTTGAGTGGGACAATATAAATTAAATGTTTATGAAATACTAATGGAAGATAAAATAATATAAGAGACAGACCTATATTACAATATTCACTCCACTATTAATCCCACCATCCATAAATATAAAATACATATATTCAATAAATAAAAAATATTATAAATCAATATTATGTAATTAATGATTCAGTCATTCACATTATCCTTCCACATCTAGTAATAATAAATAATATCAACATATGGAAAAATTCATACCTTAGGAATCAAATCATAATCCTGACCCTTCCATTTTTGTCCCCCTTTTCTATGACTTTTATTTCAAATGATTAATAATTAGAAAAGGATGTTATCAATAAAATTCCCCAACACATGATAAAGGATTTATTTCATGAATATTATAATAATCCTTTTAACCACATCATTTAATAATGAAAATGTCATTTAACTAAATAATTTGAATAATAACATTGATCCATTGAAATTGTCATTTAATTGGTCTGCTAAGAGTGGTATCTTATTGAATGCTTCACAATCCCCACCTTTTATTAGAAACATGAAATAATGACACATTAAAATGAACTAATGATATAAAATCCATAATAATATTACAATAATAAAATTGTACACTATCCTTATAAAAAAATTAATGTAATATATATCATTATATTTTCTACTTCATTTCATTATCTCCTCAAAAATCATACTTATTAATAATATCACTAGATACATAATGGAACAAAAACATTCTCCCTTATTCATTATCAACATATTTTGATTGAAATAATTTTTATATGAATAAATATCGTGTATTATCTCCTATTATTATAGATGGCCTAGAATAGTAATTAATATTCTACCATGAATGAAAAAAACAATCTCTTCAAGAAATGAATTATCCTAGTCAATTCACCATACATCCCAGTTTAGCTCATTGGATATCCATTCCACAATAATCTAAGTTAGTGAGTCTTATCCCATTAAGATAACCCATATTTATCAACTACATTCAATAATAACACTCCCACTATCCAATTTTGATAACCCAGATCTATCAACTCCATCCCATATGATAACTCCAACTAAATTTCAAGTTACTATTTTTATAATCTTGTGAACTTAACATCTTATTCACCGCCTTTTTTCAATGATATGGTTTATGGTTTCATAAATTTATAATCAAAAAGTAATAATCCATAATACTAATATTATGTGGTCCATTATCATAATTCTATATATTTAATAGGACATATTCTCAAGATAATCCCATATAATATTACCATAGTTTGCATATATTATAGATAATTGACAACATGGGTAATCATATAACTTTGTTGACCCATTTTATATAACCATTCATCTACTTCTAATCATCTTCAATGATTACCCATTAAAATTACATACCTAACCTTATCTAATAATTATCACAAATTCATTAAAATTTAAATAGATTCCCAAAAATCATCACATGATTGGAGTTTTATTTTACATCCTACGTTAATTATTAATGATAGAAAAAATATTCAAATGAATTGTGTTAATGTATGTGACAAGGAAAGAACCAGGGATTTAGTAATCACTATTGAGATTTTTTAAACACCTAAAATGAACTCCTAAAATGATAAGTAGTAATTTTTAGATAATTATACATTGAAATATCATTATCCAAAATCAAAGAACAACAAATCCTATTAATATACTACAAAAATGAGTAGAAAATATCAATCATTCCACATATAATTTAATTATGATAGTAAAGGGAAAACAAATTAGACTTTCATATCAGATTTTACTTGTTATTACTGTCAAGATAAAAATTTTACAAGTAAATTATAGAACATGGACTTCAAAAGAAGAAAAAATTATTAATTAGAAATACCAGAAAAAAAATACCATCATACCTATATTTAAAAAGTTCCAATACAAAAACACAATTCATAACCACTATCACACCCCAAGGAATAGATAATTATTTTTAAACCATTCCATACAATCGATTTAAAATGATGAAACAATTATAAATGAGGTAATAAATGACTATTATGATTCAGATATGATTATTTATGTTTACTAATCAATAATGGATGACCTAAATGTCATTGGGTATATAGTTTTTTGTTGAAGGAGTACCCAACTACATTGGTAGATAACCCATAGCCGACCAACAATTAAGTCACTAAGTCCTTTGATTGAAAAATTATACCATCATCAGTAGAGTGTACATAACTCAATGATGAAGTTTCTCCACCCCAACCCTTGGGAACACCCCATAATAATTTTAGATAAAAGAGTCCCATTACCTTCCAATAATATTTTGAATGAGGTAGTTCCTACCCCTATTAAATTAAATGGTGGAGTACAACTCATTATTAAAAAAATAAACAAGGATTATGTATCCCCATACAAATATTATGAACCCACAACCATAATAATATCTATGTTAATTATAGGGAAATGATGATAAAATTCCCTATACGATCATCCTTTTAACAGTTGTTGAAATATAATCCAAGGAAAACCCAAATTTTCATGAGTAGTTTCAATTATTATTTTATCTATAGATGGTCTATTACACACATATAACAAATAAATAGATATAAAAACACAATATCCTTACCATATAGTTACATAACTATTATTATGATCCCACATCATCTAAATAAAAATTAATCATCCATTATGGGTTGCATTAACTTATATACTAGTATCATGTAATAAATAAACAAAGTACTACTGTTAGTGGGATGATAATTAGAATCTATGAATTATAATGTTTCATCCAGCACAACATATTTGTGGTATCTCTAGTTTTATAACTGAAATAATATATGTCAAAAAATTGGAATAATTTTATAATCAATGACTACAGAAAACAGTTGTATACATAACCCAGTCCATGGAAAGACAAACATTATCTAATATAAAAATCTCATGACCCAACCGATCCGAGCCCTTCATGGGATTATAGTGAGATTTAGTGTGAAACCAAAAGATTACTTCTAATTTTTCAGTGGTTGGATTAATTCCTTGACCCTAGTTACCCAGAGTCAGTGCATTATTACATAATATTGTCATGATACAATGAAATAATGTCCAGAATGATCGATTAGTTTAGTACCATTAGAAATTGTATACACATTCAAATGCTTTAAATTACATTATAAAATGAAAAACTACAACATCAATTTTTCTATTGACCACACTCATATCCCCTCATACTATCCCTGAAGGTCAGTCATAAAATTGTTCTTTGCATCAAGGGAAAAATGAAGCATAGAAACAGGTGAGCTATGATGTTCAATAAGGATAAAAAGATATCAGAAACTTTTATAAATAAGCATAAACATGAAGGAAATGTATAAGACTAAAACAATAGCCTTTTAAACATGGAATCTCCTATAATATAGAAATGATATATTCAAATAATTTTAATTACTTATTCAATGGATATTATACTAGTAAAAAAATTACATGAAATATCCATAGCCACATTCATCCCGAATGAATGCATAATGCCATACATCATAACCACATGACTTATCCCATGAATTCAAATATGATATTTTTCAAGGCCTTCTACTAGGACACTATTTTGTCTCATGAGACGTACTAATGCATCTAGGAACTATAGATGGCTCCAATCATCAATTACTAAGTCCAATTCATTATTCATTTGAAATGGTTTAAACATAACATACACATTCGTTTTAAAATTACCATATAAAATATCAATATTTCATCTATAAACTGTGAATGGTGTAAAAATAACACATCCATAGTAAAACATATCACAAAACCTTCAATACAATATGGATGTTTTTTATTATAATGAATCAACTTCAAATAATCTTAAAATCTATCAATGGATGTTGACATAGATGAAATCAAAACTATTTGAGAGAAATATCTTTTCTCTTTTATGAAATAATTATTAAAGTCAATTTATTTTAAAAGGAAATATCTATTTTTAAAAAAATATTATAATCTAGTAAGATATGTTTTGACGATGTTATAATGGCGGAAAATAGCCGCATCAGCCGTTTAAGTTAAAAAAAATCATTCTTACCTAAATTTGGTCGAAAAGTTACAAATGACCTTGTTTGGAAAAAGACGGAGAGATTCCTTTATAAAAATATAATAAAAAGTCATGAAACGATATAAATGACATTAACCCATCATCTATAAAATATTAAGAATTTTTTGAAATATATTTTTTAAAACATATATGTGGATGATAAAGAGGTCCCGGTAGATAATTGCATATGAACAACCTCGGATAATGAAGAGATTTTGAAATTAACCCTTACCTTTTTTTTCCTTAGTCGAGGGTAGGTTAACATCAAGTATAATGGTGAAATAATTGTTATAAAATTATTAAAGAACCATATACATTAATATTATATCATATATAATCTTCTAATATTGATTTGTTAACGATATTTTAGTAATATCATCATTTCTGGTGTTAACTGATTTGTTTTCCTTTATATGATTTGTTACATAAGTAATGTTTCTTTTGGATATGTTGTATAATATTCATATTCAGAATTATATTATGTCTTTAAACATTATTTTTAATCATCAAATGAAAATTATTCTTGAATGGATACGATGGTGATTGAATCTCATCGTGTTCATTGAGACGATAATCCGTATGTACGCACGAGCGACGATATCATTCTATTGATATTAAAATAGTATATAATTTAATGGTATATCATATATAGAGAATAATTATCATTTTATTTTCATTATTTACATCATTTATACTAATTATTATACCCATCCAAATGATGACATGTTTGAATAACAAACTACACCACGACGTGGAGATGACAAGTCGTACGTAAGAACATATGGTGACACGTCTTTCCTATGATGGATAAAATAATGAATATGGTTGTACCGTTTTTATAATAACATCATAGTATATAAAATATACTGGATTTATTATTTTAGAATGGAAACAACAAATAAAGAAGAAGTGGAAGAAGAAAGAACTTGAAAGATGTGATGTAATATTTACCTCTTCTTCGAGTTCTTCATTTTGATTTGATCGAAAGGATTCTGTAGGATTGATTTCTGAGTAAAGGAAGGACTCTAGGATTAATGGAGGATAGTTTAGAGGATATTTCTATAGGGTTTGGCCGAGCCAAATGGCTTCTATGGGTTGTATTTGATAGAATGGGAAGTGCCCTTTTATAAGAGGTGAGAGGGGATCCATTGGAAAAGATTGAAATATTATTTTATAATAAAATAATTTCTTTATAATGGCTCGAAAATTATTTATTTCGCGGATAATGTGGATATGGGTCGAAAACCACTCAATAAATAGGTTTTAGACAGGTTTGGGACACTATATTAACCATGTCTTCAAAATTTAACCCTTAGTTAATTAGTTTGACATTTAACTTATCTCTTTCTATTTTAATATTATATTGTTAATAAACATACTATAAACTTCAAAGAGAACCACTAGAGGTTTATTAATGACATATATAATATTATTTATGACTTTTTGCCGAACCATATATTTTTAGGAATAGAATATAAATTAATAATATAATATTTGTTTTAAGAACTCTTTTATGTCAATTTTGACACTATTTGCTATTTTTGTTTTGGATAAATTTTTATAATCGATATTACATTGAAAAAAATTCATTTAACCAATACATAGATGTCACAATAAGCTATAAAATTCACGTATGGAATAAAAACATTCAAATTATATTTATTTTAACACCTATTATAACATTTATTTTATTTTTTCGTTAATAAGGCAAATACTACATCCTCATTGTGTCAAAAAAAATTTAATTATTAAATTGATAAAAATTATAAATAAAATACCTTCATATAAGAAATATTTTTATATTTGTAATGAATTTTTATAGTTGAAGTGATAACCTATATAATCCTATATAAAAAATGTTTTACGAAAATATATATGCTTATGTCATTTTTGTATTTACATTAACATAATTAATATAATGTGTCATTATCACTTAAAAGAGGAAACATGTTGTCCCAAAAAAGTCCCAAGGATTCCCATGGTTGGATATGTATCATCCAATAGTGATAGAACACATGTTAGGGTAGTTTAATGTTATTATTATATTATTTTTTACATTTATTTACTAAATTTACCCTTTAACCATAACAAATAAAATATTTACCGAAGTAATTATTCAAAATGTATAGAAATAAAAGTTTCCTATTTACAAAATTTATTAATCCTAATTCTAATTCTGGAATCCATTTTCTATATACAAAACAAATAAGAGTCATAAATTATTTTAAAATTAATTCTAATTGTCAAAATAAAAAACGTGTTTTAAAAAAATAATAACTATTAAAAGATTGACACTTGCTCTTATACAGTTTAAATGTGAAATTACATACAATGACCACAATTGGATTAAATTGTAAATATATAATCTAATTATAACTAAAAACCGCCCAATATTATAATTTATCACTATTAATTATTTTTATTTAGAATGTTTTTTTAATTAATATTTAGTATTTTTAACTATTCAGCAAAAAGAGAATGTTTTCAGAAAAATACAAAAAAATCACCCTAATATAATTTAGATATTTTGAACTCAAAAATGATGTCCATTTTGAATGATAAAAATGATATAATTTTAAAAGGTGTGTATTTCAATTCATAACGGCTAGTTTGATTTCTCCCGATGTGTTAGAATCTCGATGTTGTGTATAACGCAAGCTATTGCATTATTAAAAGGGAAACGAAATGTTTAATCTTGTTATGTTAAATTCTACTCTCCTTCAATTAAATTAGTCCTCAAAATTCCTACAATATTTCTAAATAAAATGATTTGGGTGTTTCTTCATCATATGTTCCTCGGGTTCCCATGTTTCCCCTTCCATCTTATGGTTTATCCATAGAACTATTAACAAACGAGTCATCAGGTTTCTCAACACATGTTCTCTTGTATCAAAAACCATGATAGGATCATCTCAATAAGGAATATTGTGTATATATTCTAATTCTTCATAGGTAAGTACATGCGTTGGGTCAGGCATGCATTTTCTCAATAGTGAAATGTGGAACACATCATGATATTTGGTTAGATTATGAGGCATTATCAAATGATAAGTTAAAACAAAAATTCATTATAAAATTTCAAAAGGTATGATGTACCTACCACTCCAATTACCCTTCTTAAAAAATCATATAATTCCCTTCCATGGAGATACTTTCAAGAAAACATGATCTCTTACTAGAAATTCCAAATCCTTCCATCAGTTGTTGGAATAACTCTTTTGACTACATTGAGCTTCTTTGATGTGGGTTTGGATTACCTTCACCTTTTCTATTATTTCCTCAACATGTTCTAGGCCTATGAACTTTCCTTCACCAACATCATCCCAAATATTTGGTGTACGACATCTCTTTGCATATAAGGAATCATATGGTGCCATCTGAATACTTGAATGGAAGCTAATGTTATAGGAAAATTATATAAGAGGTAAATATTGATCTCACATACCTTAATAGTCATGTGAGAATGATTTAAACATGTCTTCTATGTTTTTAATAGTCCGCTCTTATTTTCTATCAGTTTGAGGGTGGTAGGCCGTGCTAAAATGAAGTTCAGTACCTAGGGCTTTCAGATGAATTTTCTAGAATCATGATGTAAAACAGGGTTCACTATTAGAATATATTGATATAGTTACTCCATGAAGTCCTACAAATTCATTAATATAATGTATTTCTAAACATTCATGTGTTCAATATTCTCTTATATCATGAAATTGCGATGACTTGGTAGGGCAATCAATAATGAAATATATTGCATCATTCCTTCTAGAAGTTTTTGGTAGTCTCATGACAAAGTCCATCGTAATAGTATCCCATTTCCAATCAGGTATACGAATAGGTTGTATGAATCCTCCAACCTATATCCTTCCAGCATTCACTTGTTGACAAATTATACATCTTGATAAAAAATAAAAAATCTATCTCTTCATGTTTTCCCTCAAAAAATGTTCCTTCAAATCGTTACACATCTGGGTGCTCCCATGGTGTATAGAGAAATGGGAGCTATGTGCTTCTTCCAACAATTGTCTTTTTAGATCAGGTATATCGGGAACACGAAGTCTCTTCCCAAATATCAAAATTCAATATTCATATACAACGTCTCTCAATTTCTTGTTATTCAGAGATTTAATCTACATTTGAAACTCTTCATCATCAGCCTGAGAACTTTTTATCCTTTCTAGTAAATATTTTTAGGCAATCATTTGAAAACGCATTGATGTTTCACCATCAATGGTTATTCCCATATCCATCTTTACTTGATCCATGAATATATGATCCTTTTCAACTCTCATCTTGTTCAAAACACTGTGACCCTTTCTACTCAAAGCATCTACCACCTTATTTGCCTTCCCTGGGTGGTAGTGTATAGTGAAATCATAATCCCTAAGTTGTTCAAGCAATCACCTTTGACTCATGTTGTGTTGTTTTTGTGATAAAATATACTTCAAACTCTTTTGATCAGTATAAATCTTACATTATTCACCATATAAACAATGTCTCCATATCTTCAAAGAGATGATTACATCTGCTAACTCAGTATCTTGAGTATGATACTTTTGTTCATTAATTTTATGCTGTTGTGTGGCACAGGAAATAACATTATCATTTTGTATAAGGGCACAACCAAGTCCTTTCATTGAATAATAACTATAAATAACAAACAACTCATTCCTCTATGGTAGATTCAATATATTAAAATTGAATAATATTCTCTTCAATTCATTAAAACATTATTCATACTCACTTTCCCAAAAAAATTAAACTCCATTACATGTGATCTTGGTTAATGGGTTTGACAATCAGGAAAATTTCTAGAAACAATGTCGATAATAACCTACTATTTTAAGAAAAGTACATTCCCCAGTTATATTTGTGAGTGATGGCCATTTATGGATTTCCTTGGTCATTGAAGGATCATCAAAATTCCATCCATAGAGACGATATGACCATGTAAAGAAATATATTTAAGCAAGAATTCAAACTTTCTAAACATCACATATATTTCATTTCATTTAAGTGTCTTTATGATAATCCGCATGTGATTTTCATGATCTTCGTTTCTTTTTGAGTATAACATGATATCATCAATAAATACCATTACAATGTTATCAAGATATATCATGAAAACCCTATTCATTAGATCCATGAAGATATACAGAGCATTAGTCAATCCAGAAAACACTACTGTAAACTCATAATGCATGTACCTAGTTCCAAATGTTGTCTACGGAATGTATACCTTCTTCACGCACAACTGATGGTATCTAGATTAATGGTAAATCTTTGAAAATAATGATCTTCATGAATTTGGTAAAATAAATCATCAATGCGAGGAAGAGGATAGTTGTTCATTATTGTTATAGAATTGATATCTGTGTAGTCAATGCAAAACCTCATAAATCTATCATTATTCATAAAAATGGATAGGGGCACCCCATAAAGAAACACTATTCCGAATAAATCCCCTTTTACTGAATTCCAGTAGTTCTTTCTTTAGTTCCACTAATTCCACACTATCCATTCTATAAGGGGTCTTCTATATGGCCCGTGAACAAGGAATTACATCAATAGAAAAATCAATTTCGTATTCTGGAGGAAGTCTAGTTAAGTCATTTAGAAACACATCAACATATTCTTGCACAATAGGTACATATTCTATTTGAAAATTATTTTCCACACCCACACTAATCTCATTATCTTCCTCCCTAGTAATTGATATTTTTTTGAGCTACTGGGGTTGATCTTGATAAGAATCGAGAGGTGACAATTTATCTCTATATATAAGGTGTTATTTATAATCCCCATAAAAAATAGTAACCTCCTCTTCTTACAATAAATTTTTGCATCATGGTCCGAAAGCCAATCCATACCATGGATTATATCAAATTCAATCATGGGTATAACGATGAGATCTGCAGATAAATAACATTTATGTTACTTAATGGGAAATGATTCACAAAACATTGTTTCAATGATACCACCTTTAGGAGTTTGGAATGAAAAATTCCTTTTTAAATAAAATTGAAAATATCTAATTGTCTTAGCACACTAGGAATATATGAAACAATGAAATGATCCTGAATTAAATAAATCAGAGTCTAAACATAGGGAAACCATTAAATTATTTTCCACCACGTCTTTCAGAGCATCAAACTCTACTATAGTGGTAGCACATCCTTGGCGTTGATCCCTTGTCATTTTTTGAGGTATGTTTCCTTGTCACAAAGGAAATTAATTTTCATAATTCCCCCTTTATATACAATTCTACCATTCAACATTGATGGCCTCTTTCTTCCCCTTTCAATCAAGATCATGGTGGCGTTTTTCACCACACATGTAACGGACTCCCATTCCCCTCAAGAATGTACCCGGGTGTTTCTTCCCACATTTATTGCTAGATGGATATTCAAATTTTCCCTTATTCCCCATTTTTCCATTTCCAGAGTTTTGGGAAAATATCATCTTCTCTTGCTTATATTCACAGTCACAAGACATCGAGAATTCCTTTTCTGTCTTGATAGCACATGAGACAATGTCTTCAAATGATTATAAGGATTGTGAGAGTAATTCTCATTTGAGAAACAGTTTTAACCCATCAATGAAATGTTCAATATTACTTCATAGGTCACATATATAATCTGTAGCATGCCTCTTTAACCTTGTAATGTTAGTTTCAAACTTTGCAACATTCTCATCCCCTTTTTGCTTCAGACTCAGAAATTGCCTTTCCATAACTACTCGATAGTAATGAGAAAATTATTTTTCAAAGAAATGCTATTTAAAACCCCTAAATTCCATATTTGATACTTAATAATCATCATTTGTGTCTTGAATCAATGAATAACAACGAACAAAATCTCTAGTGTGGTGGTAAACATCCATGATTTTTTCCCTTTCCCTACTCCCCAAGGTGTGGAATATTTTTTCTATGGAATTTATCCATTGCTCTGCTACTAATGGATTTTTACACCTATTGAATGATTCTGGTTGTTTCCTCATGAATAAATGTAAGATTGATCCTCCACACTGTGGATCTGGGTTCTCCATACAGGTCAGGTTATTATTCATTGCCCGAGTGAGATGTCCATGTATGGTGTTAAGATGATAAGAACCAGTTAATTCACCAGATTCACTATAATTATCATGAGTAGGAGGGAAATCCCTACATGGATTACGTGGGTTGGTACAATTTCCATTACTTCCACTAGGCATCATTTCTAAACAATGGAACAAACTATATTAGTTTATGAATCGAAATACATAATTCAAAACTTGTAAAACAGTTAACATTAACTGAACTCTTTATGGGTATAATACATAATCATAAAAATGTTTTCTTTGATTATGTATATACTCATAAACCCTTCATAATAGTTTGTAATGAAATTGATAATTATCGAATGCATATCCCTCAGTAGTGTCGTAACCAAGAGGAAGCAAGCCCCGTTGTCATGTACCAATTCTCATTCGAGTACAGCTCAAGGCGGTGTTTTCGGGTTTTACCCCTAGGTACATCAGTGCCAGAGCCACCTCTACCTTCTTTTATCCAGACAGTGACGTATTGCTTGGAAATCTCACAAAATCTCTACAATACCCAGATTCTAGGATGTTCGTATATACTAATCCTAAAATTCTATCTTAGAGTAGTGTTCTTTAATCAGAGTTTATCTAAATCTAGATTCCATGGATTTAAATAAACTTTTTCTAATACGAACTGTAACACCCCGACCCCAGTTACCCAGAGTCGGTATGTTATTACATATCATTTTCATGATTATTAGGGATCAAATCCCTAATGAAAGATAAGTTTAATATCCAGGGAAATACTATATACATTTATAAGTTTTACATTACATTCTAAAATGAAAAAATAAATTAATAGTTTTCCCTAGAAAACACTCATATCCCCTCAGAAAATCCCTACAGGTCAGTCAAAATACTTCTTCAAATCATAGGAAAAATAAAAGCTAGAATGGGATGATCTCGGTTGCTCAATAATGATAATAATATAAAAGAAACGTTCATAAATATGATTTAACATTTAAGGGAATTTATAAGACTAAAACAAAAGGCTTTTAAACTTTAACTTCATAATATCATGGAAAAGTCAAAATCAAATAATTCAATTTACTTTTTCAAATGTATATTCTTGAAGTCAAATAATAACATAAAATATCAATAGCCACATTCATAATGAGGGAATGTAAAATGACAAACATCATAACCATATAGTCAAGGCATGATACCATGAATACAAATAATATTTTGCCAAGGCCTTGTGTTAAGACACTAGTTTGTCACATTTGACCTACCGATGCATCGAGGAGTTATAGCGGGCTCCACCTGTCACTTACTAAGTCCAATACATTCCTCATATGTAAATGTTTAAACCTAACAAAAACATTTGTATTAAAAAAGTATACAAAATGTCAATATTTTATCCATAATCCATTAATGGTGTCAAAATAACACATCCAAAGTCAAACATATCACCAAACCTTCAATATAATATCGATGTTTTGTATCAAAATAAAACAAATTCAAATAATATTAAAATCCATCAAAGGATGTTGACATAGATAAAATCATAAACTATTTTTGAGAAATATCTCTTTCTTTTTTTAAATAATTTAATAGTCAAATAGTTATAAATGAAAACATTTGTTTTGAAAATATTCTTATATGCATGTAAGGGATGCTTCGATGTTTTTATAACGGTGGAAAATAGCCGCACCAATAGTATAAGTTAAAAAAAGACATTCTTACCTTAATTTTCTCAGAAAGGTTATAAAGGACCTTGTTTGGAAAAATATAGAAAGATTCCTTGATAAACATATTATAAAAAATCAAACAAGGGTATAAATGACTTTGAACCATAGTATATAAAATAGTAGGAATGTTTTGAAATACATTTTTAAGAAACATGGATGTGGATGATAAAGAGATCCCAGTAGATAATTACGTATAAACATCCTCGGATAATGAAGTGATTGTGAAATTAACCCTTACATTGTTCTTTTCCAAGGATGAGGGTAGGTTAACCTTATGTATAATAGATAAGTAATTGTCATTAAATTATACAAGAACAACATACATTTATATGATATCATATATGATCTTCTTATATTGCATTGTTAATGATATTTTAGAAGTATCATCATTTCTGGGGTTAACTGATTCATTTTCCTTTATATGATTGGTTACATAAGTAATATTTGTTGTGGACATGATGTATCTTATTCATATAATGAATTATATTTGTTCTGTAAAAATTATTTTTAATCTTCAAATTAAAATTAGTCTTGAATGGATATGATGGGGGATGAATCTCATAGCATTAGTGGAGACGGTAATCCGTACGTACGCAGGAACGACAATATCATTATTTTGATACTAAAACCGTATATAATTGGATGGTATATCATATATAAAGAATAATTTTCATGTTATATTTTATATTCACATAATTTATACTCATTACTATACCCATCCAAATGATGAAGTGTTTGAATAACAGACTACAACACAATGTGGAGACGTTAAGTTGTATGTACGCACGTATGGTGACATGTCATTTCTAGGATTGATAAAATAATGAATATGGATGTACCATTATTATAATAACATCATTGTATATAGAATATTATGGTTTTATTATTTTAGAATGGAAACAATAATTAAATAGTAAGTGGAAGAAGAAGTGAACTAGAAAGAGGTGATGAAATATTTACATCTTTTTTGGGTTCTTCCTTTTGATTTGATAAATAGGGATCCATAGGTTGGATTTTGTATAAAAGGAAGGCCTCTATGATGAAGGGATGATAGTTTATAGGATGTTTTGGCAGGGGTTTTCTGAGCCCAATGGCTTTGAATGTGTTGATTTTAGGGAAGAGGAAGTCCCCTTTTATAAGCGGGATGAGGGGAACCTTGATAAATGATTGAAATGTTTATTATAATAAAATCATTTTTGATTTATAATGGCTCAAAAATAATTTATTTCAATGATAAGGTGGGTATGGGAAGACAAACACTCATCCAATAGGTTTTATATTGGTTTGGTAACTATATTAACCTTATCCTCTAGATTTAATTCTTACTTAATTAGTTTGACAATTACCATGTCTCTTTATATTTTTATATTACATGGTTAATAAATAGAATTTAAATTTAAAAGGTAACATAGAGTTTTTAATTAATGACATATATAATATTATTTATGACATTTGGGCTCTCCGTAGATTTTTAGGAATAGAATATCAGTTAATAATATATTTTTTTTTAAAACTCTTATATTTTAATTTTTCAACTATTTGATATTTTGATTTTGTCAATATTCATAAAATCATTATTAATCAGAAAAAAACACATTTAATCAATCTTATATTTTCAAATTAACCTATTAAAGTCTTGTATGTAATCAAAAAGTTCAAATTATTTTTATTTAAAAAAATATAATACCATTTATTTGATTCGTTCATTAATAAGGAAAATACAACATCATTATTGTGTCATAAATAAATTTAATTATTCAATGTATAAAAATTATAAATAATATACCATCATGTATTGAATCATTTTAGTGTTCTAATGAATATTTATATTCCAAGAGATAACTTATATAACCCTATGTAAAAATTATTTTACTAAAAGATATATGCTTTTGCCATTTTTGTACTTACGTTAACTTATTTAATATAAACTGTCAGTATCTCTTACAAGTTTCTATATGGGGTCCCAAAATCAAAAAAAGGATGCCCATGGTCGATCATGTATCAATCAATAGAGTTATAACACGTGTTAGGGTAATTTAACATTATTATAATAATATTTTTTACCCTTATCTATCGGATTTACCATTTAACCTTAGTAAATGAAATATCCATCGATGTAATTATTCAAATTTTCTAAAAATAAAAGTTACATATTTACACAATTTGGAATTCTTGATTTTAAATATGTAATCCATGTTTCTATGTTCAAAACACATATGTGGAAGAAATTACATTGAAATTAATTTTTGTAGTAAAAAAAGTTTGTTTTTAAGAAAAAATAATTTTGAAAAGATTAACACTTGTATATGTTCATTTTAAATTTGAAATTACATCCATTGACCAATATTGGATTAAATGGTAAATATGTAATATATTTATACATAAAAACCACTCAATAGTATTATTTAGCATTATAAATTATTTTTATTAAAAAAGTATTTTTCATTAAAATTTTGTATTTTTAACTATTCATCAAAAACTGAATGTTTTTAGAAAACTACAATAAATTCACCCTTATCTAATTTCGATATTCTAAACCCAAAAATGAAGTCCATTTTGAATGTTAAAATTGATACGTTTTCAAAAAGTGTGTATTTCAATTAATAAAGGTTAATTTGATTTGTGGTGATGTGTTAGAATCTCAAAGTTGAGTACAACGCAAGCTATTGCATTATTCAAAGGGAAACATTCCATGGAATCTTGGGGTGTTACAGTTGGTGACTTCCAAAAACCAGGATAATAAAAATTGGAGGACTTTAAATATATATATATATTATAATAACATCCATAAAACAATAGATACAAAAAAATGAATAAATAAAATGTCCAAATATTTACATACTAATTTCACCAACATTTAAGGTAAATTCATAATTTGCCTTCTAATGAAAAAGAACAATGGGAAATATAATTATCCACCAAAAACAACGATCATTGATTTTTTAATTAATCCTATAAACTAGGAATCTGGATAAAATATGTATTAGTTAACATTGCACACCTCTACGCATCAACTCCTCCTATTCATATGCACCCACGATCAAAATTATACAATAAATGATATACAAAGATACAGTTATGGGATGATTTTTATGACAATGTAGAGGTTAATAAATAATACCCACTAGGATTCCCCAGGAAAAATAATGAAAAAAATAACAACTCAAATCAGAATAGTCATTTGAAAATTTAAGGAAGTGATATGTTATAAGAATGAATGACTTTAAATTATAATTTATGCCTTGGAAAACTATTGTCATAAAGAGAAGTAAGAACTCAATTATTTACTCAACATGAAATAATGGGAAAAATATAACTTGAAACTAAAACCCAGTAGAATAATCATGCATATGTTCTCTCCATAGTAATTTTTGTTAAGGGTAATGTTCAACCACAAGATGAATTTACAACCCATAATTTCAAAATCTATCATTGGGTAAGAGACAAAGTAATGAATTCGAACATAATAATTATGATTTTTTATTTATATTAATATTAAGTGAATTTTTTCTGGATAGATGTTTGGGATAATGTGTTTTATATACTACCATTCTATTAAACCTAAATTAAATTTTCATTATCACACATAGATTACAAAATTTTAGAGAATGACTATTAACATCTGAAAGAAACATTTAATGGGGAAAGTTGTGCTGAACACATGGATGAGGATTCCAAAAACCATACCATGGTGGATTTCTTTTTGAAACTATATAATAGGGATAACACTACATGTAATCGATCTTTTAATGATCATGTGGTACTCTTATTCGATGTCTAATGTAAAGAACTGATTCCTTGGTTATCAATAGAATGTCAACACCATGAAATTATGGGGAAACGTTACCACGCTAATTTTGTGATTACAAAGTGTTACACAACTCATGATATAATAACTCTTTTTCATGGTAACTAAAATCATTAAATTTTAGGTCGGATAATGTGAAAAATGTTTACGTGTATTTTCACTAAATTGAACTCCTTAATTATTATAATAAGAATCAAATAAAATTAAAATACTTACGCATTAACATATTGATCAAATAATATTGATTGGAGGATATTATGTTTTAAAAACAAATCCTATAAATTTTTTCAGAATTTATTATACCAAAATACCACACAAAGGACATATAGGGATAAATGAATTCACATAAGAAATAGTTTGATCTATAAGTCACCTAACACATATCTACCTCTATGAGTATTCCCCTAAAGAATTTATATTGAGTATCTTTTCTGTTGGCCATTATCCAAACCATGTAATAATATTCAGTTACCAATGAACTCCCAAGGGTTTTCCCCAATCATTCCCAAATTATTTAAATAATTTTATATCTTTGAATTAATGGTATTAAATAACATTGTTTCTAATAATTTAAGTTGGATTTTTATAAAAAATTAATTAATTATCTCGATTAGCAAAAAGGACCTCAACATTATGATCTATATGAATACTTCTACTAATTTACTATTTTTTATAATTCAAACACTGAAATGAGAAATTAAAATAAACGAAGGGTATATAGGCCCCATATCAGGCTTTGGGAACATTACACGGTTAGACAAAGATGATGAAAGAATTACTGTAGTCATAAATATCCAAAATATCACAGTAGATGGTGGTATTACATTACACTCATGCATGAAACCCTAATAATTTTTTATATATGTCAAACCCAACACATCCCTGATGATCCCATTGACCAATCTACATTTAATCTAAAAATGGATTACATAGTGAAGAGAATATGCTATCAGGACCTGTTTACTGTGGGTCCCTCACTAATATTTTTCTTTGGGAAACATGATCTTCCTGTGACTTAATACTAGCCCTTATTTTTAGGACCAATTCGCATAATTAGGGTTGGATATTGAAGTTGTTATGTACCTCACAATATAATTAAAGGCACTAAAATATCATTATTGCGTTATTTTTTTGGCACAACTTACTAGTTTGACCCATCATATAGCCACATAGTAGGAGGAAGAGACATTTCCCTTAACTAATCTGATGATCTTATATATTCATTTAATAAAAACAATCCTTGTATCGTATTTGAAATTCCTAGTCAAAATTCATGACACTGCCCTTCACAATGTAATCTTCAGACATAGATTTTACCCACAAGTTCTAAAATAACTCAAAATAATGATAACACATTTCTCACATAATTATAACATGACCATTATGCTACATTATGATAATAATTCTTAGTAACCTATACGAACTCACTAACAAAATTAATCCCTATTCATTGTCACACACTCAATATATAGTACAAATTTTTTTTGATGGAGTTGTCATATAAAATATATTGGTACTATAAATGGGAAAATTTTGGAGATGCTGAATAAGGGTGATTTATTTTGAGAGAAATGGGGGAGTGGGATTTCATGTATCCATTCTAGTTGTTGAAAACCACATTGAAGATGAATACCTACTTGAGGACTATTGATAAAACACATTCACCATTGTATGACACATAATTAATTGGTGTAGTGGTTCCTTGAGTTGTTTCTTCGAATGAATCCCCATAATCATTTTTATATTAATGAAAAAATGTGATAGATCCAATATCATTAAATGTAACCATAAGCATAATAGTTCCTAAGAATAAAAATATAATATTTCAGCAACTAGAATTGAAACATAAGTGAATAATACTGATAAACTGAAAATAAATGGACAAACTATATGATGTTTTATATCACACAAATAAATCATTGGATGGTCCTGTTAGAGAATGAATTAAACCCAAATATCCATAATGGGAGTGTAAATAATGGATATTACATTGAATAAAGACATTAGATAAATATTTAGTCACCCAAATTGACTTATATTAGTGGATGAAATCCACTTCCAAATTAGATCAGTCTATATGAAAAAATGATATCTAGTGAAAAAATATGGTGAATATTTTTCTTCGAATAACCCCATTTTTAAAATAAAAAATTATTCATGAGGATTCCATGTGTGGGATAAAATCAATTCTTTTAAAATTTTATTTAAATATTATTTTTATCTTTTAAAATAAAACCATTGTATAATTTAAAAAATGCCTTCTCAAAAGTAAAAAAAATGATTTTATATCCGTACAAACATTTGGAATATATTATGAGGTCATATATAATGGTAAAATTTTTATTTTAATCTCCATGGATTTAGGAAAATAATTCTTATATGTTCCTCAAAAATAACACTTCATTATCAATAAAAAAGCCACGTTCATTATAAAAAATAAATCCCCAAAGTCTCCAATATAAAAAAATAATATCTAATGAAATTTGGGGAATATGAGTTATTTTATTGAGAAACATAGGGCCATTACAATCTAAAATCAAATTTATTTCCAATAACCTTAAAATATTTCAACACCCATTAAACACTCTATAAGTGGACTATGGTAGTTTAACTCATAAATTTAACTATAATTTTTACCATATAAATGAAATTTTTTCTAACATGATAAACATAATGACATCCAAAAATATGTTTTTTTAAGTATCAAGGGATAAGAAAATTATTCTTATTCAATAGATAATAATATTATGACATTTATTATTCAGGTATGTCCTGAAATAGAATTATAATGATTAATATTTTCATGAAAATCATGAATGAACAAAAATTATATAACTAATAGAGATTAATTAGTAATTAAAATTATTGAAAACAATTATTATGTGATGATTTTTATGATAATAAAGAGAATATAGTAGATCGTGTTACCTTATGGACCCTTGTATCATAATTTTGTTAATACCAACTATAATGATATCATAAAAAAATGATAATAATTAAACTATTTTTTGTATGAAAAATCAAATAATAATCTCCTTTTAAAATTATCAAATACTTAAATAAGAATAAAAAATATATGCCAGTAACACTATGAATTTGGTTCATGAGTCATATTGTACAATTATTTGACCATTCTGTAAACATTGATTATTTCAATTTCAATCATGAAACCCATATTATTCTCTTTTAATACATATTAGTGAAGATAACAGCAAATAATGGAATTAATTAGTCAAATTTATCTAAACTGCAAATAATTTTAAATAATAATAGTTTGAAAATATGATGTAGATGTTGTATTAACCACAAAACTAAGTAATTCATTACCATTAAAATTTGGATTTTTACTGAAATGGATTCTTGGATTAACATTATTTTTCTATTTAAAAATTCTATTATTTGTGATATTATTTTTATTGTACATCTAATGTAATTAGTTTTATTCATTCGATTATAATAAATTTATTAATGTGATTTATTTTTTAGATTGAAAATTAATACATTATAAAGACCATTAAATGTGAAATTTTTCCATTAATTAGTTATTTATTTTACATTTAGAATATAATATATTTTAGTTTGAAAAATACAATTACATTAGTTTGATGATTATTCACTTACAGAAATTCAATATATATTATTAAATAGTTTCAACACATATTTTTTCAGTGCATGATTTATTTTACACATTACCAATATTTTCATTATTACTTTGGTGAGAGAAATTACATCACCTCAATAATTTTCAAAATAATAATATATTCTATTTGAAATAAATCTAATTTTTATAAATGAACACAATTTTTTTCTTATTAATCCCATGTTCATATTTCTAATTATTATATAATATCCTTTGAAATTACAGGAAATTAAATCTATGATGAGAACCATTGTTAGATGGACACAAATTATCTTTTTTTCTATTAATAAATGACCACCCTAGTTCCCAAAAAAATTGGAATCAAATTACCATAATTTTATCATTCATTTGAGTATTTATTTGAACATGAATAAATAATAACAATTGATACTCAATATCATTATCCTTATATTAGAATGATATATATATTCATTCAGTGTAAATATAGATTTTAATACTTTATTTAACCACATATATCCCAAAAAAATAATTATGAATAAAAAAAATCATTTAAGAAAGTTACAAAACTAAGAGGTAATAACCTGAACAGTTAATTGCTTTTATGTTTTCTTGTCTACATATATATTATAAATAAAATAAAATGCATAAATACCTTTATGAATATGAGATATAAATTAAATTTTCATGTTGGTGGTATCTTTAAAAAGTTCAAAGAAAATTGAAACCAATTTTTTCCTGACAGGTGATGTTATAAGTTATTTAGAAAAAAATAAATTTGTTTTCTATATGTTCTCGAATATTATAAAATTTTTTATAAACATGAATTGTTTATTTTATACCCCATCCTTTCAAAAGATGTCTAACATTTTGGTATTTTCTACAATAACAATTAAGATGTGGATTTATTAAAATTTTATATTTCTTTTTGTTATATATATAAATTGGGTGAACTCGATATAAATATTTATATATCTTATAAATGAAAAATCCATGTGAATATACAGTAGAATTCGGTTAAATATATATATTAAAGAAATCTTAAATGTGAGAAATATATGATGGTTCACACTAGGTTGAGTGAATAAAATCAATTACTAGTCCTTTATGTTCTATTATTTTATTAAATGGAAAATTAATTGATTTTGTATACTAAAAATATTTAAAAAATTAAATTATTTTATTTATGATTACTTTTATGCTGAAAAAAAATACATAATAGAAATAAATATCTGATTAGTTCTGAAGATTTATATGATGATCATTAATTATTGAGAAAAAACTACTAAATAATACTTAAATATATGTACATTTTGATCTAATAATATGATACTACCTTAATTAAACATTAATTAACCATGAAATTTTAATTTAATTTTAATAAAAATATCCTTCAATATTCCATTTGGGGAAAATTAATTATTATTTTCTACCATATAAGAAAAGTTTGAAACAAAAAATAAAATCATTACGAAAAGACCCAACTTAAACAAACCTTAAATTTAGCCCCTTAATAGTAATTAATTTCATTTATAACTAATGATATTTTAGGTTTAGCGTTTTAGATAATTATTTTATAAATATTCAAAATTATGTAATACCTCAAAAAGTGGACTCTTCCACTCATTATCCATTCTTCCCATAATACTAAATATTTATCATATAAAAACTTTTATTTTCATGAAATAACCTCACAAATTTTATATTGAAATTAATCCATGTCTAAATTTATCAATAAAATATTTTAAAAAATATGGGGATGATTAAAAAATCACATCATGGGACAGATAAATTGAAATAAAGAAATCCATTAATCGATGAATACTTATATAAACTTGATTAAGAAAACATTGTTCCAAAATGACACATTTTATTACCCTAGAAATAATAAATCCAAAAAAAATAATTTTTGTATACATTTCATAAGAAATTTTAATATAAAAATTAAATCTCATATATGATTAAAATAAATATTGAAAAAAATATAAAAAAATTATCAAAATTGACATTCCTATTACCCTAAAAATGTAGAATAGTAATCCCATAAAATATTATCTTATTAATTTACCTTTTGAAATTATAAAATTTTAGTAAAAAACTAGAGAAAAAATAGATAAATAATCATTGAAATTAGATTTATAATATCTATATGACATATATATCAAATCTCACAAATGGTTTAGTGTACAAATAAAATTCCAAAATATATTTGGAGAAATATAACCATTAGTCTTTTTTCATTTACCAAATACTAAATAGTGTTATATGAAGCTCACTTTCCATTGTTTAATATATAAGAACCCGTAAATGATATATAATGTATCCAGTAATCAGCATTATCAATTCTCATGACATATAAAAAAAATAAGAAAACATTAAATATTATACTGTCATTTTTACAATCATAAAAATATTTTTTTTCACCCAAACACAAAAAATCGGATATCAAAATATTCATCACATTTAATTTAATTATTGGATATACCATAAGAGGGATGATTTTTTATTTTAAAAAACATGATATCATGTATTGGAATCCAAAAATAAAATAAAAATTGTTGTGGTTTAAAAATAATTGAATTCATTTACGCTAAAAAAGAATCCCACTCTTTCATTTTCTTAAAAAATTCCGTATAAAATTCATAAAAATGATTACATTTTTAACCCATTAATAAAAAGACAAAATTTAAATAAAATTTAATGTTAAGTTCATTAATTTATGTATAAATACATATATATAATTTTAGAGAAAATGAATCTAGAATAAAAGCTTATAGAAAATACATATTTCTAACATTTAAAATGAGGTTTTTAAAGTAATGTTTATATTAAATCATGTACAACATGTCATGTATGTTCCCTATATACCTCAATAATACATTAAAATATATAAGTTTGTTTCCTAATAACATTTTTAAAATTTTTCTATTTTATTTTATTTATTTACATATTCAAAACAATTACATATTTAATTTTGTTCTACAATAATGTTTTGACGATATTCAACTCATAAGTCCAAATTGAATTCCGTAGGTTGAATATTATAAAATTGGTAATTATGTATAAACTAAAAAATAATCATAATTAGATAATTATCATTTTTACATTAAATATATTTTTGAACCATCCATGAAATAAGGTTATGAAAAATGGAATTTTTTGTAATCATGGTGACGGTAGGCTATACATATGAATGAGTAAAATATTAATTTATTATAGGACACAATGTAATGTCGGTAAGTTTTATGATTCCATAATGTCAATAATAACCTAAATTTAAAACTATTTCTTTAAAAAAATATATAATCCATTTGATGTGGATATGAATATTAAATCACATATATTTGTGGAGATGGTAATCCACACATACACTCGAATGAATTTATCATCGTTTGATAGATGGAGAGGTATGAAAACGAATGATATGTTTTTAGAATAATAAATAATTCATGAATATAGCACAAAAACATTAAATACAAAATTATAACTGACATATGTAATGAATTTTTTCCACATCTGATAGAAGAATAAGACTAATAAAAGTAATTATATTAACATAAAAATATATCATCATAGAGTAGATTGTAGTTTTATTATTTAAACATTTTTTCAAAAAAATATTTTAATGATGTAAAATATGATATAAAGTGATAATTTAGGTGAAAACTATTCATATTCTGTGGGAAATCTAAATGTTTTTAAACAATAATTTTTCCATGGAATGTATTATATTTAAATAATGTCTTCAATGAAATAGATAATCATTTATGGAGGGGAATTGGGTAGATATTTTATGAGATATATTGTTCAAATTTTGTGATATATAGTGGGTAGGTGGTTACCTTTTATAAGTGTTGAAAAGGGAATGCTAGGAATTAACTAAAAGAATAAATAATATATATATATATATATATATATATAATATTCATGTTAAGTTAGAAAAACGAACCAAAAAATAACATATAAGATGTGATAATGCATAAATAAACTCAACCAATAACATTTATACAAGTTTTGTTCACATTTTAAGCCCTCTCTCTTAATTTAACAAAATTTATAAATATTTAACCATAACCATGATAATTTTAAATTTTTCCATTATAACATTATTATATGATGAAAAATAAAATGTTGCTTTATAATTTATTTTGGAAAATAATGATTCAAAATTTTGGAATAAATTTTAATAGGAAAAAATAATTACGTGGATGAAATTAATTTTAATATTAGATCATTAAATGCATGAAAAATAGGTTTCCCATAAATAATTGATATTTGGGAAAAAATGTATTACACATGAAATAAAGTAATAAATTGGTTTATATGAATTTATTTATTTAAATACTTAAATATGGAATGTTTTATACTTTTGGAAAAATTTAAAACTAAATGTCTTATTCCAACCATGACATTAATTTCAATTAATCTAAAATAGTTATCAATTTGAATAAAATATAAATTATCATCCAAAAAGTAATAATCAGGATCCAAATTACTATATGATGTTTTAAAATACATTATTTTATTTCTCAAAAAATACTTATGTTTCAAAATCAAACATCTAATAATATAATGGAATGTTTTAGTGTAATTTTATGTTTTTTTAACAATTATTTATCTTTTCTACCCCTTTTAACCCTTTATCGAGGAGACAAATTATGCTTGGTGACAATTAATAACTCCTAGAACTAAAATGTTAACATTAGTAGGACATTAACCTCATAATTTGATTATGTAATCCATTTTTCATTATTTATTTTCTATATCTATCAAATATTAATTTAATTTTAACATGCAAACCAAAATGAAAATAATTTTTTAGAAAAAATGCTTTTGTATGCCCAAAAAATCATATACCAAAATGAAGTATTTTAATGATTCCTATTTAATTAATTAAATTACTTCTAACTAAATAATTATATTTTTATTTTATGGTCAAACGACATTTTTAAATTAATTAATTTAATAAAAATTTATATCATTTAAAAAAATCTAAATTTTTACTCTTCATTGAAAAATACATATATTCATAAAATTTCAAAAAATAAAAATCAATAAAATTTTAATATTATAATTTAAAAAATATATTTCTTTTTACAAAATTCAGTTTTTATAATTATAAAATCATTATTTTAAGTAAAACCATATATAGAAATAAATTTATTTAAAACAACTTTTTACATTTTGAGTAGAAAATTAATTAATGTTTTTATAGTGAATTTAACTATATTAAATATTATTCTTGTATAAAAATAAGACAATAAATTGATTATTAACTTTACCTAGTCCATTACACTTCTCCCTATATTTAATATTTCATCCTTTTAAAATAATTTTATTATAATAAAATGGTTGATATATTTCCCCAATAGAATATTCGATTCACATGATTCTTCTTCAAACATAGGTGTTATCCTCAAAACATTATCATAATGAATTAACTTTTTATAATTTAATATATATCTGTGGTCAATAATATTAACATGTTTTTACTTATAAGAACATTTATCATTCAACATAACAAAATAAGATCACAATGATGTCATACATTAGGAACATATTTTTAGAACAACGAGAAATGAAATACATCAGGTACATCTGATAAAATTATATGAAAATATACATGGAAGGAAATGTATCCAAATTTATCAAGGAAATCATATGGTACAATTAATAGTGGACATAATATTCCATTTTTACTAAAATTCATTGAATTTTTTCATGAATAACCTTTAACAAAACATGATCATCAACCATAAATTAAATATTTTCACTGTAATTAGCTGTATATTTTTGATCTTCAATGAGCTATACTCATATATAGTTGAATCACCTTCACTATCTAGACAATTTGATTTAGCAAATATAGCTACAAAATCATTATATGTCTTACTTTATCTCAGTGAACTACATTATAACCCCACATTCTTTATAATTCTACAAAAAACATCATATGTATATAAGAATGAAAACTACTATTTTTAGAAAATTACAAAAAATCATATATTGATAAAAAATTCCATTCTAATCCCTTGAACAATCTCAAAGCATATCCGACAAAGACTAAATCACTCACTCTTACTATCCATTAAGGATAGAAGGTCGTACTGAAATAAAATTAAGTCTGAAATGAGTTTTGTAATCCATTAAATAGATTATAGGTGAATTATGGATCACAATCAAGTAAAATGTAACTATGTATTGTATATTATATAATTATATCTCTATCATAAATTCATGACAGTATTTCGAAAGACATATTATCAAAAAACAGAATAAAAGACATAAATTTGTCTATTAATCAATAGTTACACAAATATAATTATTACATCATGATGTATTTTGTATTACATCCATAAAATAAATGGATATATTATTCCATTTCAATTCTAAGACAATAAATGGTTGAATTATCCCATTAAGTAATCATAATTCGGCTTTAACCTATTATATAGTCAATATTTAAATAGTAGAATAAGTATTAAATTTTATTATTCCATCCCACTATAAAAGTTCATAAAGGCCTTTATAATTTTTTATACAATAAGGATGAGTAGAAAATAGAGTTATGTGATCCTGATTCAATAATTATTTCATCAATTTTAGGTAAAGTGAACAGATAACTTTTTTCTAGAATCTAAAATGACCTTTTTTATTATTAAATTTAGTTAGTTTTCCATTCTAATTTTTAACAATTTCGTAAATCTCATGTTCTTACTTATGATCATACATAATAATTTATAACTATGGTTATTGAATTGATACCTAAATAACCGAGGAAGATCATTCCTAAAAAATTTCTAATAATACATTCAAAAATAATAAAAAGGATAATGTACGAGGAATTGAATAATTAATAATAAAATATATTTCCATCTCAATGAAATCACTAATATTTTTTCTTTACCTGGATGGATATGAATTGGGTAGTCATAATTCATTATCGATACAATTCACCACTTTAATAACATGTTCAATTGTTTTTGATTGAATATATGATTCAATATTTATTGATTAGTATATATTCACATTTTATATCATATTAATTATCTCTCAAAAATTATAATGAAAAAATATATATCATCATGTTCAAGGTCATGTATAGGAAAATTTTCCTCATTAGTCTTTAATTTATGTTATTCATACGAAATTAACCAATCATGACTTCTTAAAACAAAACCCAATCCATTCATTGAGGCTTCGTTATAGGTAAAAATGTAAAAATTTTATATTCGTTAAAATAAAAATGGTCCATTAACAAATCATATTTAAATTTCATAAAAACATTCTTCATTTTCTTTTTCACAAATGATCCTAACACATTTTCTTACTAAATTGTGTTTTCTAATAGAGAACCTTATAATGATTTCAAAAAAACATCCATTAATATCTTTATTATCTATCGAAACATCAAATCTCAATAACAATTTTAGATTTTTTCCATTCATCAGCCACTTTATAAGTAGTCGGATAAATTTTTTTTCCATATTTAATTATTATATTTCCAATTAATTGAATATGTTATAACCAAAAATCATATTTTCAAAATTTTATTTGTATCTTCATTTCACATTATGTTTGATGAAATATCCTTAGATTTTAATCATAATCCACCAAAAATTTATGTTGAACCAAAATATCATCTATAATTACAACCCAAACTTTATCAAAAAATTCAAGGAAAACAACATTTGTAATATCCATGAATACATACAATGTAATCATCAAGCTATAGGTCTTAAAAGAAAACTCATAATCCCCATACCTAGTCCAAAATTATGCCAAATGGATGTCATCTTCATTCACCATAAATTGATGATACACAAACCTGAGATCAATATATGAAAATTACGATGATCTCTATAGTTAATATATGACATAAATGATAATGGGGAAAAATACATATTGAGAAAATTAATTTTATTCAATTCTCCATAATCAATTTAAATCCTTATAGATCTATCATTGTATTTAACAGAAATGTGATGTCTACATTGTGAAATTCATATATTAATGAAATATTTATCCAATAACACAAGAAATTGGATTTTCTATTCCAAAAGTTTTACATGATACATTCGATTTTGAGATTTTAAATTGTCTTAGAGTAATGAACAAATATTATACAAAACAGAAATTCACGATAAAGTATAATATCAATTATTTCATTAGAAAAAACATATAGATATTAATTTACTATCGATACATAAGTAATATGAAGTGTTCCATTATCATCAATAATATGAGAAATGTCAGTTTGAGTGAGTATCTCATGAGAGGAATGAATTGAGTACCCAAAAAAATTTCTACTTAAAACAAATTAAATTGAAATACCCCAATTAATTTTAAATGACATAACTAATCAAATGAGTATATATTTATAAAATATAGTTTTTAAAATATTTCTAAAAGCTTTATTATTTCTAGGGTATGTAATATAAAATATTATATAATCATTTGAAATAAATTTACTCAATTTAATGATTATAAAAACACTAATTAATAATTACTAACAAACTATTTCTTTATAGTTTAAAACAATTATAAGTTTTAATAAATAAATAATTTCTAAAAAAACGTGCTGAATATATGAAATTAGGGGATCATTGCAATCACCTACCACCAAGTAGTTTATGTATATAAACAGATTTATTCACAACTTGGATCAGGTTATATAATAGTTAAAAACTATCCCAACCACACATGACCTATTCTATAGCTAAACGTGGGAGAATAAAAAACAATACACACATGACCTTTTCCATATTTTTAATGGGAATAAATATGAAAGTATTTTTTAATATATCAATCTATATTAACGTTTAATGCATGATACAGTGTGTGTACATAAAATAGTGTATAGCACACACTACTTGTAATTTAATATAAATAAATAAACTGAGGAATCTAAAAGTATAAAGTTATAGAGATGCTGGGATTTTTTTAATGTTGCTTGTGTCATTATACCCACCCCACATGATGTAACCCCCCAATGGATAGTAATGTGAGAAGGTATAGAGTGACCCCCAAGCCCCTCCTCCAGTTGTCCCCGAGTAGGGGACTAACACCGAGGGTATATCAAATAATCAAAAGGGAGTCATTACCCTCTAAGGGAACACATGAAGAAGAGGGAGATAAGACAAAAACTAAAAAAATCCAACTCAGACTGAAATATAAAAGATATACCAAATACAAAATTTTAATCTCACACAAAACTACTACAATTGGAATGGATAACTACTAGTTCCAATGGAAAAGTAAAAAAATCAGTGACCACAATGCCCGAACATCTCATGAAACCCCAAGATAGTAGTAACCAGCCTTATCATTGACCTTCAATGATTGACCAAAAATTAGTTTACATATAAGTAATGTGAGAACAATTTTATACTCAGTATGATCCTCCTCAGAGCTTCATGTGAAAAAATAAATAAAACTTTCCAAAGCATAGTGAACTACAAGTTAAACTAACTCATCACCTACACAATTATACTATGTTCCCAGCCTCACCATGGCTACTCTCATCCTGTATTGCATACAAGAGTATATAATATAATAAATAATATCATGGGTACCCAATTATTACTTCCACACAATTTTACCAAAGTACCCCAACGTCGCACGTCATAAGAATCTCCCTCCAAAAGGCCTACAAGAATACACATGGGTGAAACACCACAACATGACGCTCGTACAACACAATCCTCACAACCATGTAACCAAAGTAACATGGTTGTCTTTGGAAGCCACCACAACATGAATAATGTGTATCATACATCAAGCATTATATCTCCAACCATTACAACCCTTACTCTAAAAAATGATGCTTAAGCCATCATAGCCTATACATGTTGCACCAATAATTGTCTATATATAACTCTATCTAGAATATATGTGTGTGAATAACCATAAGACATTATGTCCCTCTACACACATGTATAGGGAAAAATAACCAATTTTCCAACTATAACTAGTTAATAACAAGATAATATAGTGGGGACAAATGGGGTTGTTAGCCATCCATCCTCCACCCAGAATATTGTCGAAAACACTCCCCAAGGCTCAGAATCCCCAGGGTGTCAATTTCCATAAATCATGCGGTGGAGTAGCATATAGAAATCTATAATGTATAGAATATACTAAATGACACAATCACACTTTGAGTATAACCAATATTTGACACAACGAAATATAATGAATGTCAGACTCCCAACTTCCACTGCTAGGTCTAGGAATCCTATAAGCACACAACAATTAAAAATGATTTGTTACATTACATCATTCCATTTTTATTAGTTTAACATTACACTAATATATTATGTAAACATTAAATAACCATTAACAATTCCATATTATATTTCATTAACATCACACTCAAAGTCCATTGTTCCTTTTAAATATAACGTCATAATTGCATCCCTGCATACTCCGACCTCATAGTTTAACATCATTTATTCAATCATTTATTAACATCATTACTACATTAATAATTCAGATATATCTAGAAAAGAAAAACAAAGCAACAAATATAAGGGTCTCAACATGATGAGTAGATGGGCTACACGTAGAGTCATTTCCACATATATTACGAGTATAGACTAATCCTTCCTTGAGAATCTTAACACGGAATACTGATGGAATACCCAGCACACATTCACATCTTTTTGAAGGAGTGTAAGAATGTCCAACAGCATCATGAACAAGGGAATGTAATGTAGATAATAAAACTAGATATTCAATAAGAAATCACATTCAAAACATCGGGTAAGCCACACATCAATCAATTTCATCACCTCTGGTGTCCTCCCGGATACACACCAACATATATAGATTCATCTTGCCACTCTGGGTGTTGACTGCTGTCATAACCACTGGGCCTCCCTACCCCCACATCTCAAAACATCTATAATGACCCACTAATTCTCATTTCCTTTAGAGTAAAATGTTTCATAACATGGACATAAAAAACATCTCTAAGGCACCAAAGGCTATGAATAAATGATGATGGTTTTCAAAGTAAGTGGGGGATGATTTACCCATTAATGAAGAAACCCATTAACCAACTGACCAATAACAATCAGCTCAATATATGATGCATGAAATGAATTAAGATAGTCAATGATTTTATTTATATTATCCAACTAATGTATTCTACAACAGAAGAAAATTATACATCAATGTAAATAGTGAAAATAATACAATTAAAATCCAAGGTGACAAAAAGACTCAATGTTCCACAATCAACATGCTCCAATATCCACAATTATAGAAAAGTATCATTATATGGTTCTAAATAAGTGTGACACTTTACCTTTTCCCTAGTTTTAGAATGTAGAATATGAAAAAGCACAAATGTGCCAAATCATGCATGAGTATATATCACTTTATGTTTTCCTAATGAATTCCCTAATGAAACCAATAGGATTGAACTGTGAGTATTTTATATAATATAGATCATATAAAACAATTTACCAAAACATTTTATAAGAAAATATAAACAATTTCGAAATAAAATCATAACCATGTACAAACAGAGGTAAATGAAACCAATTTTTAGAATGTTATTTTATATAAAATGAATAATAAATGCATAAAAACAATTCTTATTATAAATTTGGTATACCCATTAATTGTGCAACACACACACACACATATGCTTGTTTTACTTGATAGCTCCACACAAAAGAGTGGTCTCTCGTCTAATGACTTTATGTCTTAATGACACATACCCCCAATCTTGGGTCACAGAACTTGTACCCCAATGATACACATCCCTTATTTAGGGGCACATCAATCATGAACTCAGTCAAAACCCAATTAATTCCAAAACCATTACTAATAACCATTTCAAATCATCACATTAAAATTAAACTTTTATTTAAAAACAAAGAATAAACCAATATCAAAACAACCATTAAATTTCAGTAAACATCCCATTTTTATTGAAACAATCTAATATAATCCATGATACAAAATTATAGAAATCCCCCATTTTAAAATCCATATTTTAAAACCAAGAATAATTGTACATTATTCAAAAAAACATAATTTTCTAGATTTCCCCAATTTTCCAAACCATCACAATGAAGGGTTTCCAAGGACAGGTAATCACCCAAATAACAACCAATTAAATACAATATATTCAATTTGAATTCATTTACATATGTTCTACTATGTGGGAGATAGAATCCAAGAACCTCAAGGGTTTGTAGAAACATAAAAATGGACAAAGAACACATAAGAAAACCATCTTGATTCTTCCAGGAACATCCATCGATCTCTTCTCCTAGAATGATAAAGAACAAATTCAAACTTATTTGGCACCAAAACTCATAGTTCTACCAATAACAGGTATTTATATTATAAACAAATAATAGAGAAGAAGAATATCTAATTTTATCAAAGAAAATGATTATGAACGTTGAAGAATGATCACATGTATCAAGAATACAGGTTTGAAACACCCATGAAAGCCTTCAGTTTGACTCCAAATAGATTGGGAGTCGTTCTTATACCTTAACAGAAGCTAAAACCAATGTTAAGGCCTATAAGGATAAAAATATTTCTATATAGAGGAAAATATATATGATATCAACTTTTTTAGGATCTCACTTGAACCATCTACAATGCTTGTTTGCACTGTATGGAAAATTGTGCGCTAACCGTGATTTCTCTACTGCATAGTGAAAATATCAAATGTCCTAATCGCACGGTCTACCCTGTTTTGAACTCACTATGTCGATGCTATCCTCCAAAAACCTTAAAGTTGAATTGTTTATACTAGGATTTCCACACAGTTTGGATAAACAGTGCATAGCCCTTGCACCTCTCCTTTATCCCCCGAAATATACTAAAAGTTCACCAAACTCTCCCATATTTCCCTCTTATTATTTATATCCATATAAACATAATAAAATGGTTTCACACTTAAATATGGGGGTAATACAATAGAAAACTAGGATTACATCCCATTACAAGTTATATGAAACAACATGTCAACTAGGCTCTTGGAACTAATTATGGAATTTTGCATTGACAAGGAATGAGCTTTCACAACTCCATTTAAAAGGCTCTTTGGCCTTTACCAGCATGATGGTATCTCAAAACCCTACCATGCATTTTCTTTTTTCAGTCAACTAGTTCTTGAATCAATCTTGAATTAAATAATTCATTATTAGATTGTTCTATATATGTGATACCTAAACATCAAGCTATAATAGCTAACACGAATTAATTAAACAATTAATTTGACACGCCTTTAAACAAAATGAACTGACATGTGTTGGGTTTAGCAACTAACAGGAATACAAATGCACATATACATTAATTAGATATACATAAAATAGAAACAACATTAAAACCCATATTCATTTACATGCTTATTTATTTTTAGCCATTTTATTATCAATTTATTACGGCATTACATTATTTACAAATTTCATCACGAAAAACCCCGTAACAAGAAAATATATCATAGTATCTAGGAAATAAATAGGCAAAAAATTATCATAATTAATAGAAACAATATGTGGTCAAACCTATTCTTTTAATCTAGTTCAAATATATAATTATATCAAATACACTATGATCTAAAGGCTAAATCATGATAAATCAATAGTTTCACTTAAAATAATAGAGAAGAAACGAATCCCATACCAAAAAAAGCTTGTGATGTTATTTTCTTGAGAACATATCCAAGAAATATATTTTTATCGCCTTCTACGCAATAATTGCATCCACCCGTGGATGTCGCGGCACAACAAAATGAACAAAAAAAAAGAAAATCTATTAGAACCACAAAGATCAAACTCCATAGCATGGAAAAGAGAAATTGGAGAAAACAAATCAATGAAATCTGAAAAACAGAGTTATATATTACCTCATATAGAAGACATGTCGAAGAAGGAAGTGGGGAAATGATCTAGGACGATGGAATCCCCAATCGTTAAAGAGGGAGGCACCTGGGTCCTATTGAGTTGAGAGGGGGTTTGCTCAAGCCATAAGGTTGGAAAACATTTAGCGGTTGGGTGTCATTTAAACACCCGGCGACAGGTCTGTAAATGACATGTACCACCTCGTCACGTCATGTACCACCTCAAGGAGACTTTAGTTGAATAACGAATCTCCTCGGTGCTATGTTTTATTTTTATGAAACCGAAATGGTGCATATCGTGTCCCCCATGGTAATGTCATCTACCCCCTTGTTTCAATATTTTTATGATTTAACTCCACCAGACACCCTAGGATCCTTCACTAAGAACCATAGCCTTCAAAAACATGCAATGGGTCTATCCATGAGAATCTATTCCCTTTCATTAGATACCCCTCAAAACAATATCATCCTCGATAATCAAAAACCATCTTTGATATGAAATAGAAAAAAGGAGTCTGAGAAACCACTATTCAAGATACCTATCAAGGCTCTCTCCACCAAAAGAACTCAACTAATTGAAAAGGAACAATCAAAAATACATGAAACCAAAATCGTATTTGAAAAAATATCATATGCGAGAAACCTCTCAAAAGAGAAAAAGCTACAACAAGAAATAAAATAAATCAATCTGATAGACATGATTGTTCCAAAACTAAAAAAACAAACATCATCAGAAGGAAAGAGCTAAACATCAAACAAATCGGGATACTGAGTGCATATCTATGACTCAAATTTATAGGTACTCTCTTCCATGCCACTATGACACCATAATACTTAATCCAAAGGGATTGAATACCCACACAATGACATCTCCTTGTTGCCCAGAATATCCAAATGTCGTTCTTCGAAGGTCATATCATCATCAATGACAATATCTCCCAATTCGATGATGTGAGAGTCATCATGAAGTTAACTACAGATCTGTGAAGCCTGAAAACATCATGAACCATGATCATCTATAGGGGAAGCGCTACGGGATATGCCGCAACTCCAACATGAGTCAACACCTCAAAAGGCCCAATAAAGTCGGGAGAAATCATACACCCATGACCAAATATTCACTTTATGTGATGCGCAATTTCCTTCAAAAACTGGTGGTCCACAAAATCATACTCTAAAGGACTCCATCTTTGATAAACATATGATTTATGATGATCTTGCACTACCATCATCCTATCTTAAATCCCCAAAACCATCTCTATCATATTTTGTACCCGTTTCGGCCAGAGAATTGCTGACTCTCTGACCCATGTCTGGCACAACAGAGAACGTAATGTTTGGAGATATAATGCTTCAAATAGATCCATGTCAATTGTGAAGTTAAAACTATTGTTGTAAAAAAAATCCACCAAGCGTAAGGGCCTCATCCACGATCCTCCAAAATCTAGGAAATAAGAGCACAACATGCTTTAAAGATATTGTATGGTCCACTCAATCTGACCATTTGTTTGTGGATGAAAATGAATGATATGGAATAACAAAGAACTGAAATAATAACAGAGACCTCTCTACACCCTATAGGTAAAACGAGTATCTAGATTTAAAATGATCATCCTAGCGACTCTATAGATTCTCAAAACATCCTCCAAATACTACATCAAAAAAACCTACACTGTGCTTGACTCCTTGATCACAATGATGTGGGATGATTTCATTAAATTATCCACTACCACCAAAATAGGATCGTGACCTCCATGTGCTCCTGGTAAACCAGTAACAATGCCTATCAAGATGTCCTCCCACTTCTATTGACGAACATATAATGGTTGTTGAAAAGAATCGAGGACATGATACTCAACCATCACCTTCTAGAAGACCAAACAACGAGACACAAACACATAAACTACATGTTTATACACTGGACAAAAAATGACTCATCAAGGCTCCATAAATCATTTTCACATCAAGACTCTCCACTAATGGAAAACTATATAACACTTTTAGAACCATCTTACACATCACTAAAGGAATGAAATTCCACGATACAACAACATGTTCTGTTCAGCCTCAGAGCAACCATTTGGGGCCTCACAACTAAAAACTAGGTTTCTCGAAACCTCTATCTCTAGACCCCCTAACTATGACTCTTCCACCTTTTCCATCATATATGATTACACTATCATTTCAATTTGACAACCACTACCCTCAATGTTTCCCCTATCGATATGTAATGACGAATGTTCTTCCATCACTCTCTAAGGATCACCAGATTCAGACACGAATTTTCTACATGAATTCATGCTCTATGTATTAGCTACAACATTCCCCATTATAGGTGTATATGAGATTTAATAGTTGTATTCCAATAAGAAATATGTCCTACCTTGTGGCAGAATGTTCAAATCATTCTAGGAGAAAGCACACTCAAGCTCTTGTGATTTTTGAAAACTAAAATGTTATCAACAATGAGGTAATATATCAATAATTTACGAGAAAACACTTTGGATTCCTACTCAAGATCATGGGTGGAATAATTAAATTTATTGGTATGAAACTACAAATAACCGTATGAAAAAACTGATATCTACAGTATTAGAACGCCCCATAACCCTATACATGAAGCATCACATAAAACAACACACTAAACTCCCTCTAGATGTAGGAAAATAACTAGAGCACTGACAAAATACTTTGTTAGACACTCAAATGATGATAAAAATTGAATAGCCCATATGAACACCAGATCCTTCCTAGTAAATGCTGTCAGAGGAGTTTCAAATTATGAAAAACCAGTTACAAACATCATGTAGTATCTTGCATGGCCAAATAAACTTCACAACTCTGCCACTTTTATGGGGGATTCCCAAGACACAACCTCTTATATCTTTAAGGTATCCACAACTAATCTATATTGGGAAACCACATCCCCCAATGAAAAAACTTCTCTGGACAAAAACTCAAACTTTTAAAACATCCCAAATAGAAGTTGTTTAGAATGATCCCCCATTACTGCATGCAGATACTCTGCAAGATCTTCTTTAAACGTGGAGTACACAAGAATGTCCTTGATGAAAACCACAACGATCTTATCCAGGAACACATGGAATATATAGTTCATCAAACTCATGAACACAACTATAGAATTAATCACATTTAACAACATTATAATGAACTCGTAATTTTAATGATGACAACGTAATTTAGTCTTCAGTATATCTTCATCCTTCACACTCATATGATGATACCCTGACCACAATAATCTCTTCTAGAACCAACATCCTCCATTCGTTTTGTAAAATAAATCATCAATCCAGAGAATATGTTAATGATTTTTCACAGTCACTTGTTTAAGTGAAAATAACGGATACATGACTAGAAACTTCCATCACCTTCTTCATGAACAAAATTGGTGCACATTATGTGACACAATTGGCCCAACAAAACCACACTCAAATAGACTATCAATGTATATTCAAAATTCATATAACTGGTAATGGGCCATCAAATATGGTGACATAGAGATAGTAGACGCTTCTAACTGTATCTCAAATAAAAAAATGATGTCTCATAGAGGGTGTAGTGCTATGATCTCTTTGGGAAAATACAGACGGGTACTCTTCTAGGACACTGGGTTGTGCCAACCACAGATCCTATGGTGAACTTAGTAGAAACTCATTCATCAAGGATGAAAAGGACCAACCCTTCCTCTAACCTATCTAAGGGTCACTCTTACCTACAAAAATCGCCGGTTCTCCATCAAAATCGAAGAACACCACCCGCATCCTTAATAATTCAATGATAGCCTTCACTAAATACAACCAATTAACACTGAGAATGAAATCCTATGGTTTTATAAGTAAACATATGAAATCTCCCCATGAGTGATGCTTCTACAGCACTAGATCACAATCTCTACATAATTCAAACAAGTCATCACGACCTCTAACTAGTGTATTTAACATCAAAACACTAGAATCCTCTCTACCTAAAATCTGAATGATTGTAAATGTGTATGTGATATGAATGATTTAATCACTCATGAATCAAACAAGGAATAGAACCATGTAGAAAACAAGAAAAAGTACCTCTAATGGCATCTTGCACACCTAGTGCAGGAAACACTAAATATTGAATCTAATAACAACCTCATCCACGACCACTCTGACCCTGATGAAGAACACCACCATAGTCTCACAATGCTCTCTGAGGATGATACGCATCCTAAGATTATCCTCTAGCTTTACCTTCTACCTTATACTTATCCACAGATGGTGAAACATAATGATTCTGCCTTGGCAATAACTACATCAACAGATGAATATAGACCAGAGCACCTAGTGAATGCTGACTACTCTGATGGGTTGGACACTCATACTGCTGATGACCTCATCCTCTAAAAGATAAAAATTCCCCAAATCCCTAGGTAATCACCTAAAAGCATCCACCCCTGGAGATACAAGATGCTGAGGGATGGAACCTACCCTTGGATGAATGGAATAGTTTATCCCCTGAATACATGGAGCCTTGGACCACATTTCTACTTTGTGAGTAAACCAGAAAACACTTATCTCATTATGATCTGGTTTTGGATAATGTTCTCTCAAAGACCTCTATTCTTACTAGTACCTTAAGATATGTATTGATACTCATCCCACAAAATCACTGACTCATTGCGACCCCTGAGGAATAAGAACCACTACTACATTGTTGCCCCACAAAATATAATCACGAAAAAAGCCACACGGTTCTCTTTCCGACCATGGATCAAACTGATTGATATCTCAACATCCCTAACCATTCATCTGTGAATGAATCTGAAATAGAGCCCTGTAGTTCTGCAGAATCTAGAACTAAATCTCTTGGCGTGTCATCCTCTAAGTGACATCTCTATATACTTCTACCATTTGGTGATCTGCAGGTGCATCCTTCTAGGTATCTCTTGTCATAACCTGACGAGGACTTCAACCTAGAGCCATACCGGAAAAGTAAAAAACAATTTCATCTCCTAAACCTAGAATATAGAAGACTAAACATTAATTATTTAATTTATTTGTTTTATTCATTTTAGGTTAAATAATCCCATGGTCTACCCATTGATGCATAGGCACGAAGAAGAATGATGCATGATCATATCAAAGGTCTACACCCAGAAACTATTATCACATCATTTTTTAGCCACTTTAAACATAATAGTTTGGGTATCATATGACAAGGGGACCTAAACACCAATGTATCCTCCAATATAGTGGGTTTACATCAATTTCTAAACTTGACTAACACAATATCCCTACCAACACATGAAACCTAACATGTTCCTAACCCCAAACTCAATCCTATCTATAAACATGACATCTGATACAACATAGTCATGACCCCCTCCCCACAAGGTGTACCCCTCCGGGGCCGACATTATGTGAATGGATATAGTGACCCCCATGAGTCCTATATCATGTAGGTCTCAGGTTGGAGAAAATAATAAAGGTTATAGTAAACCCGCATCTGGGAGAAGTTACCCACAAAGAGAATACATGAGGAAGAGAGGGAGATAATAAAGACACCAACCAACTCCAACTCAGACATTAATATAAAACAAATCCACAATACACATATTTAATGTGATGAAAAACTAATACAACTGCAAGGGAGAATTACTAGTACCAAAGGAAAAGTAAAAACAACATCGACCACAAATCCTGATATGCTTATGCAACCCCAGGCTATTAGTAACCACCCTGATCTCCAACTATTTTCAAGTGACCTGGAAAAAATATTAGATATACGTAGAGTGATTATAATAGTTTACTTAGTTGGATCCTCCTGGGATCATCTCATTAAAATGTAATGAAATCATGCTAAAGCATAGTGAACAATAAGTGAGACAAACTGATCACCTAAACCGGTATACTATGTACCCAGACTTACCATGGTTACTGTAACCAAGTATCACATACAAGAGTGTATAATATAATAAATAATATCAAGGGTAACCAGCTACTAATTCCCCACTAGTTTTTTTATTTTCCCAAACACCGCACATCGTAAGAATCATTCTTTAAAAATGATTTCCCATAGACACCTCAGTGAGTATCCAAACATTAACCTCATGCAACACAACCACCACGTCCATGTAACCATTATAATTAGGTAGTTTCTATGAGAACCCACAACACGCATAACATGTATTATACATTTGGCATTGTACCTCATGTCATGAACCAACCTAGGTAGACCATGAACCGGTCACCCGAGTCAGTCCACGACATGGACCGAAGGGCTTTCCGGATCCCCACAAGCTGGAAAATAGTTCCTGGTAACAAAACAAGCAGTTTGGAATGATTTAGCCCACAAAATATATGACAAATAAATATTAATAAACTGAACAAATGGGTAAACACTAACGATGTAAAAATAAAATTAAGGTAACCGACTAGACATACCTCCAAGTGACCCCATTTTTTCTCCAAAAACATAAATCCAAGCGTGAGAAATCCAAAACTAAAACCTGAAACAGAAGTTATAAAGTAGGAATGGGCACCAAGATGCTCAGTAGGAAAGCCAAAGTACAAATACACTATACGCCACTATCTTTATTAATAAATCCAAATCACCCTAGATTGAAAATAAGCCATAATAAAATAATGTTTTTTAACCTTTCAATTTCAAATAACAAGGTTGCATTTCCATGAAAAAAATTTCTCTTCACTTTTCAAAATTGGTTTTGATCATGCATTAACATTTCAAAATTTAAGGAGAAAAATTTAGATTTAAAAATATACTTTTCAAAAAAGATGAAACAAGAATGAAACCACTAAATTTTAAATCATATCACAAGCTCCATGGAATGTCCCTAAGAAGCTAGTGTTATCTGGGGTCCTTGGATCTTCGTGTCTTGGGGAAATGTGGCATAGAAGGCCACAACCCTCGGAAATCATTGCATACAAGGCCACGAACCTCAAGAAAACTTGGCTTAGATGACCACGACCATTAGTAATTCATATGTTTAGTAAGAGTTGCAACTGTTAAACATATAGTGAAGTCGGGTCAAGTAACCTCTGGACCACTAGCCTATAAGTCCCACTTTCACCCACCTAGATACACAGGTTTTTCATTGTTCTCTTTTTAAGGTGGTTTTTTGTTTCTATCAAGATAAAATATATGTACATAACAATTTTTTTATCCAAAACTCATTCAACCTCTCCCCACTGTTCTACTTCCTTAAGTGTATCGCCCTTTTTTGTCATAAAACATCACATAAGACTCTTCATTAGGTACATATAACAAATCAATCATTTAGCATACACGTAATGTTTAAAAAATAATGGGGTATGCCTTAAGAGGGGTTTTTAACTTTCACTATTCACTATCATGGTTCCAAATGGGCCTCATTACTCCATAGGAATGATTTTTCTATAGAAAAAATGATCACCCAAAACACATTTTGGAGATCATTTTAGAACTTCTTTAGAAAACAACATATCATTTCACTTTTACAACAAAATTGGCGAAAAGACCACACGTCTTTGGAAATGCATACATTATACTCGAAACATTAAAGAAATAACTTTTCAAGAACCAAAACCTTTGACACACATATATATTGCATATCTAATTCAATTAGATGAAGAAGACACACATTTAATAAAACAATAAAAAATTATGGAAATTCTAATTAACGATCAGGGCATAGGGGACCTACCTCAAACATGTTGTTTTTTGTCGATGTCCACTCAAATTAACACTTGGTTCATACATGCACAAGTATTTATAAAAATATATATACACCCCTAGCGGAATTTCACATATTCTACACGCAAAGATGGAATATGTTCCATGACGGAAAATAAATATATATTCCTTACCCTATTTATGTACATGTCAGATACCTCGACACCTGTAGCCCACAACTATCATAGTGAGGTCCAGATCACTACACCTATCATTTAATAAATTAATAGAAAAAATTATGGTACACTTCAAAATTACCACCAAAATGTTTTTTGAAAATTAACACACCCAAATTATATCAAAATGAAACATTAAAACCAATTGAAAATCATAACAATTAGAAAACATGACTATCACAATTTATGCAAGTTAAATGAACAATTATAAAAAAAATTGAATTCCCCAAGTCATCGCAAGGGTTTGTACAAAATAAAACCCACTCACATTCTACTTTTGAGGAGAAAGCGCACTACCACCACTTCAAATCATAATTCGCATTACTTTCATAATTTAATATATCATTTAGAAACTGGATAAAACAATTCCATAAAACTCCACAAGGCTATACACCTTGAACACACTAAAAATACACTTTTTAAACTATGTGCACACCGAAACCTTCCCAAAGTATCATTCGCATCACAGTCACAAATATATAAATCATTCCCATTAATAATAAAATATTTCTAAAAAGAAAAACAAGTATTTTCCCTAATTAAACAGTCTATTTCTACTTTTTAATATCAAACAAGCCTCAATACATTTTCCGAACATTTTTTTCACCTTTTAAACAAATAAAAACACCATTAAAACAACATCTAAAACCACTTCAATAACACCGCCAAATGCTTCTAGAATCAAAGAGAAAATGGACCCTATAAAAAACAATTACATATCAAATATTATAAAAATTCAACTTCAATCCTACGCATAATTTAATAAACAACATGCATTATTTATAAAATCATAACTAGTGACACGAATATGTTTTCCACATAAAACAAAAACTATTTCAGATAAAATCACCATTTTAAAATCAAATAAACATAAATTTCGTTCACAAATCATTTTCACACCACCCAAGATAATCATAAAACATGAAAAAAGACTCACAAAAGCATAACAATTCGTCAATTAAAGGATAAGCATGTTATCACCTATCTTGCATGTATAAAACTCCAACACACTATGTGAAACATCAATCTCACACCAAAAAAACCACAAGCATACCCTAAGAAGGCACGATTCAAAGAAAAAATACAAGATTAAACCCATAAATTATCTCCATACCCACTGAAAACCAAAAATCCTACAATAATGAACCAAAACACTTGTGAAAGGAAAATATGTGCTTACTAGGAGGAGAATTGTCTATTGAAGAAGGTTGCGCCAGTCAAGAAGGTGCACAATGGTTGTAGTACGAGTAGAACAGATGGTTCCGGTGTGGTTCTTTCTTGCTGGAAGAGTGTTATATGGTCAGGAAGAGGGAGGGGATACAGGGTGGTACAAGTAGGGTCTCGATTGGGGCGGGGGGTGGGGGGGTGTCGTGCATGTGTGAGGGGGGGGATCTAGGAGAGGAGACGATCGTAGAGAGGGGAGCTCAGCTTGAGGGATGCCATGGGAGGGTTTAAAATTTCAAATGAAGGGGGGGGGGGGGGGGGGTTCGGCCGCACAATAAAAAGTGGAAGGGGGGAGGGGGTCGGTCGAGGGGTGAACGGGGAGAGTTAGACTAGGGTTTTTTCCTTTTTTTCAATCTAAAGTCAATTGAATTAAAGAAATAATAATAATAATAATAATAATAATAATAATTAATATACTAATTATAGAAGATAATAATTATATTGATAATAATAATAATAATAACAAAAAATGTTAAAAATTAATATAAAATACAACATGTCAGGTCGGGGGGGGGGCAATTCTCCCCACCATGAAACTTTTTGCCCCCAGAAAGTCCCAATAGACTCAGCTGTTCGAAGCTCAAAACAAGGAAACAACGATTCTCCAAACGAAACATCATCCCCTTGAGGATAAAATCGTCACATACCAACCAAGACCTGAAACCTCGAGACCCAGAATATCAGGCTAAAGAACAAATATTACATGACTCACATTTCCTAACACAACCACAACTTATAACAAGCTAACCCCTAATATTGAAATAACTATAGTCTACTCAAGATAATCAATGAACATTACCCATACATACCATCTTATGGGATAATCATATACATTGATCTAGGTTAGGTAGAGCATAGGAAATGAGTTGCCCCGGCAAAAACACCTTCAAGATTATATTCTCCGAAATTTTTTCCTATGTTGGTCTCCCCATCATATTAGGAATCTAGATGAAAACTGACTCCCATAGATCGAAATAAACTAGAAAACCAGTCGAGATAACTGATGCTGGTTTGACCCCTCAACAGTCTGTGTCTCAATGGATCTGCTTTAGGAAAGACATTGGAAAGACCCATAGTGGGTCTCCCCATCATATTAGAAACTGATTAGTATAAAAGCACCCGCATTGGGGATCAAAATTTAGTTTCATTAGTGATGATTTATTTGCTTATTGTGAACCCACTAACACGGGGTGGCTTTTGACATAGCATAGGGCGGGGGGGGGGGGACAAGAGGGACAAAAAATGAACACCGACTCTGAACACAACACTTCCCCAGGACACAAGCATCTTCACTAGGAAACACCAAAAAACCAAAACTACAAAAGGGGAATACTAGACATTAGAGAGTATATACACCACATTACACAACCACAAAATCTTCATGATAGAGGCCACCAAATCCTCAAAAAACACCCTCCAAAACAAACAACAAAATGAAGTAAAAACCTAACTGGTATCTATACAATACAAAAAGACAGATGGTTGGAGGTGCATCCCTCACACATGAAAACTGCCCGACTGTGTGAAAAGCCTCATTCTGAGACCTATGGCAAGATCTATGATGTATTGAATCATATGATGCACCGTAGTCATGAAGTAACAACCACTAACTTGGACTTCATTCTAAGGAAAAAACACTTACAGACTTCCTTCCCTAGGAGACCAAAACAAACATGTTGTTGACAAGACTTTAGAAGATTGCAGCAAATAGCATTGAGTGCCCAAATTGACCACATTGGAATCAAACTATTGTCTATTCTTATGAATGAGATACAATAAATGATGAAAGACCCATGCCAAGAACATGTTCTTCCAGCTCACTCTCTACACTGGATAGGGAACCCTTCACGATGACCATGAAAAACAAGATAGTCATTTGTCCCAATCTACAACCCCAACATTCATAGAGAAGGTTGTAATCACCCTTATCTAGCCCGGACATGAGTCTTCAAACAAAAAGTGGACAATTTACCCTTCTTGATATCTAGAGTTCTTAATTACCAGAAGAAGCAGTCGACTTCCCCAAGTGTCACCACATCCTCCATTGATCTTCGTCCACCACAGATAAAATAATAAATGAGGAAATGAAAATAACCCCACCACTCCACTAGGAGTCTAGGTAAAACTAATGACTAGAAATGAACCATAAAAATTCTCTAGACATTTCTGAGTGGCATAATTTAAACAAGAATAACTCAATGAACTTGAAGAACATCACAAAACAAACCCCATATTTAGCAATATATCATTCAATCGAACTCAAAACAACATTTCAACCTTGAAACCCAATTTCGAAAACAAGAATCAAGACCATAGAATAATACACATAAAAATCAAACAATAACCCCATTTTCCCAAATAGTCGTATTCAAAACCATCCCATTTCAAACCATCCAAATTCTAATGACCTCTTTTTAAATACAAGTATTCTTTTTTAAAAATTCGTAAAAAAAATTCATCCTAGAACATCACCAATCAAAACATTCCTTTGGAAAACAACAGAAGCCTTGAAAATTGATCACCCACCATTGGTAATCAATGAATCCCCACGTGTGTACATTATTATGCCAACTAGGGCACCAATCCATGTATACCAACATCCAACAACATCTAATTACAGTCATCGATAAATTAGGCTATCCATTGAAATACCAAAGCTCAAACAGATCATTTCAAAATTCCTTTTTCCTTGAGACTTTAGTTTCATACTTCACAAAAATTTCAAAATCCCACAAAACATTTTCAAATCTGCATTTGATTTATGATAAAAATGTTTTAAAATATCCCAAAATAGTTCCCGAACAAACATCCCTTTCAAAAAAAAACTCATTGAATTTTTAAACAAACAAAGATTTTCATTTTGGAAATACAATTTAAAAGGACCATTCATCAATTTTCCCCATGATAGAAACACCAAAAACCCAACTAAAACTCACACCATGAAAATTCCAGAACAAAAAATTCACTCAAAAATCAAGATTTTGTATTCTCAAATAGACATCTACAACACACAGTTTGGTCACAAGGTTTTGGCTGACCATGAACCAACGAGTTGAGCACATAGCGAGTCTTCATAGGCGATTTCATGGTCAGTGCATGACTTTTCAGGCCATTACCAACATCCATGAACCCCTCTAGAATGACCATAAAATCTAAAAAACTAGCCAGAAACACGCAAAAAAGACTAAGGTTCCTGAAATAAATCGGGATCCAGACGCATACATTGAGGAATGACCACCCCAGACCACCCATGCATATTCAAGGGTCATTCCGAATAGGTGGTGATCATCAACCTACCTATAATTAACAACTTCGATTCTGACAATCATAACTTCCAACTATCAGTCATTCCAAAAGGACATGAGCTAAACTTCATCTGATACCATTTTCTCATGAACCCACCCCGGTCGACCATGATTCAGTCACCTATGTCTGTCCGCGGCCTGGCCTGAAAGGCGTTCCCTATCCCCACGGGCTGGAAAATAGTGTAGGGAATCAAAACAGGTAGTTGGGAATGATTTAGACTAAAAGATAAAAGCACGATAAATATAAATAAACTGAAAAAATTGGTAAAAACTAACAGCGGAAAAATAAAATAATGGTAACTGACTAGACATACCACTATATAACCCCATGGGTGATCACCAATCATAAATCCAGGATTGAGTGATCCAAAACTAAAACCTAGAACTGAAGATATAATGTATGCATGAGAACCAAGATTCTCATTATGAAAGCCCAAATACAATAATGCCATAATCCACTATCGTTAATAAGAAATCCAAATAATGATTGATTGGAAATAAGTCATAATAAAATAATGCCTTTTTCCCTTTTTAAAATCAAATAACAATCTTTCATTTCCAAGGAAAAAATTTCTCTTCCCTTTTCAAAATAGATTTTTGGGCATGCATTAAAATTTCAAAATTTAAGGAGACAAATTTAGATTTAAAAATATGGGTTTCAAAAAAAGGGTGAACAAGCATAAAACAACTAAATTGCAAATCGTATCACAAGAACCAAGGAAAGTCCCTATGAAACTAGTGTTATTTTGGGAACTAGGATCTTCATGTCTCAGTGAAACCTTTCATATAATGCCACGACCCTCAGAAATTGTGGTTTAGATGGCCACAACCCTTAGAAAATGTGGCTTTGAAGACCACGAACCCATGTATTTAAAATGATTAGTTATTTTTGCAATCATAAAACCTACAACGAAATTGGTTCAAGTCACCTTTGGACCACTATCCCACAAGTACTAGTTTCCACCACCTAGATACACATGTTTCCCATTGTGCTCTATTTCAAGTGGTGGTGAGTTTCTATCAAGCAATTATATTTGTACACAACAATTTCTTTATCCAAAACTCATTCAACCTTTCACCATTTTTCTCCCTCCTTAAGCTCATCCCCCTTTTTATGTCATAAAAAATCACAAAAGCCTCTTCATTAGGTACATATCACAAATCACACACTTAACACACACAACATGTTTCTAATATAATGTGGCATGCCTTAAGAGGGGGGTTTTTACTTTCACAATTCATTTTCAAGGTTCCAAATAGGCCTCATTACTCCATAAGAATTATTTTTCTCTAGAAAAGAAGTACACCCAAAACACATTTTTGAGATCATTTTGGAACATCATTGGAAAAAATCCTATCATTTCACTTTTACAACAAAATCGGCCAAAAGACCTCACATCATTGGAAATACCTACTTTATGTTTGAAAAATTAAAAAAATTACATTTCAATAACCAAAACGATTTACATATATATATATTGAATAGTTATTTGATGTAGAAGAATAATATGCACTTTTTATAAAACACTATGTAATTATGGAAATTCTAATTAATGATCCAGGCATAGGGGACCTACCATAAACATGTTGTTATTCGCCGATGACCACTCTTACCGACACATGGCATATACACGCACATGCATTTATACATATATATATATATACACCCCTAGTTGCATTGCATATATTCCCTAAGCCATTAATGAATATGTTCAAAGAGGGTATATATATATTTATATATATATATTACTTACCCTATGTGTGTTAATGTGGGATACCTCGACACCCGTGGCCCAAAACAATCTTAGCAAGGTCTAGCGCACTACACCTATCATTTAATAAATTAATTGAACAATTAATGCAACACTTCAAAATTGGAACCACAAAATTTTAAAAAATGAAACGGACACAAATTATATCAAAACATAACTTTAAACCCTATTGTACATCATAACCATACCAAAACCTGAGTTGAATCATTTAAGCAATTTAAATGAACCATTTAAAAAATATTGAAAAGCAATTTCAAGAGTCATTACAAGGCTTTGTACACAGAAAAAACCCAATCACATTCCACTTTTGAGGCCAAAACCACACTATGACCATTTAAAATCATAATTAGCACCAATTTAATGAATTAATATATCATTAGGAAACTTGATTGAACGATTCCATAAATCTCCACAACGCTATACACCAAAAACGTTCTAAAAATACACTTTTTAAACCAAGCACACACCGAAACCTTCCCAATTATCATTCGCATCTCACTCACAAATAAAAAAAATCATTTAAATATCTAAAAACATTTATAAAATGCAGAACAAGGCTTTAAACTTAAAACAAACTCCATTTACTTTCATTAAAATCAAACTCACGTCAAAACATTTTCCAAACATGGTTTTCACCTTTCACACAAATAAAAACACAATTAAATAACTTATAAAGCTACATTAATAACACCCCCAAATGCTTATAAACCCAAGGATATCCTGAGCCCTCTAAAAACAACTCTATATCAAAGCCTTATTAAAATACAACGTCAATCCTACACATAATTTAATAAACTAGATTCTTGATTTAAAACATAACATGCATTGATGTGTCTATGTTTTCCACATAAAACAAACACTATTTCACATAAAATCACCAGTTTTAAATGAAATCCACCTCAATTACTTTCAAATATCATTTTTCACCAACCAAGATAATCATAGAACATGAAAAAACACTCAAGAAAGCATAATAATTCATCAATTATAGGATAATCTTGAAATCACCTAACTCATGTGTCAAAAACTCCAACACACTGTGCGAAACATAAATCGCACACCAAACACACTACAAGTGAACCATAAGAAGTCATGATTCAACCAAAAAAGAAAAGATTAAACCCTAACATGAACTCCATACCCGCTGAAAACATAAAATCCCATAATTAAGAAAAAAACACCTGTGAAAAGTGAATATGAGCTTTCAAGGAGGGGAATCGTCCGTGGAATAAGGTTGCGCCAGTCGAGTAGGGGAATGACAGGTCTAGTGCGAGGTAGAAGGATGGCACCGGTGTGGTTCATATCAGCCAGAGGTGGGATTGATGGTCAGGAAGAGGGATGGGTTTTGGGGTGGCATGATCAGGGTCTTGACCGGGGGGGGGGGGGCTGGGGGGTGTCGTGCGGGTTTGAGGGGGGGGGGGGTGTGAGAGGAGCCCACCGTGGGGGGGGGGGGGAAGCTCGGCCGGAAGGAACACGTGGGAGGGTCTTGTGTTGTGCAAAGGGATGGGGTGGAGGGGGGGGTGGGGGGTCGGGCCATACCATATGAATGGGAAGTGGGTTATGACACGAGGTGAAGGAGGAGTGTTAGACTAAGGTTTTATTTCTTTTTTTTGAATCTAATTCAATTGACGTAAATAAATAAAAATAATAACAATAAAATTAATAAGAATAATAACAATAGATAAAAATTATTCTCATAATAATAGTAATAAAAAACCAAAATGTTATAAAATAATATAAAATACAGTTCATTAGGTCAAAGCGTGACACCTCAAGTCATTTCAGCCGATACACTAAGTAAGGATCCTCAAGCCATCACAACCAATTGATGATACACCTATAATAGTCCATAACTCATTATATATATAACATAACATTGTGAATAACCACAATCCTTTACAGCCCTCTACACACTTATATAGTGAAAAATAAATATTGCTCTTACTATCTCTGATAACTACCATGAGAAGAATGAGGGGACAATGAAACTAGTCATGAATACATCATCTCATAGGAATGATGGGGAAAACACCTCTCATGGCTTAGAATCCCTAGGGTGTCAATTACTCAATCTGAAGCGGTCGAGTAGCATATAGAGACACAAAAAACTAACGAATATAATCTTTCTCAAAACCACACTATAGGAATAACATATTCATAGACCTAACTGTTGCAAACATCTCTCAGACTCCAATTTAACACTGCCAGGACAAGGTATCCTATAAAAACACAACCATATAAAAAGATGTGTTACATTACATCATTCTTTTCTTTTCAGTTTGACTTTACATTTATTATTTATTTAAACATTTGTTATTCATTATAAATTCCACATTATATTTCATTAGTATAACACCCAATTTATATTTTTTCCTTAAATTGTAACCTCATTATTCTGTCCTATCAAGCTCCAACCGCGTGGGTTAAAAGCATTCATTCAGTAATTTATTAACAACAGTGTTACACTCAATAATTACAAGCATTCATGAAAATATAAAGTATGTTTCCAACACATGGGGGGTCAACACAGTGTGTAGATGGGCTACACATCAATTAAAACATATAGTGGGATAATAGACCCATCCATGATAGAGATGATAAGCATGTAAATCATGTGACATACCCCATGCGTCTTCACCACTTTTGGATAGAGAGTATGTAATTCTAGATACATCAGATAGTGGTGTCACGACCAGTCCCCTGGGGCCCATTCAATTACTACCCCATGTATGAAATCCATAGGCCATGGGCTAGCAACTAGCTCCAAAAAGGAAATGGAAGGCAATACCTTTAAACTTGAACACCCATAGATAGAGAATACTACATAAAGAAAAGGACAAGGGAAAGAATGTAATAAAATCACCCCAATGTCCCACCATCACGAGTAATAGGTGTAAACTGAAATTTAAGGGGCTTGAATACAAGAATAAATTATTGTATTGTACTACAAAAGTAGTACAAGATCCATAGGTCATCTTCTAAGTTTCCTATGTGATCGGTAGGTACAACACACTATCAGATGTCACTGCAACACACAATATCTATCAATCCACCTATGAGAACTATCTAGCCATGTCTCCTCAAAGTATCCATCAAATATGTCTATAATATGCACAAGACACAATTGGTGCTGACAAAGTCCATGTCGGGGTTTGTACAACAATACTATGAATAGTCCCAAAGACCAACATGGGTCACACAAAAATCCATAGAGGAAGAATACCTCAAAGAAAGATCCCAAGTAAAGCATAATGAAAAAGACACATATCAAACCGAATATAAAATATTTACAAAATTATGTATGGTCAGTTGTAATGATAGATCTGTTTATTAGGTTAAGGGGTGATGCTGCCGATCCACGAAGGGTCACTCTGTAGCTGATCCACAAATGGTCTCTCTAATACTGATCCATGAATGATTGCTCCATTACTGGTCCATGATGAGTCAAGATACTATTGATCCATAAAGGGTCAATATCTAGAGAATCAATGAAGTGTCTCTCTTGAGTTGATCCACAAATGATTTTTCTTAGTGTGATCCTCATAGGGTCCCTCTTATGCTGATCCACGAAGCATCACTCTTCATTAATCACATCTCATTCATCCACTGGATTTACCTACATAGCACACATGATTTGTGAAGGATCTAATCATCAAGCCATTAGTTATACATCAACACCCATGAAGTCCCACATAGATTAACCCAATGCACAATCTTATCTTAAGGGATCCAATGCAATAGATGGTGCGTCGAACAGACACCCAGTCTGTAAGATATGGGCTTCTTTGTAAACGGGGCCTGGTTGGATTTAAGTCTGATCCAACTCAGCTACATGAATACCTCCAAAAAGCCAAGTATATTATCTAAGATTTACCTCCACATCGTAATGGTTCCAATTCATTTAACGAGGCATCAATAAAATACCCAATTTGAGAGATACATATGTTATATTGAAACAAGGGCCGGTTGGGTATAGGTACGGTTTGTCCCGAACGGACCTGGTCAATTTCGACCAATCCTGGATCTGTTCCGAGTTCGACCCGGCACATTGGAAAGTGGGTTCAACCATATTAGGCATGTTCGACCTGTTTGGGCGGATTCGGCCCATTAGTGGTGGTCCATCCAACTAGTTTGGCTCTAGACTGCTAGAGCGGGTTGGCTCTTCCATCAAGATGTGGCTCACCTACATCTGGAGTTAGCACATGTAGCTGATGAAATTATTTCCACCTCCACAACACCCATAGACCATTTCTGCGATATGAATAGTCAAGGAAGTTCCAGAATGAAATCGTGGGACTCTATCACCATGGTCGCAGTGGTTTTGATCTCGGCCACTAGGCATACCATATGTGTCCACTCTTCTATCAGCCATTGGCATGGATGACATCCCTTTTTTCGCCACCATCTGGCATGCGGTCGGTGTCGCCACTTCTGTCATCACCCTAGTTAGAACCTCTGTAAACCACTATATGTTCTCAAGTGGTTTGTTCATTTCAGTGTTTGTTCCCATGGCCTCTGGGGAATGAAATCTTCACTGGGGTGGAATTGGATGAACCATACACGCATCTTCGAAAATATGTTTACATGGAACCAACATGAACATGCAATTTATCGGGAAGCAGGCCTTGTTCGTGTTGGCACATGACCTCTGCATTAGAGGTGTAATATCAAATGGGAGTTATGGGATTTAAACATATGAATCTACCCCCACCATTCATGTCCCAATATTTAACCAACCTCCTGAAATAACCCATGATATGTATATCAACTTGTTCATGGGTTGATCCACATTCATTATTCTATATTGGAGAACTACGGGGGAAATGAAATCACAAAGAATGTATTACCCCTACCTCATTTGACGTTTGTTTCCATATCATTCTGTCCCCGAGAGTTCAATAGGTTGACATCATTATTCACATACCAATATTTTTCTTCAAGGATCATTGAAGTAGTTAACATTCCACCAGATTTATTCATTATTTGTTAGATATGAAACTCACAACGAGTACATTAGATAATTTCCCATGGTCATATTGTCAACATCACAATGCATTAGCTAATTAAAAAGGGAACACTTCACACTGTTTATATTAAGATGCAACATTGATTCATTAGGCTTCATATTAATGACACATTAATGGACTTCCTTTAATAAGCATCATCGTCACCACATCACCACACTGTTGTTCCACCATCCTCGGCTCAACACTTGATAAAATAATTAACACAACTTTAATGGATATTTAATTATTTTTTGAAATGTCAAAAAAATAAATTTTCTGTCTGACCATTGTCGGTCGAAATTAATCCCTTTGTTGTAAAATCATATTGTTTCGAGTTCAACAGTGCCCTATAATATAATATCCAATCCCTGGATCAATTTTTTTAAAAAAACATGCTCATAGGATTACATAAGTGATCATAAAAAATGTTCAAAATAGTGCTCTGGGCTCGCCGAGCCTCAAAATCACATTCCATCAAAGTATGCATTCTCAAAAACAATTTCATATAATTTATAACAATTTATATATAAAATTCATGAAATTAATAGTGGGGAAAGTAAAGAAGATAAAAAAAAAAGAGATTCGATAAGAAACTAAATTCACAGTAGCGGGTAATCCATGCTTCAACCCATTTCCTCACCTAGGGTTTCCTTCTTGACACCACCTGCATAAACTAATGTATCTCGCCACTCTGGGAGTCAACTACTACCACCACTATTTGGTGTACCCACCCCACATCTTAAAACATCCATTTAGTCTCATATAACATCGAAAATAGTAATAAACAACAAGGTAACTTCACTCTTGGCCCAAACTAAGGCATTATACCTTCACATGAAATGTGCTCTCAGAACTCCATGTATAAGGCCCTTGGGAATTTATGTTCAAAATGGTAACTCAGAACCCTAGAATCCATTATCTTATATCAAAAATCCAATTATATAATCAATATTGAATTAATAGAGTAATTATTAGTGTGTTTCAACCACGGTAATCCTAAACTGCAAGCTATCATAGCTCCAAAAATTATTTAAACAAATAATTTGACATGCCTTAAACAATAGGAACCCACATGAATTAGTTTTAACAACCTAATCAAATAGGCATGCATGTGTACATCAATTTCATTAAAATAAAACTATAAAAAACAACTAGAATCATTTAAATGAATTATTATATGTATCCATTTAATTATAAATTAATTTTGTCTTTAAGTTCTTTACCTATTCGTTCACGGAAAAGATGCAAAAAAGTAAAATATAGACTTCACAATATCTAGAAAATCAAGAGTCAAACTATTATCACTATGAAAAGAAATAAAAATTTATTGACCCAATTATTTTAATCCCTTTCATGTATATAATTAGTTCAATTCCATTGCGATCCAATGCGATAAAAAATTTCATCTCTATACATTCATGTTAACGATTAGAGATTCCATGAATCCCCTTTTTCAATGTGTATCCAAAGTTCGTCACATGATAATGGATCCATGAAATAGTTTAGATCACCTTCCACAAAACAACTGCATCCAAATGAGGATGTTACAACACAACTGCATCAACAATAACCCAAATAAACTACCTTAGAATAATGGATTACAAAAACTGTTGCATGAAAAATGGAAATGTTAGAAAAAATATCAATTAATACCAAAAATGGTATGTATAACTTACCTCGTATATAGTATGGATCAATAAAAAATTTTCTAAACCGATCCAGAATGTAGGAATCCCAAAACATTGAAGAGGGAGGAGTATGGGTCGTCTAGGGTTGAGAGGGAGTGTGTTCAAGATGTTGGATTGAGAAACATGAGGGTCATGTTGTCTTTAAAACACCCAAATATGGGGAACTACACAACATGTACCACATCATCAAATATTGTACCTCCTCAAGGTGACTTACAGCAATAAACATGTCACCTTGTAGCTGTGTTTTTTTTCCTAAAACGTGAATGGTAAAATTCGTGTCCCCCTTGTTCATGTCATGTACCCCTTATTTGAATCTTCTCGTGACCAAACTCTTTAAGAGTTCATCTCACCATTCTCCAAGCACCTCGGACTATGGAATCATTCTATCTTTGATCCACAAGGATCCTAGAACTTATAGCTCGTGAATCCTTGAAATAATTTTAGAAATGTATCTTGAGTTATTCTCATGAATCATTAGTAAAAAATAGTTTCATAAAAACATTAGTTCATGATATGTGGAAGACAAAAAATATGTCTTGAGCTTTGTCTTCCTTAGTTGAGTATATTTAGGTCATTTTTTGAAATTAGATTTAACTCAATATGTGAATATCCTATTAGGTATATCCCCTACTACTTCAATCTATGATTCTATCTCTTTTTCATGAGGTAAACTTCTTCACTTTTATCAACAACAGTAGTTGGATTATGCATGTGCATCGGGATATCCTAAATTTAATTTAAAAATTTTGTAAAACTCACTACCATTCATTGTACTGAGAATTTAAGACAAAATAATTAAAATAGAAATCGATATCAACATAAATAATATAGTCGTTAGAATAATCTTATTCAAAATGATACTCTTGTGAAATAGTGGTGGTTTTATTGGTATGGGGTGTCATATGTCCGGTTGTGTGTTAATTTTAGTAGTATGTAATTTTTTTACATTTCCAATTTTCATGACTGGAAATATCTTAGCTGTTGGTGAGTCATCCTTCTAGTAGTGACTCATATTGTGGTAGGTTAGGCTAGTGATGTCTAATACATTACCAAAATTATACTCTATCATATTCTCATGGACGACGGTGTGACATTTGTGATGGTGTCTCATACAAATCCAAATTTATAACTTGAAGGTGACTCATCTACAATATTGTCATACGTGATGGTCACTCATTTCAATAAATTTCCATTATTCTATGTTGATGGTGAGATGTGTCTGGCAGTGTATCAAGTTTGTGGTGACTCAGACTTAGCCAATTTTATGAAATATCTCAAAATATATGATATTTTGAGAAAATATTGAACATCCACAATAACAATATAATAAGGATATTGTGATCATTAAAACCATGAGTTTATTAGAATCACTCTTTCTCTAATCATAAATAATGGTATCAAATGTAAACAAGGGATGGTACCAGCAATAACATAACGCATGATATGAATGTAATTTTTATGAAAAATCAAGACATATCATTCCCATTGAATCAATGATAAATAAAGAAAATTATTTTATCAAAAATAAATATATTATCATAATTATACCCCTTAATAGATTATCAAATAAGTATACCATGATAGGAATAAACCAATAGGTGTAGGAGAAATGAATAAATATAATCCGAAAATTTTCATTGAAATCCATTCAAAAAAATTCTATCCAAAAAAAATAAATACAAAACTTGTTAATTGAAAAAATAACATAAATGATAGAAAATATAGACCACCAACACTGTTATGGTTGGGCCGATAGATCCACCAATTAATTTCCTTTGTCCTAGATTTTCTTGAAATATGATGTAGAATGTGCCATATTCGGGATTATAGCAACATCATGAAGAAGAAGCTCCTCTACTACAACAACAACAATACTTTTGTCCCAAATAATAATTATGCTAAAGGGGGAATGGTTGATATATGGCCTGAAAATGTGTTATTTGATATCAGGTCACTCATAGTCTGAATGACAGTTTTGTAGTAATATTAATGGATTCATAATCCAAAAAATCCATGCCATGCGCATTGAGAAATTGTTTTCATGAGGATGATGAAGTCCATGATAATTCGGTCACCTCTATTCATGAAACTAAATAAATAAACTTTTTCTTCAATAAATCATTTAACAACTAGAGTTGTTTATTTTAATTGTTAGGCATATTCCATAAAATATTTAGTATCCATTGGAATTCACAATTTTTATCCTAAAAATTGGATGTTAGCTTCCATTTTATAATTTTTATATTTAATAGAGAGATATAAAATATTTTATTTCTTATTTTTATTTCAATTGTATTTTTTATCCTGGTGATATGAGTTAATAAACATAAGACCATGTTCAATATTATATTTAATTTGAATCAATGTTTCATAGGGTTGGTTAGGCATAACCCTTGAAGAAATAGCAGGGGTAGTTGACCACTCTTCTCTGATCATAGATCTGATCAACTCCTCATCAATCATTGTAGGAGGAGTAGAAGAAGAAATAGTTGAATCAAATGACACATATTCAAGACTCATAATAATACAATCCAAATAATTTTAAAAGAATATTGCATCTCCTCAATAATATATTTTACTAATTCTCGCTCTATACTAATACTATTATTTTCCATATCAACCTCATGAATGTGATGAACTATCTTAGTTTCATTGTGGTAAATGATAAAATCAAACAAATATAGGGAATAATTTTAACTATATTTTGTAAAAAGTGGTGCTTCACTCTTCAAACACATACAAAAATCTGAAATCATATTTTCACCAGAGGAATCTATGTCATTTAAAATGACTTCGACAAATGGTATAATAGTAATTAGAGTATAAGTTCACATGAATGATGTTTAACTGTGGATAATTTCATTAATAACCCATAAAAATATATTTGACCTATAAAATATCCCTTAGTATGTCATTCATTTTTAACCGTACATACATTATACATTGATGGACTCCTATTTAATGAATCCACTTAATATATTATAGGATCAATCCAAAAATTTGAAATATTTGTAACAAAAGGTACATCATCTACATATACAAGGGTATTCTAGATAATAGTAGGAGTATCAATATTCGAAGAAGCAACATTCGATTCAATAACAGATAGTTCAATATTTACGAGAGATTCATCTTTAGGATCATCATTTTTCAATATTCCTTTATTCTTGCCAACAACATTAGATGAAAGTTATACTTGGATGACAACATGAAGATCATTATTATCCCTATCAACTATTTGTACATCAATACCTAACTTAGAAGAAGGCTACTCATTCTTATTTTTCCAAAACCACATGTTTCTCGATAACAAAAATCATAGACTTCTTCTCAACCATAGGAGATTCAGATACAGTTTACCATCAATATAATAGCATGATTAAACAGAAGGAAATTGTTAAAGAATTTAATAATATGGCAATTTCTTTCCCTTTACATGGTCTTTTTTTAAGAATGAAAAATCAACTTATTCTAGTAGAATAGGTGTCTCTATAGATAAACTAGGAGTATAAATATGTGAATGAATCTCCACATTTGTCATTGTTATTCTACCAAATGAACCATTACGGTTACAATCATCATAATTATAATTTTTGGCATCATTTCTATTTCCATTATCATTTTAAATATCTTATCATTTTTCTTACTCCTAATCATCATTATTATTTCCAGCAACATTTGTTGATGTAGAACTTTTGTATTTTTCCTCTCCATAGAACTCATCCTCATATTCTTTACTTATCACCTGTGTTTATCACATAGGAAGACTCCTAGGAGGTATATGAGATCAAAATATAATGGGATTAGATTTGGGGGACATATAAATGTATTCCCCTCATAAAAAAGATATGACTCTATCTCAACTCTAGAGGAAACCACATATTGTTCATAACAATTCTCCACAACTTCATATGGTTCTATACGAGGGTCGACAAGATCCCTTGGCCTTTTAGGATGACCTACAAGGTTAAAATTCATATACCTTTTCTCATTATTTTTTTCCAACTGTTTCTTCTAGGGGTTCTAGATAATTCTCATCCTGGAACATAATGATTTTGAAATGAAAAACAACCTTAGTCAACAAATTTTTCATAAACATCTGAGAAAAATACTTCTTTTATTTTACATGGATGAAATATGATTTGGGTAAATTAAAGAGATGGATCTTTAGTATGGTTCAATCAGCTAACAAAAATGAACCAAGAGATATTTCCACAATTTCATCTTCTATCCAATTTTCCTAAGACATAAAAATTATGCATAATTATATCATATGATAGAAAAATATATTTTTTGTGGAATAGAATGTGTTGAATTATTTTGAAGTGATTCCAAAACAATCTAAACAACTACAAGTAAACGTGTATTCGAGATGTTATATCACCTATTAACTTGTAATGTTATTCTTCATAAAAAAATCATCTTCATCACGAATGGTTCCTTCATATACATGAAATTCACATTCAGAAGTGACAATTATACAGTCAGCCCACTACCTTGGAGAAAAAATGATCTCATGACACCTAAATTTTATTTGTATCCTATAATCTTAAATATCCTATGAAAACACTATGTTCTAATAAAATATATATACTAACCTAGGGATGAGGGGTCTCTCAATTTAAGAGAACTAGTAAAACCAGCCTTTGTTTTGAATTAATTCTAGAACTGAAGACTTACATGAAACAACCATTTGGAATAAAATTAAATTTTATCTATAAAAATACTTACTGAAGTATTGATGTGATATGGTTTAACTGGAGCTAGAATAATCAGTTATCTCTTTTACTTTTCGGTTGGTCTTGATTCTTCTATAAGAAGAATTAGAGATTTCTTCACTCTAGCTATTCAAATTGGTTCTGTAATCATGGTCAAATGTGATGATTGAATGTTTTTAGAGAAGAACAGTTTCCCAAGCCTTGAGAGACAAATTCATGAGAGTAGAAGTGTGTTGGAATTATAATTCTATCAAACTTATATAATTTGGGATTTTTGTATTGGAAATATTAAAATAATACTTGATGTAAAAAATGAATCTATAAAAATACATGTATTAAGATATAGATATAATCTGTAAAAATATAAAAATTGATGCTTTAGAAATTATAGAATGAAAAATTCATAGAATAATGAATCCATGAATGTTAGAAGCCAATGATGTGTTGCATAAATAGGGTGGCAATCCAACAGGGCCACAACAACAATAGTGAGACAATACATCTGTGTTTCATACCCAATGGTGTGTCATACAAATAGTGTGTCACCCAATGGTGTGTCACCCAATTAATTGTCATACCCAATAGTGTGTCAAATCAATGGTTTTCGACCCAACAGTGTGTTATATCCAATTGTGTGTCATGCTAGTAGTGTGATATAACAACAATTAAGCTGAATCACATTTAATCATTCCTTGTTCATGCTGGATATAGTTTACTCTATAAAATTTAATGGCATAGTAAAAATTTCTACAAACTATTTTTTGTGCCGATAAAATTACTAAATATATCATTCATTTGAAAATGATCTCTCAAAATGTGATGTATTTTATAATTGTTCTTTATTTACAACGTGATACTTGATTCCTATAAATATTTTCTTCCACTTGGGTGGTCACAATTTATAGGGACATTTCATAATTGATATACCTTGTCTCGTAATGCGTGATCTATTTACAAAATTCATGCACAAAAACTACCAGCGACTATGTACTCATCTTTAGAAATTGACAATACAACATAATTTTGTTTCATACTACATCACAAATATAGATGCTTTCCGAAAAAAGTGACACATTATTGAGGTTATTTTTCTATCTAATATCCACCAAAATCATCATCAAAATAAGTTAATAGATCAAAATATTGTCATATAGGGTAAAAAATCCTTAATTGGTTCAATACATGAGGTATTTGAATATTTTTTTATGAAAATTTATGTGCGACTCTATAGGATGTTCTTGAAAATGAGGACACATACACACATTAAGCATTATGTCAGGCCAAATAGTTGTCATGTAGAGAAGGAAACTGGTCATAACAATGTAAATAGTTTCATCCAATGGTTTCGGAGAATTATCACGATCCAATATACATGTAGTGGTCAAAGGAGTACGACTATGTTTAATGGTATTCATGTTAAAAAAAGTAACATATCATTTGAATATTTAATTTTATTTAATGTTATTCATACATTATTTGGAAAATTTTGAAATCAATGAATGTACTGATGTTCATCCATTAAACTCATTTCAATCTCAGTTTTCATCTTGATAAAAAACCTATACCTATATAATCTCTTAAAGATACAAATATAATATCATCAACATATATTTTTGCTACTAAGACATCATTTGAAATTAGTTTTATGAAAAATGTTGTATCAGCTATACCATTTGAGAATCCTTTTGAAATACTAAAATTTTTGAGCCTAACATACGAAGCTCTAGGAGCTAATTTCAATCCATTTAAAAAAATTAATTTCAAAAAATGTTTTGGAAAAAGTGGATTTCAAAAACTAGGTGGTTGTTAAAAACATAATAAACTATAATATAATTCAAAAATAATTCCTTGGAATCGATTAGATATTGTTTGAAATATATATGTGATTAATGGAAAACTAGATTTTTATGTATTTGTGTTTAGCAACTTGTGCAACAGTTTATTCATATTCCATTTCTTATTCGTGACTAAAACATTGTAAAACTATTCTATCATTATTTCTTTCTATAGTTCCTAACTCATCAACCATGCTTCAAAATAACCACTTAGTTCCAATAGTCGTGGTTTCCTTGGGACTATCTACAACTTCCCATACAATGTTTCCATAAAATTTAATTGGTACTTCATTCACTACTATTATTGAAAACTCATCATTAATGTCTTCATTGATGTTCTTGGGTTTTATATGAGACATGAAATTTTGATGTACAACATTATTTTTTAGAGAATATCTTGTTGGTTTACATATATCTATATGTAATTAAACAACATATTTTGGATGGTACATAAGATTTATACTAGCTGTTTAGAAATTAGGTTTAGTTACTTTATGTTATAAAATTTCATGTTATGGATCATTTATAAATTAATCATAAATAGTTTTTTATATTTTTTTGACATATGAAACAAATGTTTATAATTTTAGTTTAGAGTTTGTAAATCATCCTCAATGAATTATAGGGATGACTTAGGCTCACCAGTATAAATCTAATCTTATTTGAAATGAAATTATTCTTCAACAACTTTGTTCTTTTTATGGAAAACATTATAGGCTTTATAAGAGGTTGAATTACCTTGGAAAAATCCATCAGCACTTTTGGAAACAAACGTTTCCAAATTATCATAAGTGTTAATAATAAATACTTTGCAGCCAAAAAATATAATGTAATTAACATTAGTCATCCTATTATTATATTAATAATCCATGGGCTACATTAGGATATGCCTGATCCATTATATAATGATAATATAGCTCATTATAATGACAACATATTCCCAAAAATAAATAGGTAGTTCATACCAATTAATCATGGTCTCAGATCTATCATTTAAATGTATATTTCACCTTGAAACAACTCCTTTATGTAGTGGGGTTCTTAGAGAATATATGTTTTTAGTTTAGCCATTTTATTAGTAAAAGGATTCAAAATCCTGATTCTTAATATTACATCCATGATCACTTATTATATTCTTAATTCATACCATTTAAATTTTATATAAAACTAGCATACATGGTGATATAATTTAGTGGTTTTTTTTGAGTGAAAGAGAATACCCAAGTATTCGTAGAGAAATTAACTACAAGAAATTAAACACGGTGCCTCCCATTTATACATGAAACTATATAATGTCCAAATAAATCAATGTTACCCAACAATAGATGTTTTGATGTTGGCACTTATTTATTTGATTTAGGTGAAAATTTTCGATGCTTTCATTTTTATGTAGGGTTAAAAATATTATTTGTTTTCTCTAGTCTATGATGATCCCTAACTAATAGTTTCATCGTAAAAATCCTAGGAATGTGGATATTGTGGTGACCAAGTCTCCAATTACATTACTAGGAGTTTTTTTCAATTATTCTAAAGTAATAAGGATTTTATAAAAGTAGAGTGTTTAATTAAACATAATTAACCTTATCATTTCTTAAATAATTAAAAATAAAATATTTTTTGGAAAAAAAATTCAAGAATCATTTTCATACCTAACATAAAAACTATCATCACATAACAATGAGATAATAAGAATATTATATTTTAATCAAAACAAAATTAAAATTTTTGAAATCAAAATTGAGTTATGGTTATCGATTTTTTAAAGGCTAAAAATTTTTCTTTTATCACTGTTACAAAAGGTGACACAACCACCATCATGTTTAATAAGGATCCTAAAGCCTGAGTAATTTCCTGTAATTAGTCTTGAAAATCTATTTTCTAAATTCCATCCAATTTTAATGGATGTCTTCAAACATGTTTCGTATAACACAAAATTCAAATAAAAAAGGACTTTGTCAACTAATTTTTTTGGGTTTAGAAATGTTAATAATTATAGACTTGGGAACCCTGAAATTGACAATCAGTTTCCTATAAATATATTGATGATTTTATTAAATAAAAAATTTATTTCTCACTTTATAGAAATAATTTGCTGAAAACGATTTTATTTTGGTCGTAGTAATAAAAGTACATTTTGTTACTCCCCTCTATCCTGGTTAGTATACAATTCAGGTAACATATATATGTTAAAACTACATACCCAAAACTTATATAAATGTATCTCTACCATAGGTATTTTTTATATTCCCATTTTTAAATTTTCATTTCAATGTTTAAGTTTTGTATTTTCTCTTAATAGTAGATCATTATTCGCTCTTAAAAAACCTTTTATTTTTTCTATTCACATCCAAATCATATTGAATTTTGAGAATTTTATACTGATCTTATTATTCTTTACACATATCTTATAAAATATTTCAATATTTAAAACATTATACCATAGAAATTCCCTCATCACTATATTTATTTTTATAATTTTGAAAATCATAGGTAAAATAGACAATAGGTACATTAGGAAAAGAACATATATCAGGTGCCATAGAAATTTTGGTCATGAAGCACATGTTTTCTCTATCTGACATATCCACATGTGAGGAATCTAAATTGCTTGATATTTCTTCAAAAGAACTCCATGTGGTTTTCATATACTTATTTCATGTTCTATCCTTTTATACATACTTCTTTTCATGTTTTAATTTTGGATAGTCTTCTTTTACATGTGCTTTCCCCATTCACTCATAGAAGACAACCACATTCTTATCTATCTTCTAACCTTTAATCCAAGTCCTTTTTTATTGATATTTTCCTTAAACTTTTGGCTCCCAAAAAACATACTATTCAAATATAATTTTATAAATATCTACCTTGTTTGAGCCATCTACTCTTCACTATCTCGAGTGGATTCCTAGTCATGTGAAATTAAATCTTTACCATTCTATTTGTTTTCTCTCTATTTAGATGTATTAGTTTTGAAGGCTTCTGATTTTATTTTAGGTTCATTATCTTATTCTTTGTATACCATTACATACTGTTTAGACATTTCTAGCTTACCATTAATCACTTTTATTGGGAACATTCTAATATCACATGGCTCTATGATGGATATGGATGTGCCTATCAAAATTTTAGGTAGACATCAGATTTGTCAAATAATCTAATCCATGTGAGATAAAGGATTTCCAACCATTATCATTGTGTTTAAAATCACATTGAATAAGAGATACATGCCATATATAGGTTCATCAGACATTATATTAAAAGTATCATAGTTAATATTATATGTGTTAACGCGCATCTCTTTGATATTTAAAAAACGATATAGGGAAACAAACAACATATCCCAAATTTCATAAGTAGTTGTACTTGAATAAATTATTTTAAACACTTCATATCCTAGTGAATATTAAATTGAATTCATTTCATTACAATTATTTTTAAAAGCTATTTTTGGAGAATCATCCACGCCATTCCTAGTAGTAACACATATAATATATTCATATTCTAAAGGATAAAAAATATCAAAACCCATAATTTCAATATATATTATCATCTTAATTTTCCATTGAGTATAGTTATTTTCTCTTAAAAAAGAGAGTTAGGTTAGTATGTGAACCTTCTTGATGAATATCCTTTGAATGAAATAAAATTAGAAATTACTTAAACTTAATGTCATTAATTTTTAACAAAAAATAAGAATTTAAATTATTTGAAAACATTAATGCCAATGAAAATGAACGTTTGATTTCAAATGTGGGTCCGAGTGAGTATATCTAGAGGTGGTATAATTGAGTACCCAATAGAAAATTGTACTTAAAATGGATTAATTTAAAACCCCATAATTAATTTAATATGTCATAGATAATCAAAATAAAATATCATTATAAGATATATTATTTTATGATTTATTAATTATTGATTAGTTCTAGGGTATGTAATATAGAATATTATTTAATCCATTAAAATCATTTCCTCAATTAAAATATTATTAAAACTATAATGAAGATTAAATATCAATTTTTTAGTTTTATATGTTGTTTATAATAATTTAATGTTTTAATGATGTTATAATGAAGACAAAAACACACAATGGAAATTTAAATCAATAAGTTCAGTTTCAAATGGAGACTTAATCCAACCACATGGTGATCACCAGAAACCATTAATATTATTTATATAAACAGATTTATCAACATTATATATCATGTTTTATAATAATTCACCACTACCCATGTCACAAATGACATCTTCTATAGTTATACATGGGAGTGTAAACAAAACCGGCCACATAGGTTCACTACAAAATTTACCATGGGAAAATTCAAAAGGTGTTCAGAATATATATATGTATTATCTAGTTTAATATAGAAGACAATGTGTATATATAAAATAGTGTAAAACACACACTGATCATAATATAAAAATAATGAAAAAATAAGAAATCTAAAAGTATGAAAGGAGATAGATTCTCATATTGTTATCCATTGCATCTCATAACACCATGAATGTGTATGGAAAATAAATCTCGAGTCAGGATCTTGATAATTTTGTAAAATAGTGTTTTGTAGACACTTTAGTTTTTTATAGTTAGAATGAAACATATCAGTATTTATATTTTTCTTCTTCATATATGTGGGTATTTATGTATGTTCTTATAATCTGGTTTAGCTCTATATGTGAATATATTATCGTGTATATCAATTACTGCTTATCTTCACGATTCTCTCCATTTTTCATGAGGGAGTATTCTTCACTTTTATCAGTAAGACAATGAATAATATCTACATCAATCCAGATATCATGCATTGTCCAATATCATGTCTTAAAATCTCATTAATATTTGTTTTGAAAATTTATGATACCGTAATTAAATAATAAATTAGTTTAACTTCAATAATTTATCCTTTATACTAAACTAATTAAACAATACATGTCTGAGAAATATTAGTGATGTCCATGGTTTGGCAGTGTCTTATGTCTAGGAGTATCTTAACTCTGGTAGTGATTTATGTATGGAGGTGTCCTACATTCGGTGATATGTTAATTTTTTTTACTTTTCCAAATTTCATGTCCTGTTTTATATGAGATAATAGTAATTAATCCTTCTAATGTTGACCTATCTGGTTGTAAGTATGGCTGGAAGTGTCTTATATATTACCAAAACTATACTCTTATAATGTCTTTGGGATAATAATATGACAATTTAGACAGTGTCTCATACTATGAATTTTTTTATCTTGGTGGTGACTCATCTACAACGGTGTCATAAGTAAATGTAATTCATTTCATGACTCTTTATTTTTTCATTTGTTTATGGTGATACATGTATGGGTGTATCATATGATGGTATTTAGTCTGACGTAGCCAATTTAATCACCTATCTAAATATATATATATATATATATATATATATTACTTAATTAAAATCAATAAATTCATTATAATCATTAGAATCGTGATTTTGTGATCATTAAAACAAGGAAGTAAACAAGATTTATAAAATTCATTTCCACTATTGGGCATTTTATGTTCTCCTTGATATGTTATTAATGGTATGAATTAGTTCATATATACAAATAGAACCTCATTTTAGAAAATAAATTCTTCGGATCTACAATATATCTTATCATGAAAAACTAAATCCAATCTATACGCAGAATATTATAAAATTATATAATCGGTATGAAAATATGGTATTCATGGAACACCCTTCAAAATTTGATTTTAGAAAGGTATTTATAAATTATATGTTTATTAATAGTACCCATGCACGTTTTTACTAAAAGTAATGAGTGTACTTTATGAGTTGAAATTCCCATCTTAGTGGTGAATTTATAAAAATTAAAAAATTATATAAACCCAAAATTAATCAAGATATTATCATAATTTAAATAACCATGTAATGTAACTATTAACACGCCAATTGATAGCCCAACATCTACTGGTGTAGTTTTTATAAATTTCACCACAATTACCTTCTTATAATTTAGTTTCTTTATATTATTTGTAGTCTTCTTTAGACGTTCGTATGCATAATTATCCATTACATTATATTTTAAATACCGTACTTTTTATCAAAATTGGTCTTACCATAGAAATATACATTTCTCTTCAATCACAAGTCATATAACAAAACATAAAACATTAGAATCATGTACTATATTTCATAATCATTCTTCATTATACTTTTTACCACACCTATCAAAATGTGAAAACATTTATTTTGAAACCTTCGTGTTCCCATAAAATATTATTTTCCATTTCCGACCAAGTGGACTTTGTTTATTATTATTTTTAAATCTCATAATCAGATCTAAACATCATTTCAGCCTTCTATGAACATCAGAAGAAATTATCTTTATATTTTATTTCATGTGAATCCTTTTCAATTTGATATATTGGATTCAATCCTGAATAAAACACAATAGTTTCACTATTAAGATATGGATAATATTGAGTAAATAACTTTAAAATTTGGTAAATAATTCATCATTTATAGACACAAAATATTCCTTATATTTCCCAAATTCCATTAATTTATATTCCAACCTATTTTGAAAAACAATATAAAAAAATTACTAGTGAAAATTTCTTTATTTTTATCCCATCCCATGTAATCAACATCTATTTTTTCTCTCATATTCATAACCAATAACCATAATTTATAATATTCACCTGCAAAAGAGTATATATAAATAGTCACCTTTTGATGATTCCAATAACTCATGACATTTAATATGTTTCCCACCGTTTTAATTTAAATTTTAAAAACCATTATAATTGATAATCCACAAACATTTTGAGGGACATGTATCCAAAAAATTATATATTATCATCATGTTACGCTATGGTAGTTCAATTTTATCTCTAGAATATGTACCACCACAATTTATAGCCTATGTTAGTAGAACCATAACATTAACATACCACACATTTCTAATTCAATCAAATCAGCGTATTTGATTTGGAAGGATATTTTTCACTTAGATTCTTCTTATGTCATCTTTTTCTTCCACTGGTCATCCACCTCCTCTACATCGGCCTTTTACTGATCAACAAAATCTGCCTCATAGGCCTCAATCACATGTTATCATGGTGTTTGTCTGGGTCACATATCTAAAATGTAATCAAAGAATGCCTATGTCTAAGTAGTGTAGAGGACCAGTTGTAAATATTTTTTAGCTTAAACTTTTTAATTATTTTGAATTCACAAAAACATATATATGACACCTAAGAAAACACTTCATCATAACCCATGTCCATTTCCTAGGGTCTCAATCCTTCAATCAATGTAGCCTCACCTGGCCATTTGGTGGGTCCAGAGTCCATGAATCATATCCCGAGGTGGCGTAAGATCTCGTGTCCAGGATTGTCTTCCCTGGCCTATTTCACGCACCCAGATTTTCTAACATTGTTTCCATACCATCCCATGCATTCCTCATAATTCCTAACCCTAGAGAGCATCCTATCTATCACCCAACACGTCTGATACCATTCTGTCTTGTCACACCTTAAATAATATGAGGGAAGGGACATCAAACCACTAGACCCTTCCTTCTTCATGTTGAAGAAGAGATAATGACCCCCCAAGTCCCACCACCAATAGGCCCTGAAGGGGTGACTGAAACCAATGGTATCTAATCACACATTATATAGAAGAAATTACCATTTCTATTTAGTAGGATCAAGTGATATGATGGTAAAGCCCAAAATACTCCAAAAATGAAGGAACAAGTAAAGTGAATCCAACAATACATTCCCTTTTTCATGTTCCAAATAATGTTTTACAATGTAAAATAAAACTCCGAACAGAAGTACCAAATAAAAAGAAAATCAGCCACATCAACGGTCTGAGTGTTCGAACTTGTGTGGTCTCCCACGGTCCCTAAAGACCTCTTGGAAGCCTGAATTTTTTTTATAATAATTGGATGTGTATACATTTATGATCAGTAGGGATAACCAATAGGTCTTGTACACAAGTGTGGAGGAATTATAATGCGACATTATAAAAGGGGATAACCAAAGAAACTAGAAAGGAAACTATCCATCCAATCCTCATCGAGGCACACTCCCCAAAGAATGCAAGTCATGTAAAGTAATAGTAATTACACATCGATGTTTGGGTACCATGCCACAATTTCCCACTGGTTATTGACGATATCATACTCATCATACCTCCTTCACCATTTTCACTGCATTCCCACTACCACCCCAACAACAACTTTTTGTGGCACCAAAACCTGTCATCTGTTTCGTAGAAACCTAGGACACAACAACAACCACCACACCTGAATACACCTGGGATATAAAAATCTTCTGCCATGCACAATGACACATGGTCCTCATCTCGAAGAAACTTTGGAAACAAACTGCCTGCACACACATGGTACAACCACCTCAATGTACCCCACACAAAGTGTACTGGGATAAAATGGACCTCATGCCATCACATCCAGCCCAAAAAGTATTGGGATACTCGATACAGGGTGCAATAAAGGAGCTAATAACCAGACACACATATGAGTGTTTGGAAAAATACCCTCCCCCATGAAATGGGGGTGTTTGGCCGGAAGTGATCAACTTGTGTTGGGCTCGAATAACAAACATAAGGAATTATATATATATATAGGTAAACAATCAATAATCCCATCCCAGGGTTTCCAAAACCGTCCCATCCACAAACCCCCTGGTTACAATTCATGCATAAAAAGAACAACAGCCACAACCAAGTCATAAATAATTACAAGAAAACAATTCCCCATTGAACACATTCATGATATCTAATTCATGTGATTCCATTTAAATAATTCTTCACTAATGGGAAAAAATGGCATAGCCCCAACCCAAGGAAAAGTAACCATGTAGTAAATTTATCATTCACACTCGGTCCTCTTGTAATGTCATAACAAAAAAGTGATCCATGAGGTCCCTCGAAATACTAGATCTAAAACAAGCCCCAACATTTTTCCCCACACAACCCCAAATCAACATACTAACTAATTCACAATAGGGGATCTCATTGCCATCCATGTCACATCAAAAGCATCAAGCAGAACAACCACACACATCACCAAAGCTATTCATGGGGGACTTCAGATTTAAACACATCATTCATTTTGTTCCGTCTTTTTGTTTGGTTAACAGGAGTTACAACACAAGGATTTTTATTCACTGAAAATCCCTTTAATCAACCAAGTTTACATGATTTACTAGTTTCCATGTTACATCCATTCAATCATATAATTATCCATATAAAATAGGTTCATCAGTGAACAAGAAAGTACAATTAATGGCAACAATTTTCTATGGACATAAGCCCATACAATTCAGAACATAATAGCTACGATAAACGGGTAAAACGAAACAATAAAACTCAAACAATCATTCATTAAAAACCCATTTATTAAATTATCTAATGTATGGATTCATCAATCCTCTTAAGAACATAATCTTGTCTACACAGAATGATATATAGAAAAGAGAGATGATGGAAAAACTCCACTTGGATTTTCAACGATCAAATTTTTTCTCCACACGCCATGAACTGGGGATGTGCGACTATCATGGGAACAAAATCGAAGACTCCATGAGTGATTTGGAAAGGCTCCAGCATAGGCGCATCAATATCCTCATGATAGGGGATTCCAAATTCTCTATGGAATGGAAAAGGGAAAGGCCAATAAGAAGAAATAATCTGTGTTTGATAGAAGGACATATCATGCAGTTACTAGATATGAGATCTTCAATGGCCTTAAAAGAGGATCATGGTTTCAACATTTTTTTGGACAATTATACATGATAAAATTAATGGTTATTTAATATTTCACATTGGAGTGGTGGCCATAATAGTTGTGTCACCTGCCTTCACAAAGATGAGGGGAAGGAAAACAAACTGCCAGACCCTTCCTTATTCATGTTGAATGAGAGATAATCACCACCGAGTCCCACCTTCAGTAGGTCCTGTAGTAATAACAAGAACAAAGGGTTTATAATCACACATAATATATAAGGAATTACACTTTTATAGAAAAATATCGGTAGATATAATGATAAATCTCAAACATCTCCAAAATATAAAAGCAAAAAAAATCCAAAACCTTTTTCCACATGCATGTTTAAAATAATGTGCTTCAAAGTAAAAGAAAAGTCCAAAGGAAAGTACAAAAATAAAAGAATACAACAACATCAATCGTCCCAACATATGAGATCATATGACCCCGCAGGACCCTATATGTCCTTTTGAAAATGAGAAAGCTATTTCTATATACATAGGATGAGAATATAGGTATACTCAGCCAGGAAATCAAAAATATCTTATCCACAAGTGGGGAGGCATTCTGATGCCTTGTGAGAAAGTATATGTAGCTAGAACACCTAGTAAGGGATACTACCCACCCAGACTCCCCATGGTACACTCAACAATAACATTATTCGGGTAATTTAATAGTTAAAGAACATTGATATTTGGGTACCCCTAACTTCTTTCCCAGTGGTTATTGAAGACATCCTACACTTCAGACCTCCCCCGTATTTTCACTACATTCCCACTGTCACCCCATGAACAACCCTATGGGCCTACCCAAACATGCATCCCACCCACAAACACAAGGTCCAACACAATAATATGTAACCACACCTATAGAAACCTGAGTTATAACAACCATATGTTACCACGCTTGTAGACAATTGGGACAGAACAACAACTACAACACCCAAAGACTCCTGGGCCTCATCCTGATGACATTTGGGAAACAAACCAGCCCACCCAATCCTCTTCCAACCACCAAAACATATGATTCCTGAATAATATTGGTCTAAAATGGATCTCAGGCTGTCATAGACTGCCCGAAGAGTCTTGGGATACCTTGGAGATAGAACAGAAAAATATCTTATAACTAGCCACTTGTTGGTGTGTTGGGAAATCACCCTCCCACATGAGATGGGGGTGTTCAACACAAAGTGGTACTTGTTGGTTTGGTGGATATAAGAAACAAAATAACTAAATATTTACATATAGACAATCAACCACTCACATTAACCTATGGTTTCTGAAACCAGCTGTTACACAAACACACTTATTACAATTCATATCTGCACAAATTCACAGCTTCCGTAGCCAGAGCCCCACCCATTGAACCAATTCTTACAATCATGTTCATGTGATTTATTTAGAATAATTCTCCACTACCATCCAAATAAGATTCATATCCACAACTCAAAACAACTTTGGAGTAAAGAGGAGAATATCAAAACAACAATTTATTTATTCACACCAAGTTATCATGTAATGTCACATCAACAAAAGGGATATGTGAGGTCCCTCAATATACTGGAACCAATACAACCACAAAAATATGTCCCCACATGACCTCCTGTCCACAATCCAACACTTAAATAATAGGGGATCCCATCCCCATCCACCTCACCCCATTAGAATTGAGAAGAACAATTGTGCTTATTAGTAGAACATATCATGGTTGTTCTCTTATTTAACAACACCATTTAACAAGTTATTTCTTTCTGTTTGGTTTACCTGGGTGATCTTACAAGGATTATTATTCATTGGAATCCGTTTAAACAACCTTGTTTATGTGATTAATCTTTTTCCATGTAACAATCATTTAATCAAAAGATTACAATGAAAAAATAGATTAATTAGTGTGTAGTAGAAGACCACCAACATCCAAAATTTCTATTGGGAATAAGATAATACGATTTAAAACATACAAGAAAAGTGAAGATATTACAATATCATCATCATTAAACACACCAATTCAACATAAAAACCCATTAATTATATTTATTAATGTCTTATTTAATCCACTATTGGATGAAACATTATCATTCCTAACCCGCATGATACACAGTAATGAGAGATGAAGGAAACACCTATATGGATGATAAATGATCGATGTTTCTTATGGTGCATAGAGATACCCAACCTGGATGATCAATGAATGATGTTTTTCTCCATCTGCCAAGAAATGGGGATGTGCAACTTGCTGGGGGAGAAATCTGAGGACTCCAAGATTGAGTAGGAATGGCTCCAGCACAAGTTCACCATTAACATTAAGAATTTGGACTCCAAACACATCATGGAATAGAAGTAGGACCAGAAAAGAACCAGAAAGAATCCACATGCGATAAAAAGTGATATCCTTGTGTTGTTGGATATGAAATATTGAATGAATTTAAAGGAAGTTCAGGGTTTCACCATGTGATTGGACTATTACACACATTTGAATTAATTTTTATATAATAATTCTCATCGATGAGGTGTCCATAACAGCTATGACTTAAATGATTTCATTCCATAGGGGAAAATGCATAACAACAACACATAGTTTGGGTCAGTCGATTTTCTCCCCAATCTTGGGGATCTAGAACATAATTTATGGTCATTAAAATGGAATAAAATCACTTTAAGGAGACATTAAACCATAAAGGACGATTTATGAGAAACTGGGGAAATAATCAAAGAAAACAACGATTCATCGCTCAGATGTGGTGTCAATCAGTGACACAAATTGGTGACACCATTTTGAGACCCTGCCACCAACACCTTGCCACCAACATCACTTCCATCACGAATCATTGTTGGTTCCAGGGCACCTCAACACCATAAATCAACAAAGTAATGGACCTGTAGGGTCTGAGCCATTCCATTAGATAACATTCAAACTATTCTCGTCTTTGATAATCAAATGTGAACCTAATAAAAATAGTGGGGTCTGAACAACAACCCTGAATGATAACTCTCATGACCGAACTACCCTAGAATTGTTTGAAAGCCAGAACAAGCCGTGATACCTAGGAACTCTTCTTTATTCTCTATCATCTCAACAACCACAGATTCAGTACCTCTCCTATCCCCCCAATAAACCACACTAACATGTAATGGTCATACTATCTGGTCATATTTATTAGGTAGTCCCTTCTTCCATGTCAAGATACTATTTTTTTGAGCGGCACTGACTTGTTCGCACATGGTTATCCACATCCACATTAATCCATCTTGATTACGGAATAGTTCCCCCACTACACATATTCAAGACTCTTCACACACATTCATATAAAGTGGAAAACATCCCATGTCATAGTTAACATAGTCATGCACTACATCATAATAAAGATTGAAACAAAACAAAACAAAAAACAAAATATATATGGGTACTGGGCGCACATCTGTGCATCCCAATCCCTGGTACTCTCCTCACGAAAACCATGACTCCATAAGAAATGAAACAAGTGAATGGTTCATCCACGGAGAACCTTCTCCTCATGATCTTTGATCCTCAATGGTCTCTCTATAGACATCGCATCATCTTCAATATTTAGATTCTTTTAATTGAGGACGTTTGAATCATCATGTAGATACTGATGGAGCTGAGACACATGGAAGACGACATGCACCTTCAGTAGCAACGGTTGTTTTTCCAGCTGATAAGACACTTTTCCATCCCAGCACAACACCTCGTGTGGCCCGATGAACCTGACAAAAACATACTTCTTTTTCCAAACCTCAGTTCACCATGCCGAGGGGAGACCTTTTAGAACACGTGGTCCCCAACCTCAAAAACCAAGTGTCTCCACTAATGATTGATCTATGACTTATGCAGGTCTTTAGCTTTCTTAATCCTCTCATGTATGAGATGATCATTTTATATGGTGCTCTGAACCAACTCTGTGCCAAAAACACCTACTTCCCCGGCCTATTTACATCCCATGGGTGAGCGACACTATCTCTAGTACAAGGCTTTTAATGGATCCATATCAATGATAGAGTGATACCTATTGTTGTAGGAAAACCCTACCATTAACAATGGTCGTACCCACGATCCTCTGAAGTCCAAAACACATCCTCATAGCATATCCTCTTACCTCTAGATTGTCTACTCTGTCTACCCATCAGTCTGGGGGTGGACATAAATGGGTGCTAAAATCATGTTTCAGTCATTTCCATACTCATTAAGTAAAACAGGTATCCAGATCCGAGTCTATAGATATCATAACTCCATGACACAACACCAACTCATCCATGTACCTCGGTGCAAAGTCATCCAATACACTAATATTTGCGACTTCCTTGAAGTTATCTCATCTCGTCAGGTAGTCCACCACAAACTAGATAAAATCACAACACCCATGAACTCTGAGTACTTCAATGAATAAATCCATAGAGATGTCTTCCACTTCCAATTTGGGTAATCTAAATGTTATAACATTCATCCTAGGATGCAGTGTTCATTCATCGCCTCCTGAAACACCAGTCACTTTTCCAAAAACTATTCCACTTATAGTTTCACACTGGGCCATGAAAACCGACCCTTTAAATCCATGTACATCTTCGAAACTCTTGGGTGTACTTCCAGGGGTGAGTTGTGGAACTAACCACGAACTCATTAGTGCTTTTCCACCATATTTTTGGCCTTGTTTTTATCCTTTTACTTCGACGGATCTCAAATATCCCTTTTGTTGTTGTGACAATACAAGAGAACCGAGTGTGTACGCTTAATTTTCTACTTGGATGCTTTTCCTTCCATTGCATGTGGTTATTCCTGTTATTTTCCTGTTAGTGTAAAATTATTTAAATTGAATCACCTAAATATGATAATAAGAATGTGTTCAATGGATAGTTGTTTTCCAGGAACGAGTTGTGACTTGGTTGTGAACATTGTGCTATTTTTGAATGAATAGTAATGATGGTGTTTGGGTATGGGCTATTTTTGGATCCCTTAGGTTGGGATGTGTTATTTTTGGCCTATATATATAATTTAGTTCTTATGTTTCTTATTGGTGACCCACCTATATTGAGAAATTCGTGTCGAACTCCCTGATTTCATTGGGGATGGTGTTTTTACCAACACTCCTATAAGTGGCTAGTTAATAACTCCTTTTCGACACCATTTCTTGAGTTTCCCATGACTCTTCAGGTAGGCTGTGATGGCATTAGGTCAATTTTAGCCCATGGTTCGTTTGGCAGGGTATGTTGAGTTGGTTGGCCCTGGTGTGTGTGGGATGTTTGTTTCCCATGTGACTTCAGGATAAGGCACAAGTGCCAATGGGTGTGGTGGTAGTTGTTCAAACCCTGGTGTCTTCAAGTGTGATGGTAGTTGTTGTGGACTAGGTGTTTTTGGTTGGTATGTGTGGTTGTGGGGGCCCAAAGGATGTTTTTTGAGTCTTAGTGGAAAAATATTAAAAATGGAGAGAGTGGTCTGATCTATAGGTTGTCTCCAATAACCAGTGGGAATGTGGTGTGGGGTTCCCAGAAAACATCGTGTTATTACTATTACTTTTGTAGAACTGTGGTATTTGTGGAGTGTTTCATTGTGAGGTTTTCGTGTATAGTTTCCCTATTAGGTGCTATGATTATCTCCATTTCTCACGAGGCATTATAATGACTCCCCACATTTGCACTATATATTTGGGTTTTCCATAATCAATATACTTGTATACTCACCCTATGCATATAAATGTTTCTTCAGGTTTCTAGGAAGTCTTCAGGGACCGTGAGGGACCATAGTAGTTCATACGTCAGGACTACTGGGGTGGCGTCTTTTATTTTCATTTGGTATTTACCGTTGGATTTTTCTTGTACATTGTAGCAATTACATTTGAACATGCACATGAGAATGGATTTCAGGTATACTTTACTTCTACCTTAAGTTATGGAGTTTTTTTTCTTTTTACCATCGTATCACCCTATCCTACTAAACTAAAAGGGTAATGCCTTACATATTACTTGTGATTATATGGCATTGGTTCTAGTCAGCACTCTATGAAATATTGAATTTGGGACTCCAGGGTCATTATCTCTCCTTCAACTTTAATAATGAAGGGTATAGAAATTTTATGTCCCATCCCTCATCTTTGTGAACGTGGGTCATTATGGAATGTCATCCAAGATGATGGATGAGATATTAGATGATTTATGGGGTTGGGCACAATGTGTATTAAATGGGATGATAGGAAAATAGTGGTAGAAAATCTTGATATGTGAAATAAGCAACAATATATGAATAGAAATGCATTCATGCAACAAATAATGCATACACACCCAATTCCCTTATAATGTCACTACATCAAAAGGGATCTAAGTGATCCCTCGATGTACTATAACCAAACCAATCCTCAATATATGGCCCTAGATGGACCCATAAAAAAACTACCAACTGCACAATAGCAGATCACATCCCTATAAATCTCACCTCACAAGCATCAATTAGAACAACCTCACACATAACCATTGTAGAGCAAGGGAGTTTTCATATTTAAAAACATCATTCATTTAGTTATGTCTTTCTGTTTTGTTAATTGGGGTGACCACACATGGATTTGTTATAATTTGGCATCCATTTATTCAACTGAGTTTATGTGATTAACCAATTTCTATGTTATAGCTATTCAATCATAGAATTATCTATAAAACAAAGGTTCAACATTTCACAAGAAAAGACCACAAACATCCACATTTTTTAATGGACAGAAGGCCATGCATTTCTCATTATATAACAAATGATAAAAAGGTAAAACAACACCATCAAACACACCCCTTTATCTATTAAAATTTTTGTTATTATCCTCACTAAAGTTTGGTTTCATCCATACAAAAAATAACATCATCATACCCACCCAACATGATACAATGTAAAGAGAGACGATGGGGAAAACCCAACTTAGATGATCAAAGACTGATGTTTTTCTCCACACGCTATGAAATATGGGATGCACAACTTACAGGGTACGAACTCTAAGGATTCAAAGAGTGAGTAGGAAAGGCACCACCACATGCACACCACTAAACCAAGGAAGGGTGACTCCAAATGCAACAAGTAACGAAAAATGGACTAGCCAAGAAGAGGAATAAATCACCATGAGATAAAAGGTGTGATCCTAAAGTTACGAGATATGAAATAATGAACGACTTTAAAGGAAAATCAAGGTTTCACCTTAAAGTTAAACAATTTCAGACGATGGAATTAATTTTTATTTTATAATTCTTATCAGAGAGGTTTCCATAACTGTTGTGAGTTAAATTATATCTTTTAATAGAAAAAATTCGTAATAATGACACACAATTTCGGTCTGTCGAGGGTCACCCCACTATTTATGATCTATAAGATCATTGATGGTCTTCAAAATGGACTCAAATCACTTTAAAGGGGATTTAAACATTAATGCAGTGTTATGAGAAAATGGTAAAAGAACCCATGAATATCCTATATAACCGATCATATGTGGCGCAGATCGGTGAGACATCGATGGGTGTCACCAATGGGTGACAAAGCAGTGACACCCTTCCACTTACAATGTAATGGACCAGGAGGGTCTGAGACATTAGATGTTTATTATGGAACCATACATCATTTTTTTAATTAAGGAACCACTCATCATTGGTTTATAACATAACCACACATAAAATTTCTAAGTATCATTACATTATAGTTGAAAATAAAATATTTCATTTCATTATCAAATCATAAGAACAACCATTATTTCCTTCACAATGTTATTATCCCATATAAATGAAACATGTATCATGAACATTTCATTAACACATGATTAAGTCATGGAATGATAAATGTGGCACAACAATATATTTTTAACATGAAAAATTCATAAAAAATTATTATATTATATAACAACCTCTTTTAAATATGATTACCAATAGATAATAAATGTGCTCTATTAAAATCTCACTACAACATGATTAACCTGTGGAAAATAAATGAGTTATATGAAAATTTATTCAATATATGAAAACACAATAGATAATAAATGGTATCTATAAAAAAAATATTTGATTCATTATTAACTGGAAGAAAATAGATTAGTTCTATAATAATATCATTGAAACATTGCTAACCAATTGAAAATATATAGGTACCCTAACAATCTCGTTGAAACAATATTAATCCTTCTTGAAAAGAATGAGGATTGTATTAATATAAAATATCCCTAGATGAGGGTAATTAAAAATTAAGTTTGGCTAATTTCTTATGGAAATAATATTAAATTATGTTTAAAACTAAATAGAGTAAAATTTATTTTTAATATTGAAGAATAATTTTTAATAGATAAACAATTTTAAAAATCCTTTTCTTTCAAAATTGATTTGAAAAAATATGATGGGATATTTTAAAGCCATTTAAAATTTTTTTGACATATAACATTTTAGAACTACATTAATAGGAAAATGATAATAACATATCTTTTAATATCATATTTTTGAAAACATGGTTTTGGAAGAAAATATTTTTTTGACGGAAGATAGAAATAAGGTCATGTTTTCGTAAAACAAATTCTCAAATATTTTATGTACCAAGGAGAGGAAAATGGTAAAAATTCATAAAAATGACATTTATACCCATTATAGTATATAATTATTGTGAATTATAATGTTAAAACATTTGAGAATTAATAATTCATATTCCTGATAAATAATGTGATTGTAACAAATAAACATAACACTTTTGTATTTTTTAATCGTAAACCATTTGAAGAAATTAAATTAAATGAAACTGATAATATTATATGAATTGAAATATTCAGGATATAATATGTAAATTTTATCATGTATACACTATATAAAGGTAGATATGTGTATAACATAACCAATTTCTCAACAAAGGAAAATTATGAATAAAACACGTTACCACTTTTGTAACATTGAAACTGTAAACCCCATGAAAGAGATATTATAAGATGTATATCGAAAAACAAATAAATTTATGTTTAATAATAATTTAATACATAAATTTTAATTATATACACTAAACATCAAAAATAAGTGGTGATTATGGCATGTTACTCTTAGATTTAATAGTCAGATGATAAAAACCTTTACCATGAGTCTGATTCAACAAATTATTTATTTATCATCCTAAATAATTAACTAATGTTAATTATTTAATTTATAGGTAATATTTCTCAATTTTATTATTAACTATATTTCACTTATTACCATGTTATATAAAATAGAATATTTGATTAATTTTACATAAGAGGTTTTGAGAATATTTTGTTTGTTTGTCCAAAACAACATAGGTGGGGGTGACTATGTTCAATGTGGTTAGTAGTTAAACGTATAAAAAATAATAATAATGAAATAAATATCATAATTATACACAAATTATACTTTTAAAATCAATATTGAATGAAGGATATGGAAAATTAACTAATGTTCTGAACACGAAGATGGTAGTTCATATGCACAAATAGGAAAACCATCCATTTTTCAATAACCATTATAAAAATAAGGAATATAATAATTTTTCCTTAAATAATGATAAATATATTATAAATAACATGATATTTTATTATATATACTTTTATATATCACTATTATATCAACCCATTCTTTCGATAAATTGATATGACATTAGAAATGAATTATATTTATTAAAAAAAAATAACAAAACTAGGACATGACGCTATAGGTATAGTGTCTTTAGATACTAGAAAACATAAACAACTGGTTCATAAAATTTCTAAATTGAATCTTTTTTATTTCATCATAATTATACTCCTATTTGGAATATCATACTTAATACCATGTTTCATGACCTGGATAAAAGAAACAAATAAAAGGGTGATCACAAATGATCAGTACAGGTAAACTAAGGAAATATCAATCATATAATATTCATAAGAACAAAACATTTGAAAATACTATCCTTAATTTAAAAGATCACAATATCATTTATGTGGTGAATCAAAAAATGTGCAATGTAATCCAAATAGACAAAACATAAGGCATGACAATTTTTGGCATGCACACATAAGCATTTCATATCATTTCAAATTAGTCAAATCTCATTTAAAATACCATCATAGAGGATAAAGTCCATTACTAAACAGATTTCACTCCTCATTCCGTACATGTATCACTAGTGTTGATTTACATGTTGTTCCACACTTGTCAATATCATGAGATATAAATATTTTACTAATGAATTGGAAGGAGATATATGTCCCACCAAATCAGATAATGAATCCCTTATTATGTGTTCCATGAAAACATAATAACAGTTACATAACATAACCCATGATATAAAATGTATTTCTTAATCATAATTCCATAATAATTGATATTAAACAAATGGAAATCCAAAAATAACATTCCATCATATAAAAAATCAAATCATGGTAATAACAAGGATATAAATATAATAGTATTTAAACAGTGTCATCATAGAAGGAAAATAATTTTGAGAATACAATTGAAATTAATTCCTGAGAAAAATATACATTCTTTTTCTAAATATGATTCATTTTCTCAAAATGACATGAAATTTAAAATAAAATAAATTTTTTGAAATAATATTGAAATATTGTAAAGTATGCTTCATAGAAATAACATGTCATGAAACTATACAAATCCATTCATGCCATATAAGTTTTAAAAATAGTCTTCCTGTAGTTTTGTTGGAAAGGAGAAAAAGTACCTCGTACTAAGAATGACAAAATATTTTATACATATTATTTAAAAAAAACACTAATGGGAAAAAAGTCATTAAAATATTATATAAAGATATAAATAATATTTTTAAATACATATTTAGGAATCAAGTATGTGGATTATAAATGTTCCCCGATAAATACTTATGAATAATCAATCTCAGATAAAAAATGAGATTTTCAATGTTATCCCATACCTGAGGTCTGATATGATTCATATTTATTAAAACCTCCTGTATAATGATGTAAATAATTTTACTAATTTATTCCTGAATCATAATCCTTTTTATGCTAGCATTTATGATCATATTTTCATTTATTTGCTAGTAACAGTTAATTGTTACTCCTTATTCGGGTATTAAATGCTTTATGTTCTTATGTATGTATTGTCAGATAAGTTTTATTCCTTCATTTAGTTATAATTATATCATTTAATAACTATAATTATTATAATATATATCATATTAATTCATTCAATTGATTAAATAATCATACATTAATAATGATTGTGTAGAAGGAATCAAATAGCACTGTGGATATGTCAAGTCGTACATACGCATGATCGACAACATAGTTCCCATAATTGATGAATGGTACTGATGTGTATGGTGTATAGTATCTCAAAATCAGTATCAAGTTATAATAAAAATATATAATTTTTATTTACACTGTTATACCCTTCCATGTAAGGTGGTGGTAAAATACAGATTACACAATGCTGTAGAGAATGTATGTCGTACGCACACACTCGTGGTGTTTTCATTTTTCGTAGGAGGGATAAAGGGATAAATAATGTTATATAATATATATATAATAAAATATCATTATCTTAGTGATACATATATTATTAATTTAAAATGATGCATCTAATGAAGAGGAATTATAAGGCAATGAAATTTGCAAGAATCGGTAGAAGATATTACCTCTTCCTCAATGTGGGTCCTTTAAATTTCTTCTTAGGGCACTCCAGCATGGATTTTGAGAGGAAATAAACCTCTTAAATTTTACTATGTATTCTTTGAAAATAAATTGTTAGGTTTTTCAAAATATTGAAGTCTCAAAATGGATTTAAGATGATAGATATGAGGTGCCATTTTATAAGAGAGGAGAGGGGAATTTTAGGAAACTCTCAAATTATTAATTTCTTATAAATTCAATTTCATTAAAAATAACAAAATTTATTTACTTATAATATAATATGATGTTACTTAGAATACCCAAAATGTATTAATTTTTTGTTAAATGATTTGAATTTTTTTTATCCTTATCTTCTTTGAATAACCTTTATTTTACCCATTTTAATCATACTGTGATATTATATAATTTACACATTTTAGGTTAATGTAATTACCTTATCATGTAAAATGACCCAAAAAAGTTATATATGACATATTTGGACTGATTTTAACCATTTTTATGAATCAATTTTTGGAATTTAATATCATTTAATAATCTATTTTATGTATAATGTTATGAATTATGTCAATTTTGGACAGTATTCATACATTACTATTTAAAACATTCATAAAAACAATATTACATAAAAACAAAGGAATTTTCATATACAAAATATTTTAATGTAATCCAAAAAATTTGTTAATGGAATAATATTGTTTAAATTATATTTATTTTAATATTTATAAATACATTTATTTGAACATTTCATTTTGAGGTAAACACAACATTATAATTGTGTCATAAATAAATATATTTATCTATTTTCTAAAATTATAAATAAACTACCACGATTTATATAATCATATTATCTTTCTAATGAATATTTATAGACATGGATATCCATTATATAACCCTTTAAATAAACCTATTTATTAAATGATATATGTTTATGTCATAATTGTCATTACTTTGTATTATTTCCCATAAAATATAATTTTCACATCCATATGAATCCATGGGGTCCCAAAATTAATCCAACTATGAACATGGTTGAAAATATCGTAATCCAATATGATTAGGACTTGTTTAAGTCTAATTTATACAAAAAATAATTATTTTTTTATCCACAATTACTAGATTTACCCTTTAACCATGTTAAATAAAATAAGTAATGATTTTACAATTCATAATGTAACAAAAAATAGGTAACTATTATAACATTTTGGAATGCATGATAAAATATTTGGAATCCATTTTATCAAATTGAAAACATAGAAGTTTCAGTAGTTGATTTTAAATTATTCTCGTTGTTGAAATCACGAATAATGTTTTTAAAAGTTAAAAATCGGAAAATATTGAAATTTTATTACATATGAATTCATTGTAAAATTAATGATAATGACATATATAATAATAAATAGTAAAAATATATTCTATCTATAATTTAAAATCATTTTATATAAAAATTTAACTATATAAATTAAATTGATGAAAAAAGTGATTTTTAATTAAAATTTTTAGTATTTTTACTATTAATCAAAACATGAATGTTATCATAAAAATATCATAAATTTAACTGATGTAAAATTTTATGACCTAATTCAAAATAAAATGTTTAATTTTTTCATATATAAATTTTTAATGTGTGAAAATATTAATTTAAAATGGGTTCTCCAATCAATGGTGTAAAAACCAACCTTTTAAAAATTTGTTCTTATATATAAAATAGTGATTTATTCATAACCTATGACTAATATATTCCTTGTATTAATAACAAAAATATATTTTTTAAAAATATAACAAACAAAAATATATATATATCATTAATTTCCTATCCAAATTTAATTTACGAAAAAAATAAAAATATCTAACTGATTTATATTTCACGTAACTAATTAATTTCTAATGAATTCTCTTATGTAAGTTATATTTATTCCCGCAAAAATAATGGCTAGTCTATAACTATAATTTTATATTAAAGGAATCATTAAATTTATTTAATGTCGCTACTACATGTAAATAATGCTATAGAAGAATAATTCTTATTTAATGAAAAATATTTCATAAAACATCTGGGTGTTACATTCTACCACCCATAAACTGAATTTCTCTATCAAAATTAGTCACTGTGAAACAAACGGATAATTATACCTCTCCCTCATAATATCCTCATGTTCTCATGTAGCTTTTTAAAATTGGTGGTTCCTCCATAAAAAATTAACCAAATGTATGGTCTTGTTTCATAGAACATTTTCATTATGATTGAGAATCTATAACAATTGTTCATCATTATAAGGATCTAGATATAGTGGTATGACATATAATCTTAGTATATAAAAATGGTTATGTATGTTCATTCTCAGTAGACATAGATGGAACACATCATGAACATGAGAGGGAATCAGTGAAATCTCTAATAAGTAAGCTACCCTCCCAACCTAATCAAGTATTTCAAAAAAACTGATATACCTAGGGATTAGTTTGCACTTCTTTCCAAATATCATTACACTCTTCGAGGGTGATTTTTATAAGAACACCCTATCACCCCCTTAAAACTATTTGTCTAGTTTTTCATTGTCAGCATAACTTTTTTTTGACTTTGATCCTCTCTTAAGTTTTGTTGAATAGATCTGCCCTTTTCTGCAATTTCATCATCAAGATCAGTTCTTAATAGAATACTTTATTGAGCATCATCCCAAGATGTAGGAGTTTTACACATTGTTCGGTTGAGGGATTCATAAGTATCTATATGAATGCTGAAGTGAACTAATATTATATGAGACTTCCACCAATGTTAGGTTTTGATCTCAACTACCATTGAAATCCATAGAGAAAGCTCTCAATGAGTCTTGCAGAAGATGAATTGTCCTCTCATACTGACCGTCTATCTTAGGATAACAAGCAGTGATGAAACATAACTCTCTATTGAGAGAATGCTGAAGGCTTATCCAGACCATTGAGGTAAATCTCATATCCTGATCAGATATAATGGAACGTGTTATTCTAATAAATATTAAATCTTATTTTACATATATACTAGCAAGATGATCAAGAGAAAAATCTCTCTATTATCAATGATGTTTGCTGACTTCATATGAAGATCATCTATAACCAAAATGTAATTATTTCTTTCAGATGTAATGTGATGTCTGATGAAAAAGTACATAGTGTTGTCTTTACATTTCTATTATGTAATGGGTATTGGTTTAACATCCCATATAATTTTGTCCCTTAGCATTAACTTATTGACAAACCATGCACAGAGAAAAAAATTTGTTGATATTTCTTTTCATTCCATCACACCAGGAGTAACTTTTCAGGTGCCGTCACATCTTATTGCTTCCAAGGTTAATAGATAATGATGAAATAAGATCCTCTTATAATATCTCCTTCTTTAATTCAGGAATGGGAGGAATATAGACCTGGTTCTTTAAACTTATTATTTCATCACCATAAATTTTGAATTCAAGAACATTTCTCACAATCTTTTGTAACACTACATCTTACTTATTTGAGTCATTAATTATAACTTTTATAAATGGCTGACCATTTGTTTTCAAAAGATAATATTTTTCCCCTTTATTAATAATTCATGACCCAACATTTGAAAATCCGTAAATTTTTTATCTTTCATGATCCTCATAATCGAAAAGCTAGATTGTTATTTTTAACTAAACCATCTGCCACATTGTTCACTTTCATAGGGTTGTAATCTATTGAGAAGTCATAATATTTACTCAAATCCAATCTTCTTCTTTGGTGAATATTTATATTATTTTGTGTGAAAATAATTTTTTAACATTTATGATCAATATAAATATCACACCATTCAAAATAAAGATAAATCCTCTATATTTTATAATCCATAGATTACCACATCTAACTCTAATTCATGAGTTGAGTAATTTTCCTCATTTATTTTTAGATTTCATTAGGCATAAGCTATCCCCATATCATTTTTCATTAAAACACACTCAAAACCCATCTTGGATGCATCATTGTATATCATAAACCTTCATCCACTGTAAGGAAGTATGAGAACAAGTGCACTTGCTGACATTATTTTTAGCTATTTGAAATTCTCTTCACATTCCAATGTCTAAACGAAAATAATAAATTTTACAGTCAACATGGTGAGTGGATTATATATTCCTGAAAAATTTTACACAAAACATAGATAATATCCAGTAAAATGTGAAAAACATTGGTTATCAGTTATTCCTATTGGTCTTCACCATCGTTCAATAACGTATTTTTTGGCTGGATATACAGATATTCTCTTTTATGATATCATGTGACCCAAAATCAAATCTTTTGAAATCATAAAATCCATCTTGAAAAAATTGGCATACAACATCCCCATTATCAGTGACATTAGTACAATTATCAAAGGATATTCATCTTCTCCCTTGATCAAAAAATATAAATTATTATCATCTATAAAGACTGACACAAAATTATCAAGATAGTCTCTAAAGACTTTGTTCATTATATGCATTAAGATAAGAGTGGAATTAGTAAGACCAAATGGAGTCACTATAAATTCAAAGTGTCCATACCTATTATAGAATTCCATCATTGGTATATCATCCTTTTGACCCTTAAGTGATGAAATCCAGACGATGATCAATTTTTGGAATGTGTTGAGATCCGTATAGTGGGTCAAATAAGCCATAATTGTTTGAGAGAGGATATCTATTCTTGATAGTGATCATGTTATGTTTTTGATAATCAATACAAATCCTCATTGATACATAATTCTTTTAAAAAAAATCTCCCCATGGTGATTCGCTAGGGCGTATGAATTCATTATCAGGATTGTTTGGGAGTTTCTTCTTCAATTCCTGCTACAAAATTGAGGACAATCTAGGTGGTGTATCTAAAAGAGTAATAGTTCCTTGTATAAGTCCCAATAAAAAATAAACTCCACAATTTTTTGGAAGACATGGAAATTCTACTATAATGATTTCATCAAACTCCCATACAATGGGTGTATTTGTAATCATGAGTTTATCCCCATCCATTTGAGATAAATAACATTCATTTATCGAAATCGAGACCCAAAAGATGGAATAAATTTCAACTGGATGATTATATTCATAATTGTGTTGATAGATGATCACAGATTGACCAAGAAAATGAAATTCTTATTACCTTTATTGGAAAATGATATGATCTCCATATAGAGAAATCCACACCATGCCCAGAATCACATAAAATTACATTATTGGATGGATTACAATATTTGTAAGAAGCCTTTTCCCCAATAATTCAACTGGGGAATAATTGTAAAATGTTGATGTGACCATTGTGCCATTACGTGTTTTCATACCTCACTCAACATCTAACGGTTGGGGTAATATAATGATACCCTTAGAAATTTATTCAGAAACTAAAGAGTGGATGGATCATGAATCAAATTAATCATTTTCTACTGTAGATTTGAAAATATGTGTACTTTTCACCACTACATTATCATACTCTATGTCGTCAATAATAATTAGACATGACATTCCTTTTTTTTATGGAAGAGTTTATTTAAATCTATCATCATCAATAACTCTTTTATTAGGGTATTTATTTTTCATAATTCTCCATTTCCTTGAACTTGTAACATTGAATTTTAGGAGGTTCATTTGGTACATCTTCTTCAGGGTTCCCATCATTAGACATATTTTCCACATCACATCAGTATTCAATTTCCAAATAACCATATTCTCAAAATTTTAATCATTATCTAGTACCATTAAGACAATTACATCCATTTTTATTTACACACATTGAGAATAAGGTAAAACTCATTTTCTTTTTAGTGTGGTATTTAGATTTTCCCTTTAATTCCTTTTTCGTCTTCTTACCAAACCCATATGACTAATGGGTAACTCCAATATCTATCTCAACCTCAAGATAAAAAAGAAAAATTTCCACATAGCTATTTTTGTTCCTTATGTGTAATTTCTTTTGGATACTTGGTACTATGTCACTAAATAATCGATCAATCTTAATATTAGTATACATAATAATTCCTGAAGCATACCTTGAAAGTCTTATAAAAAATTTTTGTAGGTACCAACTGATTCATAATCCTTTTTATTATGTTCATGAAACTCCCTATCCATCAATTTTGAAAGAATAAAAGGAAAGTACTTATAAAAAATTATGTTCAGGAACTTGTACCATTCCATGGAATCAATTTTATCTATTTTCTTTGTATTCTTGATAATATCGCACAATTGACCTACTTAACCTTCCAAATGATACACTACTAAGATTGATTTATCATGTCCATAACATTGTAGAACTAAAGATATATTTTTAGTGTTACCGATCCATTGTTCAGTCGCTAATGGATTAGAAGACCCACTTAATGAAGGAGGATTTTTCCTCCTGACAAATTCAATAGAATGTTACAACGTCATTTTCTCAATTAGAAGTCCTATATGATTCATACATTGATAATTTTGTTTGATCATGGCTACCAGATTTTTAATTGCATATCTCATTTCATTTGGTATCTAATGGATACAATCATTTCATTTCGCATCGCATTCAACATTAATGTGGTTCCTTCAGGTTCCATCCATTTATTAAACCAAGATGAATAGTGTGAGAAATAGTAATTATAATATTACAATCATATAACATAAAATAAAATTTTAATTTAGAATCATCAGTTATTATCCTAGCATAGTCATGGTCAATTTTTAACCCCTTTGATTGTATACTATATATAGACTTATCCTTAAGTCTTTCTCATCCAAGTTTCCAAAGGTTAACAATAACCTTCCTCTAATACAATCTATAGTGATCCATTAATTACATACATTGATATTAATTATGAATTGAAGTATATTTATTACCACATATAACAAAACCATTATTGGATCGTATAGGTATAGAGTATTTAAAAAATTGGAAACCTATACAACTGGTTCATAAACAATCTAAATTGTCTCCCAATTATTTCATCCTTACTAGACTCCTTTTTTCATATCATACATAATAAACTTATTCAGAAAATGGTGAAAAGAAATATATAAATGGGTGAGCTCAAATTCTCTGTATTGGTAAATATATGAAATATGAATCATATCGTAGTCATATGAACATAAAATTCTAATATCATATCATGCATATAAAAGATCACAATATCAGGTCATGGGAGAAATCATAAAAGTGAAATTTAATCCCAATAGTCAAAACATAAGGCATGAATCTTTTTGGTATACACATATCATCATAAAAAATCATTTTATATTATTCATGTCCCATTTACAAGGCCATCATAGAAGAAAAATTCCATACTGAACTTAGTACACTCATCGTTCCAGCCCTGTATCATGGAACTAGATTTACTTGTCGTTCCATCCGTGTCTATCTCACGAGACATGAATTGTTACCTAATGCATTGGATAGAGATATAGGTCCCACCCATATCATAATCATACAATTCATACGTGTTCCAAAAAAACATAAAAACACTTACCATAGCATAACACATGAAATAAAATGGGTTACTTAAACATCATTTTGTCAAAATCGATATAAAACTAATGGATTTCCAAAAAACAGTCCATCATAAAAAAAATAAAATCATAGTAATAATAGGGATAGAAATATATGCCAATTTAAAGGGTGACATATTATATGGAAATAATTTTTATAATACACTTGAAAATAATTCATGAGGAAAATATATTTTCTTTTTCGAAAAATGTATTCTTTTATAAAAATGCATCACAATTTAAAAGAAATGAATTTTGTTTAAAATAATCCTGAAATCATGTAGTTGAATATTTTTGGAAATATGATGTCAGGAAACCATAAAAATATATTCATTCCGTATATGATATAAAAACATTTTTGTCATACATTCGCTGGATTGGTCAAATAGTAGCTCATATTGAGAATGAAAAAAGATTCTATTCATACAATTTGATAAAAAATTAAAAATTGGGTATAATTGAAATTATAATATTATAGAATGATATTAAGAATATTTTGAATTAAATATTTACATAAAATTGTTGTCGATGAGAAATATACACTATTAAATACTTACAATTAAACAATCTAGGATAAAATGAGATTTGCAAGGTTATATCATACTATATGTACGATATGTTTCTATGTATTGGAAAATCCTATATAATGATTTAAATAGTGTTTTTGAATTATTTATTAATCATAATAATTTTAACGACAAAATGTATGATAATATTTTTATTTGTTTGTTAGTAATATTTCATTGTTACTCGTTATTCAGTTATTAACTACTTTAGGTTATTATGAATGTTTTATAGGATAAGATCTCATTCATCTTTTTAGGATATAGTTATAACATTAAAATCCTGGTATTAACATAATATTTATAATATTTATTCATTTAGTTAATTTATATAATCTTGGTTTAACATCTATTAGGAAAAAATAATCACATCACATCGTGGAGACGGTAAGATGTATGTACGCATGGGCGACGCAATCATTACCATAATTGCTGAATGGTTTAAAAGTGGATGGTGTATAGTATATCAGAATTATTATCATGATAAAATAATTATATTTAGAAATTTTTTGAACCATTATACCCATCTATTTAATATGTTGGTGAAAAAAAGATTACTCCACGACGTGGAGATGGTAAGTCGTACGTACACACGCTTAGTGATGTTGTTTTTCGTAAGATGGATAGAATATGAAATAGGTTTGTTTCATATTTATAATAACATATCATTATGTGAGTGATACTGATATTATTACTTTAAAATTAATCAACAAAACAATACGATTTATAAAAATAACTATTTTTGAAATAATCAGTAAAAGAGATTTCCTCTTCCTCAACACGTCTCCATTAGATTTCTTTATAGTGTATTCTAGTTGGACTCTTGAGAAGACCATAACTACTAAAATGTAACATGTAATGTTGATAAATGAAATGGAAAGGGGAGTTTTGATATTGAAAGCTAAAAATAGAGAGAATATGAAGGGTGGAGGTTCTTTTTTATAGGAGAGTTGAGGGGCACTTTGGGGAAACTCTCCAAATATTAATTAATAATAAATTTTAATTCAATTAAATATGTTCCAAAAATTATTTAAGACGAATTTAAGGAGATTTTGGTTCTAATAACCATAATAAAATATTTTTTAGACAGGGTTTGAATATTGTTTATCCATATTTTTTTTGGTTTAACTCTTATTTTACAATTTTTAATCTTATCGTGATATTATGTTATCTACTTATTATGGGTTTAGGTAATTAAAATTTCTTATCAAACAACCAAAATAAGATATTTATAACATATTTGGATTTATAATAACCATTTGTTTGGATATTATATTTTTTATAAAATTGATAGCATTTAATAAATTATTCTCTTTATTAAGATATGAATAAAGTCTAGTTTGCACACTATTCATACATGAATTTTTTAAAAATATATAAAAACAAGTATACAAAAAACCAATAGAATTAACACATCCCAAGTATGTTAATATAGTCAGAAAATTTTGTGGATTTCATAAAAATGTTAAAATTAAACATATTTTAATATTTATAAATTCATTTATTTTAATATTTCATTAATGAGGTAATCACTACATGCTAATTGTGTCATAAATAAATATATTTATCTAATGTATGAAAATTATGAAGAAAATTCCATTATTTATTAAGCGTTATATTTCTAATGAATTTTTATATACATTGATATTCGTTATATAAGTCTATATTAAAATCTATTTACTAAAAGATATTTGTTTGTGTTATAAATATCTTTACTATAAATTAATTCTTATAAAATGTCGTTTTCACATCCATGTGAATCGATGGGGTCCCAAATCCAACCCAAGGATTACCATGGTAAGGAATATCACATCCAGTAGAATTATGACACTTTTTTTTATAGTTTTATACTATTAACATTTTATTTTTAACTTTATTTACCTGATTTACCCTTTATGCATGATAAAGAAATAAATTAATGATGTTACTATTGATAAATTTCAAAGAATAAAATTTTTCTATTAACAAAATTTGGCCTTTCAGATAAAAAATGGTATCAATTTTTCAATATAAAAACCATAGAAGATGTATTATTTAATTGAAATTTTTCTAATTGTTGAAATGGAAAACATCTTTTAAGAGATAAAAATTTGAAAAAGATTGAATTATTTTTACCTAGGATTTCAATTTAAAATTAATGATATTGACATAAATTATATTAAATGGTAAAAATATATTATATTTAAACATTAAATCCATTATTTATTATAATTTAATTATATAAATAATGTTGATAAATAATGTATTTTTTAATAAATATTTAGTGTGCATTTTTTATTCATCAAAACATGAAAGTTATCAGAAAAAAGATCTAAAGCTTATCAAAAGTAAATTTTTTATCGTGATAAAAAATAACAGTTTTGGTTGTAATATATAAATTATTAATGTGTCAAAATAATGATTTAAAATGGGTCCTCTATTTGATGTTATAAAAAATAACATTTCAAAAAAAAATTCTCATAAATAAACTAAGGGTTTATTCATACCCTGTGACTAATATTTCAATTGATAAATATTAGAAGTATTTTATTAAGAGTACAACATATATGTATCTCAGTATTTTTATTATCAAATTCAATTTACTCAAAATATGAAAATATTAAATTGATTAATATTTTTCATAAGTAATTAACATCCAATGAATTTCTAATGCACATTCTTATGTTAGTTATAATTATTTCTGCTAACATAACAACTATTCTATATTGGTAATTTTTCATTAAAGGAATATCAAAGTTCTATTAAACTAAAAATTTCATGAATGTAAAGATAATAATAAATAAAAATTATTTAAAGAAAAATATTTCATACATATATAATGGTCTTACAACACTAGTGATGTAAAAGGAATGACATTGCTTTAATGAAGTGGTAGTGCATACACCCATGAACGACGTTATCCCTATTTCAGTGTGTGAAAAGTTAAAAAACAAAATGATATATAATATTTCTATGAAGATGAATATTAAATGAATATATTAATTATTTAATTTATATCATATATATTAAATATACCTACCCTTATAAAATTCCATATAACATGTTATCGAAAAACACCTCAAATCCCTTTGTGACGCATTCGTTCATCGTACAAATGAGTGATGTTATTGTATTCCCTATGGAATGGTATGTAAAAAGGTATACATTATATAATGACTCCATAGTTATTATAATTTTATAATTATAATTTTTATACTTTATGTCCATCACTATTCACTTCTATCATAGGTGGTAGTGCAAGAATGAACAACATCTGTTGATGAGACAGTAGTCCACCGTACACATGAACGATGATTGCATATCCCATTGGATTGAATTGTTAGAATTTTATGGTTGTAAACATATCATAATAAAATATATGTTTATTTAAAATAATTATTTTATTTTATAATAATTTAATAATAATAATTTATTTTTTGGAAAAATAAATAAAACCAAAGTGATTGTTGATGATTGTTTCCTCTTCTTTGGGTAACTCTTTTTGATTTTCACCAAAGGACTTCCCTGTTTTTACTTGTTCACAATGTGAAGCTTCTAGGATGATGGTATGGAATTTGGAATAATTATGTTATGGTTATTTTAGGATAAAAAATTATTGAGAGGTTTTAGGAGAAGATAAAATGTGTTGGCCTTTTATAATTGTGTGAAAGGGTACACCTGTCATTTATGAAAATAAGTTAGGTGAAAATATTTTTTACCAAAAAAGAGGATTAAATAAAAAAATTCAGTCCTATATTTTTTATTTTTGAAATATTCCCATTAAATAGAGTTCAGAATAATATCAATGTCATTTCCCCCTTAATACTATTGTTTAACCACTATGTACGCTCATTTTATCCTTTATCGTAATAATTAATTTTAATTTATTTTAGTATCTCTTTTTTAAAAAAAACTAATATTAAATTAATAAAAATTATAAATAATTATTATTCCAAATATTTTATCAATTTTTACGAAATCAATACATAATAGCTGCAGTAATTAAATTAAAATTAATCCCATATATGGGATGAAACAAATAGTTTTTAAAGTAAAAATGTTCAAATATATGAAATGTTTTTACATCTAATTTCAATATTATAATGGTAAAAATGGAAAACAATTTATTTATTGAGGTATAATTAAACTAATTATACTTTTGAAACAATTTATAATATAATTTAACTATATAATTAAATTATATTGAAATGTTTTCTTTAATTAAAATTCATTGTTATATAGTTTTCATCGAAAATGAAACATAACAATAAAATCAAAAAGTCACCCAAGGTTAGATTTTATATTATATATTAAAAAATGACGTTTATTTTCTATAATAATATTTATGAATTTTTTAAATTTTATTTCTAAAGAACGTATTCAATTATAATGTGTTCAAACTACATTTTATAAAAATGAATATTTTTTACCATTAATATTTTGAATTTTTCTAATTATATTTCAATAAAAATTATTGGATAATTAAAAACTATTTGATTGATTATATAATATATAATTTTTTACAATATCATTCAGTAATTATGATTTAATAAAATTATTTATAATAATTCATTTGTTGGGAAGAAATAGATTCTTTTATAAATACAATTCCTTTATATTAAATTTGTTTTTATTTTCAATTATAAATAATTGATAGAAAAAAATTTCATTATATAATTAAGTGTAAACCATATTTTTATAATAATGTTAATTTTATTTATTTCCTCTATTCAAATGAATATGTGATAACTGTTGTAACTTTAATAGTACTTTGTTGTCTACCGAGAATTGGCCTTGATTGTAACAGAATTTATCAAATAAAATTGATGTTACATGCAATAAAATATAATATCAGTGTTGGTTATAATGAGATATGAACTATTAATTTCATGTAATGGAAGATACTAAATAACTAAAAGTAATTTTAATTAAAATATTTCATAAAATCTTGGGATGTTACATCCTACACCCCTTAAAATGTATTTCTCCCTTGAAATTCATCATAATTATCAATGGTTTATAATTTTTAGAATTCCTTAATAGAAATTAAAATTATAAAAATTCTTAATAAAACAAAATATTGATAAAAGAATAGTTTAATTTAGGATATTTTTTTGAATAACAGATTCTATATTTCTATATAAGATAACAAATGTTGGAAATGAATATTTACAGCTAGAGGAAAAGAGTAAATAATTGTGGATACTGATTGAGGTCATTGATCACATGGAAGTGAATTATAAATGGAAATTTAAGGTCCTAAAATCTATATATACTTGCTGAGTGAAGAGACAATGGGTTCATTAGAAATGAAGGTACTAGGAAAATATATTATTAATATATTTTCCAATTGTTGATGAATACCAATGCCATATTGATTATTTGTGTAAGGAAATATACTTACTCAATGAATTTAATTCCATATATTAGTCAATTAAAATGAAAATAAAAGTAATTTTTTGAAATATAAGTATTCATGATGAACTAAAATCAATTATTAAAGAACATGTAGCCATAAAAAGGGATAATCAAGATATTCAAGCTATCTTTAAATGATAGCCAAAACCAAAATGGTTAGAACATTTTAAGATAATAATAAAAAATATTAAACCATCATATTATACATTATTCAGAATATGTAATTCCTAATGATCAAATCAAACCATTCTAAAAATAAATATCGTAATAATTTTTAAAACATTTCCTTACCAATTATGAAACCCGTAGATTAAAAGGATTTAATCATATATTCTTCCTAAATAAATAAATCAATATTAATCAAATAAAATTACGTTTTTTTAAAGAATAAACACAATATTATCCTAAAAAACATTTCATACCTACCTGAACCTCACATAGGATTTTGGTAGGAATGAAACCCTTATCATCCATCAGTCATCGGTTTCAGCCCCATCACCTCACCAAATGTTAGAGATTATTACCCATCATAAATATTGTCCATTATTTTTCATTAAAAATAAAAAATAATTCCTCCATAAATAACACAAATTTTTTTCATAGCAGTTACAAATTCTTCAATCAAACAATAATTTCAAAATATGTCATAAAACGTATTTGGATATCATATCTTAAAACCTCAATCGTTAGTCCAAGACATTGAGGTTATGAACATCCATAATATTATAGACAAAATATGGAACCCATAATTTTTAATATAACCCCAAATAGAAATATCAAAATATTAAAAGTGATCTAATATATCTATTTATACCCACTATAATAACACATGACTGGAACTCCTAATCCTTGTACTAATAATCATGAAATAACATATCTGGATATGATCCCAAAATTTTTTACCTAATTTTTCCATCCAAATATTATAAGGTAATAAATTAAAACATATATCACATACATTCTAATATACTTTTTAGGTGTATAGTTTAATGGAATGAATAAAAAATCTAATATAAATAATTTACAAGTTGTTAAATTTTTAGTTATACCATTTAACCAATAGTTTAGTATTTCAATTTAGGTCATCAAAAACAACCTTGTAAAATAATTTATAGACATAAAATTTCAACCTAATTATTTATACTCATGGGAAAATTAAAAAAACGTGAGATCAAATTCATAGTAAATGTAAACATATTCATTAATAATTGAATTTCATAAATGATTAAAAGAATTCATAAGTGAATGATAGCATAATTATAGTGTGTGAGTGAAGCATGCAGTAATTTATGTACATAAATAATTAGATCATAAAATATGAAAACACGGTAGAGTAAAAGTAAACAAATTCAACAACCATGAGCAATGTGATATCAATAATTATAATTTGAATCATTATAAACCTATATCTTGTATAAAAAACATTTATGTTTTTTGGGACATAATTTTCACTTCACCCTTTCAGTAACACTTTAAAATGGAATATACGTATCATCAAATAAAATTCCCAATGAGTTGAATGGATATCATAGTCTAACCCATCGTTGATGTTTAACATAACCACCCGTCATTATTTATCATAATGATAACCACCATTGTTTTATTGCATAACCACCAATAAAATTTCCAAGAACCAATAAATATTAATAACACATTGGACCATACATTTCATTATAAAATCAAAGGAATATCCATTATCCAATTTACAATTGAATGAAACTATGGAAATGAAATTGCTTCCATGAAAAATTCTTTAAAAACGAATAACATTTGTGAAGAAATGGGTTCTATAAAAATCATAAAGATTAATGATTAACTGATGGAAAGGGAATATGTTGAATAAATATATCATTTCAAAATGATAAACCAATTTGAAAAATAGGTTTCAAAATACAATCTACAAAATAATTATAACCAGTTGAAAAAAATTTCATCCATAATAGTATCTTTAATACATCATTACCCCATAAAAAAATATGGGTCCAATAACAATATATTAAAAAAAATTAACCCATGAAAAAGAAATTTAATCAGTAATGTTATACTTGATACATGATTAATCCTTTTAAAATAAATGTATTATATTATAATATCATTGAATCATGTTTAACCTATGGAAAATAAATGATATATATAACTATATCTTTGTAATAGTCTTAATCCATCCAGATCAAAATGAGGATGGTATCATAAAAATATCCCTAGTGCATGATAAGTAAAAGTATTTTTTAGAATTTATGAATGATGATACTATTAAACTAGAATTCAATCATTCTTGAGGAGAATATCCATTTATTTAGAAAAACTTTTTTTAGAACAACAAATAATTTCAAAATCATTTTCTATTAAAATAAAATTTAAAACATATAAAGGTAGAATTGAAAATAATATTTAATTTTTTAATATATAAATAAATTTTAAACTATTTATTCTTGAAAATTATCTTAATAGATATTTTAACAAAAATTTTGGAATATTAATTAGAAATATTGTTCTGGATGAAAATATATTTTCGATGGAATATTGAAATAAAGATAGAATTTCTAAAAAACAAATTTCTATTGATTTTATGTAAAAACTACTAGAAAATGGTAAAAATAATTATAAATATCATGTGTAACCATTAAATAATAGAATTCATGAATATAATATGTTTTTTACATTGAATACATAATCATACATAGTCCAAAAAAACAATGATATTGTAACAAATACACATAACACATTGGTAAATTTTAATAACAATCCGAATGATAAAGTAACATTAAATGATACTTATAATACTATAAGAATAATATTATTAATTATATTACTTCTCAAATGTGAAAAATATACATGTTAGAAAATAATATAATTTTATAACATAAAAAATTTCTCACCAATAGAAAATTCTGACAAAAATCTATTACTATATTGGTAACATTGAAACCATAGACCCCATGAAAGATAGAAACATAAATGCATATTTATTTCAAAAAAATAAATTATTAGAATCTTCAAATATATTAATGGTAAGTATATAAACAAATAAATTAATATAATGAGGTGAATATTGAATTTTTCTCACATTAATAATATCGAGAAGACAGTAATCCTTTGAGTCTGATTTGTTATACCCATTCATTAAAATCTTGATTGATAAATTTAAGTTAATTATTTACTTTCATGATCACCATTTTCAATTTTAGTATTTATTTTTTTCACTTAATAAAAATTTATATAAAATTATTAAAATTATTAAGTTTATATCGGATGTTTTGGCATATTTGTCTTCTATGTCAAAAACAAATTTTAGTTGGAGGACGGTGGTCAAAGTGTTTACATTTTAAAAATATAAAGAATAGTAATAATGAAATAAATTTCATATGTATACATAAATGATAAATAAAAATTCAATATTGACAATGTTATATAAAAAGAACCAATATTGCGATCATAGAGATGGTGGGTCGTATATACACATGAGTAAAATTTCTATTTTTCTAATGACCACTATTGAAAGAAGGAATTTGACATTTTATATTAATATAATGATAAAAAATTCATAAATAAAATGATATTTAATTATATATATATATATATATATTATTATGGAAAAGTCATAACATTGGTTTGAGGAGGAGGTAGTCAACAAGTCCACCAATGACATTATCACTTTTTCATTGTGTGAAAATGAAATAATGAAAAAAATATATTATATGTACAGAAACATAAATATATCAAGAATATCTTAGTTATTTAATTTATATAATATATATAAATTAGTGTAACCCTTATTACCCTCCATATTACACGTTAGTGAAAAACAGTTCGTATCGCTTTGAAAAGTGGTAGTTCACCATACACATGAGAAAATTTATCGCATCCCCTAAAAAATGGAAAATAATGGAACATATGATCTAATGACTAAATATTTATACTTATATTATGAATTATTATATATAAATTTAATACAATATTATTCCCAACCATTGTAGGTTTTAATGGAATAATTTAAGACATAAGTTTGAGGGGTGAGAGTTCGATGTACAGACTAACGATGATTTTGTATCCCATTTGATTGAAGTTTGTTAGTTTTTATATAATAAATTTTAAAAAATATAAGTATTTTTAATATATTGTTTTTGTTTATTTATCATGGTATAAAAATTATTTAATGGGTGGCTAATGAAGAAATAAATAAAATTCTTGCTGATCCATATTACATCTTTTTTGGGTAACACTATTTTGATGGAAACAAAAGACATCCTTCTATAAATTTGTTAAAAAAATTAGGATTCATTGATTAGGGGAGGTAATTTTTTAATATATTTGGATAAGTATCTTTCAATCCAATTAGATTGATAGGTGCGAATAGAGGTGTAGTGTTGGTGTCCTTTTATAAGTATGGGAAAGGATACTGTTGGTATTTTTTGAAAGAACTTAGGTAAACCCATGATTTTAAATAAATAGAGTCTTAAATAACGAAAAATAGATATTAGATGTTTTGTTTCCTAAATAAGTCCATCCAATTAATTTTTGACATTAATCTATTTCATTCCCCCCTAAATAGTAATGTTTATCCTCTATGTAATGATATTTGACATTAATCGATGTAAACAATTTTAATTGTTTTTAAAAATCGTGTCATTAATGATGTAAGTTAACATTAACATGCATTATAAATTATATTTATTAAAAATTTTGAATCCATATTGAAAAATTAAGTTCCCATAAGTTGCAGAAATTAATTTAAAACTAATCCTAAAGAAGACACGAAATAACAAGTTTTAAAAGTATAAAATTTCAAAAGATTGATGTTTTTTTATATCGATTTCAATGATAAAATTTTTAAATGACCTAAATAAGATTTAAATATATATTATTCAACAATTTATACGTTAAAACCCTTATAAAATATAATATCACTATATAAATAAATTATATTAAAATGAGTTTTTTATTAAAATTCAATGTTTTTCCTTATTCATCAAAAATGATACTTTATAGAAAAATAACAAAATACTACAACGGTAAATTTTTATATAAAGAATTAAAAAATGAAGATTATTTTTTAAAATAAAATTTTCTAATGTGTAGAAATTTAGTTTTAAAACCATTTTCCCATTCTTAAACGTAAAAACTACTATTTAGAAAATAACATTTTTAATGATTAAAAGTGGATTTGTTCATATTTTATGATTAGAAAACATAATTGATGAATTTAAACTCATTTCATTTATTATGTTACATATAAAATTAATTATTATAATTCAATAATGGTGATTAATTTAATTTATTGTTAAAATCATCATTGTTGGAATAAAAATATTTTTTCATAAAACACATCCTTTTTGATTAAATGTGTTTTTATATTCATTTATAATTAATTATTCACCAAATAATTAATTATATGAACATGTTTATACAATATATTTATAATTTAGTTTATTTTATTCATTCCCACAATTACAAAGTCTTGGAGATAACTATCATAATATTAATAGCATATTGTTTTCTGGTAATATGCGACCTTCCAAGTAACACAAGTTATTTAAGAAACTCGATGTTATGTACAACAGAAGATAAACATGTTGTTTCATATAATTTGGGATAAACTATTATTTTTCCAAACTGAATGCTACAAAATAATTTAAATTAATTATATAGAATATTTTTTGTATATTACTAGGATTTTACTAATATGGAATTGAAAATACTATTACATCAGTTCACGGGGCGGTAGTCTATCATACACACAAGTAATGGTTTCATTTCCCTTTTGATTGAAGAATAAGATGGATATATGTAGTTAAATTAAAATTAAAAATCTCTCTATATTTAATATACTAGTTATATTATTTCAATATGATTTAGAATATTTAAAGGAGGTAGAAAAAGAATAAAAATGAATCAGATAATTTTAAACTATACCTCTTCTTCGAACAACCTCTTCTGGTTTACTCCAAATCAATCTTTGGATGGTTTTAAAATAAAACACATGAATATAAGTCATGGTGATGGATTTAGGTAATATATTTGGAAAGGTATTTATTGATACGGTTTTTTCATAATGTGTGATGAAGAGGGAAGAGGATGGTCCCTTTTTTAAGTGAGGGGATGAGATCTCATTCAATTACATATAATAATAAATAATATATATTTATATAAATATATATATATATAAATACTATAAATTGGCACCAAGGAAATCCCAAATCGAAAATTATATGTTATAGGGATTAAAAAACTCAATTAGTATAATTTAGTTATGTAATTATTCCATTTTATTCTTTATAAACTTGTTAAACTGATTTTAATATTAAGTGTGAAAATTTATATTTTTCCAATATAAAAATCATTATATGAAAAAAAAATTAATAAGGACATTATTTAATAAATTGAACAACATGATTCAAAATTTTCAATCCATTTTATTAGTTTCAATGTATTTTGGTTTAATAACAAACTTTTAATATAATAACACAATAAATAGGATAAACAACTTTTATGAAAAAACCATATTTTTTTGTAAATATTGCTTTATATTGGAATTAAGAAATAAATCATTTTTTTATAAATTTTTTTGGTTAAAAAATAAAAAAATTAATGTTTGATATTTTAATAATAAAAACTATATTTAATATTTAAACCATGTTATTAATTTTAATGACCCTAAAATAGTTTCAAAATTAAATATAATATTATAAATCTTCCAAAAAGTAAATATCGGGAACCCAATTTCAAAATAATAACTACAAATATATTATTTATCTTATCAATAATTAATTGGTTCTAACACCACTAATTTAATATTATAATGTTTTGTTTGGGGGATGTTTTAATTTTTTACCCAATATTATAACAATTTTTACCCCATTATACCCATCACTAAAGTTTTAAATTTTACTACTATTACCTTTCACCTCTTTGAAAAATAAGTTTATATTATTATGAATATTTTGACCATAAAATTCCTAATATGTAATCCATTATTCATGATTCAATTTCTTGAAGTTGTAGAAAATAATTTATTATTAAATCCAAATTACCAATGAATAATCGGGTTTCAGATCAATATGTCTTTAAGCCCCAAAATAATCTCATACAAATATCCATTAAAAATTTAATACTACATAATTAATTATATTAATTTTAATTAATGGGTAACTAAGTCAATTTATTATCAAATGGTACTTTTAAATTTTTTAATTTAATGTAATTTTAATAATTAGTTTCAAAATTTATTTTTTCCCTTGTTTAATAAAAAATCAATATTTTGTGAAACAAAACTCAACCTATGTTATTTTTTATATTATAATATAGAAAATATTTTTTATTTTGTAAAGATTAAATTTTATAATTTTGAAATAAATATTTCATATAAATCAACATATGTGAAAAAAACATTTAGAAAGAACACAACTACTTAATCATTGGATATAAAATTACATAATATTATCACCATGAATATAACTATATGAAATCTAATTCTTGAATATGAATAAAGAGGAAAATATGTTTTTAAATTTATCTAGTTTTCTATTAATTATTTTCATTTGGCCGTTTATAAGATCATATAAGTTTTAGTAATCATAGAGATAAGAAAAAAAATGTTCAAATGAAAATTTTATTTTGTGCAGAAAAATCATATGGTTATATAAAATAGAGATAAAAATGGTTATAATACTATATTTAATAAAATTAATATTACATTATAATTAATATATATTTTATAGATCAATTTGTTTTATTTTCTAACTGGTGAGATTCTCCACTTTCCGTATATTTAATGGGATCCTACATAACCTATCAAATAGTGATGTGGTTATGAAATATATAATTGTTGGGTTCAACACATCCATAATTAAAAAATTAAACCGAGTACTCCTGTAAGATATTATAATATATAAAAAATAAGTATATTATCTGACCAATATTAAAAAGAACTTTAAAATATGGGTGATTTGTTTTCTTATTACGTATACCATCACATGAAATTATAAAGGTATTGATGATAGATATTTCTATAGTAGTACAAAAGAATACTATTTATCTTTTTGATGATATAAACATGTATGGTTCATGGAAAATGTTATAATTATCTATATATATAATTACATGCTTCCGATACTGTTAATTTATTTAATGTTATATTAAAGCCTAAAATAAATTTTTGATGCCATATCAATGTTAATACAATATTATTATATAGTATAGAAATAATAAAATTATATTTATCATCTAAAATATAATATTATGAAGAATAAGATATTTATAAGTTATTTAATATCCCAAAATAATAAAATTATCCAAAATATTTATTATCATTGAAAAATATTCAGCATTCATATTCCTCCTTTTATTGTTCACAATAACTATAGTAAAACAATATTAATATTGGAATATGTGTTAGTTATAATTTTTTTATTGAAAACTACAATTTTAAATAAATTTATATCTCTAAAAATATGATAGGAAATATTGATGATCCTCATGCTGAATAACTATATTATTATATGTTAATTGCTAGTCACATCGCCCTCTTATATTCAAGATTTATAATAATAAAAAATCCATCACCAACTCTATATTTTTTTATCATGAACATGTACAAAAAATAATTACATCGAAATGATTATCTTTTAAAACCTACAAAATAAACGATTAAAAAATGAAAAAATTATCAAAATCTAACTTCATTACATAGATTGTTACTATATTTTTAATGTTAAATTTACAATTTTTCATGATGTAATATTACCTAATTATGGATGAATAATTAGTATTCACATTATAAATGTTATAGGAAGAGCATGTGGTGAAGTTGTATCATGAAGTTAAATAAAAATATATATATATTTATCAATATCTCAATTAAAAAGATAAAAAATTACAGAATAAGAATGTTATGTGAAAATATTATTATATTATACAATCATTACCCAATTCATAAGTTCATAAATATATAAAAAAATTACATACTATAAGAAATAAATAAAATAAAAAAATAAAAAAAATCCCAAAAAGTATAACACTGTATATATTTTAAAAAATACAAATAATTTGGGTTGATTTAACTTATTCATGTAATTTCATATTGTAATATTCGAATTTGAAAAAATTTGTAGACTATAATTTACTTCTACAATAATTTATTATATATTTTCATGGATAGTACATGGACTTCTCATTATTTTTTGTATATCTTATCTCATTTATTATCCAGTAGGTCTACCTTAGAATAAATGATCTCTCATTGCATCCTTATAATTACACAATAGATATTACTTTTTTTTAAATACACCAGCTAGTAAATAGATGTTCTTTAATGATACTATCAATAATTCAAAAACATGTATGATTAAAAAAATGGGAATCATTGTTTTATTACAGCATATAATATGAATAGTTCCCTACCAAAAGATGAAAATTTAAGAGAAAATTTAATATTATATAAAATTCATATATATTATGAAATTCCAAATATAATATAATTATTTTAAAAATTATTTGAAAAATTATCCTTGAATTGTTTGTATCCATACGCATCTAACATTACATTTTTGTGAATTAAAAATAAATTTCAAATTTGTGTATTTATAATTGAATAATGTTATATCCTAGACATTAATCACATTTATATTTTATCTTCTATATTTTTTACATATATTAAAAAAAATAATGATGACAAAAAAATAATTTGGTCCTTATGAACTCATAACACTTTACATTGAGGAGTAGTTCCTTTAAAAATATTATAAATAAATAAATTATTATTTTCATATAATTTCATGAAAATGAAATATATATATTTCTATATTTTTATAGTTTTATTCACATGTTCAATTAAAAAGAAACTATTTTATTCAAAAAATTCACATTCAATCACAATAAATATGTTTGGTATTCATTTTAAACATTCTTCATTAAAAAGATTTATTAATTTAGTGATGATTTTAACCAATAATTTCATGATGATATTTGCACAATTTCATAGTTTAAATAATTAAATTTTTGTTTTTAATGTGTTAAATACATTTAGTTTTAGATAAATATAAACCCACCGCATGAATAATTAATGTATAGTTTATAAATAAATGTAAGGAAATAATCAATAATTGTTTTCAATAATTAAAAAAAATGCATGTTTTCTCATTTTTAATAATTTAAATATTATTTATATCTTATAAAAAATTATTTCTTAAAATTAATTATAAATAATTTTTAATAGACCACATTCAAGATTAATATGTAGTTAATTATTATATATAATAAATTAATTCAATAACACTTCATCAATAGTTAAATTAAAATTAGAGCATGATTTTTTGGTGTTTATAGTATAACATATGTTTATATGTAAAAAACCACATAATTACATAAATTCACATAAAACTACTAAAACATGATGAATATTCAATTTCTGAAAATTTAAATTACTATTGGTCTGGAAAAATCATAGATTTTTTGTTTATAAAATTATAAATACAGTTTTGATCATTTCACAACTATGGGAAAACATCTCATCTTTCCTAATTATTGAACATAGATTAGTATCATGAAGAAAGGCCAATGGTTGAAATTCTATTTGAATTCTGTTACTCATGGGGATGTAATATGTATATTACTTAATTTAATAGTGGATATCAATTCATCATGTGCTTATTATAGAGTAGAATCTTGTTCTCCATATGTAAGGATAATTTATATTCATTTATATTAATTTATCAATACCAATCATAGTTCTCTGACTATAATTCATAGTTTATTTATTATATTAAGAATTGTGTAATTAAATAAACCTTAATATTTGAAATCACGATGGATGGGTAAATTCCAACCACCTCATCCATTCTTTATATAATTACAGAAAGGGTTGTGTTACTATACTAGATTGTTATCATAGCCTTATGTAGTATGAAAATGAGATATCCACACATTTTTTTGGGTTTCATGTAAAATAAATTATTGAAAAGAGATAAGGGATTTTAGTCAACAGGAAATTGAAGATAATTTTTTTTAAATGGATGATCACAACTTGATATATATGTAAAATCAAATATATTCATAAAAAATAAAATAAATAACATTAGGAATGATTTTAAAGACCAAAAAGACATAATATATCTTGGAATGCGATGGTACGAAACCATGGGGGTGTAGTAATGATTAGTATAAATATATTAGAGGACATTGAAAAGAAAATTAAATTCCAAAATTCATATAATCAATTCGGATTTGGAAATCAATGACATTGGGGATTCATGATGTAAGTTTAAAAACATTTCCTAGTGATTCTAGTTAGTGTGAAATTGCTTCCAAACATATGGCTAGGTTTGGAAGACAAAAATATGTTATGAATGAAGGTCAGACATCTTGTTTGATGCACAACCAAATATATGTTATGTATTCTGTAAGAAGAAACATACCCCTTTTCCAATTTCAAACATCTATTATATGATAAAGAAAATAATTTTTTTACTATATTCGATTTTGGACAGGTAAATAGTAGAGTTCACATAATTTTTAATGTAAATTTGTAATGTGGGGTTTTCAAATCTACTGAAAATCATTTATAGGTCATTATTGTTATTTAAGTAATGATATATAAAAATTTATAATGTCTTCAGTAAATTCATGGGGGAACGTATCAATAAATTTTATCAAGTAAAACCCAGTGCAATATTCATTTTGTTCATATTGATATGTTGTGATATATAAATTGAATAGAATTTTATTTAATGGGAGTAATAAAATTGGGTTTCATATTAGGTTTTCATAAAATACATTATAAATGATTTCTCTTGTATGATACATGAATTGAGAAATTGTCCTCAATCATCGTATGGTACATAGAATTAAATATGATATAATAATTCACGAATTTGTCTAATGATAGTGATCATTAAATAAGACTTTTCCAATTTTATTAGTTAATTCGTATTAAAATATATAATATATTTACAATGATAAAATTATTAGGATATGATTTGTAGAAGGATTCATCCAAGAGGTGTCTATCTATGTGGACTATACTGATTTTATGGTGTATTCTAAACATTATATAAATTATCTAATGTGGAATTTTATTTGAGAACATATAAAAATTAGTGAGTTTATATTTTTAGTGTTAAATGTTGTTAGAAAATGTTTAAAAGGATGATTCAATTATAAATTACATTCATGGATAAAATATGGTAATGAAATTGTACGAGTTATATTAGTCATTAAGGTCTCATTTACAATTCACTTGTCATATAAATGTATCTTCTCTATGATGTAATGAAATATGATGTTACTAAGTTTCTTAGAATGATAAAATACATATTACTCCTTTATTTATCCTATTGGTGGGTAATTTTGGGATATATCATTATTTGGATCTAGCAATGAATATAACGTAGTTATGATAGTTGGTCATTGGTAGAATGTTAGACGTTATTGATATGGGAAATTAATGTTGTGAACTTGTTTACATGATACCTTTCAATATTTTATAGTGAAATTTATACTATAGATACCTTTTTTATTTTTTAGAAACCTGATTATTTGTATAATTTATTTAATATTTATCAGATGTGATAGAATCTACAAAATTGTATAATGATTATTTGGATTATTAATTGTATAATTTTGGATATTGAGATAGTTTTATAGAAGGTTTAATGAATAATGATTTTATAATTACGTATTGTGTATATAATACTATTATTATTATGATTATGTGATATTGTAATTATTATTTAATCGATGGGATACACTATTATGTAATTTTATACTCTCTTATCTCATGAACCTACACAACAGTGTACTCATGGTCATGAAGATATATGCCTTCATTTATATCTCAAGACTAGTTAGAAGAAGATTCAAGTAGATTTTGTAAGGGAACCTGACATTGATTACATTATAATTATATTTAGATTTTTTTAAAATTTATCAAAGGAATTTATTCATTATTTTAGTAATTTTACATATGGTATTTAGTTAATCCTTTAGAGTAATTTGTTTTATCATATATACATGGTTTAGATATATTTTCCTTTCTTATAATCATTATCAATCCTGTTCATACCTTTATTCAAACATGGATATAAATTTTCTTTTAGTTTTATATATTATGTTATATAGATGGAAACTAATTCCAATAAACTACTAATCAGTTCTTTGTTAAACAATAAAAATAGAAACGTTGATTGCATGAATGGCATAACATTCTTATTATCATCATTGACTGAAGGAGGAATCCTAGTTAGTGTGGTTTCTGAAATTAGTGTTTTAGAGATTTTGTGTATTGAATAAGTTATATCTTTTTATTGAAAGATACGAGGAATGAATTTGGTATGTTATACACTTAAACATATGAAATTGTTATAGATATTAGAATATGGAAACATGTTATGGATTTTTTTTGTCTATGTATTCATTTGAAAAACTCATAACTATCTATGTATTATCCCTTTGAGAGTATTGAACATCCAGTGTGTTATATTAGATGTATAAGATCATTCATAATGTAGTTTTATTTATTTTAGGACAACTAAAAATGATCAGTTTAATATAATTTTTCCCATAGAGTAACTGATGTAATACAATTTTTTTGATATATATTCATAACCAGGGACATATTCTAAAGAAATATTTTATATTTCATATAGTTATACCACAAACTATTGATAGTAACCAGCTTCATGGGGGAGTTCTAGTGGACATGAATTTTTTGAATCATTCAGCGGTTATATCGGTTCTTATATATACTTGTTATATAATGATGATCTGACATTTCTTCATTTATGGGGCTAATTTTTATTACATATCCAAAGGACGATCATAATGATAATGATTAATATTTCAACTGATTTGTAAATAGTATTAATATAATAAAAACCATGATTGAAATGATATAATCCCATAAATGGTTTATCCATCTATCTTTTGGTTATTATTATTTTATACCTTACAACTATATTTCTCTTAGAGATTCATATTCCTGCAATTACTCTGGCATCAATTTCTAACATGACGTATTGTGTTGAGCATGATGTTCTTAGATTACTAGTGGAGGTCAAAGTCGTATTTTATATCGTTTTTAGAGGTGGGAGAACCACTAGTTCATGGTTCTATCATAGTAGGGTGAGTAAATGATTCAATTGAATATTATTGAAGTTGAAGGATCTCCACAATACTGTTATTTACATTGGTAGTTTGATGCAATGATATCACATCTAATAGAATCTATATCATTCCCATTTAATTTTGTTTCCTAAATTGATTCATCGAATCAACCTTTATTTCCAATATATTAGAAATATATACATGTCCAATGATAAAATTTTAATTGGATACCATGGAAACATTGTTTTTATTATTATTATTATTTTGTAATGTCTACACATGGTGATTTTTTTGTCCAATAGATATTTTTCAATCAAAATATAGTTCATAAAGAAAAAATCAATCAACTTATTAAATTTGTTTTATAGTAAAATGAGATCAATTTTCACCTCCTTGAATAAGGTTTGGAACTCTAGTGTTGCGATCTAAGGAAAATCATATCACATTATCCATTATTATCGTTGTTGTTTGTTCCTCTTTGTAATCCATTGATAGAGATAGTAAATAGAAAAAATATTATTGATCCCCATTGATGAAATAATTAAATGTGGTAGACTCATATATTATATATCTTTTATCAACATTCATGTTTAGATACTAATGTTTTATGCCATCATTATACACTATAAAATGTGATCATAGTTTATATAATAATATGAATTTCCAAATTTGAGACAATAATTTTAGTGTTTTCTCTTCCCACACAATTGTGATGAATTTTTCATACCGTATTTACAACTTAGGTTTGATCTTCTATGTTATAAAAAACATTTTTTTCATTTTAGTATTATGAATAGTTCCTCACGTCCAATATGATTAAAAAAAATATTTCATCCTTTATATAAAAATGAAAAATATTTTATTATATTTTAAATTTTAAAAAATTTTATTTCTTTTTAAATAAAAAATTCATAACACCAATAGTACAATAAAGATAGTTAGTTTTTATCACATTATTTATGATATACCAAGCTACCATTTTATATTAATCTATATATAATCCAAAAAATTTAACCTCTGGTTTTTTATGTTCAATAAATTTTATGTCGATATTTAATCATTGTAGAATGAATAAATAAACTAATATATATAATTTATGAAATGATTTCCAATGTATTTATTCAATATATTATTTCTATTATGAGTTTTGGATTATGTTCCACAAAAAATAAATTTTTTATTTAAAAGTTTATATTTTCAAAACAAATTTTTGAATATATGATTATTCTAACACATTAAATAATTTATAAAATGAATTTATCCAATATTATTCCACTATATTTCCCAAAAAACAACTAAATAAGAGTGAATATCACCTTATGAATTATCTCTCCATTTAAAATAATTTAAATTATGATTCACTATTTTGAATGTTTTTTTATTTACATAACCAGAATCTATCTATAAACATCATTACGTTATTAAGAATATAGGTTGAAAATTCATGATATACACACTTTCCATACTTCATTAATATCAATTGATTTATACATATGAATAACCAATTTACCACATGTATTTATATGAATCCAATTAAATAAATTATATATATAAGCTACAATAGCATCATAATTCATTTAATTATATCATAAACTACATTGTACTGAATAAATACAATATTAAATAAAACAATTAATCTATATTATTATCAGTTCACTTGAAAAGGAAGTTTTACCATAGTATATTCATTCATAATTCAATAAAATTTTATTTTTAACTATACCAACTAATTTCCCTATATTTACATTTCTTAATCTTCATCATTTGCATTATATTATTTGAATTACATCATAAAAAATGTTAAAATTTTTTATTCAAAGAGTAATGAGACTAGTATCATTTTATTATTAGGTGAATGAAATAAAAATGTATACAATTAATTTTATTTAAATATTATTTTTTCAATTTTGGATCAATACTTATTCTATTAAAATTTCATTATTCACAAAATTTATGTTTTATTGGGCATTTATATTAAAATTTATTATAATGTATAGATATGGTTTCAGAATAGTTTATGGTATGTTAATGATGATTTAATACTGTTGAATAATGAAATTTCTGAAAAAATATTAATAGAATAATCATTAATCATTTTGAAATATGATTATTTTTTAATATAAAAACCTAAAATTAATTTACCAGGTCAAAGTATATTGGTATCATATATTCAATGACTTAGAAAAATAAAAAATATCTCATAACATGTGGTGAAATATTATTTTTATCTTTCCATATTAAATGAATGTAGTTTTTAATGTAATTGATATCGCATTGTGTCATAAACTATGCCAGTTCATTAATTTTTTGAACACATAAGTTGTCATATGGTATGATTTTGTGGTATTACTGATCCTCATGTAATTATATTATGTTATTGGGAGATATAAATAACCCAATGGGAAATATTTCTCTAATAAAATGAATTAAAATAGCACTATAATGTTTAACATAAGTATATCATGATGCATCCATACATTGGATTCCCCCAAAGGAAAAATAAATAGTTTTAAATATAAAGTAATTGGAAAAAATCACCCTCACAACTACATTATTCAGATGATACCATCCTTTCTATTAATCATTCAGAATTCCACATTTATAATAACGTCCCAAAAATTAAAGGATTCAAAACCAGAATGGACCATTTTGAGAAACATTTAAAGCACTAAAATTATTACTACTTTACCCAACCAATATTCTTTATGTTACAGAACTTCAAACTCCTTCCACTAAAAGGAGGCCAACTATTTGAGTGGCTAATATGGATTCCATTATGTGTTACTTCATTGGATCGATGTTTGATTCCGTAGAAAATACCCAATCCACAAACATCGAGTCATGTATTTGAGGCATCTAATAAAAGGCCGAGTCTGATATCACTAATAGGTCTAAACCTTCTCTTGAAAAAAAAATTATATTAAATATAGATTTAAATATATTATTTTTGAAATATTGGAGTTTATTGTTGAAGAAAACTCATAATCCTTTTCCCGAATACATTTTTCAATACCCAAAAAATGGTTAATAACCATGACATCGTTCTTCAAATATTCCAATAAAATATAAATTGAAAATCCAAATTTTAAAATCATTTTTTAAAAACACACAACATGAACACAAATAATAGTCTAAATAACCAAAAAAAGATAACTAAGACGAAATATAATATTAAAAATAAAACTTGCTGGAATGTAAAAAATTAATTAGGCATAGTAATATTAAGGCCACTCATGTAGAACTATAAACCTACAAATACACATGGGAGGAAAAGTCATCTATGTATATATGTTAGTGTTTGTTTTTATATATAATCATTTTATTATAAATTATTGAAAGAAGAAGTTTATATAATATGTTATTTATATAAAAAACACGTATAAATTCCATAAGGATACCTAGGAATGAAATATGGTGGTAAAATTTCACCCTTGTTGTGGATTTGTATATCTAATACATCTTTGGCATGTGGGGTACCCACATAAAGACATCAGTATAATTGATAGATGTGGAAAACTTGTCTTATATATGTTATTGTACAATATTTACTATGGGTGGGGTCCAATATAGTCTAACAAAATTATCCAATTAGTGTTTATTATATCATGTCCTCCACAATTAAAAAATAACCCATTATTTTTCCAAAAAATTACGTGAATGGAAATATCATCATGTCACAATAAAGTATCTAGTAAAAACATATATATCATATAAATCTATAATTTTTTAGATTTAATACAAATCCTATAAACATTATTGGAAACAATCAATAGAATAATAGTAATAAGAATACAATTAATTATAATAATAATGAGAATAATAATAATAATAATAATAATAATAATAACAATAATAGAAACAAAAAAATTTCTATTTCGCCATTTACGAATGATCAAACATGATTTATATTTTGAACACATTATTTTATGTTAAAAGTCCATTTTCAAAATTTAATTTTTTTAAATTGAATTACAGTTTATAAATTTTGATTTCAAACATTAGTTTATTAATTTTCATATATGAATACTTAAATATATATATACACACATTTACTAATGAAAGTATTCCCAAATTATCATGGGAATACTTGAATATATATACATATACATAAATTTCAACATATATGTATAAAAATCATTAATAATTTTTTAGCATAATGTTAGAATAAATAAATAAAATGAAATTACCCAAATAAGAAAACCCCAACCAATTTAAACTCTTAAACCCATATAACCAATTATACAACTATATTAAAGAATTTATAAAAATATTAAAATATTCATCTTCATTAAAAGTACTACAATATAAATTTTCTCAATCAAAAATATAATCCCTTTTTTCATATAGACATATAATAGAGGAGAAATCCCTAATTACTGATTTAGAAATAGACTGTTGTATTTTAAAAACAAATATATATATATATATATATATCCATTGAAATCAAATATAACAACTAATTTGAATAATAACTAAATTGTAAAACAAAATCACACAAGGAGTATCAAGGAAATGTGATGTCCCAAAAGCACCTATATTTAATCATAGGCAAATGATGCGAATCATTAGAATACGATGAGAAAATAGGCCAAAGAAAAAAATAAAACACCATATGAAATAATATCCATAATAAATCCAAACAAAAACCAACAAAGTAATATACAAAAAGTGACCACCGTATCTAGACAAAGAGTGAAGAAGAAGATAAAATTGACAATGGATGAGAATAATGATGATAATCCCTAAACTGTATAGATTCACATTGAAACTGAAATGGGGAGGGATAAATTCGAAGGAGGTAAAAATGGGTCTTATGTTTAAGCTTCTATAATGTGTGTTACTTGAGAGGGTTTAGTTTATTGTTGAGAACAATTTTTGGGTCTAAAAGTGTGAGGGAAGAATTTTTTTAAAATAAAATTTTAAAGCATGTGCATATCAGAATGTTTGGTTGAATGATTGGTAAATCATTATTCCAAACATGCACCCAATATTGAGGAATAAGAATTACCACATGGTTTTCCCATATAATAAGTAAAATTTACGATATATATTAGAATATATCTTTCTATGTTTCATTCCATTATCATTAGGATACTACATATTTTAGCCAAATTGTTGGCATGACTATGAGACAAGAAGAGACTCCAAAATTTTAACTTTTCAAAAAATAAAAGACTCGGGACTTAGGAATATTAATTAAAATAAATAATTATATCTAATAATGATAAAAATAATTCTTGGGGTTTTGAATATTTCCCCCATAAAGAACTTCATTCACATAGATAGCCACCGAGTTTGTGAAGGAATACATATCATAATGACTTAAGGCCCAAATGAAGAAACTTATATAGAACTATCACAAAACCACACCAAAAATAGTATTCAAACACCTATGAACTAATCTATTCCTTATCAAGGACACTATAGACCAATATTATTAAAAATAACACAGGATGGTGGACCATGATGGGTGTTTATAGGAATCCAGCGATTAAAATTCATTAAAATGATTCTTTAGAATAAAATTTTTTTATTAAATTTAAAGGATATTTTTCTATTTTTTATATTTATAGAACTAGTTTATAAAAATTATATAAACAAATCACACATATAAATTTTTAAACCTCATATTAGTACCCTTGTTTCCTATAATATTAATGTTTTAGAATAATTCAAGTTTTCTTTTATGAAAAATCATCATAAATTTCAACATAAATTCTTCATTATTATTAATAATACTAAATCCCTATAAAAACATTTAAAATTTACAGAAAATAATATAAAATTTCATAAGTTAAATATAATAAAAAAATATATTATCCTACTGAAAAACTTGAAAATCCATAAAATGATTAACTTTATAACGTTATTCATTGTCCATATGATATAAAAAATTTCCATAATAAACACACAAGTTTTTTCTAGAATAAAAACTGTAAAACCGAAGGAAATAAATTAGAAACCCTCTTGTGAATCATTTAGATTAAAATTCAAGAATTGTACTAGTCCTATGGTAGAAATAACTAGAGCATAAATAAATCCACATAAGAAACAACACCTGATAACTCCCATATTATTTGCTTTATTGAAAAATTGAAATTAATTAATAAAATTTCAATCCATAATGGGGATAAACCATCAAATAATCTATATCAAGATTACTCATTTCACATATATAATTCTAAACCACAACATCATGAATACAAAATTTATTTATAAAATTTTTCATCCTTAAACGCTTGAAAACTCTTTTTATTTCATCTATATAATAATATTAATATCAAAATACAGTTTTATTTTTAAAATATATTATCAAAACTAAATTATATAGAAAAAAGGGGAATGAGGGATGTTATTTTTATAAAACATGGAATCATATAAATGAATAAGTAACATAAAATAAGGATAATATCAATGAGAAAATTATTTGACATTGTATACATTAATGTAAAACATTTCATTAATCTTTTGAAACTAAATTCAAAATGGTTTATCTAAAAATATTTTTCAAAACCATTGGAATTAAGTTTTATAAAATTTCATTCACAAAATGATTAATAATATGTACATGGAGGAAATATATTTTTATAATAAATCATTAAATCATTTAAAATAATATTTTTAAAATAACTTATTCCTTACTATGAGTTTGGATTTTCCTGTATGTTATTTATCTTCTTGAATAATCAAATAAATTAAATTATTTAATTAATTATGAATTTTTTTCATTTTTATTATATATATTATTATTTGAATAAAATTTTATATTTAATTACTAAATCAACTATGTTCACATGAGATGTTTTCAAAAAAATTGGCTTTTATGTCCCAAATATCCATGGTAAATTAACTATAGTCGAAGATGTCACAATTTTATATTATATATAATTTTAATAACTAAACAACTATATTTTTATACATAAATTATACCTTTATAAACACCTATGATTAATTTTTATAAATATTGATATGTGTTACTATCACTGAGACGATATTTCATAAATATGCAGGGGTAACACTTCCATTTATCAACAATCATGTCAGAAAGATGGTAAGTATTATTTTATATTTCAATAATGATAATTATTTAATAAGTAAGAATTTATATCTTTAAATATATTTTTTTACATTCAATTCAATGTGGTGATGAAAAACGAATCCCATCGCTTCGTGGAGGCGGTAATCCACACGTATAAATGAGCAAAATCATTATTATTAAATGGAACAAAATGAATGAAAATGATTATATTTTATATTTTTATAATTATTATATAATTATTATTTTATATAAACATTATATACATCATTATAAGCATCTATCAGATGTTATGTTGGAAAAAGATTCATGTTTCATGGTGGTTTTCCGTCATGTGTGTGAGTGACAGGTTTGTTTTCCATTTGATAGAAGTGGAGATGGATATTTGTAATGAAATTAACATAAAAAATAGTAGTATATAGAAAATATTGGTATTATTATTTAATCATGATTTATGAATATTTAATGGTTTTATAAGGATATAAAAAAAACCATTGTTTAAAAATATATAATTCTTATTTAGAAAACACCCTTCTCATAAATCCTTAAACCCTATATGGTCAGATTAATGGACAAAATTACACATAAGGAATATGTATTGGTACTTTTTTGAAGGTATATAGAAAATAATTTTTTTAAAAAATAGTTTTTATGTGGGTAGAGATGAAGATGCGGTGCCATTTTATAATTAGTGGAGGGGCAGTCAATGAATTTCACGACATATAAAAATAATATAAATTAGTTTTTTTTATAGTTTCAGCCAAATTTTTTTGATTTTCAATTAATATGTCTAATAATCTAATGTAAACAAATATAATAAAAATTGGGTAGGATTGGATGATGTTTTAAACCTTATATTTTTTTATTTTTCATATGTTAACCCTTTTAATGATTACTTTGAAAACAAATATATTTTGTATTTACAGGTCAAGATATTTACCAAAAAAGGAATGTTGGTAAAAAATGGTCCATGGTTGATATATTTTAGCATATTAGAATCAAATTTCCAAGGATATGATTTTATAAAAATTTAAATAGTTTAAATAAATGTTATTTAATAATAAATAGCATTCACGTCATTTTTGAAATTATTAATATAATTTTACTTTTAAAGACATGAATAATGTTTAATTTTAACCTAACCAATTAAATATTCACTAAAATATTATAATTATAAAATAATATTATTAAATTGAATATTATTAAAGAATAATACATTTAAAATTTTTTGAACCATTTATTTTATTTTATTTGATAATTGAATAAATATTTTTTTGGTGTTTGTAACGAAATTAAGGTAACTTTACATCCATAAAAATTTGAAATAATTTACTGTGAAAAAAATTTGTCATTCAATTATCTATTTTGAAAAAAATAATGTGTTTATCCCAGACACAAAATAGTAGAGATATTAAAATAATGAAAGTGACAATTTATACATTATCTTTTACATAAATATTATATCAGTCAAAATCAATTAAATTTGTTACAAAGATGGATTTTTTTCAATAAATGGATAGGAATAGTATAAATAAACTCATAAAATAAGATAAATTCATGTTCATGGGTCATGTTTTAGTCCTTATAATTCCATTTTTACCTTAATCACCAAATTAAACCTTAAGGAATTGAAAATTATTTTATATGTTTCCTATTCACAATGACCCAATATAAAAGAGTTGTATTTGAAAAATTTGGACACCTATATTGCAAATATGGAATCAATTTTTAATGATTAAATTTAAAAAATTGAAATATTTTTATTTAATATTAATCCTGCTAAAAATGATTAAAAATTTTTTTTTTCAAAAAAATAACTTTTCTGTGTAAAAATGTTTTCATAAAAAATTTGATAATAAAATTATCTCCAAATAAAATTATTGGATAATTTCTAAAATAATTATACAAATTAATTTTCGAAACAAATTCATAATATAATTTTACATTCTAGATACATGGAATAGAAATACACTTTTATATAAAAATGTGTAGTTCATAATATTCAATAAAAATTAAAACTTTTTATGAAATTATAAAAAAATTATCTCTGTATAATTTTAATATGATTGATTAAAATATAACATCAATGTTATCGTATTAATTTTAAAAAAAATTTCTATATGGTAATTATAATATTCTATCAAAAAAAGGGAAATAATTATTTTTGATGAAAAGTATTTTTAATGAATAAGATGACTTTAATAAAAATGGAATGATTATTTATTAAAAATTTATCATAAGAATTAATGACTAGTAAATATATATATTACACAAATAAATTGTTCATATTCATGTCACCAAATTAAATAGGGAGGTTATAAAATTCATATTTAAATAATAATATTCCATTTTTCCTTTGATCTCAATTATTCGTTTCTTATAATCCATTGATTATAGTCATAATTTTAAAATATTGGGATATTAAATTCTCCCCTTCTAAATAAACCATTTCCACACAATTTTATAATTTTACTTCAATATTTTTTTTAAAATGTTAAATTACCTTTTTTTTGAAATGCAATATTTTAAAACTGGTTATTAGATTTTATTTCTTTCAACGTGAAAAAGAAAAATACGAAGTTCATCTGGAATAACACATAATTAGGATTCATAATAGGTGAAAATTTGTGGGATGTAAAAACTTGGACATGAAATAAAATTAATGTACAAATAATAATAAAAGAGTGGTATAATGATAATTTATCATAATAATGTGAATGATGATACCAAATTTAATGATCGTAAAACCATAAAACAATTAGGTGTAAAAAAGTACATAGATTTATTGGAAAATAATGTAACATGATAACAATTTTTCCAATATAATTTTCCTTTTGATGATAAATTTATATACCATTTAGACTAAGAATATATAGAAATATACCTACAGGGAATTGTAATGTTATCGACATATCAATTTTTTTTAAAAAATATCATATTTCTTCTAAAAATGTTGATTATTCATAATGAATTATATGTGAATAAAGCACTAAAATTATCTTCATATGAATCACATAATCCATAAAAGGATAAAAATTTATTCCTCCTCTCTCTGGACATTATCCAGAATGTAAATAGTAAGAAAAAGGTATGATAATTCCAAATATAAATACACAATTACAAAATTTAAAAAAATTAAACACCAAAGCCTATTCAATAACACATTATTTTTAGATTCAATCCTTACATAAATATGTGTCATTAAAATTCATCAAAATATTCTTAACCAAGTTCAAAATGAAAATAAATTCAATGTTTTGATCACAAATTTGTTTTGAAATTAACTTTAGATTCATCTTTAATCAGCATTAGTGAATCATAATTTCATTTCCATCAAATATTAAAATTACTTAATCATATAATATCCAAAATTTTCTAATCATTTCCATTAATCACAAGAATAACCATAAAGATACATTAATATTATATATGACTCCCCAATTTAATTAAACATTAATCCTAAAATAATATCCTATTATATTATATTATATATTATAATAAAATGGTCATAAAATAGTGATGTTCCTCTAAAATAATATTAATCACATTATCACCGAATCACTTCCCAATATAATGGTTATATATATAATAAATCATGTTTTACTAATATAAAATTAATCTATTTAGTCAATTATATAACGTAATATTATCTTGTATATCATGTTGGAAATTTATAGGTGATTCACCCATGTATCCATTCTGTTGTAGGTTCTGGACCTGTAGTCTTCCCATATGTGATGGCTTGTTTATTGGCCTATTATTTATCATTTCAAAAAAACTATATTTATGTAATTCCTAATAAATTCTCTAAAACAAGATGAATATCCTCAAAAATAAACATAATAACATGATCATAAATTTCTATTTTGTCCAAAAATTCTATCTCATACCATTCTATATACATTTCAAAAAATAATTTATAAATTTTATGATATAATCCTTTATGTTAACCCTAAGGGTTACATAAACCTCAACATAGTCATACGAGTCAAAAAATATAATTAATCACCTATGAATCTCATCATATAAAACAATACAGGGGTGTCCACAACTTTGAACATATGATTTACCACAAACTTATATGCTCTTGATGGTATCCATAACATTTATGTTTTCCTCACATTAATTATTCATAATATCTATAGTTATATAAACTTTTACTCTAATTACAATTATAAGGAAGATGCCTCGAAATTCCCAAAGAAAAATCATTAGAAATGATTTCACATTCTTACATTTCAGGGATCCTATTAGTTTTATAGTTATAAAGAATAAAGTCATAAATTAAATATAAATATATATTAAATAAAATGATAAAAACATACATTTATTACCCATCATCCTCAAAATACCAATATTTTTGAATAGTACATGTTTCCTATAATAATGTTTTAAAATAATTTATACATTCTTTATTATTGGATCCTACTCATCCATAAACCATATGAAATTCATTTAAAAATATTGGATGAGCCGTAAAATATTATTAAGGGTCAAAAAAATTAAATATATTATCATAATAAAAAACATAAAAACCCATAAAATGTTTACCATTATGAAATTATTCTTTATGAATATGAAATAATTCTCCCCGAAATAAAAACATTATGTGTTTTCTAAAAAAATTAAAACATGTATCAAGAAATGGGAAACCCATTTATGGAACATAGAACATGATATTCATAACTTGTGTTAAACTGATGTCAAAAAATAACTACAGCCCCATTAACAACATTGGAGACACCACACATGTTTACTCACTCATTGCATCATTTTAAGATAATGAACTTTAACTAATAGAAAGGTGATATATAATGGGGATCAACAATTTTATAAGCTATATGAATATCATCATTTTCCCATGTTTATTTTTCAATTAACATATCATGAATATAATAACTTATACTAGAACCTTTTCATCATATAAACCATGTTATATTAACTAAAACCCATATTGAGAATACATTCAGATATCAAAAAAATAAATTACATTATATAAACCCATTATATAAACATAAAAACTGAGAATAAGGGTAAAGACAGTTTTCTATAAAGAAAACATTTAAATTTATATAAGAATCCAAAATATAAAATTATGGTTATGGAGGAATTAAAATATATTTATGTCGTAATCATTAAAATAAAGCATTAATTTTTTAATTATTAAATAATTTTAAATAATAAAAATAATGATTTATTTTGAACATATATGTAAGACAGTGACATGAAATTCCTTTTATGAATTTTAGTAAGGATTTAATTTATTTAGATAACTGATTAATAATACACTTAAAATGAGGTTTACCATATAAAGTGTCCCTTATCTTGAGTCCAAATCATCAATTATTTACATTATCATCACGAATAATAAATTTATAATGATTATAATATTTATATAGAATGATTTTAATGTTTATTAATACATTTATTTTATTTATTACTATTTAATAATTAACAACATAATAAATTATGTTGATACTTAAAGTTTGATGATATTTGGTTCATATGTCAAAAATGAATTTAGTAAGTTAACTATGATCAAAGATGCCCTTATTATTTCCTCATGCAAATAATAATCATCATCTAATTACCATTTTTATAAATAAAATTATAATATTAAAACTACAATGAATGATGGTTATGAAAATTGAGTTATGTTACAATCCTGGAGATAGTAGGCCATAAGTATGCATCAGTTATGTTTTAATTTTTCAATAATCATGATTGAAAAAAGGTAAGTGTCATTTATTCATAATTTAATTATAATTAGGTTATAATTATAATATTTTTTAATTATATATGGTTCAATAAACAAACTATGTTATAAGATGATGGAGAAATAGTCACATCACTTCATGATGGTGGTAATCCACACGTACTCAAAAATGATGATTTCATTTCTCAATAGATGTAATGGATAAAAATATAATATATAAAATATTTTTAAAATTATTATTCATTCATTAATATTTTATATAAACAAGAAATGCATCATTATATCTAGTCATTATAGACCTTCATCGAAAAAAGATTATGTCAGTTCATGATGAGGTTTTTTATTGTACTCACGAATGAAAATTAAATTTCTAATTTCATGGATATAATGACTGATATTGGTTATACCATTATAATATAATATTTCCACTATATGTAAGATAGTTTTTATTAATTCTTCATCTTTAATGAATATTTAATTGAGGTATAATGTAAAAGAAAATTTGTATATATAGAAAAAATCCATAACTATTATTTTTACGAAATCCATTATAAGACATTACAATCATTATAGGGTTAGATTCCATTACAAAATAATACCTCTAGAATATTGTAAGGGATTGATGTAAGAAATTTGGGTTGGTATTAGATGAAAAACTTTTTTTTAACTATGTAGATCAGGGGAGAGGGGGTCCACTTTCGTAATGAGGGGACTGGTATTCATTTAATTTACAAATTTATTAATTTAATATAAATTAATAGTCCTTAAAAATATTTCAAAATTGATAAAATTAAATATATGATGATAGTATGTTGAATTCATATCATAAAAAATACTAAACATGTTTTTGTGTTGTTTTTGTCCTTATATTTTTTTGTTTTAACCCTTTGTTAACTATTTTAAAGATTACTGTGATAAGATTGTTGTCTACACTTTAGAGGTCAAGATAGATACTATAAAAGAAACCCTGACCCATTAATGGATGATAGTTAATATATTCCATCATATCCCAAAAACTGGGCGGATGACATTATTTTTTATAATTTTAATTCATGTAATGAAATATTATTTATTATAAAATGTCATTAAATTTTTTTTTGGATTATAAAATTATATATATATTGAAAACAACATGACGGAAAATTAAATTTAATAAAATCATTTAACACAACCCTAGAAAATTACATATATTTTAGAAATTGTGTAAGATTATAATTGATTCAAATTATATTAATTTTAATATTTTAAGGTCATTTGTTTACTACTTTTAATTTCTTATATATTATGTAATGTTTTCATAAACATATAGAGTAATTATTTCATCACTAAGAATTATAAATAAATTATCATAATCAAAAACTCATTTATATTTTAAATGAACATTTTGATCATAACATTTTACATTCATATCCCTATCATAAATTCTTGTATATATTAAAAGTAAAAAAGTTATATTTTTAATTTATCTTAATATTTTTCTACGAGTATATAAAATTTACCAAAAACAATAATCCTTCCTTATTTAATAAATGAAAAGATGCAGATGTTTGAGAAAATGGTGTTTGAAATTTTTCTTTTGGAAAAACTAAAAGATCTCTTCAGGAATTTGATTGAGTTATCTTCACTCTAGAGCATCAACACCATTATAACATTCCCATTAGCCAGGTAATTTATTTCATGATATGTATGTGGTATAATGAAATTAATGTACAAAAGAGATTCTCTGAATTAAATCTTGTTTGTATTTAGATTAAATGAGAGATAAATGGGTCCATTTCTGATAGCTTGCACAATAGATATAGAGTCACACATTAGCAAAAAATTATTCCATCCTAACATATTTTCAATTTCTACAATTGTTATTATTGAAATAATTTTAGTATAAAATATCTAATCATTCCACATGGACCATAGTGTAATTACATTGCATCATAATTTTGATTTCAATTTTTTACCCTATTTGTATGAGCTTTAATTCCCTCCCAAATATCGATCAATATTATATTTTATTTATCCTTGTAATGGGGGAATTTACATGACATGTAAGGTACCAAAAAGAGGATGATAATTACCTATAATTAAATTATTTTTTATCGCTATATGATCATGAATAGGGTTATCACAATAACCTTTTTAATGTGCATTATCTATTTTTATAGAAATAATAATCTGAGATTGGTATGGCTGTAAAGATAATGAAACATTTTCATGAACAATCTTTTTCACTCCATCCCAACGAACATGAATAATAATATATATAAAAACCAATGAAATATTCTGTAGCAGCATTGATAAAGTAATATTGATAAAATAAACATGTTTCTCTTGTTTTCTGGTCATGTCATGGATACCCACATCATATTTAGAATTATTAGATTTCCAGAAAGATGTATCAGGGACAAAAATATAGATAAATTATAAATATTATATCAATTTTGATTACATAAGGAACATATCAAAAACTAATGGATTCCATTATATTATAGAAAAAAAATAGTTGGTATTTTGGTATACATCACCCAAAAAATAAGAGTAAATCTAGATTGAGAAATCTTGATTATACTCAAATATATATCCTTGTTATTATTTTCCACTATGGAGCCTCCTCGCAGAATGATTTAAAAGATAACCTTATATTTGGGGAAGGTTTAGAAACATATAATCTATCACCTTTTATGATGTTTTACTTCATAAAAATTTATATTAATTCAATGGTGTGCACATCCAATGATTTCTCCTTGTTCACTTTGATTGACTTATTTGTTTGAGTGAATGATCATGATAGTTTAAGATATTAAAAAGATCTGTTACTATATATTTGTCTAATAAAAATTTTAGAGATGATTTAATTTTATCCATCCTATGTGAATTCATAGAAATGTTAGCATAGAGAGTATTGAGGGTAGGAAATATAGAGAAACCAAACAAAATTTAGAAAACCATATTATTGAGTATTCATCATAAATAGAAAAAATAATTGATGAGAGAGGATCCACTATTCTAAAATCCCTCGAACATTTGATGTATCCATCTATAGACATATAGATCAATAATGAAATATATTCTGATCTCATTATGTTTTAAACCTATTATGTAATAACCTCATAAAATAGAGAACTGGTTAATATAATACAAATGATTCCCCATTATAATGATTCAGTAGACATTTTCACATCATTCTTGAGTGTAATGTTTCCTCCTATAATAGATTTCATGTGAATATTGACAGATTCAGAAGCAATGATATGGTAATATTGGGAAGTTCATTCTTTATTGAAACCAAACAGAATTTACAAAAACATATTATTAGAAATACCATCCACACTGTAATAAATTATTTTTCAAATGATTATATATATTGCATCAACATGATATGGAGGCCTGAAAAGAGGAATCTAATTTTCATTATACCCTTTTGGAATGAGTGTATTAATTTGGGCATTGAATCCATTTTTCCCATGAACACCTTTAGAAAAAATAATGACAATCATGTGGAAATAATGATATATAATCTACTGAATTATTGGAAAAAATGCTAGTAAACACACTAAGTTTGATAAAGATACAAGATTTTTTCAACAAAAACTACTTATTTATTCACTTTATCAACTAGAATTATAGAAAGACTTATTTTTTCTTCAAGATTCACAAGAATGGGAACTATTTTATCTATTTGATCAATATCAGTGTTTGGAACATCAAATAGGTTCATATAATAAGAGACTATAGGACCATCTAAATTCACTCTATTAAAATAGAACACTCAATTATCATTTAGAGTAGCCAAGAGTCTATTGATTTTTTATCATTTAATGTGTATTGAAGAACATGGTATTCCTATAACATTATTTGAGATATTTATCATTCTAAATACCCCTTGGGATGCCTTTTTTGATGTCAGGAATGGTATTGATGTCATGTGTGATCACATTTTCTTACTCAATACCTTTTGAAAAATCAAATACAATGTTATATTCATGTTTAGTTGGAATAAATGATTCTAGATAAGAAATTTTTTCATCCATGTGACAGAAGATCTCTGGACTCCAAACCATCATATTTTCATTAAGAATAATCAGTAAGAGAAAATATTGAATATAATCATCTTTAAATTCATATAATTTAATGTTTCATTCAATACATTTCAAAAGTCTGGAAATAAAACCCATGAATTATTAAACCTCATTGGAAAGTGAGATTTAAACACTCTAGTGAAAAGTTTTTCTGAAAACAAGATGACGAACTGAGTTAACTTTTCTAGAGTAGATCCAAAAATAGATCCTGATATATCTAGTGTAGAATCATTTTCAAACATTATATCCAATATATTGAACACCATTTTATTGATATGGTTTCTATAGAATGTTTATTTGTTAACCATTAGTTTGTACTGATGAATGATGTTATTACATATAAATTATCTATACTCTCTGGATGTGGAAGATGATTTGATCATTCCTAGCAACTAATCTTGATTAAAAATATCATTAATGTCACCAAGAAGAGTAAACGAGTTATTTATTGAGCTACTCAAATACTAAATGATGTACCATAAGACTCTTTTATATCAATAACCACTTTTATCATAGAAGAAGGAGAAATAATTATTCATAACCATACAAATTCAACTGATAGTGACCATAAACTATATTAAAATTATTCATGATATATAATCTAGTATTGTTTGAGAAAGGACCCAATTTATCTTGATATCATTATTCGACAGATTTGTGCTAATGATTTTAATCCCATTTTATCCAATTAATCAGTACACTCAGGAAAAATTCTATAGGGTTCTAAATGACATAGATGATTAGGATTGTGTTTATTTATACAAAATGAGGGGAAATAATTGTTTTAGGGTTGGACATTCCCAAAAAATCGATAAAATAATATTCATTTAATCATGTTATTACTAAATGTTCCCCATTTATTATTTAAACCAAAATTATTTCCCCTGAATGATATCATGATTCAAACAAATTTTTTTTTCATTTTAACAAAGGAAATAAGATTTTTTATGTTGAATTTCTTGAATAAAATGGACCACTAAATATATATTCTCAAAATAAATTTTTATTGAGGGGAAATGAGCAAAAACCTGTAGTAATTCTGTACTATAATTAGATATCAACGTTAAATGCTCACATTCAATTTATAGTGTTGATTTATATTATTTTGATAAGGGTAAGGAATCTTGTGTTACTTTGGAATGGATCATATATGGGAAATGATCTTCCTAACTCATTGATTTTTTATTGTCATAATATTTCCATGTTGTATGAAAACATGATGTTTTTGGAGTATATTGATTTTGTGTAGATCATGTTAAGGAGTTCTACATTTCATTACTTCCCATTTTTGCTTCCTCTAACACTAACCATCATGTAGTAGGGAGATCATTAAAATATAGAGTGATGATTTCCATATAATTATCATCTCTCACTATATGATTATATATAGAAGTAAGAACAAACATGCAAACACCCTTATTGGAACTATAAGCCAAATAAGATTGGGATGGTGAATCCTTCTATAATGTATCATATTTAGGAGAAAGTATAATGATATTTCATTCATTTTCAACCATAATCACATTTTAGGTAATCTAGTCAAGTTAAATTGAATCATTATGTTATGATGAAACCCTTCTATTGACATCACAAATTATGATGGTAGTAGATGAAATATGATAATTCTTATCAATACCTTTATCGTTTCCAAAATTTTATACATATGGATTTGATCGAGTACAATTTCACATGGCAGGGAAATTACCCTATAATTCTATAGTAGTATAATCACTACCGTAGATTATAGAAAAATTAATTTCTTCAGTATGGTATGTTTGCAAAGACTAAACAAACCCTATGACGTCCTCATCAATTTCAATGCTATTGAAAACATACTCACTACCCATCATTCCTGAAGATTTACCCCATCTACTATAGGATTATTACACACTTCTTTATCAATATGTGTTACACAATATCCTCCATTTTTTTATTATAATTATACATATTGAGCTTATTTTTAACTTTTTTATTGGTACATTCCACCTTGAATTCTCATCCATGTTAGGAGTAGTAGAATAAACATAAATATTCATATTTAAAATATTATAAACATTGAGATAGTTTTTAGGATTTACATCTCTATGTATCATCCTATAATATCTAATTGAGTGCTCATCAAACCTTCCAAAATCACCAAATGGTGGATTATATGCACACTCAACATTAAAATCCATACACTTATCATTAGAAATAAACATAATCCAATTTTTGGAGTTGTAAATCCATGTTGGAATCCACAAAGATCTTATCATAGAGTTCAAGTTCCCTATTTACACTATATTGATCAAATATTAAGGGAATTAAAATGAAAGCAGCTCGATCACTGGTTATTTTTTAATGCCAAAGGACTTACTCAATCTGTACAACTCAACACAGATTTGGTTTGTCAAATTTCATTGATTGAATGGATTAACGGTCATGTTCCATTCATAAATCATGAGGATTTCATGTTACAAAATAAAATTTCTAGTTCTCCAAACTTGGTCAATATATTCCATTATATTTATTAGAATATGAAAAAAGTATCTTCTGATGAGGATAATCTACCAATAACTGTGGTGATAATTATTTATTATAGTTTTATTAATAATAATAAAAATAAAATGTACATATATAAAACATTTTTGGCTTTTGATTATTAATAGGAAACATTATTTATAAAAATATATTTAAAGAATTTGTAGACATTACTTTAAAGTTAAAACATTAAAACATGATGAAATCTAGTTTTTTTGAATAATTCATTTCAAGTATAAATTTTATTTATATAATATTAATGTATAAAATTAATTCCAAAGATTATAATTGGGATAAGTATAATTAATGGACCATTGAAATTTTAAAACTAAATAATGAAATTTAACATTGTAAATAATTATAAAAAAATCAATATTTTAAATATTAATCAATAGTTCGGACATATCCAATAAAATACCCAAAAGTAATCCTTGAAAAATTTTATCATGATGATTTAAAAAAAATTATCCATTTTATAAAGCTAAATTTATAAATTTTTGGAAATTAAATACAATTTTCCTCATAAAAAGTCGTAATAATATTTTTTTATGAAAAGATATTTTTGAATCTTAAAATGGATACACTAAAAAGTGATGGATTATTTACTAAGAATTTATAATTTCATTTTTATTGATTAAGAACAATATATGAATTTTATAAATAAGATAATACTATTTAAACCTATATATTTTATTCCTAGGTTATAAAAGACATTTTTAAAAAAATGTTATGTAGTTCGTTTAATCTTGATGATATATATCATGTGTTCTTTTAAACATTGTCATTAATTTATAATTCCATGTAATTAAATTACTAGAAATATTTAATAGTTACTATAGAATGGTTTATTAATAATTGATAAAAAATATATGTGAATCACTATAAATCATGGATCGTGGTTTCAATATAATTGAACTGAAATAGAACTTATGATCAATGGATTATCCTTAATAATAATAAAATAATAACTAATCATTTATCTATGAACAACGTATCATATTTTAAAAACTATCAACCATATATAAAATAGATATATAATAATATAATAAAAAATAAAAAGTATAGTTATATGAATGTAAACCATCAAAATCATTAATAATCCATTCCCAAATAGTGGAAGACCCTAAAGAGGACTATGAGGATTTACACAAAATAAAGGCCAATAAATAACTCATCAACATTCATATAACAAGGAATCAAAGGGAATGTAGTATAAACTATGAACTTGCTTCATCCAAATATAAAAATGGGCTCCAAACGTAGTTCATAAGTAAAAGGTGGGTAACATAATACTTTGATCCCAAATCTCTAACCATAGAGTTTTCAATTAAAGTCAAGTAAACACTATAAAATCCGAATCCTAGGATCAATGATCTAGAACCTAATTTAATATTATGGAAAAATATATAAGTAATCACATCATGAATGGCCAAATAGTTTAGTAGTCTCTGTAAACTAGATACATAAATTATTCCCATATTAGATTTTAATAAAAAACATACAAAACAATTTTTTATAGAATATAATTGCTCCCTCATTCATATTACATCAAATCATTTATATTATACTTAATGGATTCGTGTGAATGAAAACAAAAAAAATGGTGAGCTCAAATGCTCAATAAGTGTAACGTACAATAAAATCAATTATAAATATATGAAGCATAATCAATATGGAATAAAAAATATGACATGGTAAATATAAGAACCTAAATTCCATTTAAATAATTGACTAGAATAATCAATAGAAATTTAAATAAATCAAAACTCCACCCATTTAATTAATAAGATAACATTCATAACTAGACATGGAATAATCAATATAGAAAGGTAAATAACTGAAAACCGATTTTATTTAATCAATATACAATGAACTAAATGAATCATGATATAATATCATCAAAAAAATCTAATGGATAATAATAAATTTATTTTTAATTATGGCATTGATTAATTATTTGAAATCACGTATGAGGAAAATGATACATCTACCTTCCAGACCTCCCACAAGATAGTTCAAATCTGCTGGTTAAAAATCCAAATGGGTTGTCTAACTATTTCATGCTAGATTTCTATTTCACCTCATGAGAAGACTAATGTATCACGTGTATATATATAATAGGGACCCATATATTCCTTTAATTTCAAAATAATTAATCATACATTAAATAATTTATTTAATTCATTAATAATATTACGTATCATAAAATATCTATATTGAGTAATTCTAAAAATAAAAAATGAATTCAATATAGGACACCATATATAGAAATTATATATTAATTAAATAATAAACACATCCATGATATATAATATAGATATTTATTGGTAATTTAATATCCAATGATCATATGAATGTAAAATAATCAAGGGAAAGTTATATACTACTAAAATGAATCTAGAAAGTGTGTGTTAATACAATCCTTGGTCAAAATAATTATAATCCATCTTGAGGGAGAATAGGCATGGTATACATAAAACATATTCCCAGTTTAATATATACAAAAATTAATGGTTCTTGTTATCGATGGATATAAATATGATAATAATTTCTTTAAAAATATTCTTAATAATTATATCCTTTTAATTTTTAATATAAAATTTTAAAACATAATACATTTTCAAAATAATTAATGTTAAACCCCTTTAGGAAACAAATAATTTAAAAAAAATTTGCATTATCATTTAAAAAATAACCTTTTAAACATATAATAGAGTATTAAATGGAATATTGGTCATGTATGTGGGTAACTCGTTACATGCCATTGAAGTTATATGGGAAATTCATTTTTCGCAATAAAAAATATTGGAAAGAGCCTTATTTGTAGAATGATAAAATTATTCCATTAAAAAAATTAAAATAAAAAATTGGTATAATATTATTTAATAAATATTTCTGAAAAGGATAAGATATTTTTAAAAAAATATATTTAAAATGTTATATTGGATGAAAACCGATTTCCAAGTGAAGCAATAAATGAAATCATATTATATGAAAATATTTACCAATTATATTATGTACCAATGAGTTGAAAATGGAACTATTACATGATAATATAACTAATAAATGTATGGGAACAAAATATATAGATTTATTTAGACAATCAACAAATATTATTTTTCAAATTGATTTTTATAATAAACAACATTCATTAGAACTAGATTATAAAATACAGCCTTACAATGATCAACAAATTAATGTGAGAGTTAATAAAATAATTGATGGAGTTTATCAACTATAAATAAACATAAATCATGTTTTAGTAAATAGAATCAAAATTTATTATACACATAACCATAGAATATCAATGAAAACGAAGAAGTAACATAACCCAATGAAAAAAATTAGTTATGAAGTTATTTTCTACTAGATAAATATGAATTAGAAAACCATTGGATGAAATAATTCAAATTAAAACTTAAAATATCATGAATTATTAATGAATAATTATATATCATGTTAATGGGTATATATATATACCATATAAAATAAATTAGGTGAAAATTATTTCCATATGCCTCAATAAAGTGAAATTGATATGAAATAAATTTCCTCACTCCTCTATTTGGATGAAAATAAATTAATCGCATTTTTAGTTATTTTAAAAAATTTATTAACTTATAAAAAAACCATTTTAATATTTATATATCATATATTATTCTTTTATATCATCTTAAAAAAAATTGTTAATAATCTTTCATTATTTTCATTTTTTCTCATATTAATTTCCTTAGTTTATCCAGCGTGTTTTGTCATGACAGATCACTTTCATGAATTTGTAGATAGTTATATCATATCAATAATAATATTATGACCAAATAATTATATTTTTATATCAATAATTCTTTCGAAAACAATCATGATTTTTTTTTCAAGAAATGATGTAAGTTTTGATTAATGAGATGGTAAGTCAGACGAACACATGAGTAATGGTTCTTTTTTTCAATGATCATTATGGAAATGTTATACGTAATATTTTATCTTAATATAATGGATTTCATATAATATATACCATATTATTTGTTTAAATATTCTATTATATATCAACCATGATGTGTGGTGATGAAAAGAGAGTCACATCGCTTCGTGAACTATGTATCCGACACATACACCAATGATGTTATCATCATTTAGTGTAAGAAATAAAATGAAATATATTATATTATAAGAATTTATAATATCTCATTAACATAAAAAATATTTAATTTCTTTCAAATATAATCATAAATTATATCTTGATCACCTAACATGAAAATCATTAGTGAAAGAAAAATTACATCGCAATGCTTGGCAGTAGTCCACCGTACACATGACCCACATTATCATATATCTTAGATAATTTATTGGAGAAAAGGTATATATTATATAATGAATCCAAACATATAATTATTTTTTAAATATCATGTATATATTTTATATCCCTCATCATACCGAACCATGATAGGTGAAAATGGAATAATGAATGACATCAGTTCTCAAGGTTGTAGTCCTCCATACACAATAATGATGATTTTTTACACATTTAATGGAATATAATGTGATTTAAAGTGATGAAACTAATATAATAAAAATCAACCTATTTAAAATACTCATTTTTTATGTAATCATGTTTTATTAATAATTTAATGTGGTTGGGGAAGAAATAAAATAACAATGGTTATTGAATAACTTTACCTCTTCTTCAGGTATCCTCTATATGTTTATAGAAAATCATTCCTAGGATGGACATAAAAATAAAATAAGGATTATAAGATTATAGGTGGGAATTTGAGAGGATATTTTGGACATTAATTTCTAAGTAAAATGTTTTATATATTGAGAATAATATGTGTGGGGGTGGCCTTTTATAAGTCAGGTGGGTGGTATACTTGTAATTTTTTGAAAAGATAAAACCATACCCACGTTTTTTTCAATAAAAATTATTCCAAAATGGACCATTATCTATAATATAATAGATACAGTGGAATGTGACTACAAAATGTTCTTTGGATAAAATTGTTGGTTATTTTTCAACTATAATCTTAGTTAAACCCCCTTTAAATCTATTTATACAATAACTGTGGTAATTATTATTTACTTTTTTCACACTAAATTTTAGTAAATATATATATTTACATTACTAGAAATTATTAATTATTCTTCATAATAATATATAATTTATTGTTTCATGTAAAATTTATAGAAGGGAAAATTGATATTTAATATTAATACATTATATTTGATGAGAAAGATTTTTTTTAAAATATGAAAAGACCAAACATTTACAGTAATTTATAAAAAAATAAATATAAAAATGTTTAAAATGTACAAATCAGGATTACATTATATATAATTTTATTAATTCTAATTTCTAAAAAATCAAAATTTTGTGTAAAATTATAAATAATTTAAACAAAAAACACAGTATTAAATAAGAATTTATTGTTTTAAACTATTCATTAGAAAGTGAAACTTTACAAAAAAAATAACAAAAAATAACCCTTAGAAACATTTTATATGATTATTTCAAAAATGAAGTCAATATTTTGAAATAAAATTTATAAAAATAGTAAAAAGTATTTACAAAATGTGATATCAAAAGGAGATTAAAACTTATATTACAAAAAATACATCTTTTATATAAAATCCATTCATTTTAAGTTAATATTATTTTATTTTAATGCATATATAACCATAATTTTTATAATTTAATCACTACTATTAAAAAGCTCAATTCCAAAAGCCAGTTGAAAACTATTATATAAAATATTAATATTTTAATAACATTTCACAAAATATTTGAACATGATGTTGTATATAACATATGCTTAACATAGTTTTCTATGTAATATATGATTAATACAGTTTTTCATGTAATGTAATATAAACATTTGGTTTCATGTAATTCAAGATATTTAAGTCATTTTGTTTATTTAAAAATAAATATATAATAATGACTCATGGTATAATATTTTCTTCTAAGCGTGGTGTTTCATGTCTAATATTCTATCTAATCAAATTTTTTTATTTTAAATATTATGGTGTCACATTCTCCCCACATTAAATATTCTTTTCTCACAATATAAACTGGATCCCAATAATAAATTTTTATACGTGGAAATACCATTATTTAAAACCCACTTTTTACTAAGGTTTAAAAATATATCCTCATTATATGAATGAAAAATGGAACACAAATGTCTTATGAAATATCATATAAATTGTTTTATACACAGGAGATAATTTTTGGAAGGTAAAGATGTGAACATGGAAGAATATAGTAAATAATTATAGAGACTGTTTAGGGAAATTGATCACATAAATGTGAATTATTAATTGATAGGTAAGGGAATAAAAACTATAAATATATGATAATTTAAAAGATTATTTGATTTATTATATATGACTATAATAAGATAATATTTTTTTCAAGATACTTTTTCAAAAGCCAAATATTTATTTTACTATCCCTGAATATAAGGAAATAAATATACATGATATGTTTTTATTTCATAAGTATAATTTCATCCTTGGATTATTCATTGTTCAATTCCAAATTCAACCCTTACTCTATGAAATTAATTTCCAAAAATGAATTTTTTATTCTTGTACCATTGAAATTCAATTTTACTGGAGTGTAATATCCATAAAAGTGTGGAAAGTATTTTTTTCATTCAATAACTATTTTACTAAACCGATATGGTTATAAAAGGTTATTCTATTTTATAAATTAATCTATATTCCAAAAAAGTAATACCACTAGTTGATCATTAATATTTATTTCTATAATAATGTAACTAAAAAAATAACATATTAACCAGGACCTCGTGTGTGAAATTGATAGGTGTTTAACCCTTATAACCCTTTTATCACAGGTTTAAGCTCTATGACCATTTCAGATATGGTGGGTTATCACTCAACATATTGTTTATTGTTTTTTTAAAAAATATTAATATAATTTCTATAACCTTACAAATAAAATGGCATACATCCTTTAAATAAATAAATTTACTAAATAACATTTTTACTCATGTTTTCAATACAAATTTTTTTTCACAATGCTTAAAAATATTTGTTTGACTATTATTATATTGTAATTATTGAACATATCTACCCCAAATGTTATAAATAACATAAAAAAATTCAAGGATATTATCCTATAGTAATCCATAATATCTATCATAGGGTTATGATCCTAAAATTATGTTTTCCTAAATCAGGTACCTAATGATCTTACTAAAATCCATATAAAACAAATTTAAGAGACACTGACCCCAGTTTCATAGAGTTGATTTATATTTTAATACATTATTATATTATACTAGTAATTTAAAACCAATAGAAAAAATAGTTTTTTATAGTTGGTAAACTAGATAAATAGATGATTTCCATATTACATTTGAATACACAAATTACAACCTACTATTTTTTTTCAAGATTATCATTATTCCACCTAAAATATTTATGAATATCTTATATATGACAATACTTGTATTATTTTAAAAGGAAACTAAATAACTGTTAATTCAAATTATAATTAAAGGATAATTATATTGGAATCTATCATTAATAAATGAATTATAATTAATAATTAATGACAATTATTGAATATAAAATATTTTAACAAAAATTCAAGTTAAATAATAGAATAACATCATAAATGTAAAGTTATATAATATAAAATACAAATACATTTGTTAAATACAGTAACGTCTATGTATGGTTAATTCATAATAAAATTTGGTTGCCAATAACTGAAAACAAATTTCATTTAATCATTAATGAGAATTAAATTAATCTAGAGATAATATCATTATGAAAATATCATAGATAGTAATAACAATTTTTTCAATAAACGATTCTCATAATTATTGGAAATCTTATCTCATACACATGATACCCTTATGAGTAATTTCCTTTTTCATGAAAATATTAACCTACAGGGTAGAAACTCAAATGGTTTGGATAACTGATTTTTTGATAGCATACTGTTTTTTCATCATGAGGCTACTGATACAATGAGTGGATGTATATAATTAAGCCCTATGCATGTATTTTTTGTCCTAATCATTCCTCATAAAATGAATAATTGATTTATTTCCTAAATTTTTTTCCATATAATCAAATAATCATATTGAGTAATCAATAATGATCGTTAAATAAATCTATCCTTACAAAAATGAAATTCAATATAGAAGCCAATATATAGAAATAATATAAAATTTAAAAAATAAACCTATAAAATATAATAATACTGATATTTAGGTGTAATGTAATGTCAAATTATTATAGAGAAGTGAAAATTTCAAGGGAATGTTGTAGACTACAAAAATGAAGAAGTTAATGTCAATATATCCTTTATAAAAATAATCATAGACTTCCATGGCAGAATAAGGATGTTATCAATATAAAATATATGTAGTTTAGTATATGTAAAATTAATAGGTTTAATAATTAAGGTTTAGAAATACAATAAAAATAAAATTAAAAATTTTCATGAGGAAAATATTCTTTTCATTTTGAAAATCACTTTTTTAAACAATAAATATGTTAAAAATCATTTTATTTGAAATATAATTTTAAAAACTATTTTTTTTAATATTAGTAAAAATATTATCTTTTAGGATAAACGTGTAAACATATATATGGATATTCAATGAAATATGGATAATGTTGGTGGGTAATTTTATTCATTTAGAATAAGTTAAAAAGATAATTACTTGATCACTATAAAAAGGATAAAAATATCCTCATTCTAAAATGAACATAAGTATTCTTTTGAAAACATTTTTTTATAAAAAAATGGGCACAATTTTAGTTAAAATTAATTTATAAAAGGTTAAGAATATCAATAATTTTTTCGAAACCAATTCTGGTAATGAAAAATGTTTGTTTCTGAAGAGAGAAATGAATTAGGATTTTCATAAAAACATTTTCTCAATAATTATGTACCAAAGAGGGAAAAATTGTAATATTACGTTAATGTTTAAACAGTCACAAAATAAGTTGGAAATCAAATGGTTTTATTTATATAATTATCAAATAATTTCCTTCAACTAAAATTCAAGAATTAACATTGTCGATTATAATGAGATTGTAAAATATTGACTTATAAATATCATAACATCGAAGTTATAATTAATCAATGAACCAATTATGATTTTCAGCATCATATCCAATTATTTTTTAAAATAATATATTATATTATAAGAATTTTTTATACACATAATCTTAAAATATCATCTAAAACAATGATGTTATATTACCCAATGAAAAGAAATTATGTTTTGAATTTCAATACCAATAGTTGATTTTCTTGTAAAATCCCCTTGCATGAAATTAATAAAAATAAAACAAAATTTAAAATTAATTATTAATTATTTATGATATAAAATTTTACATGGTATTTATATAAACCATATAAAAAAATTGGTTAATAACCATACAATATTCCTCAATGAAATGAAATTGTGAGGCAGTCTCTTACCTCATGCTTTATTTTGGATGAATGTGATTTCACCCATGTATAGTGGTGCTAAACTTGTTTTAAATTTACACCCAATATTTTTTATATTTATAATATCATAAATAATCCTTTTATAATATATATTCCACCATTCATTAAATATCATTCATTATTTTCATTTTTTCAAGTGTTAATTGCTATGTTTTCTCATCCATGTTTCAGCATGAAAGATCTAGTTCTTGCATATAATATGCTATTATATCATGTCCAAAATAAGAAACATGAAATGATCATCATATTTCAAATCAATATTAATTTTAAAATCAATCCAGAATTTTTTTAGAAATTAAATACTTTATGATCGTTCAGCAGTTAGGTTGTACGTATGCATGATTCATGTCTCCATTATTCAATAATCAATTTCAAAATGTAGTATTTAATATTTTTTAAGTCAATAATGATAATAATATTATATATTTAATCTAATTTATTTATATATTCTTATATATTTATCATCCATGAGTTTGTTTTGAAGAAATGAATGTCACATCCCTTCGTGATGGCATCATTCCACATATACATGATTGATATTATCATGTTTTGTGTATAAATGATAATTATTTATATTAAATTTAAAAAATTCATTATATTTCACGGATATAAAAATTTGATGATTTATATTACATATATTTATTATCCTTATACTTATCATCTTTCATGTAAGTCGTTAGTGAGAGAAGAATCACATTTCTTTTTGAGGCCGTAATCCACCGTACACACGAGAAAAATTATTGTATATCCTATAGAATTGAAAATAAAAAAGGAATATAAGATATAATAACATAATATGTATAATTTTATTATAAATATCATACATAGAAATTATATCCATCACAATTCCCAACTGTGAGAGGAGGTAATAAAAAAATGAATGAAATATTTTTGTGAGGTGGTAATTCTCTATACACAAGAACGGTGATTTTGCAACCCATTTGATAGAAATTGAGGGGTAGTAGGTTATTACCATATTTTAACTTCATATTACTATATTTAAGATACATTGGTTATTATATCATTGTGTTTTAATAATAATTTAAGGATTTGGGGTTTGGAAATGTTCATATGTCATTATTCCATTATCTAGATAGGTTGAAGCCCGATAAATCCAATTTTTAACATTACTATAACAATTAATTTGTACAATATTCACTATTCATTTATATAAAAAATTAAATTATACTTATTATATATAACAAATTATTATTATTCTAAATATCAAATATATTATTCCAAATTCTTTTAATAGTTTTAGAAATATTTATTTTAAAATTAATCTCGCATACATGATGAGAAAGAGGGTTTTTAAAGATAAAATGTCTAAAATTTTAAAGGGTATTTTATCAAAATTAGATTTAAAAATGATTGAAATTACCTGAAATTAATATATTGAAATAAAATTTATCTAATTTAACTTGTCAACTAATTTAAAATATAACATTACAATATAAATAATTAAAACAGATATTCATTTTTCATTTAATATTTAATATTTTTCACTACTCATAAAAATAGTCATAATTTTATGAAATATACAAAAATTAATCCTAAGATAATTTGGATATTAAAATAGAAAAAATAAATTTAATTTAGACAAACAAATTTTCTATAACATAAAAAAATTAATTTTAATGTTTGATCATAAAACATGATAAAACCGTTTTTTTTTTTGAAAAATCACAATTTTCATAAAACATTTATTTTTATTTTAAATAAGTATTGTTTTATTTGTAATCGTTAGATAATAATAAATTTTATAATTATGTTTTTACAAGTAACACCCCCATTACAAATATCTGAGTGATAACTATAATATTATAAAATAATGTAATTATTAATATTTCAGAGTATTTTTAAACTCAGTGTTTCATTTAACACATGATAAACATAGTGTTATGTGTAGAGTAGGATAATCTTTCTGTTTCATGTAATGTAATCAATATTCAATTTTAGGTGGGATTATATATATTTAAGATATAGAATTTATTTCAAAAAATGTATAATAAGTTCATGGGTTGTTTTATTTTCTTCAAAAAATGTTGTTTAATGTTTTATATTCTATTGAATATAACGTTGTTATATAAAAATATCAAGGTGTTACTAACAAAATTAAATGCTTGAACTCCCCAAGTGTAACATAAATCGTAGTCTCGTGATGTAAACAAAAAAGGATTATGAAATATAGTCAATCAAAATAGACCACAATCATACACGTGCGACATAAAACCATCATGAAAAATAAACACGCTAATGAGTTAAAGAAATAACACTAAAAACATCACCGCCCCATGAAATAACTGTGGATAATCCCAATCCGACACAATTAAAGAAGAGTTAACCCAAAAAACAAGAATAACCAAAACCCATAAAATTTAAACTCTAATATCTAATAACACTTGTGAAAAATATGATGGGCATAGTCAAGGATAAAAATACCCAACCCCAAATGAATAAAAATTAAATAATTAAAAAAATTAAAAAAACTCTTTAAGAACCCACAACCGCAGAAATGAAAATATATTATTTTCATGAAAATCATATATTTCTTTTAAAAATAATTTTATCACGTCCTAAAAAAAATAAAAACCAATATCAAAAACCAAAACTAAAAAAATTACATTTGAAATTATTTCATTAATGGATAAAATAACAATGAAATCAATTATATCCTGATATCCAAATCCAAATAATGAATTTCTTCCACCAAATAATTCTAAATTCCATAATTAAACCTCCTTGTATTCAACATTTTACCAAAAATCATTATTAAAATATATTCTACAATTTCTAAAACATCAATAAACCATTTGAAATTATCATTAAACCTCATAATTCAGTTTTAAAATCACCTAATGCTTCTAAAAAATATAATTTTTATCCATTTTAGTTAAAATGTATATTATGTATTTCAAAATTCAATTTTACAATGTAAAACCATATTTACTTTTTGAAAACCCTTTGATTGAAGAAAAAATCATATCAATATTTTATTATATATTTTTAATAAAATAAATTGAATAAATTAAAATGGAAACATATCTTAGGAAATTTTAATACTAAAAATTACAATGATTTTACATGGTTTAAATTCCGTTTAATAAACCATGATCCAAAAAAATCTACCACCACTGAGTTTTCCATAGAAGGAAGATTGCATGATCTAAATGGTTTTCCGGCTATCTGATCTCTCTATGCATATATGGTTGCACTTATATTTTTACCCTAAAATAGGAGAAATATTAAATCTACCCACAAACACTCGCATCCCTAAAAATAACTTCTTCTCGAATTTACATCCATAAAAAGAATCGTAGTGATTTTTTATATCAAGATTAAAATAATATTCTATAATGGTAGATGAAGTATCATCCTGAGTACTAGTGATCTTGTATCCCCACCAATTACATACCTCATAAGATAATAAAATCCAACATACCATCTACCAAATCCACCATATATAAAGTTTAAATTAAAAACATCGGCTCTCTTAAGATCCCAGTATCTGAGAAATTTTTTTATTAAATAATACAACAACACACATACTTATATCACCTATGAAAACATATGTTATGAAATAACGGTTGTAATAAATCCTCACATTCTAAAGATAAGGGATGAACATTAGAATAAATTTATTTGATTGAAATTTCTCAATTTAAATTTATTTTTATATCAATGTAAATATCATAAAAATTCCACCCTGATATGTTGATCCTTTAAAAGCTCCTAGAAATATAAATAAATAGTCATAATGATGAAGTAATGCACAAGAAAACTCAAAATCACATCCAACACTCATTCATGAAACATCTCATTTTATTCAATACCCATAAAACCACATTTATAAACTCATCCAATTATTATTGTGGAAAAGGGTTCACTACTTTTTCTAAACTACAGAATTACTAATTATATAAAATTCACCCATGAACAAGAATCCCAATATATCATGTGGTCACACTCTATACACTGATGTTTGACCATACCCACAAAAGTTTTTAATAGATTACATGAAGACAAACTACTCTAAATTAGTGTTTGAACCATTGCGATCCACATGGTCTATAATAACAAATTCTGTTTTTTAAGCAGTGAGCTAAAAATCCATTGTGGGTTTCACAAATTTTTCCATTTATTATTTATACCTATGACTCTATAACTTCTAATTTTTATTATTCCACTTTAGAAATATTTTATTCTTTTTTAAAAAATATAACATATATTTATTTTCCAAAATCATCCTTTAAACACAAAAAAAATATTTAGAGACATATAAATATTCAATAACTAATAATTTGAAAATATAATCTTCAAATACCCATTTTTAATTCTTGTCCTTATAAAAAAATTAAGGAAACTCAATGAATAATTAATATATTCTAAAATTTTTAACTATGATTGAAAATATATTTCTAAAACTAAATTATAAAAATTTAAAAATATAATGAAGAAGATAAATATTAAGGATACCAATGTAAAATTAAAAACAAATATAACAAATTGAAAAGAAATTTAAAGTATATTTAGGTAAAAATTCACACATTCATTAATTTGTGGAAGAAATGGTTGAAACACCCTATAGTCACAAATTTTTGAAACTTCCGATACCATTTCCCCCTCTTCGTGGATTTGGATTTCTTCTTTGTCATTGGCCTCTAGGGGTGCCAGATAACTAGGTAATGAGAATTGTAAGTGGATGGGCAGATTTGACCCTTCTAGGTTAGTATATCCAAGTACCTAGGGGATTCCCATATAGTTTTACTAAATCTACCAGCTATTGTTCATTAAATCACTTTATCAACATTATGTAAATAATGATTGATTTTTTAATAAAACATATTTCCAATGAAACTACCTCCACCCATATCAATTAAAGTAATCAACAACGTGTATTCATTAAAATTTATTGTTACATTTATAATTGTTATATACTCTATAAATTCTATGTTAAACATTTAGTAGAATAATATTATTTAAAAAATTAAAATAATAATATGATTAATAAAAATAATAATAACAATTACCCTCACAAAATTTAGAAAAAACATAAATAGAATTTTATTTGAATATAATAATACAATTTTAAAAACTCCATGGAAAATCATATTTAAAAATCAATTTTAGCAATTTTTTTATTTCAAATACCTATTTTATCATTATAAAAATAAGTAAACAATTATTCATCAATCATTGTATATATTAAAAAATTCTAATGTGAATGTTTCCATATATATAGTTATACTTATATAAATATATAAGACCCAAAAACAATTGTTAACATTATGATAGAATATGTAAACTCGATAAAGCTTCCAAGAAAGAAAATCCCAAACAATTTAAACTCTTAAACCAAAATTCCATCATTTATAACTATATAAACAATAAAAAAACCCAAAAACACTAAAATTATATATATAATCTATTATTAAAATTTCATTTATCAATAGAATAATCATTATTTAGAAGAAGACATAAAATATATGAGAATAAAAAAACAATTGAAATCATCAATAATTTCTCAAACACCATTACATAAATATATATACATATGAATCCATTGAACTCAAATAGGAAATTTAATTTTAATAATAACAATATTGTAATATACAAGAACATTTGTTGTGTCACATAAAAGAGAAATTACAGAAAATAATGCATTAGATTATATATGGAATAAACAACATTCATGTGTGACAAGTGATGATCCTAAAAAGAACATCACACACCATAAATAACAAAATTTGAATAAAATCATGACACAAAAACTATTTTTGTTCATCCTTAGGTAATTATTATAGTGACAAAATGAGTTATGAAAAAATATAGAACATAGGATGGAGGAGGATGAGGATGATAATACCTTATATTAATTTATTCTGCTTCAAATCATAAGGGTACACATAATTTTATAGGGGAAGAAAAAGGGAGTAGTGAATTAGTCTCCTTTGATTATGTGAAGAAAAAGTGGTGATGTGACAAGTGGAACATAATTTTGGGATAAAATTATTAAGGGGGAATATTTATTAAATAGAAATATTAATATATTTGGTTCATCATACAGGTTATTCTACTGGTTAGCTAAAACATGCACTGAACACACACCCCATCTCTCTATAATCTGGTAATAAACATGATTTTCCCACAATGATAGAATAACAATGCACCAAACATAATCTATTTGGTTTAAAAATATTTTCTCCAAATGTAAATGATGAGTTTCAATAATAATAATAATAAGAATAAATAATTAAATATAAAAATCAATATTATAATTTCTGGGGTGTGACACTTGGATTTAGATACATTAAATATAAGATATCTCATATTTAACACCTAATTAACTACCCTCGTGAGTTTTAATCTACAATTATAACACATCAAGATTAATTATGAAAGTTTTCAAAATTTATTTTAATAATTTAATCTATAATATAATTAGGAAAATAATTTTAAAAAATATATAATTGTACATCACATAAGCTACAATGTACTACCACAACATCAATATCCATTTAGAAAAAAAATTAATGTTGAACCCTAGTAATTCTTAATGAAGTAATTTTAATGATATATGTGTAATTTTTACATGATACAATATCCAATTGTACTTATTTTTGAGTAAATTTCTTTTTATCACCTTATTTTATAATTATATAGGTAATATCATATTTTGGATGCCATGGGATTTCAAATGTAAGTAATCCATTATTCATAAAGACTTTGGACTTCTTAAAGTGTAATTTTTATCTTTATCCTTATCAATCATCACGTAGATGGAATTTTTGATCCGGAGAGAATATGTACAAATTTTTTAACATAATACATTATGATTTAAATAAACCATTCCATGAATATCATTTTTTCATGGCTTCCTTTTATTGATGAATAAATAAATATTATAATTCCTTAATACCCATTAATGGTAACTAATATTCATTCAATAATTATTATTAGAAAATATTATTTTTTATTAAAAAAATAATGAAGAACATGATTTTGAATTATGTGATATGAAAATTATATGGTTCTAAATTTGGTTCACGGGATCACTTAATATTATATTGAGATATAATATAATTTATTCAATAATTTATAACACTCATAGTGATAAAATAGTTCAAATAAATTAATGTAGTTATCATATGAGGTGACATGTGATAAAGTAAGATGCAAGATGCATAATTCTTATGTGTTAAACTGTACCCGATATTGAAATGTAATTTATAACATTCCATGAATAAATGAAACAAAAGGTTAATAAAAAATATCAAAACAACTGTTGTATTACTCTATATAATTAAAAAATTATTTGAAGAAATATATTATCAAATAGAGATTTATTGTAATTTTACTCCATATGATATAAGGGTATCATATTAAAAAAATATCCAATCATAAGTTGTGGCATGAATATGGGATATGTGATAGATCAATTCATGAGAAACATACATCAACAGCAATATTTTGGTATGATAATGAAATTTTTTTATCACATAATACATTATAATATATTTTTATTTAATATATAATGTATAACTTATAAATTATTTATAAATAATAATATTATTTTATTATAGAATATTAAATTTTAATTTAATAATTACTTATACTTGTTTTAAATTATGATTTTTTCATAATTCAATAATTATATATTCATGAAATATTTAATAAATAAATATGAACTCAAATATATATGCGTTATTTTTATATTTAATTAAAGTACATATTATAATTATGTATTATTTCAAATTTATTGTATAATATATATAATTTTCATATAGAATAAAATATGAATAGTTCAAAATTAAAATGTAGTTAAACTTTTAAATAAAAAAAATTAAAAGTCACTTATACCAATATTACTTTTTTATATTTGTAATAAATATATCTAATTTTTAAAGTCATATTTTACAAAAAATTACAAATCGTAATTTCAAATTACAGTTTTTATATTGATTTAATTTGTATTAATCATATTTTTTATACGTTTTCCATGAATTATTCACGTATCTCGTATTTAAATATATATGTTTTTAAATTATATTTATTTAATTAATATTTTGGGTATTCATATATATAAAATAATTTTTTAGGAATATTTTTTTCTATCATTAAAGAAATTATTTTAATCTAATATACATAATGTCATAAGATTCATGTATGTACTTTCATTCTAAGTGTATCATTGTATTTTATTTAGATTATGAAAAATCAAGGGTTTGTTTGATATACTTCCTATGAAATGATATATTGTAAAATAGATATTATACATTTAATTAATCACATGTCAACAAAATAATTCACACTTGCTTAATTATCAATATATATTTGTGTGTGATTTGTTGGTGTATATTATTTAACACATGTTTATATATTAAAAACTACATAATTACATAAATTCACATGCAATTACTAAAAACACAATGAATATTAAATTTGTGAGTATTTAAATTAGTAATGGTCTTGAAAATCATATTTTTAGTGTGGATAAAATTTTTAATAGTGTGTTCATCATTTCACACCTACAGAAAATACTTCCATTTTCCCCTAATTATTGTGCAAAGATGTGTACATCTCCAAAGAAGTCTAATCAATGAAATTATATTTGAATTTTATCACTCATTGGGATTTACTTTATATAGATTTTACTTAATTTAATAGTTGGTATCAATTCATCATGGACTTATTGTATAGTAGAATCATGTTCCCCATATGTATGTATAATTTATTTTCATTTAAATTATTATATCAATACCAATCAATGTTTTGTGATTATACGACATAGTTTATTTATTATTTAAAAAAATTTGTGATTCACTAATCATTAATATTTCATTTCATGATGGATTGGTGACTTCCAACCACCTCTTCTATTTATTATATCATTACAAAAAGGGTTGTGTTACTATACTAGTTTGATAGCATAGCCTTATCTAGTAGGAAAAGTAGATATCAACACAATTTTTTTTTTTGGGTTTCATGTGAAATAAATGAATTAAAAGAGAGAAGGTATTTTATTCAATGGAAAATTGACGAAAACATTTTTTAAATGGTGGATCACAACCTGATATATATGTAAAATCAAATATATACCTGAAAAAAAATTGATAACATTAGGGATGATTTTAGAGACCCACGATAAAAAATATATCTTGGAATGTGATTGTTAGAAACCACTGTGGTGCAGTAATTATTAGTATGGTTATTTTGGAGGAAATTAAAAACAAATGTCATTCCTACATCCATACAATCAAGTCATATTTGGAAAGCCATGACATGGGGGATTCATGATATACGTTTAAAATGTTATACTAGTGAATCTAGTTGGTGTAAAATAGCTTCCAAACTAGTGGCTAGGTTAGAAAGACAAAAATGTGTACTGTAGGCTGGTCGATCCCTACGTCTGATTCCCAACCATGTATATGTGATGTATTTTGGAAAAATCATCCCCCTTTTCCAAATTAAATTTTTTATTGGATTAAAAAATAATGTTTTCACTATTTTTGATAATGGACAATTAAATAGTAGAGTTAACTTATTTTTTGATGTAAATTTCAATATGAGGTTTTCAAATCAGTTAGATATCATTTATAGTACATTCATGGTTTTTAAAGAATGAAAAATAAAAATTGATAGTGTCTTGAGGAAATTCTGACGGAACATATCAATAAAATTTATCAAGTAAAACCCAATGGAAAATTTCATTAGTTCATATTGATATGTTATGATGTATAAATTCTATTTTATTTTTTTGAATGGGAGTAATAAAATTAGTTTTTCTTTTATGTTTTCATAAAATACATTATAAATAAGTTCGCTAGTATGACACATGAATTGATAAATCATCCCCAATCATCATATGGTATATAGAAATAAATATGATATGATGATCACTGAAGTGTCTAATTATAGTGACCATCAAATAAGAATTTTCCAATTTTATTAGATAATAATTATTAAAATATGTAATATATTTACCAAGATAAAATTATTAGGATCTGATGTGTAGATGGATTCGTCCATGATGTGTATACCTATGTGAAATGTAGTGATGCAATGGGGTATTCCAAATATTATATAAATTCACTATTATGGTATATTATATGAGAACTTATAAATAATAGTGAGTTTACATTTTCAGAGTTACATGTTGGTAAACAATGTTTACAATGATGGTTCAACGATAAATTACATTCAAGTATCAAATATGGTAATGTAATTGTACGACCTATATTAGTCATTATGGTCTCATTTATTATTCCTCCACCATATAATTGTTTATTTTATTTGTTGTAATGAAATTTATTGTTAATGAGTAGGTTAATATGATAAAATAAATATTAATCCCTTATTTATCCTATTTGATGGTAATTTTTGGATATATCATTGTTTAGATCATGCTTTGAATATAAAATAGTTATGATAGATGGTCAATTGTAGAATATTAGACATTAATGATATGGGAAATAATTGGAAAGAACTTGTTTCCATGAGCCCTTTTAATATTAAACAGTGTAATTTATACTATCGATACATTTTTATTTTTTAGAAACCTCATTATTTTTATAATTTATTGAATATTTCTCAGATGTGATTAGAATCAAGAAAATTGTATAATGATTATTTGGATTATTAATTCTTTTAATTTGGTGTTTGAGATATTTTCATACAATTTATACTAAATAATGATGTTATAATTATTTATTGTTAATTAATTACATTAATATTAATGATTCGGTGATATTGTAATTATTATTTAGTATATGGGATACAATATTATGTAATTTTATACACTCATATCTCAAGCATTTAAATGATAGTGTACTCATGATCATGTAGATATATTACTTCATTTAGATCTCCTGACTAGTTAGAAGAGGATAAAAGTATATTTAGTAGGGGAACATGGCACTAATTACATTATTATTATATTTATATATTCATTAAAAAGTTTCAAAGGAACTTATTCATTATTTTTGGATTTTTAAATATGGGATTTTGTTGTTCTTTTATATTAAGTGGGTTTAACATAGGTACATGGTGTAGATATATTTTTCTTTCATATAAGAATTATTAATCATGTTCATACCTATATTCATACATGGTTTTAAATTTTCTTTTAATTCTATATATTATGTTACGTAATGGGAAATTCATTCCAATAGAGTACCAATCACCTCTATGTTAAAAAATAAAAATAGGAATATCGATCATTGGAATGGTGTAACACTATCATTATCATCAATGATTGGTATCGGTATCCTGGTAGGGATGGTTTGTGTCATAGTGGTTTTAGATATTTTTTGTTATGAATATGTTATATATTTTTATTAAATGAAATGTGGCATGAATTTGTTATGTTATGCACTTAAACATATGAAATTAATATAGATATTATAATATCATTCATAATGTTGTTTAATTTATTTTATGACAAATTAATATGATCAGTTTAATATAATTGTCCCAAAGAGTAACCGAGGGAATACGATTTTTTGATATATATTCATAACCAGGTCCATATTCTGGTGATATATTTTCATTTTTTTATAGTTATCCCCCAAACTATGGATATTAATCCACCTATTGGGGGAGTTCTAGTGTAGATTATTTTTTTGAATCATTCAATGATTATATCTGTTCTTATATACACATGTTATATAATAATGGGTTGAAATATTTCCATTTCAGGGGATAATTTTTTATTAGAGATCCAAAGGATGATCCAAATGCTGATTATTAGTATTACCACTGATTTTTAAATATTATTAATATAATAATAACCATGATATTAATGATATGTTCCCATAAATGGAATATCAATCTATGTTTTTTAATTGTTAAGTTATTCATTACAACTATAATTCCCCAAGAGGTTCATATTCCTGTCATTAATCTTTCACCAGTTTCAAACATGATGTATTTATTGAGCATGATGTTCATAGATTACTAGTGGAGGTCAGAGTAATATTATTATATTGTTTTTTATATGTGGGAGCATCACGATATATTGGTTCGATCAATGTAGGGTGAGTAAAATATTCCGTTGAATATTATTGAAGTTTATGGAGCTCCAAATTAGTGGTATTTATATAGGTAGATAGATGCAATGATATCACATCCAATAGATTCTTTTTCATTCTATATTAATTTTGGTCCAAAATTGAATAATTGATTCCCTATTTATTTAACTTATATTATAAATCTATTCATTTCCAGTGATTAAATTTTAATTTGATACCAAAGAAATAAGGTTCGGATTATTATTATTATTATTTAATGTCAACACATGGTGAATATTTTGTGTCTAATATCTATTTATCAATCAAAAGTTAGTGCATAAAGACAAAATCAATCAACTTATTAAATTTTTTAATGGTAAATTAAGATTAATTTTCACCTCGTTAAATAGGGGATGGAACTATATTGTTGCAATAGAGGGAAAAATAATATCACATTATCCTTTATTATCATTGTTGTTTGTTCCTCTTTGTAATCCATTGATTGAGATTCTAATAGAAGAATTTTATTATTACCCATAGATGAAATAATTAAATATGTTAGACCCATCTGTTATATAACTTTTTATCAAAATTCATGTTTGGATGCTATGTTTTATGCCAACATTATACACAATAAAATGTGATCATATTTATTATAGTAATATGAATTTCCAAATTTGAGAAAATTATTTAATAATTTTCTTCTTCCCACACCATTATGATGAAATTTTTATATCATCTTTACATCTTATTCATGATCTTCTATGTTATAAAAAAACTAATATATCGTTTTCCTTTTAATAATAGTTCCTCAAGAACATTATGAATTAAAAAAACAATTTCCTCCTTTAGATAAAAATGAAAAATATTTCCAAATATTTTAAAATTTAAATATTTAAAATATTTTTTAAATAAAAAATGTATAACATTGCTTATAAGCTAAATATAGTTATTTTGTTTTATCACATTATTAATGATATACCAAGCTATCATTTTTTATATATCTATAAATTATCCAATAATAATAACCTCTTGTTTTTTTAAGATCAATATTTTTTCGATATTTAATACAAGTATAATGAAGAAATATATTAACATATATAGTTTATGGAATGATTTCCAATGTATTTGTTCAACATAGTTATGCTATTTTTAGTTTTGGATTATGTTCCACCAAAAATAATTTTTTTATTTAATTTTTTATATTTTCAAAAAATATCCATACATATATGATTATTCTAACACATTAAATAATTTCAATAATGAATTAATCCAATATTATTCACATATATATCGCAAAAACTGACTAAATAACAATGAACATCACCTTAGGAAGTTTATATCAATTTTTAATAATTAAGATAATGATTCAATATTTTGATTTTTTTATTTACATGACCATAGTCGACCTATAAACATCATTAATGTATTAAGATGCCAATAATACAGGTTGTATATTCCTGATCTACTCACATTCCATATTTCCTTCATATCAATTAGTATTTACGTATACATTTTCATTTTACCACATAGATTAATAGGAAACAAATTAAATAAATTATATATATAAGCTACAAAGGTATCATAATTCATTTAATTATTTCATTAAGTACATTATATTGAATATATACACTATTAAATAAAACATTTAATCAATATTTTTAACTATTCTCATTCACATGAAGTTTTACCATAGTATTTTCATTCATAATTCGAAAAAATTTTATTTTTAATTATACCAACTAAATTCTATATATTCACAATTATTAGTCTTAATCATTTACATCTCATTTTTTAAATAACATCCTAATGAATATTAAATTTTTTTATTCATAGAGTCACGATTCTAGTATCATTTTATATTTAGTAAAATGATATAAATAATAATATAATGAAATTTATTTAAATATTATTTTTTCCATTTTTGATAAATACTTATTCTAGAGAAATTTTACTATTCACATAATTCATGTTTTATTGGGGATTTATATTAAAAAGAATTATGATGTCTAGAAATGGTTTCAGAATAGTTTAAAACTTGTTAATGGTAATTTAATACTTCTGAATAATGATATTACTGGAAAAAGTATTAATATAATAACAATTAATCATTTTGATATATAATAAATATTTAATATATAAATGTAATATTAATTTACCATGTCAAAATATAATGGTATCACATATTCTATGAGTTATAAAAATAAAAAATATCTCATATCATGTGGTGAAATATTATTTTTATCTTTCCTTATAAAAACATTGTAATTTTAATGTATTTTATATAGCATTGTGTAATAATTAATGCTATTTTATAAATTTTTTGGACACATAAGATGTCATATGGTATGAGTTTAGGGTATTACTGATCCTCATGATGTTGTAAAAAGATATTGGTAGACATAAATAACCCAGTATGAATTATTTCTCTAATAAAATGAATTAAAATAGTACTATATTGTTTACTATAATTATAGCACGATGCATCCATACATTGGATTCCACCATAGGAAAAAATAAATAGGTATAAATAAAATGTAAAGGGAAAAAATCACCCTCACATCAACATTATTCACAAGATACAATACATTCTATTTATCATTCAAGTTTCCACCTTCATAAACACCACCAAAAAATAAAGGAATCACAACCGGAATATACCATTTAGAAAAACTTTTAATGCACTGAAATTATTACTAATTAACCCAACCAATATTCTATATGTTACCTAAAGTCACACTCCATCCACTATAATGAGACTAACTATTAGAGTGACTAATAAGGATTCCATGATGTGGTACATCATTGAATCGATGTTTGAATATGTTGAAGATAACTGGTCCACACACATTGAGTAATGTAATTAGAGTATCTAATAAAAGGCCTAGTCGAGTTTAACTTTTTTGTCTACACATTCTCTTGTAAAACAATAATATAAAATATTGTCTAAAATTTATTATTTTGGAAATATTTGTTTCCATTTTTCATGAAAAATCAAAATCCTTTTTCCAAATAACTTTTTTCAATATAAAAAAATGATTAATAACAATTACATCATTCATTAAATATTTCATTAAAAATATAATTTCAAAATCTTAATTTTAAAACAATATTTTAAATACACTCAAAAGAACTCAAATAATAGTCTAAATAAAAAAATGGATGACTAACCACAAATATTGTAGAGACCCGTATCCTGACTTACATGGACATTACATTACTTTTGCGGAATACTTAGTACATAACAAAAACACACACACAAGGACCATAATAGTTTAGTGTCTTTGGAAACTCGGAACGTAATCTTCTAATCCTGGTGAAAGATCTTCAACATCTCCCATAAAGATCTTCCCTTTTCTTTACCTAAAACCTTTCTTTATATCCTGGGGAAAAGGAAACATAAAAGGGTGAGCTCAAATGCTCAGTAAGGGTAAACAAAAGAAATATCAATCACATAATTTTCATAAGAACATAACTTTTTTGGAAATCTTAACCTGCAAAAGAGAGCATAATTTCATAACATGGGATAAATCATAGTGGTGAAATGAAATCATAACTTAAAACATTACTCATTGTGGCATACACACATAATCATAGAGAATCATTTCTTGTTAGTCAAGACTCATTGCCAAGACTATCTTAGTGGACAAAGTCCCTTTCTGAATCGAGTAATCCTCGTTTCAGTCCTGTTTCACTGAACCGGTATAACCTACCATTCCAGCCATGTCTATCTCATGAGATATAAAATCTTTACCCAATGCATTGGAGGGAGATATAGGTCCCACCCATCTTATAATGAATCCTTTCTTATGTGTGCCACATAATCATACATCATCGCATAACACATGTATCAAAAATGGGATTCTTGAAACATCATGACATCATAAATCAATTCATATATGATAAAGGAATTCATAAACATAATTCCATCACAACATAGTCAAACCAATGTAAAAATATGGATAGAAACAGAACCCTTTATTATCTTAGATGGAAAATAATTTTGATAAAACACTTGAATTGAATTCTTGAGGAAAATATCCTTTCTTCTTCAAAAACATTTTTCCTTTCATAACATGTCATACAACTTTAAAATAAAAGAAGTTGATTAAAAATAAACTTGAAAACTTGTAAAGGAAGCTTCTTTGAAGTAATGTTTTAAAAATCCATTCATGCCGTATAAGTTAAAAAAAACATTCTTCGTACTTTTGTCGGAAAAGTCAAAAAGTACCTCGTACGAAAAACGAAAAAAGATTCCTTTCATATCCTTTACTAAAAACTCATAGAAGGGTAAAATTGGATTTAAACAATTGTAGGTGGATGGAAATAATATTACATATTGAGGGAACATGGATGTGGATGATAAAATACACCTCAGTAAATACATACGAATAAACAATCTCGAATAAAAATGAGATTGTGATATTTTCCCTTACCTTAGGTCCGACTTGCTTTGTAAGTGTCCGAACCTCCTGTATAATGATTTAAATCATGTTATTGACTTATTACAGAATCATATTCATTGTTATGATATCATATATGGTTCACTTATGACATTATATTACCCGTTCTTTTGTAAATTCCATGTTAAAGAAGCGTTTTGGGTAAAATCGTTTCATTTATCGTAGGTGTTTTGACTTGTTGTTCTTGACATCATTATTACTTATATCATGATTTACTTACTTCCAGAATATAAAATATGATTTATATATCATATATATTCAGTATATATATATATATATAATAGGTAGATAAATAAAATGAAAAACACCGTTCATGGAGACGGTAGTCCGTACGTACGCATGAACGCTGTTTTCCTTTCCTTATTGTCTTGAAATGGAAGTAAGTAGATGACATACATATGTATATATATACATAAATCCAGTAGCTTTATAATGTCATATATTTCATTATTATTTCTTATATATACATTATAATCATTCTTAAATGGTTAACATAGAGAATGAATCTCATCGCGTCGTGGAGACGGTAGTCCGTACGTACGCACGAGCGATGATATCATTTCTATAAATATTGAATTGAATTGGAGTGGATTATACAATATATCAGAATCAATATGATGTTGTAATAACTATGTATAGTTATTCTTTACACCATTATACCCATCCATGTAAGGTGGTGGTGGAAAATAGATTACACCACGGCGTGGAGACGGTATTCCGTACGTACGCACGCGCGGTGATTTCATTTTTCCGTAGGATGGATAGAAGGTGAATTAGGGATGTTTCATATTTATAATAACATATCAGTATGTAAGTAATACTGATGTTATTACTTTATCATGAAACAACTAAATAAGAAGAAGTTGAAGACGAAAGAAATTGAAAAGATCGGTAATGGATATTACCTCTTCTTTGGAACGCCTCTTTGAATCCTCCACTTAGGGAACTAAGAGTGGTCTTTGGAGAAGACCAGGACCTCTAGGACTATTCTAGGGAAGTGTATAGGGGAAAATGTCAGGGGTTGGCCGAGCTTGAGTGCTCAATTTGGTGTGAGGAGGAGGGGGAGGAGGTGCCCTTTTATAAGGGAGGAGAGGGGCACCTTAGGAATATCTCAAAATATTATTTTATATTAAAGTCAAAATCGGTTTATAATGGTTCCAAAGGGTCTTATTTCGAAGATAAGGTGGGGAGGGGTCGAAATCCTATCAACCAATAGAATTTAGACAAGTTTAGGATATTATTTTAACCTTATCATTTAGATTTAACTCTAAGTTAAATAATTTAACTTTTATCATGTCTTTTTGTTTTCTTTCACTATATGGTTAATACACTTACAATAACATGCCAAACGAACCCAAAATTGTTTATTATTAATATATATATCCTTATCTAAATCATTTGGCCGAACCTTAGATTTTTAGGAATACAATAACAATTAATAATATAATATTTGATTTAAAAACTATTTTGTGTCAATTTTGACACTATTTGATATATGATTTTTGGGAAAGTCATAACAGAATTAAATGTTCGAACCAAGTTGATTAAATCAACATTAATATATCATTTTAACCTAGAAAATTATTGTAATTCATAAAAAGTCTCAAATTACATTTATTTTGGTGTTTATAACATCAATTATGGCAATATTTCGTTAACAAGATAATTACTGCATCATATTTGTGTCATAAATAAATTAAATTATATGATGTCTAAAAATTACAAATAAAATACCATCATGTAGTAAATCTTTTTAGCTTTCTAATGAATATTTACAATCGAATTTATCTTATGTATAACCCCATATTCAAAATGTTTTAGTAAATATACTTTGATTTTAACTCTTTTAACCCTTCTTTAAATAAATTAATAATAAATGTCCTAATCTAATCCAAGTGGGCCTAAATGGTCATATTTTATTCCTAAGTTTGTTTTTGGTCGAATTACACTTGTCCAATAGAATTAGGACATGTGTTAGGGTAATATTAATATCATATTTACCCTTAGTTACCCTATTTACTATTAACCGCGGTAAAAAAAAGTAAAAAGTTACTATTCACCAAAAATTATTTTCATCTCATTGAACCACATTTTAGTCCTTGATATTAACCGTGTCTCTCGGATTTTCGAAATTCCATTCACAGAAGCGGTAAAATTAAGTTTTATGCAAAATTCAGTTTTTAACCTACCACTTAGTGGTTTCACTATTCATCAAAAATTGAAGTTTTTCAGAAAAATGCCAAAATTTCACCCTAAGCTATAATTGATATTCCGAATTCAAAAATGATTTCTATTTTACAAAATTCCCAACATATAAGTTGCATTAATTAATTTTATAATTAAATCCCGCTGTTAAAACAAATAGCGTGTTTTTAAGAAACAATATTTATCAAAAGATTGACACTTGTTTATGTCTAGTTTAAATGTGAAATTACATCCAATGACCAACATTGTATTAAATTGTAAAAATATATTCTAAATATACTTTAAAACCACTCAAATTAATGATTTATCACTATTAATTATTTCGATTAAAAAAGTTGTTTTTAATTATAATTTAGTAATTTTCACTATTCATCAGAATATGAAAGTTATCCGAAAAGTACCAAAATTTCACCTTAGGCTAAATTCGATACTCCGAATCAAAAAATAAAGTTCATTTTGAAAAATAAGATTTACTGGATTTCAAAAAGTGGTTATTACTATTCATAACGGCTAGTTTTAATAATATTTTTATAGCATATCGTTGTTTAGTGAAACTCGGTATTGCGTACTACACACGCTATCGAGGAAGGTCGCGATTGCGTGTAATGAAAGTCAAGTCAAGGATGTGTGTTGTGCAAGCTCCTTTTGGTGTAGCGTACAACACAAGACATTAATAAAATTAAAAAGAATATTTTTTTATAAAATCTTGGGCTGTTACATTCTACCCCCCTTAAAATGAATTTCGCCCTCGAAATTCGTCGGGGTTATAAATGGTTTACTATTTGAAAGTTTCTTTAATAGAAACCCACATCGTAAAAGGGAATAACAAAACTTGTCTTTAAAAACTAAAGTATGAAATGTAACGATTACCCAAATGAACTAATCACTGGGTTTCCACATAGGTGAAAATATGGATATGGAAGAGAAATCTAACCATCATGTTCTGATGGAGAGTGGTAGAGAACATGGCTATGGAAAAGCCAGTAATCACAAATCCATAAATTTGTGACGATCTAAGGTACCATCTGATTCATCAGGTATAAGATCACTAGGACAACATTTTTGGTTTTCAAGATCATTTCCCTAAAGTTGAAAATTTGAATTAGAATAAATACTTACTTTATTTTGATACAATATCACTGTTGTTCGTGCCTTGAACAATTTCCACTTCATCTCTTAAATAAATGAAGTTGAATTTATTATTCGTGAAGTGTTAGCAGATCATGTGATAGAATGACGGGTCATTCCATCTGTCTCAAACAAAAGGTAAGCAAAAGTTATTAAATATACATAAGTCATTCTATAGTGAGATTAATCATATATAGTTCCTAAAATGGACTTATACTTCATATATCATACTGCTTAATATAATAAAACTAGTTTCTACTAAACAGGGACTTCATGTAGGTCAGTGGTAGGCGATAAAGGCCCGTCGCACTTCGGTTGTGGGTTCGATTCCCACAGCCTTGTCCGAAGCGATGGGTTGTCGCCCGTCCTGCAGGTTGTCCTTTTTCTAAAACTATATTACTATAACATCCCATAATATCGAAAAAACTTCTATCCTTAAACAATACTAACTTATGTCTAACATAATCCATTCCAATCTTTAGGCTTATCCATAATACTACAGTCCATTCTCATAACATAGTGAAAACGATTACCAGAGATTTAATACCATCGTTGATCCCCATATATCATAAGATATATCTTGTTGGTCACATTCCAAACATTCAAAGGCCTTAATCTTGTACTCTCTTGAATACCCATTGAACCTTAGTGAAAACTTGAATGCAGTTAAAAGTTAACACTTTTCACATACCGAAATCCTCAAAATTCTATATACTCAAACCATGATGTCACTTAGTCCTTATATCAATCATGAGCTCATGAATACTATTAAACATTTCATTTTCTCGTCTTCATTATGCGCATATCATCTTATTTCCAAAAAATATCTCAATCACTTTGAATACCACATCAATAAATATTGCAATACTCAATGATACAACATTATTTTGGAATCCCATTACATAAACACTTAATCATTCCACCACATCATTGTCATATTCAACATTGCCAATAGTGATCGCATGTGATTTCCCTTTGTCCTTTGCCTTCAGTGGTTTCTCATGTTGATCATCACTAACCCTTGGATTAGGGCAATTATTAGCATAATGCCCCATTTCCTTGCACTTGAAGCATTGAAGTGTTGGCGGTGCATTCTCTGCAGTGTTTGCTTTATTCACATCATTAGAAACCCTTTTTCCATTACTTCGACACTCAGCTGCTCGATGACCTTCTTTTCCACACATAAAACATTTTCTAGTCCCTTTTAGACAATATCCACCATGCTTCTTTCCACACTTTGTGCATAAGGAAACATTCATCTTCTTTTCACCATTATTCTGAGATTTCTCCTTGAACTCCATCTTTCGTTTCTTGTCAAAACCATGAGATGGATATGTAACACCAACTTCCATTTCTACCTTGATAGCACAACGCACAATTTCTTCATAGCTACTGAAGTCTCTTATAGCTAATTCCCTTCGAAGACTTGGTTTTAAGCCACAGAAAAATCGATCAACTTTACTTTCAGGTTGGATGATAATTCCAGAAGCATACCTTGCAAGTCTTGTAAAATTTGCTTCATAGGTACCAACAGATTCATCGTCCCTTTGCTTCAGTTCAAGAAATTCTTTCTCCATCTTTGTTCGAAGAATACGAGGGAAGTACTTACTGAAAAACAAGTTCTTGAACTCGTCCCATTCCATGGACTCAATTTCATCTCTTGGCCTCGTATTCTTGATAAGATTCCACCATTGATCAGCTTCACCTTCCAAACGATATACTGCTAAGATGACTTTATCATGTTCAGAACATTGAAGAACTGAAAATATCTTTTCAGTAGTACTAATCCATTGTTCAGCAACTAATGGATCAGTAGACCCACTGAAAGAAGGTGGACGTTGCCTCATGAAGGACTCAATAGAATATTGTTCCCTTCTCTGCTAATTTGGAAGTCCAGAATGATTCATAGCTTGTGAAAGTTGTGTGAGCATGGCTACAAGATTTTGCATTCCAGCTCCTATATCGTTTGGTTGCTCAGGGGGACAATCATTGCATTGCCCATCACATTCTGCATTAACACGGTTCCTTCGGGTTCCAGCCATCGTCTAAAACCCCAAAAGAATAGTGTGAGAGTCAAAAATCATGCTAGGGAAAACAACATAATAAAGGGGGAGTACCTTCAATATCCAACATCTTAGGTTTAATTCTATGATCGTTAGCGTAATTCTATTACTATAACCTATACGTATACTTATCCCTAGGGACATCCCTAGACATACCTTAGAAATATCTCTAGGGATCTCACTAACGTTTTTGCATCCTAGTTTCCAAAGGTTGACTAAACCTTTCCTTTGATACCAACTGTAGAGACCTGTATCCTGACTTACATGGACATTACATTACTTTTGCGGAATACTTAGTACATAACAAAAACACACACACAAGGACCGTAATAGTTTAGTGTCTTTGGAAACTCGGAACGTAATCTTCTAATCCTGGTGAAAGATCTTCAACATCTCCCATAAAGATCTTCCCTTTTTTTTACCTAAAACCTTTCTTTATATCCTGGGGAAAAGGAAACATAAAAGGGTGAGCTCAAATGCTCAGTAAGGGTAAACAAAAGAAATATCAATCACATAATTTTCATAAGAACATAACTTTTTTGGAAATCTTAACCTGCAAAAGAGAGCATAATTTCATAACATGGGATAAATCATAGTAGTGAAATGAAATCATAACTTAAAACATTACTCATTGTGGCATACACACATAATCATAGAGAATCATTTCTTGTTAGTCAAGACTCATTGCCAAGACTATCTTAGTGGACAAAGTCCCTTTCTGAATCGAGTAATCCTCGTTTCAGTCCTGTTTCACTGAACCGGTATAACCTACCATTCCAGCCATGTCTATCTCATGAGATATAAAATCTTTACCCAATGCATTGGAGGGAGATATAGGTCCCACCCATCTTATAATGAATCCTTTCTTATGTGTGCCACATAATCATACATCATCGCATAACACATGTAACAAAAATGGGATTCTTGAAACATCATGACATCATAAATCAATTCATATATGATAAAGGAATTCATAAACATAATTCCATCACAACATAGTCAAACCAATGTAAAAATATGGATAGAAACAGAACCCTTTATTATCTTAGATGGAAAATAATTTTGATAAAACACTTGAATTGAATTCTTGAGGAAAATATCCTTTCTTCTTCAAAAACATTTTTCCTTTCATAACATGTCATACAACTTTAAAATAAAAGAAGTTGATTAAAAATAAACTTGAAAACTTGTAAAGGAAGCTTCTTTGAAGTAATGTTTTAAAAATCCATTCATGTCGTATAAGTTAAAAAAAACATTCTTCGTACTTTTGTCGGAAAAGTCAAAAAGTACCTCGTACGAAAAACGAAAAAAGATTCCTTTCATATCCTTTACTAAAAACTCATAGAAGGGTAAAATTGGATTTAAACAATTGTAGGTGGATGGAAATAATATTACATATTGAGGGAACATGGATGTGGATGATAAAATACACCCCAGTAAATACATACGAATAAACAATCTCGAATAAAAATGAGATTGTGATATTTTCCCTTACCTTAGGTCCGACTTGCTTTGTAAGTGTCCGAACCTCCTGTATAATGATTTAAATCATGTTATTGACTTATTACAGAATCATATTCATTGTTATGATATCATATATGGTTCACTTATGACATTATATTACCCGTTCTTTTGTAAATTCCATGTTAAAGAAGCGTTTTGGGTAAAATCGTTTCATTTATCGTAGGTGTTTTGACTTGTTGTTCTTGACATCATTATTACTTATATCATGATTTACTTACTTCCAGAATATAAAATATGATTTATATATCATATATATTCAGTATATATATATATATATATAATAGGTAGATAAATAAAATGAAAAACACCGTTCATGGAGACGGTAGTCCGTACGTACGCATGAACGCTGTTTTCCTTTCCTTATTGTCTTGAAATGGAAGTAAGTAGATGACATACATATGTATATATATACATAAATCCAGTAGCTTTATAATGTCATATATTTCATTATTATTTCTTATATATACATTATATTCATTCTTAAATGGTTAACATAGAGAATGAATCTCATCGCGTCGTGGAGACGGTAGTCCGTACGTACGCACGAGCGATGATATCATTTCTATAAATATTGAATTGAATTGGAGTGGATTATACAATATATCAGAATCAATATGATGTTGTAATAACTATGTATAGTTATTCTTTACACCATTATACCCATCCATGTAAGGTGGTGGTGGAAAATAGATTACACCACGGCGTGGAGACGGTATTCCGTACGTACGCACGCGCGGTGATTTCATTTTTCCGTAGGATGGATAGAAGGTGAATTAGGGATGTTTCATATTTATAATAACATATCAGTATGTAAGTAATACTGATGTTATTACTTTATCATGAAACAACTAAATAAGAAGAAGTTGAAGACGAAAGAAATTGAAAAGATCGGTAATGGATATTACCTCTTCTTTGGAACGCCTCTTTGAATCCTCCACTTAGGGAACTAAGAGTGGTCTTTGGAGAAGACCAGGACCTCTAGGACTATTCTAGGGAAGTGTAGAGGGGAAAATGTCAGGGTTTGGCCGAGCTTGAGTGCTCAATTTGGTGTGAGGAGGAGGGGGAGGAGGTGCCCTTTTATAAGGGAGGAGAGGGGCACCTTAGGAATATCTCAAAATATTATTTTATATTAAAGTCAAAATCGGTTTATAATGGTTCCAAAGGGTCTTATTTCGAAGATAAGGTGGGGAGGGGTCGAAATCCTATCAACCAATAGAATTTAGACAAGTTTAGGATATTATTTTAACCTTATCATTTAGATTTAACTCTAAGTTAAATAATTTAACTTTTATCATGTCTTTTTGTTTTCTTTCACTATATGGTTAATACACTTACAATAACATGCCAAACGAACCCAAAATTGTTTATTATTAATATATATATCCTTATCTAAATCATTTGGCCGAACCTTAGATTTTTAGGAATACAATAACAATTAATAATATAATATTTGATTTAAAAACTATTTTGTGTCAATTTTGACACTATTTGATATATGATTTTTGGGAAAGTCATAACAGAATTAAATGTTCGAACCAAGTTGATTAAATCAACATTAATATATCATTTGAACCTAGAAAATTAGTGTAATTCATAAAAAGTCTCAAATTACATTTATTTTGGTGTTTATAACATCAATTATGTCAATATTTCGTTAACAAGATAATTACTGCATCATATTTGTGTCATAAATAAATTAAATTATTTGATGTCTAAAAATTACAAATAAAATACCATCATGTAGGAAATCTTTTTAGCTTTCTAATGAATATTTAAAATCGAATTTATCTTATGTATAACCCAATATTAAAAATGTTTTAGTAAATATACTTTGATTTTAACTCTTTTAACCCTTCTTTAAATAAATTAATAATAAATGTCCTAATCTAATCCAAGTGGGCCTAAATGGTCATATTTTATTCCTAAGTTTGTTTTTGGTCGAATTACACTTGTCCAATAGAATTAGGACATGTGTTAGGGTAATATTAATATCATATTTACCCTTAGTTACCCTATTTACTATTAACCGCGGTAAAAAAAAGTAAAAAGTTACTATTCACCAAAAATTATTTTCATCTCATTGAACCACATTTTAGTCCTTGATATTAACCGTGTCTCTCGGATTTTCGAAATTCCATTCACAGAAGCGGTAAAATTATGTTTTATGCAAAATTCAGTTTTTAACCTACCACTTAGTGGTTTCACTATTCATCAAAAATTGAAGTTTTTCAGAAAAATGCCAAAATTTCACCCTAAGCTATAATTGATATTCCGAATTCAAAAATGATTTCTATTTTACAAAATTCCCAACATATAAGTTGCATTAATTAATTTTATAATTAAATCCCGCTGTTAAAACAAATAGCGTGTTTTTAAGAAACAATATTTATCAAAAGATTGACACTTGTTTATGTCTAGTTTAAATGTGAAATTACATCCAATGACCAACATTGTATTAAATTGTAAAAATATATTCTAAATATACTTTAAAACCACTCAAATTAATGATTTATCACTATTAATTATTTCGATTAAAAAAGTTGTTTTTAATTATAATTTAATAATTTTCACTATTCATCAGAATATGAAAGTTATCCGAAAAGTACCAAAATTTCACCTTAGGCTAAATTCGATACTCCGAATCCAAAAATAAAGTTCATTTTGAAAAATAAGATTTACTGGATTTCAAAAAGTGGTTATTACTATTCATAACGGCTAGTTTTAATAATATTTTTATAGCATATCGTTGTTTAGTGAAACTCGGTATTGCATACTACACACGCTATCGAGGAAGGTTGCGATTGCGTGTAATGCAAGTCAAGTCAAGGATGTGTGTTGTGCAAGCTCCTTTTGGTGTAGCGTACAACACAAGACATTAATAAAATTAAAAAGAATATTTTTTTATAAAATCTTGGGCTGTTACAAATATAATATTAAAAATAGAACTTGGTGGAATGTACAAAAGTAATCAGGCATAATAATACTAAGGCCTCTCAAGTAGAACTATATACTAACAACTAAAAATGGATAGAAAAGTAATGTATGTATATCTGTTAAAGTTTTTTTATATATAATCATTGTAGTATAAATTAATGAAATGGAAACTCCATATAATATGATATTTAAGTAAAAAACTTGTATACATCCCCTAAGGATACCAATGAAAAAAATATAGAGATAAAATTTCACCATTGTATTGGATTTTTATTTCTAATACATCTATTTCATTTGGGGAAGCCACATAAAAACACCATTATATTTGATAGATGTGGGAAACTTGTCTTATCTTGGTTATTTTACCAAATTTTCTAGGGGGTCCAATATTGTCTAACTAAATCATCCAATTTGTGTTCATCAAATCAAGTCTTCATTAATTAAAAATTAACTCATTATTTTTTCATTAATTTTAGTTAAAAGAAATATACTCATGTCCCATTAATTAAACTAGTAAAAATATATATATATATCATATAAATCAGTATTCTTTATTTCATTAATACTAATCCAATAAAGATTATTGGAAACAATAAAAAGAACAATAATAATAAAATAAAGAGAATAAAAATTAATATGAGAATAATAATATTAATAATTATTATTATTAATGTTATAAGAACAAAAATAACTATTTTCACTTTTACATATGATCAAACATGACTTATATTTGGGACTAATATTAATCAGTTAAAATCTTCGTTTAATTTTTTAATATTTAATTACAGTCATTAAATTTTGATTTAAAAACTCTATTTTATTAATTTTCACATGTGAATATTTAAATATATACACACACGTATATTAATGCACATATTCACATATTATCATGTGAATACTCCAATATATATACATAAATATCAACATATGTATGTAAACATCATTAATAATTATTTATCATAATTTTTGAATAAATATATGAAATAAATTTACTCACATAAGAATACCCCAACAAATTTAACTTCTTTAACCCATATAAAAACATGTAAAACTAAATGAACAATTTTCAAAAAATAATATAATATTCATCTTAAAAAAAGTACCACCATAAAAAATTTTACAGTCAAAAATATAATCCTTATTTTCATATAGACATATAATAATGTAAAATCCCTAATAACCCATTTAGAAATAGACCAGTGTATCGTAAAAACTAATATATATATATATATATATATTTATAATGAACTCAAATATAACAACTAATTTGAATAATAACTATATTGTAAAACCCATTCACACTACGAGCATCAAGGAAATGAGAAATCCCAAAAGAAACTACATCTTATCATGTGTAGATGATGCGAAACTTTTGAATACAATGAGAAAATATGCCAATGAAAAAATAAAACACTACATGAAATAGAATCAATAAAAAATACAATCAAAAACCAACATATTAATAGATCAAAATTTACCACCAAAGGTAGAAAAATTTGAATGATGAAGATAAATTTGACGTTGGATGAGAAGAATTATGATAATCTCTAATCAGTGTGGTTTCATCTTGAAATTGAAAATGAGAGGGATCAATTTCAAGGAAGTAAGAAGCAATGTTATATTTAACCCTTTATAGGATGTGTCACATGAGAGTTTTTATAGGATAGGTGTGACCAAATTTTGGGTCTAAATTTTTGAGGGGAGAATTTTTTTAAAATAAATTTTCAATTCAAGTGGTATATCATAATGTAAGGTTGAACACTTGGGGAAGAATAATTCCAAACATGCAGCCAATAGCGGTGAATAATAATTCCCACATTGTTTTCACATATAATAAGTAATATTTTGATTATATATTAGAAAATATTCTTCTATGTTTCATTTAATTATCATTGGGATACATTATATTTCAGCCAACATGGTGGCATGACTAGGAAACATGAAGAGTGTCCTAAATTTTATCTTTTCAAAAAGTTAAATACTCAGGACATAGAAATAATAATTAAAATCAATAATTATATATAATAGTGAATAAATATAATTTTTGGGGTTTGAATGTTCCCCCCATCAAGACCATCCTTTCACATAGATATCCACCGAGTTTAAGAAAGAATACATATAATACTGACATAAGGCACAAATAAAGAAACCTATATAGAATGATAACTAAACAACGCTAAGCATAATATTCAAAAAACTATGAATAAATATATTCCATACCAAGGACATTATAAACCTATTTTATTCCAAATCGCTTTTTATGGTGGCCCACTGTGGTTGTCTATAATAATCCAAGCAATAAAACTCGTAAAAATGTTTCCTTATGGAGATAAATTATTTAATTACATTTAAACAAACTTTTTATTTTTATTATTTTTATAGAAGTAGATTATAAAAATTATATAACCAAATCACACACATATATTTTTAAATAACATTTTAGTACCAATATTTACTATAATATTAATGTTTTAGAATAATAAAAGTTTTATTTCATTAAAAATTTTCATGATTTTCATGTTGAATTCTTCTTTATTATTATTAGTACTTAACCTGTATTAAACATTTAAAAATTATAGATTTTAAAATAACATATTCAATTAAATATAATTAAAACATTTAGTGTCCTAGTGAAAAATATGAAAATCCATAAAATGTTTACCTTTATCCAATTATTGTTTGTCCATATGAATTAAATAACTTCCATAATAAACTCAATTATTTTTTCTAAAAGAAATATTGTAAAACCGAAAGAAATAAATTAGAATCCTTTTATGAAAATTTGATATTCATATAGAATATTGTTACCAAACCAATGTTAGGAATAACTAGACCATAGTTAAATCCATAGAAGAAATTACATCTGTTAACTCCCATATTATTTCCTTTGAAGAAAACGAGAATTATCTAAAACTATTCAATACATAATGGGGATGACCCATCATATAAGCTATATCTGGATTACTACTTTCACATATAAAATTCTAAATCATAATATCCTGAATTAAAAATTTATTCATAAAATATTTCTTCATAAAACCCTTGAAAACTCTTTACATTTCATTTGTAAAATACATAGAATATCAATATACAATTTTATTTTTATAAATATATTATCAAAACTATATTATCTAGATCAAAGGGAATGAGGAAAGTTATTTTTAGAAAACATGGATGCATATAAAGGAAGTAGTATCATTAAATAATGATTATATAGGTGAGAAAATTCATTGACGTTGTTTATATTATAGTAGAACAATCCATTAATCAATTGTAAAGAAAGTCAAAATGGTTTATATAAAAAAATACTTTAAAAAATAATTTTAGTTAAGAGTTAAAAAATTTCATTTGGAAAATGATTAATAATATGTACATTGTAGAAATATTTTTAGATAATAAAAAATTAAAAAAATTATATTTAATTACTTAATAAACTATGTTTAGATCTGTTGTTTTGAAAACATTATCTTATATATCCCAAATATCCAAGGTAAGTTAACTATGAAAAAAAAGTCACCATTTTATTTTATATATAAATATAATCACTAAATAATTATAATTTTATAGATAAATTATAATTTTAAAAACATATATTATTTACTTTTATAAATATTGATATATGTTACAATCATGAAGATGATAGGTCATACATACGCAGGGGTAACGCTTCCATTTTTCAATGATCATGCTATAATGAAGGTAAATATTATTTTATATTTATAGAATGATAATTATTTAACAAATAATACATTATATATTTAAATATATTTTTATACATTCAATGTCATCTCGTGATGAAAAATGAATCACATTGTTTGGTGGAGGTGGTAATCCACACGTACAAACCAACAAATTCGTCATTTCTAAATTGATGGTGATGAATAAAAAATTATAATATGTTATATATTTATAATTATTATATCATTATTATTGTATATAAACATTAAATATATCATTATAAACATTTATCATTTTTGCTGATGCAAAAAATTATTCAGGTCAGTTTGCAATGTGGTTTTTCACCGTCTGCATGAGTGACCGTTTTGGTTCCCATTTGATGGAAGGGATGATGGATATTGGAAATAAAATTAACATAAAAATTAATACAATATGGAAAATATTATTTTTATTATTTCATCATGATTTATAAATATTTTAGTGTGGTATAAGAAGATAAATACAAAACCATCCTTTAAAAATATATACCACTTCTTTATAAAACAACCTTTTTATGGCACCTGAAACCCTATATGGTCAGATTTAATCCCTAAATAACACATTTAGAATATTTATTTGTATTTTTTTATGGTATCTAGGTATATATTTTATGAAAAAATTTATTTTTATGTGTGTAGAGAAGAAGCTTATGTGATATTTTATAATGAGTGGAGGGGAACTATTTGAATTCTGGGAAGAATAAAAATAATATATAATAATTTTATTTTTAAAATTTATATAAATTTATATAATATTAATTTAACATGTATAATAATAAAATGTGAACAAATATAATAAAAATTGTGTTTGTTTGGATGATGTTTTAACCCTTGTCGTTTTTACTATTCTTATGTTAACCCTTTTAATGATTACTATAAAAACAAAGTTATTTATAATTTAGGGGTCATGAAATTTACTAAAATGGAAAATTGGTCCATAAATACTCCATGGTTGATATATTATAGCATATTAGGTTGAAATTTCCAAGGATATGATTCTATAGAATTATAAATAATTTAATTAAATATACTTTTATAAAAAATAACAATAATGTCCTTTTTAAAACTATTTATTTAATATTACTTTTAAAATGACATGAAAATTATAGAATTTTATATAATCCATTAAATATTAACTATAATTTTATATTTATCAATAAAAATTATATAATAGAATAATTTCAAATAATATTAAATTTATTAAATTTTTGAACCATCTATTTTTTTCATAGTTAATTGAATATTAATTTTGTTGCTGTTGGGTATGCCTTTATGGTAACTTTTCATCCCTGATAATTTGATGTAAATTACCATGATAAAAAAAGAAGTTTAATTTCTATTATCGGTTTATAACAAAATAAATTTGTTTATACATGACACAAAATATTATAGATATTAAAAGAATAAAAGTGACAATTTTTACATTATCTTTTACATAAAAATTATATTAGTCTAAATCAAAGAAATATGGTTCGAAATAAGAATATTTTCAATTAATGGGTAGAAATGGTCGAAATAAACTCATACAATAGGATAAATTAATGTCTTATGGTCATGTTTAGTTCTTATCATTATATTTGTAACATTAATCACCTGATTAACCCTTAGAGTTGTGATAATAATTTAATATGGCTACTATTCACAATGACAATAATTAAATGAGTTCTATTTGAAAAATTTGGACATCAAGATTCCAAATATAAAATCAATTTTTCATGATTACATTTACATAATTGAAAATTTTTAATTTTATATTAAACGAGCAAAAAATGATTAAAAATAGTTTTATTTCAAAAAAATTTAATTTAGGTATAAAAATGTTATCATACTGAATTTGAGAATAACATTTACTCCAAATATTATTATTGGGTTATTTTTAAAAAAATTATACTAATTAAATTTTCAAATAAATCATATTGTAATTTTACTTTGTAAATACATGGAATAAAAATACAATTATAAATAAAAATTAGTAGTTGTGGCTATTTACTAAAAATATAACTTTTTATGTAATTATAAAAAATTTATCCCTGTATAATTTTAATATGATGAATTAAAATATAATATTAATATTATCATATTAAATTTAAAAATGTTTCAAAAGATAATTATAATTATTTACCATAAAAAAGAATAAAAATTATTTTTTCTTAAAAGTATTTTAAGAGAATAAAATTAATTTCCTAAAAATGGAATGATTATTTATTAAAAATTTATAAAAAATTAATGACTAAGAAATAAATATATTTCGAAAATAAAGTAATCATATTAAATTAAACTAATTTAATGAATAGGTTATAACATTAACATTTACATAATAATATTCCATGGTTTGTTTAATCTTAGTTATTCATTTATTTTAATCCATTGAATATTTTTATAATTTGAAAATATCAGGTTATTAAATTCTCCTCTCATTCATAAATTATGTCCTAAAAATTTGAACATCATCCTTCAATAATGTTTTTGAAATTTTAAAATGCCTTTTTTTGAAATACCATATTGTAAAAAGGGTTATCAGATTTCTTTTTGTGGAAGGATTAAAGGGGAAATATGACAGTCATCTGGAATAACACATAACTAGGATTCACAATATGTGAAAAAAATTTGGATGAGAAAATATAAAAAATAAAGAAAAATAATGTACAAATAATAAAAATCATAATTTATCATAAGAATGTGAATGATAATACAAAATTATATTATCGATAAACCATAAACCAATTAGGTAAAAAAGAACATTGATTTATCAGGAGGAATATTCTAGGATAACTATTTTTTGCAAGATCAATCCCCTTTAGATGATAGAATTCTATACCATCTAGACTAATAAAATAAGGAAATATATGTTCAAGTCATGTATAATGTTAACCATTTATCAATTTATAAAAACATATCATATTTTTTCTATAAATGATGATTATTAATAATGGATTTTCTGTCAATGAATCACGAAAATTATCTTCATATGAATAAAATAATCTAAAAAAGGATACAAATTTATTCCTCCTCTCACTAGACATTATACATAATTAAAATAGAAAGAAAAGGGTATGATAATTCTAGAAATGAATAAACAATTACAAGATTAAGAAAAATTAAACTCCAATTCATATTCAATAACACCTAATGTGTAGCATAAATCATTAAATAAATAACTTTCATTAAAATGCATCAAAATTTTCTTAACCATGTTCAAAATTAAAATAAATTTGATGTATTTGATAACATAATGTTTTGAAATTAACATTATATTCATCTTTAATCAACATTAGAAACTAATAATGTCATTATAAAAAAATTAATATTCCTTAATCATATAATATCCAAAATATTCTATTCATTTACATTAAACAAAATAATCACCATAAAGATACATTAATATTATATATAATTCAAAAATATAATTAAACATTAATAATCAAATAAAAAACTATTATATTCTATTTACTATTATTATATAATGTTCAGAAAAGAGTTATTTTCTTTCGAAATAATAGTTATCACATAACCACCAAATCACCTATCAATATAATGGTTATCTATATAATAAATCATATTTTCCTAAAAAAAATTATCTTCGTTATTTAGTCATTAATATAATGTAATATTATCTAGTATGTCATGTTGGAAATTTATAGCTGTTTCACCTTTGTATCCATTCCGTTATGGGTTCTAGACATGTAACCATTCCATATGTTATGGGTTGTCTATGGGACAATGATTTATCTTTTCACAAAAAACTATAATTATGTAATTGCTAATCCATTCCCAAATACTAGATGAATATCCTAATAAATAAACATAATAACTTTTACATAAATTTTTGCTTTGTCCTAAAATTTTATCTCATACCATTCATCACACATTACAGAAAATGTTACATAAATCCTACAATATAATCATTAATGTTAATCCTAAGGGTTATGTAAGCCTCAACATAGTAATACGACTCAAAAAATATAATTAATAACCTATGAATCTCATCATATACATCCAAAAAATGTGTATCGACACCTTTGAACATTTGAAAAACCACAAACATATATTATATAGATGGTATCCATAACATTTATGTTATCCTCAAATTAATTAATCCTAATATCCACAGTTATATAAACTATTACTCTAATTCCAATTATAAGGAAGAGGCATCGAAATGCCAAAAAATAAATCTTTAGAAAATATTTTACATTCGTACATTTCAATGACCTTTTTAGTTTTATAGTTTTAAAGAATCATGATATATATCAAATATAAATAAATATTAAATAACATGATGAAAACATCTATTTATTAACCATTATCTTCATAATACAAATCTTTATTAATAATACAAGTTTCATAAAATAATTTTTTAAAAAAATTAAACATTATTTATTATCTGTTCCTACTCATCTATAATATTTATGAAATACATTTAATAACATGGGATAAACACCCAAATATTAGTAAGAGACATCAAAAAATTAATATAATATTATAATAAGAAACCCATAAAATAATTACCATTATGGTATTATTATTTATAAATATGAAATTATTCATTCCCATAATAAAACACTAACATTTTTTGAAAAAACTTAAAACATGTAAAAAAGTAATTGGAACCCCATTTAAGATACTTAGACCATGATATTCATAATATGTGTTAAACTGATGCTAGAAAATAACTAAATCCCCATTAAATACATTTGAGAAACCACACATGTTTACTCCCTCATTCTGTTTTTTATGAAAATGAACATTACGTAATTGAATGGTGATATATAATGGGGATAAACCATTTTAAAAGCTATATGGTGATCATAATTTTCTAATGATTATTTGGAAATTACCATATATTAATATAACATTTTATACATGGTCCTTGTCATCATATATCCCCTTTTATATTCATTAAAACCCATAAGTAAATTACATTCAGATATAGAAAACACAATACTTAATAGGAACACATTATATAAACTAAAATACATATAACAAGAGGAAAGATCATTTTCAACGAAGCAACCATTGAAGGTTATATCAAAATCCAAAATATAATATAATTGTTATGTTTGTGATAAAATATATTGATGTCATAAACATTAAAATATAGCATATTTAATTTAATTATTAAATATTTTTAATAAATAAAAATACTTATTTATTTTTAAAATATTTATAATAAAGTGATAATAAATTTTTATCATGAATATTCATAACTATTTAAATTTTTTTTACAATAGATCAATAAAACATTTAAAATAAGGTTTATAATATAAAGTGTCCCTTATCTCGAGTCTAACTCATCAAGTATATTATTTATCATCAAGAATAATAAAATTTTAATGATTATATTATTTATATAGAACCATTTTAAAGTATATTTATACATTTATTTTATTTATTTCCATTAAATGATTATGAACATAATAGATTATGTTGATACTAAATTTTTTGATGATATTTGGTTCATATATCCAAATGGACTATCATAAGCTAACTACGCTCAAAGAGATCATTATAAATTCTTAACCTAAATAATAATCATCAAATAATTTCCATTTATATATATATATATATATATATGTATTATAATTTTCAAACTGACATAGATTTATGGTTATGAATAATGATTTATGTTACAATCATGGACATAGTTGGCCATTTGTATCCAAGAGTAATGTTTTAATATTTCAGAGATATTCATTGAAAAAATGTATGTGTTATTTTATAATTATGTATTTATATATAGTTTACAAATACAATATTTATTAATTAAATATTCTTTAATAAACCATATATGTAATACGGTGAATAAAAAAAATCGCATCAATTCATGATGGTGGTAATCCACACATACTAAAAAATGAGGATTTCATTTTTAAAAATATGGAATGTAAAAAATATATAATATAAGATATATTTAAAATGACTACTCATTCATTAATATTATATAAAACATTAAATTCATCATTATATGGAGTCATTATAGACCTTTATCAAAAAAACGAATGTCAGTTCGTGAGGAGGTTATCTATTATACACACAAATGACAATTTCATTTCTCATTTGATGGATGTAATGATTGATATCAGTTATTTAATTATAAATAATGTTTTCAATATATGTAAGATATATTTTTATTTTTTCTTTCTGTTTATATAATATTTAATGGAGGTAGAATCAAAAATAAAGTTAATATATTTATTAAAAATCCATAAATATTATTTGTACAACCTCCACTACAAGACATTATAATCAATATATGGTTGGATTTTGTCACAAAATGTTACATCTTGAATATTACAAGGGATTCTTGTAATCAATTTAGTAGGTATTGGATGAACAATTTTTTTAACTATATAGAGAAGAGGTGAGGGGACCACATTTATAATAAGGGGAGTGGTATTGTTGGAATTTAATAATGTGTTACATTAATATATATAAATAAACCTTAAAAAATTAACATTGATAAAATTAAATATATGATGAGAATAAGATGAATTCTTATTATAAAAAAATACTTGATATGTTTTGGTGTTGTTTTGGTCATTATGTTTTCTTATTTTAACCCTTTTTAACCCTTTTGAAGAATACTGTGATAACATAGTTGTCTACACATTAGAGGTTGAGATAGTTAGTAGAATAGAAAAATTGACCCATTAATGGATTAATGATAATATATTCCATCATATCCCAATCACATGGATGATGATATGATTTTAATTAATTTAAAATAATTAAATGAAATTTTATTTATTATAAAATGTAATTAATTTCATTTTTGTAATATAATATTTAATTGACTTTAAAAACTGATTTAAAAACAATTTGAATACAATCCATTAACACAACGCTACCAAATTATATATTTTGAAAAAACAGTGTAAGACTATAATTCATTCAAATTATATTAATTTTAATATTTTAAAGTCGTTTATTTATTTTTGTAAATTGCTTATATATTGTGTTAGCATTTTGTAAACATATAGATTAATTATTTCATCACTAAGAATTATAAATAAATTACCATAATAAAAAAGAAGATTTATATTTAGAAAGAACAGTTATATCAAAACATATTTTATTCTTATCCCTATCCTAAATTATTTTATATATTAACAGAAAAAAATATAAATTTTGAATTTATCATTATCATTTTTATGAGTATTTTATATTTACCAAAAAGGATAATCCTATCTTATTGAATAAAATATATGCTACAGATTTTTTTTTTAAAAATGGTACTTGAAAAATGTACTTTTAAAAAAACAAGAGATCTAATCATGAATTTCATTGAGTTACATCAACTATAAACTATCAACACCATTATTACATTCCCATCTACCACGTAATTTGTTTCATGATATGTGCGAGGCATGATTATATTCGTGTACAAAACAGATTCCATGAATTAAATCTTGTTTTGATTTAGATTCCATGAGATATTAATGGTGTCATTTTTTATAGCTTGCACAATAGTGGTAGAGTCACATGTGAGCCAAAAATTAAACCATCCTTACATATTTTCCATTTCTCCGATATTTATTATTTTAATAATTTCATTATAAAGATATGAAATTATTCTACACAGACTATAGAGGCATCCCATTACATAGAAATATTGATTTCAATTTTTATTAACTATATCTGGATGGGCTTCAATGCCCTCAAAAATATCAATCAATATTATATTTTTTCTCTCCATGGAATGGGGGAATCCACATGACATATATGGTACGAAAAAGAGGATAATAATTACATATAGTTACATGAACATTGATCACTATAACATCACAAGTAGAGTTATCACAATAACTATTTTTATGGTAATTATCATTTGTCACAACAATGATGATATGAGATAGGTCTGGATGTATGTATGATAATACATTTTCATTAAAAAACTTTTTCCCTCCATCCTATAGAAAATGAATAATTTTATATATAGATACCAAGGAATGATTCAGTAGCTACTTTGACAAAGTAATCATGATAAAATAAACATGTTTCTCTTGTTTTTGGTCATGCAAGGGATCACCACTTCAAATTTCGAAGTATTGTATTTCCATAAAGATGAATCATTGACAATACTATCGATGAATTATTAATATTATATCAATTCTCATTATATAAGGTACATTTCAAAAACTAACAGATGCCTGTAAATTATTGAAAAACATTAGTGGGTATTTTGGTATACATCACCCTAAAAATAAGAGTAAATCTAGATTGAAGAATGATTATTATACTCAAATATATATCCTTACTATTATTTTCCCCTATAGAGCTTCTTGGATGAATGATTTAGAAGAGAACCTTATATTAGGGGAAACATCCCAATGTAAGAAGCTATCACCATTTATGAAGTTGTAATTCAAAACAATTTTGATGCATTCATTGGGGTGAAATTTCAATGATGATATACATGTTCTATTGGAAATACTCATTTTTTTAGTGAAAGACTGTGATAGTTTAAGATATAAATAAGATGTTTCGATATCAATTTTTCCAATAAAAAATTTAGAGATGATTTGATTTTGTCCAGCATGTGTGAATTCATAGAAATGTTATCATAAGAAAATTTAGGGTAAGAAATTTTGAAGACTCCATATAATTTAGATTTCGTATTTTATGCCTCCTCAATAATCCACATCTCAGAATAGTAATTACCTACGAAAACCCATTGATAAGCCTTCATGTGAAGTTAGCCTATAAATATTTATTGAAATAGAAATATTTTTTGATTCTAAGACCACCATAGTCAATAGGTTGACAAATTTGTTTCATGCTATAATAGAATGTTTCAATACAAGATGATTCCTCTCTTGAAATAGTTTTTAATAGAGGTGTTGAAATAATTGATGATGAAAACTAGAAAATATAAACCTTGATTTAATAAAAATATTTCAACTTAATAACATCCTTCAAAAGGATCATCTTACCTTCCATAAAAAGAGTTTTACCATTTTAATAAGGTAAATAATTTCTAATTTGGCCCATAATGTGAGAAAAAATAATGGGACATGGTTTCCCCCAAAAACATCAGGTTATCGAGATAAAACAATGGTAGCACACCTTCAATAATTCCCATCTCATTAATGATATCTACTCTCATTACTACAATAATATATTATTCAATGAAAACAGATAACTTATTACAACTAATCTTATACCATTATACATATTCATAAAAAATTATAGAATCTTTTTTCACGTAAAATATATTTTATCCCATTGATTAAAGAGGACAATATCATCTAGATATAGAAAATGGGTGGGTGAGGAATAAACTCCAACTACTTTGATGGGTTGGAGTTTATTAGTATATGAAATATTGAGAAAAATAATACTTATTTAATCTTCATAAATAGAGAAAATTATGGATGGGAGAGGATCCGATATACTAAAAACCTTGGAACATTTGATGTATCCCTCTATAGACTGATTGATCCACAAATAAATATATACTGATATTAGTAGTTTTTTGACCTATTATGTAATAACCTCATAAAATATTAAACTTTTTAATATAATATAAATGATTCCCCATTATAATGAATCAACTAATATTCTCACATCATTATTTAGTGTAATGTTAGCTCTCGTATTAGATTTCTTTAGAATATTGACACATTCTGAAGTAGTGATAAGGTAATATTGAGTTGTTATTTCATTATTAAAACCAAACTGATTTTATGAAACCATATAATTTAAAATACTATCCACACTATTATAAATTATTTTAAAAATGATTATATATATAGTGTCAAAAAGATACAAGGGCCTGAATAGATGAATCTAATTTTCATTATACCCTTTTGGATTGAGTGTATTTATTTGGGCATTGAGTCATTTTTTTCAAATGAACACATTTAGAAAAGAGTATGATAATAATGTGGAAATCATGATATATAATTTGCTAAAATATTGGAAAAAATGTTAGTAAACCCACTAGGCTTTTGAGAGATACAAGAATTTATCCCAAAAACTATTTCATTATTCTCATGATCATGTGGAATTATAGAAAGACTAATGTTATCCTCATGATTCACAAGAATGAGAATTATTACCTATATTTGATCAATGTCAGTGTTTGGACCAAAAAATATGTTCATATAATAAGAGACTACAAGACCATCCAAAGGCACTCTACTCTATAAGAAAACACAATTATCATTTAAAATAGCCAAGGGTCTCTTTGTTTTATAATCATTTGATGTGTATTGAAAATCATGGTATTCCAATCACCATATATGAGATATTTAGCATTCTAAATTCCCTTAGGATACCTTATCTAATAATAGTATTGGTATTGAGGTCACGTGTTATCATATATTCCGTCTCAATACGTATATAAAAATATCAAACACTCTTATATTCATGTTTAGTTGTAATAAATGATTCTAGTTAAGAAATGATTTAATATACGTGACAGAAGAAATCTATACCCCAACCCTTCATATTTTCATTAAGCACATTCTGCAAGATAACACATGGAATATAATCATCTTTATAATTCATAAAATTCAATGTTTCATTCAAAAAATTTGTATAGTATGAAAATAAAACCAAAAATTTATTAAACTCCATTAGAAATGGATATCTAAATACACTATAAAATTGGTTTTCTAAAAACTAGATGATGATCAGAGTTAAAATTTTAATATTAGATCCAAAAATAGAGCCCTAGGTGTCCAGTGTTGAATCATATACAAAAATTATATCCAATATGCTGGACATCATTTTATTTATATGGTTTCTACACCAAGTTTATTTGGTACCCATCAAGTTGACTTGATTAATGATTTTATTACCAATAAATTATCTATACTCTCTTGATGTGGAGGAGTATTTAATCATTTCAAGCCTCCTATCTTGATTAAAAATATCATTGATGTCACCAAGAAGAGTCCATGAGTTATTCATTGAGCTGATCAAATCCCGAATGGTGTACCATAAGTCTCTTCTACATCAATAACCAAATTTAATTTTAGAAGAAGGAAAAATAATTTTTCATAACCAAACAATTGTGACTGATAGTGACCATCAACTATAAATAAATTATGCCAGAGATTCTATCTAGTATCATCTGAAAAAGGAGTCAATGTATTTTGATATTATTATTTGACTGATTTGTGTGAATTATTTTCATACCCATTTTATCCCATTAATCAATACACTCAAAAAAATTATATTTGGTTCTAAATGACCAAGATGATTAGGATAATGTTTATATTTAAAAAACTGATGGGAAATAATTTTTTAGGGTTAGAGATACCCAAGAATTATAATAAAAGAATATTCATTTAAAAAATTTATTACTGCATGTTCCCAATTTATTATTTAAACCATTATTTTTATTCTTGAATGATATCATACTGAAAAATGATTTTTTTCATTTTAACCAAGGAAATCAGATTTTTTATGTTGAATTCTAGGACAAAAATGACCCATTGAATACATTTTCTCAAAATAAATTCTTATTGAGGAGAAATGAACATCAACAAGTATTTTTTTGGTACTATCATTAGATATAAAAGTTACATTCTCTCTTTTAATTTATAGTGTATGTTTATTTCATTTTTATATGGGTGAGGAATCCTGTATTTATTTGTAATGTCTCATATAGGGTAAATGAACTTCCACACTAATTAATTTGTCATTTTCATTAGATTTCAAAGTCGTATGAACACTTGATGTATCTCGAGAAGATTTATTTTTTATAGATCATGTTGAGGAGTTCTAAATTTCATTACTACCCATTTTCGCATCCTATAACACATATCATCCAATAGAAGTGAGATTATTGAAATATGGAGTGATAATTTCAATAGAATTACCATCTCTTACTATGTGATTCTATATAGAAGGTAGAACAAACATATACACCCTTATAGGAACTCGAATGAGAATAAGCATGGGATGATGTATCCTTTTTTAATGTATCATATTTATAAGAATGTATAACAATAGTTCCTTCATTTTCAAACTTAATCACCTATTAGATATTCTAATCAAGTAAAATTGGATCTTTAGGTTATAATGAAACCCTTCTATTGAGATCACAAATTCATATGGAAGTAGATGAAATTAGAAAACTCTGGTATATACCATTATAGTTACATATTTTTATACTTATGGATTTGATCATGTACAGTTTTATATGGCTGGGAAATTACCATATAATTCTATAGAATTATAGTCACAAACGTAGATAACAGAAACATTAATTTCATCAGTAGGGTCAACATTGAAGGACTGGACAAGCCTTGTGATGTCCTCATTAATTTTAATGTAGTTGAAAACATATTAACTAACCATCATTCATGATGATTTACCCCATGAACTGTAGGATTATTACTCTCTTCTTTATCAACATGTTTATCCCAATATATTCCACGTTTTTCTTATAGTTATTGTTATTGTGGTTACTTTTTCCTTTATTATTGGTTCATTCCCACTTGAATTATAATCATAGTTAGAAGTAGTAGAGTAACCATTAATAATCAAATTTACAATATTACAAACACTTGGATATTTTTTTCATTCACCTATTTGTGGATCATCTAAAAATTTCAAATGGAGTGCACATCAATCCTACCAAAATCACAAAATGGTGGATTATATGAACACTCAACATTAACATCTATACACTAATAATTAGAAATAAACTTAATCAAACTTTGGGTGTTCTGAATCAATGTTGGAATCTATGAATATCTTATCATAGAGGTCATGATTCACATTTACAATATATTAATCGAAGTTAAAAGGGATTAAAATGTAGGAAGCTAGATCAATGAGTATTTTGTAATGCCAATGGTCCTACTCCATCCATATAGCTATACCCAGATTTGGGTTGTGGAATTTTTCTAATTAAATGGATTAATGGTCAGGTTCCAATCATAAATACCAAGTATTTCATGTTTTAAAATAAAATTTCATGTTCTCTACACTATGTCAATATATTCCATTAACATCATCAGAATATGAAACGAGCATATTCTAATCCAGATCATTTTCCAATAATTGTGGTGATAATTATTTAATATGTTTGTTATACATAATGATAAAAAATAAATGGGAGATATATTAAATATTTGGTCGTTTTGATTATTAATATTGAATATAATTTTTAAAAATATATTTACAGATGTTCTATATTTTAAATTAAGAATAAAATAGTAAATTGTGAGGAAATCCATTTTTCTAGAATAATTCTATTAAATATAAATTTTATTTATAAGAATATAAAGTATAAAATTAATTCCAATGATTATAATTGAATTATGTACAATTAATATTCCATTATAATTTTGAAACTAATCAATTAAATTTGACATTGTAAATAATTATAATAAAAATCAATATTTTCACTATTTATCAAAATTTCAGAAATTACCAAAAACAATCCCAGAAATTCATCCAATGAAAATATTATCATGACGATTTAAAAAAATTATATACATATTGTAAAACTCAATTTATAAATTTTTAGAAATTAAATACATTTTTCTAATAAAAATTATTAATAATAATTTCTAATGGAAATAGATTTTAGAATCATAAAATGGCTACACTAAAAAGTGATTGATATCTTACAGAGAATTTATAATTTAATTTTTATTTATTAATAAAAATATATGGATTTTATAAATAGGATAATACTACTTAATCCTACAAATTTAATTGAAAGGTTATAAAGGTAATATTTTAAAAACAATGTTATTTGGTTTGTTTAATCTCGATGATGAATATCATATATACTATTAAAAATTGTGTTTATTTTAAAATCCTGTGTAAATAGATTACTAGAAATATCTAATAGTTACCATATAATAGTTTATCAATATATCATAAAAACTATATGTGAATGACTTTAAATCTTGGACCGTAGTTTCAAGAAAAAGGAAGTCAAACCAAACTTATAATCAATGGATCGTCATTAATATTACTAAAATAAGCATTAATCATATATATAATAATAATGACACTTGTTTAAAAAACAATCAACCATATTTCAAAAAAATATATAATAATATAATCAAAAAAATTTATAGTTAAATGGATAATACCCTAAAAAGCATTACAAAACCATTTCCAAATAGTGGAACAACGTAAAGAGAACCCTAATCATTAACACAAATTGTTTAAAGACCCGGAAATTTCAAGGAAAATTCATTCATAAATTCTTTGGAATTTCATGAGTTCGTAATTTCTGACATCACCGGATACCATGGCCCGTTGTGCCTGGATTCAATTTGAGAAGTTTTGTTCGAGTACCTTAAGTAAACATAGGTGTGGGTTTTTAATATCGTTTGAACCGGTGCTAGGAATTGAAATCTGAGGACACCAATGAACTCACACCAAAGGTATTCGCCTAAGGGGACCTTTACCGCAGTTGCGTTTTGTACATAATGAATGTTAATTTTTGGGGATTCTTGATAAATTAAATAAAATTTATGTGTTAGGTAAATTTTATAAAGGTGGTGGTTAAATCCTACAAAGGAAGGTTAGAGGTGGGGCCCACACCACACATAACCTCCCATGGGAGGATAATGTGTGGTGGGGCCCACACAAGCACCTAATACCCCTTTCACCCCTTAAACCATTGGACTTCCCATTAAAGTGCCAACTCACCCATGTTTTAATTTTATGAGACCATTGAAATTCGTGCCAACCCATGGAAATTAATTAAATGAATCAACTTAATTAATGGGTTGTGTGTTTGAAATATTTTGAAAGGCATGACAATATTATTATAATATTGGGAGCCTGTTATTTCATTTTCCGTGGAAAATTTTTGGTGGATAGGATTTGGTAGAATTCACCCTCAACAAGTAAGAACACGAGGAAATCGATTGTATTCCTCCACTTCTTCAACCGAGGTAAGAATGATGGAGAATCCACAAAGAATGCTACCTACCTTCCTCTTTCTCAAATGTGGATAGAATGACTATATCACCTGCAACGCCGATTTCCACGACAACGACAACGAACCTTGTATCAATATTGGGGTTTTTCTTGTGTAAGGTAAATCCCCATTCCTCATGTTTATATGGTTCGATTTTGGCTTCTTGTTACCACCTTACGTGGAGGGCGTGGGCCAAACAAACACATCCCAATGACCCTCCATTTTTTCTTTTTAGTTGATGACATTGGCAAAACTTGTAGGGCACGATGTCATCACCCTGCACCAGAGGAAGGAAGGGGCTGCGGCCTAGCAGACCGAGGTGGACAAAAGAAGTGGTGGTTTTGCACCAGCCATGTGGAGAAGAAGTGCGGCCTGCGGTAAGGGTCGCTCGGGTGAAGCAAACCGGCCGGCTGTAGTCAGTCGGGCTGGAGGACCGTGACACTCCCTTGGCGCTTCGCTGCGGGGTGACCACGGCCTCTTGTGCTGGCCGCTAGCCATACAAACCGACTGGCTATGGCCGGCCAGGCAGAAGACTGTGGTGCCATGAGGCGCCGCACTGTGGAGGGACTGCGGCCCACGCTGGGCGGGCCACTTCGTCGAGAGTGTACCCTAAGGGCACCGCGTACTGAGGATCCGTGGCCTGTACAGCGGGCCACTCATGTCAGAAAAACCAGTAGGCTTCGGCCTGCCAGGTAGGAGAGGCGGTTCTGCCATTACAAGAAGTCGGGGGGCCACGACCCCTACTCCGCTCAGCAAACTGGCTGAGCTGCGACCGGCCGCCAGGCCGGGTAGCTAGTCACACGAGCCTTGCCGCCGACACGCGGGTCGGGTAGCCCTTGAACGGGTCGGGCCATGCCCCTTCCGTGCCGGACCGACCCCCCCCCCCCCCAACCGGGTCAGACCCGCCGAACTGGGTCTGACCGACCCACCAGCCAACTGGGCTTGACGGTCCAGACACATTTCACTTAAACAATGAATAGATTTTAGATCGAGCGTTCGATCAACGCGCCATCTACAGCAATAGGATCCTCTTGACAAGGAGGTCCTTTTTAGATACTCTAAATTATATTTGGACAACATTGGAGAACGTCCAGTTTTGTAATGAGTGTAATTCCAATCGGGCCCCTAGAACAAAAATGTTAAAAACTCACAGACTGAGAATCTGATTTATGCATCATCTGTTGTGTTGAGACCCCTATAACGTGGAGGTACTTTGAGATACTTCCACCTTATACATCGTGGCACATGGAGTATCCTCTGGTATCTCGTGAAGCAGATCCTCCCAGAGAGGAGCATATGGAGTGCAGAGACCTCGTATCTTTAGACCTGACGACTACATGACTGACTCGACTCGGAGTGATTTGAATAGCCCAGTGGATGGAGCTCCTCGTTTGGTAGTAGACCCATGGAAGACGAAGCACCTGGTATGGCAACAGAACTACGGTACTCGACAAGAGGAGTACCTCTACCGTCTATTAGGGGGAGCACAGGGTTTGGCGGCTGACCCACGATGGAGAGAGCACCCAGTTTGGCTACAGACCCACGTTACTCGGTAGGAGGAGTACAACAGTAGTCTAAGGATAGTGAGTAGCATGTTAGAGTAGTGATAGGTCCACTGTACTCGACAGAGGAGGATTTCTCCAGCAGTAATGGTTTTGATAATGAAAATCCAGGTTTGAGCTGAGTCAATGACCTTTGTGTTTTCCTCATTATTGAGATGGGTTACTAGATAACATAGGTATATGTATGGTCATATACCTAAGTAATGGTTATCCATTGAAATAATACATTTTGGTTCATCCTTGTTAGATTTTGTGAGACCTTATGGGCCTTAGGATCCCTACTAAGTATCGTTATACTCACCCCTGCATGGGCTATACCCACACCTCATTGTGTTGGATGCAGACGACTGACAGCGTTGATCGAGGAAGAGTGTACGAGGACTGGACAGTGCTATGAGGTGGACCTCATGACGAGATGGTACCTGGAGGAGATGGACAGGCATGGAGAAATGAGGATGATTTCTGTACCTACCCTTCATGAAGGATCCATGGTGGATGATCCAGGTGCTGCTAGACATCTTCTAGGTGTTTGAATTTTAGTTGTACTTGTTTTGTCTTTTCCTTGTACATTACAATTGAGAATTTATTTCAGGACCCTTTACTTTTTAGAACTACTTTTGTATACAGTTTTTACGTAGTTTTCTCTTCCTCTGGTATTATGGTTTTGTGTGCTTACATTTTATAAAGGAAACACATTACTTTTTATACGGATTTTCTCCTTTGGTGCTAGTTGCTAGCCCCAGGCCTATGGAAGGTGGGTTAGGGTAGTCACGAGGCGGGCCCCGGGGGATGGCTCTTGAAAAATTTGTATCAGAGGAGTTGGTTCTACCACAAAACTTAGGAATATGATAATTTCGTTCTGTGAAGTAATATTTTTTAGGGTAATGAGTGTGGTTTTTAGTTCAAGGAGTCTTGTGTTGGTGCGGCGGACGACGTATCCATACACCAGGACCCTGACTACGGATTTCTGACTTAGTACAATAACACTGATTGCGTGTGTGTTTTAAAAATATTTCCTTAATTAATCTCAAACAAGGTCATCTCACCATGTATAACTTTTTTATCGTGGTGCACCTGTTCCTTATCGGGATGCCTCTGTGAAGAAAACATTCTAGGGTTCCTGAGATAGATAACACGATGAAGGACCACCGAGCGATGAGGCTCTGGTGCAGGGCCCTTTTACTATGTTGGAACCATACGGTGTTGTACCAGCAACACCACCAACCATTGGAAAGCAGATGCCACTAGCCACACTGGCGGATGGTGCACGCCAACTGAGCGTGTTGCATGAGTTTCAACGGTAGAGGCCTCCAAGATTTCAAGGCGAGATAGATTCCCAGGCAGCAAAAGACTAGACGTATGCGATTACTTGATTTTTCCACCTAGTTGAGACACTAGTAGAGAATATGTTGATCTTTGATACTAATATATTATCAGTGAGTCACCATAAGGATGATCCACATAATTATAATGTTTCGGTACATGGGCTGTTTTCTAAGATGGTACCATTGGGAAGTGTGCCAACTATATCACTGCCTGTTGGTCAGAAGACACTACCGGCAGTACCGGTAGAGGAAAATTGTAGGCATAGTTCCTTACATGTATTTCAGCACCAGATATCCCCCAGGTTCCAAGGCAAGCCCGACCCACAAGCGTCTAAGGATTTTCTTGAGGAGGTACCTGAGAGTTTTCTAGAGATTATGTAGCTCTGGAAGGACAACGTGTCGGTAGCTGAGTATTCATTGAGGCATACCGATCATTCCAAGTACTTGATGAATATGTTTCAATCACTACTTTAGATCTCAGAACTCTGTGTGAGGTGTGTTTAAGGATGTCTGTGACAACACATTTTCCTCTATTCATTCCTACTAATGTTAGGGTGCTAGAGAGAACCATTGGGTTGAATGTACAGTGGCTAAGCAGATATACCCAGTGAATGTAAACAGTTGGGAAGCATGAAACTGGCATCAGTCTGAAGGACATGGTCATTTGAGATGATTCAGGAAGAGGAATTGATAAGGATAGATGAATCTGTACGGTAGCAAACATGGAAGCAGATCTAGGAGAGCATCATGAGGTGGTGAACATTTCGACATATTACATCCACCCACTAGTGTAGTCTCTGCTAGGCTCAAGGAGCTGGACGGTAGGGGAAGAGTGTAGCTGAATGGGGTGAAGGAGTGTGACCCAAGGGCTCTGAGAATTATTTGAGGTACGGTCTGTGGCTACTACTAGCTACTGTATAAATAGACATTGGTACCAATCATTCCTTTCTTCCACGAATCATGTCCCAGTCCAAGAGTTTATGGTTAAGCTGTTGACTTGACCATCACGTATGGAGATACTGTTGGGAGGAGACTCGATAATCACACTTATGCCGACGGTGTGATCTAACACTTGAGGTGAGAGTTTCAGTTGGAACATCTTGGTGTCATCATAGAGGCCTTAGGACATTAGTTTGGGTATGGACTGGGTAACCATAGTTCATACACAAATTTATTGTATTAGGAAAAATTGTTTTTGTTTATCTACAACGTTGGGATGAGATTTTCCTTTGTTAGCGAAAAGGGAAACTCATGAATTACATGATAGAATCATGTATAAGAGAATAGAATCAAACACTCATGAGTCGGCAAGACATAACTTTGAGCCAGACTTTTCCAAAGTAGTAGCACCACTATCAGCTTTGATGAAGAAGGGGCAACCCTTCGTTTAGTCAGAGAGATGTGAGTAGTGATTTCAGGAGCTGAGGCAGAGGTTTACTGGTGCACCCATCTTGAGGCTACCAGAGGAGAGCATTGGGTAAGTAGTTTACTGTGACAGAGCAATGACCAGGCATGGGTGTGTCCTGATGCACGAGCGAGTAGTGATCGCTTATGGTTCTCGGAAGATGAGACATCACGAGTAGAACAACACAACCCATGACCTGGAGTTAGCAGAAGTGGTCTTAGCCTTGAAGTTGTGGCTACGCTATCTTTTTGGTGAATGTTTTACCATAATCTCTGACCACCAGAGTCTCAGGTTTAACTTCTCACTGTAGGACTTGAACCTAAGACAAAATTGTATCCTGGTATGAAGAAAGCAGTAGTAGAGTTTGTCACTCTATTCTTCATTTTTCAGCAAGTGAATGCTGGTAACCAGGTTCCAGCTAGGTTGGTTCTGCCCTTAGTGGTTCCAAAGTGGAAGTGGGACAATATATCAATGGATATCTTGATAGGACTTCCATGTACTTCTAGAGTACATGAATCTGTCTGGGTGATCGTAGACCGAATCCCCAAGTCATCCAACTTCCTACCGATCAGAGAGCAGGACTCAGTAGAGAGCTTGGGATGCCTCTACATTCATGAGATCATTCGGCTTCATGGTGCGGCATCAACTATCGTCTCTGATCAAGATTCTCATTTTACTTCTTTGTTATGGAAGGGGTTACATGAGGATTTTGGGATGCAGCTTCGCTTGAGCATCATCTTCCATCCACAGACGGATGGTCAGACATAGAGGACCATTCAGACCCTCAAAGACATGCTCCATGCTTTTTTCCTCGAAGTTGGTCGTAGCTGCGAGGATCACTTACCCTTGGTGGAGCTTGCATACAACAACAACTACCACTCCACAATCGGGATGTCCCCTTATGAGGCATTGTATGACTGACCTTGATGATAAACTTTATAATGGACTGAACTAGGGGATTCAGCACTTGTAGGACCATAGATGGTTCATACTATGATGGAGAAGGTGCAGATCTTCCAGGAGCGGATGAAGACTACACTGAAAAGACATGAGTTCTGTGCTGATTGAAGACAGAGACAACTAGAGTTTGAGGATGGAGATGATGCCTTTCTATGGGTCTCACTTTGACAATGTCTATAGATATTTGGCCGAGGGGTCATGTAATCTCTGCATTTCATTGGACCTTCCATGTCCTCAGTAGGGTAGGCGATGTGGTTTACCACCTATCCCTTCCACCTCAGTGGCACCGGGTGCATGGCGTCTTCCACGTATCTCACCTGAGGAGATACGTGCATGACCCGTCCCACATCAAAAACCATGGGGTGCTAGATATTGATAATGGGGTGACTTTCATGGACGTCTCTATAGAGATCATGAATCAACAGAAGCAGGTCCTATGTGGACGGTCGATTCCTATGGTGCGCATTCGGTGGTAGCACGTGAATCTAAAAAAGAGCACATGGGAGCAGGAGGCTCAGATGTGTGCTCAGTACCCCCATATGTATGCCTAGTGTATGTTGAAGCATTTATGGGGATGTAAATCCCTGAGGAAAAGGTAATGTAATGACCCAAAAATTTCATGGATTTTTTTAAATTATTTGGAATTTTTCGAGTCCGTAGTTTCTTACATTGCCTGATTCTGAGGACTGGTGTGCCCAGAATCAATTTTTGAAGTTTTGTTCGGGTACGTTCAGTAAACTTATGTGCAGGTTTTTCTTATCATTTGAACCAGTTCTTGGAATTGAAATCTAAGGACACTGATGAACTCACAGCACTGGTATTTTCCTTAGGATACCATTACCGCAGTTGTGTTTTGTATAGGTTGAAAGTTAATTTATGGGGATTCTTCATAAATTAAATAAAATTTGTCTATTATATAAATTATATAATGGTGGTGGTTAAATCCATAATAGGGACGTTGGTGGTGGGTCCCACACCCCACATAACCTACTATGGGAGGATAATGTGTGGTGGGGCACCCACGAGCTCTTAACCCCCCTTTATCCCATTAAACCTTTTGAATTCCAATTAAAGTGACAACTCACCCATGTTTTAATTTTATGAGACCGTTGAAATTCTTGCCAACCCATGGAAATTAATTAAGTGAATCAATCTAATTAATGGTTTTTTTGTTTGAAATATATTGAAAGGCATGGAAATATTATTAAAATATTGTGAGACTATTATTTCATTTGCCTTGTCAAATTTTTGGTGGAATGGAATTGGTAAAATTCACCCTCTATAACGAAAAACACGAGGAACTCGATCGTATTCCTTCATATCTTCAACCGGGGTATGAAAGAAGGAAACGCCACTGAGAATTATACCTACCTTCCTCTATCTCTGACGTTGACAGAACAACACTGTCATCCGCAATGGCGATTTCTGTCACAACAACAATAAACATTGAATTGAGGTTGGGGTTTTTATTGTTTAAATTAAATCATCATTCCTTGTTTTTTATATGGTTCAACATTGTCTTCATGATATAAACTTACACGGAGGGTGATTCCAAAAAAAACACGGCCCGACGACCCTCCATTGTTTCTCTTCAGTTGATGATGGTGGCAGAACTGGTAGGGCGTGGTGCCTTCACACCGCACCTGAGGAAAGAAGGGGAAGTGGCCATGTGGGTCACGAAAGATAAAATATGTGGCGTCCATGTGACAACTAAGTGGAGAAGAACCACAGCCCATGGTTCAGGCCGCATGGGCGAAGAAAACCGGCCGGCCGTAGCCCGCCGGGCTGGAGGACCGTGACATCCCCTTTGCAATGCGCTACAGAAAAGACTGTGACCCACTGTGTGGGCCGCTTGCCGGATGAACCAACTAGCTATTGTCGGCCGGGAAGAAGACCACGAAGCCATGAGGAATCGCACAATGGATGGACCGCAGTCCGCGCTGGGTGGGCCACTTCGGTGGGCGAACTGGCCGGCCGCCTACCGGCCGGGTAGAAAAAACCATGGTGCCTAAGGGAGACACGTATGAAGGTTCCACGGCCTTCAAAGCATGCCGCTCGCGCTAGAAAAATAGGCCGGCCTTCACCGACCGAGCTTGAGAGGCAGCGTTGCTCGGTCTAGCTGTTACAAGATTCTAGAGGGTCACACCCCTTCGCTCCACTCGGCAAGTTGGCCGATACGCGGCATGCTGCCTATCGCGCGGGTCGGGCCGCCCTCGCACGGGCCGACCACCTTCGCGTGGGTCGGGCTATAGCTATCGGGCCTAGCCTCCCCATTTCGAGCCAAACCGACCCCCCCCCCAGCTAGGTCGGACCAACCAAAATGGGTCGATCCGACCCACCAGCCCACTGGGCTTGAGGGGCCGAACATGTTTTAGTTAAATGTGAATAACTTTTATACCGCCAGTCCAATCGACGTGCCGTCTACAACATTTGTATCCTCCTGAAGAGGTGGTTCTTTTTCGATACTCTATTAGAGATTTGGAAAAATTTTGAAAATGGTAAGGTTTGGAATGATCGTAATTCAACCGGGCCACTGGAAAAGAAATGCTAATAACTCACAGATCGAACATCTGATTGACGCGCCATTTGTTTCATTGAGACCCCTACGATGTGACAGTCCTTTGAGATACTTCCATATAACACTTCTTGACACATTTAATGTCGAATTGTAACTCGTGGAGTAGATCCAATTGGAGACGAGAAGACAGAGTGCATAGACCTAATAGACGTAGACCTGACGACTGCTTTCCAGATTCAGCTCGGAGTGATTCATCTAGCCCAGTGGTCGGAGCGCCTGGATTGGTGGCAGACCCACAACGGACGAAGCACCCAGATTGGCAAAAAACACACAGTAATCAAAAGGAGGTTTACGTCTGACAGCTAATAAGGGGAGCACGTGGTTTGGCGGCATTCCCACAGTGGACAGAGTGCCTAGTTTGGAATCAGACCTGCGGTACAAGACAGGAGGAGTACCTCAGCAGTCTAAGGTTAGTGAGTAGCGCCCTGGAGTAATGACATGGCCACTGTACTCGATCGAGGAAGAGTTCTCTAGCAGTCGTGGTTTCGATAATAAAAATAATGGTTTGAGATGATTTTATGACTTTGTGTTTTTCTCATGATTGATATGGGTTACTTGATAACACAGGTATATGTATGGGAATATACCTAAGTAATGGTTGTCCATTGAAATCATACTTTGTGGTTTATCCTTGTTAGATTTTGTGAGACCTTATTGGATTCAGGGTCGATACCGAGTGTCGGTATACTCACCCCTGCTCGGGCTATGCCCACACCTCATTGTGTTTGATACAGAAGACGAACAGTGCTAACTGATGCAGAGTGTATGAGGACTGGACGGTACCCAGATGTGGACCTCACGATGAGACGGTACCCGAAGGAGACGGATGGGCATAGAGCACAAATGAGGATTTATGTACCTAACCTTCAAGAAGGATCCATGGTGGAAGATCAAGGAGCTGCTAGACATCTTCTAGCTGTTTGTCTTTTAGTTGTACATGTTTTTCATTTTCCTTTTACTTTACAGTTGGGCTTGTATTTATGGTCCCTTTACTTTTCATCACTACATTTGTATACAGTTTTTACGTAGTGTTCGCTTCCTCTTGTACATTTGTTGTGCATGTTTACATTTTATAAAGGCAGTTCCCACCCAGTTCAAGGGATTTACGCCTTTGGTGCTTGTCATTAGCCCATGGCCTATGGAATGCGGGCTTGGGGTAGTCACGATGCAGGCCCCATGGGACGGGTCGTGACAAATTGATGACCAACAAATAACTCATCCCCATTCATATATCAAGGAATCAAAGGGAATGTGGTATAAACAATGATCTTACATCATCCAAAAATTAAAATTGGCTCCAAGACATGTTCATAAGTAAAACATGGGTAAGATCGTACCTTGATATCAAATCTCCAACCATATAGTTTTAAATTAATTTATAGTAATCACTATAACAGCATAATCCTAGAAACCGTGATCTAGAACCTAATTTAATACATTGGAAGAGGATATAATTAATCACATTATGAATGATCAAATTGATTGGTTGTCTTAGTAAACTAGATACATAAATGATTCTCATATAACATTTGAATACTCAAATTACAAAATAAAGTATTTTATAGAATATCATTGCTCTCTCTTGTATATTCTTTCACATCATTCATAATACACTTCAAGTATTCATGTGAATGAAAAATACTGTGAGATCAAATGCTCATTAAGGGTAATGTACAAGGGAATCTATTATAAAAATATGAAGCATAATCAATAAGGAATGAAAAACAAGTCATGGAAAATATATGAACATAAATCCCATTTAAATAATTGACTACAATAATCGATGGAAATTAAAATAATTCAAAACTCATTCCATTTAATTAAAAAAATAACTTTCATAACTAGACAAGTCATAATCAATATGGAAGGGTAAATAAGTGAAAACACATTCTATTTAATAAATAAACTAAGAATTAAATCAATCGACAAATAATATCATCACTAAAAAATTATAGATAACAATAACTGAATTTTGAATATAGGGATTGATTAATTATTTGACATTATGTATGAGGAAAATGAAACCTCTTCCTTCCAGACCTCCCACAAGATAGTTCCAATATAGTGCTTAAAAACCCAAATGATTTGACTAAATAGTTCATGATAGATTACGATTTCACCATCCAAGATATATGATGCATCTTGGGTATATATATAATCAGGACGCACTAATGACTTTAATTGGAAAATAATTCCTCATACGTCGAATAATTTATTTTATTCAAAAATAATATGATGTATCAAAAAATATATATATTTGGTAATTCTACAAATAAAAAATGGATTCAATATATGACACCATATATAGAAATTGTATATGCATGAAATAATAAACATATCCATGATAGATAATATGGATATTTATTGGAAATTTAATATCCAATGATCCTAAGAATGTAAAATAATAAAGGTATTGTTATAGACTACAAAAATAAATCAAGGAATTATGTGAAAATACAATCATCGGTCAAAATAATCAGAATCCATCTGGAGGGTGAAGAGAAATGGTATCTATAAATCAATGTCCCAGTTTAATATTTATAAAACTAATGGTTCATTTCATCAATGAATATAAATACGTTACATATATCTATAAAATAATTCATGAGGATTATATACTTTTAATTTTGAAAAATTACATTTGAAAACATAATAAATTTTGAAAATATTTTATATTAAAAACCTTTTTTGAAACATATAATTTAAAATTTTTGGAATTTTTTTTAAAAAAATCTTTTCATCCAAAAAATAGAGTCAGTAGTGAAATGATGGTCATGTCTGATGGTAACTCTTTAAATGACATAAAATTTATAAATAACATTCATTTTTCACTATTAAAAATATTGAAAAGTGAAATATTTGTAGAATGATAATATTATTCCATTATAAAAATTAATATAAATGGGTTCAATATTATTTGGTAAATTTTATTGAAAATGTTAAGATAATTATTTAAAAATTTTAAAAAAACATTATATTAGATGAAAATTGATTTCCAACTAAAGCGATAAATTAATTCATATTATATTAAAATAATTTCCAATTTTATTAAGTAACAATGAGTTAAAAATGGTAATATTACATGATAGTATAATTAATAAATATTGTGGAATTAAATGTATGGATTTATTTAGAAATGTTTTAAATAATATATTTCTACTAGATTTCATGAATAAAAAACCTTGATTAGAATGAGATTATAATATGGACCCTTTCAATGATGACAACGTTTATGTGAGACTTAATCAATGAATTTATGGTGTGTATCAACTATAAATACACATAAATCATCTTTCAGTAAACACAATAACAATTTATTATATACATAATTGTAGAATAATAATGACAATGAAGAAGTAATATAACCGAATGAAAAAATTTACTTAGGAAATTATTTTCTACTTGATAAATATGAACTAAAAAACCATTGGATGAAATATTAAAATTGAAACATAAAATGTCATAAATTATTAATGAATAATGATATAACATGTCAATTGGTATGTATATACTCCATATAAAAAAATAAGGTGAAAATTATTACTATATTCCTCAATGAAATTAAATTTATATGAAATCAATTACCTCAAGCCACTATTTGGATGAAACTAATTTAATTACATTTATAATTGTTTAAAAAACGTTATTAACATATACAACCCCATTTTAATATTTATATTTCATATATTATTCATTTATATCATCTTATCATATGTTTGTTAATAATCATTCCTTATTTTCATTATTTCTTATATTATTTTCCTTATTTTATCTTGTGTGTTTTGTCATGACAGATCGAGTTCATAAATTTATTATATTGTAATATCATATCATTAATAATAATAATGGAATAATAATTATATTTTTATATCAATCAATCTTTTAAAAATAAATATGAAATTTGGTTTTGAGAAATGAATTATGTTATGATTAATGAGACGGTTAGTCATACGTACACAGGAGTAATGTTTCTATTTTTCAACGATCATTTTAGAAATTTTATAAGTAATATTTTATACTAATAGAATGAATTTAATATAACATATAACATATTACATCGTTAAATATTTATATATATATCCATGTTGTGTGGTGATGAAGAGAGAGTCAAATCACTTCGTGAAGGTAGAAGCCCACATGTACACCAATGATGTTATAATCAATCATTGTAATAAATAAAATGATATATATAATATTATAAGAATGTATAATATCTCATTAATATAAAAAATATTTAATTTATTTCACATATAATCATAAAATGTATCGTTATAACCTAACATGAAAATAATTAGTGAATGGAGAATCACATCGCTTCGCATGGGGGTAGTCCACCGTACACCCGAGCCACATTATCATATCTCCTAGAGAATAGAATAAATAAAGTTATATACTATATAATGTATCCAGTGGTATAAATATTTTTTAAATATCATGTATATAATATATAACAATCATCATACACAGCCGTGATTGGTGACAAAGGAAAAATGAATCACATCATTTCTCGAGGATGGGGTCCTCCAAACACAAAAATGATGATTTTATAACACATTTAATGGATGCTTATGTGGATTTAAGTAATTAAATTATAATAGTAAATATCAAAATATTTAAAATATTTATTTTTTATGTCATCATGTTTTAATAATAATTTTTGGAGGCGGGTGATGAAATAAAATAAAAACGATCATTGAAGAACTTTACCTCTTAATCGGGTTACCTCCATATGTTTGCAAAAAATCATTCCTAGGATGGAATTAAGAAAAAAATAATGATTACAAGATTATAGGAGGGACATTTACAGGATAATTGAGACATTAATGTCTTAGAAAAATGGTTTTCATGGTGGGAATAATATATGAAATGGGTGGACTTTAATAAGTCAGGTAGGTGGCACACATTTAATTTTTTTAAAATATTCAAGCATACCCACGTTTTTATCATAAATATTTCTTCCAAAATGAACCAATATCTAAAATATAATAGTTATAGTGGATGGAGACCACAAAGAGGTCTTTGGATGAGTTTATAGGTTATATTTACCCATATATTTTCTTTTTATCCCCTGATAAATCCTTTTTAACATTAACTGTGGTAATTATTAATTACTGTTTTCTAACTAAATTGTAGTAAAAAATTATGTTTAAATTAATAGAAATTATAAATTAATCTTCTAAAAAATATCAAATTCATTTTTTCAAATTCCATTTATAGAAGTGAAAATTTTCAATTTAAATTTGATCTCATATATTCGAAGAGAACGCAGGTTTTTAAAGATGAAATGTCCAAAATTTTACAATGTCTTATATCAAACATAAATATGAATATGATTAATGTGAAGACACCAAGATTAAATTATATAAAATTCTGTTAATTTTAATTTCTAAACAAATTAAATTTTTTTATATTATAAATAATTTAAACAGGAAAGGCTGTTTTCAATAATAATTTTGTATTTTTAACAATTAATCAAAAAATGATACATTACAAAAAAAAATAACAAAAAATAATGCTAAGATAATTTTTATATGATTATTTAAAAAATATAGTCAAAATTTTGAAATTAAATTTGTAATATTAAAATATTATTTTATAAAAACTTTATCAGAAGGCGATTAAACCTTCTATTATAAAAAATACAGCTTTTAAAAAAAATCAATTCCATTTAAATGAATCTTATTTAATTTTAATATACATATAACCATAATTTTTTTATTTTGATCCCTACTATAAAAAACCTTAATTCCAAAAGCTTGTTACAAACTATTAAATTAAATATTAAAATGTTAATAATATTTCACATAAAATTTAAACTTGATGTTTCATCAAACACATGCTAAACTGAGTATTTTTTGTAATAGTTGATTAATTTTGTTTTTCATGTAATGTAATATAAACACTGGGTTTCATGTAATAGAAATTATTCAAGTTACTTTGTTTATTTCAGAATAAATATATAATAATGTCTCGTGGTATAATGCTTTCTTCTATGATTGGTGTTCCATGTTATATATTCTATATAATAACATGTTATTATTTATAATCATATTGTTTCACATTCTCCCCCCCTAAATATTTTTTTCTAACAATATAAACATCATCCCAATAATCAATGTCTTTATATTTAGAAATACCATTATTTAAAACCCACGCTGTAAAAAGGATTAATTATATATCCTCATAATATGAATGATTAGGGAACATAAATTTCATAAGGAATAATATATTAATAGTTTAATACATAGGAGAACATTTTTAGAAGGTAACGATATAGACTTAGAAAAAAATATTAAATAATTTTAGAGAGTGAGGCCACTGATCACCTAACTGTGAATTATCAATTTATAGTTAAGGGCCCCAAAACCATAAATATAAGATGATTTAAACAAACCATTTTATATATTATATATGACTGTAATAAGATAATTTTTTAAGATACTTTATCAAAAGATAATTAATTATTTTACTATCCTTGAATATAAGGTAATATGCATACTTGATGTGTTTTTATTTCATAATAACAATTTTTCCTTGGGTTGTTAATTTATCAATTCCTAATTCAACCCTCAATCTATGAAATGAATTTTAAAAAATTTATTTTTTATTCTATTATCACTGAAATTCAAATTTAATGGATTGTAATACCCATAAAAGTGTGGAACATCATTTTTTCTTTCTCTAAATATTTTACAAAACTGATATAGTTATAAAAGATCTTCCAATATTATAAATTATTCTCTAAACATAAAAGGTATCTCCAATGGTTCAACATTAATATTTATTTATCAAATCATTTTACTAATTAAATACCATATTAACTAGGACATCGCATGGGACAATGTTAGGTGTTAAACCCTTACCATCCTTCAATCATGGGTTCAACCCCTTTGACATTTTCTAATGTGGAGGGTTATCCCCCAACAAGCAGGTCAATGTTTTTTTGAACTATAATAATATAATTCTTATAACATTACCAAAAATATGACTGACACCCATAAAATTAAAATATTCATTAAATAAAATTTTTACTCTGGTTTTCAATACACTTTTTTCACATTGTCTAAAATTATTTTTTATCTGTTATTGGAATGTCATTAATGATCATATCTACCAAAATGATTATAAATACCTTTAAAAAACACTAGGATTTTCTTTTATAGTTATCAACAATATATATCATAAGGTTATGAGACCAAATATATGTTTTCCTAAATCTTGTTCCCAATGAATATACTAAACACCATCTAAACTGAATGGAAGTGACGCTAACCCTATTAGATCATAGAGGATTCCTATTTGAATACATTTTCATATGATACTAATAATTTTAACCTAAATTAAAAAATAGTTTTTTTGGTAAACTAGATACATGAATGATTCACATATTACATTTGAATACACAAATTATAACCTAATATTTTTTTCAAGAAAATAATTATTCCCACTAGCATATTCTTGCGTATCTTTTATACTAAAATATATTGATTATTTTAAATGGAAACTAAATAATGGTGATTTTATGTTATTTAGTGTTATATATAGATAAATCAATCATGAATAATGAAGAATAATCAATAATTAATGATAATTATGGAAAATAAATATTTGAAAAAACATTCCATTTAAATAACCCACTAACATAATAAATGGAAAGGAATATAAATGAAAAAACATTCCATTTAATAAATAAACTAACTAATAAGTCTCGTTAAGTCATTATAAAAATGTATTGTCCCATATATGAAAACAACTTCGATTTAATCATTAATGAGAATGAAATTAATCATGAGATAATATCATTATGAAAATATCATTGATCATAATAACTTTGTTCGTAATGAACATAGTTCATAATTATTGGAAATCATGTCTCATGCACATGATACCTCTATGATTATTACCTTTTTCATGAAAAATTTAAACTACTAGGTACAAACTCAAATGGTTTGGCTAACTGATTTCATAAAAGCTTGTGGGTTTTCATCATGAGGCTACTAATACATTGGGGGGAATCCTTTAACTAAGCCCCACACATTTATTGTGTGTCCTTATAATTCATCATATACATAATAATCGATTAAATTTATTAAAAATGGTGCAAATCATAAAATTTACATATTGAGTAACGAATAATGATTTTTCATTAATTCTCTCCTTATAAAAGGACTTTCAATATAGAACAACATATGTAGAAATGATATAAAATTTAAAAAATAAACCCATAAATAATAAATAATATTGATATTTAGGGGTAATTCAATGTCAAATTATTATATGAAAGTGAACATTTCATGGGAAAGATGTGGTCTACAAAAAATTGAGGATGTTTATTTCAATATTATCCTTTTTAAAAATAATCATAAAATTCCATAGGAGAATAAGGATGTTATCAATATAGAATATTTGTACCATAGTATATATAAAATTAATAGGTTTTGTCATTAATTATTATGAATATAATAAAAATAACTTTAAATAATTTCACGTGGAAAATATTTTTTTCATTTTGAAAATGAAATTTTAGAAAATTAGATATTTTTAAAATCATTTTATTTGAAAATAAATTGTATAAAAAAAATTTATTCTAATATTAGTATTAAAATTTTCTTTACAGATAAACATGTAAACATATATAGGAAATGAAAAGAAATATAGATTATGTAGGTGGGTAATTAAATTCATGTCGAATAAGTTAAAAAGATCAGTACACTATCATTGTAAATGGATTAAAAGATCCTCATTCTAAAATATACATGAATATTCTATTGAAAAAAATTATTATAAAAATTGGGAATAAATTTATTTAATAATCATTTATAAAAGGTAAAAAAATTTCAATAATTTTTAGTAATCAACGTTTGGGAAAAAATAGTTTTATTTCTGAAGAGAGATATGAAGTTGGATTTTCAAAAAAAAATTTCTATATAATTATGTACCAAAGACGAAGAAACATGTAATATTACATTAAAATATCATCAATAAAAAAATAATAAGAAAAATAAATTGTTTTAATTATATATTTATCAAATTAAATCCCTCAAATAAAATTCAAGAATTTACATTGTTGATTAGAATGAGATTATAAAATAATCACTTATAATAATCATAAAATTGATGTGAGAAATAATCAATGAACCAATTATGTATATCAACATCATATCCACATATGTTTTTATGAATAATACATAATATTATAAAAATTTATTATACACATAATCTTAAAATACAATCGATAAAAAGTTGTTATATAACCCACTAAAATGAAAATAACTCTTGTATTTCGTTACCACTAGGTGATTTTCATGTAAAACTGCCATGGATGAAATAATTAAAAAAATTACAATTTATTATTAATTATTTATTATAAAAAAATTTTCATGGGATATGTATACAAAATATAACAAAAATTGATTGATAACCATTCAATATGACTCAACAAAATGAAATTGTGATGTAGTCTCTTACCTTGTGATTTCTTTTGTTTTCATGTAATTTCACCCATTTATAGTGATCCTAAAAATGTTATATAATTATACCAAAATCATTTATTACTTATGATATAATATATAATCCTTTTATAATATATATTTACTAATTCATTAACAAGAATTCATTATTTCCTTTGTTTCGGGTGTTAATTGATATACTTTCAAATACATTTTCAGCTTTAAAGATATATTACTTGCACATAATAAAAAATTATGTCATGTGGAAAATAATAAAAAAATTATCATCATATTTTACATAAATATTATTTTTAAAACCAATTCAGAAATTTTGTTTAGAAATTAAATACTTTATGATCATGTAGATGTAAGGTCGTGCGTATGCATGATTAACATCTTCATTATTCAATGATAATTTTGGAAATGATTTATGTAATATTTTATATTTCTATAATTATAATAATATCTTATATTTAAAAAAATTTATTTAAATATACTTATATATATCATCCATGTGGTGTTTTGAAGAAATGAACGTCACATCGCTTCCTGATGGCAACATTCCACATATACATGAATGATATTATCATGTTTTAGTGTATGAATGAAAATGATTTATATTATCTTTACAAAATTAATTATATTTCATTTATATAATAATTATATGTCATATAATACATATATTTATTATCCTTATCCTTATCATATTTCATTTAAATCGTTAGTGAAAGAAGAATCACATAACATTGTGTGGCCATAATCTGTCGTACACATGAGAAACATTATTGTATATCATATAAAATGGAAAATAAAAAAGGAATATATGATATAATAACATAATATGTATAATTATTTTATAAATATCATATATAGAATTTATATCTATCATAATTCCCAACTGTGATATGAGGTAATTTAAAAATGAATGTCATTGGTTTGCGGGGTGGTGATTCTCTATACACTGGAATATTAATTTTGCAACCAATTTGATGAAAATGGAGGAATAGTAGGTTATTAAAATATTATAACTATATATTACTATATTTAATATTCTTTGGTGAATATATCATCAATTTTTAATATAAATTAAATGAAGTGAAGTTTGAAATAAAAAATGCTCGTTGAAAAACGTTTCCTTTTCATCGGTGATTGCAACAAATCCATAGACAGATTGATTTATACCTAAAAGAATAATTCTAGAAGAAATGGTTGGAATTTTTGGAATTTATTTAAGTATTTATTGTATGAATAAAATGGTTTTAAATGTGTTATAATTAGATGAGAGGGAATGAACTTCTATCAATGAGGTGACTGACATAATTGCAATTTGTTGAAAAGATTCAATAATACTGAAATGTTTATAATGAAAATAAAGGAAAAACTAGTAAAGTATCTATTATATAATAAATATGGTGTATATATGGATATAAAATGGTTTCTGAAATGTTTTTATATCATCATTATATTATATAATTTGTTTAAAGCCTGATAAATCCATTTTTTAACTTAACCGTAATAAATATTTTTAACAATTTTCACAATTCATTTATGTTAAAAAATAAATTATATTTATTATTAATTATAAAATTTTCTTATTCTAAATATGTGATATATTTTTCTATATTGAGTTCACATTTTTAGCAATATTTATTCTAAAATTAATCCTCCATACATGATGAGAATGTGTGTTTTTAATGATAAAATGTCTAAAATTTTAAAGAGTATTTCTGTCAAAATTAAATATGAAATGGTTTATATTAATTGAAATGTATTTATTTATATAATATTTTACTAATTTTACTGGTAAAATAATTTAAAATATATTTTTACATTATAAATAATTTAAATGAAAACACATTTTTCAATTAAAATTTAATATTTTTAACTACTCATAAAAAATATAAAAAATTTATGAAATATGCAAAAATTAACCATATAGTAATTTGGATATTCGAATATAAAAAATAAATTATATTCATACACACCGATTTTCTAAATTATATAATAATTAATTTTAAATTATTTTCATTAATCATGAATAAACCGTCTTTTAGAAAAATATTGTTTTTCAGAAAACATTTCTTTTTATTTTAAATGAGTATTATTTTATATATAATCAATATATAACAATAAATTTTATAATTTTTTTATTAATAGTAACACCCCCAATACAAATATCATGTAGATAACTACTATATTATAAAATAATTTTTTTATTAACATTTCATATTTTTTTAAAACTCAGTGTTTCATTTAAAACATGACAATCATAGTGTTACGTGTAACGTAAGATAATCATTGTGTTGATTTTAATGTAATCTAAACTCTATGTTAGGTGTTATTATATATATTTAACACATATAATTTATTAAAAAATTGTATCATAAATTTATGGGTTGTTTTATTTTCTTCTAAAATTGTTGTTTAATGTCATATATGCGATTGAATATAATGTTCTTTTATAAAAATATCAAGGTGTTACTAACACCATTGAATGCTTGAACTCCATAAGCGTAACATAAATACCAATCTCATTTCACACAAAAAAATGGTTTTCTAATTCTAGTCAATCAAAATAGACATCAAACATACACTTGCGACATTAAACCGTCATGAAAAATAACCACACGAATGCGTTAAGGAAATAACACTAAAAACATCACCACCCCATGAAATAACAGAAGATAACCCCAATGGAAAACTTTTAAACAATAACTAACCTAAAATGCATAATCAACCAAGAACCCATAAAATAAAAACTCTAATTCCCAATTACACATGAGTAAAAATTGAGGGGTAGAGTCATGCATAAAAAACCCAACCACAAATGAATAACAATGTAATAATTAAAAATTTGTAATAATGTCATAAAAAACCACAATCCAAAAATATAAAATATATTATTTTAATGGGAATAATATTTTTCTTGTAAAAATTATCTATTCACATCCTCAAAAATTAATAACCAATATCAAACACCAAAACAAAAAAAATTAAAGTGGAAAATATTTCTTCAATGGAAAAAATCACAACGACATATGTAATATCTTACAATCCAAAACAAAATCAGGAATTTCTTCCACTAAAACATTTTAAATTCCATACTTAACCTTCCATATATTCAAATTTATATCAAAAATCAATATAAAAATATATTCTATAATTTCTAAAACATCAGTGAACTATTTGAGATTATCATTAAACCTTACAATTCCAAATTAAAATCACCCCATTCTTCTAAATAATTTCATTTTGATTCATTTTTTTAAAATTTTCATTATATATTTCAAATTACATTTTTAATATTTAAAACTGTATTTTCATTTTGAAAAACCATTGAATGATGATAAAATCATATCAATATTTCATTATTTAACATTAATAAAAAAAACTATATAAATTATAGTGGTTCAATATCATAGTAAATTTTAAACATAAAAATTATAATGAATTTTTATGGTTTAGATACAATTATATAAACCATTATTCAATCATTCTACTACCATATATTTTTCCTTAGAACGAAGATGGCATGATCTAAATTATTTTCAGGATATGTGATCTCTCTACAGATATATTGTTACACTTAAATTTTCACCAAAAAATATGAGAAATATTAAATCTACACACAAACACTAAAATCAATAAAAATAACATAATCCCAAATTTAAATACATAGAAAGAATCACTGTGATTTTTTATTTGAAGATTAATATAATAATCTATAGTTATAGCTAAAGTCTCATTGTGAGTAGTGGTGATCATGTACCCCTCCCCTTTACAGACCTCATGAGATTCAAAATTCCAATATACCATCTATCAAACCCACCATATAACAAGGTTATATTAAACACATTTTCTCCCTTAATAGCCTAGTATCTGAGATGAATTTTTATTGAATAAAACGACAACACACATCCTTATATTACCTAAGAAAAACTATGTTATGAAACAAGAGTTGTTATAAATCCTCACATTCTGAGGATAATGGATGAACATTAGAAAAAAACTATTTTATTTACACTTCTTCCTTTAAATTGATAAGTTTATCAATGTAAATATTATCGAATTTTTACCATAATGTGTTGATCCTTTATATTACCCTAGTAAAATAAATAAATAGTAATAAATATGATGTGATGCACAAGAAAATTCATCATCACATCCAATACCCATGAAAGAAACATAAAATTTTATTAATTATATATAACACCCAATTTATAAACTCAACCAATAAATTTAGTAATAAAAGGTTCACTACTTTTTCTAAACTACAGAATTATTATATCATAAAATCACACATGAACAAGAATCAAAATATATAATGGTGTCACACTCCATCCACTAATGTGATACCATCTCCCAAAAATGTTTGTGAGGATTAAATGAAGACAAAATACTCTAAATCAGTGTTTAAACCATCAAGATCCACTTGTTCTACAATAAAAAATTCAATTTTATAGGCAGTGATCTACAGATTCATGTAGGGTTTTACGAATTTGTACATTCATTCTTTATATCTAATACTCTATAAATTCCATTTTAAAATATGCCACATCAAAAATATTTTATTAATTATTTTTACAATATAACCTATAATTATTTTTCAAAATCACCCTTCAACCCTTAAAAAATTGACAATGACATATAAATATTCTATAGGTATAAATTTGAAAATATAATTTCCAAATAACCATGTTTATTATTTTTCCACAAAAAATCAATGATGGAACACAATGATTAATCAAAATATTACAAAATTTATAACTATGATTGAATATATATTACTAATACTAATAAATAATAATTTAAAAATGTAATGAAGAAGATAAATATTAAGGATACTAATGTCAAAATCTAAACCAATATAAAAAATTGAAACTAAATTTAATGTATAATTATGATAAAAATCACACTATGATTAATTTATGGAAAAAATGGTTAAAACACCCTTTAGTCACCATGGATGGAAACAAGAGATACTATGTCACCCTCTTGGTGGATTTGGATTTCTTCATTATTGCTAGCCTCTAGGTGTTCCACATTACTATGTCATAGGAATTGTATGTGGTTGGGAAGATTTGACCCTTTTAGGTTAGTCTATCGAAGTACCTAGGGAGTTAACATGTAGTTTTACAAAATCAAACAGCAACTATTCCTTAAATCACTTTATCAACATTAAATAAATAATTATTGATTTTCTTGTAAAACATGATTTCAACGAAATTACCTCCACCCATATCAAGAAAAGTAATCAAAAACATGTATTCATTTAAATATTTTATTATTTCTACCTTTGTTATATGTTCTATAAAATCTACATTACACATTTAGTAGAATAATATTATTTAAGAAAATAATTGAAATGATAAAAATAGTAATAATAGAGATACTAATAATATTATTAATAATAACCATAAAATAATTTATAAAATACACAATTTGATTTTTATTTTAAACTAATAATTCAATTTTTAAAGAGCCTTTGAAAATCATTTTTAAAACTGAATTATACAAGTGAATTTTTTATTTAAAAACCCAATTTTATCATTATACACATAAGTAATCAATTGTACATCAATCATTGTATAAATTAAAAAATTATAATGTGAATTTTTTCATATTTAGAGACATAATTATATATATGTATATAAGACCAAAAAAATGATTAACATTATGATAGAATTAGTAAACTCTGTAAGGATTCCAAAAAAAGACATACCAACCAATTTAACCTCTTAAACCAAAATTCAAAAAATTAGAACAATATAAACAATCATAAACATCACTAAAATACTAATATTATATATATTTACTAATAAAGAAATTTCTTTTATCAATATAATATTCAGTATTTAGAAAAAGGCATAAATATATGAAAATCCATAAAAATAATTTTAGAAATCTAGAATAATTTATCAAACACCATTATATATATATATATAAATCCATAGAACTCCAATAGTAAATTTAATTTTAATAAAAACAATCTTAGAATACACAAGAATTTATGGTGTGTCACAAAAAAGTGAAATTATAGACCCAACTGCCTTGAATTATATAGGGGTGAAGAAAAACCGTCATGTGTGACATGTGAAGATCATGCAGATAAAATAACACAACATAAATAACCCAATTTTAATGAAATAATTAAATAAACACATTTTTGGTTCAACCTATAGTAATTATTAGAGTGAAAAAATTAGGTATGAAAAATGAAAGAAGAGATGAAGGAGGATGATTAGGAGGATAATCACTTACCAGATTAGATTCTACTTCAAATCATAAGGGTATAGATCAATTTTATATGGGGAGAAAGTGGGATTAGTGCATTAGTCTCTTTTGATTATGCCATGAAAAAGTGTTTATGTGACAAGTGTAACCAAATTTTGGTTTAAAAATATTGAAGGGGTATATTCATAAAATACAAATTTTAATACATTTGTTTCATCGTATAGGTTGGTCGCAAGGATGGATAAAACATGCACTGACCACGCACCACATGTCTGAATACTTTGGTTATAATTCTGATTTCCCATACTGATAAAATAACCATGTTCCAACCATAATCTATTAGGTTTAATAATATTTTCCAAATAAAAATGATAATTTTCAATAATAATAATAATAATAATTAATTATAATAATCAAGAATATAAGTGTTGGGGTGTGACACTTGGTTTTAAATACATGAAATATTAGATATCCCATATTTAACACCTGATTAACAATCCACGTGAGTTTTAATCCACAATTCAAAAAAATATTGATTAATTATTAATGGATAAAAAATTTATATTAAATATTTAAAAAATATTATAATTACGAAAAACATTTTGAATAATATGTAATGGTACATCACAGAAGATACAATGTACAACCATAACATCACATATCCATATAGAAAAAATGATTACTATCGATCCATAGTAATTTTTAATGATGTAATTTTAATGAATATAAGTGTAATTGTGAAAAGATACAATATTCCATAGGTCTTTTTTTTGAAATTACTTCTTATCACATTATATTATAATAATAGATGTAATATAATTTTTTTATGTCATCGTATTTCATATGTATATAATATATTATTCATAAAGTCTATGGACTCCTAGTGGTGTTATAGATTTTTTTTCTCGATCATTATTAAGAATCACATTGATGGAGTTTTGGATCCATAGAGAATGTGTACACAAATTTTAACATACTAAATTATGATTTAAATGAACGATTTAATGGAGAACATATTTTCTCAGTTTCATTTTATTGATGAATTAATACATATTATAAGTCCTTATAACCCGTTAGTGGTAACTATGATAAATTCAATAATGATAATAAGAAAATTTATTTTTTTATTATAAAAATTTATAAAGAACATTATATTATATTATGTGTTATAATATTTATATGGTTGATAATTTGGATCATTGGATCAATTAATTTTTGATTAGGATATAAGATAATTTCAACAATATATTATAACACTCATAGTGATAAAATAGTTCAAATGAATTAATGTATGTATCATATGTGGTGACATGTGATATTGTAAGATTTAAGATTCATATTTCTTATGCAGTCGACTATAACTAATATTGAAATATAATTTATAACATACCTTGATTTAAAGAAAAAAATGGATAATAAAAAAATATAAAAACAACGGTTGTATTAATCTATATAGTTACAAAATTATTTGAAGAAATAGATTATAAAATATAGAGTTATTGTATTTTTATTCCGTATGATATAAGGGTATCATATTCAAAAATATCCAATCATAAGATGTGACATGAATATGGGTTTTTTGATAGATCAATTCATGAGAAATAATACATCATCACAAATAGTTTTATAATATAATATAAAAATTATATCACATAATACATTACACTATATTTTTTATTTAATATATAAATTATTACTTTGAAATTATTTATAAATTATAATATGAAGGTATTATAAGATATTTACTTTTAATTTAATAATTATTTAAACTTGCCTTAAATTATGGTACTATCATAATTTAATATTTATATATTCATGAAATATTTAATAAATAAATATGAACTCTCGTATTTATTATTTATTTTTATATTTTTGTAATATACATATTATAATTAATTAGTTTTAATAATTGAGGTTATAACATATAAAATGTAAATATGGAATAAAATATAAATAGTTCATAATTTAAAAGGAGTTACACATTTTATTAAAATAATTAAAAGTCACTTACACTAGGTAATTATTTAATATTACATTTTTATATGTTTAATCTATTTGTTAACATTTTATAGTAATATTTTATAAAAAAATATAAATAGTTATTTCAAATTATAATTGTATATATTGATTTAATTTGTATTAATCATATATTTTATACCTTTTCCATGATTTATTCGCGTATCTCATATTTTAATATATATGTTTTTTAATTTTTATTAATTAATTTTAGATTTTGGGAAATCAAGTATTTAAAATGTTTGTTTTTTGAATATTTTTTCTATAATTATAGAAATCATATTAATTTAATATACATAATGTCATAAGATTCATGTATGTAGTTTCATTCTCTATATATCATTGTATTTTATTTAGATTAATAAATATCAAGGTTTTGTTTGATATAATTCAAATGAAAATAATTGATTGTAATATTGATATTATAAATGTAATTAATCACATGTAGACATAATAATTGACACTTGATTAATCATCTATAGCCATTTGGAATCCGTTATTGATTTCATATAGGCCTGGTAGTTGAGGTTTTTTTATGAAATGTTCTGGTTTACAACCTATCACTCGAAAGATTCTCTATTGTAGGATTTCAGTTAACTTGGATATTAATCATATATATTAGGGTTGTCTATTGAATCATTTTCATTTGAATCATATGTTTATTTATTGAATATTACAATTAAATATTTTGAAAATATTTTAAAAAACAATTTTGTAACAATAATGTTGTACATTAACATGCTTTCTAAAAATTCATTTCCTTGAAGGGAATACATTCATATGTTATAAAATTGGAATGAAAAAAGCATATATATAAATAAATTGGTGTAAAATATTTTTAATATATAATGAAAATATATTTAAATATTGTTATAAAACCACTCACTATCAAACATTGATAATTTGGTAGAACATTACTGTGTGACCATAATTTAATAAGTTACATGAGCAATCAAATTTAGATAACTTATTAGATATTTTAGGGAAATATTTTTCCCAATAAAAAATATAAAAATAATGTTTCATTCAATCTTTATTATAATATTCCAAATTTTTCAACTGTTTTTGAAATTCCAAAGAAGACTCATGTAATAGTGAAATATGATTAATGGACAACTAATATAAATGTAAAAAATGTGGAGATCATATTTTTTGGAATATATTCTACAAAATATGATATTGAGTAATTTTAATAAATTATAAATACAATGAAAAATATTTTCTTATCATAAAATAATTAAAAACATTATGTTGTTTATAATGATCAATCCCTAAGAATCATAAAACTAAAATAAATTTATTCGAGGTTATATTATAACATTAATGGTGTAATAAGATTAGATTGTTATATTCAATTTTATTTATGGACTATTATAAAATATTGATTTTATTGCAGAACCTAGTGGAACTATTGATCTTTATAATATATTTTTAATGGTCAAAGATACATGGATTTATTTATGATAATATTATATTTTCTAAAGTATATGATAGGGAATTGAGGATTGTTTGTCTATGAAATTGTGAGAAATTATTTCTAAAGGATACATAATATTTGAACATGTTTAATGAATATTAATTATCATTGGTAATATAAATTTAGAGGTTGTGTGATGAAACTAAAAAATTAATGTATCAATGAAATTGAAATTGAAATTTGTTCATTCCAATTAATTGAATTTACATATTTTTTAAAAAAAAAATATAGTGAATATGTAGTAATATAACATTGAAATGATCATGTAGAATGTTTAAAGAGAGTAATATAACTATTTACAATGATGAATATGTATTATTAGAATGATTCACGTGATCAAATGTATGGTATCAAAGGTAGCCTGAGATTTAGTTCGAAAATTGAGATTTCATACGTTTATATTTTCATTAAAATAATAATTTGTTTAATTTTTAATAAATAATAAAATAGATATTTAAATGATTATTTATCATTTTCTATTCATGATAATGTGAGAAAACTTTTCAGTGAAAAAAAAAATTTACTGTGTAATTTATAAAGATAAAATGTTATGGAACTGTAATATTTTTATGATATTATAAAAGATATAGTTTGCGGTTAAAATATTAAATTTGGTCCAAAATTCATAAAGATCAATTTGATTAATTCATCTATTATTTTAAAGATGTATTTAAAGATAATTTTATCCTTGTATTGACTCCATGGTGATGATAAAATATCATATTATTAAAAAAACAAAAAAAAATTGTTCCCTAATATAAATTTGAATTATTATGAATATATCAATATTTATGTTGAATAAATAGAAAATAAATATACATATGATTGATAGAGATAAATTTTCAATAAAATATACCATTGTTTTGTGAGATTAAGTATGATTTTGTATTTAATGATTGAGTATATCATTAAAACATCAATTGTTATAAAAAAAAGTGTAAATTCATTTAAAGAATTAAAAAATAGAAATTAATAATCCAGATAAAAAAACATGTACTATCATAGAGAATCCTCAATAGAATAAACTTTCATGGTGCATGAGGGCTTCTATTTGATGATAATTGTAAATTAGTATCTCAGATCACCTAAACGGCACTCGGGCAGGGGTCTTAACAATACCTAAAAAACATCAATATAAATCAATTTATTCTAACAAGTAGAGAGGGCATAAAATAGTCAAAAAAATAGTCAATGGCCTCTAAATTAAGGTCTAATGGTAATCCCCAAACCTTAATTAAATTAGGTATGATTCCTCTATATGTACGACAAACCAGAAGTATACAGAAACACAAAAGGGATCTAATAGTTGAACAATAGTAAAGAATAAATTTTTTTACTCTATGAACCTGATATATACAAATATAATATATTAAAAATATATATTTTTGGACATAATTATATTATAGAAAATGGCTCACTATCAAGTACCCTTACTAAAAAACTATGTTAAGTATTCTCCCATCTCATACAACTAACTTATTCAACAATCTAAATCATTTTTCTCTATGAACCATTAAAAAAACCTTATTTCTATCATTGAGTGGTACTTGTACCCTAATATAAGTAAAGATGCTCTATCCCCACACATCGAATCCCATGTCACATATGTGAGTCGAGGTTGAGTTGAGTAACCTAAAAAGAGTCTCTAATATCTCAATATTTTTAATATCTAATACGATCATGTGTATGTTTTGGGAATACATTCAAATGAATTTATTAAATCTCAAAAAAAAAACTACCCGAAAAGAGAACACATAGTATTTATACATGCTTTTAAGTGTGGTCATCCTCTGCAAACTATGATACCAGGACGTTAGACCCCACATACCTATGATCCAAGCTATAATGATTTCATATCATGTAGAAAAAGTCGGACTAAAACAAATGATTCATGATATGGTTCTATATAAATCCCAAACCATAGAGAAATATATAATTTATGATATTACTATGTCATAATCAGTAACCTAAGGGCTAAATTAAGGTGTTGCATTAAATTCATGGACAAACCTTCTCAATCAAGGCCATCATTACCACTCATTCTCCCTCAATGTGTGACCATTTTCCAATGTCATTAAATACACATTAATATAGTTTGGTCCCTTAACAATGTAACCAAACCATCCACAATATCCCAGTGATGTATCATATCAAATATCCAAACCATCCGGTCATACATGGGGAGGTCCCACATTACATCAACAACACTCTGATGTGGGATGGGGTCACAACCTGAATACCCCCCCTTCTAGGAAGGTCTCACAAGAACATGCGGATCAATTTCAACTCTACAATATTTGTCTTATATAATACAATATCATATAGTGTAATTGAATACATATCAGCCACATCCCTTTCTCTCTGGGTTGGTTCAACCATTTCCTCCAGAGCCCACTTTCCCATGATATGGTAATAATCAACACACTTATACAACATCAAATAACCAACAACACCCATCTCAAGAGATCAAAATTTTATCATTATGTTTAAATTAAATCAATAAAATCACATATGTCTCATACGTGTCACATTACCCATATCAACAATATAAGAGGTGTGTCTCATCCATCCAACCCAACATGACACTTTGATATTTATGGAAAATCCACCATCCCACACCATTAAGATTAATCATCATACATATACAAATATAGAAGGAAACCATATGTAGTAAATTGAATAATAAAAAAATATTTCAATGCTCGGAAATAATACTAATGAAGCCTAATAATCCAAAACAAGTTGAAAAAGACATTTCATTTTTTCATTGGAAACTATATCAAAAATAGAAATTTTAAAAAATTGAGAAAATCCATCACATGTTATTATTACATATGGTAGCACCATGGAAAAAATTCCATCAGATTGAAATTTATAAAAAACCCAAGAACATTTTAAAATTCCATATCAAGTCCAATTTACATTATCATCAAACTCTATTTTAAATTCCATTTACATTCATATTGTTAAAAAATATTTAAATGTAAAACTATTGTCCTATAAAATAAAAATCATGCCCCCATAAAATCTGTATAGAGGGATACTAACACATGTTCATTCGAGGAACCACCATAAAAATGTTCATTAAGAAATGTATCCAATTTTGACTATTAGGTTGGTGCATTCCCATTGTAATTTACGGGAGAAATTGCACAATTCAAGTAATATGTAAAAATTAATAATAATTGATTGACATGAAAAAATAACTAATCGGTCTATTGACATAGGAATTTCAGGACTATATATAGAAACCATTTACCGGTAATAAATACTATACTTAAATAGATAACATTATTGTCTAAGATAACATATATGATCAGTAAATTCCATTTAATTAAAAATATAAATAATTAAAATCAAAATTCATACCCAGAAGAATCTATTCAAGACCCACCACATGACATCACAACACTAAAACTAGAAGAAACCTTGTGTATTTCAGTCCTAACACACACCCATATCTAAAGGATAATATTGAATGATGAAATTAATACCTCATCCAATTACACTATATATATGTTATAAATTAAATTCACTTCAAGTGAAATGATTCCACCATGATATAGTGTAACCATCTCTCTAAAAGTCTTATTGGATATAAGAAATTAGAAAGAGACAATTGGAGACAATATAGATGACAAAATGGGGGGTCTTACCTCCAAATCATACGAAAATCCTATCCTAAACAAGAAATATCATAGAGGAGGAAAGAGGATGATAGGGAAGTGGTGTTTTTCCACCACTTATGATAATGGAAACCAAAATTAAAAATATTTATGGGGGTTTTCATTTAAATTTCATTAAATAATTCCTTTCATGTATATAATACAGAGTATTTTTTTGGTCCTAGTATGACTATTAGTTCATATTTTAATCTCACTCAATGTAGATGTCCGACCCCCTTGACCAATACTCATCATAGAGTGGCCCCTCTCAGTCATGATGTAACACACCATAGAAAATATCACTACCTAAAACTCAACATGTTGGTCGGAGTGGTTTACTCAAGAGAGGGGGTGAATTGAGTACCAATTAAAATTTCTGTATTTAAAAACACTGTCTTAAAGACCCCCAAATAAAATAATAAATTAAACTGTAGTGAATTTATATTAAAGTAGAGGTTCTGTTAGATTCTCAAGGGATTGATTAATTCCCATTTATTCAATACAAGAGTGTGTGATTATCTTTTGAAACTAACTTACTAATCTACACTTAACATAAACACTTGCTAATTTAATTACCAAAGTGACTTTAAAAACAGTATTGGTGTTAAAGTGATTAGCAGCGGAATAAAACATTGAAAGAGATGGCACAACAAATGTAACCAAGAGGTTCAGTCTCATGCTGAGACTTAGTCCTCTCAAAAGTTTATATAAAAATGATCCACACTCTGGATCGGGGTTCAACAGTTTACAACTATCCAGGTCCAAGACCTCTACCACTGTTATTCGTGGGAAACAGTACAACAGCAACCAGCTGTCCAGGTCACACATGACCTCTACCACTGTTATTCATGGGAAAGAAAGAATGCAGGAATTTGGTAAGGATTTACAAATCCTCCAGTTTAAGTACATGAGACAGTGTATGTGTTAGATACAATAGATAACACACACTACTCGAAAATTATAATAATAAATCACAGAACAAGAGATGTAGAGTTTAGAAATGGTTCTGGTGATTTCAGTGTAGCTCTGGACTCCTTTGGATCCAATCAGAAGTGAGTCTGAGTCCTCTTCTCATTTTTGTTTGAGAAACAGAGTGTTGTATGCTCTAGGTTCATAGACAGTGAAAATGTAGTGGTTGAAGTTCTTTAGTGTTCTTCTTATATGCACAGAACACATCTTGAGTATGCTTGATTGTCTGTGAGATTCTCTGTGTTCTTGATGGAACTGGTTTTTCTCTTCTTGATTCTTCTCGTTCTTGTGTTTCTGGTATATTCCATCCACCACACTCTACTTGTTGGGTAGCGTAGTCTTCTCGTATTTATCTCACGGGCAACAGGAGACAGAAAAGATTTCCTTTCTGCAGGTACGAGGTACAGGTTCCTGACATCCGACAACCTTTATCAGATATTTGACAAATCATTAAAATGTACATGACAGTTGGATAGATTAAATAAAGATAGGAAATAATGAAATTCAAATAGTGAGTCGAGTGATCGGTAGGTAATCAGCATCGGTAGCTTGGACATCGGTAGCTCAATTTCATTAGTTGCTTTGACTCTATCGGTGGCTCTATGCGTCGGTTGGTATATGCTTGTATCGGTGACTTTGTTTATCGGTAGCTCCATGCATCGGTAGCTCCATGCGTCGGTATCGGTAACTTTGTTTATCGGTAGCTCCATGCGTCGGTAGCTCCATGCGTCGGTATCGATAAATTTGTTTATCGGTAGCTCCATGCGTCGGTAGCTCCATGCGTCGGTATCGGTAGCATTGTTTATCGGTGACTCTTAATCCATCGGTAGCTATTTATACATACACTGGTAGCTCTATGTTTGTATCGGTAGCTGTCTGTAAGTCAGTAGCTTACATTTATAAGCACATCGGTAGCTCTGTGTTAAGTATATCGGTGACTCTGTCTGTCGGTAGACTAAGTCTATCGGTAGACTGGGTACCGGTAGCTCTTTATCAGTAGCTATAGGCAGATTACTTATCTGTTCTATGCAGAACACATCTGATTGTGTTAGAATCAATTTATAACTTGTATGAACATGGATAAATTTGGATTAACATATTCCAAAGACTATTTTAAAAATTATTATTGGTTTGATCACAGAGTTGAAAGAATTAAAGTATAGAACAATGATACTTAAAAATATCATAGAGAATGAAAACATAATTGGGATTTTTAACACATATGAATACATGATTGAGATTATCAAAACAGGTGAGGTCAACAATCTCCCCCTTTTTGATAATCACAATTTATGATATGGGCATTTAACATAGTGAAAATATAATAGTAAAGAGTATAATATTGAATTAAATTTTCTCAGAGAAAACAACATCAGAGATAAAAGAAATAGTATGATATAGACATAAGTTATCAGAGGTAACAATCATAAGGTACCGAAGGTATAAAGAAACACAATAATATCATAGATAAAATTGAAAATAAGGTAATGTGTCTCCCCTTATTTCTTATTTTTCTCCATTGAAAATATTTCTAATTCTCTAATCTTCCGCTTATTGTTCTCCCCCTTTGTGATAATCAAAAAGTGGGAAAGCATATATAGGAGACAAATAAAACAAGAGAAGGAAAATAAGTTCTTCTGTATTAGAGAAGTCAGAAAGTACAGAATCAAAATACAAATGAATTCCTATCAAAAATCATGGCCACTGGATCAATCCACATCCTCAACGTGAGATTTTCCTTTGGGATCAGAAGAAGGTTCGGGTGGTGAGGATGCAGGTGAAGGTTTTGGAATGCCAGAAATGATCAAAGGAGGCTGAGCCAATGACACAGAGTCAGGCCTGTAGGTTGAAGACATTTGGGTGATCATTGGTGTGAGGCTTCGAATAGCTTGAGCAGGAGTCAGCTGGACTGTGGAAATAGCTGAGGCATAAGCAGGCAAAGAAGGAGGTACGATGACTGGTCTAGCATCAACATGCAAGAAGGGCAGCAAAAGATTTCTAGAATCCATAATAATTCCTCCTCCTCTTTCCATAGCAGAGATGAAATCATCTTTGTTCTCCATGAATTTATCCAAGGTAGGAGTCAATTGTCTTAGTTGGCTCACTTGTTCTCTAAAAGCTTGAGTTACTGGAGGTAGCTTCATGTTTTCCAACATCAGCTTGAAGTGGTGATCGATTTGATGCTTGGTGAAAATTCTGGTGAAGTAGTAGTCCACTTTTCTCTTTATGGCTTCCTGAGAGGCAGAGGCTTCTCTCATATAATCTTGAACAATCTTCATTATTTCTCTAGCAGAATCTCTTGTAGAAATCACCACTTGGCTCAACTCTGATGAGTCCACAGAGCCACTGGTTGAAATAGAACCAATCTCCTCCTTCATCATTGCTCGAACTAGATTCAGGTCAACAAATAGTTTGGATGTGATAGGGCCAAGAGAGAAGGAAATAGTTTCTTTGAAACTCTTAGACAAACCACTGATTAGGCTTTGAACTTGAGAGTCCTATAATTGAACGTGATCCTTCACTGAGGTTTTGAAACTTTCAAACACCGAGACAAACTGGCTTACTACACTCTTCACATAAGCTAGGTCCTTGTCAGCTTGAGACATGGAGCTCATATAAGAATCCAAAGAAGCAACTGATGTCTTGAGAGCTTCAAGATCTGCTTCGATTCTAGAAGACTGAGTCTGGCACTCTTTCACTTCTTCCATAAGCTCAGACACAAAAGAAGATAAATTACAATCCAGAGAGAGCTCGAAGGATTTCTCTAACATTTTCATTTCTTCATCAATGCTTTGATTCATCTCAGCAACTGATACACTAAATGATTCCTTCAGATCATTCTTCAGGGATTCAAGATCAGATTTAGAGACAAAATCATTTGGGACAACTACAACAGATCCCTTTACTAAGGCCAAACTAACTACAGAATCAGTCATTACTGATTGAATTGAGGATGAAAGGGAGGTTTCCATTAACTTCACTTCTTCAACAAAACTGGATTTGAGGTCCTCTTTCAGCTTATTCAGATCATGAAATCTGACCACATTATCAGGCAACAACTCAGAAGCATGAGCATAATTGGTCTTCAGTCTATTCACAGACATCTCATTATCAGAATCCGGATAATCCAATCCACAGACTATAAACCTTGGGTCTTCTACCCAGTCTCCAAACTCAACAGCTACTGTAACATTTCCAAGAACAGATTGATGCTCCCCATAAATGGGTGCATTCTCTTGTATCACAACAGCATTCAGTGCTGGATTCTCTTCATCAGAATCTTCTACTACAAGTTCCATCGGTGCAGCATCTAGAAGATCTTCTGATACAGGTACAGCTTCTTCTGTATCACTTTCTACATCAGCAGTCGGCATAGCTGAGCTTCCAATCAAAGGACTCATACCTAAACTACCAGAAACATACGATTCAGATAAATTCCCCGTTTTCTCTTCTTCTTGGTGAGGCACAGACTGGTCTTCCTCATAAGTAGTCAAAATTTCCTCTACCTTTCCGTTCCTAGAATAAACCAATTCTGTAACAGGACTTGGGGGCAAGCCTGGATCTCCTCCAACATCCATGGGAGTTTCTTCTTCTTATTCTATTTCATTACTATAAACAGGTTCCTCTTCATCAGGTCTCAGACTCAGATCTCTCTTATCCTTTGGTCTTGAGGGATGATCCACAGGATTAAACCTATCATATATCTTCTGATCATCACTGACCCATTCTCCCTTCCATGGGTTCCAGTTAATTTTCATATACTTACAAACAGTCGAGGTGATGCAGAAATTATTCCTGACTACAACTGTCTCATCCTGAGACTCAACTATTCCTTTCACTTTTATCATTACTGAAATCATCTTGGAAAAGAATAAAGCATTAGTCTTTGACTTTGGTCTAATCATGTCTTCCATTTGAAACATTAAAAATCAGAACAGATTGATTTTCACACCATTTCTTAGCAGATGAAGAAGATAGATATCTTGATATCTCAGATTTGCAAAATCTCCTCACCTCGGTATCAACACATGCTGAACAAACTTGAAGAGCAGTCGATTCTCTCCATCCATTTCACCAGCAACCACTTGCCTTGGATTCCCATTACCGGTCAGCTCTGTTAAGGCGGTTTCATAATCAATGATGTCACTGCTAGGTGGAATTTCTCTTGATACGTACCCAGAGACACCTTCATGTGGTACTTTTAAACACTCGGCCCACTCTACTGAAGAAAACGACATCTTTTTTCCATTTAAAAAAGAGCTTACCCGATTCTCATTTTCAGACTTCTCGAAGCTTACAAACTCGTAGAACTGTTTTACCAACTTCGGGTAGTATGGGCCATTGTTATTCGAGAAGCAATCCACCCATTTCTGGTCCTCTAGAATCTTGAGTACTAACGATTTTCTAGGCGGTAGCCATTCCACGCAGAGTTCCTTCTCGATTACTATGTCTCTATTCTGCAAGTGAGGATTCAGTGGTCGCTTTCCCGATCTAGTTCTGACTTCACTAACACTGGCATTATGCTGTGTCTTCTGCTTCTTAGCTTTTGGTTCTACACTTTCATCTCTGACGGTAGGAAGCTTATTTTTTGCCATCGCGGGTTTAGGGTTCTTGGCCGATTTGGGAGCTAAGGTTCGAAGGTGATAGATTTTGAGCTCGGTGAGGTAGGAAGTGGCTTAGGCTTAGTTTTATCATTTAGGAATTCCAAATAAACGACTAAAATAGAGTAAGATAAAATAAAACAAAGCGATTCGTATTCTTGGAGGCAGACAGATGTTTTTTTTTAAAAAAACATTGCATCGGTGAGAGTTAATCATCATTGGGAAAAAAAATTGGTGAGAATTGTACATCGGTGAGAATTTCACATCGGTGAGGATTTTCACATCGGTGAGAATTTCACATCGGTGAGAATTTCACATCAGTGAGGATTTTACATCGGTTGTGATTAAACATTCCCAATTCGTGTCTTATGTAACTTAGCCTATCCGAACTTAAAGGTTTAGTGAAAATATCAGCCAACTGATGTTCAGTACCAATAAATTCAAGAGAAATATCACCTTTTTGATAGTGATCTCTTAAGAAATGGTGTCTTACATCTATGTGTTTGGTTCTAGAGTGAGATACAGGATTCTTAGAGATGTTTATTGCACTGGTGTTATCACAGTTGATTGAAACATGTTTAAAAACATATCCATAGTCCAAAAGAGTGTGTTTCATCCATAGAATTTGTGCACAGCAACTACCAGCAGCAATATATTCTGCTTCGGCAGTAGATAATGCAACTGAGTTCTGTTTCTTACTACACCAAGATACTAAAGATTTTCCAAGCAAATGACATGTTCCTGATGTGCTTTTTCTATCTAACATACAACCAGTAAAGTCAGCATCTGAATAACTCATTAACTCCAAGGATTGTCCTTTTGGGTAAAACAAACCTAAGTTAGCCGTGTGTTTGAGATATTTAAAAAATCTTTTAACAGCAAGAAAATGAGATTCTTTTGGATTAGCTTGAAATCTTGCACACATACACACACTAAACATAATATCAGGTCGACTAGCTGTAAGATAGAGTAAACTACCAATCATACCTCTGTAATTTTTTTGATCAACTGGTTTCCCAGTTTCATCTGCGTCCAATTTACAGGTAGTACTCATAGGAGTTTCACTTTCCTTGATACTATCCAGACCAAAACGTTTTCAAAGATCCTTTGTATATTTACATTGATTCAAAATAATACCATTTTCATTTTGAAATACATGAAATCCAAGAAAGTACTTAAGTTCTCCCATTAATCTCATTTCAAATTCATTTTGCATACTTTTTGAAAAATCATTACATAAAGAGTGTTTAGAAGATCCAAAAATAATATCATAAACATATATTTGTACAACTAAAACATCTTTATAAATTCTTTTAATAAAAAGAGTTGGATCAACAATCCCTTTAGTAAAACCATTTGAGATAAGGAAATTGCTAAGTCTATCATACCAAGCTCTTGAAGCTTGTTTTAAACCATACAAAGCTTTAGAATGTTTAAAAACTTGATTTGGAAAATGGGGGTTAGTAAATCCAGGTGGTTGTTCTACAAAAACATCTTCAATTATAAAACCATTTAGAAATTCACTTTTCACATCCATTTGATATAACTTGAAATCCAGATGTGCAGCATATGCATGTAAGATCCTAATGGCTTCTAGTCTAGCTACAGGTGAAAATGTTTCCTCATAGTCTATACCTTCTTCTTGACTATATCCTTGTGCAACTAGTCTAGCTTTGTTTCTAACTATATTTCCAGATTCATCTACTTTATTTTTAAAAACCCATTTTGTGCCTATTATCAATGTGTCCTTAGGTCTGTCACCTAATTCCCAGACTTTGTTTCCTTCAAACTGATTTAATTCTTCCTGCATAGCTATTACCCAGAATTCATCATTGATTGCATCATTGATATTTTTGGGTTCTAGCTGTGAATGAAAAGCTTGATGTTCAACCTGGTTTCTTAGAGAAGCTCTAGTTTGTGTTCCTCTATCATGATTACCAACAACAGCTTCTAAAGGATGATTCTTTAGAATCCTCGTTGATCTGGTAAAGGTTGGACTAGAAATTTCAGGTTCATCTATAGGTTCGGGTTCAACAGAAGCAGATTCTGAAAAAAGTCCAGAACTTGATGTTTTGATAACAGGTTCTTTAGATTTATCATTAATGTCTAGAACAGATAAGTCTTCTTCAATATTTTCAAGAGAGGTTTTAGACTCATTTGGATAAGTTTCATCCAACTTGATGTGAACAGATTCTTCCACACATTTAGTTTTCTTATTGAATACTCTATAGGCTTTACTTGAAATAGAGTAACCCAGAAAAATTCCTTCATCACTTTTGGAAGCAAACGTATCCAAATTATCTTTAGTATTTAGAATAAATACTTTGCAACCAAAAACTTTAAAGTAATTAACCTTAGTCTTTCTATTGTTCCACAATTCTTAAGGGGTTTTTTTAAGAACATGTCTAATTAAGACTCTATAAATGACATAACAAGCTGTATTTACAGCTTCAGCCCAAAAATAAATAGGCAGGTCATATTCATTGAGCATGGTTCTAGCAATTTCTTGAAGGGTTCGGTTTCTTCTTTCTACTACACCATTCTGTTGGGGTGTTCTAGGGGCAGAAAAGTTATGAGTATAGCCATTGTGTGAGAAATAAGATTCAAAATCATGATTTTCAAAATCACGACCATGATCACTTCTCAAAGTTTTAATCTTAAGTCAACTAAGGTTCTCTACAGATTTAGATTATTTAACAAAATTAGAACAGGCTTCACTTTTGTGAGCTAGAAAATATACCCAAGTATATCTAGAAAAATCATCTACAAGAACATAAACACAGTGCTTCCCATTTAAACTAGAAACTCTTGATGGTCCAAACAAATCCATGTGAACCAATTCAAGTGGTTGAGAAGTCTAAACTTCTTTCTTTGATTTAAAAGAAACTTTGTGTTGTTTTCCCTTTTGACAGGGGTTACACACTCTATCATTTGGGAATTCTAATTTAGGTAGGTCTCTAACTAGGTTTTTTCTAGAGAGTTTTCTAAGTGAGTGAATGTTGCAATGTCCCAATATTTTGTGCCATAGCCAAGATTCTTTATGAAAAGCATTCAAACAAGTAATATTCTGCTTAACTAAAGAATTCAGATTAACAACATAAACATTTTCATTTCTTAAGGCAGAAAATACCAAATCATTCTTAGAATTAAAAACTTTGCAGGAATCATTTTCAAATTTAACATGAAAACCATCATCACATAACTGAGAAATACTTAATAAATTGTATTTAAGGCCATCAACAAATAATACTTTAGAAATCAAAATTGAATCAGTGTTACCAATCTAGCCTAGGCCGATGATTCTTCCTCTTGAATTATCACCAAAGGTGACAAAGCCTCCATCAACTTTTATTAAAATCTTGAAACAAGAGAAGTCTCCTGACATATGTCTTGAACATCCACTGTCCAAATACCAGGTCTCTTTACAGGAGCTCTTTAAGCAAGTTCCCTGATAAGTGTTTGTCATAAAGCACATGTTTGCCTTATTTTTGTGTTCAGTTTCAGAGCTTTCAGATTCAGTAGAGCTATCCTCAGAAGCACTCCAAGTAGCCTTCATGGATTTCTTAAACTTATTGTCCTTATATTCATATTTATTTTTATACTTCAGCTTTGGATAGTCGGCTTTAATGTGTCCTTTTCTCTTGCACTCATAGTAGACAACATCATCTGATTTGTCATTCTTCATCCAATCCTTTTTCCATTTACCTTGGTGATCATACTTACCCTTATAATTTTTTTTTCTGAAGAACTTCTTTTTCCTATAAAATTTCTTAAATCTTCTAGCAATGTGACTCATCTCAGCATCACTGTCAGAATTACTTTCACTGTCTTCACAGCTTGAACATTCAACTACATCTTGAAGCTTTTCTTTGTCCTTATTCTTTGAAGTTGAAGATTTGAAAGTGACAGACTTTCTTGGAGGTTCATTTTCTTCCGCTTTATTCAATTTAAGATCTTCTTCATACATCATCAGCTTGCCAATTAGTTCCTTGACAGGTAGAGCAGCAATGCCACATGATTATCTGATTGAGACAAATGTGCCTCTCCATCTATCAGGTAGACATCTCAAAATTCTCATAATTTGTTCCTTCGATGAGACATCCTTTCCCATTGAGATCATTGTATTGACAATTTCATTGAACCTGAGATACATGTCAGAAATGGGTTCGTCGGGCTTCATTTTAAAATTATCATACTTGATAGTATAAGTGTTCAATCTCATTTCTTTAACATTCGTTGTTCCTTCATGAGAAACAGCTAAGGTATCCCAAATTTCATATGCAGTTTTACAAGAAGAAATTCTATTAAACTCTTCATCTCCTAGAGCACAGTACAAGGCATTCATAGCTTTACAGTTGTTATTGTAAGTAGTCTTTATAGGTTCATCCCATGTAGATCTAGCATTAGTGGTATTTTTGTATTCTGACTCAATAGAAGTCCAAATATCAAAACCTATGCTTTCTAGATGAATTTTCATTTTCAGTTTCCACTAAGCATAATTAGTTCCGTTGAAGAAAGGTGGCCGGTTAGTAGCAGCACCCTCAAGTCTATTGTCCATGATGAGAAAATTTTAAAGAGATAAAAATTTAGATATAACAGAAATTTTAAGAACTTTAAAATACAACTAAAATCACAGTTCAAAAGCAGAGTACTTTTTGAGAGTATTTTCGATCCTTTGATACCAAGTGTTGGTCGGAGTGGTTTACTCAAGAGGGGGGGTGAATTGAGTACCAATTAAAATTTCTGTATTTAAAAACACTGTCTTAAAGACCCCCAAATAAAATAATAAATTAAACTGTAGTGAATTTATATTAAAGTAGAGGTTCTGTTAGATTCTCAAGGGATTGATTAATTCCTAGTTAATCAATACAGGAGTGTGTGATTATCATTTGAAACTAACTTACTAATCTACACTTAACATAAACACTTGCTAATTTAATTACCAAAGTGACTTTAAAAACAGTATTGGTGTTAAAGTGATTAGCAGCGGAATAAAACTATGAAAGAGATGGCACAACAAATGTAACCAAGAGGTTCAGTCTCAAGCTGAGACTTAGTCCTCTCAAAAGTTTATATAAAAATGATCCACACCCTGGATCGGGGTTCAACAGTTTACAACTGTCCAGGTCCAAGACCTCTACCACTGTTATTCGTGGGAAACAGTACATCATCAACAAGCTGTCCAGGTCACACACGACCTCTACCACTGTTATTCGTGGGAAAGAAAGAATGCAGGAATTTGGTAAGGATTTACAAATCCTCCAGTTTAACTACAGGAGACAGTGTATGTGTTAGATACAGCAGATAACACACACTGCTCGAAAAGTATAATAACAAATCACAGAACAAGAGATGTAGAGTTTAGAAATGGTTCTGGTGATTTCAGTGTAGCTCTGGACTCCTTTGGATTCGATCAGAAGTGAGTCTGAGTCCTCTTCTCGTTTCTGTTTGAGAAACAGAGTGTCGTATGCTCCATGTTCCTAGACAGAGAAAATGTAGTGGTTGAAGTTCTTTAGTGTTCTTCTTATATGCACAGAACACTTCTCGAGTATGCTTGATTGTCTATGAGCTTCTCTGTGTTCATGATGGAACTGGTTTTTCTCTTCTTGATTCTTCTTGTTCTTGTGTTTCTGGTATATTTTATCCACCACACTCTACTTGTTGGGCAGCGTAGTCTTCTCGTATTTATCTCACGGGCAACAGGAGACAGAAAAGATTTCCTTTCTGCAGGTACGAGGTACGGGTTCCTGACATCCCACAACCTTTATCAGATATTTGACAAATCATTAAAATGTACATGACCGTTTGATAGATTAAATAAAGATAGGAAATAAAGAAATTCAAACAGTGAGTCGAGTGATCGGTAGGTAATCAGCATCGGTAGCTTGGACATCGGTAGCTCAATTTCATTAGTTGCTTTGACTCTATCGGTGGCTCTATGCGTCGGTTGGTATATGCTTGTATCGATGACTTTGTTTATCGGTAGCTCCATGCGTCGGTAGCTCCATGCGTCGGTATCGGTAACTTTGTTTATCGGTAGCTCCATGCGTCGGTAGCTCCATGCGTCGGTATCGGTAACTTTGTTTATCGGTAGCTCCATGCGTCGGTATCGGTAGCTTTGTTTATCGGTGACTCTTATTCCATCGGTAGCTATTTATACTTACACCGGTAGCTCTATGTTTGTATCGGTAGCTGTCTGTAAGTCAGTAGCTTACATTTATAAGCACATCGGTAGCTCTGTGTTAAGTATATCAGTGACTCTGTCTGTCGGTAGACTAAGTCTATCGGTAGACTGGGTACCGGTAGCTCTTTATCAGTAGCTATAGGCAGATTACTTATCTGTTCTATGCAGAACACATCCGATTGTGTTAGAATCAATTTATAACTTGTATGAACATGGATAAATGAGGATTAACATATTCCAAAGACTATTTTAAAAATTATTATTGGTTTGATCACAGATTTGAAAGAATTAAAGTATAGATCAATGATACTTAAAAATATCATAGAGAATGAAAACATAATTGGGATTTTCAACACATATGAATACATGATTTAGATTATCAAAACAGGTGAGGTCAACACAACCCTTCCCTATGTGGCTTCCCCCTCTCCCAGAGTGTGATACCCAATCATCTGTTACAAACTCTATTTATAAGAGACCCATCATTACATGACCACCCTAATCAGGAAGTGACTTCATCTTATGAAGAGGTCATATCCCATCACCAACATTTATTAATTAATTACCAGTAATTATATATAGGAATTACTCCACATGCAAGAAAAATTATTGCAAAGAATCAACCTGATATTTATCCAACCATCACCTAGAACCTGAGTGACTAAAAAAGCCTCTAAACAATTGTAAAAAACTCTATTATAGAAATTATAATACTCATAATTTTCATACGAGTTTTATTCTCTAATCAACCACAACACCATGACTAAAATTGAAATTTCTAGTAAAATAAAAACCCATAATTTGTGAGGGTCATAAAAATTGGGGAAAAATGAATCTCATCCTTTAAAATTTATAGTATTATTCAAACCATTATTAGAATAAAAACTTTTTTCATTATTTCTTTATGAAAACACCACATTATAATTCAAATTCCAACCACACTTCAATTATTCTTCTCTAAACATCAATCAAAATATTAAATATAAACTGATCCACCTACATACTAATAATCCCATAGATGTATCTATGATATCCAAAAAACATTTGTAACATTATATTTTTGACATATTTATAATTCTCCCAATGATGGTTATTTCACACCCTAACAAATTCCATGAAACAATACCAATAGTTCGTTTTCATTCCCACTTTCAATGCAAATTCTTGGCTGCACAAACAAAGGCACATCCACTTCTCTTAGTCCTTGGGATTTAACACTTAGATGTATCATAAAATCACTCAACACCATCATTTATTTAAAAATGTGACACTAGTTATAATTAAAATGTACGATACATGACTGTCCCCCAACATGTACATTCCCATAATGTGTACTAACACATCATCAATCATAATCACTCACAGATTCCACCACATCGATGGAAGAAAACTTGGGAGGACATATATATCTGACTGATTTGATCGGCCCTACTATAGGAGTGCCCTTGAAATTTTTTTATTTAAAATATTCTCTCAATATACACTACCATAAAGTGGTCCATTATTGGACATAATAATTTTACAAGGACACCACTATCATACTTGAGTGAGAACATGAACTGTAATCCATAAAACAAAATAAAATTGATTAACAACACAAATTAATTAAAAATCATGGGTTTAACAATAGATTAAACTTATGTATTATGGTTCCCTTCTTCATAATACTACCCTCAAAAAATATAAAACTACATAATAGTGATTAACACTATAGAAATATACTATAGAAGTCCAAATCCACTAATATGAAAAATATATATAGGATCAAAATGATACTGACTGTACTATCGTAATAAAGATATAGATACTCATAATACAAGAGTGGTTGGGTTGTATACTTTTAGAAATTCCTCTGTACCATCTAATGATGGTAATGGTTAACAATGATAAACAAGGTAAATTCACAAAAACAATTAGTTCATTAAAATTGCTTGATTCTAGAAATTTGGTTTTAGAAATGAAACATAAGTAATTTTTACAATGATTATGATTCTACATTTAATTTTATAGAATATTAAAAATCTGAGTACATGTAATAGAATGTATGAAATAGTTATACTTTTCTTACCAACCAAAATGCATTAGAAAACGTGAAACAATACACATAACAAGTAGAAATTTTTTTAACCCAGTAAGAAGGTGATCGAACAACCTTGGATAAAGGTCCCTTGATTTATAGTTTCAAAAAAATCTGTCTTACCCACAATAGGGTATTCTCTCTATACAAATATCAGAATCTGTCTTGCTATCCCCACAAACCTTCGAACTTCAAGGTTGTCGGAACCTCAGTCTTCCTATACCTAGAAGACCTCGAATGTACTCCGAAAATTTCAGAGTTGAATGAAGATATTCTAAAAAAGATGTTCAGTGCGCACAAAGCATGAAAGACTATCTCATGAAATCACTTCAGTAGCATGTAATCTCTAGATTCGTACAATATTGTTGAGATCATTCAAATTAGCAACTACTAATAATCACATCTTCAACGGTTGTCTCCCTCCACAAATTGTCTTATTTTTCCTTGAATTTTGGAGGGGCATGTACACATGTTACTCAAACAATGGTTGGTTAGAAATAGAATTCATGACACCATTTTATAACTAAAACAAGAGTAAGAAAAAATGTGGTTTCTTAATAAAATCCATTTTTTGGAATGTAAAAAAAATAAATGTTCGGAGACTAAACAAAAAACCTTTCGGTGTCTATAATACATGGATATTAGGATTCTGTCATCAAATGAATTCAGAAACTGAAATCTATCAAATTCCAGCGTCTGAATTTCGAGGAAATTCTGAGTTTTGAATTCATAAGAATTCATTGTCCGAATCCATAGAATTCTGGAGTATGAATCTCAAGGAAATTCAAAGTCTTTAATTCATAAGAATTCGGTGTTTGAATTCATAGAATTATAGATTCTGAATTTCAAGGATATTGGGAATCTTAATTCAACAGAATTTCGGGGCTGAACAAAGAATTTTTGATGACTAAATTCAAATAAATTTGCAACCTGAACCAAGAATGTTTAGAGTATTTATTCAGAGAATTTGGAACCAGAACAAAGAATGTTTGGAGTATGAATTTAGAGAACTCGATGTCAGAAATCAGAATGTTTGGAGTCTGAATTCAGAATAATTCGATACCTGAATTTGGAACCTTAAAATAGTATTCTCTATATCTAAGTATTTATATGATTCTTGAGGTTTTAGTTATGAAACAAAATTTTATACTTATAAATATAAAGAACTAGATATAGATATAAACAATGAAAAACATGGTAATGATAAATTTCCATGGGGAAGGAAGATTTTCCTTATGAAAAAAAGGTTAATATGAAAATTTCCATGAGGGTGGAAGATTTTCTTAAGGAAGTAAAAAATTCCTTATTAAGATAAAATACATTTTGTATTAAGATAGAGTGCTTTTTATTTTCATAATATGATGTAATGGAAAAGTCACAAGGAAACCTTATTGACTCAATAGTATCCCCCTTTTGGGAAAGCACAGACATCCTTACAAAAAAATGAATATAAGGACATAAAACATTTCTGGACATTAAAAATACTTTTATCCCTTAACACATGGGAAATAAAGAATATGACTAACTCCCCCTTAATTTTTGGAAACTCTAAGGTTGTGATTTTTTATTTTCAAATTATGATTTATCAATTTTATATAAAAATATTCTTGGATAAGAACTCCACATTTGATGAACTTCACCTTACTTAGGGAAATTTATTATTCTACTCTGTATTACTTTTTAACATTACTTTCTACCCATTTGGGATTTTAAAAATATATTAAAGTGAATGGAAAAGAAAATATGGTACATGAAATATTAGTACTAAATGACCGATTTATTAATGTGAAATTCAAAATTTTATTAAGATTGGAAAATTTTACACAATGAATGAATGCAACAAACAATCGGAATTCAATAGGATTATCCATACTTTTCCTTCGACATTAACATCTATACTGTGGTTTTGAGCATCTAGATTTATTTATGATCTTTCTCTGCACATTTCAGAAGCTGATCCTGATCTTCAGTTTTGTTCACTAATGATTTGATTTTTTCTTCATGAGCCTTATGAGATTCTACTTGACCCTTTAAAACATATTCTTGCTTAGAAATTTTTTTGTCATGTTGTATTCTATATTCTTTTTTCTCTCTTACAACTCATAGAAACTGAATATATCTTCCCTTTCAGACCATTCACTTTTTTATCTGATAATTATGTTCCAGATTTAGCTTTTCCTCAAAACTAATTGTGAGATACTTGGTCATCACATCCTCGGTGTCAAATGCGTCCTTGACACTTTCTTGAAATTCATCAATGATTCTCATGTATTTTATAGTTTTCTTTGACTAGCAGGTCATTTTCATGCATGATTATTTGTGGGCTTCGTAGTTTATGAAAATGGTTTTGAAATCGGCCTCAAGATAGACACACTTATCCATAACCATGGATACTGAATCAGATTTATTATTACACTATTGTTGAAGCATCAGGCATCTCGAGCCTATACTTGTAAATATTGGTATAGCCTCAAAAGGCTTCTTCATAGACTGGACTAAAAAGTCATGTCCAATGGAGGATGATTCTGAATCTGAGATTATTCTTAGTGAGGATTTATTTTCTAACTCAGTAGCATTCAACTTTGAAAACCACCAATATCATTATTATTTTCCAAGACCCTATTAGGTGTATCAACTACTATCTATTTTCCCTTATCAACATTCAGAATTGCATCCCCATTATAATTTTCTTGTTCACTTTCAGATAGTTGAATGATTATGTCTTCATCAAATTCTTCTTTTTGGTCTCTTGCATCAGGATCCAATGGTTGAATGAAATATTTATTGATGATTTCTTCATCATATGGTTTGTCTACATCATCTTCAGACTTCTGTTCATCCTTCCCTGGAGTAGCATGCTTAGATGATTTGGCATGAGTGGTTCGAAATGATAATTTTTCATAAAGGATTTCCTTCTCATGAAAACCCTCTACATTATTTATCAGATCTTCAGTATCACCACTACTTTCTTCTTCTTCATCTTCCGCTTCTTTTTCTTGGTCTTTTTCTGCAATCACAAACTAATTTCATGGAGAATATGGAAAAGGATCTATGAGGAATGATTAGGGTACCAAAATAATCTCATATGATTTCTCAGTAGCCTTCAGAAGTGATTGAACTATCTCAGCCTAGGACAACTTCTTATTTTGATTCGTTTATTTCTCTTGCTTCTCAAGCTCTTCTGTTGTCTTCTCCCTCAATGGTTTTTCTTCATCTGGGTCCACAAAAAACATAAACTCCCCAACTTTCTAGTTTTTCTTGTCTTCTCTCCCCTTTTCGAAAACATCATTAGGATAGGTTTTTTGTTTCATTGGCTTCGGTGGGGCGGATTAGGTTTCCTTAGCCACTGAGGTTTTTCCCTACTCTTCCACATCCTTCATTTTCCTCTTCCTTCCACCCTTTTTGGAAGTCATAGCCACTTCCCATTTCTTCTGTAAGGATTCTCCCTCCCAATCAAGAAAATAATAAAATTCATTGGAATTTTTAGAAAATACAACATTCAACCTTCTCATAGTATAATTACCCAATAATATGACTTTTCAATTTCTTAACATAGATTTGTAAGGGATTTTAATGTATTCTAAACACCAAATAATCATTTTTGAAAGAATTTGATGGATACATAATATTCAGAGCCTTCATGTTTCCATTCATTATGTTCTCAATCGTAATCAAAATATTATAAACAATGTTTATCTTTCACATATTTACCAAGATATATAGAATTACATATCAATTTTAATCAATTTATCCTTTTCCCATTTTCTCTTTATGATGAATCCTTGAACCCACAATTCCGTAATCTAATAATTTACAATCAGGTGAAGAATCATCAGAGTCTTTACTTCGGATAGACCAAGGAAAGCAATGGCCATCACATTATTAAAACTGTCTTGAACATCATGCAGCTTTTGAGAATAAAAATTAGCTTCACCTTTATAAGGAATAACAACCAAGCATGCATCCTTGGTTTATGAAATTGAATATTTCATTCCATAACACTTGAAAGAAAACATACTCCTCCCTTCTTCCTTGAAGAAAATTACTGACTCATAGAATTCTATTAAAATATTCAGTTATACCAAATCCCAAGATTTTGGTTTTGGAAGGAAAACATTTTCCCACCCATTCAACATCATATTCATAGAGATAATAGAGTCATACATTGCGAAAAACATTGGGTCCACTATCCTTTCCCTGTATACCTTCCATTCAGATATTGGTTTGATGGTTGAAATATCATTTTGGAAGGATACTTATGCAGACATTATGAAGTAAAAAATGGTTTGATATTTTGAAATGGGCTTATGTAGGAGGGAAGAGCTTCAGAATGTATGACCTTGAGTTTCAATGTGGGAAAACCATCATGGGTCCATTATACATGTGATTGAAGTGACAGTCCAGCATCCATAATCAATTGAACAATTGAAAAACCTTCTAATCAGATCTGACAATTGAGATGTTTGTCAGATGGAAATTTGGATAGAATCTCATCTTTTACGTTTTTTTAAATCATTCAGATTTAAGAAGAAGTGAATAAGAAAATATAAAAATAGATGATAATACCAACAACTAAAAGTTGATTATGAAAATTTATGAAAAAAACTTACCATTCATATTGCTATGATGATTATTCGTATTGAGAAATGTTCTTATAGATGAACATTGAATTCCGAAATTTTTTATTACGAAAATTTCAAATTAAAAAATCTCTATTATGAATATTATAAGTACAAAAAGCATCATTATGAGATTTTTGTGTACAAAAATATTCATTATGAAAATTTTGAGTCTGAAAATCATCATTACATTATTTTAAGTACGAAAATCTTCAATACAAAACTTCTGAGTAGGAAAATCATCATTACAAAAATTTTGAGTACAAAAATCTTCATTAGGAAATTTTTATGTATGAAAATCTTTATTATGAAACTTTTTACTACGAAAATCTTTATTATGAAAATTTTGAGTACGAAAATCTTCCTTTGAAAAGTTTTATGTACAAAATATTTACTAAAAAAATTTTATGTTCAAAAACATTCATTATAGATATTTTATACCCACAAATAAAATTTTGACTATGAAAAATATTTAGAGTACAAAATAATGTTTTTAGACTTCGAAAAAAAATTAGACTATGATTTTTTTTAAAAAAAAAACTAACAATCAAATTTACTCCACCTTTGAAAAGGAGTTCCTTACTATTAGGAGATTGGTTTCAACAGGAATATAAGAGGGAATATTACATTAATATTACCATTACAAACTTATTTTTAATGTATTCAAATATATCGGATGGTAAATATTTTGTGAAAATATCAGTAAGCTGATCTTGTGTTCCGATAAATCAAATAATGATATCCCCTTTTTTGTGTGATCCCTAAAAAGTGACACCTAATATATATTTGTTTTTCATGATAGTGATGTGAAGAGTTTTTACTTAGGGAAATTGAACTACTATTATCATACAGAATTTGTGTTTTAGTAAAACTCATTCCATAATATGTGAGTGTCTATTGCAACCACAACACTTGAGCACAACAACTTCCAGCTGCTACATTTTCGGCTTAAACAAAGGAAAGTGCTACAGAGTGTTGATTTTTTCATTACCAAGAAACAAAATAATCTCATAAGAAATTACAAGTTCTATATGTACTTTTTATATCCATTCTACATCCTCCAATGTCAGCATATGAAAATATTTTTAAAACAATATCATTTTTAGATGAGTAAAATAGTCCTAGATCTGTGGTTCCCTTTAAGTAAAAAAAAATCCTTTTCACTAAAATTAAATGTGATTCCTTATGATTGGATTGATATCTTGCACATAATTATACTGAAAACATTATGTTTGGATGACTAACTATCAAGTAAAGTAAACATCCTATCATACCTCTAAAAGATGATTGATCTACTGGTTCCCAGCTTCATCTAGATCTTGTGAATTTGAGGTACCAATATGTGTACTTATACTCTTAGTGTTGTCATATAAAAAAATTTTAAGATGATATTTTATATACTTATGTTGGGATATATTTATGTCTTCTGGGTTTTTAGAAATTTAAAAACCAAGGAAAAATGTTAACTCACCCATCATACTAAATCACAACTCAGATTTCATTAGACCCACAATGTAATCAGTAAAAGAATGGTGAGTTAAACCAACAATAATTTCATCAACATAAATTTGAACAAAAAAACATTTTTCTTATATTTATTTATAAAAAGGGTTGGATCATCATTTCCCTTAACATAATTATTTTTAATAAAAAAATCTTTTATGTATATCATACCATGATCAAGGGGATTGTTTGTGTCCATAGAAAGCATTGTTAGGTTTGTAAACACGTACATGATGTTTTCAATCTTCAAAACCAAGAGGTTGTTCTAAAAAACATTCTCTTTTACAAATCTACTAAGGAAAGCACATTTTACATCCATTTGAAACAGTATACAATTGAATAATGCTCTAAAGTCAAGTAGAATACAAATGGATTCTAGTCTAGCTACAGTAGCATATGATTCATCAATGTCTATTCCTTCTTGTTGATTATAGACATTAGAAACCAATCTAGCATTATTTCGTACAATGACTCCATTTTCATGACACTTATTACTGAATACCCATTTTACTCCAATTACTAATGTTTCCTTAGTAATTTCATCCAAGGTCCATACATTATTCCTTTCAAATTCATTTACCTCATCTTACATAGATTTATCCAATCATCATCACTTAAAGCTAAATCAATGCTTTTTGGTTCTTATTGTAAGAGGAATTCAAGTTGTTCTACTTCATTTATTAAGGATCACGTAGTCCTTATGGGTTAATTTACATCACCAATGATACTATCATTGGGATGATTCTTTAGAAACAACTTATTACGGTTTTGTAAAACCTATTAACCAACATAGTGTTGAATTTATTCTAGGGTAAATGCTTCAGATTTAATTTTTTTTTTGAACAATTACATTATCAGAAGGATCTTCTCTCTAGACATGGTAATCGGTTTTTGAAAAAACCTATGAAGATGTAGGTTGAGGTTATTTAGAATCAAATGTATCAGTTTCAACAAATTTGACATGTACTTTTTCTTCAGCAGTGCTAGTATTTCTCTGGATAACTCTATAAGCCGTAGAAGATGAGGAGTAGAAAAATAAAAATAGTTCATCCTATATTAGTGAAATTTTGTTTAGATTATCTTTATTATTTTGAATCAATACCCTGTAACCAAAAACCTTGTAGTAGGAAAGTCTAGGTTTTCTACTATTTCATAACTCATAAGGAGTTTTATTAAGAAAATGCCTAATCAAAACAGGATTTATAGTATAACAAGTAGTACTTACAGTGTCAGCCCAAAAATTATTGTCTACAGAATATTCACTCAACGTTGTTTTTGTTATCTATTGAATAATTCTATTTCTTCATTCAATAACACAATTTTGTTGAGGAGTTCTGGGTGCTGTGAAGTTATGAGTTAAGCCTTTTCTACTAAAAAAGGTTTCAAAATCATAATTTTGAAATTGTATTTTATTATCACTATGAATAGTTATCAAAGGATGGTTTTTCTCATTTTTAACTTGGGCTCTAAAAGCTTAGAAATACGAAAAATATTCATATTTCATTGCTACAAAATAGTCACCTATAAATCTAATGTAATCATTAACTAAGAGAAATTTGAAATATTTTCCTCCAATGCTTCCAGTTTTTGTTGGACCAAAAATAACCATATGCAATAACAATAATGCATCAATGGTTGAGACTTCACCAACTGATTTGAAACATGGTTTATGTTTCTTTCCATATCGACAAGGATGAAAAACTATTTATGAATCAAATCAATGCTCTAGTATATCTTTCACTGGTCTTTTCATAGAGAGTTTCCACATGTTCTTAAGGCTAAGTGGTCCTAACCTTTTATTCCATAACAAAGGATGATATCCGATTTCACTACGGCAAGGTAGATCATGGATCTTAAGTTCTTATATGTTTAAGGTATATACATTATATTACCTATGGGAAGAAAGAATAAACTCTTCCTTGGAATTGTTTACTAAGCACTTGTCATTCCTAAAATTCACAAGGTAAACTACATCACATAAATAACGTATGCTAATGAAGTTGTGCTTATGACTCTTAACAATTAAAATATTTGAAATCAATGTTTTTCTAAGAAGAACATTGTTATTTATACCAATAATTTCTCCCTTGGCATTATCTCTGAATGTTAACATTATTTATTTCATCATGATTATCTTTTAAAAGAAGTTTATGATACCAATCATATGCCAGGAACATCCAATATCCATGTACCATATATTTCTGTTGGTACATTCTTTATTTTTGTGAAAATTAGTGATTTAGACTTTCAGAATCCAACCTTTCCTGGATACAAAATTTCAGAAAGCAAAATCATAGGTTTCAACATTTCATTAGAGAAATAAGCTTTATGAAAACCTAAAGACTGTTTTTTAATGAACAAATTTTCTCCCAATGCCCACCACACTGACACTTAGTGCGTAATGGAGCACATTGAGGATCAAAATAATTGTAACAATAAATAGGTTTTGAACTAGTATAACCAAATACAGATTTATTCCTTAGAGGTCGAATTTGAGAATACATTTTATCAAAATTATCATAACCTAAGGTAATGTTTGAAAAACACTTCCTCAAGGAATATATTTCTGACATCAGTCTAATAACTACGTTATTATCCTCAAAACATCAGTTTTAACACTATAGTTATGCTTGAAAATATTTTTCTTAGAAATTAGTTTTTCTAGATCCTTTGAAAATTTATCCTTCTCAGAATATTCATCCTCTAGGTATTTAGAATACTTTCAAAATCATGTATTTTCTTATCAAGGTATTAAGAAAGATATTATATTTCCTTTGTAAGAATAGAAATCTTAGACTTATCCTTATCAAGATTTTTCTGGACATTAGAATTTTCATTCTCAAGGAGCATAACAAAAAATGAAACGTCTTCATTGGTATGTAATGTATTATCTTCATCAGAAGAAGATTCTTCATCATAGGATTCATTGTATTAAATATCACTATAAATAAAATCAAAGTATAAATTAGGGATGTATTCATCATTGGGTACCTTTTCAATTAAACAGTGATTTTCAACAGGTAATTTGTCTATTAGACCAACATTTTTCTATCTAATATATTCGTAATCTAAGGATTTATCAGAAGAGACTCCACCACGGGCACTCCATGTCTCATTATCTTAGAAAACATTCATTGCATTATATTTGTAGTAATTCATTCTATTCGTTTCATTATTATTTTCTTTTCTATCGTTTCTATTAAGTATATGAAAATCTCGCCTTATATGTCCAGCTCTCTTGCATTCATAACAAGTGAATTTTGAGTCTTTCTCAACCTTTCTTTCTTTTTTATTATATCTATATTGAATGTCTTTCTTCACAACTATCATGTTCATCTTTCTAGCCAGATTAGCTAGTTCATCTTCAGAATATTCACTTTCACATGATTCAGATAAACCATTGACCTTCTTCGATTTAGATCTTGTAACACTCTTAAGAGTCTTGACTTTCATATGATTTGAAGTATGTGTAAAATCAACATTTCCTTTCCCATTATTCTTCATATAATTATCATTATCTCTTTTCATTGTAGTCTCATGTTGAAGAAGAGTTCCAGAATATTCATCGAGAGTAATCTATGAGACTTTCTTATTATCATCTATAGCTGTCCACTTGGATTCCCACTCATTAGGCATGATGTATATAATATTTTCCACATGTGCCTCATCATCCAAACCTTTTTCACCCATGGATTGTATGTTGTTGAAAATATTCATAAATATATATTTTAACATGCATATAGGTTCTCCAAAAGGAAATCAAAAACCATGGTAGTCAGCACTAAGCATTGATCTTCTAGTTTGAAAAACATTGGATATACCAAAATGTGTATCTTCAAGTTTATTCCAAATACAATTTTCTACTTCACAAGATGAAATCTAGCTATAAGTATTTCTAGTCATAGTACAAAGAAAAAAATTGGGTACCTTGTAATTTAGTTTATATTCATGTTTCTCTTGGTTGGTGAAAGAACATACTTACTTATCTTGGATTTTATAACCTCTAGTAAGCATGAAAATGTTATATACTCTAGTGTTGATAAAAAAAGTATTCATACAATCTCTCCAATTTTTGTAACCATTCCCATCAATATTTTGTGGTCTAGTAGGATTTATGTTTTCAATTTAACCAACATTCATTCCTGTCATCTTAATGAAAATCATGCCACACGAACTTGTTATTCATAAATGTTTGTAAATAAGGATAAAAATAACCTAAGAATGGAAAATATAGAACAGTGAAAATCACGAGAAGGAAAACTTATATGTGAATATAAGTATTTCAAAGACATGCTCTGATATCAATTTTTGGATCGAAATGACACTGATTGTAGTATAGAAATAATGATTTTAATGCTCAATATATAAGAGGGGGTGAATTGTATACTTTAAATAATTCCTTTGGAAAATTTAATGATAGTAATGTTAATCAATTTAATCAATGTAACATAACAAAACCTCATATTTCTACCAAAAAGCTTGAGTCTAGAAAACTGGTTCTGGAAGTGAAACATAAGAAAAGTTTACAATGATAAGGATTCTAAAGTAAACCATATTGAATCATAGAAATAATAGTACATATAAACGAAATTATAATATAGTTATACTTTCATCAATAACAAAAATACAGTAGAAAACATGAAACAATACACATAATAAGTAGAAAATCTTTTAAAACAAAGAGAAGGGTATGAAACAACATTGGATAAAGGTCCCTGGATTTATAATTTTATGAATCTATGTCTTAACCACACTAGGGAAAGCCCTCAATATGAATATTAGGATCTGCCTTGCTATCCCCACAAGACCTCAAACTTCAAGGTACTCAACACCTCGGTCTTCCAATCCCTGGAATCCCTCGAATGTATTCAACAACATCCGGAGTCCCACAAAGCAATTCTGAACAAGATGTCCAGTACACACAAAGAATGAATGACTCTCTGTAGATATCACTTTAGCAAAATTTAATCTCTAGAGTCATAGAATAATGTTGAGCATGTTCAAATGAGCCCCTATTTATAGACACATATTCAAATATCGGCTCCCTCCTCCAATGATCATTTTTTTGTTGAATTTTGGAGGGACCTGTAAATGTGTCGCTCAAACAATGGTTGGTTAGAAACAGAATGCCTGACACAATTTTATAACTCAAACAAGAGTAAGAAAAAATATGGTTTCGTAACCAATTCAATTTTTCAGAATGTAAGGAATAATAAAAGATAAGAGTCTAACCTAAAATCTATTAGGTGTCTATAATACATATATATTCAGATTCTCCTCCAAAAAAATTTGGATCCTGAATTATTTAGAATTTCACAGTCTAGATTTCAAAGAAATTCAGAGTTTGTAATTCACAAGAATTCACAATCTGAATCTGTTGAATTCTATAGTATGAATCTTAAGGAAATTATTAGACTTTAATTCATAAGAATTTATACTCTGAATTCATAGAATTTTTTAGTCTGAATTTCAAAGAAATATGGAATCTAAATTCATTAGAATTCAAAGACTGAACATAATTAGATCGGAGTTTAAATTTTGAAGAATTAAAACCTTAAACTAAAAATGTTCGGAGATTGAATTCATAGAATTCAGAACCAGAACTCAGATAGTTCGAAGTATGAATTCAATGATCTCAAAGTTAGAACTAAAAAATTTTAGAGTCTGAATTCAAGAGATTTCGGTACCTGAATTCGGAACCTGAAAATAGTATGCTCTATATATATGTATTAGTTAGATTCCACAGTTAGTTACGAAACCAAAGTTTATACTTAGAAATAAAAATTACTATATTATGATATGAACAACGAAAAACATGGTAAAGATAAATTTCATTGGGGAAGGGAAATTTTCCTTATGAAAGCAGAACAGGTTAAGAATAATATTTCCTTCAGGATGGAAAATTTTCTAATGGAAAATTTCAGTATTGGATAAAATAAATTTTCCCATAAGATAGAGTGTTTCTGATTTTTAAAACATGATGTAATGGAAAATTTATCAGTAATCCTTATTGACTCAACAGTATAATCATTATAAAAACAATTAGATTTTAAACAAAAAAACAAACATATATTCAATGAGCCTAAAATCATGAATAACTTTGAAAATCCTAAAAAATATTCTTACTGTACAATTAAAACCTTAATCCAAAACTAGTCCACCAAAAAAATTTCATTATGAATAGAAAATTATTCTTTTCCCACTTGTTAAACAAAATCATGGTCACACCAAACAACCCCATATTAAAGTTAAAAGAACATGAAAAATTATTCATGAAAACAAATTATCCATTTTAGTTACTTCAAGTAAAAATTCTGAAATATAAAAAGTCTTAATTTATACTAGTATAGGATAAATATTTTTTATTACATCCCAAATATATTAAACATGAAAAATTTAACTCTTGTTTTTTTGGACACCACATAACATCCAATGATTTTCTCCGTAATCGTATGTTATTAATCCTATTCCAATCTTGACTATTTTTCCAAAAACATAACTCATTTTAAAAAACAATTTGATACTAAATTTCAAAACGAATATGAAATCCAATTCTATAAGCTATTATTTTATGATGTTCACTAATAAAGATTATTTTAATTGTAAAAATCAAAAAATCCATGAGAATATTCACTAAAAACAAACTTATGATATATTATCATATATAACATTATCCAAGAGATATGTTTTCATTCGAAAACATAGTTTTTCTCAAAATTTCAAAATTGTTAAAACCACGATGAATAAAAAGAAAAAATAATAAAAAACAATCAAACTAGACCATTGATTCCATATTAATATTATCACCCTTATTATATAATATATAAAATGATCATTATATTTTATTTTTTTCAATTAATAATGGTATCATTTTAGGTTTTATATTAAACAATACCAACCATATGAACATGTACCATAACACAATCATAATTCAGGATTAATTCATTATCCCTTAGGTAATCACTGTGATTTATCATTCATGAAATCCTAGATGCAATAGGATTCCCTATATGATCTTATATTACACTAATCATAGATTTTAAATCCCAAATATATGTCATCAACTTGTAAATTGTGTTTAAAATAATGTAATTCTTATTTGGAATTTGCATGGTATACTTATCGAGTCTTAAAAATAAATCTCACAAACAAGATAACATTATCCCTTCCAAAAATATTCTCTAATACTTATTCTATTTTCACAAATATTATCACGTAAATGGCCTCAGGTGGTGGTCATGATATGTTCTCAATATTTCCATCCTTCAAAATAGAGGATACAAGCTATTGGAGGGGAACTAAAATAGTCATGGGGGATGCTATGACCTATGAAATTTGATTCAAGGTACATCACTAAATATACCATAACATTTGAATGTCTTGTTTATATGTCAGATAACACCAAACTATATATAATGATAAAAGAGATCCAAGAGGGACCTCAGAGTCTAGTATTGTACAATTCAATTGACTACATGATGAAACCATACATAGTAGATTAACATAAATAAACATTCAATCATCATATAATAGAAACTGGATTATTGGATAATACACTTATAGAGAAAAACAAACTGTAAAATATATTATCCTTCGACCCAAAAAACATAATCATCATGTATATTAGTTATTCAACAAAATGTATTTATTGATTCCAATTCAAATCTAAAAAAGATATCTATTCCACGATAAAAAAACTTGATGTGACTCAGATGCACTTAGAATCCCATGTCATGTATGCAGGTTTGCTGGAGTCCAATGACCAAGTAGGTGTCCCAAATGTCATCAAAATACCAACTACTATTATGCTTAGGCGGATGTTCATGAAATTAATATAAATAGAATAATCATGATCTCGTAATAAAGCCAAATAAAAACAAAATATTGAAGAAAAAAACTCATACATGTAATGTTATATTGTTCATACTAGACCACGACAAAACCATATAATACATAATTCATCTCCATACAAGAATGAATTCATCTCATGAAATGAATCATGACCTATACCTAAAAAATTATATTGGTCGTTATTATAACCTTATCATATATATTGATTAAGGGTTTGTTTTCATCGATTCGTAACCACTCTATGAAGTCATCGGGTATGTATCAAATTCCAAGACCTAGACTCACCATCTCAATCAAGGCGGTGTTTCCAACACTATATCTCTTATGGTTTAGCTATTATTTAATCTCAACCACAACCCTATCACATATGGTTGTGATCAAACAATGTACCCATTCTAGTCACTCTATCTCATGGAGTTTAGTCATTAAACATGAAGACCATCCCCTATCACACTGTGAGGTCATCTATCCAATTCACCAACTTCTCATTTTGGTAAGGGTCTCAACCTAACCACTCCTTTATCAGTGGGTGAGTATCAAAAGAAAAAATTTGACAAATGACCCATAACTCAGTTCATCCTCTACTAATATCCTCTCAATTATAGAATGTCAATATACCAAATCTACGTATCTCTAATCTGGGGCAGGTTCAATTCACATACCCCGTCACTATCTTACTGAAGATAATGTCATAATTAGTAAATTAATGAAGAATCAAACTCTATAAGAAACAAATCTCAAAAATATTAACATCTAATCATTGGGGAACATGTAACACGACCATCTATGAGTTATATTAAATAAAATCTTAATAACCTAGCACACTGAAAAATAATAAAACAGAAATCATTAATTCCCATAACATGCTTCAGTATATAGAAAAATAAACACCATCAATCTATAACAATAAAGAACAATATGAAGAAATAATTTATAAAAATGGTATCTTTTTCATGAGTTTTAATGATTAAGAAAAACTAAAACAATCCCTTATACAATTCCTCTCCAACCCAGGTCAAGATCATATTTTATAATCAATTTATTAAATACATATCATTTCATCATTACTCATATAATGACTATTTCTAATGTTCCAAAAAAACGTTTTTTTAAAACTATATATATATTCTCACAATCTATTTCACATCCCATTTCTAAAATCATCATATATCAAATTAATTTAAATTAAAATAAAATTCTCCTTAAAGTCAATATTTTCAGGGAATTTTTTTTTAAAAATTATCCCATACTACTATATAATACATTATGAGGGCCACCTGCACTCATTCGACCAAGGCACCACCATCTAACCATTTTTCAATCAATGCATTATATATTTACTATTTTTTAAAAATGTGTTCCCACCAATATTTGTGGGGGTGATCACCCAAACTTCTAGAACATGAATCTATATCCACTGTTAGAATCTATTGGTATATCCCATAAAATTGTAGTACGTTATGTAAATGATATAACTCTATGTTATACCCATGGTTTGAAAAATCAATACCCATGGTTTCAAAACTATGTGAATTGTTTTGTTCCTCTATGTCATTAACCCTATACCCAAGAGTTTGAATTTGTACCTATAGGATTTAAAAAATTCATTCCATGGGTTTCGATATGTAGATCGCCAGTATACAATTAACAAGCCTAAACACAATACTACATTGGATTATATCTATATAAATATATATTTATATATATTCATCTAAATTGTCGGCATAAGAGAAAACTTGGGGAAATATGTGTTATTGTAGAAGTAACATTTCCCACCATAACACAGAAATGATATACCCATGGATTTAAAAAAACATGGTTTTAATTATGACCTATAAGAATGATTTTTTTAAAACTATGTGTATAAGTATTAAAATAACCCCTATACCCATGGTTTTTAAAGAATGTGGTTATAGGTATTGAAAAAAACCAATACCCAACAGTTTTCAAATGATGTGGGTCTAGTGGTGAGTTATACCCATGGGTTTTTTTTCAAAACTATTGATATGTGTGGGAATTTCCTACCCATACCCATGGTTTTCCAAATCAATGGGTATACATTTCCATCCAATCCATATACCTATGGTTTTTGTAAAACAATTGTTACATAGGTGACTAATATCCATGTAATGTTTTGTAATACCATGTGTATAGGGTCATTTTTTTGTTGTGAAAAATCAGGAAATATGAATGTTATAAAAATATAAATTGAACTTGAATATTAAATCACATGTTATGTAATATATTTAAAAAAATTTCGTCCAAATTTCTCAATAGATTATCCATCATAAATTTTATTATCATATATAAATTATCTAATTTCATAATAATATATATACTTAACAATCAAAATTCAAATAAAAACCCATCAAATAAAACTATAATCAGAATTTTGAATAATAGATACAAAACCCAGTTGGAGAAATCTTCAGATTGAAACCATGGGATTCTGGGTGAGGTCTACACATAACATAAACTTAATCAACAAGGTGAATGGTGAATATATGCTTCAACTAATCTTCAAGGGAGCTCATAAAAAATTCACCAACAAAATTTCTATTAGGTAGGATGGTTCCCAAATGATTTATTGGAATAGTGTCTTTAGAACCCATGTTGGGAATCTAATATTATGGATAGAAAGAAAAAGGTAATAAATATAGGAATTTAGTTATATTATCCATAATTAAATTTATTAACCTCTCCCTAAAAAATATATTGAATTGGGGATTAAGTGAAGAAGGGGGAAAGAGATTTCTACTCCACCTTTTCTCCAACGACCCAAAATATGGAATCATTTAATGGGTTTTACCTTATTGAGGTGATAAAATACTATCATACACTACATAAAATCCCTACTAGTTTCGTTATAACACAACTATAGTGCGGTGATTTATCATTCCTCTATGAATAGGGATAACAACCATCTTCCAATCCCTATGGTAGAATAAACCCTCTAGTTTTTATTAGGATTCACCCCAGCGGATCTAATACATAAGGTTTGATATGTCTTGGGGTGGAATCCCCCACTCTCACCTTATAATGCCTGACCCCACAATATAAAATACCTTATGAAGGAATCCATTATGGTGTTTCATCCATTGTTATGTCCCAACTACCTCCGAGATGAAGGGTCAATAGATTTTCCAAGACCATTCCATGTGTGACACCTCCTAAGCCACAATATAATTACTTTTTATACAAATGGTAGTTTAGTAATTAATCACCCAAATAATTATCTAAATTTATCTATATAACCATATTTACCAACCAGATATCCAAACATATCCAATAAACCCTTCTAGGGATGTTCTACTTCTTATATGACTACTCAGATCCATAATTCTTGAAATGACCCCTTCTCTATGATAAGAAATAAAATATTCTAAAAAAGCCCTTAGAATATAATGGCCATTAGAAAAATATATCTAATTAAATATTGAACTATCCATGAATTTAAAATCCTATATATTTACATCCCTCATTGTGTGGGTTTTAGTTATACCCAATTCTAAATTTAATGATCGTACTAATATTATATAGAAGACGATCCATATAATGATTTGTAGTCTATCAAATAAATAATGTTGATGGGAGAATATAATTCAATATAATATTTTTAATTATCCCTCTTGAGAAATAAATAGTGTAAAAAGAGAAGATACGACAACATGATTTGTATTACATCTATTTTATTCTAAATAAAAGATGTTGAAAAAATATGTTATCATGTATTATTTCTATTACTTGAGTTCTAATTTAAAATATGAACATACTATCTAATAGATGTTATGATATATATGATGAGAAAATGGTACTTCTATTATTTTAAAAAATATAATTTATATTTAGGTGGGATGGAAGTGATATTTTTAGAATTCCAATTCTATTAAAATATTAAATAATAATTCTATGATATGTGGTTTATATGGTATTTCATACAGTTCATCATATAAAAAATGATATAGACTCCCAAAAATCGTAAGATAATAATGTTTATTTCAACGATTATTTAATATTATTCACGTTTTTGAGAAATTAATTTAGGGAAATGTGAAATTTAGTTTACATTTAATGAAATATTGGAAAACGTATTTTATAATTGAGAGTTTAAAAAAATAATCCCCATTCATGGTGCTATCAAAATAATTTTATATGGAATATTAATTTATATTATATAATATAAGTTCTATGTTTAATTTTATCAATTTCAAAAAGATTCTAAATTTTCCTTTAATATTTTTATTATGAAGTTACAGATCATTCGTTATTTATTATTGATATTATTAATCGATATAATCATATATCAATTTCTATAATTGATTAATTTAACTTTAATGTGCATAGGAATGTTATATCATCATATCAAATATCTCTTGGAACATATTTTCATGATGTTTTTCGTATTTATTTTACTTTACTTGATAATGGGTCAACAATAACTCAAAAAGGAATGAAGAACATTATGAATTGTGGTAAGATTATTAATATTAAAATGATCTCATTTTTCAAAAAAGCATGAAAAGTCAATGGGGTTATAAAAATGTGATTCGGGATAAATTTGAGAACATTTTTAAAGGAATATACAAGATGAAAGATTCCAAACAAACAAATTTGAGGTTAATGTATAAAATTATTAATATTATATTTATTAATTTATTCATATATCATTTAATAGAATCAATGATATTGTGAGAAATACTAGAGGATTTGAAGAAACATATAATAAATCTATTTATTTAAAGGTGTTTTGGGAATATTTGATATAAATTATTTAAAAAATTAATTCATTGAAAGGTTGGGAGTTGAATAAAATAGTTCATGACAATTTACATAGCATTATAATAATTTATGATATATGAATGGTTTTTATTTATAATAATAAATAGTCAAGGTAATAAATATTGTTTTAAAAACATATGAGGACATGAACCGCCCATTGGGTGTTGTTAATTTAAATAGGGGTTTAATTATTAGAATTTATAATTAGACTAATAACACTCTAAAATGTTCGCGCTGTTTTATAACTTAATACTAAGTTTTAACCTACAATGATAAGGATACAATGAATGAAATCAATAGTTCTAGAGATCATATAAAAATTATAGCTGTTTAAATCAATGAAATAAAACAACCACATAATAATAATTAATTTATTATGGCATACCTCTCATAGTAAATCCAAGATTAAGATATGAAATGGTTGAAAAATCAATAAATAATCTTGTTTTGTAATAATTTGGATTAGGAGAGTCCATGGTTTTGGAATTCAGCCTCTTTTTAGATGACAATCATATTTATGATCATGTACATTAATTAATTAATGATATATATTTTCTAAGACAATATTTAAACATAATAAATCTTACTAATTTTGGGGACATTCATTAATTAAAATATTATGTTAATGATTTATTATTCATTTCATCACAAACAGACAAGTTTATTCATGAATAATAAATAAAATTTATTTAAGAAAATGTGAGTTAAAAAACCAAACATGGTCTGTTTGTTGAAAAATAATTTTACTAAATAAATAGACCATTAATACTCATAATATCGATGATAAAACTACCCCTCATACTAATCATATGAGAGCACAGAAAAAAAAAGAAAAATTAATATCTTGAGTATTCAAAAAAGTATAAACTCTGGTTATGTTCTCCTCTAACCAACGAATAATCCTTTTGGAGAAAGAGTGAATGATATTTAAAACTAATAATCATACATTTCTATCTCATAAATATTATATATCAATCCTATAATATTTGAAGGATAAATAATTTGAAATTATCTATAAAATCTCTTTTTTCACAACAGTTTAGCTCCCTCTGAAATATATATATCGATTTTAACATAATGATGTTAGAATAGTGGGTTTATATAACTATTGATGATTTAACTGTAATTATTTATGTGTTTGTTTCATTTGACAGCTATAATAAATCCCTCTTTTACACACTTTTTATCATATACACATGTAATTAGTTATTCCCTCAAACAGTTTCCATGTACTCTCATGCTATAATAACTATTCCATCACGATACATTGTCGTAAGAACACTTGCACTTTAAAATAACTCATCTAACTCAATGAGTGCATCCTCGTTATTTTTAATAATATATTTATATAACATCATTCTTGAAAAACCAATGATGTTACAACACAACACCATTACAAATGCTTTATCACTTTTAATCTAATTAGGTCATCATGAATAAAGGTTGTATATTATTACATAGAAGGAAATTTATCATTGTATGCATATAGTCTATTCAATAATTTCCTATAAATTAAAAAACTACATGTATTATAAATAAAATTCATTTTATTATTATATTGGTTTATATTACACTTATGAATCTAGTTGTGTTTTTTTATATAGCCATTAAAAATATTCCTTCAATATTATAAACCATTTCAACTCATTCCCCTTAATGAAAATTTAATCTAATATTAGACATCAAACTCATTTACTGATTCTTAGGTAACAATTTCTATTTATATAAAACCTTTTCAAAACCATATGAATTACCGAACCATTTCAAATCCACATTCTTTATTTCTTCCAATCCAAAATTCAAATGCATTCAGGGACCTTCCTTAGTGAATATTTTGTATCAGTGCATTTATATGATTTATTCTAACATAGTGAGGCTTCTGTATGAAATTTTCTTATATTTTCCTCAAATATCTTCAAATTAGAATTTCATTTATTCCTTACATTAATCAGTTGAAATAATAACTAAATGGGGAGAAATAACTATAGAAGAATGAAATTACTATAATAAAGAATTATCACATTATTAAACACTTATTATACTCAATAAAAAATTCACTACCTCATTTTAATGAATTTTAATCTTAAATATGTATTAAAATAAGGTAAATTAAATTAAATAATTTCTACTGAAAAATAAATTTTTTATCATTACATAAAAAACCCTTTAAATTCATAACTTTTCATGAAATCCATTCATCCAATGTTTTTTAATTATCTTTTTGAAATTTTTATATATTAATTAACGTTAATTTACACATTGAATATATTATAAATATTGATAACCATTTGTTATCAACCATAATAGAAAATCTTTTCTCTTATTATTCAATAAACATTTTACTATAGATATTCTCAATCATTTAATCCACTATTCTCATCAATGGTTGAAGAAAACTCTTATTTAATATTATTATAATACCATTAGTAAACACTTTTTTCATCAAAATATTTATTTGACAAATAAATATAGAAATAAAATTTCTTACCAATATATCAAAAATATCATTCTCTAAATTTCACAATAATAAAGTCCCTTCATATATTAAAAATAGCCTTATAGGAATAAGCTATTTTTTCCATTCATCCATCTCAAAAATAATAATTTACATTAAAAATTATAATTTATTCACCTTAACAACGACACATACAAAACTATTATCAATGTATCAATTTTTCATCCAATAAATTATGGGAAAATGCACTAGTCATTATCTCCTCCAAAACTAAGAGATTTATTATTGAGTATTTCATGATTTTTACATTCACACCAAAATCACAAAATTATTTTCTAATATCATATGATCAAATATTATTAATAATTGTAAAACTACCTAGATATATTTTCTCTTCGATTGAATCCATGTAAACGGGAGTTTTCATTTACCCTTGAGTGGTAGTATGCCAATTTTATCATGTTTTTTAAAACATACACTTTCATTGAATTATATAATTTGAGCATATTATATTAGGGATATACAATTTGAATGTTGATAAGATGATTCCGAAATATGAAAATAAATTTTATTATTTATCTTTGATATTATCTTCATTAATATTTCCTAATGATTGTAATGATGGTTTATAAGGTAGTTAGAGTCTATATCTTACTTCTTTTCTATTTATTTTAATTTATATTCCCTAGTTCTTCCTCTTTTGTTTCAATCTATACATTGTTCTATTTTTTTACACTATATATTTTTTCAATCACCTCAATGGGTATTCCACACCTCATAGTGATAGCATTCATTTTATATAAAATTTCACTATTATGTCATGCCAAATGTCCCATCCTCATATCTCCTCGAGGTAATTCATTATTTTCCCAACATGGAATTATATATATCTAATAGAACCCTTTTTATATTTGGAATACACTATCAAATCATTGATGGTATCCCATATTCATTCAATTTATATCAAAATTCATTCCTCCATAATGTATATTTATTATTTATGTGATTTTGATTATTTTTTATTGGATGCCAAATGTTGTTTATTGAAATCCTTGGTTTCATTATAGATTCATTTGATAAATTTTTTTCAATTAAAATAATTATAATTTATATCCTTGATGTACGTATGAAATCCCTTTAGTGTGAAAAATATAATTATTTCTATGATATTTGAGATATCAATATATAATCCATTAGTTTTCATATTGTGTAATCCTTGTAGTTATCAAATATCAGCAAAAGAGCATAGAAAACTATTTATAGAAATGTTTTCCAATAAAGTAAATCATTATTTAAAAGGAATCATTATTATGTTTCTTGCAACAATAACCTTTATGATTGACATATTACCAAGTGAAAATACACTGTAAAATGATTCCATAAATATATATGTCTCATTACTATAATAGAGAAACATTTTTAAAATCTCTTTAATACAATCTCGTATAATATCAAGTGGTTGTGATTAATTTTTATTAGAAATTTGTAATTTTTAATCATTGATTCATTATTATTTTTTGCGGATAAAATCATTATAAAAGGTGTATTTTCATTTCATCCCATGTAGTAATGGAAATTTGTTTCATGCTTTATATTCAATCTTTATATTTTAATAGACTACAATTGTTAAAATATCTATCCTTACCATTAATCGGATAAATTATTACATTAAAAATTATCCTAATGTTTAATATAAAATCCAAAGATTTTGTTTTGAAATTAATGTGGTGGATGATAAATTAATGTTAACTTGTAAACATTTTTATGATAGTTATCTTTATCTTTTGTTGTTTTATAAAACTACAGGAAATATAAATCATAGTTTTCCCTACAAACATTATTGTAATAAAGAATCCGTCAATGTTTAATTCCATGGGATCCCTTGTTAACAAATATGATTTTCCCAATGAAAATAGTCAGTAAGGATATTATTATTAACCTTGTTATTTTGTCAACAATTTTTCCATCTCAAGATCAATATTGATGTGTTTTATTATTGATTCAATAGTCTCTTATTGAGGAACAAGTAATGTATTATAATAATATCACAATAGGAAAACACAAAGAACATCAAAATAAAAAAAGGAAAAGGGAAAAGGGAAAACATGTTCTAATCATTTAAACATTTGTTTCCACTATTTTCCATCTATATGGGAATAGTACAAAAATCATTTACTCTATTTAAGGAATCCTTATAAATAAAAAGGTATCGTGTATAAAATTATTAGTTATTCATCCCTCAAAATAAAACAATATTGTTATATTATGGATAATATCTAAAACAAATGACTCATAATCTTCAAGAAGATACTATAAATAATTAAATTAAGTATCATAGTGTTTCTTTTAAAAAATATACAAAATTTACACAATCTAAATTTCTAGGATACTATTTTTGATTTATTATATTTAGAAATTGTTAATCATAATTGTCGTCCCATATTCCATTAAAAAAGTACAAGAAAAGATAAAAACTAAGGTGTGATCATCCCATTCAGATATAAAATAAAATTCTTAAATAAAACCAACATTATATACATAGAATAGATGTAATTATATTGAATATTTATTTCGAAAATATCATTAGATTATAAATTTTATTAATTAGTCTTTGAAACGTTTATGTGATAAATTGAAGCAGTATTATAAAGTAAAATATTTTGATAATATGAAAAGGAATGGAAAATTCTTGTTTTGTGGATGTTTTATTGAAGTATAACAAATTGGATATGTGATGAATTATGGATCAAGATTTTATTCTATTAATAATTTTGATACAAATAATTTGATTATTTTTTAACATCATGGTTGAATTGAAATCACTTTTGGAAATCAAATCTTGATATTAATTAAAAGATTTTCAATAATTAATATTGAAGACTAATAACTTGAATTGGTAAAAATTATTTACTGGGGTAAATCATAATTAATAATAATTTATATAATTATATTAAAATGGAAATTATGTAATTTAAAAATGGAAATTATTTTTGTATTATTATCATGAAATATAGATTATTACTTATTTATGGTTGAATATGTAGTGAATATTTATAGGAAATAAGAAATTAAAAAAAAGATATTTTCTCAATGATATGATGTAGAACCAATTAGGGAGTATAATAATTTATAATAATTGGAATAGGTAAATGATAAAGATAAATTTATGTATGTTTATAAGAAATATACAATTATTGATGATTGATAGGGAATTTACATGTAAACAATATTAGAAAATGTAAAATGGTATAATGAATCCCTAAATTAATTAAGATTTGTTATAGAAACACAATAGAATTAATTAATTCTTATTTATATAGACGTAAGAAATATTGAATGTCTTTTGAAGAGAATCATTATGGAGAAAATTAATGGAAGAAAGACAAAACCCCAATCTATAAGAACAACTTAGAGGGGAATGTATGTAATTAAATGTAAAGCAATAAAACTAATCAAACATATCAATTTATTTTATATTTTCCCCAATAATGAAGTTGATTAAAATATTAAATTTGATATTAATTTTTATATACCTCAAAAGATAACTAATTTCTAAAATTTAATCATTGAAAACTTCAGAAGGACTCCATCTCAATTAAGGGAAAGATATAACCTCCATCGAGAAGGTTCTTGAATAGATAATCATGATGTTGCTCCCAATATTTCCTGATTTATCTATAATTTCCTTGAAAAGGTCCATTAACTCTAAAAAATTGAAATCCTATATTGAATAGGGAAAACACATTAGTTTTGAATATTTCATTTTTTTGAAAATGAAAGAATTATTTTATTCCAAAATTATGATATTTGTATTGTAAACGAATAAAATAAATTGAAAATTCGAACACATTTTTCCTCTAACATAATATAATATTAAATCATTTTATTTAGAATAATCCTAAATATCATAATAATTAATGGAATATATTTAGATAAATGAAATCCCATATTGTTCCCTATTAAAAAAATGATGTATTATAAAAAATCGGGACGTAACACAAACCATAATGTAGTTAATTTCACCATGTAATGGATTAATATTAACTTAATATATCCAACATTATCCCACTTACTATATAGAATCACTAAACTTATTCAAACATAATTTATATATATCTATATATAGTCCTTTAGATATGATTACCTTCAAATAACCCATGATGATTGTACATACACATTATAGAAATATTATTCATTATTCCAAGGAATATGGTGTGACCCAATATGAAATTAAATTATCAATATAAAAATATCATTCACTTAATAAGTCACTATATAAAATAATTTTACTTTATATATACATTGTTCCAATTAAAGAAGCAATGGGTTCGAATGTAATATTGATCTAACAAACATATACCTCTATACAAAATCTTTTTCCCAATGTTGTATCACCATAGATCAAATGTACAGTTCTATAATAATTTTTTCCTACGTACAAAAATAAAATTATACATAGATCATCCTAGTCTAACATTTTTTATATCATGTATTATTGGATAATTAAGATATAATGAATATATAGATTTAATACGTTACATGTTATTCATTCCAATATATAATAATGTAAGATTTTTACTAATTTAGAATGGTCAAGGTTTTCTATAGAACAATTCATATGCTAGACTATATGTGTTGATCTTTATATTAAGGATAATATCTGATCATTTGTAAACTCAATAGACGATATGATTGAAAATATAACCATTAAAACCATAGTCAGTTAATCGTATAGTATAGAGTATCAATGTCTTCAATGTTTGAAGGCCTATATGCTATGAAAAATTTTAACTATATGTAATGGGGATTCATATAAATCGTACTACTCTATATATATCAATGAATGAAATACATTCCATGGGACATATTTTTGTGGAAAACTATTCATTATATGATTTTTAATTATTGATGCATGATTCATTTCAATAGAATATAAATTATTATACTCCGGTGAATTCAAACTCATATTTCATATCCTAAAAATTATTCTTAGAATAAAATATCTAAATGTACCCTTATTTGGTTTTTGGGTTGTATCTTATGTTCTTCCCCAACCATAATTTTGTAAATGGAATCTTATTACGGATTCCTACATGACCATAAAAATTCCATGTATCACCTTGTCACACTTTATAGGTACTCATATGTTCATGATATGTTTATCATCATTGTTCTTGTTTGTTCTTGGGCTTCTCCGGGTTGTAGGGCATTTTCTAGGGAAAATGTCCAAATACTTAGGGATATATGTTCGTTTGAATTAACATAGTCTTAAACAATGGAAAACCAACATTTGCTATGTGTTATTTTTGACGGGAAAGAGTCATGTTGAAAATAGTTCTTCCGGAAGGACACATTGTGACGAACCCCACTTCTCATTGCAATTAGTTAGTTATTTGTAATGGGAATAGGGTATGATGTCCAAATTGGTTTGGAAGGCACTACGCGCCAAACCGCATGAATGTAATTTTCGACAGATGATTTTCACCTATCAAAAATATCCTTACAGGGAGTTTTTGTATTTGCGACGAGATTTATCACTTGTCGAAAAATTATATGTCGATAGGTTTGGATTTTATACAGGACCCGTAACAAATACGCTCATCTCAAATAATCAAACCTATATATTTTCCATCAATTTTTTCCTTCGAATCTCTCTAAACTTCCCTGTCTCTCTGAAATCTCATATTTCTCGCTATTTATTTTTCTAATGTTTAAAATTTCATATCTGAGGAATTATAAAGCCTTACAGCATACAAAAAAATCATTTTTAAGGAATTTAGTTATTTCTTCTATTTCATAGTTAATTCATTTAATTTTATGTTAGTTGTAATTATTTTGAATTAACAAAAATTAAATTAAATTAGAATTAGATTGTTTTATATTGTATTATTTATTTGTATAATTATTTTATTTCATTAGTAATAAATAGTAATAATTATGTATACTTTTTAATAATTGGTAATAATTAGTTATAAATAGTAACAAATAGTAATAATTAGTTAAAATTAATAATAAACATGGATAATTAGTAATAATTAGTTATAAATAGGAATAAATACGAATAATTACTAATAATTTGTAATAATTGGTAATAATTAGTAGTAATTAGTATTAAATATATATAATTTGTAATAATTACTGTTAAATATGTATAATTAATAATAATAAGTAATAAGTATGTATAATTAATAAAAAATAGGTATAATTAGTTATAAATTGATATAATTAGTAATAATTTGTAATATATATATATATCTGTGTGTGTGTGTGTGTGTGTTATAGTACAAACTAAATAGGTTCAATTAGTTACAAATAGTAACATATAGTTATAATTAGTTATAATTACTAATAAATATGGTTAATTAGTAATAATTACATATAATTATAATTAAATATGTATAATTAGTAAAAATTTGTAAAAATTAGTAATAATTGGTAATGATTGTTATTAATTATGTATAATTAATAATAATTATTAAAAAATAAGTATATTTTGTAATAAATATATATAATTTTTAATAATTATTAAAAATTATTTGTAAATAAAAAATAAATAGATATATAAAAATATGTAATAAATATGTTAAATTTGTAATAAAAATGTACAATTATTGTTAAATATGTATAATTAGTTTTAATTAGGTTTAATTAGTAATAATTAGAGACAATTAGTAATAAATATATATAATTTGAATAGTTTGGTATAAGTACTAATGATTAGGTACAATTAATAAGTAATAATTAGTAATAATTTGTAATAATTAGTTATACTTAAGTATAATTTGAAGTAATTAGTTATAGTTAATAATAATTAGTAATAATTATTAATAATTAGATATAATTTGTAATAATTAGTTATAAATCAGTATAATTACTAATAATTATGTATTATTTGTTTTAATATTTAATAATTAGGTATAAGTCGTAATAGTTATCAATATTTAGTAATAATTAGTAGTAAATTTGTATATTTAGTAATCAGTAGTAATTAGTAATAAATAGGTATTAAGAGTAATAATTTGTAAAAATTAGTAACAAATAGTTAAAATTAGTAATAATTAGTAATAAATAATTATAATTAGTACTAATTATTAATAATTATGTATAATTAGTAATAATATTTTATAATTAGTAATAATTTTTAATAATTAGGTATAATTTTTATTAATTTCCAATAATTAGTAAATATTTGTAATAAATATGTACATATAGTTATAGGTAGTAATTAATTGGTATAATAAATAATTATTAGAATTAAATAGGTATAATTTCTTATAATTGGTAATAGTTAGTTATAAATAGAATTAATTAGTAATAAATAATTATAATTAGAAACAAATAGTATTAATTTGGTATAAATAGTATGAAACAGTAATAAATATGTATATTTAGTAATAAATAGTTATAAATATATATCAATAGGAATAATTATTAATAAATACGTACAATTGGTAATAATTGGAAATAAACAGATATATTAGTAATAATTGGTAAAAGATAGGTATAATTATTAATAATTAGAAATAATTTCTTATAATTATGTATAATTAGTTATAATTAGGTATAGCTAGTAATAATTATTAATACATAGTAACAAATTTTTAAAATTATTAATAAATAGCTATTATTAGTAATAAATATTATTAAATAGGTATAATTATTAATAATTTGTAATAAATAGTTATAGTTAGTGATAAATAGTAACAATTTGTAATAATTATTCAATAAATATGTATTATTAGTAGAAATTATTAAAAAATTGTGTAGTTTGTAATAATTTGTAACAATTGGTAATAATATGTAATAATTATTTAAAATATTCAATAAATAGTTATAATTACTAATAAATAGTAATAAATATGTCTAATTAGTAATAAATAATTATAATTAAAAATAATTAGTAATAATTAGTTATAAAAATGTATAATTTGTAATAATTATAAATAATTAGATATAATTAGTAATACATATGTATAATGAGTAAACATTTGTAAAAATTATTAATAAATAGTCATAATTAGTAATAATTTGTAATAAAACTTATAATTAGTAATAATTAGTAATAATTTTCTAACATTATTAATAATTACTAAAAATAGTTATAATTAGAAATCATTAGTAAAAACAAGTATAATAGTAATAATTAGTAAAAAATAGGTATATGTAGTAATAAATTATAATAAAAACAAATTTGATTTAATTACCATTAATTTGGAACAATTAGTTGTAAAAAGTGGTAATTAGTAATAAATATTAATAAATACAAATAAAATTTTATAAGTAGTGGTAATTAGTAAAAAAATAGAGATAATTAGTAATACATATACATAATTAATAATTTTTTCATTTCATTGGATCTTGTGTTTCTTATATCAATTTAATAATACTAACTAAATATTTTATTTTTAATTTGAGATATATAGAACACGATTGTCACCAATATTCATTATTAGATTATCATTCTTGTTAAATCAGTATAGTATTCCAAACAGTTCTAGTTCAAATCCTGTTTATATTGAGGGTGTTGAAACATTCTTTTCTTTTCTATCACCAAAAACAGAATTTGTTTCAGATGGGATAGTTAAGTGTCTATATAAATAATGTGTTCTCAGTGCGTCCAAAACAATTAAATTGATAGGGATTCATCTATTACATTTAGGTTTCTAAATAGAATAAGTTTAGTGGTACCAACATGGTAAACATAGTTTCAGATAAAATACAGATAATTTGGTTCTGGATCCATCACGATTTCAAAATTTTGTACATGATGTTGTAGGTCTGTCATTTCATCAAATTAAAACTCAGGATGACATTGATTTAACTCCGGAATTAGAACCTTATAAATTTTAGTTGTAGTTGATGAATGATGAGGATTATTTACAACCTGTTTGGTAAATAAGAAAATTTGAAGAGGATGAAATCCTTATGTCTATTAAATCAGATAATGGAATTTCAAATTGATAGTTTAATCAGATATTCTATTTTATTAATGCACAGTTACATAATGGCCTTTTTTCCATATAAATTTCTATTATTGAAAAAAGAAGGTTCAAAATTTGGGTCCTAATTATCATAAGATTCATAAAATTTAAAATAATTGAATCTTATATTATAGTGAATATGAGTTGATGGATTGTAGTCCCACAGGTGGAAAATCAAGGTTTAAGGAGGCTGAAATAGAAATGTCTAGATTGATTTCTATAAATATGTTGAGGTATTTTCCACATACACATAGATTGTAATTTAAATTTATTTCATAGAACACAACAACATTGATTCCATGGAACAAAAAAAATATTTCAACCTATTAAATAATAAATAATCCCTCTATAGATGATTAATGGAATACTTTTGTCCATGTACATCTATATGATGCTACCTAATCCGAAATTGTGTTATTGGTTCATTATATTAGTGGTTTTTTTCTATTTTGTTCATACTGTAGACAGTATTCTTGTTGGCACATATTTATATATTTAAACTGTTTTCCTCCTCCAATATTAATGAAGGATACATATATCTTTTTGAAATTATTAATTTCAAGACATCTAAAAAAATTGATGTTTAGTTGAATCCATTTATTCAGGAAATATATTCATTTTGGGTTAATGGGGTCACTACATATGATGTTACTGTGAAAAAAAAATTTAAACATAATGTTGTGTTGATTTGGACAATTGGTGACTTTCACGTATATGGACTGTTATCGTACTAGAGTACACATGGTCCAATATCATGTCTTTACTGTATGATAGAAAAGAAATTGTTTATGCTCAATAATAGATGAAAAGCTTTTTTCCAACATTCATCATTTATTTAATCCAAACAATCATCCTTGTTCATGGGAACAAATATCATTTCTGGAATGGATCAATTGAATGAGATGAACCTCCAAAAGAGGTATCAGGTATGAAGTAAGAAATTAATTTCCTCTTCGTTTCCTCAAATTATTTTTGGACGAAATATAATTGAAAATAAAATTGATTTCCTTTTGAAAGAACACAGTTGGATAAAATAGAGCATTTTTTGGGATTTACCATATTGGTCTGATGGGTCATTATGTCACATGATAGATGTTATAACCATTAAGAATAACTATTTTTATATTATATTTTATAATGTATTTATACACTAGGTAAAACCAAATATAATTTAATGGAACAACTTGATCTTGCACAAAATTTAGACTACCTGAAGTTGAACTATTTAATTATTTCAAATCATATATGTTAATAAATCCAAAAGTTGGTTATAAAAATTATATGGAAGATAAGTTATTATTTTATCTTTGTATTGTGGATTTGAGACTTCCATGTGGTTATTTTTCCCATTTGGGAATTTTTTTTTAAAATATACATATTACATGATTAAAAAGGGTGACTAAAATGTTATAAAGGTAGAACTTTTTTCAATTAGATTGAGAGGATTCTTGAATTCTATGATTTGGGATTCTCTAAAAAATAGATAATATTATTTTGGGAAATTTGTGCAGTGGAAATAGACTATAATTCACAAAAAAATACATGAATATATTGTTTTTCTTTTATGTAAATTTTGAAAAAAAATTATCTCGTAAGATTTCCTTAAATAAATAGAATATTTGGTAATATATTATCCACAAATTAAAATATGTGGATGTAAAATAAAATTCCAATGGTTTCACTCATTTGAGATATTCATGTTGAAGTTGAACAAAAATTACATAATAAAGAATCAGTTGAAGGACCAATTATAGAAGATTATTTTCAAGAGGGAATTTATTTTTTATTCTCTCATTATTTTATATATAAACATCCCTCAAATCAAAACTAAATGGTCCATAATAGGAGAAATGTTAACGATGAAATGAAAAATCAATTATCAATTTGTAATCATCTAGAATATGGCTTTAGTGGATTTAATGAATTAAGTATTTCAGATGATGACAATCATATTGCTAATACATATGTTCTCCTAAACTATGAATTAATTACACCATTTTTAATATGATTAATCCTATCAATTATTCTATAATAGTTGTTATAGAAAATTAATTATATTTTATTTTTAGTTTATTAGATAATCATATCACAAAATAGTGTCCACAAATTACAGCATCTGCTCTAAAATAACGTCAGAAAAATAATTTTTCACACTTGTTTGAAAATCTTGTAATATAAATTATTTATGGTTTAACATATAAAATCATGTTTTTTATTGAAAGGGAATTCCCTTGTGTGGCATTTTCGAACCCTCCACACAAGGAAACCCCCCTTGTGTGGCCTTTACATAAAGATCTTTAAAAGTCAGTGGTAGGATGCTGAGAGAGGCTTGTATGTTTATGAAAGCCATATAATCATTGATAGTAAATATAAAATTTTTCTTATTATAAATGATCCATTTTCATTGGATCATCAGGAACATCAATTTTTTATCCAATTACTATTCCACTTTAAATGATCTGGGTCATTTTTAGAGCAATAATAAAAATTATTTTGAAGGAAGATCAGTTTCTTCATAGTGAATGTGGTTATGATGAAGTGTAAGGAATTGAAAATTTTCTATATAGTACTCCAAATACAATTTTTTCGTGAAGAAACATGAATATAGATGAAGACATCCCATAGTTAAGGTTTGATGCTAAAGATGTTGTTAATGATGTAACAAATGTGTTTAAAATGAATATAAATGATGAGACTGAAACTCAGATGGAAATTGAAGATGCAGAGGAGGAATATGATGATATTGAAACCGTTAGATATGAAGTTGATGATCCAGATGAATATTTACTAAATTAAATTCCATTTGTAATAATATATAATATATATCAATATATAATACTTGTTTGTAACTATTTTTAACAACCATAATTTCATGTTTCATATGGACTCAGATCTGTTTTATGAGTTTAAGGAGGGTGGTCAATCTGATGATGAGTAGGATGTTGGATCATCTGACCCTCAGAATACTGAAAATTCATGTAGGACATGAATTGGGAATGCGCTTGATTGATTGTTGATTTTTGACCCTATCCTCGAGCGACTTTTCTATCTTGCCTTCGATTCATGCATGTATAGGTTTGATTACTGGATTATTTCAATATGTTTTCATTAATTATCATTAAATTTCGGATATACTAATTCATTGATAATTTATTCTTTTTTTTCACAGCTGTTCACAAATATCTATGGGACATGGGAATACTATATTGATTAATTATTTTTTATGGAGCATGGGTCATAAGTGATCAGATTCTTTTTGACGTTCAATACTGAATGTTGAATCATTGGATGGTTTGTAAATAAATAATATTTATTTTGAAATTTATCAAATTATCTACTTGATATTATAAATTATATTTTGTGTTAATGGTATCCCATCAAATAATCATGGATGACACTATCTAATAGCCATTGGAGAGGGGTTATGTGGGTGTTTTGTTGTTAGTTTTTTCACAATTTGATATGGGATGATATGAGTAAAGGATGAGTGAAAGAGTTTAATGTGTTTTATTGTACCCAGTAAACTAATTACATTTCACTTCAGATTTGGGATGGATTATGTTTACACTGCATGGATGGTCCTTTTCAAATGGGATCATACATTTTTTTGGAGATATAATGTGGCACATCAAGCCAGTATTCACATATTTAGTAAAAATAGAGAACATATCATAACTTTTTTTAATTAATTAATAATGGCTTTAAATGTAAACTATTTATTTCATATTCATATTGTTAGTTGAACAACCCGATGTTATGAAGTATGGAATTTATAGGAGGATGTATAGTGATCTTGTCTCTGGAGAGATTAGAGGTGATCACTAATATCTGATTGTAGTCCGTGCAACTTCTTTTTGAATTTTAAAATTTAATATAATAAAAAAATTTAACTTTTTTTATAAATATCACTTAATAGAGTCATATGATGTCAGGACATCTCAAATTTAGACTATGATTTCGTTTGAGATGAAGGATTAGACATTTGTCCACCTATTTGAAGAGGCAATATGGATGCAGGGATCCCATTATGCCTTCGAGAAAGGCCGAGTTGTTGGTATTAGATCTCAATTGAAACATGTATGTTATTATGGGATTGATGCGATGTTGTCGTGATGCAAGAGAGGATCTTATAGAGAGATATCATAATTTGATGCACATTATCAAGAGCAGTTAAAAGCATAGGGTGAGATTAGGGAGTGTATGCATAGGGAGCAGGAGGAGGGTCGTCGATAGCAGTAGGAGATGCATCGATGGTAGCAGTAATAGTATGAGAAGACGAAGGAGTACATGCATAATTTGAATCATTGTTTAGGGAAGGAGTTCCCTCCAATATCTACTCCTACTCCTCTAAAAGACACAAATTGATCTATTTATATTTTATGATAATATATGTGAGCATGATTTTTTTGTAATACTATATATTTACATTTCTACCATGTGTATTTTTATAATGTTATGGATATTGTGGTTTTATTATTTGTTTTTAATTTTTTATTATTTTATAACATTATTATTTATTATTTTATTATTTTACTTAATATTAATTTTTTTTTTATATTTTATTAAAATTATAATTTAATATATTGTTATTATAATATTATTAAGATTTGTTAATTTTTTTTGAATATTGGGGTTTTTATTATTATTCCATTTTTTATGTTTTGTTGTTACTTATTTCTTATTAATATTAATTTTATTAATATTAATTTATTAATATTATTAATCGAATTATTAATATTATTAGTTTTATTAATAAAATATTATTATTTATTATAAAATTGTACTATTATTATTTAAATATTTTTATAATTTAAAATAATATCACATTAAATTTTCACTATTATCATTTTTTAACATTATTTTGTCATTACAATTCTTATTATTTAATATTCTTTTATTATTAATAATAAATATTTTTTATATTTTATTAATATTAAATTTTAATTTTATTTAATGTTTTGTGTGATGAGCCCATTGCAAATATATACTTACGAAAAAACCCCTTCAAAAGGTTTTTTAAATAACCAATGAAAAATTGCAGAAACTAGATATTTTCTGATCAAAAATAATATTTTTGGAGATGACCCATCCTAAAAATACTATTTGAGATGAAATTTTATCTCACAGTTCATTTGGTGTGGGATCCCATCATAATTGATAAATCTCAAATAGCTAAATTTTTAATACTGTTAGTATAAATTTATTAATATCTTTGAGGGTTTCTCAGCATGTTTATAGAATGTTTCAGGTTTTTTGGGGTATTTTTATTGATAATTTTTCTCTTTGTGGTTTATTAATAGACTACACACTGTGTAAATAAATACCATATTGTGTAGTGGTCCCAAGATAGATTTTGTGAATTAAGTTAATAGGGTAAATGTTTTTCCCAAATTATACAGGGTTCACGTTGTGTAATTGAATAAATGGTTTTTATGAATAGGATATGTGTTTTTGGTGATTTATGTCTTTTTATAATACATGATGTGTAATTGGATTACATGATGAGTAAATTTGGAGATCATTGCTTCATCAAAGTAATCTATTTGATGATAATTATTTATGGTTATTATTGTTCCCTTCATTGTGTAAGATTTACTCTACAATATTCTATTGTTTTGGTTATGGTTGTGGTTTTGGCTTCAGTTGTGTTCAGACCCATTATCAAATAGTGTTTTCTATCAATCCGTTTCAGTTTCTTATTGTTCATTATCTCTCTAAGGCTGATCTTGTGGTTTCCAATCATTTTGGTTGAAGGTGGATAGGTTTAAATTTTTTTATGGTATGTGTTCCAATACACTCGATGAATTTGATGAACATATTACCATTATTTAAAAATTCCATTGTATTGTTCAATATTTTTATGTGACAAATTTATTGAAATGATTTCTTGTAATGATAAACATTTTTGAAGGATTTCTTTCTATGAAAATAGATTTACATGATTTATGATGTGGTTGTCAAACCTCAATGTGGATTGCCTTGGATTTAAAAATATTTTCTGAAATTGTGAGCATTGTTTATAAAATATATTTTACAATCATGAAACATTGGATACCTTTGGTACATTTTTAAATAGATATGTGTAGATGTATTTTATGTAGAACTACTAGGAGGTATCCGTTCGGATATCTATGGACATTTGATGGAGTCAATATAATACAGATTAAATGTTTTTCTTTTTATAAACTATTTAATTTCATGTATTTATTTTTCCCATATACTAGAGACCAAATGATAGTGTTCTAAATCATTTATTAATTATTATCACATGGATTGTTGATAAATGTTTTTAATATGTGGTTGTACCACATGTTATCACTTGATGATATTTTAGGGATATATGTTTAATTAATTACCTTATGATTCATTGATATTAGTTCATGTTTTGTCACATATTATTTTAATATTTTTTTGGGATAATATTAATGTATTTTATAATAATTGATGTTGTATTGATTTATAAATGGATATGGGATTTATGATTAGTGATTTATAGAACCGTATTCTTTTAAAATAAAAAGCATTTTACTTATTGATATTAAAATATATATATACTATATTGAAGAATCCTATTGGGTATTGTTCTCGAACACTAATTTTCCCTTTGGGTTTGTTATAGATTTTTTATTGTAGGATACAGGTAATGTGATAGGTATGTTGTATAATATTGTCCTCTAGTTTTTATATTTCCTTCATAAAAGGGTGGTATTTTGGTTACTATTGGTAACATGGATACTCGACATACATTCTAGTTTATATTTTTTTGGCCTTGAATGTATGGTATCTTATTGTATATCTTTTTTTTATCTGAACACTGGATGTATGCCTCGTTTTTTATATATTAGACAATTATTTCAATTGTTTTTTATATATTACCATGAAATGGTTTGATTGGGAGTATGGTTTGGATGAACCAAGTTAGTGTATTGTAATTTGGTATTAGAGGGATCCCAACCAGTTTTTTATTAACACTATCTTTGTTTTATCCTATGTATTGGGTACATAAGGGTCGGGACCACATGAATTCATATAGTATGTATAGAAAAGTGGAATGGATAACTCACTCCCAAGATTGATACTGTGATGTAATTAACAATTTTACAATGTTTGATAAATAATGCCTCTATGTCTAGCTCTTCTAAATCCATGAGAGGGAGTTGTGAGATATGATCCACCTGAGAATCCTATAGTGGACCCTTATTTGGTTTAAGAAGTTATCTAAAATAATAAAACTCTGTGTCATGTGGGTGTCAGAACACAGTATATGTGGTAGATCATGGATCAAAGGTCACTTGGAATTATCTACATATCTTCTTTGGTGACAAATGACAACATGAATATGAATAGTGTATTGATAAGATTTAATTTATATTTAACTTTTAAAGTAATCCTATATAATCTATGGTGGGTTCTTCCATGTACGTTATTGTGGGACAGGTAATGAGGAAGTGTGACTTTATTGTATAAGATAAGTTTCCCATGGAACATACATGGGCTTCTTATTAGAAAATATTTAATAAGATATTTTACTCTAAGAAATAATATATAGAAAAAAACCCAAAATTTTCATATATTTGATAAGGGAGAACTAATAATCACTAAAAAATATTTCAATTTTTCCAATGGGGTAATATCTATTAGTAAAATAGTATTTTATTTTGGTAAAATGGTTTACTGACATATATGTCCCTATAAATAAAAAATTGACAAAATCCATTTTGCTAAATAATATTGCAATGGATAAATAAGTTATTTAACATTATAATAATACCAAATGATAATATATATGTGGGTTAATGTGTTTAACAATAGGTTCTAATGTATTATTTTGGTAATAATATTGTCAATATATAATTTTTTTATAAATTACATTTTAATAAAAATTATATATTCTTATTTTTAATGAAATTTCAAAAATTATTTATTAATATATCATATTAGTAAACATATGAAAATTTTCACAACTATTAAAAAATTTATTACATTATTAATGAACATTAATACAAATAAAGGTCCCCAACATGATCCCCCAACATGATCCACCCCCACAATTCATGACATTCCAATAATCCAGTTCTGTTACCATTAACTAGCTAGGGAGTCATGTTCCAACACTCCAGGCTAGATCCAGCTTGCGATTCAACCCCATCACTCCATGCTAGCTCCATCAATATGTACTATCCAACGAGTCATCTCAATCACTCCATGCCAACTATAACCATGATTCGACTCCATCACTCCATTATAACCCCAATACTATGGAATATTCTTTCAATCATCTCCAACACATCATCCAAAAAAATTTCCCTTATAATGGATTCGTCGGTGTACCATTTCTCACCAGTTGTTGGAAGAATCTAATCATCCCCACTCATGCACATGTCCCCTTTCATGATCTTTTGGTTGAAAATAAGTCATCTCCAACCTAACAATGACATCAAGAAGATCCAAATAGTAATCATTTTGAATAATAAAATAGCATAAAACACAGTGAAATTTAATATTCTATTAAAAATTAATTAATAATATCATTAAATTTTAACTATTTCATAAAATATCAGACAAACAAAACAGATATAAAAAAATATGTTCATAATTTTTCTAATAATCTTATAATGAAAATAAGGAACTAAAAATAGAATGCCACAAACTAAAAAAGAGTACAGAATACATGGCTCAAGCAGATGGTGAACATAATGCATCATGTTATACATAAAAACCGCAGTTATGGCCTTATAGAGAATTATTCACACAAAAATAGTATTTTTCATACTATAAAAGTGAACAATAGAAACCATGAATAATGTCATTGGAATATAGTATGCAGCCTATAGTATTTAAAAACCTCAGTTCATGACTAAATAATTCATATATTGTGGACCTAGTTTGTGCAAGAGAATTCTCCATACTAAACGGGCTTCTGGAAATACAATGCTCATGACAGACAGAGAAAATCATTTGCATAATGTAGTATATAAAATCCTAGTACTTAAAATACTTGGATATTAATGTAAAATCACATGCATTCAATGTACCACATACAGATACATGTTTTATGTATAAATGTTGAATGAAAAATATAATCTAAGACTCATGTTGATGGAGAACTATGATACCTGAAAAATAAAGTCATACTATAATTTCATGATTATGCTGCTACGATCACTAAAAACATTCATAAATTATAGTACTATATTTTAAATAGGATAAATGAGTTATTTTATTACAAAATGGAGCTCGGAGATAATAGAAAACCTACACTGAGTTTCATGTTTTCCAAGACAGACTATGATAACAAGGCTTGACTACCATATAAATTCTACTATGAATATTACTAATTTTAGTCATATAGATATTTGAATATTTTTTATATGAATATAATTGTTTTTTGAAATAATAATATGTTGAATCATTGGATGAATTTTCATTCTTTACAGTATTGATTCATTATTATAAGAAAATAAGGAAGATTATATATTCAAAGAATCTAACTTGTAAATATTTTGAAAATGAAATCCAAATAGATGATGATTAAACCCAAATTGAATATATCCATTTTGATTGTAGGGGTGAGAAAAGAGTCAGTTTCTAAAAACCTATAAATAATTCTAAAAACAGAAATAACAATCCAATTATTTTTAAATAAATTACCGTAAATCATTAAAATCCAAAACTAAAATTTCCAAATACTAAATGAACTAATAGAATTTAGTTTTTTCTCAATAACCAAAATATCTATGAATAGAACTATATTTCCATTTGTTAAAAAATAAACGAAAAGTTCTAGTGTTTGACATTGCATTCCTCTTCTCCAAATGCATATCACCACTTACATTCCATATTCCCAACCAATAGCATTCCAAATGTCTGGTAATAGTACCAAAAAACCCTAAAATGTCCAATATCAAAACTAATATGGATTAAAACTCAAATAAAGAAATTAGTAATGAAATAACATGATTATTCAATATTGTATTTACAAATATATAAATATGATAAACCAATGATTAGACTTGATCACTCCATTATAACCCTAGTACAATGGAATATTCTTTTAATCATATCCAACACATCATCCAAAAAATATTTCCCTTATAATGGATTCGTCGCTGTCCCATTTCTCACTAGTGGTTGGAAGAAGCTAATCATCCCCACTCAGGCACATGTCCCCTTTCATGAACATTTGGTTGAAAATAGGTCACCTCAAACCTAACAATTACATCAAGAAGATCCAAAAAGTAATCATTTTGAATAATAAAATTATAGAAAACACAATGAAATATAATATTAAATTAAAAATTAATTAATAATATCATTAAATTTTACCTATTTCCTAAAATATCAGACATACAAAATAGAAATCAAAACAATATGTTCATCATTTTAATAATAATCATATAATGAAAATAAGGAACTAAAAACAGAATGCCACAAACTAAAAAAGAGAACAGAATACATGGCTCAAGCATATGGTGAACATAATGCATCTTGTTTTACATAAAAAAAGCAGTTATGGCCTTATAGAGAATTATTCACACGAAAAATATAATATTTCATAGTATAAAAGTGAACAATAGAAACCATGAATAATGTCATTGGAAAATAGTATGCAACCTATATTATTTAAATCCTCAGTTCAAGACTTAATAATTCATATAGTGAGGACCCAGTTTGTGCAAGAGAATTCTATATACTAAACGGGCTTCTAGAAATACGATGCTCATGACAGACAGATAAAATCATATGCATAATGTAGTATATAAAATCCTGGTACTTAAAATACTTGGATATTAATGTAAAATCACATGCATTCAATGTACCACATACAGATTCATGTTTTATGTATAAATGTTGAATGAAAAATAGAATCTAAGACTCATGTAGATGGATAACTATTATACCGAAAAACTAAAGTCATACTATAATTTCATGATTATTCTGCTACAATCATTAAAAACATTCATGAACTATAGTACTATATTTTAAATATTATAAATGAGTTATTTTATTACACAATGGAGCTCAGAGATAAAGGAAAACCTACACTCAATTTCATGTTTTCCAAGACGGACTATGATAACAAGTCTCGACTACCATATAAATTCTACTATGAATATTTCTAATTTTAGTCATATACATATTTGAATATTTTTAATATAAATATAATAGTTTTTCTAAATAATACTAATTTGAATCATTAGATGAATTTTCATTCTTTCCAGTATTGATTCATTACAATCAGAAAATGTGGAAGATTGTCTTTTCAAAGAATCTAGCTTGTAAATATTTTGAAATTAAAATCCATATAGATGATGATTAAACCCAAATTAGATATATCCATTGTGATAGTTGGGGTGAGATAACAGTCAGTTTCTAAAAACCTATAAATAATTCTAACAAAATGAAATAACAAACCAATTATTTTTTAATAAATTACCCTAATTCATTAAAATCCAAAACTAAAATTTCCAAATACCAAATGAACTGATAGAATTTAGTTTTTTCTCAATAACCAAAATATCTATGAATATAACTATATTTCTATTTGTTAAAAAATAAAATAAAAGTTCTAGTGTCTGACATTGCATTCAACCTCTCCAAATGCATACCACCACTTACATTCCATATTCCCAACCAATAGCATTACAAATGTCTGGTAATAGTACCAAAAAACCCTAAAATGTCCAATATCATAACTAATATGGATTAAAACTCAAATAATGAAATTCCTAATGAAATAACACGATTAGTCAATATTTTTTTTCACAAATCTACAAATATGATAAATATTCCCTTTCCAACATTTTATAACGACTAGACTCCAAATAAGAAAATACAAATGAATAAATCTTGATGGATCAATAATGATTTTACCAAATTACATATACCATAAATATAAGGTTCAAAGACTGTGATAACTTATGTGTCAATGTTTTATTTTTTTAATATGATTAGTTAGAGAAACTCTTATTTTTTTCTCTAATGTAATTTAAAATATATGTGCATTTCTTAAAAATAAAAAACAATTCAATTGAAATTAATCACATTTAATATTCCCATCAAATTGGAGGATAAAATCCAAAATACTAACCTTTGGTGAGCCTGTGGAACTAAAATATGATCATTAAACCCATAACATCTAGAGAACACAAAAAGATACCTATAATGAATTGGAATTTTAAATCGATGCATTAGTATCTTTACGAGATACATGTAAAATATTATAGGATATGATAACAGAAATATAAAAAAAGATAATTTTAAAACGGAGATTATTTTTAAAAATATTACATGTAATGTCTAATGTGATTGTTAATCATGTAATATTATAAATGGGATCCATAAATTAATAATGACCATACTGAAGGGGGAAATATAAAATATTCAATCATATAGGAATTAATGTGATGCATGAAAAATATATAGAAAATTCCAATAATCTTCTATATGAAAATGAAGTAATTGATACTGTATGGTAATGGAATATATGAAAAATTTTATTTATAAATGGAAACATTTAAATAAAATCAATCCAAAATATAGGGTATATAGTTTTATGTTTCATTAACTGAAATCGGGCATAGATTAAATATAAAAATGAAACATTTCAAAAAATGAAACAATAAAAATATTGATTTATTCATTTGGAAAACACAATATGTAAATGATATAAGTGTTTAGTATTCAAATTAATCATTGAACACAATTATTCATATAGTTTTAAAATTAATTAATGAAACCATTTCAAATTAATTATAGATATGATATGGGAAGATGATTTACTCATATATAAACAGTTAACCCAAATATTTATATAATTTGACACGATTCATAGGCTTTCTATACCTCATTTGAAGTTAACTCATACACACAGTTTCTATTCCCAAATTTTTACCAAATTCATTATATATATGTAGTTTGGTATCACTTATCATATGATATATGATATTGCATTGTGAGATTACCCAATATAGTATCATGAGATAAACATCATTCATGTAAAGTTTCATTCCAAATTATTCATGTACAATATATGAATAATTGTAAAACATATATGCATATAGTTTTTTCCTATTAATTATACACTTTTTAATAAATAATAATAATTGAGTTTAGAAACATAATTTTAAGAATGAATTATGTAATTATAACCATATGGAGATGAATTACATATTATTTAAATAGTTTCCCTTAATATAATACCAATACATGGATATATATTAAAAAACTCAATTAAAATATGCATGATAATTGACTAACTAGATGTAAACATTTAATAATATTACATAGTTACAAAAATTGGATGCACTTCACTGAGTTCGCATTGAAAAACATATTCAACATTATTTCTATCATTTTACTCCATGACCTTTGACTGACACGCTACAAAAAAATTTCCTTCCATATATAAAACATGATTTCTATTAAAATAGATTTGGTGAAATAGAGCATGTGCAATAAAATTTCACTAGAGACACATCAACATCAAGGGACAGTTAAAAGAAAGTCAATATAGATAAATGAGAGATGAATTTATTTAAAAATATACATCTATTTTCCAGAAAATTAATGGTTACCTAATTAGAAATAGCTTTATAAGGCCCTATGTAGACCTTGACATAAATAATTATATATGTCCTGGGGTGGAGGGGATTGAACGAGGAAGGTTAGTGATGATGATGGTTGAGCAATGAAGGTCTTTGACCGTGGGGGTTTAATGGGAATGGTGGGTGTCATCCTATGGGTATGAAAAGGATGAAATTAAGTTCATGGTATGAAACAAGAATTTCATGAATGGGGGTGGCTAGTGGCGTAGAAGGTAGGTCATGGAGGGGGCAGCGGGGTTTGTGGAGGAGGTGGGTGTCATCGGCTGAGAGCGATAGTGGCCGTGAAATTGGTCGCTACGGAAGGAAGTGATCAAAGAGTATGAGGCAGAAAAGTTGATTAGAAGAAGAAGGGGATCACATGGTGGTGGTATGGGGGATCATTGGGGTTTGGACATGGGTTATGAATTTGGAAAATAAAATAAAAAAAATAAAAAATATCATGCAGTTTGTAATAATAAAAATAAAATACCTATATGATTGAATGGTATAAAATTTAATAATAATATGAAATTTTATTTTATAACTAAAAATAAAATTTCAAAATTTTTATATAAATTATTAAGAAATTAATATTGCTCCATTCAATTTTATGTGTATTGTTTATTAAATTAAAATAATTAGTATTTAGAAATTATTTTTGTTAGTTTTCATTATGTTTATTAAATTTAAAAATAAAAATATAATTATCATCAATATAGTAATTATCAAACATAAATTTAAATATATAAAATATCTTAATTATTTAAATTATCTTTTTATAAAAACTATTTAAATGTATATTAAATAAAAAAAATAAAATATAATACATTGGTGATATTTTGATAAAATTTAAATTATAAATGACTGAATGATATATTTCTAATATGACCTCATAAAATTGCTACTGAATTTGGTTAAAAATATAATATATATATATATATAGTTGGTTTAAATTAATTAATTATTGATTAAATCATTGCAATTATTGTCCTATCATTTTTCAGTTGATGGTAAATAATTTTTTGGTAATTATTATTATTACTAACAAATTCAGGTGTTGGTAAATATAATTCTGGTATTACAGGATAATGTAATAGATTTAATTGTTGGTAAGATATGTTTTGGTATTTAACGACCAATATCAATAGATATATTTCAAGGTATAAATAAGTTATGGTACATAAAACTAATACTAATAAAATTTAATATCTATTTGAATATCCTATTTTTTAATCAATTTAATAATCCATTAATAAATTGATGTTTCCATAAATCATTTTTCATGTAGTGCTTTATGGAGTATTCTAGAAATTTTTGTAGTTTGTTAACGTGGTATAAGAACTTTTCAGTAATTATTATCTAAAGGATTTGGAAGTTTTATTTGGGCTATTGCCTAATATAAGGTCAATGTTTATTCTATTGTTCCTTCTAAACATTTTTGCAGAAATTGAAAGGGATGATCTGGATGAGACTGAAATAGAAAAAAAAATCAATATTCGATGGAGAATTAGTTGATGAATTTGTTAGCTACGGTGTATCCAATGACCTAAATTATAAGTCCAAGGGTGGTCAGTTTACTTCAGGACTAGTTTTAGGAGCTACATTAAGGCCGAATATGTTTATTTATTATCATTGTAGAAAGAGATGTCATACCAAGACTAATAATATGGTGGATCCCAAAATATTTCATCTCTGTAGATGATCTAACCATATAATAAAAATTTGATTACATTTACTAGGGAATAGAGTGGGATAAACATTCACCAAGGGTTAAATTGTTTATGTTGATGCTTTCATGGTTGGGGGTTCTATGCATTGGATACATTGTATATTTATGTGGATAATAATGATTAGGGAGGAGGTAATATTGTATGTATATATGCATTGAAGTATGAAAACGATGAATCTAAAGTAGGGACAACTATAGTTAGTGGTATGATGAATAATTGATCATCTAAGATGATGTATTTTATTGATAAATGTGCTTGACATTATTTAATATTATCCATGATATTTAACTTGTTAGGCATGTGTTTGGAGCATATATAATACATGATGGATCATTCCATTCCATTAGGATTGAGTTCTAAATAACATCTTTTATGCCCAAAGTGTCAGGTGATGATAGAAAACATCAACGCGGAAGGAGACTTTTTATTTCATTATATTGACATCATCAATATGATTATCAACACAGATAAAATGATATGTATTAAGGCACATATACACTTTTATCACAATTGGGTATAGTTCGTATCTACCGATGGGGTCACTCATGTTTTCCATGGTGAGTGGGGCTCTTAACCAATAATTTAATTTCTTGTTATTCCTTATGATAGGGTAATCTAATCCCAATTTTATGAGATTTTTTAAGATGAAGTTGACCCTTTTTTGGGTGTTCATCTTCTAGATGTGGTGTGTGGCTACCCTGTGTTTTCCCAAGTTTAATTTCTAGAAAAATTCTATAAAAATAATTCAATTTTACTATTCTATTTTATCTTGTATGATTCCCATTTCTATGTCTTCATATCGAATAGCACGTGCTATGCTACTAGAACATAAGGTCTTGCTTGAGTAAATTGTGTAAAAGGTAATTATTCGTCACGGCATGTCCCCATAGGGTTCACTTATCCTCTTGGATAAAAAGGTAGACATTATCTGTATAATATTTATTCACATTATAATGATAAATTGGGTTAATGTTAAAAAATTACATATTACTAGGATTGATGATCTTTTTGTTAGCTTTGAGAGGAATATTTGTTTTTAATGATTGAAAATAGATCATGCTACCACTGGTTTATTGTCTTAGAAGATAATAAGCATATGAATTCATATGGAGCTTGTATGTGAATATTTTTTTTCTAGTTATCACATTCAGTTTGACTAAGGTTTTTACAGTGTTTATAGATTTTATAAACTCTAACATTCATCGGTTATTAGGAAAATTTGTTGATGTGGTCTTGGAAGTTATTTAGGTGTAATATATGACATCATATTATCACAAAGAATAGTTGGATATCAATCAATGATCCTTGAACAAACATCATCATTATTGTATGCTTCCCAAATGTGAGTTTTGGATTTTAAAGTTAAAGTTTTTGGGAATATATTATTTTAGTGGGGATTCGTAGTGGATCATGAAAGGATGCATGCTGTTATGATCTAGGAGTATCCAATAAATCATTTTGAGATCTAATTCTTCTTGGTTATTGCTAAAAAGTATAGGCAGTTGGTTCATAATTTCTCCAGACATACATATTTGATGATTGTTTTAACCAACAATATTGTAATGTATGAGTGAAAAATCATGTTTTATAGAAATTCTGTTAATTTAAAGCTGAGGATTAATTGTATATGAGTTTTCATCCTTCTGAAACAATGTTTTGGTTATAATGTTTTCAATACTATTTATGTTATATGTTTGGGATGTGTATTGATCCATAGGAAATAGTTGGTGTTTTATGGATTACCCTAGTTAATCCTGCATGAGAAAAGCTACCATGACTATGAAATTTATATTGAAGAATTTATGCATGAAATGAAAATGTGGGAACACTATGTCTTTCAGGATAATTATTTTATTTATTTTGACCCTATGTGCTAGATTTATATTTTTACACAGAGGGGGAGATTGTTGTTCTATTTTCCATAATAGAGGAGTTGATTGATAGTGGACATTTTTTGGGTCAGTCCATGCTCCATGGGGATATAAATATGTATCACAATTTGAGATTATAAACTTTAATGTAGAGGACGAGGTGGTAAATCATTTATTTTTTATTATTATGTCTTAGTTTTTATATAATTTAAGTTGAACACCAATGTCTTGTAGGTTTCTGGAATATCCTATCCATTCTGGTATGGAAATGGGCTGAGATCTACAAGTGTTTCATCCTTGGTTTTGCATGGAATCAATGTGGGAATGATGAGATATGGGTGATCGTTGATCCACACACGAAATTAGAGTATTTTCTCCATATCAATGAGATGATATAGGTTGAATAGACTAACGACATGTATGTCTAAGGGATTTTGAGACATCATAAGGATCCGACTATGGTTATATTTGGCAAGGACATGTGGTTTTTATTAAGTTTTTAATGGTTTCAAGAGTTAATATATTCCCAAATTAGATAGATCATAGTTTATCTTCCACTAATAAATTGATATGTAGAGAGGGAAATATAGGTTCTTGATATTGTGGTTCGGGGTTGTGTGTTTTATTTTAGAGGTACATGGGAAATGTATTTTTCCCTAGTTGAGTTTTCCTATATCAATAATTATCTAGGATTGATTAAGAAGGTTCACTTTAAGGCTTTATATGGGTGGCCATATAGATATGCAGTGTGCAAGGTAGTGTTGGGAGAGTTTTCCATTATTGGGTCGAGTTTTGTTTAGGAGATTACAGAGATGGTTCTGTTGATTCCGATGAAGTGTTTTCATGACTTAGAGTCATAAATAATATTATACAGACCATCAGTGTTGGTGGCCAGATTTTTTAGGTTACTGATCTGGGTTTTTTTATAGATTCCCCACGATTGGGACATTATCAATTGCGTAAACATTATAAGTTGGTACTAAGGTTTATGGACTCATTTGAGATCATTTAATGACTAGGTAAGGTGGGACATCAATTAGATTTGTTCTCTAGTTCAAATTCTATCAACATTGTGATTTATGTTAACCTAATGTGGAGGTATATACCATATCCCTAGCATGTGATTGGAAGGGAGGTTTTGGATCTTGGTAACAATACCACAATGTTCGAGAAGCTATATTATATTGATTATTGTGGAGAGAAGGTACATCATAGTAAAATGATTCTTCAGGTTTGGCAATTTTGGATCTATAGAAGAAGATATCTATGCGATGTGGGAGGGGAAATTTTTGTTGTGATAGAAATGACCATCATTTTTTGTCAGTCGTGGAATTTATATAATTTCTATGGGTAGAATTTATTTATGATGGGGGGATTATAACACCCCATTATGATTTTTTAGGTACAACTATGTTTATTCTTTATTTATCATCCATGTATTGGTGCGTTTGAAGGCTTCCCAGAGACGAAGAGACATTTCTGAAGAAAATTACCAAAAATTAATGGAATTATGTTTTTTAAATTAATGTATTCATGTTATAAATTTTTTAATGGCATTGATGTGTTATCCCTAATTTCTGTGAATTTCAAAGATGACATGTTGTTTTTCTATTGATAAGTGGGCTATTTTATATATTCTTGGTGATTACATTTTGTTTAATGGGATTAAACATCATTTAATTATTTTTAGGAATATTATATGAATCTATTTCAATTTATGAGGGTTTTACATGCATTTTGAAGGTTTCACATCGTGTAATGACAAAATTTTGTTTTTATTAAAAAGGTGACAATTGTTTTCATATATTTTAGATTTTCTAATATATATGTTGTGTAATGGGATTACATGCTGAGTAAATATAATGTCATGAAGATTTTAGGTAGTGGGGAGATTATTTATATTTTATTACTCTTACAACCATATGTCTCTAATTCCAGATCTCACCCTATGCATTCTCAGCGATCTCTTCACCTTCTGGAACTCAAGTTTGGTGATCTTTCATCAGGGTTGTTAAGGGTAGCATCATCTGGTAAACTTTTTTTCTAGTTATTATTATTATTTTGTTGTGGATCGGGTTCTATTTAAAATCATGATTTGCTATTGTTTTATATTGATCATTTGAAGATCTTTGTTGTGACTTGTCTCTTAAAGGCTGATCTTGTTGTTTCTAATCACCATTGTCAATTGCCGTTCAATTTATACCGCATTGCGGTTTGTGTTTTCCTAAAATGTGTAAATTTGATGAATTTATTATCATTATTATTAAAATATTTTGGACTGTTCATTTATTGGAGTTGATATTGGGTTTCAAAATAATTATCCAATGAAAAAATAATTTAAAAGGGGGTCTTCATTGAAAATGTATTTTATTGATTTGGTAAAGCGTTTTAAAAAACTGAATTGGAATGTCTATTATTAAAAAAAAAAATTCAAAATTGTGAACATGGATTTTACGATGACTAATAAAATCAAGTAACTTTGGGACCCTTGTGAATGTATTGTAAATAATCATGATGAACAATGGAAGGACTCAATATTGGTTAAATCCATTGTTTTTCCTAGTTTAGGATATTTTATTTACATTTTGTATTTTCCATAAAGTCTACTTCCAAAATGATAGTGTTTATAGTCATTAATGTATATTTATTAAATAGAGTTTTAAAAATGGATTGTTTCTCGCAAGTTTTTATATATGTTTGTATCACATTGAATTGAATTCTAGTATTTCATGGATATGTTTTTACATGTTTACCTTATCATGCATGGATACACTTTCCTATTTTATCATATCTCATTTTCATAATTTTTATTAGAAAATATGAAAGGATTTTATAAAAACCAAAGAGAATATTTATTATAAATGTATATGGGAATTTGATAAAAAATCGTTTTAAATCTATTTTTTTTTCAAATGATACAATTGTTTCATTCTTGATATTATAAAATATTTATAGTTTTTTAGAATATCCAACTAGGAATTATTCTAAACCCCTTTATTTTCCATTGGGTTTTTGTAGATGTTTTATTTTAGAAATAAATGAAATGGAATCTTGTATCATGTTAGATTATACTTCAGAAATTTGCTTCATATTAGGGTGGTTTTTAGGAGGTTGTAGGTCACATGGGGACTTGAAATACTTTTTGGTTTAGCCTATTTTGTCTTTGATTGTATGGTTTTCTGTAGAATATATTTTCTTCTTCATTGTACACTGGTTTTATGCCTCTTTTTGGATATATTTATGATTATTTTTAGTTTTTTTATACCACACCGTCTGATGTCCATATTTGGTGTATAGTTTGGTTGACCTCAGTTGTTCTATACATGGAAACCATATTATAGAGTCTTGTGAATATAATATAAGTCCTAAAAATGTCATGGGGAGACTAATCCATCTAAAAAAACATCTAGGTCATTTTTTTATCAATGAAAAAATTTAATTAACCTGTAAGTAGGATATCCATCTTGAAATAATGAACAACATAGGGATCCAAAAGGTTAGTCATAGATTAGAAAAACATAATTATTGAACTAACTACCTGATGCATCAAAAAATGTTCTTTAACAAATAAGAATGGAATCATAAAATAAAGTAAACTCTATTTAGTAAACACAAAGTACGATATCAAAATCAAAATAAATATCCTATGAGCCAACTTACATGATCATATTTATGTATCAATGAACCCTATAACGTAATAAACATATATAATATGTCCATATTCAATTATTATGTATCCAATGAGAGAAAATTGGACGTTCTACCTTTTCAAATTTAGTCCCTTGTCTTTTTTGTTTGTAAGGGTTACTCGAATAACAATGTAGTAATCCCCAACTACCCAATAATAATGAGTGATATTTCCATCAAATGGATGTCATAGAAGTAAATATATTAAAAGGGAATTCATGCCTATGAAATATACCCACTAAACACCTAATGGATAATTCACATACAAGAACACAAGTTTGGTCCCAATGTTGTAACCAGGCCACCATAACACATAAACCTACCTATATTATCTTCATATCTTGTTATAGATTCAAACTATTATACCATCCACAATAATGGGAAATTTATTCTCATACCAATGAATAAATTATTTATTTTCCCTTAAGGAAGGACTATCCCTCATATCCCACCCCATAAACAAACTAAAACCATATCTCACCAGGGGAATCCTAGTTGTATAATCCCACATCACATAAGAAACATGGAAATCATCCAATTCGTGGTATTCTATCAAGTGAACCTATTTCAACTCCAATTTATAGACCTTATAACACCCATTGGTTTCCTACTAATAAAATATCATTAATTTTATGACCCAATCATACCATATTGGTGCGGATAACTCCAACTAGTCTCCGGACACACCATCTCAATCATACATGGACTAGAGTTCGTGAAGATCAAGGGAAATTTAACTCTCGTGGTAGCTCAACCTATTTTATCTCACTTATTATTGGGAAATACTTGTGGATCAATCACCCCCAAATAATTTTTATAATTTAAAAATACTTATTCAGTACACACAAGTAACAATAATAATTTCATAAATCCCTTATAAAAACTCACATACTCAAAACCAATGTAATAATCACTCATGATATTGCCTCATATATTAACGCATATAGATATCCATATCAATACTCTTTGGGGTAATTCACATAAATCCGGATTATCCTATAACATTGAAACCCAAAAAACAGTTCTGAAGGGATTACGTAGACAATATGATTCATCATGAAAAAAATATTATTCATGAATAAATAGTTTAAAAAATAATCACACTAGAAATGGAATACATGGCATCACCAATTCGAATTCAAATATACAAAAATAGATTAACGAAGAGCCATTGTATTACCATAAAAGGAAAACTGAAATCCATTTTATAAATCAATTTTAAAAGGGTTCATATACCATATTACTCGCTATACTTAATTATTTAAAGTCATTCAACATTCTTAAAACCAATTATTCCCATTTTGAAGGATGATTTAAGAACCCCATCTCATCTCACCACTTTTCATTTGAATTTCAATTAATTCCAAACCCCCTATGGAAAAAATGTTTTAGAAATTAAGCCTCTTCATCATTTAAAATTACCCACTCCACCATACATTCCATATATAGGGCCAACAACAATCATTTGACCAATGAACCATTATTGAACCATTTCGAATTACATATGGTCTATGTTGACTATTACAGTGATATGAATCTATCTCAATTGATTCAAATTTCACATATCCAATACATCATAATGAAAACACGAATAAAAAACATCAAATGTGAACTTAGGATAACCAATTGAATAGGTGACTTAGTATATTCATGGAAGTATACTTCAACCGATAGTCCATTGATTTATCCCAATATCACACTGATCTCATATGAGTCCAGCATAAGATATCCCATCAAAAATAAAAAAATTTATATATTCAGACATTTAAAACCATTCTCTCCAACATTAATAATTGACAGTAAACTCATCATGAATCCATAGTACATTGAAACAATAAAAAATATGTATTTTTCTAAAATCTACATGTACTCGTACATAAATCCACACACAATTCAAATTAATAAACTAATTAAATAATAAAATAATTTAAATTCCACAAAAATCCAAAAACCTCAATTAGGAAAAAAACTCAAGGGAAACAGTAATCAATAACTTGATTGTGCCACTACTGGAAATACAGCCTTTCCCAACCATTTAGAACTGTTGGGAAAGGGTGCAGAACTGGTAGTATATGTTATTCCAACGGTTATGAAAATATAAGGTATATGTTATACCAATAGTTCTCCAAACCGAACGAAAGTAAGCCATTAGGAAATGTTTTCCCAATGGTTTACTATGAACCGTTGGGATAGGCTAGGGAAATCCTAACCTATCCCAACTATTGTGCCAAACCGTTGGGATTGTTTTTCCCAATGCTTTGGCATCAACCGTTGGAAAATCCCAATGTTACCCCTCTTTCTCCATGGTTCAATGAACTGTTGGTTAAAAAAGGAACCAAGATGCTATGCCAATGGTTTTGAACCGTTGGCATAGCCTATGCTGTGCAAATTGCACAGCAGCCTGCAAGTTGCATAGCAGGTTTGCAATTTGCACAACAGGCCACATTTTGTGCACTACCATTTTCAATCCAATTATTGTACCTAAAATAAACTAACACATACATATACAATTATTGTACCTGCAATAGCCAACTAAGACATACATATAGAGAACAAATTCATACACATTTAACAAATAGTTCATCCGGGAACTATACACATGCATAATTAAATTAGAATTCATAACGTAATTATAAACACACATAATTCATTTATAATTTAATTTAAAATTTATATGACAATTATATGTAGAATCCGGAAGTCAATTCATAATTTGATCAGTTTTTGTATACCATATACTTTTACCTGAAATGATGTCCATTTTAAACAAAATACATACAACTAGAGTGATACTGGCCACATAATGCCTCAGATTATGGCAGGGTTGACTCGTAGACATCACATATGACCCATGGATCGTTGTGCTAATGTATCGACACAATCCGAATGCATTTGGTCAGTTTTTCATATGCCAGGTGATGTTTTTCAATTAAAATGACGTCTTTTTGAAACAATAGGCAGACAATTTGAGTGTTGCTGGCCACACCATGTCTTATATTTAGGGGTGTGTGATTCATACACATCACATATGACTCATGGATCGTTCTCCTAATGTTTCAACGGAAACCGAATGAGTTTGGTTGGTTTTCTGTATGTACTTAAAATGTTGTCAATTTTAAACAAAAGAGAGCTACATTGAGTGATTCAGGCCACACCGTGCCTCAGATTAAGTCAAGGTTGACTCGTACACGTAAAAAATGACCCATGTATTGTTGTGATAATGTATCGACACAATACGAATGCGTTTGGTCAGTTTTCTGTATGACAATTGATGTTTTTCACTTAAAATGACGTCCTTTTGAAACAAAAGACAGACACATTGAGTGATGGCAGTGACACCACGCCTCGGATTGAGGCATGGATGACTCGTACACGTCACATATGACCCATGGATCACTGTTCTAAAGTATCTAAACAATCCGAATGCGTTTGGTCAGTTTTCCTTATGTGAGATGATGTTTTTCAATTATAATGACAACCTTTTGAAACAAAAGGCAGACACTTTGAGTGGTGATGGACACAACACGCCTCTTATTGAGGCGGGGTTGACTCGTACATGTCACATATGACCCATGGATCGTTGTGCTAAATTATCGACAAAATCCGAATTCGTTTGTTTGGTTTTCTATATATACATAAAATGTTGTCCATTTTAAACAGAAGAGAGCCACTTAGAGTGATTTCGGCCACACTGTGCCTCATATAATGGTAGGGTTGACTCGTACACATCACATATGATCATGGACGATTTTGGTAAATTATCGACACAATCCGAATGTTTTGGGTCGGTTTTCCATATGCCATTTGATGTTTTTCACTTAAAATGACGTCCTTTTGAAATAAAAGACAGACACTTGGAGGGGTGGCAGCCACACCACACCTCGGATTGATTCGAGGTTGACTCGTACACATCACATATTACCCATGGATCGTCGTGCTAAATTATTGACACAATAAGAATGCGTTTGGTCGGTTTTTCGTATGCCAGTTGATGTTTTTCAATTAAAATACCGTCCTTTTGAAACAAAAGGCAGACACATTGAGTGGTGTCGGCCACACCACGTCTCAGATAGAGGTTGGGTTGATTTTTACACGTCACATATGACCCATGAATCATTCTCCTAATTTTTCAACGGATACCAAATGTGTTTGGTCAGTTTTCGGTATTTACTTAAAATGATGTCCATTTTAAACAAAAGAGAGCCACTTAGAGTTATTCCGGCAACACCGTGCCTCATATTAAGGCAGGGTTGACCCGTACACGTCACAAATTACCCATGTATTGTTGTGCTAAAGTATCTATAGAATCCGAATGCGTTTGTGTGGTTTTCCATATGCCAGTTGATGTTTTTCACATAAAATGACGTTTGAAACAATAGACATACACTTTGAGTGGTGGCGGCCACACCGCGCATCAGATTGAGGTGGGGTTGACTAGTACAAGTCAAATATGACCGATGGATCGTTGTTCTAAAGTATCGACACAATCTGAATGCGCTTGGTCAGTTTTCCGTATGCCAGTCAATATTTTTCACTTAAAATGACGTCCTTTTGAAACAAAAGTTAGGCACTTTGAGCAGACGTGTAACGCCCCGACCCCAGTTACCCTGAGTCGGTGCATTATTGCGTAACATTGGCATGATCACAAAAGGTCAAGTCTCGAACGACCGATTAGTTTAGTAGCCTTGGAAGCACTAGATACATTCATAAATGTTACATTACATCATAATGTTAAAAACTACAATAACAAAGTCTCCATCGTCCACACTCATATCCTCTTCTGACTATCCCTACATGTCATTCATAAAATACTTCGTCGCATCTTGGAAAATATTAAAACATTGAAAGGGGTGAACTCAGATGCTCAGTAAGGATAGAAATATGGTGGAAGCTTTCACAAATAAGCATTAACATTTAAGGAAATGTATAACTAAAACAAAAGCCTTTTTAATCTTGAACTTCAGCATAATGTGGAAAATATAAAATTAAATAATTCCATTTACTTACTCACATGGATATTCTATTAGTCGAATAATCTCATGCAATATCAATAAACACTTTTATAATGATGGAATTCATAATGCCAGACTATCATAACCACATATCCAAGGCCTCGTGATAAGACCACAAATAAGATTTTATCAAGGCCTCGTGCCAAGACACTAGTTTGTCTAATGAGACCTACCGATGCATTGAGAAGCTGTATCGGGCTCCACCCTTCACTTATTAAGTCCAATGCATTCTTTATATTAATAGGATTAAACATACCATAAACCATAACATAATCTTATCACATAAAACATGCAAAATGGAAACATAACATTTACAAATTTCAATCACAAGGTATCAATACAACACATTGATATAATAAAAACACATTCAAAACCATTTTCAATACCAAAATAAAAGAAAGTTAAAACATTTTATTAATTTTTCATTAAAAAAGTTATGGATTGTAGAGGAAGCCGAAACACAAATAATGGTCACGGCGGTAGAGAATTTTTTGTCTCTGCATACGTGAGACAAAAAAATTCCTATTGTCGTTTAGTAAAACGCTTTGTGAAAAAAGTTTCCTTTTTGAATAAAAGTCAAAGTCAAAGGGTTTTATACACCATATAAAAGAATTTTGTATATAAAACAAAATATTCCTCAATGAAATGAGATTGAGACGAAGACCCTTACAAAGATCATTTTTTTTAAATAAAGTAGATATATTATGTGTAATCACTATAAGTACACATAAATAAAGTGAAAATACAAGATAGGACATAATAATATCATGAAATAATTTGAAAGTAGGAGATTAACCCAAAGAATATAAATTGGGTTAAGAAGTTCCCTTACCTCATGTCCAAATTCACTCGACCGTTCTTTGATCTCCTGAATAATAAACTAGATTTCATTTATAATTTCTTAAGAACCTTTTTCAAGTTTATTATTCATTTTATATCACTTATTACCATGCTATGAACATTATGTAATTATTTATGTTAATAACGGTCGTTTTGACGATCTTAGGTACTTGAGTCAAAAATAAACTTCTTATAATTACACTTTTTTCATGTGGTAATATATCCATTATATCCATAATTATATTCATGATGTATATATTATATACATCATATATATCCAGTATATACATTCATTTATAATATTACATTACATTTAGAGGTAAGAAATGAAATGCACCGTTCTTGGAGACGATAAGCCATAGGTACGCAAGAATGCTACATTCATTTCTATTTCGTATTTAATGGAATTAAGTTATATAAAGGTATAATATAATTATAGTATAATATAATGTATAATACCATTTACTCCATCCTTTATACATCCCACATATGGCATTAATGATTCAAATCACTTTGAGGGGGCGGTAGTCCGCACTTCCTATAATGAAATTATTACTTTTACCCATAATGTAAATCATAAACAATGCCACAAATGAGAAATGCAGAAGAATAAGAAAAACATAAAAAAAATATATATTTCATATATGAAAATTGTGTCATAAAAATGGCCACCATTAGAGGTGTTAAAAGAATATTGAAAAATCATCATTTCGTGAGGCAGTATTTCGCCACCCACAGAAACAGTATGTTCTTTAACCATTAGATGAAGGTGTGTGTTAGTGTAAACCAATTACCTGTCATAAAAACATACTACTATATTATAGATACTGTTTTTGTTACAATAGAAAGGAATAAAAATATTTTATGGGGCTGGAGAAGAAAAATAAAACAAAACAACATTAGAGAAGACATTACCTCAAAATCGGGTAACTCTTTTTGATTTGAGCCAAAGGATTCCTTGGGAAGACATCGGCCAAATGTGAGGCTTCTAGGAGTAATGGATGTAAGTTGATAGAGTATTTGGGTAGAGTTTGGCTGAACCAAAAGGCTTTGAAGATGTGAGTAAGGTGGTAGTGGTGGGGGCCTTTTATAAGAGGAGAAAAGGGGAACTCTTGGAAAGATTGAAATGTTACTTTATTATTAAATGATTTTTCAGATTATAAATGTCCCAAACTTATATATTTTGAGGATAAGGTGATAAGGGTTCTAAATATACTCATCCAATAGGTTTTTGACAATTTTATGTCTTATAGTTTACTTTATCTTTTCATTTTATTTAAATCGTAAATTAATGAGGTAATCGCTGCATCATCATTGTGTCATAAATAATTTAATATAATTTATATCCAAAATTATAAAAAAAATATCATGATGTTATAAATCGTTTTATATTTATAATTAATAATTATAATCAAAAATATGACTTGTATAAACCCATTTACAAATTGTTTTAGAAAAACAACTTATGTTTGTGACATTTTTATTTTAACTTAAAATAAAAGTTATTTGTGTCATTTTCCAACCAAAGTGGCTCCAGGGGGTCCCCAAGTTGACCCATGGATTTTCTTGGTCGTCCATGACACATCCAATAGGTGTAGGATGAGTGTAAAAGTATTTTCATATTTTTATAATATCATTTTTACCTTAAATTTCACTAATTACCTTAAAACGCGATTAATTAAACATAAAAATTACATTTCACCAAAAAATTATTTTAATCCCATTGAACCACATTTTACTTCCTAATGACAACCATGTATGTAGGATTTTTGAAAATCAAAACACAGAAGTGGTAATGTTTCATTTAAACAGAGAATCATTTTTTTAACTACCACTTAGTGGTTTCCACTATTCATCAAAAATTGAAGTTTTTCAGAACAATGCAAAAATTTCACCCTAAGCTATAATTGATATTCTAAATTAAAAAATGATGTCTATTTTAAAATATTCTAAACATATAAGTTGAATTAATTAATTTCATAATTAATTTCCGTTGTCACAACAAATAGCTTGTTTTTTAGAAACAATATATATCAAAAGATTGACAATTGTTTATGACCAATTCCAAAGTGAAATTAATTATAATGAACACCATTGGATATAATGGTAAAAATATATTCCAATTATACTTTAAAACCACTCAATAGTATAATTTATCATAATAAATTATTTTGATTAAAAAAGTTGTTTATAAGTATTTTTCACTATTCATAAAAAAATTCGAATTTCTCAGAATAATAAAAAAAATCCAACATAGGATAATTTTGATATTATGAATCCATAAATGAGGTCCATTTTTCAAGATAAATTTATAAAATTTCAAAAATTAGGTATTAATATTCATAATGGCTATTTTGATTGGTCGCAGTGTGTTGAATCTCGAACCTGCATAAAATGCAAGCTATTGCATTATTAAAAGATAAGTGTATCATGGAAGCTCGGGGTGTTACATTCTCCCCTCCTTCAATAAATTTGAGTCCTCTCAATTTGAAAATTTTCTTTGAAAATAAAATGTTGAAAATAGAACATACAATTGTGGAAAACCCACATCAGAAAAAAGGTTAATAAAATTTAGCCTTAATAGGAGGGAAATGAAAATGAAAAAGTCACCACAAAATTATGATCTCGATAAGGAGAACATTAATAGAAATTTGAGATATATAATTGGAGTAAAAAAGTAAATATTTGTAGGGAGTGATTGAGGTCATCAATCACAAACAAGTGTAAAATTGAGGGCCTCAAAGCCTTCAATCTATGTTGATTTAAAATATTATCTGTTCAACAATACATAAGGTATTAGGATAACACATTTTTATGTTTTAATATCCCTTTACTAAAGTTTATGAATTAATTTATTCACAGAATAAGAGATAGGTAAATATATATATTCTTGACAAGTAGAGCATCAACATTCAACTAATTTCTACCACAAACTCATCTTTCACTAAAAAAGATAATGGAACTCAAAAATATTATATTTATCCTAATAGTTCAAGGTTCAAAGTATTAACACATACCTTTTATATTAGGAAACTATTTTGTAATAACCAGGGACTCCTGTAGGCTAGTGGTAGGTAATAGAGGCCTGTCTCACTATGGATGTGGGTTCGATTCCTGCAGCTTTGTCCGACGTGAGGGGTTATGCCCCACCCTGTAAGATGTCCTTTTTCTTAAAATATATTATTATAATATTCCTAAAATAATCTTCAGAAATGTTTTAACCTTAAACAATACTATAAATAGTACAACTTCATCCATCCCAACCTTTATAGTTATCCAAAATACCTCTGTCCAGACTTTCTCTAAAAAGGTCTCTTAATTCCAAAATCATTTTATCAGATTCCCCAAACAAAGTAAAGTATCTCTTATTGTCACACACTAAAAATATGATTTCCTTCATCATATTATGACTTTAATGAAAAGAACAAGTACTGCAGTACAATCCTTATATATATCACATTATTCATATAACCTAAATATAATCCTTGTGTCCAAAAGCACCACTACATTAATTATTCTAATTCAATTGTAGTAACAGAATAAGAATTTCCTTGATCCCTTGGCCTTTTCTGAGGTATGTTTCCCTGACTCTTAGGACATTCATTTGAATAATGCCCCATTTCCCTACAATTGTAGCATTCAACATTGATAGCCTCTTTCTTTCCCTTGCAATCACGAGCCTGGTGACCTTTTTCTCCACATTTATAACAAACTCCCATTCCTTTTAGGCAAGCACCGGTGTGATTCTTCCCACAATTATCACATAATGGAAAATCATTCATTCCCTTTTTCCCCTTTATCCGTCTCTTGTTCCACCATTCTCTTCTTCTCTTGCTTTACTTTGTTGTCATAAGACGTAGAGATTTCCTTTTCTTTCTTGATAGCACATGAGACAATATCTTCGTACGACGAGAAGAATTGTGATAACAATGCTCGACGGAGAAATGGTTTTTACCCATCAAAGAAACGATCAATCTTACTCTTTGAGTTATGTATATAATCTGCATCATACCTCGCTAACCTTGTAAAGTTGGCCTCATACTTTGTGACATTTTCATCCCCCTTTTGTCTCAGACTCATAAATTGCCATTCCATATCTGCTCAATGGTCATGTGGAAAGTATTTTTCTACGAAAAGATCTTTGGACTCTCTCCATTCCATATTTGACACTCTTTCATCTTCCTTTGTGTTTTGAATCAGCGACCACCATTGATCGGCATCTCCAGTGAGGCGGTAGACTGCCATGACCACCTTTTCCCTTTCACTACTCCCCAAGGCATGGAATATTTTTTCTAGAGAGTTTATCCATTCCTCACCTACTAATGAATTTGTACCCCCATTAAATTTTGGTGGTTGTTGCCTCATGATGCGGTCTAACATTGATCCTCCATGTTGTAGATTAGGGTGCTCCATACGAGTAAAGATATTATTCATAACTTGAGTGAGTCGTCCCAGTATGGTAATAAGTTTATCAGCACCAGTTGTATCTCCAGATCCACAACAATTATCTTGAGCAGGAGGGAAATCCCTACACGGAGTGCGTGCATTGATACAGTTTCCATTCCTTCTAGTAGGCGCCATTTGTAAATAATGGTATAAACTAGATTAGTTTATGAATCAAAATACATAATTTCATACTTGTAAAATACTTAACATAAATTGAACTATTTATGGATATAATCCATAAAAATGTTTTCTTTGAAGAATTATATACTCATAACCCTTCATAGTGGTTTGTAAAGAAAATGATAATTATCCTAAGCATATCCCCCAGGAGTGTCGTAACCAAGAGTGCAGTAAGGCCCATTGTCATGCACCAGTTCCCATTCGAGTCTGTCTCAAAGTGGTGTTTTCGGGGTTTTCCCCTAGGTACATCTGTTCCAGAGCTGCCTCTACCTGCTCGTATCCATACTAAGATGCATTGCTCAGAAAACTCACAACTTTTCTATAATACCAAAATTCACGGAAGTTCTTCTATACTAAACCTCAATGTCTATCTTTGGGCTATGTGGTCTAATCAGAGTTTATCAAAATCTAGTTTCCAAGGTTAGTACAAAACTGTCTCTGATACCATCTGTAACGCCCCGACCCAAGTTACCCAGAGTCGGTCCATTATTGTGTAACATTGGCATGATCAAAAAAGATCATGTCTCGAAAGACCGATTAGTTTAGTATCCTTGGAAACACTAGATACATTCATAAATGTTACATTACATCATAAAGTGAAAAACTACAATAACAAAGTCTCCATAGTCTGCACTCATATCCTCTTCTGACTATCCCTGCATGTCATTTATAAAATACTTATTCAAATCTAGGAAAATATTAAAAAATGGAATGGGGTGAGGTCAGATTCTCAGTAAGGATAGTAATTTTGCTGAAGCTTTCATAAATAAGCATTAACATTTAAGGCAATGTATAACTAAAACAAAAGCCTTTTTAAACATGAACTTCAGCATAATAGGGAAAAAATAAAATTAAATAATGCCATTTACTTACTCACCTAGATATTCTAATAATCAAATAATCTCATGCAATATCAATAACCAATTTCATAATGATGGAATGCATAATTCCAGACTATCATAACCACATAGCCAAGGCCCCGTGCCAAGAGCACAAATAAGATTTTGTCAAGGCCTTGTGCCAAGACACTAGTTTGTCTCATGAGACCTACCGATCCATCGAGGAGCTGTAGCGGGCTCCACCCGTCACTTATTAAGTCCAATGCATTCCTCGTATGAATAGGTTTAAACATACCATAAACCATAACTTAATCATATCACATAAAACATGCAGAAACGAAATATAACATTTCAACATTTCAATCACAAGGTATCAATACAACACATTGATATAATAAAAACACTTTCAAAACCATTTTCAATACCAAAATAAATGAAAGTTAAAACTTTGTATTTATTTTTCATTAAAAAATGTTATGGCTTGTAGAGGAAGCCGAAACACAAATAATGGTCACGGCAGCGGAGAAGTCATTGGCGCCGCATACGTAAGACAAAAACATTCCTTTTGTCGTTTAGTAAAATTATTTTTAAAAAAGTATTCCTTTTTGAATAAAAGTCAAAGTCAAAGGGGTTTATACACCGTATCAAAGAATGTTGTGTATAAAACCAAATATGCATCAATGAAAGAAGATTGAGATGACGACCCTTATAAAGATCATTTTCTTAAATAAAGTAGATCTATTATGTTTAGTCACTATAAGTACACATAAATAATGTACAAATACAAGATTGGACATAATAATATCATGACATAATTTGAAAGTAGGAGATTAACCCAAAGAATAAAAATTGGGTTAAGAAGTTCCCTTACCTCGTGTCCGAATTCACTCGACCGTTATTTTATCTATTGAATAATAAACTACAGTTAATTTATAATTTAATAAGAACCCTTTTAAAGGTTATTATTCATTCTATATCACTTATTACCATGTTAAAAACATTATGTGATTATTTATGTTAATAACGGTCGTTTTGATGATCTTAGGTACTTGAGTCAAAAATAAACGTCTTATAACTACACTTTGTTCATGTGGTAATATATCAATTATATCCATAATTATATTCATGATTTATATTTCATATACATCATATATATCCAGTATATACATTCATTTATAATATTACATAACATTTAGAGGTATGAAATGAAATGCACCGTTCATGGAGACGGTAAGTCGTACCTATGCATGAACGCTACATTCATTTCTATTTCGTATTTAATGGAATGAAGTTATATAAAGGTATAATATAATTCCAGTATTTTGAACATATAATACCATTTACTCCATCCTTTATACATCCCACATATGTCATTAACGATTCAAATCACTTTGATGGGGCGGTAGTCCGCACTAACTAAAATGAAATTACCGCGTTTACCCAAAATGGAAATCATAAAGTATGCAACAAATGAGAAATAAAGAAGAATAATGATAACATAAACATAATTTATATATCATATATGAAAATAGTGTCATCAAAATGGCCACCATTAGAAGTTTTAATAGAATATTGAACAATCATTGTTTCGTGAGGTATTATTTCGCCACCCACAGAAACAGTATGTTCATTAACCATTAGACGAAGGTGTGTGTAAGTGTAAACCAAATACTTATCATAAAAACATCCTAGTATATTTTATATACTGGTGTTGTTACAATTTAATGGAATAAAAAGAGTTTAAGGGGTTGGAGAATCAAAATAAAACAAAAACAACATTAGAGAAGACATTACCTTAAAATCGGGTAACTCTTTTTGATTTGAGCCAAAGGGTTCCTTGGGAAGGCTTATGCCAAAAATGAGGCTTCTAGGATTAGTGGAGGGAAGTTGAGAGAGTCTTTGGGAAGAGTTTGGCCGAGCGAAAAGGAATTGATGTTGTGAGTAAGGTGGTAGTGGTGGGGTCCTTTTATAAGAGGAGAGAAGGAGCACTCTTGGAAAGATTGAAATGCTACTTTATTATGAAATCCTTTCTCGGATTCTAAATGTCCCAAACATATATATTTAGAGGCTAAGGTGATAAGGGTTCTAAATATACTCAAACAATAGGTTTTTTACAAGTTTATGTCTTATATTTTACATTATCATTTCATTTTATTTAAAGAGTTAATTAATAAGGTAATCGTTGCATCATCATGGTGTCATAAATAATGTAATTTATTTAATGTCTAAAAATTATAAAAAAATATCATGATGTAGGAAATATTTTTAGCTTTCTAATTAATATTTATAGTCAAAAAATTTACTTTTATAACCCCATTTAAAATTTTTTGTAGTAAAAACACTTATGTTTGTGACATTTTTATTTTAACTTTAAATAAAAGTTATTTATGTCCCTTTCCTACCAAAGTGGCTCCATGGGGTCCCCAAGTTGTCCCATGGATTTTTATGGTCGGCCATGATACATCCAATAGGTTTAGGACAAGTGTAATGGTATTTTCATATTTTTATAATATCATTTTTACCTTCAATTTCACTAATTACCTTTAATGGCGATTAATTAAACATAAAAGTTACTATTCACCAAAAATTTATTTTAATCCCATTGGACCAAATTTTACTTCTTAATTACAACCATGTATGTATGATTTTTGAAAATCAAAACACAGAAGTGGTAATGTTTCATTTAAATGAAAAATCAGTTTTTTAACTACCACTTAATGGTTTCACTATTCATCAAAAATTGATGTTTTTCAGAACAATGCCAAATTTTCACCATAAGCTATAATTGATATTCTGAATTCAAAAATGATTTCTATTTTAAAAAATTCCAAACATATAAGTTGCATTAATTAATTTCATAATTAATTACTGATGTCACAACAAATAGCGTGTTTTTTAGAAACAATATATATCAAAAGATTGACAATTGTTTATGACCAATTTCAAAGTGAAATTAATTATAATGACCACCATTGGCTATAATGGTAAAAATATATTCCAATTATACTATAAAACAACTTAATATTATAATTTATCACTATAAATTATTTTGATTAAAAAAGTTGTTTTTAAGTATTTTTCATTATTTATAAAAAATTTGAAGTTCTCAGTAAAATACCAAAAATTCAACATAGGCTAATTTCGATATTCTGAATCCATAAATGAAGTCCATTTTGAAAGATAAAATTTATAAAATTTGAAAAATTAGGTATTACTATTCATAACAGCTATTTTGATTGGTCGCGGTGTGTTGAATCTCGAACCTGCGTACAATGCAAGCTATTGCATTATTAAAAGAGAATTGTATCATGGATGCTCAGGGTGTTACAGGTAGCGGCCACACCATGCCTCAGATTGAAGCGGGGTTGACTCGTACATTTCACATATGTCCTATGGATCATTGTGCTAATGTATCAACACAATCTGAAAGCGTTTGGTCGGTTTTTGGTATGCCATTTGATGTTTTTCAGTTAAAATGAAGTCCTTTTGAAACAAAAGGCAGAAACATTGAGTGGTATCGTGCACACCGTGTCTCAAATTGAGTTGGGCTTGATTTTTACATGTCACATAAGACCCATGGATCGTTCTCCTAAAGTATCAACGGAAACCGAATGCATTTGGTCATTTTTCCGTATGTACTTAAAATGTTATCCATTTTAATCAAAAGAGATCCACATAGAGTGATTCTGGCCACATCGTGCCTTAGATTAAGGAAGGGTTGACTTGAACGTGTCACATATGACCCATGGATCGTTGTTTTAATGTATAGACACAATCAGAACTCGTTTGGTCGGTTTTCCATATGCCAGTTGATGTTTTTCACTTAAAATGACGCCATTTTGAAACAAATGACGAACACTTTGAGTGGTGGTGGCCACACCGCACCTCGGATTGAGGTGGGGTTGACTGTTATATGTCACATATGACGCATGGATTGTTGTTCTAATATATCGACACAATCCGAATGCGTTTGGTCAGTTTTATGTATGCTAGTGGATGTTTTTCAATTAAAATGATGTCCTTTTGAAACAAAAGGAAGACACTTTGAGTGGTGCCAGCCACACCACATCTCAGATTGGGGCAGGGTTGATTTTTTCATGTCACAGATGACCCACGAATCTTTCTCCGGATGTATCAACCGAAACTGAACGCGTTTGGTCAGTTTTTTGTATATACTTAAAATGTTGTCCATTTTAAACAAAAGAGAGCCACTTAGAGTGATTATGGCCACACCGTGCCTCAGATTAATGCAATATTGACTCGTACACGTCACATATGACCCATGTATCATTTTACTAAAGTATCAACACAATCCGAATGTGTTTGGTTGGTTTTCCATATACCAGTTGTTGTTTTTTTACTTAAAATGACGTCATTTTGAAACAAAAGACAGACAATTTTAGTGGTGGCGGCCACACCCCATCTCTGTGGCCCTTTTCTCAGCTTGTTCTACTTGTTCCCTAACTTGCTGCAGCTCGGTGGCATGACATCTCATACCTGAGAGGGGCCAATACCTCGTCAGGGCTATCCTAGGTCAGCAGCGTACTCTGCCAGAATGCTCCTCTCCCAACACCTGATGTGAGTGATCTGTTGGCCCAAAATTGTTTGGTTCTTGGGCATCGAGGGCCTCTAAGCAGCCTGTTACAAATATAAATATATCCTTAACATAGAAAATATATATTAAAATATATATTCAACAGATTAAAACTTACAATTTTCTAATGAGTCACTTCGTTGACGGCACTTCCATCATTTTCACGTCTACTCAAGCAAAACAGTTTTGCTCGTCGTACAAGTCCTTAAATATTATGTATTTTCCTCTACAATGACATTGAAAACTAACTTTATATGAAAAAATTAGAAAAATATTAAATAATTGAGGAAACAAAAGAAAGTGTAAGTCAAAAAGATAACTTATAAACAATTGTCATACCTGCTTCCTCTCATGATCATGCATCGTAGTGCGTCCCAGTGTGTGGAGGTATTTTTTTTCATCAATGTTCATTTTATTTTTTCTAGATGATTCATAAATAAAATTCAAAAATGAAACAGATAGTATTAATTCAAAACATGAAAGTTATTATTTAAATACCTCAAATGTTATTAATACCTTAAACTGGGTACTCGTCTGATGAGTAATCATCTGACGATACTTCTCTATAGGGAAATCATCCACCACTGGTACCGCCTATCACTCAGTGCCAACTCATGAAACCCAGCCAATATACAACTCATGCATGTAGGCTCTTCAAATCTCGCCTAAATCTTTTAGACATTCCGGTCGTGCACCCTCACCATCGGGAAATCTAAATCGAAGCAGAAATCAAAATATTAATTCACATAAATACAAAAATAATTCATGGCATTAAATAGAACATATTTTTTTACCCACATCTCTGCCCAAGCTCTATCCTTGACCTCATGTGGAAAATGTCTCCATGATAGCGGGTTGACGTGAATGATGTCGGAGTATTTGGCAAGCATCGCCAAAAAACTCCGACATTGATGCCCTGTTTTCTCAACCATTTGGTTGTCTTCATTATAATCCACCATAACCTGTTCACACTAGTTCCACACCGAACGCATTCGTGTACGCCACTACCCACACATCCTATTAGTATATGTATCTATCATAAAAGAAAAACAAATATTTTATCAAAACATGTTATAATGAAAATAAATATTCCTATAAAAATTTGTTAGGGTTCTATAAATATACTTGTGTCGGTCTGATCGATGAGTGCCACTGGATCCATAGAAACTGATGGAACATTTTATTGTGGAACAGGAGTCGAAGACAATGGAATATAGATGCTCAGAGAGACAAAAGTAGAAGGAAAAGAAGATGGGACAGTTGTCTGATCGGATGCTAACTGGGGAATGGGAATCATCATGGGATGTGAAAATGATGGGCCAGAAGATGCAGAAGGTAGATAACACATGGGATGCCTAAATATACCATGTGTCCCTAATGACACATTGGGATCAGAATGTGGGAAGGATGATATGTCACTGGGAGGGGAAGAGTCTAGTCGGGTACACGCAGCTACTCGTCCACCTCTGGTACGAACCCGCCTCGTACCACCGGCCTGAGTACTAGGACCATTACTAGGATCCTCATCGAATAGCTGTCGATGTATAGGTGGATCCTACAAAAAATTTTACAAAAAATTAATCACATGACATTATATATTCTTTAAATATATCAATTTGAAATAAAGTACTCTTTACATGCACTAATGATGGAATTCCCAACTCCTTCATTTGATGATTATTCTCCGTCATTTTTTCCTTCATCTCTCTTCAATTGGATTCATTTCCTACTTTTGAAAACTAATATGTAATTAATTAGAAAAAGAAAACTAATGTGTAACCCAAAAAAATAAATATATGAGGGAATATGGGGATTCATTAGTAATTTATCTATCAATTGTTTTGGAGGATCTTGAATGGATTTAATTAATCATACAAGATATAATGTTCACCAAGTATAAAATATTGTTTGACTATGTCCGAATACAGTTGAATTCGAAATTAAGAAAAGCAATTCAAATAAAACTACAACCAATAAACATTGAAAATTCACACAATGGTCAAGTCAGCTATCAATAGTTTTAAAAGATCTTAAATGGATTTAATAAATCATACAAGTTGTAGTGTTCACCAAGTTAGAAATATTGTTTGAATATGTTTGAATACAATTCAATTCAAAATTAGAAAATGCAATTCAAATAAAACTGCATCCAAAAAACATTGAAAATTCAAATAACGGTCAAGTCTGCTATCAATTGTTTTAGAAGAGCTTGAATTGATTTAATAAATAATACAAGTTTTAATGTTCACCAAGTTAGAAATATAGTTTGACTACGTTTGAATACAGTTCAATTCCAAATTAGAAAATAAAAATTCAAATAAAACTACAACCAATAAAAATTGAAAATTCACATAATGGTCAAGTCAGCTAAACCATATTTGTGATCAATACTATTCAATTTGAATATTACAAACCTTAACAACCCAAATTGAGGTAAACCAAAAGAATTTAGAACATGGATGAATGATTCTATATAATTTCAACCACAACTTCAGGTTCACAATCAACTCTGACAATTGTGCTATTGGTGGCATCAAAAGAAATAAATGGATTGATTCCAATGGCACTAGGGACAGTTTCAATTCCATCATCACCATCATCGAAAATATTTTTTGGAATTACATCAACTATGACACCAAATTGAGGTCGAAGCTGGTCTTTGACATAAAAGACATGTTTATCCATTGATACCAACACATATGGTTCATCAGAAGCAAGAGTGCGAGTCGTATTAATTATGTGAAATCCACAATCATCAATAAATGTGCCATGTCCCGTCATCGAATCAAACTAATGACATTTCATCATTGTGACTCATCCATGAGAGTAATAATCCAATATCATTATTTTCATAAAAACTCCATAATAACCCACATTTTCACATCGCAGTCTACTATTTAATGCACTGGCATAACAATCCATTGTGGCAGTAACCATAACACCATCATTTTATATTCTCGTTTTCTTTGCTCGTTCAGTGACAATAAATTTTTACCCATTGATAACATTTGATTTAGAGTCACGAACCACGGTATTTGGACCAAAAACCAAAGCTCTTATTTCCTCAGAGATAGAGTCAGCAGACAAACTCAATACCTTCAATATAAATGACTATTAATTTTAATTAAATATTGATATAAATATTTTAAACATTAATATTTTTACCTTCAATTTTAACCAAGCAGAAAACTCGTTGCTATGCAATTTCTCTCTCCTTCTCAAATATAAAGAACGATGCTTCCTATTTATCATTGTTTTATGTTACATGTAGATATAAAATATGAATATTTTAACAGATATATATGTAAGATATAAATAATCAATTTAGTTACCTGATATAGTCATCGAACAAATCACAGTTGTTCAAAAATGTGTGATGTTCAATCTCCCGCTCTTCATGGCTTAATGTCTTCAATGTATATGATCCAGGAATTCCTCCTGTTTGAGGAGGTGATGAAAAACTGGGTTCAATTTTCTCATACTATTCTTCTTCATTTCTCATTGGTCTGTTCAATCTTGTACTAAGATCAGACAAATACATCGAGCAAAAATCCATACATTCTTGATCCAGGTAACCGTTCACAATAGAACCTTCGTGTTGATTTCTGTTTCGTACATAAGGCTTTAATGTGAAAATATTTCTTTCAGTTGGATACATAAAATGAAAAGAAATAGGTCCTCCCAGAACTATTTCAGTGGGAATATCGACAGTCAGATGCAGCATGCATGTGAAAAATGATGGAGGAAATATTTTCTCCAACTCACAGAAAATTAATGGGGCATCTGTCAACATTTTGGAAGAAATACTTCGAAAACTTGTTAGAACAAAGATCTATAAAAAATGTCACAACCAAATAAAAACCACCCTTACATTATTTGAAAGAAGATGAATGATTCTTTTTAGAAGCAACTCATGCAGTAGAATGTGATAATCATGAGTCTTCAATGATTTTATCTTCAACTCTCTTCTGTTGACCCATTTAGATATGTTTCTCGAATAGCCATCAAGAACTCTAATAGTATCTAATACTTCCAGAAATTGTTATTTTTTCGTAGGTGTCATCACATAAGAAGCATATGGAATTTGCCATTTATTTTCACTGATACACATAGGATGCAATTCTGGTATGATGCCCCAATCCACCAAGTCACACCGAGATCGTAAATCATCTTTATTCTTCCCCTTGACATTTAAAAGAATTGAAAGTAACATTTCGTATATATTCTTTTCAATATCCATTACGTCTAAGAAATGACGTAACAAATTGCTTGACCAATAAGGCAAGTCATAAAAGATACTCCTCTTCCTCCAATTGTAACAGGTTCCAGTGGAAACATTATTTCTCTTTCCAAATTTTATTTGACCCTTCCCGAACGAAAAACTGAAATCTTTCAATTAATTAAGCACGTTAGTTCCTGACATACACCGAGGTGGATCATCGGTCTCTATGGTATTATCCATTATTCGACGATTCATTATATATGGATGATCCTTTGGAAAGAATCGTCGATGTACCATAAAAGTGAAACTACAATGATGTTTTAGTCTTCTGGATCGTTTATTCTACATACAAACTGGACATGACAGTTTTCCCTTCATGCTCCACGCAGACATCATTGAAGAAGCTGAAAAATCATTGATCGTCCACATAAGCACAACACGCATCTGAAATATTTCTTTTTGACATGCATCAGATGTTCGCACACCCACATCCTAAAGAAGTTTCAACTCTTTTATTAAAGGTTTCATGTATACATCAATATCAATGTTGGGATCAGAAGGACCAGATATGAGTATACTCATGAAAGTTAATGGTTTTTTTCACACACAACCATGGGAGAAGATTATAAATGTGTTTAAAAACTGGCCATTTGTTGTGCAAAGTAAGTATCTTCCCAAACTGATTAAAACTGTCGCATGAAAGACCCAGCCTCACATTACGCACGTCAGCTGTAAAATCAGGATGTCGAGCAAAAAATCTCTTCCATGCAAATCCATCTGCAGGATGAACCATCTCATCATTAGTCTTATTTCTCTTGGTATCATTCCATCTCATTTTTATTGATATTTCATCAGACATTAAAATATTCTGGAGTCTCGGGATCAATGGAAAGTGCCACATTACATTCTGTGGAATGCGGGATGGTTTTCCATTAGATTTTTACTTCGAGCAAGATGTGCCACATTTTATACAATCATTTCGTTCAATGGTTTCCTCCCAAAATAAACTGTAATCTTTCGGACAGGCATGGATTTTGTTTCTTGAAAATCCAAGATCCTCAACTAACATCAATTGCATATAGTGGTTTGAGAGAATATTTGCATCATCTAGAAGTAAATCCTTCAAAAGGGTAAAATGTAATTGATTTCTATATTAGAAATCCCATACATAGTTTTCTCATTAAACAATCCGATTAAAAATTACATCTTTTTCATTTTATCACATTGTCGATATACATGAGTCATTGCAACATCATTCATTTTTTTCACCCAATCAATATCATCATTTTCCATAGATGCATCAGTTGTGCTCATATAGAAGTCTTCTTGAGTCAACATATTTTCTTATCCATGATGACGAATAAACGGAAACCAATCATATAACAAATTATCCATTCCAGTCCTTTCATTTTATTCATCACCAATTTGAGATTTCATTTTCTCCCCATTGTGATACCACACAAAGAAGTTCGGTTGAAAACCGTTTTTGGTTATTTCGTAGTTGACTTCTTCATGGCTCAAACATGGACTACCAACAAAATTGGAACATGGGCAGTGTATGCGACCACTATTTGAAGCATTGTGAAATTCAAATTCTATAATGCTCTCCAAATTGTTTTGAAAATCGCTTGAGATCTGATCGGTTTCATACACCCAACTTCTGTCCATTTTGTAAAAAGAATTTATATAAGTCATTTTGTCAAATAAAATTCAATAGGATTAAACTTTAATAGAAAATACATTTATTTAAATGACAATGGAAGAAGTTTATAGTCGATGTAGTGAACTATTAAAATAATGTAATGAACAAGTACTCATAAATTAAATTAAAATTTATTTATTTTGATTTTCTTTAGGTCTATACGAGGCACATTCCCCAGGTCCAATCATGTGTTATAGGAATCTCAAATCATTCACTCATGTTCAATAAATATTATTGACAGTTCTATGGCCTACCATTCATTACCCAATTACTTCCCCTAGTCAAGCGCACCCCATGGGTGAATAAATTTAGGCTTCTACACTAATAGGTTTTTCGTGGATTATAAAAAGATTTAATATCATTAAGTATTGAAAAAAACATTTATTTTTTAATTTGAAATTATTAATAATGTATTTCAATCATAACAACATTATTGAATTAAACATGTGACTTATCTAACAATTTTATTGTAGTCTACACATGCCAGAATGGGTAGGGAAAAGCACCCACCCTCATAAAAGTGAGTATTGGACAAGGACACATAATATACAACGTATAATGAGAACCATATTTAGTTGACCCTAAAGATATATTATTATAGTCATCTTGGGGGAAATGGAATATATGATCCGGGTTCACTGATGAATTCAAAAGCTCATATTCCATATGTTGCACACTATCTAAGGTATGAAATCAAGTGAGGATGGGTTTACATCATTCAATTTCATACATGCTATTGAGAATGAAGGCTTAAATTAATGCCTTGAGTTCACTGATTAAATGATGTTAGAGTTTTCATACGCTGTTTAAACAGAATGATTAAATAATGGTAGTGGTTGCATAAATTGTGCATGGTGGGGGAATCTTGGCCGATTTAGAAACTAAAATAAATTCCCATCATAGGTAACAATAAGAAACATCACCATCAAAAGATACTAAAAATAAAAAAGGACTAAAAAAATCAAAAATTTCAAGAATTAATTACTATGTAAGGTTTATCCACATGTTTAGCAGTAATTATATGTCTTAATCATGAACCACCTCTACAGCTCCCAGTTTTCACCAATAAACATAAGGTAAACCTCTCAAAATAACTTTAAAACAACTCATTAATATGCTCTAAACGTAAATATAATCTTGATCCAACCATGAAATCTCTTTCACACCACATTCTCACATACCAGTTATCTCATGTGCAACTAAACACCAAACATAGTCATATAGTGTACTATTACAAATTACATTACACAAGCCTTATTAAAAAAATCATTTTAATAAAACACTTTCCTCAAGGAATTTTAAGGAAAAAATTCATAAAAACATTCCTAAAAATTATTAAACACATATAAATAAATTTCCAATTAATAATTAATTACAAGATGGGAAAAAAGCATAAAAACACATACTTAAAAAATCTTTAATCCAACGACAATGAATTTGAGATGCTTCTTCTTCGATGGAGGGTTAAAGATTTAATTAATTAAATGGATTAGAATGGATAAATACTAGATTAAATCAAAACACAAGAAAATTATATACACATCAAAATCAAAACATAAAAATAAAATATGAGATTAATAACAATAAAAACAAGGTATCACTTAAATATTTAATGTGTATGAAGAATAGAATACCAGATTTCAGACAATTTGGATGTAGTTTGAAAGGTTTGGATGGGGGAAGTCACGAGAGTAGCAGAGATGTGGATAGATTAGGGTTTTATTGCTAATGGGGGAGAGAGTGGCCGAATCTGTATTTGGGGAAAATCATTTCCAATGGTTTTTAAAAACCTTTGGGTAAGGGGTGTCCAAGAGACCCTTTACCAACGGTTTAAACAAACTGTTGGTAAAGGGTGAGGATTTCCCAACGGTTCTTTGGACACCCCTTTCCCAATGGTTCCCTTGAACCGTTGGTAAAGGGGTACGCCAAATAACCATTGGGAAAGGGCTTCTTTACCTATAGTTTGTTGAAACCGTTGGTAAAGAAGCATTGGGAAAGGGGTAGTTTCCAGTAGTGTGCCCATATAGGATATTTACTTTTCTTCACCCATGAAATCTCCATCAAGAGAAATGATTCCACAAAGATTTTTTTATATCCTTCCCAAAACACAAGAAAAAAATATTGTGTATAAAATTGGAGGGAGAACAAGGGAGAATGAGGGAGGTATCATGCATCAAATCAGTGTGATGAAATATCTCAGATTAAACCTAGTAAAAAAGAAAAAAAGGAACAAGAAGATGATATCAAATGATGGATCCCCCTCATTATTAATTTGACAAAATAATAATGGAATCAAGTGGGTTACTAATAAATTCCCCTAGAATAATTAATAAAATTACCCTAAAAAGACAATTCCCATTAATAATTCATGACCTCATCCCTTGGGGTTAAAATATTAGAACCCCTATGAAATAGGGAACAACCATCTACCTTAAAAAATCCATAGGGTGATCCTTGTGGTCATTTTGTGATTTATCCTAGTAAATGATCCCCTCTCCTACCAACATCATTGATAAACTAAATGAGTTGTGACGTTTTATTGATGATGTGATCTCCACCTGTCAAACTATGAATAGTGTGTTAATTAAATATTCAGTAGATCTACAACGTATCAAATGACCTAAAATCCACCCAAACTCTTTAGTAATCTGCTATCATTTAGAATCCAATCAAAATAACCTCTTATAGATGTCTGAACACTAATAATCAAAATCTAAGTCTTGATTTTAAAAATAAACTCTGCACCCAAAAAAATTCAAGTTCCTCCATGAATTCACATTACGTAATAATTTTTTTAATTATTATTTATTAAAATTTATATTTTTTGGTTTATACATGAAATTTATATCTCTCACATTATTGATAAGTGATACTGAATCATGAATTTTTTCTAGGTAATAAAAACATATTCCAATTTTTTATCCAATTTTTTTTTTCAATCTCACCCTCATATCTTAGGGAGCATTCATTTTTTACTATTTAAATGTATATAAGTTCGGTTTTCTACACATTGATTCTATGATAAATTAATTCCTTCTAATGGAAAAGACCATGTCTAGAAACAATCACATTATTTTTGGTAAGATTATAAAAAATAATATATATAGTTTTTACTTATAAAAAATTTGGGTCATATTAATTTTTTTTATATTATAAATTATAAATATAATATTTACGACAGAAACCCTCCAAATATGAAAACTAAGTTTCTTTTATTTATATATCTCTTAGGATATCAATGTTACAATTATAAATAAAACCTTATTTTGTATAAAATGTGGTTCATCCAAATCATATCCATGTAATTATTTTGAACGGATTCACTAATCAAACTAAACAAAACTATATAATTAGTATTAAATTAAACTGTAAATATACACCAATCTACTATGGTGTTTAAAGATAATTAATTGGAAAAAAATCTATGTTATCTCATGTGATCAAAAAAATCATAGATAAAGTATCCAAATCCCATATCAGGTTATAAAATTGTAAAAAATATTTTATTTATTTTTTTCTTATTTATTAATTTATTGTACTTTTTAATGGTTCTCAAGTTATTTATAATAATAAACACATATATATTCCATATAAAAATATATATTAAACAATATAATGTATATATACCACCCACATACTTGTATAATCATTATTCTATTTAAATTACCATTTATTAAATCTCATAGACCACTAAACCTATTTGAAATTCCACTAAAATTAAATAATGTATTTATTATTACTAATAAGGGTTTATATTTATGAAATGATTCATAATCAACTCATTCCTACAATTTATCATAATGAATTCTTGTTATTTTATTTCTCATTTATATATCATTAGAAAAATACTAAATATAAGTTGTGTTATAATTCCCATTAACCATTTACTGATAAATGATAAAGATCAAATTATCCATATCCGAAATTTTTAATTCACGATCCATATTCCTGTTTCAGTTAAACACTGAATACATGCATATCAAACAACAATTATTTTTAATTTTGATTAGTGGATGTTCTATCATGAGAAAATAATTTATAAAGATATAAATTCTATTTTTGATTTTATCATATTTATTTCTTTCAATTTTAGATCTACTATACTCACAATAAATATATCACAAGTTACTAATTTCATTGATGTGGTAGTTTTTTATATTAAAACATCTCTCTTCAAATAATTTTATCATAACATTCTTAAATTAGAGACTATATACTTTTATATAAACTGTTTATACATGCATAGTATCTAATTACCATTATCAATTATATCTACTAAACTTGGGTGTTCCCATGCTTATGTGTCACCCCAACATTATGCCACATCACTGGAATTTCATACCAAATTACCGTTTCACAAATGGCCTTCAACCAAAACACGCGATGTGCCCTCTCGATACCATCTCCCATACCCTTTTTCCTCCTCGATCCTTATTGACACAACCTCCGTCCCCACATCCCCCTCGACTCCCCTCTATAGAAATGTTTCCTCCTTCACCTCACCTCTGCCTTCACCTCACCTCTGCCTTCACCTCGGACCTCCTTCCCGAATAAATAATCCACCTCCAGATCCATCACATTCGGTTGATCCTCATTCGGCTACTCCGCATACGCCTCCACCTTGAGATCATCGACCTCTCGAAGCTCCTGCACTACGTAGTCCACCTTCGTCTCCTTGAGCTATGCCTCCTTGTGTTCTTGATTATATTCGTCTCATCTGAGTTCTAAATACCATAATGGCTTCGATTGTTTCTTTATCTATCTTCCCCTGCCATACACAGATCTCATCAACCGGTCAGTATTTTCCATAACTTCATATTTATCACGGTATTATATTATTTATAACCTCTCTGTTTCATTTTTCTATCCATTTTGTTTTATAATTTTACTCAATTCATATGATATTTACAGGCTATAATGCAATACAGTGCATTGCAACAGGTGCATACTCGTAATTTTCTGTAATGTTTTTAGTGTTCTCCAAGATTTGCTATATCCTATTTCATATGAGTTATTTGAACATTATGACACTACATATCATGTTCTAATTCACTTATTACTACCTATACTTATACATATAGTTCTACAATCCACAAGTGTGTACTCATAAATTAGTGCTGGGTTTGTACAGCCGAAACTGATTTTCGACACATCGACTTCACCTCTTCGGATATCCACAAACTATGGTTTTGGTACCTTCTACAGTTGGTTTCTAAAATATAGGGTTTCATGTGCTTCTTGGTCAGTTACCGGGTCTCCATCATCGTGGATGTACTTCAATTTCACTGTTAACCATCCTAGTGGACACCCATCAACCACTTCGTGAACCCTATTATAATCAATGATACCTTATCAAGAGAGACTATAGATCCAGATCTATGAAACTGGTATGTTCTCTTGATATCTTGGAAATAATAAATCTTTCTTTTACTTCATAGATCTAATCGATGGGTCAATATTTAACATAACTGGATATTCCACTAGTTACAGATGGATCCATCATATGATAATATTTCTTTCATAAAATATCTATCATTTTAATCCATTTCAATGATTCAAATTTCTCGCTATTTATACCAAATTATGATGCTGAAATATGATACATATGCATTAACAGATAAGTAATTAGGGATCCTTGATGTTCGGTCTTCCATCATTTTTATACGATTGAATGTCTTTTGTGACCCTATAGACCCAACTCTAAGAAAAAGGTGTGTTCTTCTCAATTTCTAAATTTTTTTCCCTTCTCACCAAGATTTATTAATTTCAGTTTAATAGTAATAAATTTTCAAACAATATTTTCATAAAACACCTACTCAAATTCACCATTTATGGAATGTGCTTCTTCGGCTTGAACATGCTTACATTATCAATTTTTTTCCATGGATAATATTGATTTCTTCTAACACTTCAAAGAAATCTTAAATTTAGTAATGCTTAAATTATATCATTCAATATAAATTTTTATTGTTTCATTCATAATGATTTCATGTTAGGTTCATTGATGTTTTTTAGACATCTTAGACTATATGCATAGTGGACTAACTCTTTTCTTCGCTCTAATTTTTTTTATTTAAGTGTATTTATAAAAAATTTCAGTACTGTTATATATTACATCTGAATTAAAGAATCTGAAATTACAGATTCACTTAATTCTGTCTACCACCATTACTATAAAACCTTATGTCCTTAATAACCCTATAGATCCAGAGCTCGAAATATGATGTGTTCTCCCATATACCATTTTTTGTGTTCCATTGTTTATGATTTCAATGAACAATGTGTTTCCTATTGGAATATTTTCCTATGATTTTTATCATATGTCACTGTATACTAATAGTTGTAATGTTTTATACTATGATAGTATTTCCCCAAAAAAGGTTTCAACTCTAAGATCTTGACCGATGCCTTGAGTGGCAGGTACATTAATTATATTGCATGTACCTTAGCTAACGAAAAATTCATATAAATTTTTTTATTTATCTTTTTTCCATCATATCTCATCCAATGATCTCATCCCACAATATCTTTTTGTTGAAGGGTAATCTAAATTTTGAGGTGTTGTTCCTTTCCATCCTGTTGAAGACTTATCAACCTGGAAGATATCAAATAAACAACTTGATGAGGTGACTGCATTCCCCGACTGCATGATTTTTATGAATAAAAACACATCAACTAATGTTTTCAGTATATTTTATGGTATGTGTCAACATAAGTAATTACTTTTTCTAAAACAGAGGAATTATTAAATTTTTTGTATTTTAAGGAATACATAATATTTTTAGTTGTGCAAAATAACAAACGATCGAGTATACCCAATTTTTTTTTCATTGGGTTTTTTCACATATTTTTTGTTTCGATTGTGTATTTCATATACACTATAAACATTCTGGTTTACCAGGATTTTATGATAGTAGTTACTTTATACACAGAAACCAAAAATATTATGCTCTGTATAAGCTCAGATACATTATTCAATTTTTAGATCATGTATTTACTAGTTCACTACTTACAAACCAGCAAACCATATGAATTGGTTTCACATATTTCTGAACATGGATCCATTTTTATGTATTATACATCGTAGTTTAGTACATGACCATTCATAAAATGATTCAATCAAATAATTGCACAATTTATCAACCCTATACTCAAGTGTAATTAAAAATTCCGCCAATTTGGTGTTTTCCTTTTCAATGTATATTATATTCACATTACATTCCACTGTGCTTCATTTGATTTCATTTCGCACCTTGAAAATATAATATAGTGCAAGAAACATTATCAATATTACTAGATTCCATTTTTCAATACTCTACATATATATTCCTGAAATACTTTAATTTCTTACTATTAACCATCAAACAAATTATTCGTTGTTTCCGATCACTTTTCATTTCAATGTACATTACTCATTCTCGACATTATTTTTAAATATTATTATTTACTATCTTATTTGATCCACTATATCAAAACATGTTTCTATTTAGTTAACACAAACTGATTTTTATGTTTTTATTTCTGATCACTTTTCATTTAAATGTACAATACTCTTTAGTTTTTTAGATTTCAGGTGTTGAAAGAAAAAATGAAGAGAGCTAATCTTGGGACTAAAGGTATGTGTAGGGGAGATAATATGGTAAACCATTCTTTGAATTATTGATTTATATCACTGAAAAATCCTCACATTATGTGTTTCTTATGTTTTAAAGTATTTTTCAACTAAGAGAAATATATTTTTTTAAACATTGAACTACCAAATATATTACCTTTCCAAGATACCACACCGAATGAAATCATGATTCCTACTAATCCTTACCCAAACATATTCTAAATCCCATCAACTATGTTCAAAATCTAGAAACCTTGAAACTCTCTCTAGGATGCCTTTCACTATTTATTGCAATCTCACCTCTTTCATCCAACTTTTCCTTCACCTCCACCATTATCAGTAAGGCTGTATCAATTTGTTCAAAAACACCAGAAATTTATTTTTTGTAACCTCTGAGAACTAGGGGATTATCTCCTTATATAAATGACATGTTTTCTGCAATAATTTATACCACATAGAGACTCCTTTTTTTATTAATACCATATTGGTATCATTCTGGTACCAGTTTTACTTTTAAATAAGTTTTATTTTATACCAAAAAATCTAAATGTTAGTTTTTTGATAATTTTTTACTTGAAACCAGTTAAATTTATATATTTTAATCAACATTAATTTTCATTGGATGCTTCTTGAGATTGATATGAAATATTGTTTTCTAAAATAATCTAAATGTTGTTTACACAAAATTTCCAGTTTTTTGTGACTTGTATTTGTTATCCACTTGTGACATACTTTTCTACTTAATGACATTTTTATTATGGATTGTTAATGATATTATCGTCTTATATTTGTTTTAATATTTCTTTAATATTTAGACAACCAGGATCCAAATATTGTAAATCTTATTAGTCATAATTTTTTATTATTTTTGGAGACTTTCATGCATACCTCATGCATTGTATGAACCAGTTCTTCCAATATGTTTCTTTTGAAATTATTATATATCTTATATTTATCAAGTATATATATATTCAGGTTCAAATATGAAGGTTTTAATATTATTTTTCACATTATATATATCACATATATAAATAATTTGGTTTGAATATTTTTTGTATCTTAGAGGTGTTCAGAATTTAAATATGTAGGTTCATATTTGTTTTTATATACAGATTCAGATTCTATTTATTTTATTTTTATCTTTTCATTTCTATAAAAAAATAGGTTAATATTTATTTTGATTTCTAATTCTATGATTTCACTTGTCACCAATATTTTCTACTTACTCTAACTACATTAATAATATAGAAAAACATATTCTCTGATTTTGATAGGGATGATGTTGTCCATCATAATCTTGAACTGTCTTGAGACAACACAGATACAACAAGCTATGCCATTGAACTGCACACCCAAATGAAGTAATATAAAACATTAAGAATGAAAAAATGAAAGATGATTTCTGCTACAATATTTTAATATTGCATGTTTATTTTTTTTTTAATTTTTATATTTGTTTTTGGATTAGGTGCTTAACAAAAGAAGTGTGTTATGGTTTGCAGTTTGCAATAGGAAGGTAATAATGAATGTTTATTATTTTTCATATGGTGGCTCTTTTTGGTCTGCCTCTGAAGTCCCCTATGTAAATATGTTGTTTCATGTTTCCATTTTCATGATCATTTTAGTTGTCCCTATTTTTATGTTGGTGTTATTTTTCATGCATAAAAGCGGCTGAAAGTGGTTCTTTTGTATACGTCACATATCTAAAAATATAGTCTGAATTGTAAACTATTTCTGTTTTTTCTCATGTGTTGTTTTGGATGGTGTTTTGAGTTCATGTTGGTTCTATTTTAATAGTTCACACTTTACCAAAAAGTGGATTTAATTAGAAAATAAAAAAAAGTGATTTTGAGTGACACGTGGTTTAGAGAAACCACGCCAAATGTTATATTCTTTTTATTTTGTTTTCTAATTATTTCTTATATGTTTGCATTAAAATTTTTGATTTATCAAATTATGTATGGTATTCTTATTTTTAAACAAGATCTTCTATGTAGAAAAGTATGTTCCCAGATTTTGAAGGTGATTATTTGTACAACGTGACAGGATTGTTGGGTGACATCCTAAAACATCAAGTAACTTTCAATGATATATACAGTTCTACAAATACAAACATTTCTACTACTTCTATGTATTTTGAATTTCAAATGACTATTTGAATGTTCTTTTCATTCAGGTATTTCAATTATCTAGGCTAAAAATATTTTTTTATTCCTTGTATATTCTCCTAAATGTTTTCAAATGTATTTATCCAAAATGTTATCTAATATCATAATGATGCCTCTACATTTTCAAATTATATTCCAATATTAAGTATAATTATTTTTGTGATTTCATTATAATTAATATTTTGTTCATTATTATCTTTGAAATATAACATTGTATTCTTGAAAATAATAATTGAACCACAATGTCGTTCGAACGCACGAGTGAGTACTAGTTATTATTAAGAGAATATTGAATTCTATAACATTCACAAACTTATGTATAGAATGAGTCTCTTTGAGAACCATTATAATCCTTATATAATAAATAATTAATCTATTTTTTATCATATATCCTTCATTCAAACTATTTACTTGAGGCATGAGATAATAAATAACATGAAATATATTTGTTCAAATATGATTATTGATATATTTTTAATAATGGATTTTATAATATGTATTTAATATAAATATATAACCCAACACTTTATTTCTATATTGGGATCAATATTCCGTTGTTTTATTTTGTTTCTTTAATAAAAATAAATGAATGATAATGATGATCATTCACATATGATATATGTGTTGTCATGTGGAAGAATTTATAGCCTATTCATCATAATAATTATATTCACTTATTTATTTTAATAACCTTATGATTTATTTCACATATATAAATTTATCTTTAATTTTACCTCATATATTGATACTAATCTATTACTTAAAACTATTATATTATTTCACTATAGAATATAATTTAGGGAATTCGAATTATTAGGGTAACATGCACTAAATGATGAAGGTATTGTAAAATTTTTACATATTCTCTGTAGTGTAATAATATTTTCTCTTACACTGAATGATCATTGAATTAATAATTTGAACATATTTTTTATAGTTTTTTCTAGTTCTCATCATTTCCATCTGAATCTAATGATTACCATAACATACCATGAAATCATTTCCTCTTATGAAATATGTATATAAATATATACATTTAAATATTAATTATTGATTCTTACTCATTTTATAAAATTAATTGTATTCTGGCATAATATATAACACCTCCCACAACTCATTTAATTTGCCACTGACAAATAAATTCTTATTATACACTCAAAAATCCAAATGCATCCCAAGTGAATGTCATATGAATCCATTTCCTATGAAGTATTATATTCATATGAAACAAAAATCCATCAATTGGATTATATGGGGTGGGTGGTAGCTAACCTCAAGTTCTTAAATTAGAATAATATCCGAATATTGTGATATATTTCACCTATTTTTTTACGATACATGGAAAAGATATCAAGAAATATCCTAATTACAATAAAATAATAATTTCTTATTTCCAAAATAATGATAATAATCCCATATTATTAAATTTATAATGAATATAATAATAAATTATTATTATCGAATGAAATTATGTATTATTATATTACCTATAATTTAACTATTATCAACATATGATATAACTACTTTATGTGTTCATTTAAATAATGATAAAAAATAATTATTCTAATTATTTATATATATAACTTATATAAATGTTTATAGATTATTACTTCCATAAAGATGATTAATTTATATACTTATTATGAGACAATATAACATAATATAATTATAAAATTCAAATCCATTTAATGATAGGTCTAAAATTACACAGATTTTTATCATTCTATTGCTCTCATACTATCAATGTCTTTTGATAATTTTTTGCAAATATTTAACTAAATGATAGAAAATAAACAAGATGTGGTTTTTCTATACTATATATATTATATAAATAATTCACCAATTGTGAATCCACAAACATACCCATTGTTCCCAAATGATGGAATTTTCAATTCAATGTTTATTCCTCAAACCATGACTTATTATTATTTTCTATGTCATATTTTCATTAGTAAATCTTATATTTCAATATCATATCCTTTTTTATCATAACCAGTCTATGATAAATTTATTCTATTATTCTATATTTTTAATTTAAAACACAATGAAATTTTTTCCAAACCATTGTATTTTTAAAATAATGTACATAATACATAATATTGTTTTGTAATGCGTGGTTATGGTTTTAGAGAAATTCACAGACACATTTCATGATTTAGTCAATATTATTTTAGTTCATTTCATATACTTCCTATAAAACCATCTAGTTGTTTTAAAGATATCACAAAACCTAAATTTATTGGATATATTATTTAGAACCTATATATTGGGTCATCCATGAAAGGATTCTATAAATTTTAATACAAAAATAGAAAATTCAGTGTGTTTCGTGGTCCATGGATCATCTCCACATATTGTGTAGTAACAAAACATTCTAAAGTATCCTAGAGAATGTGGTTATTTGTCACATTTGAAACCATATTCATAATATCACAATATAAAGGATCATAGTGTCTATTAACCATAAGATACTATATACATGCTTGAATATTAAATTTACTTTTATAATTAAAGTATATTATAACAACAATTTGGAAAATTATTATTCCTTATTTTTTCCATTAGAAAACAAATTTCATTATTCATTGGTTCGTTGGGAATTTAATATCCATAAAAAGGGAGAGTTCAAATTACTAATGAGGTTTGGACAACAATCGAATATAATATTTAATATAATTTATATACGTATTATTTGTTGATTAAATAATAACGTTTTCCATATTAATGATCTTTTAAGAATAACATAATCCATGGTGGATATTCATATTGAAATAAATTATTATGATTATTATAATAATAGATCTCAAAAATAGGGAATGAATCTTTTCTGACATCATAGCTATATCATTGTATCATTATACTAAAAATTCATCACTAAAGTGAGAGAATGCTCACATTACACTATTCTAGTTTATCTCATGAGTCATACATTTGCATTTATAAAATATATAATTCTAGGAAATTCTGGAAAACTAACTAGTTTAATACATAAATTATATGAGTAGAAATACTATAAAATATAACATATATTGTTCAGTGTGAAACCACTTAAAAAACAAGGATCTGTAATAAAAAATTAATTATATAAATTTTTATGGTAAATAAATTATAATGGTACCCCATTAAATTGAATAATATCGAAATATGGGTGAATATTCATTAGTCATATTGAAAAATAATATGATATTCATAATAAAAAGTGTAAAATAATCTAATCAATGTAAACATAATGGATTAATTAGTTATGGTATATTTATATTATATGAAATAAACAAATAAAAATTAATTTTATAAATTAAATTATAATGGTGGGAGAAAAAAATAAAGGATAAAAAAATAACCTATAATAATTTTGACTATGTGACACACATATGTGAAATGAATCAAGTATAAACAAATTATAAAAGTTAAAATCCCATGAAGACACAAATTTATAATTAAGGTTCACTTATAAGAAAATATTTTTCAATTTAAGAATCATTATTGGTTAAACCAGGTATATCTCTTTCTTCCTTATATATAAAAAATTCCCTTTTAAAATATTTTATCTATAACACCACAAATACATGGAATACCAAGGTATTTAATTACCTATATTTATTTATTTTGATACATTTTGGTATTATAAATAATTATAGAAGTAGTAAAATCAGATGGAATGGTACGATCCAATTCTAATTACAATAAGGTATTGATAATAAAAATTTATAATGAAATTTCATAATGACATATAAAATAATTAAAAAAATATATTATAATTAATAAATAAAGAGAGGAGATTAAGAATAATTTCATTGAAAAATAAATTCCTAATACACGAGCATTAATAGCTGAAAAAATTTGTAGCTTGTTGGAAGAACTCTTAAGAGTTAACATGGGCAGGTAACCAAATATAATTGGTTTGTAATGATCATGACTGGGATGTTATGGTGCGTATGTATAGAAAATGAGAGATAAATTTTTAATAAATTTTCTATATAATATATAGAAAAAATAATTGTGGAAGGTTAAATTTCATTAGTTTTACCAAGGTTTTAGATAATTGTATATGGAATTGAAGACATGAATTCGATAATTTAAAAATTAATGAGATAATATATATATGTATATATATATGTGTGTGTGTGTATTTTATTATTTTCCCATGGAAAATTCCATTTTTAAGATCAAATTACTAGAAACCCTAAGATTCATTTTACCCATTTAAAATAACTTTTCAATTATTAGAAATTAATTTTAATATTTAAAAATACACTATTCTTAAAATAATAATTTTCTAAGTCATCAGAAAATTTTGTTATATATTTAATTTTTTTCTAAATCAATACAAATTCATAAGACATATCATATACACACATCATATACACATACCCATGTTTTATAAAAATTCAAATATTCTTGAATATTATAAAAAGAACCTTAACATAATTTTAATGAGGTGATTATAAATTTAATTACCTTCTTAGAATTTAAAATTAAATAAATTAAAATGTTAATTATTTAATTAAAAATAATAGTTTATTTAAGATACATTCTTTTAGAGTTAAAAATATTAGAACCCCATTTTGATGAAGATTTAATATTATAATATATAAATATTTTTTCCCATTTATTTGATAATAAAAATTATTTACATTTATCAATTACGAAATTATCATGTGATAATATAAATTTTACTAAACAGTTTTATAATAATTTGTATAATTATTATTTTAATGATCGTATTATTATATTTTTATTCTCATAGTCACCCTACAATTCTAATGGTCATTTTAATCATTATAAAACCACTTAATTCTATATTCAAAAAATCATTCACAGTAATCAATTTATTTATATAACATACACATACTCTTTGTTGTTATTTTCATTATAAAAGAAGGTTATATTTTAGATCATTAATTTATTATATAATATGATCCTCCAAATTTCAATATTGTTTTTTTAACATATATTTTTATATATTAGAAATCTCTAATTGTAGTAGTTGTTATGAATGAAACACTATTGTTTATATTATACAACCATAATTAAATAAAATGTTTTTTTATTGTATAATATCTACTGTGATTAAATAAACATTTATTTTTATAAAATTTTGTTTCTTAAATTAAACTATAACATAACATAAATTATATAATTTAGGGTATACAATAATCCATAAAAATGTGTATAATTATTCATCATTATTTCTTACATATCGCATTTCACTTACACATAAATTTGATTCCTCTAATATATCATAGTTTTTCTAGTAATTTGATTCCACAACATTTTTTCTCATGAATCATGATTATAATATGATTATTTATAAAAATACATGTAAGGATCTAGTATATTTCTTTAATAGTGAGTCTATATATAAGTAGCATAATGAACATCCTATATAATGAGACGTTGAAGATTTCATGTACTTTAAATAGTTTTGTGGCATATAAAAATGGTAATACATATATATAATTCATTGAATATATCAAGTATCAATTTCTTTCAGATGTATTATCCCTTTATTAACATAACATTAAAATCCCTCCATGTTGATAATTTAACTAAGATATTATATGATTCTTAAAATTTCAAATCCTTATCTAGATAATCAATATTTTTTTTGGTTATTTTATGTTGATCTTAATTGTTTATTAATATCATAAGTTTTATTAGTAGTCTCATTAATGTGGTTTTTAAAAACCATCATCCTTTCCCCATGTTTATTAAAACTATATGGGGAAAATTTTATTTTTTATATAAAAATACTACATATTCAGAAAGCTCATCATGTTCCCATAAGTCTAATACTAAGGTAATGAAAAACTAATAAAACTATTTTGTTAGATGATATTATTAGAACAGAAAATCATAATATAAACCCTAATATGGGTGAGAATTAATGTGTTCGAAATTATTTTATTTTATCAAATCTTTCCCAATATTTTCCACATGATTCAAAAAACACATAAAATCTATCAAAATAAAATAACAACTATATATATAATATATAGAAATAAAAATTTCATTGAAAATGAGATTTTACATGGTTCAATTATTTATAAGATCATTTCTATTTTATTGAATCATGTTTCAATAGCTAAAAATATATTACATTAAGTTTTACATATTAAAAAATGCATATGTATACAATCAAACATTTGTTTTGAGAAATAATTTTTATTCCTCATTTAAATATTTCAATGAATTTATTATAATATAATTATGTTGATCTAATCTTAAATTTTTCATTAAAATATTTAGCAGTTATTTCCATTTTTTATATTCCATATGAAATAGTTTTGAAGAAAATAGTTCATCAGTATTACTTGATTAATGACTTATTCAATGTAGTAATTGACTGAAATTATTATGATTCTATATTAAATATTGTACATAAATTCTAACGTAACATTAAAATAATATTTTTTTAACCTTAAAAATAATTTTACTAACTAAAAAATTGGATATAATAACCTTAATAAAACTTTACCAAAACCTTATAACATATTCTCATAACCATACAACATCTTGTTTTAACTTTATAGTTATTTTTCTAAACCATGTATGTTGTATATTTGACCCCTTCACATTGGCCAACCATTCCTCTCAATTTTATATCGAACTAATTATGAGTTTTTATCATCCTTATTGAATAGAAATTAAGATATTTTATTGGAAAAGGGATGATCAATACATTGTTAGTGATCCACATAGGAATGGTTAAACCTTATTGTATTGTTCTTTTTTATTAATTATCTATTATAACTAATAATTTACTATAGTTTATTAGTTATTAATATGTATTTTAATCAGGACTAATAATCATGAAAATTAATTTCTCATGTATTATAGGAATGATAAATTATATTTGATCATTATAATTTGAATTTTTATTACTAAGATTTTTTTAAATCATTAGTTATTATTTAAAATTTAGTATTTATTTTTTTTCTATTATATAGTATAAAATATAGCTAAATAGAAATAGCATATGAATAAATTTTTCCAACAATCAAATAAAATAATGTGAAGCAATTAATATTTTTTAACGTATTAACTATATAAATTTAAAAAACTCTAAAATTGTTGATAATCATTTAATGGACTCCCACAACTACTACGTCTGAAAAATAACAACAATAACTAGTAATCGATGAGGATCAATATGTATCTAATGTATTAAAAAATTACTGAATGAGTAAACTCATTTTATAGTGTTTGATACAAAAAATTCTTAATTTCAATATATAGGATACAAGAACAATGATATATCACAGTCAATATGTGATGTGAAAAACATATCCATTATCCCTATAATGATGTTCAACAAATTTTTTATCTCTAGATAAATGTGATACAATGTACTTTAATTTTATAAACATCACAAATTTTTTGATTTAAGGCCACCTTGGCACTCAATCATTCTTTATATTTATCATTTCTGTGGGACTGTATTTTTTCGGTGTTTTTGTCTTAATTATTTTTGGTTTATTATTTTACCATCAAAAGTGGGATACTAGTGTTTGGTTATACTAACTATAAAATATAATTCCTAGTTTTGTGCCTGCATGTAAATATATTATATTCATTGATTGTTCCTCTATGTAGAAAATGGATACAATGTTCATTTAGTTCTTCTAGGTCGGAAGTGGTACGGAGTAATGGATTATGACACAAAGTGTTTAGAAGTCAAATATAACTGGATAAAATTCCCCTTCAAAAATCCGGTCAATATATAGTAAGTTACATAAACTCATATATAAATGGTGAATATCATATTTCTGATAAAGTTGATAAAAAACAATACAAAATCTAATGTGATATTTATATTTAATTTCAAATTTATAATCATTTCTAAATATGATAAATTTTTTGAAATATTTTTAATTATAAAATTAACCATGTATATAAGTATTTGCTAATATCATATCTACGAAAACAAATTTTTATGGGATTAAGTCTGTGAATGAAAATTTTGATTTGTTTTTTTATATTTTATTTCTAACTATATAGTAGTCATAATCATACAAGGAAAGGACCGTTTGAAAATTGATGGATTTAGGTCAAATAATAGTTTCATTCCATAGATACCAGCTTTCATTGATGGAACTGACAATACATACTATAAAACTGAGATGGAATATTTCTGTAATAAGATTTATTTCTATCACTCGAACCATAAGATATAATCAAACAATTTACTCAGGAAGGATATATAAGACATGATTGGTAATGAAGCTTTTATTTATGTTTAAAAAATTGGTGATGAATATTTTATACTATTCAAACAATGAAATTATTTTTAGTCATTTATCAATTTATAAAATATAACATGACAGATGTAAATTTTGTAAATACACATAATTTTAAATATATATTTTAATGTCAAAAATTGGAATGTTAAGTTCCATGTATCACGATTAAAGAATCAGTGATGATAATTTGCCAAACAAATTTCACATATATTAAATAGTATTATTATTAACTTGAGGGATTTAATAATATTTTTGGGTATTACTATAGTTTTTTAAACAGTTATTATATCTGTACATAAAAAATGGCTTAGTAAATTAGTTTTCATTGATTATAATACAAATATTGATAAATATAATCATGGTTTACTTAGTGATTAATTTATATAATATGAATTTTAATATAAAATATTTCTAAATAATATTCTACTAAAAAAGAAACCATTGCATTTAAATCAGTTAATATTATGTACTAATCACCGAAATCTCAGTTATATGGAAATGTATGTATTTTGGTTTATATATTAAATAATAGTGTAATAAAAATAATGAATGGATTTTATATATAGCATAAACATGACTATACTGGATAGAATAAATAATATAGTAGGACATGTAATGTTTTTTCAAATGATTATATAGAATTAATTCTGTATAAAAGTAGAATAAAATGTAATTTCTAGAATTAATTCCAAATTTTAATGAAATATAGGTCCTAAAAAGGGTAAAAATGAGAATGGAAGATTAATATTTTGTTGGAATTGTAATAATGTCTAAAACACTTGTGATGAATCTGATTCAAAAAATGTATTAAGAATGTATTTCATAACATCCTCCCAAAAATGGTTTTCTGAAACTTATATTCAAAATAATCAATTCGATACATGAATAACTATATAAAAAGATTTATTTAATGAAATATAACATTTAATGAATTATATTATTAAAATTTAAGATATATAAATGAAATGAAAATAAGGAAAACATTTTTCAGAAAAGTAGTTTAGTCACAAGGAAAATGAATGACTAGTAATATAACTTTTACACTAATGATAATATATATATATATAAATTTAATGATAATTAAAAAAATAAAATATTTAAATAATGATTTATGATATCTATGAATAATTGGGTAGTAGAAATATAATTTAAATGTATTTTAGAAGAAAATATATAACTATAATCATTTGTGGAATGATTAAAATTGAATTTATCCCCTTTTTTCATGGTATATAAATCAATGATAAGATCATGATTAAAATAAATATAAATAAAAATGAAACTGTTGTTTAACAAGATACCAATTATCAAAAATGAAGTGGACATTTTTTTGTAGTTCAACATATGTGAATCTAATTCTAATCGCAATATGTGAATGATAAAAAAAATATAAAAGATAGTGGTGCATGGAATTTATTCAATATTATTGACACAAAAATTGTATTATTTATAAATCCTCATATTCTTCATTAACTATGAATAAATATTTTTAATTTATTTATACTTTAAAATTTTTTATCCCAATTCGACTAAAATCATCCTTGTTATAAAAACAACCCCAAATATTACATTGAATGTTAAATTAAATGGGTGTTTGGAATCTAAATAATGGTTTGGAGACAATTTATAATTTCAGAAAATCAAAAATATGCATCGAATTTTTAATAATATGATTTTTTTTGAAGGAGGGAATATATCATTATATATGAATAAAATAGTAATGTAATTTGTTTTAAAGAGGTTGATATTTCAAATTTAGTTATAATTTCTAATTTATTAGATGTTGAATGTTTTAATCATAATTTGAATATTATTTTATAGTTGTGTGATGATGAAATGATTATTAAATTCAGAAGTGATATTTTGCTTTGTTTTTAATGTTGAATATGTTTTGTATTTTAGTAATTTAAAAAGAAAGCTATACCCTATCAATTTTTCTTTTTTGAATAAGAAATATTTCATGCGATTAAATTTTTCCTACATAGAAAATATATTAAAGAATATAAGGATTTGTGAATCAAATATTAGACTGTTACACAATCTATGAAATAACATTCAATTACTGTAGCTATCTATGTTATATATAAATAATATTTTTGTTTGTTACTCTTTCATAAAAGGTAAATAAAATATAGAGATTTTTATATTTTTCAAGGAAGTATAAACTGTATAACCTAAAAAACATATAAATAATAACATATTTGAAAAAAAATACAAAATCATTTTCACATTGGTAAATGGTATATTTTATATCTTTTTAATGGTTTTGGAATATTTATATGGGTTTTATATTATTGGTTAGAAATATGAAATTACATTAAAATTTTCATAAAATTTTTACCTAGATCAACAATAACAAGCGATAATTAATTTTCTATTTTATATGTGATAGATGGGAAGAGTTAGAAATCTGTATTTTGAATTTTTTTAGAGAAATTGGATATTTTAATAACATTTAAGCCACTAAAACACCTCAACAAAAGAGAGTAGTTAAAATAAAAAATTGAAAATTATAAGAAATGTATAGAACTAAATTAAATAAATTTAATGAACAAAAAAATATTAGTTTATAAGATATCAATACAATATATTATGTCTGTTGTAAAATTATTTTATGAACACATTTAAGGAATACACCTTATGATTTTTATATTGGAAGAAAATATAAACTAGGATAGTCTAACATTTTAAGTTTTATTGTATATCCAATTGGTACTAAAGAAACATTATATACATATTATTCAAAATCAGAAAAAGGGTTTCTTAGGTTATTCAAATATAGGAAATGATCAGAATGGTTTTAATAATATATAAATTTTAGTCAAAGAAACTATTCATATTAATATCACTAAATATTCATTAAATGGAATGAATGATGATTTATACCAACATGAAGAGGAATTGAGTTATTTTAATTTTTGTATAGAAGGAACCTCAATATGAATACAAGAATATTAATGAGGAGAGTCACCCCCAAGAAAAATATTATAATACACAGGATGATCATCTTATAGATATGGTTTTTGAAATTTTGATCATTGAGTTTAAACCAAAAATTCAATATGATGTTTTTTCCACAATTATTTTATTTCAGATCATATTAATATAGATATATAATAATATTTAAATGACCCTCATTATATATTATCAATGCATGTAGGGTTAACTAATTTTTCAAGGATTCATTATTTTATTTTATGTAATAATCTTACAGATCAATGAGTAATTGATATTAAATATATCTTGTCATACAAACTTGATCAATCTTCAAATACTATATTAAATAATTCCCAAATAATAAAAAAATAGTATTATCAATATTATGTCAATGGTTATGATGAATCATTTTCCCTCGTTGTTGCATTGCAATATAAAAAATATTTTATATAATATACTTTATTTCATGGATTTAAATTATTTAAAATTTATTTTAAAAGTGGATTGCTTTATTGATTAAATTTTGAGAAATATATATAAAAAACCATGATTCTGAATGTTAATAGTTCATTTATTATGATTTAAAACATTAAAAATATTTTGATGTTCATAAGTAGTGTCAAAAAAACATTATTTAAATGATTATGTAAATTTCTTTTGAAACAATTGTTGGAAGAAAATTAGATCATATATAATTTATGAAGAAAATTTCATGAGTTATTTTGAATTAAAAAATATATGTTTTTCATATTATTGTTATATCTCAAATCGATACATAATAACAAAATATACCTAAATAATGAAATGTTATATTTTGATTAGTCTTATAGGAGAATAAAAATTTCTCTTGGAATTAAAAATTTTCTATTATATTTTCCTTTTTTTATCAATTTATTAATGATAAATAAATATTTAAATGATTTTAACATGATATTTGTTAAAGATAATAACATCTTTGAGAACTTCCTATAATCTTGAATATGATAGAGCATAAAAATGGGTGGATATTATTTTTTATGGATGTGTGATTGATATTTTATTATATTTAATTAATACATTACCTGAACTACTATTATTTGTTTGTACATAAGTGAAATTTCAATGTCACACTATAAAAAGTCCCATAAAACTTATTAAATGAATTAAAAATTATATCATACATTATGTAAACCTTTTTTTATTATATCAATGATGAAATTAAATTTAATTAAGAAGATATTTTGGTCCTAATTTTTGGAGGATATAAAATTGATAAAAGTTTTCCAATTAAATGTGTCACTTTTTACAAAGAAAATATTTTTTAGTCAAAGTCAAATGAAATAACATTCTATTTATTTGTCTATTGTTGATTCTTGTTTAATAGTTAATATAAGTATTTGTGAACAATATTTATAGTTTATGAAAATAGAAACTATTTTTAATGTTTTGTTTTGATAGTTTAACAATTTTATTTGAAAACTCAAAATCTATTTCTGTTATATAGTATCAAATACAGCAAAATAGAAATTTCATATAAATAAATTTTTCGAATAATGAAATAAAATAATATGAAGCTAAAATTATTTTTTAAAGTATTCACAATAGAAATTAAAAAAACTCTTAAATTGTTGTAATCACTTAATGGACTCCCACAACTACTACATATGAAAAATGAAAACAATAACTAATAATTGACGAGGTTCAATATGTATCTAATGTATTAATAAAATAATGAATGAATAAACTCATTTTATAGTGTTTGATACAAAAATTATTAATTTCAATATATAGGATACAAGAACAATGATATATCACACTCAATATGTGATGTGAAAAACTTATCCATTATCTTTATAATGATGTTCCACAAATTTTTTATCTCTAGATAAAATTTTTACAATGTACTTTAATTTTATAAACATCACTACTTGTGTGATTTAAGTCCACCTTGACACTCAATCAATCTCTATATTTCTCAATTCTGTGGGACTGTATTTTTCCGTTGTTTTGGTGTTAATTATTTTTGTTTATTCTTTTACCATCAAAAGTGGGAAACTCGTGTTAGGTTATACTAACCGTAAAATATAATTCATAGTTTTGTGCCATCATGTATATATATTATATTCATGGATTATACCTCTATGTATAAAATGGATTCAATGTTCTTCTAGTTCCTCTAGGTTGGAATTGATTGGGTGTAATGGATTTTGACTCAATTTGTTCAGAAGTCACATATAATTGGATAAAAATCCCCTTCAAAAATCAGGTCAATATATAGTGAGTTACATACACTCATATATAGAGGATGAATATCATATTTTAGATAATATTGATAAAAAACTATACAAAATCTAATGTGATATTTATATTTAATTTCAATTTTATAAACATTTATAAATATGATAATTTTTTCAAATATTTTTTATTATAAAATTAACAAAGTACATAACTATTTTCTAATATCATATCTAATAAAACCAATTGATATGGTATTTTGTCTATGAATGAAAATTTGGATTTGTTTTTATATATTTTATTTCAAACTCTATAGTAGTCATAATCATACAAGGAAAGATCCATTTCAAAAAGGATGGTTTTAGGAAAAATAATGGTTTCATTCCTTAGATACGAGCTTTCTTTGATGGAACTGACATACGTACTATAAAACATAGATGGAAGATTTATTTAATAAGATTTATTTCAATTATTGGGCCCTTAAGATATAATCAAACAATTTAATTGGGAAGGATATAAAAGACATCATTGGTAATGATGCTATTATTTATGTTTTAAAAATTGGTGGTGAATATTTTATAAAATTCAATCAAAGAAAATGTTTTTTTGTCATTTACCTATTTATAAAATAGAACATGCAAGATGTTACTTTTTTCAAGTCACGTAATTTTAAATAGATATTTTAATGTTATCAAATTGAATGCTAAGTACCATGTATCATGTTTATAGAATCTATGATGATGAATCGCAAAACTAATTTCACATAAATTAACTAGAATTATTAACATTAGTGATTTAAGAAATTTTTTGGGTGATAATATTGTTTCTTAAATAGTTATTATATTTATACATAAAGAATTTATTCTTAAATTAGTTTCCAATGATTATAATATGAATATTGATAAATATAAGAAAGATTAACTTAGTGATTAATTTATATAATATGAATTTTAGTATAAATTATTTCTAATGATTATTCTACTATAAAATAAACCATTGCATTTAAATCAGTGAATATTATGTATTAATCACCAGAATATAAGTTATATAGAAATATATGTAATTATGTTTCTATATTAAATAATAGTGTAATAAAAATAACGAATTTATTTTATATATGGAATAAACAGGACTATACTGGATAGAATAAATAATATAGTAGGACATATAATGTTTTTTAAAATGATTCTATTGAATTAATTCTGTATAAAATTATAATAAAATATAATTTCTTGAATTAATTCTATATTTTAATGAATTATAGGTCACAGAAAGGCTAAAAATTAGAATGGCGGATTAATATATTTTTGGAATTGTACTTATGGATTAAACACATGTGATGAATCTGATTTGGAAAATGAATTATCAATGTTGTTCATGACATCATCCCAAATACAATTTCATGATTCTTATTATCAAAATAATCAATACGATACATGAATAACTATATTAAAATATTTTCTTGATGATAGATAACATTTAATGAGTTATATTATTAAAATTTAAGATATATAAATCAAATGAAAATATGAGACACATTTTTACGGAAACTAGTTTGCTCGTTAAGAAAATGAATGAATAGTAATATGAATTTTACACTAAATCAAAAATATATATAAATGTAGCGAAATTTAATAAATAAAATAAATAAATAATGCATTATGTTATCAATGAATAATGGGGTAGTAGAAATATAATTTAAATATATTTTAGGAGAAAATATATAACTATAACCTTTTGTGGAATGATTAAAATAGAATTTATCCCCTTTTTCAAGGTATATAAATCAATGATAATATCATGATTGAAATAAATATAAATAAAAATGAAACTATTGTTTAACAAGATACCGATTAACAAAAATGAAGAGTAAAATTTTTTGTAGTTCAATGGAAGTGCATCTAATTCTACTAGCAATATTTGAATGATAAAAAATATAAAAGATAGTGGTACATGGAATTTATTCAATATTATTAACAAAAAAACTCTATTATTTATAAATCCTCATATTCTTCATTAATAATAAATAAATATTTCGAATGTATTTAGACTTTAATATTTTTTAACCCAATTCGACTCAAATCATACTTGTTATAAAAACAAACCTAAATATTACATTGTATGTTACATTACATGGGTGTTTGGAATTTAAATAATGGTTTGTGGACAATTTATAATTTCACAAAATAGAAATATATGCATCAAATTTTTAATAATACAATTTTTTTGATGGAGGGAATATAACATTATGTATAACTAAAATAGTAATGTAATTGGTTTTAAATAGGTTGATATTTCAAATTTCGTTATAATTTCTAAATAATTAGATATTGAAAGTTTGAAACATAATTTGAATAATATTTGATAGTTGTGTGATGATGAATGATAATTAAATTCTGATATGATATTTTTTTGTTTTTAATGTTTAATGTGTTATGTATATTAATAAATTAAAAATAAATATATACCCTATAAATTTTTCTGATTTGAATAAGAAAATTTTTCTGTGATTATATTTTGTCTACATAGAAAATATATTATAGCATATGAGGCATAGTGTATCAAACATTAGACAATTACACAATCTATCAAATAACATACATCTTCTTTAGCTAACTATGTTATATATAGTTAATTTATTTGATTGTTACTCTTTTATAAAATATAAATAACATATAGATAGTTTCAAATTTTTCAAGGAAGTATAAACTGTATAACATAAAAAACATATTAATCATAACATATTTGGAAAAATACAAAATTATTTTTGCAGTGGTAAGTGGTATATTGTTTATATTTTTAATGGTTTTGGAATATTTACATGTGTTTATATTATTGTTTAGAAATATGAAATTTCATTTAAATTTTCCTAATTTTTTTACGTAGTACAAAAATAAGAAGGGATAATTAATTTTCCATGTTAGATGTGATACTTGGGAAGTTTTTAAAAATCTATATTTTGAAATGTTTTTAGGGAAATTGGATATATTAATAAAATTTAAGCCACTAAAACACCTCAAAAAAAAAGTAGTAAAAAGAAAAAATTGATCATTATAAGAAATGTATTAAACTAAATTAAATAAATTGAATAAACCTAAATACATTAGGTAAGAAGATACCAATCCGACATATTATGTCAGTTGTAAAGTTAATTTATGATTAATTTTAAGGAATACATCTTATATTGTTTATAATGGATGAAAATATAAATTAGGATAGACTAACATTGTATGATTTATTGTATATAAAATTGATACTAAAGAAACCTTATATACATTTTATTCAATATCAGAAAAAGAGTTTCATAGGTTATTAAAATATAGGAAATGATCAGAGGGGTTTTAACAATATATAAATTTAATCATAGATATTATTCATATTAATATCACCTAATATTCATTAAATGGAATGAATGATGATTTATACCAACATGAAGAGGAGTTGAGTTATTTTAATTTTTGGATAGAAGGAACCTCAAAATGAAAACAGTAATGTTAATGAGGAGAGTCACCCCCCAAAAATTATTATAATACAGGTAATTATCATCTTATAGGATGGGTTTTGAAAATTAGATCATTGAGTTCAAACCAGAAATTCATTATGATGTTTTTTCCACAATGATTTTATTTTATATCATATTAATATAGATATAGAATTATATTTGAACAACCCTCATTATATATTATCAATGCATGTAGGGTTAACTAATTTTTCATGGAATCATTATTTTATATTAGGTAATAATCTTAATGATCATAGAGTTATTGATTTTAAATATATCTTGTTAAACAAACTTGATCAATCAAAAAATACTATATTAAATAATTCCCAAATAATAAAAACAATCGTATTATCAAGTTTATGTCATTGGTTATAATGAATCCTTTCCCTCATTGTTGTATTTCAATATAAAAAATCTCTTATATAATATACTTCATTTCATGGATTTAAATTATTTAAAATTTATTTTAAAAGTGGATTTCTTTCATGATTATATTTTGAAAAGAATATATAAAAAACCATGATTCTAAAAGTTAACAGTTCATTTTTCATGATTTAAATCATTAAAAATATCATTATGTTCATAAGTAGTGTCCAAAAACATTTTTTAAACGATTATGTAAATTTATTTTGAAAAATTTGTTCGAAAAATGAAAATTATATCATATATAATTTATGAAGAAAATTTCATGAGTTATTTTGAATTAAAAAATATATGTTTTTGATAATATTGGTATATCTCCAATTGATACTTAATAACAAAATATACCAAAATAATGAGATGTTATTTTTTGATTAGTCTTATAGGAGAATAAAATTTTCTCTTCAAATTAAAAAACTTCAATTATATTTTCATTTTTTTATCAATATATGTTTGATAAATAAATATTTAAATGATTTTAACAAGATATTTGTTAAATATAATAATATCTATGAGAAATTATTATAATCTTGAATATCATAGAGTATTAAAATGGGTAGATAGTATTGTTTATGGAGGTGTGACTCATATATTATTATATTTAATTAATACTTTATATGAAATATTATTTTTTTTTTCATATTTAAAATTTCAATGTGACACTATAAAAATTCCCCTAAAATTTATTAAATGAATTCAAAATTTCATCATAGGTTATGTAAAACGTTTTTTATTATATTATATATGAAATTAAATTTAATTAAGAAGATATATAGATCCTAATTTTTTGAGGATATAAAATTGATAAAAGTGTTCCAGTTTAATGTGTCACTTTTTAGAAAGAAAATATTTTTTCTCGAAGTCATATGAAATATCATTCTATTTATTTGTTTATTGTTTATTCTTTTTTAATAGTTAATATAAGTTTTTGTGATTAATATTTATAGTTTAATAAAATAGAAACTATTTTTATTTTTTTGTTTTGATAGGTTACCAATTTTATTTGATAACTCATATTCAATTTCTATTATATAGTATCAAATATAGCTAAATAGAAATTCCCTATGAATAAATTTTTACAATAGTGAAATAAAATCTTCTGAAGCAATTAGGATTTTTTAAAGTACTCACTATTGAAATTTCAAAAACTCTTAAATTGTTGATAATCATTTAATGGACTCCCACAACAACTACGTTCAAAAAATAACAACAATAACTAATAATCGATAAAGTTCAATATTTATCTAATGTATTAAAAAAATAATGAATGAATAAACTCATTTAATAGTGTTTGATACAAAAAATTATTAATTTAGATATAAATGATACAAGAACAATGATATATCATACTAAATATGTGATTTGAAAAACATATCCATTATCTCTATAATGATGTTCCACAAATTTTTTATATCTAGATAAAATTGATACAATGTACTTTAATTTTATAAACATCGCTACTTATGTGATTTAAGGACACCTTGACACTCAATCATTCCTTATATTTATCATTTCTGTGGGATTGTATTTTTCTTATGTTTTGGTGTTTATTATTTTTGGTTTGTTCTTTTTACATCAAAAGTGGGGTACTAGTGTCAGGTTATACTAACCATGAAATATAATTCCTATTTTTCTGCCTGCATACAAATATATTATATTCATCAATTGTTCCCCTATGTTGAAAATGGATACAATGTTCGTTATGTTCCTCTAGGTTGGAAGTGATATGGTGTAATGGACTGTGACTCAATGTGTTTAGAAGTCACATATAATTGGATAATAATCCCCTTGAAAAATCAGGTCAATATATAGTGAATGACATACACTCATATATAGAGTGTGCATATCATATTTCAGAAAAAATTGATAAAAGACAATACAAAATCTAATGTGATATTTTTATATAATTTGAATTTTATAAACATATATAAATATGATAATTTTTTTGAAATATTTTTAATTATAAAATTAACCAAGTACATAACTATTTTCTAATATCAAACCTTTGAAAACCAATTGTTATGGGATTTGGTATGTGAATTTAAAATTTGATTTGATTTTATATATTTTATTTCTAACTATATACTTGTCAAAATTATACAAGGAAAGGACCGTTTGAAAATGGATGGTTTTAGGTAAAATAATGGTTTCATTCCTTTGATATCAGCTTTCAATGATGGAACTGAAAATACATACTATAAAACTCATAAGAATGATTTCCTTTATAAGATTTATTTTGATCATTGTAACCTAAAAAATATAATCCAACAATTTACTCGGGAAGGATATAAAATACATGGTTGGTAATGATGCTGTTATTTATGTTTTAAAAATTGGTGATGAATATTTTATACTATTCAATCAAAGATAATGTTTTTATTCATTTCTCTATTTCTAAAATAGAATATGACATATGTAAATTTTTTCAAGTCATGTAATTTTAAATAGATATTTTAATTTTAAAAAATGGAATGCTATGTTCCATATATCACGATTATAGAATCGGTGTTGTTGAATAGCCAAAAAAATTTCACAAATGAAAACTAGTATTATTATTAACATGAGGTATTTAGGAGAATTTTTGTGTAATACTATAGTTTTTTAAATAGTTATTATATTCGTAAATAAAAAATGGATTCGTAAATTATTTTCCATTGATTATAATATGAATATTGATAAATATAATCAGGATTTACTTAGTGATTCATTTATATAATATGAATTTTATCATAAAATATTTCTAATTAATATTCCACTGAAAAATTAACCATTTTATTTAAATCAGTGAATATTATGTATTAATCAACGGAATATTATTTATATTGAAATGTAAGTATCTAGGATTCTATATTAAATAATAGTGTAATAAAAATAATGAAAGGATTTAATATATGGAATAAACAGGACTGTACTGGATAGAAGAAATAGTATAGTATGACATATAATTTTTTTTCAAATGATTCTATAAAATTAATTCTTTATAAAAGTAGAATAAAAGGAAATTTTTAGATTTAATTACTAATTTTAATGAATTATAGGTCACGAAAAGGGTAAAATTGAGATTGGAGGATTAATATATTTTTGGAATTGTACTAATGGCTAAAACACTAGTGATGAATCTGATTCAAAAATTTAATTAACAATGTTGTTCATGTCATCTTCCCAAATACAATTATTTTATTCTTATTATCAAAATAATCAATACGATACATGAATAACTATATAAACTATTTAGTTGATGAAATATAAAATTTAATGAATTATATTCTTAAAATTTAAGATATAGAAATCAAATGAAAATATGAGAAACATTTTTAGGAAAACTAGTTTAGTCATGAATAAAATGAATGACTTGTACTATAAATTTTACACTAAACCTAAATATATATATAAATTTAATTATAATTAAAAAATAAAATATTTAAATAAATCATTATGTTATCTACGAATAATGGGGTAATAGAAATATAATTTAAATATATTTTAGAAGAAAATATAAAACTATAAACTTTTGTGGAATTATTAAAATTGAATTTACCCCCTTTGAACAAGGTATATAAATCAATGATAAGATCAAGATTAAAATAAATATAAGTAAAAAGGAAATTGTTGTCTAACAAGATATCAATTACCAAAAATAAAGAGGTCATTTTTTTGTATTTCGGTTGAAGTGCATCTAATTCTACTAGCAATATGTGAATGATAAAAAAATATAAAAGATAGTGGTACATGACATTTATTAAATATTACTGACACAAATAATATATTATTTATAAATCCTCATATTCATCATTACCTATAAATAAATATTTCAAATCTATTTAGACTTTAATATTTTTTAACACAATTTGACTCAAATTATCCTTGATATAAAAACAAACACAAATATTACATTGTATTTTACATTACACGGGTGTTTAGAATATAAATAATGGTTTTTGGACAATTTATAATTTCAAAAAATTGAAATATATGCATCAAGTTTTTAATAATACAACATTTTTGAAGGAGTAAGTATCACAAAATGTATAACTAAAATAGTAAATTAATTTGTTTAAAAGAGGTTGATATTTCAAATTTTGTTATAATTTCTAAATTATTAGTTTTTGAATGTTTGAAACATAATTTGAATATTATTTGATAGTTATGTAATGATGAAATGATTATTAAATTCAGAAATGATATTTTTTTAGTTTATAATGTTGACTATGTTTGTATATTTAAAGTTTATAAAGAAATATATACCCTATCGATTTTTCTGATTTGAATAAGAAAAATTTCATGTGATTAAATTTTGTCTACATAGAAAATATATTATAGCATATGAGGCTTAGTGAATCAAACATTAGACTATTACACAATCTATCAAATAAAATAAAAGTTCTGTAGCTAACTAAGTTATATATAGATAATATATTTGTTTTTTACTCTTTTATAAAAGGTAAATAACATATAGAGAGTTTTAGATTTTTCACGGAGGTATAAACTGTATAACGTAAAAAACATATTAATCATAACTTATTTGACAAAATAAAAAATTATTTTTGCAGTGGTAAATGGTCTATATTTAATATTCTTAATGGTTTTGGAATATTTTAATTTGATTATATTATTGGTTAGAAATATGAAATTACATTAAATTTTTCATTAAATTTTTTCCTAGTACAAAAAAAAGAAGGTATAATTAATTTTCCTAATTATATGTGATAGACGGGTAGAGTTTAGAAATCTATATTTTGAAATGTTTTTATGGAACTATGGATATTTTAATAACATTATTCCACTAAAACACCTCAAAAAGGGAGTAGTTAAAAGAATAAATTGAACATTATAAGGAATGTATAGAACTAAATTAAATAAATTTAATGAACCTAAATACATTAGGTAAAAGATATCAATCCATTATATTATTTCTGTTGTAAAATTATTTTATGAATAATTTTATGGAATACACCTTATAATATTTATAATGGAAGAAAATATAAATTTGGATAGACAAACATTGTCGGTTTTATTGTATTTCCAATTGATATTAAAGAAACCTAATATACATTTTATTCAAAATCAGATAAAGGGATTCTTAGGTAATTAATATATAGGAAATGATCAGAGGTGTTTTAACAATATAAAAATTTTAGTCAAAGATACTATTCATATTAATATCACCGAATATTCAATAAATGGAATGAATGATGAATTATTCCAACATGAAGAGGAATTTTTTTATTTAAATTTTTGGATATAAGTAACCTCAAAATGATTACATTAATTTGAATAAGGAGAGTCACCCCCACAGAAATATTATAATACAGGTAATGATCATCTTATAGATATGGTTTTTGAAATTTATAGCATTGAGTTCAAACCAAAAATTCATTATGATGTTTTTTTAATAATGATATTATTTCATATCATTTTAATAATGATATAGAATAACATTTAAATGACCCTCATTAAATATAATCAATGCATGTCGGGTTAACTAATTTTTAATGGAATCATTATTTTATTTTAGGTAATAATTTTAATGATCATAGAGTAATTGATTTTAAATATATCATTTCAAACAAACATGATAAATCTACAAATGTTATATTAAATAATTCCCAAATAATAAAAAAATCATATTATCAAGATTATTTCATTGGTTATGATGAATCATTTTTCCTCATTGTTGTATTGCAATATAAAAACTCTTTTATATTATATACATCATTTCATGGATTTAAATTATTTAAAATTAATTTTAAAAGTGGATTGCTTTATTGATTTCATTTTGAAATGAATATATAAAAAACCATGATTTTGAATGTAACAGTTCATTTATCATTAATTAAAACATTAAAAGTATTTTTATGTTGATAATTAATGTCCAAAAACATTTTTTAAATGATTATGTTAATTTATTTTGAATAATTTTTCAGAAAAAGTAAAATTAGATAATATATAATTTATGAAGAAAATTTCATGAGTTATTTTGAATTAAAAAATATATGTTTTGGATATTTTTGGTATATCTCTAATCGATACTTAATAACAAAATATACCAAAATAATTAGTTGTCTTATTTTTATTAGTCTTATATGAGAAAAAAAATTCACTTCGAATTAAAAAACATCAATTATATTTTCATTTTTGTTATCAATCTATTTATGATAAATAAATATTTAAATGATTTTAACAAGATATTTGTTAAAGTTAATAACACCTATGAGAAATTCTTGTAATCCTGAATGTGATAGAGTATAAAAATTAGTGGATAGTATTTTTTATGGAGGTGTGACTGATATTTTATGATATTTAATTAATAGTTTACATGAAATACTATTTTATTGTACATATGTAAAATTTCAAAGTGACACTATAAAAAGTCCCAAAAAATTTATAAAATGAATACAAATTTTCATCATAGGTTATGTAAAACGTTTCTATATTATAACATTGATGAAATTAAATTTAATTAAGAAGATATTTTGTTCCTAATTTTTGGAGGATATAAAATTGATAAAAGTGTTAGAGTTTAATGTGTCACTTTTTATAAAGAAAATATTTTTTCCCAAAGTCAAATGAAATATCATTCTATTTATTCGTCTACTTTGGATGTTTTGTTAGTAGTTAATATAAGATGTTGTGATCAATATTTATAGTTTAGGAAAATAAAAACTATTTTTATTGTTTTATTTTGATAGGTTACCAATTTTATTTGATAACTCATAATCTATTTCTATTATACAGTATCAAATATAGCTAAATAGAAATTTCATATAAATAATTTCTTCCATTAATGAAATAAAATATTGTGATGAAAATAAAATATTTTAATGAATTCACTGTAGAAATTTAAAAAACACTTAAACTGTTGATAATCATTTAATGGACTCCCAAAACATCTATATCTGAAAAATAACAAAAATAACTAATAATCTACGAGGTTCAATATTTATCTAATGTATTAAAAAATTAATGAATGAATAAACTCATTTTATAGTGTTTGATACAAAAAATTATTAATTTTGATATAGAGGATACAAGAACTATGATAGATCACACTGAATATGTGATGTAAAAAACTTATCCATTATCCCTAGAATGATGTTCCACAAATATTTTATCTCTAGATAAAATTGATTCAATGTACTTTAATTTTATAAACATCACTACTTATGTGATTTAAGGCCACCTTGACACTCAATCATTCTTCATATTTCTAATTTCTGTGGGATTGTATTTTTCCGATGTTTTGGTGTTAATTATTTTTGGTTTATTCTTTTACCATAAAAATTGGGATACAAGTGTCAGGTTATACTAACCGTAAAATATAATTCCTAATTGTTTGCCTGCATGTAAATATAATATATTTATGGATTGTTCCTCTATGTAGAAAATTGATACAATGTTAGTTTAGTTCCTCTGGGTTGGAAGTGATAGGGTGTAATGGACTGTGACTCATTGTGTTTAGAAGTCACATATAATTGGATAACAATCCCCTTCAAAAATCAGGTCAATATATAGTGAGTGACATACAATCATATATAGAGGGTGAATATCATATTTCAGATAAAATTTAAAAAAACAATAAAAAATCTAATGTGATATTTTTATTTAATTTCAATTTTATAAATATTTCTAAATATGATAATTTTTTTGAAATATTTAAAATTACAAAATTAACTAAGTATATAACTATTTTTGAATATCACATCAATGAAAACCAATTGTTATGGGATTAGGTCTATGAAAAAAAAATTATTTTATTTTATTTATTTTATTTTTTACTATATATTAGTCATAATCATACAAGTAAAGGACCATTTGAAAATCGATGGTTTTAGGTCAAATAATGGTTTCATTCCTTAGATACCATATTTCATTAATGGAACTGACAATACATACTATAAAACTCAGATGGAATATTTCCTTAATAAGATTTATTTCGATCATTGGACCCTTAAAATATAATCCAACAATTTACTTGGGAAGGATATATAAGACATGATTGGTAATCATGCTGTTATTTATGATTTAAAAATTCTTGATGAATATTTTATACTATTAATTCATAGAAAATGTTTTTAGTTTTTTATCTATTTATAAAATAGAACAATACAGATGTAAATTTTTCCAAGTCACATAATTTTTAATAGATATTTTAATGTTAAAAAATTTATTGCTAAGTTCCATGTATCAAGATTATAGAATCGGTGATGATGAATCACAAAACATATTTCCCATATATTAACTAGTATTATTAATAACATGAAGGATTTAAGATTATTTTTGGATAATACTATAGTTTTTTAAATTTTTATTCTATTTGTAAATAAAAAATGGCTTTGTAAATTATTTTCCATTTATTATAATATGAATATTGATATATATTATCAAGATTCAGATAGTGATTCATATATATAATATTAATTTTAACATAAAATATTTCTAATGAATATTTTACTAAAAAAGAAACCTCTACATTTAAATTAGGGAATATTATGTATTAATCACCGGAATCACAGTTATATGGAAATGTTAATATTTACGTTTCTATATTAAATAATAGTGTAATAAAAATAATGAATGTATTTTATATATGGAATAAACAGGACTATTCTGGATAGAATAAATTATATAGCATGACATATAATGTTTTTTCAAATGATACTATTGAATTAATTCTGTATAAAAGTAGAATAAAATGTAATTTCATGAATTAATTGCTAATTTGAATGAATTATAGGTCACAAAATTGGAAAAATGAGAATGGAGGATTAATATATATTTGGAATTGTTCTAATTGCTAAAACACTTGTAATGACTCTGATTCTGAAAAAGAATTATCAATGTTGTTCATGACATCTTTCCAAATACAATTTTTTTATTCTTATTATCAAAATCATCAATATGATACATGAATAAGAATATAAAAAGATTATGTTGATGAAATATAACATTTAATGATTTATATTATTAAAATTTAAGATATATAAATCAAGTGAAAATGTGACAAACATTTTTAGTAAAACTAGTTTAGTCATGAAGAAAATTAATGTCTAGTAATATAACATTTACACTAAAGCTAAAATATATATAAATGTATTGATAATTAAAATTTAAAATTTTTAAATAATTCATTATGTTATCAATGAATAATGAGGTAGTAGAAATATAATTTAAATCTATTTTAGAAGAAAATATAAAACAATAACCTTTTTGTGGAATGATTAAAATAGAATTTATCCCTTTTTTCAAGGTATATAAATCAACGATAAGATCATGATTAAAATAAATATAAATAAAAATGAAACTGTTTACAAGACATCAATTACGAAAAATGAAGAGGACATTTTTTTGTAGTTCAATGGATGTTCATCTAATTCTACTAGAAATATATGAATGATAAAAAAATATAAAAGAGAGTGGTACTTGAAATTTATTCAATATTATTGACACAAAAATTCTATTATTTATAAATCCTAATATTCTTCATTACCTATAAAAAATATTTTGAATCTATTTAGATATTAAGACTTTTTAACCCAATTCGACTCAAATCAGCCTTTTTATAAACACAAACCAAAATATTAAAATGTATGTTACAATACATGGGTGTTTAGAATATAAATAATTGTTTGTGGACAATTTATAATTTCACAAAATGGAAATATATGCATCAAATTTTTAATAATAGAATTTTATTGAAGGAGGGAATATAAAATTATGTATAACTGAAATAGTAAAGTAATTGGTTTTAAAGAGGTTGATATTTCAAATTTAGTTATAATTTCTATATTATTAGATGTTGAAAGTTTGAAACCTAAATTGAATATTATTTTATATTTATGTGATGATGAAATGATTATTAAATTCAGAAATGATATTTTGTTTTTTTAATGTTGAATATGTTTGGTATATTACTAATTTAAAAATAAATATATACCCTATCAATTTTTCTGATTTGAATAAGAAAAATTTCTTGTGATTAAATTTTGTCTACATATAAAATATATTGTAGCATTTGAGGCTTATTGAAGCAAACATTAGACTATTACACAATCTATCAAATAACATACAAGTTCTATAGCTAACTATGTTATATATAGATAATATATTTGTTTATTACTCTTTTATAAAAGGTAAATAACATATAGATAGTTTCAAATATTTCAAGGAAGTATAAATTGTATAACCTAACAACATATTAATCATAACATATTTTGAAAAATAGAAAATTATTTTGATAGTGGTAAATGGTATATTTTTTATATTTTTAATGGTTTTGGAATATTTACATGTGTTTATATTATTGGTTATAAATATTATATTACATTAAAATTTTCATAATATTTTTACCTAGTACAAAAATAAGAAGGGATAATTAATTTTCCCTATAATATGTGATAGATGGGATGATTTTATGAAGCTATATTTTGAAATTTTTTAGGGAAATTGGATATTTTAATAAAATTTATGCCACTAAAACACCTCAACAATATGGAGTAGTTAAAAGAAAAAATTGAACATTATAAAAAATGTATAGAACTAAATTAAATAAATCTAATGAACATAAATACATTAGGTAAGAATATATCAATCCAACATGCTATATCTATTTTAAAATTATTTTATCAACAATTTTACAGAATACAACTTATAATTTTTATAATGGAAGAAAATATAAATTAGGATAGACTAACTTTGTTAGTTTTATTGTATATCCAATTCATACTAAAGAAAACTTATATGCATTTTATTCAAAATAAGATAAAGGGGTTCTTAGGTTATTAAAATATTGTAAATGATCATAGGGGTTTAAAAAATATATAAAATTTAGTCAAAGATACTATTCATATTAATATCTTATAATATTCATTTAATGGAATGAATGATGATTTATACCAACATGAAGAGGAATTGAGTTATTTTAATTTTTGGATAGAAGGAAACTAAAAATGAATACAATAATGTTAATGAGGAGAGTCACCCCCATGAAAAAAATTATAATACACGTAATGATCATCTTATAGATATGTTTTTTGAAATTTAGATCATTGAGTTTATGCCATAAATTCATTATGATGTTTTTTTACACAATGATTTTATTTTAGATCATATTAATAAAGATATATAATAACATTTAAAGGAAACTTATTATATATTATCAATGCATGTAGGGTTAAATAATTTTTCATGTAGACATTATTTGATTTTAGGTAATAATATTACAGATCAAAGAGTGATTGATTTTAAATATATCTTGTCAAATAAACTTGATCAATCTACAAATACTATATTAAATAATTCCAAAATAATAAAAAATGTATTATCAAGTTTATGTAATTTGTTATGATGAATCATTTTCCCTCATTTTTGTATTTCAATATAATTTTTTAATATAATATACTTAATTTCTATGATTTAAAATATTTAAAATTTATTTTAAAAGTGGTTTTATTTATTGATTAAATTTTCAAAATAATATATAAAAAATTGTGATTCTGAATGTTAATAGTTCATTTATCATGATTTAAAACATTTAAAATATCTTTATGTTCATAAGTAGTGTCCAAAAACATTTTTTAAACGATTATGTAAATTAATTTTGAAATTTAGTTTGGAGAAATGAAAATTAGATCATAGATAATTTATGAAGAAAATTTCTTGAGTTTTTTTGAGTTAAAAAATATATGATTTTGATATTATTGGTTTATCTCTAATCGATAATTTATAAAAAATTATCCAAAATAATGAGACATTATTTTTTGATTAGTCTGATAAGAGAATGAAATTTTCTCTTCGGATTAAATAACTTGAATTATATTTTAATTTTTTATCAATCTATTTATGATAAATAAATATTTAAATGATTTTTACAAGATATTTTTTAATGATAATAAAATTTATGAGAAATTATTATAATCTTGAATATGATATAGTATAAAAATTAGTGGATAGTATTGTTTATGTAGATGTGACTAATATATTATTATATTTAATTAATACTTTACATGAAATACTATTTTTTTACATATGTAAAATTTCAATGTGACACTTTAAAAAGTCCCATAAAATTTATTAAATGAATTCAAAATTTCATCATAGGTTCAGTAAAACGTTTTTTATTATATTATAGATGAAATGAAATTTAATTTTTAAGATATATTGATCATAATTTTTGGAGGACATAAAATTGATAAAAGTGTTCCTGTTTAATGTGTCACTTTTTAGAAAGAAAATATTTCTTCTCAAAGTGAAATAAAATATCATTCTATTTATTTTTCTTTTTTGATGTTTTTTTAATTGTTAATATAAGATTTTGTGATCAATATTTATAGTTTATGAAAATAGAAACTATTTTTATTGTTTCGTTTTGATAGGTTACCAATTTCATTTGATAACTCATAATCTATTTTTATTATACAATATCAAATACAGCTAAATAGAAATTGTATATGAATAATTTTTCCAATAATGAAATAAAATCATATAATGGAATTATGATTTTTTAAAGTACTCACTATTGAAATTTAAAAAACTCTGAAATTGTTGATAATCATTTAATGTACTCCCACAACTACTACATCTGAAAAATAACAACAATAATTAATTATCGACGAGGTTCAATATGTGTCTAATGCTTTAAAAAATATTGAATGTATATACTCATTTTATAGTGTTTGATGCAAAAAATTCTTAATTTTGATATAGAGGATACAAGAACAATGATAGATCACACACAATATGTGATGTAAAAAACTTATCCATTATCCAAATAATGATGTTCCACAAATTTTTTATCTCTAGATAAAATTGATACAATGTACTTTAATTTTATAAACATCACTACTTATGTGATTTAAGGCCACCTTGACACTCAATCATTCTTCATATTTCTCATTTCTATGGGACTGTATTTTTTCAATGTTTTGGTGTAAATTATTTTTGGTTTATTCTTCTACCATCAAAAGTGAGATACTAGTGTCAGGATATACTAACAGTAAAATATAATTCCTAGTTATTTTCCTATATGTAAATATATTATATTCATGGATTGTTCCTCTATATAAAAAATGAATTCAATGTTCGTTTAATTCCTATAGGTTGGAAGTGATAGGGTGTAATGGACTATGACTCAATGTGTTTAGAAGTTACATATAATTGGATAAAAATCCCCTTCAAAAATCAAATCAATATAGAGTGAGTGAGATACACTAATATATAGAAGGTGAATATAGTGTTTTAGATAACATTGATTAAAAAACAATACAAAATCTAATGTGATATTTATATTTATATTAAAATTTATAAAAATTTCTAAATATGATAATTCTTTAAATATTTTTTATTATAAAATTAACCAAGTATATAACTATTTTCTAATATCAAATCGAAGAAAACCAATTGTTATGGGATTAGGTCTATGAATGAAAAATTTCATTTAATTTTATATATTTTATTTCTAACTATATAGTAGTCATAATCATACAAGGAATGAACCATTTGAAAATATATGGTTTTAGGTCAAATAATGGTTTCATTCTTTAGAAATCAGTTTTGTTTATGGAACTTACAATACATACAATAAAACACATATGGAATATTTCCTTAATAAGTTTTATTTCAATCATTGGACCCTTAAAATATAATCCAATAATTTACTTGGGAAGGATATATAAGACATGATTGGTAATGATTCTATTATTTATATTTTAAAAATTGGTGATGAATATTTTATACTATTCAATCAATGAAAATGTTTCTAGTCATTTGTCTATTTATAAAATAGAATATGCCAAATGTAAATTTTTTCTAGTAACGTAATTTTAAATAAATTTTTTACTGTTTCAAAATTAAATGCTAAGTTCCATGTATCAATATTATAGAATCGGAGAAGATAAATCACTAAAAAAATTCACATAGATTAACTAGTATTATTATTAACTTGAGGGATTTAAGAGAAATTTTGGGTAATACTATAGTTTTTTAAATAGTTATTATATTTGTAAATAAAAAATGGCTTCGTAAAATATTCTCCATTGATTATAATATGAATATTGATAAATATTATCATTTTTCACTTATTGATTCATTTATATAATATGAATTTTAAAATAAAATATTTCTAATGAGTATTCTACTAAAAAAGAAACCATTGCATTTAAATCAGTGAATATTATGTATTAATCAACAGAATCTCAGTTATAAGGAAATTTATGTCTTTAGCTTTCTATATTAAATAATAGTGTAATAAAAATAATGAAGGAATTTTAAATATGAAATAAACATGACAATACTGGATAGAATAAATAATATAGTATGACATATTATGTTTTTTCAAATGATTCAATCGAATTATTAAAAATAAAAGTAGAATAAAAGGTAATTTCTAGAACTAATTCCTAATTTTAATGAATTATAGGTCACGAAAAGTGTAAAAATGAGAATGGAGGATTAATATATTTTTGGACTTGTACTAATGGATAAAACACTTGTGATGATTTTAACTTGAAAAATGAATTAACGATGTTGTTCATGACATCATCTCAAATACATTTTTTTTTCTTATTATCAAAATAATAAATACGATACATGAATAACTATATAAGTAGATTTAGATGACGAAATATAATATTAAATGAATTATATTATTAAAATTTAAGATATATAAATCAAATGAAAATAGGAGAAGCATTTTTAGGAAAACCAGTTTAGTCATGAAGAATATGAATGACTTATAATATAACTTTTACACTAAAGATAACATATATAAATAAATTTAATGATAATTAAAAAATAAAATATTAAAATAATTCATTATGTTATCTATGAATAATGGGGTAGTAGAAATATAATTTAAATCTATTTTAGAGGAAAATATAAAACTATAACCTTTTGTGGAGTGATTAAAATAGACTTTATCCCCTTTTTAAGGTATATAAATCAATTATAAGATCTTGATTAAAATAAATATTAATAAAAATGAAACTTTTTTTTAACAAGATGTCAATTAAAAAAAATGAAGAGGATATTTTTTGTAGTTTAATGGAAGTGAATCAAATTCAACTAGAAAATTGTGAATGTTAAAAAAAAATATAAAATATAGTGGTACATGACATTTATTCAATATTATTGACCCAAAAATTATATTATTTATAAATCCTATTATTATTCATTACCTATAAATAAATATTTCGAATATATTTAGAGTTTAAATATTTTTAACCGAATTCGACTCAAATCATGTTTGTTATAAAAAACCTAAATATTACATTTTATGTTACATTACATGGGTGCTTGGAATATAAATAAAATTTTGTGGAAAATTTATAATTTCACAAAATGGAAATATATGCATCGAATTTTTAATAATACAATTTTTTATGGAGGTAATATAACATTATGTATAACTAAAATGTTAAAGTAATTGGTTTTTAAAGGGATGATATTTCTAAATTCATTATAATTTCTAAATCATTAGATGGTTAAATTTGGAAAAATATTTTGAATATTATTTTATAGTCATGTGATGCTGAAATGATTATTAAATTCATAAATGATATTTTGTTTTGTTTTTAATGTTGAATATGTATTTTATTTTATTAATTTATAAAGAAATATATACCATGTCAATCTTTTTGATTTGAATTAGAAAAATATCATTTGATTATATTGTGTCAACATAGAAAATATATTATAGAATATGTGGCTTAGTGAATCAAACATTTGGCTATTACACTATCTATCAAATAACATACAAGTTCTATAGAAAACTAAGTAATATATAGATAATATATTTGTTTGTTACTCTTTCATAAAAGGTAAATAACATATAGAGAGTTTCAGATTTTTCAGGGAAGTATAAAATGTATAACATAAAAAACATATTAATTATAACATATTTGGGAAAATAAAAAATTATTTTCCCAGGGGTAAATGATATATTTTTTATATTTTTAATTGTTTTGGAATATTTACATGTGTTAATATTATTGGTTAGAAATTTGAAATTACATTAATATTTTCCAAATATTATTTTCTAGTTCAAAAATAATAAGGGATAATTAATTTTCCCTATTATATGTGATAGATGGGTAGAGTTTAAAAATCTATATTTTGAAATGTTTTTGGGAAATTTGATATTTTAATAACATTTCAGCCACCAAAACACCTCAAAAAAGGGAGTAGTTAAATGAAAAAATTGAACATTATATGAAATGTATAGAACTGAATTAAATAAATTAATGAACCTAAATAAATTAGTTATGAAGATATCAATCCAAAATATTAAGTCTGTTATAGAATTATTTTATAAACAATTTTAAAGAATAAACCATATGAAGTTTATAATGGAAGAAAGTATTAACTAGGATAGTCTAACATTTTCAGTTTTATTGTATATCCAATTGATTCTAACGAAAACCTTATATAAATTTTATTCAAAATCAGATAAAGGTTTTCTTAGGTTATTCAAATATATGAAATGATCATTGGGGTTTTAACAATATAAATTTTTTAGACATATATAATATTCATATTAATATCACTGAATATTCATTAAATGGAATGAATGATGATTTATACCAACAAGAAGAAGAATTGAGTTATTTTTATTTCTGGATAGAAGGATCCTCAAAATGAATATATTAATGTTAATGAAGAGAGTCACCCCCACCAAAAAATATTATAATACACATGATCATCTTATAGATATGGTTTTTGAAATTTAGATCATTGAGTTCAAACTAGAAATTCATTATGATGTTTTTTCCCACAATGATTTTATTTCAGATCATATTAATAATGATATAGAATAATATTTAAATGACCCTCATTAAATATTATCAATGAATGTAGGGTTAACTAATTTTTCTTGGAATCATTATTTTATTTTAGGTAATAATCTTATATATCACTGAGTAATTGATATTAAATATACGCTATCAATCAAACTTGATCAATCTACAAATACTATATTAAATAATTCCCAAATAAAAAAACTTGTGTTATCAAGTTTATGTCATTGGTTATGATGAATCATTTTCCCTCATAATTGTATTAAAATATAAAAAATCTTTTATATAATATACTTCATTTCATGGATTTAAATTATTTAAAACTTATTTTAAAAGTGGATTTCTTTATTGATTAAATTTTGAAAATCATATAAAAAGAACCATGATTAGGAATGTTAACAGTTCATTTACCATGATTTAAAACATTAAAAATATATTTATGTTCATAAGTACTGTCCGAAAAAAATTTAAATGAATATGTAAATTTCTTTTAAAATATTTGTTATAAAAATAAAATTAGATCATGTATAATTTATGGAGAAAATTTCATGTGTTATTTTGAATTAAAAATAAGTTTTTTGATATTATTTTCTATCTCCAACAGGGACATAATAACAAAATATACAAAAATAATGAGATGTTATTTTTTGATTAGTCTTATTGTTGAATAATATTTTCTCATGGAAATAAAAATTTTCAATTATATTTTCATTTTTTATCAATATATTTATGATATATAAATATTTAAATAATTTTAACAAGATATTTGTTAAATATAATAACATCTATGAGAAATTCTTCTAATCTTTAATATGATAGAGCATAAAAATGGGTGAATAGTATTGTTTCTGGAAGTGTGATTGATATTTCTTATATTTAATTAATACTTTACCTGAATTACTATTTTTTTGTACATATTTAAAATTTCAATGTGACACTATAAAAAGTCCCATAAAATTTATTAAATGAATTCAATATTTCATCATAAGTTATGTAAACATTTTTTTTATTATATCATGGAAGAAATTAAATTGTATTAAAAAGATATTTCGATCCTAATTTTTGGAGGATATAAAATTGATAAAAGTGTTCCAGTTTAATGTGTAACTTTTTATAATGAAAATATTTTTTTCTCAATGAAAAATGAAATATCATTCTGTTTATTTTTCTATTGTTGATTCTTTGTTAATAGTTAATATAATCTGTTTTGATCAATATTTATAGTTTTTGAATATAGAGAGTATTTTTATTTTTTTGTTCTGATAGAATAACAATTTTATTTGATAACTCATAATCTATTTATATTTTTAAAAAACCATTACATCATTAAAGAGCTAAAGACAATTAATATAGATATAATTTAATAAAAAATATTTTTTAAAAGGGGGAAATATACTTTTAATATGATATAAATGACGATTAATGATGATATATTTTTTTAATCTATTAGATTTAACTTTTTTTAGAAAATTATGTCTCAACATAGTATGATGTAAATATAATTATATATTAATAATGTATATAATCTATTCAAAACATCATTTAAAAATATATTTTTGGACAACATGTTTTAATATAGGGTTTAATGTCCATATTTATTCCATAAAAAATTTCCTATATATAATCCCACATCATTTCTACTCTATTATTGTCAAAATAATCATCAATACAAGGTTTATATATAATGATAACATTCCTCTTAATACATATTCATATTTCGAATTCACCTTCAATCATTATTCCATTTCTAGTTTACTATCATGATTAATTATAATTGGCCTTTTGAAAATATTGTATTTAATGTAATATTTTAACATATTTAGTTGAATTTTCTATTGTTAATTAATTTTTTTTAAATGAGATAATGATGTCAATGAACATGATTCTTAAGAAAAGAAAGTGTTGGTTATGACTATAACATGTTTAGTTTGGAGATGAAAATTTCCAACATTGTAAATTGGAAAGAGGAAATGTCATTATTTTGGTCATGTTGTGATCCTAGGTCAATTATGATATATTGTTTAGCCAAACATAGATGCAATGGGGATCAATTTTTGAAGTATAATAACCACATAGATGACATGAGTTTTAAAATGAAAACATAACAAGCCCAACATTATGGAGGTAGGCAAGTCATTTGAGGATTTTCATTTTGTATAATGGGGATAAATAAAATAGATATAGGGATTTCATATAATTCTTTTAATATAAATATAGTCAGCACACTGAGTGGGAGACTTCCATTACTAAATAGATGCTATAGTGGGTAAAAATGTTATAATGTACTTCACCATGATGTAATAATTATCAATGTAAAATAGAATATTTCTTTTGAAAATATACAACCTCAGAGGACTAAAACATAGCATTCAACATGTTCATCCCAAAATGGGGGAAGTTTTATCACCACTCATTGGTGTATAGTGTGTCAGTTGGTGATACAACAACATCAAGGTAAATAATTATGAAAATGCATGGATATAACCTGAATGATTATATAATAATAAAATTATATTTTACTCTATCATTCTATCATGATTCCAATAAAATTTAAAAAATCCAAATAGTAACTAATTGGTGATTTAATTCACTTATGAAAATAAAATACCTGGGCCATAAAGTAATTATAAAAGAGTATATGTGTTATGGAATCATTGAATTTTTATTGAAGAGTTATTGGTAGCTTACACAGACCATAAAGACACTGAAAAGATGAAATATAATTTCCAATGGCCTATTAATATTATTTTGGGGAATTAATTAACATAGGATATAAGGGGGGTAACTCCTAAAAAATGAAGAAGATAAAGTAATATATCATGGTCTTGTTCACATGAGGATAATAATCTACATGATCAAAAAGTGAGACATGATACTCTTTGTATCACTGTGAGATGGTGAGAAGCCTCAGTTCTATATAGATAATGTCAATGTTTTAATATAAGAGGAAAAAATCATTGTCTATTAATTTTATTGGGGTTTTAAATGTGTATATCCATTTATTAATCTATTCATGGGTTAGGAACATCATCAATAGTTTCACAGATCACCAATTGTTTTTTTTGTGGCCATTGATTCTTTAATAATATTTGATAAAGAGTTATATCATCAAATGAAATCTAGATGTGGATAGAATGCATCGGGCTCTATGTTGTTATTTATTGATTGGGATAATCATTTTTTGGGGGACTAATTAACATATAATTCTATAAGAATTGGTATCCAAAGTATAAAAATATTTTTTGTCGGGATCCTTCTATAATTTTTTCTTATGAGGAATGTTTGGGATGTTTTTATTAGTGGATTGAGAACATAATGAGTTCAATTGGTTTGTTTTAAAAGTGTGTAAATAATAAAATAAAAAATTAATCAATGATTCACCGCATCCCCTATATAAATTATCCAATTAAATCTAAATAATTTTTAATTGATAAGGTTTCCTCTATAGATCTATGGAGCATGAAGAATCAAAAGTCAAAGAAACTACTATAGTGGGATATCATCATATTCCTAACAATTCTCATATACCACATTGAAAATAAAAGGATTTTGTAAGTAAATTTAATAAATAGAAATATGTTTTTTATGAATTTATCGGTTAAGGGTTACATAATGGTAATGTGTAATGTAACAACAAATGATATATGAGAAAAATTGATTGGAATACTTCCATAAATCATCACAGTAAATGAGTCCAAGAGACATGTTTGGGAGGGGATTATAGAATATTAGTATGGAAAAAGATGATGATATATATATATATATATATATATATATTTTACACGTATACAATAATTGTAAAAAATATTCATATATTTGCAATGAAACAAGAAGAATTAATAACATTAAAGAATATTTTAAGGATGATACCAAATATGATTGATATAATTGTATCAAAATTGGATGATTGAAATGACCATTATATTGATGAACATTACATTATTATTATTCACATTAAATTAGAATAATAAATATGTAAAACACTATTTAAATAACATTGATGATATGTAAAAAATAAAGGTATAAGTGAATGAAAAATTAAAATATGTAGATTATGAGGATGATGATGTCCTCAATTAAAATTTTTATTCCAAATTAATTATTTAATGTAAGATATAAATGAAATGATTGTAACATTCATATAATATTTCTTTAGAATGATATAATCATATTCATTTTTTTACAAAAATGAATATTATTTTGTCTAATTATGTTTTAGAAGAGTAATATCTCTAATGGATGAAAGGAAAGATAATAATAAATAAATCACAAAAATAAGAACAATTTTGATAAAAATGTATTTCTCATCTAGTGATTGAAATAATAGAATCACAATAATTTATTTAGAAAATAATAATTTTTAATCGTAATGAAATGAAGATGATTACGGAAGGCGAACTGAGCAATGGTGGGAAAGAAATTTATTGAAAAATAATGTCTTAAATAGATCTCATAATAAATAAATAAATGTAGATAGTTTCAAATGAGAAACCCAACGAAACAATGGAAAATGTAGAGCATGTTAAGATATGATCAACTAATACTAATGATATGAAGATAAAAAAGATAAATGTTTATTAATAAGAAAATATTTTATGAAATTATGAATATAAAATAAATGAGAAAGATTATGATCAATTTAATTTAAAATAAATAAGAATCAGCATTCCAAACGTGTTTAATAAAATTATAGAAGACATCACTAAAGAAGCCGATGTCAATTGTGAATCATTAAATGTTGGTGAGATGAAAAACTCAAATAGGAATTTATAAAAATTCACAAACCATAACTACATATTATAACAATTGTTTTTCAAATGTAATGGCATAACAAGTTATTCTAAATGTTTATAAGATAAAATATTATATAAAAATGGAAAAAAGATGTAATGAGAACCAAAACCCACTATGAAAATAATTCACATGGAGGAAAAAATAAATAATATTTTATACATGTTTGGAATCAGTTTAGGATATCACAATTTGAGGGTAATTATTTATTTTTTGAAATTAATGAATACAAATAAATATTTTATTAGTTATAAATTACATTATATTAGAAGGGGAATGAACATGGGGAGTTCTTGTGAGAAAATTAGGATGGGAGATTATTTAATCAAGGAAGATAAAAAAGGATTAGAAGCATAATTTTTCTTGAAAACATCACTAAAAACAATTTCATATAGTTAATGGGTTTATGAAATGAAAGGTGACCAAAAAAATATTGCGGACAATGACAAGATAGATGGCATTGCTAAGGGATAGAAATAATGGCATATGTTGACAAGAAGATATCAGTCTATTTATTACCTCTGAGGCACAAAAAATTCCCTCTATATTAACATAATATAAAATATATTTTGTGATACTTTTTAGATAATTTAAAAATAATAATGATAATTTCACTTCTGGATAGTAAATAAAAGGATTTTTTGATGGATTGCATCACTATAATTAAGAGGATATGAGTGCATCTATTACGGGAGAAATATTTTGATAAGAAAAATGAAAACATTGTAATTTCTAGACAGTATCAAGAAATATAAATTTTTCATATGAAAATTACCACTCAAACTATTGTTATGAATATATTATATATATTTGTAAAGTTGGATTGTAAGTAGATATGCAGGTGTGAATAAAGGGGAGTAATCTTGTTTCACATGAATTGTTTTTATTGGTTTTTATGTTTATGTTGTCCTACTCATATTTAGTTAACTCCAAAAATTAGTCTTTTATCATTTAATCATCTTAAGAGTATTATAGATATCTATAATAAAATGGTTATATCAATATTTTTTAGATATTGGGTAATCTTATAGAGACCAAGAGTGTTTTAATCAAAGCCTCTTTCCTATGGTCTCTATTATATCATCCTTCAATATAAATTTAAACAATTGAGGAGATGATTATGAGAAAATGTATGAGATAAACCTATAATTAGAACATTGAATTTGGATGTTAATAAGTTGGTAGAAATAGTGTAAGGGTATAATAATTGAGAAGAAAATAATTCATATATTTACATATTTATAGTTTTAATGGTTTGTAATTTTCTTAATGATTGGGGTAGTTATAATAAATCAAGGGGGGGTGGGACAATTGAATTTATGGTATTTTTATTCAATAAGGGAAGAGTGGTTTGATGTCAATATGTTTGGAGATGAGATTTAGATGTCAATAAATAATATTTTATAGTATATATGGTGTATTCCACACACATACCATTGTAATTGTTGAGGATAAAATTCCAAACAGTAACCTAAATTGGGAACAAAACATGGTGGTCACTGGGCAAGGATCATGGATCACTTGTAATTTACTGTTCATTGTAACATGGGCTCAATGTTGTTCATGGTTTTAGGAAGATCCACTAAACTGAATACATGAGTTTTAAAAATCTAACATAGCCAATCCAAGGATATTGAGATGGGTGTAGTGGTTGCAGAGGTTTCATGTGTAACACAGGAAAAGACAAAAATTTAATTGAGATATTTTTGAATGACTTGAATTATAACATGGTTAAAACATCTAGCAAGAGATCACCATTCCATAACAAATTTAGTAGTGAGTATCAAATGGACAATGGTTTTTCCCCACACTATAGTGGTGATCAATTTGTGATTTAGGACTACCTATAAAAAAATGAGAAATATAAGAGGTCCATGACATATTTTTCACCATGTTGAGGGAAATATTTAATGTTTCCTCACCACACTCTACAAAAGGATATTTCATAAGGTTACGCTCTATAATTTTTAAATCTTATTATTATGATTCTTGTATTGATATTGAATTCTATTGTAGTATTATGCATCAGTTTTATGAAATTATTTTAGCATTATTCAAAAAAAATTCAATGATTCAAAACAGTTTATAGATTATTTATTTAATTCATGATACCATTTAAAATAAATGGTTCATGTTTTAGTTATATAGGTGGATGGAATTTTTTAAATCATGGAAAATTTTTGAGGAGTATGGGTTGTTTTCTTTTTCCATAATGAGGTTTGGAGTTGAAATTTACATTGAAGAGTATATCTTAATTTATATTGGGGTATCAGCCAAAATATATAAAGAGGGAACTATAAAATAATTTAGTAATGAGTAGAGAGGAATATTGTGCTATGAACATGATACAAATAATATTCATTAAGACAGAGTATGTTTGGATAGTCTCAATATCATTATGAGGACGAGATAAGACCCAAATCATGAATAATTTTGAGGATTTTTTAATTCTAATAGATAGACATCATCAGATGTAAAATATATTTATAATTTATTACATGTACATAACCTAAGATCCATATTTTCCTCTAGGAGAAATATCATCAGTGGGATTAGACATCTCTATGTATTTTTAATATTTATAATTTTTTGGATCATATTTTCAAAAGGGTGGAATATTTGCATTGCCTTTGTAAGCAGAGGGAACACAATGGAATCAGTGTTGTAGAACTTTGATGAGAATAGTATTGAATCCATATTAAGGATCCTAATTACATTGTAAGGGAGTATCAACATGTTATTAATCTTTTTATATATTGGGTGTCATTCCCTATATATTTTCTATGTATATTCCAAAACCGTGGGAGATTATTTTGATTGGATAGAGAAAATTCACTAGTTTAAGGGAACGAGTTTAAAGGGGAGTATCCCATAAACTAAAAATGGATTAATTGACCACCCTTATCCCATTATATTTTAAAAAGGATACTTTTATAATTACATGATTATATTAACATTTTTTCATGTATATATAATGATTTCAAATAATTTATCTAATCTTTTTAAAAATATTTTACTCAAGATGTTCCTGAATTCTATAAAGAGATGATTTAATAAATTCATAAAAATAGTTTTGAAGAATCATAAATTTTGAAAAGGTGGTAAATTTTATATTATGGAGGATTTTCAATAACCTTATTATCTATCTAGATAAATAAATCGAGTCTTTTTAACTTGGCTATTTTAAAAATTGTTTCACTATGCTATAAAAGCACTACTAATATCATTGTTTATATAATAGTGAGATTAGGTTTTAATTTTAGTTTTAATTTTTTTTTCATTTCAAAATGGAGGATAAGTTTTAGACGTTATATTTTATTTTTTAAAATTTAAAATGAAGGAAAATGTATAGTTTTTCCTTTCCACATAACTTATCCATGTTCTGATAATTACTAATATCTCAAATTTGGTTTTACCTATTAAAAATTATTATTTAATCCCTATTACATATGTTTAGAAAAAATAATTTTCCAGATTTAATTCTTCATCTTCTTAGATATAAAAATAATAATGTTTAATTAATATAAATTTTAAATAGTTTATTTAGTTGTTCTTAATGTTTTTATGTGTTTTAAGAACTTGTTTTTTAGAATAAATAGTCACCAATTTGACATAAAAAATTCTGTATATATCAATTGAATTATATTTAATTCTTAAAAATTTAATTTAAATATATTTCTGAATGTATATTCTATCCACACTATCATATTTTCTTAACTTACACTTTACCATATCATCATTTTGACTAATTTTTGAAACCCTATGCCTAATTTTCCTAAACATATATCTCCCTTGATTAACTTTACAACTACTTATCTTAACATTAGTACTATATCATCGAAATATATATTTAGTTTTTGAAGCAATACAAGATGAGTGTTTGAACCTTTTGTGAAGAATTTTTTAAATATACATGTATTTTATAACCATATGATAAGTTCATCTACATATGATGGGATGGAACATATGACATATTTATGTCATAGGGATAAACCATAATGGTTATTAAACTCAATTTAATATATGAACCCCGTTATAATTTACCATGTAGGAAAATTGACCACAATAGAATATTTAAATCATATAATATTATGGTATTTTTATTATTATTTATTTCATATAAATATTAATTATTTCGAGCCATTTTTAGTTTTTAATTAAAATATTTTTTAATAATACAAGTTATCAAATTTCACATGGATCATTGGAAAATAAAATTAGTATAAATAATGATTAAATCGGGTATTTATTACTATAATAAAATTTTGACTCATTTATTAATGTTATTAAAAAAATTCATTACATTTTCTTTCAAATTAAGAGTATTGATTACTATTAAATAAAAAATACATGTCAATATTATTTTTTTCATTATTCATATAAGAATTATGCAAAGAATATTGAAAATAAATTAGAAAATAATATAGATATTTAGTAACCATAATTTTGTTCACTGTCAATTATAAGATCTCAGTGGTAACCAATTTGGAAAAGGAACTAAAATGGTTAGTATTAAAATGAGGATGTGAATATGGAAATTGTTCTATGAAATAAATGGCATGATGAATATTTATAAATAGAGATTAACAGTAACAGTGTAAGGTCTCAGTATAGACGATACCTGAAGAGAGATGCAAATCTCACTCACTGTCTAATGTGAATAATTTATGCACTATACTCATCATGTTAATATAGGAACATCTGATCACTACTATTTTGATATGTACAATTTACATCACTGTGTTGTGTATCACTAATAATGTATCTATACCATCATTCAAACTCAGTCATTCATTATAATTTTTCATTCTATGGAAATTTATTATTCACATCATTTTATATGTGTATTTTTGTTTATTTTTCTCATTAAATTGTATGATGTTAGTGTATATTTATATTACTAATAAAATTACACATCATGTGATGTATCTTAAGGTAGGAAAATTATTTCTCCGATTTTTCCACCCTGTTGAAAGAGGCATGATTGTTTGATATGTTCTCATTAGAATAAAAAAATTGTGAATTGGATTGCCACTCAATGTGCATAAAAAAGTAGTTTTGATGAGTTATGTCACATTTTCACATGTAATATGACATTATTGTTGGTTTTAAACACTCACATTGAGAGTTTAAAGTGTATATTTAGGTTCAATTAGATAAAAATATATATATAACTATAATATTCTCTTAATTTTTTATTTTATCTATAGAATCAATTTAAATGATTAAATTTTAAAATAGTCTTTATTGGAAAATTCACCACCCTCTATAACATTCATCCTAGCTCATGTATAGGACATATATCAATCAAATTTGGATACAACTACAGGTACATATCAATGTTATGTTCATATCCTAAAAAATCACCATGACAATAGTTAGTGCTTGAAATATCATGAATCATCTCATTACTCATTCAATGTATATTTCTCTTTCCACACTCTATATGGAATTATGAAAATAGGTATACACATGCTGAGATTAAAAAAATAATACTTTATTATATATTAAAAAGAGAAAAAAATGAAACCACCTAATAAAGGGTGTTATTGTAAATGATTCAATATTATCTATACAAATCATCTATATCCGTACCAACATGCTGATAAAAATCCCCATTATGAAACTGATCTATACTAATAATCGAATTATGGATAACCCACTCATTTAATTTATGTTATACAATAAATCTTTAGTTACTATCTCTTTATTTATTATTCTTAGTCTTATATGTGTTTTGTTTTTTCCAACACTATCTATTCCATTCAACAAATTCATTTTCCACAAATGGATTGGCATTTTAGAATCGCATTAAAAATTTTATCCTCCTTTAAATTTCCTAAAATGAAACTGATCCATTTCATATTCCATGAAAAAAATATTATCCTAAATATTCATTTTATTTTCTTAATAATAATATAAAAACCACAAGGACCACCAAATAATTCATGTCATCATGTTGAATTTAAATTAAAAAATCCATTATTTATGTTATGACATTTTCAATTTTAAAATGATGATTGTTAGGGAAAAATTCATCTCTGGTATGAGTTATGGTTTTTGGGTTGATTGTTGTCATGAACCGAATCGGGTCGCCATCCGAACCGACGCCCCACCCGGCCCGCGGCAAGGCCCGAAGGGCGTTCCTGATCCCCACGGGCTGGCACAAGTGCCCAGGTATCAAATAAACCTTGGGAACGATTTACCCGAGTGAATAAATGTAAAGCAGCCAACCCAAGTAAACCAAATAGAGATAAAGGTTACAGTCAAACATGAAGACAACCAAACAGGTTTTTAGTTCACAAGTCCTCAAAACCCAAATAACACCAAAAAAAGATAACAAAAAAAAACAACCTAAGGACTGTCGCCCGGTGTAAGGACACCGCCTCTAGGCCACCACCAAAATGCCACGTAGATAGTCTGGCTAACAACCTGAACCACTGCTCCAAAAAGCTGGACCCCTACTTGTATCAGAAGTAAGCAAGTCTACTTACACCCAAGGGTGTAAGTAGGGTGTGAGCAATCGCCCAGCTGGAAATCACCAATAAAAGATTCTACGCACAACTATCAAAAGACAACCAAATGCAATGCTGAAATAAAGATAGAAAGAAGTGCAAAAGAAAATGGTTTTCATAAAATGATTTAAAAGAAAGGCAGTTCAAGATAAACACATTAGGATAGCATTTCAAGTGACATATCATGTATCAGCATGCACGCAAGGTAACTGGTGGCACCAAGGGATGGGAAAGGCCGTATGGGTACTAGACTAGCGGGATCCTAGAACGTCGTGTCTTGGTGAAACGTGGCTTAGGCGGCCACGACCCTCAGATAATGTGGCTTAGAAGGCCACGACCCTCAGAACACGTGGCTTAGAAGGCCACCACCCTCAGATATCATATGTTTAGTTAGTGTTGCTGTCGTCAAACCTGCCAGTGAAACCGGGTCGAGTCATCTCCGGAACACTAGCTCACTAGTCCCAGTCTCCCCACCTAATACCCCGGCTTCCCTCCTTGTGCTCACCTAAAGATCAAAGCTCATATAGTAGGTCACATTATCACTTAGAGCCAAACGTGTCACCTGCACACTGCTATCTTTTTTGAAAACCACACACACACACACCAAAACCTCCTTTTTCTTTTTCCTCTTTTAAAAAAAACTTAGACCACATTGCACGGTTTACAAATAATAATAAACAGCCAAAGTGAGTTTCCGCAATAAAAGAAAAGGACTTGCACCAAATAAATAGACCACTGGAAAAATTAGATGTACATTTAAAAAGAAATTAAAAACTAATTTTCAATATGAGAACTAATCAGCAGGGTGATGAAAAATTAAACCAGCATGAAAAAGATCGCCAAAAGATAACTGAGTGCGGAATCACCTACCTCAAACGGGCGCGGAAAGAGACATGGCACAAGACTCCAGTTGCGCCGCGGTCGCACCGTCATGAGTTGTCAACTAGGTCATAAAAACAGCATAACGCTCATCGGGTTCAGCAAATTGTTAACGTAATTATAATGATGATAATAATAATAGCGATAACAAAATAATAATAATAATAATAGTAATAATAACATAATAGAGTAATAATAATCATATAATAACAATAGAAATAATAATAGTAATGATAATAATAATTATAAATAATAACAAAAACAATAATAATAATATTAATAATAATAATAATAATAATAATAATAACAATAGTAGTATAATAATAATAGTATTACTAACATAATAATAATAATAATAATATGATAATAATATTAATAATAATAATATAATAATAATAATAACAATAATAATAATAATGATAATATAATAATAATATTATTATTGTTATTATTGTTATTTACATAATTACAATATTAACATATTAATATTTATAACAATGATATAATAACTAACATATTAATAATAATAATAACAAAAGAAAACATAATATTTAATTAGATAACTTAAAATAATAAACTAAAATAAATAAATAAAAAGAAAAAAACAGACCTGCGCGGGAGGAGGCAGAACAGGGGCGCCGGAACGGAGAAGAAGAGGAAGAAAAACAAAGGGAAGAAGAAAGAGAGAAGAGGAGGAGAAGAAGAAGAGAAGGAGGAGAAGAGGAGAAGAAGAAGAAGAGAAGAAGAGAAGAAGAGGAGGAGGAGAAGAGGCAGGGGCGTGGTCTGGCGGGAGGGTGCGGGTGTTCAGGTGGTTCTGGCGTGGGTGCCAGAGCGACGGCAAGGGGCTGTGCGGAAGGGCCTCGGCCGGGCAAGGAAAAAAATAAACAGGGGGGTAGGGGGAGGTGTGGCCGGCGAAGCACGGTTGCTGGTGTTACCGAGCAGGGAGACGCAGCAGCGGTGGGTGAGGGAGAGACCGGCAAAGCTTCTGGTGAAGGGGAGGAGAAGGGTGGCGCGAGGCAGGACTCGGCGCGGCCGAGCGGCTAGGACGGCAAACAGGGAGGGGTGTGGGGATCTGATCTGGCGCGGGTGCAGCAGTGGCGCGGTGCAGCGTGGCCGGTCGGCTGTGGGTCCGGTGGGAGCGGGGAGGTGCGGGTGAGGAAAAGAACGCTGGCTGGGGGAGAGGAGGAAGAAGAGGGAGGCGCGGCGAGGGAGGGTGCAGCGGGTAAGAGGGGAGAAGAAAAAAGGAAGAGAGAAGGGGAAAAACGTGGGTAAAGTGGCGGCTAGGGTTTCAGGAGGGGGAAAAAGTTAAACAATTTATGATAAAATAATAATATCAAATATCATAATAATATTAGACAAAATAATATTAATAGTAGTAATAATAATCATAATCTTAATAATAATAATCGCATAACAACAATAATAATAAAAATAATAAAAATAATAATAATACATTAGCAATAATAATAATATCATAATAATTATAAGATAATAATAACAATAATAATAATATAATAATAACAATAATAATAATAATAATAATACAATAATAAACAATAAAGACATAATAAAAATTTTTCCGGTTATTTAACGTTCGAGCATCAGAACCATGTGCCGAGCGACGTGAAGCCAACGCGCATATATCAGCGCACTTAAAAATAAATTTTATCCAGCTTGCTTGTGCCTTGTGCGCACGCCATGCGACGCAAGGCCAACGCGCATTTGTCAGCGCCACTGCGGAAACCTCTTGTCGATTCAGTCGACACTTCAACCAAGCAATTAAATAAACCGGCAATTATTTTATGAAATAAAAATTTAAAATTAAACGCATACCTCAAAAAAGTCCGGGCGTGACAATTCTCCCCACCATGAAAACTTTCCGCCCTCGGAAAGTCAGCTCAAAGCCTGATCAGAGAATAGAAATGGGTACTCCTGCTCAACCCATGACTTCCGCTACCAAGTCTCATGTTCATCGTTCCCGTGCTGCCAAAGAACACGCACCATAGGAATGGACTTTCCACGCATCACATTTTCCCGAAAATCCACTATACGCACTGGTCGCTCGACCACAGACATGTCAGACTCTATCTCCAGCTCCTCCCAATTCAGCACATGCGACGGGTTGGGGTTGTACTTCTTTAGTTGGGAGACATGAAATACGTCGTGAATCGATGTCAACTGCGAGGGCAAAGCTAGCCTGTAGGCCACCTTGCCAATCCGCTCAAGAATCTCGAAAGGTCCGACATATCTCGGTGTCAGCTTCCCCTGTTTCCCCAAACGACGGTGACCCAAGCGAGGTGCCACATTCAGAAACACTCTTTCCCCAACTGAAAACTCAAGGTCCTGCCACCTCTGATCTGCATAAGAATTGTGGCGACTCTGAGCTGTCAACAATCGCTGCCTAATCAGCTTGACCTTCTCAGACGTCTCCTGAACAAGACTCGGTCCCAAGACTGATGCTTCTCCTACCTCAGCCCAACACAAAGGAGACCGACAAGGCCGGCCATAGAGCGCCTCAAATGGTGCCATTCTGATGGAAGACTGGTAACTGTTATTGTAAGAAAACTCAACCAGCCCCAAATGGCTATCCCATGACCCTCCAAAATCTAACACACAGGCTCGGAGCATGTCTTCTAGAATCTGGTTCGCCCGCTCTGTCTGGCCATCGGTCTGCAGATGGTATGCCGTGCTCATCTTAATCTGTGACCCCAAAGCCTTCTGGAGGCCTCCCCAAAACCGTGATGTAAAGCGGGGGACCCTGTCAGAAACAACTGCCGACGGCACACCATGAAGTCTGACCACCTCCTGAACGTACAAGCGGCCCAGTTCCTCTACCTTCGATGTGTCTCTGATCAAGAATAAAGTGGGCAGACTTAGTCAAACGGTCAATTACCACCCAGATAGCATTCCTCCCTCGAGGTGTACGAGGCAGGCCAATGATGAAGTCCATGGCGACCTCGTCCCACTTCCAGGTAGGAATGGGTAATGGATGGAGTAGGCCAGATGGTCTCTGATGTTCTGCTTTCACTTGCTGGCAAGTATAACATCGGGATACGAAGTCGGCTATGTCCCGTCTCATACATGGCCACCAGAACTGCCGGCAAACATCGTAGTACATCTTGGTGGTACCAGGATGGACGGCCCACTGAGACTGGTGGCTATCCTGCATCACCACCTTTCGCAGAGACAATGGCACTACAGCACGGCCCTTGAAGCATAGGACCCTCTGGAAAGACAAAGACCAAATAGAAGGAGTCTACCCACCATGGAGAAACTGCATAGATCGCTAACAAAACTCATCACCAGGCTGCTCCTGCTGAATCAACTCTAGAAGGGCAGGCGTCAACTGGATGCTGGCCAAGAAAGTACCTCCATTGTGCTCCCTTCTCTCCAAATGAAACTGGGCGAAGAGCCCCATCAAAGTCCACTCATCGCTGGACTTCTTCAACGCCTGCACTAGTACTTTTCTGCTCAATGCGTCAGCTACCACATTACCCTTGCCAAGGGTATAGACAATATCAAAATCAAAACCCTGCAGGTACTCAACCCTGCGGCGCTGCCTCAAATTGAGATCCCTCTGAGAGAAAATATAGGACAGGCTCATGTGGTCAGAATAGACCACAAACTTCTCCCCAAAAAGATAGTGGCGCCATGTCTTCAAAGCATGCATCACTGCCGCCAACTCTAAGTCCTTAGTCGGATAGTTCTTCTCATGTGGCCGGAGTTGGCGAGAACCATAAGCCACAACATGGTCATCCTGCATGAGCACACATCCAAGGCCCGTACCTGACGCATCACAGTACACCACATAGCCCTTTCCTGACTCCGGTAAGGTCAACACAGGTGCAGTGGTCAACCTCCGCTTCAGTTCCTCAAAAGATGTCTGGCACTGTGGGCTCCACTCAAACTTCACCCCTTTCCGGGTGAGTGCGGTCATGGGGGAGGCAAGCCGCGAGAAGTCCCGGACAAAGCGCCTGTAATAACCAGCCAAGCCCAGAAAACTCATGATCTCAAACACATTTCTCGGCTGCTCCCAAGACATAACTGCTCTGATCTTTTCGGGATCCACTGAAACCCCATGTTCTGAGACGACATGCCCTAGAAACTTCACTTCCCTGATCCAGAAAGTGTACTTCGAGAGTTTGGCATACAGGCGGTGATCTCGCAAGGTGCCCAAAACAACGCGCAAGTGGTGCTCATGCTCCTCCTCAGATCCAGAGAAGACCAGGATTTCATCCACGAATAACACGACAAATGAGTCGAGATATTGGTGGAACACCCTATTCATGAGTTCCATAAAAACTGCAGGAGCATTCGTCAGTCCGAAAGGCATGACCAAGTACTCGAAGTGACTGTACCTGCTTCGGAAAGCCGTCTTCGGGATATCTGCTTCTCTCACCCTGAGCTGGTGGTATCCCGAACGCAAATCAATCTTGGATAACCACTTTGCCCCTTCAGCTTGTCAAACAAATCATCAATCTGAGGCAAAGGGTATTTATTCTTGATGGTTACCTTGTTCAACATCCGGTAATCAATTCACAACCGAAGGGTTCCATCGGCCTTCTTCGCGAATAAAACCGGTGCGGCCCAAGGAGAGACGCTCGGGCGAATGAATCATTTGGATTCCAAATAGTCCAGCTGTATCTTTAATTCCCTCAATTCGGTGGGGGCCATGCGATATGAGGGAAGATATATAGGCTGTGTTCCCGGCACCAACTCAATCGAGAACTCCAGGTCTCGCTCTGGGGGTAAGCCAGAAAAATAATCTGGGAAAACCTCAGGGAACTCATCCACTACACGAGGTAACCCGCCCTGTGAAACACCACCATCGTCCTCCAGCGCGAGCGATGACAACTGATAAGCAATATTTCCAATCTCAGGGAGTGGAGGTCCCGCACGTCCCGACCGAGGATCCCATTCTCCGTGAAATAGCTGAGGAGTCCCATCTGGTGCTGTAAAGCTGACTCGGCGTTGATAGTAATCAATGTGCGCCTGGAAGCGCACCAGCCAATCCATACTGAGGATCACATCAAATAGGTCCATGTCAAGGACCAGGAAATAACATTCCATCTCGACACCCGACACAGAAAGTGCGCACGATCGGCACTTGAGGCCTTGCTCCCTCTTTTTCCCCAACGGCGTTACCAACTCCATAGAAAACGATAAAAGCTCAGATGGTAGGTTCAGCAGATTCACAAAACGAGCATATATAAAAGAAACTGAAGCACCAGTATCAAATAAAACTGCAGCTATAGATGATGCAACCATAATAGTACCTCGAACCGTCGAAGGCCCTGCATCAGATCCCACTGGTGCCTGATCCAAAGCATGCAGTTGCCTGGTCCCTGCCTGAGAGCGACCGCTCGCCTGAGGCTCTGCCCTGAAGACGATCCGGTCCTACTACCATGCCCACCAAACCGAGATCTTGTCGTCCTGGTCGGCTCTGACTGAACTGATACCCCTCTAGAAGCCACTGATCCAGCCCCACTCTGATAAGGGCGTGCAGTCCTGCAGAAGCGTTGTAGATGTCCCACCACTCCACATCCATGGCATGGTCTGGGAGGGTATGGACAAACAGGTCGGATGTGCCCTGCCCTTCCGCACTGATGGCATACAACAGACCCTGCACCAGAAGCCCCAGATGAAAACTGCCTGGGAGGATGACCTGAGCTGCCATCACCCTTCTTCCATTGCTCATCACGCTTCCATTTCTTCTCAGATGAACTGCCACTGCCAAGCCCTGACACTGATCCAGAAAACCCCATCTTTCCCTTCTGGTCAATCTCGGCCATACAAGCACGATCGACCACCTCAGCATAAGTCTTCAGCTTGAATAAGAAAACCTGGGAGTGAATTTCTGGTCGAAGGCCCTTCTCAAACTTCCAAGATTTCAAGAATTCGCTCGAAACTATCTCAGGTGCGTACCGTACCAGTTCAGCAAAGCGATTCGCATACTCCATCACTGTCTGATTCCCCTGCGATAGCTCCATGAACTCCCGAGATCTAGCATAGGCTACAAACTCTGGACAATACTGCTCGTTGAAGATACCCTTGAAATTCTTCCAGCTCATGTGCTTGTGCTTCCCAGCCTGGACCACTGATTCCCACCATTTGCGACTGGAACCCTCCAGCTGGAACGAGGCGCACTTCAACCTGACTTCCTCAGGCGTGTCAAGGAAATCGAACATGCGTTCTATCTTCTCAAGCCACTCCTCTGCCTCTTGAGGTTATGAACCACCTTGGAAAGAAGGATGTTTGCTCCTTAGAAACTCCTGAGCTCTATCCTTCCTGGAGCCAAAATCTTCCCCTCTAGCTGGAACAGGGGCGGGGGCCGGAGTCGCCCCTTCTCCTAAAGCCTGAACGGCTCGGACCATCGCCTCAACAAATCTCTGATCAAGCGGCGTGGGAGAACTCTCTCCGGCTTCCTCTCATGGATGCATGGGAACTCTCCGGGGAGGCATCTTACAGAAAAAGAGCAGCAATCAAGAAAGAAACCCATCAATAAAAAGGGAATAAATCTTCCAACAAGATAATTATTCATCAATAAACTAAACATGAAAAAATTAATCCATATAAAAGCTTTTCTTTCCTTATCTGGTGTCCACGCACAGTCTGCAGCCTGCACGTCCCACCCAGAAAGAAAGTGAAACAAGCACCCTGACATCCCATGTTGACTCAGTATCTGTCACGAGGCGTGCTGGCCAGGCGCCCTACTCGCAACATAGATTCTGAGCCCCGACAGACCCAACTCATGTATAACCCAACTCATCCCAAATAACATAAACCACCAACAAAACCTCACCTCTGATACCATTTTGTCACGAATCGAATCGGGTCGCCATCCGAACCGACGCCCGACCTGGCCCGCGACAAGGCCCGAAGGGTGTTCCCGATCCCCACGGGCTGGCACAAGTGCCCGGGTATCAAATAAACCGTGGGAACGATTTACCCGAGTGAATAAATGTAAAGCATCCAACCCAAGTAAACCAAACAGAGATAAAGGTTACAGTCAAACATGAAGACAACTAAAAAGGTTTTTAGTTCACAAGTCCTCAAAACCCAAATAACAGCAAAACAAGATAACCAAAAAAACAACCTAAGGACTGTCTCCCGGTGTAAGGACACCGCATCTAGGCCACCACCAAAACGCCACATAGATAGTCTGGCGAACAACCTGAACCACTGCTCCCAAAAGCTGTACCCCTACCTGTATCAGAAGTAAACATGTCTACTTACACCCAAGGGTGTAAGTATGGTGTGAGAAATCGCCCAGCAGGATATCACCAATAAAAGATTCCACGCACAACTATCAAAAGACAACCAAATGCAATGCTGAAATAAAGATAGAAAGAAGTGAAAAAGAAAATGGTTTTCATAAAATGATTTAAAAGAAAGGCAGTTCAAGATAAACACATTAGGATAGAAGTTCAAGTGACATATCACGTATCAGCATGCACGCAAGGTAACTGGTGGCACCAAGGGATGGGAAAGGCCCTATGGGTACTAGACTAGCGGGATCCTAGAACGTCATGTCTCGGTGAAACGTGGCTTAGGCGGCCACGACCATCAGATAACGTGGCTTAGAAGGCCACGACCCTCAGAACACGTGGCTTAAAAGGCCACGACCCTCAGATATCATATGTTTAGTTAGTGTTGCAGTCGTCAAACCTTCCAGTGAAACCGGGTCGGGTTATCTCCGGAACACTAGCTTACTAGTCCCAGTCTCCCTACCTAATACCCCGGCTTCCCTCCTTGTGCTCACCTAATGATCAAAGTTCATATAGTAGGTCACATTATCACTTAGTGCCAAACGTGTCACCTGCACACTGATATCTTTTTTGAAAACCACACACACACACCACAACCTCCTTTTTCTTTTTCCTCTTTTAAAAAAAACTTAGACCACACTGCACAGTTTACAAATAATAATAAACAGCCAAAGTGAGTTTCTGCAATAAATGAAAAGGACTTTCACCACATAAATAGACCACTGGAAAAATTAGATGCACATTTAAAAAGAAATTAAAAACTAATTGTCAAACTAATCAGCAGGGTGATGAAAAATTAAACCAGCATGCAAATGATCACCAAAAGATAACTGAGTGCGGAATCACCTACCTCAAACGGGCGCGGAAAGAGACACGGCGCAAGACTCCAGTTGCGCCGCGGTCGCACCGTCTTGAGTCGTCAACCAGGTCCTAAAAACAGCATAACACTCATCGGGTTCAGCAAATTGTTAACGTAATAATAATGATGATAATAATAATAGCGATAACAAAATAATAATAATAATAATAGTAATAATAACATAATAGAATAATAATAATAATAGAATAACAATAGAAATAATAATAGTAATGATAATAATAATTATAAATAATAACAATAACAATAATAATAATATTAATAATAATAATAATAATAATAACAATAGTAGTATAATAATAATAGTATTACTAACACAATAATAATAATAATAATATGATAATAATATTAATAATAATAATAATATAATATTAATATAATAATAATAACAATAATAATAATAATGATAATATAATAATAATAATATTATTATTATTATTGTTATTTACATAATTAAAATATTAACATATTAATATTTATAATAATGATATAATAACTGACATAATAATAATAATAATAACAAAATAAAACATAATATTTAATTAGATAACTTAAAATAATAAAATAAAATAAATAAAAAAAGAAAAAAAAACGGACCTGCGCGGGAGGAGGCAGAACAGGGGCGCCGGAACGGAGAAGAAGAGGAAGAAAAAGAAAGGGAAGAAGAAAGAGAGAAGAGGAGGAGAAGAAGAAGAGAAGTAGGAGAATAGGAGAAGAAGAAGAAGAGAAGAAGAGGAGGAGGATAAGAGGCAGGGGCGTGGTCTGGCGGGAAGGTGCGGGTGTGCAGGTGGTTCCGGCGTGGGTGCCACAGAGACGGCAAGGGGCAGTGCAGAAGGGCTTCGGCCGGGCAAGGAAAAAAATAAACAGGGGGGTAGGGGAGGCGTGGCCGGCGAAGCGCGGTTGCTGGTGTTGCCGAGCAGGGAGACACAGCAGCGGCGGGTGAGGGAGAGACCGGCGAAGCTGCTGGTGAAGGGGAGGAGAAGGGTGGCGCGAGGCAGGACTCGGCGCGGCCGAGCGGGAAGGACGGCAAACAGGGAGGGGTGTGGGGATCTGATCCAGCGTGGGTGCAGCAGTGGCGCGGTGGAGCGTGGCTGGTCCGCTGCGGGTCCGGTGGGAGCGGGGAGGTGCGGGTGAGGAAAAGAACGCCGGCTGGGGGAGAGGAGGAAGAAGAGGGAGGCGCGGCGAGGGAGGGTGCAGCGGGTAAGAGGGGAGAAGAAAAAAGGAAGAGAGAAGGGGAAAACGTGGGTAAAGTGGCAGCTAGGGTTTCAGGAGGGGGAAAAGTTAAACAATTTATGATAAAATAATAATATCAAATATCATAATAATATTAGACACAATAATATTAATAGTAGTAATAATAATCATAATCTTAATAATAATAATCGCATAACAACAATAATAATAAAAATAATAATAATAATAATAATACATTAGCAATAATAATAATATCATAATAATTATAAGATAATAATAACAATAATAATAATATAATAATAACAATAATAATAATAATAATACAATAATAAACAATAAAGACATATTAAAAATTTTTCCTGTTATTTAACGTTCGAGCATCGGCACCATGTGCCGAGCGACGTGAAGGCAACGCGCATATATCAGTGCACTTAAAAATAAATTTTATCCAGCTTGCTTGTGCCTTGCGCGCACGCCAAGCGACGCAAGGCCAACGCGCATTTGTCAGCGCCACTGCGGAAGCCTCTTGTCGATTCAGTCGACACTTCAACCAAGCAATTAAATAAACCGGCAATTAATTTATGAAATAAAAATTTAAAATTAAACGCATACCTCAAAAAAGTCCGGGCGTGACAATTCTCCCCACCATGAAAACTTTCCGCCCTCGGAAAGTCAGCTCAAAGCCTGATCAGAGAAGAGAAATGGGCACTCCTTCTCAACCCATGACTTCCGCTCCCAAGTCTCGTGTTCATCGTTCCTGTGCTTCCAAAGAACACGCACCAGAGGAATGGACTTTCCACGCAGCACCTTTTCCCGAAAATCCACTATACGCACTGGTCGCTCGACCACAGACAAGTCGGACTCTATCTCCAGCTCCTCCCAATTCAGCACATTCGACGGGTCGGGGTTGTACTTCATTAGTTGGGAGACAAGAAATACGTCGTGAATCAACGTCAACTTCTAGGGCAAAGCTAGCCTGTAGGCCACCTTGCCAATCCGCTCGAGAATCTCGAACGGTTCGACATATCTCGGTGTCAGCTTCCCCTGTTTCCCCAAACGACGGTGACCCAAGCGAGGTGCCACTTTCAGAAACACTCTTTCCCCTACTGAAAACTCAAGGTCCCGCCGCCTCTAATCTGCATAAGACGTGTGGCGAATCTGAGCTGTCAACAATCGCTGCCTAATCAGCTTGACCTTCTCAGATGTCTCCTGAACAAGACTCAGTCCCAAGAGCTAGGCTTCTCCTACCTCAGTCCAACACAAAGGAGACCGACAAGGCCGGCCATACAGCGCCTCAAAGGGTGCCATTCTGATGGAAGACTGGTAACTGTTATTGTAAGCAAACTCAACCAGCCCCAAATGGCTATCCCATGAGCCTCCAAAATCTAACACACAGGCTCGGAGCATGTCTTCCATAATCTGGTTCGCCCGCTCCGTCTGGCCATCGGTCTGCAGATGGTATGCCGTGCTCATCTTAATCTGCAACCCCAAAGCCTTCTGGAGGCCTCCCCAAAACCGTGATGTAAAGCGGGGGTCCCTGTCAGAAACAACTGCCGAGGGCACACCATGAAGTCTGACCACTTCCTGAACGTACAAGCGGCCCAGTTCCTCTACCTTCGATGTGTCTCTGATCAGAATAAAGTGGGCAGACTTAGTCAAACAGTCAATTACCACCCAGATAGCATTCCTCCCTCGAGGTGTACGAGGCAGGCCAATGATGAAGTCCATGGCGACCTCGTCCCACTTCCAGGTAGGAATGGGTAATGGCTGGAGTAGGCCAGATGGTCTCTGATGTTCTGCTTTCACTTGCTGGCAAGTATAACATCGGGATACGAAGTCGGCTATGTCCCGTCTCATACCTGGCCACCAGAACTGCCGGCGAACATCGTAGTACATCTTCGTGGTACCAGGATGGACGGCCCACTGAGACTGGTGGCTATCCTGCATCACCACCTTTCGCAGAGACAATGGCACTACAGCACGGCCCTTGAAGCATAGGACCCTCTGGAAAGACAAAGACCAAACAGAAGGAGTCTCTCCACCATGGAGAAACTGCATAGATCGCTGACAAAACTCATTACCAGGCTTCTCCTACTGAATCAACTCTAGAAGGGCAGGCGTCAACTGGATGCTGGCCAAGAAAGTACCTCCACTGTGCTCCCTGCTCTCCAAATGCAACTGGTCGAAGAGCCCCATCAAAGTCCACTCATCGCTGGACTTCTTCAATGCCTGCACTGGTACTTTTCTGCTCAATGCGTCAGCTACCACATTACCCTTTCCAAGGGTATAGACAATATCAAAATCAAAACCCTGTAGGTACTCGACCCAGCGGCGCTGCCTCAAATTGAGATCCCTCTGAGAGAAAATATAGGCCAGGCTCTTGTGGTCAGAGTAGACCACAAACTTCTCCCCAAAAAGATAGTGGCGCCATGTCTTCAAAGCATGCATCACTGCCGCCAACTCTAAGTCCTGAGTCAGATAGTTCTTCTTATGTGGCCGGAGTTGGCGAGAACCATAAGCCACAACATGGTCATCCTGCATAAGCACACATCCAAGGCCCGTACCTGACGCATCACAGTACACCACATAGCCCTTTCCTGACTCCGGTAAGGTCAACACAGGTTCAGTGGTCAACCGCCGCTTCAGTTCTTCAAAAGATGTCTGGCACTGTGGGGTCTACTCAAACTTCACCCCTTTCCGGGTGAGTGCAGTCATGGGGGAGGCAAGCCGTGAGAAGTCCCGGACAAAGCGCCTGTAATAACTAGCCAAGCCCAGAAAACTCGTGATCTAAAACACATTTCTTAGCTGCTCCCAAGACATAACTTCTCTAATCTTTTCGGGATCCACTGAAACCCCATGTTCTGAGACGACATGCCCCATAAACTTCACTTCCCTGATCCAGAAAGTGCACTTCGAGAGTTTGGCATACAGGCGGTGATCTCGCAAGGTGCCCAAAAAAACGCGCAAGTGGTGCTCATGCTCCTCCTCAGATCCAGAGTAGACCAGGATGTCATCCACGAATACCACGACAAATGAGTCGAGATATTGGTGGAACACCCTATTCATGAGTTCCATAAAAACTGCCGGAGCATTCGTCAGTCCGAAAAGCATGACCAAGTACTCGAAGTGACTGTACCTACTTCGGAAAGCCATCTTCGGGATATCTGCTTCTCTCACCCTGAGCTGGTGGTATCCCGAACACAAATCAATCTTGGAGAACCACTTTTCCCCCTTCAGCTGGTCAAACAAATCGTCAATCCGAGGCAAAGGGTATCTATTCTTGATGGTTACCTTGTTCAACTTCCGGTAATCAATTCACAACTGAAGGGTTCCATCGGCCTTCTTCGCGAATAAAACCGGTGCGGCCCAAGGAGAGACGCTCGGGCGAATGAATCCTTTGGATTCCAAATCGTCCAGCTGTATCTTTAATTCCCTCAATTCGGTGGGGGCCATGCGATATGAGGGAAGAGATATAGGCTGTGTTCCCGGCGCCAACTCAATCGAGAACGCCAGGTCTCACTCTGGGGGTAAGCCAGAAAAATCATCTGGGAAAACCTCTGGGAACTCATCCACTACATGAGGTAACCCGCCCTGTGAAACACCACCATCGTCCTCCAGCGCGAGCGATGACAACTGATAAGCATGATTTCCAAGCTCAGGGAGTGGAGGTCCCGCACGTCCCGACTGAGGATCCCATTCTCCATGAAATAGCTGAGGAGTCCCATCTGGTGCTGTAAAGCTGAATCGGCGTTGATAGCAATAAATGTGCGCCTGGAAGCGCACCAGCCAATCCATACCGAGGATCACATCAAATAGGTCCATGTCAAGGACCCGGAAATCCCATTCCATCTCGACACCCGACACAGAAAGTGCGCACGATCGGCACTTGAGGCCTTGCTCCCTCTTTTTCACCAACGACGTTACCAACTCCATAGAAAACGATAAAATCTCAGATGGTAGGTTCAGCAGATTCACAAAACGAGCAGATATAAAAGAAACGGAAGCACCAGTATCAAATAAAACAGTAGCTATAGATGATGCAACCAGAATAGTACCTCGAACCGTCGAAGGCCCTGCATCAGATCCTGCTGGTGCCTGATCCATAGCATGCAGTTGCCTGGTCCCTGCCTGAGAGCGACCGCTCGCCTGAGGCTCTTCCCTGATATGGCTCTGCCCTGAAGACGATCCGGTCCTTCCACCATGCCCACCAAACCGAGATCCTGTCGTCCTGGTCGGCTCTGACTGAACTGATACCCCTCTAGAATCCACTGATCCAGCCCCACTCTGATAAGGGCGTGCAGTCCTCCAGAAGCGTTGTAGATGTCCCACCACTCCACATCCATGGCATGGTCTGGGAGGGTATGGACAAACAGGTCGGATGTGCCCTGCCCTTCCGCACTGATGGCATACAACAGACCCTGCACCAGAAGCCCCAGATGAAAACTGCCTGGGAGGATGACCTGAGCTGCCATCACCCTTATTCCATTGCTCATCACGCTTACTTTTCTTCTCAGATGAACTGCCACTGCCAAGCCCTGACACTGATCCAGAAAACCCCGTCTTTCCCTTCTGGTCAATATCGGCCATACAAGCACGATCGACCACCTCAGCATAAGTCTTCAGCTTGAATAAGAAAACCTGGGAGTGAATTTCTGGTCGAAGGCCCTTCTCAAACTTCCGAGCTTTCAAGAATTTGCTCGAAACTATCTCAGGTGCGTACCGTACCAGTTCAGCAAAGCGATTCGCATACTCCATCACTGTCTGATTCCCCTGCGATAGCTCCATGAACTCCCGAGATCTAGCATAGGCTACAAACATTGGACAATACTGCTCGTTGAAGATACCCTTGAAATCCTTCCAGCTCATGTGCTTGTGCTACCCAGCCTGGACCACTGATTCCCACCATTTGCGACTGGAACCCTCCAGCTGGAACGAGGCGCACTTCACCCTGACTTCCTCAGGCGTGTCAAGGAAATCGAACATGCGTTCTATCTTCTCAAGCCACTCCTCTGCCTCCTGAGGTTCTAAACCACCTCGGAAAGAAGGAGGTTTGCTCCTCAGAAACTCCTGAGCTCTATCCTTCCTGGAGCCAAAATCTTCCCCTCTAGCTGGAACAGGGGCGGGGGCCAGAGTCGCCCCTTGTCCTAAAGCCTGAACGGCTCAGACCATCGCCTCAACAAATCTCTGATCAAGTGGCGTGGGAGAACTCTCTCCGGATTCCTCCCGTGGATGCATGGGAACTCTCCGGGGAGGCATCTTACTGAAAAAGAGCAGCAATCAAGAAAGAAACCCATCAATAAAAAGGGAATAAATCTTCCAACAAGATAATTATTCATCAATAAACCAAACATGCAAAAATGAATCCATATAAAAGCTTTACTTTCCTTATCTGGTGTCCACGCACAGTCTACAGCCTGCACGTCCCACCCAGAAAGAAAGTGAAACAAGCACCCTGACATCCCATGGTGACTCAGTATCTGTCACGAGGCGTGCTGGCCAGGCGCCCTACTCGTAACATAGATTCTGAGCCCCGAAAGACCCAACTCATGTATAACCCAACTCATCCCAAATAACATAAACCACCAACAAAACCTCACCTCTGATACCATTTTGTCACGAACCGAATCGGGTCGCCATCCGAACCGACGCCCGACCCGGCCTGCGGCAAGGCCCGAAGGGCGTTCCCGATCCCCACGGGCTGGCACAAGTGCCCGGGTATCAAATAAACCTTGGGAACAATTTACCCGAGTGAATAAATGTAAAGAAGCCAACCCAAGTAAACCAAACAGAGATAAATGTTACAGTCAAACATGAAGACAACCAAACAGGTTTTTAGTTCACAAGTCCTCAAAACCCAAATAACACCAAAACAAGATAACCAAAAAAACCTAAGGACTGTTGCCCGGTGTAAGGACACCGCCTCTATGCCACCACCAAAACGCCACGTAGATAGTCTGGCTAACAACCTGAACCACTGCTCCCAAAAGCTGGACCCCTACCTGTATCAGAAGTAAACATGTCTACTTACACCCAAGGGTGTAAGTAGGGTGTGAGCAATCGCCCAGCAGGATATCACCAATAAAAGATTCCACGCACAACTATCAAAAGACAACCAAATGAAATGCTGAAATAAAGATAGAAAGAAGTGCGAAAGAAAATGGTTTTCATAAAATGATTTAAAAGAAAGGCAGTTCAAGATAAACACATTAGGATAGCAGTTCAAGTGACATATCACGTATCAGCATGCACGCAAGGTAACTGGTGGCACCAAGGGATGGGAAAGGCCCTATGGGTACTAGACCAGCGGGATCCTAGAACGTCATGTCTCGTTGGAACGTGGCTTAGGCGGCCACTACCCTCAGATAACGTGGCATAGAAGGCCACAACCCTTAGAACACGTGGCTTAGAAGGCCACGACCCTCAGATATCATATGTTTAATTAGTGTTGCAGTCGTCAAACCTGCCAGTGAAACCAGGTCGGGTCATCTCCGGAACACTAGCTCACTAGTCCCAGTCTCCCCACCTAATACCCCGGCTTCCCTCCTTATTCTCACCTAAAGATCAAATTTCATATAGTAGGTCACATTATCACATAGAGCCAAACGTGTCACCTGCACACTGATATCTTTTTTGAAAACCACACACACACACACCAAAACCTCCTTTTTCTTTTTCCTCTTTTAAAAAAAACTATACCACACCGCACAGTTTACAAATAATAATAAACAGCCAAAGTGAGTTTCCGCAATAAAAGAAAAGGACTTGCACCACATAAATAGACCACTGGAAAAATTAGATGCACATTTAAAAAGAAATTAAAAACTAATTGTCAATATGAGAACTAATCAGCAGGGTGATGAAAAATTAAACCAGCATGCAAAAGATCGCCAAAAGATAACTGAGTGCGGAATCACCTACCTCAAACGGGCGTGGAAAGAGACACGATGCAAGACTCCAGTTGCGCCGCGGTCGCACCGTCTTTAGTCGTCAACCAGGTCCTAAAAACAGCATAACGCTCATCGGGTTCAGCAAATTGTTAACGTAATAATAATGATGATAATAATAATAGCGATAACAAAATAATAATAATAATAATAATAATAATAACATAATAGAATACTAATAATAATATAATAACAATAGCAATAATAATAGTAATGATAATAATAATTATAAATAATAACAATAACAATAATAATAATATTAATAATAATAATAGCATAATAATAATAATAATAATAATAACAATAGTAGTATAATAATAATAGTATTACTAACATAATAATAATAATAATAATAATATGATAATAATATTAATAATAATAATAATATAATAATAATAACAATAATAATAATAATGATAATATAATAATAATAATAATATTATTATTATTGTTATTTACATAATTACAATATTAACATATTAATATTTATAATAATGATATAATAACTAACATAATAATAATAATAATAACAAAAGAAAACATAATATTTAATTAGATAACTTAAAATAATAAACTAAAAAAAAAAAAAAAAAGACCTGCACGGGAGGAGGCCGAACAGGGGCGCCGGAACGGAGAAGAAGAGGAAGAAAAAGAAAGGGAAGAAGAAGGAGAGAAGAGGAGGAGAAGAAGAAGATAAGGAGGAGAAGAGGAGAAGAAGAGAAGAAGAAGAGGAGGAGAAGAGGCAGGGGCGTGGTCTGGCGGGAGGGTGCGGGTGTGCAGGTGGCTCCGGCGTGGGTGCAACAGCGACGGCGAGGGGCTGTGCGGAAGGCCTTCGGCCGGGCAAGGAAAAAAATAAACAGGGGGTAGGGGGAGGCGTGGCCGGCGAAGCGCGGTTGCTGGTGTTGCCGAGCAGGGAGACGCAGCAGCGGCGGGTGAGGGAGAGACTGGCGAAGCTGCTGGTGAAGGGGAGGAGAAGGGTGGCGCGAGGCAGGACTCGGCGCAGTCGAGCGGGAGGGACGACAAACAGGGAGGGGTGTGGGGATCTGATCTGGCGCGGGTGCAGCAGTGGCGCGGTGCAGCGTGGCTGGTCCGCTATGGGTCCGGCGGGAGAGGGGAGGTGCGGGTGAGGAAAAGAACGCCGGCTGGGGGAGAGGAGAAAGAAGAGGGAGGCACGGCGAGGGAGGGTGCAGCGGGTAAGAGGGGAGAAGAAAAAAGGAAGAGAGAAGGGGAAAACGTGGGGAAAGTGGCGGATAGGGTTTCAGGAGGGGGAAAAAGTTAAACAATTTATGATAAAATAATAATATCGAATATCACAAAAATATTAGACACAATAATATTAATAGTAGTAATAATAATAATAATCTTAATAATAATAATCGCATAACAATAATAATAATAATAATAATAATAATAATACATTAGCAATAATAATAATATCATAATAATTATAAGATAATAATAACAATAATAATAATATAATAATAACAATAATAATAATTATAATAATACAATAATAAACAATAAAGACATAATAAAAATTTGTCCAGTTATTTAACGTTCGAGCATCGGCACCACGTGCCGAGCGACGTGAAGCCAACGCGCATATATCAGCGCACTTAAAAATAAATTTTTTCCAGCTTGCTTGTGCCTTGCGCGCACGCCAAGCGACGCAAGGCCAACACGCATTTGTCAGCGCCACTGTGGAAGCCTCTTGTCGATTCAGTCGACACTTCAACCAAGCAATTAAATAAACCGGAAATAAATTTATGAATTAAAAATTTAAAATTAAATGCATACCTCAAAAAAGTCCGGGTGTGACAATTGTGTTTGTTGAAAAATTATGTTGACACTGATTAAGCCAATTTTTTTCCAATTAATATGTTTTGATGGTGGAAGAATTCAAAATTTATTTCCATATTTTTTTAAGGAAAATAACAAATATTTTACTTCAAATAAAGTATTCTCATATATCAAAATTGGTGAAATACATATCACCTAAAGGATATCATGGTGGTTTGCAACATAGGAATTTTGGCCACATATTATCTTTTTTATGTGAACTACAAGGAGTATTCATCATTTTATTCTGAAAGAGTTGTTTAAAATGACATTGTAAAAGGACTTCATTAATTGTGGTTGAAGGAGGTGTTACATAGGCCATTGTATGAGGAGTTATACTCGATGTGAACCACTTAGAAAGTTCATTTCATGGTAAAGGTTTTTTAATGGAGTTAATTGTAATTTTGGATGGTGGGATTCCATGGTACTATATTTCAATATAAGGGACTCCTATATCACATGATTTAGTAAATGAAATAATTATAAAAATTCATCGCTAGAAGAATTCAGATAAGAATGAATGTTAATCATGAATGAGGTGGTTTGTGAATGGGGAGGTTTGTAATGTATGTTGAGTTTGAAAAGGATGTTTAGTTCATGAATAAATCTTCATTAAAATAGGATTTTAGATTGGTATGCACTATATATCATAGAGGAGTGTTTTTTAAGGATCCATCAATCTGAAATATAAAGTTATTTTTTTTGGAAAGCTATGATATCCGGTGTAAGTAATTTAAAAATCGTGCTAAAGTAGTTCATGGGGGAATAAAAACTATTTTTGAATGAACTATCTACAATGAAATAACTATAGAGTAGAGAGTATTTCATCTCCAACGTGAAAGTAGATATTCATGAAATACTCACATATGCGAGAAAGAGTTATGTGATGATTTATATCAATAGATGATTCTACCATATGACATGTTCATTCAATTTTTCAATTAGATATAGTAGTGATATTTCAAATTGTGAATTGTTGTAAACTAGAAGCGATAGTTATCCCAATCCAAAAAATATAAAATTAATTTGATTTAGTGGATTTTAACATTAAAACATTTCTTTCATATGCACTTGGGATTTATCCCAGTGAGTGTGAACCTTGAAAAAATAATCTCTCTTGAGAATAATTTAATTTTTCATTTAGATTGTGCAATAATATAGATATGGAAAATACAATTCTTCAATTAAAAAACCACCAAAGGAACAATTATTTTTATATTTCATACCTTGATCAACAATATATGGATATTTAATCATTTTGGGCTAACATTTAGTATCATGGGAAGGATTAATGTTAATTTTTCTCCCTTAGTATAAGCAATATCGGGTGTTAACCACAAGGGATTGTGATCTTAACTGGAAATAATTTTGAAATTTAGATTAATTAAATGTTGTGATACATATTATTGTTAAGAATTAATGTGGTTATAGCTAGAATAAATGGTATTTCATTCAGTGTAGAATGTGTTGAATTATCCTGTGTTGGATGAAGAGAATTATATTTTTATACTAGTAAAATCCATGCCTTTATAATAGCTTTATCCAACAAAATCAACAAGAAGGTGAGTGAAAATAAGGCATCCCATTCTTTGGGGTAAACTTTTTTAAATATCTATAACGGTGATTCAGATGTTTGAGAAGATAAATTTTTGGTCATGTGAAATTGATAAGAGGACATCAAGAAGTCTCCCTAATGAGTCCATAGATGCATCCATTGAATAAAGGAATATTTTCATACAATACATACAAAACCTCATTTAAATTCAAAAATAGGTAATGATTATTATGAACACCTTGAGAAAACAACCACCTCTATTAAATATGAAACTCTATATAATAGAATAAATTGATAAAAAATTACTCACATTGAATTGATTACATAATACTCTTATTGCATATGAGATGAGAAATTACTATAATGAGTTGGTATAAAAAAGGAAGTCTAAATATGATTCATTCATAGACATGGAGAAGATCATTATAGAATATGCTCAGTAAAAAGACATTTTAGATGTTGTTATTTCATTCCTTTCCATAAATCTAGTATGGGTAAAAGGATTGTCTAATGAGATAATTCCTCAGGCATGATTTATTTTTGGAAGGATGAACATTATGTAACAAAGTGTAAAAAGGAGAATTAAAACGATGATGATGATAATTATGAAACTGCCAAAAAATGTTTTTTTACTAGTATTAAAGGTGGAAAAAAATACAATCCATAATTTTTTCAAAAACAAAAATTTAATTTCATAAAAAAAAGTATAGTTCAAATTAATCTAACGGATAATATATAGAATACACCAAAGTGAATGTATACAATACTGTGGTATAATTTATGTGAAATTTACAAGCAATGGGAAAAAGAGATAATGATGAAAGAGAATCTGAAAAAAAATATTTATCCTCTATGTTGAATTAGAATCCTCACCTGAGGGTATAGATAATTGGAGATCCTAAATAAAGAGGGAAAATATGGTGTTTCTTGAAGCCAACATCAATATGCAGCATTATAATGAATATAAATCTTATATGAAAGATGATATTGATAATATAATACCGTAAAATCCAAAAATCTCTAAGAAAAACATTGAGTTCTTACTCATGGTTGAAGAACAATATAAATATTTCACTAGTTTGATTATCACAATAAAATATCAAGTAAAATTTAATGAATTACATTATGAGAATTATGTGTTCACATAAAGAAACAAAATATATCAAGGTAAACTCCTAAATCTTAATATGATATCAAGAAATAATTTTACATTGGTGGTAGATAAATTGAAATTATAGTTCAGTGGTCATGGAAAATAGTAAATGTAATGTCTAGCGGAGAAAATCACATATTAGAATAACATTAACTATTTAGGGTTTAATGGGGAAAATATTTTATGATTTGTGTTTTTACACATGCATCCACACTAATTGTGATGATTTTTTTGGTTATAAATGATAATTATAAGATTCCTAGATCTTAAGGGACAACATATGGTGCTATAATGATGCATCAGAATGCACCATGTATGAGGATTTATTATTTTATAAATATGAAAAATTCAAAAATGTATGTAACATATCCATGATTTTATAATGGTTTCATGGGAAATATCATCATAAAAATATAGATAAATATTACAAGATTACATTTTATGGTCACAATTTCTATCTTGATGTTTTAGACTCATGGATAGATATATTTCATCAACAATGTAGAGGAATTAATTAAAGTAAACATGAGATGGTTTTATGCATCTACTCATGGTATAATTGAATGATATAATAATTAAAAAATTGAGGTATAATATATCAAGGTAATGATTGACAATCATACATTGATGTAGACCAGGATTATTAGTCAAAATTCATTATGGTTTAAAAGACATGGATTATAAATAAAAAATATAAATATTAGTTATGGATATTTACATTAAAGAATCATATTGCAATGGAATTTTGATCATTGAGATTGGATACACCACTAAAATGACATTGAATAAGAATTTGGTGATATACAACCAATAGGATGAGGTTGTTTTTTGTTTTATTTGTAAATTATGAAGGAATAATGATTATTGGTTGGGAAAAATCTAGGTTTTTGAAATAAATTGATATGACCATATGTCTTGGTTATTGAAGGCCTCAGTCACAATATGTCATCATTTACTTAACTGTGTGACATGGGACGTTCTATATTTCTATCAAGAAGTTTTTTATTATTTTGGGAACATATGGTCTAGTTATATTATTGAGCAGGAAAATGTGGGGGAAATTCTACTATGTGAGCGGTGAAGAAGATATTTGTTTTCAATGAAATGATGAAGAAAATAAGTTGGGGTATAAATAATATGGTCATATGATCCAATTATCCATAGATGATTTATTGAAATTTGATGTTGATCATCATCAACATTAGTTATCTTATGACCATACTAATATTTGGGAATCATTCCATTAAGGAAAAATTAATCTAAAGACATATAAGAAAAAAGATAAAAGCTCAACAAGTGTAGTTCAATCTTATTCATTTTAATGTGTGAGGAATTTCTTTATTCAAGATATATTTTTGGAAGGATATATTGTATTATTTTAGATAATTATATGAGAAAATAGAATGGTGTTCAATTATCACTCACAAGTCAAATATTTATTAGTTTCATAACACATTATCATAGTGATGTTGAAAAAAAAATTAGTCAAAAAATTAGGTTGTTCGGAACTGATAATGGACTAGAGTTCAAAAATATGAAACTACAGGTTTTCATGAGAAACATGGGATAATCAACCATGAATAAAAAGTCATAACTCGATAGAAAATCATAGTGGTTGAGACAACAATGTAAATAATTAATAACTTGGATGAAACAATACTTATTAAGGAAAACAATATAGATATGTTTTCCAATGAAGTAGTTTTCACAATAATAAAATTTCTAATAGAACCTTACAATGTCCAATGAAATAGAATACGTTTTATCAGATATAGAATGGAATGAAGATGAAACTAGAGTAATTTTGATTATTAAAAATTTAGTGATTCATTATCAATAATGATAAACATAATAATTTTAAATACCATGGATATGAATTAATATGTATTGGTTACATAATAAAAGGCCATGAATATATATGATTTAATAATATGTGGGGAAATGTTATAGAGACACATTATATTTTATAGTAAAAAATGAGAAGAATCTTCTGCAAATCCAAGACAAGAATCATGAGGATAACTATGAAGAAGAGGTAAGGACATAAGGAGTGAAGGTACCTATTATATATTAAGAAGACGATTCAAATTCTACGGAGGGACATAAACATGTATCTTTATAGAAACCAGATAGTTGAACCAAAATTTATTGGAAAAACATAATTGGTGATCACAAATTAACATTGTAGAAAGGGAGGCTTAGGAATCCTCATCAAAAATACATTCTATCATAGGTAAATCCAAATTTGTTTGATTGAAATGTAAGATGTGAACATTTGGTTGAGGATATAAACAAAGATCTTGACTATATTGAAACAAATTATATGTGGGAGATTATTTTAAGGCCGATGGAAAAAAAAATTCTTCATGACCAAATCTGTCATCCATGAAAAGATGAATGAATATGGAACAACAATTAGAAACAAATAAATACATTTGTTTAAATTAATCATCAAGATTGAGGGTATTGATGTCGATGAAACATTCACACATATCATAAGGATAACGATATTTTGATTATTCTTGGCCATTAGAGTGAATAGAAATTTCAATGTTTTTTATATGGATTTCAAGAAAGGCATTATGGGTGGGTTTCTAGAATAATAAGTCGATATTGAAAATAATGATGGATTTTTATCATAAATATGGGAACATTGTTTTTTGGTTAAATAAGGCTTTATATGGGTTGAAATATACATCAAGAGAATTGTATTTACTACTTGATAATTATTTGAAGGAGATTCGTTTCTAGTATGGTGGAGTTCATTAAAATGTCTATATCAAAAAAAGAGTAATAAAAGTATGTTAGAGATGGTTTATATTGATGAAATTATTTTTTAGGATCAAATTATTTATAGTGAAAATAGTAAACACTTTTCATAAAATGAAAGATCGAAATGCCAATCATTGGTAACATAACATCTTTCCCTGGATTATATTTGATGCAAGGAATACATGGCACATTTATTTCAAAATGAAAATATGATAAATATTATATAATATTATTTTTATTGAAAATTTTAAATGACATGAAAAATATTGTTGAAACATTGAATAAATTTTCAATGGATGATGAATGTAATTAATTTAATATCATAAAATATTGGAAAATAATTGGATGTATTTTGTTTATAATAGAGACATGACCAGATATTTTTTTTCAATTTCAAATCATCAATGTATCAATGTAATAAAAAGTAATGCCACATAATTGTTGTCTAAATAATACATCAGAATATCAAGTTAATGGTTGATTTCAATTTTTTATTCAATAAAAATTCACAACAAATGTTATTTGGTTAAACAGATACATATTAAGAATGATACATAGTTGATAGAAAGTATACATTAAGTGGATAATTCAATAGTGGTTTTTTATGTATTTTTTAGATAATAAAGAAACTAAATTTCATTTATTTGGGTTAAATATAATTTTAATACATTTTTCCAACTCAAGATTCAATGCATTTAATGTGGATGAAGAAGAATCATGAATATGTGGGAGTTGAACTAAAGTATATTATATGAATCCATTTTTATAATTAAATTTCCATAAATATTATCAGAAATTTATTCCATTATTTTTTGAAGAAGAAAATTGAAATATTGAAATATTTTTAAAAGGATAACGTGGAGCATGGGCATGTGAATCTAGAGTATCTGCCTATAGAACTATAGGTTACAGAAATCTTGAAGACAGACATGAAAATTTTAGCATTTGAATGAAATAAACTAGGTATTAGACTTTTATCAAATTCCAAAAAATGATTAATGTGGATATGGAAACTCATTTCCCCATAGTATAGTTTCTTTTTCCTATGTAATGATCTGTGATGTTAACAATTTTGTTGTCATCAATTAAGTGACTATTGGGTTTATTGAAGAATTGGCATAAAATTATTTAATCAAGACAAGGTTTGAATCTGATATCGGGATCAGTGACATCGAAGGAGTTTTAAATATGATATTGATGAATATTTTCATTTGAATATAATTTATCATGATATTTTTCAAATAGTTTTTTTGATGAAATAATTATCTTAGTGGCGGAGATGTGTATTAGTTTCATCAAATTAAATCATTGAGATACATGCTGTGTTATTTCAAAAATGAATTGTTTCACTAATGAAAATTTATTACTACTAGTGTTTCTCATTCTAAACATGGTTGATGTGGGATTAAAGTTCATCTTTTGTAAATAATTTATCTCCTTATGTTTCGTTACGTTTGATTTGTGTTCACATCCGGCATTGTGTACAAATTTTCCAAAAGAAGTGTTTCATAGTTTTGATTGTGATATTAACAAACCCGAATAGATTTTTTATTAGGATAAATACTTATTAGTGGAAATTATATGTTTTTTGATTGATTAAATTTGTTAAAAATTCATAATGACTGTTTTCCTGAATAAATTTTTGAGAAATTAGTTGATTGAATGTGGTGTAGTTGTCTTTAGAAATGACATGTCGACCATTAATCAATTGTGCTATGCGAACCATAAGAGGATTTCATTGTTATTAGATTAAGTAAGTGTTTTTTAGGCTTCTTAAAAATGATTTTGTTTATTTCAGGTTAAAGTAGGGGTTTTAGAGGACTTAAAAATTGGACTTTAGGATATGAAAAAATCATATCATGTTCGGAACCCGGAAAAGGGTAATTCAAAAAATATTGAAAAATAATTATTGTTGGATGGTTTTATAAAATTTTCAGCCTATATAAAGGACCTCTAATAACTTAATTTTTTATATGATATTAACAAGAATCATTTATCATTAGATTAATTCTTCTATGTATGAATATTTTCCATAAAAGAGGTGGTTCATGAAGGATGTGGATTGCGAAGGATGTTGTGTTCATTAAAGATGTTCTTTATGTAAAAAAATTATAGTTTATGAAGTATTTTAGTTTTTCATTCATTATAGATTTCAATTGAGTGGGGGATCATATTACTTTATCCATATATAATGTCAATTTATTTCATAGTGCCCCATTATAATCCATTTTAGGTAATTTCATGAAAGATATTAAAATATTCATGTATAAATAGTTATTGTTCATGAAATGACTCTCAGAAAAGTAATCCATATGCAGTTATGTGGATTTCATGTCATGGGTGATGAAATTTCTGCAGGGAACACTCACACATGTGTGATGTAATTATGAGGCGATTCAGATTGATAATAGATTCTACTAAAGGAGTATGGAATTTAATATAGTATTGAGAGAGATCAATGAGATTCAAAATTATAAACGGTTGTACAGAATTAGGTATATTGAGTCTATTCTAAACATGGTAACAACATTTATATTTAAGGAGTTTGGTACATAGACCAGAAACATTTGTATTCTCTTTAGATGTATCTAAATGAGGGTGAACTCCATAAAATTGTTTTGTCCAATGCAAGATTTAATTACAATAACTAAAAAACAGGAACCAGAAGGGATAGTTATTTTATAATTTCATGAACTTATTCACAACACACCCTTATCAGAGTATTTATCCGTTTTTAAATCAATAAGATTGTTCCAAAAATTATTTCCATTAACTACTTAATAAAATGCATCCAAATTCGTGTATTCTGGTCATAAACGACATAAAATCACCATGTCTACAATAGAAATAAATAATCATGGCATATTCATTATGGTGACCCTACCAACATCATGGGTCAATAAATGTATTATTTCCTGGGGTGTGATACCTCATTTATATTTCAAAACTATAAAATAGAATAAAATATTTATTCATATTACAATGTCACCTATATCATAAAACGAATTTTCACCTTAATTTCATAGCCCTTTTATTTAGGTATAAAATTTCCCCATAGTTTATACATGGTGGATTTATTGAATCAATTGTATCAAGGTTTAATCAACTATAAAATCCATTTTATATTTAATATTAGACCAATTTTTTACTAAAACATGAAATGATTCTTTAAATCATGAATCCAATCATACAAAAAAATACTCCTCCAACTTACCACTTTGTTTAAATCCACCTTTAACAATTTGATTAGTATCATTTCACTATGATGGTTTTATTTCTTCATAATAACCCATTTAAATAAATAAAAAATTATCAATATATCCATAACTCTAATAGCCAACTACCATTGACAAAAATTGATATATTAAAACCTATAGTTTCAACAAATTTATAAAACATTATACTCATTTGAATTTTTTTTCAATAATCTTTTTATATTTTGTAAAAATATAATCTCTCCCCAAATCTCTGAATTTGATCATCCACATAAATCAATCCTCTATTTAATTAAAAAATCAATTGGTTTTATATTCAGGATTTCAATATTTCTAATCATAGTCATACTCCCATTTTTTCCTATATTTTCAAAAATAAATAAATATTTTTATTGAAATTTTTTACGTCCTACTATGTATAAATTTTCATATAATAAATAAATTAGTTAGTAATAAATTCTACAATGTTAATTGATTCAATAATCGGAGACGGAAACAATAGAATATATAAATTTATAGTGTCATCTGGATTTTTATGAAATTTTTTTGCCAACACAACTTCATCATATGAAACAGCCCAATCTGATTTCTCTTTTATGAATCTTGATAGTAATTTTTATTCATGTGATTCTACTGTGAGTATAAATACCTCTATATACTTACAATAAACTCAAGATAAAACCTTTCAATAGTCACAAAAATAAAATAAAAATAGAGTAATGAGGACATCATAACCACATAAATTTTAGGAGGATGTTAAAATATTCATGTTAAACTAACATATATAAAACACATGTGTTTGAGTAAAATCCATAATGATTTACAACAATTGATTTTGAGTGATAGAAAACTATAATATCAATATTACCTATTCAGTAATTTCCTATAAAAAATCAAAACACATCATAATATGTTCCATGTGGAAATTATATACCATGTTCTATTTCAACTAGATATCACCATTGGTGTTATTTGTTCATCCATGTTATTTGAGTAAATTATATTTGTATTTAAATATTCTATACCACGTTTGTGTTCAATGATATACTTTCCAACATTTTTCCCATAAAATAACCCAAAATTTTAATACATTAAAAATTATATATTACTTATAGATATTCAGTAAACTATATCTATTTCTCAATATGAATATTAGTCAGCCAAGAAATATTTACAATCATTTATATTAAAACACATAAATTAAACTAATATTCCTTATATATACCCCATTATTCTATTTACTAGTGGGAGACATTCTACATTTAGATAAAACTAAAAATGTTATTATAGGACATAAAATAAAAGATAACCCTTAGTATAATGGTGAAATAAAAAATGATTTTAATAAAATTTTATTATAAATGTATATCCAACACCATTACATCCATGTGTTTTTTTTAAGTTTCGTTCTACGAACTATTTGTGTTGAAGCGATTTTCTAGTCATATATTGAAATAATATTTAATAATACCCTTTTGTAATTCACCCATAATATGAACATGAATAGTTATTTATAATATAATTATATCCTAATGAAGTAGGGTAATTCATAAATAAATAAACTCTTAAATTCCTACCTCATTAACCATGTAATAAATACAATAATTTATTCTTATTTTTATAAAAGATGATTTTTTCTATATATCTCATTACAATGAATGTCAATTCATCTAATATTTTCACATGTTAGTAATAATATACTCTTCATTTAATATCTAAATTTAAAATATTTTCTTCTAGAAATGGTTACCTTGCATGTGGTGTTAATTTTAGTAATAAATCGTTATTTAAACTAATTTATTCATAATATTTTTTGATAAAAAATACTAGTTTCTCAATATATACCTTCGGTTTTAGAAACTATATTTTTAAAATGTCACAACCCGTCCCAGTGGGGCCTGCACTGCGACCCCCCATGCCCGCCTCCAATAAGGCAGGGGCTGGTGTCTAGCACTGATTTGGCATATTACTAACATGGAAGGCATTGCCTATGTACCAGTACACACTCACACGTCTCCAAGACCCCAAATGATGAAATGAAAAAAACCATTAAGGAACAAAATGCATTCATAAAACTAAACCCAACCATGTAGATTATGACAGAAGGTAAAGTACTGAATGTAAACTGGGCTAGAATAAAATCCCCCCAAAACTAGAGACTCAAAACTATAAATTCCAACCATTATGTGCAATGAGGTACTGAGACTGCATATCGGAGACATAGTAATACATCTGCCTATAGGGAACATAGAAATCCCAGTCCTACCCTGGTATACTATGGACTTCATCAAAATGCTGCTCGTCTGCACCATACACGATATATGTGGGAAAATCCCATGTAGGGGTGAGTATATCAATATATAGTAAAGGACCCTAAAAACCAAAAAGAAATACACGGGGGATAGGTATAGTTAGATCTATATAGTATATGTTTACTTGACATTTAATATGAAAAGAAAATCTAGATATACTCAAAACCCAGACATGTAGTCTTGGGACAAGTCACACAACCGCATACCACCGCTAAGAATTCTGTTCGTAGGATCCATGAGGCTCTTATCAAAGAGAACTACCTCCGTGAGTCTGATAGCTCTGATGTCATCCTATTGAGATATACTATTCATTGGGAAAATCCATGTGAGATATGTAAACTCAATAAAGGAGAACAGAGTCTTGAGTGAGGAAAGATCACAATACATAGATGAGGACCTACGTCAGTCATTGTAGGATACCACAACTCATCCATGTTCACATGATAGGTAAAGGATCAATGCCCTATGGGAATAGTCACATCGATAACTGACTCCACTGAGGGTAAATAATGGATAGAGGACCTCGTTATGGGCCTATCGGAGGGATACCCAACGCTATATCAGGAACTCCTAAAGAATGGATCGTACTCTGCTGAATGTAAATGATACCTGAACATTAGGGGAATGAGACGCAGGGGCAATAAACCCAAATAGAACATGTCTTTGATACGGTGAACAAAAAAGATCATGCCATGTACTGAGAAGTGAACATTGTGTAGATGTGTCACACGTTTTGTCTTCTGACCCCAGGTACTGCCCATGTACAACAACATCTATTTTAAGTCATGTCATATAAAATGAAACTACATGACATGTAGAAAGAATCCCATGTCATGTCAAAGTATATGGGGTCCGCTCCGTGTAAGCTGGCCATGTGCCCATAAATGGTATCAACCCGTGTGTGCCAACCTATGTAATCGTCACATGAGGTGACCCACACTACTAGCCTCATATGGCCGTGAGATGGAGTACATGGCATTTACTCCACCCCGTGTCCATGTATCAACTAGGATACACATCAAGTCCCATGTAAGTATGCACATGTTGTGTTCATTAGAGAACAGATTGTGTCATTGATTCACGCACCACAATACCCTAGATGGCACTTAGCCGGTCCTAAACGCCATGTTCTTCGAGATACATGCCATGTGTTCTGTAAATTTCTAGAATCACTAACCTTCACCGTTGGTCCTTAAGCGATACTATGATCTTATATCGACCTGCCTATTTTTTCACAAAACATGATGATTATGGTTTCCCCGACATCATGAATCCATCTCCATTGTTTTCGGGCAAATAATCAGCCCTGAAAACATGTAACGATCCTCCCGTATGAAAATGATCAAACAACAGTATCTCTTGATCCATGATGATTCATCCTCCTACATTTTCATCGTACCTCCTCTTGGTTGTTACAACGTCTGATCTCCAATTTGGGATTATTTATTTCCCTAAGGAATGCACAATGATTCGTCGTCTGTAACCCCATGAAAAACAATAAGAACATGATGAAAAGAGGAAGCAAAATCCAACAAACAAAATTAAGGAACAAACCACTTCCCTCATTCATCACAACATTGACCATCTCCCGTTAATATGTTTAACAAGTCAATCAAACAATAATACCACAACTATGACAATCATATTGAAAAATCAATCCCCAATGAAATGGAAAATAACACCCTCCCACAAGAACACACGATCCGAATATTACCTTGTTTGTAGGTTTATTCATATTCATCATTTAATCCAAGATCGAGGAAGGAATGAAATGAAAAAAAACAACCCCTAAATTGGTCCTCGACGAAGAGGGAGATCAGTTGATGATTGGTATTTGATATCACAGTGCAATGATCCATGTTTATTCGTTCATCAGTGTCCTTAAAAAATCACCCAAGGTTGGATCCTCTCCCATGATCTAGATTGTAACACACCAAGCATCAATGGTATGCTTCTCTTTGAATAATACAGTAGCATGTGTTGTTCACAACTTCATGTTCTAACACACCACAACCAATAAAAGTAGCCATTATGAATATTAATATCCACTTCTTGAAATTTTATAAATTTTCTTTTTTGAAATGGACATCATTTTTTGATTTGGAATATCGAAATTAGCTTTGGGTGAATTTTAGGTATTTTTCTGAAAACATTCTATTTTTGATGAATAGTGAAAAACATTGAGTTATAATTTAAAGCCAAATTTTTATTGAAATAATTATTTATTTTATTAAATTTATTTTCATAAAACTAGATACATAATACTTATATGTGTTCAATTTAATTCATTGGATCTAGTTTATATTAATTTTAGATATATAAAAAGTTTATTGATCTTTTTACCGTCTTTTACCCACCTCATAGGAGAAATATTAAATTTACATAAAACATAATTTTACAACTTCTGTGAGTTGATTTTCAAATATCTAAGAGATAAAGCTGATATCAAAATATAAAATGTGGTTTAATAAGATTTAATAATTTTTGGAGAATAGTATCTTTTTACTTTAATTTACCACGGTTAAAAGTAAATAGGGTAATTAAGGGTAAAAATTATACTACTATTATCATATCACATGTCCTAATTCTATTAGATAAGAATAATTCGACCAAAAACAACATTTTTAAAAAATATGAACCACTTTGGTCTACTTGTGTTATATTAGGACATTAATTATTATTTAATTCAATGATGAGTTGAAAGAGTTAGAATCCATATTTAATAACTAAAACATTTTTAATATAAAGATACACATTAGATAAATTAGACTATAATGTTAATTATAAATCTAAATATATTTCCTACATAGATTTATTTTACTAATATTTTTTAGACATTAAATAATTTAATTTATTTATGACATAATGATGATGTAGTAATTACCTAATTAATGAAATATTAAAATAATTGATATTAAAGATATATAAATATATGAAATTTTAAACTTTTTATGAATTCCAATAATTTTATAGTTTAATATGACATATTATTGATGGTTAAATGAATATCTTTCGAAATAATATTGTTGTGATAAGTTTAGCCAAAACAAAATACTCATTAGTGTAAAAATTGACATAAAAGAGTTTTTTAAACAAATACTAGATTATTAATTGGTATTCTCTTCTTAAAAATCTATTATTAGGACAAAAGACATATATAATTATAGATGTATAACTAATGAACATATTGGGGTTCTATTGAAGGTATATTTTATGTTTATTAACCATATAATATAAAAATACCAAGAGACATGGTATATGTAAAACAATTAAACTAAGAATTAAATCTAAGATATAAGGTTAATATAGTGAACCAAACCATTCTAAAACCTATGTGTTGAGTGGTTTTAGACCAATACCCACCATAGACTTTATATAATCTATTTTTGAGCCATTATAAATAGAAAATGATTTTATCATAAATTAATATTTCTAGCCTTTACAAAAGTGTCCCTCACCCCTCTTTTAAAATGGACCTCCCCCTTCTCTCTAATTCTCACATTAAAAGCCATATGGCTCAGCCAAAACCTACACAAAATACCCTCTCATCTGTCCTCCCTACATCCTAGAGGCCATCCTTTAGTCATAAATCCATCCTATAGAGACCTTTTGATAAATTGTAAAGGAAGCATCTGAATAAGAGGTTAATATTTTATCACCTCTTTCAAGTTCCTTTCATCTTCCACTTCTTATTTCTTTGTATTCCCATTCTAAAATAATAACTCCAGTATATTTTATATATTGTGATGTTATTATAAATATGGTACAACCATATTCATTATTCTATCCATTTTTTTAATGACATGTCACCGTACGTGCGTACGTACGGCTTACCGTCTCCATGTCGTGGTGTAATTGTTATTAAATACAATATTATTTGTATGAGTATAATAATAATGTGTAATTGATGTAATAATAATAAATATAACTTGATAATGTTTCTATATATATGATATACAATCCAATTATATATTATTATAATATCAAAAGAATGATATTGTATCTCGTGCGTACGTACATATTACCGCCCCTACGAACGCGATGAGATTCATTTCCGTTCATATCCATTCAAGACTAATTTTAATTTTATAATTAAAAATAATTTATAAAGACTCGATATCATTCTGGATATGTATTTTATTCATCCCATCCATCACAAATATGAATCAAATAACAAATAATACAATGGAAAATGAATCAATTATAACCCGAAATGACGATAATACTAAAATATTATAAACAAAGCAACATTAAAATATCATATATGATATCATATTAATGTATATGATTATTGTATAATTTAATAGAAATTATATCACCATTATACAAGAGGTTACCCTACCATCGACCAAATAAATGTACAAGGTAAGGGTTAATTATACAATCTCTTCTTTATCCGAGTTTGTTTATACGTAATAATATATTGGAAAATCTCTATCATCCACATCCATGTTTCTTAAAAATGTATTTCAAAACATTCTTAATATTATAAAGACTATGGGTTAAAGTCATTTATAACCTTGTTTAACTTTTATAAGTTTTTTATAAAGGAATTTTTCTGTCATTTTCCAATCATGGTACTTTATGACCTTTTTGACAAAATTAAGGTAAGAATGTTTTATAAACTTATATGACGGGTGTGTCTATTTTCCACTGTTATAAAATTATTGAAGCGTCCCTAAAAATCTTATAATAATACTTTGAAATATAAATTTTTTCTTTTATAATTACGTGAATTTAAAATTATTTCAAAATAAAATGAGATATTTCTCTAAAAAGATTTTTGATTTCATCTATGTCAATATCCTTTGATAGATATTAAGATTGTTTGAAGCTGATTTATTATGATACAAAACATCCATACTGTGTTGAAGGTTTTGTGATATGTTTCACTGTGGATATGTTATTTCATACCCTTCATGATTTATGGATAAATTATTGACATTTTGTATGCCTATTTAAATACGAATGATTATGTTTGGTTTAAAACATTTCATATGGGGAATGCATTGGAATTAGAATGTGATGGGTGGAGCCCACTATACATCCTCAATGCATCAGTAGATCTCAGGAGAAAATCTAGTTTCTTTGCACATGGTCTTGAAAAAATCTTATATGTAGTCTCGAAACAAGGCCTTGACTATGTGGTTTTGAGAGTCTGGAATTATGCATTCCATCATTATGATAGTGGCTATTGATATTGAATGTGATTATTTGGCATGTAGAATATCAATTGAATAAGTAAATAACATAATTTGATTTTTATCTTTTCCATATTATGATGATGTTCATTTTTAACTGGATTTTGTTTTAGTCTTATACATTGTCTTAAATGTTAATGCTTATTCATGAATGTTTCCACAATATTATTATCCTTACTAAGAATCTAAGATCACCCCTTTCTTGGTTTTAAATTTCCGTGGATGTGGAGAAGTATATTTTGACTGACCTGCAGGGATAGTATATGGGATCTTAGGGTTTTATATGGAAAAAAAGTTGTTGTAGTTTTCTATTTCAGGATGTAATGTAAACCTAATGAATATATCTAGATCATCAAATTCTACTAAACTAATATGTCTTCCGAGACATGATCTTATGTGATCATGCCAATGACACATAATAATGCACCAAATATGGGATTTTGGTGTCGGGGTGTTACAATTGGTATCAGAGGATGTTTATTAAAATCCATTAAATCTAGATTTATATAAACACTGATTATAGAACATTACCATAATATAGACTTTGAGGATTAGTATAGAAGAAATTTCTATAATTTTGGTATTATAGAGATTTGTTGAGTTTTCCAAGCAATAAATCAATGTTTGCATATGAGCAGGTGGAGGTAGCTCTAGCATAGATGTACCTAGGGGTAAAACCCAAGAGCACCGCTTTGAGCTGGACTTGAATAGGGATGGGTGCAAGACAATAGGCCTTTCTTTAATCTTGGTTACAACACTCCTGGGGGATATGCTTTGGATAATTCTCATTTTCATTACAAACCATTAGGAATGGTTTGAGAGTATATACTTCCTTAATGAAATTTTTTTTATGATTAAAGATTATATCCATAAACTGTTCAATTCATGTTAACTGTTTTCCAATTTTAGAATTATGTATTTCAATTCATAAAATAATCTAGTTTATGCCATTGTTTAATAATATCACCTAGTGGAATGAATGAAAATTATATCAATGCAAACACTCTATATAGGGACTGCCCACCTGTTCAAGATAATTATAGTGGATTTGGTGATATAACTGGTGTTGATCAGCTTATCACCATACATGGAAAACTCACTCAGGTTATGAATAATAACATTACCCATATTGAGAACCCTTATCCACAGCGTGGAGGATCAATGTTAGATCACTTCATGATGCAACAACCAAAAACATTTAGTGGGAGTAAAAATCCATTATTAGTTGAGAAATGGATAAAATAATTAGAGAAAATATTCCTCAACTTGGGGAGTAGCGAAAGGGAAAAAGTTGTCATAGAATATTACCACCTCACTGGAGATGTTGATCAATGGTGGTCACTGATTCTTAAAATAAAGGAAGATGAGGAAGTATCAAATATGAGATGGAGTGAGTTTAAAGAGCTTTTCATAGAAAAATACTTTCCTCGTGACCATCAAGCAGATATTGAAAGGCAATTTTTGTGTATGAGACAAAAAATATGATGATAATGTAACAAAGTATAAAGTTAACATTACAAGGTTAGTAAGGCATGCTACAAATTATATACGTAACCCTTGAAGTATGATTGATAATTTCGTCTCATTGTTAAAACCATTTCTCCATTGATCATTAGTTTCACAATCCTTCACATTGTACAATGATATTTTCTTATATGATTTCAAGAAAGAAAATGAATTCCTTATGTCTTAAATATTTAAAGAAAAGAAATAGAGGAAGACATATGTTGAACACTATAAAAATTGAAATAAGGGGATGAAGGGAAAAGTTGAATATCTATCATATATTAATGGTGGGAAGAAACACCATGTTACTTTCTTGAAGGGAATGTGAGTTTGATACAACTGTGGTGAAAAAGGAAACCAAGCTCCTGATTGCAAGTGGAAGAAAGAGGATGTCGATGTTGAATGATAAAATTGTAGGGAAAGTGGGAATTATGAAAAAGATTGTCTTAAGAGTCAGGTGTGATTACCTCAGAAGTGTTCATGGGATCATGTTCAAGATAATGCGATCACTACTGCTGAGGATGAAGATCCAAAAACATAGTGGTAGGGAATTTACTGATTTCCTCAAGTTCATCCAATGCTTTATTTTATACTGGGTCATCACATTTTTTCATACCTTCACACTTTCCTTAGAAAATTTGATATTTCCAATTTGATTTAACAAAGGAGTTGTCAGTCAAAACTCCTAAGGGATGTATCATTGCAACAATTTTTTGTGAATTATCCCCCATTAAGGAATATAAATGATCATTATCTGTTGTTCTCATCGTCATACCTATGTTTGAATTTGATATAATCCTCATTATGGATTGGATTTCAGACCATCATGCGAAAATTTATTGTATGAAGAATAAGGTTATAAATTTTTATGATGATAAAAAGTACATTATCATTAGAAAGGAAATGTCACCACCTAATTATTATCTACATGCACCCCCAGTAGCCCAACTAAATTAAAATATTAGGGAGGAAGAGAATAAAATAATTGTGGGTGAGGAGATGAATGTTCAAATAGAGTATGTACCTATTGTGAATGAATATTTTGTTGCGTTTCCAGAAGAATTACCTAGACATCATCCAGAATGAGAAATTGAGTTTTCAATTGATTTAATTTCGTTGATCAAGGCCCGTATCGAAGACCCCTTATAGAATAGACACTCTATATTTAGTAGAACTAAATAAACCTACTATAGTAATTGATTAATAAGGGATATATTCACCCTAGTGTTTCTCAATGGGGGGCCACTGTCCTTTTTGATACAAAAAAAAGATGGATCTATGTGTTCTTTCATTGACTATAGGGAGATCAAATATAAAACAATAAAGAACAAGTATCACCTACCACGCATTGATGATTTATTTGAACAAAATCATGAAGAACAATACTTTTCAATGATTGGCCATCGATATGGATATCATCAGTTGTGTGTGAAGAAGGAAAACATTCTAAAAACATTATTTCAAACCAGGTATGGGAAATAAGAGTTTACAGTAATTCCATTCGGATTGACTAAAGAACCCTATATCTTAATGGATGTAATGAATAATTTATTCAATGAATATCATGATGACTTTATAGTGGTATTTATTTTTGATATCTTAGTATACTCCAAAAGTTAGAAAGATCAGAAAAACACTTGTGCATTATCCTAATGACTCTTAGAAGACATGAATTATATTGGAATCTTAGAATCAGTGAATTCTCGCTTCAGAAGATTTCTATTCGTGGACATATTGTCACCAAGTATGGAATCTCCATTGATCCTTCTAAGACTAAGGTAATACATGAATCGCCAGAACCGATGAGTACAAATGAGGTACACGGTTTTATTGGTTTAGTAGGATATTATAGATGTTTCGTCCACAATTTTTCTCGGTTGGATAACCCATTATAAAAGTTGACATGAAAAGGGGATAAATTTGTTTGGAAAAAAGAGTGGGAAGAATATTTTAATCAATTAAAGATAAGAATATTCAATGATCCTATCTTGACTATACCATCGGGGATTGATGTGTTTGTTATTTATAGTGATGCATCAAAGAAATGACTTGGTTGTGTCCTTAGGTGAAATGATAGATTTATTTCCTATGAATCATGACAGCTAAAAATTCATGAGAAAAACTATCCTACTCATGATACTAAGTTATCAGCTATACTCTTTGCTTTGAAAATTTGGATACACTATCACTATGGTGAAAAATATTAGATTTATACAGATCACAAGAGATTGAATTATATTTTCTCACAAAAAGAACTCAACATGAGGCAATGGATTTGGCTTGAACTATTAAATGATTATGATTGCACGATACACTACCCCCTGGGGAAGGAAAATAAGGTAGTAGATTCTTTGAGTAGAAAATATCATGGTGTTTTGAACAAGATGACAGTTGAAAAGGATCATATATACAAGGATCTAATAAAAATGGATATGGTAATAACCATGGAATGTTAAACATCAATGTTTTTTCAAATTGTTTCCAAAACATCTTTACTAGAAAGGCTAAAAAGTTCTCATACTGGTAAAGAGAAGATTCAAATGAATATTAAAGCTGTGAATAACGGGAGATTGAGTGAATTCATATATGAAGATGAAATTTTGAAATTTGGGAAGATATTTTTTGTTCCCAATATTACTGATCTAAAAACAGAATATTTGTATGATTCTCAGAGCCCCAATATCTCTATACACACTTGGAGAACCAGAATTTATGGATATTTGAAGGAACATTTTTTGTGGGAAAACATGATTGGAAGATTACTGATTTTTTATCATGATGAATGGTTTTTAGACAAGTGAAAGCTGGAAGGAATCTACCTAGAATATTCATGTAATCTCATCCCATAACTAAGTGGAAATGTGATAATATTACAATGGACTTTGTCATGGAACTTCCAAAGACTCCTAGATAGAATGATGCAATATGGGTCATTGTTGATCGTCTTACCAAGTACGCACATTTTCATGCTATAAGAGAAGATTTCACACTTGAATGTCTATCAAGAAAATATATTAATGATGTTGTGATACTTCCTGGAGTACCCCTATCCATTATTTTAGATCCTGATCGCCATTTTACATCATGATTATCGAAAATTCTTCAGAAATCTGTGGATACTGAACATTGTTTGAACACTTCCAACAACTCCCAAACTGATGGAAAATCTGAACGGACTATTCAAACCTTAGAATACATGTTGAGATCATGATCACATGACTTTCAAGGTATTTGGTATCAATATTTACCTCTGGTAGAATTTTATTATTACAATAGCTTCCATTCAAGTATTCATATGGCACCATATGAAGCGTTATACGGAAAGAGATGTCACACACCAACCTATTGGGATGATGTTGGTGAAAGAAACTTGTATGCCTCAAACTAGTGGAGGAAACTATGGAAATGGTGAAGGTAATCCAAAACCACACCAATGCATCTCAACGTAGGTAGAAGAGCTATGTCGATAACCAAGGGAATAATTTGGAAATTCATGTAGGAGATCATATTTTCTTGAAGTTATATCCATGGAACGGTGTTATACATTTCGGTATGAAGGGAAAATTGAGTCCCATGTACATCGGACCATTCGAAATTCTAGAATGAATTGGTGTTGTAGCTTACCATTTGGAAATGCCTCCAATTCTCTCCAACGTTCATGATGTGTTCCATGTATCACTGTTGGGAAAATTCATGCCTGACCCAACGCATGTACTCACCTATGTGGAATTAGAACAATAACCTAATCTGTCTTATTTCGAAGAGCCTATCAAGATTCTTGATACATGATAACAAGTGCTGAGAATCCAGATGACTCATTTGTTAAATTTTTTTTTAGAGAAACTATAAGATGGAAGAGGCAATGTGGGAACCCGAGGAACATATGATGAATAACCACCCGATCTTATTTATGCAGTAATATTCAACAAATTTCGTGGAAAAAGGTATTTTAAGGAGAGGAGAATGTAACACCTCACGCTTCCACAGTACACTTCTCTTTGAATAATACAGTAGCGTGTGTTGTACGCAACTTCGAGTTCTAACTCACCACAACCAACAAAATTAGCTGTTATTAATAGTAATACCTTTTTATCGAAATATTAAAAATATAATAATTCAAAATGGACTTGATTTTTGGATTCGTTATATCAAAATTATCTTAGGGTGATTTTTTGGTATTTTTATGAAAACTCTCTACTTTTTAGGAATAGTGAAAAGCAATGAGTTATATTATAAAACAAAATTTTTATTTGAATTATAATTTATTTTATTAAATTTATTTTTAGGTAATGATTGATCCATAATACATATATATGTTCAATGTAATTCATTAGAGTCATTTTGTAATAATTGTAGATATATAATAATTTTATTGATCTTTTTACCTTCTTTTTCCCAACTCTTATGAGCATTTGCAAATTTACATAAAACACAATTTTACCGCTTTTGTGAGTTTATTCTAAAAATTTGAGAAACATGATTGATATCTGTAAGTAGAATTTGGTTCAATAAGATGATAATAGTTTTTGGTGAATAGTAACATTTTACTATTCTTTACCACAGTTAAATGTAAATAGGGTAATTAAGGGTAAAAATGATATTATTATTACCCTAACAGATGTCCTAATTCTATTGGAAAGGTATCATTCGACAAAAATAAACCTTAGGAATAAAATATGAACCTCTTTGGTCTAAATATAATAAATTAGAATATTTATAATTATTTAATTCAAAGATGACTTAAAATAGAAAAAATAAATGATTAATATCTAAAATATTTAATATTGGGTTACATATAAGATAAATTCAACTATAAATATTCATTAGAAATATAAAAATATTTCTTACATAACGCTAATATATATATATATATATATAAATATATATTAGATATTAAAATATTTAATTTATTTATGACACAATGATGATGTAGTAATTATATAATTAAGGAAATATTAATATAATTGATATTATAAATATCTTAATAAATGTAATTTGAGACTTTTTATGAATTAAAATAATTCTATAGGTTACTATGACATATTAGGGTTGGTTATATGAATGTTGATTGAATTAATAATGTTGTTATGAATTTAGAAAAAACAAAATACCATATTGTGTAAAAATTGACAAAAAATAGTTTTTAAAAGGAAAATTATATTATTAATTGATATTTTATTCCAAAAAAATCAAATTTTCAGCCAAATGACTTCGATAATGATATATGTGTCATTAATTAACCAATTTGGGTTCTCTTTAATGTATATAGTATGTTTATTAACCATATAATATATAAATAAAAAGAGACATGATATATGTCAAACTTTTTAACTAAGTGTTAAATCTCAAAGATATGGTTAATATAGTGACCCGGACCAGTCTAAAACCTATTTGATTAATGGTTTTAGACCCATCATCACCTTAGAATTTATATAATCCATTTTTTTCCATTACAAAAAAAAAATTATTTTATTATAAAATAATATTTCTAGCTTTTCCTAATGTGCACCTCTCCCCTCTTATAAAAGGGCACACCCACATCTCTCTAATTAACACCATCAAAACCATTTGGATCGGATAAACCCTACCCAAATACCCTATAAACTGTCATACCATTATCCTAGAGTCCTTAAATTAGTCAAAAATCCATCCTAAGGAGACCTTTTGATCAAATCAAAAGAAAGAACCATGAGAAGAGGTAAATATTTCACCACCTCTTTCAAGTTACTTCCTTCTTCCACTTCATCTTTCTTTGTTGTTACCATTCTAAAATAATAAATCTAGTAGATTAAATATATTGTGAAATTATTACAAATATAGAACAACCATATTCATCATTCTATCTATCCTTTGAATGACATGTCATTATAGGTGCGTACGAACGACTTACCATCTCCGCGTCGTGGTGTAATTGTTATTCAATACATTATTATTTGGATGGGTATAATAATGATGTGTAATTGATGTAAATAATAAATATAACAAGATAATGATTCTTTATATATGATATATCATCAAATTATATATTATTTTAATATAAAAAAATGATATGGTCGCTCGTGCGTACGTACAGATTACCGTCTCCACGAATGCGATGAGATTCATTTCCCATCGTATCCATTCAAGATTAATATTCTTTTGATTACTAAGAGTAACTTTTAAGGACTTGATATAATTCTGCTTATGAATAAGATACATCCCATCTATAACAAATATAACTCACATAATAAAGAATATAAAGGAATATGAATCTGTAAACACCCGAAACGACGATAATTCTAAAATATTATTAATAAAGTAATATTAAAATATCATATATGATATGATATTAATGTATATTATTCTTGTATAATTTAATAAAAATTATTTCACCATTTTACAAGGGTAAACCTACCATCGACCAACAGAAAGTACAACGTAAGAGTTAATTCTACAATTTCTTCATTATCCGAGATTGTTTATATGTAATTATCTACTGGGAACACTTTCTCATACATATCGATGTTTCATAAAAATGTAATTCAAATCATTCTTACTATTTTATAGTCTATGGGTTAATGTCATTTATACCCTTGTTTGACTTTTATAAGATGTTTATATAGGAATCTTTCCGTCATTTTCCAAACAAGGTACATTATTGCCTTTTCATCAAAATTAAGGAAAGAATGTTTTTTAACATATACGTCGTGTGTGGAAATTTTCCCCCATTATAACATCGTTGAAGATTCCCTTATAATATTATAAGAATTTTTTCAAATATAAATGTTTTATTTTATAATTATTTGAATTTTGTGTTATTTCAAAATATAATGATATATTTCTCTAAAAAGGTTTTGATTTCATCTATGTCAACATCTTTTGATGGTTTTTAAGTTTGTTAGAAGTTGATTTATTATGATACAAAACATCCATATTGTATTGAGGTTTTTGTGATATGTTTGACTTTGGATGTGTTATTTCATACCATTCATGTTTTATGGATAATGGATTGACATTTTGTATTCCAATTTCATTACGAATATTTATGTTATGTTTAATCATTTTCATATGAGTAATGCATTGGACGTTGTATGTGATAGGTGGAGCTCACTATAGCTCCTTGCTGCATCAGTAGGTCTCACGAGACAAACTACTATCTATGATGAATTCCTTGAAAAATCTTATTTGTAGTCATGTCACAAATCCTTGACTATGTGTTTATGAAAGTCTAGTATTATGCATTCCATCATTATGAAATTGGAAATTGATATTGCATGTGATTATTCGACTAGTATAATATCCATTTGAATAAGAAAATGGAATTATTTGATTTTTATCTTTTCCATATTATGATTATGATCATGTTTAAAAAGATATTGTTTTAGTCTTATACATTTCCTTAAATATTTATTCTTATTTATGAAAGCTTCAGCTATATTGTAATCCTTACTGAGTATCTAAGCTCACCCCTTTCTACATTTTATTATTCCCTGGATGTGAAAAGGTATATTATGACTGACCTGCAGGGAAATGATATGGGATCTCAGTGTTGAATATGGAAACAATTTTGTTGTAGTTTTCAATTTCATGATTTCATGTAAACCTTATGAATGTATCTTGAACATCCAAGGCTATTAAACAAATTGGTCTTTCGAGAATTGATCTTTTGTGATCATTCCAATGATACGTAATAATTCACCGACTCTAGGACTCTTGTGTTAGGGCATTACATAGATGATTATAGGGAGTCCTCTAGGGTTATGAGCCTATCCCTAGGCTCATACTTATTTAATGAATATAAGAGCCATAGAATTATGGTTACATTTAAAATCAAATAAATTTTACATTTTATTTTATTTCCATTAAAACATCCCAAAAAATTACTCTTGTAGGTGACCCAAGACAGTTGATGTCAGGCGCCTCTTAAGATCATGTTTCTGCTATGAATGTAATAGTTCCATCAGATTTCTGATTCAGGAGCCCATTTAAATGTTATTCCACTTTTTTAGTAAAACTGATCATGCACGATGATTAAAATTTAATTAATTTCCAAAATTAATTTTTGGGCACTCCATACCTCAGTATTTCTCCCCATTGAAAAGTCGAGTGTCGATATAATTCCATATAATTTTAAAAAATAATACATGGATAATCCAATACATTTCATTCTCCCCACCATGGGGCTATGAGCCTCTTTAATGCTAAAATAATGGCTACTCAAAAAGATGTGAGTACATGGAAATCAACTGAGTCTCCCTTTCCCATATTCTCTACTAATGATTCCAAAGTTGCCAATGAATGCACACCATGGTAATTGATCTTTCAAGAAACTATCATCTTCGACCGATCCTCGATCCCCACTAAGTACATAGAAACAATCACTAAATCCTTGATGTCTAGCTCACCTGAGTTTATGACGTGTGATTGGCCATCCATGTACCTCGTCATCAACGACATGTTGAAGACATCATTCACCCAGAGAATCTATGGTGGTAGAGTAAGGTGGTACGCCACCTCCCCAACTCCGCGTCATACCTGAAAAGGTCCGATGAACCTCAGAGATAGCTAGCTGGCCGGACCAAATATCTGTAACCCTCACCAAGGTGAGACTCTAAGTAAGACATAGTCCCAACACACGAACAACAAATGTCTCCATTGTCTGTCATCATAAGGCTTCTGTCAATCCTGTGCTGTATTCAACCATTCTCAGATGATATGAACCTTCTTAGTGGTTGATCACAACATCACTAGACCCATAATTGGTGACTCTCCATGGTCAGTCCAGAAATGCAGTGACTCACATGGCCTCCCATAAAGAGCCTAAAACGGTTCCATACAAATGGTGGAGGTATAGGTGTTGTTGTAAGAAAACTCCACCACTGGATGCTGGTCCTCCCATCTACGACCAAAGTCAAACATACAAGCCCACACCATATCCTCCAGAACATGAATTTTCCTCTCTGTCTGACCATTTTCTAGGGATGGAAGAATGTGCTCTAGCATAACTGAGTTATGAAAACCTCATGAAATCCCATCCACAATCGGGATGTGGAGTGGGCATATCAATCTGAGACTATTGTGGAAGAGATGGCTTGATGGAAAACTTTCTCATACACATAGAGGTATCCCAAGCTCTCCACGGATCTCTGCTCCCTAATTCCTAGAATGTGGGCCGACTTAGTAAATCATCCAAAGCTCACCCCCAATGGAATAATTTCCCTTGGACATTCGTGGTAATACCATCAAAATTTCCATCAATATTCAATCCCAAAAACACTCTTGTAAAACCATGTGTGAGTTAATCCTGCTGAAGCCTAGTAATCAGCCATCACTAGTCTGCACGTAAGGCATCGAAAAACAAACCCTGATGCTTCCTTCTTCATGCCATTCCACCAGAAATGTCATCAGAGATCCTTTACATCATTTCCACTCTAGGATGTACTTCCAAGGGGTATGTATGAAACTCTCGTAGGAAATTATACCACAATGTCACTGGTACAACATTGAATCCTATGAAAATAATTGTGTTCTCCCCACCATGTGAATATCAATTGGGGTCATGCCCTGTTGATAACTAAGCACGTAAAGCCTCACTGTCGACATCCCCACGATGTTCCTCCCTAACTTGCTGTAAGAGTGGTGGGGTGAAAACAATCAACTAAAGGTAGGCTGCATCATCACAGTCCATGAAGTACAACTGTAACGAGGCTAAATGTTTTTTCACCTCACACAACAGCTACGAGATCGATTTCTTGCTAAGAGAATTTTCCACCTTGTTCCCATTCCCATGAGAATATATGATCTCCAAATAATAGTCCTAGAGTAAATAAAGCCAATGCATATTCCTCATATTCATATCGTTCTATGAGAAGTTGTACATAGGCTCTTGTGGTCAGATTAGACAATGAACCACTCACCCATATGGTAGTATCTTTACATCTTCAACGGGAAGACTACCACTGCCTACTCGAGATCATGAGTTCCATAGTTATTCTCTTACAACCTAAGATAGCAAGAACCATAAGCTATCACTGCATGTCTCTACATTAGGAAAAATCCAAGCATGGTCCCCGATGCATTGTATAAAAGTACGTAATCGACACCCTCCCCAGAAAATCTCAAAATTAGGGCACTCGCCAAACTCTTCCTCAACTACTCGAAAGCATGTAAGTACATATCCATCCACATGAAGGGTTTCCCCATACTAATCAATGATTTCATTTGTGCTGATATGATGGGGAAATCAGTAATGAATATTCGGTAATATTTGAACAACCATAGAATGCTCTGCACCTCCATCACACTCAGAGGTGTCTCTAAGGCTAACATTGCCTCTACCAAGCTGGGTCCAAAGATACTTCATCTGCTAAAATGACATGTCTCAAAAATTGGACCTCCTGAATCCAGAACTTTAACATCTAAAGATTCCCATAAATTTAGTGTTATCGTTGTATGTCCAGAACCATATGTAGGTGTCTTGTGTGCTCCTCCTCTGACGCTGAGCACACACAGATGTCCTCGATGAAGGACACTATGAACTGGTCTAAATATAGCTAGAATGTATATTTGATAAGATAAATGAAAAATGAGGGGGGTTTTATTACGACTTAAGGTATCATTAAGTACTCATAGTGAGTATAGAATCATCTGTCTGTCATCTTCAGTATGTCCTTATCTTTTATTCGTAACTAGTGGTAACCTGGATGAAGTTCAACCTTCGAGAACCATTGTGCCCTACTTTACTTATCGAAGAGGATATCACTCCTTCAATTTGGATAATTTTTTGTCACCATTACCTGATTCTAATACCAGTAATCCACTCACAACCACAATCTCCCGTCTACCTTCTTGGAAAACAAAACCGGTGTTGCACAGTGTGAAATGATGTGTCTAACGAAACCCTTCCTCTTCAAATCCTCCAACTTCACTCTTATCTCATGAAGATCTGCAAGTGAAATTCAATATATTGGTGATGAAATTTGTGTCGTCTGAGGGTGTGGGTCGATGCCAAAGTGAATTTACCATTAGGGAGGTAATAATGGAAAATATCAGGGAAATGCAGCCTCGTTCTCCACCACTACTACTAGGAACATGAATCTCACAATATTTACGACTCCGAGGGTATAGTTAGCCAACTCATGAGTGATCGACCACATCCTTCTATGCAAGTTCCCATTCAGTATTGCCTATTCTCCTTTTCACCGACAATGGAAAACCTCCTCCCATTGCAGTAGATACACCGCACTATTCACGTAAAGCATTCAACTTATGTATGGACTGAAGACAACCAATCTATATTGAGATTGATATCACAAGGCCTCGACGCTACCACCATGTGGTTCCAAAAAAAATATTACCTCCAAGGGTGAGATCACATTTTCTGCAGTGCTCTATGTTCTTCGATACTCATCTCGTTGGTGTCTCCAAGTGTCAGGGTACATACAACGACTCTATCAGAATATCAAGGTTTCACACAAGACATGGGTAAATGAATGAATGATCCGGACCTTTGCCTATAAGTGTGGTAGCTAAGGTCGAAATGACACAGATCGTACATCGGATCATCCCTGGAGTCCGTGGGACATACGCATAGACCACATGCAGTTGTCCCTGACCCTGTCCCCATGCTCCCTGAGCCCAGTTTGGACCTTCCATGGGTGGTGGTCAAAGTAGATTGATGTGTCGGCCACCACATATATCTCTCCCTACTCCTCTACCACGTCCACCACATGAAAGGTCTGTCAGCTCCACTCTCTGCCTCTGCCTCAGTGGTCTATCCACTGCTTCCCATTCAGCAGCATGACGGGTTGGATAATCCAAGATTGATGTCATCAACCACCGCACGAGTAGCACTGACTCCCCCAAGGATGACTGGATACATATTGTGAGCCATGTACTGTTTATCCCCTTAAATGGATCCTCCTATGATGTATCCCTAGTCCAGATCCATATTCCTGACATTAGCTCCCAATGGCTAAGGTCTTCTCTCCTATTTTCACGCTACAAACTGTTGTCGGATGTCTCTACTACACCAAGAATATCTCGATCACCAATCCCGCTCAAGCAATCCAGCATAAGTTTTTATTCATAGATTCACGACACTAGCTCAGATGTCTGGTTTTAGGCATCGCTTGAAGTTCTGATCTCTGATGTACTAATCCCTAACAATATCCATCATGTACCTTTAGATGATGGTGAACCTCGATGAGTAGTCATCCACCATCAATGGTCCATGTTGTAGCTGAGGAAGCACCTAGATATGCACTTCTATCAGCATAACCATTGAGCACTCCTCCCAAAAGAGTTTTTCAATCTCCTTCGACTGAAGACTCTCCTCTTCGTGAGTCTGTGTGGTAAGACTCCACCATCATCCTTTTGAACCATGAAAAAGGCCCACTTCAAGCATCACAATCTTGTTCACCAGGTTCCTCATGAGAAGGTAAAGCATGGTCACTATCTCAAGACAGTATTCAACAACCTGAGGGTCAGGATCGCCTAGGAACGAGAGGGATCTATATCTCTAGAACATATGGAGAACTCATAGCTTGTGCCCCTAATCTGTTGGTACTACAGGTACAATGGGTTGATCCACTGGTGGTGGTATTGAATGTGCACCACCAAGATGTAATGCATGGGGAACGAGTCCCTGTATTGAAGCCTCATCATTATGGGGGTCATCCTCAAGGTCACACTACTAGAACATAGTAGGTATGTATCACATAGGAATCCTTTAAAGAAAAAGATGTACAACAGCCAAAGAGTATATATGGATAGCTGACACAAACAACATGGAAAACTCAACCCATTCCTATATAATGCATGTTCCAACCTATTATTTCCCCTCAACTAGTGATTTCACGTACCGAGTCAAAAATCAGATTATCTGAGTCCATGTGTTTGGATATATCGGCCGCCCGCACTAAAACTGGAGTCTCTGGCCTGAAAGATGAGCTCGAAACACTAAAAATTATTTCCCTTAACACAACTCATAGATTATTGGAACTAAGGTAGGACCCAGAACCCCTAATTCCACTCTTTCCAGACCCATCGCAATAGGGCCCACATTGGGAATCCCCAATTCCACCTCCAATAGGACAGGGGAACGTGACTACCACTGAGTATGCATATAAAAAACCCGGAGGCATTTCCTAACTACATGTACACACCCACACATCTCTAATCCCACAAATTCTGAAATGAAAAAAAACCACTAATGAAAGAAATTCATGCATAAAACTAAACCCAACCAAACATTGAATAATGAAAGGAAATTTCCTGAAAGTATATTGGGAAAAAATTATAAGCCCGTAAATAATAAGAGAATGCAAACTACAAATTCCATACTGTTAGCACATAGAGATATTTGGACTATGGCTTGTATCTGTTGGATCGCATCATCCTAATTGGAACACAGAAATCCTGATCCTGCCCTGGTCTGCCCTGGACTCCACCAAAAGGATGCTCGTCCTCAAATGACACGACATGTGCGATACGAGCCATTGTTAGAGTGAGTATATCAATACTCAGTAGAGGACCCCCAAAACCACAAATCTCTACACAAGGGAGTGGGAAAATCATCTCTTCATAGTATATTTCTAATGATCATATAATAAGGGAACCCAATCCAGAAATACTCAAATCCTAAACATGCAGTCTAAAGAAAAGTCACAAAACCTTGTATAGCTTCTTGGGTTTCAGTTCCAAGGATCCATGAAGCACATCTCCCAGAAAACTCACTCCACATGTATGTTAGATTTTATGTCATCCTTCCAAGTAGTACAGTTAACCGAGAAAGAAAAAATAGATAGATACACTCATTCCGGGAGAACACACTTCTGAGTGGGGAAAGATCATGATACCCAAATGTTGAACTCTTCCAGGTACATGGAGGATACCGCGACTCATCTGGATTCTCCTGCTAGGTAGAGAATAAGGAATCTATGTGACTAGTTAGGTAGATACCTGACTCCACCTAGGGTCAGGAATAGATAGATTTTCTCACTTCGAGCCTCTTAGAGGGATACCAGACTCTATCTCAGGATGTTCTGCTGTAGGGGTCATACTCCACTAAATGGAAATGATTCTTGACCTTCAGCGGAACGATAAGATGGGGCACTAACCCAATCAAAACATGTATAAGATACAATGGACAATAATAACAATCCATGTACTGAGAATTACCCAACATGTAGAAGTGTCACATGCAGTGTATTCTGACCCTAGGTACAACCCATGTACAACAACCCACATCATAAGGCTTGTAATGTAAAACAAAACTACATGGAATTTTGAAAGGATCACACACCCTGTGATAGTATCATGGGTCCTCAATATGTATATAGACCGTGTGATTGTACATGGCCTCAACTCATGTGTGAGAACCTATTTAATCGGCACACAAGGTGACCCGCACTACTGCCCTCGTATGGTCGTGTGGTGGACTACACAGCTTGTTCATCAACCTATTTCTGTGTATTGCCTTGGTTAGATTTTGAGTACCGTTTAAGTACACACATGCCATGTTCTTTGGAGAATATTCCATGTAATCACTTACCACACTACGAAACCCTATCCGCCACTTATCCAGACCTACACCCCATGTTCTTTGGTATACAAGTTGTTTGTTCTGGAAATTTCCAGAATCGTGAACCTCTACAGTCGCGCCTTGAGATAATCTTTAATCTGTGATCTGGCCATCATTTTTCCATGAAAATTGAATATTTTGGTCTCACTCACATCTCTAAGTAGTCTCTATTGTTTTCGGGACTCCGATCGACCTCGAAAATGCGGAACGATCCACCCGCGCGAAGAAGTCTCAAAGAACGGTCTCTCACGATCCGATCCGATTCATCATCCATCAATGACGTCGCACCCCCTATAAGTCATTACGACGTCAGACCATCTATTTTGGATCATTGTGTTGCAAAATAGACGCACAATGATTTGTTCTTCACCCAACATGAAACACGATGAAAACGAAGAAAATAGGAAGGAAAAACAAAAAAACAAATTGAGGAATGAACCTACGCCGTCATTCGTTAATGTGTCATTCCACTCCCTTTGATAGGATTATCTTGTGAATCAAACAATAATACCACAATTATAACAATCATATTTTCAAATAAATTTCCAAAGAAAGGAAAAATAACACCCACCCACAAGAACACCTGATCAGTGGATCACCCTGTTTGTGCGTTGATCCGCATTAATCGTTTTATCGATGAACAAGGAAGGGAAGAATTGAAAAACCAAAACTACCGTGGTTTTAAATGAATAGTGAGATTAGTATTCATTCGAGATTCAATCTTTCTACGTAATGGTCCACATGTTGTCATTCGTCGGCATCCATCAAAAATCCAACAACGATGGCTCCTCTCCAAAGCACTACAGGATTTTACAGAGTTCTCTAAGGTTATGAGTATGACCTAGAGTTCATGATTATTTAATGAAAATAAGTTTCATTACATTATAGATTCATTAAAAATAAAAAAAATTATTATTATTATTTTATTTGCATTATATGCTCTACAAAATCAATCTCTGGCAGCTGACCCACACTGGAAAATATTATTCCCCACCTATGGCAATGTTGCTGCTTTGAACATAATGGTGCCCTCGGATTTCTAATATGGGCACCTACTTGGAGGTTTTCTACTTTTTCAGAAAAACTTCTCTTGCACAATGTTTATAGATTAAAAAATTGCAAGCATTGATTTCTGGGTACTCTAAGCCTCAGAATCGCACGCCGTTGAAAAGCCAAGTCTCAAAATAAATTATATAATATTTAAAAATAATACACAGAAAATCTGAGACATTACAAATAAAAATACAAATACATTTTATATAAATTGAATTGTCTCCAAAAAACCACTATTTATACAAGATTCTTATGTCACTATGACTGAGACTATTTCATGGATTTAAACTATTTTAAACACTATAAAAACCTTACATACCATCCCTGTCTATTTAAAAACCACACTTTTATATTCCTAATGTTTCTTTAACCAATTTAATAGAAATTTTAGATTACTTTTTATTTTTATTCATACGTTTCTACATATAGTTTTAATCAATTTTTTCCACATATTTGTAAATTAATTTCCCTAGTAACACATCCTTATCCACCTCATTGAATTGTTGCAATTATACAAATGCTAATATAGTAGTTTTCTCTATATTTATCAACCTATGGGTCTATGATGGTGAATAATTGTCATTAACTTTTTTTAAGTCTATATAATTTGTTATCATTTATATTTTGTTCATATAATGACTCCCTTCAACAAAAAAACAAATTATAATTCATCTTATTATTCATGATCATTATAATTTCATTAATACTCTTTGGAATTCATATTTACATATTTCATGTCATTACGTCTTTTATCATGAACGTGTTATATATAAATTTCCACGAAAATGTGTCAAATTACTTTTAAATCCATCCTCTTAATATTAACGTTGAACTACATTTAAAATTATATATAGGGTTTTCCCTTAGTATTGTTTTCATGAAATATTTCTTCATCAAATATATATTTATACTTACCTCAGTTACCATAATTAACCAACATGTCACATTTTATTCCAAATACTCTAAAATTATATAAGGGGGCTTAATTTCAATTCCTATCTCATATAGTAGTGCTTATAGTTTTCATTTTAAATCAAAAATTTCTTGTCGATGTATTTTACCGTGAAATTAATCCTCTCAAATAGAATGATTAAGGTGTTCATACCAATGAAATATTTTTATCTATTAATTATCACTATAATTAATTTTCCATTTTAATTTATATCTTTTCAATTACACTATTTGACAAAAAAATAATTATTTTTCTTTATATATCATTCAAAAATCCTCTATGTAATATGTCCATGCATTCCATCATATCACTATTAGATGACATGAAAAAATTATATCCTATCTGACTATTATAATCAACATGTATGATGAAATACTTTTCACATCACATCTCAAAATGATTAATTATATTGAAAAAATCATTTTGGTCAAAATCTATTAGATTTTATAATTTCAATTTCATATAGAATTTTTTTCTCAACATATATCTGTTAATTCTTTCATCACATAAATTTAATTTATTTCTCTTTATGTTATGGTGGTCTATTATTACCATAAAATTTAGACCATTTTCTATAGATTACATATGTTACGAACCGAATTGGGTCTCCATCAACTCGATGCCAGACCCAGCCCGCGGCAAGGCCCAAAGGGCATTCCCGATCCCCATGGGCTGGCACAAGTGCCCTGGTATGAATTTAGAATTTTTGGGAACGATTTACCCGTACAACAACCAGAAACAAACCATAAGAAAACTGGAATCCGAAATCAACATTACAACCACTAGTTTTAAAAAGCATGACCGAGTCTCAACAAAAACAGAAACTAGAACTCAACCACAACTAACTCCCAAAAGAAGGTGACCAAAAACCAAACCAGCAATAGTCACCTGGTGGAAGAATATCCCTGTTAGGACACCGCCACCAACGCCAAACTAGATGAGTCAACTAAAAACTCGGGCCACCGTGGGAAAAACCTTGGAATTTCCTTGTATAATACAAAATTAGATCTACTTACACCCATGGGGGTAAGTAGGGTGTGAGCAACGCTCAATAGTTTGGCACTAGGAAAAAGATTCCACATATAAAGGGTTAGATGACCAAAACAGTTTGCAGGTTCAAATTTTAGAGAAAATAAATAAATGAACTTATATTATGAGGGAAACTGTTTTAAAGAAGGGAGGACATTTTTAAAAATAAAGGTAAAAAGGGGTTTTGGTACTGAAAGAAAAAAAAGAACATTCTTACCTTTTGAAACCACAGAAGTCACCAAAACCAACCAGTGATGAGTATATAATTGCACAAGAGCATCAAAAATTGGGTGAGGCCCAAATGTACTAAAGCCGTGTGGGACCCTAGAACCTCACGTCTCGGTGAACCATATCATACGTTTCCCATGTACGAGCCACCAGCATGGAAACACCTCCTACCGTAGTGGTCTCCAGTCATCATCAAATGTTTAGTTAGGGTTGTAAGCGTCAAACCCGCTAAGTGAAACTGGGCCGAGGCCACACCCATATCACTAGCACGCTAGTCTAGTCCCCCCACCTAGTACCCATGCTTCCCCTTTTTGTGCTCAATATTCAAATTTCACCCTACTCATCATGGTCAAGGAACAACAAGCATCCTAGAACCTCACAACATGCAAGAACCACAGAATTTTGAGAACCAATATAGTGTTTATCATACATTTGGAAAAAATTCGTTTATAAGTTTTAAGAAAATAAAACAACATAATCAACAATGAAAAACCCACTAGGACGCACACTGAAAATTGTAGCAAGGATCAAACTCCATCTGCTTCATTTGTTCAAAATGAAGGCGCAACACGGTATAGACCCAGCAATCTAAATAAGCCACTAACAAAGGTAAAACACCACGCTCTACCAGTCAACCGACAACTCACAACATCATTTAAATAATAGACATATTAAATTAATCAACCCAGTATACTAATTGATCAAAATCCCTAAGCATGCAAAACCACCTACCTCAAACAGGTGGGTGAAGCGACAACGCGCAGAACTCCCGTTGTGCAATGGTCGAACCGTATGAAGCCGTCTAAAGGGTCCTAAGACAATGGACCCAAAATACCCTCAATGCCAACCCAGTGAAACATTTGCGGTCTATAAAGAAAATAACATCAGCAATTAAATATTCCAGTTAACCGTTAAAAAAGTTCAGTATTAATTAATTAACAATTCCACCAAAACAATTAAATAAGATAATTAATAAGTATACAAACCCAAAGCTAACTAAATAAATTAATTAACAGTTTAAAAAATTCAATTAAATAAGACGATTACAGATTTAATAATAACTAAACAAATTAATTAACGACTTATCAAATTAAATAAATTAATTGTAAACTTAACCAATTCAAATAAATAAAATAATGAACAATTTTAATATTAATAAATTAATTAATTAAATCATAACAATTGTATTTATAATTAAATAAATCAAATATCAATTAAACCAATTAAACTAATTTAATAAAATTAAAACCAACCCTTGAGGAAATTCGTGAAGGTGAAGAGGAGGTGCACGACCGTCTGGTAGCACAAGTGGGGTGCGGGAGATGGTCCGGCAGTGCGAGAAGGGTGCGGAAGACCGCTGTCCGGCGAGAGGAGGGAGGAGCACCAGTTGCTGTCGGGTGAGGGGAAGTAGGTTGTGGAAGCTGCTATCCGACGACAGGGAAGAGGGCGCGAGCCTGGTGAGTGGGAGGCTAGTGCGAGGCAGGTCGGGGTACGGCAGGCTGGAGATGGAGGAGAGGGGTCCGACGGGGAGGGAGAATAGGGGAGACATGCTAGGTGAGGGAGGGGGAATGGGGAAGAGGTGAAGTGTGGTTGTGAGGGGAGGAAAAAAAGAAGGGAGCGCGTGGCAGGTGAGGGAGGGGGAAGAGATCGGGAGGCGTGCGGGAAGGGAAAAAAAGGGAAGGAGGGAAGAATAAAGGAAGGATAGAAGAAGAAGGAGAGGAATGAGGAAGAGGTGTGGCCGAAAGGGGAAGAGAAGAGGAGAAGGGAAGGAGAAGAAAAGGGGAGAGGAGGAGATAAAGGAGGTTACGGGGGAGAGAAGAAAAGGAGGAAGAAGGGAAAAAATAATGAGAGATAGGGGTGGAGGCTGGTAGGGTAGGGTTTAGGAGGGAGAGAAAAAAAGAAAATAACAAAATAAAATAAAACAAAATAAAATAACTAATAATGAAAATAAAAGAAAATAAAATAAAATGAATTAGAATAGAAATATTAAAAAATAAAATAAAATAAAATAAAATAAAATGAAGGGGGTTTACTACTAATAATAATAACAATAATAATAATAATAATGACAACACTAATAATAATAATAATAATAATAATAATAATAATAATAATAAGGAAACTGATGTTAATCATCCAGTATTTGAAACGTCCGTCCAACGGGCACCGTACGTTGGAGTGGAAAAGCCGCACGGCTTCGCCTGTGCCTTGCCCGTGCACCGAGCGGTGCAAGGACCGTGTGCACACATCATTGCCACAACGGGCAACCCGCATTGGGTTCAGCCGATGCCATAACCGAACAATTTAAATAAACAGACAACTAATTCATGAAATAAAAATTAAACATTATATTTGTACCTCAACGAAGTTCGGGGGTGACAATTCACCCCACCATGAAAACATTCCGCCCTCAGAAAGTCCGCTCGATGCCTGATCAGAGAATTGAAATGGGTACTCCTTCTCAACCCATGACTTCCGCACCCAAGTATCATGCTCATCATTCCCATGCTGCCAAAGAATATGGACTAGAGGAATGGATGTTCCACACAACACCTTCTCTTGAGAATCCACTATCCGAACTGGACGCTCAAACACAGATAAGTCGGACTCTATCTCCAACTCCTCCCAATTCATCACATGCTGCGGATCATGGTTGTACTTAATTAGATGGGAGACATGAAATAAATCGTGAATCGATGTCATCTATGAGGGTAAATCCAACTTGTATGCCACCTTTCCAATCCTCTCAAGAATCTCGAAAGTTCCAACATACCTCGGTGTCAGCTTCCCCTGCATCCCCAAACGACGGTGACCAAAGCGAGGGGCCCCACTCAGGAACTCTCTATCCCCTACTGAAAACTCAAGATCCCGTCACCTGTGATCTGCATAGGACTTGTGGTGACTCTGAGCTGTCAACAACTGTTGCCTAATCAGTTTGACCTTCTCAGACGTCTCCTGAACAAGGCTCGGTCCCAAGAGTGAGGTCTCGCCTACCTCATCCCAACACTAAAGAGACCGGCAAGGCCGACCATAGAGTGCCTCAAAGGGTTCCATTATGATGGAAGAAACTAACAAGCACATGCGTGATGGTTTAGAATTTGGTTCAATTTTGTTGTAATTAGCTTGATCTTTTGGTTTTTGTTTATTTGGGTTGATTGCAGTGATTTTGATGCCCGTTTAGAGCATTGCTATGATATTTGAGGTTTTTCGATGCTGAGGAAGGTGGTTCCGTGCATGAATGTTAATTGATGAATTCATTCGTTGATTTAATTAACTTAACGTGTTTATTAATAATTTAGTTTGATGCGAAATTTATTTTTCATAAGGCTTAGTGTGTTTCAATGTGTTTAGTAGTGTGGGAATAAAATAAGTATATTTTTGTGATACCAATGTTGAACTACTTATTAGTTTTCTTTTCCTTATGTTTTGTGGTTAATTTGTTAGGGTGTGAAAAGGGTGCAATTGTCATTTTATCGTTGCATCTATCTGCGTTTAGTTAGAAATAACATTTGAAAGAGTTTTTGGAATTTAGTGTCGTGTGAAATATATTGATATTTTTTGGAACCTTTTTTCTGGTAGTTCGTTTAATTATAGAAATGGTATTTTAAACTGTGAATGTGTTTTCTTTAAATTGAGTGTGTCATGCAGATTGTTTAACTGAGGTGTTGTTGTGTATGTGTGGTCATGTATGGGCGGGTTTGGGTCGGTCGAGTGTATAAAGCGTTTTTTTCTCTCAAAAATTTATTTATGGAAGAAATTGGGTTGTTTTATTAAATGAGTATTTAGGGTGGAAAATTTTTTTGATTAAATTGTGTGAATATTTTGGTGCTTAATGTCAGGCGACATGTGCGGAGTTTGTTTAATAAATTTTGTTAGTGGTGTGTTTCATAATGAAAGTGTTTTCATTGACTGTGCAGTTTCATTAATTGGTCACGTATGAAATAAAGAATGAGTTTTGGACCATTTTAGTGTGCGTATTATTTCAAATGGCTTCTATGTGTGAGAATGGTGGTTTTTTGTGTGTGTGAGGTCTTGCTTGGATTTAGTGTATGATTATAACACGTGACATGAACATTGAATTACTTGAGCACAAATGGGAATCCTGGGTACTAGGTGGGTGGACTAGACTAGCGTGCTAGTGATACAGGAGTGGCGTCGGCCCAGTTTCACTTACCGGGATTGATGCTTACAACACAAACTAAACATTGGATAATGACTGGAGACCACTATGGTAGGAGGTTTTTCCCTACCAGTTTCTCGTTCATGGGAATGTGTTATACAGTTCACTGAGATGTGAGGTTCTATTATCCCACTTCTCATTAGTATCTTTAGGGTCTCTCATGTATTATGCTCTTCCTCTGCTTTCTGCTCACCGTCGGCATACATTGTGACGTTGGGGTTACCAAGAAAAGTGTGTGTGCGTATGTACGTGTGTGTGTGTGCGTCTGTTTGGGTGTGTGTGCGTGTGTGTGCGTGTAAGTTAATTTAAATCATTTTCCTATTAGGGAAGTTTCCCCTTAAAATCGTTTTCATTAATAAAAAGTTTTTTTAACACTTATTTATTTTTATTCTGTTAAATTGGAAAAGTATTTGTCTTTTAATTATTATACATGGAACCTTTTCTCGGTGGAATCCTATTGGGGTTTTTTCTCACACCCTACATAAACCCTTGGGTGTATGTAGATTCTGTTTCTTCTGATTTCCAGGTAGTGACTTCGTGCTCAGTGATGGTGGTTCGGGTTGCAGTTGGTCCTTTCATGCGGTGTGGTGTCATTGTGGCCTCTCTTTTGTCGGGTGGTGTGAGTAATATTTTTAGTTTCCACTATCGCCTATTCTTTTTAGTTAATGTTTTGAGTTGTAGACTTTAAACATGTTTATAGTTTAAAGGCATGTTTGGTTTCCTATTTATAGTTTCAGTTTATTTATCAGGTTAGTTGTTTTTCTGTCTTTTATTATGGGTAAATCGTTCCCATGTAAGGGCCGAAGGGAGTTCCCGATCTGTGGAAAGGCCCGATGGGAGTTTCAGATCCCCACGGGCTGGCACAAGTGCCCGGGTATCAAACATTACATGGGAACGATTTACCAGAAATAAAAGACAGAAAAACAACTAACCAGATAAATAAACTGAAACTAAAAATAGGCAACCAAACATGCCTTTAAACTATAAACATGTTTAAAGTCAACAACTCAAATCATGAAATAAAAAGAAAAGGTGATAACTGAAACTAAAACACTTACTCAAACCACCCGGCAAAAGAGAGGCCACAACGACACCACTCTGCATGAAAGGACCAACTCCAACCCGAACCACCATCACTGAGCACGAAGTCACAACCTAGAAATCAGAAGAAACTGAATCTACATACACCCAAGGTTGTATGTAGGGTGTGATCTAAAAGTCCAGTAGGATTCCACTGAGAAAAGGTTCCATGCATAATTACTAAAAGTCAAATACATTTGCAATTTAACAGAATAAAAATAAATATGTGATTAAAGAATTTTTTTTAATGAAAACGATTTTTAAGGGGAAACTTCCCTAAAAGGAAAATGATTTAAATTAACTTACACACACACACACGGACACCCACACAGGCGCACGCACACCCGTACACACGCCCACACAAAGACGCACGAACACACGTACACATGCACACACACTTTTCTTGGTAACCCCAAGTCACATCGTGTGCCGATGGTGAGCAACAAGTAGAGGAAGAGCACAATACAAGGGAGACCCTAAACATACTAGCGAGAAGTGGGACCCTAGAACCTTACATCTCGGTGAACCGTATCACACATTCCCTTGCATGAGCCACTGGTAGGGAAAAACCTCCTACCATAGTGGTCTCTAATCATTATCCAATTTTTAGTTAGTGCTGTCAGCGTCTATCCCGCTATGTGAAACTGGGCCGAGGCAACTCCCGTATCAATAGAACGCTAGTCTAGTCTTCCCACCTAGTACCCAGGATTCCCGTTTGTGCTCAAGTAATTCAATGTTCATGCCACGTGTCATAATCATATAATCAAACCAAGAAAGACATCACACACACCAAAAACCACCATTCGCACACACAGAATCCCTTTGAAATAATACGCACACTAAAATGTTCCAAAACTCAATCTGCATTTATTACCTGACGAATTAATGAAATTGCACAGTCAATGAAAACACTTTCATTACCAAACATGCCACTAACAAAATTTATTAAACAAACTCTGCATGTGTCGGCTGACTTCAAGCACCAAAATATTCACACAATTTAATCAAAAACAATTTTTCACCCTTAATACTCATTTAATAAAACAACCCAATTTCATCCATAAATAAATATTTGAGAGAAAACAACGCTTTACACACTCGACTGACCCAAACCGGCCCCTGCATGACCACCCTTACACAACAACACCTCAAGAACACAATCTGCATCACGCACGCAATTTAAAGAAAACACACGCACATTTTAAAATACCATTTCTATAATTAAACGAACTACCAGAAAAAAAGTGCCAAACAATTTCAATATATTTCACATGACACTAAATGCCAAAAACTATTTCAAATGTCATTTCGGACTAAATGCAGATAGACGCAACGATAATGCGCCAATTGCACCCTTTTCACCCCCTAACAAATTAACTACACAACGTAAGGAAAACAAAACATATAACTATTTCAACATTGGTATCACAAAAACATACTTATTTTATGCACACACTACTAAAAACATCAAAACACACTAATCCTTATGAAAAATAAATTTCGCATCAAACTAAATTAATAATAAACACGTTAAGTTAATTCAATCAACGAATTAATTCATCAATTAACATTCATGCACAGAACCACCTACCTCAGCGTCAACAAACCTCAAATATCATAGCAATGCTCCAAACGCGCATCAAAATCACCGTAATCAACTCGAATAAACTAACACCAAAAGATCAAGCTGATTACAACAAAATTGATCCAAATTCTAAAACAAAACCCCATTCTACATCTTAATCAAATTGAATGAATTACCAATAGGGGTATTTCGCTCCTATAAGAATGGTCCGAAGAGTCGTCTGAGAAAGATATATAGTGTCAGAAGGTGTCTCGCCAGCTGGAACCGTGTCGGATGAAGGCGTAGCCAAGGGAGTCACGACCAGGGGAGTCGTTGCAGTGTTGTGTCGTGCTGGAAAAGAAAAAAAAAGGATCAACTAGAGGATAAGGGGGCTGGCTGGTCGGTGGGGTCGCTGGAAAAAGGAAGACAAGGCAGCGGTCGGGGCTGCCGGAAAGAGGAGGTCGGCTGGTTCAGTGCGTCGCTTCGCCAGGGGGCTCGGCTGAACAGGCGTGGGGGTTCATGGGGGCAGCAGTGGGCATCACGATAAGAGGGAGGGAGGCGCGGGTCGGAGGGATGGTGCGGGGTGTGGCGCATCCAGGAAGCAGAAAGGGGGCATGAAGGAGGAGAGAGCTCGGAAAGGGAGGCGGGGCACAAGGGGGAAGGAGGCTACGACTTCAGCGCACCAGGCAGGGAGAGCCTGTGGGTGCGGCGCAACGTGGGGCCCACCCCAGGGTCCACCAACCTGCTTGAACGGACCATCTCACTAATGAATGCCCCATAGGCCAACTCATGTCCTCTCTAGTGTGCTTTGTCCTCACTGACACACACCCTGGAAAACTTCCTAGGAGGTCACCCATCCTGATCACTACTCCAGGCCAAGCACGCTTAACTGTGGAATCTTAATCAGACAGGCTCCCGAAAAGGAAGACACACCTTTTTGACATAAGTCATATCATTTAGTCATTTTACCCTTTATCATTTGGGGGTGTTACAATCCCCCCCCCAATTAGAGCACATCGCCCTCGTTGTGGGCCCTAAATATCAACCTAGGCAGTGCACCACGCACTTAAGGCTGGGTTCCTCGTCTAATACCAAATGTGACAAATGGGTCCCGGTGACAGCATAACCACCCCGCCTTAATATGGTCGTCGGGTCCGGGCCCACCAAGTAATGCCAGTTGCCCCGCAGACATGTGGGGCCCACCCCAGGGTCCACCCACGTGCCTGAACGGGTCATCTGACTAATGACTGCCCCAGATGCCAAAACATGTCCTTTCAAGTGTGCTTTGTTCTCACTCACACACACCCTGGGAAACTTCCCAGAAGGTCACCCATCCTGATCACTACTCCATGCCAAGCTCGCTTAACTGTGGAGTTTTAATCATACAGGCTCCCAAAAAGGAAGGTGCACCTTGTTGACATGAGTCATATCATTTAGTCATTTAACCCATTATCATTTGGGGATGTTACAACATATTTATGTTGGAATTCATAAAATACCTAATAAAATTATTATTTTACAATATGGAGACAAGTTTTCTCATTTGTATGCCGAAAATATACATCTATTTGTCTCCTATATATGTATTATGAAATTTATATCCATTCCTTTGAAATGAATTTATTTTTATTGAATAAGGAATCCAATAACAAGTCACATAATTTGATCATAGTTATTTGATTTTATTTTACTATATCCAAATAAATAATATTAGAATTGTTTTATTAACCTCCACTAATTTAAATTTTCTATATCTTTTAATGTTTAGATATCCATACTTTAAAAAATAGACCATTTCATTTTCTTTTTTCCTTCAAATTCATTAGAAGATTCTTATTTCCTATCAATTGTAATTAACAACCCATATCATTATTCTATAATTATTTTTTTTATTTTACATTAAAACAATATCATCATGTTTATCCTTATCCTTTATATTAAACATCCTTTATTTCATATTAAACATTCGATCAGAAGATACATGTGTCAGTATATTCTCATTTTTTCGATGCATGTGACCAATTAATTCTCCACTTCTTATAATGGGTAGAATGTAATTTTAAAAAGCATTTTTTAAATTATTATGGAGTCCATATTTTTATGGCATACATGGAAATAGTAACATCATATTATTTACCAAAAATTTGAATCTTCATTAACAAAATTCACCAAAAAACATATTAGTTTAAAAAAGATAATCATTTTTTGAGATATAATACATAATTAGATTCGTTGGTTGAACCATAGGTGATTCTTATTTCATGAATTTCACATTCCCATTAAAATATGACATCATGTGGAAAATTGTCAACTGAAAAAATACATAAACAATAGTAATTTTTTCCTCTACTATCTTTTAACATATTCCTAACTTCTAAATTTCTGTTTCGATGTAGAATGGTCCCTTATGATTGATAAATTTAATTTATATTCTATATTGATTTGATTTATGTACTCTAATTTTGTTTTAGATTTTTTAACATCTAAATTGATTCATCATTTAAGAATATTATAATATCATCATGTTTTTGAAAATTTTCATTTCTTATTATACTCATTCATTGAATTCTTCATCTCGGAATATGCCATGATAGATCTTCTTATATGAACTATACACTTTAAATTTAGACTAATTCCTCATTAAAGATGATAAAAAAATATTTTATTGATTAAATAATCATTATTCTCATGATGAAACATATATTTACCTTATAAAAGACTTGGGACCACTTCATAATGTATAACATATAACTCATTGGATAATCATGTTTCACTATACTATTTTATTATTCCTCTATAATTTTCCTTATTCAATCCATTTAGGTTCAATATTATCATAAGAATTAAATGATCCATTTCATAACCCCTAGTCTATATATTCATGTTTTTCTCAATTTAATATCCTCATGAGATCCATTAATATAAACATTAAAATCTGCATCTCCATTTAGATATTAATTTTATTTGTCTTGAAATATACATTAATCCAAAACAACTCTCAATATGTCTAATAAAGATAATATAAATTTATTGTCATCTCATTTTATGGTATCTTCATTATAATGGTATTCTTTTTTCATACCATAACTTTTCGATAATATAATCCAACACATGAATTTAGAGTGTTAAAAATATTTCATGGGGTGAATTGTTATTGTTTTTGTTTAGGTTATAAATATTCATTATCGAAATAAAACTTATTGAGACATTTTTCAACTATATGACATGCCCATAAAAATTTGGAACATTATCGTTGTATCTTACCATTTAATATTACTTTATATGGCTTCATCATGCTGTGAAAAATATAGAGGAATTCATAACATAAAAATTTTGAATCATTTACATCATCATGATTCTCCCAACTTTGTATCAATTTTAATTCCATTCTTTTAATGGATCACTAAACATTGGTTTTATTTTCTCACAAATTTCATTTCAAACTAGCATTTTAATTAGATCATTACATGATATTTTTTCATGATTTACTTCGTCATATTCCAATAACAATGGGTTGTATACATATATAAATATTTACTAATTTGTTTCATAATTATGTTATCCTATATCATTTCACCAAACCAATAGATAAATATATCAGCCTCAATTATTTGAATTATGAAATCTTCAATTTTTATACTTGAGTTCTTCTTCATATCATAAAGATGGTTATGAATAACATGTATCTTCACATCCATTAAATTTACCATCAATTAATGATTTGTTGTTAGTTTTTCTAAAATATAATTCTCCAATATATTTCACATCACCTTCAAATTTAATTTAACTAATAGTTAATTGATAATCTTCGGCCTTTGCATCCACAATAGATATTTTCTTAGGTACATTTTTAAATAACAACATTTTAATATCATCATATTTTATTAATGAAATTATGAAATTAATACATCAATCCTAAGAAAAAATATATGTGATATCATCATATTCTTCCATATATAAAGATTATTTATCTAGAACAATCATAATCCTATTTCATTTTCATAAATTATTATATTATGAAAATTTTAATATCATATTCATAGAAATTTATCTTCTGTCTCTATTAAAAAATATTGAAACCCTAGGTCCTACAAAATACAGTAATGGGATTGTGAATTAGATTGCTCTTGATTTTCATCATATATATATATCATGTTTTGATGTTTTCCCCATATTTCAAGATAACATGGAATTGATTATACTATTTGAAAAAATCAACCGAAAAATATTGAAATTAAATAATACTAGTCATCGTGATTTTACATGGTTTACATTAATTTATAAATATCAAAGTATAAAATATCAAAAAAAAAAATTCAAATGAATAACAAATTGTTTTATTATTGGTGATTACAATACATAGAAAAAGTACACTACTCCAATAATGTCCACAAAATCTTTCTTTATTCTTCTCATAATACTCAAATATGCATACACAGAATGAATTTTTTTTTCATGTTGTTCTTTTATAAAAGTAAAATAATTTAAGAAATAAAAAATATAACCATGGGTGTTCACTCTGATTATATAAAATTTTCTATATAGATACACTTGATCAAAAAAAATATTAATACCAAGTAATTAATTATGAAATTATGAATAAATTATACTAAAATTAGTAAAAGCTCAAATTAAGTTCCAATATAATCAATTAAGTCTTTGTTTCTCACTCCCTTTCTATGTTTTTTGTAATATTCTACCCATATTTTCTCCTCTAAATCTCTCTCACAAAGTAGACTCATTTGTTTCACATGAGAAATTCTAAAATTAAAATTCACTTTCAATATTGAGCTTCCATCATATTTATATAATCTATTTAATGATGCATTAATAAATCATATATATAAACACCATTTTAAATATTGAAATTTGGGAAAAACATTCATAACTCATCAAGAATTACAAATGAACATTTCCACCTGAAATATTACATTATATAAAAATAACTATATAACATTACCTATATCATTATGTTTAGTTGAACCCTCTATCAAATTCATTCAACTCAACGGTCCATTGTATCATTATTCAATTATTTATATTAAAAAATATGTAAATTTTTCAATTCTAGAAGAGAGTCAAAATATCACAGATTACTAATGATGATACATTCAGCTATATAAAAATAGATTTAATTTATTACAAAATGATATATGATTTCCTATTTCTAGATGAACCCTATATTATGACATGACACTATTTATCATGTTATAATGTCGCCACCATATAAACATAAAATAATAGGCTCTATTTTTTAGTGTGATTATTCCCTGTAACCTAAAAACATTCCGTATGATATATACATTTACATCATGATTTCTTCTATATGGTTATTCACTATAAGGTTATTGGATAAAGGTCTTCCTGCAACCCTTGAAAAAACCTCGACTTATCACAAAAAAATAACCATATTCCCATAACACTAAACACAAACTCAAATTACCAACAAATATTGTATAATATAATTTATTTTAAATAAGTCATGAATATCAATTAGCATCCCTTTAAATATCATAGATTCATTTTTTTATCAAAACTATTTTTTTAAAAAAAATCTTATTGAGATTATGTGTTTATATTGGTCCGACATTTATATTAATGAATTTTTCTTCCATCATGTATACTATATAATATTTTATTTGTTGTTAGATTCTTTTTCAGGAAGATTCTGATGAGGTTCTAGTCATAGTGGATGGATTTTTCATATAAATTGGGTTGATTTTGAAGGATTAGAATCATTATATAGTTATCTAATGTAGCGGAAATTTATTTTACTTGTTCCAAAATTTTATATTTTTTTAATATTTTTTGGTGTTATGGATAAATTCGGAAGATGTTTAGTGGTGGAAGTTTGTGTTTTTTTGAAGCCTAAAAAAATAAATCTCAAATACACTAATTATGGGTGAATATAACAATTTAATTAAGAGAATTATTTTTTTAATTTGATTCCAAATTTTTTATGATTTTCGAATGACCGATTATATGTTGTATGGCTTCTTAAAAATTTATTCTCATGATCATTGGAATCCACATTGTTTAACCATCATTGTTCCTTTTGTAAAACACCTGCATTACTCTCTGGTTAAGATGTATGGGATAATAATATTCCTAGGGAGAGTGTTCTATTTAGTTTTATGGAATTATTGAAGCATTTCATAACCCAATGATGAATTATGAATAACTATATATTTATTAAGAATCATTTGATTTATAATAAATTCTTACCCATCCATCTCATATTTTTTCCATTTCTCTTTCAAAACATATAAAATGGGATGACTGGTTATTTTTGATTTATTAGACTTATGGTAGGTCATATTCTGATCACATTTACGGGGAAAATATTACTAATGGTAGGTTCACATTATTACCTTCCCCTCCCTTGTTTTATTTTTTCAATAATTATTCTTCTATTATTCCATCTATATATGTTGAGAATGAGGGATTTGAATTGGTATTAATGGATCTTCATCAGGGTTTGGGTGGTGGAACTTTATTGTTATTGTTCAAGAAGATTTGATGTTATAATATGAGATTTTTTTGATTTTTTTCGTTTTAATGTATTATCATCATGGCTTTGGGGGTGGATATTCGTCTATTATGTGTTTATTAGTGTTTTGTTATGGTATATATTTGATACTATTGTCATTGATATTTGAATGATTCATGAGATTCAGAATAAAAAATTAATTTTATAATTTTATGAGATGTGAATATTTAAATATACAATATATATATGTCATTGATTATTCAGGGTTTTTATCCGAATTGATTTATGAATAACTTAGCTAATGTAAAATAATTTCCAATGTTATCTGATAATTTAAAATTAGTTAATTTTTTGGATGATATATTTCATTGGTAGAATGGGTGATGAATTTTTTTTCAAATGTGGTATCTCATGGTCAGTAAATAAACACATTATGTGGTTGTGAAAGTGGTGGAATAAATTTTGGTTTGTTTGGATGGATAGAGTTTATTTGCCTATATTTTGTTGTGTTGGTGATGATATTATACTGTTTGGTTATGTTGTTCATGTTGTAATTTTAATGGATTAATGTATTCGTATCTTAGTTACCCATATATGTTGATGATTAAGAAATAGAATGAATGATTAATGACTAAGCATTTCACTAATAGAAACTGTTTATGAATCCTTAAATAAATAAATGATGTGGAAATTTAGACGTAAGATGATAAACTATAATTAATTGAAAAGTTTTTATTTAATGATTGGAAAATACAATCATAATTAATTATTTAATATAAATGTTATAATGTAGTTGTATATAACTATTTTTGTTCTGATAGACTTGGTGTAATATATGTGATAGGGATGATTCATGTAATTATATAAAAATAATGATGTGTTATTAATTATTATATAGTTTAGTTAATGATATTAGTAAAATTAAATATTCCTTTTATTCTGTGACATTATTATTATTATATATATGTACCATGGTTGGTTTCCATGTGAGGTTTAGGTTGATGTAGTATACCTGGATGCTTCAACTGATCATTAGAGAGTTCATGTTGATGATAATTATTCTGGGAGGAAGACATAACATCGTTTTCAATGACATAAATTCTAATGTATGAGAGTAACCCCCCCCCAACCCTAAATTAGTACATCCATGACGTTGGTGTTAGTAATAAATAATTATCCCAATACAATAAGACCATAAGAATCAAAATAAAATTCACTACTATCCCATGAGAGGTTTTTGGAGGTCGGTATACCCCACTACAATATTTCATAGGTGGTAAGTGAAGATGAACTTGAACCCAAAATCCCATCTCTATTAGTCTATAAGATGTATATGAGTAAAAACATTTAAATTCACATATAAGGGATATATAACATTCATAAATACATATAATAATGATAGATCATCCTATCAGTTCCATAGAATAAAAAATTATCATGTTCCATAATTCCATCATTGTCTTACATAAAAAAGTACCCCAATTAAAAAATAATCCAATAATATTTCCATAGATGAAACCCCATGAAAACTAATTAATATAAATAAAAACAAAATGAATGTAAATTCCATCCCAAACACAAGCAAAATCTCAAATTCATGAGAAAAAACACACACATAGTGACACACAAAAACATATATATAGGTGTAAAAAGAAGTAAAAAAAGTAGGAACCTCAACAAAAACTATTCTTATAATGTTTCAAAATAATACTAATAACATAATAAATTATCAAAAAACTAACTCATTATGTAAACGAAACATTTCTCACACATCCTCATCACATCTCACTCATAGAAATCCATATAAAGGTATATTAATATAATAAAAATGAATATATATATATATATATACTAAATGTCCCATTTAATCAATTCTCATGTATGTTAGTCACCCTATAACTCTAATTACTTATATCATAGTTTTATCATCCGGTACATAAATAAAATCCCCATATACCAGATTACTACATATACCAATCCAAAGGATAACCACATAAAAATAAACAAAACCTTATAACCATAAGAAAAAAACTACATATCGTTGTCACATCACATCCATATCAATATATAACCTCATAATTGACTATATAATAATGAAGGAATTAAGATGGATTACCTTATCCATTTATGTACCCCAATACCATGATTCCACATAATAATTATAAAACATAAATCCATTATCCCTCATACCATATATAGTCTACTCTAGCCAATAATAGTTCAAAAAAATAGAGTGTAGGTGAGGGGTCTAATAAACCATTTGAATCAACATGGTCATGAATGTTAGGGAGGATACAAAAAACCAAAAACATATTAGAGAAATATATGAATTACACAATATGTGGTGTGCGGTTTAAAAATTTATAAAAAATAGTTAATACATAATATAAAACATATAAATACTATGGTTTTTAATCATACCATTATCATAAAATATTTTTAATAATTATTATCACATAATAGAACCATTTCTGCCTCATACACCCATAACCAAAATCATTAATCACCAACAATATCCACACGCCTTGTAATGAAACATCTCATAATGAATTTTACATTATTACATTACGAATTTGATCATATTTTATTGTTAATATATTGATTATTAACCATATAAATATAAATAAAATTTTAGTCATTAACCATATTTATATTTTCTATCTAGAAAACATAAATTACACCATATTAATCAATGATGAAACAATTTTATATATTCATTATCCATTAATTTTATTCTTGTTCAAACCATGTCTTATTTATTCATTCATGATTTATTTTCAATTGCATCAATAATTATATGATATCATTTCACCACTAAATAATACATTCATTTAATTGTTAATTTATTTGAATAACAATTATTATACTTAGAATTGTCCCATTAATTATTTCATTTATTCATTGTCATTCAAAATATCCTTTAAACTATGACAATACTACGTCATCCCCTAAGAATGAAAAAATCAATAGTTATAATATTTAGAAAAATATCGACCAAAAATAACAAAATAGAAAAGAACAAACAATATCTTTATAACAACCTCAAAATAGATTTGAAGTCATTCAAAACATCATAATTTTCATTCCTTATAAACTATGTCAAACCACCATAATAACAAAACATGTCATAATCCATTCTACTATAGTGGTGAACCCTCATTAAAATAATATAATAATAATGACAATAAAAATTATATAATGTAATGAATGTTGATTAAATACATCTATTCATGAATCACTTATAATAAAATAATCCATTCTTAACAAATAACATATTCCAATTCAATAGTTCGATATTAATTTCCCTTGAAATATATAAATTTATATTAAATTATGTATATGGTGAATCATGATAATATGCATTGTAATAATTCCTTAGATATATGAAACTAAATCATCCTAAGTAATAAGATATATTTATTTTTTAAAATATCATATAATGAAAATTTGAATAGAAACTCCCCAAAAAATATCTTAATCCATTAATATACTTCATTTATGTAATGGTAACCATTTACCCAATGAAAAAAAGAATGATTATCCCATTTTTATAAAAAATATGATATAATTAATTTTGAATCCCCCAAATAAATAATATATTCAATGGAAAATGTGGAGTAATGAGTTTTAATAGACGATCAAACAACATCCAACAGACATGGATTTTCTATAAAAACTATATAAGTTAATACACAATTCCAAAAATAAAAAGTGAACCAAAATCAAGAAGTAATAAAAATAAATTCAATCCAAATCCATAAAACATGGGTTTTATTTAGGGGATAATATAATGGAATTAAATTGTGGACTATAATGTAGGATAATGTATTAACAAGAACCGTACATCATGATGAGACCTCACATTAAATGAGACAATTGTATTTCAACCGCTCATATTAATGATCACCAATGTCAATAATCTAGTTTCATTGTGTATTAATGAAAATATGATGACATGAATTTTAGATGAATGAGGTTTCAGTTTATAAAAAATATTACATTTTGGTGTTTTTCAATGAGCCATATCATTTTTTTAGAGATCGTAAAAAATAATAAAACAAACAACCTATGTAACATCACATTCTACACACTATAACTTGTGAGTTACATGGTGGTAATGTAAACTGGATGGAGGTGCATTCAACTTATTGATTCCAGACACACTTTAAGAGTGAATTGCACAACTTCATGATACTATGGAACCACATATTTATTATCCCTATAAAATGTTTGATGAAATTGATAAATAAATCTCATTCACTAAATCATAAATTTAATAAAAAACTTGTCATAATGGATTTCATAACACTTGTTTTGGACCTAAATTGTCTAACATAAACCCCACAACAAATAAATCTTAAAATATAATCATCAATACCATAAATACACCCCATTTAAAGAAAATGTAATTGATAAAATTTATTTCCTTTATATGTAATAGATATCAATTTTCACTCATACTTTTCAATCCATTAATTCATTTCAAGGGACCATCCCATCCATCATAACAAATACACCATATGATAAATATAATATGTGAAATATTTGTATAACTAGAATCAAAATCAACCCAAGAGTGGGAAGAACACATTGATCAAAAGAATTTAAAGTCAATTTCAAAATGTATTCTAAACAAGAAAGAGACATCACAAATCTAAATATACCAAGAATGAATATTTGATTCTTGACCCCATATAAACACATATAAGGAAACATATATGAACCAACGAAATAATTTTCCCATGAAATAACATATACTGATGATCTTAAACCTCAATAGGACACTCTATGAACATTCCATCATTAATTAAATTTAATTCCCTGTAATCAATGATATTTGACCCAACGGGAAGATATTGATGGATCTATGACTCCTACAAAACATTATTGATGTGATCTAAAGAAAAATTTAGAATCAACCAAAACACCACCTCACTATCACACTTTAATACATTGAGTGTCCAAAAATAGGATAAATCTTACTAAATGAATTGAACCTACCCATCCCACACAAGGGTGAATCTTACTTGACCGCGTTATCATAAAACATAAAATTTGGAAGTTTCCTAATTAGATTAGTATTCACCTTATAACGTTTTTGAGAATAATTCATTTTCCCATGGTGAACTAGAACCCTCCCTATTGTGTAGTATAAATTATTATATCCCTAAATAACAAACTATATATCCTCATTCTAGAATAATAATTATTTCTTATGTATTTCCATATAATGATTTTGATGGATAAATACATGGGGATGAGTAATATCTATTTTGGTATCTCATTTCACCCAATGGTATGTGGTTTTCCCATGAACCAACAAATGAAAAAACAAATAAAACGATTCCTTTAATATCGGATTTTTTCACATTATCATGAAATCTATTAAAGGATTTAATATTTACCTTGGTAATAATTAGTGAAAATAACATATAGAAGACACTTCAATAATCCTGACGTAAAAATTGGATCATGGATATAAATTATCATTCTAAACCCCATAAGTAGGATATAAATATCCTCTATACAAAACATTTACAAATCATCAACAATCATAGCCATCCAAATCAAAAATAAATTTGTAGAATTTATCCACCTATCTAAAATCAATTAAATAACAACACATCATCCTTGGTATAAAATAAAACATAGATAAAATGTAATGATTTCCACACATTTCCAATAAAGTACAACCAATTGATATTGAATATTAGTAGCAACATAATTCTAGAAATTTAACTTATGTCATACCAAACAGTGATACTTATTATATCAAAATTATCTATAATCTTAATTCCAAAAACTAACTAGTCATGCCACGCCACATCATAGTTGTTATGAAATTATTAGGGAACCACCTCATACATAGAAAAATAAAAAATGAATTTCCCAAGACAAAACACTCAACATTGGTCATCCACTCACCATCCCATCGAATAATATTCATGTCCACAATATGGTTGACACATTAAAACAATGGGTTATTTGATTCCATATATTTTGAAAAACACTATACTCTATATATTTATAAATTTTTTAATCATTTTTTTAGTTTTGTTTTTAATGATTTAAAACTTCAATTAAATTTTTTTGGTTAACATCTTCTAAACCGTGAAATTCCATAAAACTATAATTTCATCAAAATCATTACAACTAGAAGTTATAGTTTTATCATTTGAGTTGGATACAAAGAAATAGTGTCACCCAATTTCAGTACTGTCCAACCTAATGTATTTTTTAAACAAATTAAAATAAATAGTTAATATACATAAATAGAAAATTTCATCATATGATACTATAGATACAAAAAACCTTTATTTAATATCTATGCACTATATCAATGCCTGACCACTTCCAGCTTAATATTTTTTTCAGAATTCATTTAGTTTCTCTATTTGTGTTGATTTCAATATAAAATTTCAACAATTTTTTTATCCATTTAATTATATCTATTGTTATTGAAGATATTTTGGGGTTTTAAATATATGCATATATGTTTCTTGTTTGAAGATATCTAGGGATAGGAATTAATAATTATCTTTTAATTGAAAACTATCTCTTTGATAGATTTTTCTTCTATTGATGTATATTAATGATCTTTAAAGATAAGAATTAATTATTATAATATTTTAAATCATGAATTTTTTTGTGTTTTAGAAAATGGTTATTTTGTACCTAGGTGGATATCCTGCAATATCATTATATTAAATTTCAATAGTTTCATTGACAATAAATATTTATATACTATAATAGATTTTTTCAGATGAGTTTTCATATTATTCCCATGAAAATCATAGTACTATATCATTCTATGTTAACAATAATAATTGATTTATATTTACCTAATAAATATCAAAAAATATTAGAAATTTATTTCTACTATATATATTAAATGTTTTATCATATAGTTTTTAAAAAACACCTTTAATATTAAATATTTCATTGAGGGGGAAAATTAATGCGTAATGTTAACTTAAATTCACCGCATCCCCTCATGATTATTCCATATATAGGAAAACCCCAATCCCATCATGACATTAAAAATGATCGTAATGATAAATCTCATCCAACTATTATGTGATAGATGAATACAATATCATATGTCATACGGTGTTTCTATTATCAACTTCATCCACATCATGATACGAAACAATATGCTCTTCCATCAACCACTATATATACTGCGACAATTGATAACCATATTAAGGATACATTCTTTGTAGTGATTTAGGCAATACATTTCATATTCCTGGTTTGTTGGATATCCCAAATTCATATCCCAAGAATAACTCATCCCACCATTACTAAAATAGAATTCAATTATATTAATATAATATATAAATATATATCATATAAAAAATAATTTACAAAAAATATCTATAATTAGATGTTATCATCACTACATATCGAAAAATAATTACTGACCTTAATCTAGATATCATTACTAGTGCATCATTGTTCAATAAAATGCAACAATAGATATCAATATAATATAATTTCACAAATTTTTATTATTGAAAATCCCAATATTGAGACCATACCATTTATAAAAAACCAAGAACATAAATTACACTCCACTTAAATGAATAAAAATTACACGAAAAAACTATTTTTTATGATACTAAAAGGAATCAAAATAATGATTTTACTGAATAAGGTACTATTAAATCATGGTAAATTCTTTAAAAGGTTAAATAATTTTATAAAAATCAGTAATAAACTCATATAATATAATATAATGAAATAGAAACTACAAACAAATGCCACATTATTAGGGGAGACACAAGAATAAATCACAACAATCACCAATAGATCTAAATCCACACATTATTAAGAAATAACAAGAACATGTTAGTACACATCTTTCCTATAAAACATGTACATGGATAACAACACCTAGAGAAGATTCCTTAAAAAAATCAGTATGGACCAAAAATGACAATCATGATCTTCCATTGACATAAAATAAATAAGGATATCATTGATATATATAACAAAATAATGTTCAAGGAACTCGTGAAATGAGGATTTTAGTAAAACCATGATAACAATAATGGAATTTCTGACAATAAATTTCATTAATGTAACTGAATGTTTCCATAATGATATCAAAATACCATATTATGAACAGTTTCCCTCGTCCTCCTCATCTGATGATAACCCATTCATAAATTAATAATAAAAAACCATATAAATCCATTAACATAATCAAATAAAATCCTAATACATGGGAAGGTAATGTGGTTCTTCACCATCTCCTGATTTAAATATTGGAAATTGATTTGTAGTCAATGTTTAAAATGTTCATTTTTCATAAATAATATTATTGTAAAATTGGGAACTACACTTGGATGGATGAATCCATTTTATAATATACCATTGACATGAAACCATGACTATTACCACTTTTAAGGAATAGACATATATGTGGTCAAGGAGATCAAATAAATTATATATTCATCTGTATATTTCTCAAATTTTTTGTCATGTAGGTTGGGTAATGTCTCGTAATCTACGGGTTACACCAAATATAATTCCTCCACAAATATAAGGCACCTTAATTCCTAAACCAATATATATCCCAATATTAACTCATTAACATGAGAAGTGATAGGATCATAATTCCTCAAATCTAATTGAGTTTATTTCTTAGTAATGAACATCGTACACTCACTTTCCAATGAAAAGAAAATAACTATAATCATGTACCAATATATGATAATGATTGTAGTATATAGTTATATTTACAAACATATGTAATATACCAATGAAAAATGAATCCACATTATCACCTCATAATTCTTCCCCAATATTAGATTGAATGATTCTAAATCAATAAACGAATATAATAGGGTAAAATATAATAAGATACTCCTAAATTTAAAAAAGGATTACTAAAATTAAATACTCTATGAAATAAATATAAATGTATCATTATCCTCCAAATTATTGACCATATTGATTATTAGTACTATGAAAGAACATCATCATATCTCATGGAGGGTGTGTGTAATATCCCTATCCAAAATACATAAACCGTACCCATGTAAAAAAGTCATTCCTGAATCATTTGTATTTATGAAGCATTAGAAATAAGAACATACATTTCAAGGGAAAATAAAATTACATAATATAAAAACCGTACCTCTACAAGTTTGAAACAGATATATATAATCCAATAAATATTCATACACATTTCTAGAGTCAAATATAATAAAATTGTCCATATAAAATGAAAAAAGCTTTTTATATTATCAAAATATGATCTCATACTTAATGTATCCTACATTATCAAATGAAAAAGAATAAACAAACCATCCTATGAAAACATTAAAATTAATAATTATATTAAAATTCTATAGTTAATGATGTATTAGGTTGATCAAAAAATGTAATATGTATAGATATAAATCCAATGTGGTTTCTATAAAGTTTGTGACTGTAAATACTCTTTAGAGAACCACCAACTATGGCTCTAATCACATAGTGAATAGAAATTCTATTCCTAAACATATCAACACATATTGATCGGTAATCTAGTGTTCAAAATCATGGATTCATTCAGGCATTATAGGTACCTTTCCCAGAGCATACATGACTATTTTCAGGTAATATATGATTTCCATATACCCTTGTTTTAATGGTATTAGACACAGTTATAAACCACCCTTTTACCTTATTTATAGAATATTTTTCTTGGGATATGTGGGTGTTAGTATATTCCTATGTCTGTGATATTGTGTGAGACCGTGGACATAAAAATATGAGGGAAAATTCCACCAACTAGACACTTACATTAGATGTGATAAAAAAATAGTGTAGGGAAGTCAGTACATCTCAAAGATGATAGTGTTAATGTGTGCCAGATGAGTTCCTTTGACATGTGTGTTTGAGGTGATTTTTTATTTTCTATAGTACCATAGAAATCCCCCATTTGGGTAAATATGTATGAAAAAGGGAATATTGGAAATCCAAATCAAAAATACAATTCATAAATAATTTAAAACCATTCAAATTCAATGTATATTTTATTCTTATTTCAATTCCATAATTATTTGAATTTCAAAAATTACTCGGAAAAGAAAAATATTACAAGAAAATTTCAAAAAAGTAATATCATGAATCAAAACAGGAGTAAAAGATAGATTAGTAATAAACCCACTATACAGACTACCATCGATGTTTTTATTCTAACTGGTTCTCAAATATTATTCATAAATATTTATATTAGGTAACAAAAATATTGCAAAATGATTCTGAAAAACCTCAATTATTAGATGTGGTATCCATGATGTAATCTCTTAAATTTTACATGCAAATACCATTATTACAAAATAATGATTTTATATAATTCAAAATTAAATAGAATAGAAAAGCAAATGATGTGGGTAAATTTTTGTTTAAACACCCAATTGGGTACTAGAGTTTAATTGACCATTTCCTTGTTGAATCTTTATTTCATCAAAATCAGATGGTCAAAATGGATTATATGATTTTAATAACAACATTTTAATTCTTCTAGTGCTCTCATATTGATATTCTTATTGATCATCCCTTGATAAATTTTTAAAAATTTATTTTCAACAAAAATTAATTAAAAATTCATTTGTTGGTGTAGGAGAAATAATGGGTCCTCCAGCTTTGAAGCCACTACATATGTGTAATCCTCATCAAAATCGAAATATTTATCAAGTATTTTCATATTAAAATATCTATACATTAAATTTATGATAATTTTATGTATAATAAAATTTAGAAAATTTAAAATTTGGTGAAAATATTACTTCATAATGTAGAGAATAAAGGACATGTTTCCTTCATATAATTCTATTGGAAACTATTTATAAAAGATTTATATTATTTATTTCAACATTTTTATAGAGAATTTTGTTTTCCTTTTCATATGAATTTTCTCCTTTAATATCATCACTAAGAAAATACATGTGTCATAAAAATATAAAAATTAAAAATAGTGAGTGGTAATAGGTGATTCATTTTCCACAAATTTTGATTGAAATAATTTAGTGGAAGTGTTATCTACATAACATTCCTCAATCATCAATTCATAAAAAATAGAAATTAATTCTTATATTTGATTATCCATGGGAATTGGAATGTATTCAATCTACTCTATCTTCAAAAAATATTCTGTGACATTAGAGATTTCTTCTTCTAAATCTAGAGGATGATATAAAAGTGTGCGTTATTATTAAATATATTTGGAATTATTAAATTGAAAATTACCTTATAAAAATTGCTCGATTCTTAATCAAAATATTTTTAATCTCCCATATTAGTATTAAGTGGTAGGTTTTATTTTATATTACACACTAGTAATGGTTTATTGGGTCATGGTTATAGTAAATCATCAAAAAAAAATTCTCATCCTCTGTAGGTTCTTCATTTTGAAAAATTATTTAGAAACAAACCTCAAACATTTCTTATTATTCTTTTCGTTGAAGTATTTTTTAATTAGATGATATAAAACAATCATATATCTACATCATTAATTTTCACATATTATATTAGTAATCTATGATGGTTTTAGGGGTTATTATTTTATATCAAAATATTATTCTTCTTATTGATGCACCAAACTGAGGATAATCCATGAATAGTAGTCTAAATGAAATTATTTTTTAGAAAATTGTTTTTATATTATTAAATTGATTAAATATTAATTATAACCTTAGTTTTATTCCCATGAAATGGTTCTATATTATTAAACACAAGAAGTGATGCTTCAAAATAATATTCATAGTTTTTTTAGGGTACTGAAGTGGATGACATTGGGTCATATCTATTGAGGATATTTTTAGGATAATAATCCAATTAATTCAATTAGGTATTTCAGATTTTGATAATATTATTATATAAAATTTAAAAAAATGTGGTGTGAAAATTGATACATGCTTGAAATTTTAAAGGAATGCATTAAAGAGTACATTGATCTAAATAAGAATAAAATTGGTTCAAGGATTTGAAAATATTGTTCCTTTATTTTCTATTATTATTGGATATATTAAATATGATAGTTTATCACATCATAGAAAATCTATATGTTAGAGGTGGTTTCCTAGAATAAACATCATTATTAATTATATTAATGGTATATTCATGGAAAAATTTATGAATATATAAATTATAATATATTGATTTTTCCACTATATTAATCGATTGTGATAATACCCATGAGTATATTTCTTATTGAATGGATTTCAGCAGTACCCTGCCTAAATGATAACATTTATGTGCTAAGACCATATTATTAAATTTATGTCCAATTATTATCATAACAATATATGTTGGGGAACATAGTATGATAAGTATCATGTTTTAGTACTTATGCATATATTAGACTTTAAATAATAATGTTTCCACAAGGAAAATACCCAAACATGATATTATAAGGACAACCCAACTAGTAATAATTAATCATTTAATGTGTCCTTGAATATTCCATTTTTAGAATAATATAAATGATTCATACACATTAATATAAATATTATTACATTTCATGAGTCATGTACTTTGATGTACTGACCACAACTTAACAGCATATGTTTAATTGAATTAAAGTGTGTTAAAATTTTCATTGGTGGTATTTTATTAATTAATATGTCAAGGAAAGATTTTTCGCCTTTATCATTATCAAATATAGAAACATACCATTTTCTATGAAACAAAATAATCAAAATAAAATCCACATTATATATGTTATGATTAGTACATGTATGGAATTCAATGAAATAAATATCAATCAAGATGGTTGATGACATGATTATGAAACTAGCTTGATGGGATATCTATACTGGGGAATTATGTCATAGAATGAGAATTATTATATAAATTTTTTCATTTTTACATTAAATTATTCTTTTATGCATATTTCCATGTATTTCGAGATTCTAATATTATACATTTGGAAAACAGTCCTTACACCAGTGAAGAAGAATCAAAATGGATCATACACATTGTGTTTCCATTGATATAAATTAAATTCAATTTGATTTTAATTACGAGAATAAATTTTATCCTATATGTTGAGGAATAATATTTAATTACAATTATTAAACTTATATATTTAGTCACTATTTTTATGTGATGAATGTTAGAATATAGATACATATTTAATTCCAAAAATATGATATTTTATTATCGATTGAATAATATCTTTTATTTCAGGTTTTTAAATGTAAAAGAAGGAATGAAGAACCTTTTAATGAGTCTGGTGGAAATAATATACCAAATAACAAAAAAAATAAATAATAAATAATTTAATGAAATTATATTTATTTTACCAATGAGTTCGGAACATGTTAGGAAAATAATTATTAAAAAAAATTGTTATTATTAAACATCGGATTATATAAGGTTTATGTGAATTTTAAGGGATTGTGTAAAACTATTCATTCTCTAAAATAGATATAAAAATAAATCATTATTTAATTGAATAGTTTCAGAAGAAATTTGTGAACAATAATTTTCCCATTAAATAATTCCCTCCTCTAATAAATTCTATTAGTTTTTATCTCAATCATGAGATAATCACCACCACCTCCCTCATCGAAATCTAGAGACAGATAAAAAGAATAAATCCTATAAACATAAAATTTTGTGTTTTGGTCAAAAGTGAGTGACGAAAGATAACTTCTACCACAATTCTATCACTTTGTGTACCATAAGTGTTGCATTGAGAACATAGGTGAATGTATGGATCACCACTAGAGGGTTTAAATCATTGGATCATAATAGATAAATGACACAAAAAATCGAATAAAATTAGGATTATAAACATCTTCATTATAGAAAATACTCGTGGATGGGTTAATTCAATCTATTATAATTTTTATATATTTATCATCAATGATCTTCTATATTGATTCATATTATATTTTATCATCTTTCATTAAATAAATTAATTACTGATAATGATTCCCATCATATACATTATATATTATTCATTGAATCTAATTATAGGTGATCTGAGCATGTCCATAATAGGTGTTTTCCTTAAATTAGAATCATTTAATTGGTATCTCATCTATCACATTCATATTTGTAATTATTAAATTAAGTATTATTAAAACAAATTCTAGTTGTCCATTATGATAAATGAATTAGGTAATATGAATGATTATTTTCTTATTTTCACAACATTATATAACAAAATAAGTTTAAAATTCTTTATTAACACAACAATAACCCACCCAGAGGTTCCACGGTGTGTTTTAATATATCATAGTATTAGAAAAATGTTTCCCAAAGGTATATTTCATGTATCAATGTTCATTTTACCAAGATGAGTTCTGAATTTATGTTGAAATATCATTTTATAAAAATTAACATTGTTTCGTTATATGTTATGTGTTGACTAGATTGTCTGGAAAATTGAATTCAAGATCATATTAAATGTAACACGCATACACACACATTAGTCGAATCAATTTTTTGGTAGGATTCCACGTAGTGAAAAAGACATCATATATTTACACTCAATACGAGGGTTAAATAGTTTATAAACACAAAAATCATAGATTATACAGTTAGAATAAAACAAATATAGCTCATATGTATATATATTTGAGATATTATATAATTATCTAGGCATTTATTGTGAACATGGGTAGAATCCATCACATGGAATGTAAACTGTGGTAAACATTCTGTAACATATACTCATCTCAACGTGGTACTTTCTAAGAACAACAATACACAGTGAACATAATATAACATGGAAGTAAAAGTGGTATCACCATTAAACCTAATCAACATATATCATCATGTCAATAATATAATTTTCATTTCATTTGAATGTTTTAAATAATATTATATTACGAATTAATTTTTGATTCAAATTTAGAACTGTATGTCAGGTATGGTCATCATTATTCCATTTATAGTCTATGTTCATTAAAATTACATGCCATAAAAATTAACACATGTTGAAGTGTCAGTTTTTGATCATTCACAACTTCTAAGTACATGACTTACCACATATCCTACATGCCATGTTAGTGAAAATCAAAAATAATGGTCCTTGATAGGTAGTTTAGATAGGTACACACCATGTTTTCCCTATTTACACCCTAGGTAAATAATAAATTTTAAATAAACTTAATTTAATTAATTAGATTAAATATATAGTGGATGAGAACCTGTAGTACTATTCCTATAGAAAATAACACAAATAAATGAGTTAATTTATAATTATTATTAATAAATTCAGTCATGTTTACCTTAATTATAAAATAATAAAATAAATTGTATTTTGAAAATTGTATATTCATTTCATGTGTAGATTATAATATTTCTGATCGACTAGTGTATGTGTTAGGTTTTATTTAATTAAATCATATCGTAGGTTTTAGAAAATGTTATTATTATAATTAAATGAAACCATGTGTGTCATCCCCTCCTCTTATTATGTAAGGGAAACTAATTTCATAGTTTCTTCTATGCAAACCCAATAACCATTCCATTATATCCACTATCCCGTGTGTGATTAAATCATATATAAGGATGGATCTCGATGGTTATTATAGGTTGTTAATGAAAGATTAGAGTATAAATCATCCATTTTCAATAATAGGAGAAAAGATGAATGGGGAAACTCAAGGCATCACTAGCAAATGGAGTTTTCACCCTATGTTGACAGAGGTTTCAATTGAGTTCTCAACAAAAAACATAAAGACAAATATCTTGGTCATTACACCTATTTATTTCTTCTTATTAATGGTTAGTTATTTTTTAATAAATATATACTGTATCATGATCATAGAATTAAATAAATAATGATAAATTCATCATTATATACGACAAATTTGAATCATTATTTAAATATATATTATCAACACATTGTTAATCACATTAGTAAAATCCACAAAATTTAAAAAATAATTTAATGGATAAAATAAATAATTTTATGAATAATAAAAAAAATCACCTCTCTGGAAATATCATGTCATTTATTCCTTCCATGACATGATTTAGGATGTATCCATTGAACTGTGTTCTATTTTTTCCATCATTTAGAAAAAAATATTATTTGAGAATTTCATAATATTATATAAGGTTGAATTAAAAAAGTGTACATAAATAGATGATTATTTCTCAAGATCGTATATATCCTATATGAAATTATTAATCAAATAAAAGTTAAATTTTAGGACTACAAATTCATGTTAATGGATTTATGAGTTTAAAATCCATAGTTTTAAAGATTAAAAACATAAATATCACCGATTAATTTTCTAGGGAATTTTTTGGGTTATATGATGGAATGTATGGATTATATCTAATAGAGGATACATAAGTCAAGGAAAGAATTCCTTGTCAAATGCTGATAGTATTTAATAGAGAAAAAATAATTGGAGGGGTAGTAATATTAATAAATATCATATCCTCACACATATTTTGGTAATCAAAAATATAAAAAATATATTCCTTTATGTATTTATATAAATAAAAACAAATCGATTAACATGGATATCCTTGTGATATACAATAGATAGAGTCAATATCCTTTATAAAAGTAACATATAAGAGTTTTATATAAATATGCATATTTTAATATACCTTTTCACGACCCATCCCCTGGGGCCCGTATCATGACTACCCCATGCCCGCCTTCAATAGACCAGGGGCTGGCGACTAGCACCATAGGCGTAAATCCGAAAAATGGGGAGGCATTGCCTTTAAAATTTTAATGAAACACATCAGAGTACACAACTTGTAGAAAAATACTATGTAAACTATTTAGAAAACTGAAGTGGTGGAATGTAAAAGGGGCCGAAAATACAAGCCCATCAAGAATGTAAAGGTAGGACGGAAAGAAAGTACAACTAAAGAAAAGTAAATCAGCTACTGGGTCGTCCTCCGGGGTTCCTACCTGAAGGGTAGGTATAGATTTCCTCCTTATCAATCCCATTCGTCTGTCTCCTCTGGGTACCATCACACCGAGTGGTCCACCTCCGGGTATCTTCCAGTCATACTAATCTCTACCTCAGTCAGCATTTTATGTCATCTGCAACAAACATAATGAGTTTCGGGCGTAGCCCATGCAGGGGTGTGTATAATTATTCTCAGTAGGGACCCTGATAACCTCAATGTATCACAAAATCCAACAAGGATAGACCATAAAGTATTAAATCAACGGATAACCATCAATTATGTATATTCCCATACATATACCTAAGTTATCTAGTATACCATATCAATCATGAAGAAAACACAAAATTCATTCAATCATCTCAAACAAGGATTTTATGCTAGGGGTAGTATCTTGTAACATCCCCAGTCACAATGTCAGAACTTCGGCTGATGGTGTAATCCTCCTCTATTGAGTACAGTGGGATTGTTGCGTCACACTGAGGCCCTTCCCACCATATTGAACTGATGTGGTACTCCATCTAATGAGTATCATTGGTCTCCTGTGCTCACACAGAGGCTCTCCCCAATGCGGGTCTTCTGCGCTCAAACGGAGGCACGCCCCCTGGTACCATACTGAGGTAATCCTCCTATCAAGTACTCTAGGACTGCTGCGTCAGATAGAGGTGCTCCCCATTGTGGGTCTGCCGCATCACACAGAGGCGCTCCCCACTAGACCAGTCCAAACACTCTTTGTCGAAAGGTCAGTAGTCGTCAGGTCTCTTCGCCAGCTACTAGGTCTCTATACTCCACTCGCTCATCTCTGGGAGGATCCAATCCATGAACTACTTTTCGATCCTCCAACTATCACGATGTCCCATGTAGAAGTATCTCAAAGTTATGCCTCATCATAGGAGTCTCAATGCAATAGATGGTGCGTCAAACTGAGGCTTGGTCTATGAGTTATTAGCATTTCTGTTCTAGGGGCCCGGTTGGATTATTGGTTCAAACCAACCCGACCGTACCCTATCTATGTCCAAACATCATTTGGGGTATTACAAAAGAACAATTTCACTCTTTGATTTCCATCACCATAGATGGTTCGTCGACCGAACACTTGTAGCCCATGCTATCGGCGAAAATGTGAATTCGAGTCAAACGGGTCCGGACATGGGACTGACCCAGTCTGCGGTTCTGACCCGGTCCGCGGGACTAACTCAGCCCCAGAGGGTGGCCCGACCCAAAGGTGGCCCGACCCGATAGGGAGGCACGAACCACACTGGGTCTGGCCCGGAGGGCCGCGTGGCCTGGCTGGCGGCCCACGTGGCCAGGCTGGCCAGCGGCTGGCGGTGCCCTACGGGGCCCTACGGGCCCTGCCCTAGCCGCGTGTGGGGGGGGGGTGTTTAGACCCCTTGTCTCAGGAAGGAACTATTGCAAGGCGCTGGTTCGGTAACTGATGCGACTTGGGAGGGTCCTACCTTGTCCGGCTGGCCGAGCGGCCTGCTTGTTTTCTCTGCCGGTGGCCGGCCCAGCCGGCTGATGTTACACCACCATCATGGTCAGGGGGCCGCAACTTCTTCTTCCAAATGGCCTGACGACACCGTGCCCCTCTGGCGACCTAACGGCTGCCCATGTGTACGGATGCGGCAAAGGTCGCTGCCTACTCCTTTGCACGGCGCGACAGCACCGTGCCCATCCGGTGACCCAACGACCCTGTGCTGCCAGTTTCCTTCACTTCCATCCCAACGTCAGTCGTTGTTGCTCCACCTCTCCTCTAGCGCTCACATTTATCCGCCACTATCGTCAACAAGAAAGGGAAAACAGAGGGGGTTCAGGCCCTGTTCGTGTGGCTCACACCCTCCACGTTATAGTGATAACAATTGGAAAAACACAAACCAAGATTGGTAAGTTGAAGGATGAAAACAATTTCAAAAGTAAAAATCCCTACCTTGGGTTCGTTGCTCGTTGACGATGTCACAGAATGGTGGATGTTGTTTTATTTTCCCTGGGAGGAAGACGAAGAAGTCGAGGATGACATCTTCGAAGTTCATCAAGGATGACGCTTATCCTTCTTGTCCTGGTTTAATATAGTTCTTAGTTGGCTAAAGAAGCATTCATCATTGGTAGAATTTGTTCCTCCATGTTCTTTCAAACCCTCTCCCAAAGTTCCACCCAAATGAAAATTCCAACCAAAAATAATGGGCTAACCTAACACATTATTTACTTGTTGGCCAAAATATTCAAAAAATTTCAAATTAATTTATTTAATACTTTGAGTAAGTTTGAACTTTAATGAGGGAAGATCAAGGGTCCTCCCAACTTATGGGGAGTTTCAAGGAAGTTTATATCCTGGGTGGTCCCCAGCCATTTAATTGATAATAGGTTTTTATACCTCGAGTGGGCCCCAACACCATAACATCTCATGGAGGTTTCAACCACCAAATAAAAATAAGATAATCACATTATTATATTTAATTTTATTCTAGAACCCAAAATCTAACTTCCATTCTGGACCAACTGTCATCGAGGAGGATGTGTTCATAAGCGAATACTGGTGCTGCATGTTTAACAGTGCCCTCAGATTTCAATTCCAAGCACCAGTTCAAAAGTTATAAAATCCAGCTCACACGTTTACTGAACATACCCGAACAGGACATCAGATATTGATTCCAGGAACACAGGGCCTCAGAAGAAAAATAATTAAATTTGTGCAGACTAATAAAAACCCCATATATTAAAAAATACAAGGAATTTTGGGTATTTACATTTTCTCTACCTCAGGAATTTATGTCCATGTAACCTACAAGTCGAACTTAGAGAAAAAATGGCGGTACTAAGAACACATATAAGCCTCCCACTCCAATGTCCTCGCTTGGAGGTTCTTGTGCAACCATCGAACGTGCACCAGAGGTATCGACTGTCCATGAAGGGCCCGCTCCTGTCGATCCTCAATCTCCACAGGAACCTCTGTAAAACTTGCTCCATTGTCTACGTCCAACTCTCCCTGGTCGATTATGTAGGAACTGTCATGCACGTATCTCCTCAAATAAGATACATGGAAGATGTCGTGCACTCAGTGCAACGGAGGTGGAAGAGCTAAGAGGTAAGACACCACACCTACTCTGATGAGGACCTGGAAAGGTCCGATGAATCGTGAAGATAAATTTCCGCCTCCACAAAATCTCCATAGACCTCGATGAGGTGAGACCCGTAGAAAGACGTGGTCGCCATCGTCGAACACCGGAGGTCTTTGTCTCCTATAGGAATACGACATCTGACTGCTCTATGCAGTCTTTATCCGCTCCTGGATGATCTGCACCTCTTCGTAGTAGCCCATACCATCTTTGGTCCCACTAATGCTGACTCCCCAATGTCTGTTTAGCACATTGGGGGTCTTCAAGCTCGACCATACAATGCCTTGAAAGGTTCAATATATATGGTGGAGTGATAGCTATTGTTTAAGGAATACTCTATCAAAGGTAAGTGATCCTCCCAAATGCGACCAAAGTTGAGCACATAGGCACACATCATGTCCTCAAGGGTATGAATGGTCTACGTAGTCGAACCATCTGTCTGAGGATGGAAGGCGGTGCTCAGACGAAGTTGCATCCCGAAAGCCTCCTATAACCCCATCCATGGTAGGGATGTAAAGCGTGTGTCATGATCAGAGACAATATAATATGTTACTCCACGTAAACGCACAATCACTTGAACATAGAGGCATCCAAAGATCTCTACTAAACCCTAGTCATTGATCGGTAGGAAGTGGTCTTACTAGGTGAGTCAGTAGAAAATCACTCAAATCAAGTCTTGACCCTTGGATATATGTGGAAGACCTGTGATGAAGTCCATTGATATCCCATCCCATATACACTCTGGTACCTCTAAACGTTTGACCAATAAGGCTTGTACCTGGTGCTCTGCCTTCACTTGCTGACAAGTGAGGCACCATGAGACGAACTCTTCTACTTCCTTCTTCATACATGTCCACCAGTGCTATCATCGAAGGTACTAGTACATCTTTTCCACTCCTGGATGTAACACTAGAGAGGATGTGTGGAACTCTCACAACACTTCTTCCAGAAGTGCAACTGGTACAAATGAATGTCCTCTAAAGAGGATGACGTGCTCCCCACCATCAGAAAATCAATCAGGTTCCTGCCTGGTGAATATCTCAGCGCGTCATGTCTCTTAGTGAGAATCCCCATGTTGTTCCTCCCTTACTCACTGACTAAGTGGGGAGTGACCGTAAGAGACTCTAGGAATGCTACTCCACCACTATCCACAAAGGATATCTATAAAGAAGCCAGCTGCTCTGTTGCCTCTCCTAGCAGTTGTATAACAGTCCACTTGCTGAGTGCATCTACTACAACATTCCCCTTACTAGGAGTATAGATTATCTTGAAGTCATTTCCTTGTAGGAACTCAAGCTATCGATGTTGTCTCAGGTTTAGGTCCTTTTAAGAGAAGATATCCCTGAGACTATTGTGATCAAATTACATGGTATAACGTTTTCACGTCAGATAGTTCCGCCAAATCTTCATGAAGAATACCACTGCTGCTAACTCCATGCAATGGGTAGCCTAGTTATGCTCATGTGGTCTCAACTGTCAAGAACCATAAGTGATCACTTGTTGCTCCTACATAAGGACACACCCAAGTCTGGTCCAAGACGGGTCGCAGTAAACTATGTACCCTACACCCTCTTCTGGGAGCCTCATAATGGGGGCACTACTCAGCCTCTACCTCATTTCATTAATGCTCTGCTGGCATGTCTCTGACCACACAAAGTGTTGCCCCTTCTTCGTCAAGGCTGATAGTGGTTCTGCAACTCTGGGGAAGTTTGGAATGAACCTCTGATAGTATCCTGCCTATCCCTGGAAACTTCGTACCTATAACAAACTCATAGGTGGCTCCCATTAAAGTACTGCCTCAATATTCACTTGATCCAGTTCATCTCCAGCCTCTGAGATGACATGTCTTAAGAAGTGAACCTCTTGAATCAAAAATAGACTCTTCGAGATCATACCATATAACTGGTCCTCTAGGAGTGTGTCTAGTACTTCCCAAAAATGGTAGGCATGCTCCTCCTCTGTAGTCTAGTAGATCAGAATGTCATCGATGAAAATTAAGACAATGTGATCTAGGTAAGGTTGTATGTTCTTGTTCATGAGTCCCATGATCACTGCTAGAGCGTTTTTTACACCGAAAGACATAACCAATAACTCGTGGTGGTCATAATGACACCTAAAGGTCATCTTCTACACATCCTCGTGTCAAACCATGAGCTGGTGATAACCTGATCTAAGGTCTATATTCGAGAACCATTGTGCTCCCTTAGGTTATCAATGTGTTCGTCAATCCACGAGAGTGGGTACTTGTTCTTCATGGTCACCTTGTTTAGGCGATGGTTGTCAACACAAAGCCTTAAGCTCCCATCCACCTTCTTGGTGAACATAATCGGGGATTCCCAGGGAGAAACACTGGGCAGGAGGAATCCCTTCCCCAGCAAGTCTTCCAGCTATACCCACAGCTCACAATGCTCAACGGGAGCCATCCGATATGCTAGAGTAGATATCAGTTCAATCCTGGGGTATATGTTAATGTAGAAGTCCACCTATCTCTGAGGAGGTAGTCCTAGGACATCATTATTGAAAACATCCGCGTACTGGTCCATCACTACAGGATAAGTCGTACTCTCCACTTCAACTGCTCCGAGGGTAAGACAAGCTAATTGGTGAGTGATCGGCTACACCCACCTCCATGTATGCATGTCTTGTACTGCAAGGGTTCCCTTCTCACCAGTAAAGGTAAACACGGTCCCATCCATGCGGACACACCTCACATTGCACCTAATGCAGTCGATCTGAGCATGGGCTGTAGATAACTAGTCTATACCCAAGATGACGTCGTAAGGCCTCTACATAGGAGGTCCCTCAAGTATCTGGTGATCATCTGAAAGGTGGGTCAGACTGTCACGAGTAATGTGACCCTGCCCGCTGCACAAGTAACACTGCCTACTCATGGCAGGTTAGTTACTACCTTGGGTGCCCCACACAATAGATCCTGAGTGATGTGGTCATCCACTAATGGTTCTAGTCATATTGGACCTCTACTTCATCTCTCTACTGCAAATTGTAGAATACTCTCCTTCCTGTCTACTAGTAGTGGGTTTCACTACTGGTGACAGCTGTTAAAGGAATCTCTCCACTAGTAGGGCTCTCTCTAACACCCCCTCATGCATCAGAATGCTGATAGAGATCATTGATGCCCTGATCTTTTGCCTGATCCCCTACTCAAATGTTCGAGCCTTGATGAATGGGTCTCATACCATATCTTTGGAGTAGCGCGATTGGTCAAGGAACCTCGCTGGAAAAGGATCTCGAAGTCTGTCTAGAGTAGTGTCGCCTTGTCATGCACCCGGAGCATCAGGATCCCCCATATGTATGTTGCTACCTGAAGGATACTGGCATAAAGGATCACCATGTAGTATGCTGGTTACCCTACTAGCCTGAAGACTCTCACCCCAGCCTCCAGACAATCCTCAACTACCTACGGGTCCATCACTCCCCTGAGCCTGGGCGACTACTAGCGCTGGAACTCGTGCAACACGCACATGCAGTAGGCATCATCTACTATTGGGGCTGGTGGCATCGGTGGCCCAAGGGGGAGTTTTACCACTGGTGCCTCCACTGGAAAGGGGCTTTGCAAAAAGGCCTCATTGCTCGGTGGGATGTCAGGGCTTACGACTGTCAGGGCTCATTGGGGAGTTATCCTGAACGAAACAGATGTGACACGATCAAAATATTATACATGGTGAGATGACCTTGTTGAGATGACTTAAAAAACTTTTGAAAGTAGACATGCAATCAGTTTATCCATGCACTGAGTTGGAAATCGGATGTCAGGGTCCTGGTGTATGGATACATCAGCAGCCCTCACCAACACTGGACTCCCTAAACTGAAAACCACACTTAGTACCCTTAACACTATTACTTCACTGAATAGAAATATCGGAGTCCTATGTTCTTCGATAGAAATGACTCCTCTGATACCAATTTTCCATGAACCGTCCCCCGGGTGCCGTATCGTTACTACCACAATCCCTCCTTCCATAGAATAGGGTTGGAGACTAGCACCAAAGGCTTAAATCCCTAAAATGGGAAGGCAATACCTTTAAAACTATAAAGAAACACATCAGAGTGCACAACTAGAACCAAAACACTATGTAAAACTATATTCAAAAGAATTGCTGGAAAGTAAAAGGGGCTGAAAATACTAGCCTATAAAGAAAGTACAAGTACAATTGAAAGCAAGTACAACTGAAGAAAACTAAAGCAGCTACTAGATCATCCTCTGGGGTTCCTACCTGAATTGTCAGTACAGATGGCCAGCTTAGCACACCCATATGTCTGTCTCCTCCGTGTACCATCACACCAGGTGGTCCACATCCAGGTACCATCCAGTCCTATTACTCTTTGCCTCAGTCAGTGCTATCTATCGTCTCCAACCAATACAATGAGGTGCTGGAATATACCGTTCAGGGGTGAGTATAGCGATACTTATTAGGGACCCTGATACCCTCAAGGTCTCACAAAAACCCGCAAAGATAACCAAAAATGTATGAAATCAACGGATAACCATCACATAGGTATATGCCCATACATATACCTATGTTATATAGTATCACATCTCAATCCTGAGAAAAACACAAATGTAATTGACTCAACTTAAACCAGGACTTTATTCTTGGGGTAGTAGAAAGTTACATCTCCAGTCACACTATCAGAACCTCAGATGATGGTTTACTCCACCTCTATTGAGTACAATGGGTCTTCTGCTCACACAGAGGCGCTTGCCACCAACTTGGACTGTTGTGGTACTACTGTTGTCGTGTACCGTGGGTCTGATGCGCTCACACAAAGGCACTCTCCACTATGGGTCTGTCGTGCCCACAGAGAGGCACTCCCCCTCATAGCATGCTGAGGTACTCCTCCTGTTGGGTATCATGGGTCTGTTGCGTCACACAGAGGCACTCCTCATTGTGGGTCTGTCGCCTCATAGATAGGCGCTCCCCACTAGAGTAGTCAAAACATTCGGTGTCGAAAGGTCAGCAGTCTTCAGGTCTCGGCCAGCTACTAGGTCTTCGTACTCCGCTCGATCATCTCCAAGAGGATCCGCCCAACGAACTACAGGTTGATCCTCCAACTTTCACAAAGTCCCATGTTGATGTATCTCAAAGGTCTGCCTCGTCATAGGTGTCTCAATGCAACAGACGGCGCGTCAAACAGATGCCTGATCTGTGCGTTATTGGTATTTCTGTTACGGGGGCCCGGTTTGATTTTTGGTTCAAACCAACCCAACCGTACTCAACTATGTCCAAACATCAATTTTGGTATTAAAAAAAAGCCTCTCTCTTATCTTTCCGTTGCCACAGACGGTTCATCGATCGGACACCCGTAGCCCAATCTATGGGTGAAAAGATGAATTCGGGTCAAACGGGTCCGGACGGGGGGTCCGACCTAGTCCGTGGGTCCGACACGGTCTGCGGGTCTCACTTGGTCCGAGGGGGCGGCCTGGCTCGAAGGCGGCCTGGCCCGAACGTACGGCCTGGCCTGAGGTGGCGGCCTTGCCCGAGCTGCGTTCGGCCCATTCTGGGTCTGTCTCGGTGGTGTAACACCCCAATATTACACGATATGCTTCTCTTTAAATAATAAAGTATAGTGTGTTGTATGCAACTTTGAGATTCTTTCATGCCGCGACCAATCAACGTGGCTGTTATGAGTAGTAAAACACACTTTTTGAAATTTTATAAATTTTAACTTTAAAAATGGACTTCATTTTTGGATTCATAATTTCGAAATTATCCTAGGATTAAATTTTGGTACTTTTCAGATAACTTTTATATTTTAATGAATAGTGAAAATTACTAAATTTTTATTAAATACAACTTTTTTAATAAAATTAATTAATAGTGATAAGTTAATAATTTGAGTGGTTTTAAAGTATATTTAGAATATATTTTTACCATTTAATAAAATGTTTGTCATTGGACATAATTTCACAATTAAACCGGACAGAAACAAGTATCAATCTTTTGATAGTTATTATATCTTAAAAACACGCTTTTTGTTTTGACAGAGGGAATAAATTTTAAATTAATTTCTGCCACTTCTGTGTTTTGAATTTGGAAAAATGGATTCCATATTTGAAATCAGGGTGTCCAAATTGTGTAAATAGGTCACTTTTATTTTTAGACATTTTAAATAATTACTTCGGTAAATATATTATTTACCATGGTTAAAGGGTAAATCCGATAAATAAGGGTAAAAAAATAATATTATAATAATAATACATTACCCTAAAATGTGTCTACACCTTATTGATGGATATATGTCTGGCCATGGGCTTCATTGGGTCGATTTTGGGACCCCCATAGAGCCACTTGTTGTTGATAAGGACACTTTATATTAATTAAGTTAAAACAAATACAAAAATGACATAAGCATATATCTTTTAGAAAAAAAATTACATAAGGTTATATATGTTGGATTTTAGATTATAAATATTAATTAGAAATCCAAAAATATTTCCTAAATAATGGTATTTTATTTATAATTTTTAGACATTAAAAAATTAAAAATATATATGACACAATAATGATGCAGATTTTACTTTATTAATGAAATAATCAAATAATTCATAATATAAATGTTAAAATAAATGTAACATGATATTTTTGATGACATAAACAAATTTTATTGGTTAATATGACATGTTATGATTTTTTAAATTAATTTGGTTCGAATTAATATAGTTGTTAACAATTTAAATAAACAATTATTGAGTAGTGTCAAAATTGACATAAATGAGTTTTTTAAAACAAATATTATATTATTAATTTATATGCTATTCCTAAATATCTGTGTTTCGGCCAAAAAACTTATATCATTATTTTTGTATCATTAATCTACCACTTTGGGGTCGCTTGGAGGTATATAGTAAGTTTATTAACTATATAATATAAAAATAAAAAGTGACATGGTAAGTGTCGAACTAATAAACTAAGTGTTAAAACTAAAAGATAAGGTTAATATAATCACCCAAACCTATCTAAATTATATTATTTGAGTGTTTTTACAACCATCCCCACTTTGACCTTTAAATAATACACATTGGAGCAATTATAAACTGAATATGAATTTATTATAAAATAGTATTTCTTGATTTTCCTAAAGATCCCCTCCTACCCCTTATAAAAGGAAACCACTTCTAACCAATTCCTCACACCTATGAAGCCTTTTGAATAGTCCCAAATCTACCCAATTAATCTCCCTACATCCCTCTCCTCCTCTTAGAAGCTTTACCTTAGGAAGACGTCACTTCAAGAGTCCTTTTTGGTTCAAACCTAAGGGAGGTACCCAAATTAAAGGTAACGATTTCTCTTAGCTTCTTTTCTTTTATTTTACTTCTCCAACCCCTAAATTCTTCTTATTATTTTAATTTGTAACAAAACCAGTATCCTAAATATACTAGGATATGGTTATTAGTAGTATAATAACTACACTTACACACACATCAATCTAATGGGTGAGGAACATAATGTTTCTGTGGATGGAAACCAAACGCCACATGCAGCGATGATTGTTCACTTATCTCCTACCACATCTCATGGTGGCCATTATGATGTCACTATAAATAAATATGATATTAATGGAATTTATTTTATATATAACATTCTGTAATTAAATTTTATATCATACAATTATTCGTTTCATGTGGTATATGTATACGACAATTTCTTTTGAGGAAGTGCGGACTACCGCACTCTCAATGTGATATGACTCATTAATACCATACCTAGAACGTATAAAGGATGATGTTAATGAACATAAGTAACACAGATAAGATATCATATTATATGTATCATCTGGTTTTTATTCCTTTTAAAATGAAAAATGAAACTGAAGTAGCGTTTGTGCGTACGTATGGATTACCGTCTCCACGAACGCGATGAGATTCATTTCCTCATCATATCCATTCATGAATAATTATCATTTAATGATTAAAAGTAATGATTATGGAGTTGATATAATTCTGGATATGAATAAGATACAACCTATCCATAACAAACGCGGCTTATGAAAAAGCATATAAAGGAAAACAAACCAGTTAACACCCGGAACGACGATAATACTAAAATATTATTAACAATGCAATATTAAATGAACATATATGATATCATATTTATGTATATGATTATTTTATAATTTAATAACAATGATTTAACTATTATATAGGATTTTAACCTACCCTCGACCAAGGAAATGTACAAGGTAAGGGGTTTTCATCTCACTCCTTATTCCCATGATATTCATACCATTATGCCACTATTACCTTTTGTGTGGTGTATGTACTACCCTTAATTGTATTCATTGTGTAATACAATTAAATTTATGTGTATTTACATATTCATTATATGATACCTCTTTCATGGGGAGTATGATTCGTTAGTTACCAAATTGGTAAGGGTTTATTTCACAATCTCTTCATTATCCGAGGTTGTTTATACGTAATTATCTACTGGGACCTCTTTATCATACACATCCACATTTCATAAAAATGAATTTCAAAACATTCATACAATTTTAAAAAATATGGGGTAATGTAATTTATACCCTTTTTTAACTTTTTGTAATATTTTTATAAAGGAATCTTTTGGTCTTTTTCTAATCAAGGTCCTTTTTAACATTTTCGACGGAAATAAGATAAGAATGTATTTTTTTAACTTATACGGTGGTGCGTCTATTTTCCACTGTTATAAAATCCTCGAAGCTTACCTTACAAGATTATAAAAATATTTTTAAAGTAAATGATTTATTTTATAATTACATGACTTTTAAATGATTTCAAAATTAATATTTTATGAATTTTTGAAAGGTACTCTTTATCAGGATCTGAATTTTAAATGTTTTAATGATTTATCATTCTAAATCTTTTTAATTAATTTCCATGTTTTCAAAATGATTTTATGTATTTATATATGTGGACATGAATGTTTTGAAATTATATTTATTTTCAAAAGTTTCAAAGAGGTATGGGACACATTGATTCAAAAATCTATTTTAAATTTCATATTTAATAAATGTGTGACTTTTAAATGATTTGAAAAACAAGAGATATTTCTCTCAAATAGTTTAAATTTCATCTATGTCCACATCCTTTGATGGATTTTAATCTTATTTGAAGTTAATTTATTATGTTACAAATCATCCATATTGTATTGATGGTTTTTTGATATGTTTGACTGTGGATGTGTTATTTTTATACCATTCATGTTTTATGGCGAAAGTATTGACATTTTTTATGCTAGTTTTAATACGAATGATTATGTTATGTTTAAACCTGTTCATATGAAAAAATAATTGGACATAGTAAGTGACAGGTGGAGCTCGCTATAGCTCCTCAATACATTAGTCAGTCTAATGAGACAAACTAGTGTCTTGGCACGAGGCCTTGACAAAATCTTATTTGTAGTCGTGGCACGAGGCTTGGCTATGTGGTTATGATAGTCGGGAATTATGCCTTCCATCATTATGAATGTGGTTATTGATATGCCATGTCATTATTCGACTAGTAGATTATCCATGTGAATATGTAAATGGAATTATTTCATTTTATTTCTGCCATATTATGTTGAATTTCAAGTTTAAAAGGTTTTTAGTTATACATTGCCTTAAATTTTTATGCTTATTTATGAAAGTTTCCTCTTTATTGTTGTCCTTAATGAGAATCTGATCTCACCTCTTTCTATGTTTTATTTTCCAGGATGTGAAGAAGTAATTTATGAATGACCTGCAGGGATAGTATGACTGTGGATGATTGAGACTATGTTGTTGAGGTTTTCATTTTATGATGTAATGTAAACTTTATGAATGTATCTAGAGTTTCCATGACTGATAAACTGATTGGTCCTTCGGGATTTGATTCCCTATAATCATGCCAATGTTATGTAATAATACACTGACTCTGGGTAACTGCATTCGGGGCGTTACAGTTGGTATCAAAAGAAGTTTATCAATAACCTTGGAAGCTAGATTTAGATAAACTCTTATTAGAGCACATAGCCCTAAGATAGATTTTGAGGATTTTTAGAGAAGAACTTCCTATAATATTGATATTGTAGAGATTTTGTTAGTTTTACGAGCAATACATCCATGTCTGGATACGAGCAGGTAGAGGCTGCTCTGGCACAGATGTACCTAGGTTTATAATCCAAAAACACCGCTTTGATCTTGAATCGAATTAGAACTGGTGCACGACAACGGGCCATGCTGCACTCTTGGTTACGACACTCCCGGGGATATGCTTTGGATAATTCTCATTTTCTTTACAAACTCTTATGAATGGTTTATGAGTATATACTTCTTCAAAGAATACATTTTTATGATTATGGATTATATCAATAAACTGTTTAATTTATGTTATGTGTTTCACAAGTTTGGGATTAGGTATTGCTATCCATCAACTAATCTAGTGTATTCCATTGTTAATAAATGGTGCCCAGTAGAAGGAATGAGAACTACAACAATACGCAAGATCCATAGAGTAAGAACAATCATATCTTTAATGTTTTTAAGCCAGAATTTAGAAGGGAAATAGTCTCCCACGTATTATCATCATATGAATAAATAGTATCTTGTGTTGATGTGATAAGTAAAGAATTCTCGGAGTCCTATGACTTTGAAGGGAAGCCAGAGAAGGAATTGTTGGTAGAGAGGTGGATAGATAATGGGAATAAGGTAGAGAAGGATTCTCCCATATGTGATAAATGTGGAATGAATCACCTTGGAAAATGCATGAAGGGAATGCGAGTGTGTAAAAAGTGTGGAGAAAAAGGACACCAAGTACATGACTGAAAGGGTAAGAAAAAGGTTTCAAATGTACAATGATTCATCTGCAAGGAGTGTGGACACTACGCGAACCAATGTCCTAGTTATCAGACTATGCCTAAAATATTTCTATTGCATAATAGTCAAGTTATGATACTACCATAGATGAAGAGGAATGACTAGTGTTCTTATGTTGTTATTTTAGAATTATTTCATTAAATTGTTGTATCAATGATGTACAGAAAATAAATAAGGATTGTACTGCAGTACTATTTCATTGAGGATTTGAGATTTGATGGTACCAAGAAAAGTGACTCTATAGTGAGTTAATATTTTTGGAAATTACATGGTTGAAGAAATGATAAACCTTAATATGGTCCTAATATTGAGTTACTAATTTTTCAATAAGATATGGTTGATTTGGGTAAATTATATTGGATATTCTTGAATGCCTTGAAACTGATTAAAGATTTGTATATCCCATCATTTTTGGAGTTTATAACATTTTTGGATGGATTATGTATATCCAGTATTCTATAAGGAATAAGGGAGCATGAATGTAATAAATAAGGTTTTATGGTAATTCAGGATGTTTCAGTGTTTTAAAATAATACATGATGAAGGTATGCACATTCTATTACGAAGTAAAAAGGATCTACATTATGTTTACCATTCGTATAAATTTTGGACTGAGAGTTTACATAAGTATTTTGGATATTCCTAATGATTTGAAGGGATAATGTTTGAAAGGTTATTTTTTGATTTTTATAGAAGGACAACATGCAGACCGTGAGACAACACGTCCTTTCGGACAACGCTGTGGGAATCGAACCCACAACCATAGTGAAACTGGGATTTATCACCTACCACTAGACTACGTGATGTTCCTGGATGGAAAAATGTAGTTTCTTTTCATAAAGGGTCTGATATTTGAATTATAAATTCATTATATTTGGAACCCTATATGATTATGATAAATATAGTATTTTTGAGTTGTATTATGTTTTGGGGTGAAAGATGAGTTTGTGGCAGAAATTTATTAGTGGATAAGACTCTAGTTATAAATTCAGTATATCTCTTTATGATCTTATCCAATCTCAAAAAAAATTCCTCAACATTAAGAAAAGGAACTTAAAACAAAAATGATGTCCTAGATGGTACCTTAGATCATCACAATTTTATGGCTTTGAGATTCTTGGCATTTTCATAGCCATGTTCTCTACCAATCTCCATCAGATATTGAGGCTTATATTTCTCTTCCATATCCATATTTTTCTACATGGAACCCTAGTATGTGTTATTTTTAGTAACCATCATACTTACCACTCTTTATTTTAAATAGAGGCCTCATTAATTCATTTTTCGATGTGGGATTTCAACTAAGATATTTTTAAACGTCAACCCCAAGTTTCCAATTCCAAGAATAAATTTCAAGGATGAAATTTATTGAAGGAGGGTAGTATTTAACACCCCATGATTCCACATTACGCTTCTCTTTGAATAATATAGTAGAGTGTGTTGTACGCAACTTCGAGATTCTAACACGCCGCGACCAATCAAATTGGCCGTTATGAATAGTAATACCCACTTTTTGAACTTTTATACATTTTATCATTCAAAATGGAATTCATTTTTGGATTCGTAATACTGAAATTATCCTAATATGAAATTTTGGTACTTTTTGGATAAATTTATATTTTCTTGAATAGTGAAAATTACTAAATTTTAATTATAATCATATTTTTTAAACAAAATAATTAATAATGATAAATTATGATTTTGAGTGGTTTTAAAGAATATTTAGAATATATATTTACCACTTAATACAACTTTGGTCATTGGAAATAATTTCACAATTAAACCTGACATAAACAAGTATCAATCTTTTTATAGTTATTATATCTTCAAAACACGCTTTTTGTTTTGACAGTGGGAATTAATTTTAAATTAATTTTGTCCACTTATGTGTTTCGAATATGGAAAAATGGATTAAATATTTTGAATCAGAATGTACAAATTTTGTAAATAGGTAACTTTTATTTTTAGACATTTTGAATAATTACTTCAGTAAATATTTCATTTACCATGGTTAAAGGGTAAATCTGGTAAATAAGGGTTAAAAAATAGTATTACAATAATAAATAATTACCCTAAAATGAGTACTACTCTTATTGGTAGATAAATGTCCTACCATGGGCTTCTTTTGGTCGATTTTGGGACCCCATGGAGCCACATGTTGGTGATAAGGACACTTTATATTATTTAATTTAAAATAAATACAAAAATGACATAATCATATATCTTTTAGAAAAATAATTTTTAAATAGGGTTATATATGTTGGATTTTAGATTATAAATATTAATTAGAAACCTAAAACGATTTCCTACATAATGGTATTTTATTTATAATTTTTAGACATTGAAAAAGTAAAAAAATATATGACACCATAATGATGCAGTATTTTCTTTCTTAATGAAAGAATCAAATAATTGATATTATAAATGTTAAAATAAATATAATTTGAAAATTGTGATGACATAAACGAATATTATTGGATAATATGACATTTTTGGATTTATTAAATGAATTTGTTTCGAATTAATATAGTTTTTATGACTTAAAAAATCATTTTTTGAGTAGTGTCAAAATTGACATAAATGAGTTTTTTAAAAGAAATATTATATTATTAATTTATTTTCTATTTCTAAAAATATAAGGTTCAGCAAAAGGAATTATATCATTATTTTTTTATCATTAATTGACCACTTTGGGGTCGCTTGGAGGTATATGTTATGTTTAATAACTATATAATATAACAACACAAAGTGACATGGTAAGTGTCGAACTAATAAACTATGTGTTAAAACTAAAAGATAAGGTTAATATAATGACACAAAACTGTATAAATTCTATTAGATGAGTGGTTTTCGACCCATACCCACCATAAACATTAAATAATACTCATTGATGCCAATATAAACTGAATATGAATTTATTATAAAATAGTATTTCTAGATTTTCCTAAAGAGCCCATCCTCCCCCTTATAAAAGGACACCAATTATAACCAATTCCTCAAACCTCTCAAGCCTTTTGGATCATCCAAAATCTGCCCAATTAAGATACATAAATCCCTATACTACTCTTATATGCCATACGTTAGGCATAAGGCACTTCAAGAGTCATTGTTGGTTCAAACCAAAGGGAGTTATCCAAATCAAAGGTAACGATTTCTCTTAGCTTGTTTTCTTTTATATTACTTATCTAACCACTAAACTCTTCTTATTATTTTCTTTTGTAACAAAAATAGTATCCTAAATATACTAGGATATTGTTATTAGAATTATTATAACTACACTTACATACACATCCATCTAATGGGTAAAGAACATAATGTTTCTGTGGATGGAAACCAAACGCCTCACGAAGGGATGATTGTTCAATTATCTCTTACCACCTCTCATAGTGGCCATTATGATGGCACTATAATTAAATATGATATTTATGATATTTATTTCATATATATTCTTCTGTAATTCCATTTTATATCATACCGTTATTTGTTTCATGTTGTATATATATACGATAATTTTATTTGAGGAAGTGTGGACTACCGCCCCCTCAAAGTGATATGGCATGTTCATACCATACATGGAATGTATAAAGGATGGTGTTAATGAACATAAGTAACACATATAAGATATTATATTGTAATGGAATAATGATATACCTATTTATCATTTGGTTTTTATTCCTTTTAAAAAGAATAATGAAATGGAAGTAGTGTTCTTGCGTACCTACAGATTACCGTCTCCCCGAACGCGATGAGATTCACTTCCCCATCATATCCATTATAGAATAATTATTATTTTATGATTAAAAGTAATTATTAATGACTTTATATCAGTATGGATATGAATAAGATACAACCAATCCATAACAAACACGGCTTACATAACGAAGCATATAAAGGAAAACGAATCAGTTAACACCCGAAACGACGATAATACTAAAATATTATTAACAAAGCAATATTAAAAGATCATATATGATATCATATTTATGTATATGATTTTTTTTGTAATTTAATAACAATGATTTAACTATTATACATGATGTTAACCTACCCTCGACTGAGGAAAAGTACAAGGTAAGGGGTTTTCATCTCACTCTTTATTCCCGTGAGATTCATACCATATTGCCACTATTACCATTTGTGTGGTGTATGTACTACCCTTTATTGTATTCTTTCTATAATAGACTTTAATTTATATTTATATAAATAATAATTATATAATACCTCTTTCATGGGTTGTATGTTTTGTAAGATACCAAATTGGTAGGGGTTTATTTCAGAATCTCTTCATTATCCGAGGTTGTTTATACGTAATTATCTACTGGGACCTCATTATCATCCACATCCATGTTTCATAAAAATGTATTTCAAAACATTCTTACTATTTTAAAGAATATGGGTTAATATAATATATATCTTTTTTTATCTTTTTTAAAGATGTTTATAAAGGAATATTTCCATCGTATTTCAAACAAGGTCATTTTTATCCTTTTCGACAGAACTAAGGTAAGAATGGCTTTTTTTATCTTATATGGCGGTGCAGCTATTTTACGCTATTATAAAATCATTGACACTTAACTTACAAGATTATAAGAATATTTTGAAAGTAAATTTTTTATTTTATAATTACGTGGCTTTTAAATGATTTCAAAATATATATTTTATGAATTTTGGAAATGTACTCTTTATCAAGATCTGAATTTTAAATGTTTTAAAGATTTATCTTTTTAAATATTTTTAATTAATGTCTATGTTTTCAAAATTATTTTAAGGATTTATTTATATGGACATGAATGTTTTGAAATTATATTTTATTTCAAAAGTTTCAAGGTGGTATGAGACCCTTTGATTCAAAAATCTCTTTTAAATTACTTCTTTAATAAATGTGTGACATTTAAATGATTTAAAAAAAAGAGATATTTCTCTCAAATAGTTTTGATTTCATCTTTGTCATCATCCTTTGATGGATTTTACGTTTATTTGAAGTTGATATATTATGATACAAAACATCCTTATTATATAGAAGGTTTTGGGTTATGTTTGACTGTGGATGTGTTATTTTTATACCATTCATGGTTTATACAGAAAGTATTGACATTTCGTATGATAGTTTTAATACGAATGATTTTGTTATCTTTAAACCTATTCATATGAGGAATACATTGGACATAGTAAGTGACGGGTGGAGCCTGCTATAGCTCCTCGACACATTAGTAGGTCGCATGAGACAAACTAGTGTCTTGGCACTGGGCCTTGACAAAATCTTATTGGTAGTCTTGGCACGAGGCCTTGGCTATGTGGTTATGATAGTATGTCATTATGTATTCCATCATTATAAAAGTGGTTATTGATATTTCATGTGATTATTAGACAAGTATAATATCCATGTGAATAAGTAAATGGCATTATTTCATTTTATTTCTTCCATATTTTGCTGAAGTCAAGTTTAAAAGGATTTTTAGTTATACATTGCCTTAAATGTTTATGCTTATTATGAATGTTTCCTCTTTATTGTTATCCTTACTGAGCATCTGATCTCACCCCTTACTATGTTTTATTTTTCCCAGGATGTGAAGAAGTAATTTATGAATGACCTGCTGGGATAGGATAAGTGTGGACTATAGAGAGTATGTCTTTGAAGTTTTCATTTTATGATGTAATGTAAACTTTATTAATGTATCTATTGTTTCCAAGACTGCTAAACTAATCGGTAATTCATGATTTGATTCCTTTTAATAATTCCAATGTATTAAAATAATGTACCGACTCTGGGTAACCGGGGCCGGGGCGTGACAGGTGGCCCGCGTGGCCTGGCTGGTGGGCCACGTGGCCAGGCTGGCCAGCAGCTCGCTGCGCCCTACTGGGCCCACCCTAGCTTAGTGGGGGGGGGGGGGGGCTGTGATCCATGTATCTTGAACAGAACCGACACTAGGTTCCGGTTCGGTAACCCACGGGACCCGGGATGGCCCCACCTTGTCTGTTTGGTCGAGTAGCCAGCATGCCGCTGTTACTCCTCCGCCAGAGCCAGGGGACGCAACTTCTTCCTCGCACGTGGCACAACGATGCCACACCTTTCTGGCATCCTGACAGCCATCCCAGTGTATCGCAGTGGCCTCCTCCATTGACCAACGTGACAGAGCCACACCCTTCTGGTGACCTGACGACCCTACTCCACTGGTTTCCTTCGCGTCCGGCCCAACGACAGTCGTCGTTGCTCCGCTCTCCTCCAGCGGTGTCGTTTTGCTGCAGCCGTTGTCCAAGAGAAAAGGAAAATGTCGGCGGGGTCGAGCCGTGCTTGTGAGGCCCGAACCCTTCCTGTTATGGTGATAAGAATTGGAAAAAAACAAACCATGATTTTTATGTTTATGGATGGAGACAATTCCAGATGTAAAAATCCCTACCTCAAGATAGTCGCTTATTGACGATGTCCCAGATAGGCCGACATCGTTTCGTTGTATCCAATAAGAAGACGAAGAAGTCGGGGACAACGTTTTCGGCCTTCTTCAAGGATCAGGCTTACCCTTCTTGTCCTTGTTGAATATCATTCTTTATTGGTGGAAGATGCATTCTTAATTGGGAGAATTTGTTCCTCCAAGCTCTTTCAAACCCTCTCCCAAAGATCCACCCAAATGAAAATTCCACAAAAATAATGGGGTCAGATTATGCATTATTTATTTGTTGGCCAAAATATTCAAAAGATTTAAAATTAATTGAATTAATTCTTTGAGTGGATTTGAGTTATAATATTGGAAGATCAAGGTTTCTCCCCACTTATGGGGAGTTTCAAGGAGGTTTAATGCTTGGGTGTTCCCCACCAATTTAATTGATAAAAGGTGTTTAGACCTCAGGTGGACCCCACCAATATAACCTCTCAAGAGAGGTTATGGTGCGGTGTACCCCCACCTCTAACCGCCTCTTGGATGTTTTAAACACCAATTAAAAATAATCTAACCACTTTATTTTTATTTAATTTTATTATAAAACCCAAAATCTAACTTCCATTCTCGACCAACTGTCGTCGAAGTGGAAGTATTCATAAAAAAATACTGGCACTTCGAGTTCAACGGTACCAACAGATTTCAATTCCGAGAATCGGTACAAAAGTTAAAAAATTTCTCTTGCACTTTTACTTAAAGTACACGAAAAAAATTACTAATTTATTCTGGGCACACTGGGCAACGGAATCAAGCGCCGAAAATTATTATGGACTCGTAAAAAATCCCATGTATTTAAAATGAATATTCCACGGAAATTCTGGGTCATTAAATACCTTTAATAGAACCACTATATAAAATATGCTACAATTATTGATCTAACTACTAAAGAGATGATTAATTATGAGGTCTCTTTCTAGAAAATACACTTGTAGGTTGTGTTAAATTCTCTACTTTTTAATTTTTTAATCCCTGCCTAATAAAAATTATAAGTCACCTAAAAGCATGGATATATATAATTTGACAACCTTTATCCATGATCTTTATTAAGATAATACCATATAATAGTTATTTAATATTTGTACGGTTCATTTTATGATCATTTGTGAAAACTGATTATAAGTTGTTCCACCCAAGTTGAAGATGGTTCAATACATTGAGAGGCTGAATATTTAGATGTCTAAGTTACATGAATAATTTCACATATATTATCAAATAACAACTACTTCATAACTTCTCATTAGTTATTGTGAATTTTTATATGAAGAACAAGGAGAAGTACCCTCTAGATAACCATAAACTCATTTAATATATATATATAAGGATATAAATCATTAAAATAATTCAATTATGATCTTGAATAACTGGAAGTAATGGTGAAAAACCCTAGTACTAACACCATTTCTAGGAGATTTTTCACAACACTGATCCACGAGGAGGAAGATCAGTGGATCAGAATGGGAACAATATATCTCTTATTTATCATGTACCTATAAGGGAAATTATAAGAAGAAAACCTCCAATTATATGAAGTAATTATAAGATACATGGGAATTATTTATCAAGTGAAATAAATCTATTTCTATAAATATGTTACTAGATATAGCTTATGGTTCTCAAATTTACATCCAATTTCTATAACCAAGTTGATTTTGAAGAGTTTCATATGTTGAAGAGGATATATGAGTTGATAAAATATATTCACCCACTAATTTATCTATTTGAGACAACCATACCTGATTAATGAGTTGACTGATCATGGATAACAATGAATTTTATTATGTTACATATATTATAAAAATTGAAATTTTAGTACCCAATTGCAATCTAGATGGTGTTATTTTTAAAATTGCAAATAAAATATTCTTATTATAGAAATATATCATATTTTTTGGTGTGGTTCATGTATGTATTGATCCTTATGTGTTATATTACACTAAAAAATAATAAAAATAGATAATTAATTGGTTTCACATGGCTAACATTACACCCAACAATGAGGATTTCATCTTGGATATGTAGATGAATAATTCATAAAAAATAATACAATAAAGAGTATTTGGATTCTAATTACCTAAAACCACTTAATGTTGTTATTATTTTTTAAAATTGAAAATGAATAGTAATAAATTTTGTGGAAGGGGTTTAATGGTAATACAGGTTTTCGAGTTGCTTCATTCTGATGGGTGACAAAAATTCCAATCAAAACAAGCAATTGATATTTATAAATTATCAATTTTACTATTGACATTAGTATATTTGGATATTTCTACATAATGAGGTATAATTGGGATTCATTTAGATAAATCAATGAATTAAAGACTGAAGTTGATAACCATCATGTTAAAAAGATAATTAATATTCAATCAAAATATATCAATATATTTATTTTATAATAGTTCATATATTATTTATGGGAAATTTAGATTCTATCCTAAATCACTCAACATTATATACTACAATTGAATAACCTAAATTAACGTGATAATATGATCATTTTAGACCTAGTTGGATTGATAATATTACATGAATTTTTTATATTATCTTTTAGGGATATGAATAATTGACAATACTGTACACACTGAATCAATTTCAAAAATACCTATAAATGGTATTGAATATAAACATTTGTGAATATGGAAATCTATGTTGTCAAAAATATATGATTTGTGATGATAAATCCTTACTAATGCCAATTTAGGTAACAAACATGCACCTCATGACAAAAAATGTGTATGTTAATATGATACCCTAAGAAAGAAAGGTTTATTACATATATGAAGGTTCATATGAATAAGTTATTATTTCATGAAAATCCCTTTAAAACCCCAATATTTTAAATTATATTTTCCTTTGATACCAACTATGTTCACTAGATCTCATTAAATAGTACATGTTGAAAAATATGAATCATGGAACATTATCTTTGTTTTAGTACGTGACATTAAATTTCCATGTAAAAATAATGGATAACAAATAATTATAAATTCTCAGAAATAAAAAATTATTGAAACTATTAATATAAATTAATTGATAAAACTCAATTATTGTACGTAAATAACTTAGACCAATTTTTTTTAAACGATAACCCTTATAAAAATTAGAAATTTTATTGATTTTGTTTAAAAAATTAAATAATTTATGGATAATATATTAGTATTATATGAATAGTATATTAACACCTATTTATTAAGTATCTTATAGGAATTTAGAATAAGAATATTTAATTAATTAAATGTTTTTATTCATATTATAAACATTTTTTAATATATTCAATGTTACGATAAAATAGCTAAATTCCTATATTATTTATTTTAATTTTTAAAAAAATACATTCATATTTGTATTTATCATATCAAAAATAGCTTAATATTCATATTTATTATTTTTTAAGAATAATTTATTTTTAATGAATAATTAAAAATAATGATTTCATAAAAACAATATCATTCTTGACTATATTCATAAATAATTTTATATTAAAAACATATAAAACATGATTTCATGAGACAAAATATTTAATAAGTAAATCTAATAATTTTAAAATTTCAAATTATAAATCATATAATTTAAATTTTAGAGAGATGAGTAACATTTTTCCAAAAAAAAATTACTTTTGTTTATTTATTTAATAAATATTATATTGGTAAAATTCACTTATGGATTTTATTTCAATACAGAAAAATTTTAATTATTTCATTAAAAAGAAATTTATGTCAACAAAGTTAATGAAATTGTTAAATATATACATTACATAAATATTTAGAATAAAAATAATCATTTTACTAACAAGGTATTATTTGAGTTACATTATTTAATGTCAAAATTTGTTTTTCCATACACATAAAAATTTTATTTGAAAACATGGATGTTAAATTTTTTTATCACTATTCACATGTTATAAAATAATCCCAATATTATTAAAATATATTAAATGTATATTAATTATGTTAAAATTAGTTACTTCGGTGAAAACTAAGAAAAGGTAAATTTGATAAATCTATGAGTAAAAGTATTAATTTTTTTAAAATGTTTGGAAAAATTTATTTTTGATATTTATAGACCATACCCAGTTCCCAAATATATTATTTCATATTATTAGATCCATTTGGACTTTGAACATTTACATTGCCATATATATTTACAAAAACATTATTTTCTCTACATAATAAGTGAATTCATCCACCCCTTCATTGACACACTAAAAATTTGAATTAATATTGAATCTATATAAATTTAACATATAAAAGATAAATATAGCACTTTAATATACCAATGCTGAAAAACATTTATTATTAGTCCCCCATTTAAAAGAAGTACTTCCTGAAAATCAACAAATTCTTAAAATATGTAACATTCTACCACTATGTTTTTATTCAATATATTTATTCATTAGACCATAATAAACCATTAAAAATTATTAAATTATTTTTTAATTTATAAGGATATATATTTTTTGTTTATTAAATAAATATTACTCAATTTTTTAAAATTACCCTACAAAAAATTACAATGTTTTCCATTCTTACATGTGGACCACAATATACATGATGAAATTTGTTTCATTTTCCATTATATCCTTACTTGGGTGGTTCAAAAAAACATATAATTATTAAATATGTTTTTTATATCATTTTATATACCCAAAAAACCACTCCTTTCCTTCCTCACCTTCCATAGAAAATGGAATAGCCTTTTCTGTGTACATGCAGACTACCACCTTCAATGATTAATGTTATATTATTTTCATCATCTCATGCTATGGATTATTATAATTTTTTTAAAATATATTATATCCATAACATAAGATAGTATTTCTATTTTTTTATTAATATTTACTTGTATTTAATAGAACATTTCTCATTCGCTAACAATTATTGGGACAAGGTATTAATAAATAATCATTAGTGTGTCATAACAAATAATTTCTCAAAATGAACACAAAGTTTTAAAATAATAATGAAACATGAAATATAAATCCTTTAATAGTATTTTAATTATTAAAAAATATGAGAAAATAGTGGTTCTCATCATTATTACAAAACATGAATGAAACAATCAAAATTAAAACATCTAATGTTGAAAATATGTGATAAATAAATAATAGACTTATAATATATAATTATAGAACCAGAGTAATTATGCGTTCTAGATAATAATAAGGTTATTATATGATAAATTAAAATAGTGATTCTAAATATAGTGGAGGTTAATGTACATTAACAAATGCAGATAATTATGTTATGGGTTGCTTGTCTCAAAATTCTATTATTTGAAACATATTTTATATTATACAACTACATTATTTTATTTAGATTATACAAATATTATTTAAAACAATATATAATAATTTTATATTTATTCCTATTACTTATTATTTTATTTCATCATATTCTCTACTTTATGAGATTTTTATTTGAATGTTGCAAAACAGGTAAGTGTGTTTAGTCTCAAACGTTTTTCATTAAAACAATTTTGTTGGCAAAAGTAATTTCAATTAAATTATGTATATACCTCTCATTATAGATGGAATATTATTTATTTTATATTATTTATGTTTCATGATGTCCAAATTAAATCCCTCTATTTTAGGGGGTTTGTTGTAAAAATGATCATTTTCATTAATGGATATTGAAAACTCAAATTATTATTGCATGAGTAACTATATTTATTCATGAACATATTCCTTCCAATATTGGGTTATTCTACAATAAAATCAATATTATAATATATTTCATATTCAATTCTATAGGAAATTAAATTTTTAATTCAATTCTCATTCAATGGTGAATTTATTTCTCAAAAAATAATAAAAGTGTTATGATTAATTCTCATCTATACTAGGTAATATCATTGAATTCCATATAAATTTTTTATATTCTCACCAATTTTATTCTATATATTCCAAAAATCAATAATGTAGTATCTATTTATATAATCCAAAATAATTTTTCCTCTATAAAAAAGTAGTTTTATTTGAATATTTATTATGTGCCCATTAAATATATTTGTTTCAATATTTTAAAATTATTATCATTTTATGTTACATTATTTTATATTTCAGTCCAAATTTCCATGAGAGAGGTTTTATAAATTTCTCATGGATACATTAGTGAATATTTATTTTAAAATAAAATTATTTCTATTATTTTTACTTCACTTTATCAAACAATTCATATGAATAGAACCCACAACTTCTAATTGTTTTGTAAGTGTTAAATTGATTTTATAAAATAAAATTTAACATTTCACTTTTATTTTATAAATTATGTTATTAGTTTTTTACCTCAATTTTTGTTATGTTTCATAGATTTGCTTATAAATACTCGTATAATATTTTATATTAAAGGATTAATATCTGAAAATCAAAAAAAATAATTCATTCTATCAACTAATGTTATACTGCTTTTAGTATTATTCTTAAGAAGGTATTTTTTTTCTGATGCTTTCATAGGGTTGTGCACATCCGTCTATAGAGGACACGTAGTTGTTTCCCCGCATTACCTATTTCCAAAGGTAGGCAACATACATTCCATATTGAGGGATGTTTTCTCTGTGATCGAAACATGATGATGGGTTGTCGGTACTTCCTTCCATGGATTCCTCGTCGTTACTTGTCACACAGTCCAGGACTCTCTCATAGATTTAAGACATTAATCATGAAATTCTACCTCGAACCATATCTTCATGGACACTAGCTAATTACACTTCTTATGTTAGGACATTCCAAAGGGTCTAATCCGTGCTGTAATATTCGGTCAGGGGAGTAGTCACATTGGACATCAACGGCATGTGTGGACGCCAGAACACTGGAACGTCTGGGTTTTTCCCATTATTATAGGGATTCTCTAGGGTGTGGAATCTTAAGTAATCCTGCATCAAATGTGAGGAATTATATACCATAATCATATCTCTGAGGTTTCCCTCAGCTTCCCGTGTTTAACACAGGGCATGCCACATGTTTAACATCCAGCAGAGACAGATTGGGCTAATCAGAACACTGACTAGAGTTGATCAGATAGGTGTATCCCCTTGGGGTTATACTGATGTCTGTGCTAATGCATGGTTAGTTACCTAGTTACTACTAGGATCAACAAAGAGTTGAATTTACATAATTTCACCAGAATGTGGGGGCCCGTGTTAGAATCAAGAATGATGATGCGTGGTTAAGTGGACTGGATAAAAAATGTGATGGAGTTGATTCAGGGTGACAATGATGGTGGGATCGAGCCTCGAAGAGACTTTCTACGTATCCTCGTGGAATGGAATCAATGTCAGCGTATTTGGTGAACATAGTTCATCTTGTCAACAGCTTGATGCTGGTTGGGGTTTCAATGGTTTACCGCTAAAAGGGGAGATGATGGATTATGGTTGAATAGAGTTGAACCTCAGGGTGGATTCCAACATAGCTTGTCTAAGAGACAAATCAATTTGATGTAGATCGGGATTGTGTGGGTGAACCGACGTGAAGGAGGTCGGAAAGACCAGGTGTTGCGCTTGAACCTCAGGGAGGCTTCCTACGTACCGTGCCTTGGAATCGATCAGAGTCCACGTAGTTTATGGGGTAGGAGTCAGTGAACCGACGAGAATGAGGACCTGGGGTCCAAGTCAATGGTCTTGAACATCACGGAGGCTTCTAATGTACCTTTCCTTGGAAAAGATCAATGTCCTCATAGTTCAGAATAGTGGATGAAGTTTAACATCATGCAGGATGAAAAGGGGGAATGTAGTATAATGTAATGTGGGACGAAGGTGGTCTGACGTGAAGGGGGTCATAACTAATTAATGTAGGGATTGAACCTTAGAGAGGCTTCCTACATAGATTGAATTGGAAAATATCAATGTCCACATAGTTCAGAATGTTGTGGGAACCAACATGAAGGGGGTTGAATCCAATAGGTGGTGTGGGGATTACGCTATAGGTTGCCTGAGGTGTTTGTGAACCATTGTCAAAATGGTCTGGAAAACCTGTGGATTGTGGGCTTGGACCTTAAGAAGGCTTATTATGTACATTGCCTTAAAAAGATCAAAGATCATGTAGTTCATGTTTTGTGGGGATTACACTCTGGGCTACCCAGAGAAGATTTCGTGGTCGATGCTTTCTCTATCCCCATGAGAGTAACGCTCGGTGTTTGAAACAATATACATTAATCACCTGACAATAATGTCATGAAAGGTGCATCCGTGGGAAATGGAGTAGGGCATACACTCTAGGCTACCCGAGTTGTTGGTGAACCGACGTGAAGATGGTCGGGACGACAATTGGATAGAGGGATTGGACCTCAGGGAGGCTTCTTACGTACCTTTACTTGGAAATGATCAAAGACGACGTAGTTCTGGTGGTGTGGGGATAACACTCTAGGCTGCCTAGAGAGGATGTCATGGTCGATGCTCTCTCTAAACCCACGCGAGTCATGCTCGGTGTGAGAAACAAGAGAATGCAATGACCTGATGATCACATCTTGAAAGGTGTGTATGTTGGAAATAGTGTGTGGTTTACAAGTAGTTAGCAGCCAAAGGTGTTGGTGAACCGACGTGAAGATAGTCGGGACGACCGGTGGATTGTGGTGTTGTACCACTTGGAGGATTCCTATGTAACATTCCATGGGAAGGATCAAAGACCACATATTTCAGGTGGTGTGGGGCTTACACTCTTTTTATCCTAGAGAGGATTTTAGGGTCGATGTTTTCTCTATGCCTACATGAGTAATTCTTAGTGTGTGAAACAAGAGACAGTGAAGACCTGATAATTACATCGCGAAAGGTGCATACATGGGAAATGGAGTGAGGCATACACGTAGTTAGCTGCCCAAATAAGAAACATGGGATTACATGTGGTTAGAAGCACAATGATGAAATAGGGGCCTACACGTGGTTAGCAACCCATGGAGATGATGATTGGGACTTACTCTTGTGTGGATGCCCTGGTGACAAAGCCCAGTGGGAGAGGTATTCGTCACAGTAGAGAGGAGGAGCACCGTTCCCCATCACTCCCTTTGCTGGCCCTGGGAACTATAAAAGAAAGGATGAGCAAAGGTGATACCTCTTGCATGAAAGGCTTGGGGATTACAACAAGGTAGTTGCCCTTCCCCGCAGATAGGTGTCGCCTCAGCAAAGAGGATCTCATTCAATGTGAGGAAGATTTCACTCCTGTTGAGATGAGAAGACGTGCAGAATGTCCAATGTGGGGGACCCAGTATACGATGCATGGGTTGAGGTCATAGTTTAATGTCATGTGCTGGGGACGATGGTGCTTGGAAGTTTAACGTCCTATAGCTTAGATGAGGTAGGGCTCATTCCACCCCCCTAGGACTTACATAACCAGTACCCTCTGCACCTTGCTGAACAGAAGGGACATGCAACGCCGTGACTGAGGGGTGTCGTGAGGTGATCTCATTGGGGGTCCACATTAGCGTGGTTGTGCGAGGAAGCAATAGTCGTTGCCATGCCTATGAGAAGAATAATGAGGCAAAGCAATGCAATGGGTGGTATCATTCAAGGGACATTGAAATTTAATCGTGCAATCCTGGAGGGTCTCATGAGAAATGAAATTGAAACGAAAAGAAGTTCATAGGTAGGAGGATTAAGAATATCGGGTGCTCCACGTAGTGGGGGGTACTTGCAAAGGTATGTGCTTCATGAAGTTGAGTGGCATAGCCTAAGCATAAAGAACATGTGATTGTGGAAGGTGCTTCTTAAAGTGGATTGGAATTCTCTGAGCAATGCCTCACGAAGCAAGGGTGCCTCACGAATCCTAGGGTTGTGAACCAAGGTTCATAGTGAGGCATAGTGGCCTTGACATATCATACAAGCCACATGTGCGTGAGGGGATTGTCGAGGAGCATAAATGCTCTATGATGAAATGGGTCCCATTGGGGATCCCCATCCTCCGCAAGAACACCATAGGCTCTGTGAAAGGCATCCCTCTCTAAAGAGTGGAGGAATTAATGCAAGTGGGATGCATTTCGCGATGAAAAAATACCTTATGTATCTCATGGATTATAGAGCTGGGAGTTCTTCGTGATTCAGGAGCTAAAAAGTGGAATGGTCGGACGATCTATCCTTTGGGATCGAGGGGAGACCTGTATTTATTGGCAAGGGTTTCTGTGAACAAGAACTCTCTATGCGCGAAGACGATGCTTCATCTACGGAAGGTTCATGAATGTCAAAGTGGCTCATGGAGCATCCCACCTACTTTCTCCGTGGTGGGATCGCGACCGAAAAATTGGCTCGCAGATCCACTCACCTCTTTGATCTAAGGCGGTCTTGAGGCCATGGGAGCTCTGCGAACCGGTTTCACAAGGTTTTCCTAGAGGCTTCGGTATGTTCCTCTCTATCCCAATTTTTTGAGACAACATATCCTCCCCTCAGAAAAGGATCCGAGGGGAAATGAAGGGTCAAATTCTAAAGGTTAATCACCATGATCCCTCGACCATTCTTGATGCTCTCTTGCGAAAAGGACTCGCGAGGCGGATAGGCGACTCGTAGGCCGAGCCTTCCGCGAAGCACAACATGATATGGATGCACCATGATGCTTCGAGGGTCGTCGCCTATAAATATGAGAGTTGACATATCTTTTGTGATTTTATTTCACAGAGAATTTTTCTTTTAGAACTTTCGATTCGTGATGCTCCCCCATGCTCTGTGATTTCTCTCCGCGAATTGGGTCTTCTGCATCATGGCGCATAGCGATTCATTGACTTCGCAATATTACTTTGTGATCATGCAGGTGAAGGCCGGGCAGGGTTCCCCAAACCGTCTTCTCGAACGCGCTCCATGATCGCACTCCACAAACTAGTTTCGCGAAGCAAACCCAAAAATCACCGATACTCAAAACTAACTAGCTCGACAAGAGGCATCTAGGGGGTCCTTCTGGATTCTGCCAGAAGGGAGGATATGGGGATGAACATGGTCCTATGGGAGTTATTACGGAGCCATTATGACCATGGTTTATTAGTGGATCTGCTATTGGAGATCTAGAGGAACTTCATGCGATGTAAGAGGTTGCCTCTGTACGGCTTCTGGCTGATGGATGATGTCTTCATTTGTCATGAAAGTAGGGATGAGCAAGCTTACTAGTTTAGGAGTATGTTGTTCCAGTGCTAGGGGTTTAGGGAAGCTGACGTCTATGCCCCGGAAGACATCACACCTTCATCGTTGAATGCCTATATAAACACCTGAATAATGTGGATGAGAAGTCATTGCATCTAGATACATCTCCCCATTGGACGAGATGATATTGAAGGAAGCATTGAGGAATCCGAGGAAGCAGTGGTCTGTGGAGTGGGACCTGCGCTAGGGCAGCAACTTCTCAGATGATTGGGCTTGGGGCTACTAGGTTGGTGTTTCATGTGAGGAGTTTGAGGCAGAGATAAAGAAAAATGGGATTGTATGAGGTGGCTTCGGCCTCCCAATTCCAGTTTTATAAATTGAAACAGCTGAATCTAGAGTTGTTGATCATATGGTAGTCAAGGACCAATACCTTCCACTTACACCACTGGGAGGTTGGGATCAGCTTGTGGGATGTCCACCAGATCTTGGGGGGTCCTGATACTGGGTGCTATAAATGATTAATTCCTACCCGTTATGGGTGTGCGGGAGGATCCAGAGTAGATTCCACCTCTGGAGATGTGGTTGATGATGCTGGTGGCCAGGGAGGATATAGAAGCCGTAAGGGATGCCCATTTTATGCGGTGGTTCAAGCAGTTTCTGAACATCCAAAAGGCAGGCAGTTTCCAATGAGGCCTCGGACTTGCCTGAATGGAGATCAATTGGTCAAGGGGCACTCTTACTGGTGACTCTTGGAGGAAAGCCAGTGGACAACCTTGGGGTTTAGTGTCAGCACTGAGCAGCAGACGATAGCCAGGTTGGCAGCGTTCATCGCGGTTCTTATCTGTGGTTGGATCTTTCCGATGAGGGATACAATCAGGGGAATGTGACCAATCACATTCATCATGGTGTCCACGTTGGTGACCAGAGGGCGATTCAATCTAAGGATCCTTATGCTGGCAAAATTGTATATGATGTTATGGAATATCAGCAAGGGGAAGAGTCCACAGAGGATATGTTTGCAATTCCACCTCTTGTATGGGAGGATAGAGGCACAAATCAATGGGTTTTATGAATACCCAAACCCCATCTCTCCTCCGGTGTCAAAATTCCACCCATCCATCCTGAACATTGTCAGAAGCTTTCCTGCCATGTTGACCACACCGTCAGTAATGAACCTTGTCTGGAAGGTGGAGTAGTTCAACTTTCAATAGTTTTTGTTGCCGATGGGGGTATTCACTAGTGATGGCCATGGAAAGGAATATTTAAAGGCATATCTCCTCGTCTATATAAGTGGAGTCTTAGTGGATAGGGTGGACCGCAAGCCTCTATGCTAGTCATACACCCCACACTGATCTGTACGGAAATTCTGATGTATGCAATGTTTGACCCCACAAGTCTATTTTGGGGTGCCTGTCAAGGAACACACATTCGTGATGAGGAAGATGTGTCTCATGTTCATGTGGGAGGATGGGAAAATGTAGAACGGGATGTATCTGCACACAGTAGTCCTATGGTTATTGAAGGAGTAAACCATATTTTTATAGGTGGATTATCTGGGTGGGATGCTAAAGAAGCCAACCATTCAGGTCGGTGATGGTGAGCTTTCCCATCACTGTGTTCGGGGATGAAAGGAAGCAAGGGAATTATATGGTGTCGGGGCTTCCAGGGTGATGATACTCACACCAGTAGAGGGAGAGGTGTCTGTAGCAGATCCAACTGCAGCTGTGGACCCGACGTTTCCAGAAGAACAGAGCCATCCATAGTAGAAGGCACTAAGAGGTTTCCGCCGAATATCTACTCAGGATCCGAGGAAGTGACTTTTCCATAGAAACATGTCAGGTAATTCCATCTTCTCAGAGGCTTGGGACATCCTAATCATCAATAGGTAATTACTCAGACCATCCATGATGTGGAAACACCTGAACTATCTCAGAATGGATTTTCTGTAGATAGACCCTATCAGGGCCGGCATTGCAGTGTCTCAAGCTAAGGGGGAACAATATTTGGCTAAGATGGAGGAGTTCGTGCATTCCTAGGGTGCTCCCCATCCAATACCAGATCACATCATGGTGTTTCTAGACCGTACGGTCCCACCGCAGTGGTCGACTGCTAATTTAAAGGAACGATTCCCTCTATCGTAAAAGTCAAAAGAATCCTCCTAGGGGGAAGAGACCTAGAGAGGAATCACATTGGAGGAGGGTGAATATGGGAATCAAGACTCAGACCTTGAAAATATTTCTGAGGCCATTGAGGTAAAACTATGAAATCCCTTCTCCAAGTCCTGTATTGAGGTCTTTCTGGACTCGTTGCTAACATTTGAACTATGCAGAAGGGTCCCATACACAGAATTTGTTCTCGTCCCTCGGTGGATGCAAATGTGGGGACTTTGGGATCCATTCCATCTTCCACATCCATTGATACATCTAGTAGGGCCTGGAAACATGACATGACCTCTTCAGAGCATTTAGATCTCCCTATAATATACGAGGATCGCGCCTTAGGGTCAGGATTACATCAACCCAAGAACGAGACCAGGAATTCGATCTATGTAAGTCTCTTATACCAAGCGGACGGATGTCACCCATTGAAAATATAAACTAACATCCATGCTCTTTTTTTGGGAGTACTCTTCTTCGATTGGAATGGGATACTATGGCGAGTTTGGTCGGGACTTCTGGCAGCGCCTTTCCTATGGTAATGTTGGTGATCGTGGAGGCAGATATTCAGACAGACCAAACTACAGCGCTCCCGATCACTGGTGGGAACATCTGTAGGGTTATTCCTAATATTATTGAGGTGGGATCCAATGATGACGATCAATCATATTTCCCAGGTCCCACCATGCCTGATCAAATGCCAGATGCAGACCCTTCTGATGAGTTCCTGTGGGCGTTCACTACATATAAGCATGCCGACTTCACTGAATGGGATGAAACAGCCTTTGATGATGAGGATAGTAAAATTGTCCACCACTGATCATGGAAGTTGATCACACGCTTCGTTAATAACACCCCGCAAGCACTATGGATGGATGAGATGGACAGACTTTTCTCATGACTGTGCGAACTATGTGCTGGGGGAGTGGATGCCCAGCATTCTCATATACATGTCCAAGATCTCAAGGTGGAGAAAATTCGAGAATATTATCATGGGCTTGGAGTGGGCTGGTAGTGGAGGAAATAGGTGAACATCAAGAAGCTCTGGGAGGCTAAAAGCTAAGTTCAGCAGCTACAGGTTCGGGCAGATGAGCACTCATCCTCTCTCCAAGTGCAATCAGAGCTAATATTGTGACTAACGACCAAGCTGGAAGAGGCCAAAGATCACATGATCCAAGCCTCCGAAGAGATGGTTGTCATTTAGACTAACATAGAGCATGCCCATATTTTGGTCGATGAATTGTTCCCCATTGCTGCTGAGGGGGAGCAAGAGATGAATAGGAGATATGATATATTGGGCACCATATGTGAGAGGGTGGCGAAGCTGCAACTTTCTTTTGACTGGATTAACCAGTCCATGGGAGAGATAGACCCTCAGGTAATGTGTAGATTACAAATATTATAATGTATTTTCACGATTTGATTATTTTATGCTAGTTTCTTGCATGAGTCCCATTATTTGTGTTGGTTTATTTCATTCATGTGGCATTCGTGGAGTGTCCAGCAATCATTCCCTTTGTTTACATGGGTCAGGCCCAATGTGAGAAGTAAGGGATGACCACATCATTACTCCACTCAACCGTGGGAGTGCAATCAAAGCATCATGTATCTTTGGGTTTGGAAAACTGATTCATATTTCTGAAAAGAAAAGGGGAAATATGACCAGAGAATGAATCTATCAAAACAGTCAAATTACTATTTTCCATTGTGCTCTTGTCCATGGATGGGTTAATGCCAAGGGCATTGGAATTAATCCGAACATATTGGAGTAAAATGTGTGAACCACGATACCCAAAATTCATACACTGTATTTGTGGCATGACAATGATGGATAACTATTGACCTTATTGGAAACACATTATCTTAATTGAATTAGCCTCAAATGGAGATAACATATGAGGACGTACCATTGACCACGTTCGAAACACGGGGCATGACTCAAAATGTTTCCAATTATTCTTACAGAACGTTATCCTAAGACAGTAGGCGAGCCATAGGCTGAGCATCAATACTATTAGGGTGTTCCTTTTGACCTGGAAGGGGACATGGGTCCAAATAAGAGGCACACAAAGTGTGTAAGTGGAGTGATGGGTTGTTCAAATGGAGTCCAAAACTATAGACATTATGCCACCGTGGTAGAAACACAATGGTTGGGCGCATGGGTCTAATCAGGGATCAAAAATAATTTTGATCAAGACCTATCTGGAGAGGACCTAGAGTGATCATTAGTTTTATGTCATACCAATAAGGATGATAGACATGTAGTCTAATGTCATGCAGTGAGGAAAATGCACATAGTTAAAAGGTAATACTTCCTGGACCAAGATCAAGGATGAGGGGTTAGTGACCCAGGGGTTGGGCCCAAGGAAAAATGCTTGGGTGTTGCTACGTATCTCATAAAGATTAGAATCAAGCCAAACATAGTTCAGAGAGTGATGTTTAACATCATGTAGGATGAAGGGAATGGTTGTGCATGTACACATCCTACCAAAACTACTAAGACAACATTAGTTGTGCATGATGTGTGAATTATGTAGTGGTCGGACTATCCTAATACAGGAAGGAATTTGTATGGGTTTAGGGGATGTTAGGTGAATGATGTCCCAATGATGTTGACCCATCCAGGTAATTCACCTAGATGTGCAAAGAAATAAAGTAGATAATGTCACAATTATACATGAACATAAGTTAGTTGAAATATGTGGATCATGATACTTGAGATATGGACCACAATGATGGTGGTGCGAAGATAGGGAATAGCTATTGACCATGTTCGAAACATAGTATCTTAATCGTGTTAGCCTGATATGGGGACAGACTTACGAGGGTCGACCGCTGACCACGTTCAAAACATGGGACCTGTCGTAAATGTTGTTCGAGATATTTAGGGACATTGGCCCAAGACTGTAGGTGAGCTGAGGCAGAATGAGACTAGGCCATGAATGGGGTCTCTTTGGATGTGAAAGAGGATGAGGATCCAACTAATAAGCTCACAGTGTTTGGACATTGAACAGGGGTAATGTCCCGGTGAAATTTCAACACTTCGAACTCTTTTTCGAAACAAATTTAAGTATGACTATATGACGTATCAGATAGAGGGAGTTGATCCCTTACTAAGGAAAAGGGTCCTGGGGTCACACACTTTCAACGTAAGCTCTTTGGGTGGACTATTAAGGGGGGCATGTTTTAATGGATTGTGCACAGGATGGCGAAATAGCCAAATGTGATGCGCAGTTCCCATGGGGACATTATAGTTTTGGGATGTAGAACCCATACAATTCTGAGAAATGATATGGGAAACACATGCAGCGGCTATAGAAAAAACCTGATGTGAATTGCTACTTGGAGTTCCAACCACCATGTGTTCCTAGGGGAGGTTTTAGGTCGAGGGAACGAAATCAAAAGTCATATTGAGTGCAAGAAAAGGTGTAAAAATGTTCCTATGTACCCCATGAGGATGGGGATCAAGTTGTACATAGTTCTAGAAGATGGCCCAGTAATAGACCAATGCTAGGGATGATAAGGTTGTCTGGATCTGGCCCTTGCACTAAACGAATCGGTTTTTTCATATATCTCATTTGTCCATTAGGATGAAAGGCTATTGTTTTTTTGTAATGCGATGGACCTAGGATATACAGTCCATCCATCAACACAAAAATCAATCCATATGCTGCTGTTGACATATGTTATGGAATGTGACCGATATCAAACAATATGTCCCCTCGAGTGAGGATACCATGATGGAGTGCCGTTTTTCTTCGTGCAGCCAGGATGATAATTTCACAGTTTTGGGTCATGCGATGGGACCAGGAAACATAGTATAATGTCATATGGCTTGGAATTATATAAGATAGATGAGGTTCATGAGGGGAATGCATGCACTGCGATAATGTATACCCGATGTGGATGAGGATGCGATCCACACCTCACCATGTGTGATTCCATGAGAGAAACCTCAGGCCAAGGGGCCAAGAGAGATTAGAGAAAAATGGGCAGGATAAACTAGCACACAATTGTGCTTGGCTATAAGGTGAGATGTATAAGTGTTACTATATATCCAATGGTAATGAGAATCATCCCACACGAAGTTCTTGAAGGGCCATGCAGTTTAACGTCCTACGGGACAACATACAGTTTAATGTCATGCGGGATAGGAAGAAGGGGTGATAAATCCTATAAAGGTCCATATGTTGTGCTTCTAATGGAAACCTGACGTGAATGAGGACATAATACAATACCATGCCACACATTCACTTAAGAGTTAAATCCCTGAGGGAACTCGAGATGGACCTAAGGAAAAAATGTCTAGGCATTCCTATGTATCCCATGGGAATGGGAATCATGATGTATATAGTTCTAGAAAGTTATTAGTTTATGGTCATAGAGATCTGACCATGGAGAAGTAGAATTCATCCAAATAAGCACAGTCCCTAGTCCAATCCCTAAGCCTAATTGAGATGAACCTGGTGTAGGAAACAATGGCGGATGAGATCTTCGCAATACAAGGACTGTACGTAAAGGGGAAGTCAATGCAGAGCCCTGAAGAGAACCTTACTGCGACTTTGTCCTCCTAACATACAAATGTGAACTGAGGGATATGAATTAGATTGTCGAGATTCCACTTGGAAATGATGGGGTGGAAAATGATGAGAATCATGTGACCGATATTTTGGGCTAAATGTGTTTGGTGTGATGATGTAGGATGACTGTTGACCTTGTTCAAAACATAGAATTCATATCGTGTATCCTAAAATGGGCACAAAAAAATGAGTTTCGACCACTGACCGTATTCGCAACGCATGACTTATATCAATTTTTTGTCTGAAACAATCGAGGACGTTGGCCTGTAATGTTAGCAGGACCCTTGGGCTGAGAATATATTCCATTTGGGGATTCCTTCGGATGTGAAAGATGATGGATGCCCTAGTGAAGGGGAACATGAATCTGAGATGCCTTGTGGGAGAATGTATGGGTAATGTCTGACACTTCGGGCGCTGAACCAGAGTACCCTTGGGAACATTAGTGAATCGTGGAAGAGTATTGAGGTGCTCATCATGAGAGAGAATGTTTTGAAAAGATTATTATAGATCAAGGGGATGGAGAACACTCAATAGAATGATGTAAATGGCATGGTTTTTAAAAAAACCGACATGAATGAGGACATAATCACATACCACACCATATAATATTCCCCCTGGGAGATTGCAGGCCAAGGGGCCAAGATGAGGCTAGACCCGAATACTAAACGTCTGAAGGGTCCTACGTATCCCATGAGGATGGGAATCAAGCTGTACGTATTTCTAGAAGAGACAATGATAGGGGTAGGATACCCCAATGAGGGGGGTGTACAACATGAACAGTAAACCAACGTGAATGATGACATAATCCCATTCCACACCATACGACCCCAAGTGAGAAAGTGGACCAGAGACCCGAGAAGGCTGGGGGACCTGAGGTTGGGCATTCCAGCAAACTATAGTCATATTACCTCTTATGCTGGTGTTGCCTCCTCAAAAATCCTAATCCCACATGAGCTATGATCTAAGTGGAAAACAAGGAGTAGGAAATGGCCCTCATAATTATATAAGGGTAAGATAGCTGGCATCACCAGATGGAGACCGCAACTTAAAGGTGTGATGAGGTAGGATGAACCACTACACTAACTAGTTGGTACTTATGTGTGTGGATAAAACAACAAATGATAGTTGTTGACTATGTTTGAAAAACAATCTCCATATCCTGTGACCTGTAATGGGAACAAAAAATGAGGATTGACTGTTGATTATATTCACAATGCAAAACATGTATCAATTTCATGTTCTAAATCCTCGAGGAATTTGTATCATGGTGGTAAGAGAGCCCTTAAGCTGAGTATCCATGCCATTCGGGGGTCTATTCTAACATTACAGATGATGGCGTTCTATGTAAATAGTGTGAGTGGAGATTGTGTGTTCATGAACATTTAAACATCTAACAGAATATTGAAAGAGGTGGAAGCATCTGGGGAATGGGACTGATGCACGCCTATCATATGGCATGGAAAAACAATTGTTTAACTTCATATGTGTAGTATAGTGATTAACCCTTGGATGTCTCATGAATAGGAGTGCACACAAAATCAATTTTTCACTTTAAACGAGGGTAAAAATGTTGTGTTTTTTAAATTAAATTTGAAATTCAAATGATTGAAAAACTATGATAATAAAAAGGGTGATTAGGTCGGGGTCAGACTCATAATTTTAATTCTATCCTTGTTCAATTTAATTCTATCCTATTCTTCTTTGTTGATTATATTGAGTTTCAGTAATCATTTCCTGTCACTTACTTGGTTCAATTAGGATAGTGAGAGAAAACCTTACCAAGATCTCAGTTTGATCAACTCTCCTTCCATGTGTAAAATATTTTTATTGAGTATCCTTAATTGAAATGAGAAATACCCGATCAAGTTTTTTTTATCAAAAACAATCAAGAACATTCACTACACCCTCTACACGTACTAACGATCATCGAGTACTTCACCACTAATCCCTGTATATTCCATCGTATATAACCTAGAGATTAGTGGAGGTAGATTATGATTATTTTACCAAGGTAAAAATCAATAACAGAATTAATATTCAAGAACAATCGGACATGATAATAAAATCCTCTATATGAAAATGGAAACAACATTCAAGAAGAAAGAAATTTCATTCAATTATGTTCAAGAACTCAAGCAGTACAACATAGAAAACCAACCCTTCCCCAATCACTCCAAATGTTTACCTCACCATGGTAAGGGTAATCGAGAAGAATGGGAAATAATAATGCATTAAAAAACTATGAAAAATTAATGAAATAAAATTGAAAGCCAAAAATATCTTCTTCATGGTGTCTCGGAAGGAATGGGATGGAGAATTGGATGCTTTGATAGGGTGGATCCCTCCTCCTTTTATAGATAGAATTTTTCCCCTTAATATTGACACATTTTAGACCCATTAAATGATATCTCGACAAGTTTAGCCCTTCTGCAATGTTGTTCATAATTTTCTTGGGAGTTTACCATCAAACGCTCAACTGATTTGGAAATGTAATCCGAGAGTTATGCCTGTTTGACTCGCAAAATTTATTCGGTCCAGTCAGACACGCAAAATTGAAAACCATTGGATTAGGAAGCTTTAATAGCCCTTCAAACGACCAATTACCGCGGCATAAACTTCATGAAAGATGTTCTAAATCACCTTGATCGTCCACCCACCGAATATAAAAACAATTGGGCACAGAAATAAGTATTTATGGACCCCACACAAAAAATAGACAGAACTGTAAATAGTTTTCATGAGACAACTTGTGAGCTTCTTTTGAGCTTACATATGTTCACTTATGATTTTGGTCCAAAAATAGTAAATGAAACCCTGGATGTGTAAAATCTGGAAACGTATGAATTTTTCAATTTGGATTAGATTAGAATATTTTATGGAAAAACTACCAACATAATTTAAAATAGTTAAAAATGTCAAAATGGGCCATTTTTTCTGTTTAGCTAAAAAACACAAATATCATAAAAATGAAGCAATCCATCTTAGAGTAACACTTTTTAGGGTTTGAACAATTAAATTCAATTTAAATTTAATTCAAAATATTTTCTCTATCAATTCCCCCAAACTTAGAAATTGGACTCCTAAACAGGCAATAATCTAATCCAATCAAATGTAAAAGACATACCAATGAGATCTACCAAATCCATACTAAAAAAAGATATCATTCCACATCAAAACAATTATTTCAAGTTCTCAATTTTATATTTTTATATATTTCCACTTCATTTCTTATCCCATGCACACAAAAAACCTACGTCGCATAAATTTTCTCTCATCACACAAATATAAATGATGAACAAAGAATTTTTCATCCTAACTCACACAAGAATAACCATAGTATTGATAAATTCATACTTCTCCACCCAATTTCAATCAAATATATGTGTTTCTCATGAGGACTTGTTTAGGGTTGTTCTGTGTCTTCTGGTTGTTTGTATATAGATGTTAAAAATTCTGAGGCCAAAAAAGGGGGTCTTGGCTCATTTTGAAGTAAAATTGCAATATTGTAATTATCACTATAAAAATGTCTCCTTGTATTCCCCTTTTTAGAAAATAGGTTCCATCATCATTCAATCAGTTCAGGATTTCAGCAGAAAAAATATCAATCTTTTCAAGAAAGATTTTTCTTTTCAAACTCCATATAGGCACATCGTTCTTTTAACATTATAATCTCCACAAAGACACAACTCCTCTTATCATAAATTTTCCAGAAAAGGCACAGCTTTTAACAAAATGAAATATTCAGTAGAATCATCATCTCTGCAACATTTTACATTCCACCAAAAGTATCACCAAATGAGGTAGTACACCAAAAGTCATCTTCCCCCACACTTAAGTTCAATATGATCATGCAATTTAACTTCAAGAGCAGGTTGGATAGGTAAAATTGGCTAGTAATTCAGATAACCTAATAGGCTATTCATGGATAATATGGGATACAATGATTAATATATAAGGTAGTCCATAATGAAAAATGATTATTTTTAAAAGGAGGCTTCAAACCAAATTAATGCCTCAATTATTTAAAACCCAGATAACTCAAAACCTCATGTTTTGAAAGAAATAAATCAAATTATGGTTTAAAAAAGCATGGTCTAGTTCTCTCAAGAAATGAGTTGAATGAAAATAATATGACAAAAATGGTTCAGAAGCCTTACAAAAAATTGATTTCAATGATATAGACAGTGAAATATGGCATGGGTTTCAAAAATCAGTGTACTTTTCATGAAATTCCAAATGATTTGAACTCAACAAAAAGTCATTTTGGCATTTATTTCAGCTTAGTATCATGGAATAGATTGGTTCACTCATTGAAATGGTTTTCAAAAATGGTAATGATAATCATTTCAGCACAAAAGATTTAAAAAAAACACAAAAAAATTGAAAAATAAACACACAAAAATATGAAAACATACAAATTTTTTTAAAAAATAAATACAGTTTGAAAATCTTAAACTAAAATGGTTCCCTCCCCCACACATAATTGATGCAGTTCCCTCAGTGAATTAAAATTGATTTAACTTGTAAGATGATTTTTTATTTATTCACAACAAAGAATTAAGTATAAAGGTGAGGTACAACCTGATTTATTTGCAGTGCAACATTGAGTTATGATCATAAGTGTTTCACTCTAAAACCTAAAAATAAAACAAAACATGTGATATTTATTTTAAAGAAACACAAGTAGAAATACGATGATAATATAAGGATAGAACTTGGTTTAATCCCCTTTGTGGGTCCTGGGATTTGACTGCCTCTAGAGGGGCAGTTCTAATCGGTTATCCCCAATCTGATGGTAGGTGAGGTTTCATGCTCATGAACCAATAAAAATTCTTCTTCCCATGATGCACATGCTCCTTTTTGTTGAGGAATCCATTGATATATCATACTAAATCCACCCCTACTAAAATAAGATACAACATGCATGGTGGGGGTTGGACAATGAATGAGTCCTCCTCTTTCTTGGGTTCCGCATGAACAACATATTCTTTATTCTCCAGTGGTCACTGAAGGTATGATAAATCTATGGAAAAATAAAATGGAATGTCATAGTTTAATTCTATTTGAATAAAATTGAATCATGAAGAATCAATATAAAATTCTTCCCTTTCAAAGTAAGTATCATGTGACTCATTTTCCTCCAAAAATCTACTTTGATCTTCTCATGTACTCCCTCCATTAAATGTTCAACAGTTTTGGGGAGATCTAGATGTTCCTCCAGGGATGAATCTTCTTTTTCATCGTCTTCCTATAAGAAAATTCATGTGTTGGATGAATCTGAAATTTTACAATAACGGGAGTTAATACTCAATTTAGTTTTAGAAAAATCAAAAGTTAATGAGTTTATGATATGATTCACTCCCTAAGCTAGTTTGGCTTCAGTTGATTCTTCGATGGGAGGTTCCTCTTGGAGTTGAATTTCCCTAGATAGAGGTACGTTGTCAGAATCCTCTATCATCTCTTCAAATTAGAATATTTGGATGGTTTCATCCTTCAAATTTTCTGAATCATCTACATTATGAGGAATAGTTTGATCAAGAAGGTCCTCACACTCATTCCCAATGTTATCCAGATCATTTTGATCTCCCATATATATTTCAATTGCTAAATATTCTTCACCAATCTCCCCCAACATTGATTGATCTGAGCATAATGGATCTTCGTTTAATTTCATCAAGGCATCCATGGGTTCTTCAAATTGATGGATTTGTGGGAATACTACTTCCATAAATTTTTCTGGTTCTGGTTCTTCTCCCAGATCCATTTGTTGATCTTGGGATGCATATACTGGTTCTGATCTCCACTCTATTGAGGTCTCCAGGTTTTGAACAATTTGACTAATTATTTGCAATTGGGCTTCAATATCCTAGTTAAATTCTTCTTCTTGGTGTTTCACTTTGATCATTTCTTGATAAAATTCCATAAAATACTCCTGATGATCAACTAATTCTCTTTCCAAACCCTCCAACATTAGGTATTCAAGGTTCTAATTAAGGTTTTCAATGAGATACTTGAATTCATCTTCTCTGATGATTTGGATTCAAGCTCCCTAAATTTTTTTAGCAATGAAAGAATGTCTATACTCTATAAACCAAGGTGATTCAATAATTGGTTCTCGTTCTTGTGGGTTATTTTTCCATGAATTAATGGAATAATCATTTTAAAAAAACATGTTATAAGATTTGTTTTAATTTAAAAAGGTCAAATATTTTCAAATAAATTGTGGGACTACCTACCCAGAAACGGCGCCATGTTTTACACACCCCTGTCATAGAGCGTGGAAAACCAAATTTTAAATTTATTAAGTATATTATTGTGATTAACTCTTGGAATTATCTTGAAGTGGAGTGTACACAAAATCAGTTTGTAACATTAAAATGAGGTTAAAAATGTTTTGTTTTTGAAATGAAATTTGAAATTCAAATGATTGAAAAAAAGTGATATTTAAAAAGGGTGATTAGTTTGGTCTTGGTTTTCTAATTGTAATGTTATCCTTGTTCAATTAATTTCAATCTTCTTCTTCTTTGTTGGTTAAAGTCAGTTCCCACAATCGTTTACTCTCACTTTCTTGGTGAAATTATGATGGTGAGAGAAAACATTACCAAGATCTCAGTTTGGTCAACTCTCCTTCAATGTGTAAAATAGTTGTATTGAATATCTTAAATTGAATTGGGATATACCCGATTGAGTTTTTTTATCACAAACAATCAAGAACATTCACTACACATTTTACATGTTCTGAGGATTGTCGAGTACATCACCACTAATCTCTGGTCTATTCCATTGTATATAAACTAGAATTTAGTGGAGGGGGGTTTTTATTATTTTACCAAGGAAATAATCAATAACGGAAATAATATTCAAGAACAATCACACATGATAATAAAATCCGATATATGAAATTTAAAACAAATTTAAGGAAGAAATAAATTTCCTTAAATTACGTTCAAGAACTCAAGTAGTACAACGTAGAAAACCAAATCTTCACCAATCACTCAAAATGTATACCCCACCATGGTAAGGGTAATAGAGATGAATGGGGAAGAAAAATGCATTAAAAAACTATGAAAAATAATAGAAATAAAAGAGAATGCCGAAAATTTCTCTTTATTGTTTTCTCGAATGGAATGGGATGGAGAATGGGATGCATTGAAAGGGTGGAGATCTCCTCCTTTTATAGATAAAATATTTCCCCAGAATGTTGACATGTTGTAGCCCAATTAAATGAAATCATCACGCATTGAGACCTTCTTGAATGTTTTTCATAATAATAATGGTCATTTACACTCAAAATCTCATAGGATTGGGACAAGTAATCCCAGAGTTATGCCCATATTAATCAAACACTTTATTCTATCCTGTCAGAAATGCCAAATCGAAAAAATCCGAATTAGAAATCTTTAATGACCCTTAAAATGGCCAATTCCATTTTCCTTACATTTATAAAACATGTTATAAATCCTCTTGTCCATCCACCCACCGAATATCACAACAACTAGGCCCCCAAATAATTATTTATGGACCCCACACTAAATATCGGCAGAACTGTAAATAGTTTGCATCAGACAACTTGTGAGCTTTTTGAGATTCCATATGTTCAATTTAGATTTAGCTCCAAAAATAGTAAATGAGGACCTAGATGTATAAAAGTTGAAAAGAATTATTTTTTCGATTTGGATTACTTTAGAAAATGATATGGAAAAAATACAAAAATAATTTAAAATAGTTAATAATCCGAAATGGGCCATTTTTACTTTTTAGCGTAGAATAGCACCAATATCATAAAAATGAAGAAATTCATCTTAGAGTAACACTTTTCTATGTTTAAAATAACTAAATTAAATTTAAATTTAATTGAAAATATTTTCTCTATCAGGGACGCATGGCGGGATCATGATGAAGTCAACGTAGATTAAGGAAAAATCGTAAGCCACACCATATTCTTGGACCTGAGGGGAGACTGTAGACTTTGGGCTGGGCCAACATACAAAATGTCTATGTGTTCCTACGTATCCCACTAAGATGGTAATAAATCTATACATAGTTCTTGAAGGCCATTCCTTTTATCATCGTGTAGTGTGGAAGAGGGTGAATAGAAGAATGAGGAGGATGCACATAGTGTGTTCGTCAGAATTCTGAAATTAGTGGCACCAAAGAAGTCTTAACTACAGCATATAAGGACCCTTTGAGGGAACTACACACAAGGGGGATAATCAATGTGAAGAGTTTGGGGCATGAATCAAGATGAGGCGTCTAAGCGTTACAACGTATCCCAAAAGAATGGATATCAAGCCTTACATAGTTTTATCGGTGTAGTTTAGCATCATACGGTATGATATACAGTTTAACATCATGTGGGACGTAGTAGATTATTGTCTTGTGGGTCTCAATATAGTTTAATGTAGTTTGGGACCTAAGACGATTAAGGTCATGTGGAACACAACAGTTTAGTATCGTGTAGGACCGATAGGCTCAGGAATAGTATTGCATGAGGAACGTGGCATTAGTGGGAGGAGTTATACGCTCACCATCCATGGTTACCATGAAGTATTATCCATTGGGATAGAATTTTTGGACTACATAATGTCCTTCCCATTTGGACTCTTACATGGGTGGTTTACTGCCATGTACCGTTGGTGTCTGGAGGGCCAATACCAAGTATCCTTGTATGATGGAATAGAGGTGAACTTTCTTGTTGAAATATGTTGGCATCTTATACAGATGCCTTTCCATATTTTGTTGGGCACAATGCATGTTCTTATCAAGTGCTTCCAATTCTTCTATATGACTTTTAGATACATTATTTAGCATATGATGATCATAGACCGCTGTTCATAAGGAAGGAAACTGAATCTCGAAAGGCAAGACGACATCCGCCCCATACAATAGATAGTTTGAGGTCACCTTGGTGGAATTACTTGTCATTGTCTGATAAGCCCAGAGGGAATTGGGGAGCTTTTCTGGATAACTCTTCTTTTTTTGACCAACCATTTTTTGAAAAATGTTATAGAGGGTTTTTTTGAATCCATCAATCTTACCATTTTCTTGTGTGGAGTAGTGGGTGGTATGGTTAGAACGGATGTAGTACTTGGCGTACAACTTCATGAACCTAGATGCCCGGATGATGGTGTCGTTTTCGTTGAGGACGGTGTGGGGGACTCCAAACATGTAGATGTTATTGGTTCTCACGAAGTCGACGATAGAATGGGCCTTGACCTCCTTAATCAGAATATCCTCTGCCCACTTGGAAAAGAAATATGTACCGGTCAGGATGAACCGACACTGGCGAGTTGTCACCAGTGGATATGGTCCCACAACATCTAGTCCCTAGACTATGAAGGGCATAGAGTACATAGTAGTGTGGATAGGCTCTAGTGGTCGATGCATGAATTTTCCATGAACTTGGCATGCATTAAATCTCTTGGCGAACTCAATGCAATCATAAATTATGGAGGTCCAAAAGTACCCCAGTCACTAGATCTATTGAAATAGCCTCAGCCTGATCTGATGGGCCCTGCAAGAATAGGCGTGAACCTCCAGCATGATCTGATAAATCTTGACTCCTTGAATGCAACAGATAGAAAATCTTAAAACCCATGGTTGTAGAGTATCTGATCATTACTAGGACCACTCTGAGGGTAAACTACAGGGCATAGTGTTGGATTCTCTCGCGCTCGGCCCAATCAGACGAGAGGTAACCATTTTTTAGATACTTGAAAAACAAGGCTCTCCAATCAAGAGTAAGGTCACCCTCTGTATTTTAGGGACCTGGGGGTCCTGACGTGGTGGCTCTGGTGGTAAGATGGATCACCTGAAGGCTATCGTCGTCACCTGGGGTGATATGAGCAATGAATCATAGATGTTCCACATGGAAAATAAGATAATAATACTCAGGATTCTCAAGTGATGCATCCAGGCCGGCCATGGTGTCATCTTGAACATTCTATTATGGAGGGACATGAGTAACATTCAGGTGAGATGGGAATTGGGCCATTAGCTAGAGAGTGCGCTCCAACAACGGAATGAGCTCTGGCTTTCTGACGACATAGTCACCGTTGATCTGCTTGATGAATAGTTCAGAATACCCATTCACCTAAAAATATGGCACATAAATCTCAGGGGAAAGCTCGATGCAAGTGGTAAGAGCCTGATACTCTGCCACATTGTTGGTGCAGCCTTCTAACAGTGGGAATGATTACAGCAGAATGACTTGTGTCGGGATAATAAAGGTGATACCCAAGCCTACCTTGTTGAGCCTGGGGTCATTGGGCCTCCTCATGGTGAGATTCTGAGAAGCACCATCAAAATGCATCTACCAACACGGGATGACATGATCTACTGAGAGGATGGCATCATCAAGAAAATTGAGATCCAAGGACTGGTCAACATGAGGTGTATGGGAAGAAAGTCTGCCAATGCAGGCCCCTTAATAGCATTCTGAGGGACAAACATGATATCGAACTGGTGACGAATCACTAACCACTAATCTAGACAACCTATCATCATGGGGTGGTTTAGAATTTACTTCAGTGGGTCTACCTGAGACACCAGTTGTACCTTATGGTGCAGCATGTAATGCCACAATGTTTGTATTGTGAATACCATCACAAGGTAGATCTTCTCTATGGGGTATTATTTGGTCTCCGTAGCGAGGAGCACGCGGCTGATGTAGTAATGGCTATTTTCTGTCCCCTCATTGTTCTTTTGGGTAAGGATGGTGCCAAGATATTGTTCCAAAATGGTCACATAAAGGACCAATGGATTTCCAGATATGGGTGACAACATGACTGGAGGATGGAGCAGATAATGCTTGAATTCCTTGAAGGTGGTCTGGAACTCTTCATCCTGTTCATAAATAATGCCTTTCTTCATGATCTGAGAGATGGGATAACACTTTCCAGCTGGATACATAACGAATCGATGTATCTAGGCTATGTTTCATTGAAAACCATGATGTTCTAAAATAGTACACAGGGGAGGAATCTGGATGATGGCCATGATCATATCAGGGAAAATCATGATACCTCAGTACCTGATAAAGAAGCCATGGAAATTCTCGAAGGTGACCCTAAAGTCAAATTTCAATGGATTCATCTTCAGGTGACAAAAACGGAGGAAACCGAACACTTTATCATGGTCCTTGAGATGGTCCTAGTGCTAGAGAGATGTGAAAAATAGATAGTCCACATAGCATTCCACAATTGTCCCACGGATTGGATTGAATATGTGATGTGTGGCCTGCTGATAGGTGGCAACATCATTCATTAATCTGAAGGGCATGACCTGGTAGCAAAACATACCTTGTGGTGACTTGAATGGTGTTGAATCTTTATCATCAGGGGCCATCTGGATCTTATTATATCCAGAGTACCCGTCCATGAAGTAAAGGGCTAGGAACACTGTCGTATCATCGATCAGCAACTCTGTCACTGGGAGGGGTAATCATCCTTCAGGAACTGACATTTGAGATCTTGGAAGTCGATGCATACATTGATATTCCCATTCTTCTTTTTGAATAGAACAATTTTGGCTAGACACTTGGGGTACTGGAACTCCATGAAGAAGTAGGCTCTGATGATCTTGTTATCTTCAACCTCGATAATGGAACCATGAGAAGGGTGCATCTTTCTGGTAGGCTGCTTGAACCCATGATGATTTGTCGATAGATCGAGGTGATGAAAGGCTACCTCAGGATCTAATCCTGGAATCTCATCGTACCTCTAGGAGAATACATCATGATGTTGTTTTAGGAAGTCTGTGCACTGTTGAGACTCCTCGGGGGGTATGGCGGCACAAGTCAATGTGGGTTTCAGATCTACCTTGCTACCTAGGATAACCTGTACCAATTCATCAACCATGGCGGATATTCCCTCTTCAAAGGCGGGAGGATCATCTTATAGATCTTCTTCTTCAATTGCGGAAGAGGGATCCCTATTGGGAGGAGCGTCCTCAGGGTCGGCAGATCTTAATGAAAGGTTGGTACCGGCCTGAGCAATAGTTGTCCTTCCATCAAGATATCCTTGTAATGTTGAAACCATAACAATGAAGGTTCTCGAACCGATCCTATGTATTACTCCACACAAGGGGCCTAGATTGATGTTGTCAATGCAATAGTGGTGCATCAGCTTGAGCCAGTTGATTCCATCCTAGTGAAATAGGAAAGATTGATGTATTTTTGTTTCCATGGGATAGATATCTCGATACCTTATAGATGTAGGGGGCTCAGGGGTCACTGAGGCATTATTCGTATAAGAATATGAAGTGATCTCCCGACGCTTCATGGACCTGAGAATATGCTTCCCCCTATTCCAGAGACAACAAAACATTTCCACATATTGGGGGTCATGGAATCCAATTGATGGATCGGGATGATGCAGGCGTCATCTAGACCTGCCTAGGGGTCAGTTGCAACTGTGGAAAGCTCAACCTCATTAGCTTGAATCTGCTTGTCCTTGCTCCAGTAATAGTCAGAATCCTAGTAGCGGGCTTCACAAGGGGAAAAAGGAGACGCATAATATTGGTGCACTCCCACTAATCCATTTAGGGAGTACTTGAGGAACTGTTGACACGATGAGGGAACATCCATGTGAAGGTGGAACCATGGTCTATCCATCAATGCATTGTACGCGTTGTCTTGGGAGACAACAATAAACTCGATACTAGCAACTAGGCCGCCGAACTAGGTCATTAAATGGATCATGCTGACCCGGGACTGCTATGTCTTGTCTTTTCCCCAGATCATTAGGTTGGAGGTTGTCAAGTCATCTTTTTATTACCCCAGCTTCCGTAGTGTTCGTGTCGGGATAAGGTTAATCTCAGATACAGTGTTAAGAAGACAGTGGTGAACCTTTAAACCATTGAATTGGTCGGTGATGTACAATGGGAAATGTGCCCACTTATGGGAGAACCTTCATCATATCTGCATAATAAGAAAATGTTCTGGAATTCAGCATTCCTTATCACTTCCGCAAGAAAGGCGTATGCACCTGCTACCTCCATCTCAAACTAGAGGGGTATTCTTAAAGCCTTAGTGAGGGCCTCATGCATATCTGCCAAAATAAAAAAGGGCATAAAGGATGGAAATCATTTCTAGGATGATGGAATGGTGCTTGATAACATCATAATTATTCTCCTGGCATGATCTACTCTTTATAAGTGGTTGCTCTATGACAGGCAGTTCGGTGGACCCTGCCTGCCGGGCCGGCAGCTGACTCGTGTTGGGCATATCCCACTCCTCACTAGTCAGAGTCTGTAGAGTAGCTACCGGATGGCGACTGGATGACTATGATTGGCCTTTATTAGGGTGAGCCTGGTTGTGGCATGGTCGAGGTGGCTCTGCCTGATCCAGTAGCACAAACAGTGGTGAAGGCGGGCCTGATGTCACCAGATGAGGAGGTTGTGCATGCTGAGCTCGGTGTTGGGCCTATTGTCTAGTCTCAAGGGCATGCACGGTGTTGCTATAAGTGCCAAATGATGTGCCTCTATGACCCATATGGACTCATCACTACTGGAATCTGCGTCGCCTGGGGGCGTTGGGCAGATACACCTAGCACTCCCCGTCATCATGAGTCATGTAGGGGTTTACCAACTCTACGGTGTTAACCAAAACATACCCTTGACTGTCACTCAAAGAGTATTCTACTAATCGGAAGATCTTGGGAGGAATCCCCATCTCTCGGGGCATGATGTATCCAATATAATGGGACGAGAATGGAAAAGGTGGGGCATGTGGCTTTCCCTTGCGCCACCGGTGTTTGGTCTTCTAGGAAGAGGGTGGCATAGATGACGATACAGAGGTGGTGCCCGTAATATCTGAAGGTTTTGTATGATTTAGGAATGCACAGATGATACCATGGGCACGAGTGACCATTTTTCAAGCCATCCAGTCATCGTACTTCTAACACCCGTTGTTAGATACCTACTTTCACATGCCCTTGCTATCACTGTTGTTGTATGGACATACGACGATGCATGCCACTTGTGTCAGGGCCAGGCCCAACCTGACTATTTTGTTATCGACCTGGTCCTGAATCCAATCTTTGAACACATAGAACTTCTTGATAGTATTAACTATGATCTCGTGATAGGGTTTGTAGTTGGGGTGATCTGTGAGGATCACCTATTCTAGACTTCAGCACTTAGGCAGACACACACTCCCCTATTCCAAGGCACTCTAGAAATAGCCAGGAACATGATTCTCATTGAATGAGTATGTCCAGTTTCTTATGTCAGGAAAGGGGGTCCTTAGAGCCTATCCCTAACAAGGTGCAGGAGGAGCCTATCGAGGAGGCGGGGCCTGATTGTCTGGCCTAAGTAGTACCGGCGCATTACGAGGTGGCACCTGCCGATTCTGAGGCGGTCGCTGGTGGGATGGAGGCTGAACCTATGGTGGAAGGCCTCTGCGAGGTTGTAGAGGCAGCACCAATGGTAATTTTTCCAGCGGTCTGGGGGCCTTTATTTGGGCCACCATAGCGGGATCGGCTCTTGAATCCCTCCTTGTGGGAATTACAGGGGGAAACAGACATGCCATGCTGGCCTGTTGCAGGGCTTCTTCTAGGGGATGGGGATTATTAGAGAATTCTTAGATTCCTCCATGGTAGTTCTGAGTGATCAGTGAGGGAATCAGTTCTATTTTATCATTCTCTACACACATCGTCAGTAATTGCTTCTAAGTCAGTGGCATGTCAAGGGAGTATGTATGCCCTTTCCACCAGGTGATAATGTTCGCAACATGCTCATGGGGACTTAGTTCACATTTGAAGAGATCTGCGATTTAAATTTTCTATGGGGTGGATCTGAAATGGTAGATGAATGTCCTACATAGGTCCTACCTACTAGTCCCTGATCTGATGTGAAGGTGGATATTCCATAAAAAATCAGGCCCGTCCAATGTCTGCACAAAACATCAAATCATTCCTGCCTCCTGCTACGCTAGAGTCCCTAACATGGGCCCACACCTTGTGGTTATGTGGGCCAGAAGTTGTGACAGATATCCCGTCCCATCGAAGGGGAAAACAATATGATTCCCAAAACCCCGAGGTGCCAGCATATCATCCACCAATGCTAGATATGTATTTCCCTCAAGTCGGACTGCCACTTGTTGCGTTTCCAATTCCTGAAGGGGAGAAATGAGTGCTGCCATTGGATCATCTATGAGAGCTCCTTGTCATGATGGGGATCCCTAACCACGAGCGCATTGGCAGGTTATTCCAAATGGTAAGGTGGCTCAGCGGCTCGTGGAGGGACTTGTGGGGCAGCTGGTGGAATACGAGCTGGACTCTTTGGATTGTTGCACCGTTCTAGAGACATTAGCGAGAGATACCATGTCGTCTTTCTGTATGTTCCGCCATAAAAACTATCAGTGGGGGAAATATGGTCAGGGTCACTTGGATTTAGCTCGCTATGGGGAAGTGGTTCTTGCCCCTGCTGCCCTGGCCTTGGATTTTCATAGTCTGGTCATCGCTTTGCAGTGCTTTTGGCGAAGAGTCCATCGACCAACTTCTTCTATTTGTCATGTTTCTAGTGCAATACGGTCTTCTCGGGGTTATCCTCCATCTTTCAAACTAATGAGGATGGTTTGTAGTGTTTGGCAGCTCTGAGGTACTCTTTACCCTTGTCGTGATTTCGATTAAAGGCCAACGCCTTGGTGCGCGCAGGGAGACCTAGCATATTTCATTGCTGGTGAGTAACTCTTCCCAGGGGATTTATTAGTTGTGGAATTCCCATGGGGGTATGTCCCCTTAATGAGATCTAGCTCATTCTCCTCACCCACTATGTTGTCCATGATGACCCTGACCATTCCTGAGGGTATGACCTCAATATCGCCTAGCTAGTCAGGCTGACGTCGGATGGGACTGAAGAGGAGGGCAACATACTGCCCCCAGCCCTAGACTTGCCTGGGGGGAGCCTTATTGATAATCCTGTGGAGTACCTTGAAACACAAGACACAGTACTGTGTGAGGTCCCTATGGCGGCTTAGCGACTCGAGGTGCTGGGCCACAAAGAGTGAGACCAAATAAACTAGATGACATTGCTCTCCAATGTCTTAAAAATGAACTGGGCTCCTAGGATAAACCAATCGTTGATGACGAAGGTGGATGTGCGTCACCGATAGGGTTTGTTGGAAACACTCAACTTCCTCTAGGGTGAGGGATTCCACTGCGCATAAATTCGGCCCTGCCACGGGGAAAAACAACTTGGGGAAGTGGTCCATTGCGAGGATATTCCATAAGATCCTGGGCTTGGACTTTGGTATAGCCATTGATTCTCCCATTCATCAACTGGAGGCGGCTAAGGAAGTGGAAATGGTACTGAGGCAGACCGCTGGGAGAGCAGACTGGCCGGTGGGGAATGCGGTGAACGAGATTATTGGCTGCCAAATCTAGGACTGTCCATCGAAGAGCGTAGCGACATGGTCACTAAATCCTGATAATATGGGATGACGGCCGCAATTCCTGGCGTAGGGGCTATGGATACTAGAGATAGGTCGTGCTGCTGCTCTCCCTCCATTGGTCCCCATAACAGCTCTATGTGATCTCTATTCAAGATAGAGAGTGCTTCTGGTGATGATGGTTGTGATTTACTGGCTGTAACCGATAGGGTTTCCAAATTTTCATCCTCTTAGATATACCTACATAGGGAGGTGGGAATCCGATGGAACTCACATTCCTGGAGTACTAAGATGGTGTGCCTTGTTCCTGCACTAGCCCTTGACTCGAATGAACAAGGGGAGGGTTATCACACTAAGTCGTATTCTTATTCGGAGTCTGAGATGCAGACTTGTTTCATATCTATTCGGACCATCCTTGAATCCTTCTTATGGATATGATGACCCACATTCTTTCCCCTGTTGGATCTTCTATACAGGGTAGTTTTCTGGCCTTAGGCGGTCCTTCGGCCATACTGGCGATGGGGCAGGGAGAACTTCTTACCAAAAAGCCAGGTTATGGGGAGCACCAGGACAGATTTCAAAATGGATATGGGGAGGACCTCTGGGGGAAGTGATAAAGAGGGTAGGATCTCTACACAAGCTGGTAAAATCATGTGGAGAACCTCCATGTGTCACTTCCCCAAGTGACATCATTGTGAGGAAGGTCCTTGTACCAGTCGAACTGCACACGGGTTGGACCTCCGTGCTGTGGGTTGATAATGAGATGGTGACCTTCGTTTGTCTGGTCACATAGGAGGGGAGGACCTTCTCCATCAGTTATGAAGAAATGGGGAGGGAACCCATGTTGAAGAGTGTCCAGATGCTCAACGTCGCCATACCAACAGTCTGTGGCAGAATAATTACTCCATATTCGGTGTAATGGGCACGAGAGAGACTTTTGTGTTGTGTGTCACTACCACGGGGAGGACCCTCATTTGGACTGAAGGTGGAATGGGTCAGACCTCCATGCCAAGATTTAAATGGGGTAATATCTATGTTCTCTATGGTAGTGGTATAGGAAGGAACTATGTGCTGGGGGTCGTAGCCATGGTTCCATCCTCGTCGGCCACTACCTGTGCCGACCACCAAGAGAGTCGACCCAACCTTCCCATGGGGCGGTTGGGGCCTCGATCCAAGTCGGGCATATGAATGTCCCGGGTTAGAATACATAGGGATTTTGTGGTATGCACCAGTGGGGGATCGATCCACATAAGCCGCTGACGTTGACCCCCCTTGGCATGCATCCTCTTTGGCTTGTGCCTAGCGTGGGCATCAGGTTAGATGTATAGGAGCTCATGGTGAAGTTGCATGGATTACCTACTCCATGTACAATAAGACCAGAAAATAGTGTTGATGCGGCCGGGTGGGAGCCCTCACCTGGAGCCCCTAGAATGGGACTCTAACTGGGCTTTCCCAGACATACTCTACCTCATCGGTGTAGGGAAGGGAGTCATCAAAGCATTCTAGGGAGAGGCTCCCGAATCAGTTATATTTTGGAGGGGGGAGCAGTGGATCCCAGTACGACCCTCAAGGGTGGCATTGATGATGAGGAACATATGCTTCTAAATCCAGGCAGGCTATATCCCGAGTTAGGATTATTCTCTCCACCTTGTATCGGAGTACAAGATCATTGATCACCCAACGTTGGATGACCTCGAACGGGGAGATGGGGTGTGGAACCCCCATGATCATGGGTATAAAGGACATTTACCATGAGGCGGAGCTGCGTGGGACTATCGCACTGGTACTGCCCCTTCCCCTGCTGTAACGGCCCGACCCCAGTTACCCAGATTCGGTGCATTATTGCGAAACATTGGCATGATCACAAAAGATCAAGTCTCGAAAGACCGATTAGTTAAGTATCCTTGAAACACTATATAAATTCATAAGTCTGACATTACATCATAAAGAAAAATAGACCTACAACAACATCTTGTCTTCATATCCCCTCATGTTATCCCTATAGGTCATTCATAATATACTTATTAACATCCTGGAAAAATTAAAACATTTGATGGGGTGAGCTCAGATGCTCAGTAAGGATAACAATATAGAGGAAGCATTTATAAATAAACATTAACATTTAAGGTAATGGACAACTAAAACAAAAGCCTTTTAAACTTGAACGTCAGCATAATATGGAAAAAATAGAATGAAATAATTCCATTTACATATTCACATGGATATTCTACTAGTCAAATAATCACATGCAATATCAATAACCACTTTCATAATGATGAAATGCATAATTTTATACTATCATAACCACGTAGCCAAGGCCGCATTACAATACTAAAAATAAGATTTTGTCAGGGCCTCGTGGCAAGACACTAGTTTGTCTCATGAGACCTACCGATGAATCGAGGAGCTATAGCGGGCTCCACCAGTCACTTATTAAGTCCAATGCATTCCTCATATTAACTGGTTTAAACATATCATAATCAATAACATAATCGTACCACATAAAACATGCATAAAGGAAACATAAAATTTCCACATTTTGATCACAAGATATAAATACAACACATAGATATAATAAAAACATTATCAAAACAATTTTCAATACCAAAATAAACTCAAATTAAAACTTGGTATTTAGATTTCATTTAAAAACATTTATGGCTTGTAGAGGAAGCCGGAACTCAAATAATGGTCATGGCGGTGGAGAAGTCTTTGTCACCACATACGTATGACATGAAAAACAATCCTTTTGTCATTTAGTAAAATGCATCGTATAAAAATAATCCATTTGAATAAATGTAAAAGTCAAATGGGTTAATACACCGTATAGAAGAAATTTGTGTAAAAAACAAAATATGCCTCAATGAATGGAGATTGAGACGAAGTCCCTTACAAAGATAATTTTTTTAAATAAAATAGATATATTATGTGTATTCAATATAAGTAAACATAATGAAAGTACAAATACAAGATAGTACATAATAATATCATGACACAATTTGAAAGTAGGAGATTAACCCAAACAATGGAAATTGGGTTAAGAAGTTCTCTTACCTCGTGTCCAACTTCACTCGACCATTCTTTAATCTCCTGAATAATAAACTACAGTTAATTTCTACTTGCTTAAAAACCTTTTTCAAGTTCATTATCCCTTTTATATCACTTATTACAATGTTACGAAAATTATGTAATCATTTAAGTTAATAACGGTCATTTTGTCGATCTTTGGTACTTGAGTCAACAATAAACTTCTTATAATTACAAGTTGTCGCTATGGTAGAATATCCATTATCTCCAGAATTATATTAAGGATGTAGATATCATATATATCATATATACACAGTATATACATTCATTAATAATATTACAAAACATTTAGAGGTAAGAAATGAAATGCACCCTTCATGGAGACGGTAAGCCGTACATACGCATTTACGCTACTTTCATTTCTATTTCATATTTAATGAAATGAAATCATAATTATATAAAGTTATATAATAATTCCAGTATAACATCATATATAATATCATTTACTCCATCCTTTATACACCCCAAATATGGCTTTAACGATTCAAATCACTTTGAGTGGGCGGTAGTCCGCACTTACTAAAATGAAATTATCACGTTTACCCATAATGAAAATCATAAAGTTAATCCATAAATTAGAAATACTGAAGCATAAGGAAAACATAAACATAATATATATCATATATTAATATAGTGACATCTTAATGTCCACCATGAGAGGTGTTAAAAGAAGATTGAACAATCATCGTTTTGTGAGGCAGAAATTCGCCAACCACAGAAACAGTATGTTATTTAACCATTAGACGAAGGTGTGTTTAAGATTAAATCAAATACATCTCAAAACAACTTCCTAGTATATTGTAGATACTGGTGTTGTTACAAAAGAAATGAATAATAAGATTTTATGGGGTTGGAGAAGCAAAATAAATGAAAATAACATAAGAGAAGACATTACCTTAAAATCTGTTAACTCTTTTTGATTTGAGCCAAAGGCTCCCTTGGAAAGAATTATTCCCAAAGTGAGGCTTCTTGGAGTAATATATGGAAGTTGAGATATTATTTAGGAATAGTTTTTCGGAGCCAAATGGCTTGATGGTGTGAATAAGGTGGTAGTGGTGGGGCCCTTTTATAAGAGGGAAAGAGGGGAACTATTGGAAAGTAATGAAATGTTACATTATTATGAAGTACTTTCTGGATTTCTGAGGTCCAAAAATTATATATTTCGAGGATATGGTGATAATGCTTCGAAAGATACCCATCCAATAGGTTTTTTACAAGTGTATGTCTTATATTTTAAATTATATTTTCATTTTATTTAAATCGTTAATTAATGAGGTAATCACTGCATCATCAGGGTGTCATAAAAAATTTAATTTATATAATGTCTATAAATTATATAAGAATTATCATGATTTAGGAAATCGTTTTATATTTCCAATGAATATTTATAGTCAAAAAGTTAACTTATATAACCCCATGTAATAATTGTTTTAGTAAAACAACACATGTTTGTGACAATTTTATTTTTACATTAAATAAAAAGTAATTAGTGTAATTTTCTTACCCATGTGGCTCCATGGGGTCCCCAAGATGAACCATGGATTTTATTTGTTGTCCATGACTCATCCAATAAGTTTAGGATAAGTTTCAAGATATTTTCATATTTTTATAATATCATTTTTACCTTAAATTACACTAATTTCCTTTAATCGCGATTAATAAAACATAAATGTTACTATTCACCAAAAAATTATTTTAATCCCATTGAACCACATTTTAAATCCTAATGACAACCATGTATGTCATAATTTTTAAAATCAAATCACAGAAGTGGTAATGTGTCATTTACACGAAAAATTAGTTTTTAAACTTCCACTTAGTTTTTTCACTATTTATCAAAAATTGAAGTTTTTCAGAGAAATACCAAAAATTCACCCTAAGATATAATTGATATTATAAATTCAAAAATGGTGTCTATTTTATAAAATTCCAAACATATATGTTTCATTAATTTATTTTTTAATTAATTCCTTTTGTCAAAACAAATAGCATTTTTAAGAAACAATATCAATCAAAAGATTGACAATTGTTTATGTCCAATTTTAAAGTGAAGTTAATTATAATCACCACCATTGTATAAAACGGTAAAAATATATTCTAATTACAATTTATAACAACTAAATTTTATAATTTATCACTATAAATTATTTTGATTTAAAAAGATGTTTTTATGTATTTTTCACTATTCATCAAAAACTGGAATTTCTCAGAAAAATACGAAAAATTTAACATAGGCTAATTTCGATATTCCAAATCCAAAAATGAAGTCCAATTTGAAATATAAAATTTATATAATTTTAAAAACTGGGTATTACTATTCATAACTACTAGTTTTATGTGTCGCGGTGTGTTTGAACTCGAGGTCGCGTACAAGACACGCTGCTCTATTATTCAAAGAGGAGCATACCATGGAAGCTTGGGGTGTTACATTCTCCCCTCATTCAATAAATCGCATCCTCACAATTTAAAATTTTTCTTTGAAAATAAAATGTTGAAAATAGAAAATACCTTTGTGGAAAACCCATATCAGAAATAGGGTTAATAAAAATATAACTTTAAAAGAAAGAAATAGAAGTAAAAAGGTCACCCAAGATAGCCCATACTAGGATTCTATAAAAATATGGATATGGAGGAAAAACAAACCATCAAGGTCTGATAGAGAGTTGTATAAAATGAGATTAGGTGAAAGATAACTACAAGAAAATCACAAACTTGTGATTGGTTAAACGGTCATTGATTTCCCAATTGGAAAAGTTAACTGACAAAATTTCTGTTTTAAGTTACCATTCATAATGTTGAGGAATTTATTTAGGAGATTTACTAAGAATGTAAAGAAATATACTTACTTGTCATGTAGACTTTCATTTTTTAATAAATTTTTACCACAAACACATCATTCACTCCAAAAGGTAATAGAAGTCAAAATATTATATTTATCATAATTTTATAATGTTCCAGATATTAAAACATACCATTTAGATTAGGAAAACTATTTTGTAATAACCAGGGAATTCTTGTAGGCTAGTGGTAGGTAATAAAGGCATGTCGCACTATGGTTGTGGGTTCGATTCCTAAAGCTTTGTCCGACGCGACGGGTTATCCCCCAACCTGTAGGTTGTCCTTTTCCTTAAACTATAGTATTATAATATTCCAGAAATAATCTTCATAAATGTTTTAACCTTAAACAATACTATCCAAAGTTCATCTTAATCCATTCTAACCTTTATTGTTATCCAAATTACCTTCGTCCAGACTTTCTCTAAAGGGTCTTTAAATTCCAAAATCAATTGTAACATTAGATTCCCCAAACAAATTAATGTTTTTCTTATTGTCATATACTAAAAATATGATTACCTTCATCATATTAAAACCGTAATGAAAACAACAAGTACTGTAGTACAATCCTTATATATATCACATTATTCTTATAACCAGAATATAATCCTTGTTTCCAAAATAACCAATACATTAAATATTCCACTTCAACTGTAGTAACAACATAACATTGTCCTTGATGCCCAGGCATTTTCTGAGGTATGTTTCCCAGATGCTTAGGACATTTATTTCCATAATGCCCCATTTCCCTACAATTATAGCATTCAACATTGATAGCCTCTTTCTTTACCTTGCAATCACGATCCTGGTGACCTTTTTCTCCACATTTATAACAAACTCCCATTCTTTTTAGGCAAGTACCGGGGTGATTCTTTCTACATTTATCAAATAATGGAAAATAATTCTTTCCCTTTTCCCTTTATCTATCTATTGTTCCACCATTCTCTTCTTCTCTTGCTTTACTTTGTTGTCATAAGACTTAAAGAATTCCTTTTCTATCTTGATAGCACACGAGACTATATCTTCGTATGTTGAGAAATATTGTGATACAAAAGCTAGATAGAGAAATGGGTTTAACCCATAAAAGAAATGATCATTCTTACTTCTTGGGTTACGTATATAATCTGTAGCATGTCTTTCTATCCTTGTAATGTTGGCCTCATACTTTGCGACATTCTCCTCCTCCTTAAGCCTTAGACTCAGAAATTTCTTTTCCATATCTGCTCGATGGTCATGTGGAAAGTATTTTTCTAAGAAAATTTCCTTATACTCCCTCCATTACATACTTGATACTTATTCATGTTCCTTTGTGTTTTGAATCAGCAACCACCATTGATCGACAACTCCAGTGTGGTGGTAAACTGCCATGACAACCTTCTCCCTTTTGCTACACTCCAAGGCATGGAATATTTTATCTAAGTATTTTTTCCATTTCTCTACTACTAATGGATTTGTACCCCTATTAATTGTTGGCGGTTATTGCCTCATGAATCGGTCAAACATTGATCCTCCACGTTGTGGATCAGGGTGCTCCATACGAGTAAATATATTATTCATAAACTGAGTGAGTTGTCCCAGTTTGGTAATAATTTGATCAGCACCAGTTGTATCTCCAGATCCACAATAATTATCTTGAGGAGGGAAATCCCTACACGGAGTGTGTGCATTGATATGGTTTCCATTCCTCCCACTAGGTGCCATTTCTAAACAATGGAATAAACTAGATTAGTTTATGAATCAAAATACATAATTCCAAACTTGAAAAACACTTAACATAAATTGAACTATTTATGGATATAATCCATAATCATAAAAATGTTTTCTTTGTGGAATTATATACTCATAAACCATAATAGAAGATTGAAAAGATAATGAGAACTATCCTAAGCATATCCCCCGGGAGTGTCGTATCCAAAAGAGCAACAAGGCCCGTTGTCATGCACCAGTTCCCGTTCAAGTCTATCTCAAAGAGATGTTTTTGGGTTTTACCCCTAGGTACATCTGTACCTGAGCCGCCTCTTCCTACTCTTATCCATACAGGGATGTATTGCTCGAAAAACTAATAAAATCACTATAATACCAAAATTCTAGGAATTTATTCTATACTAATACTCAAAGTCTATCTTAGGGTTATGAGCTCTAATCAAAGTTTAATTAAATCTACCTTCCAGGGTTAGTAATGAAATGCCTCTGATACCAACTGTAATGCCCCGACCCCAGTTACCTAGAGTCGGTGAATTGTTGTGTAACATTTTCATGATCACAAAAGATCAAGTCTCGAAAAACCGATTAGTTTAGTAGACTTGGAATCACTAGATACATTCATAAGTCTTACATTACATAATAAAGTAAAACAGATCTACAACAATATCTTTTCTTCATATCCCCTCATACTATCCCTGCATGACATTCATAATATACTTCTTCACATCCTGGAAAAATTAAAACATTGGAAGGGGTGAGGTCAGATGGTCAGTAAGGATAACAATATAGCAGAAGCTTTTATAAATAAACATTAACATTTAGGGCAGTGTATAACTAAAACAAAAGCCTTTTAAACATGAACTTCATCATAATATGGAAAAAATATGATGAAATAATTATATTTACTTATTCACATGGATATTCTACTAGTCGAATAATCACATGAAATATCAATAACCACTTCCATAATGATGGAATGCATAATGCCAGACTATCATAACCACATAACCAAGGCCTCGTTCCAAGACTACAAATAATATTTTGTCAAGACCTTGTTCCAAGACACTTGTTTGTCTCAAGAGACATACCGATGCATCGAGGAGCTATTGCGGGCTCCACCCGTCACTTATTAAGTCTAATTAATTTCTCATATGAACATGTTTAAACATATCAAAATCTATAACATAATCATATCACATAAAAAATGCATAATGGAGACATAAAATTTCAAAATTTCAATCACAAGATATCATTACAACACATTGATATAATAAAAACATTATCAAAACCATTTTCAATACCAAAATAAAATAAAACTCAAACTTGGTATTTATTTTTCATTTAAAAAAGTTATGGCTTGTAGAGAGAGCCGAAACTCAAATAATGGTCACGGCGGTGGATAAGTCATTGTCTCCACATACGTATGACAAGGAAAAAAATTCCTTTTTTTTCGTTCAGTAAAACGAATCGTATAAAAATATTCCTTTTTAATAAACTTAAAAGTCAAAGGGGTTTATACACCATATAGAAGAAATTTGTGTATAAAAAAATATGCCTCAATGAATGGAGATTGAGACGAAGTCCCTTAAAAATATATTTTTTTAAATAAAATAGATCTACTATGTGTATTCACTATAATTACACATAAATAAAGTACAAATACATGATAGTACATAATAATATCATCACATAATTTGAAAGTAGGATATTAACCCAAAAAACGGAAATGGGGTTAAAAAGTTCCCTTACCTCGTGTCCGACTACACGCGACCATTCTTTAATCTCCTCAATAATAAACTATAGTTGATCTAGACTTGCTTAAGAACCTTTTTCGAGTTCATTATCCATTTTATATGACTTATTACAATGTTACGAAAATTATGTAGTCATTTATGTTAATAACGGTCGTTTTGTCAATCTTTGGTACTTGAGTCAACAATAAACTTCTTATAATTTCAAGTTGTTTATGCGGTAGAATATCCATTATCACCAGAATTATATTCATGATGTTGATATCATATATATTATATATATCCAATATATACATTCATTCATAATATTACGTTACATTTAGAGGTAAGAAATGAAATGCACCGTTCATGGAGATGGTAAGTCGTACGTACGCATGAACGATACTTCCATTTATATTTCGTATTTAATGTAATGAAATCATAATTATATATAGGTATATTATAATTCCAGTATAAAATCATATATAATATCATTTAATCCATCCTATATACATCCCACATATGGCATTAACAATTCAAATCACTTTGAGGGGGCGGTAGTCTGCAATTTCAAAAATGAAATTATCGTGTTTACCAATAATGGAAATCATAAAGGTATGACATAAATGATAAATACATAAGAATAAGGAAAAAATAAACATAATATATATCATATATAAATATTGTTACTTCTTAATGGCCACCATGAGAGGTGTTAAAAGAAGACTGAACAATCATCGTTTTGTGAGGCAGAAATTCGCCAACCACAGAAATAGTATGTTCTTTAACCATTGAACGAAGTTGTCTGTAAGTGTAAATAAAATAAATCTCATAAAAACATCATAGTAAATTTAAGATACTCTTTTTGTTACAAAATAATGGAATAAAAATATTTTAAGGGGTTGGAGAAGCAAAATAAAACAAAATAACATAAGAGAAGACATTACCTTAAAATCGGGTAACTCTTTTTGATTTGAGACAAAGGATTCCATGGGAAGAATTATGCCCAATGTGAGGCTTCTAGGTGTAATATAGGGAATTTGAGAGAGTATTTGGGATGATTTCGGCTGATCCAAATGGCTTAATGGTTTGAATAAGGTGGTAGTGGTGGGGGCCTTTTATAAGAGGGGAAAAGGGGCACTCTTGGAAAGTAATGAAATGTTACATTATTATGAAGTACTTTTCGGATTTCTAAGGTAACAAAATTATATATTTTGAGGATAAGTTGCGAAGGGTTCTAAATCTACCCATTCAATTGGTTTTTGACCAGTGTATGTTTTAGATTTTAAATTTATCTTTTCATTTTATTTAAATCGTTAATTAATGAGGTAATCGATGTATCATCATGGTGTCATATAAAATTTAATTTATATAATGTCTAAAAATTATATAAAAAATATCATGATGTAGTAAATCTTTTTATCTTTCCGATTAATATTTATAGTCGAAACGTTAGCTTATATAACCCCATGTAATAATTGTTTTAGTAAAACAACACATGTTTGTGGCAATTTCATTTTTACTTTAAATAAAAAGATATTAATTTCATTCTCTTACACAGGTGGCTCCATGGGGTCACCAAGATGACCCATGGATTGTCTCGGTTAGCCATGACTCATCAAATAATTGTAGGACAAGTTTCATGATAGTTTCTTATTTTTATAATATCATTTTTACCTTAAATTTCACTAATTACATTTAATCGCGATTACTAAAACATAAAAGTTACTATTCACCAAAAAATAATTTTAATCCCATTGAACCCCATTTTACATCCTAATGACAACCATGTATGGGATTTTTTAAAATTGAATCACAGAAGTGGTAATGATTCATTTACATGAAAAATTAGTTTTTAAACTACCACTTAGTGGTTTCACTATTCATCAAAAGTTGCAGTTTTTCAAAAAAAAATACCAAACATTCACCCTAAGCGATAATTCATATTCTGAATTTAAAAATGGTGTCTTTTTTATAAAATTAAAAACATATAATTTTAATTAATTAATTTTATAATTAATTCCCATTGTCAAAACAAATAACGTGTTTTTAAGAAACAATATCAATCAAAAGATTGACAATTGTTTATGTCCATCTTCAAAGTGAAGTTAATTCTAATGACCAACATTGGATAAAATGGTAAAAATATATTATAATTACATTTTATAATGACTAAATTGTATAGTTTATCGCTACAAATTATTTTTACAAAAAAAGTGGTTTTTAAGTATTTTCACTATTCATCAAAAATTGGAAGTTCTTAGAAAAATACCAAAAATTCAACATAGGATAATTTCGCTATTCGGAATACAAAAATGATGTCCATTTTGAAATATAAAATTTTAATAATTTGATAATGTTGGTATAACTATTCATAAATGCTACATTTATTGGTCGCGGTGTGTTAGAACTCGAGGTTGCGTACAACACACACTGCTCTATTATTCAAAGTGGATCATACCATGGAATCATGGGGTGTTACACCTATATTGGTGGGAATATGGTGATCAATCTCTGGATGCAACTGCTTGGTTCCTGAAAGCAGGGAGATTAACTCATCAGTGATAAATGAAAAGGGAATCGACAACCAGTGTCCCAGTTTCATTCCATCTTCCTCAGCTGATAAGACGTATCAATGTTGAAAACATTGCATACTAGTACATCCAACGTTCTACTACCCCTACATATGTTGAGTTTCGTGCTAGGCCCACTATTTTCTTGGTGGGACCCAACGACAGATATCTTGATCTGGTGACACTCTAATCCACTGATGTCGCAAACACTACCAATCTCCATATTTATGAGAAGACCTTCACGTCGGGTTAGGCATTTCTGTTTCTGACACTTTCACTGTGGTGTGTGCTTCATTTTATGGAGGATGTGCAGTTGTTTCCCTACATTCCCATTTTCCAAAGGTAGAAGGAATCTGTACATTATTCAGGTTCATTTTCTCCTTTATCAAAATAAGATTATGGGATGTCAGTTCTTACTTCTAGGGATTCCTCCTCGGATCTCATCACCTAGCCCGGGTCTCCCTCATAGATTTAAGACATTGTTATGGAAAGTATTCCTAACACCATATCATCATGGACAACTGTTAATTACACTGCATATATAAGTCATGTCAAAGGGTCTGGTCAGGGTAGCAACCTTTAGTCAGAAGAGTAGTCATGTTGGACATCACAGTCAGAGGAGTAGTCATGTTGGACATCACTAGAGTGTATGGACGATGGAACACTGGCGCGTCTTGGCTTCAACCCCTTATTATAGCACTTCTCGAGGGCACGAAATCCCGAGACATCCTGCATCGAATACAAGGAATTATTTTCTATAAGAATGTATTTGAGGTTTTCCACAACTTCACATGTTTAACAAAGGTTATTCCTCATGTTTAAAGTACAATGGAGATGGATTGGGCTGATCTAAACACTGACTATAGTAGATTAGATGGGTGTAGACCCTTTGGAGAATAATGATGTTGGTGCTAACATGTGGTTAGTTACCCAGTTACTGCATGGACCAGTAAAGAGGATAATTGGAATAATCTCACCATAATGTGGTAACCAACGTAAGAATCAGGATGGATGATGGGTGGTTAAGTGAAGTGGATGGTGAATGCGATGGAGTTGACTCAGGGTGACTATGATGGTGGGATTGAGCCTCGAATATACATCCTATGTATCCCCGTGGTATGGAATCAAAATCCACGTAGTTCAGTGAACATTGTTCATCATGTAAATGACTTACCGCTTGTTGGGGTACCAGTAGCTTACCGTTGAAAGTGGTGACAACGGCTGTCCATTGAATAGGGTTGAAACTCTAGTAGGATTCCTACGTACCCTGTCGAGGAGAGAGGGATTGAAGCCCATGTAGTTCATGAATGTGTGGGTGAACAGACAAGAAGGATGTCAGAATGACAGTGTGATGGACTTGAACCTCAAGGAGGCTTCTTACGTACCTTGCCTTGGCATGGATCAAAGTCCACGTAGTTCGGGGTGGGGGGGGGGGGGGTCGGTGAACTAACGTGAATGAGGAAATGGGGTCCCAGTGAATGGGATTTAACCTCATGGGGGCTTCCTAAATAACTTTCCTTGACAAATATCAATGCCTTTATAGTTTGGAATAGTATATGCAGTTTAATGTCGTGTAGGACGAATATTGGACATGATGTTTAACGTCATTCGAGATGAAGGTTGTCTGACATGAAGGGGGTCAGAAAAAATATATGTTGTGATTGAACCACAGAAAGGCTTCCTACATACATTTCAGGGGAAAATATCGAAGTCCACGTAGTTTGGAATGTTGCGGGAACCGACGTGAAGGGGGTTCAGATCCAATAGGTGTTGGGATTGAACCACATAGAGGCTTCTTACGTACCTTTCCTTGGAAAGGATAAAAGACCATGTAGTTTAGGTGGTGTGGGGATTACGCTCAAGGCTGACCGAGGTGTTGTTGAACTGACGTTAAGATGGTCAGTACGACCACTGGATGAGGGGATTGGACTTTACAGAGGCTTCTTACGTACCTTGACTTTGCAAGGATCAAAGACCATGTAGTTCTGGTGGTGTGGGGCTTACACTCTAGGCTTCCTGGAGAGTATTTCATGGTGGATTATTTCTATATGACCACACAATTCATGCTCAGTGTGAGAAACAATAGAAATAAAAGACTAGGCGATCACATCATGAAAAGTGCGTATGTGGGAAATGGAGTGGATATTACACTCTAGGCTGCCCGAGTTGTTGGTGAACCAACATTAAGATGGTCAAGATGACCGGTGGATGGTGGCATTGGACCATAGAGAGGATATCTATGTAAATTTCCCTATAAAGGGTCATAGAACACATAGTTAAGGTGGTGTGGGGATTAACTCTAGGCTACTTATAGGATATGTCATGGTCGATGATTTCTCTAAGCCCACATGAGTAATGCTCGGTGTGAGAAACAAGAGACAACCAAAAACTGACGATCATGTCGCGAATGGTGTGTCAGTTGGAAATAGAGTAGGTATTACACATAGTTAGTGACCCAAGGTGTTGGTGAACCGACATGAAGATGGTTGGGACGAATGGGGTAATATGGGCTTGGACTCCAGGGAGGCTTCCTACGTACCTTGACTTGGCAAGGATCAAAGACCACATAGTTTAGGTGGTGTAGGGATTACACTCTAGGATTCCCAGAGAGGATGTCAAGGTCGATGCCTAATCTAATCCCATGCGAGTCATGCTGCTGTGAGAAACATTAGACAGCAAAGACCTGACAATCACACTGCAAAGGGTGCGTGCATGGGAAAAGGAGTGGGGCTTACACAAAGTCAGTAGCCAAAATACTAAATCTTTTCTTACGCATGGTCAATATCCCAAAGATGAAACATGCACTTACGCATGGATATCATCCTAGGGAGAAGGATATTTTTACATACTCCATGGTGGAGGCCCAGGTGACAAATCCTAGTGGGGGAGGGATTTGACACGGAATAGAGTATGTGCACCATTTCCCATCACGCCCGTAACTGTCATTGGGAACCTGAAAAGAAAGTAGGAGTAGCGGTGATACCTCTTGGAAGAAAGGCTAGGGGATTACACCAAGGTGGTTTCCCTTCCCCACGGACAGGTGACGCCTCATCAAAGATGATCTCATTCCATGTGAGGAATATTTCACTCATATTGATACGAGAGGACATGATGAATGTCCATAGTGGGGGACCCCGAATAGGATTCATGGGTGAGGTCACAGTTTGACGTCATGTGATGAGGAAAATTGGGATTTTCAGTTTAACGTCACACAGCACGGATGAGGGAGGGTTCACTCTGCACCACATGGACATAAACAACTCGTACACTCTACACCTTGGAGAAGAGAAGGGACCGGAAATGCTGTGACTAAGGGGTTTCATGAGTAGAACTCATTGGGGGTCCCCATTAGGGTGGCTATGAGAAGAAGAAATAGTTTTTAGCATCCTAATGCGAAGAAGCACAAGGCAAAGCAATGCAACAGGTTGCATGGTCATAGGGACATTGAAATTTCTTCATGAAATCCTGAAGGGTCCCATGGGAAAAGTAATTTCAAAGCAAAGGATTTTGTAGGTAGGGGCCCTATGAAGCTCTGGTGCACCACGTGGGGGGGGGGGGGTACGTGCGAAGGGGTGTGCATCGTGTAGTGTCCTGGCATAGCCTAAGAATAATTCATATGTGCATTTCTAAGGTTCTTTGCAAAGTGAAAAGGCATTCATAGTACAATGCCTCAAAAAGAAAGGTTGCCTCACGAAGCATGGGATTGTAAAGAAGGGTGCTTTGTGAGGCACAATAGCCCTGTGTTAGCATACATGACACATGTGCATGGGGGTGTTTTGTTATGCATAAAATCTCCTCGATGACCTGGGTCCCCTTGGGGATCCCCTTCCTCCGCAGATGTTCATAGGCTTTGCAAAAGTAATCCCTCTATAACGACGGTAGAAATTAATGCACGGCGGGATGCATTTTGCGATGCCAAAATACCTCGCGTACCTCATGGTTCACAGAGCAGAGAGTGCTTCGTGATTCAAGAGATAGGAAGATGAATGGTCGGATGATCCGTCCTTTGGTCTCTAGCGGGCCCTATATGAATAGGAAAGGGGCTCCACAAAGTAGAACATGCTTTGCGTGAGGACGATCCTTGCTCTGTGGCTGGTTTGTGAACTTCAAAGTGGCTCTCGGAGCCTCCCGCCTCATTACTCTGTAGAGGGCATGGGGCCATGGGAGCTCCGTGAGTGGGTTTCACAAGGTAGCCTTAGAGGCTTCTGTATTCCCTTTTTTGTCCAAAATTTTGTCACCAACATGTACTTTCATCAATGTCAACATCCTTCAAAGTTGATAAGTTACAGAAGAAATATTCATTAATTATACTATCAAAATAAATTCAATTGATGGATAATGATCATATAATTATATATATATATATATATATTTATCATAACCATATACCCATTATGATATATGGTTTTAGTGTTATTGATTCTTATATAGAGAGCTATTTCATTTTCAAATGAGGAATGATAGAAAAGAGGTTTAATTTTACTTTCAATAAAATCATTTATTGATTAATAAGTAATGATGGTTAGGTATTTATTAAATTATGAATTACTTTATATGACTAATCCATTTTATATAATTAATGATGGTTGGGGTTTTTAATATCCCATCGATGCATCTGTAGGTCTCACGAGTCAAATCAGTTTGGGAATTAAGAGAATGTATTCCCAATTACATATATATAAGTAGTTGTCATTATTGTAATTATATTTCCTTTAATAATTCCATGATTCTATAAAATATTTATCACAAGTCTATGAAATGTTCTTAATTATGAATTCTATCAATTTAAAACTAGTTAATTCAATCCATGTGATTTTTTTATTTCTATAGCATCCATGGATTTGTATTAATAAAATGTGATCAATTATAACAAAATATTTTTTTCCATTTACATCATAACATAATATACAAATATTTTATTCCTATGATAGTATTTTTTATACATTTTATAATAATAATTTTTTCTATGGCCTTTATTTTATTTGTACTCACTCGTGTTTGGAAAAAAAATTGTAACACATGATATCTCTAAAAGAATAGAACGCGTGGAGTGTTTATTGGAGATTTTGAAGTTATATTATAGATTAAATAGGTTCTTATATAGTCAGAAATTTATATTTAAGTTGAGAAATATATTTAATTTATAATTTCATGTTATTTCATAATTTTCTAAAACATTAAATTTTAAAGGTCATGGGAATATATAAAATGAAATATTCTTTATAAATCATGTAATAATGGAATAGTTTTGTCAAGGAAATTATAGTTTTCATCGGATCAAGTATTTGGAAACTTTAGAGGATGTCATGTTTTTAGTTAAGGATAACATATGTGTGGTCGATAATATCATGGGATAGTATTTGTAATATTGATTTTCATTTCAATGCTATAATAAATGGTTTATTATAATTTAGATGATTTTGGATATTCTATATATTTTTTGGATTTTTGATGATTATTCATTAGTGAATACCATAGGAATATGTATATTTAACATCCCAGGTAAATAAAAAAGAAGACATTTTCTATAATTATTCATATTTATGAATTGAATATTAATTTTACATTAAAGTTTTTGATATGCTCGATGGCTTACCTGATACACAACAATGAGTTTCTTTGAAATCTTACGTTGCAAGCTAATAATATAAAAATATTATTTTAAATTTTAGTTAATGATGATATTTTGAATTTGCGGGAATGGAAAATACTAAATACAATGTGGTTGTACGTTTTATTTAGAGGCTTAAAATCAGAATGATTCAAATTTCATACATAATTTACCTTAAAAGGTCGATTTATCGCCATTTGATGGTGATCCCTTTTTAAATATAGTTTTGGTCACTTTTATATGTTATATTTGACAAAATAAGATTCTTCTTTAGTATCGGAAAATGAATATTTCTTGTGGCAAAATTTTTTGCATTTATCTTATAACATTTAATTTTTGATGAATAATAAAAAATTCTAAATTTTATTTCAAATCTGCATTTTAATATAATTTATTTATATGGTTTGATTATATTTTTAATTGGGTTCAAAGTGTAATTATATTATGTGTTTACCATTTAATCAAATTTTGGTAATTGGAATTAATTTTGCTTTGTAATTGAACATAAACGAGTATCAATCTTTTAATAGTTATTGTTTTTAAAAACACACTATTTGTTTTAATAAAGGGAATTAGTTATAAATTAATTAGTAAAACTTTTATGTTTTGAAGTTGGTAACATATAAATTATTTTTGAATTTGGAATATTAAATATAGCATACGAAAAATGATTGGTACTTTTTAGAAAAACAACATTTTTTGTTAAATAGTGAAACCACTAAGTAGTGGTTAAAAACTGAAATTTTCATTTAAATAAAATTTTACCACTTCTGTGGAATGAATTTTGAATATAAGACATACATGGTTGTTATTTTTATGTATAATTTGGTTCAATATGATAAAAATATTTTTTTTGTGAAGAGTAACTTTTGACTTTTATTTACTGTGATTAAAGGTAAATAGGTTAATTCAAGGTAAAATGAATATCATAATTATACAAAATTACCTTAACACTTGTCCTTGGTTTATTTAATGGGTCATGGAAGACCATGGTCGTCTTTGGATATATTTTGGGACCCCATTGATCCACTTAAGAGTGATAATGACACTTTCTTTTAATTAACTTAAATAAAGACCAAAATGTCATAAAAAAATATCTTTTAGTAAATTAATTTTTACAAGGAGTTATATATGTTATCATTTAAAATATAAATATTCATTGGAAATATAAAAATATTTTCTACGTTATGGTATTTATTTTATAATTTTTAGACATCAAATAAATTAAATTATTAATAACACAAAAATGATTCAATATTTTCCTCATTAATAAATTATTTAGATAAATAAGATTATAAATATTATAAAAATATCCAAAAAATTTCCAATTATTATTGGATGAATTTATATCAACCATGAGTCATTTGATATTTTAAATTAATTAGTTTTGGACCATTAGAAACTGAATATCATAATATAATAAAATAATATTTTCACACTTTCCTAAAGAGCCCCTTCTCCCCCTTATAAAAAGCTCTCACTTATAACCCCTTATTCACACCTCTCAAGCCCCTTGTATCCTCCAACCGCAGCCCGAATAAGCTCACATGATCCCTCTCCTAATCCTAATGCTTTACCTTAGGTATAAGGAACTTCAAGAGGTCATTTTGTTCCAAACCAAAGGGAGTTACCCAAATTAAAGGCAACAATTTCTCTTAACTTCTTTTCCTTTATTTTACTTCTAAAACCCACAAAAACATTTTATTCATTTCTTTTATAACATCACCAGTATCCTAAATATACTAGTATGTTTTAATGAGAAGTATTTGAACTACACATACACACACCTCCATCTAATGGTGGGAGATAGTTTTTTTTCTATGAATGGAAAACTAACGCCTCAGGAAATGATGATTGTTCGATTATATCCTACCACCTATAATGGTTTCCATTAAGATGAAAATATATTTTTATATGATATATTGGGATCATTTTTTCTTTATTATTATGTATTTTTCTTTTATAGAATACCTTTATGGTTTCCATTATGGGTAAACCGGATAATTTCATCTGAGGAAGTACGGACTACAGCCCCTCAATGTGATATGACTCGTTAAGGACATATGTTGGATTTGTAATGGATGAGGTTTATGATATTATATGTGATATTATACTGGATGTATTAATATAACTATGTATCATTATGTTTTCATTCTTTTAAAATATGAAATAGAAATTAATGTAGCATTTATGCTTACGTACAACTTACTGTATCCATGAACGGTGCATTTCATTTCTTACCTCAAGATGTTTTGTACTGTTATAAATACATGTATATACTGGATATATATGATATATATGATATATAAATCATGAATATCATTATGTATATAATGAATGTTTGACCATGTGAACAATTAGTAATTACAAGAAATCCATTTTTTTCTCAGTAAAAAATATAGAAAAAACAAACGTTCTTAACATAAATTAATAAATAATGTTTACAAAATTGTAATAAATGATATAAAAGGAATAATAAACATGAAAAAGGTTCTAAATCAATTATAAATTTAATTTAGTTTATTTCTTTGGATATTGAAGAATTAATGAGTCATGTCAGACATGAGGTAGGAGACTTCGTCTCAATCTCCATTCATTGAGGCATGTTTTGTTTTAATACATGATATTTTTAATACGCTGTTTAAAAACCATTGACTTTTACTTTTATTCAAAAGGAATATTTTCTCTATGAAGAGTTATACTGAAAGGAAAAAAATTAATGTTTCTTTTTAGTGTATGAGGTGACAATGACCTTTTCGCCATCGCTAGTATTATTTGATCTTTTGGCTTCCATAACAAGCTTTATTTTATAAAAATGAAAATAAATACCATATATTATTTTTAAGTATTTTGATATTGAAAATGTTTTTGATAATGGATTTGTTATGTAAATATATTTAAATGATATATTATGATTTAAATGTGGAAATTTTATCTTTCCATTATGTTGGTTTTATTTGTTATGGTTCTTTGGAATTGTTTACGTATATGGGTAGTTTCGTGAAAAACCTAGGGCGAGTGAGCCCGAGATAGCTTCTAGTGAATTGGTTAACATGATAGGGGTAAACATGATTGTTTCCCCTTATATATTTATGGAATATATTGTGATGGGTATTTGAAATGTAAATATATATGTAGATGTTATAACTACAATGTAAGAATGATATGAATTCCATAAGTTACCTTTATAATTTTTATTTTCTATGTGTTATTCATAAATTTTATGATTTCATGTGGTATGTTAAAGACCATATGTTATGTATGAAATGAGAAATTAATGTTTTCATTCATTTTTTCTAACCCTTACTGATCTTTTTATGCTTATCCCATATTTTGAAATGATTTTCACCGGACCTAAAGATGAACAGGGTCAAGGATGGGATCAAGGAATAGTCATTCAGTCTAAAACATGGTACTAGAACTGACACTTTTTTTCATGAGTTTTTTATTTTCTGATAAAATGTAAACTGAGTAGAAGTGTATACCTTGTAATTTTTGAGATATAATATAATAGTAATGGAATAATTCTTTAAAAATATAAACATGCGAAGATCCTTAATGTGAATTATTCAATTAATTCATGATTATGTAATGTTTAAGGTTGGGTCCTTATAGTATAAATATATATTAATAACATAATATTATGGTAAAGTTGATATTTTTTCCATGAAATTTCTTCCATTATTGTTTACTAGAATTTTTATGTGTTTATATCAAATATTCACATAGGGGTAATAACCGTGAAAAATACATGTTGAGTATCAATTAATTTTCACCCAGTGCCCTGTGAGTGTGACAAAGACTAAATACCCATATAGAAACTCATATGGGATATTATTTGGTTAATTAATATTCTATTTTACAACTATTATAAATAATTTATATTGAAATATAGGATGTAATATATTTCATTTAATGTTATAGAAAAAAATAAAATGATAATGGATAACATAGGATACATCCTCAGATTATTCACTCCTGGATCAGCATAGGAGTCGGGTTCAGGGCGAATGTTTTTGTAGACACCCAGATTGGGAATCGGCTACTGGAGAAGATGACTCCTCTTAGGAGGCGGAGATGACTCGGGTTATTATTATGTGTAATGTGATGTTGGTTTGTGTTTTTTGATGTTTGGTTCTCCAGTTGTTAGTGTTTGTGGTTGTATGTTGGGTTACTAAAAACTATAAACTGGCTTATTAAAATGGAAAAAATTGATTTAAAGCGGATAACGTACGATAAATAGAGAGTGTTAAAGAATTAACCTTATGTGAAAAAGTTGAACTGAATGTTTCATATGTTTGAATTATTGTTTTATTAGAGAATACATATGAGGATTAATATTTCATATTCATTTTATCATTTAATCTAATTTAATTGGACATATACATTACAATTTTGGTTTTAGTATTTTGTTAGAATTAAGATAATGCGAAAGTATCTGTAAAATGTGTATGTCTAGATACACATGTTTCATATATAAAGACTCTTGAATAATTTTTTTCATAAATTAATGTGAAAATTAAAAATCAAGGCTTCTGTTTATTTTGAGATAAAAGACGTATTTGTGAGTCCTACCAACAATATTGAGGTTAATATCATTGTATAATAATTTTCTTTAGTTATTCATACAGTTAATTATATTTAGATAAATTCATTACTGATTTATAATAATATTATTGAAGACACAATTTCCTTAAGGTTTAAAATGTAACACCATGAGATTTTAAATTATATTTTTCATTGAAACCTAATGTGTTCACTATCATTCTTCACATGGAACAACAAATAAATGTGAACTAATGATAATAAATTATCTATTAATATGTAATGGAATAATTAATATATTAAAATATAGGAAATAAAATTATGAAAAAATTAAATAAAAAATATTACTTATTAATACTATGGTATTGATTGAATTCATTTATCAAGACATTGTGACCAATAATACTATTTTATTATTTAAAATTTATCATTAAAAACAACGTATTTTTAAGAAATTAATTTGATAAACTATATATATATTATGGATAAAATATGTTGATTACATGAATAATATAGTAACTATAATTTTCTTAGTAATATCTATGAAATAATAATTATGATAATTAATATATTTAGATGTTATTTTTATATTAAAAAAATTCATTACATTTTATTATTCCATTTAAATGAAAAATAACTAAATTATAGAATTTAACTTCTACAAAATGAACTGAATTTCTCAAATTATAATGGATATAATGTCGTAAAATGTTTATTTGCTATTTTTCTAAAATCATTGATTAGTTTGGCTAACAATGAAAGTGAAAATTTTCGCTAAAACCATAGTGTTTATGAATATATGAAGAAGTATATATAACATAAAAACACATAAAATATTTTATCATGAAAAAAATGAATTTAATATCAAAATAATGAAAAAGAAAAGTACTATTTAGAAAATCTATGATTACTATTTTATAGATATAAGTTAATATTTATATAAAATGTATTTTTTTCTTTTGTTTTAATAATATATTAATTTTCTGAAAATTGATTTCCACATTCTTTTTATGACACACAATATTCATTCATTTAATAATAAAAATATTTTTTCATTAAACAAATGTCACTTATTATTTTATGCTAAATATATATTTTAGGATTAAAAATACTATTTTTTTTCTAAAAAAGTGTTTTTACACATTACAAGAGGTAATGTTAATATTAAATTTTATTACTAAAAGAAATTTTATTTGATAAAATGGACTAAATTACTAGAGTAATTTTGTATAAATTATATCATTAAGACAATATTTTTAGTAATTAACAGTAAAAATTAGTAACCATGGTTAAAACATAAAATAGTAAAAGTGAATAATCTATGACTAAAGTCCTAAAAACATGTTAAAACGATGTTTCAAAATAAATAGTGGTGTTTATATAGTCATTCACCATTACCCCAATATATTATTTTCTATTATTAGATCCACATAAAATTTTAATAGTTAAATTAGATTTTATTACCACAAAAGATGTCATTCCCCCAACTATAAGCGAGAAATTCCACCACCACTTTAAGGACACAATAAATATTATAATTCTATTAAAATACACTCTATTTTCACTTCTCCTAGAATCCCTTCCCAATTTCAGAAGCCTACAGTCTTAATAATTTATCATAAGACTTACATTTCTAAGAAGTACTTCGAGAGAAACGCTAAATTATTAACGGATGTAAAAAAATCCATCTAATATAATTCATTGTATATATTTATCCAACAATCATAACATTCCCATTAAAATATTATGATATTAGTATAATTTATATACTAATATTTCATTATTAATTGATCATTATTAACATTTTTATTTTTCCATTAAAAAATTTAAACATCACTTCTTCATATGTGTGGAATAAGGCCTCTTTGAAGTGACATGCATATTTTTACTTCCCAACCTTACCTGGCTAGTTCATATGGCATATTAATGAATTGATATTAAATTTATCAGAAATTTATAATTATTTGATATATAAACAATCTCGTACTTTTTGACATTCAATGTAAAATGCATGTGTTTCCCATATGTACTTCCTGCAAACTATCTCCATAAAATTTTCTTTTTTTATTTTAATAATTATATTTTAAATATGATTATAAAATCAGTTTCAATACTCAAATTTTATATTTATAGAATTATAAGGATTCAATAGTTTTTATGTTAATATTTGGGGTTTCATTAACATATCATCCCTCATTTTTTATAAATTTCAAAAAATAAACTATTATAAATTTTACCATTATAAATCATAACTCAAAAAATAATGTGATTAACTTAATAAATTAAATATCACTTTGAAAAATATATTATTTAAAAATAATAACATGTTAATGACAATATTAAATTAAATTACTGATATTCGATGTCTCTATTTCAATATATGTGTGTAACAATCTAAATTAAAACATCGTCTAATGAAAAGATGCGATAAATAACTAATTTTTGAATAGTAAATTATCATAAAAAATCATGAATATAGTTGTAGGTATGAATTGGATTGTGAAATGATCTATTAATAATGCTTTTTATATGTGATATGAAATTTCTTTCTTAGAATCCATGGATTATTTTAAGGGTTTATTGTCTCGAAATTTCATCCTTAGATACATATTTTATATTATGATCCAACATTATTATATATTGTGTATTTACTTAACAGTTGAATATTTAGGTGATTAATATTTCTTTATTTAAGGTATCTTGTTTTTGTCAATTCCACTCCTTCGATGGATTTTTATTTGAATGTTATAAAATAATTAAGGGTGTTTCATATCAATTTCTTTTTATTTTATCATTTTGTCACCTAATTTTATTTAAATGTTGTGTATACTTCCAATTAGAGATATAATATCATGAATAATAATTTATTCATTTTACTTTACATTTAATTACAGTGAATCTCATTTATGGTGATTATACAAATATTTTTTTTAATTCATAAAGGATGTCAATAACTCAAAACATCTTTTAATGAGTTATGATATATTTTTTTCAACATAGTTCTTCCTTAAATGGGTTATCTAAAGTTAAATTTTATTATATTTTTTTTATTCTTTTTCATTTAAAAAATATTTTTAAATTCAAGGATACTTCCATAATAAATATTATTCTCATAAAATTATAACATTGTTATGAATATTTATAATCCTTTTTTTATATTCTATTTGTCTTCAATATCCTTCAGTTATATACCCATAAATATTCAAATATTGTTTTTAATACAAAATATTTTCAATTTATTTTTATCTATACTGTTTCCTTATTTATTTTTCAATATAATGCTTTATTACACTTAAAATGATGTGGGTTTTCAATAAATGTATTCTAATATAAAAAAGAAATTCATCAAATGTATCTTTGAATTATCTTACACTCAATGATCCAATCAGGTGGATTTTTGTATTATTTAATGACACACTATTTAATATTCTTTTAGATGAAAATGACCTTAATTTTATTAACTTCACCTCATCAAATATTACTTTTAAAAATGAATCATAACACCTAATTCCTATGATAGTGTTAATTATGTTTTATGAAATTACTTTTAAAAAATTTCTTCTATTTTCCACTTTATGTTAAAATGATTTTTCATTCAATTGTGAATCTATGGGATATTAAAATAACTCTCCATTTAATTGTGTATACAACAAACAATATCAGGCATTAAAAAATGAGGAAATATTTTTATTTATATTATATTATTATAAAATATTCAATGAATTATATTTTTATAATATGATTATCCACATTATAAGATATATATATTTATATATATAATTTACCTACTTAATAAAAATGTATTTCTTAATTCATAGAAAATAGTCACTCAATTTTTATTAATGAAAAAGTATTCCTCAAAATATATTTTCTTCCAAAATGGTTTTAGTGCTCTCTATAATAGAATATTATAATTAATTTATTGATATTTATTAAATTTTACTTGATGAACAAATATAATTTTTTAATTTAATTGAAAAATTAACATAGTGTTAATTTCTAAAAATTTACCAAATCGATTTATCTTCCAGTAAATAGTAAATAATAGTGCTTTTATTGAAAGTTATATTTTGGTTTCAAGAATTTAACATGCTCAATTATGGTATTTAAAATGTGTTGAAAATAAAAATTTCCAACATATATTATTAATAATCCAATTATGTACATTTATAAATCATTTTATTTTCAAATTATGTATATAAACAATATTATTTGGAAAATACGTTTTTTTTAAGTGTTATTTTGTTCTGTTTGTCTTCTTAATTATAAATTAATTTTTTCGACATGTGTAAATTGAGGATTCAAAAATTTATTCAATATTTTCAATTAAGAGGTAAAATTTGGTAAATAGAATTGTTTTATTATTGTTTATTTTGAATATTTTCCATAAAAAATTTGTCTCACATCAGTAAGGTTTTAATGTGTAAAATATAATTATTACCATTTGATAAGGTCCAAAAATATTCACAAAACATTAATTTATCCTCTTTTATAGTCGTGTTTCATCTATTTCAATACATATCTAAAATATATCTCTAATTGGGTCTATATTTATTTTACTATGATCCTTATATTTATTTACATATCGAGTAAATGGAAAATGCCAATATCATGACTTTAATATCACAAAATTTTTATTATAGGGATAAAAACAGAAAACGTTATTCTATATAAGTTTATTTGATTGAATTTTTATTCTAATCGGGGTAATTTATTTTGAATTTTTTATGATTATATAAATAATTATATTAATATGCACTTCCAGTATAGTATTTATTCAATTAATATAAAAATTAACTAATTTTTTTAAATAAAACCCACTGTAATGTTTTTAATTGATTTATAGAGACCCATAAATTTTATAGATATATATGACATATAACATATTTTTTAAGTCTATATTTGAATTTACACATTGAATTTATGTATTTAATGTCAAATTAATTAAACTCTTTGAAAACGGACATTTATGATATATTATAATAACTATTTTTTACAAATTGATTTAAACATCAAAAAAATTTATCTTCTTCAAAATTAATGTCATATGGTTTAATAGAACAATCATGGTCAATTTATGGGTAATTATTCCTTTTATGGTTATGTTTTAAACCTACTAATTATAGAAAACATTTATATTGTTGTAATTTCCAAAAGGGTTAACGATGGTTTAATAGTAAAACATAAGTGTGACTATATAAAAAAAGAAATTTTTTTTATTATAGTTTTTTAAACCTAATAAACATATATTATAAGTATATTTATTTGGTACTATTTTAAATATGAAATAATTTATATTAATTTCATACATTAATAAATTCAAATAATGCACGCCCCATCATATATAAAAGGACTCCCCTTCTCTCTTTTCATTACACCACATGTGATGAACATATCTTGATACAACCCTATCAAATTATCTTCTAAATATAATTAGACCAATTATAGAGGTTTTATTATTTCTAAAGGACCAGCCATATGTCCCTTAAGATGACATCTAAAGGAATTCCTCAGAAGAAAATGTTATTATATTTATTGAATCTTTCATATTTATTTTTTTCATTCATCATATTAATGGGTTGTAAAAATCTTGAAATTAAAAATATATTATCATCTATATTAATAGTTGATATTATTAATTTTTAAATACCTAATTCTGTTTATTTTCTATACCATTAAAATTAAAAATAATGCACATGCATTCATACAACTTACCATCTCCACATAGCGGTGTAATTCATTTTTCATCATCACTTTACTTTGATGGTTTTGAAGAAAGAATATATATATATATATATATGAATATGTAAATAATATTTATTAAATAAAAAGTATCCTATAATTATATTATCATATGATCCTTATTATCTTACCATCCATTAGAAAATGATCACATCACTCAGGCATAGGTGTGGACTACCACCTCAACGAAGTGATGTATTTCTTTTTTTTAAATTTACATGAGGGAAATAAGGATAGATTTAATGAATATATTTGATATGTATACCTTGAATAAAATTTTGAATATTAATAATCCATTATCAAAATAAAACGACCAGAACTACCATAGCCGAAACATACATGAAAAAATAAGACGTAATCACAATGTATTATTATTTTAACAAATAATTATTAATAAAAAAGTTGATAAGAGATAAATATTAAATCATACATGGAATAATATATATAATTATGTTTATAAAATTTTTTTACAATAAAACTCTATTACATATAAATGAGGTTTAAATACATATGAATGAATCCATACTTGAGGTAAGGGATTAGTGCATCACATTTACTTCTATGAGATATCCAGGACATTCAGAACTATTTATGGTTTAGTGTATATAATAACCCTTTGATATTGTTTATTATGAATATATTTATTTTCATGTATTTTAAATATATATTTTAATTTTATTATTTAAAGGGGTTTTTTATTTTATAGTAACCACAATGGTAAGGTTTTATTTGACAATATAAGCATTAATCGAGGTTGTTTATGTTTATGTTTCCATTGTTGGATTTTCTTGAAATTTATATCTTCAAACCAATTTATTATCTTCTCATTTAACCATTAATGAAATTTTAAATATTATACGTTCATTTTCCACTCATTATGTACTCATCATACTAAAATATTTTGTGAGGAAAACTATCTTTTTAAAATACATAAATAGGATTATTTTTCTTCAGTGTCCAAATTTGAAATAAATTTTTTTAAATAATGTTTTCATTTTTCTAGAATTATTTATTAAAGATGTTTTAACCAATAATTAAATTTATAAAAAATTATTATATTTAAACTTTTCCTGTAAGGACCTGGCCTTAAACATTAACATAATCTTAAATAAAATGAATAATTCACATTGAGGATCTTTTCAGGTTTATAGTTTTAGAGAATTAGGACATAACTATTACATCTCAAAAAATTACAAAGTAGACACTTCTACCCAGTGTCCATTTTTTTTTAAAACATGAACTCTTGAAAAAAAAGTGTCATGTCTAGTTCCATTTTTAAGACAGTATGACTTTTCCTTGATCACATCCTTGACCGTATTCAAAATTATGTCCTATTAAAAACATTTCAAAAACATGGGGTGAGCACAAAAAGCTCAGTAAGGGATACACAATGGAGGAAAACTGTTAGTTTTTCAAAACAACAAGTAAACCAAGAATACTTTAACATAAGTAATACGGTACACCTTTATGAAGTAGTAAATACTCTTCATAGAATAAAAGATAATTACTTGCCCTTTTATAACAAAAATATTACCATAGAAACCCTAATAAAGAACACATAACATATAAAGGTATCTTGGTACATAAACATACATAAATGGAATAACCATACGATCGACTTCCACACATATCACTAAATGGAATACCCATATGGATGACTTCCATAACCAATGCATTGGAGGTTATAATGTAACCACTCGTCCTGGTATTCACGGCTCCACCCATTATTTGGTTAATCACATAACCACGTATCAAATGTCCATGTACCATTATAAAATCATAGCATGTAAAATATTTCAAATATAAACATTTCACTATAACAATATATCATTTAATATATTGACAAAATCAATTCATTATAAATCCAATTTCAAAACCATTTAATAAAGAGTTTTTCATAGAATCAAAGTGTCTCATACCACTTTGAATATTTTAAAGGAATTAATATTTTAAAACAGTAATGTCCATATAAATAAATCTGGAATTCCATTTGTAAAACATGTACATTAATGACAATGATTTTGAAGAATACATCTTTAAAACTTTTAAAATGATATTTTAGTTAAAGAGCGTTTTAACAAAAAATAGAGACAATTGAATACAAATAATTGAGGAATAAAATTTAATCAGAACATTATAATATCTAGAGAATAAAGGGATTCATGATATAATATGTCAAAGTACATTATATACACTATATAAGAGTGAATTGGTGCATAGCAACAATGAAATCACAATGGAAATGTAAATTGAGATGAAATCCCTTATAAAGATGTTACCATCAAAATAAGGATAAATGAATCACGTAATTATGTGTGAAAAATATAAATACACAAAAATATTATTGGATATTAAGTGTAAAACAATCAGAGGTCATTCACACATATTAATAGGGTGACATATTAAAGAAGTACAAGTTGAACAAAAAGAATTGAAATTGGGTTAAGAAGTTCCCTTGTCAAAATTCGATAGCCTAACGGCGTCACATTAAAAATAAAAAAAAATATTTTATGAGATAAAAAGGGTATATAATCACTTAGAAATAATGTTTACATAAATAAGGATATATAAGAACATATCCCAACATAATAATATTTAAATTAAACGACAAAAAAAGTCTTTTAAAAAGAGGAAGGTGAAAGGTTCCCTTACCGATTTGGTAACTTACAAAACATATTCCACATGAACGAAGGATCATACAATAAATTTTTAAATACTCATATATGAAATTATATTACAAAAATATTACAATCATTGGCAGTAGGTACACCACAAGAAAGGAAATAGTGGAAAAGATAGCATGAATCTCACGGGAATAAAAAGTGACATTAAACCTTATACCACGTTGTAATCAACTGAGTTGTTTGACAAAAAGTTAATAACAACCATATGATTCAAAAAATAACATGAATATAAAAATAAATATGATAATATATATAAATTTTAAGTACATAATACACCACATTCAATAAATTATTGTTGAACAATGGAAATCTCACAGAATTGAAAGTGAGATAAGAAAATCCATTATAAAAATTCGGCAGCTTAACGACACCATTTAAAAATTCATAAAATGAATTGGTGAGAGTAATAGGGGGTCTCTCATCCTGTGAAAATACAATTTAAATTATGGTGAATATAAAATAACATCTTCCAATATATTAACATGGAGCATAAAAGAAATGACAAAAAAGAAAGTACTTGAAAAGAAAGAGAGAGGTCGGATCCCTTACCTCGTGTCCGACTTGACTCGATCGTTCATTAATCTCATGAATAATAAACTAAAGATAATTTATACTTCCATAAGAACGTTTTTCATGATTATAATTCCTTTTTATATTACTTATTACCATTTTATAAACATTATGTAATCATTTAAGTTAATAACGTTTGTTTTGTCGATATTTGGTACTTGAGTCAGAAATGGACTTCTTATAATTACATGTTGTTCATGTGGTCAAAGGTTCATTATATCCATAATTATATTCATGATTTTTATATCATATATATCATATATATGCAGCATATACATTTTTTTATAATAGTTAATAACATTTATAGGTAAGAAATTAAATGCACCGTTCATGGAGACGGTGAGTCGTACGTACGCATGAATGATACTTTCATTTTTATTTATTGTTTTAATAGATTAAAAACATAATGATACATCGTTATATTATAATTCCAGTATAATATCATACATAATATCATCAACTATATCCATTATACATCCCAAATAAGTCATTAACGAATCACGTCAATTTGAGGGGGTGGTAGTCTTCACTTCATCTAATGAGAATATCATATTTACCCACTATAGAAAACATAATGGCTTGATGTAATTGGAATGTACAGAATTATAAATAAATCCTAAACATAATATATATCATATATAAATATAGTTCCATCTTAATGTCCACCATGAGAGGCAGTAGGATATAATCGAACAATCATCGTTTCTTGAGACGTTAGTTTTCCAACCACAAAAACATTATGTTCTTCATCCATTATATGGATGTGTGTTTATGTGTAGCTAGAATACTTCTCATAAAAAAATACAAGTATAGTGAGGATACTGGTGTTGTTAGAAATGAAAGGAATAAGATGATTTTAGGGTTGGATAAGTAAAATAAAATAAAAAAATTTAAGAGAAATCATTACCTTTAATTTGGGTAACTCCCTTTGGTATGGACCAAAAGGACTTCTTGAAGTGTCTTCTGCCTAAGGTAAGGCCTCTAGGAGGAGGATAGGGATGTAGGGAATTTAATTTGTCAGAGTTTGGTGGAGACAAATGTCTTGAGTGGTGTGATCAATTGGGTAGAATTGGTCTCCTTTTATAAGAAGGAATAGGGGCTCTTTATGAAAGAGTGAAAATATTATTTTATAATATAATGATATTTAGTTTCTAATGGTCCCAAAATAATTTAGGTACAAGATAAGATGACTCATATTCAAAATAAAATAATCTAATCAGAATTTGACATGTTTTGGATAATAATTTAATAATTATAATCTAATTTATTTAAATCATTTATTAATGAGGTAAATAGTACATCATTATTGTGTCATAAATAATTTAAATTTTTTATGTCTAAAAATAATAAATAAACTACCATGATGTATGAAAATTATTTATATTTCCAAATAATATTTTTAGTTGAAAATATGTCTTATATAACACCATATAAAAATTAATTACTAAAAGAATTTTGTTAATGTCAATTTTGTCTTCACACTAAATTAATTAATCTAAATTGTCAGTTTCACTCCCATGTGGCACAATGGGGGTACCAAAATCGACCCAAATATTCCCATGGTCGTTAATGACTCAACCAATAATGTTTGGACAAGTGTTAAAGTAATTTGTAATTATTATAAATTTTTTTTACCTTGAATTACCCTATTTACCTTTAACCACGGGAAATAAAAGTCAAAAGTTACTTTTCACCAAAAATTATATTCTTCTTATTGAACAACATTTTACATCATATTTTTTAAATTAAATTCACAGAAGTGATAAAATTTCATTTAAATGAATAAGCCAGTTTTTTGAACTATCACTAAGTGGTTTAACTATTTTTCAAAAATTGAAGTTTTTCAGAAAAATACCAAAAATTCCGCCTAAGCTATATTTGATATTCTGAATTCTAAAATGATGTCTATTTTTTCAAATTCAAAAAATAGTAGTTGAATTAATTAATTTTAATAGTAATATCTGTTATCAAAACAAATATCATGTTTTTATGAAACAATAACTATCCAAAGATTGATACTTGTTTATGTCCAATTTCATAGTGAAATAAATTCCAATTACCATCATTGTATTAAATGGTAAAAATATATTTTAATTTCACTTTAAAACCTATTAAAAAGATAATATAATCATATAAATAAATTATATTAAAAGGATCATTTGATATAAAATACAATAGTTTTCAATATCCATTAAAAAATGAATTTTATCGGAAAAATTCCAAATATTTACACAAAGTAAATTTTGAAGTCCCCATTCTAAAGAAGGATTTTATTTGGTCATATAAAATGTATTAAAGTGACCAAAACTATATTTAAAAAGGGTTTTCCATTAAAATGAGGTAAATCAGCCTTTAAATATAAATTATTCTTAATATTAGATTCATTCATATTTTAAGCCTCTAACATTTAATTGGATAAATGTAAATACATTTAACAATCATTTATAATCATATTGTAGTTAGTTTTATTCATTCCCACCAATACAACGGCTAGGAGTTAACTACCATATAAAATAATAATAAAATTATATTATTAATGTGAAACGTAAGAATTCAAAGGAGACTGTTGTTGCATATTAGGTACGATAACAAACATAAGAACCCCTTTGAAGTAAAATTAATATTTAATTCACAAATATTAATAAATATAAAAATTTCATATTCTTCATTAATCTAGGATGTCACATTCTTCCCCCCATTTTGCAATTGCGTCCTCACAATTTTAAAATTGGGCTCAGGAACTTCACTGAAAGCCCCACATCAAAAAAAGAGACAATAAAACAATCACTTTTAAATAAAGGAAGATAAGTACAAAGGTTACCCGAGACATCAAATACTACGATTCCATGAAAACATGGATATGGAGGAGAAAAAAAACATCATGTTATGATGGAGAGTTATAGAAAACATGTTTAGGAGAATGTTAACCACCAGAAAATCACAAACTTGTGATGTGTTAAACATTCTTTGATTCTCCAGTAAGAAAAGTTAACGAACTAGGTTTTTGTTTTAGGTTACTTTTCATTGAGGAAATTATTTATAATCTTAACTAAAAACATAAGGAAATATACTTGTCATGTAGACATTCATCTTTTACTAGATTTCTAAGACAAAATCATATTTTCTCCAAACAATGAGTATTTAGGATGACTTTTTTTCACATTAAGAGCATTACAATCAACTTCGATAGAATCACATATTCCAAAAAAGATGAACTATATATTTTCCATGTCTTTAGACCATAACCAAAACCAATATTGTTTGTGCGAGATCAGATAATCCCCAAAAAAGGAATACATTTTACAAAAAGGGATACTTCTCTTAATCTCCAAAATTTGTCTATCAAAAACCAAAGTTCATCAAAGGCCATTCAATAAAAAGATATATATAAAATTACTCAATGTAATCCAAATTGTGATTTAAACCCCAATCTTTGAAGGATTTAATTATATTGTCTTCCAAGAGAAATCTGAACATTTATCCCCAAAAAACATCAGTTACTCTTAAAGTCTCATATTAAAAAGTAATTAAAACAATCACATATCATCTCTGATAGGTTAATTATTTACATAGATAATCTAATAGAAAATTTTCTTAATTCATAAAATCATCTAACTAAAAAGAATTAGTCAAACTAACCAGTGAAATCATGTAGTCTAGGGGTAGGTGATAAATACCAGTCAAACTTTGGTTGTGGGTTCAATTCTATTAGGTTTGTCTGATGTTATGGGTTGTCACACAGTCCGCGTGTTGTTATTTTTTCAAAAACTATATAATTTTATAGCATTCCCAAAAAGTGGTAAATTTATCAAAAATAACAATAACATAATTTAACCACGAAATATTTTTAATTAATTTCATTTTGTGTCCCAAAAATGTATTAACCTATAATTTCCTAAAATTTAAGGATCATATAAACCGAAATGGTTCATTATAACTATATCCACAAAAGAAAATATAATTATTCCATGAATAAAATTTTCATATATCAAACTTCTGAGTTACACATACTATAAAAAGTCTTCTAATTTAATTCTTGTCACTAATAGAGCCTTAATACCTTTATCCATTTCACCATCCTAATATCTTCCATAACACTTGAATCCCTTATATGTCGACTTCTTACTCATTAAAAATTATTCATGATCCATTAACCATTCCTTTCCAAATTATTCTGAAATAATTATTCCCTACAAAAAAATCATGAATCATGACCTAAGATTCAATAATGTAAAAACATATGTGAAGAAATAATCCATAACTTTCATTGGTCACTATCAGTTTTTTCATCATCAATCAGAATGGCATTAAGTATTGGTAAAAAAATATTTGTATGATCCAGGGGATCCCATTCAAGAAACATCTTTTTAGGACATGTGTTTGTATAATGACCATGCACACTACATTTAAAACAATAAATTTATCCCTCAGAAAGAACTTCATTCCCTTTCCTAGAGTCAACTGGATGCTTCCTTTTTCCATGAAATTTTCTTGCTTTATGACCTTCATTTCCACATATATAGCATATTATTGTCCCTTTGAAGCATTTTCCTAGGTGTTTCTTTCAACAACTATGACACAATGGTTTTTGAACATACTTACCTTTATGATTATTAGCTGAACTTCCGTAGGGATTTTTTTCGCATATATGACGCCTAATAAAATCACCAATGTTAAGTTTTTAAATCATGAATCCAGATAGTTGGTTGATAATAATCACAAGAGTTCTCATTGCAGCTTCAATTCATTCAATTGATCATTGAGAAAATCTTCATAGTTTTCTTCATATCCAATGTTACTTTGATGCATGCTAGATCCAACCATTGACTAAAATGAAAAATTTTAGTGTGAGTACATCAGTAAAATCATCATATAATATCTTATGAGGAGGGTAAAAACTAAGATATACATATTAATTTTATCTTAAACTCATTCACTTTATCAAAAAAAACTATGAATCTTTCTGAAATACTAACCATTATGGTAATGTCACTTATGCTTAAAGAATTCTGTAACCTCTAATGTTATCTAAAACGACCTCTGATACCAACTGTAAGGACCCTAGATTAAACCTTAACATAATATTGAATTAAATTAATAATTCCCATTGAGGATATTCTCAGGATTAGAGTTTTAGAGAATTAGGACATAACTATTACATCTCAAAAAATACAATGTAGTAACTACTAACCAGTATCCTTTTTTTATTACAAAACAGGAACTCTTGAAAAAAAGAGTCACGTCTTTTTCCATATTTAAGACATCATGAATTTTCCTGGATCACATCCTTGACCCTATTCCACACTATTTCATGTGAAAAACATTTAAAAAACATGGTTTGAGTATAAAAAGCTCAGTAAGGGATACACAATGATGGAAAACTGTTAGTTTTTCAAAACAACAAGTAAAACCGGAATACTTTAACATAAGTAATACGTTTCACCATTATGAAGTAGTAAATACTCTTCACTGAATAAAAGATCATTACTTACACTTTTGAAACCAAAATATTACCATAAAACCCATATAATGAACACATAACATATAAAGGTAACTTGGGACATAAACATACTTAAATAGAATAACCATATGGGAAAATTCCACACATATCACTAAATTGAATAGTCATACAACCTACTTCCATACCTAATGCATTGGAGGTTATAATGTAACCACCTATCCGGGTATTCATGGCACCATCCGTCATTTGGTTAATCATGTAACAACCCGACAAATGTCCATGTACAATTATAAAGTCATAGAACATAAAATATTGAAAATATAAACATTTCACTATCACAATATTTCAAATCAATATATTGAAAAAATCAACGCTTTATCAAACCATTTTCAAAGCCATTTAATAAAGTATTTTTTGGAATTAAATTGTCTCACACCACTTTAAAGCTTTTAAAGGAATTATTATTTTAAAACAATAATGTCTATATAAATAAATCATTAAAACAATTTTTAAAACAAGGACATTAATGATAAATATTTAGAAGAATAAATCTTTAATACTTTTAAAAATATATTTTAGTTAAAGAGTTTTTTAACAAAAAATATAGACACTTGAATACAAATAATTGAGGAATAACATTTACTCAGAACAGTATAATATCATGAGAATAATGGGATTCATGATATAATATGCCAAAGTACAGTATATAACCCATATAAGAGTGAATTGGTGCATAACAACAATGAAGTCTAAATAGAAATGTAAAATGAGATAAAATCCCTTATAAAAATGGTATCATTAAATTAAGGATATATCAGTCACATAATTATGTGTGAAAAATATAAATATACCCAATATAAGTGTATATTAAGTTTAAAATAATCATAATTCATTCAAACATATTCATAGGGAGACATATTCAAGAAGTACATGTTGAACCAAAAGAATTGAAATTGGGTTAAGAAGTTCCCTTGTAAAAATTTGAAAGCATAATACTGTCACTTTAAATTTCCGAAAATGAGTTGATGAGATAAAAAGGGTATCTCATCAATTGGACATAATTTTTACAACCTTAATGATATATAATAACATATCTGAACATAATATGATTTAAATTAAAATACATAACAAAAAGAAGTTTTTTAAAAAGAGGAGGGTGAAAGGTTCCCTTACCGAGTGGTAACTTACAAAACATATGCCACATGAAAGAAGGATCATAAAATGATTATGTAAATACTCATAAATGAATGTATATTACACAAATATTAAAATAATTGGCTGTCCATACACCACAAAAAAGTAAATAGTGTCAAATATAGCATGAATCTCATGAGAATAAAAAGTGAGATGAAACCATATACCTCGTTGTAATCAATTGAGTTGTATGACCAAAAGTTAATAACCACCAAATGATTCAAAGAATAACAAGAATATAAATATAATAATGATAATATATATCAATTTTATGTACACAATACACAACATTCAATAAATTTGTGGCGAAAAATGGAAATCTCAAGGAATTGACTGTGGATAAGAAAATCCCTTACAAAAATTCGCCAGCCTAACGACGTCACTTAAAAATAACTAAAATGAATTGATGAGAGTAATAGGGGGTAACTCATCATATGAAAATAAAAATTACAGTATGGTGAACAAAAAATAACATCCTCCAATATAATAACATGGAGCATAAAATAAATGACATAAAAGAGAGTACTTGAAAAGAAAGAGAGAGGTCAGATCCCTTACCTCGTGTCGGACTTGACTCGATCATTCTTTAATCTACTGAATAAAAAACTAAAGTTAATTTATACATTATTAAGATCCTTTTTCAAGTTTATTATTACTTTTTATATCAATTATTACCATGTTATAAACATTATGTAATAATTTAATTTAATAACATTTGTTTTGTTGATATTTGGAACTTGAGTAAAAAATGGACTTATTATAATTACATTTTGTTCATGTGGTCAAATTTGCATTATTTCCAGAATGATATTAATGATTTTGATATCATATAAATCATATATATACAACATATAAATTTTTTATAATAGTACAAAACATTTATAGGTAAGAAATGAAATGCACCGTTCATGGAGACGGTAAGTCATACGTACGCATTGACGCTACTTAAATTTAAATTTATTATTTTAATGGAATTAAAACATAATGAGACATAGCTATATTATTATTCCAGTATAGTATCATACAAAATATCATCAACTCTATCCAGTATACATCACACATGAGGCATTAACTAATCACATCACTTTGAGGGGGCGGTAGTCTGCACTTCCTCTAATGAGATTATCGTATTTACCCACTATGGAAACCATAAAGTATTGATATAATAGGGAAGTATAAAATCATATGAAAATAATACACATAATATATATAATATATAAATGTAGTTCCATTATAATGGCCACCATGAGAGGTGATAGGAGATAATCGAACAATCATCATTCCGTGAGCCATTAGTTTTCCATCCACAGAAACATTATGTTCTTCATCCATTAGATGGAGGTGTGTGTAAGTGTAGCACAAATACTTCTCATAAATACATCCTAGTATATTGAGGATACATTATTTGTTAAAAAATAAAGGAATAAAAATTGTTTATGGGTTGGAGAATTTAAATAAAATAAAACAATTTAAGAGAAATTGTTACCATTAATTTGGGTAACTCCCTTTGGTTTGAACCAAAAGGATTTCATGAAGTGACTTCTACCTAAGGTAAGGCTTATAGAAGGAGTATAGGGATGTAGGTAGTGTAATTATGTAGAGTTTGGATGATACAAATGGCTCGAGAGGTGTGAAGAATTTGTTAGAAGTGGTCTCCTTTTATAAGGGAGGGGAGGGGATCTTTAGGAAAGTGTGAAAATATTATTTTATAATATAATGATATTCGGTTTCTAATGATCCAAAAATCATTTCGGTCGAAGATAAGATGACTCGTATTATAAATAAAATCATCCAATAAGAATTGGACATGTTTTGGATAATAATTTAATCATTATAACCTTATTTATTTAAATCATTTATTAATGAGGTAAATTTCACATCATTATTGTATCATAAATAATTTAATTTATTTGATGTCTAAAAATTATAAATAAAATACCATGACTTAGTAAATCGTGTTTATATTTCCAATGAATTTTTTTAGTCTAAAATAGGACTTATACAGCACCATATAAATATTTATTACCAAAATAATTTTGTTAATGTCAATTTTGACTTCACATTAAATTAATTAATCTAAATTTTTATTTTCACTTAGAAGTGGCTCAATGGGGTCCTAAAATAGACCCAAATATGCCCATGGTCATTAATGAATCACACAATATGTTTTGGACAGTTTTTAATATAATTTTAAATTATTATAGTATTCTTTTTACATTACAATACCCAATTTACCTTTAACCGCGGTAAATAAAAGTCATCAAAAATTCTTTTCATCTAATTGAACAAAATTTTACTTCTTGATAAAAACCATTTATGTTGGATTTTCGGTATTCAATTCAAAGAATTGGTAATATTTCATTCAAATAAAAAAGCCAGTTTTTTTAACTACCACTAAGTGGTTTCACTATTCATCACAAATTGATGTTTTTCAGAAAAATACAAAAAATTCTGCCTAAACTATATTTGATATTCGGAATTCAAAAATGATTCCTATTTTTTGAAATTTGAAAAATATAATTGGACTTAATTAGTATTCAAATTAATTCCCTTTATCAAAACAAATAGCGTGTTTTTATGAAACAATAACTATCAAATGATTGATACTAGTTTATGTCAAATTTCATAGTAAAATTAATACTAATGACCAAAATTGGATTAAATGGTAAAAATATTTTTAAATTTCAATTTAAAACCAATTAATAAGATAATCTAACCATATAAATAAATTAGATTAAAAGGAACTTTTGAATTAAAATACAATATTTTTCACTATTCATTTAAAAATGATCTTTTTTGGAAATATTCAAAAAATTTACACAAAGTAAATTTTGATATCCCCATTCTAAAGAAGGATTTTATTTGGTAATATATAATGTGTTAAAGTGACCAAAACTATATTTAAAAATGGTTCTCCATTGAAAGGCATTAAATCGGCCAATAAATGTAAATTATTCTTAAAATTAGATTCAATCATATTTTAAGCCTCTAACTTTTTATTGGAAAATTTAAATATATTTCACAATCATGTATAATAATATTGTAGTTTTTTTTGTTCATTCCCACCAATACAACGACTAGGAGTTAACTGCCATATAAAATAATAATATTATATTATTAGTGTGCAACGTAAGATTTCAAAGGAACCTGTTGTTTCATATCAGGTACGCTATCGAACATAGAAACCCATTTAAAGTAAAGTTAATATTTAATTCACAAATATATATAAATATGAAAATTTCATATTCTTCATTAATCTAGGATGTTACATCCTTCCCCCTTCTAGGAATTTCATCCTCTCAATTTTAAAATTGGGCGCGGGAACTTCATTGAAATCCCCTCATCGAAAAAAGAGACAATAAAACTATAACTTTAAAATAAAGGGAGAGAAGTACAAAGGATTCCGGAGGCAACAGATACTACGATTCCATGGAAACATGGATTTGGAGGAGAAAACAAACTATCAAGTTATGATGGAAAGTGATATAAAACATATTTAGGAGAAATTTAACCACCAGAAAATAAAAAACTTGTGTTGGGTTAAACAGTCTTTGATTCTCCAGTAGGAAAAGTTAACAGACAAGGTTATTGTTTTATGTCACTTTTCATTGAGTAATTTATTTATGAGCTTAACTAAAAACATAAAGAAATATACCTACTTGTCATGTAGACATTCATCTTTTACTCTATTTCTAACACAAACTCATATTTTCTCCAAACGATGAGTATTCAGGATGACTTTTTTCCCATTAAGAGCGCTATAATCAACTTCGATAGAATCACATAATCTACAAAAGATGAACTATATATTTCCTGTGTCTTTAGACCTTAAACAAAACCAAAATGGTATGTGTTAGATCAGATAATCCCCAAAAAAGGATAATCTTTTACAAAAATAAAAACTACTCTTAATCCTCAAAATTTGTCTAACAAAACCCAAAGTTCATAAAAGACAAATAAAAACACAACTATCCATAAAATTCTTCAAATTAATCAAAAATAATATTTAAACCCAAATCCTTAAAGGATTTAATTAGATAGTCTTCCAAGATAAATCATAACATTTATCTTCAAATAACATCAATTACTCTTAAAGTCTCATATTGAAAAGTAATTAACATAATCAAATATCCTCCCTGATAGGTTAATTATTTCCATAGATAACCAAAGATAAACTTTTATTAATTCATAAAATCATCTAACTAAAAATAATTAGCCAAACTAACCAGGGACTTCACGTAGTCCAGTGGTAGGCGATAAATACCAGTCACACTTTGGTTGTGGGTTCAATTCTCGTAACTTTGTCCGATGCTACAGGTTGTCACACAGTCCGTGTGTTGTCCATTTTTCAAAAACAATATAATTTTATAGAATTCCCAAAAAGTAATAAATTTATCAAAAATAACAATAACATAATTTATTCACAAATGTTTTCTAATAACTTTCATTTTGTATCCCAAAAATTTATTAACCTATAATTTCCTCAAATTCAAGGATCATATAAATCCAAATGGTTCATTATTACTATATCCACAAAAGAAAAGATAATAATTTGTTGAATAAAATTTTAATATATAAAAAATCAGGGTTACAAATACTATATAAATTCTTCTAATTTAATTCCCATTATCAAAAGAGCCTAAATACTTTTAATCATTTTACCATTCTAATATCTACCATAACACATGAATCCTATATATGTTGACTTCTTACTCATTCAAAATTATTAATGATCCATTAACCATTCCTCTCTAAATTATTTTGAAATACTTATTCCATACAAACAAAATCTTGAATCATGTCCTAAGATTCAATAATGTCAAAACATATGTTAAGAAATAATCCATACCATTCAGTGGTCATTGTCAGTTTCTTCATCCTCAATTGGAATGGCATTAGGTATTGGTAAACAAATATATGTACGATCTTGGTGATCCCATTCAAGAAACTTCTTTGTAGGACATGTGTTTGTATAATGACCATGCACACAACATTTAAAACATTAAATTGATCCCTCAGAAAGAAAATCGTTCCCTTTCCTAGAGTCAAGTGGATACTTCTTTTTTCCATGACTGGTTCTTGCTTTATGACCATCATTTCCACATCTATAGCATCTTCTCTTCCCTTTGAGGCATTTTCCTAGTTGTTTCATTCCACATCCTTGACACAACAGTTTTTGAACATACTTACCTTTATGATTATTATCTGAACATCCATAGGGATTTGTTTCTCGCATATACGACGACTTATAAAAATCACCAAGGTTAAGGTTTCCAATCATGACTCCAGATAGTTGGTTGAGAATATCCACAAGAGTTCTCATTACAGATCACAATTCATTCAATTTCTAATTCAGAAAATCATCATAGTTTTCTTCATATCCATTGTTACTTTGATGACTACTAAATCTAGCCATTGACTAAAACCAAAAAGTTCAGTGTGATTATATCAGTAAAATCATCATATAATATCTTATGATGAGGGTAAACACTAAGATATACTTATTCATGTTATCATACTCTTATTCACATTATCAAAAAAAACTATGAATCTTTCTAAAATCCCAACCATTATGGTAATGTCACTTATGCTTAATGAATTCTCTAACCTCTAATGTTATTTAAACCGACCTTTGATATCAACTTTAAGGACCTGACCTTAAACCTTAAAATATTATTGAATTAAATTAATAAATCAAATTTAGGATCTCTTCAGGTTTAGAGTATTAGAGAATTAAGACAAAACTATTACATCTCAAAAAAAATTACAATGTATACACTTCTACGCATTATCCATTTTTTTTCAAAACATGAACTCTTGAAAAAAAAAGTGTCTTGTCTAGTTCCATATTTAAGACAGCATGACTTTTCCTTGATCCCATCCATGGCACTATTCCACATTATGTCCTATGAAAAATATTTCCAAAAAATGGGGTGGGCATTAAAAGCTTATTAAGGGATACAAAAAGAATGAAAACTATTGGTTTTTCAAAATATCATGTAATCCATGAATACTTTAACATAAGTAATACCTTTCACCTTTATGAATTAGTAATTACTCTTCACTGAATAAAATATTATTACTTACCCTTTGTAACAAAAATATTACCATAAAACACATATAAAGAACACATAACAAATAAAGGTAACTTGGGACATAAACATACGTAAATAAAATAACCATACGTTCGACTTCCACACATAAAACTAAATGGAATAGCCATACGGCTGACATCCATACCCAATGCGTTGGAGGTTATAACGTAACCACCCGTCTTGGTATTCACGGCACCACCCGTCATTTGGTTAATCACGTAACCACCTGTAAAATTTCTAAGTAACTTTATAAAATCATAGCATATAAAATATCGCAAATATAAACATTTCACTATCAGAAAATATCATTTCAATATATTGATAAAATCCATGAATTATCAAACCATTTTCAAAACCATTTAATAAAGAGTTTTTTTTGAATCAAATTGTCCCATACCACTTTGAATCTTTTAAATGAATTAACATTTTAAAACAGTAATGTACAAATAAAAAAAATACATAAAACCATTTTTAAAAAATGGAAATTAATGATAAAGATTTAGATGAATAAATCTTTAAAACTATTAAAACGATATTTTAGTTAAAGAGTTTTTTAACAAAAAAAGGAGACACTTGAATTCAAATAATTTAGGAATTACATTTAATCGGAACATTATAATATCTTGATAATAATGGGATTCATAATATAATATGTCAAAGAACAGTATATACACCATATAAGAGTGAATTGGTACATAACAGCAATGAAGTCTCAATGGAAATGTAAATTGATATAAAATCCCTATTAAAGATGGTATCCTTAAATTTAGGATAAATCAATCACATAATTAAGTGTGAAAAATATAAATACACTGAATATAAGTGGATATGAAGTGTAAAACAATCAGAGTTAATTCCCAGATATTCATAGGGAGACATATTCAAGAAGTACAAGTTATACCCATAGAATTGAAATTGGATATAGAAGTTCCCTTGTAAAAATTTGACAGCCTAACAGCGTCACATTAAAATTATGAATATGAGTTCATGAGATAAAATGGTATATCATCACTTGGAAATAATGTTTACATAAATATGGATAAAGAATAACATATCCCAACATAATAGGATGTAAATTAAAATTTATAACAAAAAGATGTCTTTTAAAAAGAGGATGGGGAAAGGATTCCTTACCGATTTGGTAACGTACAAAACATATGCCACATGAAAGAAGGATCATTTAATGAATATGTAAATACTCATAAATGAAATTATATTACACAAAGAGTACAATAATTGGTAGTAAATACACCACACAAAAGGAAATAGTGGCAAATATAGCATGAATCTCACGGGAATAAAAAGTGAGATGAAACCATATACCACGTTGTAATCAAGTGAGTCGATTACAAAAAGTTAATAACTACCAAATGATTCAAATTATAACATTAATATAAAGGTAATAATGATAATATAAATCAATTGGAAGTACATAATACACCACATTCAATAAATTAGTGGTGAACAATGGAAATATCACGGAATTGGAAGTGAGATAAAAAAATCCCTTACAAAAATTCCACAGCCTAACGTCTACAATTAAAAATTCAGAAAATGAATTGATGAGAGTAAGAGTGGGCCTCTCATAATATTAAAATAAAAATTACTGTATGGTTAGTATAAAATAACAACCTCTAATATATGAACATTGTGCATTAAAGAAATGATATAAAAGAGAGTACTTGAAAAGAAAGAGAGAGGTCAGATCCCTTACCTCGTGTCCGACTTGACTCGATCGTTCATTAATCTCTTGAATAATGAACTAAAGTTAATTTAAAAATTTACAAGAACCTTTTTATGTTTATTATTCCTTTTTATATCACTTATTACCATGTTATAAACATTATGTAATCATTTAAGTTAATAACGTTTGTTTGGTCCATATTTTTTACTTGAGTAAAAAATGGACTTTTTATAATTACATGTTGTTCATGTGCTCAATGGTTCATTAGATCCCGTATGATATTCCTTATTTTGATATCATATATATCATATATATCTATCATATATATGTTTTTATAATAGTACATACCATTTAGAGGTATGAAATTAAATGCACCGTTCATGGAGACGGTACGTCGTACGTACACATGAACGCTACTTTAATTTCTATTTAATATTTTAATGGAATTAAAACATAATGATAAATATTTCTATTATAATTATAGTATAATTTCATACATAATATAATCAAATCTATCCTTTATAAATCCCACATAAGGCATTAACGAATCACATCACTTTGAGGGGGCGGTAGTCCGCACTTCCTCTAAGGAGATTATCATATTTACCCACTACGGAAACCATACAGGATTGATATAATAGGAAAGTACATAAGAATAAAGAAATCATAAACATAATATATATCAAATATAAATACAGCTCCATCATAATGGCCACCATGAGAGGCGGTAGGAGATAATCGGACAATCATCGTTTCGTGAGGTGTTAGTTTGGCATCCACAGAAACATTAAGTTCTTCATCTATTAGATGGAGGTGTGTGTAAGTGTAGCTTGAATAATTCTAAGAAAAACATCCTAGTATATTTCGGATACTGGAGTTGTTACAAAATAATGGAATAAAAATAGTTTAGGGGTTGGAGAAGTAAAATAAATGAAAACAATTTAAGAGAAATTGTTACCTTTAATTTGGGTAACTCCCTTAGGTTTGAACAAAAATGAATTCTTGAAGTGCCTTCTGAAAAAATTAATGCTTCTAGGAGGATGGGAGGGATGTAGGGAGTTTAATAGGGCTGAGTTTGGACGAGATAAATGGCTTGAGAGTTGTGAGAAATTGGTTAGAAGTGGTCTCCTTTTATAAGGGAGAGGAGGGTCTCTTTAGGAAAGTGTGAAAATATTATTTTAAAAAATAACGATATTCAGTTTCTAATGGTCCAAATATCATTTAGTCTGAAGCTACGATGAATAATATTTGAAATAAAATCATAAAATCATAATTTTACATGTTTTGAACAAAACTTTTATCATTATAACCATATTTATTTAAATCATTCATTAATGAGATAATTAGTACATCATTATTGTGTCATAAATAATTTAACTTATTTGATGTCTAAAAATTATAAAAAAATACCATGATTTAGGAAATATTTGTATCTTTCCAAATAATATTTTTAGTCAAAAATAGGACTTATATGACACCATATAAACATTAATTACTAAATGATTTGTGTTAATGTCAATTTTGTCTTTACATTAAATTAATAAATCTAAATTGTCATTTTCACTACCAAGTGGCTCAATGGGGTACCACAATCGACCCAAAGATTCCCATGGTCACTAATGACTCAAATAATAATATTTGGACAAGTGTTAAGGTAATTCTGATTTATTATAATATTCTTTTCACCTTGAATTACCTTATATACCTTTAACCGCGGTAAATAAAAGTCAAAAATTACTATTCACCAAAAATTATTTTCATCTTATTGACCCATATTTTAATTTTTGATAATAACATGTATGTCGGATTTTTGATATTCAATTCACAGAAGTTGTCAAATTTTTTTTAAATGAAATAGTCAGTTTTTTAACTACCACTAAGTGGTTTCACTATTCATCAAAAATTGAAGTTTTTTTGGAAAATACCAATAATTTAGCATAATCTATAATGATATTCAGAATTCAAAAATGATGTCTATTTTGAAAATTCAAAACATATAAGTGTCATTAATTAATTTTAAATTTAATTCCCTTTTCAAAACAAATAGCATATTTTTAAGAAACAATAACTATAAAATGATTGATACTTGTTTATGTCCAATTTGATAGTGAAATTAATTCCATTGACAAACATTAGATTCAATGGTAAAAACATATTTTAATTTCACATTAAAACCAAATAAAAAGATAATCTAACCATATAAATAAATTATATTAAAATAAACTTTCGAATTAAAATACAATATTTTTCACAATTTATAAAAAAACGAACATTATCGGAAAAATTCCTAATATTTACACAAAGTAAATTTTGATGTCCCCATTCTAAAGAAGGATTTTATTTGTTCATATAGAATTTATTAAATTGACCAAAACTATATTCTAAAAGGGTTCACTATTAAAAGGCGGTAAATCGGCCTTTAAATGTAAATTATGCTTAAAATTAGATTCATTCATATTTTAATCCTCTAAATTTTTATTGGATAAATGTATATAAATTTAACTATCATTTATAATCATATTATAGTTAGTTTTATTCATTCCCACCAATACAACTCCTAGGACTTAACTACCATATAAAATAATAATTTTATATTATTTGTGTGCAACATAAGATTTCAAAGGAAAATGTTGTTGCTTATCTGGTACGCTATAGAACATAGCATCCATTTTAAAGTAAAATTAATATTTAATTAACAAATTTTAATAAATATGAAAATTCCATATTCTTCATTAATTTGGGATGTTACATTTTCTTTTTCAAAATATTTGTTTTTTAAACATTTTATAAATGTATAAAAAGAATGTTTCTTTATATTAAATGAACATAATTTACCACTAACATGGCTAGTCATTGATTTAAGTTACCATAACATGTTTAAAATTGTATATTCAAATAATTTTTTCGATTAATATTTTGGGAAATATTAGTTAAAATATTTCAATGTGAATTGTGAATTTTAATCAATAAATTTTCCACTAATCCATTTACAGTATTTTCATCACTATAAATATATTTTGTTATATATTATACTCTAATGATATAATCAAACATATTTATTTATATGGTTACTGATCATTTCTAATGTGGATATTGTTGACATTCCGTATTTATTCCTTCTAATATGGATAATTGTGTATTTTTAAATTCATATTTATTAAATTTAATTATCATTCATATGATGAATGAATTAGATATATTAATTGTAAGGCAGGTCCCAAAATAACATTGACCCTTGATACATAGTTAAATACCATGAGATAAAATATATTTGATATTTAGAAGAAGCCATAGCAATTTATGTAGATGTCTTGGTAGGATTCCTCGGTGGTATTTTTAGATTTCATGTCAGAAAGAGTCAAAAGTAATTTTTAGATGTTTGGTATTATTCATTCCATCATTATGAATTTTTTAATTGATACCAACATGATTATTTGAATTTTTTTGACATTAATATATAAGTATCAATCTCATGTTACTATTTAAATGTAATATTTTTTCATCATTTATTCCATCTATATTATTATTTTTTCTCACATTATTGATTAAATTAAATGTGTTTTTATTTATGTACCATGAAATATTTTTCATGTGTCATTCATTCTAAATTAGCCTTCATTTTATGTGACTGTTATAATGTTTTTTAGTTCACTATTTATTTTCTCTCCACTCCCTAGGATACCAAGATGTTTACTATGAAAAATATTCAAAGTTATTCTAGAGAGAATAAGGATGTTCGCAATGGTAATAAATTTTTTATGTTTTCAAATGTATATGAGAGTTAAGAATGATTATAGATTAACAAACCTATTATACTATTAATTTCATTTGTATGTGATTACTTGTATCTAGTTCCATTGTAAAAAAGTATCCACCATTTCTGGACAACTAGGTCTGGGGACATTCCTAAAGGTATAATAGGATGTCTTGTAGAAGTATTGCGAACATGATTTATGAAGTCATAGATTAGAGAACATAACCCTATGATTGGAATTGTGGAAAATTCTATGTATATGATACCATCCAAATGTTTTTTAAATGTAGGGATTACATGGGTTTCTTAAATATAAATTCAATTATTGATACTACAAGTGTATTTTTTTAGCGTCGATGTGTCTAGGGGTAATTACCCCTAAATAAAATTATTGTGTATATATCAATAATACTTTTGGTGCACAATGAGTGTTACCATACTATACACTTATTTTGGCACACCCATGGGATATGATTATGTTAATTAACATTTTCCATTTAGACTATTTTGATGTAATTTATCAGAAGGTGAAAATGAATAATCATTGTTAAACCATAGGCGTGTTAGAATGAAAACAATGTGTAATTCATTGATAGTATATAAATGATTTATATTAATATGTGGCTTCCCACTCAGATTATTTTGTATCATACAAAGTTTTTTTGTTTCAATATATATATAAATCCATAAAAATAATGTTAACATTCAATGTGATGGGTAATGTGGTGATTATGAGAAAAAAATGGGATGATCGTTTGAGTTAATGATATTGTGATTATGTGAAAAAAATAATCATGGTATATGATTAATAATTTCAACCATCACCACACCATAGACAAAGAAATAATGAAAAGGATATAGTTTGATGAGATCTCAGGTATTGTAGACAATTGAGGAAAGAAGGTTCGATTTCCTTCACATCATAAATTTGGACATATAAACCAAGGTGAATTTCTCAATGGGAGGTGATTATTTTTTCTATGAATAAATAAATGTCCTAGAGTAAATAATTATTGAGTTTTTCAATGACTATTATGTGGTGATCATGGGCATTTTTAGAGTTATTTCATTAATAACAAGGGTTAACTCCCAGAAAAAAAATTCAATATGACATATCAATCATTGAGGTGGAATAATTCAACTATTTATGTATTTTGATTCATGAATTATGCTTCAAAAGATTTTTATCAATGGTATTCTGGTTTTAAGAAACACAAAACCTATATCAATTATTCTCTTGTAGTTTTATTTTATTGATTTTCAATCATATGTTAAATTATAATAATGACATAGAAAATGGATTCAATTGTGGTGTGATATTATATGAAAAACACATGATTGAGTGAATGATGAAACTTATTATGTACTTGTTGTGGTGATGATAATGTTTCATTTAGATCAAGAGATAATTTTTATTGATAGTATAATATTGGTGACCCGAGAAATAATTTATTTTTTGATGGTATTTTTACTATACTTTAATACAAAATTGGGATTTTTCGAATAAATTCTAAAATCGAATATTTTATTTCTGGAATAAAAAGAGAGTTAATTTTTAGAGTTGTGCATGTCTTCATTATGGTTATATATTGATTCAGGATATTATATTATTTTTATATAATATATTATATTTTGGTTAGTAACTTTTTTTAAGAGAATATTTGATTAAGGAATTCACATATTTGGTAAGTGACATTAATATCTAATTTATTTTTTTGATCTAACCGTAAGTTTTTTTTGGAATTTAGTTACCCTATATATATTTTTTGATTTTCAATCTAGTTAGACATGTTTTGGAATTGACTTAAGGATATCTTCTTTTGGAATAAATTATGTGGAACGTTGGCTGTTACAAATCATGTTTAGAAATTTACGCATTATATTGGATAAATTGTGATAACCATTCGAGGTTTTCAAAATATTTTGATATATAAAGAGATTATTTTCAAAATTTTAGGGTTGTATTGATAATTTAATGGATTCTATTAGTGTTTAAGCATAAAAATCATCCTTCTTTTTATTTTATTTTTGAGGAAGAGATGAAATGAAAATCGATTGATGCAGAATAAAAGGTTGAAATTTTTATTTTGGAATAGGTATATATCATGTAAATTTATAATTTTGAGTTCTATATCTTGATAGAAAAATAATCACTCAACATTATGAAAAGTATATTGACACAAAAATGTTATACATTACCTTCATTTCTAATGAACCGATATCCTTTTAACCCATCACATATTTATGGTTTTTCCTAGTTAACATTCTTATAACCATGTAATATATCCCACCCTATTTGTTTTTTGGAATTATGTTTCACATATATTTCCATATTTTTACATCCAAGTAATGTTCTTCATTTTGGAGGCGTCATTTGGTTTTATTCCTCATGAAATTCAAATTTAACTTTCCCCCAATTTAAGAGGAATTTTTATGAACTCGTTTTTAATGTGGATATTCCACGATAGTATTTTCAAATTACAAACATAATAAAATAGATAATATTTATAAATATAGAGGGAAAAACTATTAAATATTTTATAATGTTACAACACTATATTTTGAAATATCATTATGTTCGATAGCATATACAAAAGAACACATTGAACTTAAATAAACCAAAAAATATTATTATTTAAATATTACCTTTATGACATAGTCATTGAATTGGTGCGTATAAATAGGTGTAACGAAATAATGATATATATATATATAACAGACCTATATAACTAATTTTGTTTATTAAATATTAGGTAATAACAACTCATTTCTTAGAAAATATATGCTATTATTCAAAATCCTTTTCTTCCAAATTGGTTTTTATTTATTTTTTATGAGAAAATAGTATAATAAAGAATTTTTTTTACGATAATAATTAAATTATTTTTTAATCATAATGTCAAAATTCTTATAGAGTGAATATTATTTATTTTTCTAAAAAGATATATTTTGTAGTGAATAGTAAAAAATATTATTTTTTTTCAATTGTATTTTGGTTTCAAGAATTTCAATGTTCTTTATTTTTATTAAAATATTATCAAAGTATCATTAGTACTTATCTATTATTAGTAATACAATTATGTTTATTTGATATCAATTTTATGGGTAAATATGTTTTCAAAAAATATTATTCGTTAAATGAATATTTCTAAGAAATTATATTTATTTAATTTTTTTGTCTTAATCCTAAATTAATTTATTCCATTTATAGAAATATAATATCTAAAATGCATCAAATAGATAGAATAAAGAGTAAAAAATTTGGAAAAAAATTCCCTTTTATTTTTTATAATTATAAATAGTATCCTAGATAAATTGATATCCACTTGTTAAATGTAAATGAGTAATAGGGTTAAAACCCTAAGATAAAGACTTAAAAACATCAAATCCCTTGAATTTCTCATATTAGATGGGATGTGTTCATCTATTCACCTACAATTATCAAATATGTGGTCCATTGTTTCAATATTTATTTGATTATGACAAATATATTTATTTATGAAAAGAATAAATAAGAAATGACACTCTATATACATTAATAACCCCAAATTTTTATTATAAAGATAAAAAATTGAAAATGTTTGCTTCAAAATTGTTATTATAAATATATTATAATTTTTTATCATTTTAATTAATTTAAAATTTTGTGATTAAATAATTACATTAAATTTATATTAAGTGTTTATATAGTAATTATTTAAATAATTAAAAAAATAATATAAATTATTTTAAATAGCTTTAAATGTTTTTAGAGATTTGTAGTTATCCTGAAACTTTATTGATGTATATGACATGTTAAAAATGTTTAATAATTATAGATTATAATTCCGCCTTTGTATTTAGTTATTCGTATTAAAATTAAATGAATAGTTTAAAAATTATATAAATGATATTTTATAATAAATACTATTTTATTTAAGGGTATAACCCTCATAAAAATACTATCATCAGTAAAATGAATTTCATGTTGTTAAAAATATAAAATATGGTCGATTAAGGGATCAGTTTATCTTTTATTCTAAATTTCATGATCCTAAATTCACGAAAACATTAACATTACAATAATTGTCAAAAGGTAAAATTGTTTGGTAAAAACATAATTATATGTTTGAAAACATAATCAAAACTACTCTAAATTTTATTTAATGGGATTATTTTGACTCCTTATAATTTTAACCTCAAATTATATGAATTTTGAGACATTTTGGGTTTAAAATAATTATATTCATTTAATATCTTATGATGTTCTAGAAATTTACCTCCACTCGCAAATAAAAAGACACCCTTTGTCATTTTTATTTACACCACATTGAGAAAACTAGCATGGCCAGACCCTGAAAAATTATCTTATCAAATTCATTATCCACGTTCTAGATGAAAAATGATTATAAGTAAATTATATATGGTATTATATAATTTATTATGGTTATAAAATATATTTATAATAATAATATATTTATTATATATTTGGTTTTAACACATATGAAGTAATTCATACCTTAGGTAATGGGTTCCCATCTCAAATTTACTTGAATGAGATATATGAAATATTCATGAGTAATTTCTCTTTTGTGGTGTATATAAAAACCCTATGATATTATATATTATTAATATATGTATATTCATGGTATTTAAATATTTATTTGAATTTATTTCATGCATGCTGGTAATGATTCAAAATTTACCACAATAGTAAGGGATTGTTTCAAAATGTCATCATTAATCAATATTATTTATGATCATGTATCTAATAGGGGAATTATTTTATATTTATATATTAAATGAAATCCCTTGATAGCTATTTTTCAAAATTATAACATATTCCTTTTATTTCCCAATCAATATGTACTAAATATATAGAAATAATTTTTCTAATGAATGCTGGCTTTGATTTTCTACATTGTCGGGAACTTTTTCATCCATGTCCATATTGTGTGCATTAAAATTAACTAAATAATACTTTTAATATCAATCAATGAGTTATTGAAGACATTTTTTATCAATGATTTACTTTTTTAATAAAATTAAATGGAATCTTCTTGTCAATTTATGGTTGACATATTTTTTTTCCATTTATCCAAAGTAGGAAAATGATGTTATTTAACTTATATGATGTGAAACTATTTCCATCCTACTTGAAAAACAATTAAATTGTAATTTAATTTACATAGTTAAAATATTTTTTTCAAATAATATGTTATCCAAAATAATTTGGAAATTGATTATTACTGATTCCAATATAAAATTGGTATTTTCCTCAGGAAATTTTCTATTAACTTTTTTAATGTATTTTCATCTATGTAAAAATACATTGATGAATATTATACATAATTATACGATATACCATTATTATTATAATGTTATATGATTAGTTATACTTTTCAAATTATTGACATTTTCTGTAATATTTTGTCTAATATGGATAATTATTAGTTTTTATGTCATAGGGATAAATTTGAATTATTTATTCTTACGAGTAATTTGTTGGACTTATAATGTTGCGGATAGAGAATTAAACTTAAAATCAATTTGATAAATTGGTTGATGAAATGAGATAAAATATATTGGGTATTTGTTTGACTCCATTCACATTTACATGTATTCCTTAGAATGAAACCTTCATTGTATTTGTTTGTTTCATTGCATAAGTTTTCAATTGTATTTTTCGGAAGGTTGAAATTATGAATTCTATTATTATGAAATAATTTATTAAAATCCATGATAATATTTGAATTTTATGATATCTATGGATATGTTTTAATATCATGTGAATTTTTATATGTATTTATTTTATCATCATTTACTCTTTCCATAATATTCTTCATCCTCAACTAATTGATAAATTAGCATATGCTTTAAGTTTTTTACCATGTAATTTAATTCATAAATTATCTATTATATGATTTATTACATTTTAAAAAACCCTAAATTTTAATTAGATCTCAATATTTATTCACATTAAATCCACTTGGATAGTATGAATTGTTCTATAATTGATATGAATTGATATGATAAGAGAATAATAATGTTCCTAATGAAAATATTTTTTTTTCATTTTATATTTTAATGTTTTCATGAGATTAAAATATATGTCTTTTTTACTAAGACTATAACTCTATTCGGTCTTTTGGGATGTGATTCGTTTAATATATTTCTAATGTAATAAAGTAAACACTATATATATACTAGTGGGGTCTTGGTTTTTAAACCATTGGGATTTTTTCCTAAAATCCCAAATAAACCCACTCATTCTATTTTATTTTGGGCGATTATAATCATTATATAAAATAAAATTTAATTCTTTGTCTACAAAAATATTATAGAATTTAATGTGATTATATAATGATCATGTTTTCATTTATGTCATCATCCTTCAATGTTCTTATATTTTTCTTTAGATATTCTTTAATAATACCATCTACATACACTCTATTATTGGATTATGACCATTGAATTCCATTTATTGATCTTATAAATTTCATTTATAATTATATACTCATTAATATATATAGTGTTAGTTTTATGGATAGTTACATATAGAGATACTACATTTATTGACTAGTTAAATGTTTATAACCATTATACTTTTCATTTAATACCTAATTATTATTTATTATTAAGTCTTGTTGGATATGTACTATATAATTTATTCATTCGTTCATATAATGAATGTATTAGATCAAATTAGTGATGGTTGGGTCGCACAATAGTCCCTCAATTGATTATCTAGACTCATGAGGCAATATTGTTTTTTATGTGGTGTATTTCATCCCATTTTTTAAGATGTATTATGTATTGTTTTGTAATAAAGTATATTTATTTTAACAAGGGCTTGATAGAGTATAATATCATAAAACAATGCATAAAAATGACAATCATTTTGTATTATATCACTATAAATCTAGTAATATCCATTCATGTTTTTATTAATCTTATTTTATCATACATAATTTCATTTAAAACTCATGTGGTCAGCTATATAAAAGTATTTTATTATAATATAAATCCTCCAATATTATTCAAGTAGTATTTATTTTATGATATATTTTTGTATATTTTTTACCTTATAGGGATGTTGATCGTTCCATTATCCAATTTCTATTTCCATAGGTTGTATTAGAAGTATTATAAATGATATTTCCTGAATAATATGATGTTTAGATAATTTATATGAAATGTTAAATAATGTTTATCGATTAAATAGTTACTTATATAGTGGTAAAAATATCCATTAGTTCAGAATGACATGAGATATATTAGTTAATGTTGTGTCTTAATTCTCTAAAATAGTAAAACTAAATGTTCAATGGAATTTATGTAATGCAATATTTTCATATATATAATTTAATTAATGGAAACATATATCTAGGATATCTCATTCAATGTTCGTGTAGATTAATAATATCTATAAAAGGGATAATGATGTTTATATATAATTTTATGAAGTCAACCATCAATAAACAAATCATTTGGAATAAGAACAGATTTGATAATGCACCATGGAAGAGGATGTTCAAGAGATAAATATATCTTTAAGGAGTATAATATATTTTGTAGATCATAAATGATATGGTTTTATAGTCCCCACAAATGGTGACTCATTATTAGATGATAATAATTATCTTGAGGCCTATAAGGAATAAATATGGTGCACAGTGGATACTAATTGAGAAGAGGCAATGAATATTGAGATAGATTCTATTTTTAAATAGCATGTTTTTATTTTCATAGATCAAACAGTATTAGTATCACATGTTGGTTTAATATATTTTTAAATGAATAGAATAAACATAGATATAAAAGTTAGTACTAATAAGGAATAATTATTAATAAAAGCTTTTAAATGACATTAAGGTGTTAACTATGATTGTACCTTTTCAACCATTTTTACGCTAAAATGTAATTTAATTATATATTTGAAATATATTTCCCTGTAAATGATATTTTTTACTTTTTATTTTAAAATTTATTTCATTTACATGATCTACTATGAATATATCTATATCAAAAAACTAGAAATATTTGTAACTCCAAATGACATCAAAAAGGCATAAAATTTACATATATCCATTTATAAAATAATCTAATAATGTTTATTGTGTAATATTTTCCTTAATGTGTCAATAGTAAAAATTTATTTCATAAAAAATGATTTTGATACTTGTATATACTAGTGTTTTAGAGAGTGTGTTTTTTTAATAGTATATGTATGTTAGATATTAATTATTTGAACTGAGATATATTTATTATAGTCTGTTAAGAAATGGTTGAGCATATGTTCCTCAATAAATTTCCTATGTGAAGAATCATACATTCTTGGGATCAAATAATGTAGTGATAGATAAAAAAGTCAATTTATACTATTTTAAGTTACAAATATTGGAATAATGAAAAATAAATTTTTATAGAATAATTTGAAAGGGGTTTGTTTCCATTTTTATTGGAAATAAATTACTACATGATAATAAGTCATAAGACACAAAAATAGAGGCCAATGATGAAAAATATTCCATTCATGGAAGAAAACGGGTTTTAATGTATATCATGCTATATATTGTGATATATTTCACTTATTATATAATAATTATTTAAAGATGACAATATGGTCATTGAGTCATCATTTATAAGATATTCAAGAAAATAAAAATGTAAATTAGTGTTACTAAGGATATATTCTCAGTTTATAGAGGATTTGAGAGCTTACCAATAGTGGGATATACTAATTCTAGTTTCCAAAAAAATAAATATGCTAAAAAAACACAATTGAGATATATCTCCAAACTTAAGGGAGGTGTTGTGAGCTACAATATCTTAAAACAATTTGGGGTCATTGATTCTATAATACAGTCTCAGTATATTATTTCATTATATGAATATAAATAAGTGGTTTGTATACATATCATCACATAATATCAAGATGTGTTTCCTAGTATTCAATTTATTTATCACAATAAACTATGATAATAAATCAATGGTGGATCATTGAAATGAAATTAGACCACATTACTGGATGAAGCACATAATAAAAAAGCATCATCTCCTGAGGTATTTTTCATTCATAATTAATGTCACAATAACAATAGTTTCCACATAATAAAATGTGGAAGATCCACAATATATATCCTTATATTAATATATGAATGAATATATTATAAGGTATAGTAGTAGAAAATTCCTTAGTATTTGGATTTATACTATGATGGATTGTCTTAGAGTTAGTTTTTTAAAAAAAACTACATCACAATTTAGATTACATGTATATTTATATTTTTGAATATTAATATATATATTTTGATATAATGATTATTATTCTACATATTTTTTTAATTTTATTCTAATTAAAGTATCATATTGTAGAGCTCATCAAATCTTCTTACAGTGATGATAATGATGAGCCACATTGAATATATTATTTAACATATGTCCCATGGTCAGAATAAAATTCTATGATTTTATATGTAGTCTTCTGACAATCATGTCGGAGTACTCATATGCGGATGAGACATTAACTCATTAAGTTTACACTTTGTAATATCTAAGATGGGATATTATATAGAGATACCTATATGTAATAATTAAAAATGTAACATGTAACTTAATATTATAATATTTTTATTTTCTATTGATCCTTTGACTTTAAGATTATTATTGAGGCTTATGAAAACTTTTGTATACATATGTACTAACAAAAATGCCGACTCCATATGTTTCTAGGATGTACGGTGTGTTTGATTAATCATCAATGGTATGTAATTAATGAACATACTAAGGAATGATTTATCTCTTCCATCATTATAGTTGTTTTTCTCAACCCTTCTGTTAAAAATAATAATTTAAAATAAAAATAAATTTCTATTGTTCACAGCTGGCTAGATTTTAGGAATTCAGGGAACGATTTATCATGCATATAAGTTCATTACCATAGTCTGAAACCCTCTCGGTGATATATCTACACATAGATATTATAATAAAAAATGATTGTCTTCATGTGGTCATCATCATGGATAAATTAACATTTTAATTATGATTAATTTTATGTGTTTCTAAATATTGATATTCTATAATTGGAAAATAAACCTAATGACATCGAGGAAGAATCCAAGAGTATCACACCCTTTTTGTTTCCTTTAATATCAAATAAAATAAATTTGAATTAATTTTTTTGGAATAAATATTATTTTCCTGAACAAGGAATATTATTTAATCACAATATAAAAAAATATATTTATTCTTTATAAAATAATACATATTTTATATTCAAGGTTGAATATATATAGAGGAGAAGGTGCAAGATGTTTTAATGAGTATAGTGAAAATGTGAAATTAAATATCACTTGTGTAAATATTAATTTTATTTAAAGAAATAATATATTTTTAGAGCGTACGAGATCAAAATGAATATAATAATAATAATAATATTATTATTATTATAAGTTAGAGTCTCTAATAATTAATAGAATGTTAATGGAATATTTATAATTATTTATTCCCTAAAATGACTCTATAAACAAACTATTATATCATTAACTTGGGTTAGATGATAGTTTTTTTCAATTATTTTCTTTAATAAAAAGTTATTCTATGAATGACACTATTAGGGTTATCTCTCATGATTGTGATAAGCTCATACACCACTCCCCTCCATCTAAATAATGTGGTAAAAATAATTAAACCCTCAAACTCAATGTATTATATTTTGATCAAAGGTGAGAGATATACGATGACTGGTACCACCATGTTAGAATCTAGAGTAAAATTGACGATTCATCGAGATCATAAGAGTACATATGGACCACCAATAGAGAGATGTTATCCATTGATCATAATTAAACAATGGTAATATAAACTGAATGATGTTTAGTCAATAAATACATTCTTCAATTAAAATACTCAAGATTGAGGTAATTATAACTTTTACATTGGACAAAAATCTAATTTGGTTCCATTATAGTTTTCAATTTTTATATAATAAATTTGTTTATCCTGATACTTATCATCATGTAAATTAAAAATTGTTTTAGGAATCTAATAATTGTTTGGTTATGCATGTCCCCAATAAAAACTACTATTATATCCAAAAATATCAATATTACCCATACATTAAATGTGAAACATAGAATATACTAGATATATCTTTGGAACACTAAATATCATGTCCAAAAATAGTCTATAAAATTGAGAACACATTAATAGTGTATTTGAAACCATCTAGGACACAACTTATTATATTATATTTCATCCCTTATTCAATCACAAATATATAATTTGAAGTGTATGTCTAAATGAAGAAGAGGAATTGATTTTCCAAAGGGAATAGAATAAAATATTTTATAATAACATTTAATTGTAGATAATTTTTTCATCACTTGTAAAAAACGGGTGATGTTTATAACCAATATTACGACATATTATAATTCATGAATAATAGTATAAAGAGTTATATTCACTATAATAAAACTATGTAATTTTATTGTGAATAATTAAATAGATTAATACATACTAAATTGGATTACATATTAGATTTTATTTAAATGAATGATTTCCATCTTAAGGAATTTTAATTTTGAAAAATATTAACAATATTTTTGAAATCACATTATCAAAATAATCTGAGGGGTAATTTTTTATTTTTTTAAAAATATATATTTTTTATTGAATTTTGAAAAATACAGATTTTGGTAATACTATAAATTATATTTATTAAATAAATTAATTTAAAAGTCACGTTATATATTTATGTATTATATGTAACCTTTAATTAGAATAAATATATTTAATTACATAGGAACATTTATTATAAAATATTTTGGTATGACATTATTATGTTCTTAGAAACACATTTTTATAATAAAATTGTTTTATATTGTCGTTTAGATCTTAATATGAAATTAAACTCTTCTATATAATGTATTTTGATGAAGAAAAATGGATTCCATATATGTAATTTAGAGTTTTATATATTATTATTATTTCCCATTTTTTATTGAGCCTTAAGTATAATAATTGTGACAAAATTGATCACATAGGTAAATGGTATAATTGGATAAAGGGGGTTAACACTCTAGGGTAAAGAATTAAAATATTTTTAAAACATGACTTTATCCTACTAGATGAGTGGGTTTTAGCAATGATATTTCTATGGAGTTAAATAATATAGTTTAATAAATTATGATGAAATTTGTATCAAATGATTTACTTTTGGATGATATTTTCTATTCTATTCAAATTAAAATCAATTTTTTGATTCAATGCATTTAATATTGTGGTTGTAAAATTACATTAAGTTTTTTATTAATTAAATATTCTAAAAATAATAATTTATTTATCAATTAAAAATATCATCTAAATACACTTATTAATTCATATTCAACTACATATTTTTACACATTAATCTAGTATTTTCCAAAAACCCCATTTTTCATGAGTGTTTTGATCCTATATGAAAATAAATTTTTTCCTCCAATAGAATCGAACCTAATAAAGTTGAATCAAAATTTTGAATCATCGTTTAAAATTTTCAACAGAGGGACCCCTTTATTTTTTTACATATAATTTTGTTATCATGGTGAGAAAGATAAATTATCAATATTTTGGTTAAACATAGTTTAAACTAGTTGATCATAGAGAAATGGAATAAAAGGAAACCAGAATGTTCCATACATGATTGGTTGTGCTATTTTAAAATATATCACATCATATATTCTAATTTTGGGTGTCTTGGAACAACTTGATATGATTATGATATATATTATTTAATCTTTTTAGTAATTCCAATAGTACCACCTCCCTCACTTATAAAAGGGAACCTCTTATCCCCACTTTATCTCACTTTTTGAGGAATTTATCTTATAAAATACCTAAACAAATCCATTCCTTATATCCTCCCATAATTCCTCTAGGACATGGTATCATAAATAACCCCTCCATAGGAATTGTTTGTGTTTAAAAAATTAGAGGTTATCTAAAGGATATGTATAGTTCTTAACCAAGTGTTTTCATATTATTTATTATTTTACCTACATAATTTTTTTTAAACATGATGAAAAACAAACAATTGAACAGGCCATATATTGAGATTTTTATGTCACTTTTATAAACTATTCCCACTTCCTTCTCTCATACAATGGGAAATGAAAACATCATTTCTGTTTTTGATGAAGTACAACCTCACGAACCGATGATTTCTTTTTCAATCACCGACTCTCATGACTAGATATAGTGATTGATTTAATGTATGTGTATTATATTATTAAAATATTTATCATTATAGAATTATATTATATCATCCAGTTTCATACATTTCCACCCATAAAAAATTTTATCATCATTCGTACTTAGGTATCTATGTCCACATCCATGAATCAATGTGATTAGTTATTTGTAAGCATGACACTTGGATACATTATGGTGAAAAATACCATATTAATTAGTATAATCACATATAGGTGGAGAGGTTGAATCCATTATATATTTTTCATTAATTATATCTTTATTATATAACAAACATCACCTATTGATAATGTTTTATCACTTTGATGGAAGAAATCATTCACACATCCTCATGAACATAAGTATTTACAATTTTTACTACTAAATAACAAAAACTAGTCAATGGAATTGTTTTGGAGATAATTCAATACCACTAAATCAAATATAAAATAATCCCTTTTTGTTTATAAAATATGTTGTAAATTCATTTACACGTGTGAAACACTATGTTCAATACAATTGTGCATGTTTTCCTACTATAAAAAATAATGAAAATAAGTTTTTATAAAAAGATTAGAAAAACTAATTAATTGGTTCAAAATATGTAACTATGGTTCCTCATCAAATTCCATTTTTCAGTTATTCATCATGAAATTCTACACTTGTATTCCCAGAAATAGGTAGTAACACATTTTATTAACATCACACAAAACACTCAATATGACATCTCTCTATAATTCTGTAGTTAAATTCATCAATCCAAAAACATGACTTTTTAGACAGTCTGGAAACAATTATTACTTTTTTCCCTTAGCGAAACTATTAGTATGATTTCTTTGCCATATCTTGGATGCCTTGATCATAGATTCTTCAACGCCTCTCTTCTGTCTTGAAATGGTTCTCTTGAATATAATATCTAGAAACATACCTATTCAAATTCAAAATGTCGACACTATAACTCTCACACTTATGTGAAATGTGTATGGGTATATTTTACATTGATTTTAATTAAATGTTCCATAGATAGACAAATAGAAGGATATAAAAATCGTATTCCCACACAACAAAATTTTCTTATCAATTCAAATTCATTTACACCACATTAGTGATTCTCAAAACTTATGGATTCTTCTCATATATTATTGAAACATATAACAAGATTATTATTCTTCATATTAAAATAAAAATCATCAGCCTGACATAATTTTTCATTTGGATATCTTTTGACACCATACTTTTCTTGATCCATTGTAGAAGAAGAACAATTGAATAAATCGCCATCCAATGTTCCAATCTAACTAATCTTATTCTTCCATAAACATTGTTTAAACATATTTGGTATTAACTTTATTTAATTATGCTTCCATAGTCTGACAAATATTCTTGAACACTTCAGCACACCTAATTTATCTATCAATCTTATCACGACCCGCCTTCAACAGAAGGAGGGAAGGGTCAATAGATTTCTAGGCCCTTCCTTATTTAATTTGAAGGAGAGATAATGACCCCCGAAACCCGCCTTCTATTGGTCCCGGAGTGGCGACTAGCACCAAGGATTTTGAAATCACACACAAATGGAAGGCATTACCTTTTTTGTTTTATAGGACCAGGAAATAAGAAGATGAAATACAACAACACCAAAACTGAATGAAAAGTAAAGACAAAAGTAAACCATTCCCACATGAATGTTCAAAACTAAAAGATACATGATACAATAACTCAATAGATAAAGTACCAAAACAATGAAAAACGACAACACCAACTACCCCAAGGTCCAAGCTAGTACGGTCTCACACGATCTCTGAAGTCCTCCTGGAATCCTGAAAACAGTTTTCTATACGTAGGGTGAGCATACAAGTATTCTCAGTAGAGAAAAACCAAAGACTCTCGTGCACAAGTGGGGAGACGTACTAAGGTCTTGTGAGAAACAGAAAACCAAACACTATCAAAGAGTTCATCAATCCCACTCACCAACCACACTCACCAAATATCACAAGAAAGTATTGTATAATAAAATCACATCAATGTTTGGGTACCCCGCGCCACTTTTGCAATAGTTATTGAAGTCATCCTACGCATCGATCCAATCCCGCCATTCTCACTGCAGTCCCACTGCCACACCTGAACACACACACCTGGGCCATATCCTCACGCAGTCCCACTACCAAACCCTACCCATAAACACCTGGGCCACAACTATCACATGTAACCACGCCTAAAAACACCTAGGCCAGAACAACCGCCACCATGCCCGAAGACACTTGGGCTAGAAGATCTACTTCCACATCCGAAGACACTTGGGCATCATCTTGAAGACACTTTGGAAACCACCTACCCGCACACACCTGGGCCAACAACCACACCACCATGCTCAAAGGTTCATCGGTTAATAATGGACTTCAGGCCATCACAGCCTACCCGAATATACTTGGGATATCCGGGAAAGGGAGCAGAAAGGCGCTAATAACAAGCCACTAATAGAAGTTTTTGGAAAAAACCCCTCCCTCGTGAAATGGGGGTGTTCGGTACTAAGTGGTCGACTTTGGTGGGGCATGAATAATAAACACAAAAACTAAAAGTATATGTATAGGTAGCAATCACTCACCCAGTTTAGGTTTTTCTTCAGCCACCTTAAAGAACACAATTGGTACCATGTCCAAGTCACCACTCACACCAAACCAAATCCCATTTTTTCCATCCAAGTTTACATGTTCAGTAATAATGTTTAAATGATTTTTTTCACCTACATGGGAAACTAGCAAGCATAAGCACAAGCCAAGGAAAGAGCACAGTCCAACATCAACATAAACATTCACACCCGGTTCTCTGAACCCGATTCTATTGTAAAGTAACAAACACAAAGAGATAAGTGGGATACCTTGATGTAAAGGAACCAAAGAAAACCCCATGATACAGACCTGTGTACATGGGATCTAGGAACCAATGGTTTCACAACAATAGAGGATCCCACCCCAATTAATGGTATAATCAAGTAACCACACGACCTCAAATTCATAACCAGCGAATCCATAACAATAGGGGATCCCATATCCAGCCACATAACCCAGAAATTAGCCCGTGAATGAAAAACAAACAAACCATTGCAACCAACAAAAAGAAGGCCCATGCAGGTATTTTCATATTTAAAAGATTTAACACACTCCATGATTCCAATTATATTGTACATTAACTTGGGTTATCACAGAAAAGGATTGATCCTGGTGCTTCAAATTATTTAGCCGAATATAATTAATTCACCAATTTCCCATACACGACCAACACATGAAATTGGGTTTATTAGTGCACACAGAAAGTCCACCAACGACCATGATTTTCAATAGGCGTAAGCCCGTACAAACCAGAAATCATTAATCATGGGAGAGGAGACAAAGAGAGTATCATCATCGGTGACACCCCTCCCCTTCAATCATTATAATCCTTTTATTATCTTCATTAAAGTTTGGTTCATCCAATTCTACAAAAACAAAACCATACCCACCCCTTATGTTACACAAAAAATAGAGACGAAGGTGAAACCCTACCTGATTGATCAACGATTGAAGTTTAACTTCACGCATCACGCGCCCATAACAGGGGATGTACGATTTGAAGGGGGGCCTCAGGTACTCAAGCACGAGAAGAAGAGGGAGATTTAGAAAAATAAACCCAGGGAGAACCCTTTTCTTTATAAGGACCGGGGACGGTTGAGATAACGAACGTGAAACCGCATGAGGAGCGGGGTTGTGGGTTGACCACACGACCCCACACTTCATAAAGGTACCCAACTTTAGGGGCTATTTAAACCGACACACACCTCGAAGAAAATTTAATTAAATTCCATTAAGGGTCGTTGCTGAGCTTTATAACATGTTAAAGGGGTCAAAATAGGGTTTAAAACCCAATTTATGATGAAGCACTTCTGGAAAACACGTGGGGGCTAGGTCCACCGGTTAGCCGAGCTACTGGTAAACTGAGCTACCGGTAGCCACAGGGTACCGGTAGACCTAGATACTGGTAGGCATGGCTACCGGTAGACCGAGCCACCGGTAGGTAGAGCTACCGGTTGACCGAGCCACTAGTAGGCAGAGCTACCGGTAAGCGGCATCTACTGGTAGAAAGAGCTACAGGTAGATTGAGCTATCGGTAGGAAGCGGCTACTAGTAGACCAAGGTACTAGTAGACAGAGCTACCAGTAGACCGAGATACCGGTAGGATGTAGCTACCGGTAGACCGAGCTACCGGTAGATAGAGCTACCTGTAGGTGGAGCTACCGGTAGGCTGCAGTGACAGGTAGACTGAGATACCGGTAGGCAGAGCTACCGGTAGGCTGTATCGACCGGTAGGCCAAGCTATCGGTAGGCCTGCTACCGGTAGGCTATGGCTACTGGTAGGCCTACCGTTAGGGGTCAAAACTTCATAGAGAAGCCTTGATAACTTTACCAGACTATCTAGAATACCCAACATCAAATTTTTACGAAGTAATGCACCCCCAAAAACATGGGCCATTACATCAAATACCTCTCAAAATATTCTCTCCCTTGAGAATCAAAATAACTAGAATGAAAGAGAGTGTCTAAACAACCACCTCGAAAGATACCTCTCAGTAGCGAACTTATTATTAACTAAAAACACCTTCCCCTTAATAACCATGTAACATACCATGTCAAACTGCCCAGTCATGTGGGTTGGGGAGTCTCTTCCCCCATGTCATGATACAATCCGCTTTCGGCGGCAATAAATCACCCGCATGGGTTTAATCGCTTCCACCTTAATGCGTCATGATTAGAGGTCGGATCCTCCCGTCCCAGTAGTCAGGACATTTCACACACATTTAGAGAGGAATGAAAAACCACATATTTAATACCCGAAATGGTAAAATGCTCCCCTACAACATGTATAAACAGAACAACACAATGCTCAAAACAACTCTGGGTACTGGGCACACATCTGGGATTCCCTCTCCCATGTACCCTCCTCAATCCCACCATGTCTCCATAATAGATGAACCACGGTAATGGTTCACGAACAAAGAAACTTCTCCTTGCGATCCTCAATCATCACTGGCCTTTCCACAAAAGTCATGTCGTCCTTGAGGTCTAGCTCTCCCCAGTCGAGGTTGTGTGAATCGTAGTGCAGATACCAATGGATCTGGGACACATGGATGACATCATGTATCCTCATTAGCGGCGGTGGTAACGATAGCTGATAAGGCACTTCGCCGACCCGCCAAAACACTTCAAAGGGTCCAATGAACCTGGGAGAAAGCTTACTCCCCTTACCGAATCTCTGTTGCCCACAACGAGGGGAGACCTTCAAGAAAACACGGTCCCCGACCTTAAACTCCAAGGGTCATCTCCTGCTATCTGCATATGACTTCTGTCGGTCCTGGGCCACCTTCATCCTTTCTCGTATAAGCTGAACCTTCTCCGTCGTGCTCTTCACCACCTCCTGGCCAAGGATGCCCGCCTCTCCGACTTCGGTCCACACACAGGTGAGCGACATGGCCACCCGTACAAGGCTTCAAAAAATGCCATACCAATGGTAGAGTGATAGCTATTATTTTAGGAAAACTCTACCAGAGGAAAGTGTGGCACCCATGATCCTTATGGGTATAGAATGCATGCCCGCAGCATATCCTCCAAGGTCTGGATGGTGTGCTCTATCTGTCCATCTGTCTAGGGATGGAAAGCAGTGCTAAGATGTAGCTGGGTGCCAAAAGCATGCAACAATCCTCTCCAGACTCTTGAGGTAAACTGTGCATCCCTATCAGAGACTATGGACCTCAGAACTCCATGAAACCGCACCACCTCATCCACGTACCTTCGTGACAAAGAGTCCAATACACACGACTCCTTAATCGCCAGACAGTGATATGATTTCATCAACCGGTCCACTACTACCCCGATGTTGTCGCATCCCCCTTGAACCCTGGATAGTCCCTTGACAAAATCCATCAACATGTCCTCCCACTTACAATCGAGAACATCTAGATACTGTAGTAGACCGCTTGAAACTTGGTGTTCACCCTTCACATGCTGACACACTAGGAACATAGCCACAAACTCTGTCGGTGTGTGCTTCACTCCGGCCACCAAAACTATCTCTTCAGACCCTGGTACATCTTGGAAACTCCTAGGTGCACTGCTAGGGGTGAGTTGTGGAACTCAGTAAGAAACTTTCCATGCATCTCCTCGGGAACAAACAGCTTTCCTCGTAAAAGCATATGGTTCTGACCATCCTCGGTCCACCCATCCGGAGCACTGCTCTAGTCAACTCGGTCACACATCACTTGGCACTCTGGGTCTCCCCACTGAGACTCCTCCACTTACTATAACAGAGAAGAATGTACTGTCATCTAATACATGCAACCTCTTCCTACATCCATCGTCGCATGCAGGTGCAAGGCAGCCTACTCCACCATCGTCTTCTAGGCATCCGCAGACTCTCAGACAGCATCCTTGTATGACGTCTTACTCAAAGAATCAACCACTACATTCCTCTTCCCTGTAGTGTAGGAAATCTCGAAGCCGTAATCCTGGAGGAACTCCACCCACCTTCACTGCCGCATGTTTAGGTCCCGCTGGGAGAAGATATACCTCAATCTTTTTTGATTCGTGAAGACTACAAACCACTCATCGATGAGGTAATGCCGCCATAACTTTAGCAACAAAACGACCACTGCAAGCTCTAGGTCATGGGTGGAATAATTACGCTTATGATGGCATAACTTCCTAGACCCATAAGAGATTACCCCTTGTCGTTGCATCAACACACATCTATGGCCTTTCCCTGAAGCATCACAAAACACCTCATACTCCACCCCTTCTTCTAGTAGTCTCAAAACTGGGGTAGTAACCAACTTCTCCTTCAGATAGCCAGAGGTTGCCTCGCATTGCTCACTCCAAACAAAAACTTGGTCTTTCTTGGTCAAGGCATTCAATGGGGCTGCAACTCGAAAGAAATTGGGTACGAACCTCCAATTGTAACATGCCAGCCCGAGGAAACTACAATCTTCTTCCCCATTCATTGGTGCATCCCAAGAAACAACAGCCTCAACCTTTGATGGGTCCACTGCTACCCCAGGTTCGGACACTACATGCCCATGGAAGTTCACTTATCGCATCTAGAACATACATTTCGACAACTTCCCATAGTGCTGCTGATGTCGGAGGACCTCCAAAACCGTCCTCAGGTGCTCTGTGTGGTCCTCCTCTAATCTTGAATAGATCTGGATATCGTCGATGAACACAAATAAAAACTGATCCAGGTACTCTCGGAAGATGGTGTTCATAAGCCCCATGAACACAGCTGGGGCGTTCATAACTCCAAAAGGAATGACTACAAACTCAAAGTGTCCATATCTGCACCTGAAGGCCATCTTCGGGATGTCGACCTCTTATATCCATAGCTGGTGATACCCAGACTGCATGTCGATCTTTGAGAACCATCCCGCCCCCTTCAGCTGGTCAAAAACATCATCTATCATTTGAAGAGGGTAGCGATTCTTGATTTTCACCTGGTTTAGCCTCCTGTAGTCTATGCACAACAATAGACCACCATATACCTTCTTTGAAAAAAAGACCGGAGCACCCCACGGTGATACACTTGGTTGAACATTACCCATCTTCATCATATCTTCAATCTGAATCTGCAGATCTCGCAGCTCTGAAGGTGCCATCCGATAAGGAGCCATCGAAATCGGATGATCACCGGGCTGCAAGTATATCCCAAACTCGATATCACATCGAGGGGGTAGAGTCATCACCTCCCCAGGTAAGACGTCCAAAAAGTCACTGACGATTCCTGGAACCTCCACCATCTCAGCATCCACTATCCCTACTGACAGCTCGGCTAACAATGAGAGGAGGGGTTCCCCTCGCCTTCTTCCCTTTTGACTACTCCTCTCCCCTGTGAATGTAGCACACCGGATACCCAAGTCTGAGAACATAACCATTACTCAAAAGCAGTCGATGAAGAAACAAACATAGAACAACTATTCTATGCTTAGGATGACATCGTATGGCTGTATCTATAGTAGCAGGAGATCCCTGACCGACTGATGTGGCCCTATAATCAGTCTGCATCCTTGAAAAACATATAACAAGTCGGTCAGACCTTCGACTGTTGTGCTCAGCACCAGGGGCACTATAACTCTCTTGGCATCTAGACCCAAGGAATGGGATAGACTGGGAGAAGCAAAGGAGTGCGGAGCTCCGGTATAAAACAAGGCACAAGCAAGGGTTCTAAACAAAGTGATCGTATCTCAAACGACCTCCAGTTCTGTTAGGACTACTTCCTCTGCGGCGTGCAACTACCCATGCCCAAATCCTCTGCCTCTTGGGTGTCGGCCACCTCCCTGACCATGCCCTGGTCAAGGTTCCTAAGGACCGCCCTGAGGTCGGCCTCCTCCTGCAACGTCTGCCCTTAGAGGAGAGGGAGCTTCCTGCCCCTGCTGCTACTGCTGGAAAGGCTTAGCTGGAAGCTACAGTTGGGGTGGGTGTTGGGCATGTCTTCCACCGCTGTATTGTACTCTGTTTGGGAACTGATTCTGGAGATTCCAATGGCTCCCACTGACGAACCACCTCAGTCCTGGGCCCTGAAGGGAAAGGGCGAGGACCAGGGGACCAGAACTGGAACTGATGCGGTCTGCTCCCTGCTGGTTGGAACCTAGGGGGTCCCGACACTGGAGGCCTAGTGCTGATGGACTTACCCTTAGATGATCCTAGCTGGATCTCGTCTCATGACACACCTCCTAGAGCATTCATCCTCTCCACCACTTCGGCCTTCTTCTAGACCTCCATGTACGTCGGTAGGGTGAAGGGGGTAACAGTATACTGGAGGGAGGGTCAGAGCGCCTCCTCTGAACGTCTTTCCCGAGACTCCTCATCGGGAATGAGGTCCGGAGAAAAACGTAGGAGGTCCATGAACATTATCCCTAGCTCCCTTACCGACATGCTCCCCTGCTAGAGGGAGAGTATCTCCTGCCTCTTTTCTACCTTCATCATAGAAGAGAGGAATTCCGCCAAGAAATCCTTCGCAAAATTAGCCAATACCACCTCGGCCTCTCTCCTATCCCCTAGTTAAAGAGTCCACCACTGACACGCGGATCCCCGCATCTGGCTGATGGCTAGAGGAACCCAGTACTCAATCAGAGACCAGATCATGAAAAATGCTATCACCAGATCCTCTAACCAGCTCTTCGTCTTAATGTCAGAGGTGTTGCCCTTATACTTCTCGAGGGTCTGTCATTGGAAGGCCTGAAGTGTCTTTTGCGACTGTTCATCCTCCTCCTCTCGATTAGCTCTCTGTCGATCGGCCAAGGTAGCCTCATGGGCCTCGATCGCCCACACCACACGTGCCCGCCTCCAAGGTTCCATAGCTACAAGGTAAACAAGGAATTCCTAATCCCAAGTAGTGAAGAATATTGTTCTTAAAATTTCTTAAACATATTATTGATTTCAATTCCCAAAACACCCATGAAACATGAGAACACAAGTCATTATGATTCATGAAACTTTCCTAGGGTCTCTACCTTGCAATCAGTGTGGGCTCACTTGGTCATTCAGTAGGTCCAAGCCCTTGCATCTGATCATGGGGGGACCTAAAATCCCATGTCCTAGCCGGTCTTCCCTGGCCTAATCCACGCACCAGGGTCAACCAACACTATTTCCATACCATCCCATGAAGTCCTTTCTGTGCCTAAATCCAGACTCCATCATATATCTCAACCATTCCTCTGATACCATTCTGTCACAACTCGCCTTCACCAGAAGGAGGGAAGGGTCAGTAGATTTCCACACCCTTCCATCTTTACTTTGAAGGAGAGATAATGACCCCCGAAACCTGCCTTTTATAGGTCTCAGAGTGGCGACTACCACCAAGGGTATGGAAAACACACACAAATGTAATTCATTATCCTTTTTGATTTATAGGATTGGGAAATAAGATGATGAAACCCAACCACACCAAAACTGAAAGAAAAGAAAATCCAAAAGTAAACAATTCCCACATGCATGTTCAGAAGTAAAAGATACATGATACAAGAAATCCAAAGATAAAGTGCCAAAAGAAAGAAAAATGACAACAGAAACTGCCCCAAGGTATGAGCTAGTACGGTCCCAGACGATCCCTGAAGTCATCTTGGAAACCTAAAGACAAGTTTATATACATTGGGTGAGCATACAAGTATACTCCGCAGGGAATACCCAAAGACTCTCGTGCACTAGTGAGGAGACGTACTAATGTCCCGTGAGAAACAGACAGCCAAACACTATCAAGGAGTTCATCCATCCCACTCACTAGACACACTTTCCAAATAATGCAATAAAGTAAGGTATAATAAAAGCATATTGATGTTTGGGTACCCCGCACCACTTTCCCACTAGTTATTGAAGTCATCCTATGCATTGAACCAATCCTGCCATTCTCACCGCAGTCCCACTGCCACACCCTCCTGCATACTCCTAGGACATTTCCTCACCCAATCCCACTGCCAAACCCCGCCCGCAAACACCTGGCCCACAACTATCACACGTAACCACGCCTGCAAAGACCTAGGCCAGAACAACCACCACCATGCCCAAAGACACCTGGGCTAAAAGATCTACTACCATGGCCGAGGACACTTGGGCCTCATCCCAAAGACACATGGGAAACCACCTTCCCACACACACCTGGGCCAACCACCACACCACCTTGCCCAAAGGTTCATGGGATAGTAATGGACTTCAGGCCATCACAGCCTACCCGAAGATACTTGGGGTATTCGGGAAAGGGTGTATAAAGGAGCTGATAACTAGCCACTAAAATCACTGTTGAGAAAAACACCTTACCCCGTGAAATGGGGGTGTTCAGAACTAAGTTCTCAACATGGGTAGGGTGCAAATAAGAAACACAAAAACTACAAGTATAATTATAGGTAGCAAGAAATCACCCAATTTAGGTTATTCTTTATCCAGCTTAAAGAACACAATCAGTACCATGTCCAAGTCACCACTCACACTAAACCAAAACCCATTTGTCCCATCCTGGTTTACTTGTTTATTATTAATGTTTAAATAAGTTTCTTCCCCTACTTGGGAAATTAGAATGCATAAGCACAAGCCAAATAAAGAGCATAGTCAAACATCAACTTAATCATTCACACCTAGTTCTCTGAACCCGTTTCTCTTGTAAAGTCACAACAACTAAGAGATAAGTTGGATCCCTCGATGTACAGTTACCAAAAAAAACCCCAAGATACAGCCCTATGTCCCCAGGATTCAGGAGCCAATGGTTTCTCCAAAATAGATGATCCCACCCCAATTCGTGGTACAATCAAGTAACCACACGACCTCAAATTCAAAACCAATTAATCCATAATAATAGGGGATCCCATCCCCACCCACATCACCTAGAAATCATCACGTGAATGAAAAACAACCAAACCACTACCACCAACACAAACTAGGCCCATGCCGGTACTTTCAGATTTAAAATATTTAACACACTCCATGATTTCCATTCCACTATACTTTAACCGGGGTTATCACAGAAAAGGATCGATCCTGGTGCTTCAAATTATTTAGACGAATATAAATAATTAACCAATTTCCTTTACATGACCAAAAAAAGAGATAGGTTTTATTAGTGCACAGATAAAGACCAACAACGACCATGATTTTTAGTAGGAGTAAGCCCGTACAAATAAAAAATCATTAATCATGAAAGAGGAGAAAAACAGAGCATCATCATCTGTCACAAACCTCTACTTCATTAATTAGAATCCTTTTATTATCTTCATTAACGTTTTTTTTGTCTAATTATACAGAAACAAAATCATGCCCACCCATAATGTTACATAGAATGGAGAGACGAAGGTGAAAACCTGCCTGATTGATCAATGATTGATGTTTATCTTCACGCTTCACGTGCTAGTAAGAGGGGATGCATGATTTGTCGGGGTGGGGCCTCGGGAATTCAAGCACGATCAGACGAGGGTGATCAATAAAAAGAAACCGAGGGAGAACCCTTTTGTTTATAAGGATAGGGGATGACTAAGATAAAGAATGCAAAACCGCATAAGGAGCGGGGTCGTGGGTTGACCACGCGACCCCGCACATCATAAAGGTCCCTTCCTTTAGGGGCGGTTTAAACCGATTCACACCTCGTCGAACATTTAATGAAACGCCATTAATGGTCATTACTGGGCTTTAAAACAAGTTAAAGGGGTTAAAAGAGGGTTTAAAACCCAATTTGAGAGGAGGCGCTACTGGATTACCTATGGGGGCTAGGTCCACCGGTTATCCGAGCTACTAGTAGACTGAGCTACTGGTAACCAGCGGCTACCGGTAGACCGATCCACTGGTAGGTAGAGCTACCGGTAGACCAAGAAACCAGTAGACAGAGCTACCGGTTGACCGAGCCACCATTAGGCAGAGCTACCGGTATGCTGCAGACACCAGTAGACCAAGCTACCGGTAGACAGAGCTACCAGTAGACCGAGCTAACCAAAGGTGGCAGCTATCGGTAGACCGAGCTACTGGTAGACAACACTACAGGTAGGCGGAGCTACCAGTAGACTATATCTACCGGTAGACTGATCTATAGGTAGGCAGAGCTACCGGTAGGCCTACTACCGGTAGATAGAGCTACCAGTAGGCCTACTAACGATATGCTAAAGCTATCGGTAGGCCTGCCATTAGTGGTCAAAACATTACCGAGAACCCTTGATAACTTTCCCAGACTACCCAAAACACCCATCATCAGATTTTTACAAGGAAATGGACCCCCAAAAACTCGGTCCATTACAAAGCCGAACAATATTTTCATCTTTTTTCAAAAAACATTTTTGAATCTTCTAAATAATCTAAAAAAAATCAGTAATAGTGTAGAAACTAATTTAAGTTCCTTTACCTTTTCAAATAAATTCTACATTTTACTACTATATCCTCAAATACGTGAGATTTATTTCGATAAATTCCAGCATCAGATGAATAATCAAGGCCATAATGCATCTGATTAATCAGTCTATGATTCCCATCTGATGAATCGATTTCATGTCTTATATGATGAATCCTTGATCAATTTAATCAAATAGTAACATCTGTTCTTCACTAACCAAAAACAAAATAATGTTTAGACCACACTCTTATGCTTCAATAAAATTGGTTGACTATATTGTAGTACATAATTTTATTTTTCAATCTCTAAAACCATTTTAATTCATCGATACAGAAACATTCTCATCATTATTTCACTCAATAACAGTTCTCTTCCTCTGATGAAACTTTTCATTCGATATATTATCCGAGTCATCCAATTTCTGATAAATGGCACCATATACTATCTAGTTTCTTAGTGTCACACTGTGTCTGATAAATATGTATCTGTTGAATTTTATTTCATTATAAAACTCATCAACCGATTGCCCATTAAAGGAACTAGTTAATCTGATCGATTGGTTGTCCCACACATCAGAAAAACTATAACATTAGCAAATTCAAACTCTCGTCCAACAAAAATATTCAACCTCCATAACATCTCACACCAATGATTTGAATCCAAAAAGCATAAACTTCATTTGTGGACAAGAAAATATCATTAAAAACTAATTACACAAAATCACACTTGTACCATGACATCTCTATGTTGTTAATAATATTTAGACTGTCATAGATTCATCTGACAGAACATACTAAAAACTTTTTATAATTTTTTATTTCAAACATCATGGATGACAATTTTTTCAGATAACATAATATTTTATAAACATTTATCCTAGTTGATAACCATTATATTTGGTAATAATGGTCTCAAAACACATTTTAGTTCTGATATAAATTCTCACTCTGACAAAATACATCTATCTTGACTCAATATGAGACTGAAAATAAAATTTACCTACAAAACATTTTTTGAAGATAAAACTGGATTTCATGAACTTTCTAATGAATCTATTGTTAGTTATTTAGAAACTAATAATCATATATATGATCAAAAACACCATAAAATAAGGTGATCTATCATAATGATAATAATTGGAAATAATAGTAACCACTCTATCAAAAATTTAAAAAACACTTAAATCTAACATAGTCCCAACAATCTCCCACATTGTATTTTTTTCTAAAACAACAATCAAAATCACAAAATCATTGTATCTCAATCTATGTATTACTAATCAATAATTCTTATACTACAATAGTTAATGTGTTTTAGTAAAAAGTAATAAACGATTGAAAAAGACATGTTTTCTAAAAGTAGTGACTTATGAGACTTACTCAGCCTTAAATACTTCCTTCCACCACTCCACATTGTTTTATGTTCCTATAAAATTCATTTTTCTAATAATCACTTATCAAAATATTAAAATAATTTACACACACATGTTGAGTTAACCACTTACCCACATCTCTCTCTAAATACAATAATCACTAAAAGGATTAGCACATATCAATGGATAAATCTATAAAACACCATTTTCTTTCCCTTGATAACACGATCCAAAGGATATAGGATATAGGGTATAAATACACAATCCTAAAAATTGGAAAGGAAGAGGTCTCATTCAAATGGTCATACTAGGTTTAAAAAACATATTCCTTTGGTAAGGGTTTTGTTGATATTTTAGAAATAGTCTATGTTGACGGAATATATTCCTACTTGATTTCATTCCTCTACACATACTCCCTAATAAAGTGATATTTTATACCAATATGTATAGAATGATAATATTTCAGTAGGTTTGTTTTGAGATTTATAACACTTGGATTATTACAACCTAATATTGTGGGAAAAACCCATTAAAAAGTCATTCAATTGAGTCATCATCCACATTACTTATGTTTCCTCATTACATAAAGAAAAATTTTGATAATTGTCACGCTATGATTTACTAAATTAATCTTATTATTATTCCAACGTACACAACTTTCTCCCAGAAAAATGAACACCACATGATGTTGATCTTTAATCGTCAACACATCCTACCAATTAGAATCCATATATCCAAATAAATCAATCCTAACTAATATTCCAGATATAATTTGGAAATCTATTTTTCAAATGATATATCTAATTAAAATTTTCTATCTATGAAATGATATTACATTATATAACATTAGAATCATGAACATTAAGTAATAGTATATATAATTCCTTGTCTTGAAGTAGTCATATATTAAGCACATCAAATTAGATTTTGAAACTATTTAGAATCAAATTACATTCATTCTCAGTCTATATAAAAAATTGGTACCAACTGAAATTAGTATAGAAATACATTTTTAATTCATTATATCAATCTTCTTACGAATGTACCTTACCTAAATATATTGAAATACAAAAAAATTATTTATGATTTTATGATATTTATAAGCCAAGAAGATATTTCATTTCATCAATCATAGAAATGCTAAACGACTTATTCAACTATTTATAAAACCATTCTACAAGGTATTTCATCATTACAACCAAAGATAATATCATTAACATATAAAATTACAATGAGGAAGATCTCTTGGATTTTTTCTGATGTAGACATTACATTCAACTGCTGTTTTCATAAAGTTAAATTTCAATAAGTAGAAATATAACAAGGAATTCCAATCCCTGGGAGATTGGTTTAAACCACAAAATATTTCATAAACATATAGGGATAACATTCATACTTTTAAATAATAAATGCATTCATTTTTTAAACATAATATTCATCATCAATGAATTCATTGAGAAATGCTAATTTCACATCCATCTAAATTTTTTATCATCATTGTATAGTAATTTCCAGAGAAATTCTCATTATTTATACCATTATCACCATTGAAAAAGTTCCATCAAAATAAATACCTTCAATTTGTGTGTAACCATTAAAATCATATCTTAATTTTATAATTATCAAAAAACCATCTTCATTCAAATTGTTTCAAAACATCCACTTTGTGCCAATAACATTTTTGATATTTGGTTTAGGTACTATTTCCCAAGTATTATTCTTCTCAATCTGGTCCAATACATAATTAATAAAATTAATCAACTCCTAATGCTCAAAAGATTCATTAAAAAAATCTAGTTCTAATTTTGTATACAATGAAGTGTGTGAAAAAATATTTCTTCAATTTTTGTTTGAGTGATTTTTTTTCTATCAATACAAATGTATTGGACTTCCACACATTTCCCCATCCTTGGATTAGATGTTTGAAATTCATCCTCATCACTGGAAAAAGAAGAGTTTAATTCTTCCACCTATGTGGCATCACTATTGTAGGAATTATTTTCATGTTTATGAAGAACAAAACTTTTACATACATCATCTTCCTCATATAAATGTGTTTTAGAAACTTATTCCTCTACTTTTTGAAGAACATTTGTATCAATATAATCTATAACCCGTAATTTATATTTATAGAAACCACTATGTTATATTCCAAAAATATCATAACAATGACTGATTTCATATTCACCACTTTGATTAGATTTTAGAAAATTTCCAACATTGTTCATTATGTTGTTGGGAGTCCCAAACACCCTTAAATGTTACACACATGGAATTTCACCATTGAATACTAAAAAATCAATTCTATCATAACATGGACTATAGAATAATCTATTTAGAATATAGACTTCAATACTCATTAATTTCCACTAGATGTATTGAGAAATACAATGTTCAAGTACCATTTTATTTCCCATATAAACCAAACTTATATTATTTATTTCTGAAACACCATCCAATTGTGATGTATTCATTTCATAGAAAACATGTTGAATTCAATGTTTTTTAAGATTACATTTTATATTATTATTCTTGTATTCACCACCATTATCCATTTGTAAATTTTTTTAGAATACCTACAATCCTTTTTAGATATTTTCCTAAAACTCTTAATCATTTTTAGTGATAAGGATTTTTTTCAAATAAAAAATAAATGTAACATGAGTAAAATCCTCAATGAATGAACTGATGTACATATCTCTGAATGTTTATTGTTTTATTATTAGCTTAAAAATATCAGAATAATTTTAGTTCCAGGGTATGATTTGAATTAATTAAAATTTACATATTCATAGAGTTATTAATCATCCCCTTTTTAACAAGTATTACAACACCAGTCTCCTCTTATTGACACATTATGAATATCAAGGACACTATCACAAAATGATAAAATTAACATATTTCTATGAAACATAATTTCTAACCTTTTATACCATAACTAATTGTATTCCCTCATACATAGGAAAAATATATTTCATACATCACCAACTTGAATCAAAATTCCATTTATATTTTTTCCACATGTAACAATTTTTACAAAATCAAATCCATTCACCACAAAAAAAAATAATTTCTAAAAAAATTATTTACTTCATGAAAATGGTGTGAAACACTTAACAAGTAGTTTTTCATCCTAGAAACAAACATGGAATTGTTGGATTTTATCTTTCCCCCCAGAAATAGTAGATCCTACAACATTAATTTTGATATATTCATTATTAACAAACATCACTATTCAATTTTTGAAATATTTCACATTCATCAAAAATTTGAAATATCATATCATATGTGAGGATAACCCCATATACAAAATCATTGGTTATTCTATTTTCGTACCATTGTGATTATTTTAAAAACATGATAAATTTTTTCCCTTTTCCCTTATTCATTTACATATTTGAAGAGTTATTATAGACATTTTGTTATGATAGTAAAAAAAGACACACTTTAGTAAGATGTCTAGGTTGATGAAATATTTCAAAAATACTTTCCAATGGTTTGAATCAATATTCATCTTTCAAAACAACTATCTCATTATTATTTCATTGAAAAGATTAACTCCCCACTTGAAATTTTCTTCCTATAACCACAAGATTAATTTTACTCTTGTTTATTGAACCAACACATATTTACTATATGCCTATATTCACCATAATACCAATGATATAACTACAAATAATCAAATTATCTATAATTATAATACCATATACATTTATAAACATGTTTTTAAATAACATCATTACCATACTGTCACGACCCGCCTTCACCAAAAGGAGGGAAGGGTCAGCAGGTTGCCAGGCCCTTCCTTCTTTGAGTTGAAGGAGAGATAATGACCCCCGAAACCCGCCTTCAATAGGTCCCGGAGTGGCGACTAGCACCAAGGGTATAGGAAGTTCTCGCAAATGGAAGGCATTACCCTTTTTATTTTATAGGATCGAAAGATAAGGAGGAGAAAACCCAACAACACCAAGATAGAAAGAAAAGTAAAGCCAAAAGTAAACCATTCCCACATGCATGTTTAAACAGTTTACAACAAAGTACAAGTACAAAAGGAAAAGAAGCTCTCAAGTACAATACCAAAAGAAAACAAAGGTACGACAACAGCGACAACTCCAACTGTCCGACTAATAGGGTCCCGCGCAGCCCTGGTAGTCCTCCTGGAAACCTGAAAGTAAACGTAGGGTGAGCATACAAGTACACTCAGTAGGGAAAACCAAGACTCTCATGCACAAGTGGGGGAACGTACTAAAGTCCCGTGAGAAAGAGTAAACCAAACACCTAACAAGGCAACTATCCATCCCAAGCCTCACCAAGGTTCGCTCCCCAAATAACGCAAGTCAAGTAATATATATATAAGAGCACATCGATGTTTGGGTACCCCGCGCCACTTTCCCACTGGTTATTGAGGCATCCTACGCATCGGACCAATCCCGCCATTCTCACCGCAGTCCCACTGCCACACCCGCCCGCACACACCTGGGCCACAACCACACGCAGTCCCACTGCCAAATCCCGCCCGCACACACCTGGGCCACAACCACACGCAGTCCCACTGCCAAATCCCGCCCGCACACACCTGGGCCTCAACTGTCACAAGTAACCATGCCTGCAAACACCTAGGCCAGAACAACCACCGCTACGCCCGAAGACACCTGGGCTAAAGGATCCACTGCCACGCCCGAAAAACACCTGGGCCTCATCCCGAAGACACTTGGGAAACCACCTGCCGCACACACCTGGCCAACCACCACAACACCCTGCCCGATGGTTCTTGGGCTAATAATGGACTTCAGGCCATCACAGCCTGCCCGAAGGTACTTGGGCTATCCGGGAAAGGGAGCAGAAAAGGAGCTAATAACCAGCCACTAAGTATAGTGTTGGGAAAAAACACCCTTCCCCCATAAATGGGGGTGTTCGGCACTAAGTGCTCAACTTGGGTGGGGCGCGAATAAGAAACACAAAGCTACAAGTATAGATATAGGAAACAAACACTCGCCCAAAACATAGGTTTTCCTAGCCAACCTACAGAACACAATACCACAACGCCCGAGTCACAATTCACGACCCTTGCCCACAAAACCATTTGTCCCATTCTTGTTTCACGTTAAGTCAAATGTTCAATTAATTTTAAGCACTACTGGGCAACTACCATAAGCATAACCAAGGAAAACGTCAAGCATAGATCAACCAAAACACTCACACCCGGTTCTGCCAACAGAGGATCTCTCCCCAGTTTGTGATAAAAACCCACAACCACTGAAACCATGCCAACAGGAGATCCCATCCCCCAAATTCACACAGCCACCGAGAGTATAAAAAGAACGGGGGATCCCATCCCCTCCCACATTTCCAGCAAACGGCCCGAAGGGAAAACAACCAACAACCACTACCAACACGAGTCAGGGATTTTCAGATTTAAACGACTTAACACACTCCATGATTTCAAAATTCCATGTGTTCTATCCGTTAGTTATCACAAAAGGGTTGATTCTGGTGCTTTCAATTATTCAGCCGGGTATACGTGATTAACCAATTTCACAGCAGGAGTTCACAATTTCAGCAACCCATTTAAAACATCACGAGGGGATTCAAGTGCACACACACGACCACCAACGGCCTCAATTTTCAGAAAACATAGACCAGTACAACAAAAGGGATGATCACTAGATAAAGCATAAACAACGATCACAACCCCTCCCCTTCTTTCTTTAGAACTTCGTTTAGTATCTCCATTAGGGTTTGGTTCAACCAATTTCATAGGAACAAAAGTAACGCCCACCCCGCATGATACACAAAAGTGAGAGACGAGAGAAATTCCCTACTTGTTGATGGATGATCGACGTTTAGACCGGGGGCGCGGAACTTTACGGATAACGACGCGGCGGTCCCGATGCACCAGAAGAGTCACGATCGAAGAAGGGGGAAAACCACGGCCTAACCCTTAATTATAAGGGCTGGGGACGGTTGAGATGAAAACACAAAACTACGGAAGACGAGGGAGTCGTGGGTTGACCACGTGGCTTGACTCATCATTAATGGCGCTGGGTGGTTTTAACTGACCCATGAATTAATGAAGCATTTAATTAAGACCTTTGCGCGCGTTTCGGATTTCCAAGATATTTTTAGCAAGGAAGAATAGGGTTTAAAACCCTATTTGCGAAAAAGGAACATTACTGGAACAACTTGGCAGGGCCGGTCTCACCGGTCGGTCTCACCGATCGGTGTCACCGATCGGTCTCACCGATCGGTGTCACCGATCGGTCTCACCGATCGGTCTCACCGATCGGTCTCACCGATCGGTCTCACCGATCGGTCTCACCGATCGGTCTCACCGATCGGTGTCACCGATCGGTCTCGCCGATCGGTCTCACCGGTCGGTCTCACCGATCGGTCTCACCGATCGGTCTCACCGATCGGTCTCGCCGGTCGGTCTCACCGGTCGGTCTCACCGATCGGTCTCACCGATCGGTCTCACCGATCGGTACCCCGCAAGGAAACCGGATTTTTGGCAAAGGAAGGGACCAAGGGGGGTCTGGGTCTTCACATCAGATACCTCTTAAACGATTCTCGTCCTCGAGAATCAAAACAAACTAGAAGGAAAGAGAGGATCCGAACAACCATCTTCGAAGATACCTCTTAGGAGTGGACCCCCGCTAATTGGAAATACTCCCTGTCAAGAACCAAGCATCACACCACGCCAAACCGCCCGGTCATGTGGGTTTGGGGAGTTCCCCTCCCCCATGTCAAGATATTATCCGCTTTGGGCGGCACTGACTCGCCCGCACGGGTTTAATCGCATCCACCTTAATGCGTCCTGATTAGGGGTCGGGTTTCCCCTTCCCTTCAACCGGGGCTTCCCACACAAAATCAGAGGAAAGGAACCTAGCACATTTCATAGCCAAAAAGGTCAACGTTCTGTCACAACAGGCACCAAGGGTTCAAAACTCAGAACAACTCGGGGTATTGGGCACGCATCTGTGCTTCCCTCTCCCACGTAATCTCTTCGAGGCCGCCATGTCTCCACAACACACGAACCAGGCCGACGGTTCGTCCACGGAGCACTTTCTCCTTGCGATCCTCGATTCTGACTGGTCGTTCCTCGAAGGTCGCGTCTCCTCCCACGTCTAGCTCTCCCCAGTTGATGACATGAGAGTCATCATGTAAGTACTGACGAAGCTGGGAGACATGGAAGACGTCATGGACCCTCTCCAACTGAGGTGGTAGGGCTAGCTGATATGCCACCTCGCCAACTCGCCTCAGCACCTCGAAAGGTCCGATGAACCTAGGGGAGAGCTTACTCCCCTTTCCGAACCTCCGCTGCCCCCGTCGAGGGGAAACCTTCAAAAACACATGATCTCCCACCTCGAACTTCAGGGGCCTCCTCCGACGATCAGCATAAGATTTCTGCCGATCCTGAGCTGCTTTCATCCTCTCCCGCACTAGATGGACTTTCTCCGTGGTGCTCTGCACTACTTCTGGTCCAAGAGTACCAGTCTCACCAACCTCTGCCCAGCATAAGGGTGAACGACATGGTCTTCCATACAAAGCCTCAAAAGGAGCCATGCCGATAGTAGAGTGAAAACTGTTGTTGTAGGCAAACTCTACTAAAGGCAAGTGTCGTACCCATGATCCTCCGAAATCCAGAACACATGCTCGCAGCATGTCCTCCAAAGTCTGGATAGTCCGCTCTGTCTGCCCATCAGTCTGAGGGTGAAAAGCAGTGCTAAGGCGTAGTTGGGTGCCAAAAGCATGCTGTAACCCCTTCCAGACTCGTGAGGTGAATCGAGTGTCCCGATCCGAGACGATCGTTTTCGGAACTCCATGCAAACGCACCACCTCATCCACGTACCTCTGTGCTAAGGTACTCACGGGTCCCGACTCCTTGATAGCCAAGAAGTGAGCAGATTTAGTCAATCGATCCACCACTACCCAGATAGCATCATGCCCGCCCTGAGCTCTGGGTAGTCCCGTGACGAAGTCCATTGAGACGTCGTCACACTTCCACTCGGGAACATCTAGAGGATGCAACAGACCACCAGGAACACGGTGTTCAGCCTTCACCTGCTGACACACCAGGCATTTAGCCACGAACTCTGCCACTGCCCGTTTCACCCCGGGCCACCAAAACTGTCCCCTCAAGCCTTGGTACATTTTCGAAACACCCGGATGTACCGCCAAGGCTGAGCTATGGAACTCATGAAGGACTTCATCACGCATCCCCTCTGGAACAAACAACCTCCGATGAAAGAGCATCCGATGTCGGCTGTCCTCCGACCATCCTTCCGGGGCGTTCCCCTGATCGACACAATCCCGCAACACTTCTACCTCAGGATCTCCCCACTGAGACTCTTCCACTTGCTGCAACAAGGAGGACTGTACCGTCATCTGAAACAAACAACCTCTAGTACCTTCCACCCTTGCATCCAAGTGCAAGGCAGCCAACTCCCCCATTGCCTTCCAAGCATCAGCAGATTCCCGAACCACCTCCTGATGCGGCTTCCTGCTCAGGGCATCAGCCACAACGTTTCCCTTACCTTCAGTGTATGAGATCTCAAAGTCGTAGTCCTGGAGAAACTCGACCCACCTCCGCTGTCGCAAGTTCAAGTCACGCTGGGAGAAGATATAGCGCAAGCTTTTGTGGTCGGTGAAGACCACAAAGCGCTCCCCAAAGAGGTAATGTCGCCACAGCTTTAATGCGAACACCACCGCTGCAAGCTCCAGGTCATGGGTGGCATAGTTCCGCTCATGGGGGCGTAGCTGCCTGGACCCGTAGGAGATCACCCCTTGTCGCTGCGTCAATACGCACCCCAGGCCCTGTCCTGAAGCATCACAGAATACCTCATAGGCCATCCCTTCTTCTGGCAACCTCAACACTGGGGCACTAACCAGTTTTTCTTTTAGGTAGCTGAAGGACGACTCACATTGCTCGCTCCACATGAAAACTTGGTCCTTCTTGGTCAAAGCCGTCAAAGGGGCTGCTACCCGGGAGAAGTTGGGTACGAATCTCCGGTAGTAGCCTGCCAGTCCAAGGAAACTCCGAACTTCCGCCACATTCTTGGGTGCTGCCCAAGAAACAATTGCCTCAACCTTTGATGGGTCGACTGCTACTCCCTGCTCAGACACTACATGTCCAAGGAAGTGCACTTCTCGTGCCCAGAACTTGCACTTTGACAACTTCCCATAGAGCTGGTGCTGTCGTAGGACCTTCAAAACTGTCCTCAGGTGCTCTGCATGGTCCTCTTCTGACTTTGAATAGATCAGGATATCGTCGATGAACACCACCACAAACCGATCCAGGTACTCCCGAAAGATGGAGTTCATAAGTCCCATGAACACGGCCGGGGCGTTCGTAACACCAAAGGGCATGACCACGAACTCGAAGTGCCCATACCTGCACCTGAACGCCGTCTTCGGGACGTCGCTATCCTTCACCCTCAGCTGGTGGTACCCGGATCGCAGGTCGATCTTCGAGAACCATCCTGCCCCCTTCAGCTGGTCGAAAAGATCATCTATCCTCGGAAGAGGGTAGCGGTTCTTGATTGTTACCTGATTCAGCCTCCTGTAATCAATGCATAACCTGAGGCCACCATCTGCCTTCTTCGCAAACAAGACTGGGGCACCCCACGGTGATGCACTTGGACGAACATAACCCCTCTTCATCAGATCGTCAATCTGTATCCGCAACTCCCGTAGCTCCGAAGGTGCCATCCGGTAAGGAGCCATCGAGATTGGTCGAGAGCCGGGCTGCAGGTCTATCCCGAACTCGATATCACGTCGAGGGGGTAGAGTCGTCACCTCCTCAGGAAAGACGTCCATAAATTCACGAACGATCTCTGGTACTTCCACCATTTCCGCATCTGTTGATTCTATCGTCAGTTCGGTCAACAAGGAGAGGAGAGGTTCCTCCCTCCTGTTTCCCTTCGGACAGCTCCGCTCGCCGGTGAAAGTAACACGCTGGCCGTCCAAACCGGAGAACACCACCCTCCTTTGGAAACAGTCGATGACGGCGCACACAGAAAATAGCCAGTCGATGCCTAGGATGACATCGTACGGCCGAATCTGTAGCAGAAGGAGGTCCTTAACCGACTGATGTGGCCCCAACATCAGTCTACATCCCCGACAAACGAACAGCAAGTCGGTCTGACCTCCAACTGGTGTGCTCAACACCAGGGGCACTGGAAGTCTCTCGGCATCTAGACCCAAGGCGCGGGCTAGACTGGGTGCAACAAAGGAGTGCGAAGCTCCGGTATCGAACAAAGCATAAGCAAGAGTGCTAAACACACTGATCGTACCTCGAACAACCTCTGGCCCTGCTGGAACTGTTGCTTCTGCGGCGTGTAACTGTCCACGCCCAGCTCCCCTACCCCTCGGCTGTCGGCCACCTCCCCGACCACGCCCTGGTCGAGGTCCCTGGGGAGCGCCCTGAGGTCGGCCTCCCCCTCCTATGTCTGTCTGCGGAGGAGCGGGAGCTCGCTGTCCCTGCTGCTGCTGCTGGAAGGGTCTGGCTGGGAACTGCTGCTGTGGCGGATGCTGGGGATGACTGCCACTGCTGTACTGCACCCGATCGGGGCACTGACTCCGAAGATGTCCAGGGCTCCCGCAGATGAAGCACCGTGGTCCCGAGCCTGAAGGAAAAGAACGTGGGCCAGGGGATCGAAACTGAAACTGCTGCGGCCTGCTCCCTGCGGGTCGGAACCTGGAGGGTCCCGATGCTGGGGACCTGGTGCTGACGGCCTTCCCCTTCGATGGTCCCAGCTGGATCCCTTCTCGTGACAGTCCGCCTAGAGTGTGCATCCTTTCCACCACTTCGGCCTTCTTCTGAACCTCTAAGTATGTCGGAAGGGTAAAGGGAGTAACAGCATACTGGAGGGAGGGTCGGAGCGCCTCCTCCAAACGTCTTGCCCGAGACTCCTCATCGGGAAAGAGGTCTGGAGCAAAACGCAGGAGGTCCTTGAACTTGATTCCAAGTTCCCTCACGGACATGCTCCCCTGATGGAGGGAGAGTAGCTCCTGTCTCTTCTCCGCCTTCATTGTCGAGGAGAGAAACTCCGCCCGGAACTCCTTCTCGAATTCCGCCCAAGCAACCTCAGACTCTTTCCTACTCCCCAGGTGAAGCATCCACCACTGACATGACGCTCCTCGCATCTGGCTAACAGCCAGAGGAACCCAGTACTCTGTCGGGGCCCGAATCAGGCCGAAGGCTATGACTAGCTCCTCCAGCCAGCCTTCCGTCTTCATGTCGGAGGTGCTGCCCTCATATTTCTCAAGGGCCTGTCGCTGAAAGGCTCGAAGAGTCTTCTGCCACCAGTCGTCCTCTTCCTCCTGATCAGCTCTCTGCTGATTGGACAAGGTAGTCTCAGGAGTCTCGATCGCCTGTACCACACGTGGTCGCCTTCCAGGTGCCATAGCTGCAAGGTAAACAAGGAATACCTAAGCCCAGTAGTGCAAAGAAAACCGTTCTCAAAACTTATTAAGATTTAATTTATTCTTAATTTCCCAAGACATCCCAGAAACACAAGAACACAAGTCATTTATGATGCATGTACCTTTCCTAGGGTCTCTACCCTGCAATCAGTGTGGCTTCACTTGGTCGTTCGGTAGGTCCAGAGTCCTTGCATCGGATCACAGGGGGCCCTAAAATCCCGTGTCCTAGCCGGTCCTCCCTGGCCTATTTCACGCACCAAGGTCACCCAACGCTGTTGCCTTACCATCCCATGAAATCCTTACTGTGCCTAACTCCAGACTCCGTCCTATCTCTCAACCTGCCTCTGATACCATTCTGTCACGACCCGCCTTCACCAAAAGGAGGGAAGGGTCAGCAGGTTGCCAGGCCCTTCCTTCTTTGAGTTGAAGGAGAGATAATGACCCCCGAAACCCGCCTTCAATAGGTCCCGGAGTGGCGACTAGCACCAAGGGTATAGGAAGTTCTCGCAAATGGAAGGCATTACCCTTTTTATTTTATAGGATCGAAAGATAAGGAGGAGAAAACCCAACAACACCAAGATAGAAAGAAAAGTAAAGCCAAAAGTAAACCATTCCCACATGCATGTTTAAACAGTTTACAACAAAGTACAAGTACAAAAGGAAAAGAAGCTCTCAAGTACAATACCAAAAGAAAACAAAGGTACGACAACAGCGACAACTCCAACTGTCCGACTAATAGGGTCCCGCGCAGCCCTGGTAGTCCTCCTGGAAACCTGAAAGTAAACGTAGGGTGAGCATACAAGTACACTCAGTAGGGAAAACCAAGACTCTCGTGCACAAGTGGGGGAACGTACTAAAGTCCCGTGAGAAAGAGTAAACCAAACACCTAACAAGGCAACTATCCATCCCAAGCCTCACCAAGGTTCGCTCCCCAAATAACGCAAGTCAAGTAATATATATATAAGAGCACATCGATGTTTGGGTACCCCGCGCCACTTTCCCACTGGTTATTGAGGCATCCTACGCATCGGACCAATCCCGCCATTCTCACCGCAGTCCCACTGCCACACCCGCCCGCACACACCTGGGCCACAACCACACGCAGTCCCACTGCCAAATCCCGCCCGCACACACCTGGGCCACAACCACACGCAGTCCCACTGCCAAATCCCGCCCGCACACACCTGGGCCTCAACTGTCACAAGTAACCATGCCTGCAAACACCTAGGCCAGAACAACCACCGCTACGCCCGAAGACACCTGGGCTAAAGGATCCACTGCCACGCCCGAAAAACACCTGGGCCTCATCCCGAAGACACTTGGGAAACCACCTGCCGCACACACCTGGCCAACCACCACAACACCCTGCCCGATGGTTCTTGGGCTAATAATGGACTTCAGGCCATCACAGCCTGCCCGAAGGTACTTGGGCTATCCGGGAAAGGGAGCAGAAAAGGAGCTAATAACCAGCCACTAAGTATAGTGTTGGGAAAAAACACCCTTCCCCCATAAATGGGGGTGTTCGGCACTAAGTGCTCAACTTGGGTGGGGCGCGAATAAGAAACACAAAGCTACAAGTATAGATATAGGTAACAAACACTCGCCCAAAACTTAGGTTTTCCTAGCCAACCTACAGAACACAATACCACAACGCCCGAGTCACAATTCACGACCCTTGCCCACAAAACCATTTGTCCCATTCTTGTTTCACGTTAAGTCAAATGTTCAATTAATTTTAAGCACTACTGGGCAACTACCATAAGCATAACCAAGGAAAACGTCAAGCATAGATCAACCAAAACACTCACACCCGGTTCTGCCAACAGAGGATCTCTCCCCAGTTTGTGATAAAAACCCACAACCACTGAAACCATGCCAACAGGAGATCCCATCCCCCAAATTCACACAGCCACCGAGAGTATAAAAAGAACGGGGGATCCCATCCCCTCCCACATTTCCAGCAAACGGCCCGAAGGGAAAACAACCAACAACCACTACCAACACGAGTCAGGGATTTTCAGATTTAAACGACTTAACACACTCCATGATTTCAAAATTCCATGTGTTCTATCCGTTAGTTATCACAAAAGGGTTGATTCTGGTGCTTTCAATTATTCAGCCGGGTATACGTGATTAACCAATTTCACAGCAGGAGTTCACAATTTCAGCAACCCATTTAAAACATCACGAGGGGATTCAAGTGCACACACACGACCACCAACGGCCTCAATTTTCAGAAAACATAGACCAGTACAACAAAAGGGATGATCACTAGATAAAGCATAAACAACGATCACAACCCCTCCCCTTCTTTCTTTAGAACTTCGTTTAGTATCTCCATTAGGGTTTGGTTCAACCAATTTCATAGGAACAAAAGTAACGCCCACCCCGCATGATACACAAAAGTGAGAGACGAGAGAAATTCCCTACTTGTTGATGGATGATCGACGTTTAGACCGGGGGCGCGGAACTTTACGGATAACGACGCGGCGGTCCCGATGCACCAGAAGAGTCACGATCGAAGAAGGGGGAAAACCACGGCCTAACCCTTAATTATAAGGGCTGGGGACGGTTGAGATGAAAACACAAAACTACGGAAGACGAGGGAGTCGTGGGTTGACCACGTGGCTTGACTCATCATTAATGGCGCTGGGTGGTTTTAACTGACCCATGAATTAATGAAGCATTTAATTAAGACCTTTGCGCGCGTTTCGGATTTCCAAGATATTTTTAGCAAGGAAGAATAGGGTTTAAAACCCTATTTGCGAAAAAGGAACATTACTGGAACAACTTGGCAGGGCCGGTCTCACCGGTCGGTCTCACCGATCGGTGTCACCGATCGGTCTCACCGATCGGTCTCACCGATCGGTCTCACCGATCGGTCTCGCCGATCGGTCTCACCGGTCGGTCTCACCGATCGGTGTCACCGATCGGTCTCGCCGATCGGTCTCACCGGTCGGTCTCACCGATCGGTCTCGCCGATCGGTCTCACCGATCGGTCTCACCGATCGGTCTCGCCGATCGGTCTCACCGGTCGGTCTCACCGATCGGTCTCACCGATCGGTCTCACCGATCGGTACCCCGCAAGGAAACCGGATTTTTGGCAAAGGAAGGGACCAAGGGGGGTCTGGGTCTTCACACATACAAAATGTAATTGTTTTGAGCCCAAAAATTTATACAATCTGCCATGTTCTTCAACCTTAATATGGATATACTTCAAAATTTATCCGAGATTGATGTGGTATATATTATTTTTCAAAATTTCAAATATTAGACACTTCTAATTCCCAAAAATACTAATTAAGGATATATACATGACATTATCAGCTTTCTTATTCGTAGGAATATATTAAAAAGTATGTTCGGCAGTTGACTATAATTTTTCATGATATTTCTTAGGTTTAAACTTTTTAAAACATTATCCAAACATAGAAATATTGTTTTTGAATCACGTAACTCCATAATCACATTTAGAAATATTTTTTTGAACAAGTTACAACTTTTATTACATTACCTTTATCTCCATTGAAAGATTTTCATTCAGATTATTTTATTTTTGAGATATTTCTTCATGAAATTAATATATTACAACAAATTAGTATTATCTGAAAGAAAATATTATTTATTTTTCATTGAAGAACATTCTGTTTTCAACTTATTTATTTTTAATTAAATACATTAAATAATTTAGATACATTCTATCAACTCACTTTTCAAAAAAAATATTAACTAGGAATCTTCTTGATCGGAACTACTACTTGAAAACTGGTCATCATTATCTATTGAATGAAACATATTTTCTCTAAAAAAATCATTTATTTTTTCAGATTTATCATAACTATCATCGCTTTCATCAACTTTAGGAAAACAAATATCCTTTTTGATTATGAGATCATTTTATCTTATCCCCTAGATTGAGATTTTATTTTTCTAGCCTATTTATTACATTGTAATTAAACTTTATATCATATTAATCACTTATATATTCTTCCTCTCATCAATATCAAATCACAAAAAATGTCTCAATAGCTCCACCTTTAAAATTATTTAGGGGTAGTTTCTCTTTTTTATGATAATGAAGATATTTTCACATTGATAGAAAAAATATAAAAATTATTCCTGATTGTTAAAAACCTCATTTTAAATTATTGAATCAATAACTTATTAATCATTATGAATATTTATAGATAATTTCTTCTTGGTAGACATGAAGTAAATTTTATGATCATTTTTTTATATTTTCATAAATTCCAACCTTTTCATTTAATATGTAATGAGACTACTATAAATTTCATTGAAATATAGAGTTTCAGGATCTCTATATTCTAAAGAACAAATGTCGACATCAAACATATCGGGAAGAATTTGTATGATCTTTTGAACAGTAGTTGGATCTTCAAACATCTTGAAAATAAATATTATGGTGATAATAATATCATTCACTATTGTAAAGACTCCCCCAACAGATTCAAACTCACCCATTTTGAGATCAACCTACATTAGATTCAAAATTTGTATCTTTTACATCCTTACATTTATATTTCATACAGAAATTATTTCCATATTATCCCAGATACATTTAGATGTTCGAACTCGCTCAACTCTACAGAATTAACTTTCAAAAAGTTATGACAGTAATGCATTCTTATCCCTTCCATTATTCTGTAGATTCATTTTATCCAAAAAATTCATGAGGAACATTTTCAAAAAGAAAGATGAATTTTTTCTATAGTAACTTCAAAAACAACATAAATATGAGATATATGTTATTGATGGATTTTATCCTTCCAGATATTATACTTCATTCCATTGGAAATTTTTCTGCCATTATTGTTGAATGAATTTAGATTTTCCATAGAAAATTCTCTTCAAAAACATCAATAAAGAGTATACTAATGGTACATTATCTATAATACTGATTGAAAAGGACCATCCATGATCAATATAATCACTAAGATGGAGAGGGGTGACTCAATGATATATTTTTATTTGTGTTATCTTTATCATATAAATACATTCACCTTGAGTCAAAAAATATCATTTTTATAAAAAAATGCATTCCACATCCACAAAAGTAGATGTACTTAAAATTGTCGCTACTCAATGAGGGTACCTTGTTCATGGATTGGATTTGAAATAATCTAATACCACACAATCCACTATAAAAAATCATTTTTTGTGGGTACATTATGTAGAAAATACCCATACACTTTTATAGCACTATGATTAATAATACATTTCATGATCTTCTTATAGAATGTTTAATGATAATATGTTTTTGTAACAAGTATAAAAAACATAACTAGTTGGTTCTGAACATATCATTGTATTACTTCATCAAATATGACTTTTGTAATTTGTCTTAAAACAATTCTTCACATTACTACCCAGTTTTAGGTATAAAAAACTCTTCTAAACGTCAGACAAAAACACCGTCTAATATCTCACTCGGATTAGTTTTTATAAAACAGTTATATGCTGTTATTTTAGAAATTATTTTGATTCTATTCATTCGTTCTGAAAACATTTAGTCTGGTCGTATAGTCTTATATTGAAAACCCTAACCAAAGCTTCTCCATCACACATATTGTATTTGAATATGTTTCCCAGAAAAATACTATCATGAAACATTTGTTTTCTAATTTCAAACATTAGTTCTCTCACTCATTCCAGTATTTTAAATACATTAGTGTATGTTTTAATTTGAACTCAATTTATAGTTTCCATATAAGTAGAAAAGCAGGGATCAAAAAACTGTTTTTCCACTCTAAGAAATTATACTTTTATTTAAAATTCATTTTTAAATAGTTAAAATTTTCTAAAAACGTTTGTATTATTCTAAAATATTCTAAAAACATCTAATAAAATTTATCTTATTTTTTTAATAAATAATCATTTTTTTGATACAATTTTTTATTTTGAGACTATTTGTCACTCTTATTCACTTGATCTGAATTAGGTCATTAAAATTTGGAGACATACTACTCTAATGATTCAATCAAAAATGTAAACAAGTTCATCCACAAACCAAGATGAAATTTTTCTAGTCCTCAAAATCTTTACATCAGTTCCCCACTTAGGTATCTCTTCTTAAATAATTTTGTCAATAATTATATTTCTCTGGACAATTAATTTTGTAAATGTTTTTACAGAACCAATATTGAAACATCTAAATTCCCTAGCACACTTCATGAATGTCTAATATATAATCCACCATGATTGACCTTTTGAACTAGATTTATAATTTTACTGATAAGTCCACATATCAATGAGACTACATCTAATTAAGTTTAGTTATTGATGAATTATCGGTGTCAACATTAATCTCATGAATTAGTCTCTCATTCCCATATGATGTATTGTTGTTATGTCTTGTCACAAGCTTTATAACCCAATTTACGAAAATAATGAATTATATTCATAACCAACTAATAAGAAAACAAATTTGATTCTATAGATATATTATTCAATTAAAATTTTTGAATACCTTGATATACCCAATATAATTTATCATACTATGAAACCCTTCTCATTCATCAATAAACACATTTTCTATCCATAATTTTCCTCAACCACACTTCTTTTAGATTGATAAAAAAATTTATCATTATAATATCTTTGTCATACAATATATAATGAATGAATTCATATCAAATAAGATTGATAAGTGGAACACATTTCCCAATGGACCATTTTCTGTAATAATTTCATTCTTTCATAAACTAATAAACTCATTGTTCATTTAGGGAATTATTTCATAAAAATGGACCCACTAGTCCAATGGATTGATCGACCAACAGTTTAGAAAAACCTCTATGTTAAGAACATTAAAACTCCCAAGAAACCAATAGATTCTATTCCTGCAATACCTCCAAATAAGGTTTTGTCTCCAGAAATCTTCAACTTCATTGAAACGCCGTAATATCTGTTTTCACACATTTCCCATAAAATCTCTCTTGTATACCAGTTTTTCAATGATTTTAAGAACATTGAGATTAATATAGCATCGTCTGATTTAATATTCCAAATACAATTCCCACTCCTTTTATATTTCATAGATCATCGTTTTTAAGCTAATTTATAATGTTAAGAAACATTTTATAACAATGAATTATCTGATTTGTTAATGATCATCTCAAGAGTCATTCTGTTTCTAATTAAATATATCACTTAGATCGGAAACATCATTCCAGACACAAAATTTGCTTGAAAAACTACATTTCTTATAAAATAATATTATAAAAGAATACTAAATATCATATACATTTTAACGAAAATTGAATATGAAATTTAGAAACCCAAACTCATGTGTCCTATCACTATCACATACAAAGTGAATTAATTTCATTTAATGAAATAAAAACACAAATAATAGATATCACCTCTTACAGAATCTGAATTATATTTCTATCCAACTTGGTCCCAATAAATATAAGTGTATTTTAATAAAAAATATTACAATTATGGTATTATTAAATTTTTGAAGAGGTAAAATTATACTTATTTTCATTCCATCATGAATGTTAAAAAATGAAAACATTACTCATGTTGATGTATGGTCTGATGACTCTATGAATGTTATGTAGTTCATTTATTATAATGATCCGACATATTTTATTTTAAATTTAAAATAAATATAAAATATTTATAATTATATCATGATTATTATTCTAGATATAATGAAATATTGATCTATTTTACAATTGTTTACCTACCAATTTAATTTTTTACATATGTGTTGAATATCCTAATAACATTAAGTGATAAATTAATTGATTAAGAAACTATATATAAAATTTTAATAAATAACATAAAATGAATAATAGTTAAGAAAAGAGTAATTATGAATTTAAATAATTTGAATTGGTTTATTTTTTCTGGAATATAAATATTGTAGATGATGAGATACACTTGATATAAAGAATAAATTAATTTAAAAACCTTATTTTAAATGTTTTTAATGATTTATTTGCTAAATCATTTTCATGCATACCCATATTTTCATATTTATTTTTTGAACGTATTTATATGGAAAAAATTAATTATTAATGAAATATTATATCAAATTTTTTACATTAATTCAAATCTTATGAAGATTAATTTTTTTATATGTTTTATATATATTGTTTTGAAAAACATGTGAAAGGAATAAAATATTTTAATTTCTACGCTGTCCAAACTTCATTCTAGTGACATAACCATTATATAATGTTTGGATTACATTAAAATCATTAAAAAAATTATATATATAACCCTTCTTCCATTTTTTCCTAGTGACTTTGAAAATGTATTTTAAATATAATTGATATTTTGATATCCAAAAATGATTTTCATAGGGAGAAAATAATATGTTTATGTGTTTAATGATAAAAATTCAATATTTCATGGTTTATTATTATGTTATTGTTCTTGATAATTTATTATATTGATGGGTGGTTTTAATATATACAAAATATAGGTGGTTAAATGAAAAACCAAGGATGGGTGATCCAAATAACGTTATCCAAATTCATTGGGTAAAGGGAAGTAATTAATTATTTTGAATTCGCTAAAGTAATTTTTGAAATTACCATGTTGTTTATTCTAATTGTAATAGAGATATTAAGAGTGATGCCGATATTAGGTCCCAATATAAAAACATGAATTATATTTTATTTTTATGGGATCTCTTGTAAATAATATGACTTCAAAAATCATGACAAAGATTATATATATATATGTACATACATGTTACTTATTTATGGTGAAATCGAGAAGATTTTAAAAAAATAGGTCTTTAAATGATTTCAAAGAAAACATTTTGAATATTATTTTAATAATAAAATTTCTTATGAAATTTATTATGAAATTTTTTGGTGGAGAATTTGATTTCATTGTAATGAAATTCTTTAAAGCATAATTTTATTTTTAAGAAGAATTATTTTTCATAATTATTCACAGAAAAATGCATTTCATTAATTGTATTTATATGTCCATTATATAATTTTATTTCTAATTCCATGTTAAAATAATACAAGGTTTTTTGGATAAATTGAGATAAGGATGATGGAATGATTGAAATAGTGATGTTATGTCATAAAAGAATACCTATTACATCTTAAATGTTATGTTTTTTGGGAAAAATATTTACGGATTTGATGAATTTAAATTGTGATTTATTATTTAATATTTTAATTGTTATGTACTAAACATCTTAAAATAAAATCCTAAATTATATTATGTAATGAATGAAAATTTATTCATATAAAAGATATAAATTAATGGTTTATTATGTATGGGTCTTGGTATCAGAGAATAATATTATATAATTTTATATGTTAGGATAATGTAATCTAATACTCTTAAGATATTATAATTCATGATCTGATGATAAAAAATTCTATGATTACCATATTTCATAATCAAAATTATGTCTATTTATAATGTTTATTCAAATTTGATATTGGGAAGCTAAATTTGGATGGAAATGAGAGGACATTATCCTTCAAAATAAAAAAATAAAAAATTGATAGAATTAGAACTAAGTATTTTGTTACAGTGATGGATAAGTTGATGCACAGAATAAATGGATGTTTTCTTGAAGCTATATAGAAACTATTTCATCTATAGATGAACATTTCAATAGAGGATCATTTTATGAGATGACATCCTCCATTATATAGTGGTAGATGAGATATGGAATAATGTTATGTGATAGATATTAGAATTCATGGTTTTTGTGGATCATCAAAAGGTATCTTTCTCTATTTACTATTTTGATGTTTAAGTAGATCAATTGGGGTCAATGGTTAATAATACTAGATAATAAATGATATTGGTTCCATGGAATGAGATAAATTTATGGATATTTTCCCTGAGAAGTATTTTAATAAGTTTTTTCAATATTAGATGTAAAATCAATTCTTTTAATTTTGGAAAAAATTAAGAACTTGTATTTCTACATAAGAAGAAAACATCACCCAAATGGAATGATAAACACCAAATTTCAAAATGGACATATAAATATATATATAGTAAAATTATTCATTTATATTGATCATTGAAGCTAATATATCTAAGGAAATTGGCCTCTTTGAACTAAAAAGTAATGAGAATCTTTTTTGATGTGATGAAAAGTTGGAAATGGAAATTTTAAATGATCATGTTATTTATGAAAATTATTAAAAAGGGGTAGGTGGTTTGAAATTGGAATGAATAAATCACATAAATTTGATGGAATGAAAATAATTTTATTCAGTTTATCATATGTCTGTTAAGAATATGTCTATGTAATGTCATATAAAACATGGGAAGTAATTATGATGTTGTATGTTTGTACAAATAAATTATGATTACGAATAAAAAGATCTTGGTAGTGGTTAGAAAATAAATTGAAAATAAAATAGTGTAGTGTTTTACGTGTAATGTGACGGTTCATTATGCATATGTTTGCCTAAATAAGAAAATGAATAATGTGATCTGTAGAGACTGTAAGTATAAGGATGTGGTAAAATCATTTGTAACTACTTCAACATATGTTGGGCCAGCAGATGAAGTGGTAATAGGTCCATTACTTGTTTGTTTTAATAATTCTAATGTATTTTTTTATTTAGGGTCAAAAAAATATTTAATATCAAATACATTAAAAAAATAAAAACTACCCATAATGAAATGTTGTCAGGACTTTTCATAAAAACAACCATGGTAGTATTAAGTAAACAATAATTTTAAAAGATTTTCATATTATAATTTGTGGATGGATTTTCCACATTACCAATTATATCATACAAATTCTATAATTTTAATTTATTTTGGGTATTTATTGATTCAATTTTCATCATACTAAAACATATTTTAGATCTAATGGAGTTATATTCAAAAATGAGTTTTAGTTTGTATATAGAAATTAATTCAAACATTTAATAACCTATGAAGAATCTATGAAGCAGCTAAAATATTAAACGGAAAGTTATCTTTCACATTTTTTTGAAGATAAGGCCAATATTAATATTAATTATGTTACAATGGTAAATGAAAATTTTGATGTCATTCCTTACGAGTTACCTAGTATTATACCTGATAGGGGAGTTGAGTTTAATATTGAATTTGTTCTTAATGAAAATCTAATTTCAAAACCCTAATATTGAATGGATCAATTAGAGATTTTGTAATTGAAGAAGCAGTTACAAGAGATACTTGATTATGTTGTCATTGAACCTATAACTTCCCTATGGTATTCTTGTCATTTATTTTTTAAAATGAAATATTTTTCGATGATTTTTTTCATTGATTATAGATCATTAAATAAATTCTATATTAACAAAAATTATATTATCCATATATCGATGATTTGTTTGATCAGCACCAGGGATCTTAGTATTTTTTAGAGATTGATTTTTTGTCCATGTACCATCTCATATAAGTAAATGAGGATAAAATCCATAAGATAACATTTAATACGATTTATAGTCCTTAAGATTTTGTAATCATTCTTTTAGGGTTGGCCAATTCTTCTTATATATTCAAGTATATTATGAATAGTACATTCCATGAATATTTGGACAAAATTATCATTGTGATTACTCACTATATTTGGGTTTATTCTAAATCTTTTGATGAGAAAAAACAATCTAGGATTATTCTGCAAACATTTAATGAAAATAAGCTATACCAGAAAGTTTTCATCTGTGATTTTTTGTCACATTATATTTCATTTGTTTTTAATATCATAAATAACGATGGCATAATTTTTAAACCCACTAAAATTATAGTTGTTTATTAATGTCCTAGTAATTCAAATATTAATTTAATTAATATTTTTTAATAATTAATAAGATATTATGATTGGATTTTTAAATAGATTTTATAGTTATATATCCAATTAACAATGTTAACATGAAATGGAGTTAAGTTAATATAGGTAATGGAATGTGATGAATGTTTTTAGGAATTGAAAAAAAATATTAATTAAGTCCTTAAATTTATCCCTAATGTCAAGATTGTAACACCCCATGCTTTTACGATATGCTTGTCTTTGAATAATATAGTAGCGTGTGTTATACGCATCTTCGAGTTCTAACACACACCACAACCAATCAAACTAGTCGTTATAAATAGTAATACCCACTTTTTAAAATTTAATAAATTTTATCTTTAAAAATGGACTTCATTTTTGGATTCGGAATATCAAAATTATCCTAGGGTTATATTTTATAAATCTTTCTGAAAATGTTCAATTTTTGATGAATAGTGAAAACACCGAGTTATAGTTTAAGACCAAATTTTTTATTTAAAAAATTTCTTATTTTATTTAAATTTAATTTATTTCAAAATATATACATAATATTAATATAAGTTTAATGTTATTTATTGGAGTTCTTTAAGAATAATTTTAGATATATAAAAATTTTATTGAACTTTCACCGTCTTTTACCCATCTCCTAGGAGAATTTGCAAATTTACATAAAACATAATTTTACCACTTCTATGAGTGGAATTTCAAAAATCCCAAACACATGATTAATATCATGGAGTAAAATGTGGGTTAATAAGATGAAATTAATATTTTCTGAATAGTAACTTTTTACTTTTATTTACCACAGTTCAAAGTATATAGGATAATTAAGGGTTAAAATGATATTAATATTACCCTAACATGTGTCCTAATTCTATTGTACAAGTGTATATCGACCAAAATCTACATTTGGAAAAAAAATATTATCATTTTGGTCCCCTAGGATTATATAAGGACATTTATTATTATTTAATTCAAATAAGAGTTAAAATAATTAAAATCAATGGTTAATAAGTAAAACATTTTTAATATAGGGATATACATAAGATAAATTAGATTATAAATATTAATTATAAAGATAAAACGATTTCATAAATAATGGTATTTTATTTATAATTTTTATACATTAAATAATTTAATTTATTTATGACACAATGGTGATGCAGTAATTGCCTAATTAATGAAATATTAAGATAATTGATATTATAAATACCCAAATAAATGTAATTTGAAATTTTTTGTGAATTAAATTAATTTTATAGGTTAATATGACATATTATTAATGGTTATATGAAATGTTTTCAAATTAATAATGCTGTTATAATTTTATCAAAAACAAAATACCCAATAGTGTCAAAATTGACATAAAAGAGTTATTAAAACAAATATTATATTACTAATTGATATTCTATTCCTAAAATTATAAGGATCTGCCAAAAGACTTATATAATGGTATGTGTATTATTAATGGACCACTTGGGGGTCACTTGGACGTATATTGTAAGTTTATTAACTATATAATATAAAAATACTAAGTTACATGGTAAGTGTCAAACTAATTAACTAAGAGTTAAAAATAAAAGATAAGGGTAATATAATGATCCAAACCTGTCTGAAATATATTATTTTTTATTATTTCTACCCATACCAACCTTATACTTTGAATAGTCCACATTTTAGCCATTATAAACCAAATATTAATTTATTATAAAATAATACTTTCTGTTTTTCCTAAAGAGCCCCTCCTCCCCCTTATAAAAGGACACCACTTATATCCAATTATTCACACCTTAAAAGCCTTTATTCTTGAAACTAACCTACCCAAATATTCCCTCAACTTCCTTAACTTCAACCTAGATGCATTATTTTGATCAGAAATCCAACCTAAGGGGCCCTTTTGATCAAATCAAAAGGAAGAACCTGAAGAAGAGGAAATGTTTTCCCCACCCTCTTTCAACTCCATTTATTCTTCAACTTATTCTTTCTTTGTTATGTCCATTATAAAATAATAACTATAGTATATTATATATACTTTGATGTTGTTATAAATATTGTATAACCATATTCGGTATTCTATCCATCCTTTGAATGACATGTCACCATACGTGCATACGTACGGCTTACTGTCTCCACTTCGTGGTGTAATTGTTATTCAAAATATTATTATTTGGATGGGTATTATAATGATGTGTAATTGACGTAAATAATAAATATAACTTCATAAAGATTTTTTATATATGATATACCATCCAATTATATATTATTTAAATATCAAAATAATGATATTGTCGCTCGTGCGTACGTACGGACTACCGTCTCCATGAAACATGATGAGATTCATTCCCCATCGTATCCATTCAAGTATAATTATCATTTTATTCTTAAAATTATTTTTAAGGAATTGATATAATTCTGGATATGAATAAAGTAAATCCTATACATAAAAAACATGGCTTATGTAACATAACATATAAAATAAAACGATTAAGTTAACACTTGAAATGACGATAATGCTAGGATATTATTAACAATGAAATGTTAAAAGATCATATATGATATCATATTATTGAATATTATTCTTTTATAATTTAATATGAATTATTTCACCATTATAAAGTAGGATAACCTACCCTCAACCAAGTAAAAGTACAAGGTAAGGGTTTATTTCACAATCTCTTCATTATCCGAGGTTGTTTATACATAATTATCTACACGGACTTCTTTATCATCCACACCCATGTTTCTTAAAAATGTATTTCATATAATTCTTACTATTTTATAAAATATGGGTAAAAGTCATTTATACCTTTGTTGACTTCTTATAATATATTTATAAAGGAATCTTTCTATCATTTTCCAAACTAGGTCCTTTTTAAACTTTTCGGTAGAATTAAGGTATGAATGTCTTTTATAACATATACACCAGATGTGTCTATCTTCTGCAATTATAAAATCATCTAATATTCCCTTACAAGATTATATTAATATTTTCCAATTAATTGTTTTAATTATGTGGATTTTAAATGATTTCAGAAATCTGGTATTTCTCTCAAATAGTTTTGATTTCATCTATGTCTACATCCTTTGGTGGATTTGAAGCTTATTTGAAGTTGATTTATTAAGATAAAAACTACCATATTTAATTGAAGGTTTTATGATATGGTTTATTGTTTATGCCTTATTTCTACACCATTCATGGTTTATGGAGAACGTATTGGCAATTCGTATGCTTGTTATAATACAAATATTTATGTTTTGTTTAGACATATTCATATAAGGAATGCATTGGACTTAATAAGTAGCGGGTGTATCCAACTATAGCTCCTTGATGAATCAGTAGGTCTCATGAGACAAACAAGTGTCTTCGCACAAGGCCTTGAAAAAATATTATTTTTAGTCATGGCACAATGCCTTGACTATGTGGTTATGATAGTCTGGCATTATGAATTACATAATTTTGAACGTGGATTTTGATATTGCATGTGCTTATTCGACTAGTAGAATATCCATGTGAATATGTAAATGGAATTATTTCATTTTATTTTTTCAATTGTATGTTGAAGTTCAAGTTTAAAAGGCTTTTTTTAGTTATACATTGCCTTAAATGTTTATTTCTATTTATTAATGTTTCCTCTATGTGGTTATCCTTATTGGCCATTTGAGCTCAGCCCATTATATGTTTCATTTTTCCCAGGATGTGAAGAATTATTTTATGAATGACCTTCACGGATAGTATGAGGGGTTATGAGTGATGAAAATGGAGACTATGTTGTTGTAGTTTTCATTTAATGATGTAATGAAAACTTTATGAATGTATCTAGTGATTCCAAGGCAACTAAACTAATCATTATTTCGAGAATTGATATTTTGTGATCGTGCCAATGTTATGTTATAATGCACTAACTTTGGGTAACTGGGTTCTAGGAATTACAGTTGGTATCAGAGGATGTTTAGTACAAACTGTGGAAGATAGATTTAGATTAACTCGAATTAGAGCACAAAGACCGAAGATGGACTTTGAAGATTAGTGTAAATAACATCCCATAATTTTGGTACTATAAAGAGTTTGTAAGTTCTCTGGGAAATACATCCATCTCTGGATATGAGCAAGTAGAGGCGGCTCTGGCATAGATGTACCTAGGTTTAATACCCGAAAAAACCGCTTTGATCTAGACTCGAATGGGAACTGGTGCACGACAACGGACGTTGCTGCACTCATGGTAATGACACTCCCGGGGGTTATTGTAAGGATAATTCTCATTTTATTTACAAACAATTATGAAGGGTTTATGAGTATATAATTCCTCATAGAAATCATTTTTTGTATGATTATGGATTACATCCCCAAATAGTTCAATTTATGTTAAGTGTTTTACATGTACGGAATTATGTATTTTGATTTATAAACTGATCTAGAATATGCAATTATTTAGAAATGTCGCATAATGGAAGAAATAGAAATTGTATTAATGCATGCACTCCATGTATGGATTTCCCTCCTACTAAAGATAATTATAGTGGAGCTGGTGATACAACTTGTGATGATCAACTAATCACCATACTGGGAAAACTCACTCATGTTATGAATAATAACCTTACCCGTATGGAGCACCCTGATCCACAACGTGAAGGATCAATGTTAGATCACTTCATGAGGAAACAGCCACTGACATTCAATGGGAGTACAAATCCCTTAGTAGTCGAGTAATGGATAAATTCCTTAGAGAACATATTCCATTCCTTGGGAAGTAGTGAAAGGGAAAAATTTATCATGACAGTTTATCTCCTCACTGGAGATGCTGATCAATGGTGGTCACTGATTCAAAAAACAAAAGAAGATAATGAAATATCAAATATTTAATGGAGGGTTTTCAAGGATATTTTCATAGAAAAATACTTTCCTCGTGACCATCGAGCAGATATTGAAAGGCAATTTCTGAGTCTGAGACTAAAAAAGGATGAGAATGTAGCAATGTATGAGGCTAACCTTACAAGGTTAACAAGGTATGATGGAGATTATATACATAACCTAATAAGTATGATTGATCGTTTCATTGATGGGTTAAAACCATTTCTTCGTCGATCATTAGTCTCAAAATCCTTCTCATCGTATGAAGACATTGTCACATGTGCTATCAAGACAGAAAAGGAATTCTCTATGTATTATGACATTAAAGAAAAGCAAGAGAAGAAGAGATCTTCTTATCAATCTGTAAATAGAAATAATGGGATGAAGGGAAAAGTTGAATATCCATACTATAGTAAACGTGGGAAGAAACACCTCGTTACTTTCTTAAATGGAATGGGAGTCAGTTACAAGGGTGGTGAAAAAGGCCACCAAGCTCGTGATTGCAACAAGAAGAAGGAAGATACCAATGATCAATTCTACAATTGCAAGGAGATGGGACATTATGCAAATGAATGTTCTAAGTGTCTAGGAAACATTACTTAGAAAAGGCCAAAGGATTATGTACAAGCTTATGTTATTACTACTACTGAGGAAGAAGCTCTGAAAGACGTGTTGGGAGGTAATTTAATGGTTTCTTCAAGTATAACAAATGCATTATTTGATTCGGGATCATTGCATTGTTTCATATCATCCCATTTTTCTAATAAAATTAAATATTTCCAATTTGATTTTACAAGGTAGTTTTGTGTCAAAACTCCTAAGGTAAGTATCATTGATAAAAATTTCTGTTAATCAGTTCCCATTAGAGCATAGAAATGTTCTTTATCTGCTGATATCATCGTCATACCCAGGATTGACATTGATATAATCCTTAGTATGGATTTCCTTTTGGACCATGATGCGAAAATTTATTACAAGAAGAAGGAGGTTACGATTTTTGATGATGATGATAAGGAACACCTTTTCATTAGAGAAGAAAAGTCATCCCCTTATTCTTATCTAGATCCCCCCAGTAGCTCAACTAAATTCAATTATTGGAGATAAAGATAATGAAATGACTGTGGGTGAGGAAATGAATGTTCAAATAGAGGATGTACCAATTGTGAGAGAATATGTCGATGTGTTTCCAGAATATTTACCTGGACATCCTATAGAAAGAGAAATTGTGTTTTCCATATATTTAATTTTTGGATCAAGGCCCATATTGAAGACCCCTTATAGAATAGACACTGTGGAATTAGTGGAACTAAAGAAACAACTAGAGGAATTGAGTAATAAGGGATTTATTCGCCCTAGTGTTTCTCTATGGGGATCCACTGTCCTTTTTTGTTAAGAAGATAGATTGATCTATGAGGTTATTTATCGACTACAGGGATATCAATGCTATAACAATAAAGAACAAGTATCCTCTACCTCACATTGATGATTTATTTGACCAACATAATGGAGCACAATACTTGTCAATGATTGACCTTCGATCTGGATACCATCAGTTTTTTGTGAATAAGGAAGACATTCCATAGACAACATTTCTAACCATGTATGGGCATTACAAGTTTACAGTAATGCCTTTTTGGATGACTAATAGACCCTCTGTTTTCATGGATCTAATAAACAGTGTTTTCAAGGAATATCTTGATGACTTTGTAGTGGTATTTATTTATTATATCTTGGTATACTCCAAAAGCTAAAAATATCATGAAAATTACTTTCTCATTATATTGAAGACTCTGAGAAGATTTGAATTATATGGGATGTTTAGCAAGTGTGAATTCTGGCATCAAGAGATTTCTTTTCTGGTCCATAATGTCTCTAAGGATGGAATCTATGTTTATTAGATCCTTGAAAACAGAGGGTCCATTAGCAAAAACTGACGAGTATAACCGAGGTATGCTGTTTTATTGTTTTAGCAGGTTATTATTGATGTTTCGTCCAGAATTTAGCCTGACTGGCTAACCCATTAACAAAGATCACATGTAAAGGTGTTAATTTTTTTGGTCAAAATAATGTGAAGAATGTTTCGAAGAACTGAAGAGAAGATTAGTAAATTCTCCTATATTGACACTACCATCGGGGAACGATATGTTTGTTATTTGTAGTGATGCATCGAAGAACAGACATGGTTGTGTCCTTATGCGGCATTATAGGTTTATTGCCTATGCATCAGGAAAGTTAAAAATTCATGAGAAAAAATAGCCTACTCATGATCTTGATTTATCAACTATGATCTTTTCTTTGAAGATATGGAGACACTACCACTATGGTGAAAAATGTGATATATATACCGATCAAAAGAGTTTGATGTACATTTTTTCACAAAAAGAACTCAACCTGAGGCAAAGTCGATGGATTGAACAACTCAAGTATTTTTATTGCACAATACACTACCACCCGAGGAAGGAAAATAAGGTAGAAGAAGCATTGAGTAGAAAGGATCATGGAGTTTTGAACAATATTAGATTATAAAGGGATCCTATTTTCATGGATCTAGTTAATATGGATATGAGAATCACCATGGAAGGTGAAACATCAATATATTTTCAAATTATTTCCAAAACATCTTTACTATGAAGGATAAAGAGTTCTCAAGCTGGCGATGAATTGTTTAAAAAGAAGATTAAAGCTGTGAATGATAGTAGATTGAGTGACATTGTGTATGAAGATGGAATTTTGATATTTGGAGGGAGACATTGTGTTCTCGATATACCTAATATAAAAAGGTAATTGTTGGATGATGCTCATAGTTCAAATTCCTCTATACACTCAAGAAGCACCAAAATTTATAGATATTTGAAGTAACATTTTTGGAGGGACAACATGAAGAGGGATATTGCTAATTTTGTGTCAAGATGTATGGTTTTTCTACAAGTGAAAGCTGGAAGGCAACATCCTAGAGGAGTCATGAAAACTTTTCCCATACCTGAGTGGAAATGGGATAATATCACGGTGGACTTTGTCATGGGACTACCAAAGTCTCCTAGAAAGAACAATGCAATATGGGTCATTGTTGATCGTCTTACCAAGTCAGCACATTTTCTTGATTTAATATAAGAACTACCACTTTAATGTCTATAAAAACTATATATTAATGATGTTGTGAGACTTCATGGAGTACCCCTATCTATTGTTTCTAATCGCAATCCCCTTTTTACCTAAATATTATGGAAAATTATTTAGAAATCCCCAGATACTAAACTTCGTTTGAGCTGTGCATATCACCCTCAAACCGATGGACAACCAGAATAGACTACTCGTACCTTAGAAGTCATGTTGATATCTTGATGACTTGACTTTCAGGGTATGTGGTATCAATATTTACCTCTGGTGGATTTTTTCTATAACAATAGCTTCCATTCAAGTATTAGGATGACACCATATAAAGCGTTATATGGAAAGAGATGTCGCACACTAACTTGTTGGGATGACATTGGTGAAAGAAAACTTGTAGGCCCAGAACTGGTGGAGGAAACGATGGAAAAGGTAATGGTAATCCAAAATCACATCAAAGCAGCTCAAAGTAGGAAAAATATCTATACCGATAACCGAAGGAAGGATTTGGAATTTCAGGTAGGAGATAATGTTTTCTTGAAGTATCTCCATGTAAGGGAGTTATACGTTTCGGTAAGAAAGGTAAATTGAGTCCAAGGTACATCGGACCTTTCGAAATTTTAGAACGAATTGGGGTTGTAGCATACCGTTTGGAAATGCCTCCAAATCCCTCCAAAGTTCACGATGTGATCCACATATCACTGTTGAGAAAATACAAGCCTAACCCAACGCATGTACTCAATCAAGATGACTTAGAACTAAAACCCGATCTTTCTTATTCCGAAGAACCTGTCAGTATTCTTGATACAAAAGAACAAGTGCTGAGAAACCAGATGACTCGTCTGGTAAAAGTTCAATGGAGAAACCATAAAATGGAATAGGCAATTTGGTAACCCAAAGAACTTATGATGGAGAATCACCCGAGTCCTTTCATGTGGTAGTATTCTAAAAATTTTCAGGACGAAATTATTTGGAGGATAGAATGTAACACCCCGAGCTTCTACGGTACGCTTCTCTTTGATTAATATTGTAGCGTGTGTTGTACGCAACTTCGACTTCTAACACACACCATAACCAATTAAACTAGCCATTATAAAAAGTAATACACAATTTTTGAAATTTTATACATTTTATATTTCAATATTGACTTCATTTTTGCATTCAGAATATCGAAATTTGCCTAGGGTGAAATTTTTGTATCTTTCTAAAAACTTTCAATTTTTGATGAATAGTGGAAAACACTGAGTTACAGTTTAAAACAAATTTTTTTATTTAAATAATTATTAATTTTATATAAATTTAATTAAGGTCAAAATAGATACATAATACCTATATATGTTCAATGTAGTTCATTGGAGTTAGTTTAGAATTATTTTTGATATATAAAAATTTTGTTGAACTTTCACCATCTTTTACCCACCTCCTAGGAGAATATTCAAATTCATCTAAAACATAATTTTACCGCTTATGTGATTGGAATTTAGAAAATCTGAGAGGCATGGTTAATATCAAAGAGCAAAATGTGTTTCAATAATATGAAAATAATTATTGGTGAATAGTAACTTTTTTACTATTATTTACCATGGTTAAAAATAAAAAGTGTAATTAAGGGTAAAAATGATATTAATATTACCCTAACACATGTAATAATTCTATTGGACAAGTTTATCTCAACCAAAAACAACCTTAGGAATATAATATTATCATTTAGGTCCACTTGGATTAGATTGGACATTTATTATTATTTAATTCAAAGAATAGTTAAAAGAATTAAAATCAAAGTTTAATAACAAAAACATTTTTAATATATGGTTATACAGAAGATAAATTATATTATAAATATTCATTGGAATGATAAAATTATTTCATACATAATTTTATTTTATTTATAATTTTTAGACATTAAATAATTTAATTTATTTATGACACAATGGTGAAGCAGTAATTTCCTAATTAATGAAATATTAAGATAATTGTTATTATAAATACCCAAATAATTTAATTTCACACATTTTATGAATTGAATTAATTTACTAGGTTAATATGAAATATTAATATTGGTTATAAGAATTCATTTCAAATTAATAATGTTGTTATAAGTTTATCAAAAACAAAATACCAAATATTGTCAAAATTGACATAAAAGAGTTTTTAAAACAAATATTATATTATTAATGGATATTATATTCCTAAAATTCTAAGATTAAGCAAAATATATTACATAATGGTAGGTGTATTATTAATGGACCACTTGGGGTTTGATTGGATTTTTATAGTATGTTTATTAACTATATAATATTAAAATACAAAGTGACTTGGTAAGTGGAAAACTAATTAACTAAGAGTTAATTCTAAAAGATAAGGTTAATATAATGACCCAAACCTGTCTAAAATCGATTGGTTGAAAGGATTTTGACCCATAGCCACCTTATACTTTTAATAATATACTTTGGAGAAATTAGAAACCGAATATAAATTTATTATAAAATAATACATTATGTTTTTTCTAAAGAGCCCCTCCCCCCCCCCCTTATAAAAGGACACCACTTCTAACCAATTCTTCACACCTTCAAAGCCTTTTGGATCGGCCAAACCCTAACTAAATATTCTCTCAACCTCCCTCACTTCAACCTAGAGTCATTAGTTTGATCAGAATGCCATCCTAAATAGCCCTTTTGATCAAATCAAAAGGATGACCTTGAAGAAGAGGTAATGTTTTCACCACCCTCTTTCAAGTAACTTTCTTCTTCAACATCTTCATTATATGTTATTTACATTCTAAAATAATAAATCCAGTATCTTATATATACAGTGATTTTATTATAAATATGGTACTACCATATTCAGTATTCAATCCATCTTTTGAATGACAAGTCAACATACATGCGTACGTACGGCTTACCGTCTCCACCTCGTGGTGTAATTGTTATTGAAAAGATTATTATATGGATGGGTATGATAATGATGTGTAATTGATGTAAATAATAAATATAACATGATAATGATTCGTTATATAAGATATACCATCCAATTATATATTATTTTAATATTAAAAGAATGATATTGTCGCTCGTACGTACGTACGGACTACCGTCTCCACGAAACGCGATGAGATTTGTTACCCATCGTATAAATTCATGTCTAATTCTCATTTGATGGTAACAAATAATATTTAAGGACATGATATCATCTGGATATGAATAAGATACAACCTATCCATAACAAACATGGCTTATGTAACAAAACAAATAAAATAAAATGAGTAAGTTAACACCCGAAAAGATGATAATACAAAGATATTCTTAACAAAGAAATGTTAAAAGATCATATATGATATAATATTAATGTATATGATTATTTTATAATTTAATAACAATTATTTCACCATTATTCAGGAGGTCAAACTACCCTATACCATGAAAAACATCAAGGTAATGTTTTATTTTAAAATATCTTCATTATTCGAGGTTGTTTAAACATAATTCCCTACTTTGAGCTCTTTATCATTGACATCCATGTTTTTTAAAAATGTATTTAAAATCATTCGTACTATTTTATAGATTATGGGTAAATGTCATTTATACCCTTGTTTACTTCTTATAAGATTCTTATAAAGTAATCATTCTATCATTCTCCAAACAAGGACCTTTTTAACATTTTCAACCGAATAAAGGTAAGAATGTCTTTTTTAACTTATACGGCGGGTGTGACTATTTTACGCTGTTATAAAATCATCGAATATTCCTTTAAAAGCTTATAAAAATAATTTTAAAGTAAATGTTTTAATTTTGTGTCTTTTAAATGATTTAAAAAATGAGATATTTGTCTCAAATAGTATTGATTTAATCTATGTCAACATCCTTTGGTGGATTTTATGCTTATTTGTAGTTGATTTATTATGATACAAAAATTTCATATTATATTGAAGTTTTTGTGATATTTTTGACTGTGGATGTGTTATTTCCATACCATTCATGGTTTATGGAGAAAGTATTGACATTTTTATGCAAATTTTAATACGAATGTTTATGTTATGTTTAAACAAATTCATATGAGTAATGAATTTGACTTAATAAGTGACGGGTGGAGCTCGTTATAGCTCTTTGATGCATCGATATGTTTCATGAGACAATCTACTCTCTTGGAACAAGGCCTTGACCAAATCTAGTTTTTAGTCTTGGAACAAGGCCATGACTATGTGGTTATGATAGTCTGAAATTATGCATTCCATCATTATGAATGTGGTTATTGATATTATATGTGATTATTCAACTAGTAGAATATCCATGTGAATAAGTTAATGGAAATATTTAATTTTATTTTTTCCTTATTATGATAATTTTTAGGGTTAAAAACCATTTGGTTTAGTTATACATTGCCTTAAATATTGATGCCTATTTATGAATGTTTCCGCTATATTTTTATCCTTACTGGGCATTTGAGCTCACCCCTTTCTATGTTTTATTTTTCCCAGGTTGTGAATATGTATTTTATTAATGACCTACATGGATAGTATGAGGGGTTATGACTGTGGAATATTGAGACTATGTTGTTGTAGATTTCATTTTAGTATATAATGTAAACTTTATGAATGTATCTAGTGATACCAAGGCTACTGAACTAATTATTTTGTTGAGACTTGATCTTTTGTGACCATGCCAATGTTATGTAATAATGAATAAACTCTAGGTAACTGGGGTCAGGTCATTACAAAGAAATTGTGACATTGTTGTCTAAAATTAATCTACATTGAAGGGACTCGATTTTGTTTAAATTCAGAATGAATGTGTAGTTTCTTTTACTTAATGTGAATTAAAAACGAATGTGATAAAGTATCCTACATAGGATATTAAACTTGTAGGTGTTTGTTTTTAAATAAAAATGTTGAATCATTAATTATATAGAGTTATGTGTTAAATAAATAATTATATTGAATTTATAAAGTATATATTCTCTCAAAAATTGTTTAACATGATAAAAACGATATATATAGAATTGATAATTGATTATGAATTCACAATTAATTATAATCATGGTAAATAAAATAGGGTAGTAGAGGCATTGATTCAGAAATATAACAAATCATTAATTATTAAATGGGTTTAACATGATCCATTGGTTAATTATTTGATGAATTTTTTATTATAAATTTCTATTGTATGAACTCACATTATTTTATATTTGGTGTCAGTGCAATCATCTATTTCAGACAGAATTACGAAATCCAAAAAGGAAGGCCTTCAATAACAGGAAAATGTATAATTCGTTAATAATAGTTATCTACTAGAAATTAAAATTGAGAAAGAATTTTTTCTGAGATGTAGAATATGGTTATGTATTTCATTTTAACTCAATTAAAGATAGGAATATTGACTAAGTCTCATAGTTATCGGTTTTCTATTCATTTTGTGAGCATAAAAATGAATAGAGACCATTGGAAACATTTTTAGCGGGAATGAATGAAGAAATATATTTCTAATTTTTCTATGGAATATTTAACTTTTCAAAAAGATAAGTAAAAAAATTATCAAAGAAGAGTACTCATCATTTGAAAAATTTATATTTGATAAGGGAGTATATATCCATGGATTTCATTGTGGGATTATTAAAGACATCTTGAGGTAATAGTGTGATTTCTATAATTAAAGATCGATTTTCTAAATCCAAATATTTTACCATTATATATTATTTTTTTTGATATAAATTCCCAATATTATCTTAAATATATAATAAGATTACATGGATTTTATTCATACATTTTAGAAGATCATGATCCGTGTTTCAGATCGTATTTCACAAAAGTGAAACAAAATTCATTGGTTAATAATTTTAATTCTACTATTTCATTTTATCCATCATCTAATGATAAATTTTTTTAAGGACTTATAATTTGGAGGATAATATTAGTTAATGTTCAATGGAATATTAGGGAAGTTATATTAAATGAATGAAGTTAGTTGAGTTTTCATAGAATAGTTGTATTCATTCTAGTATATAGATTCCACCTTATGATGAATTATATAGAAATCATTATAGAACTCATTTTTTTTGTGATGATATAGGTAAATGAATGTTTTTTGATTCCAAATTGGTAGATGAAATGGTTGAAAAATTGAAATTTATTCATATGTATATGAGGATGGATCAATGTAGGAAGAAAAGTTATGTTTAAACCCATATGAAGGATCCTTCATTCATGGTTGGTGATTTTGTTTTTCTTAAAAATTATCCATAGAAAATTGTTATTTATTTCTTTGTAAAAATGCAAAGTTAATACAATGGTTCAATAGAACATGGTAAATCCAATATTAATCTATATAAGCTCCTAATAATAGGCATTACCTCTGAATTTATCTCAGTTACATGATGTATTTCATGATTTTTTGTTCCGATATTATTTTTTAAATGCATCTCATGTTTTGAGCCTTGATATAGATTTGTTGAAGATAATTTTTTTATAATAAATAGAAGAGTTAAAATCTTTTCAATAAAGAGATCGTATTTTATAAAATTATAACTCATCAAGTGATGGTTTTATGGAAAACCACATGGTCAAAAAAGATACATGATAATCAAAAATTGATGTGAGGGAAAGATATCTGAATTTTTTTAATAAGTGGATAAATATTTGAGGACTCAATTTAAAAAGGGGGGATTAATTTTAAAACATAGGTAAAGTTAATAATCAGTTTCATGCCTAATTATTATTCATAAATTAGATTTTATAGAGTTATATTTGAATTTATAATATTATTTTATTTTCCAATTAAAATGAAAATATTTTCATTCATGCTAAAATTGTTTTCATGTATTACTCATAATCCATATTTTAGATATCATGTCCAATTTCATGTTAAGTGGTAACCATATAAAGGATATGGTCGAAACCATATTTCATAATGAGAATGTATAGAATTTAAAATTCAATCTTTTGTGGAAAAATTCAATATTCAAATAGATCGAATTTTTCATGAGACGGTAGGTGGTCACCTCAAGATAATAATTGCCACATAGTTGATGACATAACATGACAACATTACCTTGATATTCCATCACCTCCATAAACACATCCAATCAAAAGAAACACTAATAATTAGAAACCTCTAAAATGCCATCATTGACTATCAACACACCAAGAAACCTTCACTGAGAACCCGAATCACAAAAAGACAAATATCCACAAGAATAAAATTATTCATGATATATAAAAATTCAACATAACCGATTACGATAATATAGAGACATTATTCTAGACTATTATGTCCAGTAAGAGAAAATGTAGAAATATTCATCAGAAAAAGAATGAATGAAAATTTAATCCATTCCACCTCCTAGAACACCAAGAAAATCTAAAAAACTACAAATCATGAATCATCAGATAAAATCACCTCACAAAAAAACATGTATTGTGATGAAAGACCATAAATAAATATAATAGTAAAAATCAGTTAGGACTTCAAAAATGATCTATTATCTCTAATAGGAACTCCATCCCCTAATATAAAAATGCCACTAGGAGAGAGAACAACTGATAACCGAACCAAAGGATAGAATAATGAAAACCCAATTCATAAAATACTTCACTAAAAATGAATAATTCCAGGATATGTAACTCCAGATCACTATACTCTACATCCAACAATAAAAAAATGTTTTGACTTTTTAGTGAATAGTAAAAAATATGTATTTTTATAAAATTGTCTTTATTTTCATTATATAAAGTAATTTAAAATTACATTCTGATCTTAAATTTAGATCAAAATCCTTTTAACATAAACAATCTACTTAATTAAATATTAATAATAATTTTTCATATTTTTGGTATAGGTTTAATTTTTTTCATAAAACATATTTTTCTATAAACCAAATTCCATCATTTTGTTTTAATATTAATTTTTTTCTGCCTCTTTTGAAAATTTAATAATGAAAAATGGATTATATATTTTTAATAAAGTATATAAAATTTGGTTAATATATTCATTTCATTATTAGGAAATATTAATAGTAGCAATAGTGAAATTTATCACCTCAGAAAATAGTAAAAGGTGGTAGAAATGTTGATACTATAGAGTAAAAATGTAAAATAAACCTAACACTTGTATTTATCAAATTTTTTGAGTCGTAATTAGAAAAAATTATTATTATATAGTTTAATAATGTATTTTAAAATATTATTTTGAAATTGGATTCCCATAATTTATATTTGGGAGGATATATTATATTTTATTCAAATTATAAAACTATTTTTGAATCATGGAAATTAATGGAATTTTTAGAAGATTCATATTTTTTTAAAAGAATATAAACACCTTAATATATTTATTACATAACCAAAATAATTCTTGGAACCCAATATATTACGTCATTTCCGGAAAAGTGATTCTAAAAAATATATCTATTATTTTTCCAAAAAATGTTTTTCACAGAATTTTGTATTCCTATATTAAATGTAATTTATTCAATCAATAAAAGTTAAAAACAATAAAATTGATTAAAAATTTTAAATCAATATAATATTTATTATTTATATGGGAAATTATTTCATATAATAATGTTATCATGTTAAAAAGATATAATTTCATGGTTAAGGTTCAAATGAGTTTTATGTAGTTTTACTAGACGATAAATCTTAAAATGAAAGATAGTTTTTATAAATGTGAATTGTTGAGTTTATTTCACACTATAGAATATTATATATGAATTTAGTGGTATTTATTGCACATTAAATGATTATGATATATATATATACAATTTAATCATTTCGTAATTCTAATATTTCTCATACCCAAACATATAATAGGGTGACTAATATATTTTGTATATCACACTTTTGAACATTTTGATAAGACAATCCCTAACCAATCCCCATATTTACATCACATTATATGTCCTAGATCTATTTAATTGATCAAAAAATCATCCTTGGAAGGGTCTTTATGTAATCTATAAGAGGTTGTCTTAAGAAGAGGTGAAATTATAAACCAAACATTTCCATTTTATTTCATCATCTAATCCCATTAATCATCCATATAAAAATAATAGAGGATATATTAAATATTTTAATTATTTTAATTATTTATGTAATAACGAATATTCATCTAATTTTCTAACAATTAGGAAACAAAAAAATTATTCTTGAGCATAGAGGACTACCACCTCATGAACCGATTTAATTTTTCCATCACTGCCTCTCATAAATGAATATATTAATATATTTTATTTAAATGAATGAAATTTATTACATATTTATCAATATATAATGATAATATATCATCATGTTTCTGAAAATTCCATCCGTCTAAAAATGATTACATAGTTTATGCATACGTGTGGATTACCACCTCTACGAAGTGATGTGGGCCTTTTTTCATAACCATATAACATTGATGCTACATATAAGGGTAATTAAAATAAAATATAACATTTATGATGTTATTATCATTATGGAATGTTGAAATAATACTTACCTTCTTTCCATCATAACTATCACAAAATTAAAATGTTACTCATGTATACGTATGACCAACCATCTCCACGACCATAACATTGTTTATTTTTCATAAAAATAATTCATGTAGGTTTTAATGTATAAATAATGTATAAAATGATATTTATTTAATGATTTTTTGGGATGAAAGATTAATTATCTATTTGACCATAATCAACCTACCAAAATCATTTTGTATGTATGAGATAAATATTAGTAAAACATCTGATGAAAACATAATTGATTAATTAATTATATATAAAATTTTAACAAATAAATGGAATGATTAACATTAAAATGTTTTTTTACAAAAATATATATTTATCATAAGTTTATAAAACATTTTGATAAAGAATAAACATGATGAGTTGGACTCAGGGTAAGGGAACAATTACATTCAAAACATAAATTAAAATGTTTTAATGAATTATTTCACAAATATTTTAATCGCGTGAATATTTTATTAAAAATATACAATTGTTGTATTCATATGAGTAAAACATTATTTATGGAGGAAATCTTATTTCACTTATTCATATATTTAATCTGTTTACATACTGAATCATTTTACACGTTTTATAAAAAAAATACGATTGAACAAGTGTGAATTTTTTTCTATTTTAATGTATATGCCCATAACTATTATTTGAGGGTTCTATTCCATTAAAAGATTAAATTTTTTAAAAAAAATACCTTCATTCATTTGTTTTGGGTATTTTTCATAGGTTTTGTTATTCGAAATGACATTTTGATATTCTGAAATTTTTTATGTGTGAGAAGTACATTTTTATGAGTTTTGGATGAAAATTAAAGCATTAATGATATTATAATTATTATGATATTGTTAATTTAAATTGATTAGGAGGAAGGGTGGTTTTTTTTATAAATCGAGGATTTGTGGTTATTTTATATACACTAGATTAGTGAGACCAATATGGCTCCATATTGCTTTAAGTAGAGGGTCATAGTGAAGTAATTTAGTTTATACTATGTGATTTTGGAATTTATAAGGTAGGTTATTCCATATTAAATAGTAATTATGACAGAGAAATGGAAATGTTTTCCAAATAATTTACATGATTTATCTATTATTTCTATAGATTTTCATATAAATCTTATGACTTTACATGCTATTCTAGTGGCTTATATTTATAGCTATGTTTATACAACATCTTAAGTGTGAAAGATATAGATTTTTGGAAAACTAATTTTGCTTTATTCATAATTTTAAAGAATCCATAATGAGTATTATTTTTTCCTATAAAATTTATAATTAAATATTTATTGAAATTATTTGGGCAAGGAAAATTATTTAATGTGTAAGAAAATGTTCATTTTGAGTGTATTGTATATTGTAATAAAAGTATTTATTTATGTATTCAATGAATAAGGTGTTTATTTATTGGTTTTTATATGTCCCTTAATATTCATTATGTGCTCATCAAGAATTAAAAAACACAGGGTCTTATGGATTTATATATAAATTCATGATTTCAAGGTGAAAATTTTGTATTTATTCCATAAAAACAAAACTATTTATATCATAAATGATTTGTAATGTAAAAAAATTGTTTTATTATTTCAATGTCCAATTTTTTATGTAATATATAATCATGTAAGAGAAAATTACTTAATTATTTAAAACTGAATACCTAAAATTTCATCAAGAATGTAATAAAATTAATTCAATTCAATGGATTAAATTTAGAGTTTTATTAATGATGGGTCCTTATATCACTCATAAAAAAATACTAATTCCATATTATTATATTTATCTATAAATAATAATTTTGACGATAATGAGTTCTAGATCATTGAGAGACCATCCACCAAAACCAACCCTCATTTTAATCCATCAGCATTGTAATTGTTGGAAATAGTTCTGAAGAGGGATAGAGAGATAACGAGAGAGTAGATTATTAAATTAAATATTTAGAGGTGAAATACTGAAAAAAAATATAATATAAATACTATCTTAAATCTCATAGAATAACCTAAAAACTACCTAGGAGGGAATTCCCTAGTGTCTAAAATTTAAAATGAAGACCATGCATGCTTCCAAATTCTTTGGTGTGTACCGACGTTTCCCTATATACAAGACCCTGATGATAACCATGATATTTTTCCCACAATAGGTGTTCATATAACCTTAATTAATGGAGGATTAAAGGGAATATAATGTATTCCACCAAATAACACTACTTAATCATCTCAAATGTGACATGAAATCATTATATAAGCCATGAACTATGCATGTTGTATTTGAATAGTCACTGTAGCTTTTGTTGAATTGATTTTGAGATTTGGTGTATTAGAAGAATTTTTTTTATCATAGAGGTTATGATAGACGCCCATATAGACTAAAAGGAAATCATAGTTGTGGAATCTCATTGACAAGTTGTGGAAGAATGACATATTATCAACATGAATAATTTGCATACATGAATTTTATAGTGGAATATTTAAGCATCACAGTGGCACCAGGACTTAATCATGTTGTCTATAAGATATAAATATTTCTTTACACAAGTGCTTATGGGTTTCATTCAGGAGTATTTATATATATACTGATCCTAGAAAAGAGGATGGAGAATTCCCTATAAGAACATCTCTTTACATGGGAATCTGTTTTTTAAAATTTTGTACCGTTTTATATAACCACCTGCCCACATAAATGTTTTTATGGGGAGAGAACTACCTCATTACCTAGAGAATAACTATATATTATTTAACATGTATATCAACTCATTATAACTTGAGTACCCTATTGATGACACCCAAATATGTATCTCTATTTGATATGCAAGCTCATCCGAGAATATGTTCTCTCATAGTTTTCACATTATTTCACTCTATGTGACATGGTTTAGCTAGACCAAATGTTTTACTATGGATGGGTAGGATCATGGGGAGCTAGATAGGATGAATGTTTTTGTATTTATTTAATTAAAATAAATTTTGCAAAATTATATCCAAGTAGACATAATGTATTCTTAATCATGGACCCTACAATATCTTGTGATGATGAACTCTATCTTTTTCAACTCTAAGAAGTTGTTAAAACTCAATGTTGTTAAACTATATTCATCCAAACTCTATATATAGGGGTTAGAACAATATTAATTAGAACCTTGTAAGATGAGATAAATGCAGTTGAACCCTATATAGATCTTAGAGTTCAATAAATATTCATTTTACTCATTTAGATAATCAATTTCATAATTCTATGTAACAAATCTAAACCACTATTGTACAAATTAGGCCCATTAAAATCACATTAATACATCCAAAAATAACACAGAAACAACTTAAATTCATTGTTGGATTTACATATGAAATCATAAATTGTTAAAACATTAGATGGAGCGATTTAATCCAATTTCAAAATATGGAATGAAATCATAAATTCCATCAAATACCCTTAAAATGATAATATGGTGGGAATGAAATCATTTAATTACAAAGTTAAATATATTAAAGTGTTAACTACATCACCGATTCTATAAAATTTTTGGGAATCAAAGGGTATTCATAGAATTTATCAATTTTATTGAAATCATCCTATGAAATGAAAATTTGTGGATTTCATTAAAACATGGAGAGTTTATTATGACCTTGATTTTTATGAGGTACCTATGGAATATCCTTTACTGGGATGGATGAGGTGGAATATAATCATACCAATGTCACCACTGATTTTTTTTTATGATAGAAAAACCATCATCATGTGAAATTGAGTTATTAGGGAGAGAATTTTATAGACCATCATTTTTAGGCATAATCCATCAAGACCAATTCAAGATGATGTGTGGGATAATTTACATTATGAGGCCTCAACCATATGCAACTACTAGATTATCATAGATCAATACCAACTAATCCCAATAGTAGGCTCATAAAAAAATAAGGTATTCTCCTCTTATATCTTGTGTAATATAAGAATAAATATGGTGGCTAATCGCTTCTTTAACTCTTGGAAAGAATTCCCACAAGCTTCAACCCATTCAAACATAATTTAATCCTTTGTCAAGAATTAATGTTGGGATTCCAAATGGAAAATTTCTTCAATAAACCTTCAGTAATATTCAAAAATTCAATAAAAGTGTATATATTAGAAACCTACTTGGGATTTTCCCAAGACACAACTGCCTTCACTTTCTCCAGATCCACATACATGACCTCCTACGAAATTATGTTACCCAATAAATTCATCATATAAATCTAGATGTGGAATATTTATAGCTTGGGGTATATCCATTTCTCTCTTAGTGTTCCCATGATGATGAGTAGATGTTTTTCCGGATCATCAAGTGTCTTAGTGAACACCAACATGTCATTAAAAAATACAACAAAACATAGATCTAGGTAACGGTGAAATATTTTCGTTAATTAGGTCCACAAACAATGTTGGTGCAATATTCATCTGAAATATAATAAAAAAATCATTCAACTCTTACAAACTCCTAAAGAAATTATAGGGAACATCAAAAGGTCTCACCCTCATCTAATTATACCTCAATCTCATATCAATCTTCGAAAACACAGTACCACCTCTCAGATGATCAAAGAGTTCATTAAATCATGGAAGTGGGTATCAATTCTAAAATATCATCTGATTCAGATTTCAATAATCAACACATAACTATAATGATCTATCAAAATTCTTAAAAAACATCATTGGATATTCCCAAGGTGATGTATATGAATGAATAAAACAATTATGTTCAAATTAATAAAATTAAATTTTATGTTCCAGGAGTTATGTTAGTGTCATTCAATATGGAAGAATAAAAATGGGTCCTTCTATGGAATGATACTCTATTGTGAACTCAAAATCCATCTAAGGTATAATCCCAGATATGTGAGACAGAATCACATCTTCAAATTTATCCAACATAGGAGGAAATACTAGTGGATCTACACCCATACTATAATGAATATAAAAATCCATTTGGGATGTGATTTTACATAACTATTGATAATTTGAACCCATTTGGCATACCCATACATCTCATTCACAATTATGGACATAGGTTTATCCCTCTAGAGATGTAAAAATTACTATATAATTGTAATAATCAACATGGGATTCATACAAAACAAAAAAAATAAATCCCCAAAATCAGATCAAACCCAAATATTTCATGTAAAATGAAGTCCCACGAGAAATTATACCATCCACCCTGAAGACCACAACCATTACATTGCCTAATATTTTGTGTTCTCACCATTAATAGTGTATCCATTGACATAAACCCACACATACGTTACAGTATTAGGCCCAGGAAAAATTAAAATTGAGAAGATAGAAAATAATTGAGCCACCTGTATAAAATAAAGAACTTTAAATCATATAATATATTATAATCTGAGACCATACCACTCGATATTTCCCTCTACTCTCTCCCATGGATACCTATGTGCGGCTGTGTCTCCCTCGGGCTGCAGCGATGGTCGATCCGCCTGACCCCCCTCGCTTTCTCCCTTATCGCCCTTAACTGATCCTTCCTCCCTCTCTGATTTCCCCCTATCCGGATTTTCCTGAAAGTCCCTAGTCTTCACCATGGAGCTCCCTCCCTTAAGCTTTCCTTACAGGAGTTCACATAGTCTTCAACACTCCATGGGCTATCCCGGGTGGCCCACATTGGTCGGCGCATGCCATCACTCGATAGGTTTTATTGTTTTGTCAACAACATCTGGCCTCTTCTTGGACGCATCGTAGTCAGCATATTGGATCCGTGTCATTTTCTTCTTCATTTCACCTCCGATGTTGATTTGGACACAACGTGGTTGAAAAGGAGCAGATCCTATGGCAATTTTGGCTTCTTCCTACTCAGATGGAGCTATGAGTTTCACTAGAGATGAGATCATCCCCTTGGGGCGATTTGGGTCAGTTTCTAGGGTCTCCCTCTTCCTTTCCAAAAAAAAATAAATTCATCATATGTTAGGTAATATCATTGGAAGATTCCTAGCCTTTGACAAATGATCATGTTCTTTATGCCATCCCATTTCTCCAGAATATGCGTGGAGGTGGCCATCTCGAAACCTACAGTTGAAGTTGTCTGGATTGAGGTTTGCAATGAAATTTGTTAACTTCAATAATTGTTTTTTGATAAGTGGTTTATTTTTTTCCTCCCCTTTCGATGCTTTGGACATCTAGAAAATAATTTTTGAGCATCTCTCACCCTGGTTTCATTCGTGATTTCTCCAGACTATGTTTCACCTAGGTCGGAGGTGGGGTTGCATCAAGAGATTGTCCAACAGAGCGGGTAGGACCATTCTGCTCCTCAAGTGAAGCCTTTGGGTCCTCAGGTTAACCCAAGTGTCTCTAATATATTCCATCATTTGAAAGTTTGTCTTGGTGTTGCATCAGACATATGATGTTGCACCTCTTATTGGGGTATGCGCTCAGGGAAGGGCTAGACAGGAAGTGAGGGGAGGCTTTCTGGATGCTTCTCAGGCATTGCAACCATCACCTTCAATCACAACTAATGTTGTGGAGTTGGATGAGGATTCTCGTACGGCTAAATCCACAGGTGAGGCTTCCTAGATCTTTCCTGAGGAGGACATCCCAGAAGTTTTCCAATTTATGGGTTGAGGTATAGATCAGATATAATCTTTATGAAAACAAATACAGGTCACGCAGGATAGAATTTCCTATGATGCTAAGCTTAAATCTAAGGGAGTGTATGTGTCTTATCAAAATCAATTTGCAGTGTTAGGGTAAGATGATGGGAATGTTACTGAAGGAGTGGGAGGAACGGATAATAGAGAGTATCCTCCGGTGGATAAAGAAGTAGCTCAAGAGGAAGTGTAAGAGGACTCAGATTCTATTGAGTCTATGGAACTGGTCGTAGAGGAAGACTTCATTAGATCCTCCTCACAGAAGTGAAAGTAAAAAATTTATTGATTCATATGGTATCATTGTAAAAAATAGGAGGTCCCTACGTAGAAAGGATTACAACTATCTATATAGTCCTCCATATACTATATATACTTTTAAGGCTAAGGTGCCTCTTATGACTCCTACGCCTGAAGGTAATTCCATCTTGATCAATCAGCATGTGGAAGCTGGCATCCCCAAGGACCTGGTAGAGGCATGATATGAGGTCATGGTCCCTGTCATTCCCAAGAGGGTAATGGGGCTGTTTGACCCTGGGAAACATCATGATTCAGGCTCTCCTGAAGTCCCTCAGCAATATGTATCATCGGTGTTGGAACACATGGATCCTCTTATGAACTCAGATGACAAGATTGAGGATACACTAGTTTTTAAGGCATCTATGGAGATGAGACTGCTTTAGGTCACTAATTCTAATGAGCACGGCATGTGGATTGATAAGCAGACCCACATCTTGGTATGGGGACTCAATATGTGGAATATTTGCAAGGAAGAATACATACAAGCTTGGGACATCATGGAACATCTTTATGAAGTCATCTTAAAGAACTTTCTGGACTCCCAGGTACAATCTATCCCTTGGATTTTGTTTAGGAAGCTTGATTACAAAATACTCAAACTGGTCTTAATTGATTGCATTGTATCATTTGGTGTTGAAGCATGTAATTTTTGAGGGTTCTCACATTCCCTTAAAAGTTTTTGAAAAATTTTCTATGTTGGAGTAGTGTAGAAGCTATTAGAATCATACATTGATTTGTCGATGTCCTGACCACACCACCTACAGTTGTAGGATGTACTATCTAAAGATGAAATGCCCCTAAACATTAGTCCCTGATTAGAATTCCTATATCTACAGAACCCTACTAATATGAATTCTCTAATATGGAGTACACTGTCTTCCACCTCTGCCGATATAGATATTAGAGCTCCAAATGCATGTCTGGTATGGGGTTAGCAACCACCTTCATATACTCTGCACCTGCCTCAACACTCCCTCATTACCCAAAATCCATGGGTTTCTATTAAACCTCTACACATGTCTCATTATATAGCATTATTGGAACTCAACTAATGATTATGAACACAGACTGTACATTTTTCACAACCTTCCACATTGATACTAGAAAATATTATCACTACTATAAGAGGTTGGTTCATTTTTTTTACTACCCTATCAACCACTACCCTAGTGTAAACTCATGAAATGAAACATCCTACCATAAGGAACTACCCCACTAGATCACCCTACTAGTACTGAATTCCAAAAAACTGAATCCCCCCAAAGGTTACCTTCTGAAATAAGGGTCTGATCTACTACCTCTACTACTCTCTTAAAACCTAATATATTCAACTACTACTTGATATCATGTTAGAAAACAAAATCGAAATCTATTTTTGTAGATTCATCATCACCCACCAATGTCATAATGATAGATTAAAAATCATTAAAATAGACTATGTATTCTATTATTGACATAGACCCTTTAGTCTACCTCATAATATTTACAGCCTACCCGTACCTCAAGGACTATGGGTAGAAATGATATAGAAAATTTTCTAGAAATCCTTCAATGCCACACCATCATCCTGATTAGTCATGATCAAAACATCCCACTTATGCTTTTCCTGACATCACATAATATAATTCACCACCATTACTCTAATATCTAAAAGAGTCTCTATGTGTTCAATATACATCTGGATGGACTCTATTAAGAACATGGTTGTATCTTGTCCACCCTCTCCCAAAAAAGTTATAGGATATTATAACGGGTAATTCCATTTCAACTCAAATATACTCAGTATGAACCACCTTCTTCCCTCTTTCCATCATCATAATTAAATGAGAAAAGTTATAACTAGACTTCTATTCTACTCTGTTACCCTAATTCACTGTTTTCTCTTGCTCTACCTCTATAAGAGCATTCCCGAAAACATCATGTTGTCACCCGTCAATATCATAGCATCATGGCGGAATATTACTACAATTCCAATAACATATCCCAAATCGCATAAACTGAAACTAGTAAAATTTTCACAAAATAAGTCTCCCCACTATCCTTCAAGATCCCATTCCATATACACTATCCCAACGAACATTACTACTTCTATAACACTATTGTCAACCATCCCTACCATTTTTCAAGGATTGCATATGGAAATCAAATAAATATAGGAACCATTAGTTCATTATTAACCATATTGAAACCATTCTCAAACTCAAAACATGAATCCTTCATATTAGGCACATTTCCCATTTCTAATCTTACTTCAATCGACATTTTGACACACTCAGGAGGCTTTATTTAGAAAAATTCCTTAACAAGTCCTTAAATATTTTTCTTTTACCCTTCTGTACCACTTTAATTAGAAGTAATTTTTTATCATAAATTTTATGGATGTAAAATATTTCAACCCAACATGTCCCACAAACCCATCTCGTGTGTTCTTTTCAAGATGCATGCCACCAATATCCCCAGGTTTTTATAATAACACATGAATGCATAGTCTCATGCCATTCCATCCACCAGTGAAATATAATAAAATAGACACATAACACAAAAATCGAATCACCAAATTGTGAAATATAATTTAACTATAATAAAACATATAGAGATCATGAATTATAATCACACGTACTTGGGTTTCCCTCATATATTGGTTAGCTACTCTCATGAACAACCTCATTACCAAGGCCTAGTATATCCTAATGTCCCTTATACCATCCCAAATAGCATGTCATGGATAAGGCCTACACATACACTACATTGTAACATCCCAAACTCCGGATCTACTAAATTGGATCCCTCTATTGGGATTCCTTATAACATTAAGCACACCTCCCCATATACAGGAGGCCTCCAAATAACATATAGGGCATAAATAAACAAATAGTGACTCACTACCCTCTCTATGAGATTATTCAATAAAAGATAATAATAATAAATAATAGAAATAATAAATAATTACCAATAAACATGCATTTCCAACCATCTCCCAAAATTGGGGACAAACCACAACTAAACAAGTAAATATTAAATGTCATACTAAAAATGCTAAATTGAATAAATCCCAAATATAAGGACAAAAAACTAAACACCAAAACGAGTCCGGACTCTGTTTTCAGATCATAGTCCATGCAAAACCCATCCCCTACTAAACTCCATAGAATATGTCCATTTTTCTAGCCAGGACCTGCATCTATGAAATATTACCAGGTACCCTATGATTTTTAAAGAAGGTTATGATTAAAACTTAGTGGGCCGTCACCAACAGTGTCTAAAAAATATCTTGTCTGAATAGACAATGTCTGAAAGTATGAAATTAAAGATAATTTAAACTAAAGGATTGATGTGTATTATTATGCAACAATGTACTCTTTAATCATTTTGAATCATTTTTTCCATCTTCATCAATTATACTATCCTCGTTACTAAACATGTTCCATCATTAGATCAATGGGTCAGGCATTAACATCATTTACATAATAGCCTAATCCTATCAGTTAACATGTATATAGTTATATATCATGTTCCATGTATCCCTAAGGATATAATTTTCATCCAAAATCACATAATACTATCCTTGGATCCTCAGTCCGACTAGATACATCCAATGAAACCATTAGGGGACTACATCATTTGTCTAGAACCCAATAAAGTGCATTATAGGGGTGGTTCAAGATCATATAACCATCAAACCTGAGGGAGGAGTGTCATTCACTTATCTCACACCACCAATAAACTCGAACATGATTATTTATCCATTTACAACATATACCATATTAAAACCACACACAATTAATACACATAATGCTCACAATTCACATTTCATTATTCACATGAATCATCATTAATAAATAACCTATTAGCACATTTACTGTTTAATTTCCATAGCCAATGTAACCCATATTTCTTAATCATAACTTAACCCATTTTTAATATAATAAAATTCCAATATATTGACACATTCTAAAAAATTCATCAATTCACATATAGTACCCCATTTACGTAATTCAATTACACACTCATATATAATTTACCATTTTCACTTTAGTTTATTTAACCCTTTTAACAAGTTTACAAACAATCCCTTAGGACATTTCAATATATTGAAACAACTTCCATTGGTTATAATTTAGTACAAAACAATAATATAAACATATTTATCCCAGGATCAACATAAATCAGTACAAATCTTAATCATACAATTTTCCATATACAATATTATTAGAAGAACACATAAGTTTCCCAAATACAGTTTCAAAAAACTATTCACATCCCTGGGAAAATATGGGGGTCATTAAACCAAGTAACCAATAATTTTACCATGTATTCCATATAGAAACAAATTCATAGTAATGGTAATGTAATATCACAACTACACATGAAAAAAATCTATAACAAAACTATCTGATATAACATGTTGGAAACCTCTATCAAATCGGATGGTGAACTCACCCTTAACCTTAGCCATTGTTCCAGAATCAATAAATATTTGATATGCCAAAATAAGATCAATAAAAAAATTGGTTTTTAGGGATTCATAATAATAATAATAACAAATCTATAATCCCTAAACCAAAAAGGAGAAGCTAGTGGAGTGTTAGACGTACCCATAGATTCGATATTCAACTAATGGCACTCCAAACAACGTAGAAAAGAAGTAGATCGCCCCTTGGAAATATTTGGGATATTTATTTCATCACTAGGGTTTCAAGGGGGAAATGGAGATGAGAATTTGGTGATGATCGTAAAATTTAAAGGGGTCAGTTTGGTAAATTCACCTTTCTTTATGTGGTGCATGGTTTGGCCACATGATTTTCCAAACTCAACAAGAACTAGGTGCCATCATCTACGTAACAGGAGTTGAGTCATATTGTTACGTGGGGAGACCATCATGATTTCAAAAATTGTATTCCAACTAGGTTTTATGTATATTTCCACTTTCTCATGGTTTGTCCTTCTACCTAGGACTTTTTACTTAACAAAGAACCCTTCTAACTAACAATTAGGGTATGGGAACATGATTATCTTTACCCATGCACCAACCACAATACATTCACTGGATGTCAATCATACACATCATACATGTCCTAATCAATCATAACAACCCCAAACCAACACATAAACATAGTAAAAATTCCATTAACCAAATATTATTGATTAAATTAAAATTATAAATGAGAACATACCTCCATGTAGTTTGGGATCATAACATTTGTAAATTATTTATATTGTTATATTTTCCAATTAAATGTTATCATATAAAATCATATATTTATTGATTATACCTAGTTTTATAGAAATAATTAATATACATGAATCTTCTAATAATTATTTTATAGTTTTAGAATAATGTGGTAATCAAATCTATTCGAAAACTAGATGAACCGTCTTCAGAAATTATTTCATCTCGTTTTCTATTTTTTATTAGTTTTTCTATCCATTGTTTACTGTTTTCCTCTCATTAAAACAACTTTATAATCCTTAGTACTATGTGATTTGTATTAATTATTAGAAATAAATATGTTTCCTATTTCATAATCATTTCCACGTCCATCATTACTAAATACATAAACAGTGGATATTTATTCATTATAGACCTTTATGGAACAACATGATTCACCTTACATAAGGTATATATGTCATTGTTTTCATTTAATATGTGGTATTCAATATTAAATTCATAATCCATATGTATTTGAAGATATATATATATATTATGTTTTTATCTCATTCTATTTGAATATATTTAATGAAATTATTATCATCTATATATATATTAAATCTATCATCATAAAAAAGTGAACCTTAATTTTATTAATGAAAATATTACTACTTCAAAAATATGGTCATGGGTTAGATAATTTTTTAGTGGGAAATTATTACATATTTGATAAGAAAAAACTCTCTAAATATTTATATTCACCCATCCATTTATTTAGTACCCCAGTAAATGTATAATTTTTATCTATCACCTTTTTAATGTTAATACAAATGCAATGATTTGTATCATATTCAGTTCTAAAAAAATCTTCACATTAATTTAAACAATTAAATTTTACCACAATACATTTAATCTTTGTTAATTTTTCTGTTAATGGGATATGATTTATATATTTCACAAATAATAACAAAAAAAATTATATTTCCCTAATATTATTTGGTGTTGTTTAATAAGTAATCAAATTGGGTTTTTTATAGTTTATAGATATTCCATCATTGGAGAGAATATTGTTGTTAAATGAATCTGGAGGAATCCAAAATTCATGTATACTAAATTTACCATATAAATCCATCTAACTAAAAGTACATAAAAATATATTTATGTTTCTCATGTTCATACAAATTGATACACTATTCAATGATTCCATTAAGAAATATAAAATAACTATCAAGATAATCATAAAATAATTTATTTAGTACATTAATATTCACTAAGGGTGAAGTTTGTAATTGAAAATGAATGAATTTAATCACAAAATTCAAATTCATTGTAAAAATTCATCCCTTAATATATTATCTTTGGAAACAATTAATATTTGATTGTTTAATTAAGTATGGTCTTGGAGATGTAATAATCATCTTAATGTTCATCAAAAATATTATCATTTCCCGAAAAAGGATATTTATTCTTAATAGTGATGTAATTTATTTAATTATAATATATTTACAACCTCATATACATATCCTTATTCATTAAAAGATGAATAGAATCTCCACCAAATGAGACAGTAAGGTCTGTAAAACCCTATCATTTAACACTATTAGTTTCCCCTTTAATTCATCCAATTATTCTAAATTCAATCAATATGGTGCAACTGATATAGTATATGCATAATATATATAATCATTAAATAAAATATCATAATGGTCATTAGGATATCATATTAATTCCTTACATAACTGAATCACATATTGATATTGTGCTTCTATAAAAAGTTATTAAAATTTCCTATAAAATTTATTTCCAAACATCACAATGAAAGTTAATTATTTACTCTAAAAATATATTCTATAACAACCTCAAAAATTATAATGTCATTCACTCTATATAAAATTCTAGAATTATAAATTAATAACCAATTCATCGCATTTATTAATTCAATGATAACCATTGGTAAAAACAATCCTCTTGTCAACCATATTGCTTCCATGTATTATAATGGGATAGTAGGGTATATTTCTATTATAATATTATTACCTTTAACTATCTTAATGGAAAACATCATCATCATGACATAATGGGTTAATTTAATGTAATTTGTTGAAAAAATAAGGATATTGAATACTATGTAATTCTTAGATAAAATGTTGTTTTTGACAGTTTTTAGTTTATTATCAAAGTACATGATATAACATAATTTGGGATTTTATCTTCTACCACTATAATTATTTTATCTCAGACTCACACCACAACATCTATTCATTTATATTCTCTCAAAACATGAAGAATTATTTAGAACTTTTGTCCCTACACAGGGTAACTCAAGATTTGGACACTTTCTAGCATTACTCTTTTATTTACACTTGTGAGTATGATACCCATCAACCAAGCACATGAAAAAACACCCAAAACCGTTAAAAAAGCCCAATTGTGGTTCTCTCAAAAATTATTTAAATATTGAAACTCCAATATTCCTTTAATTTTTATTACAACAGTTCATTCTATATAGTGTATAGTTGTTCTAATCCTCTAATTCATTAATTTTATAAAATATGTTTTGGTAAAATACCTCCCATTCTGAATGGTTTTTATATATATTTATATTAATGATAAACAAATTTGAGACACCAAGGGACAAAAATTACTTTTATCTTATAAATTAAAAAATCATCCATTGTATCTAAACTACATATATAATCTATAACATTCTTTTATTGACTTGTATTGTGAAGCTCGTAATCTGTAATAATTTCCCCTAGATTTTGTTTTATGTTCATATATTTCATTTATATATCATCATTTTGAACTCAATTTAAATATTTCACAATAAGTAACACATTGAAATAATTATTTTTTACTCTGTCAATCACTTCATCCATAGTATTTTAAATCAATGACAACCATTGATCATCATCCTTATTTATATGGTATATAATAGTAATAATATTTTCCCATTTAACTATATCCCTAAGAACTAAATATAATATCAATATATTTACATTAGTGATTTAACACTAATAATTTTATTGTTGTAGAAAATGATGGTGTGTTCTACCTTGTTAATGGAGATTTTTTTAACCCATGAAAAATGGAAACACATTGATCTATAAATTAAATGTTATTGTTCAAAACATGGGTTAATAGTATAAACATGGTGATAATTTTGATAGACTAATCAATATAATCAATATCTTTTTTATTATAGAAATCTATATAATGATAATGTGCACTGAAATGGATTTCTTCCTTTTAATAAAAATAGTTTTCTAAACAATATAATATACTTGTTAGTCTATGATTAATACATTGAATTATCAATCATAAAATTTAATAAATATTTCATTATTAAAAATTCTAACGAAATAATAAATCTATTATTGAAAAAATATGAAAATACATTTAGGGATTATCATGATTCTTTTCTTTCCTAGTTATTTTCTTTTAATTTTTTTTCCTAATTTTTTTACAAAAAAATTATATAATACATCAATTAAAGACTCTATGTCCAACCACTTTGAGATAATGGTCATTTTATTACATTAGAAATCTCTACAGTCATGATTCATGTTCTCACTCGATAATTGAAACATAAATGATGGATAAAATATATAACAATTTTATGTTTAATAAAAAATACAAAAATCCTCACTGTTATATCATTCTGTATTAGTATATCACATGTATTCTTCATTGTGTTTTCCTACAGAAAATGTGAAATATTAGAAATTTTTTATCTCAAAATAGTGGTATGGGGTAGAATACAATGTAAATTTTCCATTTAATAACTACATCAAAAATACAAATTCAAAACTAAATATAATAATAAATTCTATATAACTAAATGAAAATTCAAATAATATCCAGGAAAATGGAAATCGATGATAAGATATATAACTGTAATAGATATCTTAATGATAGAAGCTATGGTGTGAGAAATATTTACCTTACTCTAGAGATTTTTCTCTAGGAACACCTAACAAAAGATGCAAGATTCTTCTATTACGCTATTCTATTTTTTATCATGAGGCTTACTAATGAGTCAAAGGGATATATAATTTCAAACTCCACATATCAAATACTATATCCATTATATTTATCATATAAACATATTAGATAAACTATACAATATATTTAACTATTTAATGATACTTTTACATTAACATACATATATAATAAATAATTATTCACATTTTAGATAATCATATATATACTAACTTTATTTCCAATGTGAATCAAATCGTATATATCTCAATATAATGGCTCTTTAATATTAAATATGACTCCTAGGATATTCACATCATATAGAGTAAATGGTATACATTCATGTTAAATTTAATTGCTAAATTTAAATACTGTAAATATTATAGATTGTATCTCTGAGATAATGAACATGGTCATAGATAAAAAATAATAAGAAGAATGAAAAAATTACAAACTAAAAATTGATATAAAATCAATGAAATTATTGTATTGTATGATATAAGAACTAAGTTTGTATATATTATATATAAATACCTAAAATATGTTGAATATATATTAATAATATATTTTTTTTTAAAAAAATATTCCATATATTTTTAATAATTATTATATAAAGATAGAATACTAATGTATAGGTTATGATTGAACCACATAGAAATTTCAAATTGATGATAAAGGTGTCACTTAATATAAACAAATTAATATTCATTTCCCCCAAACATGGAAATCACAAAATATTTGAAACATAATAGATTTTTGTTTCTTCCATAAATGGGGATGACCTTGTTTGTTTAAGGATTAAACATTCCAATCGGTCTAACATGTGTATTCATAGAACCAGAAACATCTAATGATTCTATGTCCATTTGGATCTAGATTCCAATGTTATGTGCTCATTAGTTGTAGACCGATGAGGCTTAAGAAGTTTAATTGGTCCATAGGATGGGAGGTCAGGTTCATCACACCTTTTTAAGGGGAATTATTACCTACTCTGGAACTCTCTTGTAGATTTAAGTTATGTTTACGAATACTTATTAATTCACCAAGTATGAAAATGATTTCTCCATTATATTTGGAAATCAATGATTGCTATGTATGATATTTAGAGAACCTTTTATATATATTTGAGATTCGTCATCAATGGAGATTCATGAATATGTATTATAGATTCTTAGTCAGTTGTATCATTAAATACATTTTATATAAATCATCTTGGTCATTATAGTGACCATAATGGTTTTAAAGCCACTCACCGGGAAACATGAAGTTTATTTTCATTCAGAAAGACATGTATTATTTCATATTTGGGATCATACCCGTAGATTTGCTACCTACGTATCATTGATAAATAGGAATCAGAACCCACATATTTCATTAATTAAGATATATTTTAACGTCATATGGGATGGATGAGAATTAATGGGTGATGGGTTGAAACTTAGAAAGGCTTCCTACGTACAGTACTTTTATGGAAGAGATCAATGTCCACATAATTCGGTTAAAATGTGTGGTTCTTACGTATGATTAATGTCCCAAATAGATGTGACATGGTTTCTTTTACTCTCTAAGCTCATGTGAGTCATGATCAGTGTAACAAAAAAGAGGTATTAGTAAACCTGGCAATTTTTTGCATGAAAGATGCAGTCCGAAGGAATTATACGAGGCTTATGTATGTGTGACTGCCCAAGTAGGCAAAGACTAGGATTTATATTTGGAAAGAATCCTAGGAACACATGTCCATAACGATGTTCATGCTTTATGGATATTTGGATACTCTAACTATGGGCTTACTCATGAGTATGATGGACAAATTAGAGGGAATTGGGGGCTTACTCATAAGGAGGATTCCCTTTAACAGGGTCCATAAAGGTATTTTTTCTTTATAGAGATTTGGATACTCTAACATGGGGCTTACTAATGAATAGGATGCCCTAATTAATGGGTTTCTTATAATATGAGGTTTACTCCTAAGGAGGATTCCAAAAGATAGGGAACTTGGCGCTTACTCCTAAAGAGGATGCCCAAATTAGGGAACATGTGGCTTACTCCTAAGGAGGATTCCTAGATTAGGGAACATGGGGCTTACTCCTAAAGAGGATGCCCAAATTAGGTAACTTGGGGCTTACTAATAAGGAGGATTCTAAAATTAGGGAACATGGGGCTTACCCATAAGGAGGATGCCCAGATTGGGGAACATGGGGCTTACTCCTAAGGAGGATGCCCAGATTAGGGAACATGGGGCTTACTCTTAAGGAGGATTCCCAAACTAGGGAATGTGGGGCTTACTCCTAACGAGGATTCCCAAATTAAAGTGGATTTATGATTGGGGCTTACTCCAAATGAGGATGCCCAAATTAGGGATCTTCTCATCTTAAAGGATGAGGTTGAATGAAGGAAATCTCTAACCTTAGTGACATAATGTTATATAAATCACCAGGTTTTGAGAGATGATCCATATAATTCCTTTCATATTATGAAGCCAACAATGGAACCATGCCATAAATGGATTTGAAGAGGGTTTTGATGGCCTAATCATGATGAGGAGAGGTGAATATGTGGAAAAGAAGTGAATTGGAAGGAGGCACACAAGTATTTGTCTGGCGTGCATGTTTTGGTCTTGCAAGTATAGTTGCGTGACATGATTTCACCAGGGAGATGAAGAATACATGATGTGATACATGGGTAAAATAGAATTGGAGCCCTTAGTATCATCAATATAGGATTTCAGATGTGTGGTGTGCAAGTTTCCTAGAGAGGGAAAGGCGGCGCACAAGTTTATTTACTTCCATTAAGGGCTGGATAGTTAGGCACACAAGAATTGTTGAGTTATAATACATAGGCCTTATTATTCCACTTCAGAACATCCATTCTAGGTAATGAATTACCTTAGAAGTGTTTGAAATACTTCAGACAGAGACTTGGGTGAACAAATCATGAATCTGAATTTTGGATTTTTTTTCCCTTTGAAAAAGGGGGCCCACATGGCGTATTTATTGGCCACCTAAGGTTTGGGAGTAATTTCACATTGGGCGTGCATGTTACTTGTCTGCCCCATATCTAGGGCGCAAGAGACTTTCACACCTAAGGCTGTCCCACATGTATACTTTTGCGCCATTATGCCTTTTCAATTTTTTGATTAATCTTCCCTCTTCTTTGCTTGAGGTATTTCCCTTAGTCAATATATGGACTCTGTGACGGAACAGAGCATCAACAATAGATCCCCCTCAGAGTTGGATCCAGAGAGAAAGGAGGATTTGACTCTGAGGTGATAAGAAACAAGAAATATGGCTGTTTAAGGTCATGCATGTCGGACAAAAAAAGATAATGTTAAAGGTCGAATAGCTTTGACCGATTGGATTAAGATAGACTCAATTCCTTGATAAATTGATTGAAAACATATTACCACATTCATGTATGGGAGAAAATTTATAAACTATGACATAAAAAATTTTAATTCTGAGGGATGATATGGAAAAAGTCTAAAAGGCATTAGAGGAAGTATTTATAAGAGTGAAGTTACCACTATTTTACAAACAAGTTAGGGGGTTGAATTATGCAGGGCCACTTAATTACATTGGTTTCATAGTCAAATAATAGAATCTTTTTGCTGACGGGTCCGTTATGTAGACTACTTATGTAAGGACACCTAGGGGAACATGCTACATAGTCCAGTAAAAGAACTCTCTAAAATTTTATTTTTATATTGCTAAAAAGCCAGTGGATGTTTATGGAGATTCAAATTTTCCATATAACAACGTCTGATGTATGGAGTGAGGTACTTGAATATTGAGAAGATATTCCCAATCAATATTGTCAGTTATTTGGATGAATGTCATCCTGCGAAGGTCTGACCCAAACGTAGGGAAGGGAAATATAAAACATATACATGAATACTTTCATATCCTAAAAAAGTGTACGAGAAAAATATGTTAAGGATGTCTATTTTTGTGGATCCCCACATATTGTCGTTAAGACCAATAAAGACAAAATAGGTTTTCCTCCAATGAATAAAATTAACACAATTTAACAAAACCGTTAGGGGGTTGAATTATGTAGGTCCATTTAAGGGAATTGAATGCATAGTAAAAATAATGGAATCTGTAACACCCCAAGATTTCATAGTGTGTTATTTCTTCAAAATAATTCAATAACTTGCACTACACGCAACACCGAGTTCAATCACACCACGACTTACAAAAAAATCCATTATAAGAGGTCATGAATAGAATTAACTACATTTTTAACTTTATATAATCCTTATAATTTTAGAATCCATATTATGAATTTCTCAGTCATAATGCAAGAACAGATTCATTTTCAGTATTACACTTTTATCAACTTTTAATAGTGAAACATTTTTAAATACAATATTTTAAACTTTTTGACTAAATGGGGACATCAAAAATTTTATAATGAAACATCCCAAGCTTACACGGTACACTTTCCTTTGAATAAAACAGTAGCGTGTGTTGTACGCAACTTCGAGTTTTAACACACACCAAAACCGATCAAACTAGCTGTTATGAATAGTAATACCTAATTTTAGAAATTATATATATTATATATTTCAAAATGGACTTCATTTTTGGATTCGTAATATCGAATCTAGCCTAAGGTGAAATTTTGGTACTTTTCGGATAACTTTAATATTTTGATGAATAGTGAAAATTACTAAATTTTAATTAAAAACAACTTTTTTAATCAAAATAATTAATGGTGATAAATTATGAATTTTAGTAGTTTTAAAGTATATTTAGAATATATTTTTACCATTTAATATAATTTTGGTCATTGAACATAATTTTACAATTAAAACCAAACATAAACAAGTGTCAATCTTTTGATAGTTATTATCTCTTAAAAACACGCTTTTTGTTTTGACAGCGGGAATTAATTTTAAATTAATTTCTTCCACTTCTGTGTTTAGAATTTAGGAAAATGGATTCCATATTTGGAATCAGGATGTTCAAATTGTGTAAATAGGTAACTTTTATTTTTAGACATTTTGAATAATTACTGCGGTAAATATTTTATTTACCATGGTTAAGGGTAAATCTGGTAAATAAGGGTTAAAAAAATAATATTATAATAATACTAAGTTACCCTAAAACGTGTCTTAACCCTATTGGTTGATACATGGTCGACCATGGGCATCTTTAGGTCTATTTTGGGACCCCATGGATCCACTTGTAAGTGATAATGACACTTTATTTTAATTAAGTCAAAATGAATACAAAAATGACACAAGCATATATCTTTTAGAAAAACAATTGTTACATAGGGTTATATAAGTTGGATTTTAGATTATAAATATTCATTAGAAATCTAAAACGATTTCCTAAATAATGATATTTTATTTATAATTTTTAGACCTTAAATAATTTATTTTATTTATGACACAATGATGATGCAGTAATTACTATAATAGTGAAAAATTAAAATAATTGATATCATAAATACCCAAATAAATATAATATGAAACTTTTAATGAATTAAACTAATTTTCTAGGATAATATTATATATTAGGATTGATTTAATTGACTTTTTTCGAAGTAATCAATCTGTTATGAGTTTCACAAAAATCAACTATTGAATAGTGACAAAATTGACATAAAAGAGTTCTTAAAACAAATATTATATTATTAATTGATATTAAATTCCTAAAAATCTAAGGTTCGGCCAAGAGACTTATATCATGATAGGTTCATCATTAATGGACTACTTGTGGGTCGCTTGGATGTATATAGTAAGTTTATTAACCATATTATATAAAAATACAAAGAGACATGGTAAAAGTGAAACTAATTAACTTAGAGTTAATACTTAAAGATAAGGTTAATATAAGTACCCAAACCTGTCTAAATTCTATTGGATGAGTGGTTTTCGACCTATCCCCACCTTAGCCTTTTAATAGTCAACTTTGGAGCCATTTTAAACCGAATATGAATTTATTATAAATTAATATTTCTAGCTTTTCCAAAGGTGCCCCTAACCCCTCTTATAAAAGGGCACTCCTCCTTCTCATTTCTTCACACTTTCCAAGCCTTTTGGTTCGGCCAAACTCTGCCCAAATACTCTCCCAACATCCCTCAATACAACCTAGAGGCCTTAGTTTGATCAGAAAGCCAACCTAAGGAGCCATTTGGATCAAATCAAAAGGAAGAACCCGAAGAAGAGGTAATGATTTCACCACCCTTTTCCAAGTTCATTTCTTCTTCCACTTCTTCTTTCTTTGTTGTTACCATTATAAAATAATAACTCCAGTATCATATATATATTGTGATGTTATTATAAATATGGTACAACCAAATTCAGTATTCTATCCACCCTTTGAATAACATGTCACCATACGTGCGTATGTACGGCTTACCGTCTCCACGTCGTGGTGTAATTGTTATTCAATATAATATTATTTGGATGGGTATAATAATGATGTGTAACTCATGTAAATAATAAATATATCATGTTAATGATTCTGTATATATGATATACCATCCATTTATATATTATTTTAATATCAAAAGAATGATATTGTCGCTCGTGCGTACGTACGGACTACCGTCTCCACGAACGCGATGAGATTCATTCTCCATCGTATCCATTCAAGTATAATTATCATTTGATGATTTAAAAATGATGTTTAAGGACTTGATATCATTCTGGATATGAATAATATACAACCTATTCTTTACAAAAATGTCTTACGTAACAAAACATATAAAATAAAACAAGTAAGTTAACACCCGAAACAACGATAATACTAAGATATTATTATCAAATCAATATTAAAAGATCATATATGATATCATATTAATATATATGATTCTTGTATAATTTAATAACAATTATTTCACCATTATACAGGAGGTTAACCTACCCCAACCAAGGAAAAGTACAAGGTAAGGGTTATTTCCCAATCTCTTCATTATCCGAGGTTGTTTATATGTAATAATCTACTGGGATCTCTTTATCATACACATCCATGTTTTCTTAAAAATGTATTTCAAAACATTTTTATTATTTACAAGAATATGGGTTAAAGTCATTTATACCCTTGTTTGACTTTTTATTAGAGGAATCTTTCCGTCGTTTTCAAAACAAGGTCCTTTTAACCTTTTTGACTGAATTAAGGTAAGAATGTTTTTTTTAACTTATACGGCGGGTGCGGTTATTTTCCGCCGTTATAAAATCTTCAAAGCTTTCCTTACAAGATTATAAGAATATTTCAAAGAAAATGTTTTATTTTATATAGATCTTAAATGATTTCAAAATAAAAAGGAGATATTTCATTAAAAATAATTTTGATTTCATCTATGTCAACATCCTTTGATGGATTTTAAGATTATTTGAAGTTGATTTATCATGATACAAAACTTATATATTTTATTGAAGGTTTTGTGATATGTTTGACTGTGGATGTGCTATTTTTATACCATTCATAGTTTATGGTGAAAGTATTGACATTTCGTATGCTAGTTTTAATACGAATGTTTATGTCATGTTTAAACCTTTTCATATGGGAATGCATTGGACTTAATATGTGACGGGTGGAGCCTGCTATAGCTCCTCGATGCTTCGGTAGGTCTCATGAGACAAACTAGTGTCTTGGCACAAGGCCTTGACAAAATCTTATTTGTAGTCTTGGCACGAGGCCTTGACTATGTGGTTATGATAGTCTGGCATTAAGCATTCCAACATTATAAAAGTGGTTATTGATTTTTGCATGTGATTATTCGATTTGTAGAATATCCATGTGAATAAGTATATGGAATTATTTCATTTTATTTATGCCATACCATGTTGAAAGTTCATGTTTGAAAGGCTTTTGCTTTAGTTATACATTACCTTAAAAGTTTATTCTTATTTATTAAAGTTTCCGCTATATTTTTATCCTTACTGGGCATTTGAGCTCACCCCTTTTCTATGTTTTATCATTCCCAGGAAGTGAAGAAGTAAGTTATGAATGACCTACAGGGATATTATGTGGGGATATGAGTGTGGATTATGGAGACAATATGTTTTTGTAGTAGTTTTTCGTTTAATGATGTAATGTAAAACTTATGAATATATCTAGTGTTTCCAAGGCTACTAAACCAATCGGTCTTTCGAGATTTGATCTTTCTTGTGATCATGCCAATGTTATGTAATAATGCACCGACTCTGGGTTACTAGGGTCGGGGCGTTACAGTTGGTATCAGAGGAAGTTTAGTACAAACCTTGGAAGCTAGATTTAGATAAACTCTGATTAGCCCACGTAGACCTAAGATTAACATTGAGGATTAGTATAGAAGAACTTCCTAGAATTTTGGTATTGTAGGGATTTTGTGAGTTTTCCGAGCAATACATCCCTGTCTGGATACGAGCAGGTAGAGGCGGCTCTGGCACAGATGTACCTAGGGGTAAAACCCGAAAACACTGCTTTGAGCTAGACTCGAACGGGAACTGGTGCACGAAACGGGTCTTGCTGCACTCTTGGTTACGACACTCCCGGGGGATATGCTTATGATAATTCTCATTTTCTTTACAAACCATTATGAAGGTTTTATAAGTATATACATCCTAAAAGGAGACATTTTTATGATTATGGATTATATCCATAAATAGTTCAATTTATGTTAAGTGTTTTATAAGTATGGGATTATGTATATTGATTCATAAACTGATCTAGTGTGTGCCATTGTTTAGAAATGGCACCCAGTAGAAGGAATTAGAACTCCAGAAATGCACATGATCCAAAGAGAAGGAAGGATCATATCTTTCATGGTCTTAAGCTAGAATTTATAAGAGAAATAGTCTCCCATGTATTATCATCATATGAAGAAATAATATCATGTGTTGATAAGATAAGTAAAGAGTTTACTGAGTCATATGGCTTTGAAGGGAAGCAAGAGAAGAAAAGGATGGAAGAGAGAAAGATGGATAAAGGGAAGAGGGAAAAGAAGAATTTTCCCATATGTGGTAACTGTGGAAAGAAACACCTTGGAACTTGCCTGAAAGGAATGAGAGTTTTTTATAAGAGTGGAGGAAAAGGGCACAAAGTATGTGACTGCAAGGGTAAGAAAATGGTTTCAAATGTACAATGCTTCATTTTCAAGGAGTTTGGACACTATGCGAACCTATGTCCCAGTCATCAGACTATGCTACAAATGATGTTATTGGATAATAATCAAGTTATGATAATACCACAGATGAAGAGGAATGATTAGAGTTCTTATGTTGATTATGTCAATTGAGTGTTGTATCAACAATGTACTTGTTATAATAATTATGGAGTATATAAGGATTATACTGCAGTACTATTTCATTAAGGACTTGAGATTATGTGGAACAAAGAAAAGTGACTCAATAGCAGGATAAATTTTTGGAAAATATATGGTTGAGAGAATGATAAATCATAATATAGTTCTGATACTGAGGTAGTGATTTTGGAATAATATGTGATTGTTTTGGATAAATTATATTGGATATTCTTGACTACCTTAGAACTAATTAATGATTTGTATATTCCATCATTTTTGGGGTTTAAAACATTTTTGGATTAATGAAGTACATCCAGCATTCTATATGGAATAAGGGAGCATGAATGTAATCAATAAGGAATATGGTAATACATGATGAAGGTATTCATATGCTATTACGGGGTAAATGATCTATATTATGTTTACCTTACTTATAAATGTTAGACTATGAGTTTGGACAGAAGTATTTTGGATAGTTCTAGTTTGGATTATTTTGGATTTCCATAAAAGGACAACCCAGAGGTCGGGCGGCAACCCGTCGCATCCGGCAAGGCTGTGAGACTTGAACCCGCAACCGAAGGGCGACAAGGGTGTATCACCTACCACTGGCCCATGAGATGTCCTGGATTATATAATGTAGTTTTTATTAAAATATCATGTAGATGAATTATAAATTCGTTTATTTTGGAACCCTATACGAATAGTGTAAATAGAATTTTTTTACATTCTATTATCTTTTAGAGTGAAAGATGAGTTTGTGGTAGAAATTTATTAATGGATAAAACTCTAATTATAAAGTAAGTATATCTCCTTATGATCTTAGCCAATCTCATAAATAAATTCCTCAACATTAAGAAAAGCAACTTAGAACAAAAAAATTTTCCTAGATGGTACCGTAAATCATCACTAATTTATGGCTTTGGGATTGTTGGACTTTTCATAGCCATGTTCTCTACCACTCTCCATCAGATAATTGATGGTTAGATTTTTCTTCCATATCCATATTTTCCTACATGGAACCCTAGTATGTGTTATTTTCGGTAATCTTCATACTTTCGACTCTTTATTTTAAATAGAGGCCTCATTAATTAATTTTTCGATGTGGGATTTCAACTAAGATATTTTGAAACGTCAAAAATGTGTTATCCTAATACCCTATGTTTTGTTGAACCGATGGTATTTCAAATCATCATAGATTGATGAGTTTAAGGACCTCAATTTTATACTTGTTTGTGATTGATGACCTCAATCACTACCTATAAATATTTACGTTTTTCCTCCAATTATATGTCTTTAATTGCCACCAATGTTCTCCTAATCAAGATCATAATTTGGTGGTGACCCTTTCATTTCTCTTTTCCTCATATTAAGACTAAATTTTAGTAACCCAATTTCCGATGTGGGTTTTCCCACAAATATATTTTTTTTCTATTTTCAACCTTTTATTTTTGAAGAACAATTTCAAATTGCGAGGACGCAATTTATTGAAGGAGGGGAGAATGTAACACCCCAAGATTTCATAGTGTGTTATTTCGTCAAAATAATTCAATAACTTGCACTACACGCAACACCGAGTTCAATCACACCAGGACTTACAAAAAAATCCATTAAAAGAGGTCATGAATAGAATTAACTACATTTTTAACTTTATATAATCCTTATAATTTTAGAATCCATATTATGAATTTCTCAGTCATAATGCAAGAACAGATTTATTTTCAGTATTAAACTTTTATCATCTTTTAATAGTGAAACCTTTTTAAATACAATATTTTAAACTTTTTGACTAAATGGGGACATCAAAAAATTTAAAATGAAACATCCCAAGCTTACACGGTACTATTTCCTTTGAATAAAACAGTAGCATGTGTTGTACGCAACTTCGAGTTTTAACACACACCACAACCGATCAAACTAGCAGTTATGAATAGTAATACCTAATTTTAGAAATTATATATATTATATATTTCAAAATGGACGTCATTTTTGGATTCGGAATATCGAATTTTGCCTAAGGTGAAATTTTGGTACTTTTCGGATAACTTTAATATTTTGATGAATAGTGAAAATTACTAAATTTTAATTAAAAACAACTTTTTTAATAAAAATAATTAATAGTGATAAATTATGAATTTTAGTAGTTTTAAAGTATATTTAGAATATATTTTTACCATTTAATATAATTTTGGTCATTGAACATAATTTTACAATTAAACCAAACATAAACAAGTGTCAATCTTTTGATAGTTATTATCTCTTAAAAACACGCTTTTTGTTTTGACAGCGGGAATTAATTTTAAATTAATTTGTGCCACTTCTGTGTTTAGAATTTAGGAAAATGGATTCCATATTTGGAATCAGGATGTTCAAATTGTGTAAATAGGTAACTTTTATTTTTAGACATTTTGAATAATTACTGCGGTAAATATTTTATTTACCATGGTTAATGGTAAATCCGGTAAATAAGGGTTAAAAAAATAATATTATAATAATACTAAATTACCCTAAAACGTGTCTTAACCAAATTGGTTGATACATGGTCGACCATGGGCATCTTTAGGTCTATTTTGGGACCTCATGGATCCACTTGTAAGTGATAATGACACTTTATTTTAATTATGTCAAAATGAATACAAAAATGACACAAGCATATATCATTTAGAAAAACAATTGTTACATAGGGTTATATAAGTTGGATTTTAGATTATAAATATTCATTAGAAATCTAAAAATATTTCCTACATAATGATATTTTATTTATAATTTTTAGACATTAAATAATTTATTTTATTTATGACACAATGATGATGCAGTAATTACTATAACAGTGAAAAATTAAACTAATTGATATCATAAATACCCAAATAAATATAATATGAAACTTTTAATGAATTAAACTAATTTTATAGGATAATACAATATATTAGGAATGATTTAAATGACTTTTTTTGAAGTAATCAATCTGTTATGAGTTTCACAAAAATCAACTATTGAATAGTGACAAAATTGACATAAAAGAGTTCTTAAAACGAATATTATATTATTAATTGATATTAAATTCTTAAAAATCTAAGGTTCGGCCAAGAGACTTATATCATGATAGTTTCATCATTAATGGACTACTTGTGGGTCTCTTGGATTTATATAGTAAGTTTATTAACCATATTATATAAAAATACAAAGAGACATGGTAAAAGTGAAACTAATTAACTTAGAGTTAATACTTAATGATAAGGTTAATATAAGTACCCAAACCTGTCTAAATTCTATTGGATGAGTGGTTTTCGACCTATCCCCACCTTAGCCTTTGAATAGTCAACTTCGGAGCCATTTTAAACCGAATATGAATTTATTATAAATTAATATTTCTAGCTTTTCCATAGGTGCCCCTAACCCCTCCTATAAAAGGGCACTCCTCCTTCTCATTTCATCACACCTTCCAAGCCTTTTGGTTCGGCCAAACTCTGCCCAAATACTCTCCCAACATCCCTAAATACAACCTAGAGGCCTTAGTTTGATCAGAAAGCCAACCTAAGGAGCCATTTTGATCAAATCAAAAGGAAGAACCCGAAGAAGAGGTAATGATTTCACCACCCTTTTCCAAGTTCATTTCTTCTTCCACTTATTTTTCTTTGTTGTTACCATTCTAAAATAATAACTCCAGTATCATATATATATTGTGATGTTATTATAAATATGGTACAACCATATTCAGTATTCTATCCACCCTTTGAATAACATGTCACCATACGTGCGTATGTACGGCTTACCGTCTCCACGTCGTGGTGTAATTGTTATTCAATATAATATTATTTGGATGGGTATAATAATGATGTGTAACTCATGTAAATAATAAATATATCATGTTAATGATTCTGTATATATGATATACCATCCATTTATATATTATTTTAATATCAAAAGAATGATATTGTCGCTCGTGCGTACGTACGGACTACCGTCTCCACGAACGCGATGAGATTCATTCTCCATCGTATCCATTCAAGTATAATTATCATTTGATGATTTAAAAATGATGTTTAAGGACTTGATATCATTCTGGATATGAATAATATACAACCTATTCTTTACAAAAATGTCTTACGTAACAAAACATATAAAATAAAACAAGTAAGTTAACACCCGAAACAACGATAATACTAAGATATTATTATCAAATCAATATTAAAAGATCATATATGATATCATATTAATATATATGATTCTTGTATAATTTAATAACAATTATTTCACCATTATACAGGAGGTTAACCTACCCCAACCAAGGAAAAGTACAAGGTAAGGGTTATTTCCCAATCTCTTCATTATCCGAGGTTGTTTATATGTAATAATCTACTGGGATCTCTTTATCATACACATCCATGTTTTCTTAAAAATGTATTTCAAAACATTTTTATTATTTACAAGAATATGGGTTAAAGTCATTTATACCCTTGTTTGAATTTTTATTAGAGGAATCTTTCCGTCGTTTTCAAAACAAGGTCCTTTTAACCTTTTCTACAGAATTAAGGTAAGAATGTTTTTTTAACTTATACGGCGGGTGCGGTTATTTTCCGCCGTTATAAAATCTTCAAAGCTTTCCTTACAAGATTATAAGAATATTTCAAATAAAATGTTTTATTTTATATGGATCTTAAATTATTTCAAAATAAAAAGGAGATATTTCTTTAAAAATAATTTTGATTTCATCTATGTCAACATCCTTTGATGGATTTTAAGATTATTTGAAGTTGATTTATCATGATACAAAACTTCTATATTTTATTGAAGGTTTTGTGATATGTTTGACTGTGGATGTGATATTTTTATACCATTCATAGTTTATGGTGAAAGTATTGACATTTCGTATGCTAGTTTTAATACGAATGTTTATGTTATGTTTAAACCTTTTCATATGGGAATGCATTGGACTTAATATGTGACGGGTGGAGCCCGCTATAGCTCCTCGATGCATCGGTAGGTCTCATGAGACAAACTAGTGTCTTGGCACAAGGCCTTGACAAAATCTTATTTGTAGTCTTGGCACGAGGCCTTGACTATGTGGTTATGATAGTCTGGAATTATGCATTCCAACATTATGAAAGTGGTTATTGATTTTTGCATGTGATTATTCGATTTGTAGAATATCCATGTGAATAAGTAAATGGCATTATTTCATTTTATTTATGCCATACCATGTTGAAAGTTCATGTTTGAAAGGCTTTTGCTTTAGTTATACATTACCTTAAAATTTTATTCTTATTTATGAAAGTTTCCGCTATATTGTTATCCTTACTGGGCATTTGAGCTCACCCATTTTCTATGTTTTATCATTCCCAGGAAGTGAAGAAGTAAGGTATGAATGACCTACAGGGATATTATGTGGGGATATGAGTGTGGATTATGGAGACAATATGTTGTTGTAGTAGTTTTTCGTTTAATGATGTAATGTAAAACTTATGAATATATCTAGTGTTTCCAAGGATACTAAACCAATCGGTATTTCGAGATTTGATCTTTCTTGTGATCATGCCAATGTTGTGTAATAATGCACCGACTCTGGGTTACTAGGGTCGGGGCGTTACAGTTGGTATCAGAGGAAGTTTAGTACAAACCTTGGAAGCTAGATTTAGATAAACTCTGATTAGACCACGTAGACCTAAGATTAACTTTGAGGATTAGTATAGAAGAACTTCCTAGAATTTTGGTATTGTAGGGATTTTGTGAGTTCTCCGAGCAATACATCCCTATCTGGATACGAGCAGGTAGAGGCGGCTCTGGCACAGATGTACCTAGGGGTAAAACCCGAAAACACTGCTTTGAGCTAGACTCGAACGGGAACTGGTGCACGAAACGGGCCTTGCTGCACTCTTGGTTACGACACTCCCGGGGGATATGCTTATGATAATTCTCATTTTCTTTACAAACCATTATGAAGGTTTTATGAGTATATACATCCTAAAAGGAGACATTTTTATGATTATGGATTATATCCATAAATAGTTCAATTTATGTTAAGTGTTTTATAAGTATGGGATTATGTATTTTGATTCATAAACTGATCTAGTGTGTGCCATTGTTTAGAAATGGCACCCAGTAGAAGGAATGAGAACTCCAGAAATGCACATGATCCAAAGAGAAGGAAGGATCATATCTTTCATGGTCTTAAGCTAGAATTTATAAGAGAAATAGTCTCCCATGTATTATCATCATATGAAGAAATAATATCATGTGTTGATAAGATAAGTAAAGAGTTTACTGAGTCATATGGATTTGAAGGGAAGCAAGAGAAGAAAAGGATGGAAGAGAGAAAGATGGATAAAGGGAAGAGGGAAAAGAAGAATTTTCCCATATGTGGTAACTGTGGAAAGAAACACCTTGGAACTTGCCTGAAAGGAATGGGAGTTTTTTATAAGAGTGGAGGAAAAGGGCACAAAGTATATGACTGCAAGGGTAAGAAAATGGTTTCAAATGTACAATGCTTCATTTGCAAGGAGTTTGGACACTACGCGAACCTATGTCCCAGTCATCAGACTATGCTACAAATGATGTTATTGGATAATAATCAAGTTATGATACTACCACAGATGAAGAGGAATGATTAGAGTTCTTATGTTGATTATGTCAATTGAGTGTTGTATCAACAATGTACTTGTTATAATAATTATGGAGTATATAAGGATTATACTGCAGTACTATTTCATTAAGGACTTGAGATTATGTGGAACAAAGAAAAGTGACTCAATAGTAGGATAAATTTTTGGAAAATATATGGTTGAGAGAATGATAAATCATAATATAGTTCTGATACTGAGGTAGTGATTTTGGAATAATATGTGATTGTTTTGGATAAATTATATTGGATATTCTTGACTACCTTGGAACTAATTAATGATTTGTATATTCCATCATTTTTGGGGTTTAAAACATTTTTGGATTAATGAAGTATATCCAGCATTCTATATGGAATAAGGGAGCATGAATGTAATCAATAAGGAATATGGTAATACATGATGAAGGTATTCATATGCTATTACGGGGTAAATGATCTATATTATGTTTACCTTACTTATAAATGTTAGACTATGAGTTTGGACAGAAGTATTTTGGATAGTTCTAGTTTGGATTATTTTGGATTTCCATAAAAGGACAACCCAGAGGTCGGGCGGCAACCCGTCGCATCCGGTAAGGCTGTGAGACTTGAACCCGCAACCGAAGGGCGACAAGGGTGTATCACCTACCACTGGCCCATGAGATGTCCTGGATTAAATAATGTAGTTTTTATTAAAATATCATGTAGATGAATTATAAATTCTTTTATTTTGGAACCCTATACGAATAGTGTAAATAGAATTTTTTTACATTCTATTATCTTTTAGAGTGAAAGATGAGTTTGTGGTAGAAATTTATTAATGGATAAAACTCTAATTATAAAGTAAGTATATCTCCTTATGATCTTAGCCAATCTCATAAATAAATTCCTCAACATTAAGAAAAGCAACTTAGAACAAAAAATTTTTCCTAGATGGTACCGTAAATCATCACTAATTTATGGCTTTGGGATTGTTGGCCTTTTCATAGCCATGTTCTATACCACTCTCCATCAGATAATTGATGGTTAGATTTTTCTTCCATATCCATATTTTCCTACATGGAACCCTAGTATGTGTTATTTTCGGTAATCTTCATACTTTCGACTCTTTATTTTAAATAGAGGCCTCATTAATTAATTTTTCGATGTGGGATTTCAACTAAGATATTTTGAAACGTCAAAAATGTGTTATCCTAATACCCTATGTTTTGTTGAACCGATGGTATTTCAAATCATCATAGATTGATGAGTTTAAGGACCTCAATTTTATACTTGTTTCTGATTGATGACCTCAATCACTACCTATAAATATTTACGTTTTTCCTCCAATTATATGTCTCTAATTGCCACCAATGTTCTCCTAATCAAGATCATAATTTGGTGGTGACCCTTTCATTTCTCTTTTCCTCATATTAAGACTAAATTTTAGTAACCCAATTTCCGATGTGGGTTTTCCCACAAATATATTTTTTTCTATTTTCAACCTTTTATTTTTGAAGAACAATTTCAAATTGCGAGGACGCAATTTATTGAAGGAGGGGAGAATGTAACACCCCAAGATTTCATAGTGTGTTATTTCGTCAAAATAATTCAATAACTTGCACTACACGCAACACCGAGTTCAATCACACCATGACTTACAAAAAAATCCATTAAAAGAGGTCATTAATAGAATTAACTACATTTTTAACTTTATATAATCCTTATAATTTTAGAATCCATATTATGAATTTCTCAGTCATAATGCAAGAACAGATTCATTTTCAGTATTAAACTTTTATCAACTTTTAATAGTGAAACCTTTTTAAATACAATATTTTAAACTTTTTGACTAAATGGGGACATCAAAAAATTTAAAATGAAACATCCCAAGCTTACACGGTACTATTTCCTTTGAATAAAACAGTAGCGTGTGTTGTACGCAACTTCGAGTTTTAACACACACCACAACCGATCAAACTAGCCGTTATGAATAGTAATACCTAATTTTTGAAATTATATATATTATATATTTCAAAATGGACGTCATTTTTGGATTCGGAATATCGAATTTTGCCTAAGGTGAAATTTTGGTACTTTTCGGATAACTTTAATATTTTGATGAATAGTGAAAATTACTAAATTTTAATTAAAAACAACTTTTTTAATCAAAATAATTAATAGTGATAAATTATGAATTTTAATAGTTTTAAAGTATATTTAGAATATATTTTTACCATTTAATATAATTTTGGTCATTGAACATAATTTTACAATTAAACCAAACATAAACAAGTGTCAATCTTTTGATAGTTATTATCTCTTAAAAACACGCTTTTTGTTTTGACAGCGGGAATTAATTTTAAATTAATTTGTGCCACTTCTGTGTTTAGAATTTAGGAAAATGGATTCCATATTTGGAATCAGGATGTTCAAATTGTGTAAATAGGTAACTTTTATTTTTAGACATTTTGAATAATTACTGCGGTAAATATTTTATTTACCATGGTTAATGGTAAATCCGGTAAATAAGGGTTAAAAAAATAATATTATAATAATACTAAATTACCCTAAAACGTGTCTTAACCCTATTGGTTGATACATGGTCGACCATGGGCATCTTTAGGTCTATTTTGGGACCCCATGGATCCACTTGTAAGTGATAATGACACTTTATTTTAATTATGTCAAAATGAATACAAAAATGACACAAGCATATACCATTTTGAAAAACAATTGTTACATAGGGTTATATAAGTTGGATTTTAGATTATAAATATTCATTAGAAATCTAAAAAGATTTCCTACATAATTATATTTTATTTATAATTTTTAGACATTAAATAATTTATTTTATTTATGACACAATGATGATGCAGTAATTACTATAATAGTGAAAAATTAAAATAATTGATATCATAAATACCCAAATAAATATAATATTAAACGTTTAATGAATTAAACTAATTTTCTAGGATAATATGATATATTAGGATTGATTTAATTGACTTTTTTCGAAGTAATCAATCTGTTATGAGTTTCACAAAAATCAACTATTGAATAGTGTCAAAATTGACATAAACGAGTTCTTAAAACAAATATTATATTATTAATTGATATTAAATTCCTAAAAACCTAAGGTTCGGCCAAGAGACTTATATCATGATAGATTCATCATTAAAGGACCACTTTGGGTCGCTTGGATGTATATAGTATGTTTATTAACCATATTATATAAAAATACAAAGAGACATGGTAAAAGTGAAACTAAATAACATAGAGTTAATACTTAAAGATAAGGTTAATATAAGTACCCAAACCTGTCTAAATTTTATTGGTTGAGTGTTTGTCGACCTATCCCCACCTTATACTTTGAATAGTCAACTTTGGAGCCATTGGAAACCGAATATGAATTTATTATAAATTAATATTTCTAGCTTTTCCAAAGGTGCCCCTCACCCCTCTTATAAAAGGGCACTCCTCCTTCTCATTTCTTCACAACTTCCAAGCCTTTTGGTTCGGCCAAAATCTGCCCCAATACTCTCCAAACATCCCTCAATACAACCTAGAGGCCTTAGTTTGATCAGAAAGCCAACCAAAGGAGCCCTTTTGATCAAATCAAAAGGAAGAACCCGAAGAAGAGGTAATGATTTCACCACCCTTTTCCAAGTTCATTTCTTCTTCCACTTCTTCTTTCTTTGTTGTTACCATTCTAAAATAATAACTCCAGTATCATATATATACTGTGATGTTATTATAAATATGGTACAACCATATTCAGTATTCTATCCACCCTTTGAATAACATGTCACCATACGTGCGTACGTACGGCTTACCGTCTCCACGTCGTGGTGTAATTGTTATTCAATATAATATTATTTGGATGGGTATAATAATGATGTGTAACTCATGTAAATAATAAATATATCATGTTAATGATTCTGTATATATGATATACCATCCATTTATATATTATTTTAATATCAAAAGAATGATATTGTCGCTCGTGCGTACGTACGGACTACCGTCTCCACGAACGCGATGAGATTCATTCTCCATCGTATCCATTCAAGTATAATTATCATTTGATGATTTAAAAATGATGTTTAAGGACTTGATATCATTCTGGATATGAATAATATACAACCTATCCTTTACAAAAATGTCTTACGTAACAAAACATATAAAATAAAACAAGTAAGTTAACACCCGAAACAACGATAATACTAAGATATTATTATCAAATCAATATTAAAAGATCATATATGATATCATATTAATATATATGATTCTTGTATAATTTAATAACAATTATTTCACCATTATACAGGAGGTTAACCTACCCCAACCAAGGAAAAGTACAAGGCAAGGGTTATTTCACAATCTCTTCATTATCCGAGGTTGTTTATATGTAATAATCTACTGGGATCTCTTTATCATCCACATCCATGTTTTCCTAAAAATGTATTTCAAAACATTTTTATTATTTACAAGAATATGGGTTAAAGTCATTTATACCCTTGTTTGACTTTTTATAAGAGGAATCATTCCGTCGTTTTCAAAACAAGGTCCTTTTAACCTTTTCGACAGAATTAAGGTAAGAATCTTTTTTTTAACTTATACGGCGGGTGCGGTTATTTTCCGCCGTTATAAAATCTTCAAATCATTCCTTACAAGCTTATAATAATATTTCAAAGAAAATGTTTTATTTTATATGGATATTAAATGATTTCAAAATAAAAAGGAGATATTTCTTTAAAAATAATTTAGATTTCATATATGTCAACATCCTTTGATAGATTTTAAGATTATTTGAAGTTGATTTATCATGATACAAAACTTCTATATTTTATTGAAGGTTTTGTGATATGTTTGACTGTGGATGTGCTATTTTTATACCATTCATAGTTTATGGTGAAAGTATTGACATTTTGTATGCTAGTTTTAATACGAATGTTTATGTTATGTTTAAACCTTTTCATATGGGAATGCATTGGACTTAATATGTGACGGGTGGAGCCCGCTATAGCTCCTCGATGCATCGGTAGGTCTCATGAGACAAACTAGTGTCTTGGCACAAGGCCTTGACAAAATCTTATTTGTAGTCTTGGCACGAGGCCTTGACTATGTGGTTATGATAGTCTGGCATTATGCATTCCAACATTATGAAAGTGGTTATTTATTTTTGCATGTGATTAATAGATTAGTAGAATATCCACGTGAATAAGTAAATGGAATTATTTCATTTTATTTATGCCATACCATGTTGAAAGTTCATGTTTTAAAGGCTTTTGTTTTAGTTATACATTACCTTAAATGTTTATTCTTATTTATGAAAGTTTCCGTTATATTGTTATCCTTACTGGGCATTTGAGCTCACCTCTTTTCTATGTTTTATTTTTCCCAGGAAGTGAAGAAGTAAGTTATGAATGACCTTCAGGGATATTATGTGGGGATATGAGTGTGGATTATGGAGACAATATGTTGTTGTAGTAGTTTTTTGTTTAATGATGTAATGTAAAACTTATGAATATATCTAGTGTTTCCAAGGCTACTAAACCAATCGGTCTTTCGAGATTTGATCATTCTTGTGATCATGCCAATGTTATGTAATAATGCACCGACTCTGGGTAACTAGGGTCGGGGCGTTACAGAATCCTTTGGCTAACAAGTCCGTTATGTAGACTACTTATTCAAGGCTTCCTAGGGACCATGTTGCATAGTCAGGAAAAATAATTCATGGGTATCAACCATTTTGTGACCTGATGTCATGAAAATGGATATGGAGATCTAGAAGTATTTAAGGTTAAGAGTATGGCACATAAAAATGGATATTGTCCAATGAATTAATGAGATACACAGACCAATGCTAACCATAATCATGTTGTGGTTGGGTCCTGAATTGAGGTGTTGGACTTAACTATGTATCCCATAAGGATGGGAATCATGCAATATGTAGTTCTTGAAATACAGTTTAACGTCATGTGGGAAGAGAGTGTAGGAGATATTAGTTTAGGTTCATAGATCTCAGACCATAATGAGGAAATCACATTGTGTGTTTTATAAACATGATGGGAATGAAGACTAGTGTTTTTATACCACATTCATGTTTTCACAGGGGGACTTTCCAGCCAAATGGCTGAAAGTGGAATTTGGGGTTAGGCCCAAAGACATGGGGCTGGATTTGATGGATGCTCGAACGTTCATATGTATCCCATAAGGTTGGGAATCAAGCCATACTTTGTTCTTGAAATATCCTCTGTACAGATTTGGTTCATACCAGAGAAGGGTGAAAGGGGGATTTAGTGAAATGATGGTTTGACCCAAGATTAAATGTTCATTCATTTCCATGTATGCACGTAGTCTTTGGAATATAACATGATTGGATATCAATTTCAATAATGATTCCATCTCAGGTGAGGGTGTCAAATAATGTTTTAGTTTATTGTCATATAGGAAAAAATTGTGAATATTTTAAGGACATATGCATTGACCAGTGCTGCACTATTTAGAGTCATGTAGCTAGGATGTAAGACTATTAAGTTTAATGTCATGTAGTGAGGACAATGGGGGACTTTATATTTTAATGTAATATATCAAGTACGACAGTGAACCAATGTAACAATAATGGTTTTGGTGGGGGGGCTTCAGGGATCAATATCGTATGATATGGAGGTGAACCGATGTGAAGAAGTTGGTTTTGGGCTTTAACCTCAGGAGGTTTCTGACGTACCCAGCCATGAAGGCAAGGATCAAAGTCTACGTAGTTCAATTGAAAATGAATTAGTGATCTAGTTATACATGAGGACAACATCCTAAAAATGGTTTGGGGACTTGCACATGGTTAGCGTCCCAGAGACGGTGTTATGGTTGAATCTTACTCTAAGATCACGTGAGTCATTCTCGGTGTGATAAACAATAGGTGACAACAACCCTAATGATTCATAGTTTAACGTCATGTAGGACAAAACGGTTTTGTATAGTTTTGGGTCATGTAGCTAGTAAGTATTGTAGTTTAACATCTTGTAGGACATGTGTACAGTTTAACATCATGTATGATAAAAGGGACAAAATTTAACGTCATATTGGATTATAGAGGGACCATGAAGTTTAAAGTCTTATAGTGAGAACTATTTGGGTACCATGTAGTTTAATGTCTTGTACTGTGGACTTTTAGGGACGATGCAGTTTAAAATCTTAAAATGAGGACAAGTAGGAACCATGCAGTTTAAAGTCTTCCAGTGATGACTATTAAAGACCATGCAGTTTAAATTCATGCAGTGAGGACTATGGGAACATGCAGTTTACAGTCTCGCAGAGAGGACTATTAGGGCCATGCAGTTTAATGTTTTGAAGTGAGGACGATGGGGTACCATGTTGTTTAATTTTTTTGCAGTGAGGAATAATAGGGACCATGCAGTTTAAAGTCTTGAAGTGAGGACTATGAGGGACAATGCAGTTTAAAGTCTTTTAGTGAGGACTATTAGGTGTATTGTCATAAACTTTTGTCTCTTCATCTTATTCATCTATTTGATACAGGTAACCCAGGATCATCATTATTGAAACTATTAATGGCATATAGATCTATAAAGTGGATCATGTTAACATAAACAAAGATCAATTTTTCATCTGATGAAGATTCTACTAGATTATTCAATTCAGGCTCTGCTATTTGGTGGGATGATGCCCGTACTTTTGATGTAGATGGCATAAAATCTACCAGATTCAAAGACAACGTAGGCTTTGATACGAGCTCATCTTCTTATGACTGATCTTATTTCTTCAAATTATGCTGAATCTTTGAGGATTTTCTTTTTGATGAAGGGAGTTTTGATGTGGCATTCATAGCAGAAGACACAAATGGTTGATTCAATTGTGTTCATAAAATGGCATGAGTTTAGTTGATCGATTTCCTAACCATACAATTATCATATTTCCATGCATTTTTACTTTCGAATTCATGCGACTCACCTTGTTCCTCTGGAACAGTAGTAGTAACAAATGCTAGCTGGGCAGAAGAACATTTCAGTTTTACCTAGCTAGAGTCCACCATCTTTTGCATGAGGACTTTGAAGACAAAAAACTCCTAACACTACTAGGAAAACAGGTATTTGCGAAGGGTCATTTGTGACGGGATCCCGTCACAAATGGCCTTTTGCGATGGGGGCCCGTCGCAAATCGCCCGTTGCAGAAAACGTCGTCACAACAACAATTAGTTGCGACGGGCCCGTCGCTAAAGATATTATTTGTGACGGGTATGCTTCCCGTCGCAAATATTACTCCGTATATTTGTAAAAACTTTTAAAATAGTAATTGCGACGGGCCCCGTCGCAACAAGTACTTGCGACGGGACCTGTCGCAATTATGTTTTAAAAAAAAATAAAAACTATTATTAAAATATTTAAATGGATATAAAAATAATACTATTTGAGATGGGCATAGTATCCCGTCGCAAATACTGTAAAAAATAAAAACATAATTTATTAATAATTTATTTTAATTAATATAATAATAATCCAATTATAATTCAAAAATAAAAAATAATAAAATATTAATAAATGATTTTAATTAATATAATTATAGAATTATAATTCCCAAATAAAAATAACAAATTGTTAATAAATTATTTTAATTTATATAATAATAATAGGATTATAATTCAAAAATAATAAATAATAGAATATTAATAAATTATTTAATTAATTTAAAAATATTAGAATTATAATTCATAAATAAAAAAAATATTAGTAAGTTATTTTAATTAATATAAAAATTATATAATTACTTTACATTCAAATATTAAAATAATTCAAATATTACAAAAAATTATAATTAAATTATAATATAAAAAAAATTTAATATATATATAAATTTTAATATTATAAAATATAAATAATTTTATTATTCATTTTAATATTGTTATTTCAAAATATATTATTATTAATATTTTATAATGAGACAGAAACTACGAATAGAAAAAAATTCATATTTTGATTTAACAAACTTTATAACATAAAAACTAACTCTAATCTGATGGAGGGGGGGAGGGGGGATCTGCAGATGTTGGTGGAGGAAACTCTATCCCTAATGCATGAGTGAGTCGGCGCATGTACTCCATCTACTCCTGGTGCTGCTGCTGCCACCGACTCATCTGCTCCTCGTACAGCTGCTGCTGGCATCGACGCTCCTCCTCATGGTGCTGCTGCTGCTGACACATCTACTCCTGCTCCTGTCGGAAACTCTCTATCAGTGCAGTCTGAGATCTCAACTTATCCTCATACTGTGTAGTAGAAGAAGATTCACGAGCTCCCCTCGAGCTGGATGCCGACATCGCAGCACTGCCATAAAAATCTCCCGGAGTCAGTCGAGAGCTAATACCAACTACCCGGCCCTTCTCGAAGGCATACTGGGTGGCCGTCATCCATTCCGCCTCATCAAACTGACGGCCAGTGGTCTGATCTGATGACTCGGCCTGACTCTCATGTTGGGTCTATGACGTTGTGGCCTCATATGACTCATGTAGTTTCAATTTAAAATTAAAATTGTGAATATATTATATGCAGTTAATTTTTAAACTTGAAAACAAATAATACTGACCACGATGTGATGCTGACGATCACCTCTGAGCTCCCCAGTAGCAGGATCACTATACATCCTCTGATATACGTCGTACTCCGTAATATCGGGGAGCTCGACAACCTATAAGAATAAAAAATAAACTATTAATATTTATAGTTATATAAAATATTTATAAATAATGTACGTACCAGATGTTGTCTATGAGTACTGAAAGAACGACTCCCAGCTTGATGAGTCACCTCATGTCTCCCCTGATTCTGCCTCCTCACCGATGATCTCCTCTAAAAGGCGCCACTCAACCAGTGCGCACATAATCCATCCCATACATGGGATGAAATGTACTCTGGTCGGTGTGCTCTATATAACACGTCAAAATATGACACTCATGCTTTCTTCGTGGCAGCTTTTCTTAAATTGTGCAAAAACTGAAGAAAGCGATCACGCATGGCCACCTCCCATTCCTTGTGGATGGCATCACGCATGGTATCCTCAATCGGATACCATAAACCCAACAAATAAATCAAAATATCAAGTTAGAAATGAAATAATTTTCAAAATAAAAATTATTTATTTACGTACGTACCAACCAATGGCCGAACATATCCTGCTACACATCAATGGGAATCTTCTCCCTTGTGGTCCACGTCTGATAGAAATAGTTGTGCAAAAATAGCAAAGCCCTGTCTGACTGCTATATGCAGAAAACTGTAAAAATAATAAACATTTATTATGTGAATAGATTAATGAAATCTTAGTCATATCCACAAATTATCACACAGGTTATCACACCTCTGTGTGCGTGGATCAAACCCAAGATGTGGTCGTCGCTCGGGGACGGGTCAGGAATCATAAATCGTGCAAGACCGCGCCCCCTCCGTATACTCCCTAGAGCACCTACAGGCTGAGGGTCATCTGCCAGCAACTCATCCGCATCGAAAGGCAGGTCAGCATCCACCAACTCACGAAATCTCTCGTCATCCATCTGAAACCGAAAATGTTAATGTTGTTAGCAAATAATTTATAATTACTGTTATATATATATATATATATTATTTTATATAACTACCATGGAATTCTATCAGTTTTTAGCTTCATCATCATCTTCATATATGTCAATGTCATCTTCATATTCTTCCTCAACACCATCGATATCCATTCGAGTTCTAGTTGCTTCATCTCTTGCCATTTCAAATTCATATGTGACATCATTAACATCATCGTCATCACTGACTCTTAAATGTGGGGTGTCGTCATCGATACTCATGTCTCTTTGTAAAAAATGATTGATTTTGATGACTCTCTTGAAAAACTTAAATTCTTTGCACATCAGTGAAAGCACATTCACTTTGACTAAACTGATTGTCTAAAATTTTGATTTTTATTACACTCCACCAATCAGTCAAGTCTCTTGATGTAGCACAGTACTTTGCGTAATAAACTTGATATTCATGTTGAGTAAATAAGAATGGTTCATTTAATGCGAGAACACTTTGACATGTAATATCGATGATTCCATGAGTCAGATGAACACACACGACTCTCTATGTATCCAACCACCGACATTTGAACATGGTTATGTAATGTTGTCCAAGATAATAGAGTTCAATGATTTCATCAAGTACGCTATAGAAGTCAACTTCATTTTCTCGATGATGAGATCCTCTCAAGTGAACTCCACTATTCATTGTTTTTTTATTCCCTATATGCATGTGTGTGAAATCGAAATCCATTCACCACATATGCATTATAAGTTTTAACAAGGTTGGAAGGTGGGTTACTCAATATACACAGCCATTTGTCAATTTTATCAGCATGTCAGACACCTGAAATTTTTTCAAATAATTATAAATATAGTAAACTATACATTGAATGAGTTGCTAAAGGATAAAGAATTTATGTTACCTGTTTTTGAAACCACTGAGAGAAATTTTTTAGTCGGCGTTCTTCTAGAGGTACTGCTGTAATTTGTGGAATTTTTTTCTTGATATGATTATCATACAACCTATAAAAACCAATGTTATTTACTGTAACATGAATGATAGAATAAGTTATATAAATAATTACAGTACAACTGATGTCATATCTTAACAGTTGAGCAGAACATACATATGAGCTCTGTGATGTTCATCATCCGAAATCCAGCGTTCATAAACTCCACCAAAACCAAGCTCTAACTGGTTGAAAACAGATAATTGATTGTTGATTTCATCAATATTCCTCTTGTTCTATCCCATTCGGTTGTGTTTTGAAGGATACTTAGATTCAAAATAATGGGATCAGAAAAAGATATTTCTTCTTGCAAATAAGCTTCTGCAATAGATCCTTCAACAGATGCTTTGTTATATACTTTTCATTTCAATTTTTGCATGCATCTTTCAAATGGGTACATCCATCGAAACTGTACTGGACCTCCACATTTGGCTTCATATGGAAAATGTAACATCAAATGTTCCATTGAGTCGAAGAAAGACGGTGGAAATATTTTTTCCAGTTTACATATAATTACAACAACATCTTCTTCATGATTTCATAGAGCATCATAATCTGATGTAGCCGCACAAATATCACAAAAAAAATGAGACCTTTCTGTTATGGAATCCCAAATCACAGAATTCAACAGACTTCTTAATCCAACGGATAGAAGCCTTTCCTTTATAACATGACAATCATGACTTTTTAATCTAGTAATATGACCATTATTTACACATCTACGCAAATTGGATGCACAACCATCTGGAAGTCTCAAATCTGCAATCCACTGACAAAATAATAAACAGTTTTTTTTAGACAGGGTATAAGCTACTTTTGGTTTCAGTAACCTTTCTGTTCTGACATTCTCAAACAGTTCCAGTTCTAGATGCCTGCAAATTTGGGCATGATATAAACGTGCATTTACATTGTCTTTGATCTTTCCTGGCGTATCCAAAACATTATGAAACAAATTATCAAGACAGCTCTTCTCAATGTAAATAACATCTAACATGTGTCGGACCATCAAATCAGGCCAATATGGAAAATCCCAAAATATTCTATGTTTAATCCAATTGTGTTCTTTCCCAAAACCAGAAATTTTCTATTGGTTTATTGTGGGACCAAAAGTGGTGGGAGGTAATGAAAATAAAACTGATTTTAACTCCAAACCTGATATCATTTTTCGAGGACCATCCCTTTTAGCTGTTCCTTTTCTAAAATGAGATATGTTTCTGCAAAAAGGATGAACAACTGGAAGAAATCTGTGATGACACTCAAAATAACAAGGTTTCTTTCCATGAATGAGCATAAATGCTTTGTTCTCTCCCATTCAGTAAGGACATGATTTCTGACCGTGTGTACTTCAGCCAGATAACATCCCATAAGCCGGGAAGTCACTAATTGTCCACATCAATGCTGCTCTTAGTATGAAATTCTATTTCGTTGCAACATCATATGTACTGACACCAGTACTCCACAATAATCTCAATTCATCAATCAATGGTTTCAAATAAACATCAATATTTTTCTTCAGATGTCCTGGAATTAGTAAAGTCAAGAATATATATGGCTTCTTCATCAACATCCATTGAGGTAAATTGTACGGAGTTAAAAAAACAGGCCAACATGAATATTGACTACCATAAGATCCGAACAGACAGAAACCATCAGTGGAAAGGCCCAGTCGAACATTTATAGCTTCTAAAGCAAAGGATGGATGCACTCTATCAAAATGTTTCCATGAATCACCATCAGCTGGATGATTCATGCTTTTATCGGTTGAAATATTCTCTTTATGCCATGACATCATTGTCGTTGTATTCTTAGACATGAATAAATGCTGAAGTCTGTATGTAAGCATAAAATATATCAACTATTTTATAGGAATCAAACCAGACTTCCCATGTTGTCCTTCTTTATATCTCAGTTGCCCACATGTGGGACAACTATCCAACGACTCATTTTCCCCAGAATATAAAATGCAGTCATTTGAACATGCATGAATCTTCTGACAAGTAAGCCCCAAATTTTGAACCAGCCTCTTACTCTCATATTAATTAGCAGGAAAAACATTTCCTTCGGGTAACAGTGTTTTAAGCAAAGGAAATATCTGGTCAAAATAGGTGTTTGACATTCCGTTATCTGATCTGATAGCAATAAATTTTGCAACTGCTTCTAATTTTCTCATCTTGCAGCCAGGATATAATGCATCCTCAGCAGACCTCAACAAATCATAAAATTCAGAAGGTGCCAACTCAGGATTTGAAGCTATATCAGCCGGAGTTTTTGTATGTAGAATAAAAGAACCTACAACATCATGTACTAAATATTGAAACCGAGATGGATCCGGAATCAAGTTGGTATCACCGGCTCTGGAACAGTGTTCACCATGTTGATACCAAAAAACATAATATGGTTGAAAACCTAAACACAAGAGATGTCCCCCCACTTTGTCAAACGTGTCAAACTTTCTCAATGCACATTTTCTACAAGGGCATTTTATTTTTCCTTCTGAAATAAATTCGGGATTTGATGCCTCAAATGATAAAAAAGTCTCCACACCCTCTACATATACTGGATTTAAACCAGACCCATTTGAATTTCTACGTTGATTTATCCATATGCGGTCACCTAATAATGATTGTTGAAGACCTCGTTGTTCCATATTTTTCTATAAAATATAAAAGCATTACTGGTTTTGAATAATTTATTAGAAAAAACACTCAAGCAAGGATAATTATAGAGTTTACATCATACATGACGGACACAATTTTATATTGAGATAGACCTAAAAATTGACCCTTTAAGAATTGAATATGTTGAGAATAAAGCAAAACCTGTTACAAATATTGATAATTTTAATATTAAATAAATTTTTTATTATTTTCATAGTACTAATATTATTTTTTCATAAATATTAATTATATAATAATAACATTATTACATTATTAGTATATTTTATTATTAATATTAAAATAATATAATTTTCTATATTATATAAAATTATCATTTCATCTGTGTGTTTAACATTCTGTCTCCACATGTAATATTTTCCTTCACTTTCACTTCTCCATTAGTGAGTAGGTTGATAATTTTGAAAAAGAATGCAAATATTACATGTGGAGACAGAAAACACACAGATGAAAGGATAATTGTATATAATATAAAAAATTATATTATTTTAATATTAATAATAAAATATACTAATAATGTAATAATGTTATTATTCCTAATTATTGATAATTATTCCTAATTATTGGTAATTCTTACCAATTATTGATAATTATTACTAATTATTGGTAATCATTACGAATCATTACTAATTATTGGTAATTATTCCTAATTATTGGTAATTATTCCTAATTATTAGTAATTATTCCTAATTATTGGTAATTATTCCTAATTATTTGTAATTATTGGAAATTATTGGTAATTATTGGTAATTATTGGTAATTATTATTAATTATTGGTAATTATTACTAATTATTGGTAATTATTACTAATTATTGGTAATTATTACTAATTATTACTAGTTATTACTAATTATTAGTAATTATTACTAATTATTACGAAATAATAGTAATTATTATTAATTGTTACTAATTATTTGTAATTATTAATAATTGTTACTAATTAGTGGTAATTATTGGTAATTATTACTAATTATTTCCAATTATTAATAATTATTATGAATTATTGGTAATTATTCCTAATTATTGGTAATTATTACTATTTATTGATATTTATTACTAATTATTGGTAATCATTATGAATCATTACTAATTATTGGTAATTATTCCTAATTATTGGTAATTATTCCTAATTATTGGTAATCATTCCTAATTATTGGTAATCATTCCTAATTATTGGTAATTATTGGTAATTATTGGTAATTATTGTCAATTATTATTAATTATTGATAATTATTACTAATTCTTGGTAATTATTTGTAATTATTACTAATTATTGATAATTATTTGTAATTATTACTAATTATTGGTAATTATTAATAATTATTGCTAATTATTGGTAATTATTACTAATTATTGCTATTTATTGGTAATTATTACTAATTATTACTAATTATAGGTAATTATTTTTAATTATTGGAAATTATTTGTAATTATTACTAATTATTTGTAATTATTACTAATTATTGATAATTATTGGTAATTATTATTAATTTTTACTAATTATTGGTAATTATTGCAAATTATTGGTAATTATTATTAATTATTACTAATTATTGGTAATTCTTGGTAATTATTGGTAATTATTACTAATTATGGATAATTATTGGTAATTATTACTAATTATTGATAATTACTTGTAATTATTACTAATTATGGATAATTAATGGTAATTATTACTAATTATTGATAATTATTTGTAATTATTACTAATTATTGGTAATTATTACCAATTATTGGTAATTATTACCAATTATTGCTAATTACTGCTAATTATTGGTAATTATTATTAATTGTTACTATTTATTGATAATTATTTAGAATTATTACTAATTAATACTAATTATTACTAATTATTACGAATTATTGGTAGTTATTACTAATTATTACTAATTATTGGTAATTATTGGAAATTATTACTAATTATTGGTAATTATTGGAAATTATTACTAATTATTGGAAATTATTGGAAATTATTACTAATAATTGGTAATTATTACGAATTATTTGTAATTATTACTAATTATTACTAATTATTGGTAATTATTGGTAATTATTACTAATTATTGGTAATTATTGGTAATTATTACTAATTATTCTTAATTATTGGTATTTATTACTAATTATTAGCATTTATTCTTAATTATTGGAAATTATTACTAATTATTCCTATGTACAATTAACTATGAACAATGAATACTAATAATTTAAATTTATTAAGTAACAAAACAATGTAAACATAATTAAATTACAACTAAATAAGAATAATTGAAACTAATAAAAAATTTAAAATAAATATTAAATTAAAATGAACATAAATACCTTTAAAATTGATCTGAGGTTGATCTCTGATCGTTGATGAAAACTTCAATATCAACTCTGAAAAAAAAATTAAACATAAGAAACTCTGAAATCTAAAAATAGAGTTTTGAGAGAAGGAGAAGATTGAGTTTGAGAATGAATGAAATGAAACGGGTGGGGGTATTTATAGGTTAGATCATTTGCGACGGGTCTATTTGCGAGGGGTATCCTGTCGCAAATAGTATTATTTGCGACGATACCCGTCGCCAATACCTTAGCCCTCATTTATTACGGTCAACGGTTAAACAATTATTCGCGATTGGACCCGTCGCGAATAATAACCTGCCGACATACTATTTGCGACGGGGGTAGATTTCCGTCGCAAATTGCTTTTACAGCTGTCGGTTATTTGCGACGGGGGCAGATTCCCGTCGCAAATATCTTTTACCGCCGCCGGTTATTTGCGACGGGCGGTGACCGCCCGTCCCAAATTAGTTTCCCGCAATTTGGCACGCAAAGCGCGCCGGTCCTTTTGCGACGAGGAAAGCTAACTCGTCGTATATAACTACTTATTTGCGACGCGCAAATTCCCCCGTCGCAAATAAGTTTTTAACCGGACTATTTGGGATGGGATTTATCCCCGTCGAAAATAACCCGTTGCAAATACAAATTTTTCCTGTAGTGTAAATGGGATGCCCCAACATTTGATGAAATGGTTAATAGTTAATGAGGTATTCACCTCCTTCCTTGTTCAGGTTTTTGGGCCTTGGAAACTGAACCAGCTTGTTTTCTAGAGCCGAGATGAAGTAACTCGGAACTTCTTCATTCTGGAAAGAATACACTTTGTTCTTCAATTCTTCAAACTGTTTCCGCCTTTGATCTTTTTGATCATCTTGACGAGGTAGCTGTTGTTGTTGACATTCAAGAGGTGGATCCTTATGATATGATGAAGTTCTTGAAGTGGAAGTAGTTACAGGTGCTTGTTTAAGTGTAACTGGCATAGTCTCTACATTCCCTATTCTCCTTCCTGTAAATGATGTAATTACACAAGTTTTAGCCTTAGTATTCATGAGAGAGTCTTTGATCTGCTGATAAATTGAAGTAAGGTCTCAAAACCCTCATGTGTATTTCACAGGGATCAACAGTGTGCGTAATTCATCACGCAAATTTGCCACATAGATTGGAAACAATTTTCTTTGAGGGAGTTCTATGATTAAGGATTATGTTAATCCCTTCCAGCGAGCAATGAAATCTAAATCTCATTCATTTTCGTTTTCTTACAATTTGTAAGATCAATAATATTCGTCTTTGGTATCATTGAGAAGAAATGAAGAAGGAACCTTTGACAGAGATCATCCAACCCATTAATTGACTGGGATTGCAAGCCTGTATACCAAACAAAAGAAGGCCCTTGTAATGACTGTACAAAACACTTGAGCTTAACAGCTTATTTTTTCTATGAGTTCCCATCATAGGATCACTACATGAAAAAAATGTGTTATGTGTTGTTTTGGATCTCTTGAACTATTAAAAATTGGGAATGTGGTACTTGAAAAATTTTATGGGGGAGGAATTGCATTCACCCATTCTTGGTAAGCTCTATTTTTGGTTGAATTTGTGCATGCTTTCCTTCCATATCTTCCAAAGGAGATGTCAATGAATCAATGGTAGTCATTAATTTTTGAGAAACATCTAGTTGAGCTTGGACCTGAGCAGGTACAATAACTGGAGTTTGGACGGGTGTGGTGACCGGGACAGCCACTGATGGTAGTATTGCAGGTTGTTGTTGCTTATAACCCATAGGATTGGACCTTGAGGTCATACTAGTAAAAGGGGGGTATTATTGATCCATCCCATTAGCTGCAACAAATTCCCTTGATTGATTATCTCCAATACATTTAGGCGGAAGAAAACCTTGAAGTAGTTCTGCATTTAACCTCCTGAACTAATTCATTTCTTCTTCCTATTGTGCTAACCTTTAATCTAATGAGAGTTATTATCCTTCTTCATAGGAAGGGTGGAATGTAACCTGACTTTTACTCGTCTCCTGGGTATGTTTTTTTCTGGAGTACGGAAGGGCATTACCCAATGAAGTGTCTTGCACTTGGGTGACCCTATGTCTTCTGGTACACACACCTCCTTCGTTAGTTTCAGTGTGCACAACCTCTTGAACATGAACTTCTTCATCCGATCCCTCTGAGTGAGCCTCATGTTCTGGGGGATTAGGGACAATGAAATTGATGACATTTATCGATGCATAATACATTTCATCCCTTCTATCAGTGCTTCCATGATAATGTCTTCTTCCTTTTCCTTTATGATACACTGACTTTGGTTTAGTTGATCCCATAGAAACTTCTTGATGAATTGTAATTTAGAAGGAATATCCTGATAATTTTGATCTGCATTCCTCTTTTGGCTTCTTCCATAATCGAGAGAAGACTAACTTTCACTAAGGAAGAAACTGAGGATTTGAGAAAGTCCCCACTTCGGTGGACTAGGGATGTTCCAGCTATTCCTACTCAACTCCTCGAATCCTATATGTTGATCCCGAGGTTTGGATTAAAAGAGTCCTCAATCTGGATAGTTTAGGTGGATCTTGAGCTACTATATCTGAATATTTCTTAAAAGCTCTCCTGATTATGTGGAATTTAGAGTAGAAATTGGCCTGATGCATCAACCTACATCCACTCAAATCACCTGTCTTAGATGACCGTTTGATTATTTCTGACAGTTTTGTCACCTTATGATGTACATGTTCTAAAGGAGAATCCTATTATAAATTCTCATTTTATTTATGCAAGAGTAATTCGACAACTTGTTCATTATATGCATGATTTAGGGAAGAACTAGTTGTTGTCGGTTCTTGGGGAAGCCTTTAATTACACACAAAACTATGTATTTGTGGCCATCCATGGGCAATAACATTGCATGAGACCACTTTTGGTGGGATTTTTCTACAAGATAGTACAGTGAAATGTAGTTCTCCATGAACACCCCATCCCCGGATATGAATATTAGATGGCGAATTGGTAATTAATTGGCGTAACCTTTTCAAATTGCCATGGCATGAACGCTGAGTGGTTCTCTGCTGCTTTTTCAACCTTTGGATGTCGAGAAACTGAGAGAGATAAAAATTCAATTTGTCATTGCAACCCTTTTATTATCTTGAGTTTATTGTGATATTCATCATAAGATAATATTTTATCTTTTAATTGACAATGATTTTTCAATATGTTGAGACAGATATCGTGAATACAATCTTCTGTCAACGTTTCTGGAATGTCATACTGAGAGTTACCCAATGTCTAAAACATGACTGATATCTCACCTTTCGCCAGTTGTTTTCTCATATTCACCACTTCCTATTTGTCATATGATGAAGATTATTCTACCTGATTGGGAAAAATTTGGTGATCTATTGTTGCTTCCTCATATTAAACAAGATTGGTAGGGAATTAATTTGTTAAACTAGAAGATGAATGACCTAGGGGTGGTTCGGAGAATGACCTACATCCCGGGCTATCTTCTAATTGAGAAAGTATTTCACCTGCTAGCGGTAAAGCATCAAACATGAGTAGCTTCACATTACCAATTGCCTCAAGATAAGAGGGCTTTCTCAATACTGCATTTTCCATTGAATAATTTTCCCAGAAATGAGAATTACTACTATGGAGAGGACTTTCGTAGCTAAATTCATCCTCATCATAGGGAGTACCACCATGGTGGGTTACAACAAAAGATGAAACCTCTTGCTATATGGAATTATTTCCACGTAGAGGGTTATCGTGGATCGCATCGGAAGATGATACTTAGAGATTGAACGAATTTTCATGATGCAATCCTTAATAAGGAAGTGTCTGACGAAGACCATCAGAATTATCATTGTCACTTCCAGAATCTAAAAATGAGAGAGTAGAATCTTGAGTTGCAAAAGAAAATTGTCTGGGAACATCATGAACTCCAGCATCAAGCAAGGCCTTATTGCGGATTAGCTCTTGATTTCTAAACTATGCGGGAAGGGTCTTTTCTTAGATGCTTCCATACTCACATTGGAACCACTTTTTGGAGTATGTGGTTATTATTGGTAGGGGTATGTTCCTTCTCAGGATAAATGGTCAAGTTAGGCTGATTATCTCCATTCAAATCGGGTGTACGTGCTCAACTTGATTGTCCGTATGACATGGGGGAGTATGCCCCACGACCCTCCTGGACTGGAACAGAGATGAATATCTACTTCTGGGTGACATGATGATGAGTCACTCCACTAATAGGGATAGATTTTTATTTCTTTCCCTATAATGTTGCTGATGTTTTTATAATATTATAACAGGTATCTAGAATATGGGTAAGGATTTTCATCAGCTCTTTCAAAATTTTAAGAATATGTTTAGTGACTTCAGCTTCCAGAAAGGGATTATATGTCCATTCCATGTCTGTAGTAGGTGTATGTGCCTACTACTTTCCTACTTCTCCTGTCAATGAATTCTAACAGTACTTATGCATAGGGGAGGAGAGTTGGGTATGCTCCAAATTTGTCGTCGGAGCTTTCTGACTAACTTCTATGGGTGCTACCAAACAAGACTGTTGGCAGGCTTGATGGACATTGGCAGGTGTATGTGCCTACTGTGTGTTCTTCATCATGTATGGTTGACTAATTTCCTTCAATACTGGATGATGATACTACAGACAAAATTTGTGATTATAAACAGGTGTATGTTCATGCTTACTAGTTTCCACCATATTAGATTGGCAAGATTTTTTGGATGCATTTAGACGTGCCTGGTGACTGGAAGATGGATTATAAACAGGTGTATGTGCATGCCTGTATTACTCTGCCAGAATTGCCTAGCGGGATTGATGTGTTACTTTTAGACGAGTCTGTTGGGCAGTGATATTAGGACGAACTGATGTATATGCCCACTCATTGATTGCCATCATGTTAGGTTGATGGACTTCTTCGGAGGGGGGAGAGGTAATAACCTTCTACATTTTTTCCGAAAATCACTTCTGCTAGTTCGTCTTGTGTGCTCAAGTCTGAGAAACCTGAGCTGAACCCCTAGATGTGATACCTCATCATGTTGAGAGTGCACTACCGCACGAGTCTGGCGGCGATTGTTGGTGGGAGTCCTCAGGAAGGACTCTTACTTTCTTGAACCGAGACCTTGAGTGACTTATTCATTCACCTCCCTGTAATATGGTAGGGATTGGTTGTTACGTTCTAGGGATAATGACCTGAAACAGTTCAAAACAGTGGTTGGTACCACTTGGTTCTTGACCACTGTTCATCACTGTCCAGACAACCAGGGTGAGTTGTTAACTTGGTGGGCATGTCAAGCGGCATCCAGAGTCGGGATGGTACTGTGTTGACAGTATTCCCTCACCAATGCACTTGAGACCTAGCATTGCAGACACAGAGTAAGTGATGTCGTCCTCAGATCGGATGACGATCCAGTAGGAGTAGCGACTGATGCATTCACGTTTGTGGATTTTAAAGAAACCATTCCGTATTACAAAGAGATGTTTGGGAAAAGAGTGGATTTTTTATATAACAAACATAATCAATATATGTTTGGCTAGAATACATCTTTTGGATGAGCATATATTGTATTTATTTCTTTTTAGGCCCTCATATTGAGTTTAATAGGGCCTAACAAATTAGAAAAACATCATTTTAACTTGGTTACTGATTCACATCGGGTTCACGATTTATTTTCTTGTTGAAATGAGGAGGACCTTTTTTTATTAAGGTTCAAACATTCCAATCGTTTTTAACAGGTTTATTCGTAGAAACTGAAAACATCCAATGATTCTATATCCATTTGAACCTACTTTCCAATGGTAGGTTCTCATTAGTTGTGAACCAATGAGGCTTAAGAAGATGAATTCGTCGAGAGGATGGGTGGTCAGGTTCATCACACATTTTTTAGGGGAATTATTACCTATTACGGGACTCTCTTATATATTTAATTTATGTTTACGAATCCATATTAATTCACCATTTATGAAAGAGATTTATCCTTTAGATTTGGAAATCAATGATTGATATGTATGAGATTTAGAGAATCTTTTATATGTTTTTGAGGTTTTTAATCGAATGGGAATCATTCATAGGGACTGAAGATTCTTAGTCAATGGTATCCTTCAATACATTATATAGAAATTTATTGGTCATTATGGCGACCATACTGGTTTTAAATCCACTCAGTGGGGCACATGAATTTTATTTTCATTTTGAAGGACAATGATTATTTCAGTGTTGGGATCATACCTGCAGATAGGCTACCTACGTATCCTTGTTAAAGATGAATCATAACCCACCTAGTTCAAGAATTAAGATATAGTTTAAAGTCATATTGGACATAAGAGAATTAATGGTTGATGGGATTAAACCTTAGATAATCTTCCAACGTACTGTAATTTTTAGGTAGATATCAAAGACCACATAGTTTGATTAAGAAGTGTGGGGCTTACATATGATTAACGATCCAAAGAGATGTATCGTGGATACTTTTATACTCTATGCTCAAGTGAGTCATGATCGGTGTGAGAAACAAGTGGTATCAGTAATCCTGACGATTTATGCCACAAAAGATGCGGTCACAAGGAATGATATGGGGCTTATGTATTTGTGACTTCCCAATTAGGTGAAGATTATGATTTACTTCTGGAAAGATGCATAGTTACATGTTCCATAATGATATTCGTGATTTATGGAGACTTGGATACTATAACTTGGGGATTACTCTTGAAGAGGATGCCCAAATTAGGGGGGACTTGGGGCTTACTCTTAATGAGGATTCCCATTAACAGGGTCCATAATGGTATTTTTGCTTTATAGAGATTTGGATACTTTAACTCAGAGCTTACTCCTGAGGGGGATTCCCATGTTAGGGGGGACTTATAACTTGGGGCTTACTCTATAGGAGGATTCCTAAAGTTAGGGAACATGGGGCTTAATCATAATTAGGATGCCTAAATTAAGGAACTTGGGTATTACTCCTAAGGAGGATTCCTAGATTAGGGAACTTGGGGCTTACTCTTAATGAGGATGCCCATATTTGGGAACATGGGGCTTACTCCTAAGGAGCATGCCCAAATTAGGGAACTTGGGGCTTACTATTAAGAAGGATGCCCAGATTGGGGAACATGGGGCTTACTCTTATGGATGATTTCCAGATTTGAGATCTTGGGGCATACTCTTATAGAGGATTCCCAAATTAGGGAACATGGGGCTTACTCCTAATGAGGATACCCAAATTAAAGGGGATTTGTGACACTACCATAAAACAGGGCAAGGCCAGCACCACCCATTATCAACGTTAATGAAAAAGATTTGATAAAGGGGGTACCTTTGTTAGAGCTAAAAAAAGAGTTGGTAAAGGTACCCCTTTTTCCGTGCTTTTTTTAGCGCTGATAAAGGTACCCCCTTTAACAACACAATTTTTAGCACTGGTAAAGGTACCCCCTTTATCTGTGCTTTTTTGTTAGTGTTGATAAATGGAGGTCTTTATCAGCCCTTTTTTTAAAAGCAGAGATAATGTTTCTATTCCAAAAAATAATCATACAAAATATTAATATTTATATATATATAGATATAGTTATATTGATATTAATATAGTATATATTTTTTAAATATAATAGTAAATTTATTTTAGATAAGTATAAATATACAGTTAAACCTAATATATAAGATATTTACTGAAAATGGCTTATAAAAAAATGAAAAAAATATTTTTAATTAATAAATTTCTAATTATTATGGAGTAATAGTCATTTAATAACAATTCGAAGACGAAAAAAATAAAAAATTATAAAAAGATCTAAAATATGTTGAAAATGCAACTCAAACTTCAAACGGCCATTACTTTTGATATGGGAGTCCGTTTGAGATATACCACATATCAAATCCAAGCATGCGATGATCATTACGTCTCTATGACTGGGGAATACCCTGGTCAAGGTTTTTTTAGGCCAAAAAGGCACAGAAGGCATCCAAAACTGATTTTTTAGTCGGGGTATCCCGATTGTTTAAAATTATGTTGATTTTCATCCTCGTTTAATGGGATATTATTGGATTTTTTTGTGGGGACTGAATTTTTTCCAACGTATTACATTCATATTGATATTATGTATTTTAAATTTTATAGTTTTTTTTTAAATTTCACACCTATTTATAATCAAATATATTACAATATATAAATATTTTTTATATATTCCAACATAAAAACTTAATTATAAATATAAATAACAAAATATATTTACATATAAAATATATTATCTTTATCTAAAAAATAACTACTATCCATTTAATTTAAATTAAAAATATATGAATTCTTATATACATATATATTAATCTAACTATATATATATTAATATATATATATATATATATATTAATATAACTACATATATATATTAATATAACTATTAATATATATATAAATATCACTATAATTATATATATTAATATCACTATAAATATATATTTATATAACTATATATATATATATTAATATAAATATATATTACTATACGAATAAATATAACTATATATATATAAATAGAGTTATATATTAATATAACTATATATATATTAAAATAAATAATATTACTATATGAATAAATGTAACTCTATATATATATATATCAAGATATGGAAAACTAACCAAATAGAGGGGTGGTAAGCGCATAGGCGCCCAAGGGGGAGGTCTCGAGTTCAAAATGTGGTAGAGGTAGGGGCGCGCGTGCATGGTGGAATATAGGAGCTAGCGCTGATAAATAGTGGAGGGGTGTGTGGGGGTGCTAGAGGTGCAGGAAAGCGCTTTAAGAGGGGGGGGGCTCAAGCGCTAAAAAATCCCCCCCGATTGGCAGAATTTTTTTATTTTATTTTTATTTTTTAACATTTATCCACGCTAAAAAAATCACGGATAAAAGGGGTCTTTTATCAGCGCTAAAAAGAAAGAGCTGATGATGGAATCACATATGAAGGATTGTTTTATTAGTGCTAAAAGAAAGCGCTGATGAAGGACCCTTTTATCATTGCTTTGTTTTAGCGCTCATAAAAGACCCCATTTATCAACGATTTTTTTAGTGATGATAAATGGTGTCTTTATCAGCTCTTTTTTGAGCGCTGATAAAGGGGACCCCCTATCTTTTCCAGATTTAACAGCACTTTTCTAGCACTGATAAATAGGGGTTTTTAGTGTTGATAAAAGGGGTATTTGAAGTAGGGTGATTGTGGTTTACTCCCATGGGAGATTCCTAAATTAGGGATCTTCTCATTTTAAAGGATGAGGATGATATAATGAAATATCTACCCATAACGACATAAAGTTATGTAAATAACGACGTTTTGAGAGATGTTCCATATAATTCCTTTCAAATAAAGAAGCGAACAAAGAAACAATTCCATAAATGGATTTGAAGAGGGTTTTGAAGGATAAATCTTGAAGAGGAGAGGTGAATTTGAGGAAAGGAAGTGAGTTGGAAGGAGGAGTGCAAGTATTGGTCTGGCGCACTAGTCTAAGTCGCGCAAGTATACATGCGCGACATGAGTTCACATAGGCGATGAATAATCCATGAAGTGATACGTGGACAACTTTAAATTGAAGCCCTTAGTATCATCCTTAGAGGCTTTCAGATGTGTTGAGCGCAAGTTTCCTTGAGATGGAAAGGCGGCGTACAAGTGCATTTACATCCCTTAAGGGATGGACACTTATGTGTGCTAGTATTGATGAGTTCTAATACTTAGGCAATATTCTTCCTCTCCAGAGCTTCCATTCTATGTAGTGAATTACCTTAGATGTGTTCTCAAGACATCAAACAGAGACTTGGGCGAGCAGAGTTTGAATCTGAGTTTTGGATTTTTCGTCCTCTAAATGGGGGGCCCACATGGGGTATTTATAGGCCACCTGAGGATTGGGAAAAATTTATCTTTGGGAGTGCAAGTGACTTGCCTGACTCATATCTGGAACACATATGACATGAGTGCCCAAGGCTGGCAAGCAGGTATACATGCGAGCCTTAATGCCTTTGAATTTTTTTGATGAATCTTCTCTCTTTGTTGCTCGAGGTATTCCCCTCAGCCAATCATTGGACTCTGTGACAAAACAGAGCATCAACAATTTTTTTATTGAATAATTAGAGAAAATAATCAATTTAGGAGGAATAAATAAAATATAAAATTGATGAATATCATTTCATTATATATATATATATTTAAGAGTTATTCCAGAATATAATTTATTTTAATTGGTGATTTAAACAAAACATTCGAAGAAAACATTTTGTGTAAATGAAATATTTTAAATTAATAAGGCATATATAAAGAATATAAAAAAAACTTGAGTGAATGAGAGTGAAATTTTATTTATAAATTGGAATATATAAATACATGTGAAGGTGTCCACAAACCCCAGGTTTTGAAAATATTTTATACTCCTCTAACCTATTAAAATATTAAATTACATATTTTTTAAAAATAATTTATGACTATATGAATGTTTATTTTATACAATATAATTCATTAATAGTTATTTTTTATTTATTTCCATCAATTTTGTCCCACTTAAGGTGAATGCCAGTAATCGGTTTGTAGTTCCAAGATCAAATCTATTTATCATTAACAGTGGGTGGAATTCCTAAAACCACACCAATATAAAAATATGATCAATGTTATTAATTCATCATAATTAAAGTATCATTTATGTTTCAAGACTAAATTAATGGTCCTAGGAGGATGTAAGTTCAATAATTTATTATAATACACAGTTTATTGTGTTAAAATTATTATGATTGTTTTATTTTAATATAATTAAAATAATTTTGATTTCATCCATCCCAAAAATTAATCATTTTATATATTTTGAGTTAATTATTTAAATAAATTTAGAAAATTAGTCATGAATTTCAATAATAGTCGATTCGTATCATAATCCAAAATTAAAATTTATAAAAACATTGTCGGATTAATAGTTATAAAAAACTAAGAAATATATTTTTATTAATTTTATAATAAATATATAGATTTAAAATACCATCTTATAATTAATTTCATGTTGAAAAAGTATTATTAAATATTTATAATTTTTAAAAATAATAAATTGAAATATTTAAATTTAAAGGACTCAAATCTTTATAATTACATTTTTTTAAGATAACTCCTTATGAACACACCTTGATGATTACAGTGATGGTGTTTTTAAAATACCATAACATCCCAAACATTCAAAAAATATTTTAGAGAATAAATTTTGACGTTATTGGGTTTGGTAAAATTATTATTGTTTGAGGAGAAGTGGGGTGGCTAGTGTTGGAATTTATATTGAAATGATAGGGGATTTTTTTAATACAAAAATTTAATAAAATATTATTTATCCCAATAATACTCAAATATATGATTAAAAATAATGTTTCAACAAATTAATAGAAAATATGGTATTTTAAAATTCACTTAACTTCTAGAAACACTAATATTAATTCATTTATCACTATTAAAATATAATATATTTATATATATTTTTCCTACTCATCTAAGTATTTGAGTAGTTATAAAAAAATACATAAATATCACCATATCAAAATTTCGTCATGATAATTATAAACATGAATCATTTTTAGCCAATAAGTTTTTATATTATTCTATAATATCTTGTTAACATAAAAAATTAGTGTTTTGTACAATGTTGATAATATGTTCTACAAAAATTTATAGTTATAATTAAATTATCATATATTAATTGAGTAATTATTTAATGATATTTTAATTCATAAATATAATTCTGTTTTTTGTATAACTTTTTTAGAGGGTTACAAGATAATTTACCATAATACTCAATTTACTATTCTAATGGTCATGTTATTATTATATTACGTAGGTTAAAATTCTAATGGTAATATTTAAAATGTTCATATAATCATACCCATCCAATTGATACCTTATATTTCCATCATTATATATTCATAAAAAATTCTCCCAATGAATAAAGTATTTCATTTACAATTTTTTAATAATATTTTATGTATTTTATTTCATTTTCAATGAATAATTCACAATACAGATATTTATAATGCACCATGACCATCAAGATATCAATATTAACTTTTTTTAATTATCCATTAATTATTTGTTAAATTTTAAATTGTGTATATAAACATCATATTTAACTTTCTATATCAAACGTTTATTTTTGTTCAAGAAACTTTACATTATTGATTTTGTCGATCAGAAATAATAAAATATAGGGAATTTAATTATAATTAAACCATTATTATTGTAGAATATGTGACTTATATTATACTTGAGGTGGTAATTTTTTTTACCTTTGATTATCATTGACCTTGACCGTATCATTCTTTTTAATGATAGTATAATACATTCTAGTTTGCCATCAGTTTCAGGATAATATAATGTTTTCAAATGTTACAGTAGTCATATCCTTTTTGAATAACATACAATTTTTTATCTAGATGTATGGTGAACATATTAAATTGATATTGCTTCTTTATGAATCCTTAAAAAATCATTAATATATTTCAGTACAACAATTAAGGGGTATATCATTCCATATTTTTGTGGAATTAGAATAAACTATAAGGAAATCCATGATAACCATATTATATCATTATTCTTGGATATCATTATAAGATCAATAAATATTCCATTATAATATTCTCATAATTAATATTTTATATAGGGATATATTTCATGACATCATATGGAAATTTTCACTACATCTTTAATTGGTTCAATACCAAGAAACAAAAAACAAAGACATGAACTACACACTTAAAGCTAACCTACATTTTTTTTGGTAAATACATGTACCTCAAGGTAATACCAAGGAGTATATGATATATTTACCTTTGAGAGTCATATATATCATTCTTAAATAACTTAGTTACAAAATGAAACCAAAAAAAACATTTCCAATCTTCATTAATAAATCATTATTGTTTATGACATTGAATCATACATATTTTATAGCTTTAATCATCTCTTATGTACTCCTACCATATTATTGAGGATTCAGTAACCTATTAAATAATTATGTTTGAGAGATTACATGTAATATGAAAAATGATTCCATTTTAATAAAAATTTAGATGTGAAAATTACTAAATCCAAATATATTATATCATTTTCCATTCTCTTCATAGTAATATATCCATGATAATTTGTAATCGGTATATCTGAAACCGTATTTCATTACCATGTCATATATTTATTACAATATCATAGTCATTTAGTAGTTTTAGACAACTTGGTTGTCTCATTTTTTCAATTTCTGTTATTATATAAATCTAATTATTGTTTTATGTTTATATTTTTTAACCTTTATCATATATGTATATCCCCCAAAGATTCACATAAAATATTTATGTCATTAACTCTAGATAATTATATTGATAATATTGTTCAGGTGTATATAATTATAGTGATACATAGGAAAAAATTATATTAATCAATTTTATTATATCACCCAATATATTTTTTGACGAATTCTTATATATAATAAATCATTATCACCCAATAGATAATTATAAAATATGTGAAGTGATTAATATTTTATTTAATTTTTAATAATATTTTTCATATTATTTTGATCATTTGAAATTAACACCTTTAGGAATTAACATGGATAATAGAGTAGATAAAAATAAATAATTTTATAAAGATCACCAAATGTATCTTGTTATGATAATGAATATATGTATTTTAAATATAATTATTTGTTTGTTTTATTCATAAAACACATTATTCATTGAGGGGATGAAAAAAATTTCATCTATAGAGAAAAAAATCCTAGGAAAATAATAGATGGATTAATTAAAAATTCAAACATTTAAATTTCTCTTAGAAGATGATTTCTATGGTGGTATAATGAACAATCTATAAAATGGGCTTTCTAAAACATGTTAAAACCCAAAAATTTCTATCTTGTTCTTAATGAAACATACATTATATTAGGATATACTAAGTAAATTTTATTTTATAATTTTTGAGATAATCCATAAATAAACATTTCATTGTATCCATAAACACATATGGTGAAGATATTAATCCGAATGGAATAATTTTATACTACTAATACTCATAGAATGTTTGAATATTCAACTTTGGTATATAACTTTTTTTATATTTTACTTATAGATAAAATTTTTACATCAATCAATATGTAGTATTTATCCCCTTGATATGGATCAAATTATTACATAATGTTTTTTAATGGATAGTAGTTCAAAAACATAATGGAATTAATTTAACTATAAAATTTCAATGTCCATATTGATATGTCATTAGTTTTTACAAATATGATAGGTACTTCCTATATAAAATAAATAGGTTGTATGAGTCCCTTATCAAAAAACTCTTATATTATATTATTTATTACCACTAATTCCAATGGGTACATTATATATGGTGGTTTAGATATGAGTATTTCAATGGCGTTGAGGTCGATAGTGACCAAACATCATGAGTAGGTTGATATTTAGGTAAATCCTCAATTCATTTATTTTTTTAAATAATATTTTACATATATATATATAAATATATAAATATATATATTAACAATCAAAATAATGAAGAATAAAATTGTATAATTTAGTGACTATAATTTATAGATAATTTATTTCCTTTTTAGAAAGCATAAAAACTATTAAACACTTAATAAATATGTACTAATAAATAAAATTAAAAAATATATCCCCATTAGTAATAATAGAAAATGAATAAAATTATTTAACATTTCGGATGATCATTAAACATATGGATATAAAATAATTTGGATAAATGAGGTCATTAATAGTTATTATGAGAACTGGTATTGTTGGTTAATGAATATATTTATTTATTTTTCTATTTCTTTATTTATATAATGATGATTGATGTGGTACTCAAATAAAACTTTGAAGGTAACTATCATAATATAATAATTGTAAAACTATATTGGAAGACATATATTTATATATGTAATCAAATATAAGATATATATTTTATGTTATAGACGTATAAATTTTTAAATGTTAAATATATAATATGTTTACAAAAAAAATAGAAATACAATCACATGTAGAAAACATTTCTTTTCGATATAACTTTTTCTATATATTATATGTAATTATATTAATGTAATATTTATTATATTTTTAATATTAATTTGATAGAATGGATTCAATATTTTCAATCATCATATCAATAATAGATATTACTAACTTTTTTTTAAAAAAAGGGTTGAATAATTGATAAATAGGTAAAAATAATGTTTTCATGTTACAATATGTTTTATTATATCATTATTCAATATAAATGACTCAACAATTTATAAAATATTTTTCTTATTTTAAAATTTATATAAAGTACATCGTAATATAATTTATATTATTATTATTTATTTTATGATATATTAATAAATTTAGGGAGTAAAATTAAATTTAATTCATATAAAAAACTATATCTGACTTTTTAGGTTGAAATAAATGATTCATATAAATGATTCTATGTATTTTTTAAAATGTAATGAAAATATATATATTTCGACGAAACACTTCTGTTAATGACAGAATAATAATAATAATTTTAATCTTGAGTAAAAATAATGTTTTATATAATATTTCTCTATAGTATACCCTACTTTTTAAATTTTAATAAACCACTTATCCTTTCATTTATACCAACATAAAAAACAATTTATTTTTAAAAATCATGATTATAATATATTTATAGAAAATCCTATCCATCTTATTATGAATCCAGGTTAAACAATACCATCCTTTTGAGGATTATGGTTCACCCTAAAGGTAGAATTTCAAATAGTAGAGTAAGGGTGTCAAACACATAACATTTTTTACTACACTCCTCTGAGCCCTTCCATGAATTTTTTTAATAATATTACATTTTACAGAAGTATAATATTTACGGTCAAATTTATATGTTAAAACAATATATTGTGTTTGTTTTAATTTTTTTAATCTTCATTAAAAACATTGTCTACATATGGTGGGTTTATACATCCCATATGAATAGTGATGTGGTACTTTAACATATGGATTTAATAGATTTTTAAACAGTTTTCATGTGTTTATGTAAAATTATTAACATTCTACTGTAATCTATATGATTCATTATAGATAATATTGTATAATATAAAAGATATGAAATATAAAGTGTAATGGTTTGTTTAATGGATAAAACCTATCCTAGAAAACAAAATTCAATTTGAAACTATTCTAGTGTTTATCATAAATTATTTACACTATAAAGTAAAATATGGAAATTAATATTTACCATGATACTTATAGTGCTTATGGAACCAATGGACATCATCCATCAAACAATTTATTCACATCAAAGTAGATTTGGAATTTTGGAATGTACAACATTAAATAATCAACATAAAAATAATTAATATAGAAAAAATAATTCATGATAATAATTTTAGATTAATAGATAAATAAAAATTTGGATGGTTTTGAAATATGTAAATAACATTTTAATTTTATTATTTAGGACGTTACATGAGTTTTCAAAGCGAGTTTGGATTCAGGGTAAGTGGACTTAGAACATATTTTGTTTCATTTCATTATATTATATTTTACTCCCTATCACTCTCTCCTATTATCTTTATCTCTATCTTAGTTTTTATATTAACATTTTATTAATATCACTTTTTTTGTTGGGGATATTAATGTATTTATGGTTTCCTTTCATATTATTTCATTTCTTCAATCCATACATTGGATACAAGAGAAGGTTTTTCATTTTCTATATTCCTCTACTTCTTTCCTCTAATATTTGTTTTCTTTATCCTTATTCATTCATTAATTTAATATAATACTTTTAAATGATAACCACTGAACCATAATATTAAATATTAACTTCTTATTCTATTAATCTGTATGATTTTTTATTAGTCTATGAATTGTGGAATTATTATAAAATATATTTATTTATAATAATCAAGTTTATAAATGATGTAATATTCTCCAACAAATAGCTATAATATGAAATGCTTATTATGATGTGAATGGTGATCTCAAAATTATATATCTCTTAAATATATTAGGTAATTTATACATCTCATATGACACTATATATGGTGACCATGAATTAATAGTAATACAATATATTATATTTTATTTCTTATAATCATAATCATGTGTTTATGTTGACTTGTATTATTTTTTTCATACATTCATATGATTCTCATGTTATAAATTCTTCTATAATATGTTTTTTCTTATGAAATATTTATATGAAATGCCTTTTCATACATACCATTTTTATGATGTGTTATTATTATTGAGTCTTATAATATATCACACATGTCATTACCATATCCATAATAACAAATTTTATAAACCCATATTCCTTATATAATTTGGAACTAAAAATAATAAATAATAGTCCTCAAGACTGCTATAGTAAATATATTTCCCAAATAAAATAGTTAAAACTAAAAATAACTAGTAACTCATATGAATCATTAATCTATAAATCTTAAATAGATGTAATGAATTTTATTGTGATCTTATTAATGTCTTTCATGCAGTTGGAAAAGAAGATATACCCGGTGTGTTAGATCATATAATCCCTGACTGTAAACTATTAAATAAAAGAAAAAAATACCATGTATAATTATAAAATAAATGTTATTTACTGAATTTATAACAATTTCAAACATTCATCATGGATGAAAATTAAAAATCATTCTTCCACCCCTAATGATTCCTCATTTTATGTCAACTTATTCATGGTATAATTTGTATTTTGTAATAAATAATTTTATAATTTTCCAATGTAGTCAAAGAAATATTCCCACATTTTAAAATAAATATAGATTTAAAGATACCTTATCCAGAATTATTCAGTTAATGTTGTTATCCTCTTATTTAGATAATATAAAATAATATACTAGAAAAATGTATCTGGTGGATTTTAGAGAGGGATATAATCTCTCTTGAACCAAATTTTTTTCCCATATACCTGGGTTTCACCTTCTATATTACTAAAATTATATTTCCCTTTATATTTCATGTTCTCATAAAAATTATCCAAAATTATATTCTTATTTTTATTTGATGACTACAGTCCTAAAAAATTTTAATTTTCAAATGCATTTTCGAAATTCATGTTGGGGTTTGAATCTTATTTTTTGTAGTTAATAAATTATTCTATTTTGTAATTTTATCCATTGAAGTGGATGAATATTCAATAACAATATTCTATAAAAGGGAAATTAATTTCTTGATTGGTATATTAGTTTTTTATTCTTCTATTACAGATAAGACGTTCTAAACTAATAATCCCAACCTCAAATGATATTATAATGGAGTAACAAATTTTACATGTAGGTTTAATGGAAAAAATATTATACATTTCTTCATTACATTCTATTTATCCAAAATTTCATAGAACAAAAAATTGATTTCAATTACCAAATCATTCATTGTAGTATCAACCTATAAAAAGAAAAAAAAATTCCAAAATATACTAGGGGTACATTATTTTTTATATGAAAGTCCTTCCAACAAACAAAAATTATTGTATTAATCATATGAGATGTGGTTTATCCCCGGACATATATCATTATTTTTTTATAATAATTAGTGTATAAAAATAATGCTCTTACCACTAAATATCTCTTCCATTAATTAAATTTAACTCATATCCCAAGTAACGCAGACCTCAATGCGTGATCTAAAAGAAGCTTCATCAAATATCTATGAAGAAAAAAGACATGTTGTTAATTTATTTTATTTCACTGATGGAGATTAATGTATCAGTTTTGTTGATTATATATATTGGGATAATACGAAATAAAATTATTTTTACACTATTGATCATTATATCCCAATATTGTAAGACTATTTCCTTATCAATATAAACATACTTGGATAGTTACCTAAAAAATGATCATTATGGAAATTACAATGACAAACCTCAAACATATTATCATGGAGATTTAAATATTGGAAAATAATTATGATCATGTTTTTTGAAACCCTCTTTTTATATTTAAAATGACCATTGGTTTCAATGTAGACAATATCTTAGGATTTTTTTGATATATCCACTCTAATTAAATTATGATGGGTGATAGGGTGTCATAACAATTTGGATCATTTATTTAAACAGAGTAATGTAATTACCATGTCACATATGATTTTGAAGATATTGGAATTTTGAAATGGATGTGGTGGCCTTGTAGACCTAACCAAATCCATAATGGGGTAATATCATGATTTTTTTAAAATAATATGATCACAAAAATAAGTAGAAAATTTTTATTTTAATAATTGAGAGGATTTGGACATTGCATATACTAGTTTATCTTCTTCATAAAATTTATGGGAAATATGGTCTGAGTATAGAATCACTTCCAACTTGTAAATTTTTAATCCTTGATATTTTTTGGAAAATATATTTCACTTTTCAACAAGATTTTATCAATGATAAAATAATTATATCAAGGTATAGTTTAAAGATGAATAATCTTCTCTGAACTCATAGAGAGATAACAAGAGTATTGGAACTCCATTATCTCACTAGAGACTATTATTTCTTTAATAAATTCCCATAAAAGGGGGATAGTTTTATTGAACTATAAATTGATGGCTAAGAAAAGGATGGAAATTTTTAAAAATCCCCTAAATACAACCTTTAGATTCCCCTTATGTATACCCTATTTTTTTACATTGTGGGGTTTTAATATCACTCCATTCAATTATATATATTCTCATGGTATCCTATGTTATGAAAGAATGTGATGAGATCTATAATATTATTATGTAAGAGGAATTACTTTTTTATAATGTATTTTAATAAGTAAGATATTTTATAATTTGTTACAAAAGACACTAAATATATAGTTATTTTTATAGGGATTCCCATGTACTAGAAATGAAAAACCCATAATAATGGATCTCAAGCTAACTAAAGACATGCTTGGAAAATGCTCTCAATTTTCTTAAATAGGAAACTACTAATATGGAATCAAATACAAACTCATGGAAAATATTTTACCAATACAAACACAACAATAAACATAGTAGAACCTCACCACGTATTTAAAATAACATGACTACATATTGGACATCCTTAGACATAAAAAACCCCAATATAAGAACAAAAATACAGAAAAATTAACATAACATATACATTTTTCAAAAAGACTACAAATAAAATATTATACTAGAGATCCCCAATCCAATATGACTGCTTAGAGGGGGTGAAACAATGTATTGCCTCTATCAAATATTTACATTATAAATAAACTTTTATAACTTTTAACTATTATCAATCCGCCAAATAATTTCCCTAATGCCTACCAAAGGAGTAGTAGTAATGACAGAGAGAGTAAAACACAACATTTATAAGGTTTTTCAAAATATTCGTCTCATTTCAATGATGGTAAAATGTTGCAACATGGATTCTTAAATATTATATTGTTTATAATTATAATGGTATCTATATAATTAGTGTAATGGGATTGGATATACTCCTCAATAACTTGTCCTGAGAAGTTACTAGATATAAACACCAATATTTGATCCTATATTAGTTCTAGGTTCTTTATCTCTTCTTCCGACTATTCTTCCATGGTTTGTTTTATACACCAAAAACTATCTATTCTAATTGATTAATTACAAATCACAATAATCCTTCCCCTCATTTTGATCATATGGTGAAAAATATTCAAGGAGACCGCGGTTACTTTTGTACCACTCCAAAATAATCATCCTCTTTCAGTGTATGAGATATAGTTCACTCATTTACCACTCTTAAATATATTCATCAAATACATGGAATTGTAATTATAATATCATCAATCATAAAATATTATTAGTGATGTAGTTCATCCTAAATCCATTGAATACTAATGTAGTGAAATCCTTTATCTCTAAATGGTCACACAATGATAAATTCTCTTTCCCTCCCCTTGATACAGTAGAGTATCGAGCTCTTAGAATTATTACATAGGGTATACAAGTACTTAATAATATATATCTACAATTTTATTTTTCGATACATTCACATGTATACTCACTATAATATTATTTTAATGTTACTTTTGATTTTAATCTTGAAACTCCCTTAATATTCACTGGGCTTTATATCGACATTAAAATATCCTCTCAAAAACTATTTTGAAACAACCATGACAATCTGGGAATAATACTCTCATAAAAGAATTATTTCTTCCCTAGTTAATAATTAATATTTTAGTTTTCAAAAGTCTAAGCAATAATAAATTTATTAATTATTCATTTATAAAAATCTCAACCTTTATATAATATGAGTATTTGTTTCTTTTGAAATTTACTATGAAATTCACATCTTTAAACACTTTCAAAACATTTATGTTCTTGGGATGTTTCTTCCTTTCCAAATGGTACCATATTATTTTATGTGGACTATAAAAATAGAACCTTCTTTATGGTGTATGATCAAATTCATAGATAAACTACTATATATAAAAATTATTTTACTAATTTTGATGATTGATTATATGATGCAACCAGTAATAAATTAACTATGTGAAGAGATCACCCCATATTTATAGTCCAAACCATCTTGTTGGACCACATTCCTTATTTTCTATCAACCACATATATAACTAACTAATCATTCCAATCATCCATGTGAGGCAAATAGTCAACCATATGAATGGATTGAACACATGAAAAAACAATCATCCATGATGATCTACTAAATGTATAATGATTTCAGAGCTTCATAGTAATTCTTACACTCAGTATGATGACTATGAAGATATTGGATATGTAGAAGACTTTATAAATACATATAATCACATATATATTATAAAAAAATTATTAATTTTTATATTGATCATTTCATCATTCTTAGGAAAAATCTTTATTATGCTTATGAACTCATGTAAATATTTCTTAAACAACACTAGTATGATGTTTATATAGAAACAGATTTTATTTAAAACAATTCTTTTCCATATAAATAGAAAAACAATTGTTTTATGTAGTAGTGTCAACCTCATTAATTTCCTTCATTTGAAAAATTCGACATAGATTATCACATTCTTAATGAATTTATATTGATTTAATCCAAACAATGTATTCATTAAATTACATTATATATTTATTACCATTTATGATGGAAAAATATAGTCAACTTATAGAATAAAATGTATTTTCATAAATTATATCCATTACATGTCTTCCAGGAGTCAACACTTCCTCTATCAAACACATAGTGTCTTGTTATTAAAAAATACAATTCATCCAAAAAGAACTAAACAATTCTCATGTCAAAACGGGTATAAATTTTTTTACAACCAATATTTAAAATAAATGAAATGGTTATTGTCTCACTCTTATCACCTCATCTACATTCATTAAAAACCCAACCAATTCCTCATTGAAATATATATTTTAGCTTTATTAACAGGTATAAAATATTATACCATAATATTTCATTTGAAAATATCAATTAGTCAATAAAATATATGTATTACTTAGAAGAACCATTTTAAAAATAAATAGGTTATCTCTAATTTTATCAATGAAATCCATAAAAAATATACATCTGATCCGAAATCCATAAATTATTTTTGGGAATGTTTAAAAAAATTTAGAAAAATAAAAAAATATTTGGCCACCAGCATAATAAAATATCCAAATATTTCAACTGAAGTTAAATAACTCCCCATATTATTCATCATTTTGAAAAAAACAATTCGTTTTAATTAGATATTTTATTTCAATCATAAATAAGTGTTTTTTAAAATTTTATTAAATACAACATCATTTTTTATAGGGAAGTTAAAATTTCATAAAAATTATATATTTACATTAAATGGAATATATAAATATCACTAACCAAGTTTCTTATCACATTAAATGGATGAAGAAAATTTGATATCTCATTTAAAAATCTAATAAATTATGATAAAATTATTTAGTACATTTTTTATAGCAAATAAACTACCACTTCTATTTTATAAATGATAAAATAAATAGGTAAAACATTTAGAAAAATAGAGGGACCACATTGTTAAAAAAATAACACAATAGATGACTGTTTTTTATCCTCTTAGTCATCACTTTTAATATAGTCTTATAATATAGAGTTATCCTCTTTCAATTAGCGTCCCCCATATATTGTTTCATTGAATTAATTTCATAGGTCATTTTTAATGAGTTATTTCTATCCTTATTTCATTTTTTATTTAATGTGAAACATAATTTGCCACTTTATGCATTAGGGAATAAGGTGATTTAGGTTTATTAATTTAATTCATTAATATTTCTAGTTATCTAATAATCCATGAAATTAAATTTTATATGATTTTCTTATCAACTATCACCTTACACACAAAAACTCAGAAGCAATCACATTCCCATTAATTTGGTCTGTTTATATAAGTACATCCAGGGTATTGGTATCACCTTTTTTATTCCTCTTGACTTATTAGGAGAAAATCTTAAAATAATTTTTTTTGTTTTCTTATCAATTCATTTTCATGTTACCTTTTATTTAACATCTACTCCTTCAAAGTAGGTTAACTCCACTATTTATCTTTACTACCATGTTATTATGGATTTCTATGATGATTATGAATTCAATTTTAATTCAAATTATCCAATACCTTGCTTCCAAACATCATAAAGCACTAATAATACCATATGTGCCTCTTTGTATTTAGTTAAAGTAAAATATATTTTTATTTGATAGGTTTTGTACCTTGATATTTTTGAGTGAAGTCACTTCCCTTTTAAATACCAGTTGGCTGAAAAATATTGATACATATTATCAATTCCCTGTTTGAAGATGTGGAATATTTTTCATTGTACTTCACAATTCATATTTTTCTAATAATTGATTTTTAACAATTATAATCAAGTGTAAAAACCTGAGCACATAATTATTTTTTTATTATTGGATACATTAATCATAGATGATGATTCCACATTATTAAGGGATGATCGCATGCTCTAAATTCTAATCATATGAGTCATCAAGGATCCATTGATATTTGTGGAAATTTTTAAGAATCATTTATATGAAAAATAATTTAAGAAGTTTATGTTTTTGTTTCTTCCATATCTTGTAGCCCTATTTCATGATAAAGATCCTTCATATTAATCGAGTTCTTCTCCTCTGCAATAGATTAATATTTTCCATCCCAATCATATTTTATATTAAAGATTTGTTCATATTGTGATTTTCTAAATTCTTTTAATAAATTATCAAATAAATTTATTATTATTTTTCAATCCAATTAATCTTCTTTTACATGTCTAGAGATATTATTTAATTTATCAATTTTATGTAATACCTATATAAATATCTTATTAGATACAAAATCTTCACTAACATACCTTTTCAATTCCTCTTAATAATAGAAAAATCTATCTTATAAAATTGATATTGATTTCCTCATAACATCCAGATAGTTTGTGCGAGTAATGCATCGTCAAAATTGTACACATAGTAAATTATTTAATTCATTAGAATCTTTTTCTTATGGTGCTATATCAATAAGAATTTCTTTGATAGTTAAAATAAAAAATGAATTAACATCATTGGAAAATTTTTATAGAGGATTGTTAATATTAGAGTGTAAATAAATCAATGATATGTGATAATAAAAACTTGATCAAGATTAAATAGAAGAATTTTATTTTTTAAATAATTATTTCTAATACTAATATATTTTCCTTCATTAAATGAAGTAGCTTAATTTATCAGTGGTTACATATTTAGACCCTTTTCCTATATTTTCCTCCTTTTATTTTGATACATTGTAGCAACCTATAAACATATACCCAAAAAATTATCTTCACATTCCATTATCTATGAAACCTCAAACAGTTCACAAAATCCTAAAATTATTAATGATGTTCAAAATAAAGAGGGAAAACATTATTATTTGGAATGAGTGTTGAATCTAATACCCCTTAGTGAGCCCATGCTAGATTAACATTGGATAGTGGGGGATGAATTAGTTGAATAATTTATTGAATTTTTGTTATTATTGGTGACCCTATAGAAAATTTCGTGGTTCATGTTCCACTGAATAATTATTGATATCATGGCCAGTTGCAAAGTAGTAATGTCAGAAAGAGAAGCATAGAATATTAATAGGGTTTAATATAAAATATGTCTTCGTTACATGTTAGTTAGATCCCCAAAATTGATTCTCCAAAAAAATATTTATTTTGAATTGATATTATTTATTATGTCCAAAAATATTGTTATTAGTTATACACCCCAATTAACTATCTTTGGAATCAACTCGTTATGCACCCTATAAGTCAACTCTTATGGTTTATCAGGTTCAATAACTATTTCATCATCAATTTTACCATGATTAGTTATACATCACAACTGCCTTCTATTATATTTTATTAGCTATATACGAAAATTATCCTTATATATAAATTTATACAAATGTAGAAACACCTCTAATATATCTTCATATATTTTCCACTACTTCTGAATAATGTTCATAAATAAGTGTACAATATCTAATTTAGTTGGGTATATTTCTTCATGGTCATTAAAAGATACAAGTAATTGGTATTTTAAAATAAAAATTCAAATCTAGATTGTAGTGATATGGTTCTTTATCAAAACATTAAATACTCTAGATGGTGATCCTTCTACTAAAAAGGATGTACATGCACTTAAATATCTTCTTCTATTCATGATATAGTGGATTATTGGGATCTCAGAACACTAGAGAAATGTATACAAATTTTATTAATCAATACCCTCACTTTTCTACAATGAAATATTTACTTTTATTTTGGCCAAAAATATAAGTGAATAATTTTCCACATATTTTTAAACTGTCTAAATCATTGGAAGGTACTTTCTCCTTATTAAAATATTTGTTCTAGATGTATTTTTGAAACATTCTAAAAAAACATGGGATAGTCCTCAAATTCAAAACATAATTAAACACTAGTAAAACATAGTTTTTTAATATAGTGGTGAATCAGGATTTATCCCTATATGAAATATTAATTTCTCTCAATCCTGACACCCATAAAATACATAGATTTTATTTCATTTCAATTTATCTATTAATTACACTTCTTTAGACTCATTTTTAAAATCATTTTTCTTTTAAATTTATATAGTATCCATGTGGAACCTTATTCTATGGAATATATTACAACAAACTAAAATTCAATAAAGTTAGTTGATATTCATAATATAAATGTGACATAATATAAAAAACATTAGATATATATTGAGGATTATCTATGTGTGGTGGCCCCTAATGGTTCGACATCGAGAAGAAATCACACTATCTGGATCATTTTCATGTATTATTCTAGATTTAATGCATGTACAGCTCACTGTCAATTTTGATATCCTGTGTGAAGCAGGGAATCAATTTTTTCAAAGGATCAAAAGCATGATGAGACAATTGGCCATATAGATCAATTGTATTTACCACCATTATGTAGCTTCAAAATCATTCCCATGATTCATATAACGTATACACATATTATAGTAATAATTCACAAATTATACTTACATAGTATGACATCAAGATTATGTAGTCGCAAATAATGTTTACCTCAAGTGGACCATTATTATTATGTATTAAAATTAGTATGTTTATATTTAACATTACATCATCATTACCCATCTATAGTATGATTTATTTTTAGCTTCTCATATCCTCCAATACAATTACATGCCTTCTTAACATCCATCAACGGTTCTATTCATTATTATCATCATTAGTACATTACTTTAGATTATAGAGAGTTACATCAATAAAAAAATTTAAATTTTGATACATTGAAGCTATAAGAGAAATGTTTTCATGTAGCAGCACCAAATAACCTTATTCATTTATCATGGATAAAACATACTCAACTATTGTACTTTGATGTAACATCCATCATGACATTCAAGGCCAGTCCTCCAAGAGCCACCACTATATGAATCTACCCCATATTGATATATTGATAATAAAATCATAAATTAAGATCTTCTAATATCCAATCAAATTGATCTCCAGAAAACAATGTTTCATAAAGGGAGAAAAAACATAGTATAAAAAAATATAAAATGAAAATCTTAAACACCCAACTAAAAAATATTCGTCTCACCCATGATTAAACTATAACATATATATCAAAACGGGTGTAAAAGCATTTATCTAGAATAATTCCACCAAATGGAATTCTTATAACACCTTAGAAAAAATTCTATTATTTATAAATATGTGAGCCTAGAAATTCCAAGTATATATATTCCACACACCCTATTTATAGGCATTAAAACTAGGACCATTTGAACATATTTTAAAATTAAAAATATGAAAATGAAATTTTTTCATGAATTTTATAAATAAATTTTTTATTAGAAATAATATTTACCTTCTTGAGAAACCAATAATATTTATTTAATAATTTTTTTTGAAATCCTATTGTAATTGATTGATTTCAAAATATCAAAATATGTTATTCATAATATAAATAGAATAAATTAATTAAGTATGAGGAAACAACCAACCAATAATAATGAAAAATAAAGAAAAATAAAAATTTATAGTATATAATGACTAATAATCAATGTAAACCAACAATAATTATATCAGAGCATAAACAAAAGAAATGGATACATGTTTCCATAATTATGTTATTGTCCCTAAAAAAATTTATGATTACCTATAAATACTTTAAAAAAACTAGGATATAAACTCAATTATTGGAATGTATCTTGATCTATTTCATTTTCTATTTTGGGATAAACATAAGTAATTCAATTTCATAGATAGTAGGGGTTTCGTCGTCATGTCTAATTTCAAAAACCATGTTCTATCGATAGCATGAAAACAAGTATGATGTGAGATATTATATCTTAAATGTAATCACATGAAAAGTAAATAATATGAACACCTTATTTGTACTAATTTGAGGTAATCCATTTCTATCAAAGAAAAAAATAATCCTTCATCCCTCATTAAATGATAAAAATTAAATCATATTTCATAAAAACCAAAAAATTGAATTTTCGCCTCATAATCAATTCTATAAATGAATAATGAAAAATAAAATTTTTATAAACACATTAATGCCCAAAAAACCTTTTTAAAATGCATGATATAACACCTAATTTAATAAAGAATTCACGTAAAAAACTATGGAGTTTCTCAAGATACTGAATATCATGAAAACACAAAATAATTTCAAAAAAATGAACCAATTATTTTACATATATATATTTTATATTAGTTTTAATATTAAAACAACCATCATGTGTTACAAAAAATTCTTAAAAATACAATCAGGAATTAGATTAAAAAAATATGTATAAACCCTTTGAATATATTTAAACCATAAGTAAAATTTATAAATCATTTCACATTACATGATGATTGAATACAAACAACATATTTTATAAAAAATTATTAAAAATATACACAATGGTTCAAAAATATTAGAAACACAAGTCATAAATCTCAATCAATGAAGGTACTCAATGTAAAGAGTTTTAAGCATCGTAAACCTACCACAAATTGGGCATGGATGGTAGTAATCCTTTGAATATAAGAATAATTGATCCTAAAGAAATATATATATTTTTTAACATCATGTAATGTAGTTTGATATACTTAATTACCTACCTAGGGTTGAACTAATAATGAATAAAATAAACATATTATGAAAATAGAGGAAGTGAAACATATGCAGAGGTTAAAATATCCTATAAAATTAGGAAATCGATGTGGAATACTGAAATGATCAAAAGAATACATGTATGAGGATATGATTTCATATGAGTTGGGATACCCATGGGTAGTCATGTGACTGGTAGGAGATGGAATCTGTTGTGGGGTTTAGTTTTGGGAGGGTAGAATCGATATTTCTACTTTTTAAACTTCAAAAAAACAGACCTCACCACATTACTATTTGATATGATGTGGTTCCACTTTCTAAAGAACACAAGTGGTGTGAAAATGATTTTTTGATGTCGTGGTTCCCTTAATATAAGTGACACTACTCTAAAGGCCCCTTGACACTACAACACAACCATAAGTCTAGGGATCGTATCACTAGTCCAGAACAATGTGTACAAATCCTATGTAAGGGGAATACTAATTTCACTTATTTAGCACTGGTTACCTATATAATTTCCCTAGAGTCGATATAGTATCATATTTTACCTAGATATTGGTAACAATGTTCCTCAATACAAAGTGATTCTTCCCCATTACAATGACCAATAGTCCCATCATGACTAGTAAGAATATGATAAGAGTAACTCTAGTTAACCTTAACCGGTGTAGGTGTCCCATGTAATAGACATGGAGACAAAATTACATCATAATACATACATTCCCCTAAATAATGGATATTCAAGTTTACCATAAATTACTTATACTCCTGGTCATTATGTAGCATAGGAAAGGTTGTCTATAGTGTAGCCCTAGTGGAAAATTGTGGTCTACTATAATCAGATGCGTAAAACTATAGATCTCCATGAAAGCTCTACAAATAATTAGGATGACGAAGAAACAATAGAAACCAAATTGGATTTAAATATTTAATTAAAATAATTATGAAAATAAGGATCATCTATGAATGGTTTTATGTGAATTATAATGTAATTTATGGTTTTTATTTGTGGTTCACTTTAGTTTCTCTCATATTAATGTTTAGATATTTTTTAATATTAAATCCGTTGACATTATAAGAAATTACCGATAAGAAACCATGAATAATACAAATTTATTATAGTTTTAACTTATGGATTCATTAGATAGGAAATATTTTAAATATTTATACTATTTTTTATACACTGATAATATTTGATAATATAAATATTTAAGAAATACAATTTTTATTTTAAAAATTTTAGGTATATGAATTAATATAATGGAATTAATATTCAACATGTCATATACACTAACAAATATTAGTGACTATAGATATAATTTTTTATAATGTATAATAATTTTCTATTTTCTTCAAATAGTTTAATGTGTGTTATTTGATATCAATGTGCTGAAATCAAACACATACAACTTATAGCTCTTATATTTTTTTACTAAAATAATGATATTGATATCTATGTCAAAAGATAATAAAACATTTTTCAAAATGTAATTCCATTTAAATAACTCTACTACATATCTCACCCTTCTTCAAAAGACAAATATTATTATGGTCAATATAAAATTTTAAAAATTGTTTTTAAAAAGTAGACGAACCCATCTTAATCAATTTTGAAAATACCATATGGAATATTATCTATTTTTCATGTTGTAATAATTAAATAATGGTCATTTAGTTTTATATTCATCTAAAATGGATAGATATATTTGATTACGTTAAGTAATTAATATTTTAGAAATTAAAATTATTTCTTATCCGTAATCCAAAAATTATTCAAACGATATAATTCAGATTACATATTGAGGTTTTATAATGAAAATTGATAGGAATTTTGAAGACATTATATACTAAAATTACAATTATAAAAGGATTCTAGTATTAAATGAAATCTATTTAGATAAAAATTTTATAGTTCTATTTGGAAAAATGGAATCAAAGGCATATGAATATTTTATGAACAATTGCGTCAATTTGTGGACTCAATCTGGTTGGCTATGTTGCATATAATTTTAATGGGGGATTCAGATCATGCACTGATCTTAATTTTAATGGTATGAATAAATATATTCCAATCTATTTAATACAGGTAAAAATATTATGATGAAATAACTCAATTAATGTATTTTGGGGATATTCCACCCTATTTTAAAAAAAATATTTATCCCATAAATGTGAATTATTCCATTACACCATTTTTAAGTGAATATTGATAATATATCTGCATATAAAAATGAATGAGAGTAATTAAGGATTAATGATCCTTTTATTTTTAAAAAATTGATATTTAGTCAAGAATTATATATATATATATATATATATATTCAAAATAATTTTTTAATTATTTTAATAAAACCTACCCTTGGGGATGAATGAGAAATATGGAAAGCATCTATGTAAAAATCATCAAACAACCACCAAACAGAAATGTATCAAAACCAAAATACAATACAAATTTCAAAAACTTCTATGTTTGGTCAGAATGAAAATAAATTACTGATCAAGAATCTTTAGGAATACATGATAATGTTCTCCTTGATTTTCGTTCCATACATGATGACTATGGTCATGTATTCATCAGTCAAAATCACCACCACTCAAACCCATATCATCATTGGTTTAACCACACAAATACAAGAGATCATAAATAAAACCAAAACTAACTCATAATACTTTTACCAGCATCATTACAGATAAAAAACTAGAGCCAAACCAACACTGATCCAATATGATAATTTGATACCAGCATATCTTATGTCATCAGACCTCCCTGAAACAGAACCCACTCATGAGAAAAAAAAAATCAAAAAAATTAATACGAAAAACTATATTTAGCATATAATAACTCCCATAATAACAAATAGATTAGTGAACTAAAAAAAATATTGAGGATAATATAATGTTAATGTAGAGGTATTCACAAGGAACTAACAAAACCACCTTAAGGTGTCGTGATTCTACCCACACCACCATGACTATGATTTTATATGGTAAAACATGGCCAAATTTCTAAAAAAGTAAAAACTAGTTTTCCATTTCACATGACATCTACTATGTGAAGCATAAACCACTATTAGGGGATAAGCATCATAAAACACTAAAAGGGAGGAAAATAAAAAACTCATCTACACATGTGATGAAATAACAAAGACACTGAAAATTTGATAAAAATGATCTAGATGAAGACTTTGAACACACACTCAAACATCCTCAAATCCCAATCATCCATTTCCATAGTTATACCTAACAATATATGGGACAAGAAATGTTTTTCAGGAAAAATATATAGATGAAGTTATCCAATTTCCAATGAAAAAGAATGTGGGAAGTAACTACCTCTATTAGGGATATAATTAAAACTGCAACCATAATGAGTAGTAATAAAAAACATGAAGGGACATGGAAATTGATGAAAATTTATGGGCTTAAACAACAACATTATTAGAGGAGAGACCAATTAAAATGTACAACATTGTGAGAATAAACCTTTTTTTATAAAGGGATTCATGATAAAACCCAATCAATCACAGCAAGAGGAAAGGGGGTGGATAATATAGGGGAGTCTGGTTTGATCAATTTTAATTATAAATATTTTTACCTCCATAGTCAAAACCAATAATAATAAATGATTAATATTAGTTTAATTTCAATAAAATAAAAAGAAAATATTTACTATGTAACTGATATATATTCACATATTAGTAAAAAAATATTGCTTTTAAGTAATAATAGAATATAAATAAAATATTTTAACTTGATGGAGTAACATAATACTAATAGATAGTGATAATTATGATAAATTAGGTAAAATAAAAATTATACGAGACACATAATTTCAGTTAATTGTATATATATATATACATTATAAATAGTGGTAAATGTAGTACATGAAAATACATCAAAGGAAACTAACATAATAAAGACATTACAAAAGAATTTCTTTACAAATAATTTAATATAAATAAATTTGTTCAAATAAATTTTTATTTTATATATTTTAATTACAATGTTATAAATGTGAAAATAATTAATAATAAATTTATAATTATTTTGGAAAAATAATAAAATTTATAATGTTTAATCAAAGAAAAATGTATTTTCATTAATCTTCGAAAAAATCAATATATTAAATTGTAACATCCCAGATTAATGAAGAATATGACATTTTAATATTTATTAATTTTCTTCAATAAAATATTGATTTTACTTTAAAGGGGTTGCCATGTTCGATTGCGTACTCGATATGCAACAACAAGTTCCTTTGAAATCTTACGTTGTACACTAATAAAATAATATTATTATTTTATATGGTAGTTAACTCCTAGCCGTTGTATTGGTGAGAATGAAAAAATCTAACTAAAATATGATTATACATTATTGATAAATGTATTTACATTTATCCAATAAAAAGTTAGAGGCTAAAAATATAAATGAATCTAATTTTAAGCATAATTTTCATTTAAAGGCCAATTTACAATCTTTTAATGGAGAACCCTTTTTAAATATAGTTTTGGTAACTTCAATATATTATATATGACCAAATAATGTACTTATTTAGAATGGGGACATCAAAATTTACTTTGTGTAAATTTTTGGAATTTTTCCGATTAATATCATTTTTTTATGTATAGTGAAAAATAAAGTATTTTAATTCAAAAGTGCCTTTTAATATAATTTATTTATGTGGTTCGAATTTATTTTTAATTGGTTTTAAGGTGAAATTAAAATATATTTTTACCATTTAATTCAATGTTGTCCATTTGAATTAATTTCACTATGAAATTGGAAATAAACAAGTATCTATCTTTTGATATTTATTGTTTCTTAAAAACACGCAATTTGTTTTGATAACAGGAATTAATATTAAAATTAATTAATGCCACTTCTATGTTTTGAATTGGGAAAAATAGAAATATTTTTTTAATTCGTAATATCAAATATAGATTAGGCTAAATTTTTGGTATTTTTCTGAAAAACTTCAATTTTTGATTAATAGTTAATCCACTTAGTTGTAGTTAAAAAATGACTTTTCATTTAAATGAAATTTTACCACTTCTATGAATTTAATTTCGGTAATCTGACATATATGATTTTTATCAAAAAGTAAAATGTGGTTCAATTAGATGAAAATAATTTTTTTGAATAGTAACATTTGACTTTTATTTACTGCAGTTAATGGTTAAGAGGGTAATTCAAGGTAAAAAGAATAATATAATAATTCCAAATTACCTTAAAACTTGTAAAAACCTTATTAGATGAGTCATTAACTAGAATTGGCATCTTTGGGTCTATTTTGGGACCCCATTGAGCCACATGGGAGTGAAAATGACAATTTAGAATAATTAATTTAATGTGAAGACAAAATTGACATTAACAAAAACGTTTCGGTAATTAATTTTTATATGGTGTTATATAAGTACTATGTTAGACTAATAATATTATTTGGAAATATAATAGTATTTAATATATCATTGTAGTTTTTCTATAATTTTTAGACATCATATAAATTAAATTAATTATGACACAATAATGTTGTACTATTTACCTCATTAATAAATGATTTAAATAAATAAGGTTATAATGATTAAATTATTATCCAAAACTTGTCCAATTCTGATTGGATGATTTTATTTCGAATATTTGTCTTCTTATAATCTACCTAATTTTTTTTTGGACCATTATAAACCAAATATCATTATATTAAAATATAATATTTTCGCACTTTCCTAAAGAGCCCCCCCTTATAAAAGGATACCACTTCTAACCAATTCCTCACACCTCTCAAGCCATTTAAATCTTCCAAAAACTACCCAATTACACTCCCTACATCCATATCCTCTTCCCAGAAGACTTACGTTAGTGATAAGGCACTTCAAGAAGTCCTTTTGGTTCAAACCAAAGGGAGTTACCCAAATTAAAGGTAACGATTTCTCTAAATTGTTTTATTTTATTTTACATCTCCAAACCCTAATCTCTTTTTATTCCATTCCGTTGTAACAAAACCAGTATATCAAATATACTAGTATGTTTATATGAGAATTATTCGAGCTACACATACACACACCTCTATCTAATGGATGAAGAACATAATGTTTCTGTGGATGGTTAACAAACGCCTAACGAAATGATGATTGTTCGATTATCACCTACAGCCTATCATGGTGACCATTATGATGGAACAACATTTATATATGATATAAATTATGTTTTTAATTTCCTTATGCTTCTGTACATCCCAATTATATCAATCCTTTATGGTTTCCATAGTGGGTAAATATGATAATCTCATTAGAGAAAGTGCGGACTACCGCCCGCCTCAAACTGATGTGATTCATTAATGCCTTATGTGGGATGTATAAAGGATATAGTTGATAATATTATGTATGTTGTTATACTGGAATTATAATATACCAATTTATCATTATGATTTAATTACATTAAAATAAAAAATAGAAATGAAAGTAGTGTTCATGCGTACGTACGGATTACCGTCCCCATGAAGGGTGCAATTCATTTCTTACCTCTAAATGTTATGTACTATTATAAAAACATGTATATGATATATATATATATGATATATATGATATCCAAATCATTAATATCATTCTGTATATAATTATCCTTGGACCACATGAACAACATGTAATTATAAGAAGTCCATTTTTGACTCAAGTACCAAATATCCACAAAACAAACATTATTAACTTAAATGATTACATAATGCTTTTAAGATGAAAATAAGTGATATAAAAAGGAATAATAAATTTTAAAATGGTTTTTAGAAAATTATAAAATAACTTTTGTTTATTATTCATGATATTAAGGAATGATCTAGTCAAGTCAGACATGAGGTAAGGGATCCGACCTCTCTCTTTGTTTTCAAGTACTCTCTTTTATGTCATTTCATTTATGCTCCATGTTATTATATTAGATGATGTTCCTTTATATTAAACATACTATAATTTGTATTTTCATATGATGATAGAACCCCACTTACTCTCATCAATTAATTTTACAAATTTTTTTGTGGCTCTGTAGGGCAACCAAATTTTTGTAAGAGATATTCTTATCTCACTTTTAATTCTGTGAGATTTCCATTGTTCACCACTAATTTATTTTATGTGGTGCGTTGTGTACTTCCAATTGATACATATTATCTTTAATCTCTTTATATTCATGTTATTCTTTGAATCATTTCATAGTTATTAACTTTTTCTCATACGACTCATTTGATTACAACGTGGTATGGGGTTTCATCTCACTTTTTATTCCCTTGAGATTAATGCTATATTTTCCAATATTACCTTTTTTGATGGGTATGTACTGGAAATGATGTTACTATTTTTATAATGTAATTTCATTTATTAGAATTTAAATATTAATTGTTTGATCCTTCATTCATGTGGCATATGTTTTGTATGTTACCAAATCAGTAAGGGATCCTTTCACCCTCCACTTTTTAAAAGTCTTATTTTTTATATGTCTTTTAATTTACATCTTTTTATGTTGGAATATGTTATTATATATCCTTATTGATGTAAAAATTATGTCCAAGTGATGAGATACCCTTTTTATCTCATCAAATCATTTTCAGAATATTAATTTGACGCTATTAGGCTGTCGAATTTTTACAAGGGAACTTCTTAACCCAATTTCAATTCTTTGGGTTCAACTTGTACTTATTGAATATGTCGCCCTATGAATATGTGTGAATGACCTATGATTGTATTACACATAATATCCACTTATATTGGGTGTATTTATATTTTTCACACATAGTTAAGTGATTGATTTATCATTAATTTAAGGATATCATCTTTATAAGTGATTTCATCTCAATTTACATTTTCATTGAGAATTCATTGTTGTTATCCACCAATTCACTCTGATATGGTGTATATAATGTACTTTGACATATTATATATTGAATCCCATTATTCTTATGATATTATAATGTTCTTATTAAATGTTATTCATCAATTATTTGTATTCAAGTGTCTCTCTTTTTTGTAAAAAACCTCTTTAAATAAAATATTGTTTTAAAAGGTTTAATGATTTATTCTTCTAAATCATTATCATTAGTGTTCTTGTTTTAAAAATGGTTTTAATGATTTATTTATATGGAAATTAATGTTTTAAAATGTTAATTCCTTTAAAAGCTTCAAACTGGCATGAGACACTTTGATTCAAAAAAAATATCTATTAAATGGGTTTTAAAATGGTTTGATAAAGCATTGATTTTGCCAATATATTGAAATGATATATTGTAATAGTGAAATGTTTATATTTGTAATATATTATGTTCTATGATGTTATAATGGAACTTGGAACTTTTATGGGTGGTTACATGATTAATCAAATGACGGGTGGTGTCGTGAATACCAGGACTGGTGGTTACGTTATTACCTCCAATGCATTGGGTATGGATGTCGGTTGTATGGATATTCCATTTAGTGATATGTGTGGAAGTCGACAGTATGGTTATTCCATTTAAGTATGTTTATGTCTCAAGTTACTTTATATTTTATGTGTTCTTTATATGGGTTTTATTGTAATCTTTTGGTAACAAAAGGGTAAGTAATGATCTTTTATTAAGTGAAGAGTATTTACAACTTCATAAAGGTGAAAAGTATTACTTATGTTAATGTATTCATGGTTTACTTGTTGTTTTTTTAAACTAATAGTTTTCCTTCTTTATGTATCCCTTACTGAGTCTTTTATGCTCAACCCATGTTTTTGAAATGTTTTTCACAGGACATAATGTGGAATAGGGTCAAGGATGGGATCAAGGAAAATTCCTTCTGTCTTAAATATGGAACTAGACATGACTCTTTTTTTAAGATTTAGTGTTTTGTTAAAATAAATGGATACTGGGTAGAAGGGTCTACTTTCTAATTTTTGGAGATGTAATAGTTATGTCCTAATTCTCTAAAACTCTAAACCTAGAAAGATACTCAATATGAATTATTCATTTAATTCAAGATAATGTTAGGGTTTTTGGCCATGTCTTTACAGTTGGTATCAGAGTTCGGTTTAGATAACTTTAGAGGTGATGTAATTCTTTAAGCAGAAGTGACATTACCATAATGGTTATGATTTCAGAAATATTCATAGTTTTTTGATAATTTAAATTAGTTTAAGATAACATGAAAAAGTATATCTTAGTGTTTACCCTCTTCATAAGATAATATATGATGATTTTACTGATATAATCACACTGACCTTTTTGGTTTTAGTTAATGGCTAGATCTAACAGGCATCAAAGTAAAAATGGATGTGAAGAAAACTATGACGATTTTTTGAATGATCAATTGAATGAATTGGGATCTGCAATGAGAACTCTTGTGGTTATTCTCAACCAACTATCTGGAATCATGATTGACAACTTTAACCTTGGTGATTTTTATATGGCATCGTATATGTGAGAAAAAAATCCCTACGGATGTTCAGTTAATAATCATAAAGTTATGTATGATCAAAAACCTCTTTTTCAAGGATGTGGAAAGAAACACCTTGGAAAATGATTCAAAGGGGCGAGAAGATGCTATAGATGTGGAAATGAAGGTCATAAAGCAAGAACATTTTATGGAAAAATGAAGCATCTAGTTGAGTCTAGGAAAGGGAAAGAAGTTCTTTCTAAGGGATCTATAAAACTTTTCAAATGTGGTGTGCATGGTCATTATACAAACAGATTTCCTACAAAGATGTTTCTTGAATGGTATCAACATGATCATACAAATATTTTTTACCAATACCTAATGCTATTCCTATTGAGGATGAAGAAACTGAAAATGACCAATGAATGGTATGGATTATTTATTAACATATGTTTTGACATTATTGAATATTAGAACATGATTCGTGATTTTATTTGTAGGGAATAAGTATTTAAGAATAATTTGGAATGGAATTATTAATGGATAATGAATAATTTTGAATGAGTAAGAAGTCAACATATATGGGATTCAAGTGTTATGGAAGATATTAGAATGGTGAAATGCTTAAAAGTATTAAGGCTCTTTTGATGATGGGAATTAAATTAGAAGACTTTTTATTGTATGTGTAACAATGATGTTTGATATATGAAAATTTTATTCAAGGAATAATTATCTTTTATTTTGTGGATATAGTTATAATAAACCATTTGGGTTTATATGATCCTTGAATTTGAGGAAATTATAGGTTAATAAATTTTTGGGATGCAAAATGAATGTTATTAGAAAACCATCAGGGTTAAATTCTGTTATGGTTATTTTTTATAAATTTATCACTTTTTGGGAATGCTATAAAATTATATAGTTTTCTGAAAAAGGACAACACGTGGACCATGTGACAACCCATTGCGTCGGACCAAGTTGTGAGAATTGAACCCACAACCAAAGTGTGACTGGTATTTATCGCCTACCACTGGACTACGTGAAGTACTAGTTAGTTTGACTAATTATTTTTAGTTAGATGACTTTATGAATTAAGAAAGGTTCATCTTGGGTTGTCTATGGAAATAATTAACCAATCAGGGTGGTTTTTTTATTAGGATAATTACTTATCAATACGAGACTTTAAGAGTAACTGATGTTATTTGGAGATAAATGTTAAGATTTATCTAGGAAGACCATGTGATTAAATCCTTCGAAGATTTGGTTTTAAATCCTAGTTTGTATTACATTGAATAATTTTATAAATAGCTGTTTATAGAATGGTCTTTGAAGAACTTTGGGTTTTGTTAGAAAAATTTTGGAGATTAAGAGTAGTTTTTCTTTTTGTAAAAGATTATCCTTTTTTGTGAATTATCTGATCTCCCACAAACCATTTTGGTTTTGGATAAGGTCTAAATACATGGGAAATTTATAGTTAATCTTTTTTGGATTATGTGATTCTATCTAAGTTTATTATAGCGCACTTAATGTGAAAAATTCATCCTGAATACTCATCGTTTGGAGAAAATATGAGTTTCTGTTCTAAATCTAGTAAAAGATGAATGTCTACATGACAAGTAAGTATATTTACTTATGTTTTTAGGTAAGCTCATAAATAAATTCCTCAATGAAAAGAAACTTAATACAAAAACCTTGTATTTTAACATTTCCTATTGGAGAATCAAAGACTGTTTAACCAATCACAAGTTTGTGATTTTCTGGTGGTTAACTTTTTCTTAAACATGTTTTCTATCACTCTCCATTAGATCTTGATGGATTCTGTTCTCTTCTATATCCATTTTTTCCTGTAATTTTAGTATTTGTGTTCTCGGGTAGCCTTTTTTACTTCTCTTCCTTGATTTTATAGCGATAGCTTTATTGTCTCTTTTTTTGATGCGGGGCTTTTAATGAAGTACCCGAGCCCAAATTAAAAATTGTGAGGACGCAATTCCCAAAAGGTGGGAAGGATGTAACATCCCAGATTAATGAAGAATATGAAACATTCATATTAATTAATATTTGTAAATTAAATATTAATTTTAAATTAAATGGGTTTCTATGTTCGACAGCTTACCGGATACACAACAACTGGTTCTTTTGAAATCATACATTGCACACTAATAATATAATATTATTATTTTATATGGTATTTAACTCCTAGATATTTTATTGGTGGGAATGAGAAAAAATTACTAAAATAGGATTATACATGACTGTTAAATGAATTTACATTTATCCAATAAAAAGTTAGAGGCCTAAAATATAAATGAATCTAATTTTAAGCATAATTTACATTTAAAGGACGATTTACCGCCTTTTAATGGGGAACGCTTTTTAAATCTAGTTTTGGTCACTTTAAATAATTTTATATGACCAAATAAAATCCTTCTTTAGAATGGGGACATCAAAATTTAAATTTTGTAAATTTTAGGAATTATTCCGATAAAGTTCTTTTTTTAATGAATAGTGAAAATATTGAATTTTAATTCAGAAGTGCATTATAATATAATTTTTTATATGGATTGATTATCTTTTTAATTGGTTTTGAAGTGTAATTAAAATATATTTTTACCATTTAATCCAATTTTGGTCATTGGAAATAATTTCACTGTGAAATTGGACATAAACAAGTATCAATCTTTTGATAGTTATTGTTCCTTAAAAACACGCTATTTGTTTTGATAATGGAAATTAATTTTAATATTAATTAATGTCACTTATATGTTTTGAATTTGGAAAAATAGACATCAATTTTGAATTTAGAATGTCAAAAATATCATAGGCTTAATTTTTCATATTTTTTCTCAAAAACATCAATTTTGGTGAATATTAACTCTTATCTTTTATTTACCGCGGTTAAAGGTAAATAGGGTCATTCAAGGAAAAATGAATATAATAATAATTCGAAATTAACATAACACTTGTCCAAATCTTATTCGTTGAGTCATTAGTGACCATGGAAATCTTAAGGTTGATTTTGGGACCCTATTGAGCCACATGGGACTGAAAAGGACAATTTAGATTAATTAATTTAATGTGAAGACAAAATTGACATTAACATAAATCATTCAGTTATTAATTTTTATATGCTTTTATATAAGTCTTATTTTCGACTAAAAATAATATTTTGAAATAAAAAAATCTTTACTACATCATGGTATTTTATTTATAATTTTTAGACATCAAATATATTAAATTATTTAGGACACAATAATGATGTACTATTTACATAATTAATAAATGATTTAAATAAATAAGGTTATAATGATTAAATTATTATAAAAAACATTTCCAATTCTGATTGGATGATTTTATTTCTAATATTAGTCATTTTATCATCGATTGAAATAATATTTGGACAATTAGAAACTGAATAGAATTATATTAAATAATAATAGTTTCACACTTTCCAAAAGAGACCCTCCTCTCCCTTATAAAAGGAGTCCACTTATAATGAATTCTACACATATATCAAGCCATTTTTCTCATCTAAACTCTGCCCAATTACACTCCCTAAATCCCTCTCCTCCTTCTAGAAGCCTTACCTTAGGCAGAAGGCACTTCAAAAAGTCCCTTTGGTTCAATCCAAAGGGAGTTACCCAAATTAAAGGTAACGATTTCTATTAGATTATTTTATTTTATTTTACATTTAAAACCCCTAATTTATTTTTATTCCTTTATTCTGTAACAACACCATTATCCTCAATATACTAGTATGTTTTTATGAGAAATATTCGTTCTACACTTACACACACCTCCATCTAATGGATGAAGAACATAATGTTTTTGTGGATGAAAAACTAACGCCTCACGAAACGTTGATTGTTCGATTATCTACTACCGCCTCTCATGGTGGCCATTATGATAGAACTATATTTATATATGATATATAATAATTTTTTTTATTTCCTTATGTTTCTGTACTTCCAAATTATATCATGCCTTTATGGTTTCCATAGTGGTTAAATACGATAATCTCATTAGAGGATGTGCGGACAATCGCCCCCTCAAAGTGATATGGTTCGTTAATTCATTATGTGGGATTTATCAAAGATATATTTTGTGATATTATGTATGATATTATACTGGAATTATAATATACCTATGTATCATTATTTTTTATTTCCATTAAAATAATTAATATAAATGAAAGTAGCATTCATGCGTACGTACGACTTACCGTCTCCATGAACGGTGCATTTCATTTCTTACCTCTTAATGTTATGTACTATTATTAAAACATGTATATGATGGATATATATGATATATATGATATCAAAATCTTAAATATCATTCTGGATATAATGAATATTTGACTACATGAACAACATGTAATTATAAGAAGTCCATTTTTGACTCAAGTACCAAATATCGACATAACAAACGTTTTTAACTTAAATAATTACATAATGTTTATAACATCATAATAAGTGATATAAAAATGAATAAGAAACATTAACAGGTTATTAATAAAGTATAAATTAAATTTATTTTATTTTACAGGAGATTAAAGAACGATCGGGTCAAGTCGGGCACGAGGTAAGTGATCCGACCTCTCTCTTTCTTTTCAAGTACTCTCTTTTATGTCATTTCTTTTATGATCCATGTTATTATATTATAGGATGTTATTTAATATTCAACATACTATAATTTGTATTTTTATATGATGAGATACCCCCTCTTACTCTCATCAATTCATTTTAAGAATTTTTAAGTGGCTTCGTTAGGCTGCAGAATTTCTGTGAGGGATTTTCTTATCTCACTTTCAAATCAGTTAGATTTCCATTATTCAGGACTAATTTATTAAATGTGGTGTATTGTGTACTTTCAATTGATCTATATCATATTTATTATATTTATATTCATGTTATTCTTTTAATCATTTTGTGGTTATTAAATTCTATTCATACGACTCATTTGATTACAACATTGTATAAGGTTTCATCTCACTTTTTATTATCGTGAGATTCATGCTTTATTTTCCACTATTTACTCTCTTGTGGTGTATGTACTGCCAATGATTGTACTATTTTTGTAATATACTTTCATTTATGATTATTTACAAATTCATTGTATGATCCTTCTTTCATGTGGCATATGTTTTGTCTGATACCAAATCGGTAAGGGAACCCATCACCCTCTTCTTTTTAAAAGACATCTTTTTTATAGGAATTTAAATTTACATCTTATTATGTTGGGATATGTTGTTATATATCCTTATTGATGTAAAAAAAAATTCTAAGTGATATGATAACTTTTTTATCTCATCAAATCATTTTTGTAATTTTAAAGTGACGCCGTTAGGGAGTCAAATTTTTACAGAGGAACTTCTTAACCCAATTTCAATTCGTTGTGTTCAACTTGTACTTATTGAATATGTCACCATATGAATATGTTTGAATGGCCTATTATTTTTTAAAACATAATATCCACTTATATAGGGTGTATTTATATTTATCACACATAATTATGTGATTGATTTATCCTTAATTTAAGGAAACCATCTTTATATGGGATTTCATCTCAATTTGCATTTCCATTTAGAATTTATTGTTGTTATGCACTGATTCACTCTTATATGGTGTATACACATTACTTTGACATATTATATCTAGAAAACCATTATTCTCGTGATATTATTATGTTCTGATTATATGTTATTTCTCAATTATTTGAATTCAATTTTCTCACTTTTTTGTTAAAAAACTATTTAACTAAAATATCCTTTTAAAAGTTTTAATGATTTATTCTTCTAAATAATTATCATTAATGTCCATGTTTTACGAATGGTTTTATGGATTTATTTATATGGACATTACTGTTTTAAAATTTTATGTCTTTTAAAATCATAATAGTGGTATGGGACACTTTGATTAAAAAACTCTTTATTAAATGGTTTTGAATATGGTTTGATAAAGAATTGATTTTTTCAATACATTTAAATGATATATTGTGATAGTGAAATGTTTATATTTTCAATATTTTATGTTCTATGATTTTATAGTGGTACATGGACATTTGACGGGTGGTTACGTGATTAACCAAATGACGTGTGGTGCAGTGGATACCACGAAGGGTGGTTACCTTATAACTTCCAATGCATTTGGTATGGAAGTCAGCCGTATGGAAATTCCATTTAGTGATATGTGTGGAAGTCAACTATATGGTTATTCCATTGATGTATGTTTATGTCAGAAGTTACATTTATATGTTATGTGTTCTTTATATGGGTTTTATGATAATAATTTGGTTACAAAAGGGTATGTAATGATCTTTTATTTAGTGAAGAGTATTTACTAATTCATAAAGGTGAATAGTATTACTTATGTTAAAGTATTCATGGTTTACTTTTTTTTTTTTGGATAAACTAGTAGTTTTCCTTCCTTGTGTATCCCTTACTGAGCTTTTTATGCTCACCCCATGTATTTGAAATGTTTTTCACAGGAAATAATGTTGAATAGGGTCAAGGATGGGATCAAGGAAAAGTCATGCTATCTTAAATAAGAAACTAGACGTGACTCTTTTTTTACAAGAGTTCATGTTTTGTAAAAAAATGGATACTGGGTAGAAGTGTCTACTTTGTAATTTTTTGATATGTAACAGTTATATCCTAATTCACTAAAACTCTAAACCATAATATATCCTCTATGTGAATTTTTCATTTAATTCAAGATTATGTTAAGGATTATATTAGTCTACTTATAGTTGGTATCACAAGTCGGATTAAATAACTTTAGAGGTTAGAGAATTCATTAAGCAAAAATGACCTTACCATAATGGTTAGGATTTCAGAAATAGTCATTGTTTTTTTTGATAAAGTGAATGAGTTTAAGATAACATGAATAAGTATATCTTAGTTTGTTCCCTCCTTATAATATATTAAATGATGATTTTACTGAATTACTCACACTGACCTTTTTAGTTTTAGTCAATGGTTGGATCTAGCAGGCATCAATGTAACAATGGATGTGAAGAAAACTATGATGATTTTCTGAATGAGAAATTGAATGACATGGGAGCTGCAATGAGAACTCTTGTGGTTATTCTCAACCAACTATCTTGAGTCAGGATTGACAACCTTATCCTTGGTGATTTTATAAGGAGTTTTATATGCGAGTAACAAATCCCTACATAAGTTCAGGTAATAATCATAAAGGTATGTATGTTCAAAAACCATTGTGTCAAGGATGTGGAAATAAAAACATAGTAAAATCCTTCAAAGGGTTGAGAAGATGCTATATATGTGGAAATGAAGGTCATAAAGCAAGAACATGTCATGGAAATTGGAATCATACAGTTGACTCTAGGAAAGGGAATGATGTTCTTTCTGAGGGATCAATTGATTGTTTTAAATGTGGTGTGCATGGTCATTATACAGACACATGTCCTGAAAAGATGTTTCTTGAATGGGATCACCAGGATCGAATAAATATTTTTATACCAATACCTAATGCCTTTCAGATTCAGGATGAAGAAACTAACAATGACCAATGAAAGGTATAGATTATTTAATGCCATATGTTTTTCCATTATTGAATCTTAGGACAAGATTTATGATTTTTTTTGTAGAGAATATGTATTTCAGAATAATTTTGAATAGAATGGTTAATGGATCATGAATAATTTTGAATGTTCAAGGAGTCAACATATATGAGATTCATGTGTTATGGTATATATTAGGATGGTGAACTGCTTAACAATATTAATGCTCTTCTGATGATTGGAATTAAATTATATGACTTTTTATAGTATTTGTAACCCTGATGTTTGATATATAATAATTTTATTCAAGGAATAATTATCTTTTCTTTTGTGAATATAGTTATAATGAACCATTTGTTTTTTTATGATCCTTGAATTTGAGGAAATTATAGGTTAATACTTTTTTGGGATGAAAAATGAAAGTTAATAGAAAACCTTCGTGGTTAAATTATGTTATGGTTATTTTTTATAAATTTTTCACATTTTGGGAATGCTGTAAAATTATATAGTTTTTGAAAAAAGGACAACACGCAGACCGTGTGACAACCCGTAGCATCGTACAATGCTACAAAAATTGAACTCACAACCAAAGTGCGACTGGTATTTATCGCCTACCACTGGACTACGTGATGTCCCTAGTTAGTTTGACTAATTCTTTTTAGTTAGATGATTTTATGAATTAAGAAAAGTTTATCTTGGGATATCTATGGAAATAATTAACCTATCTAGGGGGATATGTGATTAGGATAATTATTTTTCAATATGAGACTTTACGAGCAAGTGATGTTATTCGGAGATAAATGTTAAAATTTATCGTTGAAGACTATGTGATTAAATCCTTCATAGATTTGGATTTAAATCTAAGTTTGGATTACATTGAATAATTTTATGAATAGATGTTTATTGAATGGTCTTTGATGAACTTTGGGTTTCATTAGACCAATTTTGGAGATTAAGAGTAGTTTTTCTTTTTGTAAATGATTATCCTTTTTTGGGATTATCTGATCTCGCAAAAATCATATTGGTTTTGGTTAAGGTATAAATACATGAAAAATATATATTTCATCTTTTGTGGATTATTTGATTCTATAGAAGTTGATTATAGCACTCTTAATGGGAAAAAAATCATCCTGAATACTCATCGTTTGAAGAAAATATGAGTTTCTGTTAGAAATCTTATAAATTATGAATGTATACATGACAAGTAAATATATTTAATTATGTTTCTATTTAATCTCATATATAAATTCCTCAATGAAACGAAACTTAAAACAATTACCTTTTCTGTTAACTTTTCCTACTAGATAATCAAATATTGTTTAACCCATCACATGATTGTGATTTGCTGGTGGTTAATGTTCTCCTAAACTTGTTTTCTATCACTCTTCATCAGAACATGATGGTTTGTTTTCTCCTCCATATCCATGTTTTCATGGAATAGTATTATATGTTGTCTCGGGTAACCTTTTTTCTTCTCTTCCTTAATTTTATAGTGATTGTTTTATTGTCTCTTTTTTCGATGTGGGGCTTTCAATAAAGTTCTCGAGCCCAATTTTAAAATTGCAAGGATGCAATTCCCAAAAGGGGGGAAGGATGTAACATCCCATATTAATGAAGAATATGTCATTTTCATATTTATTAATATTTGTGAATTAAATATTAATTTTACTTTAAATGGGTTTCTATGTTCGATATCATACCCGATACGCAACAGCAGGTTCCTTTGAAATCATACGTTGCACACTAATAATATACTATTATTATTTTTTATGGTAGCTATATCCAAGCCGTTTTATTTTTTGGAATGAATAAAACTAAGTAAAATATTATTATACATCATTGTTAAATGTATTTATATTTTTTCAATAAAAAGTTAGAGGCTTAAAATATAAATGAATCTAATTTTAAGCATAATTTAAATTTAAAGGTCGATTTACTGCCTTTTAATGGAGAACCCTTTTTAAATATAGATTTAGTAAATTTAATACATTCTATATGACCAAATAAAATCATTATTTATAATGTGGACATCAATATTTACCTGGTGTAAATTTTTCGAATTTTTCTGACAAAGTTCATTTTTTTTATAAATAGTGAAAAATATTGTATTTTAATTCCAATGTTTCATTAATCGAATTTATTTATATGGATAGATTATCTTTTTAATTGGTTTTAAAGTTAAATTAAAATATATTTTTACCATTCAATATAATTTTGGTCATTGAAATTAATTTCACTATGAAATTGTATATAAACAATTATGAATCTTTTGATAGTTATTTTTTCTTAAAAATACGCAATTTGTTTTGATAACATGAATTAAATTTAAAATTAATTAATGAAACTTATATGTTTTGAATTTAGAAAAATAGACATCATCTTTGAATTCGGAATATCAAATATATCTTAGGCTGAATTTTTCGTATTTTTTTGAAAAACTTCAATTTTTGATGAATAGTGAAACCAATTAGTGCTAGTTAAAAAATTGACTTTTTCATTTAAATTAAAATTTAACACTTTTTTGAATTGAGTTTCAAAAATCCGATATACAATGTTGTTATCAAGAAGTAAAATTTGGTTCAATTAGATTAAAATAATTTTTGGTGAATAGTAACTTTTGACTTTTATTTACCTTAGTTAAAGGTAAATAGGGTAATTCAAGGTAAAAAGAATATTATAATAATATAAAATTAACTTAACACATGTCCAAACCATATTTGTTGAGTAATTAACGACCATTGGTATCTTGGGGTCGATTTGGGGACCCCATTGATCCAGTTGGGAGTGAAAATAACAATTTAGATTAATTAATTTAATGTGAAGACCAAATTGACATTAACAAAAATATTTTTGTAATTAATTTCTATATGGTTTTATATAAGTAATATTTTCAACTAAAAATATTATTTAGAAATATAATAATATTTCATACATCATGGTATTTTTTTTAATTTTTAGACATCAAATAAATTAAATTATTTATGACACAATAATGATGTACTATTTACCTCATTAATAAATGATTTAAATAAATAAGTTTATAATGATTAAATTATTTATAAAAACATTTTAAATTCTGATTGGATGATTTTATTTCAAATATGAGTCATCTTATCTTGGACCAAAATTATTTTTGGACTATTAGAAATCGAATATCATTATATTATAAAATAATATTTTCACAATTTCCTAAAGAGCCCCTCCTCTCCCTTATAAAAGGACACCATTTATAACCAATTTATCACACCTATAAAACTATTTGGCTCATCCAAACCCTACCCAATTACACTCCCTACATCTCATTCCTCTTCCTAGAAGCCTTAACTCATGCATAAGGCACTTCAAGAAGTCATTTTGGTTTAATCCAAAAAGAGTTACCCAAATTAAAGTTAACGACTTCTCTTAAATTGTTTTCTTTTATTTTTCTTCTCTAACCCCTAAAATCTTTTTATTACTTTATTTTGTAAAAAACCTAGTATCCTCAATATACTAGTATGTTGTTATGAGATGTATTCGAGCTAAACTTACACACACCTCCCTCTAATGGATGAAGAACATAATGTTTTTCTGTGGTTGGAAAACTAACGCCTCACGATACGATGATTGTTTGTTTATCTCCTACCGCCTCACATAGCGGAAATTATGATGGAATTATATTTATATATGATATATATTATTTTTATTATTTACTTATGCTTCTTTAATTACCAATTATATCATGCCATTATGGTTTCCATAGTGGTTAAATACGATAATCTCATTAGAGGAAGTGCGGACTACTGCCCCCTCAAAGTGTTGTGATTCGTTAATGCCTTATGTGGGATGTATAAAGGATAGTGTTGATGATATTATGTATTATATTATACTTTAATTATAATATACTTATGTATCATTACGTTTTAATTCCATTAAAATAATAAATAGAAATTAAAGTAGCGTTCATGCGTAAGTACGGATTACCGTTTCCATGAACGGTGCATTTCATTTCATACCTCTAAATGTTATGTATTATTATAAAAACATGTATATTCTGGATATATATTATATATATGATATCCAAGTAATCAATATAATTCTGGATATAATGAACCTTTGTCCACATGACAACATGTAATTATAAGAAGTCCATTTTTGACTCAAGTAACAAATATCTACAAAACAAACATTATTAACATAAATGATTATATAATGTTTATAACATGGTAATAAGTGATATAAAAAAGAATAATATATTTTAAAAATGTTCTTAATAAATTATCAATTATCTTTAGTTTATTATTGAGGAGATTAAAGAATGATCGAGTCAAGTCGGACAAGAGGTAATGGATCCGACCTCTCTCTTTCATTTCAAGTACTCTCTTTTGTGTCATTTATTTTATGCTCCATGTTCTTATATTGGAGGATGTTATTTTATATTCACCATAATGTAATTTTTATTTTAATATATTCATATATACCCTCTTACTCTAATAAATTCATTTTAATAATTTTTAAAAGGCATCGTTAGGCTGCTGAATTTCTGTAGGGGATTTTTTTATCTCGCTTTCATTTCTGTGAGAATTCCATTGTTTGCCACTAATTTATTGAATGTGTTGTATTTTATACTTCCAATTGATATATATTATCAGTATTATATTTATATTCATGTTATTCTTTGAATCATTTGGTGGTTATTAACTTCTTTTCACACGTCCTAGTTGATTACAACGTGGTATAGGGTTTCATCTCACTTTTTATTCCCATGAGATTCATGATATATTTTCCAATATTTCCTTTTTTGGTGTATTTATTGACAATTATTGTACACTTTGTGTAAAATAATTTCATTTATGAGTATTTACATATTCATTGTATGATCATTCTTTCATGTGGCATATGTTTTGAAAGTTACCAAATCGGTAAGGGAACCTTTCACCCTATTCTTTTTAAAAGACTTCTTTATGCCAGGTCTATTAATTTACATCTAATTATGTTGGGATATGTTTTTATATATAATTATTGATTTCAAAATTATGTCCAAGTGATGATATACACTTTTTATCTCATCAAATCATTTTTTGAATTCTAAAGTGACGCCGTTAGGCTGTCGAATTTTTACAGGGGAACTTCTTAACCCAATTTCAATTCTTTGGATTCAACTTGTACTTCTTCAATATGTAGCACTATGAATATGTGTGAATTACCTATGATTGTTTTACACTAAATATCCAATTATATTGGGTTTATTTATATTTTTCACACATAATTATTTGATTTATTTAACCTTAATTTAAGGATACTATCTTTATAAGGGATTTCATCTCAATTTACATTTCCATTGAGACTTCATTGTTGTTATGCACCAATTCACTCTTATATGGTGTATATACTATACTTTGACATATTATATCATGAATACATTTAATCTCATGATATTATAATGTTCTTATTAAATTTTATTCCTCAATTATCTGTATACAAGTGTCTCTCTATTTTGATAAAAAAATCTTTAACTAAAATATCATTTTAAAAGATTTAAAGATTTATTCTTATAAATCTTTATCATTAATTTTCTTATTTTAAAATGTTTTTAATGACTTATTTATATGGAAATTACTGTTTTAAATTGTTAATTCCAATAAAATCTTCAAATTAGTATGGGACACTTTGATTAAAAAAAACACTTTATTAAATGGTTTTCAAAATGGTTTGATAAATCATTGATTTTTTCAATATATTGAAATGATATATTTTGATAGTGAAATGTTTATATTTGAAATATTTTATGTTCTATGATTCTATAATGGTACATAGAAATTTGACGCGTGGTTAAGTGAGTAACCAAATGATGGGTGGTGCAGTGAATACCAGGATGGGTGGTTACGTTATAACCTCCAATGCATTGGGTATGGATGCCGATCGTATGGCTATTCCATTTTGTGATACATATGGAAGTAGACTATAAGGTTATATAATTTAAGTATGCTTATGTCCCAAGTTACTTTTATATGTTATGTGTTCTTTATATGGGTTTTATGGTAATCATTTTATTACAAAAGTGTTAGTAATGATTCTTTATTCAGTGAACAATATTTACTACTTCATATCGGTGAAAAGTATTACTTATGTTAATGTATTCAAGGTTTAGTTGTTGTTTTGAAAAACTACCAGTTTCCCTTCTTTTTGTATCCCTTACTGTGATTTTTATGCTCACCCCAAGTTTTTGAAATGTTTTTCATAGGAAATAATGTAGAATAGGGTCAAGGATGGGATCATGGAAAGGTCATGTTGTCTAAAATATGGAACTATACATGACTATTTTTTTTCAAGAGTTCATGTTTTGTAAAAGAATGGATACTAGGTAGAAGTGTCTACTTTTTAGTTTTTTGAGATGTAGTAATTATGTCCTAATTATCTAAAACTATAAACCTGAAAATATCATCAATTTGAATTATTCATTTATTTCAAGATTTTGTTACGGTTTAAGGCTGGTTCCTTACATTTGGTATCAAAGGTCGGTTTAGATAACTTTAGATGTTAGAGAATTCTTTAAGAATATGTGACATTACCATAATGGTTAGGATTTCAGAAAGAGACATAGTTTTTTTGATAAAGTGAATGAGTTTAAGATAACATGACTAAGTATATATTAGTGTTTAACCTCATCATAATATATTATATGATGATTTTACTGATATAATCACACTAACCTTTTTGGTTTAGTCAATGGTTGGATCTAGAAGGCATCAAAGTAACAATGGATTTCAAATAAACTATGACGACTTTCTGAATGAGAAACTGAATGAATTGGGAACTGAAATGATAAGTCATGTGGTTATTCTCAACCAACTATCTGGAGCCATGATTGAAAACCTTATCCTCGGAGATTTTTATAAGGAATCTTATATGCGAGAAACAAATCCCTATGGAAGTTCAGGTAATAATCATAAAGGTAAGTATGTTCAAAAACCTTTGTGTCAAGGATGTGGAAATAAACACCTTGGAAAATGTATCAATGGGACAGGATGATGCTATAGATTTAGAAATTAAGGTCATAAAGCAAGAATCTGTCATGGAAAAAGGAAGCATCCAGTTAACTCTAGGAATGGGAAAGATGTTCTTTTTGAGGAATCAATTGAAGGTTTTAAATTTGGTGTGCAAGGTCATTATACAAAAACTTGTCCTACAAAGATGTTTCATGAATGGGATCTCCAGAATCGTACAAATATTTGTTTACCAATATCTAATGCCATTCTGATTGAGGTTGAAGAAACTGACAATGACCAATGAAAGGTATGAATTATTCCTTAACATATGTTTTGACATTATTGAATCTTAGGACATGATTCTTGATTTTGTTTGTAGGGAATACGTAATTCAGAAAAAACATGAAAGGAATGGTTAATGGATCATGAATAATTTTGAATGTGTAAGAAGTCAACATATATGGGATTCAAGTGTTATAGTAGAAACTAGGATGGTGAAATGCTTAAAATTATTAAGGCTCTTTTGATGATGGAAATTAAATTAGAAGAATTGTTATAGTATGTGTAACCCTTATGTTTGATATATGAAAATTTTATTCAAGGAATAATTATCTTTTCTTATGTGGATATAGTTATAATGAACCATTTGGGTTTATATGATCCTTGAATTTGAGGAAATTATATGTTAAAACATTTTTGGGATGCAAAATGAAATTTTTTAGAAAACCATTGTGGTTAAATTTTGTTATGGTTATTTTTGATAAATTTATCACTTTTTTGGAATTCTATAAAATTATATAGTTTTTAAAAATAGGACAACACATGGACCGTGTGACAACCCGTAGAGTTGGACAAAGCTGCGAGAATTGAACCCACAACCAAAGTGCGACTGGTATTTATCACCTACCACTAAACTATGTGATGTCCCTGGTTAGTTTTTCTAATTCTTTTTAGTTCTACAATTTTATGAATTAAGAAATGTTGATCTTGGGTTATCTATGGAAATAATTAAACTATCAGGGATGATATGTGATTTGGATAATTATTTTTCAATATGATACATTAAGAGTAACTAATGTTTTTTGGAGATAAATGTTATGATTTAACTTGGAAGACTATGTGATTAAATCCTTCTGAGATTTGGGTTTAAATATTAGTTCGGAAAAGTTTGAAGAATTTTTTGGACAGTTGTTTATTGAAGGGTCATTGATGAACTTTGGGTTTTGTTAGACAAGATTTGGAGATTAAGAGTAGTTTTTATTTTTGTAAAAGATTATTCTTTTTGGGGGATTATCTGTTCTCGCCCAAACCATTTTGGTTTCAGTTAAGGTATAAAGACATGGAAAATATATATTTCTTCTTTTTTGGATTATGTGATTTTATCGAAGATGATTATAGTGCTCTTAATGTGAAAAAAAGTCATCATGAATACTCATTGTTTGGATAAAATATGAGTTTGTGTTAGAAATCTAATAAAAGATGAATGTCAACATGACAAGTATGTATATTTACTTATGTTTTTAGATAAGCTCATAAATAAATTCCTCAATTAAAAGTAACTTAAAACAAAATACTTGCCTGTTAAATTTTCCTACTGGAGAATCAAAGACTGTTTAACCCACCACAAGTTTGTCATTTTCTAGTGGTTAACTTTCTCCTAAACTTGTTTTCTATCAATTTGTATCAGAACATGATGGTTTTTTTATCCTCCATGTCCATGTTTTCATGGAATCATAGTATCTTTTGTCTCAGGTAACCTTTTTACTTCCCTTCTTTTATTTTAATGTGATAGTTTTATTTTCTCTTTTTTCGATGTGGGGCTTTCAATGAAGTTCTCGAGCTAAATTTTAAAATTATGAGGATGGAATTCCAAATATGGGGGGAGGATGTAACATCATAGATTAATAAATAATATGACATTTTCAAATTTATTAATATTTGTGAATTAAATATTATTTTTACTTTAATGGGGTTTCTATGTTCGATAGAGTACCCGATAAGCACCAACATGTTCCTTTGAAATCTTACCTTACACACTAATAATATAATATTATTATTTTATATGGTAGTTAAGTCATAGACTTTGTATTGGTTGGAATTAAAAAAACTAACTACAACAAGATTATACATGATTTTAAAATGTATTTACATTTATCCAATAAAATGTTAAAGTCCTAAAATATAAATGAATCTAATTTTACGCATAATTTACATTTAAAGGCTGATTTACCGCCTTTTAATGGAGAACCCTTTTTAAATCTATTTTAGTCACTTTAATACATTATATATGACCAAATAAAATACTTCTTTATAATGGGGACATCAAAATTTACTTTGTGTAAATGTTTGAAATTTTTCTGATAATGTACATTTTTTAATGAATAGTGAAAAATATTGTATTTTAATTAAAAAGGGCGTTTTAATATAATTTATTTATATGGATAGATTATCTATTTAATTTGAATTAAAGTGAAATTAAAATATATTTTTACCATTTAATTCAATGTTGGTTAGTGTAATTAATTTCACTATGAAATTGGACATAATCAAGTATAAATATTTTGCTATTTATTGTTTCTTAAAAACACGATATTTGTTTTGATAACTGGAAATAATTTTAAAATTAATTAATGATATTTCTACGTTTTTAATTTGAAAAAATAGATATCATTTTTGAATCTTGAATATCAAATATTTCTTAGGCTGAATTTTTCGTATTATTCTGAAAAACATCAATTTTTGATGAATAGTAAAACCACTTAGTGGTAGTTAAAAAAACTAACATTTTCATTTAAATAAAATTTATCCACTTTTATGAATTGAATTTTGAAAATCATATATAAATGGTTGTTATTAATATGTAAAATGTGGTCCAATATGAAGAAAATAATTCTTGGTGAATAGTAACTTTTGACTTTTATTTACCGCGGTTAAAGGTAAATATGGTAATTAATGTAAAAAGAATATTATTATAATTCAAAATTACCTTCACACTTGTCCAAACCTTATTTGTTGATGTATTAATGACCATGAAAATCTGTGAGTCTATTTGGGGACCCCATTGATTCACTTGGGAGTGAAAATGAAAATTTATATTAATTAATTAAATGTGAAGGCAAAATTGACATTAACAAAAATCTTTTAGTAATTAATTTATTTATGGTGTTATATAAGTCCTATTTTTGAATAAAAATATTCATTAGAAATTAAAAAAGATTTTATACATCATGGTATTTTTTTATAATTTTTAGACATCAAATAAATTAAAATAAGTATGACAAAATAATGATGTACTAATTACCTCATTAAAAAATGATTTAAATAAGTAAAGTTATAATGATTATTTTATTTTCCAAAAATTTCCAATTTTGATTGGTTGATATTATTTTGAATATGAGTTATCTTATATTCAACCTAAATTATTTTTGGACTATTTGGAACCGAATATCATTTTATTATAAAATAATATTTTCACACATTCCTAAAGAGCCCCTCATATCCCTTATAAAAAGAGACAAATTCTAACCAATTCCTCAAACCTCTAAAGAAATTATTCTCCTCCAAACTCTGCCCAATTTAACTCCCTACATCTCACTCCTCCTCCTAGATTCATTACCACATGCAGAAGAATCATCAAGAAGTCCTTTTGGTTCAAACGAAAGGGAGTTACCTAAATTAAAGGTAACAATTTCTCTTATACTGTTTTCTTTTATTTTACTTCTCCAACCCGTAAAATATTTTTATTACTTTATTTTTTAACAACACCAGTATCATAAATATACTAGGATGTTTTTATGAAAAGTATTCGAGCTACACTTACACACACCTCCATCTAATGGATGAAGAACATAATGTTTCTATTGATGGAAAACTAACACCTTACAAAACGATGATTTTTCGATTAACTCCTTCCACCTCTCTTGGTTGCCATTATGGTGGCACTATATTTATATATTATATATATTATATTTATGATTTCCTTATTCTTCTGTACTTTTCTATTATATCAATACTTTATGGTTTTCATAGAGGGTAAATACGATAATCTCATTAGAGGAAGTACAGACTACCTCCAACTCAATTGATGTGATTCATTAATGCCTTATTTGGGATGTATGAAGGATAGATTAGATGATATAATGTAATATATTATACTGGAATTATAATATAACTAGGTATAATTATGTGTTACTTACACTAAATCAATAAATATAAATGAAAGTAGGGTTCATGCGTACGTACAGTTTACTGTCTCCATTAACGGTGCATTTAATTTCTTACCTCTAAATGTTATGTACTATTATAAAAGACATGTATATGTTGGATAAATATGATATATATGATATCAAAATAATGAATATAAATCTGCATATAATGAACATTTGACCACATGAACAACTTGTAATTATTAAAAGTCCATTTTTGACTCAAGTAGCAAATATCGACAACACAACCGTTATTAAATTAAATGATTGCATAATGTTTATAACATGGAAATAATTGACATAAAAAGGAATAATAAACATGAAATAGGTTCTTAAGAAAGTATAAATTAACTTTATTTTGTTATTGTAGATATTAAAGAATGATCGAGTCAAGTCGGACACGAGGTAAGGGATCCGACCTCTCTCTTTCTTTTCAAGTACTCACTATTATGTCATTTCTTTTATGCTCCATGTTCTTATATTGGAGGAAGTTATTTTATATTCACCATAATTTAATTTTTATTTTCATTTGATGAGATACCCCCACATACTCTCATCAATTCATTTTAATAATTTTCAAGTGGTGTCATTAGGCTGCCGAATTTTTGTAAGGGATTTTCTTATCACACTTTCAATTCTGTGAGATTTCCATTGTTCGCCACTAAATTATTGAATGTGGTGTATTGTGTACTCAAAATTGAAAAATATTATCATCATTTTCGTTATATTCATGTTATTCGTTGAATTATTTTGTGGTTATTAACTTTGTGTCATACGACTCAGTTGATTACAACGTGGTATAAGGTTTCATCTCGCTTTTTATTCCCGTGAGATTCATGCTATATTTTCCACTATTTCCATTTGTGTGGTGTATGTACTTCCAATGATTGTAATATTTGTGTAATATTCTTTCATTTATTAGTATTTACATATTCATTATATGATCCTTCTTTCATGTGCCATATTTTTTTTAAGATACCAAATCTGTAAGGGAACCTTTCACCCTCCTCTTTTTAAAAGATTTCTTTTTGTTATGTCTTTTAATTTACATCTTATTATGTAGGGATATGTTCTTATATATCCTTATTGATGTAAAAATTATGTACATTTATTGAGATACCCTTTTTATCTCATCAACTCATTTTTGGAATTTTAATGTGACACCGTTAGGTTGTCGTATTTTTTTAAGGGAGCTTCTTAACCCAATTTCAATTCTTTGGGTTCAACTTGTACTTGATGAATACGTTTCGCTATGAATATGTGTGAATGGACTCTGATTGTTCTAAACATAATATACAATTATATTGGGTGTATTTATATTTTTCACACATTATTATGTGATTGATTTATCTTTAATTTACGGATAACATATTTATAAGGGATTTCATCTCAATTTACATTTCCATTGAGACTTCATTGTTGTTTTGCACCAATTCACACTTATATGGTGTATATACTGTACTTTGACATATTATATAATGACTCCATTTACTCTCATGATATTATAATGTTCTTATTAAATGTTATTCCTCGATTATTTGTATTTAAGTGTCTCTCTTTTTTGTTAAAAATCTCATTAACTAAAATATCATTTTATAAGTTTTAATGATTTTTTTCTAAATTGTTATCATTAATGTCATTGTTTTAGAAATGATTTTATGTATATATTTAAATGGACATTACTGTTTTCAAAAGTTAATTCCTTTAAAATCTTCAAATTTTAGTGGGACACTTTGATTAAAAAACACTTTATTAAATGGTTTTGAAAATGGTTTGATAAAGCATTGATTTTGTCAATATATTGAAATGATATATTAAGATAGTAAAATGTTTATATTTTCAGTATTTTATGTTCTATGATTTTATAATGGTACTTGGACATTTAACGAGTGGTTACGTGATTAACAATATGACGGGTGGTGCCGTGAATACCTAGACAGGTGGTAACGTTACAACCTCCTATTCATTTGGTATGGAAGTCAGACGTATGGCTATTCCATTTAGTGATATGTGTGGAAGTAGACCGTATGGTCATTCCATTTAAGTATGCTTATGTCCCAAGTTACCATTATATGTTATGTGTTCTTTATATGGGTTTTATAGTAATCTTTTGGTTGAAAATTGGTAAGTAATGATATTTTATTCATTTATGAGTATTTACTACTTCATTAAGGTGAAAAGTATTACTTATGTTAAATTATTCATGTTTTACTTTTTGTTTTTAAAAACTAACAGTTTTACTTCTTTTTGTATCCCTTATTGAGCTTTTTATGATCGCCCCATGTTTTTGAAATGTTTTTCAAAAGAAATAATGTGGAATAGGTTTAAAGATGGGATCTAGGAAATGTCATGCATTTTTAAATATGGAACTAGACAAGACTATTATTTTCATGAGTTCATGTTTTGAAAAAAAATGATACCAGGTAGAAGTGTCTACTTTGTAATTTTTTTGAGATGTTATAGTTATGTCTTAATTTTCTAAAACACTAAACCTAAAAATATCCTCAAAGTGAATTATTCATTTAATTCAACATTATGTTAAGGTTTAAGGCCGAGTCCTTACATATATAATTTTTATTAGTGATAAATTTCTAACATTAATAAATTGAAATATATGAAATGGATTTTAAATTTATAATCATAATATATAAATTCTCTATGTTATATTTTTTCAATTTTATTTGAAAAAAATTGATTTATTTCATTTGTAAAAAATATAGTTTTGTGTACAATATATGTTTTTTAACATAATTATAATGTATAAATTTCCAAATAATAAATAAAATTTTATCTAATACACATAGGGTATCCGTGTTATTTCTCCCCACATTTTTGTTGAAGTGGAGGACTTGAAATCCTTGATGGACTCGATAGTCATTGAAATAGAACTATATTTTCATTTACATCATATTGATTTGTATTATTGTTTGATATTTTTTCAATCTATAATAATATGGGAAATATCATTTCATCATTCCTTCAGCTTTTGAAGAAGAATTATTCTAATAATGTTGTTTTTATGATGAGGGTTATACAAGAGGCGGGTAAGATCAAGAGTAATAAAGGTATCACAAATTGTTAATCTATTTTGTAGGGGCAAGGATACTGAAACCATAAAAAAATTATTCTAAAATTTTCTATGGATTGAGGCATTATTTGTATGGTGTTATGATGGGTATGATGGTTTTTGTTGTGGTAGGGGTAAGATCCACTACTACTGGTTCTACATATGCTAAGAAGTTGGTTTTAGTGGTTGTGAAGGGCTTGATATTTCTTCTACTTTTTGTATGAGAAATAATTTTTAAAATGGAAAAACTTGTATTTTGTCTTCTTCAGAAAGATATTGACTAGCGTTAATCCGGGTTCATTTAAATCTATGGGCTTCCCCTTCCTCAATGCCACATCGTAATCAATATCGTTCCATGGATTTATTTTCATTAAGTGAAACTGATCCATTTATGTGGTGAATTGTTATCCTTAGATGTAAAGAGATGTTTCCTAGTTCCATGAAGCATTTTGTAGTATAAATGAGTGATAATGAATAATATACTTAATTTGTTTTAAAAAGTGAGCAGGATCTTCACATTATTGTTCATATAGGGTATGGCTCAAGGGATGGGAAGAAATATATTTATGATTATTGAGATTATCGATTTATTAGAAGAACCAAAATATAACATGAGATAATTTCTCTAATTTTCAAAAAAAAATTAGTGATCATATCATCTGTTATAAAAATAATACAAAGGTATAAGAAATTATGTCAACATTGTTGCCTAAAGTATTTTCATCTTAAGAACATGAAAAACTATGGGTCCAGCAACAAAACCTTTTGTTAAGGTAGAGGAACTAGTAGATTATAGTCATGATTATCGATATCAGAAGATAGAATCATAAGATGTTTTTCTGATGTATATAAGAATAAAATTTTCATAAAAAAAATTGCTCGGAACCACCCAAATATTTAATGTATGATATGTTGGAGGAGTCTTACTTGATCGGTTTTTAAAAGGAGGATGCATATATAACGTCCTAAATAATGAAATATTTTGACCTAAATTATGTGTAACAATTTTGGTTCAACAAACATTATCACATTATGACATTCTAATTTAATAATGGGGGAAATTAGTTTTGATGAGTACGCAACTACTAGTGATAATATGGCCTACCACTTTGTGGATCTTATAAATGATTATCCACACATAAAAGATCCATTTATCAAATGGAGACTATATAGGGTAATAGATTCCAGCACTTTTAAAATGTATTATAATGGAAGAGATTTATCAGTTTTTGTATGACATGTGGTTACGTCCTTAAATTTATGGGTTACTACTTTTCCTTTAAAATTTATTTTTGAAATAAAAAACATTATTGATAGTTAGTCAGATTGAACCACCCCATGAAATCAGAAAAAAAATATATAAGAAAATAAATAATAAATGATGAGAAATAGATTAAAATATTTCATACAAACAAAAATATGTATACTACTAAAGTTAGAAATAATTTAAATTCTTTTTTATGATTTTATAAGATTATAAAAATAATGTTTGGACATGGGGAATGTGGACATGTCCAATATTTTTCATCTGTCTTGTTATAATATCTATCATTATCTACCTATATCTTCCTCTTTATAATTTCTTCATATTCTTAATTCATGAATATTATACAAATTTATTATTTCTATTTAGGTATATTCAGGTCGTAATTGTATGCTTTAGATTATATAATTAAGTTAAACACTACAGTACTTATATGGGAAACTTTTCAATTTTATTTCTTTCTCCCCTAATTTCTTCTTTTATTGTCTCCTAATTATTTAGTCACCAATTCATGTAATGTAATATTTTAATATTTATTTTTTTACTATTGAACATACAAGATAACATATTTAACACATCACTTTTTTATCCAAATGATTCAACATTTGAATATGATTCGTGGAATTAACTCAGGTCATTCTCCTACTTTAATTTCTTATTTATGATTAACATATGTTTACATTATATGTGGAATATATATTTTTGACGAATTATGAAATGATGAGTGGGACAATAAATATACATCATGTCCCCCAATTAAATTATTAATTCTTATATCGCATTCGATACCATATATGGTACATATGTAGTGAAACTAGATAGATTTGTTATGTTTTCTTATTAGTAGTCCGTGACATAGTTGTATAATGACATTTCATATGATAGGGCCACGTAATTATGATTATATTGAATATTATATTCCTAAAATATTTTCTGTCATATTTTTTGTTTCTATGTGATGATTTATAATCCATCCCCCTCTTGATTTTTGGTCATGATTACTGACTCTAATGACATCCAACCATTATATGTACTGTTACATATCTCATTGTTAGTATTTTAATCTCACCTATTCTATTAAGGTATTACTCAAGGTATCCCATGAATTGATATTTGTATTATTCGATTGAAAATAATTTTATGAATATAGAATCAAATTTTTATTTAATTGATTTAAAAATTATGTGTTAAATACCATATTTACAAAATACAGAAAACCTCTATATATATTTTTGTATTATATGGACTCATGGGAAAAATGTAAAATTTTATTTGTATTTGATAAGGGATATTATATTAAATATTGCTAAATCTTAAATTCTTATAATATTCTCCTATATCATTGATTTTATTTGTTCTTGTTCTTCTTCAAAAAGAATTTCCTTATGATGAACACCTGAGGTGGTTCCCAATAAGACATGGATACTTAAATCACTACTCTAAAAATAATGGATTCAATATGCATTTTTTTAATTTTATTTTTATTCACTCAATATTGATTTATATCATTGATATTTTAGAAAAAAATAATCCTATTATTAATTTTAATCAGTCATTGTTATGCCAATATTTTTTACAAATAAAAATAATCCACACATTATAATAACAACTGTCTAACATTTTTTTCACTATAGTATTATTTCATCAATGTTTTTTGATATACAAATCCTTCATTAATGTCCTTGGGGATGATTCAACGTTGTTAGAAAAACGGAATATATAAAAAATACATAGATACATCATCATATAATATATTAGATAACATTGAGAATATAATCAATATAGATGTTACCACAACACTTTTGGAATAAATATCTATCATATTAACTTATTAATCCAAAAACATACCTTGTTATCATCTTCTAAGGAATATTATATTTATCCTTGTTAATTTAGTTGGAATATAGTATTACCTCATTGAAATAAAATAAATGTACATTTTATTCTAATCTCTATACCTTTCATTAATGACCTAGATGAATAGTATATCTATAAAAACCTACAAAATTATTTTAGGAAATAGAAAATAATTAAAATATAATGATTTATAAATAATTATATAAATTTACCAATACAGCTAAAAATTATTTTTGAAAATAGAAAAAAAAAATAATGAATGTTTAATATAGATACCTCTTGGCCTATACTCACCAAAAAACAGCGTAATTAAATAATAATGTTTTAAAAAAATAAAATCGAAGGAATTGACATATTGATGAAAGGATATATTTAAGGGATTTAATTTTATCAATATAAATGATATAATTTTAAATATGACCATTATAAAATATGCCCAATGGACATCATGATTGTTGGTCAATATAAATATGGGGAATTATGGCCATTGGGAATTATTAGTGTTGGTAGTTTATCCATTTAAAATTACCTTTAGGATAAGTGTGTATTAAGGGTCATAAAAATAGTCCAATTCAACATAATGGTGACATTTTGTCTACAATTAGTCTAAGAGTCCCATATGCTGTTAATTTATTATACCTTTGGAAAAGGGTAGAATTACTAGGGGTTTCCCTTGACTAGCCTAAGCTATGCTTAAATAGTTGAGGTTCAAGTAAAATCATCTTCAAAGAAATATCATTTTATTTGAAGCACTTCATGAACAATTTTGGATGAACCAAACAATGAACATAATACCATTTCAAACATTACGATTAGGTCAAATGTATGTGTGATGTTGAGTAATGTATATAGTGTATATGTAGTATTACTATGTAAATAATTAGAGAAATGAATAGGTGTTTACTATGATAGACCCTATTTATTAAATTTATCATCCAAATATAAAAAGTAATATTCACAAAATTATATGGTGAATATTATAATATGTATTAAATATTTTGAAATACTATTTCAAAATATGTCAAGGGCTGAACATTGTTTATAATTCATAAAATAATTAAAATAAAATAAAAAATATAAATATGGTTTGATATAGTAATCATGAAATCATATATATTTCTGAATATCTTTATAAAACCATTATTGTGGTTCACATGGGATGGAAATGGTTTACTATGAGGGGTAGTGGAGCACTAAAGAAAATGAAGAAATAAAATAATTAGTAATATCTTCCATGAAATTCCATTCACCACACCTATAAATATCGACACAATTTTATCAGGAATCCTAAACCTCATTGAGTTATATATCATCTTAACAATTTAAAGGAGTATCTATTATAGCCTCATATTAAATTTGGAATATATTTTGTGGTTAAAATTTTCATATATAGGCTAGACGATTGGGAAAAGTAAGGGATTCTATTTAAAACAATTGATGGATATATTTTATAATTCCATTTACACATCCATTATGTATGATTTTATACATCTGAATCTATATTATTTACACCCCATTAGTATATTACCCAAGTTATAATATCTAAATTTTTCTTATATATCCATTATTTCGTCATTTCTTTGCCATATATTGTGACCCGTTCAACCTCTTTCAATTCATAAATTCATTTCCATTTTTGAATCCCTTTGAATTTTAAGATATAACCCCAATATATTTTCAATATAATTATAATAAATTTCTTTAAGATATCTTATCCATGTGAGGACTCATTTTACACACATTATATATCATTGATAAGATATTATGAAGATCAAACAATTCAATATCCATAAAATAAAATAATAATTTAATTTGTTAATGGTTGTGTGGTTTCCTAAAAATTAAATGAATGTATGGATACAAAAATGTTTATAAAGACTCTGGAAAAGATTCTCAAAAGGGTAATGAATCTAAAAATGGGTTTTGAGGAATTGACTAAATATTTACATAGTGCGCAACAAGTTTTCCTAACTACACACCTAGTTTGACAATATAGGAGGATATGATATTAACGATTCACAACCTACTTACAAAACCCTGATGATGTATTTCAATATTTCTATAATGTTCGTATCATTTCACTTTTACCCTACCATGGAATATAATTTAATTTGATAAATTTTACACATTGATCACAAAAATTATTATCTGTAATAATTAACAATGAATGCATATTCTTCAATAGATTAGTGGACATATTTTAACATAATGAACCCCAAATCACCCTTAATATATTACTACATAATTTAAAAAAATGTAATTCCTTAACTATAGATTTTTAATAAAATTTTTCTATTGTTTTCCATTCCTGATGTTAAAATGTTACATTAAAAGATTCACTGAGCAGTTATGATATTTATTTTTATAATTTTCACCCATGAACAATATTCCATGTATAGCCTATTTCCTTTTCATTAGTGATGAAATGAATTGGTCATTGATGTGACATGCAGTGCTTGAAAATATACATCCCCTCAAGGAAATATTATCTCACATGAAAAAATGATGATATGGTAATGAGAGAGACATTACACATCATATAAGATGTCTTTCGAGATGGATTTGATGATAATTATATGATGAAAAACATTGTGCATTCCCATTATTTCATTAACATGTTATTGCTTAATTTTAATTTTTTTTATTCCTAGGCCATCAATAAATTATGTTATTCTTCTATATTTTCTATATAGAATCATTTATCTATATATTTCATATGCCATTATTATAAAACGATAATGTAACACACCAACCCAAAGCACTTGGTCTGAGTTGGAGAGCCACCAGACCCCATGTGAACCTTCTCCAATGCAGGAATTTAAATACTAGCAGTGTTATTCTAAATTCCATAAGATTGGAGACTATACACTCATTATCATATCCTTATCAAAATAATATAAATAAAATATAACATTTTATAGTAATAAATGTGTAATATAAGGAAGCATGGTTTAATAATAGATGGGATGCATTTCATTCATGTAATAAATATATATAATATAGTCTACCAATATGAAAATTGAAACAACAGAAATGTGTATGTAGATATAAATATAACATCAATACTTTTATAGAGTATGTCCTGATACTGCTACAAGCTCCATTCTCCACTACTCATATGTATTCTATGATCCCCTTACCCATACCCAAATCATTATACATGAGGTCTTCATGCGCACATAAATTCTCTTACTAGGTGTGAGTAATAAAACATAGTAGAAAAACCAAAATGTATCCATAACATGATATGATCTAAATAAAAATGTATGTAAGGAAAATAAATAAATTTTCAACAATAAAAAACAATATTTAATCGAGTTGTCATGCACAAACCATTCTACCACAAACCCCTACCCATAAGTGATTCAACTACATCATAGAATATAGTCATCAAGGAAGTCTTGGATGATGGTTAAAAACATTGTTATAATAGTATCCCATTGTATCCACCACGTTATGAGTCTCAGGTCCAAAAACATAACACTATCATACCCTATCTCTTTCATTAGTAGTTATAAGCCTGGAAATCTATGTTAGACCACACTAGGACATTGTATTATGTTACAATCTCTTGAATTAGATAACATAATACAATCATGACCCAATTTCATGTCATGTGTCTCGTCACTTATGAATGTCATTCTGAAAGGTCATGTCATGCATGTCCATCATGCCCTATCATCTTTCATGGAAATATCCTTACATAACATGTATTATATAAGAAGACTTCCCCTCTAGGATAATAATCCAGGTTTATCCCACCTTTCATGTAGGATCCATGAATAGAAAAACAAAAACATAGAATATAAAAAATATATATCAAAATAAAATAATAGAATAATATCATTAAATATATATATATATATATATATATATATATATCATCACTGCGCCACAAAAAGGTTTGCACAACATGTAATTTCATATTACCATGTGGGTCTCCATTAAATATTTACACTCTCACACACACACACACATATATATAAACACACACACAAACTAAACCATCCCACATGAGTCTCACATTCTACACACACATACACACACATGAGACCAATCACAATCATCATCAAACAACCAGAATATAACTCCATATCTAAGAAACTATCATATACATGCCCTATATATGGTTATAAATACCACACATCAAGGTTTTCAGTGTCAAAATCAATGTTTTTAAATGGGTTCATCTCTAAAAACATATTTATATAGAAACATTATTAACATTGCATGACAAGAGCTAATAAAACCGATTCTAATTGAACTAGAATATTGATCATTAGTAATGTGTTGAAGAAGAGAAAAACCATGGTAGAATTATTTTAATCCCAATCTTAAGTTACTATCAACAATAATATTCATGTCTAGTTTATAGATGAATTACTTCATCAACTAAAATAATGTGACAGTTAAAGTTAGTTGAGCTGTTTACAAGTAAAACTGCTTTATAAAATCTCAAAAATATAGAAGCACCAATGATGATAGAGGAATTGATCCAATAGATTGATTAAATATTGGAATATAGAAAAAATTACAAAAAGAAACAACCCTCAATACATAAATTATATACCATGCACCTCATCACCATTTTGTAGTTATATATAAATCATCTAAATTGAAATAATCCATCTAGTAGAGTGGGTGAATTAATTTATAGGGTTAACAATCATGTTAAAATCCCCAAAAAACCCAAAATTTAATATATTTTTATTTCTCATTTAATTTTTTAAGATCAAAAAAGGGGGAAAATATTTAATGTATTTGAGAATTTTTCATTATAGATGATGTTTCCTACATCAAGGCATGTACTTGGATATGATGGTATTCCGAAACCCCCAAAACACCAAAATACCTATAGCATGACCCTAATAAATTACCAATTTTCCCCTCACCACCACCACCAAAAATATCTTATTTTTTTCTTCCAATACATGGATGATTGGATCCATTTTTTATCACCACATATTTCTATGTATTGTCTATGACGTTTTCCACCATTCCCATTTTATTTCAAGGCACACCAGAGACAACCACATCCCTAACGCTTCCATTTTTTGGTATAAAATCATTAGAAACCACTTTTAAATAACCAAAACAATAATAAAACAAACCAGAATAGTATTCACCATTTCAAGGATCTAAAACATCACTTAAGACAAGGAGGTTTGTACATTAATATGAAATCCAAATACTATGGTGACATAAATATCTTATTATAAGGATACCTCATCCTCGAGATGTTTCATTGGGAATTCTGATTGAAAAAGTCATCCCATTGAACCTGAAAAAATTACTCCCTCTCTCATGGCTAAACCTATATCTTCCTACGATGCCACATAATCTAGTCATGGGGTATTTTCTTCCCCCTAAAACACCTTCTCAATCTGGTATATCATTTCTTCCTGTCAATCTATCTATAATGTGTTATCATCCACCTAAATATCTCTATATTTATTGACATTGAAAAGATTGAGCTTGTACATATAGAGATAAGAGACATAGAAAAAATCGTGAATTACATGATAATATAGGGGAATATCAAGACATTATTCCAATATCCCATCCCAATTGGTGGTCATAATGGGTCCAACATAACAGGTTTTAGGATTAACTTTCTCACTCAAACATCAATGGCCTAACTACATATTCAACCTATGAAAAATACTATTGCCAACAATAAAAATACCAAGATCAAATCCCCCTATTTTAATTAAACATTAACCTATATTGAGCTATGATAAACTACTTCTAAGTCAAATTCACCCATTTATAGGTATCTTGTATCATTATAGGCTCCATAACTACTGCCTCACTAGCCATGTTCCAATAAATATGTGAATGATATGACCTCCAATAAAATGAATCCAAAGGTTCCATCTAAATTGATGTCTGTTAAATATTATTATATTTAAATACCACCATGGAAAGTTGATCCTAAAAAGATCCACCAAAATCTAGAATGTATTCTTGATGCATATCCGTTAGTATGTTGATAATCCATTCAGACTAGCCATCTACCTACGCATAGTACGATGTGCTCATTATCAACTGAGTCCATAAAAACTTTTTTTATCCTTTCAAAAAAATTATATATAAAAAATATATCACATTTTCAAAAAATGATATTAGAAACTCCATGAAATTATATGTTCTCATGAACATAAAACATTCCCAACATTTATACTTAGTGAGTATCATGGATTAGTAAGAAAATGAACTACTTTTTTATGATCAAAATCACAAAGACCTTTTCATAAATTCTTAGGGTCCTAGGAAACCCCTTCAAAAATTCCATTGTCACTTCCTTCAACATCCACAAGAAAAAAAATGTTGTGGGAGTAAACCTCAAGTATTCTAGTGTTCGGTTTTTATCCATTGGTATGTAAGACATTTGGATATGAATCAACCAATGTCCCTCTTAATCAAGAACCATTAGAGCTACCACATAATGTCATTAAACATTCTTTTTATTTTTGGATGAACCACCCACATAGATGTATAGAAGTATCTCATCAAATATTCTCTTATGGAATAAGAAACTATAACTCTACCATGTACAAGGATAACATCATCTATGTCTGATGATCACACAGGTATTATGTAACCTCAATCTAACCATTCCAACATTACATCTCTCTCTAGGTTGTATTTTTGACTACGATTAATATTGTTTATAAGAGAATATATTTGAAGAAATTGAGATCATATCATCAATTTTTGGTCATCAGAAGAATCCTTCTCCAAAATGGATAGAAAATTCATCATGTTACACTATTCCTAAGAAAACAATTCACCATGCTCCTCTAATACCAGTATTTTTTGTCTAATTTATTAATCCAGGAATTTAGTATTGCTGAGTGAACATTAAATCAATAATTATAAATAATATACATATTGTACCCAGTGACACTACCTCAAATAGATTCCATACTATGTGAAGATATATAGGACACTATTGTGCTCTATATAGACAACAAAACTCACATCCAAGAGATAGTGTCTCTGACACCTCAAAACATGGACCATAGCTTCCATCTCCATGTCATAGATATAATATTTTCTTTAATGGTGATATAATTAACATCTCCCATAAGCTTCTACCTTCCTCTTTAACATTAATACAACCCCTAACAAAATTTTGATACTCTATAAAATATGGTATTTATAGTCCCATGCTCATAAAATATTAATAATTTATATGTATACAACCATCTATTTTGCTCCATAAAATCTACAACACATTGGTCTTATGATAGAAAAATTAATCACTTTTTTCAATGCTGTCATGGATGATGATAAATGGAAAAAATATTGGAAACAATTCTAATAGTATCCCACAAATCTAGAATGATCATAGTCTTGATCAAATTCTAACGATGTGTCCATGAAATCACCACCTCATCATTCTATATGTTCATGATATTCAGGTATTTGACATCAGATAACCCATGAATATCACCTTCAGAATAATAAATTCACACATTGATATATTGGAAATAAATGTAAGTACTTGAATATTTCTCAAGACTATATCAATATGTATGAAATATTACTTTTTTATTTGATGTGTAGTTGTGGATATTATCGAAAAAGACAATCAAAAATGTTTCATGATATGGGTGGGATGTATTATTCTTGGGGTCTATGAACATAGTTATTCATTATAAGGAATATGGAATCCTAAGCCAATTGAATTAGGTATTATGGTAATTCTAGTTCTTACTATTCATCATCGGAATTTAAAGGCAATGCACTCAAACATTGGTTTTTGATTATCATGATCCAATTCATATTTATTGTGAAGTTCATTATGGAATTTTGTTGACCATGTTTATAATGTTTTGAATCATGATATTTTAGAAAATAATTATAGATAATGAACTGGTTTAAGTTGATCATTGTATGAGGATTTAGAGGATAAATTATTACATCACTATATGACGCAACATGTGCTAAGGGATGAATTATAGACAGTTCTGGGCCCATTTAATGGATAAGGTGGCATTTATGAAATATTAATCAATATTAACAGTCTTATAGCGTTAAATAATGCATGAAATCTAGGAAAAGAGGCTTAAACACGAATGTTTTCTTAATATCAAAATTTTTATGACATCAATGATCTATTACATAACTATAGTTTCTGTTTTTGTGATGATCAACATACTGATGAGCATTTCCTCTATAATTCAACATCAAACATTGTTGTTATAATACACTTTCTTGTACATGTTTTCACTTCAAACTAATTTCATCCAATTATAAAGCATAATTTTATTGTTACCAACTCATCTCCCTAGATCACTTTTTATAAGGATATTTTAGTAACCTTATTTCAAATGTGGGTTTTAGTTAACAGAATTTTTATATATCAACATTTATCTTTTGAAGTGAAATTTCTATTTCTGGGGATATAATTTATTGAAGGAGGGGAGATTGTAACTCACCATGTGTTAAAAATAAATTTAATGAATAATTTAATTTATGAATCCCTGATTCACTATAGAACAACAAATTGTTATTATAGTTATAACATTGACCTTAAACATAGTAATATTATCCAAACGTACTTATATTAATTTTTTAGAAAGTTTTCACATAAATAAAATTTATTTATAATGTAATATATAATTATCCTTAAAATAGAGATCATTTTTTAAATTTAATATCAGAATAAATTTGATATTTTTTCTAAAAATATTCATTTTTTCGAATAGTGAAAATACCATGTTGTTTTTAAAAACTATTTTTTAAGTTTAAATAATTATTATACTTTAAATTTACAACTATTTTCACAATATATAAATTGTACATATATTAGTCCAATGTAGATCATTGGAACAATATTCATATTGATATTAGATATAAAACTTTTTGACAAATTGGACGTTCTTTTTACCCTTCTTCTCACCACACATGTGGGGTAGAAATTAAACTATATTTTTCTACATTTGGGAATTTAATTTTGGAAAATAGAAATATATGGTTGAGATAAGTAAGATATTTTTTTTTATTATATCAACTTAATTTTATGGTGATTAGTAACTCGATCTATTGGAATAGTAATTTTACCCTTATTTATAGTTACATGACAGTTATGAATAATAAATAGTCCCAATGAATAGTAGAGACATACATTATATTATAAATAAAATGTATTTATCTTAAAAATTAATGTATTATATAACTGCATAACAATATATGTAAATAAAATTTTTAAAAATTATTAATTAATGGATTCAATTTTTATATGCGAATAAATATGTAATTACAATTTTTAATTAATTTTATAATTTAAAAGAACTTTTATTTTCATAAAATATATTTATATATTAATTATATATTGTATTATGATTATAGGATACATTATGGGATCGTAGTAAATTTATGAAATTGTCATTAAAACAATTATAATATTAAAATCAGTATTTTTCGAGTAAATAGTTAATTTATTTTTAAATTAATTTTCTCATAATTAGAAAACTATTTTCATAAAATAGAGTTAATTATTAAATTATATTTGTTGAAAAATGTTTGTGGTTAATTTTTGGCTGTTTTCTGAAATTCATTAAATTTTATTGAAATGTATTATATGAAAATTTATGATAAATGTTGAATACATAAAATATGGGGTCATAAAATATTTATTGCTGAGTTTAGCCCATAATATAGAATGATACATAATTATTTTATTATATTATGTGATAATTTTAAAACTATTTATAGTCTTGAGACAAAATATTAAACCAAAACAAATATTAAAAAAACACCCCTCTCATCCACTATACATATCACCCCTCACCACCACATTCCTTACACCTCTAATCCATTAATCATGTCTTAACTCTACCATAGTTTTATTCTCAATAATCTTCCCCATGTACAAGACCTACTACTCTAAGAAAAAGTCAAACTATGATTTTTTAAGGAGGTTCTCATAGAGGAGAATTCAATAGGCAAATCCATTTTCTTCTTAATTTAATTTCCTTTCAAATGCCTTCTTCATTTATTATCAACTCATCCCATATTATTTCCAAATGATCATGATAGATATGGTATAAAACATAGACTAGAATTATATAATATTAATTAATTATTACTGGTCAAACTGAATTATTTCAATCATTTATTTTAAAAAAGACATCATCAACTCACGAGGTGACGATATACAACCATTATAGATGATGAACATTCATTTTTCATTTTATCATTCAAGGATATTCATGAAAAAACATTATGTTTAATGAATAATATAATATATGTTTTAAAAAAAATTTGAACTAGTATATATAATATTAATTCATAGGACAATACCACAATTTGATGAACAAAAAATTCCAAAATAATCTAAATGATTATCACTAACATCTTGTCTAATAATTCATCATAACAACATATAAAACATGAATTATATAACCATATAATTTTATTTTTTATTATTAATATCATATAAATTCAATAATTGAGAATTATAACCATTCCCTATGAACTTACATACTCATAAACAAGTTTATCGATCATGAAGACCATGAAAACAAATGCTCCCAAATGGAGAAATTAAACTCTATAACTCATTTATAAGACCCTAAATGAATGTACTAAATATATATTTAATAAAATAAATATATAATAACTTATTATTTAATAAATTAATTTATTTAATATGATTATACATAATATTAAGATCATGTTATGAACACATTCATACATAGGGTAAGGATTTTCTCAACTCACTTTCATTTCTGTGAGATATTCCTTACTCACCACTAATTTATCTGTGTGGTGTATTTATACATCCCATTTATTATTAATATAGTTAATATATTTATTTTCTTGAGATTTAAATTATCATTATATTATAATTAATCTTTAGGTATATGATTCGATTGATTACAAAGTGGTAAGGTATTCTACACAAACCCCTATTTATTCCATCATGTTACTGTTTCTACATCTTCAATAAAATTAAATTCATCATTATTTTGTTATAATTATTATAAGATATTTTTATATGTTCCAATAACATATATATATAGATCATATTATCTTAATTTAATGGGTATATAATTGTTTTAAAAAGGTTCCCTTTACTTTTCTTCCTTATTAACAATTATGATTCAATGGAACTTTTCAATTTCTAAACCATTTTCAAATGAACATAGAAATATATTTTAATCCCTTATTATTTTTATAAAATAAATCATTTTATCATGAAAAAATATTTTTATTCATTTATATCTTTGAGAAAACAAATTTTTCATCAATATTTAATATTTCATTGATAATTTCCTTAAACTACCCTAAAATGATTTATTTCTAATGTTTCTTAAAAACAATTATTACATGTTTTCACTTTAGTGGGACACATTTTAGGCCTCAAAGATAATTTCTATGTTCATACATTTTATTTTAAGGAATATAAATATTTAAAGTCATCTATTATGACAAACAATAATTATTTACCAAAATAAATCTTCCTTCAAAAGTAAAAGTGGGTTTTCAAATTTAACTATTATTTCTTATGAAGTATATCTCATCTTCACCACTATTTCCATGTTTCTTGTGTATATAATTACCTTATATATATTATATCATGAATTATATTGTTAACTTGAAATTATAAGATACATTTAATGTTAAAAATTATTGTGATAAAAAAAATTCAAGGTGGTGTGAGACACTATGGATTGATTAAATTGTATTATCCCCAACAATTTCTCTGGTGTTTTATTAGACAAATTTCATCTATGATACTTAAAAGTGGTATGGGATATTTTGTTTTAAATATATCATTCTATTCAACCTATGGGGAATGCATTGGACTTATTATATGATGGGTGAGGAATGTTATAGCCCCTTGATGCATTGGTAGGTCTAATGACATAAAAGTGTTTCGGCCAATGAGTTACCCTATTATTTTAATATGTGTTGGATAATTCCTTGATGGTATGTTTATGAGGACATTCAGTATGCATTCCATCATTATGATAATAGTATTTGATTGTCTAGAAGATTCCCTTACACGATGATTATCTATAGTTATTTTGTTTATTTTGGCATTATTTTATCACATTTTATTCCTTCCATATTATGTGCGAGATTATATTCTAATGGAATGTATAAATTTAGATATTCACCATGATATATAACATATGATTCCACTATATTAAATACATTAACTATGCATCTAATCTCACCACCTTATTAGATATGCTTTTCTCTAGGATGCGAATATGTACATTATGAATGATATGTAAGGATAATCATGGATTTATGGATGCTTCTAATAGATTTTATATGTTATTTTTTATTTATATTTTTAATGTAAATTTGTTGTATGTAATTTCGTCTTCCAAGAATACTATATTATATTTTTTTTTGATTTTATTACTTCCCTTCATGCTTATGTAATATGTTAATGCACTGACATCAAGATTTTGGGGTCGTTGAATTACATTATGTGTCTTAATAAATGTGGTTAAATGAGGGAATGTGGTTCCCTTTTATAAGGGAGTTGTGTAACGACCCATTATTTTTCAATGGAAATTCACTTCTTATAAGTATGTTATAAAATAATATAAAAACATATCATAATGAAAAAGTAAATGATTAGTGACCTTTAAATATAATCTTTTCACTTATGTGTTATAAATTTTGAAAATATGTCATACACATTTGTAATTAGTAATTTATTTAGAGTCCAAGAAGGAAAACATAATTTTTGGTGAATAGTAACCCACCCTTATGAATAGTAACATACCTATATTAATAGTGATTTATGCTAGTTAATAGTAAAATTTCTTGTGATAATATTTAAATAATATTCAATTTGAATGTATGATAAACCTATATTTTAGAATAAGTAAACAACTGTTTTAAAAAACATTTTTGATACTAAATTATTTTTTTAATTAAATATTAGAATAATAATAAATATAAAATTCTTTTTAAAAAATGGACTTCATTTTTGGATTCTATACACTGAATATTGTTTGGGGTGAATTTTTTGGATTGTTCTGAAATACCTTAATTTTTGATGAATAGTGAAATATCGTAATTTAATAATAAGCTAACTATAGAGTTATGAATGATGTTCTAATGACATAATCCCTATTGTTTCTATCTAGATAACATGATAAAATAACTATTCCTGATAATGGAAGACCCAATATTCCATGTCTTTTTGGGAAAAAAATAATCTAATGAATTTTAAATTGATAAAACCGCTCTGCCCTGATGCCAGACTTCTTGATTATGAGACTGATTCATGTTATTCTCCTCAGGAACGTGCACCTACTAGGAGGGGTGCAGTCATGCTTGATTACTAATTTCAAATCCCATTACAGAGAGATGACCATCTATTTATTTTGATACTAATATATACAGGTTTGTTTAAATATTAATGATATTTATTTTTTATAAACTAAGTGTATTAAATATGATAATAATTTTGTGATTATATATTTGTTTCAATTAAAATAGTTATTTTCATTTATCCATTGGGTTGGCTAGTTTGATTATATGAAATTATTTTTCTGAGCCATGGTTATCATAGGACACAGGACCCATCTTCATGTGTGACCATATGTTTTACCAACAGATTGCATGTTATTAAATAATATATACTATTTTAATATTTATTTACTTACTAAAATATTTTTTAGTTTTATTTTATAATTTCTTTTCTATAATTTTTGATAGATAGAGAGGTCCTATACAAAAGGCATGGGATAATTTTATACATGAGTGCATTCTTCATTTTACAAAACATCAAAATATGAGTAATGTATAAAACATATGCTACCATCTTCGATGAGTCTTGCATCTCCAGTAATATTGAGTAGATATTAGCTCATGTATGGGATTGGATGTCCTCCTTATATCTAGGAGAGACATTTAGGAAATTATCATCTGCTATATGTTAGAGTCGGGGGAGGAAAGAGGTCTTCCATTGGTTCAGGATTCATACATTTGGAATACATTTCTCAAACATGGTAAGTGATGTTATTTAATAATTTATATTGATTCTAACTATAACGTGTAATTCAAATTATATATTCTAATACTTACTTATATGTTAAATTGTATTTTGTTTATAAGATAATTTATATTGACCCCCATATAGTTTACGTTATAGGTGGACTAAAACACCATATTGTTGTTAGTGAATTTTTCGAAAAATTTAATCAATATTAATTTTATTTTGATTCTAATTTTTTATTATATATAATTGATACATGTGAGGATGAGAATTATCAGTCACAAGAGTGTCAAGCTTAGACCAAACAAGGTGTCACTATAGATGTGGTTTTAGATGAGGGTTCTTGGATACATGATACCTCATAGAGAATTCATAATAGGAAAGTGATTGGTATTGGTTCTCAACTAACACTTATGAGTTATCATGGTACTTCTATGATGGAATTAGTGAGCATGAAGGGAACTCGAGGAGAATTGTCACTGACACCATAATCATCTGAACATTATGAGGAGAGGATGAGATTATATGATGAGATGATACAGTAGATACTAAAGTAGAGGGAGGAGGAGTATGATCAGTTGTTTCTGAGAGATGAGGTCATGATGAAGTATATGTGGTGACTAGAATATCTCATCAGAATAGTGTTTCTTCCCCTTGGACATTCGATTGATCCTCCTCCACCTAATGCCAATTAAAGATTTCAAAATATTATATGACTATTTTTTTAATTTGATATGATAAAAAAAATTGAAATGATTTATTACATTAATGTGTTTATTAATTTTGATAAATTTTTAATGATTTTTAAATATTTGTATATTTTTTATTTTAAATTATTTATAATTTTTTTGAAATAAATGTTATTTCTGATGGATCACCGTAAATACGGATTTTAAATTATAATTCAGGAATGAATTTCTTTCGGTTGTGTATCCATTTCAAAAAACAATTCTTCGACAGACCATCACAAATACTCACATTGGCAACGCCCTCTTCAATGATTGTTTATTTATAATGGACGCCGATTGAAAATGAATTTGATTGATTAGAATCTGTCCCAAACAACCTGTCATTATTATTTTAAATTCTAGTTGTTCATGTTCATTAGGTAAGACTGTTGAAAAATCAAAAATACGTATGTTTCACTATATAATGGATGAAAAAATATTTTAAGTGTTGTAATGAAACATTGAATTCAACTAAGGTGTAGGGTTAGGTGTTTATATTAATATACACAAGTAATTTATTTTTAATGAATTTAATGAATTGACGAAACTATTTGAATGAATTTGGATTTAACAAATTCATTATTATTTAGAATGTATATAAATGAATGTGAATTGAATCTATAATCGTGTGATTAAAAAACTCTCATAGATATGTTATTATTACATGTGTTTTTATTTGTCAGAATGATAAAAGTATATATGTTCTATTGATTATATAGAAATAAATAACATAATAAGATAATAGTATTATGTCTAAACAATATAACATATATACATAGTGGTTTTTATAATGAAAATATTGAAATTGGTTGAGAACATGTAAAATAACCAAAAATGTAAATTTATGGTGAATGTTCAAACCATTAATATGTAGGGAAACATTTTGTGGGGAAAAACTTCATTGAAACCATTATAATTGATACTCGTACCTTACAATGAGGTAGAGTTATGTAATCATAGATTAAAAAAAGATTACAATGGGTTACCCTCAATTATGTGCGATAAAAATATTATGAATATTATTAACTCATTAAACTATCTACAATTTGGGACATATATATTTGTCATGTCCATCATGTTATATAAAAATTTTACATGTGTTCCAAATAAACCTTTACTTAGAACATTTACAAATATATTAAAGATGTGAACATGGAAAAAAATTATCTTCTCCTTCTCAATGTTTTCAAAAACAAAATGAAAACTACAATATACTTTCATTTCTCATAAATGAATAAATTTGTCAAAACTTAACAGCATATTGGTTGTTTCTCCTTATGTTTGTCAGTTTCTTGATATGATATATGATATCTTGTATAATTTATTATTCCCAAATAATATATATAGTAACATAGGCCATTTATTGACATTTTTGAGTGTGCACTGTACTAGGGAATATCGGTCAGTTTATTTTTTCTCCATGAGATCAAATTTCCTCCTATAAATAATGAAAAACAGAGAAGTAAATCGTCTACATGAGATATCTAACATAATCCTTATTAAAAATATGACAATATATGTATTTTCAATATCATAATACAGAACACCTAAACCTGGTTCTTTTTTCTAGTATATATCAATGTGAAGAATAGCCTCCCACTATATTTTTTTATAATCACAGAATATAATCCCTATTATAAATACACCAGAAATATTTATTCATGTAATTGTAAGGTAGATGACATATCCAACATGTCATCTATATCTATCATGTGAAGAAAATATCTCTCTATTAGAATAGAGTGATTTTTATCTATGTTCGATGTGTGAGTCAATAAATTTAGCTCCAGTCATTCATGTCTCTTGCAAAATATTAAGAACATACATTCTCTAAGATAGAAATATAACTTTTTTCATATGAAGATATAAATTCCTAGAAAATATCATAGTGAACCCAAGTATTTTTTAGATAATTTTCATGAAAAAAAATATTTTCGTCGATCAATGCAGCTACATCACAACCAGTAATAAAAATTTCATCCACATAGGACAATAAAATGATGCTTCCTACTACAGTGTGATGATAAATAATAGAGGAACTCTTTATGTATTGGGAAATGGAAAATCAATGTAAAATAGTAAAAAACAGTCAAACCAAGCATACAATGACTACCTGAGTCCATATATTGACATAAAATGATGAAAAAACAAGGAAGGATCCCCCTATAAAACAATACTGAGTGGTATCTCCATTGAAATTTTTTCATTATGAAAACCATAATGAAAAAAAATTCTAACATCTAACTGATGGAGAGGATAGTCGGATGAGTTAGAACGATAGATAATTAGGAAAATATGGGACATTTTAGAAACTATATAGATTTATTCATGGTAATCAACTCGAGATGTATATTCATAACCTTTGTAATCCTTTCTAGCCATGATATGATTAAGATAAGCTTCATAATTGATGCCTAATATATAGATATATTTGCAACCATACACCTACTTATTCTATGGAAGAGGGACGATATCTCAAGAACAGTTAGTGTTTAGAGTCTGATGTTCATCCTTTCTATCCTATAACCATTTGGAATGAGATATGACCTTAACAAAAATGCACAATGACTAGTGAAAATAATGGCTTCCTATAAATCATAAGGTAGCTACAGATAATCCGTGATAAGAATGACCAGAGTGTGAGCCTTTTTGAATGGAAATAGGAAATATGGTGATCGAGGATCAAGAGAAGGTGATTCGTTCAGGGCTGTAGAAAGCATCGGTTTGTGGGTGGTAGGTGTTCTTGATCAACGAGTATATACTAGATAAAATAAGGATCCAGTAACATCCCTAAGAAGAGGTGTGTATCATGAGAATATTGTAAAATAACATCGAATCAAGAAATGAAGAAGGTGGCGGAATATCAAGATCAAAAATAACTATGTATTCAACACAGGGAACATCATTAGAGAATGAATATTGAGGAAAATGTGGACTAAATAATTGAAATCCACATTGGGGTTGAGAATCGAAAATAATGATTCATTTTATAGTGCATGTATCATACATGGTAATGGAGGAGTGAATATCTTGAATATACAACAGACAGTCAAAAATGAGGAGAGAAAGAGAATGAGGTTGTGATTTTGAATATAAAAAATATATTGGTGTCTCCCCCTAAATAATAATGAAATTAATTGTGAGAGTAATATATGTTGATTTTAGAATGAAATCTCCCAAAAATTGGTTTGAAACTTCCCCAAAAATAATAGATCATAGGAAAATTCTAACAGATGATGATTCTTTCGCTCTACAACACCATTTTTTGACATGTATCAAGAAAACAAAGATAGTTGGATTATTATATGATCAACAAAAAAGGACTAGGAAGGACCAATTAAATATTCACAACCATTTTCAGAATGGATGAAATGATGTTTAGTAGAAATATGGGGTGTGATTTCATGATAATATAAGAAGAACATGAGAAATATTTATGAAAGATTTTTAAACAAATAAACAAAATTAATTCATGAAAATTAATTTATGAATGTAAAAAAATATAAATATCCCAGTTTGATGGACTAGTAGTAGGTTTGTTGATATTAAAATGTCCAAATATGAATGAGTGTATACATAGGGGTTTGCGCGGGAGAACATAGGTGACTCAATGAAGCATTGAATAATGACAGGACTCAAATTTAAATCGATTAAGGGGACACATTCCTGGAAAATATATCATAATAATGGGGACTAGTGGATGGGAAAATTGAGAATGATGTTTAAGTAAATGAGCAGATGAAAAATGACAAGTGAGAACGAAGGTTGAGAAAAGCATATACATCCCACCCTGAATTCATCCACTACTAAGCACCAAAGTCATAAAATGGTCCTAAAATATAACCTAAATATGTAATACGGTGACCTAAAACTATAATTAATTTATATGATTACTAATATATAGTAAAATAAAGGGAGAACTGGGATCAAAGGAAACAACATATTGTGTCTTGGCATGCAAAATTGATTAACTCCCATAACCAACACATCTACACTCTCTGAATATCAGCCATAGTAATATTACCTCTAGTCAAGGTAGATTTGTAATAAAATGAATACTTGAATTTCCATTGATGTTATCTGAGTCACCAAAGACAAGAATCCATGAGGTGGACCATTGGGATATACATGATGATGGAGTGTCACTATGAACAACATTGGTGGTTGATGAAGTTGTGGATTGGGTGATAAAATAAATATTGGCAAGGTGATGGAGGTGAAAAAAGGTATAAAACAATGTATCACCCTTTAGAAATGAGGATAAATCATTGAAGAGGAAGTAAAAATAGTTGTTTCTAAAAATTAACATCCCAAATAGTTGGGTACCAATCAGGTCACTGATAATAGATGACCATGAATTGTGGAGGGGCACCGTTGTGAAGTATAAGGTGTGGCATAGGGTGTACATCTACTATATATTCCTTTTGTAAGTGGATGTTCTAAAGAGAGGGGTATTGTGTGGTGTGGATTCATATGAGGGGTTCCATTAGAGGCCCTGCTGCACAGAAGGGAGGTCATCATGAGGGGGATACTACCCAAGAGAGAGGGCACCTTGAGGGGTGCTCCTACCAAGGAGGGGCACCATGAGGGGGTTGCTGCTCAGAATTGAGGGAGTCGAGATGATGGATCTTCCTAGGATGGGCTCTGTGAGTGGAGGGAAATTCATAGGAGGTGCTCAATATGGGGATCTAATAGCAGGGACGGCCCAGCTGTTTGAGAGTAGAGGCGCACAAGGGGGTTCGATATGTAGGAGGTGCATGGAGGGAGGGTTGAATAAATTAATCTAGAACATGGATATCATTTTATATTGGAAACATGTACGTTACAATGAGGTAGGGTTCTCAATTTATTTATGATAAAATGAGTACAATGGGTTTCCTGCAACGATGTGGGATACAAATAATAAGAAACATTTTATCTCTTAACAGAAACCAATAACTTAGAAGAAAGGAATCATTAAAACTGACAAAAGTCATACTTGAAGGAAATTACTAAGGTTGAGGAATTTCATTTTACATATCAGATTATGAACCAACAAGGATTGAATATTAAATATTCACTAATTTGAAAAGATATTAGGTGAATGTAAAAAAAATTTACCAAATTGTTCAGGCTTAGAACAAAATGACAATAATGATAAAATAAATTTATAAGTATTCAATCCTTTACAAACAAATGTTATCCAGATTTGTTGTTGAAATCATGGTCATGACTATGAACTATATTTTTGATAAAATGGAATATAAATTTTTAGTTAATCCAAAATCAAAACGAAATAACTACTACAATGAAAAATTAAGTTGTGACTTTTATGACTCTTTCATGAAAATAATATGGTGATAAATCAATTATTTATTTATAAGATAATCAATATCCAGTGATATGAACATAAAAATTTGTTATAAATTAATATTTTAGTTTTTTTAAGAGATAAATTGAAATATAATTGGTATCCAACTTCAAATAAAATTAAATAATCTAATTTATCATCATGTTAAAAAATTACATGAAACACCTAAATAGTTTATTCGTATAAATAAATATTTAAAATTTTTATATACAAGGTACAAATATTCTTGATAAAACAAATATTAATAAATTATATATTAATTAGTAACTTTAAAATAAAATATCTCATAGTAAAACAACAAAAATTATGAACCATAACATAGATTTTAATCGTAGATAGTTTATAAAAGGCATTCAGAAAAATATAATTCATGATCTAACTATAGATTGAATTCTATTCGAAGATAGGGGAAACCATTACATCATACCTATATGATAACATGGAAATATAAATATTTGAGGGAATAATTTATTTTTATAGGACATTCTCTCGCATCATATTTGTTGAGGCACTATGTGTAATTAAATAAAGTCGATATATGGTGAAATTGAAGACACCAGGTTTTTTAAAAATTTGGGATACTGGATGATGTCTTGTTTTTCCTTAGGATAAATAATATATTGGATTAAGAAGTGAAGAATAACGAGCATGGTGTGTGAACATGACATGTAGTGGGAAAAATATTTCTTATGGAGGGGTTGTGGGAAACCAATGACGACAATGAAATGATGATATATGAGCATAATTGTGAAAGATCAATTAAATCAAGATGAATTAATTTGCGGCATTAGGGTTATCTAAATAATATGATTAAGGTGTTATTATTTAATAATATGGTGTTTGATCTCTACTATCATTGATAGTTCAAAAGGTTAGGATGCATGATTATGGTTCTTGTTAATGAATTTGGAAGGTGGGAAAATGATGGGGTGGGATATGCATGCAAAGCGATTTGGAAGAAGGGGTGACCAGGTAAATTTTGAACACTATGGTGAAACATGTAAAGGCGAATATCTAAATTTTTATGATAAATTATTGAATCATATTAGATAAAATTTCAATCAATAATGTTTTTTTATTTATTATGGGTTTAAAATTAAATAATGTTAATTTTCAGATTAAACATATTAAAAATATAACATCTCAAAAAACATGAAAATACATGGTCTTTATTGTATTTGAATCCTTAATCTCCATTTTTTTAACTATATAGATAACCTCTTTATCGAGTTCAAATCATTATAAATTTTAATTCAATAATCTTATATATATATATATCATAAAATTTTATAAAGTTTTCAATATTTTATCCAATGTATAAACAGATGATTTTATTGGCAATTGATATGTTTTTACTAAATAATTATTAAATATATATAAAACACTATTTTTAATATATTCATTATTATAGATTTTTTTATTTAAACATTTTTTACTATTGAAAATAATGGATGTTAATAAAAAAATATTAATAGAAAAATCATATAAAAATGATCATTATTAATATAAGGGAGAAGTAAATTTACATTTGGTGAATGATTTGATGGTATTAAAAAATCAATATTGATGGATTTATCTTTTGGTAAAATCTATTGTTGGCATGTAAAATAAACACCACAAAACATAATATCTATTCAGATTACTCATTTTCACCAACAATTATATTATCTATCACTACATTTCTATTGACATTTATCATTTTTTTGGATGGTTTAATACTTTATATGATTCAGGTAAAATTATTTAACCATTTGAATGATTTTTTTCACTAAAAAGCTTATATAAAAATGAATTGATGAAAGGTGATCCACATTAATAGAAATGGGTTCATGAATTATATGTCAGCAATATTGAAACCATGGAATGTATTAAGAACTCATGTGGTGATATGGGTACTTATGGGGGGGTCGTTACTCATATGCATATTAAGTTAGGTGACATTCCATCATAGTGGGTGTAATGGATGGGATGAGTGATCATTGTTCACACAAGTGTGTTCTAGGACATGGCTAGTTGATATTTCAATCATTATATATCCATCCCAATATAGATTAATTGTAGGATATTATGAAAATATACATAGAAAATCTTATGAGACATTTAACTATTATTTCATGGAGCTTATAATTTTTCCCATCCATAGTTCCTAATTGATTATTCCCATGAAATTTCAAACACTTTTTCTATTCATATATTCCCGAATCACACGTTTTCCTTGCACATCTATAAATTAAATATCTGAAAATTATCTTTGTATTTTTTTATATGTAAATTAAAATTTTATATTTAAAACTAACTTGATGGTTTTTTCCTTAAATTGAATTATTATAGAACACATCCAGGAAACATTTATAGGGAATGTGCCCCCTCACCCAATCCACATGGAATATGGTTCATATATCCGGTTGATTTCCAATTGTATGAAATCATAGACTTCAATGGTTCAAATTCATGGTCATTGATGAAAAATATCCCCACATAGTGCCCAAATGTGGGATGATGATTTTCCAATGAGGATCTCTTCCACATTGGGCACATGTTTCATTATTTTTATTTTTTTGTAGTGAATTATTTTTTCTGAAAATTTTAATGATGGATAATATTTATCATTCTCAAGTAAAATTATTTTACAACTATTTTTTTTTTGAAAACTATTGAAATCATATATATATATATATATGTTTTTAAAAATAAATCATTCCCCCATGATGTCAGATAATTCCTTTCCACTTTCTAATGGGCTCATATGATCTCGAGTAGCATGCCTGAGGATTATTGACGGTTCTCTTCGGTTCCAGGTAATTCATTGTTTTTTAGGAAAAAATGTATCTATACTCATTTGGGTGGTTGATTATATGATAGGAATAGAGATTGGACTCTCAAAATAAGGTAGGTATATTACTTATCATGTTTGGCCTATATCATTAGTAATGATCATTGATTTACATTAGTAATATGGGGTGTTAGTGTTATCCGGCTACAATTTATAGAGATATAATTTTAATTTTATTTAGTCCATGGTGAGGTTTTTTGACCATAAAAATAAAAAATATAGGATTTTAGATTATAAAAAAATAATATATGAATATATTACTCACTAACCTATGCATATATTCTTGTGGTTTTCTAATATTCTGCTTTGTTTTCTTTTCATTTTTCAATTTAAATTGTATTTTGTTTGAAATCGAAATACTATTTCACTACATTAGTGTGTTTGTTTTTAGGACATAATAAATTTTTACAGACCTTCATACATTTATATAGTCATTGAAAATATATATACTTGTTGTTTAAATATTATTCTTAATGGAAACATAATTCACCATATTTTTTGGTCTAATTTATGGGAAATGTGAATCTCATAAAAAGTTTTTATTATAATGTCTTTATTTGTTACGGTGTTTAATTTGATCATAAAAAATTTAAAATTCTTTTTATTTATTTTCAAATGATAAATGTCGTTAATTTAATGATAATACATTATTATCTATAGTTCAATTAATGTAGTTGAATATATTTGTGATAAAAATAAATTTTATTTTTATGATTTTAACATATTATAAAGGGTTACTATTTTATTGAGTTTGTTAAAACGGTTGAAAATAAGTGACTTAAATGTAAATATATACTATACACATATGTGGGTTTTTTTAATGGAGTGGGTTTAATTTCATAATGTATGTTAGGATTTTTTATAAAAAAAATGTATATTTAGAAATTTGATATCATTTTAATGGGATTTTTTTAATTTAATTAATCGTATAAAAAATTTCATTTTAAAAATAATATAACTTATTATTTTGAAGTCTACAATCCATGTGGGAATGTACCGTTGATATGAGGATGAATTAGTGGTAAAATTTTTTCAATTATTTATTTTCAAATTAATTTCAATTACCATTTAAGGTCATGATGTTATCAACATTAGTTAACTCAATAACACCTCATATGAAAAAAAATCAAATACAGCCTTTCATAAAAGGACATAAAATGTTTATCCATAATGCACATCTTCATACAATTACTAATTTATCATCGCAATCATGTATTCATCACTATATTTTTTTTTTACACCAAGGATATACACATTCAAATTAGAATTGATTTATACTGTGATCTCTATCCATAGTCACATTTCAGAATGAAATATCTCACTACCCACTACAAAATTGTGTTTTTTAATAACCACTAGGAGGTTCTTATAAGAAAATTTTCCATTTAGTGACAAATATATTTTCTTGTATAATTGTTTTTAATAAAACAAGTGATGTTTTTGGAAATTCAATCATAAAGTATTATGGAAACTCAATGAAGAAAAGAATGTGAGAAATTCAGGAAGTTAAAAGTTCATAACATTATAAACTTGATTCAGATGTCGTTATGATGATATCAATGTTATTTATAAAATAAAAAATCTCAGGATACAATATTTTACTAAAAATAATAATATGATGTTTTTGGGCACCAATTTATAGGTATAAGATTTTGGAATGATAGTTCAAACAAGGTTTTTGTATGATGAACTGAAATTTCAGTATTTCATATTGAGGGGATAGAATATAATGTTTTTGAAAGGGAAGAGATATACAATGATTAATCAAATGAACTTGCTCTATCAAACCATCAAGAAATATTGTTTTGATGAAGATTTTGTTAAAAAAAATTTGTTTTTATGTTTCTAGGTTTTTACATAGATGACGATCATTAGATGAAAAAGATTGGGAAATCTATGAGTATATAATGTCGTTGTGATGAAGAAAGTAAAAAAAATTGGAAGCTCTTAATTTTTTCTTGTTAATAAACATTCTTATATAAGTTAAGAAATTCAATGTTGTTCTTTCCAATTCCTAAAACATCATGAAGAAGTCTTGATAAAATCTGAGGTTAGTAGAAGAATAGATAATTGATAATTTCTTGATTTTCCAATTTTGATGTTTCCAAATGATTTTTTTAGAATGTTTGTACGTCATCATTAGATTAATAGTTAAATGGATGAAAATTTTCCTGAAAAACATTTGAAACATTGAGTTTATGAATATATGGAATTTTATGTTTTGTAATGTGAAAATCAGTTGTAATTTTTTCCATTGGATGAAAAGTATGATCAAATTAACTATATGATAATATGGACATTTAGATTTGATAGAGAATGTGCATGAGTAGTATGATGAGATGAAGTATAATATCTACATGTTCAATGATTCTATTTTATATAAGTAACAAAGTTGAATGTTTCATGAATTTAAAAAGATGATGTTTGTATAGAGAAACAATGTTGATGTTTCAAGAAGCTACAAGGATGAAAATTGTATAGAGATAAACATATAATGTTTTTGGACATTACAATGTTGATATCTATACATGTTATAAATAATATTTATCATAAATATACAATTTTAGAATAGTTCTTAATCATTGGGTTTAATGAATATCAATGAATGTTGGAATCCGTAGAAAAATAAAAAATATTCATGAATGTTATTGAATAGTTGAGTAGCATCCCGAAAAAAAATAAATGAGGGTGAAATTTGGATAAATGCATATCATTGAGTAGGAAAACGTTATTGTTTTCCCACCATTTCATTCTCTGGAGAACCTATAAATAAGAGTGAAAAATCACATCGTACTTGAAATTGTTCAAACATACAAAATGTTTAAGGGTTGCAGAGCTTTTTGTAAAGTTATTTTCTAACATAAGTGACGTTTCATGATGAAGAAGAGTTTTGGAATAATGGTTTGATCAGAAGAATTAGATAGAAGATTGTTCAGATAACATACATAGTAAAACAGATAGAGTTTCCATTAATAATGTTTGTGAGCTGGTGATTTTAGTTAAATGATATAGAAAAATTGGTTGTTCCAAGAGTAGTTTTAGAATAGGAGCATCAAATAGATATTGATGGGAGATATCACACCAAATGGAGATATCTGATTAGGGAATCAATATGAATTTTATTTTTGAATATTCCTATTTCAGAATTCATTAAGATGTATATTTTGTGTTGGAATAAGTTTGGTAGGAAATATTTTTATACTGGAATAAGTAAGTATGTTATGTAAAAACTTATAATTATGACTTTTCCATTCAATTTGTTTTTGATATCACAAAATCATTCTTAAATATTAGATTTATTATATTTTTATGTCCAAAGTGTTTTAAAAATAATTTTTTTGATGACATATACATTTAACATTCTTAAAAAATATTTCTAATGTATTCTTGAATTTATTAAAAAATTCTTTATTATAATTTTCATAATGTGTATGGAACCGATAACAATAAGATTCACCTTATTAGATCATTTATAAGAATTTATATATCGTATTATATTTAGATAAATCATTTATACTCAGACTAATTTCAAAACTTATAAACATCAGACGCACAATCTTAAATATCACCATAATGACATATATAAGGAAAAACATTGTGTTGAATTATGTTTAAATTATGACTACGAAAAAATATTTTCTATCGTAATGTAAAATCATTTACACTGTAACTGTTTAAAACAAAACAACATCAAACATTTAGCTATGATATTACATTTCAATTTCAATATGTCCATGTCGTTTCAACAATCATGGAGAAAATATTAATCCTAGTGAAAATATGTTCATGGGAAGGGTTATATATAAATACACAGTCATTTGAAGGGTTGGTAGTAGGTGGATGTTTAAATTTCCACTATCAATTTCTCTAATGTCTATAATGTAAGAAAATGTTGTCATCTGTATCTTGTAAATATTTAGTGGGATTTCTTTATTAAAAAAGATTATATGATCATATTCTTAAGAATTTTTTTTAATATATTTATGCGCCTGATATTTTTAATATGATCGAGAGCTTCTGATGAAATTAAGAAAGAGACACTACACTTTATTTGGATATAGGGATTGTGGGGATAGAAAGATAGAGGTAATTCATCGGATCTGGACAAATCTGGAAAAGGTAATCAGAGACACCGATCATCGTATCATGGGATTTTTTAAGAAATAAATATTCGGTTATAGTATAAATCACAGGATTCCTTTATCCTAGGTTTGTGGATACCTTATTCATAAGTGTAAAAAAAATTTATTTTTAAATATTTTTATGTTATTATTACTGTTTTAATCTATTGTAATAATTGTTTTTTACATGTTTTAAATTTTTATGTTCATTATATGTTTAGATTTTATTATAATGATTGTCACAATGATAATCACCTTTTTTACTAATCCTATCTACTATGAATATGATACATACATAATTAATCATATATATCTTGAATACGATATGTTTACTCTGATTATACAGAATTTATTGGGATTACAATTATCGCAATCTAATATTATCACAACCAATATGGTTACTACGCAATGATTTAATCATAGAATGTATAAGAATGAATCCAATATTTTAGATATATAGGTATTGTGAATTATTGATTCAAAATCCATTTATAGTATTTTTTTAATCTTTAATACACCCGCTTTTGTAATTAGTCCATCTAAATCCCATTTTTTGATCCTAGTCAATATACTTCTACTATAATAATACAAAAATTGGTGTCGGAGTTGGTTTTCACTTGATAAATAATTTTTGATATTTGTAATCATTACATTTGAATATCTATTAATATTTACAACACTAACATGTATGTGTCTAGAATTTTTTTCTCATTGATGGTAAGAAGGAATATTGGATCCGTAGTGAGTCCAAATAGCAATAGACCAAAAATTGATGATGTTACATATTATTATTACAGTAGGAATATGATGAATACATTCATAATCAACACTGAAGTTAATTATTTTTTTATTCTAACTAGGAAATGAAAAATACATGATGATGAAATTGTAGCATTTTTAAAATAAATAAAATCTTTAATATAAACTCAAATACATAGTTAATAATACATTACTATTCTCAGTGACTATGAGTATCTACAATCATATTTCTTCATGTGTATTAGCATATAGTATTTGAAAAAACATAGATATTATTCATTAAGGAACTACAAGGGTAATAGAAACTATGGGATATGTTAATATCCAAATATAATAAATTTTAATTCATTCCTTGATAACCAGTGTCCAAGATGCATTAAAATTTATGGATATCATACATAATTTAAAATCATTTTGATTAAAAGTTTAAGATGATGAAATTAATCTGGTGAAAATTTTTTCATCATACCCAGTGAATGAGAGTCCACATGAACTATTATTGATTATATAAAGTTGTTCACCAATATTACCCATGATGTGTTAATGGGAACTCTTATACAATTTGAGGGATGATTAAAGAGATATGATACTAATGTTAAGAAAAATAATTGAGGTCTTTAATTAAATATAAAGACAGTTCCTACAATGGTTTTAAAAATGAAAAACATTATAGTATTTTATAAAGAATTTTGTTATTATGTAATAATATTAAAGTAATTCTGAGCATTCATAAAATGAACTAGTTTATCCTTCTCATTGGATGAACAAGATAGTTAACAAAAAGGATTTTTAATACCGATATTATAAAATTAACATGGACAAGAATGAAAAGATTGATTATGATGTTATCTGTTATGAGTGTAAGAAAGATGTATATATCATAACCAATTGTAGTAAGTTGAAAAGGAAATATTGGAAGAAATTAATTCTGATAGAAATCAAAAAAAATATTATAATTTAATGAACATTAACGTTCTCATGTAAATATTGGTTTATTTTCTAATTTATGAACCGTATAAAACCATACTAATCTATCAATGAATGAAAATTGCCTAGATTTTTATAATGAGAAATGATATAAAACTTTAGATGAATAATATTCCTCAACAGGTGATAGAACTATTACTTTAAATGTAAATGTATCTCATTTCAAAAAAATCAGTGAAAATGAAAATTGAAAACTCAGAAAGTTCTTCATAAAGAAAATCATGGATTAATATTTTAACAAAATATATATCAAATCATTCTAAATATATTTATAAATTCAGTTTTTTAAAATATATTATCTAGAACGATTTAAAAAAATTTATTATTAAATTAATTGATTACAAAATTATTTTGAAAAAATCACATCTGGAATGACTACCCTAGATGAAAATGATTTTGTTGTTATAATAAAAACCTATATTAATTCTTAAATAAATTTTCTGTCAAACACTAATTTTGGGAGAGATTGTTTTGTTAAAATTTACAAATAACGTTTTCATCATGGAACTAGTTCTGGAATGAGTTTTATGTATAAAAACCATCCTTTAGTAATAATTACATTTTTCTAAAATAATATCACTTTTTTAACAATATGAATTTTAGTTACATGGATAATGGTTATTCCATAAAAATGAATGGACACAAATATTTCATTGAAAATTTTATAAAGACAAAATGTGGAAAAGAAGCATTCAATATTAATGATCTAGGATAGATTATCATAATAGGTGACATATTTCTTCTTGTTCAAGCTTTAATTTTAAATTTCATGTTTGTTAAGGGTAATAAAAAACATTATACACATATGTCAATTATGTGTTGTTTGTTATATTTTGAATTTTATGAATGAAAAAAGTGTAGTACACAATTCCACAGATGGATTCCTTCATTCTTCCCATCTTCACGAGAATGTTTACACTCATAATTTTGATGACCATAGGATCCTAGACTTACCTTGCCTTAATGTAATATAAGACCAATATTGGTTACAGAATATATGGTTAAGACTCTATTACCATAAAAACTTATGTATGTTGACTAAAAATACTAGTTATGGATCTACACGAGATTAGATTAGTTTCTTCAAAAGTATGTGACCCTTGTCAATACAGTAAGAAAAATAAGTCTAGTATATAATATATAAGTCAAGTCTCTACTACAAATTATTTACTATTAGTGAATATACATTTATTTGGTCCTATATAGACTAGGATTATTTTGGGATAATACTATGTATTTTCCTTGGTGGATGATTACACTTGATACAAATCCATTTATTTTCTAGTAAAGAAACATTAATTCTTTTGTTATATCAAAAATATTGTAGCCAAAGTAAAATAAATGTGAAAAATTGTCCCCTGGAAACTATTGAATGTGATAATGGTGTAGAATTTATAAAGAATCTAGAAATTCCTATTCATTAAGAAATAATAATAACCATGTTGAGTGAATACTAAATTTTGAACAGTTTTCGGCTGAAGTAGTTGATGCTTCTTATAAAACACTAAATAATTTTTTAATACGGCAATTTGTTAATAAAACTCTTGATGGATTGGGGACATGCTGATATTTTTTATTACATTATAGTATTTGTTTGCAATGTATTCATCATGAATACAAATGATAATTTACAATGATTCACACCCAAATTAGATGAAAGAATGTTTTATGGTTATTCCACTACTTCTATGGAATACATATGTTTTTAAAAAATAACCATAGCTATATTAAGGAAATTTTATATGTTAAATTTTATAGAACCAATCCTTTTTTAACAATCCCAAGAAGCATACTTGGATGTGATTCCAAAATTCTATTTTCATCCTCTATTAGAAAACAAATATAATAAAGAAAACACTGAAGAAATAGTTTTAAAACTATTTACCCAAAAAGACTATCTACATTATATTGATTAACATATTTCACAAACCCAAAATATTTTTTTGTGGGAATCATCCTAGTAATAATATCATTGGTGATCTTGATCAACATGTTAATAGTATAAGTTCTTCAAGGAATCAAATAGAACATATTGCGTTTCATTTTCCAATTTCAACCTAAGAATCATAAAGAGGATTTGGGTGATTATGGTTCAATTAAATATAAGAATGATGATCTAAAAAAACTCAAAAGGAAAAATATATGGACCTTGTTTGAATGACCTAATGAGACTTACATAATTAAATTAAAATGGGGGTTCAAAAACAAATGAGATGAAAATTGAAAAATCTTTAGAAATAAAGTAAGACATTTTTCAAAAGAATATAATCAACAAGAAGACATAGACTACGAAGAAAACAATAAACTGGTATCATGACTAGAAACAATTCATATTATATATGCCTTTTAAAGATTCATTAATTTCTAAAATTTTGAAATGAATGTGATGTGTGATTTTTATAAAAAATATGATTAGGTGTATGGTTAAGTGAAAAACCCCACAGTTTTGAAACTTGATAACATATTGAATACATTTATGAAAATAAAAAATATTAATATGTCCTTTAACAAGTCCATGGATTTTGGTATATTTGGTTAACAAGATTTTTGTTAGAAAAAAATATAATTAAGCAAGCTAAAAATTTAACTCTTTTTATAATATAAGATAAAAAAAACATAATTATTGATCAAATTTATGTTTCTGAAATTATATTTAAAAGAACTAAAAATATTTATCTAATTCAATTGGAGGTCTAATGAAATCTGATTTGAAATGAGTATGATAGGTGTGTTAACATTTTTTTTGACATTTCAAATATCTTAAAAACAATAATGTACTTATTTATCTGAACATAAGTATATAAAAAATCATCTTAAAATGTTTTGATATGAAAATAAAAAATTTGTTATTACTACCATTGTATAATGAAATACCCTTAATCATGATGAGATTGGGAAACTAGTTGATCAAACAAATTTAATATCTCTGATATGATGTCTACATTTAATTACAACTATTCATCCCAACATAATTATTTTTGTATACTTATATGAAAAATTTCAAGATTATTCAAATGAACTCCATCTAAAAACCTGTAAAATGAATTTTTATATCAAAAAGTATATATGGATTTTGGAAATTTTTGATCTTCTATAAATTTATTATAATTACAAAGTTTTCCAAATGTTGTCATTGATGGTTATAGAATAGAAAGAAAAAATCTTCCAAAATTAATTATTTCTTAAGAGACTCATTGGATTCTTGGTAATATATGAAAAAATATTTTGTATAACTTTCAACATTTGAGTATAAATATGTGGTTGATGGATGTTGGTTTGGTCCAGTATTTTAGATGGAACGCACACACTAACTAACTATGGAATGTTTTTTAATAAAACACAAATAATATCTAATAATACTAGTTCAATTTCCTTATGTATTAACCCTGAACACTAATCCCATAAAAAATACATAGCTATTTTTGAAATAATTTATTAAGAGTCCCACACATAAAGCAGATATTATATTACAATTCATTAGAGCATAAGAATAGTTGGATAATGTTTTGAAAAAGCCATTACCTTCTTCTAGAATTAAATATATTAAACAGAATATAGGAATTTTCAATGTAAACAAATCATTCAAATCTAATTCTTCCTTAACTGTCTCCTTACATTAAGTTAATACTTTTTCATAGGGGGATTAAATATGATTGTAATTTTTCAAAAATTTAGTTTTTCAAAAATATTAACATATTTGAAAATCCATATTCATGTTTTCATATAAATATTTTATAGTTACTATTCTTATATGGATTATAGAACATATAAAACCATCAAAAAAATTCATAGTTTTTATTTATGAAAATATTAAGAGTCAAAAAAAATCACGAGTAAATTAAATCATATTTTGTAGGCATTTGTAAAAAAATATATGTTATCTTTCAAAAAAATTATATTTTTTTCTTAAAACTATCATATTCAGGTAGAGCTTCATTATCACAATGATAATTCCTTCCAACTCTCAAAGGTAATGTTATCTTCTTTAATATTTTATAAATCTTAATTAAATTTATTAAAAATTATTTTGTTACAATTAATTTTTTATTCTGTAAAAAAAATAAATTTTCAAATATTTCTGTATCATAATAAATTTCAATACGATAAAAATGCCAAGAATAAATTTTTTGTAAAATCTATTTTGAATCAATCACAACCATAAAATAGAAAATATTTATTCTCAGCTGTCAGAACGATCCTATAATATGAACCATCACATTAGTTTTCTATATTATGTAGGGGACCCCCAGGGCCGTCATCGAAAATCTATATCTCCTAGAGTCAATGTATTCCTCCATCAAAAGCTTCTTGTTTTATTTTCATCAGCCTGAATGTCAAGATCTCATGTTTCTTCACCAAATATGATGCATGCAACAAATAATTATGATGAGTGGAATTATTTATATGAAATTTCAGTTGATAATTATTTTTATAAAAAATATAATTCTTCCATGAAAATAATTATAGAGTTCCATGGATGATAATCTCATTGAGTAGTAGAATCTATAGAGAAAATGGATTATGTTTATCTAGATATTGTTAAAGATTTTTAAATATCGATTGATTTTTCATAGAAGATGGTAGAATAAAATATTCTTTCATGATATATAATAAAGTTTATAAAATTAATTATACAATGGTTATGTTTTTTCCTAAAAATATATTGGATGTGGCTTCCTTGGTCCATCTCAAAAGATACTAGAATGAAAATGATCTCTCAAAAGAGAAAATATGGGGATTCTATGTTTGATTATTGAGAAAATGTTATGAAAATTCATCACATAACATCAATAAATGGGACTATTGCATTATGGATGCAGTGTTTCATAATTCTAATAAAAATATTCATGGACACCTTCAAATTCATTGATGAATACTTTTTGGATTACCTTATGGACATGTAGAATGTAAAAATTTTAGTTTTCAGTTTTCACAATATCTAAAACATCATGTCTTGAGGTATTAAGCCTCATTTTTTAATACTTTTTGTTTTTCAAGCATGTTATTATTATAACTCATGAACTATATCGTCATTTAAAATTATAAAATACCAGTTGTGATAAAAATAATTCTCCTCAGTGATGAAAAATTAAAAATAATGAAATTTTATTTTTATAGTGAATAAATGTTTTTTGTTGGTGCTTAAAGAGAAGAATCATATAATAATGATTAATATGTTATCAAAAAGGTAAATAATAACTAAAAGTAGGGTAGTGAGAAAAATAATAAGGAAATAGAAAAATATAGTCACGGTCATAAGATAAAAGTTAAAACTTCCTCACTTCAAAAAGTTAATAACCAAAATAATGTTTTATTTGAAGTAGCTCAATAGTGGAGAAGATAAAAGGTTGAGTGAAAAGAAGGATATACTTAAATAAAACTAAACCCAACATAACCCTTAGCTCTATATATCCATGTTTATAAAACCCATGAAAAATAAAAAATAGAAAATAATTAAAAGAAAAAATTATCATAAACACAACTTTGTGAAAAGTAGTTTCAAAATGTTGAAGTGGGATTTTCAACAGGTGTAATACTTTCTACTCAAACTACTATACCAATTTCATGTACTATTATGTCACTTCACGAAATGATTTTTGTTTATACTAATGCTATAAATATTATAAATAAGAGAAATTCTATTTTTGATGAAAAATAATAGGTACCATTAAAACACCTTAATGATTTATTCAGAGTTGACCTTAGTCCGTCAAGGTGACTTAAGATCTAAATTACAATTTCATGACGAGTTTCCAAAATAATTGGTGGAAGGTTAGAAAGATATTTATGGTTGGTAAAATAATTTTAAGGTTTTGAAGAAGTTATTGAATACAATTAATTAGAAGAGTATACTGATGAAGATGAGGAATACGAAGATGAAGATGATGATGAAGGTGAACAAGAATAAGAAAAATAATATGAAATAAATGAAATATTTTTTGATAAAGAGGATGAAACTCATTAGAATAATTATAAAAAATAATTTGAGACATCCATTATACTTTGTTTGATAACATAATATTCATAATCTTAAAAATTATTTTCAATTGATTATTGTAATTAGAAATCCAATAGTATTGAGAAACAAAATTCCCCCTTAATCAAAGAAGATGAGTCTTCATCATAAAAGGATAAAAATGAACAAAAATAATAAATAGATGATATTATAAAGATTAATACTTAAGATGATATCATCAATATTTATGATGAAATGTAGGTTTGAAAAATATTAGAAAAAATAGTATCAATGAAAATAGAAAGAATAATGATAAATCTAGTAGAAGTTGGGACCTCTTATACTCAACATCCTTGCATTGACATTTCTGAATCAGTTGATACAATTAAAATTCAATGAGAACACAATATTTATTATCATTTAAATAAAATATAAGATTCAATTCCTTAATTTCCTATGATTTAATAAATATTTATTTAGTTTATTAAAATCAAATTCATAAATCAGAGTCTGGTGATGTTTTATCTAAAAAAGTTGTTTGGAATGAATAAGACCGAAAAATTCCTTATGAAAGATATTAGGACCAGAATAAATAATGTATCAAACTAGTGAAATGGTTTCACAAGAATAATCAATTAAATAATTAACAAAATAAAAATATTAATATGCAAATTATTTCAATGACTTATATAAAAACATGACAAACATGCTAATATAAATATGTCAAAGAGTTCCATGAGAAGAAAAAATATCATCAGTTGGAAGTATGGATATTGATCCATTATAAAGACAAAGAAATTGATTTTAAAATCACAATAAAGAAATTTATAGAAAGATTCGGACTCAATATGAAAGGATATCATATCTGGAAAATAAAATCTGGTCTCTAGAAGTGTTTATACCAAATATACAGGAAGATAGAATAATGTTATAATGTAAAAAAAAGTGCAAGACTCGTGAACAGTGTTGATTAAAATCCATCTCACTTTGAAATCTTGTGGTATTTTTGTAAAATAATGAATTGTTGAATGACTATTTCATCTCCTTACAAATAGTTTGAATATCCCACAATTCTGATTGTTTGAATGCGCATTCGTTTATTTTACATGATCAAGTACTTCATCATATTCATTCGTATATTTGTTTATCTGGACCATTTCAGATATTCAATGAATTTATTAAATTATTCTTTAGAAGTAAATAATTGGTATATTTTTTTGTATGGGGGGTAAATACCTTTAAATAAGAGAATATGATCCATTGGGGGAGATCATATCCTAAGGGTGAGTTAGTCATATTCAATATTCTATATGGATGAGTTTTAAATCACTGAGTGAGATATGTTTTATTAATCATCAATTCGGAATACAAATTAATTTAATCATAATGGACTACATGTTTTTCAATGTTATTTATTATTTAAGATTATCATTTGTGCTTTCCAAAAAATGGGATAATTCTTAGTCAAAATTTTAATTCTTCCTTTTCCATTCCTTTTGTTTTGGAAAAAAATTATTTCATAAATATTTTATTACTAATTTATTTTTCCTGAAGAAATGTAGAATTTTTTTATAGAATGCATATAAATTTACCATACATAGAAATAATTATAAAGTATACATGTATTTATAATATCTATGTTCAATTTGATTATCATAATGAGTATGAAATCGATAACAATTGGATTCTAATCATCCAACTAGTTATAATGATTTGTGTCGTATCTTATATTTTATATACTCATTATAATTGGATTGATATAAAAATATTTAAACATGAGATCCACTCCATCAATATCATCATAATGAAATATATCATTAAATCTGTCAAATTTACTAATGTTTGAATTATGAATACAAAATACTATTTTCTACCATAATGATACACATATTATAGTATCTATGTCATTGAAGAAAACTCAGATAAAATATGACCATTTGAGAAAATATGACTATTAGAAGTGTTACCTATAAATACATGGTCATTTGACAATTTTGATGTTTCTAGATGACATCATTTTCAATTTCACATTTTATTAATTCTAACAAGAGTGAACAAGTTTTTATTTGTCTCTTGTAATTAATCTGAGATAATCCTTCTAAAGAAAACCTTATCGTGTTCTCTTCTTAATACTTTTTTCTTTTTTTCCCATCTACTTTTGTGAATACGATCAAGGTATTCTGAGTCTTGGAGAACAAACTCATCGACCAACATTTTGGTTGAGGGCTTATGGGTGTAGCAAGATAGAGGAGATCCATTGAATCGAGTGCTGTCAAGGATGGTCCGACATAGAATATAATTATCAAATCGATGTATTTCCATGGTGATGAATGGAAAAATTTCGTGAAATTATAAAATAAGTTATACCTTCAGAAAATGTTGTTTGATACCTTACACTTTAATATAATAGATATCTTTTAAATTTTAAGTAGATGAAATTCATTTTTTCTTTTTATAGAAATTTTAATACTTGTTTCATATAAGTTCTAAATTCTACCACGCATTATATAATTATATTTTATTGTAATGAATCGCATTATAATAAACATAATATTTTTTTACTAATATGTTCTACTATGAATTTGAGACATGATGAATAAATAATATCTATCTTGAATATGATATGATTACTCTAAATATAATGAATCTATTATGATTAAAATTCTCACACCCTTCGAATGTCATAACCTACCTGATTATGATATTTTTATTCAATCAGTCTAAGTCCAAGATCAAATCTGACCATTTAGATAATGCGGTATTGTGAATTTCTTAGTTTAGTTCAATTTAATGTATTGATTTGAAATCTACAATTCATCCATCTTGTAATTATTCCATCTAGAATATATTCTTTTGATCCTAATAATTATAATTCTACTATACTGATACAATAAATCATAATCTTACTTATCGAGTGATATAAGAATACTAGGGGGTTGACTCAAAATTTATATTCACATCATTCAAATTGTGAATTTTCATTTTCCAATTAGTGTTTCATGATAGAGAAATATTTTCTCACACATAGACCAAAAATTTTAAATCATGATTGATGTTCTCACATTCATATATTTTCATGCATGTGAGTCTATTAAATGATATTACAGAAATATTTGTAAGTAGAAGTAGATGTTGAATTTTTAATGATTGATAATATGTAAAATTATAATAAATTATTCAATCTCAATTACCATGTTTTCTATGTTGCATTATAACCTCATGATGAATTAAAGGGAATTTCAACAATCAAATCCATATCATGAAAATCTCATTTATTCCAACATCAGAATGATTCCTATATTTTATGGAAAAACATATCATTTCTAAAAAATAGATTGATACCCAATATTCTATCCCTTATCATAGAGGTTTTAGAAGCCTAATGTATTGACATTACACCCATTTAGAAAGAAACTACAATGATTTTTACAGACAATAAAAACATTTATTATTATGGAAAAGAAATAAATTATATTCTCAAATCTCTGTTACAACTTATTACATGAATTTGATCACTCTAGAAATTTAAAATATAATGTGGGAATAAAACGAATGTATTTTTAATGAAAATACTAAAGTGAATTAAGCTAGCTACAAATCTATCATAGCATGTTTGAAGCCATAAGAATGAGAGATGAAGAAGTTATTTTTGATTATTTCACCAGAGTGAATGATGTTTTATGAAACATTAGTGTTTTTAGAGATATCATTTATGATTCTATAATTATTATGAATGTCAATAGATACATTCTCGATAGGTTTGAATTTAATATATCTACTTTAGAATATATAGAAGATCAAAGTGATGATCCAAGATTAAATGGACTTTGAAGTTAGGAGAAAGTTGAAAATTCAAGATGCTGAAGAAGTGGACCATTGTGAATATGATGATAAGGTGTAGTATGAGTTGAAATAAAAATCAGTTCTTTTATCTCCAAGAAATATCAAGGTGGAAGAGAAAAGTATGGTGGAAAAATTCCTCTAAAATTATTTGAGTGTGATGGAATTGGACAATTTTCCCTTAATTTCAATAATACTGTTATGGAAATTTAATATCATCTTGATGAATAGACTCGATGGAAGAGGATGGACAAAACATCAAAGGATGAAATGAATTATACCAGTGGAAAAAAATTCACTATAAATAGAAGAACTATGATGAGTAAGAAATTAAAATATGAATTAGATGGGATTGATTTGTCATAATATTATTGTTCATAATGAATCATAACATTCTTTATAAGTGTTTACAAAAAAGTAAGAATCATGAAACAAATAATAAAAAGGATTTGAGGAATCATATAGTGAATATTTCATCACATCAGAATGTATAGCATGTCTTGAGAATAAATGAAATCTGATGAAATTAATCAAAATGATGAAGAAATATGGTTGAAATGTTTTTGAAGGAATAAAATATAGACTTATATAAGAATAATATTACTTCTGGAGAATTTTAAACTATGTTCGGATAATTAATGAATAAAGAAATATGGTTGAAGGCCTTAGTGAGTGTTTTGTATCTAAGGATGATGAAGTAAACAAAACACAATCAAAAACCCCTTGAGGCAGAAATTACGTTATTAATGTTGAATGAAATTTTACTAAGGCTTCATAAGTAAAATTCAAATCATATAAAGTAATAGAAAACTGTCCCACTATGAATTACGTTAAATATCTACCCACAAAAAGTAAAATTTCAATTAATTTAATAATATTTTTGTGTGAAGAAATGTTCTAGGAAAACGTTTGCTAATAAGGGATATAAAAAATATCACATCTATTAAAGTTGAAAATGTCCTCCAAAGGAAAGAGTTCATATTCCCAATGAATTTATGAACAAAGAGAACGTATGAACACTAAAAAAAATTTATATATATAAATCACACTTCTAAAATACCCATGATTTGATATTTTTTGTTGGAACTTTGAAATTTATGGGAATATATCTTAAAACAGATATCAAAACATTTCTCTTATAGGAAATTAAAATGAATAGAGGGGAATTAATGTTTGATGTACAATGAGTAAATTTCCCAAACACATGAATTAAGAAAAGTAAAATCTAAATATGTTTGGAAGTCATCAATAAAAAATTAGTTTTATCTCCTAGAAAATGTTTTTGAATGATTTGAACAACTATCTCACTTCGCTGAATATTTTATAACACCCCTTTGGTAAATTGTAATATACAAGAAAATAAAAGGCGTCTCTAATAAAAGAAGTTGAAGAAAGCTATTTTTTATTTGAGATGACTATAAATTAAGAAAAATAAATAACCATAGATTCATGATTGTGGTTATCCATCACACATAATGGGATATATAAAATTAATAAATTTTGATGAAGATCTGGATGGAGGAGAAATGTATTTATAAGTGATACTTCCTTGAAATTTGGAGTTATGGGAACCATTATGATATAACCTAAAATACTAAAATCTAAAATGATGTTATATATTATAACTAGCTCAAACAAAACCTTCTTAGTGTGAGCCAATTTTTTATGATAGAAAAGGTGATAATTTAAAAGTATACTTGAATCATCAATAATGAGTAAGAAAAATTTGTTGTTACAAGAGGTGGATGAACTAGTGAATTTATTTTCAAATTGGGGAACATAGAGACTCAAGATACTTTAATGCTGAAGATGAGAACAAATTGTGGAAATTAACACCTAGACATCTTGGGCAAAAATGTATGAACAACTTTATGAAGATAATTATTTATAAGATATTCCAATATTTAGAAGTTAATAAGATGAAATTTTTATGGCAATTCAAAATGGAAATATGATTAGTAAAAGCCACCAGAATATAGATATTCTATATACTATTACACATGATCTTATTCACTAAAATCATTGTTGACTAATAATACCTTTATAAACAAAATGTGATTCATAGTTAATCACATTTATTGATGACTTCACTTGGATAGTCATCATCCAATTTATTAAAAATAAATCGAATGATATAGAAATGTTCATACAATCAGATGATATATTGAGAAATAAAAGATTAATTATATAAATATTTAGGAGGAATTAGTGGTGTAGAATACATGTTACAATATTTTAAATATTATATAAATAAGCATGGAATCAAACGTTAATATAATTATCCACATACCCCTTAAAAATAGAGTAGTATAATGGAATAATATTAATTTTGTAGAAATGGGATGGTGTATATTGGCAGGGTACAAACATTCAAATATACTGAAGAAAAGCTGTAAACATTATATTACAATAGAATAATAAAAATTTGTTAAGACTGTAACGAAAAAAGTCTTCATATAAAACATCATATAAAAAAACCCATTGGTGAAATACTTCATGGTTTTTTGGAAGTATCTATTTAATAAAAATAAAAAAACTTATAGTAGTAAATTTGATGAAAAATCCAAAGAACAAACATTCATGAGATATTCGAATAACATAATATGTAAATAATGTATGAAAAAACGTTGCGAAAAGTTGGTGAATTCTCATAATGTGTAATTTATTGAAAATACAAATTACATAATAAATGATGTTGTAAATGTTGTGGAAGTCAAAATAATGATTTAAAAAGATACACAAAGTTGATCCAAAATATATTTATCAATACATAAATGAATCGTGTGACTATGAAAGTGATCCTATAAAAAGATTGAAATTTTCTTCCTTGTTGAAACAAGATAAAACTGAAAATATATATGAAAATCAGAATTCTCGGATTCATACTAGTATAAAGATGATATTAGAAAAGTAAACGTCAATAATTTTAGATATTGGAAAAGGGTAAGATTCAAAAGTCATAAATCATATTGAATGGGTGAATGTAATTAATGAATAGTTTGATCGAATTGAGAAAATTTAAACATGGTAACATGTTAAATGTCCTGCAGATACAATTGTTATTGTATAAAAATGGGTGTGTAAATACTATTTGAATTAACATTGTGATGTTTTATGTAATAAAGTAATATATTTTTATATTGTTTATGCATATGTGGAATGTGTTGACTTTGATGAGTCTTTTCATCCATTTTCAAGATTAGAATCCATGAAAATATTATTATCAGTGGTTGTACTTCAATTTTAAATTTTTTATCAGATGTATATAAAGCCATCTTTTTTTAATGTAGATATTGAGAAAGAAAATTAATGCCAATGAATATAGGTAATGAATCTATTTCATCCCATCCACATGCTTCTTCACCAATTCTCCAAAAACATCTTCTCCCCTATTAGTTCACAATAAAATTTTGATTCGTTTATTGAGTGAAGGATGCATTCACATACTTCTTTTTATATTATCCTTTAACAGGTATACTCTAATCCTATAAAGGATATATCGACATAAAAAACATGTTTGAAATACCATGGTAGTAAAAAAATTAAGTATCCATCCATAAATGTGATTCCAACTCACTCTAACTCACATTATGAGATGCTCAACCAATTTTACATGGGGTTCTGACATTCCCACATATTAACTAAATCTATTTGAAATATTGACATGCAATAATTGTGTGTCCAGTTTTCAAAACATAACTAGCACTACCCCATACAAAACTATATTTATTATAAATCATTAAAAGGTTAAATGTCTTCATGGTTTTCCTCATAAAAAATATATATCATGACCTATCTAGAATTCATGATCTGTGTAAAAATATATTTTTGATAGCTCCATCTCATTTTTACCCCGTCATGGGATTTAGTAAAAAACTCTTTCTCTTGTCAGTTTGAATACTCAATGAAGTGTTCTTTTTTAATCCAAAAATCACAACAATTTTGACCTATTTTATATCCCCCCATGTTAGAAAGATAAGAGAATATAGAGAGACATATTAAATCCCTAGTGGATATATAAAGTCTGAGATCCTACTCTTAGATAATAACTCGTATTACTTATATTATCGAAATGGGGAGAATTATTCCAACTCTATCACTTATAAAAATACCTTTCCAATTTCATGGTCATACACATATTTTAATTTATTTACATTTATAGTTAATGTTTCTTCACAGTAGTCATCATTGTAAATGCATTACAATATTTTTGATTCAAATATTTTATAAAATTTTCTTTTTTTGGAATGATGTGAACAGCTTCTTTCTAACCATATCCAGTTGATTTAATCTAGAAAATATATTTCCTTCAATTAATATGTTTTTTACTTTTAGAAAATTCATTTATAAAACATACCTCTTTATAATAATTCACATTATTTACTTTGTCATTAGAAACAATTAGTTTACTCGTCATTTGTTTAACAATTGATAATTGATTTACCCCAACTATTGTGAATTAATTCCTAAAATTCTCAACATCAATTGATTTTATACATAACATCAAGGTAGTCCTAGATTAATATAACATTATACATTTTACCTTTAGAAAATCCTTCTATTTCACACTCTAAGGAACTATTTTGGGTAAGATATTCATGTATTTCATGGCCCAAAAATATTTTTTTCAAATATGCCACACATTTCCTCTTAAAAACCAAATCACTTTTATGATGATGTATTTTTTTTGATTTTGAATTAATAAATATTTCTTTTCTCTGAATATATAATTATTTTTATCCATATACCCCATGTGTTTAATGTCTCTTCCATAGTATTGAAATGTCATACTATCATGTGTACGATATATATCCATGTATTCCATAAAAATGAAAAAAACTATGGAAATTGAACTTCTATATTTATAATAAATATTTCTAAAAGAATTATTTTGTCATAATATACCATTATCCTTTTTTCTCATGGGATATGTTCTCTTATTTTAATGATTCTAACTCCCATTTATATTTAATAGTGTCCCTTGTTTATATTCTTTTTCTAGAAAGAATCGTTTTTGTTTTCTAACCTATTTTTTTAGATATTTCTTTTCTGGAACTACATAGGTGAAAATTAAACTTTTATTTTAATACCCTTAAATTCACCAACATGATAAGATTCATCTTTAACCTTATAAACCATAGAAAAAGCCTCAGTGATCTTGTTCAACTATTATTGTGCTAGTAGACATGGATATTTTATATCAGCAATTTATTCTTCTTTTCATGTGATTATTTTCCCTTTCTGTTTCTCTTACTCTATTTAAAAATTTTATATAAAAGAGAAAAACATAGTTCAAATCTACATTGACAACCTTATCATTAGAAACACTTGATTCTTTGTGTAAATCATCACATGGTTAGTTCTTTTGTTGAGTGGTAATAAAATGATGACAAACACATCTGGAATTTCCTTGTTTCAAGCCCTGAAAGATTCATATATGGTTGTGGTAAGATGCTGGGAGGGAAGCCAGAGGTGATTTAGAAGATGTCATAGGAAGATGCTGACATAGGAAAGACACATGATATAAGAATATAGTGACACGAGTATTATTACAACCTCATGATGCATGCATAATGATATAGGCATGACACTACACTAGGTCATTGGGATAGATAATAAGACTTTTGTCCATTTATTTGGATTTCAGACAACTAGGACTTTGGGCCTATAAAATATTTAATGGGATTTTATTAATTATGGACTATCGGTGGGGAGGGATAAGGTATGATAATTTCTATCCAAACATGTTTGTGTGTTTACTTTTATTGTAACCCCCAATTCATTAAATAATTACTTGCTTATTGATATCTATCATCACCATTTCACATAGATTCTATATCAAACTCATTACATTTTTAACTTTTTTAAAGATAATGTTTTTCTCATTTTATAAAAAATAAGTAGATTATAACGTTCATCCAAGAAAATAACCTCTTGATCAACAAAACATGAAATATCTGGATCAAATATATACAAGAAGTTCCTCATTAGTTTTTTTATTAATTATATAATCATCTAGATTCCTGCCAAACAAAATAATATTGCAGAAAATCAAATAGACTCTAATGAATTTGTAATCAATAATTTCATAATCAGGTTCCTTTATAATTTAACTTTTATTTACCCCAAATACCCATTTCAATTTTAGGTTCTACAACCATTATTTACATATTTTAAAAGAGACATCAAATTATAATTATTACCCATTACATATTCTTCCATATTTCAATCTTTAAATGGTTATAAGATCAACCATATGAATGGTTAGAAACCTAATTATTGTTGCATCACTCCATTTTCTTCCATTTTATCAAAGGTGAGGTTCCATAATATTCCACCAACTAATATAGTTTAATCCATCAAATTTGTAATATATCTTGTTATTCAAATAATTTAGATTTTATATACATTGAATCATCTTAGATAATTAAAATGGAAGCTATGTATTCATTGAGGCCTCATGTAGTGCTCGGGGTTGTTGGTATGGCTAAGATGGGTGTATGATGGTGGTAAAATGCTTACAATAATTTAATTTATAATTAACCAATAGGTTATTTTAATGTCTCAATTCTATAAAATATAATTAATACATCCCCAACTCATATAAAAGAAATAAATAATTTAAAAGATAGAAGGATTTATAGGATTCAAAAATGAAATCCAACATAGTTTGTCACACTAAACATGGATACACTAATATACACCGATGTTGTCAAATTAATGACCTACCTAATCTAATCAACATAGAGTCGCACTATGGTACTACAATCTATTCAAACGGGTGAATGAATAATTCCACCCCCACTACAATGATATGATTTAAAATAAGAAATGACGTATTCCTTATTTTGTTTCATCAGACCTATGGATGTAGTTCTCCCTCAATAAGAACAAAATTTAATATGGTCTACTAGTTTATATTACCGTTAAGTATATAATCTTTTTATAGCGAGGATATAACTATTTGTCCCTGAACACTCACTTCATAACTTCTACAATACGATTCTCAATATTCCTTTTAATCAGAGGCACGAAGGTCTCCCCTTTCATTAATTTCATTTGGATTTATTATCTATTTTCTCCCATTGATATTTCAATTTATATTATTTAGTAATATTCTCAAATTTTTCATCCCATAATATCTTTATTTTTGAAATATTAAATTTATAATTAAATTTTGAATATAATTTTCAATTATGGAATTTTAGAAACTCTCTGATTTTGTGTTGTATAAATATCATTATTTTTAATTGATCAATAGAACTATATATTTTATTTTCACAATCAATAAAATTTTAAGTCAAGTTAAATTTATTTATTAAAATAAAATAATATATAGGATAACACAATCTTAAAAACTCAATTAATCCCCATAACAATAAATTCAATTGGTATTTAATCTATGTGTTAGACAGAATATTATGGCTTGAATGAATTTCTATAGAGTGGAATGATAAGAAATCTTATTTTCTGACTTTGAGTACTAAACGAAGTAAAATATACTATAAATTCATATTTTGATACATATAGGATTTCAAAAAAGTGAAATTATAAGGCATATATGAGAACACCAATTTAGCAATGAAATTTTTTTATTATAATCATGGTGAAATAAATTTTTCCTAGATATATGTATAATACTGATGATCAAAACACATTGAAATTAAACATATAATATAGAATATTATGCCTAAAAACTATTATTAGTATATAAAACATTGTTTTTTTTATTTTTCATGACTTAGATAATGAAATTGGACTGTAAGTAAAATAAAAATACCATATAATACTATATTTATTAACCACTATGATCATTAAAGAGAGATAATTTTGTTTCCTATTTTATATATATGGTATACTAAAAAATACACATGTGATTGATATTATGAGTAGTCCTTATATTTTATTATTAGATTTTATGAGAATGATGTGATTTTTCTCATTAGAACACGAATATTTTTTGTTGAATGTAACCTCATACAGAAGTACCTCAAATCATTTAACATGTTAATTTGAGGCACAAGGATAATATAATGCAGCACCATAGGTAACAATACTTCAATACAAAACTCAATGTAAAATAATTTCTAGAAATTGTAATTGACATTTCTAAATATACATATAATCCTAGATGTTCATAGAAATACATTTTATCACATTATGTGATAATTTTGAATCATTATTAAATCATATGAGTATAAATAAAATGTCTATTACTATGATATATTTTTAAGTAATTGAGATGATAAAAATTTTCTCCATGATTTTTTGATCATTAATATAATTTTGAAAGAAAATATATTAAATAAAATTTTTAGAATTAATGGAATACATAATAGTATCCACATACAGTTACAGTCATGTGTAATAGTTATTAATATTTTTGACTTATGGGTCTACCAAATAATATATAATTGGTCACGATTTCCCACATATTTTTTTCTCACGGTTTTTTATTAGACCATAGTACAATACAATACACTATATAAGAGAACCAATGAATATAAAAAAATGAATGAAAAATAAAAAATAAATGCTATGTAATTCCTTATATTAAAAAAATAATGTATCAATCTATATTCCACAACAATCATTTAATTGGATAAATCACAAAAAGTATATGAAAACAAGATTCCATGATTAGTGAAATACTGACCAAATGAGATTATTTATGACCCAATGACAACAGAATAATGTAATTATAATATTATGCCTTACATATAGTGTACTCATAAAATATTAGGTAATGAATATTTCTATGAAACATGAACCCCATATATACTAATGAAATTATGAATGACATTACCATTTTTATACTAATACAAATAAACCTATATAATGATCACAATAATGTATAAAGATTGAACACTTTATCAATATGACTAAAAATTTTCTTTTTATAATGAAAAAACTTTTATAGGAAAAGTGAAAAAACATACATGACTTCTCAATTTCACCAATTCAGCACTTATACATTTAAACCACACATGCCTTCAATACAAACAGAATTAATGAACAATGGATGGTCATCCCATTAAAGCATTCAAGCTAACAAAACATCATAGCAGGAGATGAAGTCATCAAGAGAAGTTTGAGGAACCACGAACTATGAAACACGAACATCAACAATGCTGGATAATCCACAGAACCAGTATCCACAAGCACCCATCGACGCATCCATTGACACCAACCCAAATACAAAAAACCCATCAAATGACTCTAGAAGGAGTTCACCCAAACCCTCTAGTGACGTGATATGACCCAATGTGGACATCCAAAAATGGTGAAGAAGAATCCAGAATGAGGAATACCAAGCCATCCAGACGCTGCACCCAACTCTGCAGACACCGTAGCACAACCACGAATCAGTCAAAACTCTTCATTTTGATCAGTGAACCAATTCTCAATCTCTTAACAAAAAACAACACAATAAAAAAAATAAATCAATTAAAGAAATCACCATGATGCCAGAAGCTAGAAACAAAAATCCATCTCCCTCTACGCAACCCCAGGGCCAGCGCCGAGTCTCTCCTGAAGATACGGATACCTGGAACTGATTGATCCCATCCGATGTCGAAACCATGCCATAGCCTTCTTCAAAGCTAGATCTACCCCTTCATCAATCTGATTCATCAGCTGAAACTACGTGAGATCATATCAAAGAGCAGACAAAGCTAAATCTACACATTCAAATAAAGGACAACGAAGAAGAAGCTTCACCTGAACCATATCCCACCTGACACCACAGGGATGACAATTGGAATCCAATAGTCACTGAGGCACACAGACACCAAGAAGAGGATTCCGACCTGCACCGTGCCACTTCGGAGGAGGGGAGGGTAAAAAATGGAGGTCGAAACACAATGATATTTTAGATGATAACATAGAGGTTTAATTACGATTGAATAATATCCATTCAACTCTCATGTTAAAATGAATAATATATTATATTAAGGTAAATATTAAATTTGAATCAATTTTATAACATGGAATATTTTTATTTCATAATTTTATATCATAATAATTTATTTAGAGGTTGTATAGAAATATAATATACATTATATTCAATCATACACCATTATAATAACAAGGGATCATAAATTATTCGATGTTCTTCTACATTTATTTATATTTACAAAACATGAAGAAATAATATTTTTATACCTATATGAACAGGTAACTCCATAAACTACATAATTCGACCATATTTAAAATTAACAAATTAAATATCCATCTAATATATTTAATGATATGAAATATTTTGCATATTAGGTCAGGATAATGGTAAAATTTGATTTTTTATTCATTTTAAAAAATATTTAAAAAAATATACATTATAATGTCCAATGTTATGTTTTTACATTAAATAATTTTTTAAAATAAATATTTAAATTAACATCATAATTTAATTTAGATACCCCGAATCAAATCATCATTTATCTCCAAAAACATTCCACGAAATGTTTCATGTCATTTAATGCAGTTACCGGAGGTGTAATTTACTTTCATGTCTTGTTATCATGTCACTAATTGTTATGTGTGAAAATCAATTTAAATATTACATGAAGTGTAATTAAATTACATGAAATGTTATTATAACTTCTAGTTATCCAAATCTTCTACATCATAAAAAATCTGGTGTCATGCTGCTTCTCTTCACTCATGGAATAAACTATCTTTTTGATCCAAAATTTTCTTTCTTTCATTCATTCGCCAAAGATAAATTGTATCGTTCCAAAAAATATAAATTCAATCAATACATTCCAAACTTTTAAATATTATTCAATTAAATATACAAATAAATATACTAAACTAATCAAAAATTCATGCATCAATTTAACATATTATATAGAATGGGTTTCACTATAGGATGTGGACATGGTTGGGGGGCAGAGATTGATGATGACGGAGGTCAGGGTGGTGTGGGTGGTCTTGGAAAAAAATGACTACAAAATATTTTTTCACGCTAACATTTGTGGAAACATTAAATGGGAAGTGGATTTAGGGTGCTTGGGGTTGAAGTCTGGCGACAACATCTAGGGATTCTGTGGATGCTGGGTGGGTGGTGAGATCGGGGGATAACGATGGGGGGGGGACTAATAACCACATCTTTTGTATCAGACCCCATATGAAAACTATCATATTTTTGTATACAGGATACCATATGAATAATTATGGTCAAAGAACCCCCTTTGAAACTATTTCAAGATGGAAGAGTGTGGACCCAATATCTAATATGACATAATACCTCATATTATTTGTGGGAATCTCATCCTCTATCATGAACAATTTTTATTTAGTCTCATGTGGATAATTAGTATGTTTTTTGGTTGATAATAAATGTTAAAACTAGTTTTGGTAGATGAGTTAGTCATATTTCGTAAGAATTTTATAACATATCATGGTTTTTATTATTAAATATGTAATATATATTCCATTTTGTGTTTTAATGTATAAAACTCCTCATTTATTTATATTTACGTGGGAATAATTAATTTAATTTTTGTGGTTAATTATGTGGAAATAGGATGCAAAATGGATGTTTTTGACATCATTCATGATTAGCTAAAAAAATCATGGGAAATGTGAATCGGAATTGTACACAACTATGGGTAGATGGATGAATATTTATCGATTGCGAGGGGTTTAATGGGTAAAATTGAGGCTCATTAATGTTACCTATGAATATTTTTGGAAGAAATGTCTTTTTCGAGGGCTATATATTGCACTAGTAAAGTTAATGGTCTGAGACCCATACAGAATCCTTAATTTATGTGTAAAATAGATAGGCAACCTATTTTAATCACTATTTTTACCATAAAAACTATTCTATGAATTTCTATGGCCTTTGGAAAATCCAAATTTCCATTTTCATTAAATAAATAGATGGTTAACATTAAAAGACTATACCTTTTGTAGCATGTGTTTATTTTTGTTCTTTCAACTATTAATTAATTGATTGATAATATATCAATTATTTCTAGATTTGGGGGATCCCATGGACCCTTTTTTATTCGTAAAAATTAGGAAAGTCCCTCAAAACATGGTTAAAAGATAGGGTCACATAAATTTGGAATATTTTCACAAGCGTTAGCATAGTAAAATTGGTTCCTCTTATTATTTTATGGTTTGGATACAATGTGTTTTTTATGTTTATGTCTATATTATAATGATTGTATTTGAGAAATAAATAATTACATTTGGTGTTTTTATAATTATCGTATATGATTATTGTTTTTATGGAATAATTTTGTGATTCCATAGAGTAGTGATTTAGGATTATTATTTGTAACTGGTCTGTTAGAAGATCTCTTTATTCATTCCATATTATTTTATCTCTATAGGATCATCTTTTGTTTGTGTTTTTTAGTAATTTTTGATGATTCAGTTTCTGATTTTCATCAGTACTATGTTTTTTTCAACAAATTTCATCACTAAAATATTTTGTTAATGAATTATATATAATTGAACAACACCAAATACTCTTCTAAATGATTTATATGTTATACACTTCTTCATTACGAGGGGAATGAATGTATAAGGAAGGGGTGAGTACAAAGACATTGTAATGCCAATCCCCATCAACAAATCATCAATGTTTAGACCTTAGGGATTTGAAAAAAGAATATTTTAGGATTAATATTTTATATTATAACAAGGAATAGTAATAGTAATTCACAGGGAATTACATAAATACATTTCATCACAAATAATCAAACAAATTCAATTAAGTAGTTGGGAAAACATGTTATTATAACAATGATCAATTGTATCATAATATATCCCTACTACATAGAAATGTGGGATAAAGAAATGGTGTACCTTATTCAGAATAGGTTAGGGTTTAGAACATGAGTTTACACATCAGATTGGGCTAAAAATGGTGTATTGTATTTGGAATTGGATAAAAATAGTTTACACTATTAGGATTTGGTGGACAATATATTTACCATTATGGGATCAATGCAAAATCATTTCTACCATATTAGGATTGGTAAACTAGTCATGTAACCCCTTCGGATTGAAATACTACATGTGTAACTTTTATATCTCATGAGATTCAAAACATTTCACCCACAACACAATAATAAAAAAAATCTCATAACCTTAATCGGTTAAGACACATCCTTATACTCGTTCCTGATCCCCATGGATTAGAGGAAAGTTCATAGGAAACCAAAAAAAATATTTGGGGATGATTATACCATAAAAAACCTATATAAAGAAAAAATTTAATGAGAATATGTCGGCTTACCAAAAAAAATATGACAACATAATATAGGTATAATCAACAAAAAATAATTGTTAAGAATCCTAAATAATTAAAATAGCCAATAAAAGGTGCATAGCCCAACGCATCAAGAGATGTTTTCAACTCTAGTATCCTACAACCTTCTATTGAAAATATCCAACACTGTCATATGGTTCCTTACCCTATCCAGCATCAAATATATCATGATCTACATACTCCCATAGCGGTATGAAGGGTGTTTTCATAAAATCCTAATAGGATCCCACCATGTGTTTCATTAGATGAATATTTATAATAAACCAATTTCGAACAATTTTATAGATTCATGGAAAGAATTAAAATTTTACCAAAATTGATATAAAGCATGGATAAATATTCCCTTTCAATTTATAAAAAACAAAACAATAAACATGTTTCTAAATAAATTGTATGTACATTCCAAATTTTTTTCAAAGATCAACACTCAAGGAAACATGTTCTATTGGCCTATGATAATCCATTTTTAATGATGTTTTGAATGAATGTTGTAGCATGTCAAACTGTGGAGTCAGTTATACTGCACCTCTTTAGACATTCAACTGACATCCACTATAGAGATATTGACATGAGTATCCACCTTTTAATATAGCGATGTGGACATCAAGACACCTTTCACTATACCACACCAGATTTATGAAGGTTTGTGGATTATTTCGTTATCCTCCTTATTAGCACATTTTGGGTGTTGGATTTTGAGTAGTGAGAATCATTGATATAATCTATATATTGTGATCCCAAATCATATTGAAGTGGTACCTCTCTATGGATGTAAAGATTATCCACAAACTGTGTAAATCATTGTGTCTCTTATGTTTTCATTATTAATGTATTTTCATCTACTAAAAACCATTTTTTTGGTGGCAACTCCCATCAATTTCACATCAAAACAAGCCAATGATTTTGTAATTAATAGTTCTATGAGTATCCTCTATACATTATTGTAATTATTAGGCTATCTAGGGTGAAAATTACCCTAGTAGAAAATATCTATTGTATACGACTATTCTCTAGTGAGTTTCTCCTTTCCAAAACATAGTAAACTTTTTGCACAAATTTCCCTGACCTAAATCGGTATAGGAGAAAAGTGTTAAGCCCCATGTATGGCTCCCAACCTCATCATTGAAGATGAAAAATTTTACTACAAAAATATGTTTTCAGGCCATTTTATCAATTAAAACAGAAAATTAATTATTTTGAAACCTTTTTTGTTAAAATATTTAATGTGAGAATCCATTTTGATGATCATATTCTAAACAACCAGTTTTTATTAATATAATTTTCATTAAATTAACAATATTTAGATAACAGTTTTCAAGAGAAATAAATAAATAATTATAAAAGATATCCTAATCATGAATATTCCTACAAGAAAAACTATGAATTATTAATGCTAAAGCTAATCAACATGACAATATGATTCTAAGGAATTAGAAATAAATAATGGATATTAAAACATGAATACCCAATCATAAATTTCAAATTTTAAATTTTTATACAATAATGAAATCCAATATTATCCCATACCACAACAATTTACAATAAATGCTCCACAAATATTGAATATATGATGAAGTCCCTTCAATTTTATACAAATATTATATAAACTAAGGAAATAATCACTAGTTCAAAAATCCCGGTCATTGACACAACAAATACATGGAGAGAATTAAGAGTAATTGTAATAAGAAGGATATCGATGGTCAAAATATTGAACTTCATTCCACAAACATTCAATAGATTCCATAATCTCTTGGATATGCCATAAAATTTTGTTGATAGAGATAATAATTCCCTAGGATAGTCTCCAAGTTGACTACATTGAAATTGGGTAAAACGAAGATGATTAAGAATTCATAGAAGCATTTTGGGTGGAGGGAATACCAAACTACCCCTAATAAATATGGCCTTGAATGGTGACACTAACAATCCTACTGATAGTTTGATGTGAATCCATATACTGGCTATTAGAATTCTTGTAGAAAAACATTCTTTATAATTTTTTGGAGAGACAAGTGGCTCCCACTAAATAGATGATGGAAAATATATATATTTTTTAACAATATGTTAATATCCAAAACGATACTAACAAATTAAAAATCCTATTTATATCTTATAATAAAAATAAGAGATCACACATGACCCCATATTCAAACTAAATCCCACTAAAACAAAAGTAACCGGTCAAAAATGATGAATGTAAAGGGAAATAATAAGATAATGAATAGTATAGTACGAGATAAAAATAAGTGACTACTATAATCCCTCCCAAAATGTTTATTTTTACCCATAAAATACAAGTCAATGAAGGCTGGAATTCAATTCATTAAGTCTATGTGTATCTCATACACGAATCTTGCTGCACCATCATAGGAGTATCATAACCATGCTTCCAAAAAAACCTGAACCAACACCATGGACTTCCCATGAAGAACCGTCACTTGAGAACTAGCATGCCGTTGTGGTTTCTCACTTATAGATATATCAAGTTCTACGTTTGGGTCTTCCCATTCCAGAACATGAAATGAGTCAAGATGATACTTTTTGAGTAAAGAAACATTGTCGAAATCATGGGTCGATGACATGTATGGTAATAAATCCATGTGATAGGAATACTTTGTATGTCGTTGTACGATATTTAATTTCCCCCAAATATATGTAGATTGGTTTAATTGAATAAATATTAGTTGGTGATCCAACCAAGGAAGTAAATTTAGAAAAAGAATACCAACCACTAAAAACTCCAAAGGGTCATGATGTCGTTACACATAAAGCTAATACTAGCTTTGATTCATCACTAGATGCTTACAAACCAAAAATATCTTCTCTTATTTTTCCTAAAGAAAACTCTGTTGAACAAATTAATCTTGATAATAATTATACAAATAATGGGAAGAGACACATAGATGGACGTAAAATGCCATGAATGGTTCCATTTTGATGAATTTCTATTAAAATTTATTGTAATAAAATTTAACCATCAATCAATTGTTATTCCAAGAAACTATGAAGTCTAAATCACATGAAAGAAGTATGTGATCCAGAATATGATTAGTACTTTCTCTTAGCCCATATGTTGGAGAATCATCTTGTCTGATCAACCAGACCCGAGATCCCATTTCCTCTAGCATGCCATTCTATATCAATGAGCTACGATAGTGGCCTTATATGAGTAAATAAACATATTAATTCAATGATTACTTACAATATTTTACATTTATAACATTTATAGGCCCACTACATTAGTAGTGTCATATATCAATATTAATCAAACTCTCACAGTCAACTGGTTGATTTTTCGCCTAGATGGAATTCTTATCTCTTTGTGTTCTAGGAAACCCTTTTATGAAATCTATCAAAATTTCATTCAATTTCCATCTTGGAATGAGATGGGGAAAGAGAAACCTAGAAAGCATATACCGCTCAGCCTTAATCTATTGGTAAGTATAACAATATGATACAATGTTATTTATGTAAAATTTCATATACTTCCAAAAAATGATACTTAATGTCATATAACGTCATTTTAGTGCCATGATATGAATACCAAAAATAATTTATACAATCTCCTAAAATGGTCTTTTGTACATATGGTAGGACAAAAAAACATCTCTTGAAGTGAGGAATTTCCCATTAGGAGAGAGACCACTCAAAAATGGTCTTCCAACAATTAAAAAATCCATGATACTCTAAAACTCATCGTCTTATCAATGTTAATGAAGAATCATCTTGAGCATAGTGGATGTCAAAAGAAAAATTTTGAGATCAAGACAATGCCAATTTTTATAGAATATTATTTGAATCAAGGATATGAGTCCCCGAACATTAATCTCACCCTTACCATCCTTCATAGATGACGAAGATAAATTTACTGATAAGAGTGTCATCAAGTATGTTACATTTATCAAGTGTATAGGAAATTTTGGTTCCGAATAACATTATATAATCAATCCAGCTGATTTATTTGAAAATCAAGTCATTCTAAAAAATGATGTAACCCAAAAAATTATGATCAACAGAAACGATAATCCTTTCACAAAGAAGATAATGATAGCAACATTTGAGAGCATACACAGAATATACAACATCCAAATCAAGAGTGGGGTAACTCATCTCAAGAGGTCGAAGATGACTAGTTTTGTAAGCCACTATATGAAATTTTTGTATAAGAATACAACCCAAAAATAAACCTGATGTATCAGAGTAAACCACATAGCCCTTACCATCCTCTGGTAAAGTGATAATTTTTTCTAAGGACAAACAATTCTTTACCTCATCGGTTGATCTAGGAAAATTTTAATCCCCTAAGAAAATCACTCCAATATAAGTGGGAGAATTAAAAGAAGACACATGATTTGAGAATTAATTTTGCTCTTGGTTATAGTATCCTACTATCCAAAGAAGCTATGTATCTTAATTTAATTATGTGTATCTTCCCATGAAATAAAAACTTTCACTATCTCTAGATCTAATGACATAACATTTTATAAGACCACATGAATTGTGAACATGTATTATTGGATTTAGAATTAGCACATTGGTAATTTACCATTATGATGGAGATTCCTTGGTAATATCAAATCACATATTAAGTGACACAAATTCTCCTTTTCCCATAGAGAATACACTAAAATGCCATCCTATAATAGTACAATGACTGAGTCAAGATACTCATATAGTATTAAATTCATTAACTCAACAATAATAGTTAGAGCACTAGTTAATAAAAAAGTCACCAAAATGCACTTGAAGTGGCCATACCATCTACTGAAGGAATTCCTAGGAATATTCAACTCTCTGATTATAATTTGGTTATATGAAACAAAGGGAAAGGGGAAAAATACTCAATATTTATTTTTTTGTCTTTGATGAAATAATTTTTTTGTTTCAAATTTTATACAATTAAAATGTTCATTAAATTAATGAAGAATTGAGTAATATATTTATGAATAGGGGGTAATAATTTCATTCTATTAAAATTAAATAAAGAAAAACTGTATACTATTTTAAGCCTGATAAATTTTTTCAGATAATATATTGATATGTTTTGTATTGAGGAATATAAAGTGATATCCATATCCATTACTACCATAATGAATATGGGTAATAATGAGACACCTAATGTGTGAACCATAAAGAATTATAAATCTATGTGTTCCCTTTTAAATCAGGATTTTATTATTTTAAAATGGGTTTTACTTTATAAAAAAAATTCATTGTTATAAAGTGGATTTCCAGTTTTTAAAAATGGGATAAACAGATTGATGTGTTTATTACAGATTTCTTTGAATTTATTAAATCTAAAATTTGGTAATGTTTTTATTTCAACTTGTATTTGCACTTTTTTATAAATAGTTTCTCAAAAAATGTTATTTTAAAAGGATTCATTATTTATTTCAAGGAATAATCAAATTTTGAATATTTTTTTAATGATATATCGTATTTCTAATTTTTTATACCCTAGTTGAGACCCTTTGATTTTTGTGGTTTAGGATTCTCATCATGTGTTAATGATTTAATTAATTATGATTCATGTTATGTAGTTTGAGTATTGGGAATCATATTTAATGGGGATGTGTTAGAGGACGAATGTATATGATCATTTTATTTAATTTCCATTTAGAAAAGTTATTTTCATGTGATTTAGAATGGATTGATATTGATTCACATATGTTAGCTATTATATGAGGAAAATTAGGTTGCGATGTGTGGAAATTATATGGATGATGACTACACTAGTTGACTATTACATAGTTTCCAGTATCACTGAGGTGAATTTTATGACCTGGAAAGGCCACAATTCTCTAATGATACACGTTTGGCATGATTTAGGTGATGAGTGGTGTGACAATTATAACGATGGTAGTTAGATCCACGTATGTCAATCCGGTACATATCTAATTATTACATAAGGTGTTTAACCATGATAATTATCATATTTTGTTCCTTTTTATTTTCTATTATCATGTGTGTTACTAATTTCTAGGATGGTTCTTTCCTTGTTGTATTGATATTTCATGATTAATGGTTATGATATTGATTTTTTTTCTTAAATTTACATTAATAATGCTTTCCAATGTATTAAAATTATTGTAATTTTTTTATTGCTATTTACACTTAATTGATCTGTGTGTAACACCCCACGATTCCACGGTACGCTTATCTTTGAATAATAGAGTAGCATTTATTGTACGCAACTTCTAGTTCTAAAACACACCACAACCAATGAAACTAGCCGTTATGAATAGTAATACACAATTTTTGAAATTTTATAAATTTTATCTTTCAAAATGGAAATCATTTTTGGATTCAGAATATCAAAATTAGCTTAGGGTGAATTTTTGGTATTTTTCTGAAAACATTCAATTTTTGATGAATAGTGAAAACACTGAGTTATAGTTCAAAACCAAATTTTTTTTTAAATAATTATTTAATGTATTTAAAATTATTTTAGGTCAAAATAGATACATAATACCTATATATGTTCTATTTAATTTATTGGAGTCACTTTATACTAATTTTAGATATATAAAAATTTTATTGAACTTTTCACCGTCTTTTACCCACCTCATATAAGAATTTTCAAATTCACATTAAACATAACATTACTACTTCTTTGAATATAATTTCAAAAATCCAAGTGAAACATTTAATATCATTGAGTAAAATTCGGTTCAATAAGATAAAAATTATTTTTGGTAATTAGTAACTTTTTACTTTTATTTAGCACAGGTAAAAGTAAATAGGGTAATTAAGGGTAAATATGATATTATAATTACCCTAAGACATGTCCTAGTTATATTGGATAAGTATTATTCTACCCAAAAAAACCTTAGTAATAAAATATTAACGTCTTTGGCTGACTTGTATTAGAATAGGACATTTATTATTATTTAATTCAAAGAAGAGTTAAAAGAGAAAAATTAATGTTTAAAATAAAACATTATTAATATTGGGTTATACATAATATAAATTAGATTATAAATATTAATTAGAAAGATAAAAATATTTACTACATAATGGAATTTTATTTACAATTTTTATACATTATATAATTTAATTTATTTATTACACAATGGTGATGCAGTAATTACCTAATTAATGAAATATTAAAATAATTGATATTATAAATATCAAAATAAATGTAATTGGAGAATTTTTATAAATTCCCTTAATTTTATAGGTTAATATGAAATAGTAGTTTTGGTTAGATGAATTCTTTTTGATGTAATAATGCTTTTATGAATATAGTAGTAACAAAATTCCAAATACTGCCAAAATCGACAAAAAAGAGTCTTAAAACCAATATTATATTATTAATTGATATTCTATTCCTAAAAATCTAAGGCTCTTCCGAAAGACATATTTAATGATATTTTTATCATTAATGAACCACTTGTGGTGCTCTTGGAATTATATCGTATGTTTATTAACCATATAATATAAAAATACAAAGAGACATGGTAAATGTAAAACTATTTAACTAAGAGTTAAATCTAAAGGATAAATTTAATATATTGACCCAAAACTATCTAAAACCTATTGGTTGAGTGTTTTTCGACCCATAATGACCTTATCCTTTGAATAATCCATTTTGACCCATTATAAACCTTATATATGTTTATTATAAAATTATATTTCTAGCTTTTCCTAAGGTTCTACTCACCCCTCTTGTAAAAGGGAACTCGCCCTTATCTCTAATTCACACCTTCAAAGCCATTTGACTCGGCCAAAGTCTTCCCAAATATCCTCCAACCATAACTAACTACATCCTAGAGGCCTTAATTTATTCAGAAAGCAACTTATGGATCCATTTTGATCAAATCAAAAGGAAGAACCCGAAGAAGAGGTAATAATTTCACCACCCTCTTTCAAGTTCTTTTCTCCTTCCACTTCTTCATTCATTGTTATATCCATTATAAAATAACAAATATAGTATATTATATATAATGTGAATTTATTATAAATATGATATATCCATATTCATCATTCTATTCGTCCTTTGAATGACATGTCACCATACGTTTGTACGTACAGATTACCGTCTCCACGTCGTGGTGTAATTGGTATTCACTACCTTATTATTTGGATGGGTATAATAATGATGTGAAATTCATTTAAATAACAAATATTTCAGGATAATTATTCTGTATATATGATATAATATCCAATTATATATTATTTTAATAAAGAAATAATGTTATTGTCACAAGTGCGTACGTACCGATTACCGTCTCCACGAACGCGATGAGATTCATTCCCTATCATATCTATTCAAGACTAATTTTCATTTGATGATTAAAAATAATGTTTAATGACTTGATATCTTTCAGGATATGAATAAGATACATCCCATCCATAACAAACATTACTCACATAACAAATAATATAAAGGAAAATGAATCTGTTAACACTCGAAACAACAACAATACTACGATATTATTAACAAAGAAATGATAAAAGATCATATATGATATCATATTAATGTATATTATTCTTTTATAATTTAGTAAATATTATTTCACCATTATACATTTGGTTAACCTACCCTAGACCAATGAAAATAACATGTTAATGGTTAATTTGAAAATCTTGATATTATCTGAGGTTGTTTTTACATAATTCTCTACTGGGGCCTCTCTATGATCCACATCATTGATTATTAAAAATGTATTTAAAAACATTATTACTATATTATAGACTATGGGTTAAAGTCATTGATAACCATTTTTTAATTTTGATAATATTTTTATAAAGGAATCTTTCCATCATTTTCTAAACAAGGTTCTTTTTAACCTTTTCGACAAATATAAGGTATGCATGTTTTTTAGCTTTTATGGGGGTACAGCTATTTTAGGCCATTATAACATCATCAAAACATCCCTTACAATCTTATAAGAATATTTACAATGTTAATGTTTTCATTATAATTATTTTACTCTTAAATTATTTCAAAATAGAAAGATATACTTCTCAAAAAAGGGTTTTGTTTTCATCTATGTCAACATCCTTTTATGGATTTTATGTTTATTTGATGTTGATTTATTATGATACAAAACATCTATATTGTATTGAAGGTTTTCTGATATGTTTGACTGTGTATGTTCAATTTTTATAACATTCATGGTTTATGGTTATGGTATTGACATTTCATATTCTAGTTTTAATACATATTTTTATTTTCATTTTAAACCATTTCATATGAGGAATGTATTAGACATAGTAAGTGATGGGTGGATCCCACTATAGCTCCTTGATACATCAGTAGGTCTAATGAGACAACTAGATGTGGAATTGGTCAAGGCCCTTTCTCAATTTTTGAGATATGGTTTTGGCTGAGGCCTTAATCATTTTTAGACGTCTTGTCCGAGGCCTTGAAAACACGTTTTAGAATTTCAGACATTATACATTCCCTCATTATGAAAATAATATTGATGGTTCATGTGGTCATTCATCTAGTAGAATACCCCTGGTTATGTTTTATTAAGTCCTTATTTACTTAGCTCATATTCCTTCCATAAAAGTATTATTGTTTAGTATTGGTAAAGGAATGTGGTTTCAATTATTCTACATGCTTAATATTTATGTTATCTTCCGCTATATTTCTTACCCTTAATGAGCATTTGAGCTCACCCCTTTCTTATGTTTCATTTTCCCATGATATGAAGAAGTTAGTTATGAGTGACTTGTGGGCATAATCTAGGAGGCTTGGATGTTTCTAATTAAATATATTTTGTTTTGTATTTATCTTCAAGATGTAAAGTTGAACTTATGTATGAATCTTGTTTCCAATAATACTAAACTGATCAGTATTTCAAGACACGATTTCCTTGTGATCATGCCAATGTTATGTAATAATGAACCAACTCTAGGTAACTAGGATCGGGGTGTTATAGATGGTATCAGAGGGAGGTTTAGTACAAACCTTGGATACTAGATTTAGATAAACTCCAATTAGATCACATAGCCCTATGATAGACTTTGAGGATTGGTATAGAATAACATCCTAGAATATTGGTATTGTATAGATTATGTGAGTTTACCAAACAATACATACCTGTCTGGATATGAGCAGGAAGAGGCAGCTCTAGCACAGATTTACCTAGGGTTAAAACCCAAAAACACGGCTTTGAGCTAGACTTAAACCGGAACTAGTGCACGACAACGGGCCTTGCTGCACTCCTGGTTACGACACTCCCATGGGATATGATTAGGATAATTCGTATTTTGTTTACAACCCATTATGAAGGGTTTATGAGTATATACATCCTCAAAGAAAACATTTTTATGATTTTGGATTATATCTATAAACTGTTCAATTTATGCTATGTGTTTTACATGTTTTGATTTATGTATTGCAATTCATAAACAAATATAATGTATGACATTGTTTAGAAATGGCGCCTAGTGGACAGAATGGAAACTGTATCAATGCATGAAATCCATTTAGGTATTTCCCTCCTGTTTAAGATAATTATAGTGGTGTTGGTTTTACAACTGGTGCTAAACAACTTATCACCATACTGGGACAACTCACTCAGGTTATGAATAATAACCTTACCAATATGGAGCACCCTGATCCACAACATGGAAGATCAATTTTAGATCGCTTCATGAGGCAACAACCACCCACAGTCAATGGTAGTTCAAATACATTAGTAGCTGAGCAATGAATAAATTTCTTAGAGAAAATATTCCATGCCTTGGGGAGTAGTGAAAAGGAAAATTTTAACATGGCAGTTTACCACCTCACTAGAGATGCTGATCAATGGTGGTCATTGATTCAATACAAAAATGAAGATGATGAAGTATCAAATATTGAATGGATGTAGTTTAAAGAAATTTTCATAGAAAAATACTTTCCTCATGACCATGGAGTAGATATTGAAAGGTAATTTCTGAGTCTGAGGAAAAATGAGGATGATAATGTCGCAAAGTATGAGGCTAACATTTCATGGTTAGCGAGGCATGCTTCCGATTATATACATTACCCAAGATGTATGATTGATATTTTCTTTGAGGGGTTAAAACCATTTCTCCATCGAGCATTAGTATCTCAATCCTTCTCATCATACGAAGATATTGTCTCGTGTTCTATTAAGGCAGAAAAGGAATTCTCTAAGTCATATGACATTAAATCAATGAAATAGAAGAACAGATCTGCTAAACACTCTGGGAAATCAAATAAGGAAACATGGAATAAGGTAAGAATTTCATTTCCTCCCTGTGATAATTTTAGAAGAAAGCTCCCTGGTGCCTATCTTAAAAGAAAATGAGTATGCTACAAATGTGTATAGAAATGCCATATAGCTGGTGATTGTAAGGGAAAGAAAGACTCTACCAATGATCAATGCTACAATTTCAGGGAGATGAGACATTATGCAAATGAATATCCTAAGTGTTAGGGAATCTTACCTCATAAATGTCCAAGGGATCCTGGCCAAGCTAATGTGATCACTACCGCTACGGTTGAATCCCCAAAAGATGTGGTGTCATGCTATTTAATGGTTTCCTCAACTTTAGCAAATGATTTATTTGATTTTGGATCACCATATTGTTTCTTATATTCCTAGTTTCGTATAAAAATTTGATATTTCCAATTTGATTTAACAAGGGAGTTGTTAGTCAAAACACTTAAGGGAAGTATCATCGCAACAATGTTTTATGAATCAGTCCCATTTAGAGAATATAAATCTTCTTTATCTGCTAATCTCATCATCATACCCATTATTGAATTCTATATAATCCTCGGTAGGGATTGGATTTTGGACCATGATGCAAAAATATATTTTATGAATAAGGAGGTTACTATTTTTGATGAAAATGATAAAGAACATATTATCTTTATAGCAAAATCATCACCACCTGATTCTTATCTAGAATGAACCCCAGTATCTCATATAAATTCCATTAATGGGGTGGAATAGAATAAAATAACTCGGGGTGTGGAAAGGAATGTTCAAATAGAGGATGTACCTATTGTGAAATAATATGTTGATGTGTTTTCAGGATATTTACCTGGACATCCACCAGAACCAGAAATTGAGTTTTCCATTTATTTAATTCTTGGTTCAAGGCCCAAATCGAAGACCCCTTATAGAATGGCCACTGTGTAATTATTTAAATTAAAGAAACAAATTTAGGAATTGAGTAATAAGGGATTTATTCACCCTATTGTTTTCCATGGGGAGCCCATATACTTTTTGTAAATAAGAAAGATGGATCTATGAGGTTCATCATTGACTACATGGAGATCAATGCTATAACGATAAGGAACAAGTATCACCTACCTCGTATTGATGATTTATTCAACCAACTTCATGGAGATCCATAAATTTTAAGGATTGACCTTCTGTCTGGATACCATTAGTTGTGCGTGAAAAAGGAAGACATCCCAAAGACAGCATTTTGAACCAGGTACGGGCATTACGAGTTTATAGTAATGCCTTCTGGGCTGACTAATGCACCCTCTTTTTAATGGATCTAATGAACAGATTTTTCAAGGAATATCATGATGAATTTTTAGTGGTATTTATTGATGATATCTAGGTATACTTCAAAATCCACTAAGATCATGGAAATCAATTGTGAATTATCTTGAAGGCTCTGAGAATACATAAATTATATGGGATGTTTAGAAAGTGTGAATTCTAGCTTCAAAATATTTCTTTTTCATGGACATATTTTCTCTAATGATGGAATCTCTCTTGATCCTTTTAAGACAAGAGAAATCCAAAAATTACCAGCACCAACAAGTATAAATGAGGTACCAAGTTTTATTGGTTTAGTAGGTTATTATTGACGTTTCGTCCAGAATTTTGTCTAGTTTCCTAACCCGTTAAACAAGCTCATGCGTAAATGGGTTAAAATTGTTTGGAAAAAAGAGTGTGAAGAATGTTTTGAAGAACTGAAGAAAATATTAGTCAATGCTCCTATATTGAATCTACCATCCGGGAATTATGGGTTTGTTATTTATATTGATTCTTCAAAGAAATGACTTGGTTGTGTCCTTATGCAGAATAATAGGGTTATTGAATATGCATCATGACTGCTAAAAATTATTAAGCAAAATTATCCTACTCATGATCCTGAGTTAGTAGCTGTAATATTTTCTTTAAAGATATAGATACACTATCAATATGGTGAAAAATGTGAGATATATACTGATCCGAAGAGTTTGAAGTATATTTTATCTCTGAAAAAACTCAATTTGAAGCAAAGGAGATGGCTTAAACTACTCAATGATTATTTTTGCAATATGCACTAAAACCCGGGGAAGGAAAAGAATGTGGAAGTTGCTTTGAGTATAAAGGATCATGGAGTTTTTAAAAAGATGATAGTTGAAAAAGAACCTATATACATGGATCTAGTAAATATGGATATAGGAATAAACATAGTAGGTGAAACAATAATTCTTTTTCAAATGATTGGAAAACCATATTTACTAGAAAGGATAAAGAGTTCATAGACCGGTCATGAAGAGTTTCAAAAAATGATTAAAGTAGTAAATGATGGGAGATTGAGTGACTATGTGTATGAAGATGGAATTTTGATGTTTTGGGACGAGACGTTGTGTTCCACGTATCACTGTTTAGAAAATACATGCCTGACCCAATGCATTTACTCACCTATAAAGAAGTAGAACTCGAACCCGATTTGTCTTATTGCGAAGAGCCTGTCATGTTTCATGATACAAGAGTGAAAGTGCTGAAAAACCAGACGAATCGTCTGGTAAAATTTCTATGGAGAAACCATAAGATGGAGGATCCAACATGGGAACCCGAGGAACATATGATGAAGAACCACCCAAGTATTTTCATACGGAAGTATTCTAGAATTTTAAGGACAAAATTATTTGAAGTAGGGGAGATTGTGAAACCCCAAGGATCCATGATATGCTTCTCTTTGATTAATATAGTAGTGTGTATTGTAAGCAACAGTGAGTTCTAAAACACAACACAACCAATCTAACTAGCCGTTATTAATAGTAATACCCACTTTTTTAAATTTTATAAAATTTATCTTTCAAAATGGACTTCTTTTTTTGATTCCAAATATTGAAATTAGCTTAGGGTGAATTTTTGGTATTTTTCTGAATAATTTCAATTTTTGATGAATAGTGAAAATCAGTCAGTCGTAGATTAAAAGTGAATTTTTATTTAAACAATTATTTACATTATTTAAATTTATTTTAGGTCAAAATAGATTCATAATACCTATATAATTCAATGTAATTCATTGGAGTCAGCTTATAATAAATTTAGATATATAAAAATTTTATTGAACTTTTCACTGTCTTTTACCCACCTCATAAGAGAATTTTTTAATTCACATAAAACATAATTTTACCGCTTCTGTGAGTGGAATTTCAAAAATCAGAGAGACAAGGTTAATATTAAGGAGTAAAATTTGGTTCAATAGGATAAAAATAATTTATGCTGAATAGTAAATTTTTACTTTTATTTACCACGTTTGAAAATAAATAGGGTAATTAAGGGTAAAAATGATATTATTATTACCCTAACACATGTCCTAATTCTATTGGCTAAGTATTATTCAACCAAAAACAACCTTAGGAATAAAATATGAACCTCATTGGTCCAGTTCGATTAGATTAAGAAATTTATTTTTATTTAATTCAAAGAAGATTTAAAAGAGATAAAATCAATGTTTAATAACTAAAAAATTTTTAATATAGGGTTATAAATACGATATGTTCGATTATAAATATTCATTATAAATATAAATAGATTTCCTTCATAATAGTATTTTATTTATAATTTTTAGACATTAAATAATTTAATTTATTTATGACACAATGGTGATACAATAATTAATTAATTAATTATTAAAATAATTGACATTATAAATATCCAAATAAATGTAATTTGAGACTTATTATGAATTCCCCTAATTTTCTAGGATAATATGACATATTAGGGTTTTTTAGGTGAATATGTTTGGAAGTAATAATGTTGTTCTAAATTTAGAAAAAAACAAAATACCAAATAGTGCCAAAATTGACAAAAAAAGAGTTTTTAAAACTTATATTATATTATTAATTGATATTCAATTCCAAAATATCTAAGGCTCGGCCAAAGGACTTTTATAAATATAGTTTTATCATTAATTAACCATCTGGGGTTCGTTTTGAAGTATATAGTATGTTTATTAACCATATAATATAAAAATACAAAGAGACATGGTAAATGTAAAACAATTTAACTAACAGTTAAATATAAATGATAACGTTAATATAGGGACCCAAACTTGTCTAAAACCTCTTGGTTGAGTGGTTTTTGACCCATACCCTCCTTATACATTAAATAATCCATTTTTGAGCCATTAAAAACCAAAAATTATTCTATTATAAAATAATATTTCTAGCTTTTCTTAAGGAGCCCCTCACCCCTCATATAAAAGGGCATTCCCCCTTCTCTCTAATTCACACTTCAAATCCATTCGGCTCATCCAAAACCTGAAAACTATTCTCTCAAAATCCCTCAATTAATTCTAGAGGCATTCCTTTAGTCAGAAATCCATCTTAAGCTGCCCTATTGATCAAATCAAAAGGAAGAACCCAAAGCAGAGGAAATAATTTCACCACCCTCATTCACGATCTTTTCTTCTTCCACTTATTCTTTATTTTTTATTTCCATTCTAAAATAATAATTCCATTATCCTCTATATACTATGTTATTATTATAAATATGGTATATCCATATTCATCATTCCATCCATCCTTTTAATGATATGACACCATACTTGCGTATGTACGGATTACCGTCTCCAAGTCGTGGTGTAATTGTTATTCAATACATTATTATTTGGATGGGTATAATAATGATGTGTAATTCATGTAAATAAAAAATATAACATAATATTTATTCTGTATATATGATATAATATCCAATTATATATTATTTTAATATCAAAATACTGATATTGTTTCTCATGTGTACGTACAGATTACCATCTCCACGAAAGCGATAGGATTCATTCCCCATCATATCCATTCAAGACTAATATTCATTTGATGACTAAAAATAATGTTTAAAGAATTGTTATAATTTTATATATTAATAATATACATCCCATCCATCACAAATATGAGTCACATAACAAATAATATAAATGAAAAAAAATCTGTTAACACCCTAAACAACAACAATACAAAGATATTATTAACAATGAAATGTTAAAAGGTCATATATGATATCATATTAATGTATATGATTAATTTATAATTTAATAACAATTATTTCACCATTATACTAAATGTTAACCTACCCTCGACCAAGGAAATGTACAAGGTATGGGTTAATTTCAAAATCTCTTTATTATCCGAGGTTGTTTTTACGTAAGTATCATCTGGGACCTCTTTATCATCAACATTCATGTTTCTTAAAAATGTATTTCAAAACTCTCTTACCATATTATAGACTATGGTTTAAATTCATTTATATGGTTTTTTACTTTTTATAAGTTGTTTATAAAGGAATATTACCGTTGTTTTCAAAACAAGGTCCTTTTTATCCTTTTCGACAAATTTTAGGTAAGAATGTTTTTTAACTTATACGGTGGTACGGCTATTTTCCACCATTATAACTTCATCAAAGCATCCCTTAAAATTTTATAATAATATTTTAAAATTGATTGTTTCCATTATAATCATTTGACTCTTATATGATTTCAAAATAGCAAGAGTTATTTCTCTACAAAGGGTTTTGATTTCATCTATGTCAGCATCCTTTTATGGATTTTATGTTTATATGAAGTTCATTTAGTATGATACAATATTTCCGTATTGTATTGAAGGTTTTTTGATATTTTTGAATGTGGATGTGCTATTTTTATACCATTCATGGTTTATGTTTAATGTAATGACATTTTTTATGCTAGTTTTAATACGGATTTTTATGATATGTTTAAACCTTTTCATATGAGGAATGTATTGGACTTAGTAAGTGACAGGTGGAGCCCACTATAGCTCTTCGATGCGTAGGTAAGTCACATGAGACAACTAGACATGGAATTTTCCGAGGCCCTTTATTAATTTTTGATATATGGTTTTGGCCGAGGCCTTAATCCTTTTTAGACGTCTTGGCCAAGGCCTTGAAATTATATTTCATAATTTCCGGCATTATAGATTCCCTAATTATGAAAATAATATTGATGGTTCATGAGGTCATTCGTCTAGTAGAATAACCAAGATTATGTTTTATTTTGGAATTTTATACTAAGCTCATATTTCATACATAAAATTATTCATGTTTATTATTGGTAAAGGCATGTGGTTTCAATTATTCACCATTCTTAATATTTATGTTATATTCCACTGTATTGATTACCCTTACTGAGCATTTGAGGTCAACCCTTTCTTATGTTTCTTTTTCCCAGGATTTGAAGAAGTTAGGTGTGACTATCCTGTAGGAATAATCTGGGAGGCTTGTATGTTTCTAATTAAATATATTTCGTGTTGTATTTCTCTTCATGTTGTAAAGATGATCTTATGTATGAATCTTGTTTCAAATAATAATAAACATATCGGTCTTTCGAGACATGATTTCATTATGACCATGCCAATGTTATGTAGTAATTCCGTGAATCTAGGTAACTAGGGTCGGGGCGTTATAGTGTGTGTGTGTGTGTGTGTGTTTTCGTGTTTAAATGGAAATTCAATAGTAGTTTTAAATTAAAACTATTCTAGAATGTTTTTTAAAACATTTGTAATGAACCTGAATGTTTTTTTTTTCACAAATGTATTCTTTAAATGAAAAATATTTGTTACATTGTGAGTTTAAATATGTGTGTTTATAAAGGTAAAATGTAGGTTTTAGAAATTATATTACCTTGGTGAATCCTCATAATGAAATTTACTGTAAAACTATTGTATTAAAGGATAATATGAGGTATTGATTTTTTATTTATGTCTGGTGTGAAGGAAATGAAAAAATATTTTTCTATTATATTCTAGCTCAGGGACATGGATTATTTATAAAATAAATTTAAAAGACTTGTGGTTGTATCCTACGTGGCTCTGGAACACCATCTACCTATTAAAATTAGTGGCTATATAGTCTTCGTGTTTTCTATAATTTCCAATGTCATGGAATGAAATTTGATTTTATTCCTCTCCCTATTTTGAAATAAATTTTGGCAGTTATAATGGTGACGTGTGTGTCATATGTTGATGGTGGGGTTTATCATGAAATTTCATTTGACTAGTTCAGTTGTAGTGTATTGGAATCTCTAACCTACAGTTTTTTGGTTTTATTCATGGTTCGGGTTTTGAATGATTATTTATAAGCAGGATTTGTTTATTGTGATAACATTTTTATAAAAATATTAAATTATTCATAACAATTATTCCATGTTAGGTTAAAAAATTGTTTACGATATCTTATTTATTATAGAATGGTTTTCTAGATTATGGAGAAACTATTGAGGATTCTCAATTAGAAACCATTATTGATCCAAGGTTTTGTTAAATGAAATCATTCTAATGTTTCCAATTGTGATACCTTAGAAGTAGATTTCATCCTGGGGTGACTAGGAATAAAACATTAGCCTTCTAGTGGAACATTTTAGGTTACATGTTAGGTCAACCAATATTAGTTTGATACATAAAATATTTCATTCAATAAATAATATACCTTTAAATTTAAAATTTTATTCAGTTCTGAGTATGAGTATATTATAATAATGTTGTAATTATTTACAGTTATCATATATCAATTAATTATAAATAGGGTCATTAAAATATAGAATTTAAATACTTGAAATTGAATCTATATAACATTTCATAAACATCTTGAGGTATTTGGAGAAGTTATATATTTTTTTGATTTTCCTATACTCACCTAATTTAAACATTTCCTTTCATTGTTTGCATCATATTTAAATTTTTAAGAAGTTTACCAAAGTATATACTCTGAACAAAATTATTTCTTTTATTTCTCATTAAAAAAGATTCTAATCATTTTACACCATCATAGAGGATCGTTGTCTACAACATCCCATGCCCTAGACAATATCATCCAATATATTAAATATATCATGAAATGTTTTAACAAGATAATTCATTCTATAATTAAATACTAATTGATATAGACTGATAGGAAATAAAAAAAAGAGTATTTTATGAATAAAAATACAATAAAACTATTGATCTAAAACATCAAAATATATTAATATAACTAATCATATTCAATTATTTTTTATAAATTTATTTTACCTTTATCAAGTTACATCGAACTACTATAATTTAATTCTCATCACCTATATTACATTCATTTTCCAAATATAGTCTCTTTATTTTATTTATAATTACATATGCATCCCTATGTTCATTATTTATTAAATGTATAAACAATTGAATCAATAAATGTTCTGAAATATAAATTAAATCATTTTAATTCATAATATATTAATATGTATCCTTGTACATGGACTCATCAATAGATTTTTTTAATGAATCAAATTATGAATTGAATAAATTTTTTCCTCTATCATGAGAAAAATTATAATGTTTTGATAAAACTGGATAAAATTATTACCACTTATTATTTTTATTTTTCAATAACTAATCTCAAAGATAAATTTATTGTTTTTTATCCATATTTGTTAAATGGGTTACATGGTTCTAATGTAAACCGAAACACACATGTTCAATGTTTCTATTGGAGTACCTCCCTCTTTCCCACTAAAAAACTACTCCATAAATTAAATTAAACATTCATTAATACATTTAAATTAACCATTAAAAAGAAAATAATTTATTTTCAAATAAGATATACTAAATGTTGAACACAAATTATATCATATCATTTTTTTGTAATTTAGAACTACTGTGATTTTTTATTTAATTGTTCCCATGTGCAAATAATTTAATTTCACATAAAAGTGACACCCACCCAAAAATAATTATTCTCCCATAATCTATGATATCTCAAATTTATTGAATTCCAACAAAAATTTCCAACATTTTGAGAATGTTTCACGGACCCGACTATAATCGAATAATCCACACTAATATCGGCATACTCCTCCACTGCCATAAAATCGTATGGATAACCAACTATTGGGAAACAGTTCAACCAACGCTTTGAGGAACATAACCCCCTCCATAAATCTAGAACCAATTTTACAATTTGAGGTTTTATATATCATCATTTCAATTTTTAATGAATATATTTTTTCTATTGGGTTACTTATTTTACAAGTATTCAATACATAACTTTGAAGATTATAAGTCCACTAAAATAATTACACAATAATACATTATATTTCATTACCATACAAGATCCATATATCAACAAACAATGGGCATTCACTATAATATTAATCATTATATTAAAATTTTGGTTAGAAAACATGTCAATTAGATCATATATAACACATGGATAGCAAGGAAGACATAAACATTAGATTATATATATATTTTCTACTCTATTTCTCATGAAACCAAATCTTTGTAGGTCTATGCAGTTATTATTATCACAAATTTTATACTCCAATGTTTAGTATACTTGAGTATCAATTGGTATTATTTTAAAAGAACAACCATTTTACCATATAAGAACCACATAAGATTATTTACAAGTATCTATCCTTCACATGACCAACTTTGACAACATTATCAAGATCCTAACATGTCTTTACATTGGACGGATTCTAACACATTTATATTTATATTTGTTTTTTATTGCACCATATAATAATTTTACAAATATCGTGTCTATTTCACATCACCGAATTTATTTATATGTACGGACGAGTATTTTTTTTATAAATATCACTATAATAAACAAAAAAAATATGATAAAAGATGTAAATTTATAACTAATAATATAATCAATGATTAATGATATGAATTACACATATGTTTAATAATAATAAAATATATATCATTATTTATTACATGAAAATTATACATGAAAATGTTATATTTATATATTGAAAATAAATTGACCCAAAATCATGATCGTGTGAACACCTGGTGAAATAAGTGTCCAAAAACAACATTTCTAGATATTGCCGAATTTTATAGGTTAGTGACAGGACTATATTTGAACCATACTAAGCATTTATCCGAAAATAATATATATTTTATGTTACATTACCATTTTAACACAAAATTTATATTAATAATTATAATAAATATTTAAATTGTAATTTAAACCAATAATATCCCTAACAATGTTTGTGATGAATTAATTAATTGGGTAATGAGAATCATAAATCTCTATAAATGAAGGTATGACATACATAGAATCAATTTATAAAATAATAAATTATTAATCATTAGCACTAATATAAATGAATTATATCATAATAAAAATTTAATTATTAAAAATAAATCAATGTTCGAAAATTTCAAACATCTAATGGAAAATAATATAAATAGTTCTCTATTTATAAAAATTATAATTCAAAACATAATTTATCATACAAAAATATGTATATTTTGAAAATAATTATTATATCTCAAATATTACAATTACATGTCCAATTATTACATGTTACATACATTTGTTTTCGTTGAAATATATAAATCATGAAAATTTATTCTTCATATTTCTTATATATTTTTTGAAAACTTTATAAACAAAAAATATAAAATTTCATTTAAATAAATAACCTATATATTAATAATTATTTTTAGTAATATTATGTGTAAATTTTTATGATATTAATTCTCACATTTATAAACACACAATAAGTATACATCAACAAATTAATTTGTACAAACACACACACACACATATAGAATATTTTTTATTAAAAATTATATTATTGAAAATGATATCTCATATCACTACTTCTGATATAATCCCTGCATATATCATCTAAAATAATATAATAATATTTTGCAACAAAAAATGATCAGTGATCATTATTTGAGACATTAACATCCCTCTATTACTTCAAATAAAAAGTATTATCCCAATTAGAACATCCCAATCATATCATTATGTTGATTTCATTTCAATTGTCAATAGAGATATCTCTATATCACTCCATGTGGTGAGGAAAAACATTATTTAAATAAATAAATGTTTGTAAATATGTTTATAATGGTCTGAAATTACCATCGTTAGTTTTAATAATTCCCAAATATATGACATCTTCAAAAATAGCAACAAATATTTTTGTAATGGTTATCAAGATTAATAGACTAGATACTATAGAATAATGGATAATTTATAAACCTAATAATGTCCCTCTATTCATAAAAATGATATTAACTATTATTAATATTTTAAAAAAAAATTATGAGATCAACATTTATATAAAATCACTGAATGACGCATTGATATTACTCATGGGTTTTAATTGATTGTATAATGTTGAGTCAAAATTTGTTTCAACTATATCATTGATATTTTTGTATTAGAAATTACAAATTACTTGTTTTTTATCATGTATGATGTTTTAAAAATCATAATAACATATATATTGTTTTACATGTCTGTTGATTTCTAAAAATCATGTAGATAGTTCAATCTCATTATTTAATATGTTATTTTTACATCCTAACCAAATTATGTACTATACTGTAATTAGGTATCAAACATAGATTTTGTAATGCATCATAATCAATAATCGAAACCTGATTATTTACTCTATCATATCAAAAATCATTACCATATTATGTGTTGCCTCGCAGCCACATGTATCAAAATCATGTGAATTGTGACCAGGATAAGTATCACATCATAATTATGCATCGTAACTAGGTTATGTATTGTATCATAGTCATCAATCGTATCCTGGTTTTGTATTATTACCTTATTATGAATTTTCTTCAAGCATCATAACTAGATTAAATATCATACATCGTAACCATTTTATGAATTGTAATCAGGTTATAAATTATTATAATGACAAACATTGTTATCAAGATAAGCCTTTTAACCAAGTCATGTATTTTACTTTTGAGATGCATTTCACTTGTATCATAACATAAATAACAATTACATGTTACTCATATTCACTATTTCATATAATTATACATATTATTTTCTAACTAAAATGATGTCATTGATTTGGTTATTCACCAATAAAAATAATGAAATGTGTCCAGTTTGTTTTGACCATTGTATTGCTCAGTGTCCAAGTCCTTCTAATTTTTATGGAGAAATATGTCTGTTAGATGAAAAATGACCATTGGAACCCAAATATTATAAATCATAGGTAATTAAAACCAGTACAAAACATTTGAATATATCAAGTTCATGTGAGATATGTTGTTACTTCTACATTTCATCAGGTTAATGCATTGAAGATGCAAGAATTGAACAACTTGTTCCATGTCCTTGTATTTATCAAAGTGTTATGTTTCTTCTATTTGTGTCCAATCATTTTGATAATGATCAAGGGATTTGTGGGATAGGAAGATGTGCATTAGATCATCATATTAAGGTCTTTACATTTATTGAAAGATATAGGTACTAATTGACTTCTAAATCAAGGGATTCTAGGGATAGAAAGACAGTTGTGCTGCTCATCGTATTGAAGGATTAGCAAGGTGGTGGTAAGACATACCTTTTATCCAAGTTGAAAGGATACCCTACTCTTTGGGATAAAATAATAGTAATAATTTTACAACATAGATTCGATTTGTATTAGAAATGGAAGTTTATTGTTTCATATTTCTATTCATATTCACTTCAATTTTAATTGATTCAATTTCAACTCTTTCATTACATTTTGTATTAACAGATTCTATCCGCTATATGGTAGAATCATTTAATTTTTTTATTAGTCTGATAATTGAATATAATTAAAATAAAATTTCTTTACATTACATACAGTACTACATCAGATCATTTCAATCAGATCCAAGACCTATAAGTTAAATTTTATTTATTGTGAATTGTATTAGTTTAAGACCTCTTAATATTTGTTCTTCCATAAGTGTTTATGTAATGACCCAAACATTTATCCAGGAAATTTCCTCTTGATCTAATTAAATATCTTATTATGTAATGTGGCTATATAACTTATGAAATTATTTTGTTTTATGTTTTTGGATTTTAAAATACCATTATTAATTGTTAATGTTGGTAAAATTGTTGTCAAATAGTGATCACATGATAAGTATAAATATAAATATTTAACAAATCCTATTTACATTGACAATGGAAGTGATGACCCAATCCAGTAGATTTGTTGCATTAGAATCCCATTTGTTAGAGCTCAGAAAGGAGGTGGTGTCACTAGGATTCTCTTTTGACCAAGCCCAAGATAAGCTTCAACATGTTATTATTCATGCGTAACCGCCTATAGCAGTAGTGGAAGTTAATAGTGATTACCACCCGAGCGAGGTTATATGAGACATCCCAATAGTTTTTCACCATCACACACCTTACCCTATGATCTTAAGTGGGTGTTATAAGGGGTTATGTAATGATACCCTTGTATTATGATTATGTACATTATTTTTGAATAGAATAAAGACCATACATTTATATTATTATTATTACATTGAAAATAATATTCAAATAACAAATAGTATTTTTAATGAATTATGAAATCTATTTTGGTGAATTAATGTATTTTTGAATTAAATAATATTTTAATAAAACATTATTAATAAATTACCTGTTAAATATAAATGATCGTATTATTTTTATGAATACAATTGACATTATTATTAAGATTTGAATGATATTTTTCTTCAAACCCCTTGAATTTTCAATAAATGCCTGTTTTTATTTTAAAAGTAAAATTAACATATTTAAAAAATTATTTAGGTGAAAGGAATATTATTTTTGGAATCGGGACATCAAAATTCTCTTACGGTGAATGTTCCTCAATTTGTTGAGAGAGACAAATTTTTGGGCAAATATTAAATACCGTTTAAATATATAATGTGTTTTACGACATCATAAAGAACCAATAGTGATCTAATAATATACTATCAACATTAAATTCAGAAAATATAAGTTTTACCATTATAATAATGTGCTTTTAGGTTTACTTGATTTATTTTAGAAAGCCTTTGTGGACCCTTCAAGACTTATAAAACATTTTGTTTTTTTAAATTTATTTCCTTGAGAGTGTGACACATCTCCACATAAGAAAACATAATATTTAAATAATTTCGGCCATTTTACATATAAAATAATTTCTTCCAGTCCCCTTTGGCAAAAACCATTTGCAAAGACCATGTGCTGGTTTTTTTTAATTAGTTTAATGTGTGGTGTCCAAAACCTAAATAATAAATAATTTTATCTCTTTTCCTATATAAAACAACCCAATATTCCAGTTCCTCTTAATTAAAATACCTTATAGATTGAAAAAAATATTATCTCATCTATTTATAATCATTTCAAGGACCCTGAAGCTCCCACTAAGCCACTCTCATCCCCTCCCAAGCCTTTCGGATCACACTTCCATGTAAGGGAATTCATATAATCACATTTTTGTCAATGAATCATTATGTTGTTATGCCATTTTTTCAGTTAAATGTGTTGGGGTATGATTTCACACCACACCCATACCTCCCTCATTATATTTTAATTTTGATATCCCCTTTAAATCTCTTTAATTCCTTCCATGTACACCTGTTAAGATGTCGAAATTCGGTAACGAATTTCTCTCTTCTCATTTACATTCATTAAACTTTTTAGTATGATAATTCTAAAATTCCATTAATTGGGATGGGACAAGTATATATATTTCCCACCTAATTTCCATTTTATGTACATATGATGATACAACCCTTTAACTCTAATCGAACTTTTTTAAGAATTCTTATGTCTGGCTGTTATGCTACCGAAATTGCACCGCAATTTTCAAAGACAAAGTCATTGTGTCATGAATTCCCTGACCATTTCTCTATCAAGGGCACTCACCATTATGAATGTTTAATTATTGATTATAGAGATTAATGAATGAATTAATCATTCCTTTATCATGGAATAAATTATGATCCTTAAGGATTCCATGTTGTATGATCCATGTGGCACACTTTTGTAAGAAATGAAATGTTTAAGAAGGGTGCACCCAGATAGCGCTCCAATGCAATGTGTAAAGAATAGAATCAATATAAATAATGTGCAATGATGTTTTTATCATGATAATTCTTGTTCTATGAGGGTTTACACATTCTCCATGGCCATTGAGCCTTGGTTAATGGTAATACCTTGTTAAGTGTTGTTGTTACATTTTCATGTAATGATAATCATGATACCTCGTGACTTTATGTTCAGGTTTCTTTTATGCTCCATTTATTTTACTATTTCATTACATGTATTTTATTCTTCATTTTATTTCTTGTTTACACCCATATTATTCTTTATGTCTCAGTATTTTCTATTTCATGTTGTCATGTTATCCAATTCTATGCAAAGTGTGAGGGAATGTTGTGGTCATGTAAAAGATGTTTTCAATAAAGCTGTTGTGTTTCATGTTTTAAGGCACTATGTAAGGTTTTTAATCCCATAAGACACTAGACCTATAAATTTATTATATTTAAACAAGTGAATATTTTATGTAAGAATTCATTTTTAAGTGTATAATAAAAACCCAGGTTGTTATAGTTGGTATTAGTGGATATGTTTTGTTATTTTTGGGATTATGATTAGAAAACCATAGTGAACCATTAGAGCTAAGAATATATATAATAAAAATCACTAAATATTGGTGAGTATTTAGTATGTTCTATATAAAGAAAATAAATATATGTCTGGATACGAGTAGGTAAAGATGGCTCTGGCATAGATGTAACTAGGACTGAAGAGACAATGAGTTTCAGGCTTCACCAAAGGGATCCTAGTACACTACAATGGGACTTACTAAACTCTTGGATATGACACTCCTGGGGTATATTATTTAGTGAATTCATATTTTCTGTATAAATGATTATTATGGGAATAAAAAATTCCCTCTAAGAATAAATGTTGGGATGTAGATCATGGATAACATAGATTGAATCCTATAGAATCATATGTTAAGGAAATAAAAGTTATCTATAATTAATAAAAAAAATCATTGGATTACCATTTATATTTTAGCCCTATCATTGCTTTTATTCCATCAAATGGTTATTAATAGGAGGAAAAGGGCTAACAATTGATGCGAATATCATTTTGATCACAATTTTAATGAGATGCCCAATCCTATGAGAGCGAAAATTGTGAACTTTTTCATGATACTCTCAATGTTAAGTCATGATTTGAATTGAATCATGGGTCAATATGAACTTTCATCCCCCCTAAGAATGAACAAGTCACAATATTGAGCATCATGATTCAAAGGCCTCTTCAATTTAATGGATTATCTGAACCATCTATATTCGAACAATGGATAAACTCTATTGAAAAAAACTTCGTCGTCCTTTATTGTTCTAAGAAGAAAAAGGTTCAACATGAAACTTGTGATATTTAGGATGAAGCCAATCAATGGTGGACATTAATTAAAAATACAAAGCCTGCGGAGGTGATCGGGGCATTGGAATATAATGATTTCAGAAAAATGTTTTTCCATAAATATTTCCCTCTCATCCTCCAACATATAATGGAAAGGGACTTCCATTCATACAAGAAAAAAAATAAGATGAATAAATCAGAGTGTACGAGGAAAACATCACAAGGAATGAATGATACACCTACAACATTTTTGTCACCCAAAAATGCATGGTTGACCGCTTCTTTGGTTTGCTGAAACCTAGCCTACAGAAATCCCTAGAGATCTGTGAATTTGATATCTAGGATTAAATTGTTTGTTGTGCCATCATGGTAAAAATGGAGATCAGCGAATCCCAAGGGTATCATGAGGATATGAAGCGTAAGGTGGGCATCAATTCTGGGGTTCTTATAGATAAATCCAATAAGTAAAAGAAAATATTTCACCCCACATTCCAATGGTGTAGAAAAATAACCCATATATTTTGAATAAAGGGGAAAAAGAAATGATTTAGGTGTGAAATATCAGGTCACCAAGCCATTAACTGCAGAAAAGAAAAATCCACAGCTACCATAGAGGATAGGAATACTCCGTTCGACTGTCAACACGTTGTTCACTACCTCAAATAAATATAATTGGTTCACCTTTCACATTAGTTCCCTAATAAAAGGGTTCTCAGAGGCATCGAACAGCCTCCAAGTTAGCAAGGGTGAGATTTTTACATCATTACCGCTGAAGTGAACCTCGTCAATGATGTGGTGACAGGAATGCTAGTTATACTTTAAATAATTGATAAAATACTTTTTGATTAAGGTTCTATAAATTCTTTTATTTACTAAAAAATTAGTACAACAATCCCAATACCACCAAAAATCATGGAAGTAATGATGTCAGTGAGAAAGGAAAATTTGGAAATCCTTGCATCCCATGAATATTACTCCTCCCCAGTCATAGTCTGTGGATTGATCTTTCCATAGAACCTCATCATACTTCCTTTGATTCAATTTTTTGCAATTCTTGGCTTTGATTTTATTTCATTATATAGAGCCAATATAAATTTCTGTGAGATGGAAATCACTCTCCATATGGAGAATCGACCCCCAATTTTATACATGTTCAAAGAGGATGATGAATATTCTTTAGCACCATCATCTCAAGCATGGATATTATAGGCATATGATTAAATGTATCTAGATCAGATGATTGAGTCTATGGAAGCAACCATATTTGAATACATTCCTATTGTAAGGGAATTCACTGAAGTGTTTACTGAGGAACATCATGCTCATCCTCCTATAAGAGATGTTGAATTCATAACTGACCTTATACCCTGGGCATTGCCAATTCCTAAGACTCATTATAGAATGGATATTTTGGAACTTGATGAGATGTAAAAACAACTATAGGTGAATCGGTATAAAGGGTATATATTCCCAAGTTCATCATCATGGGGTGCACCGGTCCTCTTCGTTAAGAATAAGGTTGGGTCAAAGCACATTTTCATTGACTATCACGATCTCTACAAAATAACAATAATGAACATGTATCATCTACCTCAAATTTATGGATTTTTATATCAGCTACAAGGTGTATTATACTTTTCCATGTTGGATTTATTGTCGGCACATTACAATATAAGAGTAATGATGGAGGATATCCTCAAAACTATTTTTTATACAAGGTACGATTACTATGAATTCATAGTAATGCCTTTTAGACTCACTAATGCTCCAGCACTCTTCATAGACCTGATGAATAACGTCATTAGAGATTTTCTCACCACATTTGTGGTAGTATTTATAGATTATATTCAAATATACTCTATAACCAAGTAGGATCATGAGGAGCATATAAGAATTATACTAGAGACCTTTCTAAAGAATAATCTCTATGAAAAGTACAAATATTGTGAGTTTTGGTTGAAGTAGGTATCATTCTTAGTCTATATCATCACAAGAAATAATAAATATGTATATGCCTCCAAGATAGCTACAATTGAAGGATGGAATAGACCAACATCAGTAACAGATATCAGTAGCTTCCTAGGGTTATCTAGATATTATCACCTATTCGTGAGAAATTTCTCATGATTTTCCAACCCTCTTACCAAGATAACACGGATGGGAATAAATATTTATTAGAATAATAAATGTGAATAAATAATCCAGGATCTAAAAAAGTAGTATTATCATTATTCATGTTCTCACACTATCCCCAAGTGGAGATCTTTTTGTGGTATTCAATGATTGTTCGAAGAAGGTCCTGGGTTGTGTGTTGATTTGAAATGGAAATGTCATTGCCTATTCTTCCAGTAAATTGAATGTTCATTAGCAAAAGTATCTAACACATGACCTGAAGTAGGATGCAGTGACCCTCACTTTGATAATTTTGTGGCATTACCACTTTGGGCGGAGTTGTGAAATATTCATTGATCACAAAAGCCTCAATTATATATTCACACTAAAATAGTTGAACAAGTTCTAACAAATAAGGATAGAGCTGATCAAATACTATGATTTCCCAATCCATTACAACCCTGGTCAAGAAAACTATGTGGAAGATGCTATAATAATAAAGGACCAATAAAATATATCATTGACCAGAAATGAAAAAGATGTAATCTTCATAGATTTAATGAATATGTGTATGGCAATCAGAATGATGCGGATATAATAAATCCATTCACAAATGATTGTTCAACCGTCTTTTTTGGAAATGATAATGGATGATTGAAAGGATGATCTGTGAATTCAAAAGAAGGTGTAAACTATCATAAAAGGCAAATCCTCCTTGTTCAATGTTAATAAAGAATGAATTGTGACATGTGGTTCAAGACTTTGTGTTCCATCAAATATGGAGTTGAAAAAGAACTTTCGGATGATGCACATAGTTTGATTTTCCACATTCACCCAGGGAACACAATGTCAATTCGAGATCTTTGATAGCATTATTGGTGGGAAAAAATGAAGAAAGAGATTTCTGAGTATAATCAAAGTCCCTCATATGTCTGCAAGTGAAGACTGAGAGGTAGAAGTATAAGGGGATAATGAAACAATTAATAATACCATAAAGGAAAAGGGATAACATCACCATGGGCTTTGTCACCAGAATTCTGAAGACATTCAAAAGAAAAATATTCATTTGGGTTGTTGGGGATCATCTTACCAACACTGCACACTACATTACAATTCAGAATGATTTCTCATTGGATCAACTGGCATAGATATACATCTGGGAAGTGGTAATCCATCATGGAGTACCACCATCTATTGTATTTGATCGATATCCAAGATTAACCATTATGTTTTTTATGACTTTTCAATATTCTATGAATAATGAGTAGAATTTCAGTATAGCCTATCAACCTCAAACTGATGTCCAATCTCAGTGGATTATCAAACACATGAGGACTTGTTGAGAGAATTCTTAATGGACTTAAAAGGAATATTGGATTAACATATCTCTCTAGTTGAGTACTCTTACAAAAAAAGTTTTCATTCAAGAATCCAAATGGCCCCTTTTGTATGCCTTTATGAGAAGAGGTTCATAACACTAACATGTTTGGATGAAGTATGGGAGTAGAAAATCCTTGGTCTAGAGATTTTCAATGAAATGGTGAAGAAGGTTAAAACCTTCCAGTAACACAATAATGTTGCTTGGTGTCGACAATAGAGTTATGTTGATAATCATCAATGAGACCTAGAATTTGTTGTTGGAGATATGCTATTCCTCTTCATATCATCATGGAAGAGAGTTACATGATTTGGGAAGAAGGGAAAGCATAGTCCAAGGTAAATCATCCCTTTTGAGATCCTTGATATCATTAGAGCATTGGCCTATCGACTAGCACTCCCACCAAACCTATCTCAAGTACATGATGTATTATATGTATCACTCTTGAATATGTACATACCTAACCCATCACATGTACTCAATCCGAAGATCGTAACATTGGATAATTACCTCTCCTATCTAGGAAAGTCAGTGAAAATAATAGATCGTATAGAAAATGTTCTACGAAATCAGACAATGCCCGTCATCGAGGTGTTATGGAGAAACCAAAAGTTTGATCAATCAACAAGGTAATCAGTAGAAGTGATGATGTAGAGTTACCCGCTTCTGATTTAGTGTGGGAGAAGGATATTTTTATTGTGAAATTTCATGCGGGGGGGGGGGGGGGGGCAGATTGTAGTGACCCAATATTTTATCAATAAAAATGTCTCTTGATCCAATTAAATGTATTATTATCTAAAATTGAAATATAACATATGGATGTCATTGGTTTTATGTTTTTGGATTTTAAAATACCATTATTAATTGTGACCATTGCTAATATGTCGTTAAACAGTGATTTCATGATAAGTATAAATACGAGTCTTTAAAAAATCTAATTTACACCAAAAAAAGAAGCAATGGCCTCATCATATCAAATTTCTCAACGTGAAGCCTAGTTGTTGGTACTCACAAAGGATTTGGTTCCACTGATCTTCTCTCTTCATCAATGAAATGTAGAGCTTCAGCACGTTAAGCTCATGAAAAACCTCCTACAAGAGAAGTGGATGTCAATAAAGATTACCACCCAAAAACTGTTTTCTAAGCCACCCCAAGAATATATCACCATAACACACCTTACCCATCATTCTTATGAATATGTAATAAGGATTTATGTAACAAGACCCTCTTACTTTGATTATGTACATTAATTTGGTATGTAATAAATAGAATACTTTTAGTTTATTATTGTAACTTTGCAAATAATATCTAATGCAATAAATGTATTTTTATTCAATTAAGATGTTCCTTTTAATATATTAAATGATTTTAGAATTAAATAATATTTTAATAAATGATTATTAATAAATTTCATTTTAAATATAAATTATTTTATAATTTTTATGAATACAATTGAAATTTTTATTAATGTGTGAAAGTTGTTTTTTCCAAAACCCATGAATTTTTGATAAATGTCAGTTATTATTTTGAAAGTAAAAAATTCACATATCTTTAAAATTATTTAGAAAACATTAATATTATTTTAGGTACCAGGACGTCGAAATTATTAAACGGTGAATTTTTTATAATTTTCTGAGTTAATCGAATTTTTGTGTAAAAAATTAATATTGTTTAAATATATAATGTGTTTTATGACATAATAATGACCCAATAGTGTTGTAATAAAATAATATAAAAACTATTTTTGGAATTTATATTTTTTACATTTAAAATTATTTTATTTTAGTTTTATTTTATATATTGTACAAAAATATTGTGGACTCTCTATGTCATATAAAAAATTTTATTTTATTTTTTAAATGATATATTTAGAGTGTGACTCACCTCAACAAACAGAAAGAAATATATGTTAAAATTTAGTCCATGGTCCTTATAAAATAATGTTTTCCAATAAACCTTGCCAAAAACCACAGACAAAACCATGGGAGGGTTGTGGTTTTAATTATTTTAATGTATGTTGTCCCAAACCAAAATAATAATTAAAATCCCTCACTTTTCCTATATAATCCCACCAATGATCCCACATCCTCTTCACAAAAATCCATTGGAGCTCAATCAACCTCTGCCCTACTCCCTCAATAATCCTACCAAGGTGCCCAAGCTCCCATGAAGCCACTCTCAAGCTCCTCCCAAGTATTCGGGATCACACTTCCATGTACTAGGTTTCATCCATTCTCTTTTTTGTCATAATTTCATTATGATTTTCTGCCTTTTTTTAAATTAAAAATGTTGGGGTATGATTTCTCATCTCCCTCATACATATGAACATATGATCTAATTATTATATACCCATTTATCTCCATTTAATTCCTTCTGTGTAAACCTATTATGACGCCGAAATTCAGTAAGGAATTTATCTTTTCGCATTTACATTCATGAATTTCTATAGAATGATTAATATAATATTTCATTATTTATGTTGGTACATGTATCTATATGAAACCATTAATTTCCATTTCATGTACATATGATGAGACACCCCTTTATCTCTCATCAACCATCTGGCTCTCTTATTTGTATTTTAAATAAATATATTCCATTGTTGTAAACTATTTTACATGCGTTTTTAATTATATATAATAAATTTTATAAAATTTTATTTAAGTTATTGTTAAAAAATGTTCATGTAAATTGAAAAGTAAATATTGGTTTAATGTTTTTTAGTCATTAAAAATGTAAAAAATGATTTGTTTAAATGTTCATTTGAAATAAAAATTTTGTTTATTTAAAATTATAAGTGTAATTTTCATAATGATATTGTTTTCATCTTAATATGGAATCCTTGGAAATATCCTACTATGATTTTATCTTACACCCTACATGTGCTTCCATGTGTTTGTAAATTATCTACTATGTGGTTCGAGCATTGGAAAGACTCCACATAGAGGTAGTAGTAGGTATTGATCTGTGGAATTGGTGAGTTTTATTCATTAGGACATTGGAAGTCTTTCCATTTTTGGTACTTTGTGAAAATAGTTTGGATTTTTTTTATGTTTGACTTCTAGTACACTTCTCCCTGCGGTGTTACTCTTGTGTGCATACTGACTTTTTTATACTGTATCCTTAATGTTTGTGAAAAAATAAATCCAACCATCATTTTTTTATGGTGAAAGGTGTTAGTTACCAACTCATGGATATTAATAACACCATTAAAGACATGTTTGTTCCATATCGGTTATCGGGTTACTAGGGTACCCAAGAAGGTTTTTGACAAAGAGGTATCAGAGAATCAGGTTGAGCTTCTTGTATTATTGTTAGTCTGGATTTATGAAATATTTTTTTGCATTTGGAGGTAGTTTTGATTGAGTGTACATCAAGCTCTCAATGCGATGAGCTTCAAGTCACACATGTGGTTAGGTAAAGTCGTCTAGAAGACTAGGTCTGGCATTTTCCCTAATTTTTATTTTGACTGATTGAAATGTAAATCTTATTTGTACTATCTGTTGGGTTTAAATTTCCTTTGTTGTTCTATTTGAGTGATAATGTGATGTATTCAATGTTTTCTACTAATGCTGCGAAGCATCATGCCTTTGTTAATATGTAGAAATCAGATCCTTGAGGAAGCTACTACTAAACCACAATGATCAAATCCTCTTTCGGTCCAAAGTCTATTTGAGGTGATTATGTGTATTATCTGTGCTCTAGTACATTCACCACAACATGTTCTCATTTAGGTTCTAGATATAGAACATTATAGGGACATTATATGAATTACTTATAAACATTTACACCACCATAAGCCTCCACCATTCAAAGGACAATTTTTTGGGTTCTGGTAGAAACCCAATAAAGTCCTGGTGGTGGGTTCTAACATCATGCAAGCTAGACCGAGCCGGAAATGGCTGGACATATTGGTGTCCACAAAAAACATGACGGATTAGAGTGGAAATACATCAAATTTTTTTTACTACTAAGTTATATCTAGAATCAATGATTTTGGAAAATGAAACTATGTTTTCAAATATGAATAGGTTGAAATAATTTTGAGAGAGTATGAAAAATGTTTTTCCGAGCATGTGCAGTTTTCATAAGAGATATCTTCAATTTAAAAGATCAAGGCTCAATGATTTGAATGGGAATATTGATTTGATATTCATTCTCATTTTTCCTTTCTAAAGCATCCTTCTTATACTGATATATTGGATAAAGCACTGGTGCTCAAAATGGACCTGGCTAGAATGTTAGGGTAATCGGGATTTAATTTCACTACTAGTGGTAGTGTGGAATATGTTATTGGAAAGAGGAATGATTGTGATTCTCATAATGGTTCTTGATAGAATGACAATTATAAACTTCCTGAAATTACATAAAGATGCCATTTGATTTTTTATTATCATGGAGAGCTAGGGAATTGAAAGAGGGTCAGGACTAAGGCACTCAAGGCATGTTTTTCCTATCAACACCCATGTCTGTTGTAGATGTTCATACATATTTATTCCACTCCGAATAGGGTCACGGGATAATCAGCGCCTTCTAAAACTATGTCACACTCAAATGATTAATGTCAAAAAGTTTTATAGATATAAGAAACTAGATAAATACTGTTCAGAGAGTGGAAGATTGTTTAGAAGAATAAAATATGGGTCTAGTAACTATGAGAGGTAACATCACCATAGTGTTGTTATTAGAGACTGATTTATTTGATACGGGTGCATCTCATTCATTTATCTCAAACTATATTGTCAGTATTATTAATCTTATTATGGAACTATTTTCCTATGTAATGGATATTACTACACCCCTTGGTAAGAAGAGATAGTCAAGTCTCTATAGTCCAACTTGTGTTTTCTCTCTTTTAGATGTTTTATATTCGATGGATTTTCTAGTTATTGACCTGAAACCTCCTGACATAATTTAATGTATGGATTGGATCATCTCCAATAAATAAAAAATTGATTTTTTTCTTCAACGTGACTCATTTATTGCACGTGATGAGGTTATTCACACCATTCAAGTAGATTGGGACCTGAGTTCGTGAAGAGATTTACCCCATTAAATAGAGATAGGGAAACTAATATAAGTGTTTTCCTTTGATCTAGGAAGTGAATATTTTAGTGGCTACATCCATCGAGTTCTCTTCAAGATTCCTAGCATGTTTCCTTCATACTTCTCTAGTTTTCCAATGGTAAGGGATGTAGATTTCTATATCGATTTGTTGCATGGTATTCAAATAGTGTCTATTCTTTCTTATTTCATTGATCCAATAAGAATTTTTTATTTAATGTATCAGTTTTTTGATATTCTTAATAACGTCATTATACACCCATGTGTGTCACCTTGGGCGGTTCCGATTTTATTTTTTATGAAAGATGATGGTTCGCTTCTCCTTTTTTTGGATTAAGGAAAATAGAATCAATTTATGATAAAGTAAAATTTTCCATTAACATGAATTGATGATTATTTTTGTCATTTGAAATCTAAAAATTGGTTTTTAATTATTGATCTTAAATTGAGGTACCATCAGTGGAGAAATAATGAATCCTACATTCAGAAAAACACCTTCTAAAGTATGTATGATTATTATGAGATCATTTAATTACATTTTGGTCTATCCAATGCTCCTAAATTTTATATTTCATTAATGAACATGATTTTTACATGAGTACATTGATACCATCATGGTATCCATTACGGATGACTTCCTCATTTAATCTATATTTAAGGAGGATCATGTGCATTATCTAAGAAGAGTTGTGTGTTTGCTGAGGAATCAATGAATTTATGCAAATAATTAAAATAGTGAATCTTGTATTTGGAAAGTGATGTTCATTGGGAATGTAGTTCCAAAACATAGTGTTTCAATTTATCCTAAAAAGGTGAGGGTTTTTATGACATGTTAATAACTATGGAATGTTTTCATGATTCAGATAATCATGTGTCTTGTTAGGTATTATAACAAGTTTGTTTAGTACATCACAAAGTTGGATTATCCGATGATAACAATGACTCAGAATGGAGTACATCTTGAATTAGATGAAATATTTTAGAGCATGTTTTGAGATAAAAAATATTTTGGCTATTGACCCACTACTGACTCTTCCAACGGTTGGGCATGGCTCTGTGATCTTTTGTGATGCATCAAGTTCTGGTGTGGGCTACATTCTGATGAGAAGTTATAATGTTGTATCTTATAGATATCCTCATCATAGGACACAGAAGAAGAATTAAACCACCCATTCCCTTAAACATGCATATGTGATTCAAACACTTAAGAGTATGAATAATTACAATTATTGATAACGGTTTACTATGTTTATTAACCACATGAGCTTGAGTGAGATCTTCTATTAAATATATATGAATCTATTTTATAGGTATTGGGTGAAATTCCAATAAAATTTTAACATTGACATCACTTATACTCTGGGTAAAAAAATTCCATTTCATATTCTTTTAGCAAGAAACAAATGACCTAGACTTTGAAATTATATTTAATACAGTGGAATTTGATTGCTCTATTTGCACAGTTCCATATTAATGTTTGGTAATGAGGTTAAAAAATTCATTGTCTATAGTTCAATTGACATTTACACTTTTTGAGATGATTCTTATAGAACAATATCTTAATGATGATTTCTATAGAATTAGATAACCTCTTTATGGTGGGAAGACCAATCCTGATTCGTCATTCTCCACTATGGACATTTTATTTTTAAAAACGGATTTGTTTTATTTTTATATATATGAAAAGTTGTTGTTGTGGATTTCCATAATTCTTAATGGTATGTTCATTGAGGAACTAAAAATATGTTTTCGGGCATGTGATGAATATTTTTGTCGTAATGTATATGAAGGGAAAGTTTTTATTTGATCTATCATTATTATACATGAAAGTAGTTTAAGGTCAAAAACCATAAACCTTTGGGTTTTATTAATCCACATCCTATCCTGAATTTGAAGTGGGGTGATATCAATATAGACTTTTTGGTTGGGTTTCAATGTACGCATAAAATGAATAATGTGGTATGGGTTGTCATAGATTTTTTGAATAAATAGGATCAATTTAAAACTATTCATGATAAAACAAATTTTGAGGAGTTGTGAAATCTCAATGTGAAAGAGATTGTTTGTTTTCACAGTGTTTCATCGTATATTGTTTATGATAATGATCCCCGATTCACTTCAATCTTTTGGAGATGCTTATAGGAGGAACTATGATCTCATGTCTATTTGAGCATGCCATACAATAAAATTTTGGAAGAGTAGACAAAAACAACTATACAGATTCTATATAATATGCTATTCACTTGTTTTCTTGACTCTGGTGGAGATTGGGATGATTAGCTGGGGCTGGTTGAGTTTTCGTATAAGGACAATTACCATTAAAGGATCAGAATGGATCCCCTGGAGGACTTTTCCTGATGTACTTTTAGATCTATATTATTTTGGTCTAAGATTGTTGAGAGCTCCTTGGTTGGACCATGAATGGTTCAAGAAATGAAAAAAATTATTTAGTTGATTTATCAAATATTTTTATGGTAGAGAGACGATACCTGTCCAATGATGATCATTGCCATGGACTACTAGAATTTTCAGTTTGTGACTGGGTATTCTTGAAAATTTCACCTTGATATGGTCAATGATGACTTGGGTGGAATGGAAAACATAATCTTCATTTTTGGAACCATTTTAGTTTTTTGAGTATGTTGGAAAAGTGGAAAATAATTTTTCACCTCCACCGTAGCTGATGTTGATACATAAATTGATTCATGTATCTCAACACCGAAAGTATCTTCTTGATCCATCCCTTGTTTTGAGATTGAGTAACCTTGAGGTTCAAACTGATTTATCTGTGACCAAATAAATAGTTGAGATTGTTTACTCTAAAACAATTTTAATTTGAATAAAGAAGATAACTTTATTTTGAGTGATATGGTAGAATAGTTTTGAATGTCGTGAGATGTGGAAGAGGGAGGCATTAATGAGAGAGAAGTGGAATCATTTTTTTTTCTAGGAAACATCTGAGTGGGATTTCTATGGACATATTGATTATATATTGGGAAGTTTTTAACATCCTATTATAGTTTTTAGGTATTCCTAAACATCGATTTTAATCATGTTTCGCTTGGGTTATATTAGGAGTTATTTAGGGTGATTGTTTTTAAAAGTATTGTAAACTTTGTTAAAATCATGTCTAGTGCATAGTTGGAAGAATTTTTTACCAAATTGGGTTACATATGGGTAGAATACATACAAAATTGGGCATTGGGGGTTTTCACGAATAGTGCATGTTATAAAAAACAATGGACATACTTAGGAGAAACCATACAAACCGTTAAATGGGGCCGAAGACTTTGGAATATGGTTTTTGTAAACAATACGACTCTACCTAGCTAACCATGTAAATATGATTTTAAATATGAAAAATTTATTCATAATTAATAAAAAGCTTATTTATTGACATCTTATGGACCTATGTGACACATTTATGATTTCTTCTTCCCTTAGATCTCCCACAAGTATTTTCCCCATCGATACCCTCCCAATTATGGATTGATTCTTGGAGAACGACACTCGTTTATTCACTGTTACGATTCGTCTCCCAGTTATCTTTCTCCCGATCTCTCCTCATTAATCCCAAAGTTTTATAAGATATAATTATTCAATTTTAGGTTCTAATACCTTCCACATATTATCTTGGATCTAAGTGTGATTCTCAAATTCCATTTCTGATATTCTCCATTTGAAAATACCAGTTAGGGTTCGATGTTTCGAGATATCGTGATCATGAGGTTGTTTGTTCGGTTATAATGTATACACTTTATTAGCCCAATATTTCATGATAAATAAAATTGATTTCAATTGAATGTGTAGTATATTATTCTCAGGAAATTGAATTTGGTAAAAACATAATTCCATTGAATTAGGGGATTTGATATTTGAAATTGAATTTTTGGAATGTGATCAGAAAAAACCTTAAATTCTATTAAATTGGTCTGTATTTGGAAAATTTATGAAATTTTGTGGCATTTATAGGATTTCATTTATATTAGTGAAATTTATGGAAATTGTTTAAAAATAAATTTTCATATTTTAATAGGTCCACTAGGTATAATACCTCGCGAGCGAGTAGGGGTGGGGAATTAGGTTATAACATAATAAAAAATCATTCCTTCAGATCTTGTTTCATCATTAAAAAAATTTCACTTATCTCTCATTCAAATAGGAATGTATGAAATTGTTTTAAATCATGCATGTAACATAACTATTTTTAAATTCTTCACCCTCAATGGGATACATCCAAAAAGCATACAACGACGCTGTGGTGATGTACCAAATTCAATATAGATCACTTCTGTTAATGAGTAGAATGTTTGGACTAGATATTTTATACATAATCTCACCAACATTACAATATTTAGGGTCTTCTCACTTCATTTCCAAGGGTAACTCTCAATTCCTCTTTCTCTGGATCACTACCAGTGGAAAGAGTCATCGTCTTCCTCTTCCTTCGTTCACTACTCTTTGAAAATAATCTACTCATAATCTATTGACATGTAGGTCAAAATCAAGTTATTTAAATGTATGTACCATAATTTTCATTAATTCCACATACTAAACAAGAGGTTGATTATATATATATGCCCATTTTTCGTCTTCTGACGAAATACAACATTCTTTGTACTGCTAGCTAACAGAAATTGCATTAGTAAATTGATTTGACTCTTTTTCATGCTTCCTAGAGTGTTACAAGAACCTCCAAAATTTCCATTTTACTATGTATTATGAATGGTATGTGAAAACGCTTCACCAAGTATTTTTTCCACATCCACTAACCGCCCATTTTCCATAAACTCCACTTCCTTCGCTGTCGCATAACGACCCCGTGAACCTCCCCTACGAACCACGCTCTATCCCCAAAATATTTTTGGATTTCCAGCTGCCATTATTTTGCATAATTGATCTCCCCATCATAATTCGTCCTTTTTGAACTAAAATATCTGACATAAGAACTTTGATGAATGGTTCCACGAACTTCTACATCCTTTTCAGAATCGCTTCCTGCAAACCACATTCATACATCACCAAATTCTCATTAAAAATAAATGTTATCTTATGATATTTGATCTCACTTATAAATGGTGGGATTAGTTTTCCATATATAGTAAATGAAATCCACAAAATACATTAATCCGTGATTTATAAAATCATTGATTTCTTATAGATTCATCTATATACCCATCCTCCTGCCACGAACCACACCAATTATGTGAACCATTCATCCATGACAATCTACGTACTACCTTTGCTCCCATGCGACCACATTTTCTTCTATCGTCATGTGAACCATCACACATTCCACATAAAACACACCATTTTCCACAAACATTCAACTCAAAACCTTTTTTGTTCAGCGAACTTCTCCCACATACCATTCTCACAACCACGAATGATGTCACGAACCCTTCCAAAACATGGGACATGGTCAATACCTTGAAATCTTCATTTATTTTACATTTACGAATTCATTCAGTGATCTAATCATTGTTATATCGTAATAACACAACATTACATTTCTTAACACAAATTCATCATTTTGAGGCCTAAAAATATGGAAGACACTAGGAAACTACACCACCTTAAACACCAGTCATCAGAAAACACCATCCATACTAATTCATGATCATTTGGATTTTCCAAAAATCAAAATCACACCCAAAACATAGTAGGAGTAAAATATTGAGGAATTTTTTATTGAAAATTTAAATGTTGTATTGGAATTACAAAATTGACATAATTAAATTGATTTCAAGTTTGTAATTGTTAAAATGGATTAAAAATATTTAGGATAGAGAGCTTTGGTTTTTATCTTTGAAAATGTATATTTTTATTACAAATATGGTTTTTTTTAATGAAAAAATGGAATATCTGATGTGGATAATCAGTTCAATTTTATATTTGGAATTCTTAAAAGAAATTTCCCATATTTGATTTATTACAAGATCGCATGAAAGAATTGTGAATATAGTAAGTTAATCAGGCAATAGTAAAAAATTTACAATGTTAAAAAACAATAATGAATCATGTCAGAACTCTGATGGGTTGGTGAGGATGTCTCCTTTGGATGTACCAATGGGACATGTGTATAAAATATATTCATGTCACTTTGAGTGTGTGGAGTCCTTTATCTTGGAACTATCATTCCACATGGGCGTATGACTGTGTTTATTTTATTATTGTATTTCATATGAATATATTCAATTGTTGTAAAACATTTTAAATGCCTTTTGAATTTATATAAACTGTATAATAAATTTTATTATTTAATCCATTGTTTATAAATGTCCCATTAACTAAAAATAAAACAATTTTTAATGTGTTCCCATCATAGGAAATGTAATGCATGAATTTTTAAGCATACTATGGAAATGAAAAAGATTTTTATTTAAAAATTAATTATTTATTTGGTTAATAAATAAATTGAATATTATAGAGGAATCTTTGGTGAGGCCCTACCTAGCTTTTAGATCACACCATTCTTGTGCCTTATAGTGTGTGTGTATTATCTTCTTCCCATTTCATAAAAATTTATGGTCCCACGAGGAGCTACTAGTAGTTGTTGATCCTTGGACATGATGAGTTCTTTCCATCTGGATGTGGGATGTTTTTCATGTTTTGGTAAATTCATGTGGTATTTGGGTTGTTATGACTTGTTTAATTTTGGTACACTTGTCATTGTTTATATTCTCTTACAATAATAATGACATGTTTACCTTTATTCCACAAATCATGTGGAAAAATCATTCCCACTTCCATTTTTATATGATGCCTAGTGCTAGCTTCCAACCCGTTGGGATCTGGAATTCTCTTCTAGCAATGTCAATATGGACTCCATTATCTAGTTACAAGTGTAGCCAGACTTGTTCATGATATGATGTTTTCTTATGTTCTTACGTATACATAAAATGATAAATGGATATGAGAGGATGCATGAATTAATTTTCTTAACTATGGTCACTTTTATATTTTTTTTGTTTGTGGTTTCAAATATAGTTGATAGATATATGATGCACTGAATAATTTTATTGTCATTATGTATATGATTTTCAACTTTATAATTGGATAAATTATGTAATGGTTATGATTAAAAAAAATTTATGAAATATGGAATTATTAATCCTCTTTTGATGTTGGAAATACAGATTTTATATCAATGATTAATTATACACAGTTTCGTAATGGTGAATTTTGGATATGTTAACTATTTTTTTATAATATGTTAGGTCTTATCAACCTTTTACAAAAATTGTTTTTAAATTATTGTGCTTAATTATTATTACAGGGTGTGGTTTGGTTCTAACAGTGAAGGAAGGGCACTTCTAAAGTTATGGATGGGCATGGTTGTTAAATAGTTATTTCAAAGATGCCTGGTGGAATGGGTTGTGGTTGGAATAAATGAAAATGGAAATGGATAATGGGATAAAATTCATAATTTATTAGAAATATATTTTTTAAATATCATGGATGGAATAGTTCTATAAAATTCATGATATTTAAAAGGACATTTTATTTCATAGCGTATATGACACACGACATCGAGCATAAAGGAACAATGAAATATTGTTTTCCAAATGCGACCTTTATAACATAGCCATTGATTTGGAGGGTATGAATAATATTAAAATAATTTGGATACATATAAATATACCCTAATAAATAATAATTTATTTACTAATTCGTAGTGAATGATAACATTTTTTTTAGTAGTAATTCTATTAATCAATTATATGTTCTCTTAAAATAATTTTTCTATAAATGTTTCCACAAATAATATAATTTTTTTTGGATTTTTTTTATTTTATTTGATTAAAATGATATTATTTTTGAAATCTGTAATACAAATAAATTTAATGGGGATATTTTTATAATTTTCCTAAAAATTTTATTTTTTTAATGAATTGTAACACATACAATTTTTTATTGAAAATGAATTTTACTTTAAAGTTGTTATAAAAGAAAATTATATTTCAGATTAATTTTGAGAATTCATTTATTCTATTGGATTAGTTAAAAACCATTTATATGCATTGTAATAATTTTTAATAATTAATTGTTTATAAAAAAATTTATAAATAAAAATGACATTTTTTTAATAACAATTTTTTCATCATATTTTGCTGAATAGAATTTAAATAAAAATATCCAACATATGAGTTTTAATACTTGGAAATTTTATTTCATAATTGTAATCAATTGATTTTTATTTGGTAAATAAATCCAATTACTTTTTGATCGATATGAAAAGAAATAATTGTAATTTAGTTATCACGGTAAAGGTTAAATTGTGTAATTAAAGTTACCAAAAAAATGAAAGGGACTAAAAAATGACCCTAATAATAAATATGTATAATATATAAAAATTTATTAGAATTTTGATGTTATTATGACCTTTTTAATATGTTATATAAAGAAAAGTGAAAAATGTTACACTCTTATTTGTAATAACTATTTTATTTTTAACATCAAGATATCAATATGATATATAAAGACCTTACCTTAAACATTACATAGTCTATCCAATTTATCAATAATACACTTATTACATCCCCAAATATCTTTTTAGTTTATTATTATAGAGAATCAGTTCATAAAACATACATGAAAACACACAATCGTACACAGTGGATACTAATAAAATTGTATCAATTTCTTCCATAATACAAACATTTTTATTATAACATTAATTAATCACAACATTAATATTTGCTTAATATTTAAAATAACCCATCCATAGAACCAAAGAAAAATAATTTAAATAATGGGATAAGCAAACATATCTCATTAAGAATCAAAAGGGAAGGAAATAAACTGTTAGTCCATGAATATGTAAAAACAAATGAAATCACATTCACGATGAAAAAAATCTCACCCATAAAGTATCATACAATAACATTGTGAAATCAAGGGATTTATCTAAATCATAAGAAAAATAAATAAAACCATATAGATAAATTATTAAATAACATACTTAATATTATAAAACCCTTAGCTACCATATGTTTTGTTACCCTCTCCACTGCCTTGCAAAGTTACCCTCATGAATGCCTTAGGATGTACCAAATATAGTTTCACTTGGAATAACTGTTATGGTCAACATTCGACATAAAGATACCCTATTCATTGTAGGAAGATATATTTCCCACACTTTATCAAATAAAATTCCACAGAACCATATTATAATCATAAAATAAGAAAATTTTCAACATGAAAACTTTTCTTTTGAAATTTGTAAATGTTGATATTTAAATAGAATTCATAAAGAAAGTCCATTACCTTTTGTTAGACATATATAAAACCTATTCAAAACTACAATATAATAGTTTAAAGGGTTCTATTGATATATTATTGAGCCATATTAATATTTATAATTAATTTTATATTTTAGTTTTACCAACATTCAACCCATTTATTAAAAATTTATTGTTATTTTCATGATTTTGGGTGTGTTCTTTTCATGGATCCCATGATGAGTTTGTAATGGAATTTGATGTAGAATGGAAGAAAAAAACAAAATGTGTAAATAAATTGTACTAATATGATCCAAAAATTTTAAATCATACAAAATTTCATTTTTTTTATGACTAGTCATTACATTAAGCATTAACGGAAATGATTTTTTTTATTTTCGAAGTTTTTATACCCATCTAAAACTAATATCATTTTATTTAATATAATTTTTTAATATTTAAACATAATTATATAACTTATAAAATATTAAATAAAAAATTATTTAACAATAGTAATTGTTTTTTGACCAGCCTTGAATGTGGTAATAGGAAATTAATGTGTATTGTCCACGATAGTAAAAAAACGAGCACATTAAGGACAATGTTAACATTTTGGGATTAAAATGGAGATGATACAATGTTTGGTGATGAATTAATCAATAAACATGAAAAAATTATATTATATATATCAAATTTTAGTTTTAATTCCACTTGGATAAGGGGATTTTAGGAGACACTATGAAAATAAAAAAAATCAAATGAAAATAATCGAAAATGATGGAGGATTTTAACTCGTGAACTATTCCCCTACATAACATCCTTATGAAACCTATTTTTGTCCATTTGGTGGTAACATATGGATTACGTATGAAAATAATATCTACACATCCATAATTAAATTTTTATATTTAGTGATTTTTATTAAAAAATCAGCACACCAAGGACGATGTACTTTTCTTTCAGTTGTAGATATACCCTTCTGTTGGGCTTGTATTTTTGGCCCCTTTGTACTTTCGGCACGATTTTTATACTTATTTACATAGTGTTTTCTTCTGTTTGTTCTATGTTTGTGTGTTTGTTTACATTTTATAAAGGCAATTCCTTTCCATCTCTTAATTAATTAAACAAATCATCATTTAATTAATTATGTGATTTGAATTTTGAATTGGATGTGTTAATAAAATTTTAGCCAAGCCTAATATTTTATTTTGGGAGGTTTGATGTGTTGTAAAAACATTGGGGTGAGAGCTCTTGAGAAAAGTGAGAGAATTATTTATCTCCTCAAATGAAGAACGCTCCTCGGATCTCCAATTCTCTTCTTCCTCTGCATCAAGGGAAGTGACACTGACGCGGAGAACTCGCCAAAGGCGATAAACATTCTGTTCATTTCTCCACGAGAAGAGGGGAGACACCACTTCTTTGGGTACACACTGACGATGACGGAGTCGACATCTTCATCCATGATGCTCGGCTGCCGTGAATATTTTTTGATGTAGGGGCTTAATTTGAGTATGTTTATATACCCAAGTTCGTCCCTTCTAAAACAAAGAACGCAGATCAACTCATTATCAAGTTGGTTAGTAGATGTTTTATTTGGTGGGTTGGGAATAGCTGTTTGCAGGGTAATTGTAGCGTTGATTGATTCAATTTTTTTTGGATAAATTTTTTTTCGTTCTACATGAAACCATGTTATATTTGATAAATTGATAACTCCTAACGCGGAGGGTGCGGTCCGCACAAACATGGACTGACGACTCTCCGCATGTTTTTAGTTTGTGTGCGGATTTCATGGAGATAGAAGAATGGAAGGGAAACAACGTATTGAGACCATCGCAGTGGAGTTCTATTCCTAAAAGAGTTGGATGCACAGACGGTGGGCAAATCGGACCACCGGAGCACATCTGGTGGTCCGTGGAAGGTGCGGCCGGCACGCCACGCCGGCACAGCGGTGTTGGCGTCTGGTGGTGGTGGCACGCCACCGGAGTAGACGGCCACTTCTGAGCCATGGAAGTGGATTGAACTGGAATGACAAATCCATTATAGAAAATCAAGAGGTACGACTTAAATCCGCGCTAGTTGGGGGAGGCTGCGGCTCCCCACGCTCGGCCAGCTGGCCGAGCCAGCTTCCCCTCGCCGGGTCGGGGCGGGCCACGTGGGTCAGGTCGCGCTGGCAGAGCCGGACCGCGCCGGCCGGGCCAGGCCATGCCCACCCAGGCTAGACCCGGACCTAGAACGGGTCGACCAGGTTCGGGCCAACCCAGGGTGGGTTGGGCTGGGTCGGACCAGGCCCAGACCCCCCCCCTATTTTAGATCATTTTCGGTTAAACAACCATAACATGATCTACGGACTTCCGATCGACACACCGTTAGTTGCATAGAAATCCTTAGATCACGAAAGTAGTTTAGGTATATTACACTCTAGGTTTTAGCGAAGTTGTGGTTTGGCCAGGTTGGTCGAACCCGAAACCAACCGGGCCCTCGGAGCGGAAACGCTTATAACTTAAGGACCGGATGTCCGATTGACGTGCCATCAAATACATTGGATGTATTATGATGAGATGGTTCTTTTGGAATAATCCAATTGAATTTTGGATGCAGTTGTTGTATGGTAGAGTTGGTTTAGCTTAGAAACCAAACGGGCCCATAGAATGGAAAAGCTAATAACTCTCAAATCGGACGTCTGTATGACGAGCCGTCAGTGATATTGGAAATCTCGTTGAGAAACGATTCCTTTGAGTATACCCCATTGAGAGTTACTGGTACAGTTGAGATATGGTAGGGTTGGTTCGTACATGAAACCAACCGGGTCCCTTGGGTAAAATGTCTAATAACTCACAAACTGGGCGTCTGATTGACGCACCGTCTCTTGCATTGAGACTCCTATGATGAGGCGTTATATTGAGATAGTTTCATGTGATATTACATGACAATTTTAAGTATCGAACAGTAGATCATGGGGAATATCCTCCCAGAGATAAGTGTACATAGTACGGAGACCTTGTAGCTGGCTGAGACCTGATCACTACTTGTCCGATTTGATTCGGAGTGACTTGACTAGCCCAGTGGGGAGAACTACTATGATGGGGTGGAGGACACATGGAGGAGGAGCACTACTGTGTTGGGGCTGCAGACCCATGGTACTCAACAGAAGTAGTACCTCTGTAGGTTATGAGGGGGTGCGCATAGTTGTAGCGGCAGACCCATGGCGGGTAATCACTACTGTGTTGGGGCGACAAACCCACAGTACTCAACAGAGGAGGAGTACCTCATGAGTCTAATGATATTGAGTAGAACCACGGAGTTGTGACAAGACTATTGTGCTCGACAGAGGATGAGTTCTCTAGAATCCGTGTTTTCATCATAAAGAATGAAAATCCTAGTTTGAGCTGAGTCAATGACCTTTGTGTTTTCCTCAAGGTTGAGATGGGTTACTTGATTACATGGGTATATGTATTGGCATATACCTAAGTAAAGGTTATCTGTTGATTTCATACTTTTTAGTTTATCCTTGTTGGATTTTGTGAGACCTTGAGTGTCTCGGGGTCCCTACTGAATATCGTTATACTCACCCCTGCATGGGCTATGCCCGCACCTCGTTGTGTAGGGGTTTAATTTAAACAGACCACCGGAGCACATCCAGTGGTCCGCAGAAGGCACTGCAGGGCGCCAGAATCTGGCAGAGGCAGCACACCGCCGGAGCTGGCCGTCGTGGTTGTGCCACGACAGTGGTTTGAACTGGAATGTCAAATCCATTCTAGAAATCTTGGGGGGGGGGCGGATTAATGTCATGCAAGTTGGGGGAGGTCGTACCTCCCCACGCTCTGCTAGCTAGCTGACCCAGCTTCCACGGGCCAGGCCAGGGTGGGCCACATGGGACAGGCCTCGCAGGCCACGCCGGACCACGCCGGCTGAGCCTCGCCCCGCAAGGCCGGCCCTGGAACTGGAATGGGTTGACCCGATTCAGGCAGACCCAGTGTGGGTTGGGCTGGGACGGACTGGGCCCAGACCCCCCTTTTACCAACCATTTTTGGTTAAAATGCCATAATTTGAGATAAAGACATCCAATCGAGGCACCTTCAGTGGAATATGAATCCTTGGATCAAGAAGGTCGTTTCGGTATATTACACTAAAAGTTTTAGCAACCTTTGGGTACGGCTGGGTTGGATCGAAAACGAAACCAATTGGGCCCTCGGAGTGGAAACACATATAACTTAAGGACAATGCATCCTATTGAAGTGTCGTCATCTATGATGGAGTTCTTTCGATGGGAAGGTTAATTAGGAATAATTCACATGTGTTTTGGACGTAGTTGGAGTATGGTTGATTTGTATTAGCTTAGAAACCAACGAGGCCCCTGGAACAGAAAAGCCAATAACTCTTAAACCGGATATCCTTTTGATGAACCATCAGTGGCGTTGGTAATCTCATTGATAAACGGTTCAATTGAGTAAACCCCATGGGAGTTCGGGGTACAATTGAGATACGTTCGGGTTGGTTCATACACGAAACTAACCGGGACCCCAGGATAAAAAGGCTAATAACTCACATACCGGGTGTCCGGTTGACGCTCTGTCTATTACGTTGAGACCACTATGACATGGCAGTCCTTTGAGATACTTCCATGTGAGATTATGTGACACTTGGAAGTATTGATCGGTGTCTCATGGATGGGATCCTCCCAGAGATAAGCGTACAGTGTACGGATACCTTGTAGCTCACTAAGACCTGATGACTTCTTGTCTGATTCGATTCAGAGCGACTTTACTAGCCCAATGGGGAGCACTACTGTGTTGGGGTGGCGGACCCATGGTGGAGGAGAGCTACTATGTTTGGGTAGAAGACCCATGGTACTCGACAGAAGGAGTACATCTATAGGTTATGAGGTGGTGCACTTGATTGTAGCGGCAGACCCTTGGCGGGGAATTAGTACTGTGTTGGGGTGACAGACCCGCGGTACTAAACAGAGGACGAGTACCTCAGCAGTCTAAGGTTAGTGAGTAGCACCTCAGAGTCATGACAGGACTAATGTGCTCGAAAGAGGAGATGTTATCTAACAGCTGTATTTTCGTCATCATAAATAAAAATCCTGGTTTGAGCTGTGTCAATGACCATTGTGTTTTCCTTGTGATTGAGATGGGTTACTTGATAACATAGGTATATGTATGGGAATATACCTAAGTAATGGTTATCCATTGATTTCTTATCTTTGTGATGTTTAATTTCTTGTTCATTTTGTATAGTTGATACTAAGAGGTTTCGGTTAAAACTGTTGACTTGACCCTCACCTGTGAGATTCATACTGGAGGAGACCTAATAACCATGCACTAATGCCGATAATGTGACTCAACCCTTGTAGGGGAGAGTAATGGTTAGATCACTTGGTACTAGCGTCGAGGCCTTACGACGTCATCTATGACATGAAATAGTATCGTTCAAGTCAGGATAGAGTGTATTTGGAAAATAACATGGTTCAACTAGAGGATGAGACCAGGATTCTCTTTTAGGAAAAGATGAAATATCAGTAGCACTTGAATAACGTAGATGAAGAAGGGTGGAGATGAGTTCTTACAATTAGCTAGTCTCACCCATTGTTCGTTGAGCAACTGGTTTATGGTTCTCTCCAACTCAATAGTCTCAAGTGTATCTTCTCTCAAATGGGAATGTACCTGAGACAGTGGTCATGGCTTGAATTCCTCCAGGCCTATGACTTTGAGATAGTTTATACTCATGGGAAGGGGAACGTTGTAGCAGATGCACTTAGTAGGAGATCGGGCATTCAGCTATTTGGAGTGGTGAGATAGCAGCTGACCTCGTTTTAGATATCCTTTGTGGATAGTGATGTTGTCAGCACATGTAGAACCATAGATGGTTTAGGCTACGACGGAGAAGGTGCAAATCATTTTGGAGTGAATGATGACTGCACAGAGAAGACAGAAGTCCTACGCTGATAAGAGACAAGACCACTGGAGTTCGAGGGTGACAACCATGTTTTCTTATGGGTCTCACCTTGATGAGGTCTACAAAGATTTTTCCGGGGTAGAATGTTATCTCCACGATTTTTTTCGAACCTTTCCAGGTCCTTTGTATAGTAGGCAAGGTGGCTTACTGCCTGGTCCTTCCACCTCAATTGCACTAGGTGCAGGACATCTTCCACATATTTCAGCTGAGGAGATGCATGCACGATCCGTCCCACATCATTATTCACATGGATCTGGACATCATTAATGGGGCGACATTCGAATAGGTCCTAGTGCAGAACGAGGATCGATAGGAGAATGTCCTATTTGGATGGTTGATTCCTCTGGTGCACATTCATTGGAAGCAAGAGAACCTCCATGAGATCACATTGGAGCAGGAGGCTCAGATGCGTGTTCAGTACCCTCATTTCTTCCTTAGTTTATATTGTAGATTTACGGGGATGTAAAGCCCTGACATGAGAGTAATGTAAAGACCCAGAAATGTCATGGAATTTTTTTTAGAATACTTTCGATTTTTACGAGTCTGTGGCTTCTAAAGGTACATGATTTTGAGGCCCAGTGTGCCCGGAATCAATTTCTAATGCTCATCTCGGCTATGTTCAGTGAACGAACAAGCGGGTTTCTCTATCTTTTTAACCGGTTCTTGGAATAGAAATCTGAGTGCCCCGACGAACTTGCAGTGTCGGTATTTTCTAAAGGGGACCATTACCATAGTTGCATTTTATGTGGGCATGAAGTTATAAATTGTGGTTTAATTAAAAAGATAAATAAAATTGTTAGAACAATATTTTGTATCTTAGGAGGTTAATTCTCTCCATGAGAAGTTAATGGTGGGATCCATATCCACCCTACTTCCCTTGTGTGGATATTTGATAGGTGGGTCCCACACAATCCCCAACCCTTCATCTCCCCATAACCTCTCATAAACCTCGTTTATACTCCCTTGCTTAATGTTACAACCCCCTTATTTTAATGAGACTCTTCCTCTCCCTCTCTGTCCCTCATTATTTTTTCCAACATACCTTAATTAATAAATTGAACCTCTTCATTTAATTAATTAAGTGTATTGAAATTTTGAGTTTAATGTGTAAAGAAAATATTATCCAAGCCTAATATTTTATTTTTGGGAGGACATTTGTTATGTTGGAAAACATTAGGAGAGAGCTCTTGAGAAAAGAGATAGAATTGTTCTTCTCCCCGACAAAGAATTGATTTCTTCTCCGATGAAGAACACATATCCTTCCACAAGGAACGACACCTATTCGATGAAGAAATCTGACTCCATGAAGAGATACGACATGCCTTTCTTCTTCATCATCACAACTAGTGTGGATATGTCGCTTCCTCCTTGGATGCACTCTGATGACGATGGAATCGACACCGACATCCACGACGCTCGTCTACAACGAATCTTTTTTGTGGTAGGGGTTTAATTTGAGAATGTTTATATTCCCATGTTCATTCTTTCTATAACAAAGAATGTAGATCAACCGATTGTCATGTTGATCCGCAGATATTTTCTTTTGTGGGTTGTGAATAGTTGTTTGCATGGGAATTTTAGGGTCGATTGCTTCAATTTTATTTGAATAAAATTGTAATTAATTCTACGTGAAACGATGTTATCCTTGACAAGTAGATGACACATATCGTGGAGGGCGTGGTCCGAACATACATGGCCCAACGACCCTCCACTGGTTGTTCGTTTGTGCGCAGATTTCATGGCAACAGGTGAACGGAAGGGTGGTGACGTATTAAGACTATCACAGTGGAGTTCGGGTCTCAGAAGAGCCGCAGGCGCAGACGGTGGGTGAAATAGACAACCGGAACACGTCCGGTGGTCCGCGGAAGGTGATTCTGCTGTGCCACAATGGCACGGAGGCGTGCCGCTGGAGCAGACCACCGTGGCTGAGCCGCAGTGGGGGTTTGAACGAGAATGGAAATGTCATTCTAGAAAACCAGGGGGTGTGGCTTAATGCTGTGCTAGTTGGGGGAGCTTGCGCCTCCCCACGCTCGGCCAGCTGGCCGAGCCATCTTCCCCCGGCCGGGCCGCACCAGCTGGGCCGGGCCGCGCCCTACCGTGCTGGACTCGGACCCAAAATGGGTCTTTCGGATAGGGCTGACCCAGGGGGGGTTGGGCCAGGTTGGACCTGGCCCAGACCCCCCTTTTTCAGACCATTTTCTATTAAACAGCGACAAAAAGAGCAACAAACCTCCGATCAATGCACCGTTTGTTGCGTAGGTATCTTTGGATCAATACGGTCGTTTTGGTATATTATATTAAAGGTTTTGTCGATGTTTGGGTATGGTCTGGTGGGTATGAACATGAAACCAACCGGGCTCTCAGAGCGGAAACACATTTAAAATAAGGACTGGACATCCGATTGACGTGTCGTCAACTACGTTGGATGTCTTTTGATGAGATGGTTCTTATGGAGTACTCCACTTGAGGTTTGGACTCAGTTGGAGTATGTTCGAGTTTGTTTATCTTAAAAAAACCGGGCCCCTGGAACGTAAAATCCAATAACACTCAAACTGGACGTACGTTTGACGAACCATCAGCGATGTTGGTAATCTCTTTGAGAAACGGTTTCTTTGCGTATAACCCATGGGTGTTCGGGGGGTACAATTGAGATATGATCGGGTTGGATCATACACGAAACCATCCGGGCCCCCAAGATAAAAAGGCTAATAACTCACAGACCGGGCATCCGATTGACGCACCGTCTGTTGCGTTGATACCTCTATGATGAGGCGGTCCTTTGATATAATTCCACGTGAGATTACATTACACTTGGAAGTATCTACCAGTAGCTCGTGGAGAGGATCCTCCATGAGATAAGCATTCATAGTACGGAGACTTTGTAGCTGGATGAGACCTGATGTCTGCTTGTCCGATTCGATTCAGAGTGACATGACTAGCCTAGTGGGGAGCACTACTATGTTGAGGTGGAAGACCCATGGAAGAGGAGTGCTGCTGTGTTGGGAATCATACCCGCGGTACTCGATAGAAGGAGTACCTCTATAGGCTATGGGGGATGCATTTGGTTGTAGCGGCAGACCCATGGTGGGGAATCACTACTGGGTTGGGGGGACAGACCTGTGATACTCGATAGAGGAGGAGTACTTCAGCAGTATAAGGTTAGTGAGTAGAACCACATATTCATGAAAGGACTACTGCACTCGATGAGGGAGGAGTTCTCCAGCAGCCATGTTTTCATCATCATAAATAAAAATCCTGGTTTGAGCTAAGTCAATGACCATTGTGTTTTCTTCATGATGGATATGGGTTACTTGATAACTTTGGTATATGTTTGGGAATATACTTAAGTAAAGGTTATCCATTGATTTAATACTTTGTGGTTTATCCTTGTTGTATTTTGTGAGACATTGAGGGTCTCAGGGTCCCTACAGAGTATAGTTATACTCACCCCTACATGGGCTATGCCCGCACCTCGTTGTGTTGGATGCAGACGAAGGACATCACTGACCAAGGTAGAGTGTACGAGGACTAGATGGTACCTAGAGGTGGAAACTCAGAGTGAAAACACATGGAGCGGACTGATAGCTGCGGAGTGGTGAGGAGGACATTTGTACCTACCCTTCAGGTAGAAACCTGGAGGATAATCCATGAGATTCTTTTCCTTTCAGTTGTTGTCTTTTCATTTGTAATTCACTTTCAGTTGTAGCTGTAATTTATGGCCCCTTTGTAATTTTAGCACTTTTGTTATACGTCTTTACGTAGTGATTTCTCCTGCTTGTTCTCTAGTTTTGTGTGTGTTTACTTTTTATAAAGGAAATGCCTTCCAAGTTTATAGGGAGTTATGCATTTGGTGCTAGTCACCAGCCCCTAGCCTATGGAAGGCGGGCATGGGGTAGTCACGGCACGGGCCGTGAGGGCGGGTCGTGACAATGACAAACATTGTGTACAATAGAAAAACTCAGAGGAAATGTTACTCACTACGTAACTAGTCCCACATTCTCTATGATTTTTTAAGGTCCAATTAACTACATAGTAAACTTTTCTTTTTTTACCAATATGCATATGACATTTACAAGGAGATATTTTACGAAAAACATGATCATCTACCTTAAATTAAATATCATTCATCCTGTTATCTGAATAAATATTCTACAAACTCTATGTGGTCCTCATGTGTTACTAGACCATCACAGGTTTCTCATCCACATTCTATAATAATAATGGTTCCCTCATCTTAATTTCCATAAAATCATACCAAAATGATTGTGTTTGACACCTATTTCCATATAATTCCTCAAATTTTACCATCTATATACTAGACGGAAAATAGTTTTTATATTAAATATCAACTAAAGAATGATGAGGATACCAAATTATATGGTAATCTATTGAATAAGGCCAGAGCATATCCTATAATGACACAATGTTAAAGTAATATTGTCTAACAAATTGGGGATGAAAGGATATAAAATTTTTTATTTCTTTTCCAAATGACTTCTGAAGGCCATCCCAAAAGTTAGTTTTGAACCTAGTATCATGGTTTGATACAATGGATATGAAACTCCATGTAACCTGAAAATCACATTGATGTAGAGTCAAAAATGTTAATCTAAAGAAAAAGATATCTTTAATGGGAACAAAATTATCATATTTAGTCAATCGGTTAACAATAACACCAATCACATTGTTACCTTAACATGTATTTGGTAGTCCTATCACAAAGTAGATATATATATTTTCCCATTTCCAGTCTTGTACTGGAGTAGAATGAATCATCCCATTTGGTTTTCATTGCTCTACATTAATATTTTGAGAGGTCAAACAATTCATATTAAAATTATCAATATCTAATTTCATTCCATCCCAAGAGTAATAATATAAGAGGTCTCTTTACGATGTAGTTCATACATGATGAATAAAAAATAAAGAAATATGAGCTTCAAAAACAATTATTTCATCAGTAGGGAAACAAAAGGCACATATAACCTTTTTCTAAATACCAATAAAAAATATTATTCAACATTATATTAATCAAAATTTATATTTCTTATCTAATTATAAATTTTTATTTAACGAAAATTCTTCCTTATATGCTTTCTTAATTCAATTTAAGAGATATGACAATAATGACACTTAATGAAAGGCTGTTGAATTTTTGCACCAACAAATTCCAATTCAAAATATATCAAATCCTTATGTAAGGGGTCATGTTCTAGACATAATATGGTTAATGTAGAATGATGTTTTTGACTCAAGGAAACTGACCTTATGATTTCTTTTTATGATTCTTTCTGATTAATCAATCACAATAATTTTTCAGCTTCATCCATCTATTCTACCTCATGTTCAATTCCTTATGAGTAAATATATGCTTCAAAATTTTATTGTTAATATATATCTCACAACTCACTCCATATAAATGATTCCTCTAAATTTTTAAACCATAAACCATGTATGTTAATTCCAAATCATGTGTAGGATTATTTTACTAATGAGGAATTATATATGTTGAAGAATAAATAATTACTTGTCCATTCTACATCAGAACACATCTAATTCTCTTCAATGAAGCATCTTTATAAAGAAAAAATACAAATTTCTGGAAGGTAGGGCCAAAACTAGACCAATAAAGCATATTGATTTTAGTTCATGAAAGGAAAATCATTGTTTTTTTATCCCAATAAATTCAATCCCTAATTGTGTTAACATTGTTAAAATGATTTATAAACTTGAATATAATTTAAAAACAATGTCAGTAATAGTATTCTAATCCTAGAAATCTATAAATCTCAATAATATTTGTAGGTATTGTCCATTAATCAACATCATTTTTAAAGATATCAACAATTATGTCATCCTTATTTAAATTGAACCCATAAAAATTAATCTATTTTAATAAAAAACAAATTTTATAACATTTTCATCTATATTATTTTCATTGATAGTTTGTAGGAAAATCATTAAATTATAATCATGATCATTATAACATTTCTAAAATCACTAAAAATATTTCTTAAAATCAAAAAAACCTATCAAAATATTCATGGAAGATTTTATTCATAATATCCAAAAATGTAGTACGTGAATTTTTCAATCCAAGGGGAATAGAAACCAAATCATAATGGCTATATCTAATATAGAGTGCTATTTTAATGATTTCACCATCCATTACATTGAAAGTATTATACCTGGATTGCAAGTCAATCATGAAAAAATATTGAGTTCCTTATTGTAGATCATATAGGTTATCAATATAAGGCAATGGTTACTTATTTTTTATAGTAATATTATTAAAATTAATATAATTAATTCAATGTCTCATGGTACCATATTTATTTTTAATGAAAAAAAAACAACATCACCCCATGGTGATGTGCCAGGTCAAATGAAATATTTATCACAAAACTCCTACAACTACTTTTTCAATTAAAGAAATTCCACTAAAGACATTTGATAAGGGATTTTTTGAAATTATATTAGCATCCAGAACTAAATAAATAGTAAATTAAACTTTTCAATCTTGTATAACATAAAGAAACTCATCAGGGAAAAATCTAGGAATTCATTTACCACTGGAACATAATTAATATAAACAGTTCTATTTTTTAGAAATATGTGCAAGATAACTATCATTTCTATATATTATCATTTCTCTTCATTATAATATATTTTCAGTGGTATGAGTTTATTCATGTATACTAACTACATGTATTTATTAAAAAAACATTTTTATCACTACAATCAATACTGACATGATAAATATAATTCCACTACATACGAAGAAAAACATCAAACCTTAATAACATAAAACAAGGTTTTTTTAGAAATTTCATTCCACATACAATAATATGAATATTATTATAATAACTTTTTGTGTTAATATTTTTCCCTGGTGGTTTAACCGACATTTCTTGATTCATTTAATATGGTCAAATTCCAAATTTTCAACAAAATTTATCAAAAATAAAGAAATGTGTATACCCATTATAAGAAAAGATATTAGAAAAATACGAGTGAAAAAAGTACCAAATACCACATCATTAGAGGTCCCAACATTTACTAATGTAGACACAAAATATTTAACTATGCCTTTCCACTTATAATATGGATGATTTCTACCGTTCATATCATTCTTTGGGTATGCATTTGAGTAATGAACCATATCCCGAAATTGAAACAAGTTATACATTTATTATCTACATTAAACATACCAACACTAAGATATCATTCATTGTAATCTCGGGCCTTATGTCCAAACTTCCCAAATCTGAAAAACTTACCAGATTTTTTAAGGCATTCACAAGGATGTTTTTTACCACACTTCCTAGAAACTAGAAACAGCACTTCCATAGTTTCATTTTGTATTGATTGATTGATACCCACTGCTTTCCATATGTACCATTTATTTTAATAATTTTCAATGTACATGTGATCCAAAATAAACTAAATTTCTACAATTATCACATTGAACAAGATTATCATAACATTTTAAATCATGAAATCCATTTCCAATTGATATCTTGTCATCAATGATGAGTACAATTGATTGATATTACTATATAGATCTTAAATAATATTTGGAGAATACCATTCCGATTGTGAAAAGTTTTACTCATAAACTATCAATGAGTATTCCACCTTTTGTTTAAATTCAATGAATTGATTTTCTATCCTATATTGAACATCCTCATTAAAATATTTTTCATGGAAAATATACTTAAATTCATCCAATTCAAAGGAATTGATCTCTTCATAATATCTTATATGATTCGTAATTAACCACCGATGTTCAACATTACCTTCAAAAATGAAATTAAATGACTAGTATTTTGTGTAGATAAACACCCCATTAAAGCAAATATCATTTCTGTGGCTTTAGCACACCCTTCAACCACTACTAGGTTAGAACATCCACTAAATGATGGTGGGTGTGTCCTCACAAAATGTTCCACTAAATCAATGTTCCTTTTGGAATCTATGGTTTTTCTCTTTCAATGATACAACATACATTTATATCAAGCGTCAACTGATCCATCACTATCACAATCTCATGCGTTCATATTCCATCATTATAGGTTAAACATTTGGAAAGATATCAACCTATATATGTCTTCTTACTTCACCTTCCATGGTTCTTCTTTATAAATTATTTTTGAACAAACATATCCTTGATGAAGAAACATGGAAATATTCAAATTATATATAATTTCAAGATAAAAATAGTGTAAATATCATTTATGGTACTCTAATTTCATTACCCTATAACTTAATGTTAACAAAAACATTCTTTTATACCAATTATAATGACCACACCATTAACATTACATAATGTAGTTTATTCAACTATAATACACATATTACATACCCAAATATCATTTTAGTTTATATTTATAGAGAATTAGGTCAAAAAACATAAATTAAAACCCTCAACCATAAAATGTGTGAACAACTAAAATATTTTAAACTTCATCAAAAATAAAATAGTTTTTATTATAACATGAATTAATCTCTACATCTATCTTTGCTTCTTATTTTCTAATACCCATCATTAAACTCAAGGATTTTATTTTAAAACATGGGATGAGAACAAACAACTCAAAATGGGGCAAAAAATAAGGAATGAACCAATTATTCTATGAATAATTTGAAATCATTTTCAAAAAGACATACTTCTCTTACATAAAGTATCATATAGATTATTTGTGGAAACATGGGGATTCCATAAAACATTGATAATATTAAAAAAACCATATAATTAAATTATGTAATTAATTTCATAATTTTGTGACAGTAATAGCTACCATATGGTTTTTAACCCTCACAGTTAACTTACAATTCTACCATCATAACTACCATATGATGTAGCGATTACAATTACACTTCAAATAACCCTTAAATTCAAATTCCAACAAAAAATGTATCATCTGAATTGGACGGAGATATTGTAACCACTATTAATACTAAAAATTTCAAATAATAATTATATAATCACAATTAAATAATAATTTAATCATTTAAAAAACATTTCATTTTTTTAATAAATAATTATTTAGAAAAGATTTTTAAAGAAAAGGCTCACACCTCAGTTCATTATACAATAATCAAGTTCAAAAAACTTGTATAATAGTTTAATGTTTTTTATAAATATACTAAATAACCATATTAATATATTTAAATCCTTATATGATTGTATTATAATTTCATTACCCCAATTTATTAATTATTTTTTAATATTCCACATTTCAGGTGTGTTCTTTTCATGGTTTCTGTGATCAGTTCATAATGATTTTTGTTATTAAAAGGAATAAAAACTACACAAGTGGAGATAAATTGTTTTAATTTTTCCACATATTTTTAAATGATTCAAAAGATAATTTTTTTTCTCTGATATGTGGTTGAATCATTAGATTAATTATTAATAAAAATTATTTAGTTGATATTTATGGTTTTCACTACCATCACAAACTTATATGATATTATTTACTAGGATTACTATATAATTGTTATAATACATTATATGAATTATAATATGTATGATAAATTATTAATTAATGATAATATATTTTTATGATTAGACTTGAAGGAGGTAAAATAAAATGAATGTGTGTCGTCCTTGATGGTGGTAAATAAAAAATTGAAGGGCGATGTTCTCAATTATTGTATAAAAGATAGAGGAGAAGATGTTTGATGATTAATTTTTTCCTAAACATGAAAAATATATTGTATATATATTATAATAGTGTTTTAGTTCCACCTGGATAAGGGATGGTTATGTGATGAGAAGAGAAGAAAATAAATTAAAATGAAAATGAAATAAAATGATAGAGGATATTCCCTCTTGAAATATTCTCCTTGAAAGCCTATTTAAAAAAGTTGGGTTTGTACTTCTAGTTAAAACAAAACATATTGAACATATAGAAGAGTCTTGAGAATATAATTGGGTAGAAATTATACAATAAACAAGTCATTAATGTGTGAGGAGTAGATGTGGTTACATGTGGAATTTATAATGTACGAGATGAGTGTTTTTTGGATTATTTTATTCATTACATTATTATTTTGGATCATGTTTAAGAATTGTTTGATTTTGGTAACTAAATATTGTAAAATAATGATATATATTTTCATATTATGGTCTTACATTATATATATAATATATTACTAAATAAATCATGTATTTTTTAAATATCATAAATTTCTATATTTTATAATTCATAAAAAATTCAACTTTTTTTGAAAATATCAAAAAGTCATATTATAAATTTTCAAATGTGTAGAATTCAAAAATGAAATCCATTTTATGAAAATAGTAATTTTGAAATGATAAATTTAATTTTTGATTAATAAGACAATTTATTAAAAAATTACCAATTTTAAAACTATAACTGATATTATAACTCATCAGAAAAATAATAATAAAATTATCTTATAATTATAATTAAATTAATATTAATTTATGATTATATTTTCCAAAAATAAATTTTATTTTAAATAAATAAATTATTTTTAAAATAAAAAATAAAAATATATGATTCAAAAGAATTCCTACAGTTAAAATATCACTTTTAGAATATATATTTACTTATTCCATGATATAAATATATCATATTTTCACTTTTAATGTACATGAGTTTTATTTGTAATTTCATTAGTTGGGTAACAATTTTTTAGAATGGATTCATTATGTAAAATATATACCTCTTAGTTAATTATAAATTTATAATGAATTTTACTATTTAATTTCAAAATGAAAAAACTTACTTTATATGTTCTTGGGTAGCGACATGTCATGTTTGGTTGTAAATATTATTTTTAAAGTTAAATGATTTTTTAAGTTATGGTCATTTATTTTTAATTATTATTAATTAAATAAATACATTTAAATATCATGAAATTCCAATTAAGTTTTTATTCAATTTTAGAAATATAAACATAAAGATATTAAAAGTCGTAAAATTCAAATTAATGTATTAGTTAAAAATTTTATTTAATTATATTTTATAATAAATATTATTTTATTAAATGAAGTAAAATTCATATAAATATTATATTAATCCAAATGGAAGGTATTTGTATTTTTAAATTATCCTTGGTCCATTAATGAATCTTTTTTCTATTTTAATATTATCTATTTTCTCCCTAAATGAGTAACAATCATTATTAACATTGAAATTTTCAAAAGGGTTAACTAAGGGTTAAAATAAATCGTTATGTGTAACAATTTGATCCAAACATTTCTATATATTACTAGATGATATGGTTTATTATATGCCTCATATTATTTTTTAATCATATAAATTTTGGGCCATTTTAATATAATAAATAATTTATATTACTTTCATTTTTTAGGAAATGTCAAGAGTGTTCCTCCCTTATCTTGTAAAAGGGTTCCTCATTTTCTCATTTATTCATACATTAAAACCCATTAGGTTGTTAAAATAAAAAAACATACCTTATTTAAATCACTTCTCACATCCTAGAGAACTTTTTATCAAAAAAACAATCTCACAAATCAGTTGTTGTAAACCTGGGGAAATTTTCTAAAAAAGAGGCATTATTCTTAATCAAGAATTTTAATTTTATTTCTTCTTCCACCTCCATCAAATATTAAATAACATAGATTATAAAAAAATATCACATATAATAATATGTTATTATATTAATATAATAACCTATATCCTACTCCGACCACTATATAATATGAACGGATTACGTCCTTTCTGTATATGCAAAACTGGAGCTTCATGAACTGATGTAATTCATATTCCATCACCATATTTCAATACTGGTTATAATGATGGATTTCATTTATATGTATGTTATTTATGATATTTTCGTTATTATTTAAATATAATATTTCACATATCTTATTCCATTTCCATCACTGAAAAATTATATCATCATTCGTTTGCTAGGGTGAACTATCACTTCTACAATGTGATGATATTCATTTTTCATCACCAAATCACTCAAATTATATATGTTAATATTTTAAAAGAACTAATATTATATTTATGACATTTTCATAATTATGTAAATATAATCTAATAATTTCCTCATATCTATAATCATCATTGAATAATGGAAACGTTACTTATGCATACAGACGACCTACCGCCTTCATGATTGTAACACAAGTAATTTTTCATAACTATCATTCATGTATGGTTTTGAAAGAATATTTTACGTATAAAATTGACAATTATATAATTATTATAATTATTTATATTATGTAGCGTTTAATTATTGACCATATTCAACCAACCAATGTCATTTTGGACATTCAAGCCGAATATCGTAAAAACAACCCACATGAAATTAAATAATTATGTTATTGAATATTAAATGGAAATAAGTGAAATAAATGGAATAATAAACAATAATCAGGTTCTAAATAAAGTAAATAAATAAGAAATTTTTATCATTTAAGAATATATGGAATTCATGTGATGAGTTGGACACAAAGTAAGGGATTTTCTTTTAAAAATCTCCCTTTAAAATTTCCCTTCAAAAAATTTCATTCCATATCCATATTTCTAAATATTATTTTGGGGATGTTTTTATATAATCATAAATTAATAATAAATGTAAATTTATCTATATTTTTAGTTTCATTCTATGATTTTCAAAAAGGATAATTTTTTTATGTTTTACATGGAATTTTTTTCCCATAGGAAAAAAGAAATTTTATATTTTATCATATAAAACATTTGAAATGTTCCCCACCAGAGAAACCATTATTTTATGTTTTTATTTTTTATAATAATTCATGCTTTATTTAATTAGAAATACCTTTTCCTTTTTTTGTATTTTTGTACTATAAATGGGGTTTTAAAATAAAATGGTATTTTTAATTTTGTAAGTGTTATTCATGTAAGTTTAATATAAATTTTCAATGGTTTTATGATGAAAATTGAAGTCAGAAACTATTTTATAATTTATATAGTCCTTGAGCATTATATTTGACAAATAGGGGAGTCCAATATATATTATGTGATGGATTCAGTCCCATTATTTCTTATAGGTGAGCTTGATATAGCTTATATGAAGGGTGATCCCCATTATAGCTCTCTAATGCATTGGGTATGTTTTATGTTTATAAGTTGACAAAGTGGGCTATTCTAAGAATAATTGTGCTTATTATTTAATTTGAATCTACGATGGTTACTACAACTATAATAATGATGGTTATTTCAGGTTTAACAATGATGGTAACCTCATGTATATTCGTGATGATTATTTGATGTGTAACAGTGAGGGTTACATCATATGTAAGAGTGGTGTGAATATGATGACTCAAGTTTCCTAAATTTATTATCCATGATTTATATGGGTTTAAAATGTATTATTTTATCTAAATGTGTTTTTTATTTTAATGTGGGATAGATATCTTTCTTCTATTCAAAACATTTTGAGACAATGGTAAATGTTTATCAAGGTTTCGTGTTTTTTACTGGAATAATATATTTTGGTCTATTTATTTACCTTAAATACCATTTTATGCTAATATCTAATTTTAAAAAAAAATTCATTTTTTTTATGGATTATTAATAGAAAATGAGTAGTCATTTAAAATTTCATGAAGAATTTTCATGAAAAAAATGTTTTATAAATGTTTAATTTTGTCAAAAAAAGATAATGTGTAAGAGTCCCTATCTTGTAATATATTGGTTTGTTAAATAAGTTTTATGAAATAAATATCTAATATTCTAAAATATAAATGATCATAAAATATAATATAATTAATTCTTTGATTTAAACTCATTATTTATTATTGATTAAGGCTAATACATTAATGTTGGTATCGAAGGGAGGATTAAATAAAATTAAAGGATTCAATGTTATATTTTCATATGTTAAAAGTATTATATGGCCATAATTATTAGTATGTTGGTGAGAATTATAGTTATTTTGGATAAATATATATAGTTTAAGATAACATTATTATGGAAATATTGGTTTTTAACCTACTCAAAATATGGTATTCTGTGATTTTAATGATATTATCACACTAAGATTTCTGGTATTAGTAAATGGATAGATCCATGTGGCTCCACTATGAAAAATTATGTTAATTGAATGGTAGTTATTATATAAAAAAGAAAAAAGGAGATATAGTTAAAAATGTTGGGGTTATTTTTCACCAACTATCATGAGTAATGATTTACAACATGGCCCTAGCAGAGTTTCCAAACACCTAAAATAAAATAGAAATAAAGATATGCGGAACTTATGTGATAGATATTATAAAGGTTAAAATACTAAACATGAAATATGGTAATAATATAGGAATGACAACAAATGTGAATGTATTAAGAGAATGAGAATATGTTTTCCATGTTGAAATAGAGGGTATAATGAGATAATCATCTAAGAAAAAAATGATCTAATATGTTAATATAATAATGAGGAATAAAGCTCTTCACAATGAATCAATAGAATGTTTTTAAATGTTGGGAGTTTGAGAATTTTGAAAATAAATATCCTTGGGGTAAATTTTAAGAAGGATTTCATTATGAAATTATTGATGAATGTTTTAAATTGCATAATTTAATTATTATTAAGGAGGAATAAAATGGTAATAATATATTAACTATTTGGATAAAATATATTAATGTGTTTAAATATTGTTTAATAAAAGTACAACATTCATATATTTTGTAGGATGTATGTTTTAAGTAATAATATGTAGAGTCATCATTAATTTATTATAATAAAAATTGAATGATTAATGTTTCTAAATATATTTATTCAAGAGTTATGATGTAGTTAATTAATTATGGTGGATCATATGTTCAAATGTATAGACACCCATTTCTGTGTCTCCATGTGATTGGAATACTTTGGGAGAATATTTTTCAGTTTTTGGTATATATTTGATGTATATATATCTAAAGATCCTAAGAATCATTTGGTCAATAAGATTGAGGGGGTTGATTCAGTGATTTCCTTTTATACAATTTTCATCATTATGAAACTAAAGCCCTAAAACAAGTTAGATTTTTTCCTTATAAACAATTAGTAAACTCAAATTTATGAAAACATAAAAGATTAAACAAGGATGACATGATTTATAAGGATCAATATCTATGTGGGAATATATATCCCTTCCATATCCACTCCCACGGGTCTATGAAAAATCACTATTATGAATAAGTGAGTATAAATTGTCAGTCAACTCTCATTAGAAACAATTTATCTCTCTATTGGAATAATTATACTAAATCCCATAAATTTACAAATATTTCATAAAGATTTTAATCCACAACCAAAATTGTAACTTAGATCAAACTTCTCCATATGGTGTCTGTCCAGAATCTCTATATAACATCCCAATGTGTGATCGTCTCCATACAGAAATCATATTTATGGAAATCTCTACCATTACACCTTTTATCAAAATGCTCTGGAATCCATTATGTCTAATTAATATAACTAGGAACCTCAAAAACTCTACGTAGAACTCCATCTGTCCCACAGTGTTATTTACCTCTATCTAGAAAATTGAACTTTCTAAGTATAATCTTATGATCAAATAATTTATCCAAAAAACTCCAATGACACTAAAATTTCATCAATCCATATTTTTTATATCTATAAAGTTATCATGTATGATGTTATTTCCACCTATATTTATAGGTTCTATTCAAAATAATAATGGTGGGATACCTAAAATGTTTCCATGCTCAAAAAAATTTATAAATTCAAATCTCATTGATATTTTAACATCATTTGATAACTTCTCAAACATTATCATCCCATATGGATTCTTCTAGAATCATATTAAATTTTCTATAACTTCATTATAATCATGTTTTCTCAATTTTTTTGTTAATATTAATTATTATTCACAAGAATACAGACTTTATAAATCTTTTTTGAAACAATAATCTTCAAATATTATTCAATATGACTGTTTGGAAACTCATCTTATACATCTCCCCATTCCAATATACTTCTTATGATGGTCAACTATATTATCATTACTTTTAAATACATTAGTTGACTATACCATATCTTTATGTTAAAATCAATACCATATCCAAATTTTTCTTTCTTTAGATACATATCCAAATTACATTATTTAAAAATTATATATATTTATTTACATGTATTTCAGAAACTCTCTACATCCGATCAATTTCGTCCTAATGAAGCAGCTGTAAAGTATCTAACACATCTCTATCAATGAATGTATTTATAGTGGTCCTGGTCTAGATCTCTATTTCCAATTACACTGATGATCTACACCTTTTTATCTACATAGATATTAACATATGATTTATTTAGTAGAATTTAATTTCATACAAATTCTGAAAGAATGTAAAAAACGCTTAAATATAAATCATTTTACTCTTCACAAGAATTAGATCGAAATCATATGATATGGTTACTCCACTACATCAATCTGATCAGGTCTTTTCTAAATGAAAAATTACAATGTCGAATTTTCTAAATAAGAACTTTTACTTGTCATCCTATCTTTAAACTGACATCTTCACATTCAAAAATTTATCACAAACTCTATGACTTTTAAAAACATAGAATCTCTTATAATAACATCATTTAAATATATTATTTGGATACTATCTCTAATCGATAACATGTTTGAACTAAATTTAACATCACAAACATAAAACTTATTGGCCTCCTGTAGCTTCTCAGTCTGATGAAATGTGTTTGGAATACTATTTCAGAAATCATTAACATTGTAATAAAAACATTTCGTTTTGGCTCTTTAATACATACTCATAAAGAGTGTCATATGAATCACTATGTTTGGAACCCCTATTTCTAGATAACTACAACTCTTCATTCTTCAAAATACATGGAGCCTAAATTTTTTTAATGATTTGTATCATTAATGAGCAAGTTCAGTATATGATTTTTGGAGTAAAAAATTTGGAACATTATAACTGACTAATTTTCATACTCTTTTCTCCATTGTAATTTTTTACGCTGTCTACATCCATACATTCTATCATCCAAAGCATGTACTCAAAAAAATAATCATTTCATATTTAAAATAATAATAAGAATTTTATTGTGATTCTTTTAAACCAAAATTAACCAATGATCTTCAATCCCGCCTTTGGATTTGTTGACAAAGCTTATTAATTATTTCATACTCACCATATTTCAACACTCATAATTTTTACTATGGATTTTTTAAAACTATAATTTTTAACATTTATCAAAACACATCAATTATCCAAAGTGTATTTCCAAACATCACACTATTGGATAAAATAAAGTTAGGTAAGGAATTGAATTATCATGTAATAATAAAATTTGTGTCCATGTTAATATAAAGTCCCTATCACATTGCATTACTCTCAATTTTCATTATCCCCCAATTTTTTTGATAACCACAGTTTTAAATTCATTTAATTATGATAATTAATTATATCCCCCTTATAAAATAATTTTTTTAATATTTAATTATGAGGCTAGAATGTTAATGTATATGGATATGGGTATGGAATTTAGAGGATAAGGTGTTAAAACCTACAACTGTGGGATGGTTGTGGAATTTCCTAGTGGTGACATCCTATGGAGAAGAACTAGCCCATAACATATCTTGCGGTCTCCATTGTGCCATTTTAGGCTCGTTCTATAAATGCATTGGGGAAGAAGTCAATGGTGTCTTTCAATAATCTGATGTTTTCTTATGTTTTTAACAGGTTGATGTAGGATTTGTGTGGTCCTTTTATTTTTAGTGAGACGATTCCCATTGAGAGTGTGAGGGTGGGTGATGGAATGTTCCATAATGTTGTTGTTCAAGCTATAAACCAGACAGAAGGGCATTCAACTGTTATTCAGTGGAGGTCAGGTAGTGAGGTGGATGATGCTACTACGTATTATGCTAGGGTGCTATGTTCAGATAATGGTGATCTATGTGATGGGAGGCAAGGTCCTTCTAGGTTTGTGGCATTTCCAACATGATTTCAGTTTCCAGAGGATCCAAACTACTATTCAATTGAGAAACATATTTAAGGGATTTCAAAGGTAGGTTTGATCACTAATATAACTATGACGATTGGTGAAGATGAGGTCTACGTGAATGAACCCAATGAAAATCATCATGGTCATTGGGTAGGTGATGATTCTACACTGAAGAGTAATTAGAGTAATAGGAATAGAAATCTAGGAAGGATAACTCTAATTTTCCACCAACTTTGGTGAATTGATCTGTTAAAAATAATAATTCCATGTTAATAGAAATATCGGTTGTGGATGATCGTCCAATGGAATTATTATTTTGTTCTGATGAATAAGTGGTCAATCAGGCCTTTTTACATAATGAAACTGATGAGGAGGAAACTATGTTGTTAGGGAGATCTCTAAGGGTTAATATAAATTTGGAGTAATACTCCTAGAATGATAAGAAGGGATAAATAATATTATGGGGCTTCAATAAAGGGATAATCTTATTTTAAGGGTACATACAGTCTTGGGATCTGCTGAGTTCTAAATTTTAAAATCTGATGTTGATTATACCAGGCTTCCAGGTAACTTCTATTTCTTGGATATTATGTTGGGAATCAGTATATGGTAATATTATATTATCTTTTAATGATTCTGTTTAAATTGGTGGAATATTCTAATCATTCTGGGATGTTTTCTAGGCCAAGCTGTTTATACATTTCACTAGGTATTTTTTTATTATGATTTGATACTTTAGTGAAACACAACCGACACTCTATATGTATTTACAGTAGAATGGGTTTGGATCATTAAGACTTCATCAGTGTAGGCCATTTGGATTTCGTAGATTGAGTGTGTATGACTATGCAATCAGTTCCGTGATTGTAAAATCCCCCATGTAACAGTTTTCTAAGCAGTCTTGCAATTGTGAGGGTTTTCCATCATTGTGTTGTAACTGGGTATGGGTAGCTCATTTAGTTTTGATCTAGGTTATTCTCTATTACGGTTTTATTTAGTAATAATTCCGGTTTCGATGGTTTCACAAATTTCCCTCAAATGTGTTTTGATGATAAAAAAGTTAATATTTAGTTAAACTTTCATGGCATGCCTTTTGTGAAAACATCATAAATTTGATATTTCATTAAAATATATTTATGAAAAACATCTCTACAAGTAAAATTCTACATTTTTAAGTGAATCATAATATCAGAATGCTTTGATATTTATTTTTGGATAAGATTTTTAGAAAGATATATTGTACTGTAGTGTTCAGAGTGTTACTTCAATGGTTACAAAAATTAATCATTCAAATATTCTAATTGAATATTCAACCAAATCGTTTGAGTATAATCATATATATCTACTATATGTTCTAATTATTTTGTGCTCGACATTACTGAATATTCGTTATTACTATTCGAACTCACACCACATTATCCAAAGAAATAAGTTCCTCCTGAAGTTGATTTCCTATCATTTCAATATCCAATCTGATGGATATCAGTATAACCATGAATGTTTATATCATTACTTCTATTCTATATTATCTAATATGAAGTTGTTTCTTTAACATATCTCAGAATCCTATTTGATACCAATATATGAGATTCTTTGGGATCACTATGATATCGATCACAAAATGTAAAATAATTAAATTTTCAAGTCATGGATCCATTTGATAAAGAAAACATCTAGTATTTTTTCAAAATTCATTCTGAATAAAACTTTTTATGACATCATCTGTACACATCGTCATACCAATTGGAATAGGATTAGAATCTTATATTTATTGTTCCATGCTAATGATTATTAACAATTTCCTAGCATACTTTTCTTGATATTATAAAATATAAGTTTCTTTTTGTTGAACTTGTAAACTCTATAAGCCTGGTAACTCACTCGACATTGACCTTTTAAAATAATCCTTCATTTCTTCATAAAAATGTTTACAAATATTCTCTATATCCTTAAAAAATAATATATTTCCAATAAATAATTACAATTGTTGTGTTAGAGTTTAATTCATAACCATGTAAGATAATTTCAACCTTACTTTTAGAAAATTATATCTCCTTCAATCTATTACTATGTTTGGTGTACTAGGAATGTGAGGCTTGTTTCCACTAATGCAAGGATCACTTCAATTTACAATCCCTGCTTCAATTTTCCTCAAGGAGAACCCCATAATCTTTCTCAATGTATAATTATGATTTAATATAACCAATAAAAAATGTGTCATTACATCCATTTAATAATATTTTTATCATTGATGTGAATCCACTATAACAAATATGAAAATTATTTCAAATCTTATAATTGGGGAGAATTCTTCAAAATACACACATTATACCTATATATAGTGTTTACAAAAATATCCTTATCAATTTCATAAATGACATTAATGTCTATTAAAATTGTTTATTTAAAACCATGTGGTTATGAAAACATTTTTACCAACTTCATGGGGAACATGTTCCCTTGTTTCATTTTTTAAAAATTTGATCCATATCTTAATTTATTGCATTGAACCATATTTTTTGTTTTATTGCACTAGAAACTTATTCTAGTTCAATGTAAAAAATGAGTGATTCTTGATTTTATAATCTTAATGTTGTTCATGTCAAAATAATAGATTAATTTATTCCAAGTATATTTTCAATTCCAAACATATTCTACAAGGTAGACAATTTTGATTTTTTATTCCATATGTACTTTCCTCATCACACCAATCTTTTGTGTCTTGATATATCTGTTTTGGATCACTTACACATTCCTTTGGGTGAATATCCCATTAAAATTTATTTTTCATTGTTTTCAACATAGTTACCAACATACATTTTTATGTTAATAGTGACATTTAAAAATTTAAAATAATTCACAAAAGGTTTTTTGTTATACCATATATTATAGGATGTCATTTTTATTACAATTATTAGAATATTTTGGTTTTTACATATAAATAAATAAAAATAGATTCTCTTTAGTAGATCTTTGAATGTTTTTGTTCTTCTAACATTATTGTTCTCATTCCCAATAATATTCTATAGTTTCTATCTAAGAATAAAATTTTTGTGGGGGTGTATAGAAAACTATATTGATGTTTGATATAGTTTTATTTCTGATAATATCAAAATCTTTACATGTTACATCTATATAAATATTGGTTATTAACTTTGTTATATAAACCCATTTTACCTCTCAACATATTTTTTTTAAAATGTGATAATTTTTATAACCTCTTTTATTTGTTTCATAATTAACATATTGGTAATATGAGTAAAATCACTAATAAAAGTAATGGTATACTAAATCTCAACATTCATATGACTTTTTATAATCATTTTCCCTATTTTGAATGTTTTGAAATTTTCAGATTCTATTAATTTTTTTTTGAACAATTTTATAAAACAGAAACTTTAGAAATTTTGTTCCTGATTTTCTACACATGATTCCTAAATCATTGATGCCACAATTTATTTATATCATAAATACATTGATAATAGGGATAATAATTTTCTAATTTTTGGAAAAGATTTACATTTGATCATTCTCCTTTAGTTACAATATTAACATATTTTAATAAATTGATGATAAAATAATTTTTTTTGAATATAAATTATTTCCCATCAAAAAAATTTGAATAAAACTTTGTAAGTTGGTTTTTATCCAATCTATAAATAGAACCTCCTTATATTTAATCTATTGTATTTCTATTCCATCCACTCTGATTCCTTTTATTTTTATAGAACAATCATTTATGTAGGTAACTAATCCACCACATCTATTTTCAAAATAATTTATTTTTTTAAATCTCCTTTCATAGTGAAGAGAATTCACTATAATGAATCCAATAATTGTTCTTTTTAGTTTCTTTTATAGCTATATCAAAAAAATGATATTTCCTCAAATTTCATCTTACTATAATCCTTTAATTTTCTAGTATAGGAACATTACCCTAGAATAATTGTCATATATTAGTTGTCATGGTGGGAAACGTGGTCACATGTTCTACATACTTCTTCCAAACATTCAAAAGAATATGTTGGAACATTTCTAACAAATTAAAATTTCATATTTCTGTGATTATGTGTTTTATGAATGTTACTCATTAAATTTCCACCAGTTCTTCCCCTATATTAATATATTATTTCTAGAAGTGTAAAAATACAAATAGTTATACATTGTGTTCCAATAGATTCCACAAAAACCGTAAAAACCAACAAATCATGGTTTTTTTATAGTAGTATGATCTTTCTTGATAGAAATATTATTGAAGATTATCAGTCCATTCTACTCTCTGGTTTTCTTGTCATTTCCATCATTCTTACTGAGGGATTTTCAATGACTTGGAATGTGTTATCTTTTTCAATACACTTCTCAATCCATGTCTTCCCAACACATTTCATAACTCTATAATTGTTAGAAAAAATCAAATTAAAATTCATTTTTGGAACATGGAAAATTCTCCTTATTTTAGAATGTTAATTTTCTATAGATTTAGATGACTTAGATTTTAATTTTAAAGACTTTAAAAAATATTCATTCAACCCTATAAAGAAAAATTTATCCTCAATGAGTTATTATTTAATTTTTGGACATCTGCTATCTTAGCTTCAAACTGTTAATAGAGGCCTTTAACCATATTTTAATGATCAGAAATTATTTTTTCATAAAATAACTCTCATTGATGAATTATTATTCATACATATAAACACTTTTTATTCTTCAACTACTTTTCCTCAATCATTATTAATCATTCTGGTTTATTTCTGGAGAGTACTATTTTTTGCAAGACCTGAAATTAGTTTTGATCTGATATGATACTCTCTTTATGATTAATCACCTCTTACATCATAATTATTTAATGATTCGTTATTCTTATTGACATTTGTAAAAAATGATCCAAATCTTTCTGAACATTTCTCTTATGATGAATTGTTTTCTAAGTAGTCTAGTTCTATTTTCTTCCTCCTCATACTTCTTCTATTTCCAATGAAAATTTTATTTCCACTCGGGTACTTATTTTCTTTCTTATAATACTTATCATCTTTATTTAATTGGGGTTTTCATTCAAAATGGTCATGAAATGAAAGAAAATTATTTTTGTGGAATTTCAATGAAAAATATTTAATTCTATTATAATCAAAACATTTTATATGATGTTTTCCTCCATAGTATCAAATTCCTATTCTATAATTGCAAAAGAAAAGAGAAATTTTCCCATCAACACATCATCCTCATTATTATAGAATCAAAAAGATCATCATTCTTTTCATAATGAATTTTTATCTTTCTTAATTCATCAAAATCAATTTTATATTTGATGTTCTTTTTGAATTTGATAGATTTATTCATTTTATAGGCAACATAAGTGTTAAAAAATTCATTAAAAATAAATATTATTAATCTTCTAAAGTAGATATTTTAGAATAATAAATTTTAGAAATATTATCATTAGTTTTGTAACAATTATAGAATCACTCATGACATATCTAAAACCATAGATATTGGAAAAAACATCATTCACTCTGCTGAACTACTCATCAAAATATTCTTTATCTCCCATTTTAATGTATTCACAGTTTCTATTATTCATTGGATTCATTTATTCATTATTTATTTTTATTTCCATAAAAAATAATTTCAAATACATCTAATATTATCTTTATAGTTTTGAGATACACACTTTAATTTAAAAAATTTCAGATATAGACATATGAATACAATTTATAGATTTTCAATCAATGTAAATGTTTCAATTATTAACAAAATACATAAGGGCGTCATTTTCATTGTGTATAATCCCAATAGTTGTAGTTTGAAAAACTTCCACAACAATGATATAATATAGGCAATCCATATATATTTTATTCATAAAAACGTTTTTCATAAAAGTAGGAATTACTCAACTATTGACTGAATTGATATGATGAATTATAATGAATAAATCGGGGAACCTCTCATTTTATAGTAGTTGATGTTCTAATGGATCATAGAATCACTGAAGGGGAAGGGGTTTTATTAGTGATTATATTTGTACAAATATTTACTATAGGAAACTAAACCCCTTACAAGTTGTCAATAACTAAATATTAAGACAAATATAGTGGTGAATAATGTAAATAAGTGTTGGATACAAAAATGTGGTTTTTTAGTTGTTTGACATCAAACCTGGAGAATGGATGTAACATTTGCTGGATAAGGTCAATATGGGATTAATTATGAGGTAATATAGTAAAATATAAATTTTTTGGTTGGATTGGTGTTGTAGAATGGGGACCGTGTTGAGTTATAGTTATGAAATTAATTCTTGGTTGGAGATGGGGATCGTGTGCCTGTTCATGTGGGATATTTTCCTATAGATTTTAAATACAAACTCATTTGGTTGAATTATATATGTCTACTTTGTACAATTTATTTTCCCATGTTATTTTATATTCCACACATATGATTATGTTTTACAAATCAAATCCTCTATGGTTATTGGTTCTTAGATAGTTATCAATTAACTAGGTTTCTATGTGAATTTTTTTCTAACAACCCATTTCCCTCATTGTCCCTTTAGACATACTATTGGTTTTGATTCATAAAATAAGGTATATAGAAAAAAATTATAATGGATTTATGTTTCTGTGTATATATATTCTATAGGACCCTATTATGTGTTTGTTTTGTGAATAAATATTGAGGTACATGAATAAATGGATGATGGAATTTTGTTGATGTCCATTATTGTGATTTCCTATTCAAAATCATGTGATAGTATCACTGATGGAGCAGTATAGGGCCCCATAAACACTTCCCCACATAGTAGAGTCTCTGATAAAAATGAGTACATAACCCAAAAATTGGGATTACTATTTTCTCAATATTATAAAAAAAATTACAATACAATAACCCAACATCCAAAAAAATTGATAATATTTGAATTCATAATTATTAAATAACACAATAAATAAAAAATTATATGGATTCATAAAATTATACATCAAATAATATCACCCATTAGGATGATTTAATAAAAAAATAAGCAATATATTAAATTCAAAAAAAAGGTCTATAGTAATACGAAGGCATAGCTCAACGTAGTGGTTAACTATTGTCTTCCAACTCCATCCGGATCTAACACACCACCTATGATCAGTTATGTAAAAACTACTGTAGGACTTCGTGAAAACCAAGATTCCACTTTAGGGGGTGAAAATATATGTCATTAAGGAATCAAAATTTTCCCAAAATATTTGTCATCATATTTATGTTTAATCAGAATTAACATAAATAACTAAGGCATATCATAAGATTGTACATGTCCGGACACCATGTTCAAACCATGACACCTAACACCGAATCCATGATATCATTTCCATTATCATAAGAATGTAACACATGAAATAGATCCCAAATTATAGGAATATATTAATGGTATGGTGTCAAACCATATTATTGCTCAAATAAACATTCAGGTTAATTCCTACACTAAAACACTATCACTTAGGGTGATTTTATACATCTAGTTCTGACACAAACTCCTCACACATGGATGGTCACACATGGATATCTCAAAATAGACCCTCTATCTCATTGGAGGGTAAAAATAAATTTCTCAAACCATACCATCATTTATATGGGTTATTTCACATCCACATCTCACACCATCCCCAGTCTCAGGGGTGGTATTACAAGAAGTCTCAAACTATCTGCTCCCATATAGGAGGCCACACAAAAATTATTTTTATCAGCTCCCACGGTCCATCCTTGTTTCCTGGCAGTCTCCCTGGGGGCATCACTGTCTTCACGTGATGGCACTCAAATCTACCAAGATATCCCCTCTTCAGCATTCCTGGAAGCATCGGCCAGTTTACACCTCACCTTTATAGCCCGTTTTGGTGCTGTTAAACCCTCTGTTGTGGGATTTCAGCTATTCGTGGACTCCTGGGGTCTCCGCCATCAAGTGCGGATATCTGCCATTCACCATCATTCCTTCTCCATCGTCATTGCTTTGTAGGAGGACTTCATTCAGGCGTGGTGTAGGGCTCCTCATTCCTGGGACCGCTGGCCCTTCAGCCTTTCCAAATGGTCAATGGATTCCCATCTTGGGAAAGAGAGTCCTCTCGCTGCTGTGTAGATCAATATTCTGGGCCTTCTTCTACCCTTCCATAATGAAGGGTTCCTCTCAGCCATTGGCAAATCACTAGGTGGCTCCCTCTACTCACATCCCAAGACCTGTTGTTTTGCAGAGGCATCTGTGGATCTTATATGCGTGGAATTAGACCTCTCTCTACCAGAGCTGGCTAGAAATCATCTTTGGGTGCAAGACTCCATTTGTTTTGTCCAAGACATATTTTATCCTATGTTCCCAAGCCTTTTCTCTCACTTCCTTCTTCTGGGTAACCCCTTGCAGGTGTGCCACCGGAGTCGCTAGTGTGGTCGGAATCCCCCCCCCATACAACGCCTAGAGATGCTCGTCCTCGCCCAACTAAATGCGTCATTCTTAAGGCGATTTCTTTAGAGGATCAGGACCCTGGTGTTCCGGTGGTGCCTACCCCAATGTTCTTGGCCCCCAGGCTCTCCCTGCCCTTGGAGGGCACCAATGAGTCCTTTTGGGACTTAGTTACTTATGTTCTGCGATGCTCGATCCATGTTCAGGTTTGCGCTCCCCAAACTTCTCATGTTCACCTTTTGGGATGGCAAATATCCCCCCATGAGGAGCCTTATCTGGTTAGTAGTGATCTATGAGTGGTCGAGCATCCCCTGGGAATAGTGTCGTTGGGTTACCATGAAAACTCATTGGCCCTCTATGATGTTGTCTCCTACCTGGGGCATGTTTCGGCAACCCCACAAAGGAAGGCCAATGGTTTGAAGTGGGATTCCAAGTCTCCCACAAAAATAGGGGGAGTGATTGAAGGCCTTGTCAAGGTCTTGAACCCTCCTCAAAAGGCACCTAACCTATTGGAATTGGGGTATGCAAAGTATCTCAATATATGAAACTCAAAGGATAGGTGCCCTATCTCTTTGAAAAGTCCGTTCAATCTAGGGTCAGTCCTAAATCCATGTTTACCCAATGAATCCTATGATCATCTGCAATTCCCGAAGTATGGGAGCTTGAGTTAAAACAGATTTCTTGGCTTTTGAGGTTCCCAAACACAAGGCCTCGGTGGTGGCCATCCTTGAACACTAGCAGCACTCTTGCAAGATCCTTGAGTTCTCCAAAAGGCTCAAACTGCATGGCTACATGCATGCTGAACCAACGAATAAACACATCTAGGTTTTCAGGAACCATTGTGTTTCGGTGGTCCTTACCCAGGCGGGAGAACATTTCATCACGGTTAATGTCTCCCTTGGCTCACTATATTTCTTCTTATCCATCATCTATGGTATCTGCGACCACTAATCACAGGACTCCCAATAGAATTCTCTAACTACTTTTGACCCTGGAAATACCCCATTGTTCGTCGGGGGGATTCAATGTTATTACGGTCCCGGAGAAAAGAAGGCGCAGAGGTCCTTTCATCAGGAAGGCTAGTCTAGATTTCTCTCAATTTATTTCTTGAAATGGTCTCATGGACCTTGGATTCACTGGCGATAGTTTCACTTCGTGCCATACCTAGCGGGGTTCCTAGAGGTTGTGGAGCCGCCTGGATTGATGTTTGGCCAACTTGGACAACATCTCTGCCTTCGGTAACACCCAGGTAACCACTTAGTGCACAGCTTATCTGAGCAATCTTCCCTGCTTCTCTCCCCAGTGTCTGGTCGTGTGCACCATACCTGTTTTCATTTCTATCTCCACTGGGCTAGTCTCCAAGGCTATAATGATATGGTTACGGTCTCTTGGGGCGCTCCCACGCAAGGTCATTTTTGGACTGCTTTCCACAATAAATTACGACGGCTCAAGAAGAGGCTCCAAGAGTGGAAAAAGGATTCCCAGATGTCAAAGAGTGAACAGGATGAGGCTATGCATGAGGTTGATCATCTCGAGCAGAGCCTTGAAGAAGAATGGTCTGACCGGTCCTTTGAGGATCTTCCTAATAAGAAGGAGCTTCTGTCAGACTTACTTCTGAAGAAAGAGAGGCAGGCTATAGAAGAGCTCGAATCCAGTGGCTTAAAGATGGTCATAAGAAAACAGAATTTTTCCATGACTACATTAAGGGAAGGGATAGATGGAGGAATCCGAACATTGACATGGGGGATGGTTATTTCTCTGATGATTGTGAGGTGGTAGGGGAGATAGCAAGTTCCCACATTCTCACCTTGGTCACTGGTCCCAACCTGAACTTTCCCAATGGGTATACAGGGAAGGGCATAAGGTTCTTTGACAGAATCCAACCGACCTTCTCTACCTGAGATAATGATTCCCTGAGTTCCATTCCACAAGAGGAAGAAATTCAAGATTCTATGTTGAAAATTAATCTAGGCAGTGTAGCGGGACATTGTGGCTTCCCAAGAACTTTTTATAGAGCATCATGGGACATTGTGAAGTGGGACCTAATCTCATCCATTGAAGATTTAATCAAGGGGGTCCTCTGCCTCATGTTGCATGCGCTACTATGGCTGTCCTCATTCCCAAATCCAAATCCCCATACTCCCTTGAGAACTATCACCTGATCAGTATGTATAATGTGGCTTATAAGTTTTTAACCAGCATCATCATTGCCAGGTTATTCATACACCTCTCTACCTGCATTTCCAAGGAACAAAACATCATATTAAGAGGTCGATCCATACAGGGGGAGATCGGCATAGCCCAGGAAATGATGAGAGATCTTAATATGAAAACCCGCGGCTCAAACATGGTGCTTAAACTCAATATGAGCAAAGCGTATGACCGGGTGGAATGAAACATCATCAATAGGGTATTTGAAATTATGGGCCTCTCCCAATCGAACAATGATATCATCTTTCGCTGTTTTTGATCAGTTTGTTAATGATATCCTTCTTGGAAGACACCTATGGTTTCTCTTAATCTACACACAGCCTCCGGCAAGGAGACCCCCACCCCTAGAGTATTTTCATCATTATCTAGGACATCCTCCGCCACCTCATTCTTCACAGCATCAGTACAGGTGAGATTATTCATATCCACCAATGGTCGAGGCTCCCCTCTGTTTCACACCTAATGTTTGCAGACAATACGATCCTATTCACCAATTCATATATCAGTTCTATGCAAGGAATAAATAGAGATTTGGAGGCCTATTGTTTTTGGAGTGGTCGGATCATTAATAAGAACATGGGAACTCTCTTCATCTCTTGTAACTGCGCTGATAGCCGAGATCTTAATGTGGGTTATTCTCTAGGAGTGAAACATGAAATCTTCCCCATGAACTACCTGGGAGCCCCCATTTCCTTGAAGGCCCTTCGCATTCTCGATTTAGATCCCATTACCTATAGAATCTCAGAAAGGGTGCTGAACTGGAAGAACCACTTTCTATCCTTTGGTGGTAGAATAGATCTGATTAATAGTGTTCTGCTGGCTACTCTGATCCACACTCATTCTTCTGTAAGAGTCCCCAAAGGATTTATCCCTAGTATGGACAAGATTTTTGCTGCTTTCATCTGGGACCCAAACTTTGCGGCAACGCAGCACTGGGTATCATGGCGCACGATGGATCGCCCTACTAGTTAAGGTGGCATCAATGTCCGTAGTCTTGATGATTCCCCCTCTTGCATGCATGTGAAAATGGAATGGGAGGTTCTGGAGAAGCGCACATTGTGGGGAATCACCATGAATGCCAGCATTACTGAGGATGGGGTTGCGGGAGGCAGACACCCCCTATGGAGGGCGATTCTTCCCCTTGTGGAAACTCTCTGGCCCTATACCCAATGGATCGTCAGATCAGGGGATATCTCAATTTGGCACGATAACTGGTGTGGGGAGATCATCGATTATCCAAGCTTCCATGTCACAAATATTTCCTTCAGGGAGGGAAACAACTACCCATTTCTTGCCAATATTGTTCTCACTATGGAGCAGATGGACGTGTTACAACTCATTGAAATCACCCCTAAACTAGACTAGTGTGTGTTCACTCCATCTCCCTCAGGCTCCTTTTCTTCCAAGGATTTTCATTGGGTCCATACCATACAGGCCGCAGCAGATGAATGGGGTGTGGTTCTCTGGGATAAATCCATTCCCGCAAAATTTAACTTTCTATCATGGAGGATCCAAAATAGGGAAATACCCATGGAGGAGAACATCAAATTTTGCGGTGTAAGCATGGCTTCCCGGTGTGCTAGCTACAAGATACATTGGGAGGAATGCTCTAGCCATCATTTCTTTGAGAGCGATTGGGCGCGAGAGATTTGGGAGTGTTTTGGAACCTTCACTGGTTTTTTTATATCTTCTATGGAAGATCAACCCTTCCCCCTTTGCTGGTTCTATGGCTCGAGAAATCAAGGCCCGATGAAAAGATCATGTACCGTGGTTTTGCTCGCATGCATCTAGATCATGTGCCATGCACGTAATAGATATTTTTATGAGGGGGTTCTTTCGTCGGTGCGTGCGATCATTTTTCACATGATTTCTCTCCTTATTGATATGGTTAGGGCACTCAATGCCTGGATAGAAGCTCCCACTATTTAATGTATTCTTCCCTCCCACCTCAATTCCACCTCGTCCATCAACACACACTCTGGTAACTAGGTGAAATGCCATCCTCCTATGTGGGGCTTTAAACTCAATACTGACAGGTCCTGTGTCTCGGGCACTATGCACGACGGGGGGATCATCTGTGACTCTTCTATCTCAGCCATCATGGCCTTATCTTCTTAGTTGGTCCACAAAACATCCCTTCTATCTGAGTTTAAGGCCATGTTGGTGGGCCTCACTATGTGCCAGCAAAGGAGGTTGATTCGTTCGGATGTTGGGACATATTCCCGGATTGTGGCGAAAGATCTTCAAGGTCTTGGTGTTGTGCCCTAGTCCATTGAATATGTTATCCGCAAATGCCTCTTTATTCTAGACAACATCACTAAGGTTTCACACAAATGGCAAGAAGGAAACAAGGTAACAGACTACCTAGCTTCATGTGACTCACCTAATTTGGAGGGCACCTTTTATCATGACTTGCATAGCCTACCTCGTTCCGATAGGATTATTTTTAAGGAAGACACCCTCGGTCTTCACAACTTTAGACCCCCTTATGCTTATGAGTGTATTTATTTCCCATTGAATACAATTTACACAATGATAATGTGTCAGGTAAGGAAATCTACTAGGCCACACAATAACATATCTGTGTCTAGTCATGAGTACCAATCCACACCAGTGACATCATGTGACTCATTATCCTATTTTCAATACACAACAATATTCTAAATTGGGATGTCATGTTCGATTTAATTATCAGCTCATAATCTGGTCCCACATATTAGGGATCGTCATCAACTAACTTGCATAATGTCAGTAGGAATCCCAATGAAAACTCATTTTAAAAATTTACAATGTTTTATGATTGGTTCCTATAACAAATAATCCTAATTATCTATCTAAATAACATAATATAAAATAAATCCCATGGACACAATATATTAATCCCCATAGAACTAATCCCACTCCTAACATCAACTAAAACACAATTTTACCCGTTGGTAGGCCTTTTAAACTAATCATCTGGTATATGGTCATCTCATCCAAAATTAATTTCATGGATCCTCTCATGACTACCAACATATATGAAATAACACTGGACTTGGCTACTATCAATTTAACTTCCATATTGAGGCATACCCTTGATCGTTGTAACCTAAAAAACAATCCTTTATTTCTTGGTGAAATAGTAGTCAGACATTCTAAAAATACCCAAGGGACAAACCAAACTACAAAAAATTGAATGCTCAATGTGACAGCATCTATTTATTTTTAATTCTCTCTATGACTATCCATTAAACATGATCTCACTACATTATAGAATAATGTTCATTCATGCATCATCAATTGTATAGTTTATTTTTATTAGATCTATATACCCATAATATAAAGAACCATCCTCTATAGGTTCATCCATGCCTTATTCATGGTCGTACCTATTATTATTCCCCTATATGAATTCAAAACATCCAAATAATAAATTATAATAACCTATAATTAATAATTCAATATATTCAAAATTCAATTATTATAGTAAAACACAGATAGAAAAATAATATTATTGACAAAAAACATTTACATTCACTGTTTTGGGATTCCCTCTAGTGTTGTTGAGTTGATGAACAATTATTTTTGATAATTTCCATAATTATATAGGATATATTTAATAAATAGGTACCCAAAACATCACACATCCGAAGGTAATGAATGGAAGGTGTAAGGGATTGTATTATAGGTAACAAAATACCATAAATCAAATCAAATATCTAAAAAATCACCATTTATATGAGGAAAAAACATAGGATAATGAAACGATATAGATGAAATGGAAATAAAAATATTGTCATGTAATATAAAACCAAAGGGATACATGAAAAAATATATATGTTTTAACTATTTTTAAAAATAAGGTGATTTGTATTTCATGATGTGACCCCTATGTGACTTGGCATGAGGTATCATTCTGCTCTTAGGTCTTGGTGATACCCTCATAGTTACATCGTAATGCCCAACCCCCAATCCAAATCTAAATCCACAATAACCAATTCCTTAGTCGAAACTCATCTTTCAGGTTTTATATTACCTTAATATGGATGAAAAACCCTATGGTGAAATCCTTCATGGTGTAGAATTTCATTTATCTTCTTATCCATGCCATTCATGACATTGACTTCATTCTCTACAGTGTAACACCACACTACCACAATGTTGAATTGTGAGACACGAGGGCTCATGTTTTCACCACATCCACACTAAATATTTTCCCAGTGATATTTCCAAAATTAGCCAAATCCCATTTTAAAAATTCATCGTCACAATGTGAATCCCCCCACTATGGCATCACCACAAATATGGGTCTTCAAATTACAAAAATTAAATATAAAAACCACCACATCGTGACAACCATTGGTTATGAAAGGACATAATTTTTTCTTATCATGGTGCCTCCATGACTATAGTGTGATTCCTAACTAGATAGTCACCATAGAATTACACTTAGTAATAATGGAATTTTGAGCCTCTGGGAACTAAATTTCATAGAATTTCCACCTAACCATGATCAAAACATTTTTTTATTATCTATCTAACCTCTCTAACATTATTGAAGACTTAAAAAACTAAAATTAATGACCTTTTGAAGCATGAAGAACAAGATCTCCATCACAATTCATAATGAAAAACATATATAGAACAAAGAATTAATTATTCCTATAAAAATGACAACCCATTAATCTTGAGACCATTAAGAACTCAACAATATGAACTTCTCATTCATAATAAGCACTTATGAATTTTTATAACATTCTAATACATCAATATAAATTTTATACCACTCCTCATTATCGATTATGATCTTAATGGAATGTGTTTATGTTATCTGTGTACTACGTCTAGGTACACAATTTTTTCCAAAATCCCAGGTTTTTTCCTTGAAACACATGTGTCATACCAGATATGATTCACCACATTTTGTTTCTCTCTCACCACACATAAATTTAAGTAACATTAAAAAAATCACCCTTTGTCTAAATTTACAAAAAGAATATTGGTATCACCCACTAATGCATCACCCCATCTCTGGATCATAATCCAGAAATTCATAGATTTTTTATGACATCCTAAAAAAACCCAAACAATTTTTTTAACTCATCACTCAGTTTATTTCAATGATTGGATCGCTGAACAACAAAACACACCAGCATACTCCACCCATGAGTGCTAATGTGCCTCGGATCCAAATCTCTATTAACATATAAAAAATTCCATCTTAATCATGATACAAGTACATTAACTTCATACAAGATAACATATAAATCCCATATTTTGTATTATCTCTGATAAAAATGAAAATTAGATCTACCCACTAATCAGTTATCTACTATTATGTAGACCATTATTCAAATAATTTCACATCATCTATGACCCTATTGTAATAATGGTCTCATACATATAGATAATTAAATTCTCTCTACCGTAACAATATCTTTATCTTTTCCCTATTATAAAAATGAACTAATATCAATTTTCCACATCATACCGATCAATAAAATTATTACAAGAAATTACTACCACAGCCACACTTATGTTATAAAAAGAAAATGAAATTGTATCCATATCCCATGTCAGATAGAACAATATTCTAAATTATCACTTAAATTAATCCCAGAAAAAGGTTTTACACATTAATAGCTTATGGTGTATAACCCACTATATAGATTCCCATTCAATTCCAAATGATTAAAACACCCAATATTTTCTATAATCTCATGTATGCCACTCCTCTCAAGCCATTCACAACAAATCATAGATACCTATGTCAAATGATATTTCTCAAATCATCTAGACCATCATAATTGATCAATATAAAATGTCTAATTTTCACTAAAGGTTAACTTCTCATACACAAAAAAAATCATCATCATTACCAACCATGATGTGTTTCACTACCCACAATAATCCTTAAATCAAGTGTTACTCATTAACAAAGACCCACTAATATCCCACAAATTTCCATAGAGAATTATGAAGTTATGGGAATTCAACACTGCACCTCTAATTTTACCTTAATACATGGAAACAACTGAACATTACCATCCATGGATATTCTCTTTAAGCCCCAATAAAAATAGGAAATGCTTAATACAACTCTGGCATTTTGGCTTGACTCGTGATTTTACCCTAAAAATAAATCAAAAACATTACACTCATCTTCCAAGAAAAAATGATCATTTAATGTATCCAATCGATTATTACTAACCAAAATCTTTTGGAATCACTTCGAACCAAATGGATGAATTTATTTATAAAACAATACTGAACAACTTGATTGATGATCTACTAAGTCACACATCACAAAACCTATTCCTATGTTCCGAAAAAATTGAACAATACACTATTACATATAAATATCACCCATCTAAAATATATCTCAAGAGTTCCCTTCAAAAAAATCATAATTCATTTAATTTATTCAGTGTCCACCATTATTACCCAAATACAATAAAAAACCACACCAAACCAACAGGTTTAGGTACCCAACAAATATCACCTTTTAAACCGATATTTAATTCAGAAAAAACATTTCACTCTTTAAATATCAATTATATATATATATATATATTCTCACATTAGCTTTTTCATTGACTGCATTTTTATCTATATCATCAAGGAAACCAATGTATGATCTTAAACCATATCAATAGAAAATCACTCATATATTGAACAACCAAAAAATGATTATAATCAATAATCCAACCATCCAAGCATCATTTTACGTACCTTAAATAGATGGAGTACATATTAATCACTAAATAATGAGCCATTATATGATCTTTATGAAATTGCATTTGAAAACCTATTTTTTGTGAAAATAAAGGCCTATGTGGGTAAAATTACACAAAAACGTTATATAGGAAAAAACAATATAAGTTGTTAATGATATTTTAAGTAATTAAACCTCTATATATATAAATATAAATCGAATAAAGGAATATCACTATTATGTGAATATTATGTTCTTTGAAAGATGCATTTACAATCACCCCTACCCATATTTGATGTAATTTAAAAAACATAATTGATAGATCACATCAGTACCTCAGTCTTGATTGAAAAAGTAAAATATTGCACTGAACATCTTGTATAATAATCCCATGAATTTGTTTACATTAAATTTCTAATAAAATGTTCTCACAACTCACCAAAACATGGTCAGACATAATATTTGTTAAATTTAAATCTAAAATCTATCATATCACAAATAGTTTTACAAATACAATTATTTTTTGATACCACATGTAATGCCTTTACTGACATCACCTGAGATAATCTCTAAAAGAGTATTACATGGTCTTGAGTGAACCTCCCTATAAGATATAGGCTACCATAAGGTCATAAAAACCAAAACCATAAATTAGAGAGACCTTGAAATATATAACATAATCATTAATAAAAATACAATATCTCAATAAAATCCAAAATATATAATTAAAATATGCATATGAAAAAGAACATCCATGATTATACAATTGAAAAGTTGTTATACAACCTAATAATGGAACCACATGGTCAATAAAATAAAAAATGTAAAAAAAGAACAAATACATAAGAAGGCACTATTATAACCATGATCCTTATTTACACCCATTATTTAAATCCTGTTTAGCTACGCTAGTTTGATACATCACAAAATGAATAAATAGACCTACTAGAAATACATATCATCTATATGTCCCAATTTTTCAATGATATTTTTCGGAAACACATATCATATGGTCTCAATATATTCCCATTCTATTCATCAATATATGTATGTATATGAATAATGAAAAAATTGTGAATATATAACAGACATATATGAAAGTTTGTTAGTATTGTGATAACTGAGCTAACTCTTCACCCAAACCTACCTATAATGAAAATTATTTGATGAAGTCAACTCAGGAAATTGATCCCAACCCATTCTCGATGATTTTATTTTCGGTGTGAAACTATATCATGACAATTACCCTACATTTATGGTATAACCTATACGTAATCCCTCTTACTCAGGGTTATTACATTAATCTAGTACCCAAACCAAACCTTCCATTAGGGAAGGTCAATCATGAATAACTATATCAAACCCCTCTCCCACTGCCTCAGAAGAATTAACACATTCTTATCATAAAATAATAAATTTATCTATCTATCTATGGGGAGATCATACTACATCATCTCAAAATATCCACTTTATTATGGGAAGAAAAGACATGAAATATCATTACATCCTCTCTCAAAAGGCCAAAATTCCACTTATTCTAATTATCAACAATATCGTACTGACTACGTCCCTATATTAGTATTGGTGTCTTATATACAATTATTACCAATACCCTCTCCTATAGGGTGTTCCATGAAACCACTACTTATTATGGTGTTTCCAATGTCCAATCTCCCCAAATGTCATTAATAGAACAATTATATGAATTCCCCAACATACGGGGCATCGTGACCAATCACACATGTTCACTAGCAGAATTGTAGACTGTTGGATACTCCATTACTGGCCAAAACTCATAAACTTTCTATCATAAAAACATATGAATTCAGTTTAATTAGATCAAGACCATCTTGGTGAAATATAAAAATTATTTTGAACCTATCAATGTTCATATATCATTTATATGTGAATTTACATCGACCATTATACCCAACATTACTTATACTCCCGATTACCAATTCTCATTTATCACTACATGGTGACTCCTCATCATGTATTCCTTTCATGATATTAGCCTCAACGGACTATCCATGTTTACTTAAATACTTTATATAGAATACTAACCAACTAACCACTAATTTTCACATGATAACTCACATCAATTACCATTCCAAACAAATTCTATGTTATTTTAGAAATTTTTCACATCCCATTATCTAGTAAACAATCAAATATAACTAGGGAGATATCTAAATATTATACTTAATATAGAGAAATTTCAATCATGTTACATTTATCCACATGTTACATATCCATGTCATACCACCCAAATAAACATTCCACTATCTTTAGGAGTTGTTTATCAACCTTGCATGTTATGCTCATCTTTTCTATACATCCTTCCAAATCCTAACCCTCTTATTCTTACATAACATGACCTGTGAGGTCAGACATAGGATAATTTAAACACATATATAATCCTTTGATAAACCCATATTCATTTTTAACCTCCCCTATTTAACTCTCCCCCATAGAATTTTACTCTCATCGTTCTCCCAAAATACCCAAGGTGAATGGAGCACTAGATCAGAATCCTGAAGGCTAAATACAACCCTATATCATTACATTATGATACATATTTCTATTAACATTCTATTTTATCCTTTTATTTCATAAATTCATTCAAAATAATTCACTAATAAAAATATGGTATTCAATTATTAGTACTACCTACCTCAAACATGGAGTAACCATCTGCAAGATGATCAGCCATCACTTGTCCATGATTTTAGAAATAATGAATCCTCAAACTGTAGACATAGTATCAAAACAATTAAATATTTTTTATCATAATAATGATATTTATTACAATATGAAATGATCATTACAAATCTCACCAGTTAATGCCACATAACCAAAATAACACATGACTTAGTCTGTTCATACTATAGTGATCCCTTGTTGAATATATATGAAAATTACACATCATTTAAGATGATATCAACAACAATATTGTAAATTTTTCTCGAACATTCTTAAAAATAATCACAAATTACATAGAAATTAATAAAAAGGAAAAAACATTTGTAATAGATAAATTAACATAACTCTTATTAAAGTGGAAACCATAGTGAATCACCCACAATCAAAGGGGGATAGTGAAAGGAAATCGAAGGAGATAAGATAGTTGAAATGAGAATCCCAAAAAAATATATTATAACCAAAACATATGGATTAAAAATATAAATTATATATCTACCTATATTTTTAAAAACTAGGTGAGTGTCATGTTATGATGTGAGGAGTCACAACATTATTCCCCCTCTTTGGTCTTGGCCACAAAGTGACTTGTTTTCTCTTTTCATAACAGCATTCCACTAGGTAGAACCAAGATATATAGCTATCATACCTACACTATGACCTCCTTATTCATATTGATTCATAGAACCCTTTGTCAGATCCAATGTAACTGATACCTTATCATTCATTTTTTTCTTCCCCTTTAGGTCGTGGCCTTCACTCTCCTCACCATGACACATCAATCTGATAAGGATCTATGGAATGACCTTGGGGGACAGGGCCTAACTACCTTCGAAATTAAGAAACTCAAAATTTCAATTATAAATATATTTAATTTTTTTTTATTTCATGATCATGGTATGAAACCATACTCTATTGTGTTAATAAACATCAGGTTATTTTCTTTTCTGAAAACAAATAAAACATACACCATCCTATGATAAAAAATATTGATATTTTGGCCTTATATTCTTACATAACTTTTCTACCCTGATTATGGTGTGACTCATCCACCATCCACTCATCATGTAGTGACCCTCACCATTTTTTATGTATTGAGCCATATATAGCTAATGTTTATTGAAAAACATCCCATCTATGCTCAAATGTTATCGTAAGAACCCAATATGACTCTTGAAAAGCCAAAAATATATAAAATGTTATCCTAAATTCATTCTAATCATTGAGATCCTAAAATGAGTCCGAATTTTAAAATTATCATATCTATGAATAAATATTCAATTTTTCTTTTCAAATAATTCCCAATTAATTTGTGAGTTATGAAGTTCATGTCATCACTAACCTATAATGAAAAGGATGAGGTTGTTTTTTGTGTTGTGTAATTGTGATATTTGATCAAGGAAATGTTGTTATAGCTGTTTTATTGGATGTGGTTATTCTATTATGTTGATATGGATGATATTTTAGTTGAAGACATAAACCATTAGGTTCCGGTAGTACATTAATTGTAGGGATGTCATTTTATGGTACCTTCTTGATATATTCAAATGTCAATTTGTGAATACTCAACCCATTATACACAAACATATATATAATAGTATATATATTTATTTCTAGATATCCAATGGTGATTTGTGAAGGGGGTAGAAATTATTTTCCCACATGGTTAATTATTTAAGATAGTCAGTTGCGTCTATATTTTTTTTATTCATTTGGATTTTATTTTATATGTGAAATTATATGAATTTGTGTGTAACAATTTTGTTCTGTATTAATTGTATTTTTTGGTGGCTTACCTTATATTCCATGTATTAAGTGGTAAATTCCTCCCTTTTTTGTTTCACAATAATATATGTTCTAGTATTCATACCATATCTTATTAATGGTTGGAATTAGTGGAAACTCTAATAATAATTGTAGTCCAATTAGAGGATCCCAATGAACCCAAGTCATAAAAAACTTCTTCATGATTATAAAATTTTTAGTCATTAAATTTATTAAGTAATTACACCCCCTTCACATCATCACATAATGAGTATAATAAATACATAAGATAACATACCTAGAGATTTGAGATATCCACTATGCTCTAAATCATATATCATAATATGTGATATCCCAATATCCGGGAATTTCAAATAAACTGATATAAATCATATCAATAACAATTGTACTAAATTTAGTGAACATATATTAACTAGTAGTTAATTGTTATAATTATTATTATGGGTAGATGAGGACATAAGATGTTTCTCCTATTGTGGTATAGTGTTCTTTGGAAAATCCAATAATGTTCAAAATTTAATATAAAATGTTTTTTCTATGATTACATTTATTCATGTGTGTCTCATATAATATAAGTGTTTAATTACAATTAACATCTTCAGGAAAATATCGAATATCACAAAATCAATGATTATCATATAAATACATTGGTTTTGGTGATATATTATAATTAATATGGTTGAAGAATCATAAAGAGATATATTGTTCACTCATGATACAGACATGTTAGTTGATATATAGACCAAATATCTTAAGTACAACACTTGGAATATTTGTCGTACTGTAATATTAATGATTAAGGTTTATATTTAAAAGAAAACCCCATTATCGTTGTGTAGAAACACAGTCATCATGTAAATTTATTTACTGTAATACAACCTTACATCATCTATATGAAAAATAAATTCAGTGATAGTTTGGTATGTTGTTAATCATGTTTTTCATTTGTCATAAACAATAAGGAAATATTCTTCATATATAATGTGTATGAGATTAACTCAAATTACTGAGAAAGACTGAGGTGGTGTATGAATATACTTAATTAGGTGACATTTGACGTACTAATATACAATGATGAATGAAATATAATTTATATGATGTGTTTTTAATAATAATTCATCAGAAAGAGAAATGTAGACAAAAAAACCCCGACAGAATGTATCCATGAGAGGATTAAATGAATAATTTTAAATAATAATGGACATATCTTATGATTATAAATTTCATCAATATTATATATCATATGTAGTGATCCTTACAAAATAACTAAGATGATATTACCTCTATATGCATATATATTTCCTAGTGATATAAATTAGCAATAATCCTTTATTATAGGATTCTTCAAGTACATATCAACGTTGTATAATATTTATATTAAAGGAGAATAAAATATATTAGGGAGCATCAAATAGGGTAGCATAAAATTTAATACATACTATATCACCAAAATTTTAACATATATTTTTTGTTCCATCTATAAATACTACATTCAATGATGGTATAAATTCTTCATATTACTACCTCTATAATATATATAGTATTACTCAATCTAATTCCTAAATTAATAAATATTAATTATGATGCATTAGTAATCTAAAAATATTATCATATGATACTTATAAAAATATTATATACTTAGATGCCTAAAAATTTTCTCATATTATGTGATATATCGTATCATATTCACTTAACACCGTTTGATATAGATGTCACTCAATTTGTAAATTGTGTCCTAACAATATCACTCTTTTAGATATGTTTCAATCACAACCAGGGATAACCACATTATAGTTATATCAATCAATGAAATAATGTATATCATATTCCATTGTTATATCTCATATAAACATATGAATGTATCACGGCCAAGGATATAACCACTAGTTAACAAAATGTCATTCAATCTCTCAAAAATTATCAGTAATTTCTTATATAGCTCTAATTGAGTTTAAATATTGATAAATCATATCCTGAACCACTATTGATATCTCATAAATATTTATATGTGTTATATATTAATTAAATCTACTAATTTTGTTTGAAATCATATATAATAATATAAATACACATTCACATAACCTTATGAGTGTAATTCTTGGTCAATGTATAATTTAATATGAAAATTAAGAACTAATTCAAAATCAAATGTAAAGAGAATACTATTGGTTTATCTTACATCCACACATGCTATGATGAGAAATTGAATTATCACTATCACACATATTTATCTATATAAAAATTTCAACATGATATATATCCTACATCCTGAATAATCATATAATATGCTTCTCTATGAAATCATGTACCACAGTGTTAAATGGAACATATCATAACCATACCGGAAAAATATTTCATTCAAAATTCACTCTGTAATTTTTAATTAAGACACTTCAAATGTGATACATTTTAATATGAATTATATAAATCAAACTAATATGAAAATGTTAAATGTTTGACCTATTTATTAAAAAAATCAATTGGGCAGGTCTTCCTTATTCATCCCTTATTCCATACAGTGGTTCTCCATCGATCCAATGATGAGGAAATTAATTTTAAAACTCTAATCCTGAATAAATTTATTGGAACATTCTTAATTATAATTTTTAACCGGGTTTCATTCCACCAATGGTTGTGTATCTAGTTTCAGTGACGGGGGAACATAGTCTGTTAACATATTGTTATATTCATTGGTATTTCTAATTTAAGGATGTTCTCCACTACGGGCCAATATCTATATTGGATTTCCACTTCCCTTAACAATTATAATTTCAATATCATTTGAGAAACTGGTGATGGTTGATGTACACCACCCGAATAATGAATGGTAAACTTGTTGTTAATGAAAACAATTATATGTTGAGATGATTCACTAAATTAAGGATGGATCACCGAAATCTATAAATAATATAATGTTTCAATACCAAAAATGGAATTTATTTTCAAATAATGTGTTCTATTCTAAATTGAGAATTCTTCTATAACATTTTCTTCTCCTAAAAAGGCCTCATTATGTAATAATAAATAGAATAAATCTTCTATGGTTTTTGGTTGTAAATTTTGTTTATCATATGTTAATATAGATCTTCTCTAGTAAGGACTTTAAAATAGTGGTGACATGTTCTCAACTACTATATATCCCATTAACATCCATAACATAGTAATATTGATGGTAGTTTGATATTCCATATGTTACCACCCTTTCTAGGATAATAGTAATATTCCAATGAAACATATGATGCCTACTATCATTTTTCAGGATATCCCTTTACTATTCCCCCAACATTCTCTGATTATAAAAAGTTGTAAAATTCCATTATTCTATATGATTTATTCAATTGTAATATTGGGCTCATTGAATTATTTCTCTAATTATGGAACTCATCATCCTCTTAAAATATTTTAAATATTGGAATTATGGATGTCTCAAAACATAAGGATCCATATCCTACATGGATTTCACCCAAGAGAGTAATTGTACGTAAATATCCTAATGTTTATTCTTACTCCACCACATAAATCATATATCTTAACTATTTAATTTCATATCCCCTTCTCCTAGTGAAATACATGCATAATGCACCCATACCTAATATTGATGTCTGATCTTATTCTCATCTATAGACTCTAATTTATGAAATCAAGGATCCTCCCTATGATAAGAATTCTATTTAATGACCCATTCCTCTTCAGTTTTCCTAACCTAGTTAGAGGATTATAGGGATACTAGATTTTTTCTTATCGACAACTTTTTTAAATAAAAATACCGATATACCAAAGATAAGCATTACCTTGAGGACAAATTGAGTTTTTTAGTATTGGGATTCTCTAATAAGAGTCATCTCACTATTTATGTTCCTTTACTTTGAATTAAAACTAAAATGATAGAACACATTCATTGTTAGTTCTTCTAATAAAAAACACTCAAGTGGTTCCTTTCTCACAGAATCCATCAACTAGATATGATGACATTCAATAAGAAGATATTGGTCCGAATCCCCTAGTATATTTCGTAATGTTTTCTACGATTATGATGACTTACTTTCCTCATACTACATATATATTAATTCGTAATACTTTTTAGTAATTTACATTATAATGATGATAATTATAAGTTTTAGGTTCTTTAGTAGATCCTAGAAGTAAAGGTCATTCATCAGACTCGATTATTCATGTACAAAATTCTATTATGGTCATGGATCGAATAATGGCCACTTATGATTCTCCTTAAAACCCCATTGAATAAGCTAGTGATGATAAAATTAAGTACTACATAATTATCAAAACCCTTCTGATCATTTGATCATGGTCAATGAAGAGTATCATGTTACTTCTTTCTCTAAATCTGATCTATAAAGGAATCCCTCATACATTTCAGCTTCCAATGACATGAATACATCACCCATTCCCATATATATATCATAAATAATTTATACATCTTAAAAGTTACAATGAGTTAATAGTTTCAAGGAACATATTCTCATTTCATAATCATATTCATAATCATCATTAACACCAATAGAATTAGATCTCCAACAGAATTGGACTTTTTTGGAAATAATGTTTTATCCAAAACATAATTACAATATTAATAACCTTTATAAAATGTATAATTTATTGTTTATTGATGATATTGAATCAAAATTATGCATTCGAAACTACATTAATGATATGACCAATAGTCTGTACATTTGGATCTTCTGTATGGACCCTCTTCATGCAGTGTAGATTGAGTCGTCCTCTCAACATATCACTATCATGGTTTTCCACTTTTACATTATAATTTACATTTATATCATTAATACTAAATGAATTTTTTTTAAAAATTATGTTATATACAAAATAATCTCCCTTTTTCAACCATTTTATTCATTAATGGTTTATTAGGAAAAACATTGACACCGTATCTGAGCAATCTGATAGGGGATTTGGATTTCTATACAAAAGGAACTCTATAAATGGCTAAAATGTCTACCTCATAAATACATCCATTATTTATCATATGTATTCAATTAATAATTCCTCATGGTTCTACATAAATAGTTATAACTGTTAAATTTGGATCTCTGTTGATAGATCGTATGCAAATACATCTGATTTTTTTCTACCCTCGCTAAACTGTTTTGCACATGAAAATATCTCTAGTTGAATATTCATTAACATTCAAAAAATTGTGTCATTAAATGATATAGATCATTGTTTTTTCCACAATATTTATTATATATATATTGTTCATACATATTATACCTTATTCCTTGGTTTCTCACATATAGGTATATTCGTGGGTGGCATTCAAAATCAATCTAAAGAGATAAAAATAATATTTATATTATTTTGATACTAATAAGAATAACTGTCACAACTACCTATAGGAAACATCTAAGGGTTAATATAATTTATTATATCCTATATAAATATTGGGGTGACCATAACTTTTTTATTATGTCAAATAAAAAACATGTTTTTCAGAAAAACATCTCGAGAGGGAGAAATTTTCTATGGAAAATCAAAAGCAATAAAGTTAAGGGTGGAAAATATGAACACAATATTCATTAATTCCTATTGTAAATGGTATAAAATTATATGAAAAATTATAATGATACTCAATAAATGTACCTATACTATTGATGTTTATCTATAAAAAACATTTTTAACTATTTACACTATCCAATCGCATATATGATGTGTTAACTCGATAGTGGGTACACACGAGAGGATTTTATTTGAATCAATATTTTTAACATAATCATAGATATTAATGAAAAAAAAAATTATTTTAAATGTATTCATAAGGTGGTTAAAATCATGAGTTTTTTATACAATATCATCCTAGACAACACCCTTAGTCCTGATTGGTTTTCAGAATACCTTTGTATTTCATCCTGTAAAATTATCAAGAAGAAACTCACTGAGGTGGTGTAACAATTTTTACAAGGGGATACTTTTATAAGAGTCACATATGACTTAATAATTATCTGAATTTATAATATAAAACAACCATTATTATTCATCCAATATGAACGAAATTATATGTCAAATTTTCACTATAAAATTATGGCATTCACATTCAATAATAAAATCTCTCTATTTATCTTCAACATGATATGGATTGAAAAACTTTGTTTTTTAGAGGGAAAAATTATAAATGGTTACATAGTTTGTGTATAAGGATGGATAGAACACCTCAGTAGGAATAACATCATGGTATACACTAATGTGATATCGAAAACAAGAATGGAATATTATATATTTAATTAAATTTTATCATGAGGTCTAGGAAATTATATATTTTACAAATTGGTTATTTGACCTTTTATTTCGATGATAATCATATCTTTGGTTCTTGATCTTACAGATGGGGAAAATTCAGTTTCTTAGCATAGGTTTTTGGTCTTCGTCAAGGTGATTATTATCTCCAAGCCTCGTTATTGTGGATGAATTCATCCGCATTAGAAATAATAATAATGGAATTTCTAATTATGTTATTCTAAAATTTTGGGGTACATATGGTTTCTATGAACTCATTAATTTATTAATTTTACATTATTCTATTTTATTTCTTAATGGTAGACATGACATTAATTATTATTTTAATAGTATTTTGAATTAATATAGATGATGTAGAGGAAAATGTAAAAACAAAATTTAGAGTGATGAGTATATCTTAATTAATGGAACATCTAGACATGTAGACTTGATTTATGATTGGATTGGTATTTAAAAATCAATTCTTCCTTTGGTTCATCTAGGAAACTAGTATTATGAATATTAATAATGGGATATGATTATATTCTCCCTGTTCAAGGGTAGAAATTATTTCTCTTATTATAGATATCACTTCATTGTTATATTACAAGTAAATAAGTCCTTCCATAAATTAGATACTCTATTATCACTAATTGGACATGGTAAGAGAAGGAGCTTCTATTTAGGGATGATGGATGATTTGGAACATTAAAAGTACAATCCTTAAGCATAATTATGACGGTGCTTATGATTAAGAAATAATGTTTAGTAGAGGAATCATATATTATATTCGGTTTTCTACTGTGATGGACATAAATTAATTTTATTTTTATGATAATTATCTTATTCAGAGCACATAATCCATGATTAATAGAACCAATTTCGTCAATCATTACAATATTGATTCAACTGAGTTGAAAATGAACTCATCATTAGTGGATAAATTGTTGTTTGAATTTTTTTACTTTTTATCCCATTTCCAACTATATAATAATTATTAGTGGTTTTATTTTGTGTGATGTGAAAATAATTCTAATATATTGTGAGGGGGACTTGGGGGAAGATAACATAGATTTTAAATTACTTATAAACAAATTTTTATGAATTTACAAAAGTATTAGAACTCTTACCATCGATTTCATGTTTATAATATCTTGGGATTTTATTGGGAACAACACATTTAGACCACCTTGATTCTGTGTGTTTGTGTTTTCACTCCATTAAAAAAATTATTATTTTGAGATTGTGAAACATTATGTCCATCAACACAATTATCTAGCCTTTATTTGAAGAAATTTATCGGAACATTTGACTTTACCCCAGGTATATGGTCATGTCCAGATCTGATGTTATATTAATTGTTTAAAAAAAACCAAATACTAATATAAACAGATGTAAATATCATATTTCATTCGAAAAAAATAAAAAATATAATATAATTCATCCTAATAAATAATTATCTTTTCATTTATTAATTTTAATGATGATAAAAAAGAGTTCAATATATTATGAATGACCTTACACATTTCATCCATTTTAATTTAGGCCCTTAAACTGATTAAACAATATAAGAGTAAAAACAAATTTGTTATGTGAATGAATTTTCTTTTTAATATGAACAATATAATAATGAATGAGTGGGTTAGGATGTCATATTTTTTCTTTTTATTTTGGGATATTACCTACATATTGGTTAAAACGTGTTAGAAAAATCATATTCAAACATTCTTTTTTCACATGATCAAATTAATAAAATCAAATAAGATATAATAATTTGTTACATTGTTCACTTAAAAGCTATTTTTTATGTATATTGCACCACTATTTCGTCTATCATAATATAATCCACTATATATCACTAGTTTTAGTGGTTGTAAATTGTTTTTAAACTGTCACTCCAATACAAAAAATACATCCTTTATAGAATAATTTTGGGAAAAACATTTCTCCTTTGAGTCACTTCTATTGACTACACCTTGCTAAATACATCGGATGAAATTAATCCATATGTTATTAAAGGATATCTAAATCCATTTTATTTAGAATTAGTTCCTTGATTTTCATTATGAAAGATTGGATATGATAATATAATGCATGAAACAATCTCAATATAACCCTCTTCTATTTTTCATGTATATTATATGAAGTATTGTATTTACAATATAAAAGATTCATAAAAATTAGTTCTTAACCTAGATATTACAAGGAACCCCTTTTTTGAAAATCCATCTTGTTCATAACCTTCACATAGGTTCTTACATACTACCACATATGATAATTCAATCAATAGTTATTTGATATATGTTTATTCATGAACTGCTTCATTGTAATTCCACTTCTAGGGCTACTTCGTAGAAAATTACCCTTTTGATATTCATAGGAGTAATTAACCTAAATAAATTTCTTTATTGAAATATCCATTATAAAATTTGTCGTGAAAATGATCATGATAATCTAATTCGTGGAATTTCTCACCATAGACTTCTTTGATTCACATGCTGGCTTGCCTCACGATTAAATCGGATAGATTCAGCTAAAATCTAGATATTTTATCAATTTTATATTTTGATCCACATTTATATCATTAATATTTGATTAAGAGTAAATACCATAGATGAAAACCTAATGTGATACAATAAGCTAACTATTTACAATAACCACTATACCAGATTGTTCTTCAAAAATTAATTTTCCATTAATGGTCATCAAAGAATTAATATGTATTGATTATAATTCACATATTCTAACCTTTTTATTTTTCTAAATTCCATTCATTGGATCCATCACTACATTATATAATAAAATTCATCATATCCCAAAATCTGACCAAAACAACTTTGAAAACATCATTCCTTTGATATTCTACATTCATGTATGCATTTTTATTATATGAAAATGCATATTTTTCCTCAAAAAGTGGGAAAAAGTTCTATTTTCATAGTCATTCACCAAATCTACTACTAGTATTCAACTTTATAAAAACTATATCCCTTATAATAAAAAATCATTAATTATCAAATAATTTTTTGACAATAAACAAAAAATAAAATCAATATCTCTCATACATATAATTAGATCAAATAGTTAGGTGATATAGTTAAAATAGGATACCCCTATTGAATATTTGGAAATACTACACAAAATTCAATTTATATGAATCATTTTACTATTACGTAGTTGTAGTAGAGTAATCCTCCCATTACACTAAGTTTATGTGATAATTAATTATTTTACATTGACATTTTATCAAGATATATATCCATTTAATGACATTATCATCATTTCAAAACCTCCTCACATTTGAGATATTCAAATAACTATGACCACTTGTTGGAGAATAGAGTTATTCTCTACTATCATTCATTAAATATTAGCAGTCTTTATTACCATTTGAATATAACCCTAAAGAGAGGGAACATGATTCTTACAATTCAACTAGATGATATATTTACCTCACCTTACAACCAATATAAAATATCTTCCACTTAATCCTATAAAACAACACAAATATTGAAAAAAATTCAATATATTGAAGGTGGATATATATATGTATATATATATATGAACCCCCATAAGATAATCGAGGTGTTTGACAACCAATTTTTAACATATTTATCTCCAAATCATGAGTGGCCTATTGTTTAAAAGGCATATCTACCACTTTTTTTATTAGTTTCCAAATAATCGATTTTTTATATACTTATTCTAATTATTTTTTGATAAAGTTGTACTGAATCACGATATGTATTGTATGAGAGTTCTATATGATATTTTTATGAGTTATATTACACTATTTGTTTCATAAATGATTAATTTTTGTATATATTAAAAAATATAAAATTTCCAACAAATATTCTACATCCACATAAGTAGCCTACAAGCAATGGTTATTTTAATGTGGAATTCCTCTATTGTGATAAGTGAATTAAATTACAATTTTTTCTCAACCATCATAGACAGTCATTTCTAATGAGGAATTAACCGACAAGATAATACTATTAGTACACTATACAACTTTACAATTCTACATATGAGTATTCATATATCTCATTATTCATCCCATCAGTAATTGTTTGAAAAAATCAAGAATACCAAAAATATAAATCACTATTAATTCACCAACTACTAGAATACCCTCCTAATTTTTTAGAATATATTTTACTAATCATGTTAGAAAGAAAATATCTGATAATTTTGTAGAAAAATAGATAAATATACAATTATCATTATATATACAGTGGAATCCATATGTTTCCAGTTTTCATTCTTCAAATGTATTGTTTCGACATTAATAAAATATTGAACTAGGTTAGAATCATGAAAATAAATTTTCATTATGATATATCTCACATGCTTCTCTGGGGATAGAAAAGTGTTTTCCCTTTTTGAAACACTTAAACCCAAAAAAAATATGTGATATCACCAATCATAAAAATTTTAAATTTCTAACTTATCATACCTGAAAATAGATCTCGTGATTTATTTCAACTAAATAAATATATGATGTTATTGAAAAAGAACAATTTGATAATATATTCCCCTCTAGATTTCATAAAATAGATAATTTGATCAACACAACCTCTTATAAATTAAATATTCTTATATTACGATTCATGTGATGAATAATATTCATGTGGTGTGTGTTTTAATATATTCTAGGTGGTCTTATACATACTAAATGTTTTTAAAAATTTATAATCAGAAAAACAATTTATTATTCAATATATTGAACCTCTTGAAGCACTCTATTAATAAAACCCATTTTAACATCCATAAAATTGACCGAAAAAAATTATAAAATATCAATCACCAAGAAGATCCAAATTAATTCAAGTCATAAAAATAATGAAAATGCTTCTTCAACATCTACTTATTCAATTTATGCATATCCATTAAAAATTAAACATGAATTTTCTCATATCATTTTTTCATTCCCATTAAATTTAATCAATAAAATATATTATCTTCTAATTTGATTGTGTTGTTCTAGACTCATTACAAGTTAAAATATTTTTTTCAACATAATAGAGTTCTTCATTCATTGATATATCCCATGATTTATCATTTAAATATTCATCAAATATATTCACTTACAAAATAGATATTATGGTAAAATGCTAATTGTTAATCATTATTCATATTTTTTAAGAGAAGTTCTATATATGATGATGTCATTTTGATCAATATGTTATGACATATATCCCCTCTAAGACACATACTATCATTCTTTATGAATTTTCTCCTCTTAATATTAATCCTAAGAGTTGTTATCATTTTGGGTGCTTCATGTTACAAATATATATTTTTTAACTACACATTCAATGTCATTCAGGTCATCAAAATTTTAATTCCTCAAATACATCCAATAAATTTCCTCAATGAAATATATTTCATTACTCTGTATTTCAGTAAATATATTATTTCATAATTGTTTCGAAACCATATATGTTGGTCCAAAGACTACAAATAATCCAATATCATTCACATTTACAAACATTCACTAATTTGGGTTTTTTTTCAATGCATCTTCTACTTTTAAAACCTAAAAATGTTTCAGTGTGGCCTTATTTCTGTAAATCATCTCATATTGTTCCTGATAATCCATATGTCTAAAAACCTCCCAGTTTTTTGTATAGATCAAACATTTAACATCTTCAATAAATAGTTGAGAGACATTAAACTTTTAATGAGTAATTGTTTCTATTTTATTCAAATATTTATTTTTTTACACCATAGTTCCATTAAATTATGGATTGTATATAGAGGACACCCATGGATTTTGTTATTATTTTACTGGTTGTTATCAAACTCAATGATTGTGTGTTTTAGACATTTTTAGATCACAACTTCATGATTATACCTCATTTATAACATTATACTATTCAACTATACCTCTTTAAGAATTACACTAAATCCTTAATCCATTATATGAATATAAATCAAGCCATTATATTATAATACTAAATATAAACAAAAAATATAATTCCCCATAAATCAAAAATATATTTTTTTTGCCAAAAAACAGCAATTTACAATAAATTGAAAATGTAACATTACATTCAATTTTTTAGTGACATAGAATTTATGGCATCTTTCCCCATATACCGTCACCACAATATGTATCACAATCCAATTTCACATTTTAAATATCCAGCACACCCTTTATCTTGGACAATTTATTATGCTTTATTCGAGACTATGGTGGAGCCTCTAATGGAACAAAATGAACCCATATTCAACTATTAAAATTGATGTGTCTTATTTACAATCTACCAAGTATATATTACTATTTATACTCCATCCATTCAATATAGAGTTATTAGCCATTAAATTGATAGAACAATCATTTTGATTGAGTTTATCATCATGTCACGATTCATAGAGTTGACTATTATGTGGTTGTTTTACAAGCCATCAATATATAAAACTTCTATCTTCTTTAGCTCATCACCCTAGAATTGTGTATTGTAATATAATTTGATTCTCATTTTAACATCATATTTAAAATACAATAACACATTAACACTTTCCTTTTCATTATTTAGTATGATTATTTTTCTAGTTTTTAGGATGATCACCCTTAATCATTGATCAAACTACTACTGTTATTTTTAACATCAACTGTGATTTCATCATGATTTACATTCTCTATTTCTTTCATCCATCCATTTAAACACTTAGATTAGCTAATGTATATGGTTTCTTGCCCACATTTATTGATATAAAAGTAGTGTAATCATAATCATCATATTATATGAAATGAAAATATATTTTTCTAAATTAAATCATTTCGAATTGATTGGTATTCATTTATTTTTTGCATCCATAGTGGTCAAACCCATTTATTCATTTCTTACAGTCAATAGTTTTACTCCAATGTTTTGAAAATGATAGAAATATAAATAAAATTAATTTCCCCAATAAGATATATGAAATGGAGGGATTATTTTTTCTATATATTAAGTGTTTAACCTTATTTATTTCTCCTCACCTATTTAATATAAGACATGGTGTGGGAAATAAATCCACAAATCAACTTTTCCTAAAATGAACATTATTTTCTATTTAATTACACTACATGCCTCCATCATTCACAAATCTCCCTAGACATTAAGTAATACTAAAAATTAGTATGTGTTCCACACACTATGATAACCATTTTTTTGGATCTATCACTATTTAATGTTTTGATGTATCAATGTCACAAAGAGATTCACTATTACCAAATAATATGGGTGTTTATTCATTTATAATCATTGCCATCACTTTTTTAACCTCGATTATACCTCTACTGAAAATATATTAGAATGGACATCGTAATGTGTAGTTCAATCTTTGAATATATTGATTCCATTTTTAGTAAAAAAAAATTCTGAACAAATATAATTCTTCTCCATTGGATTATACATTCATAGTAATTTATTTGTTACAATAATTAAGTTCAATAGAACCGTTACCATGTTCATAATTATCCATATTGAAATTCACTACATAATATAAATTCATTTGTTTAAAAGATGTATATTATAGTGGTTTTTATAGACACATAGACTTATCATTGGATTCATCCACATGATTATAAAATTCATTTATAAGTATATTAATATTTTTAAATTTCATTGATTAGATATCAAGATCTTAATAACATACCTTAACATTTTTTTATCAATCTAGGCTTAATTTGGTTCATTTCATTCATTAGATTAAAATTTTTCTTTTTAAAATTCATCATACATTTCATTTTCCAAAAATAATTTAAATTCTATTTCCACCTCCTCTAGAAAGTATTATTTATTATCTTATTTAATTCTCATAATTCTATCCCATTGAAAAATCTTTCAAAATGAATATCCTTGTTATAGAACTATTTTAATTGGGAATCCTCTTCTTATATTCAATTGTTTTTAATCATTATCCCCATTATCGTCAAACATCCATGAAAACCTTGTAGAAATTTTCCCATCCTTTGAACATAATGAACATTCAAGGTAAATATTTCCATCAATTAATCATTTTACACTATTAAATTGTATAAATATAATCTCAATAAATTCATCATCCACATCCAATATAACATTTCATTGTATAGATAAATTTATTTTCCATATATATTTGAATGAAATTTATACATTTGAGTGATTTTTAGTTCCTTTTACCATTAGCCATATTTATTTGGACATCAAAATGCTTAAAAAATACTTTAAACAGACATTGTAATATCTATTTCATTAGGTGATGATACATATAGATTATATATTGGTGGAAACCATTTTATCGACTATAATAAAGTAATAGAAAAATTTATTTATTTATAGAATCAAGATGTATATCCAAAAACCCTACTAATCTAACTGGAGAAACAATCCACATTTTATTCACCTTTTGATCACCATTATATATGTAATAAAATTAATTCCATCTTGAAAAAATAATGGTCCATTTAATCACCTTCATATAGATTTGACATTATAGAGCTATAGATAAATTGTTTTGATATTTGGAATCAACATTGATTGGATACCTTTATTCTTTAGTCATATATAATTCAAATTCATAACTGTCATTTATCCCATACATTGTTTTGATTAAATAAAATTTCCTAAGATATGTTTTTGAGATAAATTTATTTTCATCCAAATCAAACAATTTTTTACATCAAATAGTAGAATCCATTTATAATTCACTACATTCTCCAAAATAGCTATAATTTCATAGATTTAATGCATGAAAACTCAGTTTTGATATTTCTTGAATCCATGTTGTTTTTCATTAAATTTTTTTTAAAAAAAAAATTAAAGAATAATTAAGGATAAAATTGTTATAGAATAGATGTCATGAGTAAGAATTGATCTTCATGTTTGAAGGATTGTTACGGATATATATTTATTCTTGGAGGAAATCTATGAATCTCTCAATTTTTGAGTATCTTGAATTAAGTATTTAATTTACCATTACTACTATTAGAGAAATTACTATTGGTTTTCTATGGAATATGTATAAAATATATATATATATATATATATATATGGGTTCACTAAAATGTTAAAACTTATTCAAAACTACAATCATCAAATTTTTAAAATCAAGTGGATTACACCGTTTCATAGGTTTAACATCTGACTGAATGATATAACTATAAGGTTCTTCTATTTTGAAGTTGCTTTCACAATAGATTCATTATCAATGTCATAGTGAATATGTGATGAAAAATCCATAATGAAATGATATATTTTAAACAACAAATTAAAATTAATTATCTTTTGATGATTTTGGAAATTTTAATGTTTCCATGCCATATGAAATGTGTTACACCACAATGAATTTTATATAAGGTTAGGGTAGCATGAAAGATAATGAATAAAGTATTCACTCCATCTTGATGCTATGATTACCATCCCCCGGGAATGACGAGTTTCCAAATAAATCCTATACTGCACATCACAATTCATAGACTAATAAAACACACAATGTTGTATAGATTTTTTCACATATTAGTATTAATGTGAATAGGATGTCGTGTAATGGTGAACTACACTCAACCTGTGTATTCCACACTACAGAATTGAGTAAATTCAACCTCCATATAAAATTTAAATATATATATATATATAATTTTTCATTTTGGTTAAATTGTTACACAATAAGTGTGAATTAAGGCACATTGATGAATATTAATATCATGTTTCAACATCACAAGTCATTTTCTTTTGTAGTGGAGATGATTCGAGTAACTCCTTTGCACCACATCTATTATGAAACCTTATCACATCCAATGTTGTCCCATTTCAAATATTAGTTCCCTCATTGAATAAATATGATATGAAAAATTATGATTAATATTATATATGGAATGTCTATGATGTAAAATAAATTATATGTTGTAGTAATTTATATATCTTTCAGGGGCATAAAATCTTGCACCATGGAGTATCATTACTCAAAAAGCTAAAGATTCTAGAGTGTTTATAAATCAATCAACACAACATGTGTAGAGTTCAGTGGATATTGATGGATCCAAATGAATAAGCTGCGTCATATTTTATGTGTACGATAGCATGTTGTAGTTATGAAATAACTAAGAGAAACTAAATTCATACGTAGTATTTTAACATATTATGTCGGGATGTTAATAATTATTGGAGTTTTTCCTAGAGGCCTTCTAAAAATCAATTGGATGATATTTTTATGATAATTGACTACATTATTCAAATTATATGGTGAATAATTTAGAATGGGAGTTCAAAATGATGAATTAAAATATATGAAGTTGAATGTTATTTTTTGATTTTAAATAGCAATTTGAAATTAAAATCTGTCTCGGGGTATATTTCATACTCTGCAAGTTCAGAGAAAAATATAATAATGGAAAAATATATAAAATAAAAAAAGAGTGAAGAATGATCTGAGTGTTCAAATCGAAGTAAATTGAAGTGATAAACCTAATAATTATTATAAATATTATTAAAATATGATATAGTTTCATTAAGGTGGAAATTTATTTTAGACATGATTTAGAAAAAGGATGAGTTTATTTAATTATTTCTGAAGAAAAATAAATAAAATAAATAATATATTAGAACTACTCCTTGTAATATCATGCTGCTAATTTGAATTATCATAAATAATAATTTAATGAAATATTGAATATTATATTTGTGATAATATTTATAATAATATCTCTTAATTTATTCAATAATATATCAATAAATATAAGATTTATGGCATATCAATTCCTGGTAGTAATATTTATGTGATCATTATGTCATTAAACTATGACTAATATTCATAAATATATAAACTAATATTCTCTAGATTCTTGGTAGAAGTGAGTGGAGGAGATGAAATTTTTATGGACCATTTCTAGTAATCATAATTTTTTAATCCTTGTAACTAAAAAATAGTGGGTGCAATCGATTTGGAATAAAAGTATAGTGTTGACTATATTCCGCATTGATATAGATAGTTATAGGAAAATATGTAAAAATTCATTATTTAATTAATTTAGATATCATTTTTGATTTGGTGTTTTGGTCGAGTAAATATAAATAAAATCAAAGGTCAAATTTTGTTACATATAATTAGAGAAAAAAATCACTATGAAATAAACTGATAGGGCCAATGATAAAAGATATTTAAATTTTATAAATTTATGATTCACCCCTTCCCCTCTCATGGTGTCCTGAGTCCCTATATGTTGTATTAGACATTAGAGGTTATATTATTATTCAATGACTCTGATTTGTGTTATGACGATAATATTAGTGGATGATAATTGAATCAAATATAAGGTCTCATATATATAATTGAAATCATATCTATAAATGGTAGAAGGATTTTTTTCCTAAATTTCAATATATATGGGAATTCATTGGAATGAATTGATGGATGCGATCTAATTACAATGTTTATATATAATTTTATATGATATTGATCATAGAAACATGGAGATTTAATAATGGTCCTAATAATACTTGAATAATTCCTTCATAGAATAAATATTCATGAAGATATCTCATTGGTATTTATTAGAGGATTTTTAGATGATATTGGATGGTTTTTATTGTGAGGAAATTGTTTTCAATGAAGGGAATAATTTTTCTTACACTAATGAGAAATGTGTGCATGTTGAAATTATGCAAATTATATTTGATAAAGAAATAAAATTATTAATAGTAATTAATATGATTGAGAAGAATAAGAAGATGGAGGCCAAAAAATTTAGAATCTCTATATAGTTGTAAATACCGAATTTTTTATGTATATATAAATTTAACACTACTAAAAATTACTTTTAAAAATATAATGATTCAAATTTAATAACACATGAATTCAGGGTGATTAATTATATAAATGATTCAACCGCATAAACTGTTAAATGAGATGACTATTTGAAAATAAGATGGAAGGATAATCAAGGATTAATGAATCATGTTCTATTTATGATGAATGACGGTGAAAATAATACATAAAATATATCATAATTCGTTGAATTGTATAGAAAATTAATGTAGTGGGATCTGGTTCAATGAAGTATATTAGAATAAAGAATAGGATGATGAATGGTTATAATTAAACTCATAAATAAAATTATAATTAAATGAGAAATTAAATTGTCAATGTGATTAATGTAAGAGATTGTATTCCATATTTCAGAAGTCAGACTAATGAATGAATGCAGGAAGTAGTATAATCCAACTCACAGTTAATGAATACAGAAGAACATGTGAAGTATAAGGATTTAAAGATTGTAAATATAATATATTTATGTAATATTATAAATAAAAAATCATTTGAAACTAGAACAGGAAAACAAAACATCAAAAACTCAGTGATGAAGAATTTTTAAATATATAGGATCAAATGACTCGTAATTAAATTATGTTTTGATAAATTGAAGTTGGACTATCAAAGAAGAATTTCTTTTACACCTTCCACATGTTTGTGTATTTAAATTAATATATATTTTATTAGAATACATGCTATTTTTTTCTAACTATAGTCTTATGGGATGATACCGAATCGTAAATGGAAAGAATGGTTCCATAAAAATATTCACCAATTATATGATAAGGATACCAAAACATAAGAAAGAGAAATATGTACATTCAATAAAGTATTTGTGGAATTATATGGTTATGAATTGTAATGATTTAGGTAAATACATTAACTATCATTAATGCATTATTTTTATCATAATTATTTAAAAGAGATAATAAAGTGTGTAGAGAAAACCAAAAATAAGAAATTTATCACATGAAATTATGGATGATTATCATGAAGTATGATTAAGTGGTTTCATCAATACTAATATAAAGAAATTGATGGATGGTGGTCGATTAGATCCTGAATATGGAAATACTTCGAGAAATAAATTCCCAAATTTTTTATTACATAATGAATCTATATTAGATGAGATGACTTTTAGAATGGAAATGAATACCAGGAATTGTAAGAAGAATATTTCACATTCAACTATCTAGAGTGTATTATGTAGAAGTGGTGTTATTTAAAGAATTTATTGGTAGAATATTGACTATTATTGGTTATTCTATGTTATTCATCATCTCTCATTAGTGAAAAGAATACATAGGTACCCCACTTCTCCAGTTATATGTCATTCTTATTATTGTACTATTAAGGTGGAGATATGATCCACATGGTGTATGCCACTATAGGGGATGAAAATGTATTAATGATTAATTTTCACATGTTTTTGAATTTGAATAATGATATTTCATGATAAAAAACTAATATTTTTCTCTATTTGTGGTATCAATTAAAATTGGTATCATAATTTTTAATTTTGATATTGGATCAAACTAAAAGTTGGTAGAGATTCAATATGATAAATTTCTCTGTTTCTTGAGAAACATAAAATGAACAAAAGCTTCAAGTGTTATATATATGTGTTTTTATCTTGTTTAGAAAAACATCAACAAATAGTGTCTATATGTAATGAAACATAGAAAAATATAACATATTAACATGTGAGATGAATGTTATTATTAAAAAAGTTCAATGATACGAGGATCTAAATAGGAGATATAGTATTCAATGAGTATCACATTATTTACTTAGCACCTAGTATCAATTAATTTATAGTAGTTATATTCTTAAATACATTTATTAGAGGATTTTGTACTAAATACATTGTTAGATTTTTTTTGATTTTATAGGAGTTTTAATTTTGGTATGGGTGATTTTATATAAATATAGTGATTAATATATACAACATTGGCATTGTTAACACTCACTCATTTTTTACACTTAACTATACCTCAGTATGTTAATTTTTTTCCAATGTTTTTGAGAATTTGTTAACCTGAAAACCTTGAAATTTTAAATGTACTGATTATATATGATGTTAAAGAGTCTAAAATTTTAAAATTCAAAGTGAGTGGTTGAAAACATGGTATTGAGAATTACTATTATTTTGATATTACAATGACAAGGTGAACATATCATTTTCTTGATATATATTTTTATATTTTGTAAAGCTCTTATAAAGGAATTGAACTAAAGGATCCCAATATGGGATATAATTTATGTAGTGAACCAAAAATTTCACACAAAATTATAACTTAATAATATATGAATATCCCTTACATAAGATAATAAACCATACCATAATTGTTTTAGGTCTAGTGAACTTGGAATCGTGGACTAATAAAAAATATCCCATGAGTTAACAATGTAATATCCCCCTATGTTTTTTATTACAAGAACCCTTATTGTATATATCATAAATAATACATTTTATCATAAAATAGGAAAAATAAACATAAGAAAGGGTGAACTCAGTTTCTCAATATGGTTAAACACGGGCTATCTCAACATATCATGAGCATAAGGGTATTGTATTATGAGAATAAAATTGAAAACCATACCATATATATCATAGATCAAATATATTAGTCAAGAAATAAATTTATTTTCATAATACAGGAATCCAAAAGTAATATATAAACCGAATAAATGTTAAAATAACATTAAAATAATTCAAAGATTTTTGGAATATGGATAATCATATATAATTATGAAAATGTATAAATCGAAATAGGTTCACTCCGTAAATTAAGTAATTGAAGTTAGGTCCTATCATAAGCTTATCTACATGAAACCGAATCCACATATAACCTTAACAAAATGAAATCTAGGTCTATTCATAACATTCCGAACATGTAATCAGGTTCACACATATCATATTTACACATTATTATCCCTACCTATTTAATTTTAGGCTGATATAGGTCCCAACCATTATATAATTACAATCATAAATATGTTTCCTAAAATATCATAAAATATTTATCATACCAGAACCCATGAAATGAAATAGGTTTCAAAATCCTTTCATCATAACATAATTTTTAAAAAATAAACAGATTTTATAACCATTTCATCTTTTTATTAAATCATAACACACGATAATATACTATGTTTCATAATCATCAAGTCATAATAATAATAATTATCCACTTAATAAATTGATAATAATGTTATCCTTATACAATATACCCCCAAAGGAATATATAACATCAAATGATGAAATTTTACCTGGAAAATTATTTAGAATGAAAAATCACTTCGAATGTTTTTTTGAAAAAAATATCATTTAAAAATAATTATAATTAAAAATTCATAAAAAATTTAGAAACCCATTTTATTTGTAAATTTCCTTGAAAATTTAATTTGTAATCTTCTTGGAAAAAATATTCATAACATCAGAAAATTCGGTGAATGTCATACATGTTAAAATAAATATTCGTTTCACGTTTTTGGTATAATACAAACTATTATTTTTTGAAATATAACTTGGAGATTCTGTTAAAAATGTTTTGTAAAAAGATAAACATGTGTTACAATTTATTTTTTAAATTATTTAAATATATTTCAAAACATTTTTAGAAACCATGTTCTTGGGAGAAATAAGTGTTTTCTGCCAATGTGAAAAATGTAGATGATTTTTATTAAAAAATAATAAATTGACATATTGAGTCATAAGAAGATGAAAATTAAAGGAAAACAAGATATTTATCATGACATAAATATAGGAAAATGAAGTTCAGTAGTTTCATGATATGTGGATAAGAATTTTTCAAAATCAAAAAAGAACAATCATTAATACTCCTGATAACAATTAGATTGTTTCTTAAAACCATTACCATAAATTTAAAATTGAATGTAAGACTCATGGATTAAATACCATCAAATGGATATATAAATACCAATGAAATTAAGGATAATAATCCAGAAATATATTCTTGGTGTGTATATAAAATACATAATATAAACCCATAGTGAATATGGCATCTTTCACATAGAAAAGAAAATTAAGACAGAAATCCTTTATTTATTTAGTAATATTTTGAATACAAAGAAAAAATAAATCATAAAATAAAACTAAAATTTAAATATAATTAAAATAATTCTATTCATTATAATCCAAGTGAAAGGGTTTTTATATACACCACATAAAATAAATTATTGGTGAATTTTAAGATGTGTCCTAAGAATAATAAATAGACTATAATTTGTGTACCTTAAGTATGAAATTCATTCAAACACATTAAATTCAAATTCATAATAATTAAATGTTTATTATACATATATTATAGAAAAATAATAATATATATCTTATCATATATGATTCAATTATGACATTTCATTACCAATTTATAAACAATTCCATGGTAAAATTAGATTTTGAATAATAACTACTTTGTTTTTTTGTGAATGTTAAGAACTATTATTTTTTGACACACATTGATCATGGTATCATAATATCTATTGTATTAATTGTGATGTAAATATCTTATGTGATCCCTATATATGTATTTATATTAATCCATTAAATATATATATATATAAAAAATGAAATACATCGGTTATAGAGAGGGTAGGATGTACGTACACATGAATGATGATTTTATTTTCTTAAAGGATTGAAATAAATAATATTAAATTATATATTGAAATCCAAATAAACAAATTATGTTATATATATCACATACATTCAATTAAAAAGTCCATACAAACATCCATGTAAATAACGAGTAAATAACATTTCTTCATAAGCCAGTAGTCTTCTGTACACACAATCGACATATTCATATTCCCATAGAATATAAAGTAACAAGGTATATATGATTTAATAATTTAAAAATTATACTAATATCATAAATATAATATATAAACATATAAAATAGAATTATTTGTTAGGGATGATACATCTTTGTTGAAAACAATTTTTGGTTGACACCAAATTTCTACCTATGTAGTATTTATAACAAATATAAGACTTCAAGGTTGAGAGTACTGAATTAAGGAAGTTATTTGGGAAGGTAATGTATAAAATAGTGGTTATGGAAGTTTTAAGAGGATAGAAGAGGAGGTGGACATTAATAAATTAATTGAGTGGTACACATATAATTTTTTAAAATAAAAACATTTACCATCATTTTTTGACCTGAAAAAGTTGTCAAAATGCATCATTATCTATCCATAGTGGTTATAATGTAAAAATGTGCCCATAAATTGGTATTTAGATATGTTTGTAGGTTATTTTATTTAGATACCCATTTTTTCATTTTTTATACATTGGAATATTTTTATACATATTTCCATAGCTAGGAGCTAATACAGAATGTGTTTCTGAGGTCTGATGTGCAAAAAATTATTTATATAAAAAATTTAAACATATTTTATATTTTACACTAATAGATTCATAAAGTAGTTGAAATAACTATTCTATGGATGTTAATAAAAATTAAAGACCATCATATTCTCTAAAAAAAATTTATTTTATGTGTGACCGAAAATAGGTCGACATATGGCATTCGAATATATAACTGTTTGGTGGTATGTTCAATGGAATAATTAATAAATTATTTTCTTTATACATGTTAAACATAAATATATTTTTTATAAATACATATTAATGGAGATTCAACTTGGGTTAACCTCATAATCCAAATATATGTTGAGACCTTCTCTTTGCTCCTATATTAGTGAATCACATCTGACACGGACGAAACTCCAGATACAAATAAATTAGGATGCTATGAATGAAAATAATTCATTATATCATTGATTTATGGTCATTGATGAATAATGATCCAATCTCTTATTAGTACTCATCAACATGCTGTTTACAGCCTCTATTATTAAATTGATTGAGTGAATTGATCCCTTATATTAATATACGCCAATTGCAGCCTTTTCATGCAATAAAATTCCTTATTAATTTAACTATCTATGTTGTTTCTAACATTGATATAACAGTTCTTTATCATGGGCTATGAATTCATGGCCAATGATTCTTAAACCTTTTTTGTGGTGTCTTTCTCTAGAATTTTCTCTACATTATTCACTAGTAAGACCCCATAGTCCCAATTAGACATTGACAAGTAGTACAGAGCCTGATCGGACCCATGGAACCATGTTGGATTGATTAACAAAATATAGATAGATTAAATAAAACCATATATCAGTATTTTATCGGAATATGATGATTTTGTTTGATGATCAGTGGAATATTCCTTGATGGTTGAAGGACTATAGGCATGTAGAACAAAGGATGTAAACCCATGGGTCGACGATATTAGATTCATGGCCACTAGATGGCCCAAAACGGCGATCCACAAATAGATCCACAAATACATGGGGAACTCAATGGGGACCTATAGAGTAGTGGCCAAATTCACGAATATAATGTGAATTTGGAATTTTTGGAAAATCCTAACTACAGAACATGTATAGGAATGAATACACTCAATTTAGCCTATTGGATGTGGAAACTGGGGTTTTAGAAGTTTATAAAGATTGAACTATATATAGTAGTGATACATTCCATGTACAACCTACTCCATGTTCTTGAGCCATGTAATAAAGTACATGGATTTGAACATGCCATGATACATGTTCACAGACATGTCCGAAGAACATGGCCAATATCCCATGTGAAGGAATAAGTTTTATATCGAAGTACATAGACACTAGGATAGGTACATGAACACAACCAAGGAACATGGGTAGGGAACCCAAATACTAGGACACACCATGTAGACTGACTACATGGATTTTAACCCTACATGGGATGATAACCATGTACTGGCTGGGGACACAATAGAGTGGTGATGCGAGACCACATGTCGTGTAGATCCCCTCACAGGAGGTGTATCCCTTTGATAAATATAAGTAAATTTCATGGATCCATTACTACATATTTTGGACTAGTAGTTCGGCATTTCAGTATCCTATATAGAGTCTATTCACAAAAAACATTATGGTTATCTCCATTAAGTATTTTCAGATACAATGTCAAAATGTTCTGGGAATGGTGCTGATTTGTGGTGACGCTCAACAACCAAAATGAATAGGAAGAGGATTACCAGAGACACAAAATATGACCTTTATCAATATGTACATGGGTAATCTACAACTTCATACCATGTTAAATCACCTATTAGATATGGAAAAGGTATTCAATGACTATTATGGACCCCCCCCCCAAATCAACATGGGCTTAGGTCCTCTATAGGTCCTTACTAGGTGGAAACCCCTGTTGAAAACAGTACAGTTCTTAGATAACCATAGTGGAACCCCCCGGTCACACCAGAAAAGGGTTCCTCGACCATTAGAGTGGAACCCCGATAATCTTTATCAGCACTTATCAACCTATTGTGTGGAACCCCATATCAGATAGAGTGTGGGTCCTTATGACACAAGAGTGGATCCCCTATAACGTAGTAGGTTGCATGTTCTATACATCGAGATTGTACCCCCCGACTATTTAGCAATGTGATGAGCTATGGTTTTCATGTATTGTTATTTATGGGAAGACATGTCAGATTATGGGTATCATGGAAGGAATTTTAAACTGTGAGTGACTCTTATTCCTAGGACAATCTATGAGACAATTATCACCTTACTCAGTCAACTGGGAATCTTCGGGGTGAGCACATATATAGCTTATATATACATATATTTTGGTTTAGTTATTATATTTCCATGAACTGTGAATACATGCATTATATTCTATTTTATTTCTATGTTTGGATAAACATTATTGGATGAGTCTACTCTCCTCCAATGTGTGATGATGACTCGATGTGTACTTCATCTACTAACGGTGTCATGCGACCGGTTCTGGGAAAAAGCTACTCTCATTGTTTGTATTGACCTATCCCATTCATTTTATCTTTCATCATGTATAGAATATATAGTATTTATTTTTATTTTTTATCTTGTAACACTCACCCATTATTATTCAGGCCATCTTATTGGGTATGTATATAGTCACCCTTTCATGTGATTGCACACATGTAGAATATCTTATTCAGATGAAGGAATGGTCATTGGTGTCTTCATAGGATCTTATATATACAAGGTGTTTTTGACTACATACAATGGTAATATCAAGGAGATAATGGGATGGGATATATCAAATGTTTAATTTTCTATTTTTTTGCAGATGGGACACATTTCAAGTTGGGATTATATCCACCCATTACATTTAAGTTTTCACTATTATAATATTGTAATCCATAGTGGTTTTTCATGATTGGTTTACTTTTTATCTATTGATTATTTTATAAATATTCTTATGATCTTCTGAATTGAGATGGTCGGGTGTGTGTAGTCATAAACTTACGAAAATGAATATCAGACAGGATATTCAATTCGGCACATTTCAAAAAACCCTAGCCTATATAGTTGTGCTTGTGGTAGTTGATTCTCAAGCCACATCATGGGTCTAGCCATCATATATTATTATCAAAATAGTTACATCCCTTAAAAATTGATTAGAGTAGTCCCTTTAAGAGGATTTTGTTTGGATTTTGAAAAAATTTCAATATGTATTGAGTGAGGCATTCAGGTTAGCATGACATGTGATTTTGTGGGAAACTGATGAATCCATTCACCAGGACCAAGACTACCTACTAATGGACATGTTATATAAAGATGTTGGTTATAGGGATAAATTGTACATGCATCATATTGGATAGAGATCTTGAATTTAATTCTTATTTTGAACCCCCATTATATATATATATATATATATATTTATATATTTACATGGGTGTGTGTGTGTGACAATTTGACAGTGCTACATCATTATTAACATCATAGTTGGTCTCTATGATGACATCCATCTAGGACTCTTGTTCCAGATCACGATGATGATCCGATATGAAATGAGGACTCATATTAGTGTCAATCATATGATATTCTTCCCCAAGGTGGGTAGGTAGAAACATATCCTCATGTATCAAAATATATCATCCTAGTAGAGTAATTTGTGGATGCATGCTGGGTTAGCATGCTCCTTGAGCTCCAATTACAAATTTTGGTGTGGTTTAACAAGGAGACAAATCCTCATGTGGGAGTGGATTGGCTAGAGTCAATAGTATATATATTTCAGCTCTTTTAAAACCCCGATGGATCATGTGGTTGCACTGACAATTATACATATTCATAGAGAAGTTGAAAACAACTAGAGTCATGTTACATAGATACAGTATATGGGGACACTATAAGGAATCGAATTCCAATATCTAATCCATGAAGGGTATTACCCCCAACTGATTGAACACATTTTGAATTTTGGATCATTAAGAGATGAAAAAGAGATGGATGATATTAGATGAGTATACAACAGGTTTTTCAGAACATAATAGGTACTCCCTTGACATGATCTAGGATGGTTAGTTCCTTGAATAGAATTATGGGCATGGAATATGACGAGAATCAGTTTCAGTGTGGTGGCCTTGGGAATCCTCACCTTGGATGGGGTGAGGTAGTAGACACTAGTTTTGGAGACGCTTCTGTAAGAGGGACTCCAGACAGATGGATCTAGCAGTGGGAATTATAGGGATGAGTTTCCTATAGAATCTATCAGATTCTAGATGACATGATCATGATGTAGGAGACCTCCCCATGATCAGACTCGGGCACACAGGCAGGGGTAGTATAGTGAAAAATGAAGAAATTTGAAAGGTTCTATGTTTTTCATTATGATGTTAGAGGTAACATCACATGATAATAACTAACTGTAAGCACCGAGTAACATAGGTAGATAGATGATGGACCACCATGGGAGACACAACATCCATGTCATGGAACTCCAATGTGAGAGAAGGGTGGATCCCAGGGAGGTGGTGCTGGAAGAGGAGCATAAGTATCTATAGGTGGTGGAAGATGTTATGATATCCTTTCACCACTACCACTATGAGGCACATGTTAGGGTCTATGAGATTTCTGGTAAGCTCACTGATAGTTACAAGCTTCGGATGATTATGACCACACATCACACGATATGATCAAAGGTACGATCTATGTGTTTTCTAATATTACATTAGTGTTAATAGACACATTTGGTAGTCATTACTTCATCTTTTTACTCATTTTTTGAGAGCCTTATATCTTCATTGATTTGTAACCATCATCTTAGTCTAGAGTATACTACAAGGAACACTTCGTATGTGTCCTTTATATGTCGGTAGTGTGAGTTATCAATTGGGGGACATGGTTTCATGTCGGACCTTTTGATCATCATGATGGAACCATATGATTTCATATTAGGTATGGATAGGTTTTCCATAGTTCAAGACTATATAGACTATCACCGTAGACAAGTCAAATGAGTATGCACTAATGGGACAATGATTAACTTTATGGAAGAGAGATATCACATGGCAAGACATGAGGGTTTTGAATGTTGGAGGATAAATCCCATCACCCATCAATTAGAGATTATAATATTTTGTGCAGAAACCTATACAATAATTTTTATTCCTTGGGTTCTAGTGGTTTATATGGGAGATATCCATGAGTGTGTTCTAAGACTACCTATGGGGTGGGATATGGAGTTTATCATTTAATTTCATCACAAAACAACATTGATATCTTCTAATTAATATTGAATGACCTCTACCAATACACGAGACCCATGGTTGTAGTTGGAGGACATTTTATGAAAGGGACTTGTAGGAACCAGTGTTCCCCCCTAGGTAGATTCAGTGTTGTTCATGAGATTGTAAAATAGGTACTTGTTGATTTGATTATATTATCATCACCTAAATCATGCCTCAATAATGAAAAATTATACCTTGATGAGGATTAATGACATATTTGACCAGTTTCATTGTGCGAGAGGGATCTCGAAGATCAATCTCTTTTCTGGATACCACTTGTTGAGGTTTATTGTACATGATATTCCAATGGTAAAAATATAATGAGCTACAGACACTATGGGCCCCATGTGACGACCTTTAGTTTGATGAATTCACCCACTTCGTTTATGGATATTATAATCCAAGTCCTCTAGAAATACATGGACCATATTTTGTTTGTTTTCATCAATATATTAACCATATCCTCTACATCCTAGGAGGATCATGTAGAGTACTTGAGGATGGTACCTGATTGTCTTTAAGATCACCAGCTTTATGAACCGCTCTCTATGTTCCAATTCTTGATAAATGTGGTTCGTTTTCTAAGGCTTGTCATTTTCATAATGTTTTATCCATAGTGAATGATACATTTAATGCAGTGATTTTATGGGAACCTTAAAAGATTTTACCAAATGTTGATATGATTTATTGTCTTGGAAGGGTACTATAAGATATTTGTGGAATTCATATACCAAATTGAATCATCTTTCTCTTCTCTAACTTAGAATTGATATCCTTTCACCATGTCTTAGAAGTGACAGAGGGTCCTCAATGAGTTTAGGTTGAGGAGGATGAGTGCTCCAACGTTAAGACTATCAGTGGAGGGCATGGAATACATAGGGTATTTTAATTCCTTATGAGGTGGGATAATCTTCATGTTGATGTAATGTTATGCAATTATCCCATACAGGTAATGGTAGTTAATATACCATGAGAAGAACTATGTGTCTCACAACCTACAACTGTAAGATAGTCATCACCCTGAGGATGTTGAGTAACTACCTTCTAGGGAAGTGCATAGTATTTTACATATACCATCAGTATAAGGCCCCAGCCTTAAACCTTACTCAATCTTGAGTTATTAAAAGATTACACATTGAGGATCTTTTCAGGATTAGAGTTTTAGAGAATTAGATCATGAAACTTGCATTACATTCCACATTTAAACAAAGTGGTTACATAAAAGATAGTATTCATTCTTCCCATCAACAGAAACATATTTAAAATAAATCATGGATTCTTTATTGACACATCCGTGACACTATCATCACATCATGTACCTTTCCCTTGACCTATGAAAAACATTTCAAAAACCTGGGATGAGCATAAAAAGCTCAGTAAGGGTTATGAAAATATGGAAAGGAAACATGAGTTCATTTATACATAAGAATGAAATCATAAGACATAAAAGGTAACTTGAGTCATTCATAACAATCTTACGTAGGGAGTAACCCTCTTGGTTACGTTTGGAATACCCACCACAGAATATTCCCTAAATCTATTCTGAGAAACCTTAACGTTTCACTCCTTCGCATTACCCAATGCATTGGAGAGCTATTTCAGGATCACCCGACAATAGTTTATCATGGAACCACCCGTCATCATAATAATGACCAAGAACCTCAACATAATCATATCACATAAAACATGCATAAAGGAAACATAACATTTCCACCTTTCAATCACAAGATATCAATACAACACATTGATATACAAACATTATGAAAAATATTTTCAATACCAAAATAAAAGAAAAGTAAAACATGGTATTTATTTTTCTATTAAAAAGAAGGTATGTCTTGTAGAGGAAGTCGAAACTCAAATAATGGTCACGATGGCAGAGAAGTCATTGTCGCCGCATACGTACGACAAAAACATTCCCTTTTGTAGTTTAATAAACACTACATATAAAAAATATTCCTTTTGAATAAACATAAAAGTCAAAGGGATTTATACACCGTATAAAAGAAGGTTGTGTGTAAAATAGAATATGCCTCAATGAAAGGAGATTGAGACGAAGTCCCATACAAAGACTGTATCCTTGGTTTAAGGATAAATCAATTACATAATTATTTGTGACAAATTAATACACCAAATATAAGTGGATATTAAGTGTAAAATAATCAAAGGTCATTCACACATATTCAAAGGATGAAATATTCAATAACTACATGTTGAACCCAAAGAAATCGAAATTGGGTTAAAAAGTTCCCTTGACAGCCTAACGGCTTCACATCAAAATGAGTTGATGAGAGATAAAAAAAGGGTATCTCATCACTTGGACATAATTTTTACATCAATAAGGATATATTACAACATATACCAACATAACAATATGTAAATTAAAATACCCAACAAAAAAAGTCTTTTAAAAAGAGGAGGGTGAAAGCTTCCCTTACCGACATGGGTATCTTTCGAAACATAAACCTTGTGAAAGAAGGACAATACAACATTAATGTAAATACTCATAAAAGAAATTATATTACACAATGAGTAAAATAACGGGTATTACATACACCACTCAACGGAAATCGTGGAAAATGTAGCATAAATCCCACGGGAATAAAAGTGGGATGAAAAATCCCTTATGATAACTCGGCATCCTAACGGCGCCACATAAAACTTACAAAAATTGATTGATGAGATAAAATAGGGTATCTCATCATATTAACATAAAGTTTATAGAAATAGGAATATAAAAGAACATCCCCCAACATAACAAATAGGTGCTTAAAAGAAGTGACATAAAGGAGAGTACTTAAAAAGAAAGAGAGAGGTTAGATCTCTTACGAAAATTCGGCAGCCTAACGGCGCCACTCAAAACATCCAAAATGGATTGATGAGAGAGAACATGGTATCTCATCATATGAAAATAAATATTACAGTAAGATGTATATAAAATAACATCCCAATAACAAGAAATATGATCTTTAAAAGGAATGACATAAAAGAATGTACTTAAAAAGAAAGAGAGGTGTAGGATCCCTTACCTCAAGTCCAACTTCTCTTGTTCGTTTCTTTATATTCCTGAATAATAAACTTTGGTCAATTAATAATTTAATAAGTAACTCCTTTAGAGATTATTATTCATTTCACATCACATATTATAATGTTATAATAATTTTTTAATAATGTTAGTTCATATCAGACGTTTTTTCCGATATTTTGTACATGAATCAAAAATGAACTTGTTTAAAAAAAGATTGTCCATGTAGTTATAAGTAAATAATTTCCAGAATAGTATTAAAATATCATATATATCCAGTAAATATTCATTTTATACTATTCCATATCATTTGGAGATAAAAATGAAAAGCACCGTTCATGGAGACGGTAGGTCGTACGTACGCATGGACGCTACTTTCATTTTTTGTCATATTAATGGAATTAAAACAAAATGAGAGAGATATATATATGTTATAATTCCAGAATGATATCCATAATTTAGATGTAATATATTACATATATATCTATTATATATATGTACTTATAATATTACATAACATTTTGAGATAAGAAATGAAATGTACCGTTCATGGAGACGGTAAGTAGTGCGTACGCATGAACGCTACTTCCCTTTCTATTTCATATGTAATGGAATTAAAACATAATGATACAAAATAGTATTTTAATTCCAGTATGGTATCATATATAATATCATTAAATATATCATTTATATGTACCACATGAGGTATTAACGAATCAAATCACTTTGAGGGGGCGGTAGTCCGCACTTCGTTAAATGAAGATATCGCGTTTACCCATAATGGAAACCATAAAGGTACGCCATAAATGAAAAATACAGAAGCTTAAGTAAAACATAAACATATTATATATCATATATAAATATAGTGTCATCTTAATGGCCACATTTGAAGGTGTTATAATAATGTTGAACAATCATCGTTTCGAGAGGCAGAAATTCGCCATCCACGGAAACAGTGTGTTCTTTAACCATTAGACGTAGGTGTGTGTAATTGTATCTCGAATACTTCTTATAAAAACATCCTAGTATATTTAACATACTGGATTTGTTACAAAACAAGTGAATAAAAATAGTTTAGGGGGTTGGAGAAGCAAAATAAAGCAAAAGGACAGAAGTGAAGACATTACCTTAAAATCGGGTAACTCCCTTTGGTTTGAGCTCAAAGGCTTCCTTGGGAAGACTTCTGCCCAAAGTGAGGCTTTAAGGAGTAGTAGAGGGAAGTGGAGAGACCAAATGGGCAGGTATTGGCCGAGGCAAAGGCTTTCGGAGTGTTGTTAAGGAGGTAGAGGTGGGTGCCTTTTATAAGAGGAGAGGAGGGGCACTCTTGTAATGTTACACAATGTTACTTTATGTTCAAAAGAGTTTCGAATTTTAAAGGTCCCACATTGATGTATTTCTAGGATAAGGTAATAAGGGTTCGAAATACACTCATCCAATAGGATTTGGACATGTTTAGGTCTTAATTATTACATTATCATTCCATTTTATTTAAATCTTTAAATAATGAGGTTATCACTGCATCATCATGATATCAAAAATAATTTAATTTATTTAATGTCTAAAAATTATAAATAAAATACTATGATATATGAAATCTTTTTAGATTTCCAATTACTATTTATAGTCAAAAATATGACTTGTATTACGCCATGTAAAAATTGTTTTAGTAAAACATCTCATGTTTGTGTCATTTTTACTTTAACATTAAATAAAATGATATTTATGTCATTTTCCAACCAAAGTGGCTCCATGGGGTCCCCAATATGACCCATGGATTTTCTTGGTCGGCCATGACACATACAACGAGGTTAGGACATGTGTCTATGTCATTTGATTTTATTAAAACATTATTCTTACCATAAACTACACTAATTACCTCTAATCGCGATTAAAAACTTAATAAGTTACTATTCACCAAAAAAATATCTTTATCCCATTGAACCACATATTACTTCTTAATGACAACCATGTATGTCAGATTTTTGTAATTCAAAACACCAAGATGGAAAAATTTCATTTAAACGGAAAAATCAGTTTTTATAAGTACCACTTAGTGGTTTCACTGTTCATCAAAAATTGAAGTTTTTCAAAAAAATCCCAAAAAATTCACCCTAAGCTATATTTGATATTCCAAATTCAAAAATGAAGTCTGTTTTAAAAAATTCAAAACATATAAGTCACATTAATTAATTTAATAATTAATTCCCGCTGTCAGAGCAAAAAGCGTGTTTTTATGAAACAATAAGTATCAAAAGATTGACACTAGTTTAAATCTGATTTCAAAGTGAAATTAATTCCAACGACCACTATTGGATTTAATGGTAAAAATATATTCTAATTTCACTTTAAACCCAATTAAAAAGATAATATAATCATATAAATAAATTAGATTAAAAAGAGGATTTGAATTAAAATACAACATTTTACACTATTCATTAAAAAAATGAACTTTATCAGAAAGATACCAAAAATTTACACAAAGTAAATTTGGATGTACCAATTCTTAAGAAGAGTTTTATTTGGTCCAATAGAATGTATAAGAGTGAGAAAATCTATATTTAATGATGGTTCCTCATCAAAAGGTGATAAGTGAACCTTTAGTGAAATCTAGGGCATATACGCCTAAAATTGAATTCTTTCTGTATTTTAAGCCATTATATTTTATTGGATAAATGTAAAAACATTTAAAAACATATATAATCATATTTTTGTTATTTCTATCCATTCCCGCCAATACAATGGCTACATGTTAACTACAATTTAAAATAATATTATTTTATTATTAGAGTGCAACGTAAGATTCCTAAGAAACTCGTTGTTGCGTGTTGGGTACAACATCGAGCATAGCGTCCTCTTTAAAGCCATATTAATATTTTATTCACAAATATGGATAAATATTAAAATGTCATATTCTTTATTTACCTGGGTTGTTACAATTAGATCCTTAGGTATGTCCTCACCAAGATAGATTTGAATATGATTTAGTGTCATTGGTTGATATTACAAGTGGACTATGAATTTTAGATAGACTACACTCTGTTGTAGGGAAACATTATTGCAGATTCCCTTAGAAGGAAGTCCCATTCTAACTTAGTGTGGGATACTTCAGAGTAGTTGACCATAATGCATCTGACCTTTGTGAAATAGTAGTGTAAACTTTTTTTACTTTCATTGGTGTTGACTCCACTTCAGGATTGTGTGAGAGTCCCATAAAGGTTACATTGACTTTGAGGTCTTTTGTGACTAGATTTCCAAAGGGGGACTCATAATGTAGTTATTATAATGGATGGAATCATTTATTCTTGTTATAGGAGTGGAAAATGGTTCCATTAATGACGTGGGAGGAGGTGATTCAAGAGTTCAACAGTTCTCCCACAGTATTACATCCTATTGTGTGTAAGATTTATTGATACATTCAATGGTAGTGTTTGTGGTCCAAAATGAGAGAGACCATAGATTAGTAGATCTATCAATGCCTCACTTATGAGCAGTTAATGGTTGATTTCCATATTCTTCTAGTTTAGTTTCATCCCCATGAGATCCTAGATTGGAAGTGGGATAGTATATCCATTGACATTATGATAGGAATTCAGAACACAATGAAGGTAATTGACACCTTATGACTAATAGTTGACTATCTCATGATGTTGGAACACTTCCTTGATATCAATTACCATGATTAGGACACTCATACATTTTGGAGATCATTCCCCTTCATGGGGTGGCCATGTTGATTATCTCTCATCGTGACATGGAGTTTCAATAAATATTGTGGATAATTATGAAAGAGGAATTCTTGACCTAGGTGAGTGTGACAACAAACATTTACCCATAAAATTGATGGGGAGACTGGACTTACTATCTTCATTTTTGAGGATATGCCAAGGGATTTCATGTTCGAATTTTTCAGATCTTGGAGGATTTCATAACATTTGTAGAGATTCAATACAACCATAACTACCACTATACCATTTAAAATACACCTTTTGATGCCTTGTATGGGAGACATTGCATTTCACATGTGTGGTGGATAGATATAGATGAGACATCCCTTTTAGGTCCATATATGGTGCATGTGACAATAGATAAGGTCTATATATTTTGTGAGTGTATGAGGATGGCACCGAGTGAGTTGATATATTATGAAGATCACCGTTAAAATCCCTAGGAGTTTGACTAGGAAGATCACATTTTAAAGAGAGTGTCTCTAGAAAGGGGATTTTAGAGGTTCAGCTGGGGAGGAAAAATGTCTATGTGGTTTATTTAGTCATTAAAAATTGTTCATAGGGTTTGAAAAGTTGCATAAAACCTCCCTGACCCCTACAAAAATAGTGGGTTCATGAAATCTTTCATGTGTCATAGTTGTGGTGATAGGTGCATGTCCTTGTGCACCACATCAACTAGGGGTGATTGAGGATTTATAGGACAACATGCTATATTGATGGACCGTCCCCATGGTTCCCACATTGTGGAATCATATAAGCATGCACAAGGGTTCTTTGAAGCGGGATAGACAGATGCGGGCTCAGTATCCCATGTTATTTATATAGATTTTATTTTCAATGATAAAAATATTAATGGAGGGAATGATATAGAGACACGATTTTTTTCTTGACAGGCTTTGAAATGTTTCTATATTAATTTCCAAATTCAGGTACTAAGACGATGTGTGATTCTAAAATCCAGTGTTCTCTGAATTGAATTTATAAAAATAGTAAACTTATATTATATTTTGTTAAAAAAAATTATTACATAAAATCGGATAAAAAATAAATTGATGCACTGATTATAAATTTGGAACCAAAATAATTTTTGGAACATTTATTTTACCTTAGGAATGATATAAAATGGGTTGGCATTGGGAGTTCTGAAATTATTATTACTGATGTTACATTCAGTGGACTAATTAATTAACATTCAAAAATCAATTAAATGTATATAAATATACATACATGGTGATTATACAGTGGTTAAACTCATTATTCTACAATTTGGAAGGGGATTCTCTTTCTACATCTATTGGTGAATCACATTGGACGATGATGAAACTCCACATGAGAGTAGATCAGGATTAAACAAATGCAATGAAATACTTCGATTATTGGTGGTGTGTTCTTCAATGATGAAAAATACAATATCCATGTATGAATATTTAATATTATTTATGGCCTATTTTATTAAACAGATTGATTGTATCAATCCCTTTTCTTTATCCGCATCAATTTTGTTCTTTTCATGCAGCTGTGTATAGGAGTAGTTTGATTATTTCCAATTTTTAACCAAATATCACTGTTACTGATCATTGACTGAGAATTATTGGTCAAAAATGGATAAACCTTTTTTGTGGTACAATTATCCCTAACTTTCATTGTTTTCATCATCAGTACTACATATGCAGTCATGGTTCGACAATACTGTGCGATACCATGCCCGAACGAACCACAAAAATCATGATGGATCAATGAACGAAGCATGGATTGCTATAATATAACATGATATAGGTTTTTTGTTGGTTAGGATGATAATATTGATCATCAGTGATGCAATATTCAACAGATACGGATTTGAGGTATGTCAGACTCATGGATGAAATCTCTGGGGTCGGGGAGGTCGTATTATCATCCACCAAATGTGGAGAAACACCGATCCATTGTTAGATCAAAAATTATGATGTGGATTAGAGGTTGGATCTATGACACAACAACCTGATTCAAGAATAGATTAAAAATTTACAATTCATGTAAAAACCTGACTACTTTCCATGTATAGAGACGAACATATGGCATGTATCCCCTTGGCTAAAGTTGATAGTGTTTCATAGGTGTATAAGGATTTCATGTCGTGTAGTTTCCCTACACACCATATACCACCCTAATTATGTGACCAAGCCATGTGAACAATTCATATGTAGGAACATCCCATGTGTAAATTATACAAACAAAAAAAGTGCACATGGGTGACACCATATGTGAAGCAACACAACATGTACTGAATTACATGGATATAAGATCATGTACACTAACACAACAAAGGTGGACAAGAAGGGACCATAAGAACTATGACAAAATCCATAGACTCCATATATGAAATTTATCCTTACATGGGTACTAATACATGTTTTGGATAGGGACATGGATAGGCAGTGGAGGGGGACCACAGGCCATGTGCTTCCCCTCACACATCGTGTAACTTATTCCTCTTTTTAAGGAAAATTTATGGTTCCGTGTCTCCTACATTTGGACTTGGATTATGGCATGTGAGTAACATTACCTAAGTGTTTTTTAACATAAGACATTATGCTTCCATTTATTGTGGAATTTGATATATGGTGTGAAATTTTTTGATTACATCACTTATTTGAGGTGGCACCTGATTTTGGAATTGATCATGATGATGACTATTAGACATACTAGTGTTGAACCACAATCTAAATGGTTATTGGTTCTCTAAATATTTTTATTGAGTGGAACCCCTAATTGAAATGGGCATGGTTCATCGATGATTGCAGTAGAACCACCCATCTACATGGGCATGGTTCATCTACAGCTTCTTACCATGTCGAATCCTCTATTGGATAGGGTGTGGGTCCTAGATGACTAGTGTGGAACCACCAGGTCACTCCTCTTCGTGGGTCCTCATCCTATAGAGTTCACCCCCCCCCCCCCCGTAGCGTAGGAGTGGGTCCTATACCTACTGAGTGGAACCCCATATCGGATAGGGTGTGGGTCCTCAGAATACAACATTGGAACAACCTGACATACTAGGGAGAATGTACTCTACTTATTTTTCCCCCTTCAATTATGTGCCACAATGAAGTGGAGTGGTTTGACATTGAATGTTACTTATTTGTAGACACGTGAGATGTTGGCTATCACTGATAAACATTTATAATTGTGGGAAACCATTCTTCCCAGGATGAGATGTGAGATGAAGATCCCCTTTATCTCTATTTTTTGGTGTCATTTGATAGATCATATATATATATATATATTTTATGTATCTATTCCATTTGATTTGGTTAATTTATTTCCATGAGATGAGAAGATGCATGAAGTTTTCCACGTGATTTATGTGATTAGATTCTCGTTGTTGGATAAGTCTACTATCATAATATGAGTGGTGAAGACTCAATGTGTAGTTTATATAATCACTATGTTGATCCCCTATTCACAGACGAGTTTTCACTCTATTTGTTTTTGTTAATCTTATCTCTTTCACTGTATCTTGCATCATGTGTACTATCATCTATCTTTCTATTCCTGTTGAATCATCTAACCACCCCCTTCATATTTTAGGGAATCCTACTACCTTTATAAACAATACCCCATGCAAGGGATATTACAGCATGTATCATGTCTTATGTAGATTAAATATAGACCGGGAGTGACTTATTATGACCATAGGGAATATGGGTGTTGTGGACCACATACGATGGTCGTAGCATAAAGATTCGGATATAGCATCTCTCAATAGTTTCCATTTCTAGTTTCATCAGGATGGGACATATTTCTAGTTAGTCTTGTATTATACCCCTTTAATATTCAGTTTTCATTTTCATACACTTTTACACCCCAGAGGGTTTTCATGCCAGGTTTACTTTCTAGTTGTTGGATGTTTTATTACTATTCCTCTACAATTCTTTATGGAGATGGCTGAGTGTGTACGTTCACATACTTAAGAAAATTCCTCTTATTTAAGATATTTTGTTTCTTCTTGTTGAAACACCTATCTATGTAGGTGGGATTATTTTAGTTGTGTGTCAATCCCCTGCATGGCCCAGGACATGAAATTTAACCCCTTATTCTTTTAGTTTAAAAAATGTAAACAATTGTCACCTTAACCGTGATAAATAATATTTATAATTTTTATTGTCCATTATTGTCAAAAATTAATTTAAACATATTAAATCATATAAATTATGATTATTCAAAATATTAAATACATTTGTTAATTTTCATTAACATAAGTGTGAAATTTTAATTTCAAAGTAATCCCACAAACATGACAAGAAATCGTGGTTTCGAAGAGAAATAGTTAAAAATTTTAAATTATTTTATATAAAAATTAAATATAAAATTGATTCCAATGACCTAAATTAGAATAATATACTTATAATTGATCTATTGTTACATTAAAAACAATATTGTAAGAATTTCGATGTTATAAAATGAATCAAAAGTAATGAAAATTATTTATAGAAACATGTATTTTTCATTATTCATCAAAATAATAATCTTCCCATAATGTTATAAAAAAATAACACTATGATAAAATTTAAATTATTAATTGAAAAATTAATTTCGTTTTTTCAACCAAAGTTTATAATGGTGAAAAAATTCTGTTTTAAATTATTTCGAAAAAGGAGAAAAAATCTATTTTCTAAAATATAAAAACATTAACTGAAAAATGGATTTATTATTATCTCTTAACTAACCAAATATGGTTAATTTTAAAATTATGAAGGAATATATGAAATTTTAGTTTCGTTAGAATCATTCAAAAAATTGGTTTTTTATTTTTTTTATTGATGTAAAACACATTAATGTTCATAAGAATAGTTTGATAGATTTGATGTCCTTTTTTTTAAATAGTATTTATTTTAAAGTCTAATTAATTGGGCACCAAATAATTTATTTTATATAATTTTATACACAATATACTTTCAAAATTTAGTTAATCCTGTCTGTACAAGCCATTTTTACGGTTATGTAATAACTATCAAATTAAATAAATATATTTTAATAGTTCCTCACGTTTCATTTAAACTACTATTTCCATGTTGATCAATTTAACGTCATTTCTGAATGTATTTCAACAAATTTAAATGATAAAATTTATTTGAAAAATATATATTACAAATTCTCATGTTGTTACATTCTTCCTTCATTAATATTAATTTCTACATCCAAACTCCACACATTGGATCAAAATATATTTGGTAATTATTTCCTACTATATAATTAGGTCCATATATAAATTCCTCAAGGTGTGGATTTTACTAAAAAATATAGATCATGTGAGTGATCATGTTTTGTACAAATTTCTCTCTATGATCTATAATCTCTACTAGTTATTCCTCATAATAATGATCACAAATCAACGGTATTTCCTGTGAGTTTAGTATATATGATTGTTCAGGTATGTACTTACTGAAGAGGTATACATGGAATATATCGTGAACCAATTACAGGTTCAGTAGGAGAACCATGTGACAATCAATTGTCCCAATACAATCAAGAATTCTAAACGGACTGTTATACCTAGGGCTGAAGTTCCCATTATATAAAAAGCATAATTTCATCGTTTGGTTAGGCTTCAATCAATTTAAAATCCATCTTGTACTCTATAAAATGTAGATGAATTTCTAATTCTAAAATAACTAATAGATCATAATATATGTAATATATTGATAAGTCATTCCATCTATATATGGTTATCAACATAATAAAATGGTTATCCCATGTTAAACAAAATGCATAAATCATCATCTCGTGATGTAATAAATTAATCTCTAAAATCTTATCTACTATTAAAATTAAACCATTTCATATATGGTTATCCTTACAAACCTTCAAAAATATAAAAATGTAAATCCTTATAAATTAGGTACTTAAATTTCCCAAATGAGATTATCATCCCCCCTCCCAAACAATATAAAGTAGTTACTAATTGTCCCGTATAATATATGTAAAGAACCTCATCATGTATTATATTGAAACTTGGTAATAAAATAAATACCTTAAAATCCTTATTAGAATAATATATTTATCCATATTCATTAAATAAAACATAGATTATTGGATATATTCCTTAAACCCAAAAATGTTGTAAACTCTATCAATTATAACATAAACCACCTTTCCAAAAAATAATTAATTAACTGTAAGGTAATCAGAATTATATAATTTAATTTATCCATATCAATCATATATGTGTCATAATATAATAATCTATACATTAGGAACATATTTAGGGTTATCTATCCCTTAATCATATGTTTTCGTGAAATATCACCTCTACATTAAATCAAATATCTATGTCATCAAATCCATTAAACATATTATAGAAAATCCTTAATGAAAAATATTTGATTATAAATATTTATATATATCTTAGTTAATGAATTAAAATACATAAACACTTCACTCTCATTATGGTATTCATAATCTATTAACTAGGATTCGTCATCTTATTCCTTAATAAATCTTTCCCTTCATATGTCATTTATAGTATCTTCCTAAATAAAAAACCAATTAATATTAATACCATTCTTATATTAATCTATATCTCCATCTTATGAAAAAAATTTATATATTTCCCATAATTTCCACAATTATAGAATTCAACCTTTAATGAGGCATTAGTGAATCCATCGATCTCATCCATTTCACTAACTAACCTATTTATTTTTCCCCAAAAATCACATACATTTTTTACTTATTCTCAATACATGTGATAATTTCTTGATTCGTTGTGTAATTAAAAATAATTCATCCTTCTACATTCTTGATGTTACATCGTGACCCAGGTTATAGTCAACGTTTCCCTGAGCTTGTTGCCAAATTGCCTCATGTGCACCTCCATGTATTCTGGAATTTGGAAACCAGTAGAGATGGACTAGTTTGTGTTAGTGGAATGATTATTCAATCATTTAAGAGTGGATCACAACAGATAAAATAATCTTAAAAAGTGGAAGTTACACATAATAATATAGAAAGTTTTGAAATCATAAGATAAGTAAATAAATCAGTGGAAACAAACATAATTTATAAACAAATAATGAAAATATAATAGTACACTAGAGATGGAAATTGAATCATGTTCAAATGATGATGATGATTTATATATTTTCTCTAAAATACTATAAATGGGTATACATGGATTGAGGAAATGCATGATATACAATAGAATCAAAAAAATCCATAAACTACAAATAATCTCCAGTATTGTCCTGATCAACTATATCAAAACTCTATCCTAAAAAAGAAAAAATGATTAGGTGTCCAAATTGGGATAATTTCTATTTTAAACACCTGGAAATAAATAATTTTACTAGATACCATCGGTGTCCAAAATAGTGCATGAGATAAATCAAAGCAGGAGACAACCAAAAATGTCTATACAATCAAATCATTTAATATAAACTAATATAATGTATAGGTATATATAAAAGTAAATAAAATATGTTAGTGTAAAAATCACATTCCAGTTACATACACATCTTATGTCTAATTGTGTATCATTTAAATTATTTATTTTATAGCTTATAATAATTTTATACCATACATATATGATATTGATAAAGAGATAGGATCCATGGTGTATCACATGCATCCTATGACAATGATAATAGTGAAATGGATCTAATGGCATAAACAGGGAATCCAATAATAATGATAATAATAATAGGGGACCATGGTAAAAACCAAATAATCATTTCCCCCATGGGTCAACACATATCCATAATATCATATAGTCTAGAGAAAGGTTATGAGTGTAATCTAAGGGGCATTTCCCAAGGCATTCTACTGTAATTGATTCTAGCCATGTCTAAATATCTTGTTAAGTGTTTTCAATGATTAAGCATGAGTATACCCAATAGAGTGAATCTATAGTGCAAAATGTCTGAAGATGTATTGCTAGATCAAAGTGGTGTATATGAAGAAACCAAAAATATGGAATGATGGTGAAGGGATCCTATTGCGTCCTATTGGGAATCCACTAGTTGATTAGGACCGTGGTCCAAGGTCTGCATCTCCCATGTCAAAATGATCTTTAAATCATAATGGATACCTTTGAGTGCGTAATGAATTCCCTTAGGAATTTATTTTTTTTCTTATTTTCTAACACACCAATTAAGAATAAAAGGTCCATATAAAATAGGAACCTTATACATAATTAATTATATAATATAGGTCATGTAATACTCAAGAAATTTTATAATTCAAAAGCTTCATCACATTCCCATTAATGCTAGGTCAAAAGGCTATATCACACAAGGAACAATTCATTTCATTCACTACATATTCATTTATTAGGGTAATTCATTTACCTTTTATAATCATGATATGGTGGGATATATGTATGAATCCAAATACCATTCAATAAAAATTAACTAGGATAAGTGATATATATTAATATAATTTCTATTTAACAAATTTAATAATAATTAATTTATTTTATTGAAATACCATATATGGTTAAATGGATTAAATACATTTACTATCCATTATTAATTCAATTATATTATTAAAACAATTAATTTTATGTACGTTGTGTCTATATTAACTGAATGGTGGAACAGGTAAACCCATCATGGGTTACAATGTCTTAAACACGGAAATACAATACTGGTGGATGTCAATGTTGTGGTCATAGTCTCCAATGATAAGAATAACTTATATAAGGGCCTATATAATATTATCACAAGGATTATAATCAAAGAAAATGAATTTAATAGGCAAGGACTGGTAAAATATATAGCACTCTGACTCTGGAAAACTAGAGCTAGTGCATTATTTTATTACATATACAGGAATCATGAAGGAATGAAGATTTTAGTAGTCTTTTAGAAACTATATACATACATGGAAACCATTTTGAATTTAAAAATTATAACAAAATATAATACATATCAAATTCTAGTAAACTGCATCCTGAAAAACTCTATAAATGTTCTTTTCTTCATATCCTGGGGAAGGAAAAAAAATAAAAGGGGGGGGGGGTTAAAATTCATAGTAAGGGTAACATATAAAATAATCATGAATTAATAATAAGTTAATAATAATATATTAGATGTAATTAATATGTAATGGTGAATAATTAGAAAACACATGACATCAATAAATTTAAAATGAAAAATGAATCCATATATTTATTTCATTTTGAAATCCTCATGGGGAGAAATATTTTAATATTGAATAAAGTGAATGATTATTATTTTAATGTCATGTATCAAGTATCAGAACCATTAAAACATCAAAAAATCTTATGTATGTGGGTAGAAACCCCTGTGATTTTGTTCAGAAACAAACATGAAGGGTTTGTTGCCAACTATTTTGTATCATGAGACCTATTGATTAATATTGGGGATATAATGGGCCTTAACCATCAAAAAAATGTCTAAATAAGTATTTACACATAGATTTATTATATGAAAAATATTCCTTCTCAAAATCTAAATTGTGTAGATGATTTAAATTCATCAATATTTCCTTAGTTAAAATATAATTCAAAAAAAACACAGCATGTAAAATTGTATACAACTAAGACAATAATGATATCCATAATGAACGAATATGGATATTTAATATATATATATATAATTACAATAGAAAAAATATATCAAATGGGTAGTATATACACAACACAATAATTATTAGATGCACAATACCATTTATGTCTCAATGAAATTGAATTTGAGATATAGTCCATTATTACATTATAATCAATAGAATCATATGAAAAAAAATTAATAATCATCAAACGAATCATTGAACACCATGTAGATAATAATATATATTATATTATATATCAAATGAAGTATAAATCCACAACATACATGGAATAATAGTTTAATGATTGAAATACCATGGAAATAAAATTGAGATGAGAAACCCGTTATCTTTTTTTGCAATGTGTTCTGCCCTTGATCTTATTGTACTTGATAATTAGTTTAAGTCAAATAATTAGTAATTCAAAAAGATTATACATTTATTTTATTTATTTTAAATTTATTAATTTAATTAATTTAATTTTTTATGCTTCATACAATCCAATTTTATCAAACTAGATCCTTTGTTTCCTTGGATATCATGACCAGTTTAATGTTATACATGTAATGAAGTTCATATAAAATGGTTATAATTATCTTGAATTGGAATTATATGTTATTAATGAACATAAATAAGTTAAAATTGTTATGTATATATCAATTTTTATATTGTATTATGATGAATCATTAGATAAAAGTTTAGTGATAATTTCTTGTATTATTATGTCTTTTTTCGATTATCATGCTCTTGTTTTGTTTAATTAATTAACACATTTTTATATATTGTGGTTCCATATCATTACTTTAAATGTAATATTAATTTTAAGAACTGTTTCATCCATAAAAATGGTTTCATGAACATTATTCAAGGAGAAATTGAAGATTTAAAATATGTCATCCATGAAGGTTGTAAATTAGTAACTCACATACAATTATTTAGTTTTTTAAATAAAACTGATAGAAAGAAAGGATTTTGAGGAATGATATTCCATTAAAATGATATAATTATATTATATAGATGATACTATAATAAACATGATCATTTTTATTGAGGATATTATGATATAATAATAATGTAAAAATAAATTGAAATTAATTTAAGACAAAAAAGATAGAGGATTTACCTCTTGAATTATCCTCCTTGAGAACCTTTTTGGGAAATTGATTTTTAAATTTTTGTAAGACTAAGAGATCATGGACATGGGGATAGGCTAGGGAATATTATATTTATTTAATTTTTACATACCTCATGTATTATAGGGGTGAGGAGAAGAGTGGGAGAGGGTGGTTTTTATAGTGGATGAGAGGGTTGATTTATCATTATTTTATTCATAATTTTATTATTTTTCTCATGGAAAGAAATAGTGTTGATTATTGTGACTAAACAAATGTGTGCATATTAGTTCAATCAAATGGTTCTTACATCAGCCAAACATCATCTATTAACCCATAATTCAGGTATTTAGAATTTATCCTTAATTATCGTATATTATTATTCACAAAACATCATGTATTTTAGAGAAATCCCAAAAATTCAACCTAATAATTTTTTATGTTTAGAATCCAATAATGAACTCCATTTTATTAAAATAATTTTATAAATAAGATACATTTTATTATTAATTGAAATAATCATTTACTCAAAAAATATCATTTTTAACATTTTAACTGATTTTATGACACTATAAAAAAATTAAATAAGGTATCATATAATTATCATATTATCCTATGAAATTAAAATATAAACTGTTGATTCTATTTTTTAATTAGATTTTCATTTTGAATATTTATATTAATTATAGAATTATAAACAAATAATTTTAAATTTATGTATACAAAATTAATAATAATTATATCATACATTAATTTATAACATGCAGATATTTTATTTTCACACTCATGGGAATGAATACTATTCATTTGGAAAAATTATTATTCATAGTGTTAATATTAATATTCATAAGGGTAACATTACAATTCAAAAAGGTAAGTCACTATTCACCAAAACTTAAGTGGATCCTATGAGCCTCTAAATATCATACTCATCACAATTTTGTATGTCTGATTTTCAAAATTCAAATCACTAAACTAGAAAAAAAATTAATGTCTAGGTTTTAACTATCTTGTTTAAATAACATTTTGATGTTTTCTAGAGACTCGATGTTTTTTTCATTTTATGTTGTGAATTTAAATTATTTAAGAAGAAACACATCATATAGTCTAGATGTGTTATATTCTTCCCTATTTCATAACATCCATCCTTGAAATATTTCATTTATATATCCCTCTAAATTGATGTGGGTGATTTTGCTTAAATACATACACTCATGCCCTTGTTGCATCCACCTTTTTATGGTTTTCCTATAGAACCAATACATGTTGGGTCTTTTGATATATCAATAAATGATAATTTTTTTTAGAATCTTGAGAATCACATAACAGTTAGAAAAATTAGGTTCCAGTTATATTTCTTCATAGGTGAGTACATGTGTTGGTTTTGGAATATACTACTTCAATAATGACACAAGGAACACATCAAGAAATTTTGTGCGACTTGGAGGCATCACTAAATGGAAACATACAGCTCCAATTCATTCCAGAATTTCAAATGGTCCAAGGTACTTAGGGCTCAATTTCCCTTTTTACCAAACCTTAAGCCACCCTTTTGTGGAGATACTTTAGAACCACATGATCTCCGAAATGAAATTCCAAATCCTCTCACTAATAATTAGCTTAATTATTTCTCCTACAATGGGATTCATTAATATGGTTTTGTTTTAACATTGCCTTTGTCATTGTCTCATTAATATTTTCTTGGCCTAGTTATTTACTCTCACCAACTTCATCCCAACATGTTGGAGTTCAAAATATCTTTTTATATAATGCATGATATTGAACCATTTGAATACTATAATAGAAACTATTAATGTTGGAAAATTACACCAAATTCATGTACTGATCCATAAAAACAATGAAATTCAAGTGAGCAGGATATATGCAGGTCTCTTATTTTTTAAATAGTCTTTTCAGATTTACCATCAGTTTGTGGGAGATATGAAATACTCATATGATTCATAGTATACATATCATTCGAAATAATCATCTATAATTCAGATTTAAACTGGAAATCTATGTCCGTAAAAATTGATAAAGACAGAAAATAATTTTTTAAAACTTTGTTAATGTAAAGTCATTCATTATCCTCAAGTGTTATATCTTTTCATATAGTATTAAAATGATCCAATTTTTTAAAATAATAAAAAAAAATATATATTGAATAATTATTTGTTATATTCCAATATATTCTTTTAAAAAAGTTCATCATTATTGGATCCCACTTCAACATACGAATAATTAGTGATATCATGACTCCTCTAGGGTATTGTCTCTCAGCTGTCACTAGATGGAAAAGTAAACACCCTTATATATAGTCACTGATTTCCTACATCATGTTATCCCACCAAATATTATCTAATAGATCATTATACATCATTGTTATACTAGTGTGTATAGAAAAATATGATAAATGAAAATCATATAATGGTTCCATTTTTAGCTAACATATTAGCTGAACACATTAAATATTTTCAATTTTTAGAACTCCATCCTCATAAACAAAGTATACGAATCATCCATTCATAAATAATTTTATATAATTTTTTATGGTTCTCATTATCATATTAAGAGATATTTTGTCTTCTCTCATAAGGATGGTTTATAAATCTTTCAAAAAATAAATGAAGTTTCTTCTTCCTTAAAAACATCCATATCCATATTTACTAGATCCAGGGTTATAGTATCTCTCTCAATCATTATTTATCTCAAAATTCCCTGACCTTTCCTACATAATGAATTTGATAACACATTTTCATTCATGGGTGGGAATTTGTTCATAAAAAATAATCATTAACTAACTCAATCCATCTCCATTTACTTATGTTTATCTCATTCTAAGTAAAAATAAATTTCAAACTCTTGTGATCTGTATATTTCTCACATCCATCACTATAGATATAGTTTCTCTATATTTTCATAGAAAATATCGTTGATGCTAACTTATGGTCATGAGTTAGAGAATTTTGGTCACGAGTCATCAAATTCCATGATGCCTAAACAATAACATTGTCATTTTTCATAAGGATACAACCCAATCCATTCATTGATGTGTCACTGTATATCAAAAACCCACCATTTATAGATGGATGTTTCAATATTTGAGAAATAACCAATCTTCTTATCAATTATTCAAAACAATTTTTAAATTGTTTTGTCCATATAAATTTAACCTATTTACATGTAATCTATGATAGAGGGTTATCTAATTAGGAAATATTTGGTATGAAACACTGATAATATCTTGTTAATTCATTTAAACTACATAGCTAAGTTGTGTTCATTAGCATAAGAAAATATAGGGTTTCGTTTGTCTTCATATGATTAACCAATATTCTATCCATAGAGACAACATGACTTAGAAAAGAAAATTATAGAAGCCAGAATTCATACTTACTAAACATCCCATATTAATCATTTCTTATAAGAGTTCCCAAAACAATCTGAAATTGGTTCTCATGGAACTCTTAGTGTTTATAATATATAAATATTCCATCAATAAATATTATAATAAATTCATCAATACATTACCTGAATAATATGTAATTAGATCCATGAAAAAATTTTGTACATTTGTCAGTCCAAATGGAATTACTATAAACATGTATTGTCCATATCTAGTTTCAAATGTAGTCTTTGAAATAACTTCATTCCTCACACACAACTGATGTTATTCAGATTGAAGGATAATATTCATAAAATATTTTACTCAATACCATTGATCAAATAAAGCCTCAATTTGTTGTAGATTATACTTATTTTTGGTAATACATTTGATTTATCTGTAGTCAATACACAACCTCATAGATCTACATTTCTTCTTGACAAAGAAAACATGGTATCCCCACGATGAGAAACAAGGGAATATAAAACCCTTGTCACTCAATTATTATTGTTGTTTATTTATCTCCACTAATTCCATAATATGTATTCTATAAGGATTCATTGATATCTATCTTTCACTAGGAATTAAATCCATAGAATACTAAATTTACAGCTCTAAATGATTTCAAGGTAAATCCTCTAGAAATATATCAATGTATTCTTTCAGAATAGGTACATCCTCACATTGAATATTTAATTCTACACCCCTAGATATTGTGTTATCTTCCTACCCATGAATCTCATTTAGTAGAGCTTCTAGGGTGGATCTATATTAGAATCAGATAGTGAGGTTCCTTCTATGAAGACAAGGAATTCTGCATTATTCTCATAAATGGTAACATCATTCTTCATGAACCATATTTTCACATCATAATTTGGACACAAATCCATATCGTGTATTATATAAAAATAAATAATGGCTATTAATATACATAATCAACTAAATCACATTTATTGGTTATAAAGGGAACAACACATGATCCTTAGTCTGGTTGTTAAGGACTATGTAAGTTCATCTAAGAGACCCGATATCAAATATAGTTAGAGAAATTATTTCCGGGTACTGTAGAAGTACTGTAGCAGGGAATGTAGGTAGAACTATGTAGTACTTTAGCAATGTTGTAGTGGGAATTATGCAGTACTGTAGTAGTTAATATAGCGGGAACTGTAGCATGTACTACTTGGCTCTATAGCAGTAATTAATATGCCCCCGTTTGGGCATTCAGGCCACCGTTTTGGTTCTCGAGTCCTTTAAGGCCTTCGGGCCACACAGGCATTTGGGTTAGTAAGTCCTTTAGGACACCAAAAGGCCTTTGGGCCACCTTAAGTGCAGATGCAAACTAGACGACCTATGATGAACAAGCACTACAAGAAGGATGAGAAAAGAGATTTCACCACAACAGAAGCTAAATAGATTGCATGATTGAGAGGGTATGGTACTTGCCATCAGGACAAGCCTGTGCATGCATGAGAATTCCTGGCCGAAGAGCCATGCCAAGGTGGAGAGCTGATTTCATGATGAAGATGCTGGGGAGAAGAAGTTCCAAGTAGTTCTTCGGGGATGTATGTAATGTTTGAAGCCTAAGTGCAAATAAATTCCTCTAAGGCCTATGATCCATGAAATACTTACGCCTACGAGCCTTGTACGGGTTCCACCTCACCCTGTGAAGTTGGATTATCAAAATCAATAAAAAAGGCCTTTGTTCCATTAGATGGTCATAAAGGGAACAAATCGACACATCTTTGTTATAAGGATACATACCTTAGCAGTTTTGACAGACATGTACTTTATTAAAAAGAAATGGAAATGGATAAACTTCTTAGAAAACTAGATCTATATAAAAGAATGAAATGATTTAGAATAAAATAAATCATAGGATAAATTTTATGAAACAACTAATATATCCACCAAAGCATCTTTAGGAACTGCAAACTCTATAGTTGTGATCCCATAAGGATGGACATATCCCCTTGGACTCTTCGGTGGTGTATTCCCATAACTCTTAGGCACTTTATTTATATAATTCTACACTGAATTATTATATAAGCATTAAACATCAATTATTTTATTCCTCCCCTTAAATTTATTTAATCGATGACACTTTTCTCCATGATTATAGAAAACTCCCATGCCTTGTGAGCATTTTCCAAGATCATTCCTTCCATAGTTCTCACATAATGGGAATTGATTCATCTATTTTTCTTATTCATTTTTTCACCAGTTACATGTTTATCAAAATAACTCTTATTTTCTTGATTTCCCATGAATATATTCTGTTTAGAAAATTATATATCTCTTTTGATGGATCATAATAATATTCCATAACGAGGGGAGTATTTTTCACTGAATACTTCCTTAAATGTTCTCAAATCCATGTCTTTTATTTCAACATCTTCCATAATATATTAGATCGACAACCACCATTAATTAGCATCAACCCTGAGAAAATATTCTATCAGGATTACCTTTTAATTTTAATTTCATCTCAATTCCTTTAATATATTTTCAAAGGACATGATCCACAGCTTATCAATAACATGATTAGTAACCCCAATAATATTTGGGGGATTTTTCCAGAAGAAACCAGGTGTAGTATGTTTATTTTTCACAACCTGGGTATGTTTTCCGAATATGGTCATGATCTTCTAAAAACCAACGCCAACAATTTGGACTTGATAAAAGGGTAAATCCCCACATTATCTACGGTTGTTGATTCTCATTCCTCCATTAGGCACACCAATAAATAATAAAATACACTGAAATATGATATCAATCATAATGAATAATTAAAAACTAACAAACCAATTTAAAAAATGAATATTTATGAATAGATAATCTTTTAATCATAAAAATGATTTCTAATTAATGTTAAAACCTTTATAATGGTTTATAAAGAATATGTGAATTATCCTAAAAAATAATCTTGGAATATCAACCCATGTGCATAGTAAGGACCATTGTAATTTACCCAGTTACCAAGAGTCATGCCTGGGACACCATGTTTGTGCTTTTACCCCTATGTACATCAATGCCCAAATCATGTACACTTGTAGTATCCAGATATAGATGGCTTTCATGGAAGACCGAAATAATATCTACCTTACCAAAATTATAGAATGTTATTTAATTTTTTCCCTCAATGTATATAGAAATATTTTGTTTCATAAAATATATTTTTTAATTCTAGTTTCCATGGATTTTTCTATAATTCCATTGATAAAAACTGTAACACCCCAACCCTAGAAACCTAGAGCTGGTTCATTATATTATTACATTGCAATGATTAAATGGAATAAAATCATATAGTTGGGGTTTGTATTAGTAGTAATCTCCCTATAATTCTACATAAAATGGGGGTTCAAAACCCAATGGGTGCAGGTATTATAGAAATACTATAGCGGGTATTATAGCATCGAAGATACTGTAGCAACAAAAACACTATAGCAATAGTGGCCACTATTGCATGAACTGCAGCGGTGGCATTGATGTAGAAGGTATTGTAGTAACACAGGTACTATTGTAGTACTATTCACCCTAGGACCTATGGCCCAAAACATGGGCCTTTAATGCAATGTAATCAGTTTTCATGCCCATTAGACCTACGACCCATTAAATTGGTCTCTTATACCAAGAAAAAAAGGTCATTTTTTTAAATAAAAAATGAGGCTAAGGAACTAAGATTTAAAAAAAAGGAATCAAATCATGATGTAACGATCGGTTTTTAGTCTTGGAAAAAATATATACATTCATGGAACCCATTTTAAATTGTTAAAAAAATATAATACATTAAAAAAACTAATAATCATTATCCCTGATATCTCAATAAATTATCTGTTCTTCATAACCTGGGGAATGACAAAAATGAAAGTTGTGGGGTAAAATCACAGTAAGAGTTAAATTGTGTAAATTAATGAATCAATAATAAATGAATCATAAACCATTAGACATAATTAATATGGGATTGTGAATAATTGAAAAACTGAAGCCATCAATAATCTATGAATGAAAAATGAATCCATATTTTTTTCATAAATAAAACCTCATAGAAAGCAATAACTAAATGATAAATAAAGAAAGTTATTATTATTTTGATGTAATATATATAGAACATTAACCATGAAACCATCAATATGTATTATGTTTTAGGGTAGATACCAATCTTATTTTGTTTGGAGGTAAACACGAAGGGGTTTTCACCAACTATTTTGTCTCATAAGACTCATCAATGCATCTAATGACTATAATAGGCCCCACCTATAAGTAAATTCCAATTAACTGTTTATACATTTATTAAATATTAGAATGAAATTCATTTTCTATAATAATAATGAGTATATGATACAAATTCATCAATATTTCCTCAATTAAAATAGCCATAATAATTAACAACATAAGGAAAATGGATTACAACTAAGAAAATAATAATATCCTTGATTCAAGAATATGGATATCTAATAGAAATATAATTCAAAATTAATAATGTTCTCAAAGGGTTTGTAGATACCCATAACAAGAATGACTAGTTATAAAATAGCACGAAATTCAAAATGAAATAGGAATTGAGATGATGTCCCTTAACACTTTTGGATCAATCGAATATTAAGATAAAAAATTAAAAATCATCAATTGAATCCTGAAATAACATTATGAAAAATAGATTCGTAATATTATATATATATATGTATATAAAATGTATGCATACACCACATACATGAAATATGTGATGAATATTGGAATTCTCATGGAAGAAAATGTGTGATGATAAACCGCATACCTTATGTCCGATTATGTTATGCACTTGATTTTAATCTTTTGGATAATTAGATTATATCCATTAATTAGTTAATTCGTAAACTTTTATACATGAATTTTATTCATTATAATTTTATTATGTTCATTTATGACCTATTTTATGAGTTATATAGTTCAATTATATCCTCTGGGATTTTTCATTTCCTTGTTTTCAATGATCGCTTTACTTGAATATATGTAATGAAGTTCGTGTAAAATGAAATTAATTATATAGAATTGGAAATATATTTTAATGAAGTACATAAAATACAATAAATTTTAATATATATCAGTTTTCATATGTTATGAGGTTGAATCCTTAGATAAAATTATAGTGATAATTGCTAGGAGTAGTTTAGAATTGTTTTATATCATCATGCTATAGTTTTGTTAAATTAAATAACACAATATATATATATATATATATTATGGTTATATAACAATACATAAAAATTAATACATATTATATAATCTGGTTAACCATAAATATTCTTTCATCACTAGGCTTTAAGGATAATCTGATGAATGGGAATCTATCATCCACGAAAGTTGAAAATCGGCACGTCAGGAACGTTGATTTCATTTATAAAATTAAAGAGATAGAGAAAAAATTTTGATAGAGGATATTCCAGAATCATGGTATTATTAAAGTGTATAGATCATACTGGAGTTATAATAATAATTTTTATATAGTTTATTAATATTGTATAAGAAATGAAAAATTAATTGAAATTAATTTAAATTAATTTAAATAAAAAAGGAAGATGATTTACTTCTTGAAATATCTTCTTTGAGAACCTCCTAAAGTAAACATTTTGTGGTATTTTTGAATCACCAAGACCTCCTTTATGTGAGGATAGACTAGGGGAGAGTATTTCATATTAATTTGGACATTTTTCATGGCATAGTGGTGTAAGCATAAAAGGGAGAGAGTGGAGGTTTTTATAGTAGAGGGGAGGGGCGATTTCACATAATTCTAATTATTATTTTATTGTTTTTTCTCAGGATAAGAAATAGTGTTTAATATTGTGAATATATATATTTATAATTTCATGTGAGTTTGAAATAGTGGTTTTTAAATTATCCATTAATAATAAAGGACTCTATAATTCTTGTATTTAGCATTTATCATAATTTATACTATTTTACTATTAAAAATATTGATGTATTTTACAAAAATACCAAATTTCACCAAAACCATTTATAAATATTTATAATAAAAATATAAACTCCATTTTATGAAATTAATTTCATAAATATGAGAAATCATAATTTTAATTAACATCATCATTTATACAAAAGTACCAATTTTAGAATTACAATCAAATTTGTGACACTTCTTAAAAAATAACTAAGGTCTCACATTATTATCTTATATTCATAACATATCAAAATTTAAACATATTATTAATTTTAATGAAAATAATTTTTTTTTTGAATAAATATATAAATTATAAAATTATAAATATAAACTTCTAAAAATAAAATTATATAATAAATTATATATATTTTATACTTTCATTTAAAAGACACCTAAATTTTATTTACACACTCAAGGGTGACATTACTATTCATTTGGATGAATTAATATTCATAAGGGTAATATTAATATTCAGAAGGATAACATTTATATTCTGAAGGGTATGTTAATATTCAGGAAAAAATATGTTGATCCTGTCAGACTCAAAATATTATACAGATCACAACTGTGTATGTCTGTTTTTTAAAATTCAAATCACATAAGTTTAATAAGTGTGCTTAGTGTCAATTTAATAACAATTGTGTTTAAATAACCAATTTTTGTTTCATAGAGACTCAATTTGGTATGCATTGTACTGTTTGTATTGAAATTATTTTAGAAGAAACATACAATAATGTATTGGGGTGAAATGAAACTAGCATGCAGAATGAATTAAATAGTTATAAAATGGTGAGACATTGAGGGATGAGTCATAGACCACCAACCATAGGCATGTAGTTCTCTAGTAATCTAGTATCATCCCATAGTTTGAATGGGAGTTGAAGAAAAATAATGAACAGATCAACACCAAAAATATAGGGAAATTAATCATTAACTTAAATAACTTTTTTTAGGATATGAGAAGTGAAGAAAGGAAAAAGTTGAATGAAAGTCATACTAGAACACATCCAATGAGAAAAAAGGATGAGAAATTAGAGCCCAAATTGTAAAGCGTGATCAAACCCTAAATTTTTTTACCAGATGAGCTTTTTAATATGGCATCCTATACAGGAAATAAAAGAAATCAAGGAGGGGAGTAGAAAACGAAAAGGGGTTCACCCCTTTAAAAACATTTCAAAACACATTCTGAATTAGCCTACCAGTCCCTTAAATGCGATTTATTGAATACATATAGTGTATTACTAGTACATGTTGTGTATTTTCTATTTATGAATTAGCCTCCCCAACATCATTCTTTTCCCAAAAAAATCCCATCTAGCCCATGGGACCAGCTTCAAGTTCATAGCCAAAAAGAACCACCATAAGTATTTCATCCAAAAATTAAGGCTCAAAATGTAATGAAACAAAATGGGTTCTTACAGTTAAAATATAGGAAATTAAATCAACATTTCTACATAGTCTCCAATAACTACAATCTCAAAAAACTAAATCATTATCTTTTTGGGGGAGTTTGAGAGTTTGTTAAGGTGATTAATCTTACTTATATATTGGCATAAATTAATAGTCATAATCAAAATAGAATTCACTCCATTCATCATCCCATTTGGGTTTTCATCAAAAAATTACCTATCACATTAACCATTAACCAAGATACATTTGGTTCTCTCCATTGGCTAAAATCAATAACCATTGTTTGAGAAACTACAATCCTATTGGAAAAATAAAAATCATGGAACAAATTTATAGGATTACTAAATCATGAAACCTTATTTTAAATAAATTACACATTAGGCTTAGCCTATGTAATTAAATTTCATTTTCAAATACATCATGTTGGTTCCCATAGAGTTTTTAATTTTTCCAATAATACCTCCTGAGAGTTTCAAATAGGATTTGCATCAAGGCTCATTATCATATACTAGGTGATGATCCAATCTACCATGATGCACCATTTCAGAGTTATATATACTAGGTATGTCTATGTCATAGGCAAATCCATTTATACTATCCAGATAAGGATGAAATTTATTATAACCCACTCTATATATCATTTACTATAAATATAGGACATTTTTTTATAAATTGAATCATTATTAGAATCATATTTAGGAATACCCTGATGAATATCACTATTGTTTTCAAATCCTTGATTCAAAAGCATAACTAATCATTACATCGATACCAAATATAGAAACCCAAATTTATCATATATAAATATAACATATTAATATAAGAATATTCATAACAAAACACAAAAAATCTAAGACATTAATGTTTAGGTCTAGTTCGTTTTGAAACATATACACAAAATAACAAGTCCATAAGTAAGCTATGGAATCCCCCAAAATGTTCTTCATAACATCAACATTTATTGGACATATATTACATATAAACATTCATCATAATATAGTGAAAGGAAACATAAGAAATTTAAGAGCCCTGATGCTCAGTAAGGGTAGACACGAGAGTTCCCTCCATATTGAATCATTATCCATGATAACATAACATCAGCATAAGACATAGATTTTTTGCATACACATAATATTATACCATTGTGAACATTTATAAATGAAAACCGATAAACTCATTAAGTAAAAAACATAAAATATAGACCTTTCATATATTATAGACATGAAAACAGGTTAATGAATAACATTATATGATTAATAAAACAACATGAATAATACTATAAACATGTTATTACGTTCTTGAATAACATTGAGAGCAGCAAATTAGGTTCACTCTTATCACAATTACTCATGATTGATCCATATTTGCCAAATGCATTATTGAGAGATATTGGTACCACATATTACATAATAAATATAATAATTATGTTTTCCACAATATCATAAAACAATGATAATATAAAAACCAATTAAAATAAAATTGATTCATAAAAATTTCATAATAACATAATCTGGAAACTGAAACATGTTTTATAACCATTTAATTATCTATTTAGTGCATAACCTATAGAAAATAATTAGGTTTTTATGTATTATATAATCATAGTTATAAACCAATCATTTAATGAATTTTCAAGAAATCCTTGAATCAAAATCCTATAAATCATAAGTGACATCAAAGGTTGTAATTTTAGATATAAAATTGTTTTGAAATAAAGAAATCTCAAAACGTTTATTAGAAAAAAATATACATTCACCTTTTTAAAATTGAAAATATATAAAATATCATCGAAATATTTTTTTTCCAATAACCATTGAAAATTATAATGAAAATTTCAAATAAAATAATTATAATGATAATGGGAAATTCTGTCAATTCCATACATGTTGACATAAATATTCCATTAACATTTTTTGTAAAATACAAACATGTGTTGCTTGGAAAAAATATAAAGATTCATTAAGATTTGTTTTATAAATATGAATATATGTTTTTTTAATAAAAATAAATCATATATATATTTTAAGAAAAAATTTTGAAAAAATTATAAGAAATCATTATTCTGGAAGTAAAAAAAATTTCATCATAAATAAGAATAAAGATGATTTCTCTTAAATACAATTTTTTTTAATTATTGAGTAGATAAAAAGAATAAAATGAAGGGAAACAATGTATAATAATGAAATTAAAAAAGGATAATAATTTTTATGATTTTCATGAGATGTTGTTATTAATATGTTATCATTGAAAAAATATTCATTATCAATAAAATTATTTCTGGCATTATATCATAAAAATATTACAACTTTGGTAATAATGAATGTTAAATACCATGAATGAAATATTCTCAAAAGTAAATGTATTTAGAAATAATTTTCAGGATTACCATAATAAATTTCATTCAATGGAATCATATACACAATATAAAAGAAACATAACTTTAATATGGCATGTGTCTCACAAAATAATATAATTGACATGAAACCCTTACCGCTTATGTAATAATTTGAATCCTAAGAACTAATAATAAAAAATCCAAATAAAAATTAATATATAAATAAAATTATTACATTAATGATATAACATTCAAAATAAGTATTATATACACAACAAAAAATAAACATGTTGTATGTTTCTAGTGTCTCTGAGAAAAAAAAAAGAGAGACTACAAATCCAATACCTTAAGGGTTAACCTTCTTTGTAGTCCATAAAAAATCATATATAAAAATATAATTTTATTATAATGATATTATATAAACTCATAATTATATATGAAATACCTATTATGATTTAAATAAGTTATTTTAATGTTTTTTAATAATAATTCCTTCTAAAAATCACGTTTCAAATAATAACTAATTTTTTTTCACCGCATGTTTTTAATTAATATTTTTAGTTATATTAATTTGATAATAGTTTTATAATTTAAATTTCTTAATCCATGAAATAAATATCATTTATACACCATGTGTATTTATTTTATAAAATCTATAATTGATAGAGATAGAAAATGAAATGCACAATTCAATGAGATGTTAGGTCATTTGTACGCGTGAACATTGTTCATATCTTCACGACTGATTAAAATAAATAAATTTAAATAATATATTACCATTAATGATTTTTTTCATATATATCATATAATTTCTCAAAACCATCCTTATTACCTTCAATATAAATTTTCAATGAATCACATCTATTTGCAAGGTGGTAGTTTGTCGTACACATGAGTGATATTATTGTATTTTTACATTATGGAAAGTAAGAAGATATATGTGAAATAAGAATTTTATAAGTATAATAATAATATATTTTTAATATATGAAAATTAAATCAATCATTATATCAAACTGTGAGTGGTGGTGATGGAAAATAAATAACAATGATTCGTGAGGTTGTAGTTTTTTTCTCATGAATGATGATTTGGAATTCGATTTGATAAAATTTGAGAAGGATTTAGGTTATTACAATAAAATAATAAAATAAAAGTTTTTTTCATAAAATTATATTTTTGAATATTCATGGTTTAATAATAATTGATGGAGGTGGGGGAGATATAAAATAAATTGCTCAGTTCGGGATGTAACCTCTTCTTCGGAAAACATTTGTTTTACACAATATGACTTATTTGGTTGCTTTTATGATATAAAAAATTATTATAGGATAATATGTAGTAAGTAGGGAATTGATTAGGGTAGTTATTGCATGAAACAATTTTTTTTATGTGTGAATAAGAGAAGAGAGTGGGTGACCATTTATTACAAAGGTGAGTGGAACACATGTAATTATTGATATGTTTAAACATTACAAACATTTCTCACAATAAAAAATCCCAATAATGGGAAATTATATAAAAATAGAGGTTATAAGGTTTAATTATGTCTATAAAGTTAGTTTTCTTATGTTTTGAGTCCATTTTATCACTTATACTATACATTTAACCCCCGGTTAACCCATTTTCACTTTATCTTTGGTATGTAATTTTAATATTTTTATAATTAATTATGGATAAAATTATGTTTAAATTTTTAGATAATATAAATATTTTCAAATCAAAATATAAAATACATTTTTTCTAAATTTCATTAATACTAGTGGAAAAGATAAATTTATAATTAATGACGTAGATTAAACTTGTTATCAGTTTTCCAGAGGAGAAATTTCCGAAGTTTTGAAAACTTTTTATATTAAAATTTAATTTAAAATTTATTTCCATACCAGAAATCTTATTAATATATGTATAATTAAACAAATTTTAATTTTATAAACATATTAATATAATTTTAATGTTAATTATTTCTTCAAAAGAAAATAAAATTCTTAATGAAAACTACTATTTTTCCATATTCATCGAAAAATTTATCTTCTAAGAAAATTTTCGAAATTTCAACCTAAGATAATTTTTACATGATGATTTATAAAATTAATTTGATTTTTTAAAATTAAATTTTTGAAAGTGATAGAAATTAATTTTTAATATGAAATCGAAATCTAGAAATATTTTTTTACATATAACTTTTATGCCTAAAATTCTATATATTGTTATCCATATTATATAAAACACATAAGATAGGTGTTAAACATTTCTTAGAATATATTATATAAATTTATTAACAAATTAATTCCTTAAAACTGTTTTTTTAATTTATTGAGTTAAAACTTGATTCTGTGTATAAAAATTGAATTTTTGGAAAATATTACATTTATTTTCGAATAGTTTTTATTTTATATTACAATTAAAGGTCATCAAAGTATTCATTTTATATACTTGATTAAAATATATATTTTCATAATTTTGTTAATTCTATTCATACCCTCAATTCCAATGACTAGTCGATTACTATCATATTAAATAATACTATTTTATTAATATGCCTAATTTTATTTAAACTCAGTGTTTTGTGTAACACAAAATAAACTCAGTGTGGCATTTTACACAAAATATCAAAAATGTTAAATTTATTTGAAATATAATATTTCCAAAAATCTGGTGTGTTATAATTTAAGATTAAAACAAGAGGAAATATAAACTTTTTTATTTCATAAAAAACTGTGGGAGCAAATAATATTCCATTTATGATTGGAGGAAGAGTGGAATGGAAAAGGATATTGTCAAGAATGAAAATTGGGGGGGAAAGTATCAAACCTAATGTTTTGTGCATTATTTTTTATATTACATAATAATGTTTGACTGAGGATAAATTTTTTATTCCATGGATGTTTGTAGATATTATTTTATATCCTACTATGAGGATTGTTATGTAATTATGTTAATTCATGGAGGAATGTTATGAAAACATCAATGTTCCATGTTCATGAAAGATATACTGAAACTATGGTTAATTAACATAGAGAAATTAAGGTTTATGATTTATATAAGGATGATATATTTATATATATATATATCTATGTGAATTTATACCAGATTTTATGGCACTATAAACATGTATTCATAATTGTATTCATCCTATTTTGAAGGCAGTGGTATTAACTCTACACTACATGGTGAATATCTCACTATAAAGGTTATATAAATGGTCTTCCATTTTGAAAATGATTTCACCATGGAGTCATTATCCACATGTAATTGAATATTCCATGAGAAATACATACTATAATGTTAATTGTTTCACCATATATGTGGGTGAAACGGTTTTGATGATTCTAAAAATCTAAATGATTATGTGACATAATATTTGAGCTACCCTAAAATGAGATTTATATAAGGGAAAGAGTACATATATGATACTATGTTAAGGTTTAATTCCATGATGAACTAGGGATTTCAATACCATAGGCCTGAGGAGTTTCCATATTATAGTTTTTACTCCACATAAATATGTTTCAATCAATATATCATTATACGTCACAAATGGCGAATTAACAATGAAATATTGAATTGATCATGTTCGTCATTACAAGTACATGATTCCAAATATGATTATTCTATGCTAAAGTCATCATGAAAGTTAATATCCAGAGAGGTATGGATGTTTTATATTTATTAATATAGTTTCATCTTGGTTAATAGGTTTCAATTCAAGAATAAATGGATTTATATAAAGGAACATTCATTATAAATCTCTACGTCAGAGATTATTTTCATACATTATAGTGACTAGTTGATTCAATGTAATGCATCTTATCTTTTGTGAAATTTCATCTCAACCATTATGATATCAAACAATTTATTATTTAATTCATTATAAGGTAAATTGTTTACATTTTATAAGAAGTATGGTATTTTCCATGTCCATAATTCGGAAGATAATAATACATTTTTGGAATTTTGATAAATTTCATGTATTGAACAGCATTCAAAGTATTGTTTCATATCTCACAGACACTAGTCTATTGCTTTGTTCTTTCGGTTTTAGATATATGATGGTTTTTGTGCCATAGGAGATGCATTATATTACACTAGTGAGAATGAAATATTACAATAATTTCTAAAGACACCATGCTCACTAAATATATCAACAAAACCTATAGAGAGATTAGGGGATCTAAAAGCATAGTGATTTATACACCACATCTTATTTTTTATGTTTTAATAAATATATAAATTTTTAATTATCATTAGGTAACTAGATTCATTCACTATAAGTAACAATATCAATCCTTAATGTTATAAAATCTATGATTTTTAATTAGTAGCCTTCTCAGAATCGATTGGATGTCATTTTTCTGATAATTAACTATCTTATTCAAGTTATATGAGGAAAAATAAATTTTGGGATAACAAATGGATATGTTTAAATTTATTAATGTATATTTAATTTTAGAATTTATTTTCAAATTTAAAATTAACTTCCTTCCGTGTGAATATTATATTCTATCAAATTTTCCCGATAAACATATAGGAGATAGAATATTGAAAATTTAGAATAAGTCATGAGAGGGAACTGAATTTTCATAAAAGAGTAATTAAGAAACCTAAAAAGTCATGAAATAAAATAAAATTAATTTATAATTTATATGGTCTATAATGTCATTGAAGGTAAAACTAATTAAATGAATTATTTATTATTCATATAATTAATAAACTATAACGAATATAATTCCAAAAAAATATTTATTCAGGGTATAGAATTTTAACCGAATTAAATTATCAATATAATCAATATGAAGTGTTATTAATTATTATATCTAGAAGAATATTGGGATGAATCACATTGAATATATTAGAACATCTATACAGTATTTGATGATTCAAGGAATATCAGTTCCTTGATTTAATCATGATGTTACATTGAGGTAATTATACTTTAGAAAAGACCCATAATTCTATAAAATGATTTTAACCCTCTTGGAATTAGTTTGTTAAGGATGATAATATTCCATTAAGAATGATGAAGTAATATTATTATTCTAAATATTTTATAAACACGGTTTAGGAGATTTAAATGATTTAGTACACTAGTATAATGCTCAGTGTATGTACCTTAGGTGTTTCCCTTTATAGGCAAACTAGGTTATATAAACCTATGTATTTAATTTATTTATGGATTATTTTTCATTTTTGGTTTTATTAATAATGAATGAAATAATTGTTTTGAATAAATTTATATCTAAATAGAATTCAAGATCCTGAAATATTTTACAGAGGGGAAAAACCTTATATGAAATTTTAATCAGCTGATGCCATGAAGAATTCTCATCTCTTAAAGGGTCCAAGAATCATATAAGTGGAATAAAAGAGTATATTTTATATGATTATTAAATAATTATAAATGTTATTGACACAATCTTTATGATTTTATGAAATGGAATCAACTTTGAAGGTATATTTTTTAATGGAAACCATTTCTCTAAATAGATAAATGAGATTTTGGTATATATTGAAGTACATTTAGGTATTCCTTGTCATTTTATTGATTGCTGTAATACTATTACAATGTTGAAATGGAATTTTATATAGAGATTAATTAATAAAAATAGATACTAACCCTTGATCCAATAGATCCTTGATGAATTCTTTGAAAGAATAAATATTTTGAAAGTTATCTCATTGACAGAATTTGTAGATAATATGGATGAGAATGGATGATTTTTATGGTAAAAAATATGTATTGTTACATGAGGATCATAATTCATATACATAGTAAACATATGAAATATTATAATAATTGGAAATGAAATATATTGAAGAATTTAATTCCCCATTAAGTGATAATAAGAATAAAAACCATTAAAAGAATATCAGCAAAAAAATTACTCATTAAAGGGAAAAAATAATTTATTTTGTATATCAGAATCTAGTACACCAGAAAATAAATTTGGTAAATAAATTTATACTTATCACATGAAACCTAAATTCTAGTAGGGTTATGGTAAAAAAAGAAAAACCCATCCCATAGTAAATTATGATTTGTTTTCATAGTTGAAAAGAGGATCAAAAAAATTAATTATCAATGATCAATTATTTTTAGAATGAAGGTGAAAATAATTATTTATTCATTGAATATATGGAAGATGGCATTTTATTTATGAAAGAGGAGGAGATAGATTCAATATAGAACATCAAAATTTATAAAACATAGATAAATGATTAGAGTGACAATCTAGATTATCATTACCAAGAAATGAAAATTACAATGATTACTTGTAATAATTTCAAAGAATATATTATCTCTTTGTGAAATGATCTAAATGATATAAGATGGGGTAGAATAGAATCTAGATAATATTTAGACAATTTTAATGCTAAATTAATTGGAATCAATTAATGAGTAAAACTATAAGAAAAGGTAAAAATATAAATAAGAAATATTCGGAAACTATATATAGAATATAGAACATTAAAAATTAAGTGGTATGGGTGTGCTATTTTTTTGTGGTATCAAAAGATACACAATTAATGTGTTTTGTGAGAAATTCAAGATGGATAGTTGTAGAATACATGATGATAAATCGTACCCATGTATTTTTACTAAATTGCTTCAGTATTTTATTCGAGGATTCAATATTGTTGGTCACCATAGTGGCCTGGATTCATTATAAATATGGTTAATTTTTTTCTTCTGAAAATATACATAACTGTAGTGAAAATGAGTACGCATATAAAGAACTTGAAATATGTTCAACTAGAGAATAGATTTATGAAATTTTATCATTATGAATTTGTATGGTAGTGTTAAATTCCACATGTATCAATAAATCATTACTATAAAAATTATTCCTTGAATGATAGAAAGGCATAGGGAGTGATAGAAAATTAATATATTTCTCTAATAAAATCAATTGAAGAAAATTATAAGTTATAATTATGTGGTTTCATCAATACTATAATAAATCCATAGAAAAATCCTATAAGACATTCCCTTGAATGTAGAATGACATTCTGTAATGAATTTGAAAATATATCATTAGATAATTTAACTAGAAAATAAACGATGAATATTACAAATGAAATGAATACCATCCATTGTAAATAGAATAATTTGGATTCAACAATCTAGAGAGATGTTTGTAGAAGAGGTCTATGTCATAGAAATGATTCAATGGATATTTTTAGTAAAGGGTTGGTTAATAATTTCCAAACATACTCCTAAACATGAGGGTAATAGTGATATCATCTCCCTAAGGTTTGTATATTTCTCATTAATGTAGAACTAAGGGGTAGATAAAATTCCTGGGATGTATTAATTCAAAACAGATATGGGTATTGGAGTTGAAATGTTAACTATATGTGTTCATTAGTTTATGGATATTGTTGCATTAAAATTATGAAATTAGTTTCTATAAGTAGTATCATATATATGCAGTATCATCCCTAGTAAGAGATATTGAAATTTAAACTAAAATTGATTAGAGAGTTTGGAAATGGAAGTCTTCTGATTAGGGAGAAACGTGTAGTAGTGAAATTTTTTATGTCATATCAACATGTGTTTTTCCAATAATTAGACACCTCTCATCAAGCAGTGTCTAAAAGTGATAAAACTCAAGTTGAGTTGGATTATGAACATTTATTATGTTTAGTCTTGTTTAATAATTTTTAATTTTATGTGGGGAAAATGGACGATTTAGATTTCATGGAGTATCACTAGTTTGAATTAAAACTGGTATCTATTAATATAACCATTGTATGTTTCTCACTCTCATAATTTCATGATTGTGTACTAATGATCTGAAAATAATTTCTTTAGTTCAAATTAGTATTAAATTTTATTTCACACTTTTTTTTGGAAACATATGATTAATATGGATTACTTTAACATTATTGAAAGCCAATGATTCTTCCTAATGATCCTCTATCTCTATAGTCTTATATAGTTTATTGGAATTTCATTTCTATGTCTTGAACATCCATATTTTTCAATTAGAATTCGAAAATTCATATTTGATATAAAGGTGTATGGAATATGAAAATTTTGATCATGTTGTTGAAAAATATAGAGATAAAATTAAGTTTAATATTATAGTGAAAAGAATAAAATGTCTTTTTAATGACACGGATGATCATAGTTAACCAAGAGCATACATGTTGGATCTCATGAACTGATCATTATAAAAATACTTACAAGAGGTGTAGGTGTGAATAGTAGTTTAAAAACAATGTTTAAAAAGATTAAATTAATTAACACTAAATATTCTTTAAGTAAAATAATGGAACTCAACCCTAAGTCTGATTAAAAATGTCATAAAATCATAATAATAAACAATATGATTAAATCAGATTATAATATTTGAATCATAATGGATGTAATTAATTAGAGTATGTATCATAATCTAAGTTAATCTGATAAAAAAATTAATAAAAAGATTAATTTGATGACTCAATTCCTTTTAAATGTGGTATAGAATGTAAATCATGTAAACAACAAGTAATAAAATATCAATAATATATAATAATTACTAACAAGATATTTAAAAGGTAAATATTTTTTATCATTAAGAGTATGGTAAGTAATAACCTTGATTAAAGGTTTACATTATTTTATAAATATAGAAATGTCTCTCTTTACTTTTTAGTAAATCCCTCAATATGATGATCATAATTACTCTATATTCCATTAACCAGAATAAATTTATATGATAACTAGCTGTATCTTACAATCCCCATAAAATTTTGATCAAAATATTGTATTTTCTATCGTCCTATCCCCAAAATACCTTGATCATTATTTTGATCAAACATAGGTAACAATTTGAAGAATCATCTTATTCTGACAACCATACTGTGTTTCTTTAAGAAGACAAATCACTAATTAAATAAAAATAATAGTAATGAGCTTATGACACTATGTATTCTTGAAAAAAATTTGATCGAATGTAATAAACTATCCCCAAACACATCAAAGGACCTGGTGTCCATTGGCATCATATCGATGGTCATACTGATCTCATAACAGTAATATTTTTCCATGTCGGTTACAAAAACAATAGACACCTGTCACTTGATAGCCCATAATGATCTGGAGTAACTGAATATTGGACATTGTATACATTAACACTATTGGAGTGTTAATGAATTTCCATAAAATAGAAAAAAATCCTCGTATTCTGATTATAAAATTTTTCAGTCTGATTTTTCTTCATTACAATGTTCAATATGATAATATTTATGAATGTTAAATTGATTATATCGACACCGATATCAGTAACATTGTTAAGGGAATTTCAGTTTGATATTAATGATAGAAGTATATCTTTTTGATTAAATAAATGTGACAATGATAAATAGTCACATGCCCATTCTGATAAATGTATTGATGAATTTAATTTTTATATTCCTTATACATTATAACTTATTCTAGTTATTTTAAAAGTAATGTTTTTACCAAAAACTATAAAAAATATTTGAAATAAAAAGATAGGAAACATATTTTTAATAAATTATTTTCAATTAAACAAATTAATATAATGTAAAAGTAATAAAAATAACTTCATACTCTACAATCTCCCCATTTTTGAAAACAAATACACAAAAACTAAAATATAAAATAACATTGAAAGCATTTCATCCAATTTCATTTACGAATTTTGTATTAATAGTTAATTTATAAAACATAACACCCCGTGTGTTTTTTAATAAATTTAATATAATGAAGTCTATGATGTTGAATATGATGAAATCCCCCTTTAGATAATAACATTGCATAAGGATCATATTCTCCCCCATTAATATAAAATTCTCCTACTTTATCAAAATTTCTCCCCATTTTAATGGAATTATCCCTTTGAAAAAATATTCTTCTCATTTATGATTTTCTCTTACTTTGTGATTTTACTAAAAAATGGTGAAGGATTCAAAGATACTAAAATGTTAGAAAATAAAACATATGAAATTATAAAATGAACTAACTATCAAACCACATATGAAATATGAAATAATATTAAACCAAAAATAGCAGGAATGAAATCAATAAAAATCCCATCTACATAAAAAAGTAACTCATTTATACTTTTAAATGAATTTCAAAAACCACTGTATCAAGAAATAAAAAGAAAAAAATATTTATTCTTTATCAGGGTCCTCACAAAAGACTTCATATTCTATAATACATTTCTGTCTTCTTCTAACATCTCAAATTCCACTTCTGGAATACAAAATTTCATTGTCAACTTGGTTTTTTATACAATCGTAAAGAAAAGATCAGCATTAACAGAACGTATTTTGTTCACCTATAACTCAATTATTATAATCTTTTTTTTGGAGCATCAAAATCGTCAGTTGGATCATCAGTTTCATCATTTAAATTTTTCTATAAAATTTATTCTTTCACTAATATCGCATTATTGCTAATTGAATAATTTAACTTCTTCTACTATAAGATTTTGTATTTCATCAAATTGATCTTAGTTAATACATATATCAACATCAACACGGTGAGACAACTTCATCATTTGAATAAAATATATCTTATGAGTTATGGAGGTTTCTCGAAGTATTTTCAGTTCTTCTTAAATACAAATATTGAACTCTATTAGGGTTTTTATTTATGACAACTTATGACTATGGTTGACCAAAATAAAATGACCACATTCCCCTATCCTTAGAAATTATGGAATATTTTCTTTAGTCCTTATCTACACATGAAAAACATAATAAAAACCATTTTGAATAATGGTACCAAATAAATTACATTTATAGGTTTCTACTTGGGGAGGTTTTATTCGAATTGTTTAAACATCCATTTATTTTCCATTACCATTATTATTCTTTGGTACTTTCATACCATCTTTTATGGAAAATACCATTCCATAAAAAATATTCATGATCTTCAATTCATCCATTTTGAGTTTATCACAAGAATTTGTTTTTAAATTTTGATATCCATCTTCTTTATTTAATGAGTATTTGACTTCCTTTGGGGATGATTTTTCTTCTTGATCACATTTATATTTTTAATATTTATAATCCATAGAAGGTTGGTTTGATGATGATAATGAGGATGGTGATGATGAATATTATGTTTTGTTATCATATTGAGTTTCTTAATTGTCTTCACCAACTTTATTTTTATCCTCTTCTTTATCTTCATCATCCAATTAATCTTCTACTTAAATTTCATCTTCCTCGTATTCTTAACTTTATTCATTATGATCAACTTATTTTTATATTTTTTCCTATTATCCTTATTTTCTTTTAAGAAAATACCATTAGTATCTTTACTAAGATCATCCTCAACAAGAATAACTTTTCTAAAGTCTTGTTTCATGTCTAGCTCTAGTTTCGATTGAGATTCATGAATAACTCGTACAGATTCATCCACAAGAAGTTTTTATTTTTTATTTTATATGATAAAGGAATTTGAAGGGTGAAATGGGTATTTCATGAAAGAATATCCATGCATATATGTTCTCTTGATCATTGTGAGGTCTTGATAGAACAAGATTCCCAGATTTACTTTCTACTCCTTTCAATATATTCTATAAAATTATACATTCTCACTATCTCTTCATCTATTTATAACATTTCCTTTATATTATAATGTTTCAGTGACACAAATTCTCAAATCGGTTGCTTCATTAGGGACGGATCTGCTTTCCAGATCCTCAAAATTCTTCTGATATTTCTTTTTCATTTAGTATTTGCAAACATCGTCATGTATATTATTTTATTTCCTTATTTTCTCTAAAGGAGAACAATATTCTGTAAATTTTTTTTCTACCATTTCTGATTATCTATCTGGTTGTGCCTCTGAAATTTCTCCATCATGTTTCTCAACAAAATTCTTAGATTTTGTACAAAAAATATCTCAAACTATTCATTGTAAACTCACTGATTAATGTGTTATTTTCCCTTATTGGAATTGACTTGTTTTCAACTTTTGATACATTCAAACAGTCAAAAACAATTCATATAATCATGTCCTAAAGAATGCTAATTTTTAACTTGATTGATCATGTCTTTATGTGGATGATAATGATGATGACAAAGTTGATGATATCTATATTGATCATATTTATACAAAAACCCAATAAAAAATAGCTACTACATTGAGAGAATATAAATCACCATTCCTTGTTATATAGAATCATTGCATCGATAATAGATAAATTATATAAATTTGGGTTAGGTGGGATAATTTCTATTTATATTCATACTCGGATGAAAATGAATATTTAGCTCCGGTTTTATTTCATGTTCCAATATTATTGGTAAACATTTGTGAAAATGAATATGAATCAACTTCATATATTATTTTAACCAAGACTATAACCCTCATATAAGAAATCTTAAACACATTCCAAAATATTCTAAATTAAATTATTTATTTTTTGTCATCCATCAAAATCCTAAAAAATCATATAATTCATGAATGACATTAGAATTGTAAAAATAAAATTTCTTATCTGGTTTTCCACGCAGACTGATTCCCATACTTGGAAAAATATAATGTTCTTCAGTGTAGAATCTAAATGTTCTTACCATGCTCTTGCAGTAAATATTTCCCAAAAATAATAGCACTTAGTGAAATCATCCTTGGATGACATTAGAAAGAGACAGAATTTGGTGAATAGTCTTAAAAGAAATCATTGAGACTGATTATTATGAAAGGTAAAGCAACTCATGATTAGTAGTACTAAAAAATTGTTACACACAAGGGGGACCCATTATATAGGTGACTAAAACAATGTTTTAGCATCTAAAAGATATCCAATGGTTGATAATGAAGGCATTATGATCATATAGTTGGAAATTATTGAAAAAGAAAATTTAGGAAATTTCATTTCACATGTGATTTTCAATGCACATATCAGAATAATGGGGAATACAAATAGTGTTTTATAAAAAAAACATTGAAAAGAAGTTTTTTTATAAAACTAAGAGTATAAAAAATATAACTGAATGTATGATTTAATGATATACTGCAGAAAAAATTGAAAATAGAAAAATACCATTAAAAATAAAATAATCCCTCAATATGATTAACATAATATTTTTTTGTAAACTAATATGGACTATGATTTTTCTAAAAGAACTAATTATGATAGAATGAGTCCAAAAACTAATTAAATTTTTTTTTTAGAAATAAAATTTCATTTTGATTTATTTCGATTTTGATAATAGGGAATAAAATTTTAATAAGAAAATTTTTTTATGAAATGTTTATAAAACTATCTAAGTCCAAAAATCCTTTTGGGGATTCTGATTCTGTAAAATATTACAAATAGATATGATTCTATAAAAATCATTATGAGAAAAAAATTTGGAAATTTATTTTTTTTTTAAACGAAAAATATATATATTCCCCCTATAATGAGGAACAACACAATATATGTATATGGATAAGAAATATTTAAATATTAATTATTACTTTATGATGATCATTCCAAGAATTGGGTAAATGTATTTAAATTTATCAGAAGAGATGGCTTTTTTAAATTTATCAACAAGTTGTTATTGAGTTCCGATGAAATTTAAAATGATATCATTATAAGTGTGATATCCTAAAAGAAATTGTGTCTTACATATATGTGCTTATCATGTTATTATTGGGTTGTATTTCTACTTAAATCAATGATAGTTGTATTATAAAAATGTATTTCAGTTTTTTTATAACTCATTCCATAGTCAGTGAGTGTGTGTTTCATCAACAAAACATGAGAATAACGACTTCGAAATACCCCATATCCGACATCAATAGTGGAATGTGATTTTGAGTGTTGTTACATACATTAATAAAAAACTAAAGAATCTAATAATAAATGAAATTTTCCGGATGTACTTTCCCTATCCATTATAAATTAACTAAATTCCGCACATGAAAAGTAATTATTGTCAAAAACACTTCTAGAAGAATAGAAAATTCATAAATCAATAGTTCTTTTAAGATGACAAAAAATTTGTTTAACAGAATTTAAATGATTTTATTTTAGATTTTCTTGGTATCTTGAAAATAAGAGTACATAAAACATTAATCCTATATAACTATGGGTTATGTAAAGTAACAATCATAAAATACCTCTAAGTGAATATAGATCAACTGGTTTCCCAACCTCAGTGAGATATAATGTCTTTTAGTAATTGATCGGAGTAATAATAAATTTAGTATTTTTTTTATTCGAATTTTTTAAGAATATAGTATGTATACTTGTGTTCAGTTATAAAAGTTCCTTCTAATTTGTGTGATATTAGAAAACCAATAAAATATTTTAACTCTCCCATTATACTCATATCAAATTATACTTTCATAGGATCCCTGAAGGAATCTGTTATGTATTTTTGAGTTGATCTAAATATTATTTCATCAACATAAATTTCTACAGTCATAGTTTATATATTAACTTCTTTTATAAAATTTTTTATATCGGAAACTCCTTAAATAAGAATTTTTTGTATGAAAAATATTGTTAACCCATATACCTAGATCCAGTTACTGGATAAAGTCCATATAATACATTGGTAAGTTTTTAAAATTATTTGGAATGTTTTTTATTTTCAAAACCTGGTGGTTTGTTAAAATAATATTCCACCTAAATATGTACTATATTAAATTCACAATTCACATAAATTTAAAAAGGTTTAAAATTAAATAATTCTATAAAGGCTAGATGAATTTTAATAGCTTCAACTCTTGCTATATATGCATTGTTATCTTCATAATCTACACCTTCTTGTTTATTATAACTCTGAGAAACATGTCAATATATATTTATAAAAACTAAAAAAAAATTTATAACAATTATTTTTGAAAACCCATTTTACATAATTTATATAAGTTTTATTAGGTCATTCCACTAATGTCAAAAAACATTCACCACAAAATCAATGATCTCATCATGAATTGCATTAATTTTATTCTCATAAACTTAAACCTCATCAAGATTATTATGATTAATTTTTGATAAGATATATATGTGCTTAATTTCATTCTTTAAGTATCTTATAATCCTAACTGTTTGATCTAACAACAAATGATTCATTTATAAGGATGATTCCAAAGAAACAATTGAATTCTACTGTATTGAAAAGTATGTTATTCAACAATAGGTAAGAAATATTCATGAGTAATAACATCAAAAACTGATTAATATGTTATATAATTTTTTAATAACATTTCAATAAATTATGAAAACTAGTATTAGAAATAACATCTAAGGATTTTTGTTGGGGTTGTTTGACAAAAAAAGGGTCAGCTTCATCAAACATAACAAGAACTACTTCTTCAATAGTACAATAATTCTTATTAAAAACTCTATAATTTTTAAAAGCATTGAAAATACGTAGACACATTACTTCATCAGTTTTGGGTGAAATTTTATGAAAACTATCATTAGTATTAAAGATGAATAATTTTCAACCAAAAACATTGAAGTAAAATCATTTTGTTTTCTTTCCTTTTGAAATGACAAAAGATATTTAATTTAAAAAATTTATAACTGAAAATCAATTTATAATATAGTAAGGTTTACTAACAACCATAGTCCCAATATGTTTAAAACATACTATTCAATCAACATGGTGCTATTTATTTCTTTGATAATTCTATTTCTTCTTTCAAATACACCATTTTTCTAGGTGTTCTTGGTATGGAAAATCAATGTTCAATACATTTTTTACTAAATAATTTTTCAAAATAATTATTTAAAAATTCTCCACCATGATCACTATGAATATTGATAATGGGATGGTTTTCTTATTTTTTTTATTTGGCATGAAATGTTTAAAAATAACAAAAGGTTTTATATTAATGTGTAACAAATATAACCATATATCTATTATGAAGCCATATATTACGAAATACAGATAGTATTTTACACCAGAACACCACGTTTTTGTAGGACCAAATAATTTCATTTTCACTAACTAAAAATCATCAAATGATGGTATTTGTCTAATAAAATTAATGCATAACGTATATATCTTAATGTATTGACAAGGGTTACTAACTTTTGATGTATCAAAAATAAGATTCGATAGATATTTAATAAGACCTTTATTAGACAATTAAGATATATTTTTAATGTTTTTGGTTCCTAAGAATTTGTTCCATAACCAATATTGATATTCCATTGTACCAAGTTAAGGTATTTCCTTGCTCGAAATGTCTTCTATGTTTAGTGTATAAACAATCACAATATGATTGGAAAAATTTATAAATTAAACTGTGGAACTATGTACTAAACATTTATCATTCATAAATTTCATATGGTAACCATCATCAATTAATTGACTTATGGTTATAAGTATTTTCTTATGACCTTTAAAAAATTAAACGTTTCAAAGAAGTGATTTTCCCAGATGAATAATGTAATATATTCTAATAGTATCTTCGTGGGAATTATCTCTGAAAGTGACTTTCCCAAAATAAATTTATATTATCATATTGGAAAAGTATTTGTTACCAGTCATATTCATGGAAAATGCACTAAAAATATACATTGTATTCCTTTATTTCTGATACATTATTTGTTTTCGTGAAAATAATTATATTACACATTCATCACCTAAACCTTCTTGAGTCTGGAACTATCAAGGAAACATTATTAATCCTCATTTTTTAATAAAATTATTGTTTATGAAATCCTAAGGAATAAAAATTATATAATGAACAATAATTTTTCCAATTTCAACCTCCTATAAATTGGGTGAATAAATTGTCACTTTACTAAACAAATAAATTGTCACTAAAAATATTTTTTATGAAAAAAATCCCTTTACAAAAAAATTCCCTAGAAGAATTTATTTTTACATTTAAACAATGTTTTATATTACATAACTAAACAATGGTAGATTATTATTAAATAATGAAAATTAAATATTTAGTTTAACAAATACTTTTGTATCATCATTAGTAATAGTTTTGGAAATATGTTTATAAAAATGAGTTTTAAAAAAAACCAATCCAAAAAATAACTTTGTCTAAATCATAAGAAGTAATATTTTCTCGGAATTTGTTTAATCAATATCATAATAATGATTTCATATTTCATTAATAAAAACACTAATAATTTAATCATCTATATTATGTTTTATTTCGAATTATCATGTTTATTTCAAAATTATAAAATAATTACATTCTAAATGATTAGTAAAATGGGAAAAATATTCATATGATATAGGGGTATTTTCTTCATTGGATGAGGATGATTATTTTTCTGAAGATGTAGAGTTTTTCTCATCATGGTAATTTTCACATGAAGTCATATTGGAATGTTTTTCACATATTCATGCAAATTTGATAGTATATTTAATAACCATGGGTACCTTACCAAAAATTTCTAAGTTATTTAATTTGAAACTAGATTTATTTGAATAACATATAGTAAAATCACCTCTATTGGAACTCCATGTATATGGGGATTTTAATAATTTCATTACTTTTTTACTTTTAAATTTTTTTGAATTTAATTATTTTATACTTTCCTCTTTATCTTTAGACAATCTCATCTGATATTTTTATCATTATTACATTCATAACTAGTGAATTCATATTTATTTTCACCTTTATCATTAGGAAAATACTTCTACTGATATTGAAATTCTATCTTTCCAAAAATCTTATTCAATATCTTATCTATATTTTCTACTGCATTGTATGAAATTTCATAAGTACTTTAATCATGTTGAATAATAAATTATAACTTCCTTGATGATTTAACACATTTTTAGGATTATTAACATTAGTAAAAAAATTGATGATGTAAATAAAATTGTTCTATTTTTCATTTTCTTTTTTCCTGTATCTATTTTCATTCTACCATCATATATTATTATAGTTCTAATCAGATCATCTAGAGTAAGATTTTTTGTATCTTCCTCATCTCATTTATAATAGTTCTATTTTATTCCCAATCATTGGAAATAATATCAATTATATTTTCCATTATAATTTCATCATCAAGAATATTATCGCTGATATCATTTAGACTATTTACAATTGTTATAAATATCGTGTGCATTTTAAAAAATGATTTACTATGTAGAAAAATATAACGATTTGTAATCGTCTTTGAGAAGGTTATTCTAATTTCAACTACTTTGAAAGTACCAAAATGTGTAACCTCATAATTTCTCTTGATACTATTGGGAGCCTCATAAGAAGAAATATGAAAATATATACTTCATTTTATTGAAAATTACATAGTATTTTATACTCTGTTGTTTAACTAATATACCAATTTTCTTGATTCATAGAAGTATTAATGTGTGAACCATATTTTTCACTTAGGTATGGATCCATTAAATATTTGTATAATTCTATATAATGGAGATGATATGAATGATGTATGAGTTAGTGCAGTTTGCAGGGGTTTTGGTGGATTCGTCGTAGCTCGGTACGAGGTTTTTTGTTGAAAATTAAATATCTCATTCTTAGTGTAAACTGTGAAATGTATACTGCATGGTTAGTATAAACTGTGTGATATTGGAATGTGGGTTGTATTAAGGCACACACTTTAATATAACTAAATTAGTTGTGTTGTGCAACCATGAAAAGTTTGTAGAGAAATTTTGGATCCATTTCTCATGGTTGGTTCACAATTTCTAAATAATGCAGCCAAACAATGCACAATACACCTTCCTACAGGCTATCATGCATGATTTGTGAATTGTTTGGAAAAAACATCCCAAAAACTGTGGATAGTGTTGTTTTTAGGGAAAATATGATTTTCAAATTAAATGAAATGCAATGTCACCCTTTTCTTTATTAGGGTTTTCTAGCAGATGTTAACCCACATTATCATATTTTCATGCTAAAGCATGGATATTCTATTAAGTCAGAACAACAACTCATACAGAGTCTGAATAAATATTCATTCATCTCATTAGAACAATATTTCTATGTTCTTTATTAATTTTTAAATGTACATCATTCTTCTATCTATAAATGATGGTATTTGGATTTTGGCTCATATACCACAATTTCAAGGCATTGATTTTTTCAATAAATATACTATATTTTTTGGTGAAAAAAGTTTGATAAAGGATTAATAGCATGTTATGTACCTATGGTAAGTGGTTAATAACTCCATTCTCAATTTCCTTTACTTTTGAATTTGATGTGTCATCATGCTAATTTCATCAAGAATTATTTATTTAATAAATATGTTATTATTGTTGTTTTCAGGACTCCAATCCAGGAACCTATCCATATATATAATTTTTTGGGGGGATATATACACAAATATACCCACCTTGTATAGGTTCATATTCCATATATGATGTTTTTGTGTTTTGACACCATGATCCGTCATTCAGATGTGTTTGTGTTTGACCGCTATAATGGTTAGCCTCATTTTATTTAATATCTACAGAATTGGGGAATTTATAGTACCATATTTCCATTACAAATGACCAACTTGAGGTAAGTCCCTCATTTTAACTTTATTAATTAGTTGTGATTTAAATTGGAAAGTGTGTTGTATATATATGACTTGGCCCATATTTAGAAATTTAAATGCATTTGGTTTATGTCGTAGAAACTGTTTCCAATCATGGTTGAATATAATGGAATGAAGTTAGTTGAATGAGCATGGATTAATTGAATTTAGTAAGATATTTGCATGTAGCATTGGACATGCCACACTAATTTAAGGTAAGGCTTGAAGCTTTGTTTTATTAAATGACAAAATTTACACTGAATGAATATTACCTTAATGATATGAATTAAGGGTCGAAATTCATGAGAGTAATTTCACTTGTATGAAGACATGGATTGAACCTTATGGAATAATAAATGGATAGATTATAATATGGCCTACATAAATAATTGAATCAATGGTAAGGGGATTTGTAATTGGACATTAAAATAATTACTTATAGGACTATAATGACTTGAGGTAGTCATTGGATTCATAACAGAATTCCAAGAGAAATTAAGTGTATCATTCTGATTCAAGGATGTCAGTTTACATGGTTGATACCTACCTTATAACCTCATCCCCACCTATTCAGGGATTCGAATAATGAATCAATTATTTCCATCCTTTACTATTTTATGATTCCATGGATACACTCCTTGGATCAATATTGGTTTCTATGGATATATGGTAACTTGGTTATAACCCTGGGTCCATCCATATCAAATCCCATTTTTCCTTGGATGTATTTTATATTAAATGTTATAACTTGCTATTGTGGAATTCCTTGGATGATACTCCTTGTATTACACTCTTACCACATATTTAGGCTATAGTTACTACTGAGTTTGTGTCCTTTGATATCTAGGTTTTCCTGGTGTTTACCTTATATCACTTTTTATATAATAACTATATGGTTACCTTGTCAAATATTATAACTAATACTAGTACTATCATGAGGTGATTCCCATGATGTATTTTTCCCCATATGAATTATTATATAAACATAGACTTATTTAATTAATTGAACTGATTACATATTATGACACCAATTCTTAGATGATGATGGAACATAATTATTTATGTTAATTTATTTCATTAATTTTATATAAATTCATGAATGACCTATATCATTTTATATTTTATGAAATGTAAGTTATAGAAACCGTTTGTGGTGGCCTACATAGATTTAGAAAAAATCATATATGGGCACCACTGTTGTCCGGGATGATTATATGGAAGAAAGAGTTGATAGAGGGATGTAGTAAGCTTCAGACACTTAATTGATTACTATTTATGGATAGAGTGAGTAGCAGATGGCCGAGTTAGAACTCAAGATTGTTAGGATAGTTACTGATTCATTTTTTTTAATTGTGTATATGATTATTTTCTTCTACATGTATTCATGTGTTCATACTTTATAGTTACCTAAAATATTTTCATCATATTTTATATGTTTATATCAGTTGTTTAGTTGGTAACTACATATATATGCTTTTATTATGGTTTTTGATATTTATATTTCTTTCACTACTTATCTCTTTTTACATATTACTTATCTTCTATGCTATAATCTGATAATGAGGGAATACTCTCCCCATGGACACAACTTAGGACTTCGCTACTACTCAGCTGCCTCCTGCGTTTAAGGAGATTTGTTTGAGATCTTGTGGCCCACTAGGACTGAGACACCTTTTATATCTTATCCTGAACTGAGACATCAAAATTTGGTTTCAGATAGGATCGTGTATTTCATTAATATTTTGATGTAATATTCTAGATATTATGAATTCTATGGAATATAGTTATAAGTCATGATTGGAAATAGGGAAACCATGTTTGGGTTAAAAGATGAGTTTTCTAAATTATAATTACTTTTCTATTTTTGGAAATTATAGTTGATATATTTCACCATTGGGGGATATACATGCAATGTTGGTTCATTGATTATTAATTTGATTGATATTTTCAATTCATCATTGTCCCGATGATATGTGGGAATGTAGTATTGTAAAAGTATCATATAAGGCAACGAGAACTAGCATGCCAATCATATTGCCTTTCCATATTGGAGGAGTTCACTAAATTTCATTTCTTGATATGCCTATGATTATTGATTGAGCTTCAAATTGAATATATTATTGTACATCACATAGGGGTATGATTATGTTATTTCTTGTATAAGTTCATGTGGTGTTTATTGGACCTCATGGGCTGGGATGTGTACTTTACCGAATAAAGACATTACATAGAAATATAAACATGTATTAATTTATGTGATAAGAATTATGGTCCCGCATTCACTAGGATAAACATATCATTTTTAATGAACCATGGTATATGGTAATAATAAAATGAATTATTAAGAGTGATTCTTGACTTTTAAAATGGAATGGTTGAAATTCCTTATCCCTCTTTGTCATTTTTATGAACTGTAATGGAGTGAACTGAATATTTAAATATAAAATAAAGGATATGGTTTCCATTAAATGATTTGGCATGGAATATTTGACCCTTCATCTACTGGAACCCATGAGACTTATACTTGATCACTTATAAATTCATGGCCTTTTATGTGCATATTTAGGGTAGCATAGTATGGTTATCCTACCTTTTTGTTTCCATATTCCACTATTGATGTTTTTATATCGTGTTAAACAGTTTTTGTGGAAAGTGCATCATGTTTATAGGAAAATTCCAAAACGACATCCTTATTTCATGTGACTGGAGGGTGGCATCGAGCATTCCATAGACATAGAGGGCCCTTAGTTTACAGTCCTTCCTCTAGGAGTGCCACATGAGGCACCACTTAATGTATCTGATCTAGGCACTACCACCCAATTACATGTCATTTTTATTTATCGAATATATTCTATACATTTTTCTCCTTCAGCTTATCATTTGATGGATAATCTTACCCTTGAGTTACAATAGAAGCGTCCTCCATCTATTTCAAGAAATGGTGGTTCATATGGTTTTGAGTATTTTTTAGAGGCCACGTTGCATATATTTGAGAATCTATAGAGGCCTCCAATTAAGAGACTCATGATTTATTATTACTTGTTCTGTGATTCATCCAAGAACATATTGGATGTAATTACCCAATATGGTCGTCATTAGGGTATGGCATGGGATAACTTCTGAACTTCATTCTGTGATTAGTTATTCCCTCCTTCACTGAGTTCTATTAGGGATAGAGAGTTAATGTATCCTGAACATGTGTTCTATTTCATTTATGAAATGTCATGTATATTTCATTGAGTTTTTTCACTTCTCACCAATTATAGATCTTGACAACATTACACATTCTAGACACTTTTTGGATGGACTTCAATACACCATCCATATACTGGTGAATTTCATTCATGTTCCAATAACATTGAGAAACATAAGGGACGATGATAGTATAAGGCATAAGGGACAAGTTACATGGCATTATAGTAGTTCCATGGTAGAAGAAAGTGATCCCTCATGGTTTCTCATTAGGTAAGTGGAAGCCACAGTACCTATGATTGTACCTCTCTGGTGTGTCACCACTATGGATGATATGGGAATATAAAGCCTTAGTGTGATAAAGACCCTCTAGAGTGTCAATCATACATATGTATGTGGAATCAATATCAATGTTGTCATACCATTACATCAAATCATAGTGGATGTGGTTCCATCCTAGATCCACCTTCATGGGATGGTTCATAAATTCCATGATATCTTGGGTGTTGGAGTCGCACCAGCATGATTGCAGAGGAGGAGATTGAGGCCAATGTAGCCCGAATTGTGATCAACAACATCCCCATCCAAGAAGTTTTGATCATGGTCACCCAACAATTTTGCATGACATTAATCTATATAGATTCGTTTTAAATAGACAATACCCATGGATCAAGCTGCAACACCATCTATTGTATGTAGGATTATTCCAGTAGCATCTACTATAGTATCATCTTTATCATATATAGGTGATTCAAACTAGTTCATCTTATTATCTACTATGGAATTTATGGGGCCAGATATATTGTATTACTTTGGTGTAATATCCATAGATATCGCATTTGGAGTATAGTCATAGAGAATACATTAGTGCAGGGGATATCCCATTGCCATAGGTAGTTACCCTTTCTTATGGGACAAATTTGTTCTCGGGATGACGATTTATGATGTCATTCTCGAGATGGATTGGTTGTTTCGATACCATCCCACTGTAGACTTCTATCACTACAGGATATCATTCACACCTCCATATTGAACTAGTTATCCACACAGTGGGGAGTTGGATGTTCATGATATAAAAATTGGGCCACAGTATCATGGGCATGGTGGAGTGACCACCCAGATTAACAATATATGCATGAGGGATCATGGTTTGAATCAATATATGTTCCCTCCCTTGGTATATCATTTTATGGACTTCTTTCCAAATGAGTTTTCTAGATTACTTCATCAGTGACAGGTTGAGTTTACAGTTCTCCTCTTTACATGATTAGTTTAATTGTCCATTATACCATATATGATGGAACCTACTGAGCTCCAAGATCTTAACCATCTATTAGAGGATATAAAGGACAGTGGTTTAATATGGACTAACACATCCTGTTGGGGTTATTATGTAATTTCTTCCAGAATATAGTATGGGTACATTCGTCTATTCAGGGACTTCATAGGGTATAACTAGCTACGGTTACAAACCGGTATCCACTGCCTTATATATATGGTCTTATTTACCAGATCCCAGGAGCTAGGGTTTTCTTTATGATGGACTTGATATTAAGATATCATGAGGCATGAGTCAGTCCATCATACATAACTCATACAACTTTTTATAACATGTATATTATGTAAAAGAACCTTGTTATGTCATCGGTTTTTAAGAACTTACAGATTATTTTCATTGATCTAATGCAAATTGTGCTCTACCCCTATCAATATTAGTTTATAATAGTATTGGTGGACCATATCTTAGTGTATTCTAATGCTCATAGATACCATGATAAGAACCTTAAATGTCTTTCTTAGTACACTGAGATAGAATCGTCTATTTTCAAAAAACATTCTAAGTGCCACATTTGGGTTGACAGATTTAACATGTCGGTTCATTTCATCTTGGAATCTGGAGTTTATGTCGACCCAATGAAGAAGTGTTCACTAGTATCCTGGGAGCATCCGAGAATGTGTTTTATATATAGTGTTTTATGGGGATGTCTTCATAATATAGTCATTTCATATAAGAGTTATCATGTAGTGCTTCACCTCTTACTAGTCTAAAAAAGAAGGGTGTTATGTTCCTATTTCCAGAAGCGTGCAGGAAATCATTTCATGAGCTGAAATGGAGGTTGGTCTCAACACCTATTCTGATTCGACCAGAGCCTCAAAGTGGTTTCACTGTGTTATGTGATGTATTAGAAAATGTAAATAGAATAGTGATGATACAAGATGACATTTTATTTTACGGAACTCAGTAGTTGAGGACTCTGGAGAGAAATTACACAACGCAGACCTCATGTTAGAAGTTGTTGTTCATGCCTTACGTTGCGAGAGATACTATTTTATAGGTGAGAAATTTTTGGTTTATATGGACTACAAGATCTTCACTGAAATCTTTAGACAGAATGACCTGAGTCTCATAAAGTGAATATGGGATGAATATATTGGTTCCTCAACTATGAGCTTGCATGTACGATTGAAAAAGACAATGTCGTTGAAAACATGTTGAGTCATAATACTTAGGTATATTCAATATGGGAAGCCAGTGATGAATGGAAACTTATGTCCCTCTTCTCTGGGATCTGTCTTAAGTATCATGATAGTTACAATAGGTCCTCTAGATCAGACATGATTCTTACCACATCCATCCTCGAGAAGGTGATGATAAAAAAATTTATCTATATTGAGGACATGATTCTAAATGAAAGTATTTTAGAATCTGACCTACCTCTAAATTGATTTCTGAAAAGATAAGACAACCTTTATATACATGGAAGTGTCTGGGATACTATAGTTATAACAGAGTATTTGATTCATGAGTCCCACACTTTTCAGTGGTGACATCATATAAAAATCTCCATGATATATCAGGACAGGAGATGCAAATATCAATGGACTTGGATGAAATGTCAAATTACACGCTTTATCACTAGGTGTTCCATATATCAGTAGGTGAAGGCGAAGCACCATAAACCTACCAGCTTGATATAGATGCTTACAGTACTTGAATGGAAATCATAATATATCAATGTGGATTTCATAGTAGGGATACCATGGTCGCTACGAGGTAGTGATGATATATGGTAAGTCATTGACCGACTGATTAAATATTCCCACAACTTTCTTATTTAAGAGACTTAATTAGATGATTAAATTAGGACGATTATATGTCTCGGATATCATTATATTAAATGGGGTCCCTTATACTATCATTTTAGATAATAAAACTAGTTTCACATCATGGTTCTACCAGGGGTTGCAGAAGCCTATTTGTACACAGCTACTTATGAGCACAACCATTTACCCTGTGACCGATGGAAAATTAGAACAGATGATATGGGTTCTATAGGATAATCTTCAAGAAAATGTCATTGACATAAGTGGTTAGTTTTATAATAACATCCCTCTTATTGATTTTTACTAAAATAATATGTTCTCTGAAACAATTTTGGTGTATATTTTTTATTCCAATTATTGTAGGCTGTATCTCCCCGACCCCAGTTACCCAGAGTTGGTGCATTACAACGTAACGTTGGCATGATCACAAGAAAGATCAAATCTCGAAAGACCGATTCTTTTAGTAGCCTTGGAAACACTAGATATATTCATATTCGGTTTCTAATGGCTCCAAAGTTGATTATTCAAAGGTTAATGTGGTTATAGGTCGAAAACCATTCAACCAATAGAATTTAGACAGTTTTGGGTTACCATAATAACCTTATCTTTTAGTTTTAACTCTTAGTTAATTAGTTTGACATTTACCTTGTCACTTTGTATTTTTATATTATATAGTTAATAAACATAATATATCCATCCCTGAGACCCCCATGTGGTCCATTAATGATACAGCTATCGTGATATAAGTCTCTTGGCCGAACCTTAGATTTTTAAAAATTTAATATCAATTAATAATATAATATTTGTTTTAAAAACTCTTTTATGTCAATTTTGACACTATTCAATAGTTGATTTTTGTGAAACACATAATAGAAAGATTACTTTGAAAAAAGTCATTTAAATCAATTCTAATATGTCATATAATCCTAGAAAATTAGTTTAATTCATTAAAAGTCTCAAATTATATTTATTTGGGTATTTATAATATTAATTATTTTAATTTTTCACTATTAGGGTAATTACTACATCATCATTGTTTCATAATTATATTAACTTATTTAATGTCTAAAAATTATAAATAAACTGTCATTACGTAGTAAATATTATTAGTTGTCTAATGAATATTTAAAATCGAATTTATCTTATGTATAACCCTATATTAAAAATGTTTTAGTAAATAAACTTTGATTTTAACTCTTTTAACTCTTCTTTGAATTAAATAATAATAAATGTCCTAATCTAATCTAAGTGGACCTAAATGTTAATTTTTTATTCCTCAGGTTGTTTTTTGTCGAGATACACTTGTAGAATAGAATTAGGACATGTTTTAGGGTAATATTAATATCATTTTTACCCTTAATTACCCTATTTACTTTTAACCGTGGTAAATAAAAGTAAATAGTTACTATTCACCAAAAATTATTTTCATCTCATTGAACCACATTTTACTTTGTTATATTAACCGTATCTCTCGGATTTTCGAAATTCCATTCACAGAAGTGGTAAAATTAAGTTTTATGAAAAATGCAGTTTTTTAACTACCACTTAGTAGTTTCACTATTCATCAAAAAATTGAAGTTTTTCAGAACAATGCCAAAATTTCACCCTAATCTATAATTGATATTCCAAATTCAAAAATGATGTCTATTTTACAAAATTCTAAACATATAATTTGCATTAATTATTTTTATAATTAATTTCTACTGTCACAACAAATAGCGTGTTTTTAAGAAACAATATATATCAAAAGATTGACAATTGTTTAGGTCCAATTTCAAAGTGAAATTAATTCTAATGAACACCATTGGATAAAATTGTAAAAATATATTCTAATTATTCTTTAAAACCACTCAAATTCATAATTTATCACTATTAATTATTTTGATTAAAAAATTTGTTATTAATTAAAATTTAGTAATTTTCACTATTCATCAAAATATTATAGTTATCCGAAAAGTACCAAAATTTCATCCTAGGATAATTTTGATATTCATAATCCAAAAATGAAGTCCATTTTGAGAGATAGAATTTATAAAATTTCAAAAAGTAGTTATTACTATTCATAACAGCTAGTTTGGTAAGTCATGGTGCGCTTTAACTCGGCGTTGCGTGTAGTGCAAGTCATTGAATTATTTTGAAAAAATAACACACTATGAAATCTTGGGGTGTTACATTCTCCCCTCCTTCAATAAATTGCGTCCTCGCAATTTGAAATTTTTCTTTGAAATTAAAAGGTTGATAATAAAAAATATCTTGGTGGGAAAACCGACATCGGAAATTGGGTTACTAAAATTTAGTCTTAATATGAGGAAAAAAGAAATGAAAGGGTCACCACCAAATTATGATCTCGATTAGGAGAACATTGGTGGAAATTAGAGACATATAATTGGAGGAAAAACGTATATATTTATAGGTAGTGATTGAGGTCATCAATCACAAACAAGTTTAAAATTGAGGTCCTTAAATTCATCAATCTATGATGATTTGAAATACCATCAGTTCATAAAAACAGAGGGTATTAGGATAACATATTTTTGGTTTTAGGATTCCTTAAATAAAGTATAAGAATTAATTTCATCATAGAATAAGAGAAGAAGAAAAAATATATTCTTGACAAGTAGAGTTCCATCCTTTAACTAATTTCTACCACAGACTCATCTTTCACTCTAAAAGATAATAGAACATAAAAATAATATTCTATTTATCCTATTCGTATAGGGTTAAAAAATGAATTTATAATTCATCCAGAATAACCATTAAAAACGACATTATTCAATCCAGGACATCACGTGGGTCAGTGGTAGGTGATACACCCTTGTCGCCCTTCGGTTGTGGGTTCAAGTCTCGCGGCCTTGCCAGAAACGACGGGATGTCACCCGACCTCCGGGTTGTCCTTTTATAGCAATCCAAAATAATCGAAACTAGAACTATCCAAAATAATTTAGTCCAAAATTTATAAGGAAGGTAAACACAATAAAGATCCTTTTTTCATCGTAATTACATGTGAACACCTTCATCATGTATTCTTTTAAAACAATGCAACATCCTGAATTACCATAAAACCTTATTGTTTACATTCATGATCCCTTATTCCTTAAATAATAATAGATATACACCTTCAATCCAAAAATGTTTTAAACCCCATCAATGATGGAATATACAAATCATTAATCAGTTTCAAGGTAGTCAAGAATATCCAATATAATTTATCCAAATCAATCATATATTATTCCAAAATCACTACCTCAGTATGAGAACTATATCATGGTTTATCATTCTCTCAACCATATATTTTCCAAAAATTTATCCTGCTATAGAGTCACTTTTCATTGTTCCACACAATCTCAAGTCCTTAATGAAATAGTACTGCAGTACAATCCTTATATACTCCATAATTATTAAAACAAGTACATTATTGATACAACACTCAATTGACATAATCAACATAAGAACTCTAATCATTCATATTCATCTGTGATAGTATCATAACTTGATTATTATCCAATAGCATCATTTACGGCATAGTTTGATGACTGGGACATAGGTTCACATAGTGTCCAAACTCCTTGCAAATGAAGCATTGTACATTTGAAACCATTTTCTTACCCTTGCACTCACGTACTTTGTGCCATTTTCCTCCACACTTATAACAAACTCCCATTCCATTCAGGAAAGTTCTAGGGTGTTTCTTCCCACAGTTATCACATATGGGAAAATTCTTCTTTTCCCTCTTCCCTTTATCCATCATTCTCTCATCCATCCTTTTCTTCTCTTGCTTCCCATCAAAGCCATAAGACTCAGTAAACTCTTTACTTATCTTATCAACACATGATATTATTTCTTCATATGATGGTAATACATGAGAGACTATTTATCATATAATTTATGGCTTAAAAACATGAAAGATATGATCCTTCTTTCTCTTTGGATCATGTGCATTTCTGGAGTTCTCATTCCTTCTACTGGGTGCCATTTCTAAATAATGGCATACACTAGATTAGTTTATGAATAACAATATCTAATCCCAAAATTGTAAAACACATAACATAAATTAAATAGTTTATTTATATAATCCATAATCATAAAAATGTCTACTTTGAGGATGTATATACTCATAAACCCTTCATAATGGTTTTTAAAGAAAATGAGAATTATCCTAAGCATATCCCCCAGGAGTGTTGTAACCAAGAGTGCAGCAATGCCCGTTGTCGTACACCCGTTCCCGTTCGAGTCTAGATCAAAGTCGTGTTTTCGGGTTTTACCCCTAGGTACATCTATGCCAGAGCCGCCTCTACCTGCTCATATCTAGACAGGGATTTATTTCTCGGAAAACTCACAAAATCTCTACAATACCAAAATTCTAGGAAGTTCTTCTATATTAATCCTGAAAGTCCATCTTAAATCTATGTTCTCTAATCAATGTTTATCTGAATATAGCTTCCAAGGATTTTACTAAACTTCCTCTGATACCAACTGTAACACCCCGACCCCAGTTACCCAGAGTTGGTGCATTACTTCGTAACATTGGCATGATCACAAGAAAGATCAAATCTCGAAAGACAGATTGGTTTAGTAGCATTGGAAACACTAGATATATTAATATTCGGTTTCTAATGGCTCCAAAGTTGATTATTCAATGATTAAGGTGGGTATAGGTTGAAAACCATTCAACCAGTTGAATTTAGATAGGTTTGGGTTACTATATTAACCTTATCTTTTAGTTTTAACTCTTAGTTAATTAGTTTGACATTTACCATGTCACTTTATATTTTTATATGATATAGTTAATAAACTTACTATATAAATCCAAGATACCCACAAGTGGTCCATTAATGATACACCTATCATGATATAAGTCTCATGGGAGATCCTTAGATTTTTAGGAATTTAATATCAATTAATAATATAATATTTGTTTTAAAAACTCTTTTATGTCAATTTTGACACTATTCAATAGTTGATTTTTGTGAAACTCATAATAGAAATATTACTTCAAAAAAAGTCACTTAAATCAATAATAGTATGTCATATTATCCTATAAAATTATTTTAATTCATTAAAAGTCTCAAGTTATATTTATTAGGGTATTTATAATATCAATTATTTTAATTTTTCACTATTATGGTAATTACTGCATCATCATTGTGTCATAAATAAATTAAATATTTTAATGTCTAAAAATTATAAATAAAATACCATTATGTATAAAATATTATTATCTTTCTAATGAATATTTAAAATCGAATTTATCTTATGTATAACCCTATATTAAAAATGTTTTTGTAAATAAACTTTGATTTTAACTCTTTTAACTTTTCTTTGAATTAAATAATAATAAATGTCCTAATCTAATCCATGTGGTCCTAAATGATAATATTTTTTTCTAAGGTTGTTTTTGGTCGAGATGCACTTGTCCAATAGAATTAGGACTTGTTTTAGGGTAATATTAATATCATTTTTACCCCTAATTAACCTATTTACTTTTAACTGTTGTAAATAAAAGTAAAAAGTTACTATTCACCAAAAATTATTTTCATCTCATTGAACCACATTTTACTTCTTGATATTAACCATGTCTCTCAGATTTTTAAAATTCCATTCACAGAAGTGGTAAAATTATGTTTTATGAAAAATTTAGTTTTTTAACTACCACTTAGTAGTTTCACTATTCATCAAAAATTGAAGTTTTTCAGAACAATGCCAAAATTTCACCCTAAGATATAATTAATATTCCTAATTCAAAAATGATGTCTATTTTAAAAAATTACATATATATAAGTTGCATTAATAAATTTTATAATTAATTCCCGTTGTCACAAAAAATAGCGTGTTTTTAAGAAACAATATATATCAAAAGATTGACAATTGTTTAGGTCCAATTTCAAAGTGAAATTAATTATAATGAACACCATTGGATAAAATGTTAATAATATATTCTAATTATACTTTAAAACCACTCATGTTCATAATTTATCACTATTAATTATTTTAATTAAAAAAGTTGTTTTTAATTAAAATTTATTAATTTTCCCTATTCATCAAAATATTAAAGTTATCCGAAAAGTACCAAAATTTCACCCAAGGATAATTTTGATATTCTGAATCCAAAAATGAAGTCCATTTTGAGAGATAGAATTTATAAAATTTCAAAAAGTAGGTATTACTATTCATAATGGCTAATTTGGTAAGTCATGGTGCGCTTTAACTCGGTGTTGCGTGTAGTGCAAGTTATTGAATTATTTTGAAGAAATAACACACTATGAAATATTGGGGTGTTACATAGGCCATTTAAATACAACATGTTCATTCTAGATGACGGTGAGGTAGTCTTACTAGGTCTCATCTCATATAAGAGCATTTAGAATACTATCAACTGATCAAAAAGTATATGTTTGATGCTTTGACTAAAAAAATTCTATGTTGATCTCCACCGATGACCTCTAAAGATTGAAGTAAGGGATCAGTTTTTGTTATGGGTATCACCCAGGTTAGGGAATTGATGGATACATAGGAAAGTGATGATTTCATTACATTCTTCTTGATCATTTGACATTCTAGAGAGAGTTGGGATGGTAGCTTTTCGGTTTCTATTAGCATAGTGGTACCATGCCATGCACAACATCATACACATTTAACTACATCACCAGTATCATGAAGGCCCGTCTCATTATTTTGATCCCGATGAAGTTGGTTGGATGATGATGTAACCTTTGATTTGTATCTCATATGTATCATTGACTGGAGCGCAAACACTCTTCGATGATGGTTTGTTCATCTAGAATGAGTGATATGGCTGCAAGACCATGTACAAGATGAGACTTTGGAGAGGGAGGCTGACAAATGTGTCCAGTGTCCATGTTATTTGCAGAATGGGTTTTTTGCACGTGGAAGGTGAACACAGTGAAAAGTTCCTTTATGTGGGGTAGACTATAAGAATCTGATTCCTCAATCAGGTGTGGATATTTTATATTGGGATATAATTATTTTTAGAGACTTAAAATGGATACCTTATGAGTAAGTAGGGGTAATATGGGTTATCAGGGATTATTCGGAGCTCAGAACTAGAATTTTTGGGTGAAAATGGAATGTCAAATAGTTAGTTTAAACATTGGGAGACAAGAATCATAGTTTCAGAAAAAAAAAATATGATGAATGAAAGTGGGTTGGAGTAGTGTGAATAGTTTAAATTATCTGTGTGAGTTGGGTTCATGGCCACAAAAAATATTCTAAACAAATTTTAGAAGCATTTCACATGTTTAGCGCACAATTTCTGAACCATGTGGCCTAATCTTTCACTATTCCTCTTTAAACAGGTTCTTGTGCGCAATTTATACATGGCTTGGACAAACCATGAAAAAACAATCCACAGTGTAATTAATGGAGGAATTTAAAATATTCACTATAAATGAAATGTTATGTCACCCATAACCTCATTTTGGTTTTCCATATGAAAGTGCTCTAAATCCTCCACTTTTGATCCTAAAGGATTGTTATTCTAATAATTTAGATCTACCGCCCAACCATAGATTGAATAGACCACCAATCATCTCATTTTTTTCGCACATGCATTCTCTCGATTCATTTTTAAATATATGCCACTATTCATTCTATCAACATTGATATTATGATTTAGTCTCATATGACCCAATTCCTGGGAATTGATCCATTCATAAAATCAACTACAATCATAAGACAAAATAATGGTTGATACTGGATAAGGATTGTCATAAAAGTCTATGGTAGGTGGTATATAGCACATTTCTCAATTTCCTTTCCTTTGGAAGTTACTGTGTCACCATTCCAATTTCATCAGGCATCATTTATTGAATTAATGTGTCTTGAATTTAGTTTTTAGGATAGGATAACATGATCCTTTCAATATAAGTAATATTTTTTGTTTGTGGTTACATCCAAAAATGAAACCACCTCTGGTAGAGTGATATTACATATATGGGTTTTTTTGTTTTGACGTCATTATCCATCATTCACATGTTTTCATGATTGACCACTCTAATAGTGAGCCTCCTTATAATTAATTGTTATTTAATAGGGTAATGGCCAGTACCATATATCCTTTACATTTGGCCAACCAAATATATGATCATAAATTGAAAATAATTAATGAGTTTTAATTAAATTTGGAATGTATGTTAATGATATAAGACTTGTACTTCATCTAGAAATTTAAATGGGTTTGTTACATGTCGTAGCTCTCCTTTCCACTTGTGGTAGAAGGTAGCAGAATGAACTAACTTCATTAAGCATATATTAAATTAATTTAGTAAGTTGGTTACATGTACCGTTGATCATTCTAAAATAATGAAAGGAAATATTGTACCTTAGTTTTTTTAAAATACAAGAATTAGATTATTGAATTTGGAACAATGATTTGAATAATGGGTATCCTTAATTGAGCTAGTTGACAATTGTATGAATGTGACGAATAAACCATATGGAATGGTAAATGGATAGAGTATCATTTGGTTTAAATAATTAAGTGTATAAAACATATGGTTCCTTGTATTTATACCATGACATCACTACTTATATGATTTATCTACCCTGATATAGCCGTTGGATTCCTAATATAATTTCATTGTCACTCAAGGATGCCATTCCAATTAAAGGATTATAGTTTCAATAGATGATACCCAACTTCAAATCCAATCATCATCTATCAGTAGATTCTTAGTATCAAACAAAAGGATCTATTATTTAGTGTTATAAGATTCTCTTGATACACTACATGGGTCCCGATTGGTTTCTACTGATATGGGGTTCCTTGGTTATAACCTTGGTTCTATCCAAATCTTATCCCATTATTACCATGGATGTATTCCTTAGAATTGGTTAGAACATGATATTGTGTAATTCCTTGGATGATGCTTATTTTATTAAAAAATTACCCCTTTGTCAGGATATTTTTTTTATTAAGTTGGTAGCCCTGGGGGAAATGTTGTATTGGTGTTCACCATAAAACCCATTTTATATTTTAACTACTTGGTTTCCTTGCCATATAAGGGAACCTGTACATGTATAATCATGAGGTTAATCAATTTTTGGATTTAATCTCAAATAACAGATATTATAAACTGAATCGTTATTAATTAATAGAACATGTTATATATTCGAAAACAAGCTGGCGAGTGAAACAAGTACATGAGTTTTTACGTTATTATACAACATTAATTTTTTATAAATTCATGTTTGAACTATTTCTATGTATATTAATAATATATGATGTAATAAACATCATTTTTGGTAAACTACTAATATTTATCGCACACCTTATGAATGTACCCCTAGTAACCAGGAAGATTATATGGTTGCAAGTGTTTTAAGATAGGATAGGATAGCTTAGATACTTAATTGGTTTCTATTTTAGGATAGATAGAGTAACCAATAATAGTGTTGGAAGTCAAGATGATTTGGATAGTTCTTGATAAAATTGTTCTACTTTTGTATATCATGCTTGTATGCTTCTTGTATTCGTGTTTTCCGGCTTAATAGATACATGAACTATCTCCATTAGGTTTTGTATATATATATATATCAGTTATTCCGTTGTTTATTACATCTATCTACATCTTCTATGATTTTTTATATTTTTATTTATTTTGATACATATCTCTTGTTACATATTATTTACCCAATATTCTACACTCTGGTAATGAGTGTATTGTCTCCCCCACGAATACACCCTAGGCCATCATTTCTAATTAGTGACCTATGGCATTTATGGAGATGTGATTAACACCATATGACTCAATATGCTCAGGGAACCTTCTAAGTGGAATAGAGGACATAGATGTTGCAATTAACATCATTATTAAGAATCATATAATCTTTAGTAAGAATCATAATGTTATCTACTCTACTGTGGATAACAAAATTCTTCATCATATATATCTTGTAATCATATTCAGCACCATCAAATATAGGTGGTATGATAGAATTTTGGGTTTCTATTGAACCAAACATTACAACTTTTATCTTCAAATAAATATTATTTGTTTTTCACAAAGACATGTTTGTCTAACAATGAATATAAAAAGAATGTTCATATAAAAACCTTAGTGAATTTTCAATATATTATGAATTTATTTGAGAAGAAGAAACCTTATTTGATACAAATTGTTTGTTTCTAAGATCTTATCTTCTTGGATGTACATAAAAGAGGGTGGAGAACTGTACATTATAAACATAAATTAAAAATATTAAACTAATTAAAACTTATGCCTATTCATGTAAAATTATTAGACTCAGTCCCTAGTCTGATTGACAATGTTGTAGAATCAAAATCAGAAATAATAGGTTTAAATAAGAGTAAAATATTGGTATCATGATTGATCATATTAATTAGAGTTAATATGATAAAACAAAAAAAATATGAATACGATGACTCAGAATATATTAAATATGGAGCATAATATAAAATGTCTAAACAAACAAGTAATACAATAGCTAACAAAAAAGGAAGGACGTACAAATCATTTAAAAGATAAATATCTTTTATCCTCAATATTAAGTTAATAAACAACCCTGAATAATGGTATACACTATTTTATAATTATAGTAATGTTTGTATGTCCTTATCCGAAAAGACCACGATACAATGATTGGAATGGATCTATATTTCTATCTCAAAATTCCTTCAATATGATGATAAACTCTATATTATTATCCTTATAATACATCTATCCAAAGATCATATTCATTATCTTCCAATAACTAGAGGAAATTGATCGTTACAATGATAAGACACAAGTAACAATTACAAAACATTTTATAAGGATACAACATAACATGTTTTCACAAAGAGGATTACACTCCAAATAAATACCATGATTAAGAATGATTTATTCACACTAAGTATTCTTATGTAAATTTTATATGAATGTTATCAACCAGCCCCAAGCTCTTCAAATTGACATGGTATTTATATAAATCCTCCCCAAAGTCATATTGATCTTCCAACGGTCATGTTTTAACGATTTTTTTGAAATTGATTCAGACACCTTGAACTTGAGAGGTCATAATGATATAGAATAACTGAATTTATGATTTTATATTGATTAACATCATTATAGTGTTAATGATTTTTTATACATTAGAAACAAGTCGACGTATTCCGATTATAAACCATTTGAATTCCTTACAATTTTCAATATCATAATCTTTACGAGTGTAGTTCTGATTAATTGATTACAAGTATGAGATTGACTATTAATTTGTTGTTAACCTAAGAGTACTGAACAAATTCTATCTTATGGCTATCATAAAGGTGATATTGATTTTATTAGATAGATACTAATATTGAAAAACATAATTAAAATTTTAAATTTCAAATTTTTATTACTCTATAATTTATTAAGTGAATGGTAAAAGACAATGATTTCCAAAAAATATATATCTAAACACATTGTAAATTAAAAAATCAGTAATTTTTTTTATGAAACTGTTTTTGATTTATAAACCTAAAGGAATTAAATACTAAGAAGTATCTCTTATAAATCAAAAACAAAATGGTTTTAAAATAGTGAAACATAATGTTTGAGAGACGTAGGTTTTAAAGACAAGGGAAATAATAAAATGTGTATTTTATTAATAATGGGGGAGAGAAATGAATGATGAATATGTGATTTGAAACATGGTTGGATGGTATGGGATATTTTAAAACAAAACTTAAAGGGGAATATTTTTACAAAAATTAAATAATATATTGAATTTTTGTACAGTATGTTTTAATGAATGCTTAAGGATGGATCTGACATTTCATAGATGTTGTGAGTAAAATTGGATTTCAGAAATGGAGGATTATTTGGGAATCCTCATAATTATTGGATGATTATTAACAAACAATAAATATTTTGGTATGATTATATACGCATTGAATTTATAAATATTTATCAAAGTTAAAATTTTGTTATTGTTTTTAGAGAAAATAAATAAATAAGTAAATATATATATATGGGTTAATCATGTTGATAAAATTTATCCCACAACATATTAATTGAATTTTAAATATCATTAGTATTATTCAACAACATATTTTTAACTTCTCACAATAGATGTAAGAACAATGTTATCCAATTTTAATGAAGTATTCATCGTAGAGTCTTTGTCCATGTCACATTAAATATTTCCTGAAAATTCCATGTTGTAATGTTATGTGTTTCATTGTAAAGTAAAATTGAAGAGTTATTCAAAATTATACATATTATAATGTTATTGTTTCATAACAAATTAGTTATTCCGCAATGGAATTTATGTATGGGTAAGGCCACATGGAGAATTTAGCAAAAATATTTCACTCCACATTGTTTTTTTGATTCTCATTAAATATTCTTGGGGATATTACCTACTATTTTTCTACTAAACATTGTAATGTCTCAATTAATGGAACAAAACACATTAAAAAATAGGATTTCAACTCATTGTATTAAGTTTAACATGTTATTATATGCAAGTTCTCTAAGCCACTTCTAAGTATACATTGAAAAATCCATCATGAGGATTTAGATACATAAATGATTAAATATTGGTATATATTAATACAGTGGTGCCATGGTGGGGATGTTTCACGATAAGAATAAATGGAGGCACTGAGAAGAACATGAATAAAATGTCTCAACATCATAGGTTGTTCTCCTAGATTATCGAAACGATTAAATTATGAAGTATGTGTAATATATTTTATAAATACACATATCGACATATATGATATCATATATTAGGTAAATTGCAAGATAAGAGGGTTAATTTACAAAAATTTATATCATTATCATATGAGGAATTCCCTTTGATTAGAATAAACTCCATGTTACATATTTTTAAATAACATACAATGTTTTATTATATTTCTCCAATGATTTTCATTACTAACCACAAAGTAGATTTTACAATGACTATAATGATATAGAGATATGAGGATTCTATAGAATATGATATGTGTTATGTCGCATAGTTAAGAATGGAATCTTGAATACAAATTTGAATACACCCAACACACCTCAATATATCATTACACCCCATAGTTATTTATTTAGATGAGAAACATTCTTGATTCCCATATCAAATCATATTTTACACGTCTCAAGACATATAAGTGTTGTAAATTTACTATAGGAAATTATATGATTCCATGGTATGTAATTGTATAGTGTTGTGAGCGTAGATGTTTAGGTTGTTTCTACTTGAGATATTCTAAGAATTTTTTGGAAGTAATTTCACTAAAAATTACCTATCTTATTCAAATTTTATAGTGAAAAATAAATTATTGGGGATCTAACAGATGAGTTTAAATAAAAGAATATGGATGTTAGATAAATTTTTAATTTAAAATTCAAAATTAATATCATTATTTTTGTATATTATATATGATTCTAATTCAAATAAAATTAAATAAAACAATGAATAATGAATATTCAGAATAAGGTTAAAAAATAAATAAGTGTTCTTAAGGAAGAAAAAGGTATTTAGAAACCTAAAAATCATTTTAAATATAATTAAAATATAATAGAGTTATTAAAATATAAAATTTAATTTAATTTGTACCTCTCCATATATTTTTTATTCATTTCCATAAAAATATAATTGATGTATTTTATAGCTTCATTTGAACTAGAACCCAAGGATTAATGAAATAGTAATATAGAATAACAATATATCTTAGCAATAATTTAGTGGCTATGAATAGTAATATGAAATTTATAAAAAAATTCTATATAGGTTTTGTAAATTCATAATTATTAATTGGTGCGTAAAATATATTTATTCAATTTTCCAGAAATTCAATTTATGCTTAAAAATATGTTTTTGATAAAAAAAATTTCATTTTGATATAATATTATTGAAATTATAATTTACATATAAATTTTTTTGAAATTATATTTTATTAAATTAATATCAATTTTTTAATTCAACATATCGATATTAGCTTTCTGGTGAATTTTTTGTATTTTTTGAGATGGTTTATTTTTATGTGATTTGGGAAAAATTGTTTTTTAAGACTATCACTTTTTTCATTGAATAAATGAATTTAAAAATTACATTATGTTTTTATTTGAATATTAATGTAATGTAATAAAACTTATATTTGAAATTATATTATGAATTTCATAGGTATACATTTTATATTTTATTTTATCATAAGTTTATCTCTATGGTTTAAAAAGATAAATGTCTAAAGTGTTTTTTCTGTGCCCAACTGTGTTTTATAAAAAAACATAAAATAATTCAATTATGATTTATATTTTCAATGAAATATATATATTTTTTAGATTAAATAAAATATTTTAACATTCATTTTATCATCTTTTACTAGGCATGAAATTAATGTATATTCATTTTTATGCATAAAATTGTTGTTTTTTATTAACATATTTCATTGAGTTTTGTGAAATTATATTAATTTTAATATCTAAAACATATATAAATTTTATTTTATAATATATATTACATAATTAGTATATAAAATATTAATATAGTTTAATTGGTAGGAATGATTGTTTCATTAAAATTAATATTAAAAACAGTAAAATTTTATTACCATTTTTCAAGTTAAAACTTGTATTTTGTTTTTTAAAATGATATATAACTCTATTATATACATATAAAAATATCTAATTATAAATATATAAATCTAAATCAACACTATATTATCTAAAAATTGAATCTATGTCCATTTGGAATCATTTTTTTGAGTAATACATTACTATATTTTAATATTTTGAAAAATTCATGGTGCCTCATGTCCCTCCCTTATAAAATATTACAGCAGATACTCTCTTCCTCATGATTAATGAAAATTATATCATAGATATTAACTGAAATATCAAATTCCTAACCTGCATCCCAACTTCCTTGAGGGCCTTTTGTGATCATAATATCATCCCTACATGGATTAAGGTGTATGTCGAATGAGGTTTCTCAATGAAGTGGTATTACACTTAACAACATATATTCATATTAATTTATTCATTGAAATTATCTAATCCTATTATATGCATTATTTTAAATATAAAATGGTATTATAAATTTAACAATATTATATTATGTAAATTTAGAACCATTTAATCTTTTCATAATTCGTCTAATAGGAAGACAAAGCACTGTTCGTGCATATGTGCAGACTAGATCCTCCTGAAGTGATGTATTCCCTTTTTCATAACCCCCTATCTGAAATATTTATTGTAATGGATATAATAACTAAATATGATATTTAATAGATTAGTATACTTATTTAATTCTAATATCTTATATACCATTTTATCTTTTCATCTGTTATAAAATGATAATGTTACTTGAGGGAATTTGGGGACTACCACCTCCACGAAGTGTTGCAAGTTATTCTTTGTCATTAACATATATGAATAGTTAAAAAGTTTTTTATAATTAATAAATATGATACATAGGTCATTACTATGATTCTTTATAATATGATACCATGACTATGGTGTATGTACCAAGACCATCAAACTGAAACATACATGGATTGAATTCATAATTTCAATAGAATATTTATTTTAATGATGGTATTTTAAAAAAATGTATACTAAAAATTAAAAACTAATGATACATAGTAAATAATGTAATAATATTTTTCATGAATATATGTATAATAAATCATTATTTATTAAATAGTATATTTTAATTCGTATGTATCTTGATTGACATAAGGTAATGGATTTATATTACATTCTAATTTTTTTTGTAGAATGTCTATGATAAATTTATATTGTTGAACATTTGATGGATATTATCCTTTAAAGACAGTTTATTTCATTAACATATGGTTATTAATATAATTTTTAATTAATCATAACATTTTCCTTTCTTTGTTACTTAAAATGGTTGAATTTGTTTTATAAAAGATTGAATTATTTACTCATTGGTTAGGAATAGTTTTATTCTATTTCCAAGTTACCATTAAAATGTTTCAATTTTTTTAATATTATATAATGATTTAATAATGAAATTAATAACCATGATTTCCATTCTATAAAAAGATTGAAATTAAGTTTTCTTTTCAGCTTTTGATTGTGGTACTTTTCATCATATGTGTGAATGTGATGATTGTTTATCAATTATGGAATGAGCGGATTTTTCTGTAATCATGACCTCTCAGTGAAATGAAACATAATTTTTATGATTGCATGGTTATTTTCAAATAAATATTATTCCTTGATATTTTGGATTTTTTTTATTTTAAATAAATTATTTTAAAATGAAAAAGGGTTTTCCCTGATTATTATTCTCTGTAACATGTATCGGGATTTTAAATCTATGATTATATAATTTAATGTTACATAATCATCACCTGAGATACGAACCTATGAAATCACACTATTATTTATTGAGATGGTTACTTACTATGAATATGAAATTATTATGAAACATGAATTTTCATCCATGGGTTATGTTATGAAGAACTTTTTAATGTTTTCACGATAATATGGATTAAAAATGAAATGATAATGATTATGTAACAGTAGGTTCTGTTATATCCCTCCAACGGAATGAAAAATGTGATATTGATGTCTCATGAAATGATAATGATAATCATGTGACTTATTGAGATTAAATTTTTGGACATTTTTATGTGTTAATATGATTTCATAAATATATTATTAGACATTTATACATGGACATTATAGTGAGTATCTATTTTTACATTTTGTTTTGTGAGTGTGATTAAATATTAGTATGTTCCCAATATTTTTCATGGAAATGTTTTTTAATAATATTGTTAATAATAATATTATTTCATATTACTATGATTCCAATTCCCTCTGTTATTATGCTTTAATGAATAATAATGCATTAAAACACATATTGATCATGGTTCAATATATGATTTGATTCTGGATCCCATTATCTATGATTTATTGGGTATGTATATTTTATGGTGAAACAGGCACTAAGTTATGTAGTCATAACCATATAATCTTATTATTCAATTATGATTGATATCTTCCATGATGATCCATACTGAGTATATAATCTCACCGATCCTTATGCTTCCCTTACCTGGGTTTGGATGCAAGGTTCTAAGATATGTCTATATAGTTACTAATATAAAAACCTTTTTTGCATATGTTGAATGGAATATATGATGTAATTCCATCATATATATTTTCTCCAATAATATATATCCAGTATGATCTTCAAGAGTTTATTATAATTATGTTTATTCAACATTCAATATTAATGGTGTCATATTTATTTGTGTTATCACTCTGTCCCTATATTTGGAATCAGAGTATGGTGTTGTAATTTTTGTGGAATATTATTATGAAATTAGTGAGAAACCTTATGATAAGACTAAATTAATAAGAACATCCTATATAATGGAAAATAACATAGTATGGTTTCTATTGAAAATATCTCCTTATATGGATTCATTGATGTTAATGTGGTTTTGGAAAAAATTCTCATTGCGGTAAAAACTACTAAAGGGGGTGATTTATTATTTTATCGATCATTGCTTTGGAATTATTTCTCGAACAATGGCTACAATATATATAGAAATAGCCATGGGATATGGTTTGATTAACTCATTTTATCCTTATGATTCATTACGATTAATTATATGATATAACAAATTATAACCATTTTTAATACATATTTATATGAGTTGAACATGGTGTTTCATTGGTATCAATGTTTTTCAATTTTTTAAATCATGTTATTTATTTTCAATATAAAATGGTTTTTTACTCAGGTTATTGATGTTCGATAACCAAATTATGTTTTTACGGGGTTCTGTTAAAGGATGGAACTAGTAAGAATCTTGAGAAAAATTAATGTGGTGGACACTAAAAAATATTCATGAGAAACTAAATGTATTTGGAGAATGGATCGAATATCTTGTTAACATGATCACACAAATCATTAAATCTATATGATATAATGTTATGTTTTTTGAGATTCTTAATGCACCAAGGATGGTAAAAAATTCCATTATGTCTTTTATATGGAAATTTCCACCCCTCTTATGTGTTTCTTTATATCCAATATTTTTCATGAAATGTATTATTTTGATAGAAGACATACTTTAAACATGTCAGTACATAGATTATAAAAAAGAAGACATTTTAGTCCATTAGATTGATGTAGAATTTTATCAATGGTGTTATCATATATTGATTATAAGGAAAGAAGAATAAATTAACTCAATAGAATGGTATGAGTTTTGGAGGGTATTTCTCAATAAATATTTTTCATTTACCTATTTGTACTATGATGTAAAGAATATTTATTGATTAATTATTGGTGGATGATGAATCAATATATCCCTATGATGAACTCTTTATAATACATTCATTGTATGATTTGGAATTTTTAATCAATCATTTTATAAAAACTATGGATCCCATAGATGTTCAAAAAAATATATTTAGTAGGATTATCTATAAAAGGTTATGGTAACTATTATGAAATAGTTTCATAATCTCCAAATGTTGAAATAGAGTGTGGGAACTGTAATTATTATTTTTGTTTCAATGAAATGAAGAGAAAAGATGGTCATCAGGGAAACTAGAATGGTAAATACCTTGGAGGATTGTAATTCGAACAACCTACATACAAAACATTTGGGGGAAATCACTTAGAAAAAATTATGAAAGGAATTGTGATATGATTTTGTTATGGAAAGTTAGGTCATCAAGATAGTGATTGTATATGGGGGATTAACAGGTAGATAACTTAAATAGTGTAGATGTAGTATTTATCTAATGAATTTAATTGTTTTAGATATAGTGATACAAGGAATTATAGGAAATGATTACATGAACCAAGATCAAATAAGGATAGAATACCTTATCATACATTTAGAAAAAACATATATGGAAAGTCTATGATACCACAACTGAAGTAGTTCAAGAAAATAATGTAGTGAAAAGTAAATCTACTATCTATTATATAACAATAAATGTCTTATTTTATTTTGGATTAACAAAAAAAATTATATCTGATGATTTAACTAATATTATAACATCACATCCTTAAATATTTGATGTTGTGTCACAAGTAAAATCCCATAATCACGTGATGATATCATCTCAAGTATATGTCTCATATATGACTATAGATTGTGGGAATGTTATTCATGTAATATTTTTTGATTCTCCATCATTTTGAAAATGATGTTATTTTTTGTACCGGATGAAATTCTCTATATAAGTCCCATAAAAACTACCATAGAAGGGAAGACATGTTGGATATTCCAAATCAACCTATAATTTTCAAATGTGAAAAGGTGAACGTAAAATTAAAATGGGAATTATTCAATTTTATTAGTCTTATTACATATTAAAAAGGGATATATATTGTAAACTTTTTAGGGAGAAACTAAATCTTGAAGATATAACTACTATTTGATATTATGATAATTTATTTTTTAAAGACAATCATTGTGTTACCGTGAATCATGAACTAGATTTTTCACAAATACTCATACCACATGATATAACTATTTCAAAGAATTTATATATAATTTTATTTAATGAGTTTCTGGATATCCAATGGAAACTCTAGGAACACCATGAAAAACAGTGCACATTCCCATGTTTGTCACCATGGGATACACATATTTATTACATTAAGAAAAAATATGACTCAGGGAATATTTTTCTTGATTATTAAAAACATAAATATGTCACTATTACGAATAAGTATCCTATACCTCATATTAATTACAGGGTTGATCGAATATATAAAGATAAATAATCGTCAATGATTGGACATAGTTTTGGGTATCATTAATTAAGGGTTATGAAGGAGGACATAATGAATACGTCCATCCTTAGGAGGTATTTGTATAATGAAGTTATAGTAATTATATTTGAACGTACAAATACATATGATAAATCTAAAGATATAATCAATTAATATTCCATCTCTATGGATCTAATAAATAAATTATATAGAAATCACCCTGATCATTTTTTATAGTTTTTCATGGTGATGTAATAATATATTCATAGTGTTAGAAAGAGTATAAAGGTAACTAGAATATTACGATGAAGACTCTGAATAATGAAATGATTTTTTTTCAAATTAACAAAGTGTTAAGTTAATATATAGAAGTTTTAATTCATAGGTCATATAATCTCACATGATATTATAATTTTAATATCCTTTAATGATTGACATTATTAATGAATGTATTGGGCCTACCATTGTGACTTAGATATATAGTTTTCTTGGATTGGAATGAAATTATGACTTATTTTTGAAGAATTTATCCTGGATATCTTGTCACACCCATAAATTAATTTTTATTTATTTTTTTATTTTAGTACGGTTATATAGATTTTGCAAGTGTTTTCCAAGACAAATATTAGATTTTTACTGGACAAAGGGTGTCCCATAGTTGGCACAAAATTAGTAGAATATTTGTTTTAGAACAATACAAATCATGGACACTAGGAATGGGGTATTTTATGGAAAAATAATAAGAAGAATGGTTGTGCACCAGGACCATAAAACCATGCATCCTCCCTCTCTGATTAGAAAATGCAATTTCTTGTTTGACACATTGTATAGCAGATCGTTCGACCAAACCATGTGGCTAGTTTTATCCAAGAAAATCATGAATTTTTCATTCTTCCACTTCATGATTTTAACCCATTTCTCCCCTCACTTAACCCTTTTCTACAACCTCCATTCATAGGTGCACCTCAATTTTCATTCGACCTCATATTTGTTATTTTTTTGTATCATTTCATATTTTATCATTAAAAAATTCTCATGTAAGTTGATCTATCTCTCTTTATTTGTCATCTTATTCACTCTCTCTTAAATTCCATTTTCTATAGTGGTTGTGTTTACCTAAACTGATTTTAATATCAAATGTTTGTCTTTGATCATGATATATTCGTTTTGTTTTATCTTCAATATGACCCCATTTCAACTTAAATTTTGGTCTCTAATTCTCATGTGTAAATTTTAATGGAATAAAGGTGGATCTATGTTGTGAAATTATATTATGATTTAAAAGTTAATCCCCAAATTTCTAATGGTTTCTAAAAAAATTTTGTGTGTAGAAATGTTTGTTTTTATGTGTCTTGGTTTTTGTAAAACTTTTAAATTGGTTAATATATCTTTTTAGTGAATGGAATGGAGAATTCTATGACAATGAAGTTAATATTTGGGAAAAAATGGATTTTTTGGTCTTATTAAAAAAAATAGATCTTTGGAATGTTATGGACCAATTTTTGAAGACTATGAATTGAGGCTCAGAGAGCTAGAAATTCCTTTTCCCTGATCCCACTAGCATGATTATAATGTTACAATAACTAATGTATGGGACCTTGATTACAACCGTTGGACCACGGGTGATTCCCCTCTAATAACTCATGCACAAGAAGGATTATGTTCGATCACTATGATATTATGTTTCAACTCCCCACTAAAATATCTTATTCTAGGTTTCCCATAGGGGTTATCTCATGTTATAACTTGATTTTTTAATTTTCATCATGATTTACATTATATTTAAAAATACACACGTTCTCAAACTAAATTTTTTATTTTATAAAATAAAAAAACACAGTTATTTAACATATAATGGATATTCATGGGAAACATGGTGGGATTTTATAGGGAATGTGATGTCACCCTCTATATATACTTTATATATATATATATTGTTAAAATAATTTAGGTAATGTATTGAACTCATTTTAAGTTTGTGGGAATGCTTTGTAGTTTAACCTAGGGGCCTGGTGATTGTGGAACAATGTTTTAGTATAGTCCTCATGTATTGAGGAGGTTCTATTTAATTTTTGTCACATTATCCTTTTTGAAATTTCTTTGATTTTTTAATTTCAAATTATAAATGTCATACATATCAATTGTACCTATATTCTTTTCCTACAACATTTTTATTAATTTTTTATATGATGTATTGATGCTTGTTATCAACATGGTCCGTCATTTTCATGGGTTAAAAATTTACCAATTGAGTACTATGATTACCAAACACTACTTAGCCTTGGGGATCAATAATTCTATTCAGGAAATGCCATAGGCCAGGTCAGGTGTTGGGTTAGATGGAGACTTGCTGGTTCTTGAAAATATGGTAACTTAGAGGTCATCCCTTTTCTATGCCATATTATTTGGGATTTTCTGATTGATAGATGAAAAGATTATTGGGGCATGATGCACTAGTTGTGAGTAGGGTGGTTGGCCAACACACATCATAACAATCCTTGGGTAACCATGTGAGGTTCAAAATTTGGTTTGACTACACCTTTATGTGTGATTCACATGATGTAGTCTAGGCATGGAAATCAAGGTATGGTGTACTGGTTTAAATTTATTTTTAAGATTAATATTTTTTTATAATAATTCTTGTAATAATTTTAATATTATTATTTACTGAATCACTATGGTTTGATATATTGATGTTTTCTTTTGTGTTTGTTTCCTAGTGTAGTATCATGAGGCATTAAGGACAACAAGACTATCCATATGAAGAAGGAAGAGAGAGTTATATCTTATTGATGTATAAGAGATTAATTCAGATAGTGGTTTGGGATACCCATGATCTATATCAAGGATACAGTTTAGGTTCTGATCCCCATAATGATTCCAAACTAGTTTTAGATAAGGATTGAGCTTTGGAGTTCCTAAAAACAATCTATATTCCATTCAAGTAATTATACATCCCTTGGATGTGGATGATTAGTTGGTATAAATTTATAGGATCATTTAGAAACTCATGTATCATGAAACATGAAATTATAGTGTGTATAGTTTCTTTTAGACAGACCCTAACATAGTTGATGGGATTTGGTGGCACATTCAGTGGAGTAGGAATAGATAGGCTGTAGTGATATCAATTTATTTTAGAATGCTCAGTACTACCATGATAATTTATCTCCTATTAATACCATAAATGTCCATAATCTCTATCATATAGAGTGTTTAGTTTTGGTATATTCAAACCACTTCACTGATACAGAGTATTTCACTGAATAGATTGTTCTTAATGAATGAATAAATCATTAGAGGATTTAAAGAGGTTACAATTGAGAATTTGATATAATTTATTCTTTTTTAATTATAATACATATAATGTGATAGTTGATAGATCATTGAAAACGGTGATTGATAGGGATGGTAATTTAGGTATCTATAGGTTACTACTAGCCCTCATCTACAGAAAGTGGTATACGTCTCAAATGAATTCCAAGTGTGTGGAAATTGGAAAGGTTATTATCTACACCTCTTGATATAAATATCAACCACCGTAATCAGTATCTATAGGTAGTGGGTCTATTATGTTCCATCATCATGTGAAATCGGGTTATGTACGATCTACATTCCCAACACCACTAATGGGATGTTATATTTTTTAATGAATGTTAAATTTGAATGAGTATATCAAGCTTAAAACTCCTTATCAAAGTGATGTGTGTAACAATGCACCCAATGAATCTAATGCTCAATATGGTGTCACTAGGGCCATGTGACCTCATTCAAGTTGGTTTAGGGGAATTCCTAGTCCATTATATAAGAATAATTATCTTATAATAGATCCAAAAGTCATTTTTTTGACCTTAGTTACCGAAAGTGATGAATACCATTCATGTTATAGACGGTTAACTATTGGAATCAAATGTAGGGTTTGAAATAGTTTAAGGTAAAATTATTATTTCACCATATGTGTTAGTTTTTCTGTTCAATATAGTTGATTATAAAACTTTTTTCTATTCTTTTCATGTGTTCTTGTTCAGTTTTTGAACTAAACTTATGTATTAGACTATAGTTATCGTCACAATAGCCAGTGGAAGAAAGGAGATGGGTTTTAAATGTATTTATTTTCTTGTAACCCTATTATACATCATGTTTAAATGAAAATTACATGTTATATAGATATACCACATTTACATAATACTTTTCTAGGATTGGATGAATTTCTTCAAGTGTCATATTAATTTCTATCATTAGCGAGTGGTCTTTACAGTCCCCTATGGGAGCACTCCAGTTTTTTATGGTGAATGAGGACCATGTCCAAGACATATGGACCTAATATTTTATATTTCTATTGAATTTCATATAAGGAGTCATGTTTCATGTTGGAGGATGATGAGAAAGGATCAAATATTGGTTTTCATCTTGTAGTGAATTTATTCCTTGAGGTATTTCTAGATGTTTTCTTAAGACTACCTTTAGAATGGGATATTGATTTTACAATCAATATAATTATAGGAACATAGTTTATATATCTTACCATATACCATATATCTCCCAATAATTCGATACAATTAAAGATATGGTCGGATGATTTTTGAATCTAAAGGGTTCATTCACCTCGAGTATCTCAACGTTGGCCACTCCAGTACTTTTAGTTAAGAAGGATTACATGTATCTCATGTTTTCTATCAGCAACCAGATGTTGTATTTTGTCAAAATAAATAATAAATACCACAAGATACATATCAATGATCTCTTTGAATAGACCAAAATATAATGATGGTTTTCTAAAATTGACATCAATTATGGGTATCACCTTGTCATATGGAGAGAAGCAGATGTTCCTAAGACAGCTTTCTGAAGCAGGTATGACCACATTGAGTATTTGATTATTCATATTGAAATGAAAAATTAACAAATATGTTTTATAGTTCTTATGAACATGGTGTACCATATATACCTATAATTATACAAATTGGTGTTTGAGGATGATATTTTGGCCTTTTCACTATTGGAATTGAAGCATGGGAAGTACTTGACAGTTGTTTTGGGAACATTGTGATGACATTGTATTAATTAACATATCTTCAAGTGTTTCTTTGGATCCTAGAAGTTGTTTTTTGGGGGATGTTATCTCCAAAAAGGGGTTTCTCTAATTTATAGAGACAAAGGGTATTGATTTCAGGGAAGGATTTGAGGAATTTCATTGAGACTAGGTGTTTTCTAGGACTCGAAGGGTATTATCACCAGTTTGTTAGACATTTATATTAACATATATCCAAGTGTAAGGACCTAATATTTAAATAGATTATGTTATATTATAGACTTGAATTCCAACTATTAGTTTAGTTTCTCAAATGGTTGTTGACAACTACCACAAAAAACTACGATACATTTTATTCCAAAATGTATTAAATATGATCCATCAATGATGGATTATATATATTAAGGCGTTTGAATTTGATATTATATAAACTCTAGTTAATGGTAACATGGTTTCAAATACCTTGAGTAGGATGTAACATACACACTAGTTTAAGGTATCTAGGAATGTGTGGTCTTAGATGGGGATTTTTACTCAGATGCACCAAGAAGCCAAGAAAAAGGGAAGCGAGTTGTTCTTGGAGGGAATGTAGATTATCCCATCTCATTTAGATATAATTCTGGAATTTATAGTTCAATGATGTGTTATAATAGTGTTTATAAATGTTTTTAATTTGATGGTAGTTGACTAGTGAGTGACCATTATCTCTTGAGGGGGTTTACTACATAATGGGCCATCACACTATGTTGGCATCTTAATAGATTGTTGAAATATAGAACTAACATCAGTCTTAGTGGGATATTCATCATAAATCCACCAATATTTGTTTATGATTTTCATCATAGGTTTTGGTGGCTTGTAATGAGAATTTTTAGAGATGACTTCATATCTTATTTCTATATTTTACAAAAAGTTAATGTTGATCACTACAATCATTTTTGATTACTTCATCTAATCCCCATTCCTACATTGATGTGGATTTAGGTAGACATGGATTTCATTTATGGGTAACCACATACACTCAATTAATGGAATTATATTTCGTAGGTTATCAATGAAAATAAAAATTATAGTTAATTAATCCTAATTAAAGACTCATCCAATGGTGAAATGTGAAGTAGGTTTTATATTAAAGGTAGTATTAGGTTTCAGAATGTGCTATTTGTTATCATTTTCAACAGGGATGCCCATATTACCTCTTGGTTTTGGAAATCCTTCAAATAGAATGGATTCATAGTTCATACCCCTCTCAGAATATCATCCTCTAATCAATGGCCAACTAGTGAGGACCAACCAAATTCATGAAGATACTCTTTTTATTTCATTGGTTCTATAGGTTTCATTGTGGTTTTAATGAAAAAAATTAGTTTTTTTGGTGGACGGAGGGTGGATCACATTCAAAAGATAGTTAGTCTAATTTGTTCACCCTCCGTCTAAAAACATTGTTACCTCAATAGTAGGATTGTCCAGGCTGCATGATTAGGTTCATGGTCGTGCAACATGACCAAAAAACCAAGCACCCAAACAATGAATCCTCTAATACCCATGAATATTTCCATTTCCCAATTTCCCCCTTCTCAATTCTTAACCCCATTCACCACACATTTCACCCATACAACTACCTCTATAACTAGGTACATTTCCCTCTCATTCACTCTCATCTTGGATCCTTTTAGGTGTATTTGAGCTTGGATCGTATAAAAATAATCTTGTACATATCGCCTAAACCATTTGTTTGGTATCTTATACTATATTTCTAGAGTTTATTTTTTCTTGTAGTTTTGTTGTCCTAAAGAGAGTTGAATCTAAAATTAATGGCTTGGATAATGATATTTATGAAGTATTTTTTCTTTTATAGAATCACCTATCATCTATTCTTGTAGTATCCAATAGGGATGTAGTTGATTCAAAAGGAATGATTAATGGTTCAAATTTATTTTATGACATTAATTTATACAAGCTAATTACTAATAGTTTGTCAAATTATTTATTGACTAAAAATGAGTTTTTTGTGGGAGAGAGAGTGTGTGTATAATGAATTTAAACTGGTTAATCTAAATTTTACATGATTTAAATTGGAATGATATTCTAATAATAGCAATTGTTGTATGATAAATGGATTGTTTTAAATTCTAAAATAATATAAAGAACTTGGGAACCATGGGTACTTATATTTGAAGGCTATGAAAAGAGGATAATTGAGGTGGTAGGTCATTGGCCTAGGTCAACATAATAGGATTATGATCCAATACAGTGAAACTAATGTGACATGGATTACTACTATTGGACCTTTGTTGTGTCCCCTCCATTGTCTATGTATGAGAATAATTATGGTCAATCTCCAAGAGATGATGTACCTTGTCTCCACTAACATAGTTTCATTATGGGTTACCATATTTCTTATCTGATGTTTTCAATCTTTTTTTAAAAATTTAACATAGTTCAAGTTCCTTTAAAACATGAAATAGTTTTTCAAACTATGTTTCTTAAAAACGAGCACTGTTATTTATCGTACAGGGGTTTTTTTTAACATGGTGGGATCCTACTATCATGTTATATCACACCCAACAGAAATGGAATAGGAATATGTAGGTATTTTTATTTTTCATTTAGTTAATGGAATGGACTTATTTAGAGGTGGTGTTCACACATTAAAGTTAATACTTTTTGGGATCAGGTGATTATACAGCATGGTGGAGGAAGTTCCTCATGTCACAAAGAGGTTGTGTGAATTTTTTCATTCCCTTAGATTTTTGGATCACATAGTTTTTTTCATTCTACTTATAAAAATGATTATTATGGAATGTACATTTTTTATTTCCATACAACATTATTCTAGATGTTTTCTATGATGTATTAATTCCTTTATAAATTTTTATTTTGATTATCATGGGACAAAATATTCATAAAACAATTTATATAATGCGTAGGAACTTTTTTCTAGCCCATGGTGATCGGGAACGGCCTTTCATTCAGTCCACATGCCATGTTGAATGTCGGGTTGGATGGTAGCTCGAGTCAGTTTGTGACAAATCTAATAATGAAACAAATTGAAATTGAAGGGAGAAGAGTTATTATATACAAATAAGTGTGAGTAAAATTCCATGGAGCCTAAATAATTATGGCCAGTGGAAATATTCTCACAAGGGATAACTGTTATTATATATATATATATGAATGTGAGTAAAATTTCAAGGAACTAAAGAAATGTTGGCCAGTGGAAATGTTCTCATACTCCCCCATAGCGGTGATGCATTTTTGATCTATTATGATTCATAAAAAAATGGACCCCATTGCATCCTCATGCATAATGTTATAGTGATATATTATGTATCATAACAATTGAATAGGCAAGAGAAAATTTGTGTGAGACTTCATTTTAAGTTGAATGTGGTTATTTTTATATTATAGATGTGCATTCAAATTGTTATGGTTAAGGGTGTGAATATATATCATAAAATATTAAAGTATGTATTCGCATAGAAAGAGTTGAATTTGTAACATTGGTGATGGTTGGATTTCATTAAAAAATAATACTACCCAATAAACTACCGCATTAGGATGGAGAACAAGATGGATTATTCTATGAGTCTTAAACACCTTGAATTTTTTTTCATGTTCACAATTCAAGGACATCTAAAATTTATGGATTTTTAGAAGATGGAAAATGAATGAAAAAAGGAAAGGGACCATATCTTAACTTTCCAATATAGAAGTTCCACCACCCATAAATGTTATAATTTAAGATGTGTAAACTGTGGTTATGTAAATGTAGAAGAAGGTGAAAATGTTCATGGTTTCACCTGTGATTTTATAGTAATGATAAGGTTTTGGAATAATTTCATTGGTCCATACCAAACATGATGATAGAGTTTAAGTATATAAATCATTGTTCATTATTCTATATTCATTCTAGATGTATGAAAATGTATTTAACCAGGAATGTGTTTTTTCAATAACAAGAAAATGTATATTGAAGATTAGGTATCTCGATGATTGGTATGACATTATATTATTGATATGTGTTATAAGATTAAGGAAATGTTATATCAAATAACCATTCATGAATAAAAAGGGGACACATTATCATGGAATTCACTAGAAGAAACAAAAAAACTAAAGGGAAAAATATTCTTTTATGGTTTTAGTTGACAAACATTTAAAATAAGCACATTTATTTGTAATTATATATTATTTATTACATTATATTCATTCTAGTATTTTAATTATGTAAATGTTAAGGTCACATGGTGAACTATAATCAATTGAATCCGATCGAAAAATTTATTTTATCTTAATGCTCAAGAGAAGAATTAAACATGAACTGCAAAGAATGTTGAACTTTAACACATCATATCATCCTAATAAAAATGGTTAGTATAATGGGAACATTCAAACACTACAAGATATTATGATAAATTTTTCTATGTAATTTAAAGGTGGCTATGATACAACTCTATTCTTTGGTCGAGTTTTTATACATCTATAGCTTTCACCAATGCATTTAGTTGAGTCCATATCAATACCCAAAATGTTATATGCATATGAATTTATTGTGATGTGATATATATGGTTAAAGGTTCCAATTAATATTGTAGGGTGAAATTTAAATGGAATATAATGTTAGATCCATTGGAAAATAAAATCAAGGATGGTGAGAGTTAATAGAAAAGTTATTTTGATAATCATAATTGAGATCTAGAGAAAAATGATGATTACTGGATATTCCTATGAATATTTCCACTCTATAATGTTATAATAATTAATATTATGTGAAATCAAGGCCATTGAATATAACATTACATTTTTAAATTCATGATTTTATCAATATTGTTTTTTATATCATGGTTTTTCAGTGAATGTTTCTTAAGGATAGAATGTGATCCATGTATATCTTCTGAGGATGTTCCAAATAGGTCTATTACTTATTATAAACCATTAGAAACATCAATAATGAAATCCCTCTCACATGAAGAACAACCAATATCGATTCATGATCGAGGAGAAAAATTCCTTTGGAATAAGACCACTCACCTGGGAGAATGTGTTGTGGATAAATAATTACACTGAGAATGCTATGTAGGAACCCAATAATGTGATGAGTAAAAATAAACCCCAGTTTTTATATTCTAATTTATATAATTTAATTGAGGTAATTAAGATTAAATGGGTATATTGTATCACTACTATATTTTATTTGTATTTTTAAAAAAAATCATTAATTTGATATATTACTTTTCACGTAACCCTTAGTCAAAATGACCTTGTGAAATTGTATAATTTTGTTTGGATTTGTGGGAATTAATATTAAAAAACTTATTATTATAATTATTGGATATTTTGTTATAATAAATTTGTAATCATGTTTTAGTAAAGTCATTGTATGCTATAAAAATATGATTTATAGTTTTTTTTTAATTTTTGTTTATGGAAATTATATTTAAATTATGATATTATTATAGATTATATGTCGGAAAATTAATATAAATTTCAATATAATCTTGGGTATATCATTTTTAGGTGATGTTATGAGATTTCTCTGAAAAATCTTTCTCTTTTGTGTATAGTGAAAGATCTTTGTTTTGATAAAATTCCATTTATTTTCATTATATAATATAGTGTAAAAATACAATTATTTAATAAATTTTATACAATTGAAACATTAATCTCATTTAATTTTATGTAATTACTTTATTTACATATCAATCAACAATATATTTGATTTTGGAAGAAGCTCATTTTTTGGATTAAGAACACTTTTTGCGAAAACTTATTTTTATATGGGAAAGATGATTTTGTCTGAAAAAATTAAATAAATAATAATTTATTAATTTTATTCTTTAATGTTTTAGATAATTTATTAAACAAAATTTATTAGCTTTCACTTAAATGTATTTACTACGCATGGAATAAAAGGAAACTCATTGACAATACTTATTATGAAATTTTTAAAAAATGCTTTCCGTTGATTTTTACACACATAATTTTAAGTGAATTTGAACAATTTATTGAAATATAAACTTATAAAATGTATTGAATATTTTTAGTAATGATAATTAACATAATTTAATTGGGGAAAATATTTATTGGTCCCAATTAATCGTCAAAATTGTAAAATTTTGATACCACGTTTAAGGTTAGAAAGGGTTAACTGAGGTTTAAAATAATACCTAAGGTAAATAGGGACTCAGAAATTTATATAATTACTATGGGATGAATATATTCATATCAAATATTATCTAAAATTTATATATATTCCAATTTCTCTGAATCATTTATGAGTAAGATGTTTATAAATTTAAATTATTTGAAATATTCCATGTGCGCCATCCCCCTCCCTTATAAAAGTATACCACCTTTCATCTCTTACCCAAATTTAATGATCCATATATATTATTCCATAAATACCAAAATAATTTTATAAAATACCCAAAATTATCTTTGATTTCATAGTTTTATTATAATACAATACCTTCAAGGGATGATATGAATGCCAACCAAGGTTTCTCAATTCAGAGGTATAATGTATAAGTGAGTACATTTCAAATTATCTCTCTAAAGGATTGTTTAATGGAATATTGACATCAAATTGGATGATAATGATGGGCATGAACATGACTATGAGTAGTTTGTTTCAACATTTTTATCTATGAATATGATTTCTTCATGATATGATAACAAGATTATGCATCAAAATTATTTTTAATTGCAATGTTCTTTTTTGGATATGTGTGTATTACAACATAGAGATATGATCAAATTATTATAAATTGATAAGATTAGGAATAGATATGTTTAAAAGAGTATCATTTCCTTTGATTATGATTTTCTGTTCCTTTTTTACACCTATATGATGATTAATTCTTTGACACAATTATTGATCAGGTATTCAGATCTGAATTTAATTTCAATTTTATGGTCTAATATATTACATGTATGAGTATTTTTCATTGGGAATATAAAGTTTATTTTTATCTTAAAATTATGATCATATTATGCAATTACAATTGATATATATCATTTTTACCACTATTGGCCAACGAAGCACAAAAGTCCTTATGTTTTTTCAAATCAATTGATAGAAGGATATATGTATTTTATATATATAATGAAACTAAAATGAAGATCATTATGAGATATATTTATTATATTGCAATAAATATGTTTTTTATATATCTTGCCTCTAAAAGAACTACTCCGTTACCATATTAATGCTTTTTTATAGTGATATATGTTTAATATTCGTCTAAAATGATCTAATATTTTATTATATTATGATTGTGTTTATTTAGAATGTTTCTTTTATAAAAATAATTATTTTAGTGTGTATTTTGGAAGAAAAATAAACATTATAATTCAATTACTTGAAATATTCACAATAATAATTTCCTAAATATTTGAACTATCATAAGGTTCATAGGAATGGAATATTGAAAATTATATATGGAAGATGTTTGGGAATAAGATTTTGGAATATATAAAAGAATAATTTGAGACTCTATTTTTTCTTCTCAATACGTTTATATATATATATATATATATATATATATTTCCAAGCACTGTGGTGACACATGATTCTGAGGCCTGATGTTCCCGGAATTATATTTTTCAAGTTATTTAAAATAATTTATATTATACATACATAGTTTTCAAAAAAAGATAAATAATAAGTGGAACTTCATAGTATAAATCTATGGCCATGTTTGAATCTATAAAATTATGATTAACCTAGGTGGATCCTAATGTTGGTTAGAATAGGACGTTGTGATAGAATAGCCTTCAACATGTGAATTCATTGTATTAATTAATTCATTCTATCATTAAATTACACAAACCGACTGATCCTATATAATTAGGATATTATGGTGGATCTTCAGAGTCATATCCATAACCATGTGATCATCTAGAGGATAATTCCACCAACATTCATTGGTGAATCGAGATCAGATGGCAATGAGACACCATATGAAGTAGAATTGAGGAGCAGTGAACACATCAAACCTTCCTTCATTGTTGGTGAGTGCATTATTGATCAATTAACAATTCAAATTGAGGTAGAACTCATAAATTTTTGTTGTCACTATATTTACTATACTATTTAAAAATGTATTATCAATATAATTTTAGATATATCATTCTTGAAACATTCACATGAGCCCTTATCAAATTAACTTTATTATATAATAAGATTAATAATGAATTTACTATGATTTCTCACAATACTAATATGTGATCAAGATTACTTGAATAGTATACAAGGACTAGGATTATTATTCCACTGTTTTTTTTTACTTTCATCCATTTTTCTCTGCATTCTTCATTATCTGACCATTGGGTCTTAATTCTACTTTTTTCAGGTAGAATCGTGCAAGATCGCACCCCTAGATATGTGAAATCTTCACATGCGATGAACAAATCAGTGATTTGTGGACAAAATAGGAATTTTTAGGTTTTTGTGGATTTCACTAAAGATCAATAATCTAGTGGGGAATAGTTGATTCCCATAGACATCGTGCTGCACGAAGAGTTCTTATGGGATTCAGAGCACATATCGGAAATTAGTTTCCATCCACCAAAGTGATAATGTCGAAAAATATAGGCTACACAATTGAGTTATGGTGAAAAATAAGAGTGATTCATGTTATTTTATATGGATAAAAAATTATTGAGAAGATATGGTTCTTCTTTAAAAAATCTAAGTACAATACGTATAGTCTGAATGACACACAGTGTGTACGCCCCTGGATATGGTTCCAAGAGTTCCTAAATAAGCTAAATATAATATGAATTGTTTTCCCCCACACTATGTGTGACCTAGTTCTAATGACTTGTATTGTAATCTATGAGTACACGAACATGGGAATGACCAGTGTACACAACCAAGGTACATGGAAAGGACCTCGAAATACTTAAATGGCTAGAAGCATGGGTAGGGCCCTTGATGATTGAGGTACTCAAGGTTGTTTCTTTACACGCCATGTTGGGATACATGGTTTTTGATCTATGTACTATATATGGGAATGGGTAAGATGTGAATTATTATCAGACAATAATTTGGTCCATATACACACTATATAACATCCCTTATTAGGAAACCACTACCTATCATTTATCATTAATTTGGACTAATATATTTATCCAGAAGAAGTATATTGTAACATCCCAAGTAAGTAATAAATAATAGATATTTTTACCTATGTCTATTAATGAACTAGATAGTGTTTTAGAGGATTAAAATGAAAATAAATACAATCTTATGTATGGAATACACTAATATTCTTAAAAGATTGTTTTACTGCCTTTTGATGGAAAACCATTTTTAAATCTATCTTTTGACAACTTTATAAGCTATGTTTGTCCACATAAAATTATTCTTTTTGATTGGGACATCAAAATTTACTATCTGTGAATTTTTGGTATTTTTCTGACAATGTTCATTTTTTTATGAATAGTGAAAAATACTGCATTTTACATCAAAACTGCTTCTTAATATAATTTATTTATATGATTAGATTATATTTTTAATTGGTCTTAATGTGTAATCTGAATATATATTTACCATTTAATCCAATGGTGGTCATTGGAATCAATTTCACATTGAAATTAGACTTAAATTGGTGTCAATCTTTTGATACTTATTGTTTTATAAAAACACGCTATTTGCTCTGATAGCGAGAATTAATTATTAAATTAATTAATGTGACTTATATGTTTTGAATTTGGTAAAATAGACTTCATTTTTGAATTCGGAATATCAAATATAGCTTATGGTGAATATTTGGTAATTTTCTGAAAAACATCAATTTTTGATGAATAGTGAAACCACTAAGTGGTACTTATAAAAACTGATTTTCCGTTTAAATGAAATTTTTCCATCATTGTGTTTTGAATTTCAAAAATCCGACATAATGGTTGTCATTAAGAAGTAAAATGTGGTTCAATGAGATTAAAATAATTTTTTGGTGAATAGTAACTTTTAAGTTCTTAATCGCGATTAGTGGTAATTAGTGTAGTTTAAGATAAAAATAATTCTTTAATAAAATAATATGAGCTTGAAAAATGTCCTTCCCTCATTGTTTGTGTCATTTCCAACCAAGACAAACCATGGGTCAACTTGGGGACCCCATGGAGCCACTTTGGTTGGTAAATGACATAAATAACTTTTTATTTAATGTAAAAGTAAAAATGACACAAACATAATATGTTTTATGAAGACAATTTTTACATGGGGTTATAATGATCAGAGTTTTGATTATAAATAGTCATTGGAAAGCTAAAAAGATTTCCTACATCATAGTATTTTTTTTATAATTTTTAGACTTTAAATAAATTAACTAATGACATCATGATAATGCAGTGATAACCTCATTATTTATAGATTTAAATAAAATGGAAAGATAATTTAAAATCTAAAACCTACACATGGCCAAAACCAATTGGATGAGTGGATTTCTAAGCCTTATCACCTTATCCAAGAATTATAGCAATGTGGGACCTTTTGAATCTGAAACGCTTTTTAATATAAAGTAACTTATCTTTACTTTCCAAAAGTGCCCCTCCTCTCCTCTTATAAAAGGCCCACACCTCTACCTCATTTCACACACTCCTAAAGACTTTGGCTCGGCCAACCCCTGCCCATTTACTCTCTCCACATCCCTCTCCTCATCCTAGAGGATTCCCTTTGGGCAGAATCCTTTCAAAGGAAGCCTTTAGGCTCAAATCAAAAGGAGTTACACTTTTAAAGGTAATTCATTCTCTCATGTTCATTTGTTTTATTTTGCTTATCCAACCCCCTAAACTCTTTTTATTTACTTATTTTGTAACAAAACCAGTATCTTCAATATACTAGGATGTTGTTATAAGATTTATTCGAGCTACACTCTCACACAACTACATCAAATGGTTAAAGAACATACTGTTTCCGTGGATGGCGAAATTCTGCCTCCCGAAACGATGATTGTTCAATACACATTTAACACCTTCAATGGTGGCCATTATGATGTCAATATTTTTATATATGATATATAATTTGTTTATTATTTCTTTAAGCTTCTATATTTTTCATTTATGGCATATCATTATTGTTTCCATTATGGGTAAACACGATATCTTCGTTTTAGGAAGTGTGGACTACTGCCCCCTGAAAGTGATTTGATTCGTTAATACCATATGTGGTATGTGTAAAGGATAAAGTTAGTGATATTATATATGTTATTATACTGGAATTATAATATACTCTTATATCATTATGAATCCATTCCAGAAAATACGAAATAGAAATGGAAGTAGCATTCATGCGTACGTACGGCTTACCGTCTCCATGAACGGTGCATTTCATTTCTTACCTCTAAATGTGATGTAATATTATAAATACATATATATGCTGAATATATATGATATTTATGTTATCCAAATCATTAATATCATTCTGGATATAATGAACCTTTGACCAAATTAACAACATGTAAATGTAAGAAGTCTATTTTTGACTTAAGAACCAAATACTGACAAAATGAACATTATTAACTTAAATGATTACATGATGTTCATGACAAGGTATAAAATGAATAATGAACTTGAAAAGGGTTCTTAAGAAAGTATAGATTGACTCAAGTTTATTATTCAAGAGATTAAAGTGGGGTCGGGTTAAGTCAGATACGAGGTATGGGACTTCGTCTCAATCTCCTTTCATTGAGGCATACTTTATTTTATACACAACTTTCTTTTATACGGTGTATAAACCCCTTTGACTTTTACGTTTATTCAAAAGGAATTTTTTTTATATGAAGCGTTTATTAAACAAAAAAAGGGAATTTTTTGTCGTACGTATGCGGCGACAATGACTTCTTCGCCGTCGTGACCGTTATTTGAGTTTCGGCTTCCTCTACAAGCCATACCTTCTTTTTTAAAAGAAAAATAAATACCATGTTTTACTTTCCTTTTATTTTGTTATTGAAAATGGTTTTCACAATGTTTTTTGTGTTTTATTGATATTGAAATGTGGAAATGTTATGTTTCCTTTATGCATGTTTATGTGATACGATTATGTTATGGTTCTTGGGCATTATTATGAAGATGGGTGGTTCCGTGATTAACTAAGGGCGGGTGAGCCCGATATAGATCTCCAATGCATTGGGTAATGCGAAGGAGTAAAACGTTAAGGTTTCTCCAAAGAGAATTTAGGGAATATATTGTGATGGGTATTCCAAAACGTAACCAAGAGGGTTACTCCCTACGTAAGAATGTTATGAATTCCTCAAGTTACCTTTATGTCTTATGATTTCTATGATTTATTCATGTTTTGATGAGGTATGTTAAAGTGCTTATGTTTTATGGGTAAAGAATGATCTCATCCATATGTATATATGTGCCTATGCTTCCTTTCCATATTTTTATATCCCTTACTGGGCTTTTTATGCTCATCCCAAGTTTTTTGAAATGTTTTTCACAGGTCAAGGGAAAGGTACATGATATGATGATAGTGTCAAGGAAGTGTCAAGAAAGAATCCATGTTTTATTTTAAATATGTTTCCATTGATGGGAATGAAGAATACTATCTTTATGTAACCACTTTGTTTTAATGTGGGTTGTAATGCATGTTTTAAGATCTAATTCTCTAAAACTCTAAACCCGAAAAGATCCTCAATGTGTAATCTTGTAATAACTCAAGATTAAGTAAGGTTAAAGGCTAGGGCCTTATAGTTGGTATCAGAGGTCAGTTTAGATAACTTTAGGAGTTAGAATTCTGTTAAGTTATTATCCAAAAAAATATTTTTTAAATGATATAGCATTTGAAGATTACCATGTTGCTTTATCTAAGACATGTTTGTTCAGAATGGTTTTCCGCAGAGGAAACAGGGAAGCAGTGCTAGGAAGGCATACAGAGGGAAATAACCTTCCGAATCAGCATCGAGAAATGGTAAGAATTGGAACTGAACAGTTTGTTGCAGTAATGGCGCAGTTGACTCAAGCGATAAATGGTTGTGGTATCCATGCACGAGATCAGCCAGATCAACCGCGGAGGAACATGACAGTGGTGGAACATTTCATGAGGCAACATCCACCATCATTCAGAGGATCATCTGACACTGTGCTAGCTGAAGGGTGGATTAAAGCACTGGAGAATATTTTTGATGTCATGGGGTGTTCAGACAATCAAAAGGTTAGTCTTGCTATTTACCGTTTGGAGGGTGAAGCAGATCAGTTGTGGTCTATGTTTAAAAATATCAGGGACGCCGATGAGATTGATGCTCTTGACTGGGATGAATTCAAAGGTATGTTTCTTGAGAATTATTTTCCTAAGGCTGTTCGACTTAGGATGGAAAAACAATTCTTGGAATTGAGGCAAGAGGAAGACTCAGTGGCTGCCTATGAAGAAAGGTTCACTCGATTGGCAAGGTATGCTCCAAATTTTATCTGAGACCTTGATAGTAAAATCAATCATTTTTACACAGGATTAAATCCAAAATATCGAAGGGCATTAGCTTCTCATGAGTTTAAAAGTTATAAAAAGCTTGTTCGATGTGCTGAGAAGGTGGAAATGGAGTTTGCCGATGACCCAGTGTTCTATAACAACCAGCAGAAGAAGAGACTGAGGTGGGAGGAGAAAGGTATGAATTCTTCAAAAAAGTCTTATGGTAAGAGAACTAAGTTTCTAGTTTGTGATAAATGTGGAAAAAGGCATACTGGGGAATTTATTCTGAATTCTGGAAAGTGATACCGATGTGGTAAGATGGGACATAAGGCTCGTGATTGCACTGAAAAGGATCAAGGTGAAGGTAAGAACAAATTTGAATTATAGTTAGTGAAATGTTATAAGTGCAATGAGATGGGTCACTATACAAACGAGTGTCCGAAAAAGAGCTTGAGTGATGGGAAGAAGTTAGACTACAAGCAGAAAGGGGTGGTGAAATCCTTTGCAACTACTTCAGTAGATGTCGGGCCATCAAATCAAGTTGTATCAGGTACTTTGTTTGTTTTTTCAGATTATGCCACTTTGTTGTTTGATTTCGGGTCTACACATTCTTTCATCTATGAAACCTTTTCTAGTAAAATGGGAATACCATCTCAAGAAATGACTCCTGAACTTTTGGTAAAAACACCTGGGGGAAATGTTGAGGCAAAAAGAATTTATAAGAATCTTCCTATCCTTATCTGTGGAAAGAACCTACTTGAAAACCTTATTGTTCAACCTCTAGTAGAGTTTGATGTTATCCTGGGTATGGATTGGCTCTCTATTTACCATTCTAAGATTGACTGTAGAGCTAAAGAAGTTTCTTTTCAATAAGACTTTCAGTTTGTTTACAAGAATGCACCCTTACTTTTGATAACATATCAAGAGGCCGAGAAACATGTAAAAGAACGAAATGAATGTTACCTTGCACACGTCGTTGAAAATAAAGGAACTGTTCAGATTAATGATGTGACAGTGGTAAATGAGTATCCTGATGTTTTTCCTGATGAGTTTCCTGGAATAATACCAGATCGGGAAGTTGAGTTTACTGTTGACTTAGTTCCTGATGCTAAGCCAATTTCAAAACCCCCTTATCGAATGACACAAATTGAACTTTTAGTGTTGAAGGAGAAATTGCAAGATTTATTAGAGAAAGGTTTCATTCGACCTAGCACATCACCTTGGGGTGCTCCTGTTTTGTTTGTTAAAAAGAAAGATGGTTCAATGAGACTTTTCATTGATTATAGAGCCTTGAATAATATCACTGTTAAGAACAAATATCCTTTTCCTCATATCGATGATTTGTTTGATCAGCTCCAGGGAGCTCAGTTTTTTTCAAAGATTGAACTGAGATCGGGGTACCATCAGCTGAAGGTAAAGGAGGCAGATATTCTGAAGACCGCATTCCGTACGAGATATGGCCATTATGAATTTGTAGTAATGCCTTTTGGGCTAACCAATGTACCTGCTGTATTCATGGACTTAATGAATAGAATTTTTCATGAGTTCTTGGATAAGTTTGTGGTGTTTTTCATTGATTATATTTTGGTGTTTTCAAAAAGTAAAGAGGAGCATGAAAGACATTAAAGGGTTATCTTGCAAACCTTAAAAGAAAAGAAACTGTATGGAAAATTCAGCAAGTGTGAGTTTTGGTTGCAACAAATTTCTTTCCTTGTCACATTGTTTCTAAAGATGGAATAACTGTTGATCCTGCAAAAACAAATGTTGTGGAAGAATGGCCAAGACCCAAAAATGTAAATGAGATTCGTAGCTTCCTTGGTTTGGCGGGCTAATATCGAAGGTTTGATAGAAATTTTTCACTGTTATCTAGTCCAATGACTAAGCTAACTCGGAAGGGTGTTAAGTTTATCTGGAGAAAAGAATGTGATGATTGTTTTAAGGAATTGAAGAGAAGATTGGTGAATGCTCCAGTTTTGGCACTAACTTCTAGGAATGGTGAGTTTGTTATATACAATGATTCTTCATTGAAAGGACTTGGTAGCGTCCTAATGCAGAATGATCAGGTAATTGCTTATGCTTCACGACAGTTGAAAACTCATGAGGTAAATTACCCTACACATGATTTGGAATTAGCTGCTGTTGTTTTTTGCTTTAAAAATTTGGAGGCATCATTTGTATGGAGTAAAGAGTGAAATATATACCGATCACAAAAGTTTAAAGTATATATTAACTCAGAAAGAGTTAAACATGATACAGAGGATATGGCTAGAATTAATCAAGGATTATGATTGTACAATTCATTACCATCCGGGAAAAGCAAATAAAGTGGTTGATGATTTGAGTCGAAAAAGTAATGCTTCATTAACAATGTTGCGTTTGGAACGTGATCCTTTGGTTAATTATTTGATGAACTTTGGCATAGAAGTTGTTGGTGCAAGAAGTCCTTCTCTTTTGTTTCAGGTATCAGTGAGATCTTCTCTATCAGATAGAATCAAGCAAGCAGAGAAGCAAGACAGTGAGTTGCAGAAAAAGGTAGAGCTGGTTCAGAAAGGTAAGTTGCCTGAATTCAACATTGATAATGATTGTGTTTTGAGATTTGGGAAGATATTGTGTGTGCCTTGTGATTCACAGTTGAAGAGAGAGTTGTTATGTGAAGCTCATAGTTCTCCGTTTTCAGTTCATCCGGGCAGTACTAAGATGTATAGAGATCTGCGGGAGTATTACTGGTGGGATGGAATGAAAAGAGATATTGTTGATTTTACTGTGAAGTGTTTGACTTGTCAGCAGGTTAAAGAAGAGTGGAAATTACTGAAAGGGATGCTTCAGCCTTTACCAGTGCCAGAGTGGAAATGGGAGAATATATCCATGGACTTTGTTGTTGGATTACAGAAGACATCTCGAGGTAATAATGAAATCTGGGTTATTGTTGATCGCTTGACCAAATCTTCTCATTTCCTTGCTATACGAGATACTTTCTCTCTTGATCAACTTTCCCGTTTGTATCTTAAAGAGATAGTCAGGTTACATGGAGTTCCTCTCTCCATTGTATCGGATCGTGATCCTAGGTTTACTTCAAACTTTTGGAAAGGCCTTCAGAAGTTTTTGGGTACTGAATTAAATTTTAGTACAGCTTTTCATCCTCAATCAGATGGGCAGTCAGAACGAACAATTCAGACATTGGAGGATATGCTACGAGCTTGTTCTATGGATTATCAGGGAAGTTGGGACCAACATCTTTCTTTGGTTGAATTTTCATATAATAACAGCTTTCATTCTAGTATACAGATGGCACCATTTCAGGAATTATATGGGAAGCGGTGTCGAACTCCAGCTTTCTGGGATGAAGTGGGTGAAAGAAAGTTGATGGGACCAGAATTGGTAGAAGAGATGGCAGAAAAAGTTCAGCTGATTCAGAAACACATGAGAACAGCTCAGAGCAGGCAGAAGAGTTATGCGGATAACCGGAGGAAGGATCTATCTTTCGAGGTAGGTGATCATGTTTTTCTCAAGGTTTCTCCTTGGAAAAGAGTGATGAGATTTGGTAAAAAGGAAAGTTGAGTCCAAGGTTCATTGGACCATATGAAATTCTGGAGAGATTTGGATCAGTTGCATACCGAGTGGCTTTACCTCCGAGTTTATCTCAGGTACACAATGTTTTTCACGTTTCGATGTTGATAAAGTATATGCCAGATCCATCTCATGTTTTGAGTCCAGAGGTAGTTCAGCTGGAAGAAAACCTATCTTATGAGGAACAACCGGTCCAGATTCTTAACCACAGGGAGAAAGTGTTACGAAATATGGTGATTTACCAGGTAAAGGTTTTTTGGAAAAACCACATGATTGAAGAGGCAACATGGGAATCTAAAAATGCAATGAGGGATAAGTACCCCCATCTATTTGATAAGTAAATAAATTGCGGGGACGCAATTTTCTAAAGGGGAGAAGGATGTAACATCCCAAGTAAGTAATGAATAATAGATATTTTTATCTATGTCTATTAATGAACTAGATAGTGTTTTAGAGGCTTAAAATGAAAATAAATACAATCTTATGCATGGAATACACTAATATTCTTAAAAGATTGTTTTACTGCCTTTTGATGGCAAACCATTTTTAAATATATCTTTTGAAAACTTTATATGCTATTTTTGTCAAGATAAACTTATTCTTTATGATTGGGACATCAAAATTTACTTTGTGTGAATTTTTTGTATTTTTCTGACAATGTTCATTTTTTATGAATAGTGAAAAATACTGCATTTTACATCAAAAATGCTTCTTAATCTAATTTATTTATATGATTACATTATCTTTTGAATTGGTCTTAATGTGTAATCTGAATATATTTTTACCATTTAATCCAATGGTGGTCATTGGAATCAATTTCACTTTGAAATTAGACTTAAACTAGTGTCAATATTTTGATACTTATTATTTTATAAAAACACGTTATTTCCTCTGATAATGGGAATTAATTATTAAATTAATTAATGTGTCTTATATGTTTTGAATTTGGTAAAATAGACTTCATTTTTGAATTCGGAATGTCAAATATAGCTTAGGGTGAATATTTGGTATTTTTCTGAAAAACTTCAATTTTTGATGAATAGTGAAACCACTAAGTTGTACTTATAAAAACTGATTTTCCGTTTAAATGAAATTTTTCCATCATTGTGTTTTGAATTTCAAAAATCTGACATATATGGTTGTCATTATGAAGTAAAATGTGGTTCAATGAGATTAAAATAATTTTTTGGTGAATAGTAACTTTTATGTTCTTAATCGCGATTAGTGGTAATTAGTGTAGTTTAAGGTAAAAAAAATGCTTTAATAAAATAATATGAGCTTGACACATGTCCTACCCTCATGTTTTGTGTCATGGCCGACCAAGACAAGCCATGGGTCAACTTGGGGACCCCATGGAGCCACTTTGGTTGGGAAATGACAGAAATAACTTTTTATTTAATGTAAAAGAAAAAATGACACAAACATAATATGTTTTACGAAGACAATTTTTACATGGGGATATAAAGATCAGAGTTTTGATTATAAATAATAATTGGAAAGCTAAAAAGATTTCCTACATCATAGTATTTTTTTTTATAATTTTTATACTTTAAATATATTAAATTATTTATGACATCATGATGATGCAGCGATGACCTCATTATTTAACGATTTAAATAAAATGGAAAGATAATGAAAAATCTAAAACCTACACATTGCCAAAACCAGTTGTATGAGTGGATTTCTAAGCCTTATCACCTTATCCTAGAATTATATCAATGTGGGACCTTTTGAATCCAAAACTCTTTTTAAAATAATGTAACTTATCTTTACTTTCCAAAAGTGCCCCTCCTCTCCTCTTATAAAAGGCCCCCACCTCTAACTCATTTCCCACACTCCTCAAGCCTTTGCCTCGGCCAACCCCTGCCCATTTACTCTCTCCACATCCCTCTCCTCATCCTAGAGGATTCATTTTTGGCAGAATCATTTCAAAGGAATCCTTTAGGCTCAAATAAAAAGGAGTTACACTTTTAAAGGTAATTCATTCTCTCATGTTCATTTGTTTTATTTTGCTTCTCCAACCCCCTAAACTCTTTTTATTTACTTCTTTTGTAACAACACCAGTATCTTCAATATACTAGGATGTTGTTATAAGATTTATTCGAGCTACACTCTCACACAACTACATCAAATGGTTAAAGAACATACGGTTTCCTTGGATGGCGAAATTCTGCCTCCCGAAACGATGATTGTTCAATACTCATTTAACACCTCCAAAGGTGGCCATTATGATGTCACTATTTTTATATATGATATATAATATGTTTATTATTTCTTTAAGCTTCTGTATTTTTCATTTATGACATATCATTATTGTTTCCATTATGGGTAAACACGATATCTTCATTTTAGGAAGTGCGGACTACCGCCCCCTGAAAGTGATTTGATTCGTTAATACCATATGTGGGATATGTAAAGGATAAAGTTAATGATATTATATATGTTATTATACTTGAATTATAATATACTGTTATATCATTATGAATCCATTCCAGAAAATATGAATTAGAAATGGAAGTAGCGTTCATACGTACGTACGGCTTACCGTCTCCATGAACGGTGCATTTCATTTCTAACCTCTAAATGTGATGTAATATTATAAATACATATATATGCTCAATATATATGAAACATTTATTATCCAAATCATTAATATCATTCTGGATATAATGAACCTTTGAAAAAATTAACAACATGTAAGTGTAAGAACCTTATTTTTGACTTAAGAACCAAATACCGACAAAATGAACATTATTAACATAAATGATTACATGATGTTCATAACATGGTATAAAAGGAATAATGAACTTGAAAAGGTTTCTTAAGCAAGAAGAGATTAACTCAAGTTTATTATTTAGGAGATTAAAGAACAGTCTGGTCAAGTTGGATACGAGGTATGGGACTTCGTCTCAATCTCCTTTCATTGAGGCATATTTTATTTTATACACAACTTTCTTTTATACGGTGTATAAACCCCTTTGAATTTTTTGTTTATTCAAAAGGAATATTTTTTATACGAAGCGTTTACTAAATGACAAAATGGAATGTTTTTGTCGTACCTATGCGGCGACAATGACTTCTCCGCCGTTGTGACCGTTATTTCAGTTTCGGCTTCCTCTACAAGCCATACCTTCTTTTTTAAAAGAAAATTAAATACCATGTTTTACTTTTCTTTTATTATGGTATTGAAAATGGTTTTCACAATGTTTTTTGTGTTATATTGATATTGAAATGTGGAAATGTTATGTTTCCTTTATGCATGTTTTACGTGATACGATTATGTTATGGTTCTTGGGCACTATTATGAAGACGGGTGGTTCCGTGATAAACTAAGGGCGGGTGAGCCCGATATAGCTCTCTAATGCATTGGGTAACGCGATGGAGTAAAACTTTAAGGTTTCTCCGAAGAGATTTTAAGGAATATACTGTGATGGGTATTCCAAAACGTAACCAAGAGGGTTACTCCCTACATAAGAATGTTATGAATGCCTCAAGTTACCTTTATGTCTTATGATTTCTATGATTTATTCATGTTTTGATGAGGTATGTTAAAGTGATTATGTTTTATGGGTAAAGTATGATCTCATCCTTATGTATATATGTACCTATGCTTCCTTTACATATTTTTATATACCTTATTGAGCTTTTTATGCTCATCCAAAGTTTTTTGAAATGTTTTTCACAGGTCAAGGGAAAGGTACATGATATGATGATAGTGTCAAGGAAGTGTCAAGAAAGAATCCATGTTTTATTTTAAATATGTTTCCATTGATGGGAATGAAGAATACTATATTTATGTATCCACTTTGTTTTAATGTGGGTTGTAATGCATGTTTTAAGATCTAATCTCTAAAACTCTAAACCCGAAAATATCCTCAATGTGTAATCTTATAATAACTCAAGATTAAGTAAGGTTTAAGGATGGGGCCTTATATATATCCTATGTTTCTTCTATATAGAATGCAATGGTGGCCTTCATTTGGGATTTTGATATATGAGTTTTGGTGTTCATAGTGTGATTCTTATTTTGGAGGTCTTCAATGACATTAGTGATTAAGAAGTATCATTATATTGGTACCCCCTGATGGAATACAATGTGAGACTTCAACCCACTGAGTGGTCCCCTATAAAATAGGGTGTGAGTACTCTATACACTGTGTGATACCCCATAAAGAACTTAGTTGTATTCCATCTAAATATTTAGTGGTACCCCTATCATATTTGGAATTGTTCGTCCTTATGCTGAGTGGTGCCATCTTATTGGATAGTGTGTATGTCCTTTTTATGTTTAGTGGTAACCAATATTAGATAGGGCTAGAGTCATCCTCACACTTAGTGGATCCACCCCCAAACTCACTAGGGTGAATGTCCCTTATTTTATATTGCCTATATTAAAATATGTAGAACATTGGGATGGTATGGTCCCTCTTCATGGTTAATTCTATGAACATACACATTATACGTATGGAATCATTGATGGAATCCATATATCTGATGCAGACTCTTTTAATAGTATCGTCTAAGAGATAGAGATCAACATTATCTCTCAAATGGTATTTTTGGAGCATATATATTGGTTTCCATGCTATCGGATTTTTGTTACACTCATTCTATGGGTTGAGATATTTATTACTATAGTGTCTTTTTCTGCTCCCCCTTCAGCTTTTGGGGTGTCCGACATGGTATGTATATAATCTCCCTTCCATGGGATTTTCCCAAACATGTTCTATCTTTTGTAGATGATATATAGGTTGGAAATTATTATTGAGGATCCTAGGATTACCATAGTGCATTAGACCACATATGGTTGTTGGGTGTTATAGATATGGCTCTAGGATCACTATGCTCATTACTTTTACAGTTTTTCTGGTATGGACATCTTTAAATTTTGGCATGTTTTGTTCCACTTTTTTCCATATTATGCTATCAAAAACTTGTACTCCAATGATATTTTACATGATTGGGTTATTATATATATGTTTCATATTTTCATTATTATTACACTTATCATATAGATAGATTTTGTTGGGTGTCTACATATATGTAAATTAGAAAAAGGCATCCAATATTATTTATTCATTTCGGTGCATGTCGTCAGCTCCTACCCTATAGGGGTGGGATTGAGGTTGTTGCATCTCAACACCCATTGGGATGGATCATGATGGATTGGTATTCAAGAAGTTCATTCCCTGGGATGGATTTGGGTGTTTTCCCATTATAAAAATGTAGATGAAATTTATGGAAATAGTGTGGAAGTGTATCTAGTGCATATTTTAGGACATCGAATCCAGTGTTGGTGTGGGGACTAATGTATCCCTTCACTAAGACTATATCTACCTTTTTCATGACTGTAAAAACCGAAACATTTTCTATAAGGACAAATGAAACATTCATCATATAATATTTTATATTTTGACTTTACATTATGATTTTATTCCCCATTTATATATATTATCATTTAACCATGGTATGTATTGATTAAATTCGAAGGATGTATCTGCAAATAAATCCAACCAGGATACTAATTCTGGATCATGATTATTATATGATAAGCGATGAGGCCCCATTTAGTGGGCCATTGATGCATTCTTATCATGGGGTGTGGTAAAAAAATATTATTATTCTTAATTAAGTATTATGTCTTTCTAGGGTCATCTAAATTGAGGAGTATTTCAATTTGTTCACCTCATTTATCTAAACCACCTAATCTACTTATGTTCGTTGTTTAATATATTTATTGAAAAGAATGACAATATATTTTTGGTTGTTTTATTATTTATCAAATGAAATTCATTACGTAATTCTAACCTAACGTGAAATGCTAAATAGAATGTAGTATGGAAAAATGAACATGGTTTTTTGGCTTAGTTTTAAGTTCAATCAATATCTCCCTATACGGTTTTGATTTATTTTTGTTAATCCATACACGGAAGCACAGGTTTGAAATACTATTATTTATTTATAAATTGGGGAATATCATTGAATGCCGAAGAACTTATAATTTCACTTCCACCTTTAATAATGTTTGAGGAAAATCATTAGTCTAATGTGTGTCATTTCCAATGGACCAGATCTATTGGTTCTTTTTTATATATTGATTAGATAAAATGGAATGTATCATGAAATAACAAATATATATAGGGAAAAGTAATTTGAATTAAATAATTAAAATATATTGAGTTTTAAGTCATTAGGTGACAATAAACATATCGGGGACCTTCGAATCACCAGTGCATGTTACTATAATCTATTAAAAATTTAAAGTAATCATTAATGATATTTTAATAAAACCATTAAATCCCCTATAGTCAAGTCATGGTGTGAGACACTCATTCCTAAGAGTACGAGATCACAATGGTTGAATTGGGATGAAGAGAATTAGAAGAGAAATAGAATAAAAGATTTAATAAATTTAAACATAATTGGATGAGAATATAAAAAATGATAATAGAATTGCGGTGAGAGAGTGAGAGAGGTGTAAATTAAATTAAAATAATAAAATAAATATATAATTTATAAATAATGTAATAATAATAATAATAATTACTATTTAGTGGAAAGGTTTTTTGAAAAAATATGATATGAAGAAATTAGACAAGAAAAATAAATTTGAAAATAAGAAACATTATATAAATATAATAATAATAATAATAATAAATATATTAACATTGATAATTACAATAAAAAGTTAACATAAGAATAATTATTTAAGATGATGGAATTGGTGGAATGGAAATTAAAATAATTGCATGATTTTTTATAAATTTAAATTATAATTTTAAAATAAAAAATATAGAAATTAAAAAAACATTGGAAAATAAAAAATGGGGTAATATTAATATAGACATATTCATATCCATTTTGGTGATCAGTTCATCAGTGGTTGAATGATGCTATGATAAGGAATGGACTTGTTTGGGAAGGAGGGGCTCTCCTGCTTTTAGAGGGCATAATTTTCATTTGAAATAAGCAAGGTGTTAATCCCATTAAATGGTTGAAATCGGTAATGGTGTCTTCATTAATGTTGTTCAGAAATTCTTTTTGATTCTATCCTCTAAATTTCAGCATAATATTCAATTTTTATATATTGTTATGTCCATTTTATATGAGAATTTATTCCCCCCAAAGAGACATTCCATATTCCATTTCTATAGTTTTTAATTGATTAATGGCATTAAAAATAGTAGATTCATGCCTTGATTACATCTTGAATGTTTTTCATTAATATATTTCTTATATCCCTGAAAAAAATAGTGAAATTTTTCTTTAAAAATGATAAATAGTGTAATAATTAAATATTTCATTATTTGTGAACAATTTTTAGGGAACTACTAGTGAGATAGTTTTGGAAATCAAATTGGGGGATTTAGATTTGGGTACAAAAAAAATGAAATGATGACAAGCATGTATATAATACTATATATAAATTAATTAATGACTTTTATGACTTTATTAAAAAAAATCTTAAATAAATAAATAATTTTTAATATTAAAAACCAAAATAGGTCATTTTTCTAATTATGCTCAAAATACCAATAAATCATAACATGTATATCTTTACCATAAAATAACACATTTTTTTGATTAAAAACTTTCAAATATAATGTATAATTTTTTATAATTTTAGTTATAACAATTCCAATAAAATAAATCATTTTATCCACAGGCCTAAAATCTGAACATTGATAATCAAAGGGAACTAATGTTACCAATGTTAAATTTTAAGTCAAAAAATGTAAACCATCATAAATGTAAAATAAATTATAAAATTTTACATAAAATATAAATTCATTTTCACATTTTTAATATAAATTTTAAATTCATGTATTTTACTTTTTATCGTTTAATAACTAGGGATCTTCTCCTTTCATTCATTCATGCTCCTCACTTCATTGTTATTAAACATAGAAAATCATGATCTACCTCCCTTTTAAATATTTTCTATTTTCATTCATTATTTAAACAAATAAGAGATGTTATCACACCAAGATAACATGCTCTTATCCATAGAATATTAAAGGAACTACTTTATCAACATTTTAAATAAAAAGACACATAAAATATTGATTGTGTGAAATTAATGTTTAAATGTCTCTAATGAACAATGTTGGTTGGAATTGATGTTTAAAAAATAAAGATAAACATGGAGGTTAAACACATTAAGAAAAAATCATGATATTAATATTCAAAACATTAACGATAATATCCCCATAAAATATTAAAACCAAGTATCTTCATATAATCTCGGGAAAAGATCATGATTAATCGATGCATAATGAATGATTTGTTCCCTCTCTAGAATATATTTTTCTATTTTTATTCCCCTTCATTAATTGTTTCAAAAATCATTTCTTTTTTTATGAATGTTATGATTTAGAATAATCATCATATCCCCCACATAACCATGTATGATTGAAATCATCGGTCTATTAATGGTGATTTTTTTGTTTTCCCAAATTATAACCCATTTTTTCATTTTGGTGGTTTTCTTCATATTAATATTTTATATTAATGGTGTTCAAAACAGTAGACTATAAGGATTTATTCCACATCCATCTATAATTCCTACAATAATTACCCCATACATCATCCTTATAATGTAAATCATCCCATCTATCATGATACATTCATCATCCCACTTCAACATTAATATATATTGACATTAATATGTGGAGGGTATGAATGGATTAAAATTTATTTAAATAAGACACATTGATAACTGGGTAAATAATAGTCTCTATGCACTAAACAATGATTGATATTAAGGTTGTATTGTATGGATTAGTGGCATTTTATAAGATGCGTCAATCGTTTTAAATTTGGTTTTACACAGTCAAACATTGGAAAAGATCATATTCATGTTCTAGCAAGTGGAATGACCCAATATTAGTCATTAAATACTCTCAATATTATAATAAGAATTAAATGGTATATAAATACTTTAAACAATGGTACATAATATTTGGAACCAACCAACATGGAATTAATAATAATAACAAATCAATTCACATGAATTTCTGGAATTTGAATCCATGAAAATTGGTTATAAAATATCATTTACATGAATCAATTATTCTCCATATATTATGAGTCTTAATTTTAATATATGTGTTACATATTAATATTTTAGTTATCCATTTTACTCATTAAATATTATTAACATATATATAGAACATGGGGTAAAATTATTCTTTATAAATTAATGTATCTAAGATTAGTCAAGTAAATAATAATTCAGAAACGAGATTGAAATTTTAACATTAAAGCTAAAATATTGATTTCGGATAAAATTTAGAGATTTAAAAACATAAAACCCAAAAAAGAATAAATTTTCAATTAATCTTGTCAATTTCCCTTCACTTTTTGCGGTTTTTTTCTTCCATTATTATCGTATAAACAATAATTACAGAATTAAGCATAAGGATCATGTCATTAAATCAAAAACATATAAGAGGAATCAGGTTATACGATGCACTACTTCTTATAAATGCAATTAAAATCAAAATTTAATGAAATAAAATAAAAAAATTTAGTCTTGGCATGATCTCCAATGAGATACTTGAATTTTTACTACCTCCAAAGGCCAGTAAATTTTTTTATCAGAAGTCTGATGGTGGATGAATATTATTTGATATGAACCACCATATGTGGATTTGTTCAACTATTACATCATCCTTTTGGGTGATTAATGATCCATTGATATAGTAGGAAAGATCCTTTCCCTTCAAAATGAGTTATAACATTCATATTAGGGATATGTTGATGTTTGGATCATCCTCTTTCGTTGATTTTATTTGTTTGACCTCCTAATATCCATGTGATAGATTAATATAGGATACATGACATGAATAATCCATGGGGAATTAAACATTTATTTTTAATTTAATAAAATGCTAATTTTTAATATGTAATATATCCACATTAATATAATAATATTGGTTTTTGATTTTTTGAGGCTCAAAATCTTGGATCTCTTCATGATGGAACTTCTCAAATGTATTTTCAACAAAAGAAGGGAGTTCCATGGGTTCTCCAATAGGTGCATGTCATATTTCTTCATCTTCCTTCAAGTCATATATAATATTCCCTTAATATACATATTGAATAAAAGATGTAGTGATGAATAGTTATATTTTAATATGTTCCTAACATATAGAGTATGATAAAATATAAACTCTTGGATTGGTTTATATTCATTCAGCACCTATGTGGTAAGAGCCTTTGGGATTATATTATTAAATGATAGTGTTCGGAAGTCAGGATCATCTATATTCTCCTCAAATTGCACCTCGTGGGTGGTTTCTTCCATTAGTGGTGATGTTTTTTCTTTTCATTATGATTTTGGAATAACAAGAAGTTCCTCAAATTTATTACACAACTCATCTGGTTCTTGTTGATCTCCCATATATACCCAACAAGAAATAATTCCACTTTCTATTCCTCTCAAAAGACAACTAGATCATCCTCTAGTTTAGGTTTATAATCATGTTCATGTTCTTCTTGTGATGCTCGATCATATACAGTTCTCTAATTCATTTTCCTTAGAGATCATGAAACATTTCATTATGAACTTGAATGTCATACTTGAGTATTTTTTTTCCCAATTTCTCTTGGTATAATTATATTTATTAATATTTTAATTTTATTGGATGAAATGAGGATATCTCTTCTTAATTTAGTCACTTATTGACATAATCCACAGAAGTACTCCCATAATTCAATGAGTTCTCTAAAAAATATTTCTACTACTGGTTGCATGAGGGTCTCTTGGAGATCCTTAATGAGGTACTTTATTTCCTCCCCTTTGTAATTTTTTCTCTCGGGCACCTGATATGTCTTGCCCACAAAAAATTACAATATTTAGTATACTAGGGTGTTTCAAATATTGGATCATTCACCTAATAGTATTATTTATCAATGAATTGAAAAAAACTTGTAACATGAAAACTACATGGATTATATTTTTTATATTGTTATGTTTTATAAAAATCAAGGAAATCAATATAATTTTCAATAATAGAAAAAGTTAATGAATAAATGATTGGATCCCAGAAAAATATGCCAGTTTTGATGCATGCCTCTCCGAAGGAGTGGCCAAAAGTAATATTATTATTCTTAATGTAGTAATGTGGTAGACCGGGGTCATATCACTTGTGGATCCTCTCAATATATTCACCTACATTATATAAATCTCCAATTCTATATATTTTTTTATGTTTTTCATATTTAATGAAAATAATGGAAATCAATTTTTAGGTTTTTATTATTTATCTAATTGCATAAAATTTATAAATCTAAACTATCATGAAATGTTAAATTGAATGATGTAAAAAATAAATCACTTGGCTTTAGGTCTTGTTTTTTGTTACAATCATCATTACCCTTTATGTGTTTAATACATGGCCAATTTGTATCGATGTTTTTTCATCCATTGATTAGATCAACACCATTGTATAAAGAAATCGCAAATGGAGGGAGGGAAAAGTGATTCCAGTAAAAGTATATTAATAGTTTGATTTTCCTATCATTTGGTGAAAATCAATACACTAGAAACATTTATCTCACCCATGCATGCTACTCAAATATACTAAAAACATAAAATGAACATTAGTGAAAATTCATGAACACATTGACTTCCCCTAGGTCCAATCCTCTAGTTCTTCCTCTCAATTATAAGAGAATGAGATCATAATGGTGGAAGTGTGATGATGAGAATAGGAAGAGAAATAAAATATCATAAATATTAAATTTAAAAATAATAGGTCGATAAAATAAAAGGATAAAATGAAAATAGAATATTGTTGAGAGAGAGTAATAAAATAAAAGATAAGGAGAAAAAAAATTAATTTATAAAGAATGTCATATTAATAATAATTATTATTATAACAATTGAGATAATATTTTTCTTGAATAAATAATAGAGGATGTTGGTGAGAAAAGAGATATAAATTTAGAAATAATAATGTTAAAATAAATTTAAATACAAAAATAATATTATTAATAATACAAATGTTATTAATTATGATTAATTTAACAAAAATTAATTATAAGAATAATTAGAGAAGCCGATGAAATTAGTGGATACAAATTTAAATAAATGCATCATATTATTATAAATTTGATTTATAATTGAAAACACAAACAAAATAATGAAAAATTAAGAATTTGAAGAAGAAAAAGAAGTGGGGGAGGAACAAGATGGTGTAGTGTTACTCGTTGTTGTATATTTTCTCCTCGATGATTGACTAATGGTATGGGATGGATAAGAATTATATGGAAAGGAGGGGATCTCCTCCATTTATAGGCTATAATTTTCATTCAAAATATACACCATATTAGCCACTTTAAATGGACAAATTTGGTAATGATATCATCATATAAAGATATTAATAAATGTCTTGAATTTTATTCCTCTAAAGGATATAATATTTCTCCATCTGTAGAGAGAGTTATGTCCTTTTTAATTTGAGAATTTTATTTTCCCTCGAATACTTTCTATATTCAATATCATTAGTTTTACAGGCATTAATGGCCATGAAAAAGCCTCATTTGTGCTTATAATCCTTCATTAATGTTGTTCAATAATAAATTTCTCATTTAGCCTCTATATTTTAGCACATTTGGTTTGTCCAATTAGATTCTATGGTCCAAACCTAAAAAATATCTGGATCTATGAATACTTTTCAGGCCCAATTTCGGAGTATGGAATTGGGATGCCAAATATTTGATTTATCTTCAGATCCAAAATGCTGGAATTAATCCAAATATGTATAGAATCATGAAAATAAATAATGTCAAATTATGGATAACTATATAATCTGTTATGGACTAACTAAATAAATAATTTAAAAAAGATAAAATGAAAAATAAGGAATTTTTCTCAATAAGCTTAAAATATGAATAGAATCACAAAATTTTACAATTTCCCAAAAAATTATAAGATTATCGGATTAAAAACATTGAACATATTAGTAAATTAATTGAAAATATTAGTTATTAAATGAATAACAATAGATTAATCCTCCAAGAGGAATGGTATAATCACCACTGCCTATTTAGTAGTTTATTACTACAGTAGAGTATGATGAGAATGCATGTAGGCTTAACACTCTTTGTGAGTTACATCGCTAGAGACTGCTGAGGTTTTGTGGTGATACAGTTCCCCAAGAGGTTGAGGATTGGCTAGAGTAGATGGTATTAATTGTCAATATTATATGTACACTATCTTATTAGATGGTTGCACTAACATCCAATGGTTTTCATGATGTAGTTGGGTACTGATAGAGCTGAGTTAAATAGATAATTGAGTAGTCGACATTCTCATGATCTAAAATTCGGTAACTATTTCAAGAGTATCACCACCCCTTGTACTCCTACTTAGTTCATATTTAGGATCTTCTATTGATTTATAAGAGAGGAACAATATTTATTAAGTATGATTCAGGATTTACAAACCTTCGATAGAACTCCCTCAATAAGATTCAATATGGATACTTCTAGGAGTAGATGTTTGAGTATGTTCTGCATAGAGTTATCTTCATGGTCATAGTAGCCCTGTGAATTTCCACTTAGTTTGGGGAGGTGGACTGGGTACAGGGGATATAATGAATTTTTTAAAATGTACACCATGCAGTTAGAGATGAACTAGGGTCATGGGGATGAGATTCCAGCATCATCGATTTGGATTCAGATGGTATGATCTCATAATAGGAGACATCCTCATTACTAGACTCAAACACATGATTGTTTAGAACAGGGATCACATAGAGGACCATGGAATCCCATAGATGAGAAGTGTTCTAAATGTGTTGGGTGAGGACACATGGAAAGTGATTTCTAGAACAAAATTTTTATAATGGTAGAAAGATATCATATTGACCCACATGGTAGAGGTCATACCATGATACTAAATTTCCTAATAAATGGAAGGGCATACTCCCAGGAGGGGGAAGTGGTAGAGCAGAATGTACAGATTCAACGGTTGGGGCTAGGGGTGGTGGATGACTTTTTGAGATCCTTCCATCACCACTATCACCACCAGGTATCCCACATCGGGCTCATAGAGATTGTGGTTGAGGCCATGGGTTCTTTTATGGTATGTAGGCATATGAACCAGCAACAAAAAATAAAATTAGATGTATGATCTATGATTATTATACACTTTCATCCGTACTTATAGACACATGGGTGAGTCATTTCGTCATATTATTACACATCATGTGAGAGATTGATACCCCAATTGTAAAGTTATCATAGCATCATTTCCTTATAGTTAATTTGTGTAACACTTCATTTATATCATTTATCTTCCATTGGTGAATGTTATGTATTGGTGTAGAGATATTTTTTGGAACCATATGCTCATCACGATTGATCCTTAGGATTTAATATTTGCTATGGACTAGTTTTCCACAATCTAAACCTGTAAAAACTATCACAATATATGATTTAGATTCCATCATAATCACATTAAAATATTATCCATTATTGGTGAGATAGATATCATGGTAGGATGAGTTTATTTACGAAGTATTAGGAAACAACCCATCACCAACTATTTGGTGAGTATAACCCCTACCACGATAAGAACATCAGTCATCAAGATTCCTTCAGTCATTGTGGTCTATATTGAAATCATCCCCTTGGATGTTCGAGGAGTACCTATAAGTTAAGAGATGGAATTGCACATCAACATGCATCCCAATTATTAATCAATATATTCAATGTCATATCTCATGGGAACTATGGAGCTCCCAAAGCTGATGTTCTAAATGGGGGATCATTGAGAGAATGTTTTTATTAGTCCTGGTTTTTACCCATGGGAATATCCAATGTTGATGATGAAACAGTCACACAATAGTTTGACTTTTCGTGTGGCTTATCATATATGGAATAAGACCATGATAAAGAAAAGTACACCTTATCATGGATTGTGACTACTTTGATCAGTTTTTAGACATGAGATGGTTCTTGGTGATCGATTATAGGTCCAGCTACCACTAGTTGTGTGTTCTTGAGATTGATACTCTGAAGTTGTCATTTTGATGTCACTATGGATATTTTTAGTTTTTATCGATCACTTTTGGTGTGATGAATTACCTTTCAGTGTTTGTGGATTTTATGAAAAGGATCTTCCAGCCATATCTGGACCACTTTGTTGTTGTGTTCATTTATGAGATACTTATATTCATGGTGTTAAAGGAGTTAAAGTTATAGAACTTAAGGATAGTCCTATATTTTCTTTTAGAACACCTACATTATGGTATTCTCTCAATGATCTAGTTATAGATAATCAAATTTCACTTTTTGGTGAATATAATTTATGATCATGGGTATGCAATTGTCCTAGTGAAGTTCAATGTAGTTCTTCTCGGGGAGCCACCCATGTGAACTTCAGAGGTGTAGTTTTTAATTTTCATAGCTCGGTACTATTGGAGGTTTGTGACATAATTTTATAAGATTTCAACCCCTCATGTTTCCCTATCAAGGAAACGGTAGACATTGAACTAGGCTAATAATTTCTAGATATCCACCTAGGTGTTGATGTTATGGAAGACGAGGAGTCTTATTTTGAGCCTTCTATAGGAGGAATTAGAGTATGTAGTATATTGTGAATCCTCAAGAAATGGACTTGTATATGTTCTAATTTTGTGGTAGGAAATTGTCAAAACTAGGTTATGAAAATTGATACCCCATGAGAAAAACTATGTGAATAATGAACTAGGGTTGGTTGTGGTAGTCTTTGATCCAATTATGTAGAAACTCTATCATCTTGGTGATTTATTTATTTTTTAATCACACCATTAGAGACTTATGTATATCCTTAAAAACAGATAAATTAACCTAAGAAAGACTCACTACTTTGAGATACTACCTGACTATGACATTGATATAGTCTATATATTTTGGAAGAGTGACGTGATTGCAGAATCAATTTGAAGAATATCCAAGGATAGTTTGGTTCTAGAGTCATCAGAGCAGATGGAATTTTTTATTTTAACCATGGATTGATTAGGATGGTGAATCTTTTCAATATTAAATGGTCATAAATCAACTACTTCTCCTACATGTCATAGTTTATCAATTGGTATACATCTACTGTGAGGCCATTCAAGAGCATATGTTCCCAATACATTTAATACATGGATTTTAGGAATTTGTGAATCCCTTCATCGTTTTCTAGGGATGGATGATGGTAGTAATCATGATGAAGGAGGTGGTGATGTTGGATTCACAAATATCTTATTTGGATACACTTCCTTGATTGGTGAAGATTAATATATACCATTTATATAAATTTTGGAGGTATGGAATGAGATAGTGCATGGATGAGTTTGTCTCATGATACCTCCCCTGTTTTTAAGTGAAGGCTATGCAATATGTTCTAATAGGCTTGTTCCTGACTCTCGATATCTCATATTTTATGTAAGATTACATATCCATGGATTTTTTGATGATCTTACATGGAAGATGATAGTAGATGATGCTATATGGGTGATAGTTGACCAACTCATATAGTTTGAAAGAATTATTTTTACCATAGAACAAAGTTTGATGGAGATTTTAGTGATGTTATAAATATTTGATATTTTTCACCATCATGTGGTTCCCTCAACTATTTTCTCTGACTGGGGTGTGTATTTTACATCACTATTTTGGATAATCATGTAGGAGGTATTCCGGACCTAGATGTGGATGATTACAACCATCCACCTCTAGAAATATGGGAAGATCAATTTCACAAAACAAGTTATAGAGGATGTTCTAAGGGATTTCATGTTAGACTTCGTTCAGAGTTATGAGTATCACATAGAATGGAGATATTATATATATATTAATATCTACAACTATACTATCAACATGGAGCATTTTGAGGTCCTGTACAGGAGACCCAACAGGTCACCCTCATGCTGTAGTGTGGCCAGTGATGTATCTTTTTGGGGCAGAGATGGTGTATATGATGGTAGTGAAGGCCTTTGTGATACATGCATAGATGAGGATGTTCATGGGAGAAATAAATCATTTCCAAATAAAGATTTTAGGCCAACATATTTTTAGTTGGTAGACCATGTTTTCATAATATCATTCCCAAGAAAATGATTATTGAGATTTTTAGAAAGAGGAAACTTATCCACAAGGTAAATCTATCCATTAGATATCATAAAATGGGTTGTTGTGGCTTCTTACTACATAGACATACCCACATTATTTTAGTTGGAACTTGATGTATTCCACATATCATTGTTGACGAGATAAGTGCATGACCCCATGGATTTATTTGATTGGGGAAAGCTGGACATTAAGGATGGATCTACATTCATAGATAAACTAGTGTATATCATGGATCATTAAGAGTGGACTCTATATGGATGAACCATTCTATTGGTTTTTGTGTTGTGTACACATGGGATAATGGATGAGAGAATCTGAGGGTGGGATAGCAAGATTCATGCTCTCTATCCAATCCATTTGTCTTGGTTTTTCTTTCTGATGATGAAAATATTTTAATGATTAATTAATTTATATACTTTTTTCCCATATATGTAATTTATATTTATCTATAAATTTTTTTGGAGCTATGAAGTTAGACGAAATACAACTATGATGCCCTATATTCCGAGAATCTATATATTAAATATATTTTATATTAGGTGAACACAATTTTCTAGATAATTTAAATAAATCATCAACATATTATGATAAAAAATATGATGAAACAATTGAATATGGAATGAGTGGTTTACTATAAGAATGACCTAAAGCTAGATGGTGTGGGATGTTCAGATAAGACATCCATCTATGGATTCATTTAGTGGATTAATTTATTATATATTTAATAAATTCATTACAAAAAAAATTGATGAATAGTAACACTATTATAGAGGATTTCTAAGGATAATCACTTAACCATAGAATTTTTGACAGGTTAATTCCATCACCTATCAATGGAGAATCAGGATTAGAAGACAATGGTACTCATGTTCATGGGGAATAGAGGTGTATTGAATGAATCAATCCTTCCTCCTTTATTGAATAACATGTTCTTCATCATTGATTGATCCATAATAATTGTTGGAATCATGAAATAGTGTTGTATACATATTTAGTAAATTATTTAAGAATGAATTATTAAACTTAATATTGATCTAATATTCATAAAACCATTGTATGAGCCCCTGTCAAGTTAAATTTTTTGATTAATTTTTTATCCCTTTTGTTTCATTATTTTCAACCAGGATTTCCCATATCTATTTAGTTGGAAAATAATTCATTGTAATGATTGTCTCATCACTTTTTTATTAACACCCATATTTTCATTCTTACTCATTAGACCATGGGTTCATGATTCATCTATTTCTATGGTGGACCAAGAAAGATCGAACCCACCGATATCTGAAAATTTATTATTGATGAACATATCAATGATTTGGTGGAAAAGTATGATGTTATGTTGGATGCACGTTATTTCTCCAATGATCAGAAATCCAGTGAGGCAATAGGTAATGGCATCAGATTTGGTGGTGCAAGGTGAGTTTGTATATGCTTTGAGTGATGTATCATAATCTAGTTTCTTGAAACCAAAGGGATAGAGTCAATGAATAGAGGATTCCCCATTTATTTTTGGTGATCTATATGTGATATTAATTTTAGAGGATCCAAATTTAAAAAAATGTATAATATATATAAGTTTGGAGGGAAACTAGACTATATGACATGTAGTTTGAAGAACACAAGGATTATATGTAGAGACCCGAAGCTTAACGTACATGGACATTACATTACTTTTGCGGAATATTAGTACATAACAAAAACACACACACAAGGACCGTAATACTTTAGTGTCTTTGGAAACTTGGAATATAATCTTCTAATCATGGTGAAAGATCTTCAACATCTCCCATAAAGATCTTCTTTTTTTTAAACCTAAATACTTTCTTTATGTCCTGGGGAAAAGAAAACATAAAAGGGTGAGCTCAAATGCTCAGTAAGGGTAAACAAAAGAAATATCAATCACATCATATACATAAGAACATAACTTTTGGAAATCTTATCCTGCAAAAGAGATCATAATATCATAACATGGGATAAATCATATAAGTGAAATATTATCCCAATAATCCTAACTTAAAACCTCAAACTTTGTGGCATACACACATAATCATAGAGAATCATTTCTTATTAGTCAAGACTCATTGCCAAGACTATCTTAGTGGACAAAGTCCGTTTCTGAACCAAGTCACCTTCGTTTCAGTCCTGTTTCACTGAAATGGTATAACCTACCATTCCAGCCATGTCTATCTCATAAGATATAAAATCGTTACCCAGTGCATTGGAAGGAGATATAGGTCCCACCCATCTCATAATGATATCATTCTTATGTGTGCCACAAAATCATAAGCCATACGTCATAGCATAACCCATGTAATAAAAATGGGAATCTTAAACATCGTGACATAATAAAAAAATTCATATAATATAAAGGAATTCATAAAAATAATTCCATCACAACATAATCAAATCCATGTAATATTAGGGATAAAAGACAGAACCCTTTTTTATCTTAGATGGAAAATATTTTTGATAAAACACTTGAACTGCATTCTTGAGGAAAATATCCTTTCTATTTCAAAAACATTTTTCCTTTCTTAACATGTCATACAATTTTAACATAAAAGAAGATGATTAAAAATAAACTTGAAAACATGTAAAGTTATCTTCTTGGAAATAATTTTTTTAAAAATCCATTCATGTCGTATAAGTTAAAAAAACATTCTTCGCGTACTTTTGTCGGAAAAGTCAAAAAGTACCTCGTACGAAAAACGAAAAAAGGTTCATTTCATATCTTTTACTAAAAACTCACAGAAGGGTAAAATTGGATATAAAATATTGTAGAAGGATATAAATACTACATATTGATGAAACATGGAGGTGGACGATAAAATACACCCCATTATATACCAAATTATAAACAATCTCGGATAAAAATGAGATTGTGATATTTTCCCTTACCTTATGTCCGATATGCTTTGTACGTATCCGAACCTCCTGTATAATGATTTAAATAATATCATTAACTTATTACAGAATCATATTAATTTTTATGATATCATATATGGTTCACTTATGACTTTATATTACCCGTTCTTTTGTAAATTCCATGTTAAAGAAGCGTTTTGGGTAAAATCGTTTCATTTATTGTATGTGTTTAGACTTGTTGTTTTTGACATTATTATTACTTATATCATGATTTAATTACTTCCAGAATATAAAATATGATTTAAATATCATATATATTCAGTATATATATATATATATAATAGATAGATAAATGAAATGAAACACACCGTTCATGGAGACGGTAGTCCGTACGTACGCATGAATGCTGTTTTCTTTCCTTATTGTCTTGAATGGAAGTAAGTAGATGAAATATATATATACATAAATCCAGTAGATTTACCATGTAATATATTTCATTATTATTCATTATATATACTTTATAATCATTCTGGAATGGTTAACATGGATAATGAATCTCATCGCGTCGTGGAGACGGTAGTTTGTACGTACGCACGAGCGATGATATCATTCCCATGGTTGTGGAATTGTGTTGAAGTGTATGTACACTATTTCAGTATAAATATCACTTTATAATAATCATATATAGTTACTCATTACACCATTATACCCATCCAATTAAGGTGGTGGCGGAAAATAGATTACACCACGGCATGGAGACGGTATTCCGTACGTACGCACGCGCGGTGATTTCCTTTTTCCGTAAGATGGATAGAAGGTTAATTAGAGTTGTTTCATATTTATAATAACATATCATTATATAATAAATACTTATGATATTACTTTATCATCAAACAACTAAATAAGAAGAAGATGAAGAAGAATGAAATTGAAAAAGATCGGTAATGGATATTACCTCTTTTTGACGCACCTTCACTTAACCTCCACATAAAAAACTAAGGATGATCTTTGAAAAAGACCAGGACCTCTAGGATGATACTAGGGAAGTGGAGAAGAGATTTTTTCAGGGGTTGGACGAGCTTGAATGATCAAATTGGTGTGAGGAGGAGAGGGAGGAGGTGCTCTTTTATAAGGGAGGAGAGGGGCACCTTAGGAAAATCTCAAAATATTATTTTATATTAAGGTCAAATTTGGTTTATAGTTGTTACGAAGGGTATTTTTTCGAAGATAAAGTGGGGATGGGTCGAAATCCTCTCATCCAATTGGATTTAGACTAGTTTCGGTTATTCTTTTAACCTTATAAATTAGATTTAACTCTAAGTTAAATAATTTAACATTTACCGTGTCTTTTTGATTTCTTACACTATATGGTTAATAAACTTACTATAACAAGCCAAACGGACCCCAAGTTGTTTATTATTAATATATATATCTTTATATAAGTCATTTGGCCGAACTGTAGAATTTTAGTAATTAAATAACAATTAATAATTTAATATTTGTTTTAAAAACTAATTTATGTCAATTTTGACACTATTTGGTACATGATTTTTATGAAATTCATAAAAGAATGATAAGTTCTAACCAAGTTACTTAAATCAATACTAACATGTCATATTATCCTATAAAATTAGTTTAATTCATAAAAAGTTTCAAATTACATTTATTTGGGTATTTATAACATCAATTATGTCAATATATCATTAATAAGATAATTACTTCATCATCGTTGTGTCATATATAAATTAAATTATTTAATATCTAAAAATTACAAATAAAATACTATTATGTAGGAAATCTCTTTATCTTTCTAATTAATATTTATAGTCGAATTTATTTTATATATAACCCTATATTAAAAATGATTTACTTATTAATCATTGATTTTAACTATTTTAACCCTTCTTTAAATAAATTAATAATAAATGTCCTAATCTAATCCAAGTTGGCCCAAATGGTCATATTTTATTCCTAAGGTTGTTTTTGGTCGAATTACACTTATACAATAGAATTAAGACATGTTTTAGGGTAATAATAATATCATTTTTACCCTTAATTACCCTATTTATTTTTAACCGTGGTAAAAAAAAGTAAAAAGTTACTATTCACCAAAAATTATTTTCATCTCATTAAACCACATTTTACTTACTAATATCAACCGTGTCTCTAGGATTTTTAAAATTCCACTCACAGAAGCGGTAAAATTATGTTTTATGAAAAATTCATTTTTCTTAACTACCACTTAGTGGTATCACTATTCATCAAAAAATGAAAGTTTCCAGAAAAATACCAAATATTAGGCCTAAGGTATATTTGATATTATGACCTCAAAAATTATGTCTATTTTACCAAATTCAAAATATATTAGTTTCATTAATAAATTTAGAAATTAATTCCCGTCGTCAAAACAAATAGCGTGTTCTTAAGAGATCATAACTATCAAAAGATTGACACTTGTTTATAACTGGTTTAAAAGTGAAATTACATCCAATGACCAACATTGTATTAAATTGTAAATATATATTATAAATATACTTTAAAACCACTCAAATTAATAATTAATCACTATTAATTATTTCGATTAAAAAAGTTGTTTTTAATTAAAATTTTGTAATTTTCACTATTCATCAGAATATGAAAGTTATCCGAAAAGTACCAAAATATCACCCTAAGCTAATTTATATATTCTGAATGAAGTTCATTTTGAGAGATAAAATTTCAAAAAAATTTAATGGTGGTTATTACTATTCATAACAGCTAGTTTTAATAATATTTTAATAGTATATCATTGTTTAGTGAAACTCGGTATTGCGTACTACACATGCTATCGGGGAAGGTCGCGATTGCGTGTAATGCAATGCAACTCAAGGATGAATTTTGTGTAAGATCCTTTTGGTGTAGCATACAACACAAGACATTAATGAAATTAAAAAGAATATTTTTCATAAAATCTTGGGGTGTTGCGTTCTACCCCCCTTAAAATGAATTTTTCCTTCGAAATTTGTCGGGGTTATAAATGGTTTACTATTCAAAAGTTTCATTGATAGAAACCCACTTTGTAAAAAGGAATACCAAAACCAATATTTAAAAACAAAATTATGAAACGTAACGGTTACCCATATAAACTAATCACTGGGTTTCTACATAGTTGAAAATATGGATATGGAAGAGAAATCTAACCATCACGTTCTGATAGAGAGTGGTAGAGAACATGGCTATGGAAAAGCCAGCAATCACAAAGCCATAAATTTTTTACGATCTAAGGTACCATCTGATTCATCAGATATAAGAGCACTAGGAAAAAAAATTTGGTTTTTAAGATCATTTCCCTAAAGTTGATGAAATTGGAATTAGAAGAAATACTTTCGTGATTTTGGTATAGTCTCACCGTTGGTCGTTCTTTAGACAATTTCAACTTCATCTCTTAAAGAAATGAATTTGAATTTGTCATTCGTGATGTGTTAGCAGATCATGTGATATAATGATGTGTCATTCCATCTATCCCAAGCAAAAGGTTAGAAAATTTATCAAAAAAATACATAAGTCCATCTATAGTGATATTAGTCATATATGGTTCCTAAAATGGACTTATACTTCATATATCATACTGCTTAACATAATATAACTAGTTTCTACTAAATAGGGACTTCCTATAGGCCAGTGATAGGCGATAATGGTCAGTCGCACTTCGGTTGGGGGTTCAATTCCCATGGCCTTGTCTGACGCGATGGGCTATCGCCCGTCCTGCAGGTTGTCCATTTTCTGAAACTATATTACTATAACAACCCATCAATAATATCGAAAAAACTTCTATCCTTAAACAATACTAACTTATGTCCAACATAATCCATTCCAATCTTTAGGCTTATCAATAATACTGCAGTCCACTCTAATAATATAGTGAAAACGATTACTAGAGATTTAATACCATCATTGATCCGCATATATCATAAGATATGTCTTGTTGGTCACATTCCAAACATTCAAAGGCCTTAATCATGTATTTTCTTGAATACCCATTGAACCTTAGTGAAAACATGAATGTAGTTAAAAGTTAACACTTTCCACATACCAAAATCCTCAAAATTCTATATACTCAAACCATGATATCACTTAGTCCATATATCAATAATGATCTCATGAATACTTTCAAACATTTCATTTTCTCGTTTTCCCTTCATTATGCACATGTCATCTTTTTTTCAAAAATATATCAATCACTTTCCATGGTTATCGGTACCATAAAATTATTGAAAACCACAATAGACCAATACATTAATATTCCAATACTCAACATTATTTTGGAATCCCATTACATAAACACTTAATCATTCCACCACATCGTTGTCATATTCAACATCGCCAATGGTGATCGCATGTGACTTCCCTTTGTCCTTTTCCTTAAGTGGTTGCTCATGTCAATCATCACTAACCCTTGGATTAGGGCATTTATTAGAATAATGCCCCATTTCCTTGCACTTGAAGCATTGAAGTGCAGTAGGTTCATTCTGTGTATCCCTTCCTTTGTTTGCATCATTAGACATCTTCTTCCCATCATTGTGGCATTCAAATGCCTGATGACCTTACTTTCCACATTTGAAACATTTACTTGTCCCTTTAAGACAATCTCCACCATGCTTCTTTCCACACTTTGAGCATAAGGAAACATTCATCGTCTTTTCACCATTATTCTGAGATTTCTCCTTGAACTCCATCTTTCGTTTCTTGTCAAAACTATGAGATTGATAAGTAACACCAACTTCCATTTCTACCATGATAGCACAACGCACAATTTCTTCATAGTTATTGAATTCTCTTATAGATAATGCCCATCGAAGATGTTGTTTTAAGTCCCTAAAGAATCAATCAACTTTACTTTCAGGTTGGATGACAAATCCAGATGCATACCTTGCAAGCCTTGTAAAATTCGCGTCGTATATACCAACAGATTCATCATCCTTTTGCTTTAGTTCAAGAAACTCCTCCATCTTTGTTCGAAGAATACGAGGGATGTACTTATTGAAAAATAAGTTCTTGAACTTTTCCCATTCCATGGACTCAATTTCATCTCTTTTCCTCGTATTCCTGATAAGATTCCACCATTGATCAGCTTCACCTTCCAAACGATATACTGCTAAGATGACTTTATCATGTTCAGAACAATGAAGAACTGAAAATATCTTTTCAGTGGTACTGATCCATTGTTCAGCAATAAGTGGATAAGAAGACCCACTAAAAGAAGGTGGACGTTGCCTCATGAAGGACTCAATAGAATATTGTTCCCTTCTATGCTTATTTTGAAGTCCAGAATGATTCATAGCTTGTGTATGTATAGCAATAAGATTTTGCACTCCATCTCCCATAACATTTGTTTTTTCAGGAGGACAATCATTGTCTTGTCCATTGAATTGATCAACACGGTTCCTCCAGGTTCCAGCCATCATCTAAAACCCAAAAGGAATTGTGTGAGAGGCAAAAATCATGCTAGGGAAAACAACATAATAAAAGGGGGAGTACCATCAATATCTAACATCTTAGGTTAAATTCTAATATCTTTAGCGAAATTCTAGGACTATAACCTATACGTATACTTAACCTTAGAGACATCCCTAGACATACCTTAGAAATATCTCTAGGGATCTCACTAAAGTTCTAGCATCCTAGTTTCCAAAGGTTAACTAAACCTTTCTTATGATACCAACTATAGATACCCAAATCATAACGTACATGGATATTACATTACTTTTGAGGAATTCTTAGTACATAACAAAAACAAACACACAAGGACCGTAATAGATTAGTGTCTTTGGAAACTCGGATTATAATCTTCTAATCGTGGTGAAAGATCTTCAACATCTCCCATAAAGATCTTCTTTTTTTTAAACCTAAATCCTTTCTTTATGTCCTGCGGAAAAGAAAACATAAAAGGGTGAGCTCAAATGCTCAGTAAGGGTAAACAAAAGAAATATCAATCACATCATATACATAAGAACATAACTTTTGGAAATCTTATCCAACAAAAGAGATCATAATATCATAACATGGGATAAATCATAGAAGTGAAATATAATCCCAATAATCATAACTTAAAACCTGAAACTTTGTGGAATACACACATAATCATATAGAATCATTTCTTATTAGTCAAGACTCATTGCCAAGACTATCTTAGTGGACAAAGTCCATTTCTGAACCGAGTCACCCTCGTTTCAGTCCTGTTTCACTAAACTGGTATAACCTACCGTTCCAGCCATGTCTATATCATGAGATATAAAATCTTTACCCAATGCATTGGAGGGAGATATAGGTCCCACCCATCCCATAATGATACCATTCTTATGTGTTCCACAAAATCATAAACCATACGTCATAGCATAACCCATGTAATAAAAATGGGAATCTTAAACATCGTGACATCATAAAAAATTCATATAATATAAAGTAATTCATAAAAATAATTCCATAACAACATAATCAAATCAATGTAATCATAGGGATAAAAGACAGAACCCTTTATTATCTTAGATGGAAAATAATTTTGATAAAACAATTGAACTGCATTCTTGAGAAAAATATCCTTTCTATTTCAAAAAAAAAATTCCTTTATTAACATGTCATACAATTTTAAACTAAAAGAAGTTGATTAAAAATAAACTTGAAAACATGTAAAGGAAGATTCTTGGAAATAATTTTTTTAAAAATCCATTCATGTCGTATAAGTTAAAAAAACATTCTTCTCATACTTTTGTCAGAAAAGTCAAAAAGTACCTCGTACGAAAAACGACAAAAGATTCCTTTCATATATTTTACTAAAAACTCACTGAAGGGTAAAATTGGATATAAACTATTTTAAAAGGATATAAATATTACATATTGAGGAAATATGGATGTGGATGATAAAATACACCCCAGTATATACCAAAGTACAAACAATCTCGGATAAAAATGAGATTGTGATATTTTCCCTTACCTTATGTCCGATATGCTTTTTACGTATCCGAACCTCCTGTAAAATGATTTAAATAATTTCATTAACTTATTACAGAATCATATTCATTATTATTATATCATATATGTTTCACTTATGACTTTATATTACCTGTTCTTTTGTAAATTCCATGTTATAGAAGCGTTTTGGGTAAAATCGTTTCATTTATCGTAGGTGTTTCGACTTGTTGTTCTTGACATTATTATTACTTATATCATGATTTACTTACTTCCAGAATATAAAATATGATTTATATATCATATATGTTCAGTATATATATATATATATATATATATAATAGATAGATAAATGAAATGAAACACACCATTCATGGAGACGGTAGTCCGTACGTACGCATGAACGTTGTTTTCCTTTCCTTATTGTCTTGAATGGAAGTAAGTAGATGAAATATATATATACATAAATCCAGTAGATTTACCATGTCATATATTTCATTATTATTCATTATATATACTTTATAATCATTCTGGAATGGTTAACATGGATAATGAATCTCATCGCGTCGTGGAGACGGTAGTCCGTGCGTACGCACAAGCGATGATATCGTTCCCATGGTCGTGGAATTGTGTTGAAGTGTATGTATACTATTTCAGTATCAATATCACTTTATAATAATCATATATAGTTACTCATTACACCATTATACCCATCCAATTACGGTGGTTGCGGAAAATAGATTACACCACGGCGTGGAGACGGTATTCCGTACGTACGCACGCGTGGTGATTTCCTTTTTCCATAGGATGTATAGAAGGTTAATTAGAGTTGTTCCATATTTATAATAACATATAAGTATATAAGAAATACTAATGTTATTACTTTATCATGAAACAACTAAATAAGAATAATTTGAAGAAGAAACAAATTGAAAAAGATCGGTAATGGATATTACCTCTTTTTGACGCGCCTTCACTTAACCTCCACTTAAAGAACTGAGGATGGTATTTGAAGAAGACCAGGACCTCTAGGATGATACTAGGGAAGTGGAGAAGAGATTTTTTCTGGGGTTGTCCGAGATTGAATGCTAAAATTGGTGTGAGGAGGAGAGGGAGGAGATTCCCTTTTATAAGGGAGGAGAGGGGCACCTTAGGAAAATATCAAAATATTATTTTATATTAAGGTCAAATTCGGTTTATAATGGTTCCAAAGGGACTTATTTCGAAGATAAGGTGGGGATGGGTCAAAATACTCTCATACAATAGGATTTAGACAAGTTTAGGTTATTATTTTAACCTTATCAATTAGATTTAACTCTAAGTTAAATAATTTAACTTTTACCGTGTCATTTTGTTTTCTTACACTATATGGTTAATAAACTTACCATAACAAGCCAAAAGAACCCCAAGTTGTTTATTATTTATATATATATCATTATCTAAGTCATTTGGCCTAACTTTAGATTTTTAGTAATTAAATAACAATTAATAATATAATATTTGTTTTAAAAACTAATTTATGTCAATTTTGACACTATTTGTTACATGATTTTTATGAAATTCATAACAGAATGATAAGTTCGAACCAAGTTAATTAAATCAATACTAAAATTTCATATTAACCTATAAAATTAGTGGAATTTATAAAATGTTTCAAATTACATTTATTTGGGTATTTATAACATCAATTATGTCAATATTTCATTAATAAGAAAATTACTTCATCATCGTTGTGTCATAAATAAATTAAATTATTTAATGTCTAAAAATTACAAATAAAATACTATTATGTAGGAAATCTCTTTTGATTTCTAAATAATATTTATAGTCGAATTTATCTTATGTATAACCCTATATTAAAAATTATTTACTTATTAAACTTTGATTTTAACTATTTTAACCCTTCTTTAAATAAATTAATAATAAATGTCCTAATCTAATCCAAGTTGGCCTAAATGGTCATATTTTATTCCTAAGGTTGTTTTTGGTCGAATTAAACTTATCCATTAGAATTAGGGCATGTTTTAGGGTAATAATAATATCATTTTTACCCTTAATTGCCCTATTTACATTTAACCATGGTAAAAAAAGTAAAAAGTTACTATTCACCAAAAATTATTTTCATCTCATTGAACCACATTTTATTTACTGATATCAACCGTGTCTCTCAGATTTTTGAAATTCCACTCACAGAAGCGGTAAAATTATGTTTTATGAAAAATTCATTTTTCTTAGCTACCACTTAGTGGTTTCACTATTCATCAAAAAATGAATGTTTCCAGAAAAATATCAAAAATTAGGCCTAAGCTATATTTGATATTATAAACTCAAAAATGATGTCTATTTTACCAAATTCAAAACATATTAGTTGCATTAATTAATTTAAAAATTAATTCCCGTCGTCAAAACAAATAGTGTGTTCTTAAGAGATAATAACTATCAAAATATTGACACTTGTTTATAACTGGTTTAAATGTGAAATTACATCCAATGACCAACATTGTATTAAATTGTAAAAATATATTCTAAATATACTTTAAAACCACACAAATTAATAATTTATCACTATTAATTAATTTGATTAAAAAAGTTGTTTTTAATTAAAATTTTGTAATTTTCACTATTCATCAGAATATGAAAGTTATCCGAAAAGTACCAAAATATCACCCTAACCTAATTTTGATATTCCGAATGAAGTCCATTTTGAGAGATAAAATTTCTTCAATTTTTAAAGGTGGTTATTACTATTCATAATGGCTAGTTTTAATAATATTTTAATAGCATATCGTTGTTTAGTGAAACTCGGTATTGCGTACTACACACGCTATCGACGAAGGTCGTGATTGCGTGTAATGCAAGGAAAGTCAAGGATGTGTGTTGTGCAAGATCCTTTTGGTGTAGCGTACAACACAAGACATTAATGAAATTAAAAAAATATTTTTCATAAAATCTCGGGTTGTTACATTATAGGCCCCTAACAATGACAGCTGAGGTTTATGGGAGTTTTATATATGTCATGTTGTGTTCCACCCCACCCCCCCCCCCCCCCAAAAAAACATGTGAGACTTTTCATGAAACATGGTATATACTAAAGGAGTACATATAATAGGAATGGGTGTTCCCAATGTACACGACCACGGTAAAAAGTCATAGACTATTTACCCCGATATGGACATGAGAATAGGTATGACCCCATCTGTCTGAGGTATGTCATGTAGTTTTCATATATTCCTTGTATGTATACATGAGAAATTATCCTTGTACGAAATAATTATATATACATGTGGTGGATTGGGATCACACATCTTTTCGGTCACCTTACCTGTCATGTACCCTCCATTTTAACGAAACTTCTAACTCACATATCTCCTTCAACTGGACACATATTTTGGCCCACATGTAGCATATCCTCAGTCCTTTTCTCTAAATAATGTTATGGTGTCCTTTATTTTGTATTTTTAGATACAATGTTATTTTTTACATGTTATAAAATTATTTAGGTGGTGTTTGATGACTTAGTGATCAAGAATGATCATTACATTGGTGCCCCTAGTGGACTAGGGAATGAGTCTTCTACAAACTGATTGGTATGCCCCAACAGATAGAGTTTTGATCCATATTATTCTGAGTGGTACCCCCATGACATACTAGTTCCTGGGTCCCCTACCTACTGAGTGGTAACCCAAATTAGATATGGTGTATATTCGCCTTACACTGAGTGGACCCCCCTCGGATTGGGTTAAAGTCATACTTTTTCTCAGTAGTACCCCTATTAGATAGGGTATGTGTACTCATTATGATGAGTAGTATAAAAATTATAGAAAAGGGTTTGATTCCTCTAACTACTGAGAAGTACTCCCTAATAGATATGGTGTATTCCCTCCTTACACAATGTGGTAACACAATTCGCAAAGGGAGAATTTTCTTTCCTTTGAGATTGTTCCCCCAAGACAATGTGGCCAAATGGTGAGGTGTGGTCCCTCTACATGGTAACATATATGGATATACATGTAATCTGAAAAGAATCATTGATGTATAACTTGAAACTAATGACAACCTCTTTTCTTGGGTTGGGTTAGTAGATAGATATCCCATTTCCCTCCTATTTTGGACTCTTTTGTTATTAATATATATATATATATATATATATATATATTAGTATCACTATTTTTGGATCATTGTTACTATATATCTATCGACCGATATGTCTATTCCTATTTTTTTCTTACAACATCCCCTTTAGATTTCATGGAATTATACCATTTATGTGTATACTCACTTTTACATGGGCTTTCCTCACACGTAGCATGTCTTATACAGACAAAAGATAGGTCAACATTGATTATAGAGGAGGATAGGGATACCATGGTGCATTAGACATCATATAGTTTTCAGGTTAGAGAGAATTTGAGCAGGTTACTCTTAGCACATTACTTGCCTATTTTTTTACATTGAAACATCTATCTGGTTAGGTGTGCATTTTGACCCTTTTACTTTTAAAATTACATTTTCATAGACATATACTCAACAATATTTTTATATTCATTTTTTTCTGTAGATATTTTATATTATTATTATTATTATTCCTCTACACTTGTTAATTTTTATGTTTGGGTGTGCACGTATTGGTTCATAATAAAATGGCATCCCATATTAGATTCACCAATTGGTGCATCTCGCAACCCCTAAGCCTATGGGTGTGGCATTCGTGTAGTTACGACTCGAGCACCATTGGGCATGTTCATGAATGAATCTATCTATAAAATGATCATTCATCAAATATCAGCTAATTATATTATCATTGAAGGTAGATTCATGTCACTACATTTATAAGAACACATGTAATACTAAAAACTGAATCAAGTACCCTCATGGAAACAATGATTGATTGAGTGAAAGAGTTTATTGACATTTAACAAGTTGAGAGCATGTTCTAAAAATTATATCAACAAAAATATAGAATTTTTGTTTATTTTCTACACTATCATAATAATGACTATATGATTGTTATATATTTCCTATTATAGGAGAACCAATTCTAATATCATTGAGTCCCTCATTTACATTTCATATATGAGTTATTTTCAAGATTGGAATTAAAAAATATCATCAATTGTTGAATTGGGTTTTTTCCAATGACGAAAAATGACATAATCCTTGACATACGTACATAAATATTCCATCATGTAAGTTGAATATTCAATATATCTCATAGTGATACATACCCCAAAACTTCATCTTTTTGGTGTCAATGAAAACTATATACATAATCCTTTTACTCCATGAATGATCTTAAATATCTTTGATATTGGGATTCTCACATCTGAAAATAAATAGACTTACGAAACATAAAGATAGTCATCATAACCATGTGAATTGAAATATTATAAACGGTGATATTATATTATATATGAAGGAAAAAAATTATATATTAATAAATAATATTAAATGATCAAAATATAAGAATAATAGAAAGATAATCATCGGTATAAACTATTAACCAATCAGTGATTGCTATTTAATTATTATTCATGGCATAAGTATTTATAATAATAAAATACATATATTTTAATTATGGTTTATCATCAGTAATCAACCATGATCCATGATAAAATAGTATAATCGTATGAATTTTTTTCTCATACATAGAAGCATAGAGAAAAGTTTCCTTAGTCAAGTATCACTTTTTGGATAATCAGAGTGGATTGGGTGAAATCCACATTACATTATTTATTTTGACATGGTTCACTCCAAAGGCCATCATAGTTGATAGAGTCCCTTATTTAACTTCATTGACTAACCATTCTAGTGAATATTATCTCTTCAGATATTAATATTTAGCTAACGGATTGGAGGGATAAATAGTTTTAGTTCCATCATTCACATAAAGAAAACCATAAAGATGTTGAAAAAATACCACAACACATTAATCATATTTTAATATCATAAAATATTTAATTAAAACATGTTTAATAAAAATTTCAATGTTTTACCATAGAATATCACATGGAGAAGAAATTAGATTTATAATTATTTCATAATAACTTATTTAACTTTTCAGATGAAAAATTGTTTCAATGAATCATCCTTAACACATCGTAAAAATAATATATCCAAATAATTAGATATGAATGTAACATATGATCAAATATTTAATGATGCATAACATTCAATAATGAATTCGGACATAAATTAAAAATACTATTAATAGTGAATTTGAATACTTTTTAAAGAACAAGGAAAGTATCGTGTTCGGTCAGTATCATTAAGAAACAAAAATATATTGTATATTGAGAAAATATATTCCATTAAAAATAATCATTAAAACAAGTTTTGGAATCCTAAATAAAATTAATATTCATATAATTAAGAATACTATTTCATAAATTTCATGTTAAAAGAGAACATTATTTTCACAATTTGGTAGAAAGTAAAAAATGAAAAGTTTAGAATGGTTTTTTAATATATTCCATTAAATCATTGAAAATAATGTAAAATGTAGTATAAAATAATTTTTAAAACATGTAATGTATTAATGAAATAAATTAACCAAAGAGGAAATAAGGTCAGAATTCCATTAAAAACAATTTATATAAAATTTTGTGTACCATAGATTTGGAAAAAAATAATATATCATTAAAATTACTAGAATAACCTAATGAGAATAAAATATAAGGGGTTTAATGAATAACAAACGTATAATTTCCCTTCCTTAATGATTTTCATATACATTCTCGAAATGAAATGATACTGTAATATAAACCCTTACCTCCAGTCCTATAATTCTTTAAACATAATAAAATATTCTATATAAGAAATATATAAATTCATTATAATTCTATTTTAGAAAAATATACATACCTAAAATACTATGTATAATACTATTGTAATTTACAATTATTCATTTCTTAATAATTTCTCAATTCATAAGAAATTTTGGTGAATACCGATCTATTTGGGTTCAATGAATCCAATACATTAACAGTGTTCATGGTATAATGTTATCAAAAAACATAATCCTTAAATAAATATTATATTCATTCCTTATATAAATTTTTATAACCATTTTTTTAAAGTGGGTATGTAAAGTTAAATACATCAATTCGTAGAGGTGGTAGTACACACATAAACATGAGTGATGTTTTCACTTTTCAATGGAAGAAACGATATAATGATACATAAAAATTAAACTTTTAAACTTAATAATTATATTATAAATATCATATATAAAATTCTAGACAGTCCTAGTGACCATCCATATGAAAGTTAAATGAATAACTAATGGAATTTATTAGTAGAGGTGGTAGTCCGCACATTCACACATGTGATGTTAGCATTAAGAGATATAAAATCGATATTATATTAACATAAAAACAATTTAATATATTTTATAAAATAATTAATTTATTATAGGATGTTTATATGTCCATGGATGATATTTAAGAAGGACGAAACATGAAAAATATTCGGTATGAAAATGTATATATTCTTCACGAATCCTCCTTCAATGAGAACCATAAATCTTATTGGATGGGTATTTTTGGGAATAAAATAACCTCATGTTAATGGATAAGTATTTTTATAGACTATCTGGGACGATATATAATGATATAATATAATCATGTGGTCTGTTTAAGAGATGATATGGGGTTCCCTTTTATAAGTGTGATGGGTTGAAGACTTTTAATCACATGAATCATTATTATATAAAATATATCTTTCTCTTGTGTTGTGGTTCCAAAATTCAATTAAGTTGAATATAAGAAGGATAATTTCAAAATAAATTCAACCAATACAATTAATTAATGTTTTTTTGATATTCTAAACCATGTATCTTTAGTTAACTTTGACAAACCATATCTTTAATAAACATTATTTAAGGATTTTATACCGAAATGAACACGCAGTACATCCCATAGTATCATGAGGCCTAGTTTATTTTAAAAATAAGGTATATAACATTGTAACATAAAACACATACCCATAAAAATATTTAAATATTCCATAACATTCTTCTGAAATACAATCTATCTTGTAAAATATCATGGTATAACATGGGGATGTACATAAGAAAAGTGTGATTCATAAAGAGTGGTATAAGAAAGAAAAAGTATAATTTAAGGTAAAATAATAAATTTGGTCCAAAAGTGATATAAATGTAACATAAGAGGGATGATAATTTTAATCGTGAGCTTCAATGCATTGCATAACATAACAGCATTATCGAAACATTAAATGCTATAAAAACATAAAATAATGAATCATAAACATATGTTAATGATAATTTCCAATTCAATATGAAATAGTGATATAGGATAATCCCCATAAAACAATACATGTAATGTCATGGGATTAAAAAATTACCTAAGGAATTGGAGGGATATATAATTCCAACCCACCCATAACTTTCATATCATGTATATGCATATGCATATCACACAGATCATACAACATACTGATGTATTTCATCAATTTTAACCCCATGAATAATGAGTGTTTATTATATACATGAAATACTCAATAAATATAGAATAATTAAACCTATGTGATTAACCACAAGTAGAAATGGTAATGGTATTCACAATAAAATGGATTGGCATGGATAATCATAGGATGTTTTCTACAACATAACAGGGGTACATAATGAATCATGTTTGAGAGTAATGAGAGTGGACAGGGTCTCTAATCACTAGGATACCATAATGGAGTTAACAATGTAGAGGAAAAACATATAACCACATTTTTAATTGTAATAAAAAAGGAATAACATAGTGAAGGTTCTTGAATATATATGGGAAGAGAGGATTTATTACCTTGAGTGGGAACTTCTAAAATTAACAGTGGAGCTTCAAGAGATATTGAGGTCACCATATGAGATATATAATGAGTAATTGTTAGATTTAAGACATTATATATGTTTTTATTATAGATATCTAGGGCAATGGATGGGATATTATTGAAAATTGGTTGGGAGTTGATTATTATTTAATAAATATATGATTATACAAAATACAATAAGGTATTAAAGTCCAAAAAACATTCACATGGTTTTTAAACGAGGTTTATACCCATTTATATTCGTTATTATTATTATTATATTTTTCCATGAAATAATAACATAAAAATATTGCTATATCACCCCCCCCCCCAGTTTGAGGAATGTAGGGTTTTTTGTGATTTTTTATGTTTTTAAAGTTCTTAGAATGATTTGGGAATAGTATGAGAGAGTTTTTAATGGTTTTGAAAAACTACAGAATCTTTTATTAGGGCGCTCAATTTTAGCAATATTAGGGGAAACTGTTGGGGTTCTCTAGGAAACTTTGCAGGGTTGGAGGCAATTGGCTTCTCACGGCTTACGTGCGATAGGAAAAACCATTCGAGGAAACTATGTGAACCCATCATCTAAAGACAGCGGTGTGTGCATGGTTAGCACGTGGTTTCCCATACCATGTGGGCTAACAATGTGGCCACATAAAAAGAAAGTTTTAAAACCCACATTCACTTAGACATGCCTCATTTTCTCTCCATACTTCCTCCCACTCGATCCACACTTAAGGGATTCACTTATCAGAAGTTGTAAGGGCACTCCCATGTATTTTGGAAGAAAATCTATGGGTTTTCTTTATGGTATGAATGTAATTCCTCCCAGGTATGTCTTTTCTCATGGTTCCGTTTGGGTTTTCAATAGATCCAGTCTTCTCTCTTTCATAGTTTCTAGATCTAAATTCATTTCATGAATATCTATGGTTTTTTTTTCCTTATTTATTGATTTTGAGGCTTATTAATTATTTTTAAGGATATCTACAGTGGTTTCGGTGGTGCATTCACTGGATTCTGGTGAGGTTGTTCAAGTGTTGATATTACTGGATCTCTAAAGGTAGGTTGCTTCTATCTCTACTCCACATGGTTAGAACTAGTTGTTTCTGTACAATTAATTTGTTTTTCATGTAATTAATTGTAGTTTTGATTTTTAAAAATAGTTTTAAATATTTATGTGGATGTTTTGTGGAATATTGGAAAAATTGGGTTTTACATTTGAATGTTCTTGTTGTAAAATTTTAAAAATTGGATTTGAAAATTTGTTGACTTTCTTGAGTTAAAGAGATTCTTTTTAAAAATTATTATCAATAACGTGGTTGTTTATTTGAATTTTTTTTGTAATGGGAAATAAAAAATGAGTTATTTCAACAAATGGGTGATTCATTGATGCAAATAGGCATGTGTTAGAAATGGGAAGTTTCATATTGTCATGGTTGTGGTATGTTATGATTGGATACGTCTTGTTGGAATGGAGTGTGGATATGGGAAAGAATTATCACTATAAAAGGTGGTGGATAGTTGTAGGAAAAACAATAATATAGTGAGTGGTTGGGATGTACCACTATTTTTGGAATGAGGTAAACTAGTGTGGACTAGAGCATCCATTGTGGTTGTTTATTTGTTTGTGTTGTGGCTATGAATTATGAACTTGTTTGGACTAATCATTTGAGGTAATTTGGATTCTGGATCAGTTTGACTTTCTTTTGTTTTTCATAGCTTGGCAAAGGAACATTTCAATTGTTTTATGTTTTTGCACTACTGATTGTTTTTTATAAACTATTTATATAATAGTGATAATGGATTTATCCTAGTTGTGTGTGTAGGTATGTCATTCTTGGAAAACCTACAGAGTATTAGTAATCACCCCTTGCTTTGGAACATTGGTTCTTTTTCAGATGTCATATTCTGAGACACTAGTGAAGGTAAAGAATCTCATTGTTAGGGGATCATGGTGATTCTTGGGAGATGTGGTGGTGAATCGAGCATGGAGTATGTTGTGGAGCTATGTGGTGTGACTTGGTTGATTTTGGGTGCCTTGTTTAGTCATATGCACAGTACTCTAATATTGCATTCTGTTGTTTGGCATGTGGGATCGTTAAGGATTTGTTGGTTTTATTTTGGTAATATATGAGATTGGTTTTTTTTGACATTCAACATATATTTTGTAGATTCTTTGTTTGGATTGGTCTTAAGGGGAATTGTTCCGCACATGATTGTTGAAACCCTCAGCATTTATTTCCATACTTTGGCATCTTTGGAACACCGCTTAAAGAAAAATATCACTCCTCTTTCCGCTCAAGCCAACATGAGGGGGTACGGTGTCACAAGTGGTATCCGTATGTTTGGACATTGGATTTAAAGTGAAAGTAGTTGTTTGATCCTTTTTTATTGATTTTTGGTCTTGGTATTTAAATTTTTTCATGGGTTGTTTCTCGAGTTTCGATGGTAGCACGACCTAGGATTTTCCAAACATGGAATGTATAACATAAAATCATGTAGCTAACCCTTTAATGAAAAACTTTTTGTTACCAGGGTGTTGGATATATAATTGTTTGAAGACACCTATAGGCACTGGAAGTCTCAATGTCATGTGTGAAGCCAATGAGACAAGCATGGTATGCATGGTTGAAATGAATACCCTCTAGGATTCCTTTTTCATTTCACTATAATGATTTATTTTGAGGTATGAATGTGTGAATTTTTTAAAATATTAAATTGGGATTCAAAATGAAATTATTTGAAACATGGAAACATGAAGTATTTTAAAAATGGTGCGATTTTCAGAACATGGAGGATTTTCAAATATATATATATATAGTGCATCATGTGAAATGGGAACTTGTGAAAATATTGTCCATGATAGTTGTTATGTAATTTAACATGAACTTAAATTTCATGTAATTTTACAATAGAAATAATTGTGGCTGTTTTTTGTCTCAATAGAAATGGAACCTGGTAGGCGTCATAGAGACCAACCGGTCGAGGCTGCTGAAAATGTCATTGCACCTGAGCCTCAGGTGAACCAGTAGCTAGTGAAATCTATTGTGTAATCTTTACAAGCTATGGAAATTGGGAATACATAGGAAGAACCAATGCACATGGACTATGTGGTTCTGTTTCAAAGGAATTATCCACCCATCTTCAATTGTTATTCGAAGCAAGAAATGGTAGAAGCATGGGTTAATAGAATGAACAAGATCTTCAAATTTATGGGATCACCACTAGAGTTGAAAGTGAAGTTAGTTAAATATATGTTGGTTTATCTTTCCCTTTAGTGATTCTAGTTTGTGGTTCAAGATGGAATGGACCTAAGAATGACATGGGACAAATTTCAGGAATTCTATAACAAACAATTCTATCCTCATACCTTCATAATTCGATGCACATCATATTTCATCCTTTTGAAATAGGTGGACCATTCTATAACGAAGTATGAAACTATGTTTATGAACATAGTGGGATTTTTACCTGAGGTGTTGGGTAGTACATTATTTAAATATTGTGTCTTCGAAGCTAGTTGGAGGAAATACATTTGGTCCAAGATATGTGTGATTTGTATTGAAGATTATACGAATATTGTGAATAGAGATACGGTGGACGAAAGAGACCACTTAGGGGATTTGGGAGGAGGAAATTTTTTAGAACCTGTGGGGAATAGTGGGAACTCGAATACAGAGTTCAGGGGGAAGAGGGACACTTATATCCTGGGTGGGAGTATGAATCTCAATCCAAGTACGGGATCATTGATTCTTCCCCTGAAGCCTCAGAGTAAACCTGGATGTTTTCAGTGTGGTTCTTTGAGCCTCATCAAGTAGGATTATACAACACAGTCTTGAGCATGTAATAATTGTAATCATTCTGGGGAAACTTTAGTGTTTTTGATGGAATGCTCTGAGATCGGGTGTTTGTAACACTCCTTAGGGGTTTCAGGGGTCATATTCTATAACAGGATGTGGGATGTAGTATACACCTCATCCTCAGAGCAGAGTCAGTAATAGTGATTCTGGGACCACCATGACTCCTCTCTAGGGAAAGTCTCAATAGGGAAGTAAGTAATAGAGTGTTGCAAACATGCAGTTTTTTGTAGCTTAATAGGTAGTGATGGATGATCCATCAGGACCATCAATGGTGCAAGCTATGGTTCTTTTAAATTCAACATTGATGGATGATTGGTTTGATATGGGTTCTTAACATTCATATAATGCTTCTCAAATCATTTATTTTTTTGTCTATAATGGTATAAATGATGCCTATGGTTCTCAATCATTAATCTCTTATGGGTGACAAATAGTGTCAAGCCATCCTATTTAGAGCATGTTTTATAGTGTTGGAGGAGGTTGAGTTGATGTGGAAAATCATAGATCTTGCGATGTATGTGTTCGATAATATATTAGAAATGGATTTTTTGATAATGTTTGATGCCCATATTGATTGTTATGCACGAACAGTTAGTTTTATGACAGAAGATGGCCTTAGACATCTCTTTAGATGGGATAAGAATGAGAAGCAGGGTGCAACATGACTTTTGGAACCAGTGGTTGGAACGATATCATACCAGTTTTCGGCTTTGTCATTGCCAGTAGTGGAAGGGGTTCAACAGAGTGTTCTTCATGTAATTATGGATCAATTTATAGATGTTTTTTCCCAAATAATTCATAGGGTTACCACTTGTGAGATAAGTGGTGTTTATGATGGATATCCTTCTAGGTACTAGCCCTATCTCATTTCCATCTTACCAGATGGCACCAAAATAATTACGACCCCTTGTTGTGTCGATGGGTGAGTTAGAGAACAAAGGGTTCATCCGGCCTAGTATGTCTCCTCGGGCAGTGCCTATATTTTTTGTTACAAATGAGCATGGAATGTTGTAGTTATGTATGGACTATCGTTGACTAAATCATGTTATGAAAAAGAACCAATATCCATTTCCACACATTGATTATTTTTTGGACCTATTGAAGGGAGATCAGTGGTTCTATAACATTGATTTGTTGTCAAGGTATCATCAACAGGTGGTGTGGAAGGAGGATATTCCCAAAATAGCTTTTATAAGAAGATATTTCCATTATGAGTACAAGGGTATTCCATTTTTCCTGATGAATCCACAATCGGTATTTATAGAATTGATCAATCAGATATTTTAGAGATATCTTTAAATATTTCATGGTGGTTTATGGGATGATATATTGGTGTATTCGAAGATAAGGGTGGATCATGAACAAAACTTGGAAATAGTGGTAAGGATATTGAGTGATCATCAGGTGTATTCCAAAATGTCTATGTGTGACTTTTAGAGACATGAAGTTCATTTCCCCATCAATGTTATTTCTGAGATTGGTGTTTCTGTTGATTCAGAATAGATAGATGTTCTTTTTTCCTGGAAATCACCGAAGAATATCTTTGAGATACAATGATTCTTGGCTCTCATATGGTATTATTATCATTTTGTTTGTGATTTCCCATGATTGCCTTCACTGATGAATGTTTTGACAGAGAAGAATGTTCCATTTCAATTGAATGGGAAGTGTCAGAAATGTTTTTAATAGTTAAAGGGTCTCCTTAAATAATCCCCAATTATAGTTTAGTACGAACCAGGGAAAGGGTATATGGTGTATTCTGACACATCTGTATTAGAGATGGGGTGTGTTATCATGTAAGGGGACATGTGGTTGCATATGGCTCATCACAGTTGTGGGGGGTGAGGAGAACTACCCAACACATGATTTTGAGTTATGGTGATGGTTCATGCTTTGAAGATGTGGCATCATTATCTATTCGGTCGGAAATTCATGGGGTTTCCCGACCATAAGAGATTAATGCATATTTTCCCAGAATGATATTGGAATATGAGGCAATGAATATGGATGGAGTATCTTCAAATGAATGATTTTGACTTAATGTACACACTCGGTAAGGTAAATTCACTGGAAGATGCATTATGTAGGAAATCATATGCTCATGTGGTGAAATAGGCTTCAGATCTGTGGCTGTTGAATTCGGTCAGATCCAAATTGTTGTAGGAATGTTAGGACTGGGGTGATATAAGAACATTATTTCAATCCTCACTGGTTCTTGACTTTGTTTTTTTTGTTAGAGAGGCAGAAATATCTGACTCTGAATGTTTTCTGAGGAGGTAAAAACTCAATGGTGGGGAAACTATCCTGAATTGGGAAATGAATTGGAATTTAGTCTTCAGTTTTCATAATCATATAGTGGTTCGAACTGCTTTTAGAAATGTACATACCATGTCTTATCAGAATTCTAGGTGGTATTTCCATCCTAGAATTCATAAAATGTATAAGGTGATGAAGGTGAAGTTCTCAGGGGCTGGTATGAAAAGGGATGAGGCTGATTTTGTTTTGAGATGATTGACTTATCATCAAGTCCTGGAAGAGAATCAGCAACCAGTAGGCATGATGTAGTCTTTACCAATCCCAATGAGGAAATGGGAGAAAATATAAATATATTTTTTGTTGGTACACACAGGAACGATTAGGAAATAGGATTCCATATAGGAGATTGTGGATTAGTTCACAATGTCTTCCCATTTCATCCTAATTCATGAATCCTATACAGTGGGGGATCTATCAAAAATCAATATACGGGAGGTGGTAAGGAGGCATGGTGTTGTATCTTCGATCGTATTAGATAGAGATATGTGGTTCACATATTGTTTCTTGAAATCACTACAGCAAGCCCTTGGGACATAGTTGATGAGGATAGCAAGGTATCATTCGTAGATGAACGACTAATCTGAGAGGACGATACAAATCCTGGAGTATATGTTAATGGCTTCTGTGATGGATTTTATTGTTTCTTGGGAGGATCACACACTGTTGGTAGAGTGCTCTTATAATAATATACATCAGGCTTCAATACATATGGCTCCGTTTGAGGCTTTATATGAGCATCTGTGTCATTCTCCACTTTGTTTGGTACAAATGGTTGAATATTTGATTGTTGGACACAAACTAGTCTAGGATAATACATAATGGATTATGTTTATTAGAAAAAGGACGGAGATGGTGCAAAGTCATCTGATGTTGTATGTGTACCATCGTCAATGGCCTTTGTCATTTGAGGTGGGTTATCCTGTATTTTTTAGAATCTCTCCTAGACTTGGTCACTATCGTTTGGGTAAGTAGGAAATCTTTTCTATAAGGTATATTAGGACAATTGAGATAACTCATAAGATTGAAGAGGTGGCTTATATATTATCTTTCCCACCATGGTTTAGTGTGGTGCACAATATCATTCAGGTATCACAATATAAAAATTAGTAGTCCCATCGTGACCTTCTGATTCATTTTGACCATTTTGGGCTAGATCTAGATGCTTGATTGTTGAATGTACCAATGATTATTTTGGATGGGAAATATATAGTCTTATAGGGTAAAATCATCAGTTTAGTTCGAGTTTTGTGGCAATATGGCCAGGTTAAGGAGGAGACTTGTGAGCGGGAGAATGAAATGGTCGAGTAATGGAATGAGCTCTTTCAACAAAGCGAGTGTCCTCTACATTCTGAGGATTGAAAACCCAATAATGTTTAGAATGAAGAACCCCCTGTTTGAGATTTGAATCATTTCTTATTCCTTTTTTGTGATTAATGTGCTGGGGTTGTGTTGGGAAGAGGGTGGGATAGATTTCAATGAATTTGAATAATTTTTTAGGCTTTTATAATGGTGCACGATTTTATCCCATTAAGGGGGAACCTTGTGGGTACTCCAGGAAAAATATGCAGGGAGAGATAGTAGGATTTTCATTGCTTATGAACGGTTTGAAAAAACATGTGGGGCAAAAGTGTGGCCCCCACCTCTCGGGATACTGGAGTTCACATGGTTAGCTCTCAGTTTTCCAAACCGTGTAAGCTAAAAGTGCAGCCATCTAAAAATAAGGTTTTAAAACCCGGGATCACTCAGCCATGCCTCATTTTATCTCCATGATTTATCCCACCTGAGCCTCACTCAGTATTTTCTCTTCTCAGTGGTTGGATGGGCTCTCCCATGCATTTTGGATTCTAATCAAAGGGGTTCCTTGGTGGTTTTAAGGTAAGTCATCCCAAAAAATTCATCCCTCGTGGTTTCATTGGATGTTTCTCAAGATACACTCTTCTCCCTTACTTAGTATCTAGATTTACATCCATTTCATGTACAATGAGGGTTCTGGATACATTAGCTATTTATTTTATGTCTTATGGATCATAAAGTAAAGGAATCTTGTGTGGTTTCAATGGTGTGTTCCCAAAATTTTTGGTGTTGTTTTTTTAGGGTTGATTTACCCAGAATCCTAAAGGATGGAGGATTATCTATCGAAATCACATGGTTAGAATGAGAGGCTTTTCTAAAATTAATTTTTTTTCGTGAAACTAATTTTCGTTTGGATGTGTAGAATTGGTTTGAAATCCCTTTGGGGATGTTCGGGGGATTTTTGGGAAAAGGTAGTCTTACGATTGAATGTTCTTATTGTTAAATTTTAAAATGTAAATTTTTTAATTTGTTTCTTGCCTTGAGAGAAGTAAATAGAATTTGAAAATTGATTTTAATAAATATTTTGTTTATGAAAATTGGGTTTTTGGAATGGGTAATGATAAATGAGTTATTTAAATAAATGGGTGACTTATTGAAGTGGAATGACCTGTGTAGGAAGCAAAATGGTTCATATTGTTGTAGCCTTAGTTTGTTATGATTTGATACGGCTTACATGAATTTTTTGTTTAGGTGGGTGAGAATTCTCATTGTAAAATGATATGGATAGTGGTTTGAAGAACCACCATATAGGGAGTGGACGAGAAGTACCATTGGTTTGGGAATGAGTTAAACAGGTTTGGATGGGAAGTTCCACTATAGTTGTGTTGTGTTATGGCTATGTAAGATTGACTTGTATGGGATAATGGGTGATGGTAATGTGTCTTCTGGATTAGTGTGTATTTCTATTGTTTTACATGCCTTTTTAAATGAACATTTTTATTATTTTAATTTGTTTCACTAGTGATTGTTGTGTATAATATTTTTATATAAATGTGCTAGTGGTTTTATCCAAGTTTGATGTATAGGGAAGTCAATTGGGGAAAACCTACAGAGTATTATTTCTCACCCCATATTTTTAAATTTGGTTTTTTTCACATGTTGTATTCTTGGAAATGAATGAAGGTAAAGCATCTCATTTCTAGTGGCTTGTGGTGATTCTTGGGAGATGTAGTTGTGCTTGTACCCTAGAGCTTGGTGTTGAGCATTAGAGTGTGTGTTGGTTTTTTTGGGTTTCTTGTTTTTTCATCCACATAGTACTCTGATATTTTGTTTGGTTGAATGGAATGTGGGATCGTTATGGATTAGTTGGTAGTAATTTGGTAATAAATTAGTTTGGTTGTTTTGTTGACATGCATCATATAGTTTATTGATGGTTTGTATGGTTTTTTCTTAAAGGAAAATTGTTCCCCATTGGATTCTCTATGCCCTCAGCCTTAAGCCATTTTTTGGTATCATGGGAACATCGATTAATCCCAACTATCACTCATATTAAATCTCAAAAGAATGGTTGGGGTTAGGTCTTACAATTACACTTATTGATTGGTTAGTGGGTCATGTTAATAAAGAATTGATTTTAAAACCTTAATTTAAACTATAGTTTTTGGTGGACTTATAGTGGGATTAAAATAAAAATAAAATAACATCAAATATATATTATTTTAAATTTAAAATATATATTTAATTCTATTTACATTTTATGAAATATGTTAACAAAATTTATGGTCATTATGATTTCAAAACACATACCTTATATTTATACCATATTTGATTTTTACTCAAAATTTAGACTATGTATAAAAATTATGAAAAATTATCCACTGATAATTTTGAGATTATTTTCTCCAAAATTATATTTAATTTATTTAAATATATCTATATTTATGATAGTTTATAGTTTTAAATACAATAATCCACATTTTTTTGAAAAATACCAGTTTTTGTTTTGAAAATAAGAGTTTTTTTGCCCTTATAAAAACAGTTTTGACATGATAAGATTATATTATCATTTATATTTTATAAGAAGTAGTTTATAAATAATATTTTCATAAATTATTATATATTTATAAAATACAATAACTAATTAAAAAAAATTTATCCATTAGAACTATATATTACAAAAAATCGATTTTTGTTTTATTCATATAAAATATTATTTTTATCAAAAACATTATTTTATCATAAATTAAAAATGATGATGAATAAATAAATAATTATATTATTAAAAATAAATTTTACATATTTATAGTATTATGGTTGAGGTACATAACCCTTTATTAGACTAGTGAACGCCCCAAGGGTATGGGGCACTATAGTGACATTCTCAAGCAGTGGTTCTACAAACTTGGTTTGGGCCTGGATAACGATGAGCAGGAAATTCAACAATTAATGGATTTGATCATGATTTTATATATAATCTAGTATTGGTCTTGGTATTGGGATAATAATTGTGATATTAAATTCATTTCAATCTCTGATATATGTGCTTCATTGGAAAAAATCTTACTGGTCAAGGATAACACATTTTTTTCTTGCATCAGTAAGAATTTATCATAACCCTTAATACATTCTAACCATATGATTACTATTGAATGACCATATTATAAATGGTTATGATTCTTAATGGTCTTTTAAATCCTATATAACATTTTACGTTCTAAAATCAACAATTTGGGGCATGATTCTTCAATAATTGAATTTCATTAATATGAAACATAATACTTTAAAATGATGATTTCATTTATAATGATTTGGGCCATTAAATTATTCCACCATTAAAAATAACGACCAATAGAGTTTTCATTTTAGAGAAACAACCTGATGAGGGAACTTATATTTCATCACCCTCTTTGCTTCCCAGGTCACATCCTCAAAATCATACTTCCCAAAAGAACCTTAATCTGATGAGGTGTCTAGTTTCATAAAACTTTTTCTCTACAATCTAAAATTTACATATGTTTCTCCTTGTATAAAATATCATTCTACAATGGTTCCAAGTCTAGATTCAATACATGTGATGGGTATGGTATGTACATTTCAAAAAGGTATATATGTAATACATCATGTACATTGGTTAGGTTAGGTTGGCAGTGATAGTCAATTGGCCACCGCTCCATTGTGATCGAGGATGTCAAAGGGGAAAATGTATCTAAGAGTAATATTTCCATTATTCCAAAACATCATGAATTATTCAATGGTGATATAGAAAGGAACACTTTATCACTGAACTCATACTATATCTCTCATAAAAAAAATTATACACAGGTTTTAGCTCTTTTTTTGAATTAATTATAAATCTAAATGATATGAATCTTTTATACCATCGTTGGATAATATTATGTCTAATCAGAATCCAATATATTAGATCATCAAAACAAGTTAGATTCTCTAACCTCTTCCCATATAAAGAATCATGAGGATCCATTTTATTTTTTTTAATTGAAAATTTTGTAATATGTGTACTACACTAGGGAACGGTGTTGATCCCAACGTCCTTGGAAATCAATTAATGATGTTCTCAACATATCCTCAAGGGTTTTAATGGATATATTACATTGACCATCAATCATAGGATGCTGAACATTATAGAAGCATAGTAATGAATTCAATTTCTCCTGATGAATTCTCAAGGAACTCAAGGTAATCCTTGGATATTGATCATATATAATAGATTGTGGCACGCTTTATAGTCTTTTAATTTAAATTATTTATATCATGCAGTGTTTTTCATGATGTGAATAATCTTTAATGGTAATGAAATGAACTTTCTTATTATGATTATCAATTCAACCGATATGGGTTTTCTACAATTGGTATCCCATGGAGTCATGATATAAATCCCATGGTAAAATTATTCCATTCCCATATAATTAAGGGAACATATTCTTAGACTTCTATCATCCCACCATGACATTATAGAATTCCATGAATTAACATAAATACTCTATAATAATCATCTTTATATAATGTTATTAAAAAAATTTCTTCAAATATATATACATCATGGTTCTTATCAGATGAATAGAGAATGATGATCTATGCAAAACATCCAGATGATCCATTTTTATTTATAGTTTTGATGGGAAACATATCAAGATTTTAAACATTATAACTCCTATTTTAGAACATTTGAACACTAGTATATTTGTTATCTTGTTATGAATCATCTCATCATCCTTCAATGTCTCCATGATCTTCCTCATAATCGATGATTTAGTATTCATTTAAAAATGTTTTTATGAAGATCCTTTAATTATTACCACATATATCCTTTATATGTCCAAGAATATTGGATACCTTTCATTCCTTCTTAACGATAGAGTGGTGAGATCAACTCTACTCAATGTGTCCACCACATCATTAAACTTATCAGTATGTTAATGGATTGAATTATTATAATATATTATCATATTTAACCACATTAATTAAGTTATATTAAGATCAATTTGTTTGAAAATATATTTGAGGATTTTATGATTTGTATATATTTCACACTTATCCCAATAGATATAATGTTTCCAAATATTCAATACAATGATCATTGCATCCAATTTATGATCATGAGTCATGTATATCTTCTCAAGGAAGTTTAATTTTTTTTGTAGGAATCTGCTATAACTTTTTCATCTTGCATGAATACAAAAACAAATCCATTTATGTATATATCAAGGTAAATCATAAGTACTCCCCTAATGGTTTGTAATATGACAACGTGTGCATTGATTATCATATTATTCAAGATTTAGAAAAATTTTAAAATTTATCATTCTATAGAAATTTCAGTCTATCAGAGTTATCTTGGTTATTATAACATCCTAATAAGGGATACACTAATACATTGCCCCATGATAGTCGGTCATATGTCCTAGTCTACAGCTCCATGTATGCTAGAGGTTACTAAGGATCAGTGAGGGGATAATAGTGGTATTTTGATGAGACTATACCCGAATGATTAGTATTGAATAGAGGTATATTAGATGTAGATCAACATATAATATAATAAGTATAAGTAAATAACAAATAGAACTGGTAGAATAATAATAATTACTAATTTGATGAAAATATTGGAAACCCCAAATATAGAATCTTATATTCATGTACAAGTAGTGATAAGATTTAAAAAAGATGACAATATACAATAGGAGATGTAATACAGTAAAAAAATAATTAAAATACCAATAGAGGTATCTATAAGCATCTTGATATTCAATTCATTCGTATACTCCCAAGTCCCATGAACAAGTGTAATAGCACATAACATGGTCCTTGTTGTGGAACCAACAAACACGAGGTCTCATTGGGTAACCTAATGTAACAGAGGCCTGAACAGATTGTGATATATAATCAATAGGACACTGCCAATGGTGTCTAATGCTAACACATCCCATTAATATAAAATGTATTAGTGTTCAAGTATGATAGGTAAATTAGTAAATAAAATATAGTTGTCAAGTTAGCCCAGGTTCTTCAAGGAAACCTAGTCGGCCATTCCTCTTTCAGCCTAAGAAGAAATATCTTTGACCATGTCCAACCAATACTGATATGTTGTATCTGAAAAGATATATATATATATATATATATATATATAATTTTTCTATTATATGAACATGGGAATATTTGTGGGACACCACAATGGACATATAAAAACATGGACCGAAACCAATAATGTTATTTTCCTTTGCAGATACGTCCTCAAAATTGTTAAAAATAATTATTTAGAACTTTAATGAAGAGTAATTAAGGTTATTAATAAAAAGGAATCATGGGCCCATCTAATGTGATCTGTGTTGAGGAATCATAAGTATCACAACAAGAGTACTATAATTACCCATCAATATAACTGTCCATCCAAGAAGATCTATAAAGAGTAATCTAAAGAATCACTCTTGGTATGGTATAATGACAAAACCCATAGTGTTTTTCCCAAGTAAACCACATTGGATATTGAGTATCACTCATGGAAACACAGACCAACATTTCCATGAAATCCCATTGTGGGTAAACCACCATGGGAAATGGTATCACTCATAGGGATAATAATCTCAATCAACCTATGATCCCATCTGATGAATTCCTACATGGGAATATCAGAATCACTCGTAACATCCATAAACATTGTGATAGTATTCATGGTGTTTCATAATAAGAAAAACCAAGTATTTATCACATTTTGTAGAATGGAATATATCCTATGAGCTTATCCAAGATGATTTGCAATGGAATCCCATGAATCACACAAAAAATAATATAATACAAATAAGCACTAAGTCCATCCATTCTTTTCCATAAAAACTAATACCAAGTATCTCAAAAGGCACATATACTATCTAATATACTTGGATCTAGTGAAATAAATTATGTAAAAAGTAACCAGAGTCATTCTTACGGCGTAATAAAATCCATATAGTTATTAATGTTCATTTATAAACAACACATATTCATAAATCAATTATAAAACAGATATTCATTCCCATTAAACATTCAAATTTATGAAATAATTAAGGATATGTACTTAATAATTCCATTTAACCTATTTTTCATCTAATTTTTAATACCTCCTTTTTTATTAGATAATACATCACACCTCAAGTTTGTTTTTCTATTAAAACAAGGCATGGAAAACAAACCATATCATTCAATATTATTTATACAGCTTTTGAATAAGAGTAAATAAAATAAACCATAATTACTTTAAAATAATGAAAATGATTTATAATTATATTTATTTAAACAATGTCTGGGAAGTGTTATTACATTACCTAGTTAAGGCATTGGTCATGGTAAAAAGTGAAACATCCCATAGGAATGATTCATGATGAGGTAAAGATAATCAATTAGTTAAATTTTAGAGAATAATGGATAATCAATTGGTGTGTTTGGATGAACACAATTTAATTCATATTTATGATGGTTCTCAAAAAATACAGAAACACAGAACACTATTGAAATTCATAATCAAATTATCCTTTGAACTAAAATTTATAGACCACCAATCATGTATATTGGAAGGTCCGCTAATCCGAAACAAAATCTTTAATCTATCTAGTTTGAGAGAAAATAAAGAAACATTCAAACATCCTAAATACTTTGGTAAATATCATTCACCAAAATAATTAAATATGTAGGGAAAATCGATGGTAGGGTGGAAGTGGAGTGAAGAACATACTGAGAGTCTTACAAATCATCAAATGTTGTATGAATTAGAAAATAGACAAGGTCTATATTCATGAACCCTAGGAGAGGGGATGGAAGCATTGTGATCACAGAAAACCTCCATGGTGCCACTTATACCTGAATAAAATGAACAAGGGACAAGCACCTCATTCCCCTTAAAAAGTCTCCACATAATTCAAATCATGTATCTAATACAATCTGTAATAATAATTATCAGTATGTATTAAATAAATATAGTTAATTGAATGGGTTAATTCTCTATGATTTCAATTATTGTAATCCCCATGAATGCATCCTTTCAATTGTTTTCATATAAAGTATTGAATAAATAATGTGAATTCCAAGTTGTTGTTATTTTCTATAGCTCGACCATCAATCTTTTTCAACTATGATTTCCCGAATCCCTGACAGATCCACTAAAACATAAACCACATTTGAAAAAAAAACATTTATAAACATATTAATCATCCAAAACTCAATTTTATTTCCAATATTAAAATCAAACCAATCCACAGTGGAAAATTTTAAATTTCCTTCTACAAAGAAACTTAGTTAAAAAACAAGGGATGCTATAACCTCCCTGCCCTAGAACATCTCATCCAAGAGAATCCATGGGGAATCAATGAAGAAATGCATAACATACATGAGTCGTGTGGTTTTTTTTAAATGGCCATGTTGAGTCTATAAACACACAAAAAGCCATAATGAATATCCTTTTAACCAAATAAGTATAAACCCTTGAAACTCAATCCAATGGTTGTACTCCTAATCAAAAACATCAAATCATATCTTACCTAATCCTTCCCACCTAAGACACGGCCACCTCATCATCCCATTCATCGATAAGATCATTTAAATTAAAAACATGGGCTCTAAAATTTATTGGACCCTTTTGGTGCCCTGATACTCTCCACCATAATAATTTCTTATTCAAGCATGCCCAGAACATTCTAATGGTTCTCATAGAAAAAATATTAGTTTGATAAAATAATTGTCACCGAATCGGAATCAAATATCTTAGTCAAGATGAATTTTCATGGAAATCATCATGAAACTATCATTATAGTCAGATCATCCAAATGGTGTTCTAGAAGAGATTTATCAATGCAAAAATATAAGGAATTAAGATGAAGCCTATCAAGACCCCCAACCGACTAATCAAAAACATTCTCAACTAATATAAATGTCATAACAGAACCCAAAATTGGGTGACTTATATTATGGAACCTCATGTTTATCTAGATTACATCCAATGAATCCCATTTGTATCTTCTAATGATATCTCCTAGAAAATTCATTACGCGAACATTTATGTTTCCATGCTGTAGATAGAACATGGTGGATATTCGATGTAGGGAACTTGATTTTTCACCCATAAAAAATCAATCAAGGCTGACATAAGTCCTAGGTAACATCAAAATAATTTACCAGATACCTAGGAGATCCTCCTAGTTAGTTCATACTCCATCTCTTAAAAGATAAATGTTGTTAATTAGCTAATAGTCCAGTCATCACGAACACTGATTGACCCCAAAGAAACATTCACCTAGAGGTCTGCTCAAAAGGAAACAGTAGGTGTCCATGAGTCCATCTATGATATTTCTACTTAGGAACTTGGATATTAATCAAGGCTAACCATTCTTATATCTTACCATGATATATAAATATAAATCCCATTTATATTATTTATCATTCTCTGATAAATTTTACTTCTTTCTTTGCATCAGTGTATAACTAATGCTCTATCTTAATTACTAAGTTGATGTCAAGAAATGGGACTTGATCCTTACTAATCCAGGGGTAAACTTATAGTGTTTAAATGATTTCCAAAGAAGACCCAAGACAATCATTCTACATCATTGATAAATATTTCGTATGGTTCCAAAGCAACCATAATCAATCTTACTAAAGAAAATGATTGTAAGACCAGCATGAGATGGCTCTTGTGAAAAAGATGATATATAACTCATAGAATGTCATCATAATTTACCCATGTTTTCCTCACTACTAAGGAATCATATGATTACTCAATCACAACACATAGATTCCATCAATTATGAATGATATTTTTCAATAGTTTTTCACTCATCTTACTACATATTCACTATGCTTAATTGAAAGAAAAGACACATTGAAAAACAAACCAGTCCAATAGGAATTCAAATGAAAAGGAATCCATTTTGAAATGGGCATTTCATGGTTAGAATCAATCTACATGGAAGGACAAGTTATTCGTACATTTCAGGTTTCTACCCACATTAGGGTTTCCATATTGACCAAATTTATTGATTAAGGGAAATCATCTCATAGAACACGCTCCATCTACCACTAATTATGTGTTTTTGTCATCGACAACATGATCTATAAAGTGTTAAACCAAAATTATTATTAGAATTGATACATAATAGTTTACAGTGACAAATTTACTTTTGAAATATGTGTGACACTCATATCTTGTTAAGACAATATATATTATGACATTAGGGGTAAATTCCAAAACTAGCCGACCAATGCAACCAAACACAATATCCTTTTATGATATAATTTTGAGCATTAGGATAAATTTTTTTCTAAGGTCTATGTCACTATACTATAGATATGATATTAAAACATATCATAATTGATCAAGGTTTTAATAAATTTAATAAAAATTAGGTGGTTTGTAGTTCCATTTTGGCAACTCGGCAGGAACCGAATATATAAATGCATAATACCCATAGACTTCACAAGAAAAGTGAATCTACTTCATATTTTATATAATTTTGGTGTCTCTATGAATTGAATAATCTAATAAATAATAAAAATTACTAGAAAATAGTTGTACTATCCAATATGATTTTGAAATGGGCTAACAATATTCTATGTATTCTAACATTGAGGAATATGAAGAGGGGTCATACAACCCAAAAGGCGTCTTACTATGTACTAGGCATTTACAACCTTCTGAAAGTGATCATTTCACGATAATCATACCAACACAAGGGTAAACTTAGAAAATGTCCATCCATTAAGAAAATTGTTCCATTTTTTAATCTAAGAGTTGACAATGGTACAAAGGGCACTATACAAAACTAAGACAAAATAAAAATTCTTTAATGTTATAAGGGTGAAACCTACTTTGGCATAGCCCCTAACAGAAGAATAACGAACAGATATTACAATGAGGTCATTAAAAAAATGGAAAATAGTAAAAATTTCAATGATTTGGGTCCAATATAAAAAATAGGAGTCCAATATGTATTTTTCACATTCATGTTTAAAGAAAAAATTTAGGGAAATAATTAACTACCCGTACATGAAGGGAAAAATCCATGGGGATCCACATAAGGTTCCATTATAATTCATTTCATAAATTCACATTTACACATATAAAAATTAATATATTCAATTCTAAACAATATGTACTAGTTATAATGAAAAATATACTTAACAAAATATTTAATCGCTTCTATGAACACAAAAATATTATATCAAACATCTATTTAATAATTAATTTTTAAAATGACATCCTATTATAATTAAAAAATATATCGAAATATACTTATTTTTGAATTTTATTTATCCAAAATTTTCATATAATTGTAGTTTATAAAGAAATTTAATTTCCAATCTATAGAAGGAAAAATACCTTAGGATGTTAATGGATTATTTATTAACGATCACATCATATAAGTACATATCAATAGTAGATAATAGGTTAGCCATAAATTTAAGTGGAATAGTATTGTATGATTCCCCCATAAATCTATATGTGAATCCATTGGGTATGTTGTAATTACATTTAATAACCATCCATATATAACATGAACATACCCTTATTAGTTCGAGTAGTAAGTAATGAAATATAAGATGACCTATAAGGGTCCCATTAAGACACATAGGGACCATCTAAATGCATCATGAAACATTATAAATCACAATTTTTCTAAAAAACAATTAGTGGGTTCAATAAAATATGAATTTACAACCATGAGGAACTTACATTTCTAAGACAAGTCTCTCCCATGACCACAATTCGTCAAGACTGGCCAACATGGGTCGATTAATAGAAAAGATCAATAAGAAACAATTTTATTTACAATTTAATTATTTTTATCTATTACATTTAAATACTGATATCTAGTTATATAAAGCTTAAAAATATGGTACAATTATATTGGTTACCATTTCCCAATTTATAAATCTCTCATACACTTTATAAATTTCATTTTTAACAAAATTTTGTCAATACCAATATTTTTAGCCCGTGAAACCATTAGTTAATAGATCAAACACATCATGATTGGTTAATTACATTTCCAAAATTAATATATTTGGGAAAAAAACATATAGGATGATTATAAAACAATAATAAACATTTTATATGGCAATTTTAACATTGTATAATATTCGAAGAAGTAAATCTAGGAAAAAATGTAAATGAGATACCTACTCATGATATGTAGATAAACATGACAGATAAGAAGAAACCATGAAAAATAAACATGTAATAGTACAATATAAGTAGAGAAATACTCCAACATGAATAAAATATAATAATGATAAACCTATTAATTAAATTACAGAAGCATTCAATACAAGTATATATACTAATAAACATTACATAGAGTTATACGAAAATTAATTCTTAGTAATCACAGTAATCACATATATTAATTCCACTCTATGTCATAGAATATGCATGATATACGAATCTATATATTCATATAATGATTCATGAAATGATTTATCCTTTACATACAATGATATGGAAAAAATAATGTTAGTCTCATAAATTATTGATCAAAAAATGTAATCAAATTAATCATGGTGATATCACAATCAACCGTGACAACGAACAAAATGAACAACAGTCCCATACCTAGCCAATAGGACATTTTCCCATGAGTTGGTTGATTACTCCAGGACATGAATAATTACCAAGAGCTAAGAATTCATAGACTCATGTATGCCAGCCCAAAATAGTATGAAAAAAGGAAATAAAATAGGATTGATTAAGCTTTTTAATGTATAGATCTGGGAGATTCTAAAATAGTCTTCCATGCCAGTCAGGCACATGGACTCCAGAATTCCTCCCCATCCGCTAGAGGATGCCGAATACTATTATGGGTCCAATCATGGTATGGAGGGGTAGACTATACATTCATGTACATATTAGTAAACTGGTATATCATATTTTGATCAATAGAAAACAAAATTAGTATAAATAAATAACGATGTTCTATAGAATAGTAAAAATAAGAAATGATAAGATGCAAATATTGTAAATGCAATTCATAAAACCATGAATGCTAGTTCATATTGAGATAAAAATAAACTATGAAGTAAACATATATAATAAAAATTAATATTTTATAATATATAAAAAAGTACCCAAGGTTGTATCATTGAGTATTCTATGATATGGCTCAGTCCAGTTATCATAACTCACATGTATTGGTTTAACAACACAAAACAAGGTCCATGATCATGAGCATAAAAACATGAGCTTTGTAACAGATCCCCTATGCAGTGGTGTCCTGAAAGGAGTGTGAGATATACTCATAATGCCACAACTTATGGAATGACAAGCTAATTCAGTCCATGAATATAAAATAATTTAGTGTGTAGTTATGATAAGTAAAGAATTAAATAAATTAAAGTAAACAAGTCGGCTCAAGTTCTTTGGGACATCTGGCTGGCCATACCTGCATCGACCTATGATGGATTATCTATGACCATAGTCATTGTATACTGATATATTGTATGTTAACATAAAATATAAATATATATATTTTACTCGGTGTATGAACCTGGAAACATAAAAGGGCCATCACAAGGGCCCGATACAACTATGGTCTAATCCCAAACAAATTCTTTAGATTGGAGGAAGCATCCTCTAAACCGATAATTATCGTACCAAATATCATTAAATAAGATGAATTAATGTTATAAATCTAATTGTATAATGGGACATTCATAGTATATTTATATATATTAATCCCAAGTATCATACCAGAAGCACTATAATTACACACCACATTAAGAGTCTATCAAAGATAATTCATAATTTGGAATCACAATTACATCTCCTAGTATTTTATTAAAGATTATAAAATGATTGTATCCCTGGTACATCACATAGGGGACTGAGTATCAATCATGGAATGACGTAGAAAAATTACTCAGCAAGATCATCAAGGGAATCCCACCATGGGGATAGAAATAACTCATTGAGATAATAATCATAATCAGACTAAGATCCCATCGATTTAATTCCTATAATGGAATATGAGTATAACTTGAAACATATAACTTCCCTAAGATACCATCCTTTGAGATTTTAAATAAGGAAATCCTTGTATTTCATAGAGCATGTTGACATTCATCTATCCTATCAAACTATCCAAGTTATTCCATAATAGAGAACCAACTATCTCTAATGGAGTAATATAATAATAGTTACAACTAACGCTATCCAAGGAATTCTAGAAAAAATAAACACGAGTATAACCCAATGTAAATACCATGTCTAATATCCTATAAGCTCATCATTGGTTTTCTAAAAAAAATTCCCAATTATAACTGATGCCATAAAAAATATACATAATCATTATATTCAAAATCCAAATTGGTATCATTCAGAAATCAGATTTTTAAAGGAGGAACATTACCATTTTTATTCAAATTTCAAAAACAATAATGTCCATTTACTTAAGAATATCATTCATCACATTTTTCATCTCATATTTATAATCCCCTTTTGATAATATAAGACAACATACCACAACTTTTGACTTATTTTAAAAATGGGTAATGGAAAATAAACTATATCATTCAGTACAATTTATACAACCATTACATGATAGTAAATCTGAAACACAATATGTAAAAAAAAAAATTAACATCATTATAATTATAATAATTCTGAAAAACACCAGATATGGGTGATTACATTACCTAGAAAAAACATGTCAGAACATAAAAGAGAAACATCCCAAGGGAATGATTATATAAGAGAAGAACAACCAGAAAAGGATAAATTTTATAACGCAGCAACTAATAAATTCATTCTTTTTGTTCTACATACATAAATCCATATTTATGTGATATCAAATAGAAATATTGGCACACAACACAATGGTGTAATTTATAAAATTGATAGACCTTGAGGGAAATTAATTATACAACATACCTCCTAAATAAGATGATCTACTCATACAATACATAGTGTTGAATCAATTTATTTGAAGATAAAATGAAGAAACCAAAATTATTTCTTAAAATAGGGTAAATTAGATAATATAAAATTAACACACCAGATGGTGTGATAAATAGAGGATGGGAGCAAGTGGAGTGAATAACACATAGATAAACTTCTTGTGAATCTAGAAACATTTAATTCGGACACTAGAAGAGGGTTGTCATCATGAACCCTAGAAGTGGGTAATGATGTTCGAAAAGTGTGGTTAAAATTTTGGTAGTCTCTTCTATCAAAAGAAAAATAGGTGGTACAAGCCGATATTCCTCATTTAAAATAATTCCCCACATAAATTATGATGTGAATCGAAGACATGATGTGAAAACAAAATTATATTTTTATATTAGATACACATAGTGAGTTCCTTGAGTAATCCTCTAGGATTTCATGTCCTATAATCCCCATAAAAACATCCTATGAACAATTTTCATGTCGTATATTGTATACTTGATTAGAATTTTAAGTTTAGTTTTCATAGTGCGATCATCCCTTTCCCCTCAATTCTAACACAATCACCCGAGAATACCATTAAAACGTAAAACTCATATAAAATTGTAAAATTTCTCATTTCATTTATATATAAATTTTTTGATTCTCCTTATTTTCAAATTTATTATATCTTTTGGTCATAGACCCAATGCTGGTCTAAGGTATAGTTGGGTTTTTTTCAGAAAAGAAGAGGAAGGAGGGAAAAAATTTGGTAGCAGGCTAATTACACATTGCGTAATTATGATACATAATTTATATCAATTAAAAAAATTGTAATGGTCTAGCTGGTACTATTAATGTAATATATGGGAGTTTTCATAGGGTGTAATATCCCTAGATTTACTCTATTAGTAATTATTTTACATTTCATCTAAATTCAGGAGGCCAATTTTTTAAAATAAAGGCAAGGGAAAAAATTTCACAAAAACCTATACCTCCCTTCTCTAAATTGAAAGAAGATCCTTTTAAATTAAAATTTTTGTGTATATCTAGATTCATGATCTATAATCTATTTATTTATTCACTAATCTTGTTGGATCCATTCCTGTAGGATATTTATTTCATGTTTTATAATTATACATATTTCATGATATTTTCTACACTATTTTGGTTCGTGCTAATATTCACTATTTTCATGGTTATCAATTTTTCATAAATTTTCATCTAATATGGAAAGAATTAGAAACTGATAATCGATGAACACTCTACAAAAGTCCTACCGTATGTTGTTTATACCTTTTTCATAATGTTATGGTGATTTATAGGTAAGTCGTCCATTATGAAATACCCCAAAAATCATGGTGGTACCCCATTAATTAAATATATAATCAAATTAAATGAATTGGGACCAATTAGGTTTCCACTTGTGTACATTAGAGATATTTGTTTTTTTTACCCATATCAAGCCACCCATGGGGTTCACCATTGTATCTTCATATTGTAATACCATCAATGGGGTGGTCGGGTGAGATTTAGTACTTGGGGGAATCCTATTGATGTTAATATTAAGTAAATGTAGATGATTATGAGATTATTTTCATCCTTATACTTGTAATACTTGATGTGAATAGGTTTAACTGTTATATGTGAACTATAATATGTGGGGGTAATCACTTTAAATGTGAATGTTTTAAATGATTAATGTGCCGAATGATGAATTTTTTTATAGGATACCATGGGTGTGAATTACGGTGGGTCATGATAGTGATAGTGGATTCATAGGATGAGATTTATCCTTTGGTCATGATTCCATGGGATTCTATGGGCCTTGCAACGCATTGGATTTGATTGTTTTGGGCTCATAGTGGATATACTTAGCTAACATTTCTCCTTGGATAGAATTCATGCATAACAGATTATCCCTCATGATTCTCATAGAAATCAATGGAGATGACTTGTTTCACTGTAATGGGGATCTGTCCCAATGGGGTCTGAAACATTTTATTAAACAGTTCGGCCATAGTAAATGTGACATGCCAAATTTTACAGTTCAGTTGTGGTTGGTATAAGATACAAGATACATGATATGGTTTTGGTTGACATGATATTCAATGTATACTATGAGAATGTGGTGATTACATTGGTTTACATAACTGCTACCCTATTGTTGGATATTGAACATTGTTTTCCGTGGAGCCTTATTTTTCTAGACAGATTCACATTACTTTTATTAAATATCCCATGTGAAAAAAATTCCCAAAATTTTTCTAAATATTCCTTAGAAACTGGTTCCATTTCTATAATACATGTGATATATATTGCACATAGATTATCATATATTTCATATCATGGAATTATTATAGACATTGTTAGTGGTGGAATACTGGTATTTGTTTTCATGCCCAGTCTCGAGCCACTTTTAGGTACCTGAATAGACTATATGGATGTTGGTAGAGATTAAGTAAATCACCCATAGTTTGATGTTTGACTATGTTCCATGCATTGGGTTTGGGGATCACATGGTCGATCTGAGGCTCATGATGCTATATAGATATTGTATTATTTTGTATTTTGGTATTTTGATACAAGTTTTTCAAAAATTAATGTATAAAAGTATCTACATTTGTAGAGACATGACATGTTCATCATTGTTAATGAAATTCCTTTTTGAAATATTTAACATTTATTTACTTTAGATGATTTTCTCATGTATTCTATTATATTATTATATCTTCTTATACAATTGATCATTATGATTTCTACCTCTTTTTTACACTTAGATAAGTGGAAATATTCACCCCAAAAACAAAACATATCCCCTTAACTCTATATATTAACCTGTTATGTTTGGTTGATGTGCTTGAGGCCATGTGAACAACCATCTAGGGGCACCAGGTAGTGGAAGCCAGGTCAGGATAACAAAAATTTGTATCGGAGTATTTGTTTTATATTGTGATTTTGATACAATAGAAAGGGTATTGAGAAGGTATTGGAATTTGAAAATGGCACCTTCCTAGTAGAAGCTAACCAATGTTAATGAAAGATCCAAATAACCATGAATTGAAATTAATTTTGTCTGGACATTGAAAATTGTAGATGGTTTGATTCATGTATTGGTTGATATACATGAATTGTGATACTATTAGTTATAAGATTGATCTGTTTAACCATTACCAGATGATATGAGGGTATGCATCTCATGAATCATTTTAGGAATCTGTTAGAATTAAACTAAATGATTTATGAAATTCCATATAGGATGCCTTTATAGAATTCACGACATTGTGATATGAGACATGTGTAATAGTCATACTATTTGGATAGATGATTTATTCATTGGAATTAAGAAACATAGTCGTTACCATGAGTGACTAATATAACCTAAATAATGTATCATGATTAGGATGTGTCAAAAATTTTAATTCATGACTATAGAATATTGACTCATGAACCATGGGTCAAATATACAAGAATCTGTTATGGTGAGGATTTTTTGGATGTTATGTTTCAGTTCATAAGGTGTATGGGCCCTTATATATCAAAAGGGGTGAAGCATTTTCTCAACCATTTAAAATCATTGGTGAAATAGATATTAATTTAAATTGTAATTAAAATATAGAATCATATGAAATGAACTAGAAACATGTTTTAAGAGTGAAATAGGTAGTGTCTTTAGTGAATTATATGGATGTTTATTTTTTAGTAGTCCGGGATTCCAAAGCTGGCAATTAGGTATGACCTATTTATAAGGATTTTTTGACATGTCTTACAATATTATCAACTAAATTTTGTATAGATCATTTATATCATGTGTATTTTTAATTTTAGAGTCACGACACCATGACAACCACTAGTCATACACTAGGAGGGAGGTGGTGAAAATGCTCTTGAGTTGGTGGTTCATGGGCCACAAGTGGACCATTTTATATTATAAGCTATGGAACTAGAAATTTTACCAGAACTAGTGTAGGGGAACACTTATTTCGGGGGTTTTATACTTTTTGAATAATTTTCTGGGAGCCCCAAAATGTACCTCATCAATGGTATAGCAGACACATGTGGTCCAGTATCCGCATCATTCTATGTTTTTTGGGAATGGTGGATCATACGATACTGAACTATGAAAGGAAAAAACAAGTTCAATCTTCAATCATCTTGAAAAACATACTAAGAGAAGAGTGAATCTTTTGACGTATATTCTTCAAAGACTAAAAGAGAGACGATGAGATGTTAGAACAAATATGTCAGGCTATGAGAGATGGTTTTTGGTGATTTCCAAACAATGTTCCCTAACTACTTCTTCCCTAAGAGTCTAAGATTATATAGGTACAGTGAGTTCATGTGTATAGAGTAGGGTGCTATGATATTTATGGTGCATCCGACAAACTTAATAGTCCTGCAGTGTTTTATACTAACAATCCTTACGGATGAGACCTGTAGGTCAAGATACATTGAGGATGGTCTATGACATGATGTTTGATCTCAGGTCAATACATTCTAGTTTATAAAAACTATTGAGATCATAAATCAAGGTAGCATTATAGAGGGAATCCTAACTATATCTAGGGGTGCAAAGCATAGAAGTGTAGTCTCTCAACCCAGTAGTTCAACATCTATTGGTTGGAAGCAATGTCTTGAGGATTCCCATGAGATGAGTACTAGTAGCGTTGTTTCCATTAATTAGTTTGAAATATGCAGTAATTTGAGGAATCCTTGTTATTGTGACCCAGTTGAGTGTTGAGACTAACACTGGATGGTCCATGGAAAACATTATTATAGGACCTTCCCACCATCAGTTATTGTATGTGGATATTCTCTGAATTAGGGTAGAAGAGAAGGTTTCAAAACTCTATATCAGGCTGGGAACTACAGATATACTGGTTCATCTGGACCAAGTGGTTGTCATGGATGAGGTATATACACAATAGTTAAAATGATATGGTAGTATGCACCTACTCCAAGTAGTGAGTTTAGTTCACAGGGATACATTTTAGGCCATTTATACTCTATACAACATACCCCTTAGAAGAAGGGCATAAATCCATCTAAGGTAGAAGTATGATAATAGTAGACCATAATCATTTCTCTACTCTTTTCAGTATAGGTTCTTCACATTGTTTCATATTTGTACCTATGGTGGAAATACATAGGATTTTTATATAATTTTCTGAGGGTTTCATAATCATTGTAAATCCTTTAGAGATTATAATAGAGGATATATGTTAGTTTATGGAGTTCCCCCTTCATATTATTTAGTGTCACATTATATAAAATAATTTTTACCATGAGATGACTGGGTTTTATGTGATACATGGGATGAACTGGATAGTTTTTTATCAATCACATGATTATTTCTATCTCTTGAGTGTGGATTTATCCTAACCAGAGGGTGCAAGTTATTATCATAGGGGTGAATGGGTTGTTCAGGGGAGGTAAGTTGGACCCTGGAGTCGTGGGATAGAGAATATGATATCCTAGATTGCTAGTTTATATAGGGATAGTTAGAGATCAGGTTAGGCATATTATGATCTAGTGGTTGATGGTTTTTAGTTTTTTTCCTTGTAAAATGTTTCCATTTTACTTAATTAGATAGAGGTTGTGTTATCTATCTGTTTAGTTCTAGGAGTTTCATTGGTATCTACTCCCCATTAAAATATGGATACAATGGAGTTGCAAAAGATCATAAGGTTTCTAGAAGGGTTTTATGAAATATGGTTTACCTAAATCCGTAATTCATGATGGGGTTCATAGTCCATTTTAAAAAATTGGAATATGGTACAAATTGGATTTGTGTTGACTAATGATAATTGAACCAGATGATGGTAAAGAACCAATATACATTTCCAAGGAAAAATGAAAAATTTTATAATCTTTTAGTATCTTAGGTGTTCTCAAAAATTGATTTGAGATATAGATATTATCAGGTATATGTCGGCCCTATAGACATGCCTCATAGAACTTTTCATAGTAGGAATGGTATATATAAATTACTATTTATGCATTTGGTATTAGGAACATGTAGTCAATTTTCATCAAACTGATGAAACATGTTTTCCATCCTTATCTAGGTTTATTTATGGTGGATTTCTAGGATAAAAACTCTGTGTATTCTCACAATTGATATAACTGTTCAAAAAATATTGGGATTGATTTGGATGCACCCTTAGGGAAACATTTATTTTTTAGGATTAAAAATTTTAACTTATACATGGATAAGATTCAATTCCTAATACTTATTATATCTGTGATAAGGGTATTAGTTGATCTAGGTAAGGTGTGAGCTATAGTTTCATGGTATTATCTGATGAACATCTATGATATAATGATTTTATTGGGGCATTGATGATAATACAGGTATTTAATATAGGAATTATTGGGAATAGTATGATAATATAAATGGTTTACTAATAATGGTTCAATTTTTTCATGGTTACATAACTACAAGATAGCCTTTCATGTGCTCAAAGAATGACTGGAATCGGTGTTGGTCCGGATTTTGATATAGCTGAATATGTTCTACACTGTGTATTGTGATGCATCATGTATCAGGATTGGATATATTTTTAGAAATTTAGACAGATTCGTGGCGTATTAATATTTAATGATTAGGTTATATGTGAAGAATTATAGGACCAATGATCTCGAGTATTCAGAAGTTAATCATGCTCTGTGATATTGGAGACACTATTTACTTGAAGGGTAATTTTTGATAACATGTACCACAATATCCTCAAGTATATATTTACCCAATGTGATATGAACCTGAAGAAATTATGGTTGGTTGAGTGACAATATTATTTTAGCATTATACACCTAGAAAAGGAAATTATTTAGCTAATACAATGAAAAGGACTCAAATATAAGTACTTCAAGATGTCTGTATCAAGAGAATGAATATAGATTTACAAATAGATATAAACATATAGGTGGATGAATGATAGGGTAAGACCTTTATTTCTTGATTAGGTGGGACTTATGTCCTTCCATATATAGTTTGGGTGAGATAAATATTGGATTATGAGGTCCTCATCCTACAGGATAGTGTGTCCAGAGGGGACCCACCTCTATGACGGATAATATGAATGGAATAAACTCAAAGTATCAAATGATGAATTGGGGTTATAGTAGACACATATGAGGTGTTGATGAGGGATTATCATTCCCCTATTTGAGCAGTGCACTCCATCATCACATAGTTGAACCGTGACATAACTGATTAATATGGGTGAATGGGTGTGAAATGTGAAGTAGTTGGTTTGGTTAAACAGTGTTCCACTTATTAGTAGTTTAAGGTTGAGCATCAAAGACCAGACAAAATTTTTAAGGAGTTGACCATTCCTAAGTGTAAATGGGGTAATGTCATTGTGTATTTTGTTAATGGGTTTCCTTGGATGTCTGGATGTAGTAATGCAATGTTAGATGGTTTTTATAGGTCCCTGAAGGGTCCCCATTTCATTAACATCATGGATACCTTTAATGATGATGTGCTTGAGTGGTTGTGTATTTGTGAGAAAGGACGACATCATGGGGTCCCTCATACAATCTTTTATGATAGGAATTAATAGTTTATATATATATATTGGAAAACTTTTATGGGGCGTGTACACTGGTGCTTTTGATAACAAAACACCACACTTAGGGAATAAACAATTAGAAAACATGATTCACGTGCTTTAGGACTTTTCCAGACACGCATCCTGAATTTCAGGGGGCCTTGGGAGATGTATATTCCATTTTTGGAGTTCTTGTAATACAGTATATAGTATAAGACCATATAGATTGAAACTTATGATTCATTGTAGTCTAGGATATTCCGATCACCCAAGTGGTTGTTAGAGGTAGGATATCCGACATTTTTGGGATCACATCTCATACATGAGACATCAGAGTTGGTCCAATTGATCAGAACGCGGATGTCTAGTGTACAATATCAACAGAACTATTACACTGATCATTATTGGAGATATATATAGTTAGAGGTTAGGGACTTGATATTTTTTCATATCTCACTGAGGGTAGGATATCGATGGATCAAGAGACATAGTATTTTTCACCATGATATGTTTGGTCGTAATAAATTATCGGTAGATCCATGTTGGTAGAAAATAGATTGTAGTTACATTAGAGGGAATGGTCTATGAATGAAAACATTCATATAAGTCAACTGCACCATTATCATTCAGACCAGTCTCACACTCTACAATGGGATAAGGTGGAGTGATGAGATGATGAATCGTTTGAGGATCATCATGTGTGTGTGTGTTTTAGAGGATAATAAAGGTTCTATGAGGTTGGCCGGTTCCTTAAGCCTTAGTGATATGAATTATCAATATTTTATAGGATGACAATTGTGAGTGGGACTCCTACGTACATACTTAGTGGACAGAGTTATTCTCATTGGATTCTTGACCAACAATGGGACGGAAATTTGGAGTCGAATTAATTTTTGTGGATAAGATTGTAAGATAATTATTTTTCTTGAGGTTTTGATATTTTTATTTCCAGTTATAATATTATTACATTCTATTTTTTTATTGACCCGATTTTGAGTAGTGGTCTGATTGTGTAGTTTTGGTAAAGGAAGTGGGAGGAGGGATATAAGTTGTATGTAGGCTAATCATTCATCGTGTAATTCTGATACACTACATGTATCAATTATTTGTCACGTAATGGTTTCTATGGGACCATTCATGTCATGTAAGGAGACCTACCCAGGGGGAAGACCCTAAGATTGAAATGAAATGTGTGATATTTACAATATATGTAAATGAATGTGTCATGATTTTAAACATATAAGTTATGGATGATAATATTTTTATAGAATCCCTCGCCTCCCTTCTTTCGTGTTTTAAAATTCCATTTGAATCTATGAGGTTGGGTTTTAACCTCTTTCATGATCTATTTTTTTCATTCACTATAAATTTTGATGTATTCAAACTTGTAAGATATCTGTTTCTTTTATTTCATTCATATTTTGTCTTGGTATCAACTATGCTATTTTGGAATTAGAGAATATGAACTATTTTTATGGTTATCATCAATTGTTTATTTTTTTCCAATATGGACTACATAAGAAAATGATACCCAAGGATAACTATACTACAGAAATAAGATAGGTGGACTATACCATTCCCCATAGGTTTGGTAATTTATAAGCATATATTCTACTGTGTTGCATGTCAGTTTTTTTGGTGTCACAATATTAATTTCTTAAATGGTTAATCTGAATTAATTGTGACCAAAGAGGGTACACCTTGAGAACCTTTCAGATAGGTAAAGGTTATCTCCCAACCCAGGCCACCTATGTGATGTGCCATTATATCTTCATACTGTTATACCACCCATGGGGTGTGAGTGTGAGTATTTCTATTTAGAGGAAGCCCATTATAATTAATATAAAATGAATTAAGATGATGACGTGATGGTTTAACTTCTTTTTTTCCTGTGATAGAAGATGAAAATTTATTAATATTTTATATGTAAATTTTTATATGAGTGGGTAAACTCGTGAAATGTGAATGTGATGAATGATAAATTAATTGAATGATGAATGTTTACCTATGACACCATGAGTGTGCTATTCCCAGGGTCATGATAGTAGTGTTGGGTTCCTTGGATGAGATTTCGTTTTGGGTATTTATTACATTGAATTTATAGAGCATTTATACCCCTTGGATCTGGTTTGTTTGGACTCGTAGTGGGAATGGCAATTTAAAATTATTTTTGGACCCCAATTGAAGCCTAATCCAGTTTCAATCGAGATGATCTGAGGACTCGACAAGGTTGGTTTGGTTTATTGTATCATGGATCTAGCCCCATGGGATCTAAAACTTCAATTTATATAGTTGTTCCCTGGTAATTTTGACATGATTTACTTTATTGCTCCTCCATAGTTGATACACTTCACAGGTTATACAGAGTATTCATGGATGACCTGATATAATGTGTATAAAATGAGGCCATGTTGATTACTTGTCTTTCATTTTACTAGTACCTTTTTATATGAGATTTATACAAGATTTATAGGGATTTGGGTCTATATAGATATATTCACATTGCTTCTTTAACATATTCCAAGTGTGATAGGTTCACTTAATATCTTAATATATTCCATGAGAACTTTTTTCATTTCTACTATACATGTGATATAAATTTCACAATACATAGCTTGTTTTTCACACACTAGACTTGTTATAAACATTGTTGGTCATGGAATACTGAGATTTTATCCCACCATTATCTCATGCCATCGTTGGGTACCTGATTAGACTATATAGATGCCGGTAGGGATCATGGAAAGTACCCATAGTTTGATTCTTGATTTTTTTCCATGCTTAAGAGTATGGGAGAAAATTACAAAGCTAAGGATCCCGATGCTAAAAAGAGATAATTTGTTTTTTGTCTTATTGGTAATATCATACATTTGTTTTCTATATGATTATATATATATATATTTATAGTGGGATGACATTTTCATCATTTTATATGATATTTTTTTTATAAAGGTTAAATATTGTTTTCTTTTGCATTCATATCTTCTGTACGGTTTTATTTTATTATATAAACTTGTGATATTAATGGGTATGATTAATATATTTATGTTATATTTAGATAATAGGGAATATTGTCCCCATGTACACATCCTAGGTTATCCCCACTAGTCAGTAGCCTTTGGAGTTTGGGGAGATGTGGATGAGGCTCTGTCGCCCACTAACTCAAGTAACTGGATAATGGCCTCCCGGTCGAAATATTACAGAAAAAAACATTTGTGGATGTAGAAAACCATAGAAAAAACATTTTATTTCCAAAATTCAAAATAACCCACCATACAAAAATATTTTCTACATTTTCCCTTCATAAAAACCTGATAAAAAACATTACATGAAATAGTTAGTGAGATTGAAAATTTTGGGATATTTCTCACAAATAAATATGAGTATCCATCTAGTCCAAAGAAACTACATATATCCATCATAGATATAAGTCTCAACCATCATATTATTTTGTTTATTTTTAATGACATATTGATATACCTTTTCTATTGATGTCATGCCCCATCAATGATACATAATCTATCTAGAAACTTAATTTACTATACATTATATACAACTTTTCTTTCAACATGGTCCTTAATATTGTTTTAAAATTCTTTTCATGTTCCTTAATTCTTTTAGAGTAGATTAGAATATTATCATTAATGACTGCAAAAATCTGATTACGTGCTCTCTAAAAGATCTATTCATCATGTAAATGAAGATTACTGGAGAATTTGTGAGCCCTATTTGAATAATTGTGAACATAAAGTGCCCTTAACTAGTATAAAAACTAGACTTTGAGATATCATCCCACAACACCATAACATGATAATATCCAATTAAATGGTATATATTTGCTAAATACTAGGCTCCATATAGTTGATTGAACAAGTAATCATTAAAATATATAATTATTATTGATAATTTAACATCTCTTCTAGAAGATAGACTGTGCAATTCATCAGGAAAGACATCAACATATTCTCAATCAAAGGAAATGTCATCAAAGATGATGTTTTCTTTAGCTTAAATCATTATATATATATATATATATTTGTATTATTACACGGAAAAATATCCATTCATGATATGTTTGTACCAAAAAAGATTAATCCTCATCCTTACAATTTTATAGAATTTGAGGGAAATTTGTGATAGAAAGGGAAATTTCCTTCACACAGAAATTACAGTTTTATTTATATAAGGAAAGACATTACATTACCAAAATTGTATTTAATTTCACAAAAGGGAGTATCATATGATTTTGGGGATGTTCAGATAAAAAATATGGATAGGGGAGGAGTTATATACTTAGGATGAAATAATTACACCATTTTACATTTTCACTAATAGATGTACTTCAATTAAATTTAGGGTGTTTAAATAAATATACTAAAAATGCATGATATGATAGAATATGTATAATCAGAAAAAAATGGAAATTTTCTATTCGTTAGTGAATAACTAATGTAATAATCAACGCATTATTGTTAGGATACACCTCCATAGTTGTGCTAAAAAATCTCTCCCTTTCCCTCTTGGCCATAGAGAATGTTGTCGACAGTTGTTGATGACCACCATTTTACTAGTGAATTCATTCATATAGAGTCTATGTTCCTTGTAGTTGAAAATTTTTAATACAACTGGAAGTTTTACTAATGAATTCCATTCTTACATAACATTGGTGGGTTTCTCCCATTGACATTTTGTAGTGATGTTACCTTCCTTCCCAAACCTAATGTACTTCATTTACCCATAATTGAATTTTTTTGTGCTTCTTTCCACACCATTGGAATGTGGGATGCAAAAATTTATTTCAACCATTAAATTACTTTAGTGCACAAAATTATAAAACCCCACTTCCCTTTATATTCCCCATTAGACCCCTGAGATTCTCTGATCTCCAATCTATCCCTGAGGGCTCATCTGACAATTTACACATAACAATCAAAGTCATGAATTGTTAACTATAATGATATACTAATAATCAACCCACCAAATAATCTATAAGAATTTAATTTGGGGTTAATGAAAATATTAGACTTGTATAATGAATAAATATTAAATATATTATCTTATGAGTTGATAGATTCTTCAACATTTTTAAGGGTAATAAAAGACATCTACATTTTATGTCTGATGGTTTGGTGAAAATATTATTCAAATTTTTTCTACAATTCCTTCAATTCTATCACATCAATATATTCCTCAAGATTCATATTTTTGAACCACATCCCCCATTTATAAGCTTCTGATTCCATACAATAATCAACAACAATATCATACTCTTACTCAGAGCATTGAAGGATGAAAAAAACATTTTTAATAAGGATGATTCATTGTTTAGTAATTAAGGACATGAAAATCCATTGAATTTCTGGGGCCTTTGTCCCATAAAGGACTCATTTGATTATTCTTATTCAATAGGTGGATTTTTCCATAGCCCAGGATTCATGTTTGGGTTTTAAAAAATATTTAATTTAAAAATTAGAGTTATGAAGTTCATGTTTTTTCTCTAATTGGGATTTCCATCTCATTTGGGTAGTCATCAAACGTTCCCTTGCAATGGTTGTTGATTTAGTTTCAACTATTTCAAACCATTGACAAGAATAAATAGAATTTTAGGGATGATAAATTTTAATAATGGAGGAATAAAAAATATAAAAGGGATAACCCATAAATGACATATATACCTTAACCTATGGATTTCTATGCATGAATCTATGATATCAATGATCTAGTTAAGAATATAAAATATGATAAGAGTATATATTCTCCTTACAGTGGTTCATAACAATCATGTGAATTTACCAAAGCATATCCAATGAGAGTTTCAAACCAGTTTTCAATGAGGCCCAATGTTGTGCACTTGTTTACGATCAAGTCTATATCAAAATGATGTTTTTTGATTTTATACACCTTTATATTTCTGTTCAGGTGACACATCCACTTATAGAATACATATAAGGGTTTATTTTCTTCATAATAAAACAATCTATTATTTTCCTAAATATAGGTATATCATACTATTTTAAATATTATCCCAAATGATTTTTATTTATTTTTTTAATCCTAATCCCAATAATAACATGAATTTTCACCAATACCAAATATGATAACCTCTATATTTAATACACATTATTTCATGACTATTATACATAAAATAAGTCTTTGTATTGAAATCCATGCTTTCCATAATATAATATTACGTATTTTTAGATTATTATTTAATAGATTTCACAAATACACGTCCGAGTATTATAAAGGTTTACTATCATTGGAGACTAGTTACAAAAATTTCATATTTAATTAATGATCATCTGAATTTCCCATAATAATCATACAATTTTGAATTCTTCATATATATACCCTACCTAAACATTTATTTTTATCCAAGGAAAATAAATCATATGAAAGGTGTTATCATAAACACAATATGGGTAAAAATAGTAAGGTATAAATTTAGGATCATATGAAAGCATAAGTTGAGTTTTTCTGTATCAGATCATAGGAATAACTTTAAAAGTTCATACATAACCTATCATATATAAAACAAATGATTCATGTTATAAATCATTATCATTACAAAAGGTATTATTCATAAGAGTGTGAAATATCAAAATTTATGATATACATGTTCATATTATAATACTCTGGCACCAAAATATGTATATAAAAAATTTAATATTTTAAGGTTAACTACCAAATCCATTAAATAGACTAGACTATTATAGTCCAGAAATATAACAGCACTAAAATTGGATTTTAGAGTTTTTTTATATCACTATTAATGTAAGAGTTATTTAAACCTTCCCTTTATCAATGCAAAAAAAGAATAGATAACAGGGGCCTTTACTAGTGAATCTTTAAACGTTCATAAAGTAAATATACATCAGAACTATAAAATAACTAATGAAGGCCACTTTTATTAGTTCTATAAAAAGTTTTTATAATGTCCCCCTTTATCAGTGCATGTGAAAATATCAGATACAAGGTACAATTGTTTGTGATTTTTACGCATTGATTGAGATTTAATATTGTTTTTTGGAGTTCGCCACCCCCATTTATCAACATATTCATCCTATTTTTATGTTTGTTATAATCACTCACCACCACCCCATATGTAATCAAATTTTCCAAACCCCCGCCACTGTTTGGACACTAAATAGACCTTTTTTAGCTCTTTTCCAAAGTTGATCCTCTAGTTCACCCCACGTGTTTAGTTGTATTATATCCATGTACATCTCTTTTGAAACTAGTATTCCTTTATCACTAAACTATGTTGTTGTATTATCTAAATAACAATATATATTTTTAATTATATATGTTTATATAAATAAACATATATATTTTATATTAATGGTCCACTTGGACCTGGGCCTTTGGTCTATCTATTAGGTCTATCTTTTCCTAGATTTAAAGAGGTCATAGATTACAAAACTAAATGTGTATTGGACCCCAATATTTTAATGAAATATTAATATACACACACTGATATTATCACACAAAAGAATAAATTTATATTTCTCACATATACATACAATTATTTGCAAACACACACACATACAAAAACACACACACATATATATAATTTAAATAAATGAGAATATGAATATAAATATATATTTAATTATTGACACACATATATATATGTATATAAATTAATTATATAGGTATATATATATAAATTCATTTTTATATGGTATATTAAATGGTTAGATTTTTATTTTAAATAAAACTATTAATAAATATATATTTCTGTTTGGTTTATATGTTTAAAAATATATTTTTATGTAAACATGTTTAACTATGAATTTAAAAAATTGATTTGATATAAGTAATTATTATATAATATTCATATATTTAATTATAAGAAAAAGTAAAATATGAAAAAATAAATAAATTTCAAAAACATCATATCAATATGAATATAAGACATGGGAATAAAGTTCCCCAATATTAGCTTGTTTTTCCATCACTACTAAAGGGTTTCTTTATTAATGGTAATTTATAGAATTGATAACTAGTTCATTTATTTTCACATTTACATAGATATAATAAAAGATAGAGCTACATTAAAATAAATTTGTAGTACTGGTGGATCTGGAATCTTAACAAGTCTACCATTATAGATCAACCCCATCATCCTATTTCCATAGTCGATTAATATCATAGATCTATTTCCCATTTTGGATCAAGAATGTTGACATTGTAACCATTGTTTAATCGTGATTTATGAAGATTTACCCAACTATCTAGAAGTATATATAGTTCCCACAGACCAGATAATGAAAACAACACATATGTGTAGCAAAAGATCAAATAACATTCACCATATATTAACATATGAAAAGAAATAGGTTTAATTAACAACTCATCATATACTAACACATGGAAAAAATTATTTCCAAAAACATTTTATAATATTAAAACTATGGAAAGGAATTGGATTCATAAACATAAATCATAGTATAAAAGATGGAATGAAATAGGTTTCATAGAAATTTAATTATAGTATAACCCATATAAATATATTGTTTCCGTAAAATAATTTCATCATAATCTTAAAAAAAAAATTGAATGAATAAAAATGGGATAATTGGATTCAGTCCCCATTAAATATTTCCAAACATAAAACTATATAATCTTATATGGATGATGATTTTGAGTGAATGTCAGTTGGATCATTTCATAATGAAAATTTCCCATTTTATAAATCACTATTTTAAAACTATTTACTCATAAAATATAGTATAAATCATTTTATTTCGAAGTAAACATAATATATTATAATCTAAGCATCAATTGAAACAATGTTAACGAAATTTTGAAATTCCATTCATGTCGTACACATTAAAATAATGATTTCATCCACATTTACGTTGAAATCAAAATTCTCATTATTTGAAAGAAAAATATGAAGATTTCATTTAAAAAAAGAAAATTAAATATGGATAAACATTTCAATAAAAATATTTTTTATCTTGAAATATTTTTAAGAACATTTTTATAAACCATTGATATGAAAGAAAAAGTGATGTTGAAATATAGAAGATATAAATTATTTTTTCATTAAATACATTCTTTTAGATTCTTGATATCATAATGAGAGTAAAATTATCTGAAAACATGTAATCTCATAAAATAATTAGATGAGAATAAAATTTATGATGTTCTTGATAAATACATCATAATATTTTATCATGAAAAAATTAATCCTAAATAATATAGATATCCACTTAGATTGTATCATCAAACCCTGACCACCATAGAATCATTCGAATCGCGGTCCCCATATAATAAAAAAAAGTAGGTTCAAATATCATTAATATAATTATATTCATTATATAACATATAAATTCATATGTATATACACATAATAATTATAGATATGTGAATGACAAAATGTATGTCTAAAAAAGGAAAATTGAGGGAAAAATCTCATAACGCATTGGTATAAATTGATCCATGAGTATGGTAAAAGATAGATTCTGAAATGAATTGTTAAATCCCCATAATATTTATAAGAATAAACACACAATACATTAATTTTCATTATTTACACACCAAATAATAAATAAGTGGTGAATGTATAATTTATCTCACAGATATAAAAGTAAAATGAAAAATACTTTAACTTATGTCTGCACTTACTTTACACACACTAAAACCCAATATATAATAAATATATGAATATTATAAATATATTTTAGAACCATTATCATATATATAATTACATATATTTCTTATTGATGATATTAATTTACCTATTTATTAACAAATCTTTGATAGAGTCATATTTTGGGTAACAATTTCATTCATTTCCATGAATGTTTTGATTTTATTTTTTGGCTACATTTAAATTGATCATGGTTAAATAATATAAATAATTTACAATCAGATATGAATATAATACATATTCCTTATATATATATTGTTATTTATTAATGGAAGATATATAAAATGATATACTTTTTTCATCGAGACATTTGTCCATACATAGGCATGAACAATGTATCCATTTTCAACACAAATCTAAAGAACTGATGGTAAATAATTAATAAAATTCATAGAGACACTTTTATTTCATATAAATCACATATATAAAATAAATTTATCCTTATTACCATCTATGTTATGTGTTACTGAGTAAGGAATCACATATCTCTATTAGGTGAAAGTCCTCTATTCACGTTGGTGATGTTATTATATAACCTAATGAATGGAAAATTAAAAGGTATAAGAGATATTTTGATTACATTGGTATAATTATGACATATATATATATACACTATATATTCATTCAATATACTATTATTTCTATACGTGTTTAATTGATGTGGGGAAAATATATCAGAGCAGTTTATGAGGTAGTAGTTCGCCTTAAAACGGAGCGACTTTATTATTTTAAAACGTGTTTGATGGTAAGAAGTTAGGTATGATATTATAATTATATAGAATTAATAATTTAAAAATATCTTATATAAAAACTAAATCGATTTTTATTTTCATTCTTGAGATGTGTTGATTGAAAATTAATTACATCGGTTCGTGAGATGATAGTCCACTGTAAACAGGATCAACGATTTCAATACCAATTTTATTGAAGAAGAAATTGATATAGGTTAATAAATTAAAAGTATTGAATTTAATTATATGCTATATACTAGTTCTATTAATTCATCGTAGTTTAAGAATAATTTAATGTGGTTGAATAATAAATAATATAAAATCATATGATCATGAACATTACCCCTCATCAGAGAGCCTCTTTGGTTTGTAACTAATGCCTTATTAAGTTGTGTTCCTAGTAAAACATAGGGCTATAGAATGTGAATGAGGAATTGAGGAATATATTTGGGTAGGTATTGGATGATATAATGATTTTTGGATGTGTGAATAATAGAGGAGATGGTTTACCTTTAATAAGTGGGGGAGAGGAAACACATAGAATCTTGGAAAAATATAATTTGTTCTCAAGTTTTTTTAAATTTCAAAATGAATATAAATGAGAAATTATATACCTTTATTGGTGATAAAATATAAATATTCTGATAAATGGGTTTTGGATATGTTTATATGTCATTTTAACCTATATCTATTCAGTTTAACTCTTGTTAAAATCATTTTAACCATAACAATGATAAATAGGATTTATGGTTATTGATATAAATTTTGACCAAACATTAAGTTGATATTATTATATAATTTAAAACTTTTTGATTTGAAATATGTAATCCATATTTCTTAATTCAATTCCTAGAGGTGTTTAATATCAATATATAACTAAACCTATAGGAGCGATGAAAAAAATAGTTTTCCAAATAGAAAATTTTCATATGTATAGGATCTTATAATATTAATGTTTTATATTAAAAAATATTACAAATACCCATATTAGATTAATAAATGTATAATTTGACAAGTTATTCAATTTATTCAATTTTAAAATAAAATATAACCTAATATATAACTTAAAACATGATGTTTCCAACATGAAAAACTATTTACACTATTCGTTGAAATAGTATTATATCTAGAAAAATCCCAAAATTAACTATAAAATTATTTTAATTTATTGAATATAATAATGAAATTAATTTTTTAAAATAAAATCATGAATATATTTAAAACATTTATTATTTCTTCAACAAAATTTACAAAAAACAGTTATTTAGAGTTGAGTATTTTCAAATGATATAAAAACATTACAAAAAATTATATAATTACTTAACAATATATCAGAATAATTCCTACTATATTTATAAAATATGGATATTTCTATTAATACATGAATTTTTAATTTCTAGGACACAAAGGCCATGTTAAATAGTAATATAAATAGTCCATTTTATTTTGTTAAAACATGGTGTTGCATGTACCACAAGCCATCAATGAAATTAAATTTAATCAAAAAATTTAAATAAAAAATAGGGGTCATATTATACAACTTTTAAAATTAATTTTCCCTATAAATTCATCACTCTATTATAAACAAGTGAGGATATATCTTCATCATTTCAAATTTATGTTCCTACATAGCTTCCATAATATGTCGGCTTTACCAGTAAACCTTGACCCTGTGATTAGAATTATTTCATTGCACATTCTATATAAAATATATATTATTTATTGGTAATTCTAAATAAGAATGATAAATATCCATCAGTATGAACACTTAGTTCATTAAATTTCAAGGATCATGTATATACTTCCCTAGGATACCTACACAGAACACATTGTGGACTTCAGAGTGGTTCAGTGGAAGCCCCAAGTGATATGCTATGGACCCAATAAGATCATGAATAAAAATTCGCCGATAAATATCAGGCTCTTAAATTCTTTATATAGTAGTAAAAATTTCTCACCTTTTTTTCCATCAATAAATTTTTATTCCATATCTTAATCCTAGAAATGAATATTAATGATAAATTTTATTAATGATGGAAACACTAAAATTAACTTCCAATTGATAATAACATTCATGAAAAAATATATGTTATTCCGTCAATAATCCAATAAAAAAATGGGCATCAAATATTATCCAATAAGGAAAAATATTTATATGATGCAGTAATAAATTAAAATCTAAATCCTCAACAAATGTCTAATAAAAACAATTCCAAATATTAATAACCATAATACCCTTCCTACATTTCATAATTTATAATGAAGTTCACTGAATCTCAAACATCAACAAATCATTTATCAACAAAATATCTTAACATTGATATTAATTTTATATTACCAAATTAGTGAATATATTGTCCATTTATTCTCCTAAAACAAAGTAATAACTAGGACTATCATATGAACCCAATGAAAAAATATATTATTTTATATTAATTAAATAAATATAATGATTATTTATTACATTCCATAAATCAAAAAAAAATATAAATAGAATCCATGATATCATAAACCACATTGTAAATAACTAATTAATAAATTATTATTTCATCATACTATCAAATTTACATTATCCATATCAATCATATCTTTATCCAATCTGAAAAAAAAATCTCAACATTAGGAATGTATCAACTGTATATTCCCATAATCATGTGTTTTCTATAAAATTTCACACTTCTTTGAAATAACTTTTCGTTGTTATTATTACCATTAAACATACATAATGAAAAATTTTAAAGAACAATATTTATAAATTCCATGATTCATAAACACTACAATCATAAAATGTCATTCTTTAACAATTAACTCGGGTTTTTCATGTTATTTTTTATAACCTACTTCCATTAGTGTATCGTTTTTATTATATTAATCATTAGAAAAAAAACCATTGATTATAAAACCATAATGATACTCTTCATGATAATTCCCCTTAGGACATCAATCTGTTTAATACTAATACATTTCAAAGTTATATCATTAAACCAATGATTATTCCATCATAAAAATATTATTCAAATATATTTTGTTGACTAAACCTTTTATTTTTCTTCATAAATCAGTAACTCGAAGCCCTTGTTCTCCATATATCAAACATCATGTCATTCATTTTAGGTATTATCTTTATCACTTCCTACAAAATTATTGACATATAGAAACTGAATTATCATTCTTCCATGATCTACAAAACCTAATCCCTCAATGAGCGTTATCCTTATTTTCTTTGGAAGTCCAAAATATGGTTAAAGTGAATGTTTTAATTGATATATAAAGATAAATTATTAGGAATAATCAAAATAACCTTTACACAAGTCATCATTCATTTTTTTCTCATCAACACAGTTTCTATTACATCCCACATTGACCTAGATTTTTCTCATTCCTTCCATTGACTAAGAAAAGAATAGTATGATAATTAATATTCATCGTGGATGAAAAAATAATACTATGAAATCGTTTATAATATATCTAAATAATGAAACATTCACTTTAAACTATGACACCTTTAGAGTATCTGAGCTCATTCACGGTCATCATCTATTCAAATACATCATGATTGATAATAAATATAGTCTAAATTCACTTATTAATGTCACCTATGAGTTTCGGTGAAGACCCTGACCCGATTTTTTCTAATGCCAGTTACATATTTCATTATATTGGATTATTAATAAGGAATATTCATTTCGATGGACTTAATAGTTTATTAGTTTTGGAAAACATGATATATTCACAAGTTTGAAATTTCAACATAAAATAGAAATAGAATATATAAATTCATGAAAAGAAATCAACAAATCATTAATTATCCCTTTCTATCATTCAAGATATACTTATTCACATCATAGGGAAATATAATATATATGAAATGGGGGAGCTCAAATTTTTAGTATGGTTGTGAAATAAAATTGAATATATCATAATCATAATTATTATGCACAGGGAATAACTAATAACACATTCTTTTAAAATTATTCATGGTCATAATATATCATGAATAAAAACTAATTTCATTCTTCTAAAATAAAATATAACCATTGGTATTATATTAGTTTAATAAACACATAGACTATAAATTACTTATTCCTAATGAGGAAAAACATAATTATAGATATCATAAGCATGACTTCAAGGTATCAGCTCATACACCACACATAATAGTTAAAAACACATGATAGTTTGTCTCATGACACCTACCGATTCCTCAGGGGGTAATAACAAGCACCACATGTCACATAATAAGTCAAATACCTTCCTTATATTAATGGGGATAAAAATAATAAATATTTATATTCAAATTGATACTAAAGTATGAAATTTAAATAACTTTCCTCAATCACTAAACATAAACACCAACAATTCAGTGTAATATAGGGAATGGTATTAATATAGAATATAGAAAATCACACTAATGATAAACCATTAAAAAAATACAGAAGAAGATATTATAAAATATTTATCCCATTTAAATAAAATAATCAACTATAGTGTTGAAAAAAATGAATAGAATCTTATAAAATCAATGTATAAATCTTGAATGAAATACTCTTTTACTTTTAGAAGGAATGTTATTATCAAAAAATAGTTGTATAAATCCACAAGTTATCTAATACATGTCTTCCATAAAAAATTATTTATTAAAAAAAATATGGAATTAAATATATGAAATGGTATCTTTTAAAATATGTAATAATTCTGTTAGATCTTTTGAATCGAGCATATTTATCAAGAATATTTTTTGAATGATTATTTTAAAACATGTAACTTCCCATTAAACAAATAATTATTCTATTAGATTCAAAAATATTGAAATTGTATGCATTATTTATGTGGATTAAATAATAGTAATTATAATATCATTGAGGTAATATTAGAATTAGAGTAATCCGACGAAAATAGAGGATCATGTAGAAACTTGTTACCTGATGTCTGAATGAGTTGTTAGATTGTACATAATATCATGGATAATAAAATTAAATCCATTAATTAATTAATTTGTAACATTATATATATTTATTATATTTATTATGATTTTATTAATTTTATTCATTCCCTTTTTGATGAGTTATAGGATACCGTTTTATCACTCGATGGTGTCTGTTTCCTAGGTATTCTTAATCATTTATATTATATACGAGTATTTATGTTCGGGTAGAATTAATATAATTCTCCAAAATTGAATTTAGATGACACCAATTATCATTCATTAGTTTAAATGGTTATATAAAACATTTGGATATATCGAATGAAGATGACTAATTAGAAAAACATTTGTGATAATCGTTTTGATTATTGGAATGGTATTTTAATCTTCTTGAACTTGTTATTATAGTATAAGTTTTAATAATGTATATATAACAGATTCGGAATAGTAATTAAGAAATAAGAAATATTTTATAATCAGGTTTGACAAAAAAAAATGATTTCATGGCTGTACTTGAAGGATAAATAGTATAATATAGGATCCTCATCCATGAATGTTTTATATAGGCACTTCTTAGATGATAATTTCATTTCTAAAATGGGAGAGATATATATATAATAGTTTGAGGAATAATATTCTGTTAAAATGATATACTTTCATTGTATAGGTGATACTAATTTTATCATGATGATTTTGATAGAGAGTGTTAGTTAGATACTGTGAAATAAAAATAAATTGAAATGAAATTAAAAGAAAAATGAAGGGGATTAACCTCTTGAAACATCCTCCATGAGAACCACCTTAACATACGGTATTTATGTCATTTGGAAATACCAAAATCTCTTAGGCGATGGTAGTTATTACATAAATTGTTTTGGGTTGAAATTTTATAACCATCATGGCTTATAGTAGTGCAGACAAGATAAGGTGAAGAGTATCTTTTATAGCGGAGGAGTGGATTGATTTTTTAATATCTTATGAATTAATATATTATATTGGAATATGAGTATCAATAGTATGATAATAATTATAAAATAATTTAATATAATGATGTTATCATCATGATTTTTCTTCTTACATATTGCAGGACTCAAGGAATAGAGTATTTATGCCATAAATTATCATGTTTTAGAATTCAAAAAATATTAAAATATATTATAAAAATCCAAAAAATTCACCATAATAATTTCCCATCATGTGGAATTTAAAAATAGAGTCCATTATTTTTAAATAATTATATATATATATATTACATTTTAATTAAAATCATTATTTAATTGAAAAATACAAAATATAAATTTAAAACGGATTTTACATTAATATCAAAAATTCACAATGGTCTTATAAAATTATAATAAAATTATAAGACAACAAAATATTGATTTATGAATCCATTTTTTATATAAATAATCCTTTATAATATTTTTAATTATAAATTTGTAATTTAATATTTACGAGTTAAAAAATACCAACACGTAAAAAATAATATTTAAAATATTAAATTTTACTATGATACATTTATTTCTTACATTCACTTATCAGATGATTAAATTTTATTTATACATTAATTGGTATGGTAACTATTAATTGTTCATATTTACTATTCTTAAGGGTTATATTACTATTTCTATGGGAAAGTTACTATTTCATCAATATAGGATGCTTAACTTCTATAAATACCTCTTATTTCATTCATTCGTAATTTATTCTTTTTGTATAGTGTTATATTTTTGGATTTAAATTATTTATTAAATGAAAAATAAACATAATAAGGTAAACTAATTGATAAGGTTTTGGGTTTTTATATTCTCCACTCCTAAAAAATATTCATCCTTAACATTACTTGATTGTTACCTAATAAAAATATTTTGGTTGTACATAATCAAAATACCACAACCTCCCACATCGGCTCTTCAATTTTACGACTCTTAAAAAGTACCATTACTAGATGAGTTTTCTGATTCTTCCACACCTTCTCATTAGTGTCCATAATCTGGATAGAATCTTCATAATATGATAATACTGGTTCTAATTATATTCCTTCAAATCTGAGTGCACATGTTGGGTATGGAATGTACGTTCTCACCAATGATACATCGAACACATTGTGCACTATATATAGGCATGGCGACATTTCTAAATTATAATACACCAATCCAATTCTCTATATGATTTCAAAAGGACCAATGTTCATGGGGCTCATATTCCATTTCTACAAAATCATATAACACTATTCCATGGACATACATTCATGAAAGCATGGTCTCCCAGTTGTAATTTAAAATCCTTCCATTGATTATCCTCACATATATTTTTCTTACTTTTAGATTTGATATGAATTTGAATAGTCTTTACCATCATTGGTGTTTCCTCCACAAGCTTTGGGCCTACAATCTTTCTTTCACCAACTTCATCCCAATATGTCTTTATACGTCATCTCTTTCTATAAAATGAGTCCTATGGTGAAATATTAATATTTGAATGGAATCAATTATTGTAGGGAAGTTCTACAGAAGGAAAATACTGATCTCGTATACCTTGATCATTATGTAATCATGATATCAACATGACTTATAATGTTTAGATCGTTCTTCTGACTTCTCATCATTTTGTGGGTGACAAGATTTACTCTATTAAAGATCAGTATACAAAGCATTATAATTATTTTTCAAGAATTCTGTTGTAAATTGTGGATCATGATTAAACACATTTGAGAGTAATTCCCCATGAATTCTGAATCTTCACTAATATAATGTAGTGCATAGCGCTCTAGTGGAAATTCCCCTTATAGAGATTAAATGTGTAGATTTGGTGAGTTAACCAACTATCACCCATTTTTCCTCATTATTTCTTTGATTTCTTTTAATTATATTGACAAAATTCATAGTAATGACATCCCATTACCATGTAGAAATATGTAGAGGTTCATGGCTCCTCTAGGATGTTGTCTGTTATACATCACTTGATGATAGACTAAGCATCATTAAACATAATAAAAAATACCCCACCCTATGATGTCCCACCTAAAACATTCCTTAATACCCATTTATGAAAATAATTTTCAATGTATTTTATATTTAAATTTTAAAGGAAATCAAAATTTACTTGAAAATTATTGTATTTAAATTTTAAAAATAATTTCTAACACATTCAAAAAAAATAATAAGGTATTATAAAATTTTCCAAAAATTATAAGACAACAAGATATTGATTTATACATCCATTATATGATATCAAATTTTATTTTAATCATATTTATTAATTATTAAATCTTAATTATATATTTATGTGTTATATAAATACCAAAAATTAATTAATAATGTTTTAAATATTCACTTATATCTAACATGATTTAATTATAGAATACATTCAGTTAAAAGATGATTGAATTTTTATTATACATTAATGGGTGAGGATGTTATTCATTACTGCAATTTAATCATAATAAGGGTAATATAAAAATTCATAAGGGAATGTTATAATATAATTAGAATAGGTTCTAAAACTCTATAAATACCTCTAATTTTATTCATTCTTCTTTAATAATGATTTTATAGTCTTCCCCATGTGGTTTTATAGGTTTTTTATATATTAAAAAAAGAAGTGAAATTAAATGATATTGTTCTAATTCATTATTGGTTCAACCGAGGAGGATAGTATGGTCGGTTGTTGTGTATTGGGTAACACTCGAGTCTATACAAATGTGTAATTTTTAGAGTTTGTACCCCTAAGCTCATATTTTATAGGACCATGTCCACTTTTAGTATCTATAAAAAGATTTAATTAAATATAAAATAGATAATCAATTCCTTATAAAAATTATATTATTTTATCATATACATTTGATTATATTAACAGTCATAATTGAATTTTTCTTATGCACTTTTACAAAGGAAAACTAAACCATTCCTCAATTACCATCTATTAGGACCAAAAATATTTATAGATAACAGTTACATATTTTATACTAATATACAATGTATTTCACAAATACACCCATGACGATAATAATTGCATAGTTTCATTCAAGACTAGTTACATAATCATCTTATTTCATGAAAGAGCTTAAAAATTTCCCATAATCAACTTAAAATTTACTAATCCGCATATAAATAAACTAAATAAACCAATCTTTACATCCTAGATATTGAAAACATAAGAATGTGTGAAAATATATCTTTATTAAGGGTAACAATAGATGATATTAGTAAATGATAATACAAAAGAATAATATGAAAAAATGTGTATAGGATAATTAATATAACTAAAAATTTCATATCCAACCATTAAGAGTTTATTAACACGATTCATAGAATAAATCAATATCATTCAAGAAGTCACGATTCATAAAATAATAAAATCTTCATAAATAATGATCTATAATCTCATATCATTACATATTTTAACCATTATAGGTATATTAATCATCGAAATTTTCAAGGTTAAATCCTATGATTGTCCAACATAGTGGATTAAGCCTCATAACATTTTTTCCAATACAGATCAAGCCCATCGACATGATTCTCATTATGAATCATTTCTACTGGCCTCTTTACCATTATAGATTAAACCCTTTAACTAGTTTCCCATTTTATTTACATGAGGTGTAAATATTTACCAAATTCATTAGAGGGAGGTATAGGTCCCAACAATCCCATAATAAAAATCATATATTTTTGTTCCACAAGATCCTAAATAATTCATTATATCATAATCTATTAATAGAATTATGTTTCAGAAAAAAATTATGATAGTATAACCTGTAGAAATTAAATGAGTTAGTTAATAATTTTACCACATTTTATCTAATGGAATGAAATAGGTTTCATAAGCATTTCATTTATGTGTATCCCATGGATATAAATACAGTTCATAAATATTTCATCATAGTATGACATATAGAATGACATGTGTTTCATAATCATTATGGAATCATAATTATAATCCACTAATATAGAGAATAAATATGGAATCGATGGATTATTTCCCCATTAAATCTTAGTTAACATCCAATTTAATCATCATGTATGGAGAATTATTTTGAAATAAAATCATTTGGAAATTTTATTGAGGAAAATAACATTTCATTGAAAATAACCTTTCTAAACATGTAAATTTATAAAATATTGTGGAAATAAATTCGTTTTAAAACACATTCAAATTTTTTTAGTTATGTTTAAAAAATATAATTGTTGTGGTTGTGTTAAATTCTATTTAATTCATATATATTAAAACATAAATTCCATCCACATTTTCATTAAAAGAAAAAGGGACTTGTTTGGAAAATTTAATGATAATTCCATTTAAAATTTTTTTTAAAAGGTAATAAATTTATAGGAATTACATTAATAAAATCATTATAAAATCTTAAAATATTTTTGTAAACATTTTTATATAACATGGAAATGGAAGAAAATGGTTTTTGACTCAATGAAAAATAATGTCAATATTCGTTTAAAAAATTCTTTTGAAATATTGAGTACATGAGGAGAGGATAAAAAGGTAAAAAATAAATTCCCATGAAATATATATGGGGGAATAAAACTCATGAAGTTAATTTTTAAATATATCATAATATTTCATCAACAAAGGAAACATTAAAAATAATCTTCATAAACAATGAGATTGTAATATCAAAGCCATACCACTTTGGTAACCTTTGAATCATAAGCCCTATTATATAATAAAATAAATTTAATAACTAAATATCATTAATAAATTTATATTTCTCATATAAATTGTTCATGGGGTAGTACATACACCTCATATTATGTGATTGTCACATACATAACATAGGCCACAAATAAGGGAAATTGAGAGCAAAACCCCATACTGGTTTGGTATTTTTCAGTCATGAGCCCTATAATGGAGAGATCATAAATTGTATATATAAATGATCATAATTTTAGTTAGAAGTAACATAAAATAAATTAATTTGATTTATATACACCAAATATTAAGAAAAAGGGTAGAATATGTGATTTATTTCATTAAAATAAAATTTAGTAAAAAATTCAATTACATTAATTATCAACATCTTTTGTACAAATTTTTTGTACCATTATAATAAATATAGTTTTATTATACATATATTCCATATATTTACTCAAATATACCATACCATATGTGTTTGACATCTGATCTTTTATTAACTTTTTATCAATTACTCTATGTTAAAATTACATTTCCTGTAATAAATTATTTAGTTTTTAAGCATGTTTTGATATTTTGGTCCATTTACGTTGATCATGGCTCTATATTGTCCAAAATTTTATCCATTATATTAATATATTAGATCTTAATTATATATTTATTTATTTTAATCCATGAATGTTTGATATATATAATGGAATAAACCATTTATGGGGACAGTAGTTCATTTTTACAGCGAGATGATGTTTCCATTTTATTGATGGATGGAATGAAATAAAGGTAAATCATAAATCACTATTATATATTATTTATTATTTAATATAAATCACAGATATCTAATAAATTAATCCTTATTATCTGCTATGTAAAGAAATTGTGAATTACTAATAACATCGCTTTGTGAGGTGGTAGTCCACCGTACACATGAGCGACATTGTCATATCACTCGTAGAATAGACTGTATGAAAAAATATGAGATATATTAAATCTATAAGAATAATCATTTCTAAAATAACATATAAATATATTAAATAGTTCTTAATTAAAATACAGGTAAAATGGAAATGAGAAAAACACATCACATCAGTTCGCGACTCGTTTGTCTATCATTCACATGAGAATCATTATTTTATTCAAACGAAATGGAAGGATTGATGTTAGTGGTGATATTATAATTAAATAAGAATAATAATATCATAATAATTTTATATAAACATTAAATACATCTTTATATATAACTGTTCTATAATATGATGGAAAAAGAATAACATCGTTTCGCGAGTCTATAGTCCATTGTACCCATGATTAGTAGTTTTGTTTTCCTTTTAAAGGATGTGGAGATGGATGTAGGTTATGCCAATAAAATAATACAATTTTAAAATATGTAAGATACATTTTTAATTTTAATAATAATATATTCATATTATTTTTTGGAGTGGAAGAAGAACTGATACAAATAAAGCATGTTCATGAATTTTACCTCTTCTTTAGAGTGCCTTGTTATGTTTATTTTGAAATGGTCGTAATGATGTATTACTAATAAAATTAATGACTATAATATTTTTTTCTGTAATAAGATAACATATATTGGATAGTATTTTATGATCCATATAGTTTTTTATGTTTTAGGGGAGATGAGAGGTGGTGTCCTTGTTGAATTGGGGTAGAGGACATACAAAGAATTTTTGAAAATAATAAAGTGTACCCATGTTTTTTCACAGCAAAAAAGTATCCAAAATGATCCATTATAAAGAAATATTTGTCATATGGTTGAAAAATACAATAAAATTTGTTTTTATATATATCGAGGTCATTTTAGAACTAATCTGTTTTTATTAACACCCCAGTAAATCCAATTTAACCTTAACCTTGTTAATTATGTTTTAGATTTTTTATTGTTCATATTGAAAAAAATATATCATTCCTTATTATAAAATATAAATTTTTATGATTCAAAATATTTTATTCTCTTTATAAAATTAGATTCTGAAAAGTCACATAATTTAATATAAATCTAAACTCGCAGAACGTTTTAAAAAGGCTTTTTACGAAGTGGAACTTTTCCCATATAGGAAGTATTTCAATATTAAATTTCATCATTAAATAAATTAAAATGAAATATATTTGATTAATAAGTAAATAATAAATATATTTTTTGTTCTAAATGTTTTTTAATCAAAATGAAACATTTCAAATACTTCAAATAAAAGGAAGTCCTCTATAAAACGACTATTTTTGACTACTTATGAAAAATTATTATTTTTAGAAAAATCATAGAAATTCACACTAATTTAATTTCTCTGGGATTATTCATAAAATAATATTCCTTTTTTAACAACAAATTCCAATCTTTTGATAAAAATAATTAATTAAATTTTCACCAAAATAAACTAAAATCAATTTTTTTAGAAAAAAAGTTTTTTCTGATCATATATAGACTTTTAAAAAAATTAAGTACATATTTAAATATATATCTAAATAGATATTACCCTCATTTTTAAAAAATATATTGAAATTACTATTTATACCTACTTTTTCAACGGATAGGTAAAAATGTCCAAGTCAAATAGTTATATATCCAATATATCATGGTTCACTAAAAATGGTAATTCATATATCACAATCTATTGAATAAAAATAACTAAACAATTTTTTTTCATTGAACAATAGTTTTATAAACATAGAAAAACACATAAAATAATGATTCATAATTTATTTCTAAAAATAGGTATATAACAAAACTAAGGAAAATATTTATAAATCAAAAACATTCCAAAAATCCATCACATGATATTACCATTCCATGGTCCTTATAGAATTTCACATGACTGCCATATGATGTACATTAGAAAAGAGTGAGATATAAAGTGTAGAAACGTAATAGAAAATTCATATCATAGTTTAAATCAATTAATTTGATATAAAATGTATATCTAATTAAAATAATAGGGTTTTGAAATAAAATTTTGATCATTGAGGCATGTTATAACATGATGGCATAAAGGAAACATTGGAATATGTTAATTACTTTAAACATCGAATAATAAACATAATCCAAGGAATAATTTTTAAAAATATAATATAGGTTTACTTTCGTAACCTCACATAACCATAAATGTAACCTCATTATATTAAACCATTAAAAAATTCATTGGGGGATATATAATCATGATCCCACCCTAAACATTCATATCTTATACATGTGTAAGTGTATCATATAGATCATGCAACATAAGAATACATATTAGAAATTTTATCCCCCCTATAAGTTAGGTAGTATTATACAAATTTGATTCCAAAATAAAATGATGATAAGTACTGTTAGTTGAATATCCATTAGTGTAAATTGTTATGGTACTCACAAATCAAATGTTTAAAATAGAAAATTCGATGGATAATTTCAACAATATATAATGGTACAATAAGAATCAAAGGAGACAATAATGAGGATAAAATAGGTATTCAATGGAATGGAAACCATGTGTTTGTTATGAGAGAATTTTAAATACATATACCCGCATATTAATTGTAAAACAAAAGGTTTAATATAAACAACTTTATTGAATAAATATTAGATGGGGAAGATCCCTTACCATGAGAGAGAACATCTAAAATTTTGGGAGGAGATTATTTAGAGCATATGGGAACATTGGGAAGAAAATAGAGATTAAAGGGATGAGTTAGGTCATTATATAAGGTTTTTCATGGAGATAAATAGATTCATAGATGGTTTTATATAGGAAAAGCGAGGAGATTCTTTATTATTTTCTAAACAATATTTTGGACAAAATATAATAATGTAAAAAATCATATATAATTTACTTGGTTTTTTCTCATGGTTTCTAAAAAATAAGAAAAAATATAATTATTTTATAATCCCATAAACAAATAAAATTAATTTTTTAACCTTGGTTATGCGTATGTGGGTCATATTAAAAAGGAATTGATTATTTAACCATAATTTATACTATAGGTTTAAGTTGTATTATATAAGGTTTATAAAAATAATAAAAAACAAAAAATAAAACTATTTTAATTCGGGCATATATATTTGGTCATGTATATCTTTATAGCATATATTATTTGACTTTGTGTTTATTATGACGTCATTATACATAAAATATATTTATAATCTCTTAATTTTTTACTAAAAAATTCAACAGTGTCACAAAATTGGGAATGATTCCCCATTTGAGAAATATATCATTTTGATTTCAAAAATAAAATTTATTTCTATCCATGAGAATATATATTTACTATATTTGACTCTTTTATGCGAAAAAATATTTATTTATTGAAAAATACTAGTTTTTTACAATAATATTTTTCTCACCCTTATAAATTTTTATTTTAATTAGTATAATCACACTATCATTAAAATTTAACAGAAAATATATATTAAAAACCCATTTAAAAATGTAATTTATTTAAAAAATCTATAAATTATTTAAAAGAAGTGTTGAGATTGAAACTCCTCATTAATGAAAATATAATTTTTGTTTTATTATAACAAAATATTTTTTTTTCAATATATTTATTTTATAAAAAAAATGGAACAACAATTGGGAATAATTTTATAGGAAATGAAATATACATATTCAAAATGATAGTGTCAAGAACCCTAACACCATATTAAACAAGATAATTTCCTAATTGTATGGTGCATGATAGTTATATTCTCATGGGTTGATTTGGATAACATGGCTTGGGTCATGATCTCGATGATATTAAACTTCTCCCATAAATGATTTTTTCACATTTAATTATTGAATCTCATATTCGTCATGGTCTATGTAATTGAATAGTAATGATTTATCCCATGGAATCAATAATTAATGGGAACTATGTGGCAGGGTCATTCTTGTCAAGGATTTTACTTTTTTTTATGTGTTATTAGGACTTTATCATATACCATAATATATAATAATAATAATTGGATGATTTTTCACCGGCTATATTAATAGTGGTTATGATGCTAATTAGTATTTAAAATATAATATAACTTATAAGGATAAAATATAACCAAATTGGTTCAAGTGTTTTTTGTAATTATATTACGTACATAAATAACATATTCATTTAAAAATGGAATTTTATTTATAATGTCTTTGGTCTTTACATTGACCCCCTTTTAACCATTTTAATCCATACAACAATAACATAATTTTTACTTTGGTAAATATATATTATTGTGAAAAAATATTTTAACCATATTAGCTAATTATTATTATTATAATTCTAAATATAGAATTTTCTTTACATGGCTCATTTTCCAAAAGTGATAAAATTAAATATTTTAACAAAAAATAACTCAAAACAAGATTAAAGTAATTTTATAAAAAATTTATTTTTAATAATTAAACTAAACTTTTTATTAACAATTTCCTCATCAAAATCATAAGATAATGGGAAAACATTATTACTGAATATCTAATCTAGAAATATAATTAAAATCATTCATTATTATGGATTAATTTATTTTATTGAGATTAAAATACACTTCTCACATATTTTTTTTAATAAGATAAACTATTTTTACAATCCATTGTAATTATTTTAATTTCAAATATTTTTATAATATAGCTATCCAATACATTTAATAATATGTATACATGTTATTTTAAAAAATAATATAAATAAAATAAAACCCATAAAACATGATTCCTAGTTTATTTGGATGACGAGGTTCCTAAAACATAAAATTACTAAAACACAACATCTTCGTTTTATTCTCTATAACTAGATCCTACATACCATTCAAAACCTAATAATGGATAAGATAATATGGATAATACACTGAATAAATTTGTTATATATAAACCCAATAATAAGAATAACCATGTTAAAGAAGAGTATCATATGAGTCAGAAGGTATACATTGATGTTATAAAAGACAATTCTATTGAATAAAATTATAAATACATAAAATAAATAACATGGAATCATAGTAACATCAATACTTCAGAATTTGGAACCAGGATATTCTATAAGTAATAGTAATTTAGTGCTAACAACCATCACCACATCACATAGTGGACAATGTCCCATCATGTATTTTGATCACTCTTAAATACCATAAACACCTTCTTATGAGAAAAATACTTGACCCAATGAATTGAAAAAATATCTAAGAGGACCAATTATTAAATTTTAATTAATATGTGTTTCAAAAGAAGAAATAAAAAATAAGTCATAATAATAATAATTATACATGGAATAAAATGGGTTTCAAAATCTTTCCGCATTTCATAACCAAATTGGATTTCATTAATATGGAATTTTATAAAGTAAAATAAAGAATGTATTACTGAATAAATGAAGAGATAATAAGACATGTATATATGGGTGGAGAAAAATAAATAATTTATAATAATTCCATAACATTAAAAGGTTATAGAGAATGGGTTATAGAGATAAATGTCATAACCCAAAGAAAAATGGTTGTTCGGAGAGATCTATTACCATATGTTCATGAATCATTTGTCACATTCACATAATATTCCTAAAAATACATTAAATATATTATTAATTAAATTATATCCTTTTACATATATACTTTATTTATAAAAATTTCATTATGATAATTTGTCTATATTTCAGTGGGACACAATGTTTAATTTTGTTCTTTTGAGGGTGTTTTTTTATAATTCAAATGATATATCAGGGGTGTATAATTATTAATGATAATGTAAAATGGGAATTCGATACTAGAAGGTAAATAAAATTTTATTAATTTAAATATTTTAGTTGAAATGGTCTAAAAACTTATTTGTTTTCTAAAAGAGGGTTGATTCTTTTATTAAAAGCCTTTACATTATTTGGTTGGTTCATTTTGGCAATTTCACAAACCATCACAAACTAGTTTCATTTTATTTAATATCAAGTAAAAAAATTCACTCTACAATGTATAAAATATAATATACATATTTATTTCATTTTAATCCATCATAATCAAATTTAAACATTCCATGAAGGTGGTAAGGTGATACTAAAATTCATCATTTGCGGGCAAGGTATACAGAAATAAGTACATTCAGTTTTATTTGATTTTATAGTAAGAGGAAAATATTAGTATATAGATTATGGATATTCCATTTATATAGAAAAATTACCCCATAAGTATAATAATAATGTTATTATTTATGCTTTAATATAATTGTGTAGGAAGATAAATAGAAAGAAAGAACTATAAAAGAATCGGATGGGGGTATTACCTTATTCCATGGATGTATCCTCTCAGTCTTCCACTTAAGACTCATTTTATTTATATTTTTAGAGAGTATGATAAATAGATCATCATGGATATAATGATATGATATTTGGGTAGAATGTTTGCTAGCAATGAGGCTTAGATGGATTTAAAAGAAGGGGTGGTGAGAGATGGTATTTCTAAGAAGTGGAGAGGGGTGTTTTTGAATATTATATAGATTTGTTTAATATTATAGATCTATAATAACAATATAGATGATAATAGTGATTATTTATATTAAATGAACCAACTTATATTTTGATAATGTTATCTTAAATCATTCATGACACAAAATTCATGTATATAGATTATAATGTTAAATAATCTATTTAACAATATTTCAATATTTCCCCAAATTTGAACTATTTTAGAAATATAAAAAAATCAACATAAATATTTTTAGATGTGTCAAATCGAGAAATGAAATCTATTTTGTGAAAATAATTTTCTAAATATGATAAATTTAATTTTTAAATAAAATCATCATTTGTTTGGGAAAAATAAATTATAATATTATCAACGATTTTTTAACACTTCGAAAAATTATATATGGATTCATAATATTATATTTTAATTATTATAAAAACTAATTCTAATTTATAGATCCATTTTAGAAAAATAATTTTTCATTTAAACAATTTTTTTATTTAACATGTGAAATTAAAAAATATATATATTATAAACATAAAAATAAATAATTTTTCATTATTAAAAAATTATTTTACCTATTAGTTGTTATAAATATACCATATATCATTTATTATGATAAATTGATACTACTCTACACATCAAAAAGTTTCGATACTATTCTAACAGCCATTTATTATTCATAATGTTCAAATTACTATTCCAACAATCAGGTTACTATTCCAATAATCATATCACTATTGCAACATTCCATTTTATAATGGTTATTTGGGTTCCCTAATTATTATAAAGACCGCATACTTAATAAATTTTTCCTTTATTTATATTTCTATCTAGGCTAAATGTTTTAATTTTCATAATTTATATTACTTTTCTAATATTCTGCTTCATTTTTACTGTGATGATTGTGAGGGAATGTATTCTGGAAGGTCAACCAAATCAAATATTTCATATTTCAATTATATTAGTTCTTATATTTTACACCATTGTAATATTTTCAATTATTTTAGGCATTTTATTCTCTAAAATTTATTTTTAAATTAGTATATAATAATATTGTTGGTTTTATCCTATGGTTCATGTTCAATGATATATTTTTAGAAAGGAACATCCTTTGATAAGATTTTAGTCCAATATATATAACCTATGAATTGTTTTTTTATATGTATAGAAAATTAATTTTCATAATACATTTAGTCATAATCATGTCCAGTATTCTAATGACAATGCAATAACTATCACATTAATAATAATATTTCACTAGTATATCATAGATCTTTCAAACATAGTGTTTAATGTAAAGAGGGATATATATGATATACAATTTAATTAAAAATTTATATTTCATAAAATATTAGGGTGTTACATGAAATGATATTAATTAGTAGAACAGTGATTAAAAAAATTAATATAATCTTAAATATGTAAACATCCCAAATTACACCTCCCTTAACTGCAATTGTAGTTTATTATGTGTTTAAAAGTTGCATCATATCTAATAGGGTTTGTGACCATTCAACAATTATAATTTTATTCTGAATATCATAATTATTGGGAAAAAATTAAATCATATTTGAAGGTACCGATATCTTATTAGAATTATTTCCATATCTTTTATAAGTACTATTTGGAATACATTGAAATATATGTCGGTATACTTTATCATATCATTATTGATATGATATTTAAATAGTTTTGGAAAAAATAATTATATATAAAAATTATAAATTAATCTTCTATATAGACTCTTATACAAATAAATCCATGAAGAGTTTCCTGAATGATGGAATATTACTGAAGTAATTTTATTCCAACACTACCTATGATATGTGGATTGGATTGGGGGATTGGGGGATTAGTATAGGAAAAAATATACATTGAGAGAAAATAAGTATATTTCTACAATATATTCAAAATTATAACCAATGAGGAGGTTAATAATGAATTTTGTTGAAACATTTAATTTTTTATGGAATAATAATAAGAATTAGAAGAACAAGAATATGTAATCTAAAATATTTGAAATCTGAAATGTGGGGAAAATTTTATTTATTATGATTTAAAAGTATATCATTGTTAAAAATATATTTGGAAAATATAATGATACAAATTACAAAGAACCAGATTGATTAGAATATGCTATTATAAAATATACTACCACATCATTTGTTAAATAAGATGATTATTTTTGTAAAATATATAATCAACTTCATAATTTAATGACAAGAGATCAATTCATTAATTCTAATGTGGAATGTCACGACCCATCCCAGTGGGGCCCGCGCCGTGACTCCCCACGCTCGGCCCCAATAGTCCAGGGGATGGTGACTAGAACCGATTAGGCATTTCACTATCATGGGAGGCATTTCCTAAGAACCTATACACATGCACACATCTCCAAGACCACAAATGATGAAATGTAAAAAAAATCACTAAGGAACAAAAAATGCATGATTATAACTAAACCCAACCAATAAAGTATGAGGAATTGTAATGTGATGAAAGTAAACTAGGCTAGAATACAAGCCCAACAAAAAAAGACTGAAAAGTGAAAAGTCCAACCTCTAAACACAAAGTGGTTCTAGAACTCCTTCTCGTAGTCATAGGAGCGCCTCGGTCTGAAGGGGACTTAGAAATCTTGGTCCTATCCTAGTCCACCCTGGTCCCTATCAATAGACTACTCATATTCACAAGACATGACCCATTTGGGAAAAGTCAATGGAGGGGTGAGTATATAAATACTCAATAGAGGACCCCTAAAAACCACAAGCAATACACGAGGTAATTGTACAATCAGTTCTAAAAAGTATATTTCTATATAGATATAGCAGAATAACACAAACTAGATATACTAAAAACCCAAAAGAGTAGTCTAGAGACATTTCACACATTTTCATACCCCCATCTAGGGATTTAGCTCGAAGATTCCACGAAGGAAACTTTCCGGGAGAACATACTCCATGAGTCTAGTAGCTCTGATGACATCTGTTTGAGATGTACTATTCATCAGGAAACGTTGTGAGAGGTAGTTACACTCATTACAGGAGACACACTCTTGAGTGAGAAGGATCATGATAGATAGATACACTCATTACGAGAGACACACTTATTAGTAGGAAAGATCATGATACACAGGTGTGGATCACTGTCAGGGACATGGAGAATACCGTGACTCATCCGGATTCACTAGCTAGGTAGAGGATCAACACTCGGTGGAGTTGTTCGCGTCAATACCATACTCTACCTAGGGTCATGAATGGATATATGATCTCTCTTTGGGCCTCTATGAGGGATTCTTGACTCTATCATAGAAAGTGCTACTGAAGGATTCATACTCCTTAAAAGGATAATAATTCATGACCTTTAGGTGAATGAGAAGAATGAGTACTAACCCAAAAGAAATGTGTCAAAGACACGTTGGACAAGAAGACCAAGCCAATTTCCTAAAAGTACAATACGTGTAGAAAAGTCACACGCCATGTCTTCTGACACTGGGTAATTCCCAGGTACAAAGGCATGTGTCGTAAGGCTAGTCATGTATAAAAATATAGAACATGTCATGTGGTATGGATTAGATGCTGTGTCCGGTATTTGGGGTTGGTTCTGTGTGTGCTGGCTATGTGCCCATAAACGGCCTCAACCCGTGTATTCCAGCCCTTGTAATCTATAAATGGTGCAACCCGCGTTACTGGAATCAACTGTCTGTGTGGTGTAGTACACGGCTGTGTACTACACCCCTCATCCGTGTATCCCCTGGATACATGCTCAGTCTCGTGTAGCCGCCTCTGCCATGTTGTTTAGAGAGTAGACGCCATGTTTCGAATCCGTGTAGTCGATCATGTGTTTTTTTACTTTACAAGAAACACGCTGAGATTCAGGGAGAGTCCAACATGCTGAGGGATTCCTCTCGGACACCCAAGACCCCAGCCGCCGCCAATGGTAGTACACAGTGTGTTGTTCAAAAGTACATTCCATGTATCTTGAAATTTTCCAGAAATGACACACTTTGCCCGCATACCTCCCGTGCTGCCTTGTTCGTCGATCCAGCCATCTGATCGCCACAAAACTCAAGAATCCAGGTCACCCCATTGCCTCGAAGTAATTTCCATTTTTTATGGCTCTCTGATCGACCCCGAAAATGCATTTTTATCCACTCGCACGAAGAGAAGTCTAAGAACGGTAATTTTAAAACCATGTCGATTTGTCTACTGCTGTTGTCGTCGCACCTCCGCTAGGACATCATGATGTCGGATCTCTAATTCAGGATTTTTGCATCGCAAAATGGATTTGAAACGATCCATTGTTCACTGCCCCACTAAAAACACGAAGAATGTTAATAACACGCGAGATAAGAAAGGGGGAGGAAATCCAGAAGATAAAATGGTGGAACGAACATCTACCTTCATTCATCACGGCGTCGATCCGCTTATTTTAGTGGTATAAAACAAAGCAGGATCAAAGAATTAATCAATAATCATGGATCATTCCCCAAAAGCATCAAAATACAAACCCTCCCACAAGAACTCAAGAATCTACGGATCAACATGTTTGTGGCTGATCTGCATTCGTCATTTAAACCAAAAACATGGAAATTAATTTAAATAACAAACCCCTACCTAAAAAGGGATTGATCTATGACAAAGAGATCATGATTTCATTGTCATCAAGATCCTTCAAATCGTTGGCACATTGATTTTCATCTTTGATTCATCATTTTTCGTCATCGAGTGTTTTCTATAAGGCTCCACAAATTTTCTAGAGCTTTCACTCAATTTTCTGACAACGACCACCATTCGATTAACTCATTAAAAATGGGAAACACGTTTTGGAATTCCATCACACTAAGGAATTAATGACTCATGTTGTCATTATTGAGTCATTATTACATGTCATTAATTATTAAAAAGTTTCCCCATTGTTGCGCTATAATGAATATTCACAAATAAAAAATAAAATAAACTTTTCCATTTATTTTATATTATTTTACTGAAAACATTCGAAAATTTACATATTCCCTCAAACCTCATCAGTCAAGGTTAGACCAATTATTATGTAATGTCGTCATCTTGGGCGCAATAATGCCCTCTAATTTTTAATCCGGGCATCCGTTTGGAAACTGACACAACCGCGCACAAGTGCAGACTCACATTACAAAAAGATATTTCAAACCACCATTCCGGGATCACCAAGCCTCAGAATTATGTGACATCTCTGCGCCTGATCTCATAATAATTCCATAAAATGTTTAAAAAAATAATACATGGAAAAATTTGAGACATATCATTCTCCACACCTTGGGGATTCGCATCGCCAAAATGCCAAAACCAGATTACACAATAGATATGGGTACTAGCCACAGATTTGAGCCTCCTACTCCCATGTGCTCTCTTAAATATTCTCGTTCATTCACATAATGTGCACCAAGGTAATAGATAGCCCACAAAGGATCCTCTCCTGTCGATCCTCAATCTCCACTGGGTACTCATCAATGTTCAATTCATCCTCGATGTCGAGGTCGCCCCAGTCATTGACGTGCGATGGGTCATGCACATACAACCTGAACTGCCACACGTGGAATACATCATGTACCTGATGCAAATGTGGCAGTAGATCCAGGTGGTACACCACCACACAAACTCCACATAGTATGTGGAATGGTCTGAGGAATCCCAGAGATAGCGTTCCACCTCAGCCAAATCTCGGTTACCCTCGACGAGGTGAGACTCAAAATATGATGTGGTATCTCTAATCAAACCTCAGGGGTCTTTGTCGTCTATCAGCATAAGAATTCGGATGGCTCTGTGAAGTCTTCATCTGCTCCCAAATGATCTAAACCTTTTCGGTGGTAGCTCGCACCAACTCAGGACCCATGAGTACTGACTCTCCGGGGTCAGTCCAACAAAGCGGTAACCAGCAGGGTCTTCTATATAAATCCACGAATGGTGCAATACCAATGGTGGTGTGGTAGCAGTTATTGTACGCATACTCTACTTGTGGTATGTGGTGTTCCCAATTGTGACCAATGTCTAATATATAATCCCGCAACATATCCTCTATAACCTTAGTGGTCCTCTCTGTATGACCATCAGTCTAGGGATTGAACTCTGTGCTCAAGTGTAGCTGAGTCCCAGAGGCCTCCTGCAACTACTTCCACAACTGGGATGTATGGAGGGCATCTCGGTCTGAGACTATCATCTAAGGTACTCCATGATGTCAAACTATCTCCTATATGTAGAGGCATCCCAAACTCACTATAGAACTCTGGTCTCTGATTGCTAGGATGCAGGCCGACTTGTTTAGTCGATCAATGATCACCCAGATGGAATCATGCCCCTGGGACATCCATTGAAATCCTATCATTATGTCCATCAATATTCCATCCCTATTCCACTCTGTAACTTCCAATGGGTGAGCTAATCCTGCTAGAACCTGGTGATCATCCTTCACCTGATGGCATGTGAGGCATCGCGAAACGAACTCTACTACTTCCTTCTTCATGCCTGAACACCAGAATTGTCGTCATAGATCCTGGTACATCATTTCCACTACATGATGTACCAATAAGGAGGGTGTATGAAACTCCCTCAGAACCTCTTCTTGCAATGCTATTGGTATAATAGTGTGTCCTCTGAAAAGAAGTACATGCTCCCCACCTTGCGAATATCCATCAGAAGCATATAATGTGGATAACTAAGAACATAAAGCCTCACAATCGATATCCCCAAGATGCGCTTCCCTAAAATGTTGTAAGAGTGTAGGGTTTACAACCATTGACAATAGGTATGTTGCATCCTCTCCATCCATGAAGGATACCTACAACGTGGCAAACTTATTTGTGGCCTCACTCAACATCTACGAGCTCCACCTTCTGATAAAAGAATCTTCCAACTTGTTCCCCTTCCTAAGAGTATAGATGATCTCGAAATCATAATATTGGAGGAACTCTAGCCACTGCCACTACCTTGGATTCAGTTCCTTCTTTGAGAATATGTACTTGAGGCTCTTCTGGTCAGAGTAGACGATGAACTGCTCTCCCATCAGGTAGTGTCTCCACATCATCAATGCGAAGACTACCGCATCGAACAAGAGATCATGGTTCACATAGTTCTTCTAATGTGTAAAAATCTAGCACGAACCATAAAAAATCATTTCATGGCTCTGCATTACGATAATTCCAAGCTCGGTCCCCGATGCGTCACAGAAAACAATGTACTCGACACCCTCCTCCGGCAATATCTAGATTGGGCCGCCCGTCCAAATCTATCTCAACTACTCGAAATCCTATTGGAACTTCTCCACCCATAAAAAGGGTTTCCCATTCCTTGTCAAGGTTGTCATCGGTGATGATATTCATGAGAAATAAGGAATGAATCTCTCATAATATCATGCAAACCCAAGGAAGCTCCGCACCACTGTCATGCACTAAGGTAGCTCCCATTATAACATTGCCTCCACCTTGGCTGTGTCCAAATCCACTCTATATTCTGATATAAAATTCCCCATAAAGTGGCCTCCTATATCTAGAGGTGGCACTTTGAGAACTTCCCTTAAAGCTATTGCTCTCGGAGTACATCTAGAACTATCTACAGGTGTCTCGCATGATTCTCCTCTGATGTCGAGTACACAAGTATTTCATGGATGAAGACCACAACAAACCAGTCCATGTATGGCTGGAAGATCTGGTTCATCAGTCCCATGAACACTATGGGGGGGTTTTCACGCCTAAATGCATCACAATGTACAAATAGTGACCATAGCGGCATCTAAAAGTTTTCTTTGTAATATCATTGTCCTTTACTCGTAACTGGTCATAACCTGATCAAAGGTCAACCTTTGATAACCATTATGCCCCTCCCATCTGATTGAAGAGGTCCTCGATTCTCAGCTGTGGATAGTTGATCATCACCATCACATGGTTCTGGAGCCAGTAATCCATTCACAAACTAATACTCTCGTATGCCTTCTTAGAAAACAAGACTAGGGCCTCCCAGGGTGAACTGATGGGTCTCACGAAACCATTTATCTACAAATCCTCCAACTATACCCTCAGCTCATGAAGCTCAGTGGGAGAAATATGATATGCTGATGATGAATTAAGAACCTTCTCAGGGTGTATGTTAATGTTGAATTCGATTTCCCGGTGGGGAGGTAGTCCTGGAAGATCTTCAAGAAATATGTCCTTGTATGCTGCCATTACTGCTGGGAAATGGGAACCCATCACATCTACAACTCCGAGGGAAAGGCAATCAAACTGGTGAGTGACCGGCTACACCCTCCAATGCATGAGCCCATTTTGTGATGCCTGGGTCTTCTTTTCTTTGATAAATCAAATCATTGTCCCATCACTGCGGACACACCGCACTCTTCACCTAAAACAGTTAATCTTGGCAAGGACTGACGATGAGAAATCCTTACCGAGAATGACATTGTAAGGCCTCAGCGCTAACAGCATGATATTTAAATAGATTCTATGGCCTCCAAGGGTAACATAACACTGCTTATAATGTTAGGTGATCGTAGAGTCTCTTATCGTAGGTGTATCCAATATTAGGGATCGAATCAATGGTTATACCAGAATCTCAAGGTTTTACACAATACATGTGGCTATGATGGAATGACTATCACATGTGTCGATAAATATAACAGATAAGGTAGAGAAGTAACATATTGTACCTCGTATCATCCCTGGAGTCCTTGGGTTGTACACCTCGACAATATGCAGCTATCCCCACCCCTGTCCACTAGCTCCCTGAGCCTGGTGTGGACCTCCTAGGGGTGTTGGTGGAAGTATGTCAAAGTCTAAACCACCATCTTCCGCCCTCCCTGATCCTCTTCCACGTCTTACACCTAGACGGTCTTTCTGCTCCACTCTCCACCTTTTCCTCAGTGGACTATCCACCGCTTCCCTGTCAGTATCTCGACGGGTCGGACAATCTCTAGGGAGATGTACCCTACCATCGCATGTGTAGCACCGCTTCTCCCTAGGATAACTGGATCCAGCATGAGAGCCATGGATTTTCAATCCCCTATCTTGGGTCCTCCTCTTACATCTCTCTTGCCTTGAGCCATGCGTCTGATATTGTCTTCCGGTTGTTGAGGTCTCCGGACATGTCTGCCTTCTGCTGACAGTCATCGGCTATCTCCGCTCCTCCATGAAGATCTCGATCACAAAGGTCCACTTGATTACTCCAGCATAAGTCGAAATTCATAAAGTAACGACACTAGAATAGATGCTTCATTGTATACCTTGCTCATAGTTTTGATCTATGATGTCCTGATATCTAACCAAATCCATTGAGTACCTGGTGAGGTTGGTGAACCTTGATGAATTGTCAGCTACGGTCATACTGCACTACTAGAGATGAAGAAACTCTTGGATGTGTACCGCTCTCAGCATAGCTGGAGAGAACAACTCCCTAAAAAGTCACTCAAAATTCTTCCACAAAAGATTCACCGCATCGTGATTCTATGTGGTTAGACTCCACCATCATCCCACCGATCCCTGAAGAAGGCTTACTCCTAGGATCACCATCAATTTTGCGGATGTCCTCTGTAGATGGAAAACTCTTGTCACCACCTCTAGCCAGTCATCAACATCCTGAGGATCTGGCTCGCCTCAGAACCTGAGGGGTCTTTGTCTCTAGAACACATGGAGTGCACTAAACATGTGCTCCTCTTCGATCGGTAATGTAGCTACCACGGGCTACTCCACTGGTGGTGGCATAGTAGGTGCACCACCTAGTGGAAATACCTAGGGAACTGGTCCCTATATCGAAGCCTCGTCACTGAGGGGGTCATCCTCATGATCGTGATGATTAATCCTAGTAGGTATGCATCATAGAGGCATCCTGTATAGAAACAAGATGTACCATGGTTAATCAGTATATTTGTATAGCTGACACAAAAGACATGGAAAACACAACCCATTCTTATATAATGCATGTATCTATCATTAATTTCCCCATTAAATTTTTTTTTGTGTACCTAGTTGAAAAGATGGTTATCAGTCTCTGGGTGTATAGATACATCAGTTTCCCTCACCAACACTGGAGTCTCTCACTTGAAAATCGAGCACGAAATACTAAACAATGTTTCCCCGTCCCCAATCTCACATACTCTTGGTCATAAGGTAGAACTGTCCCCTCAAATACCACAATGTCACCACCCATCTCAGCAGGGCATGCATCGTGACTCCCCAAGACCACCCCCAATAGGCCAGGGGATGGTGACTTGCACCGAGTAGGAATATCACTAACATGGGAGGCAATGCCTAAGAACCTGTACGCATGCACACATCTCCAAGCCCACAAATGATGAAATGTAAAAAGAACCACTGAGTAAAAAATGCATGCATACAACTAAACCCAAACAACAGATTATAACAAAAAGTAATGTGCTGAATGTTAATTGGGCCAGAATACAATCCCACCAAAACAAGAGTCTGAAATGTGAAATTTCTGACATGTTAACAAAAAACGGTACTGGGACTGTAGATCGTAGCCGTAGGAGTGCCTTGGCCTATAGGTAACTCTGAAAGCTCGGTCCTCTCCTAGTCCACCCTGGACCCTTTCAAAAGGCCGCTCATCTGCACAAGATACAACACATGCTGGAAAAGCCCGTGCATGGGTGAGTAAAAGAATACTCAGTAGAGGACCCCAAAAAACCACAATGAAATAAAAAATGTAATGGTACAGTAAGAACTACACAGTATATTCCTATAGAACATATAGTCAGAGAAACACAAACTAGATATACTAAAAACCTAGACCTGTAGTCTAGAGACTATTCACACAACCGCATACCCCTGTCTAGGGATTCAGTTCAAAAATTCAATGAAGGACTTCTTCTGGGAGAACACACTCCATGAGTCTATTAGCTCTGATGATATATGTCCAAGAGGTACTGTTCATCGAGAAATTTCACGATAGGTAGACACACTCATTACAGGAGACACACTCTTGAGTGGGGAAGATCATGATAGATAGATACACTCATTTTGGGAGATGCTCTCTTGAGTGGGAAAGATCACGATACATAGATGAGGATCATTTCTGGGGCCATGGAGGATACATAAACTCATACAGATTCACTAGTTAGGTATAGGATCAATGCTTGGTAGAGTTGGTCACGTCGATTCCTAACTCTTCCTAGGGTGAGGAAAAGATATTGGATCTCTCACCAAGCCTCTAGGAGCGATGCATGACTCTATCATAGAAATTCATACTAAGGGGTTCAAACTCCTGAAAAAGGAAATGATACCTGAACTTTAGGGGAATTAGAAGAAGTGGTAATAACACAAACAAAACATGTCCAAGACACAGTGGACAAGTGAACCAAGCCATTTTCCAAAAATTACATGACATGTAGAAAAGCCACCCACTGGGTCTTCTGACCCTAGGTATTGCCTGGGTACAATGGATTATGTCGTAAGGCTACTAGAGTAGAAAAAGTCAGTACACTATATGTTGTATGGATTACATGCCATGTCTGAGTATCTGGGGTCAGTTCCGTGTATGCTAGTTATGTGCCCATACATGGCCTCAACCCGTGTATTCCTTCCCGTGTAATCAGTACACGGGGTGACCCACACTACAGGCCTCACCTAGCCGTGGGGTTTAGTACACGGCCGTGTACTACTCCCTGTGTCTGTGTATCCCCTAGATACACAACGAGTCCCGTATAGCCGCCTCTGCCATGCTGTGTAGAGAGTAAAAGTCTTGTTTTGAAGCCTTGTAGTCCATCATGTGTCTGTATAAAATCAAAAACACACGCCAAGATTTAGGTAATGTCCAACATGTCGTGTGACTAGGGATGCACACCGTGTGATTTACCTATGACCCCTGAGACCCTAGATTTTGTTTCCGGTACTACACAGCGTATTCTTCGGAAGTACACGCCGTGTATCTCAGAATTTTCCTGAAAGGATTCTCTTCACCGGCATGCCTCTCATGTTGCCATGTTCGTCGATTCGGCCATCCAATCTCCATGAAACTCCAGAATCTTGGTCTCTATGACATCTTGAAGACATTTTCATTGTTTTCGGGTCTCCTATCAGCCTCGAAAAGGCTTTTTGATCCATCCGCACAAAGAGCAGTTGAAGAATGGTAATTCTTGAACCATGTCAATTCATCTGCCGATGTTATCATCGCGCCTCCGCTAGGTCATCGCGATGTCGGATCTATAATTCAGGACTGTTGTGTGGAAAAACGAATGCGCAACAATCCACTATTCATCAAACCAGGAAGAATGTGAATAAAAGCAATGAACGCAGAAGATAGGAATGGGGAGGAAATCTATATGGTAAAATTGTGGAACAAACCTCCACCATCATTCATCATAGTGTCGATCCTCTCCCGTTATGAGGATAAAATGGACCAGGATTAAAACGATAAAAAATAATCAGGGATCAATCCCGAAACGCATTCCAATAGAAACCATACCTCAAGAACGCATGAATACGTGGATCAACTTGTTCGTGGTTTATCTAAGGTCGTAATTTAAATCAAAATCTAGGAAAAGAATTTAAATATAAAACCCTTACCTCAAAATGGATATGATCACTGACAAAGAGGTCGTACTGCCATCATCGTGGAGATCCTTCAACTTGTAGGGGTAGCGATTCTTAGCTTTGTTTTATCGTCATTCACTGCCGATAGATGTCTTTAAGGCTACATGGATTCTCCAGAGTTTTCTCTCAATTTTCTGTCAACGACCATCGTTCGATTAACCCATTAAAAAGGGGAAACATGTTTTGGAATTCCATCATGATGTGGAATTAATGTGTCAAGTTGGAATTACTAAGTCATTATAATGTGGCATTAACTATTAAATTGGTTCCCCGTCATTGTGTTGAAACAAGTGTTTCCAAATAAAAAAATAAAAAAATCATTGCCATTTATTTTATTCTATTTTACTAAAAACATCCAAAAATTAACTTTTTCCCTCAACCTACACTGGTCAGGGTTGGACCCATTCTCAGATAAAGATATCATCCCAGCCACAATGATTCCCTCAGATTTTTTATCCAGGCATCCGTTTCGAAACTGCAACAATCATGAACAAGTGATGAATCACTTAACTTAAAAAATGTTCAAACAACCATTCCGGGATAACAGGGCCTTGGAATGATGTGCCTTCTGTATACCTAGTATCATAATAATTTCATATAATATTTAAAAATTATAATACATAGAAAATACAAGACATTACATGGAAGATAATTATCCTCATATAGTAAAATGGGGAAATCCAAAATAAAATTATTAATGGATGATATGAAAAAAAAATAAGACACTCAAATGGCTAAAAAATAAGATGAAATAATAGAGTTTCCTTCTTGATGAAACTTCTCATTAAAATGAAAATAAAATTTCATTCAGGATTTAATTATTTGAAAATATTATCTCGTTCAAAATTAAACAACAATAATTTAGGTTAGATGGAATTGAAGACAACTCTGGGTAAAAAAAATTTAATTCTAAATTGATGGTTAAGGACTAGCTGATTGAAAATCAAGAAGGATAACATAAAACCATGAAGATAAATAATTTGGAATCTAAATCTAAAATGAAAACATTAAAAAGTATGTGATTATGAAGCTTTAGTTATATGAGATCAAATTAGAGACAATTAATTTGTATAGTGAGATGTTGAAGATTAATAGTCTTTGAAGATGTGTTGATGAACCATACCTATTGAAATCTATTGAAACAAATGCATATTTTATTTTTAGAATCTATATTTTTAATAACCCTAGTCATAGGGATTGATAAATCATCGTTATTTAAAATAATGGAAACATGAATCAAATTCCCATTATATTGAAATGGACTCATCAAAGGAAGACATGTAAATATTTTTTGTATTAAAAATAATATTTTTGGAATTGTATGGTTAGTATGTATAAAATAGAATGAAAATTAATTTTGTATCATTAAAATGTTTTTATAAAAGACATTCCTTGAAAGATTAGAAAAAACTAAGGAGATAAAATATAATTGAATTCATCTCTCTCAAAAATATTATGTATGAAAAAATGTAGGATTCCATTATATATTTCAACTATTCCACTTCAAAGAAAGAGACTAAGATTGGTTGATTTTTTTTGCGAATACATAAATAATCCTTGAAAATAATTCAAAAATGGTGTATTTGAAAAAGAAACTAAAAAGAAGAGATAAATATTACAAATGTTGAAAAAAAATTATTGTTTGAATAATAATTATTATTCATCAATCTAGAGAAGTATTGGTAAAAGTGGGGTTATTTCGAGGAAGTATTAGAAGGATATATAATGTGAAGTTATGCTTTATTATTGAAAAACAAACTCCTAAACATGATGATAGTGGTGTTACCCTTCTCCATGATGTATATATATTTCATATTAATGTAGTGAAAAGGGGGATATATGATCTATGTATTATATTCTTATAAAGAGGATTGATGTGTAATAAATTATATATTATACTAAAAAAATTTATTTGAAGAATGTTATTTATTTATGTAAAATCATAAAATTGATTATATATCTATTATTTTTTACAAGAAGTATTATTATTGGTAATTGAGATATAAATATAATGAATAAGTTGTAATAGATTATAAAACTAGAATTATTCTTTTTTTGGAGTCACACGTAGTGATTAAAATTATAATATGGTATCATAGAATTTTCTTCCAATGATTATGAATGAAAAATAAATTAGTGTGTAGTTGTGAAGAAACTGATGACATGTTGGTGTTAATGAAATTGTAGGATTATATTAATTATTTTAAAAAAAATATTTGTGAGGGTTATTGAAAATATTGAGGTGAATGTGTATCACATTTTTTGAATACTGTGTCATATAAATTAATTTAAAATTTGTATGTTCAATAACTGCAATCTTCAATACTATTTAAAAAACAATGTCCTGATGATTTTTTTGATTTCACAAGTGTTTTAATTTTACTGTTAGTGTCTCTATGGAAATCAGGTGGGTTATATAGACAACCTTTACATTTCAATAATTATGTCATGTTTCTTACACTCAGATCGATATTTGTAGTCTAAGAGGATTTATTGACAATTAATTACTTTGTTGTGAAACTCACTATTTTTGAATTTGAAATGGAGAATGATGATATGATATTATAGAGTCAGAATGATTAAAATTCTGATCAAGTGGTCGAAAAAGGGTGACATAAAATGATGGTTTAATATTATAATGAGATAGAGAAAAGCCATATTGGATGAAATTGATGATCATATTAACCCAAGATCATTCAATGGATGTGAATTGGATAAAATTGGTTGTGATATACTATAATGATTAACCTAGTTTATATAATACACTTTGTATTTTTTTTATAAAGTTATAGAGAAAATAATGTTGAATATGCTATATGAAAACGACCTGTATGGATGTGGAAAATTTTAATCCAAATCCAAATGGGGTGGTTATTGAATCCATGAATTTTTATGGATTTTTCTAAATATCCATTATGTATATATTTATAATGATTTTTATATTTCATTAAATTATTAAGTATGCATTGGAAGTCATTCTTGGAGGAATTTTTTTGATTCATGTTGACCCTTGGTGGATGGTTTTGAATTCATAAAGGTATTATTTAAATTAAAACTTTATTTAATATATAGTTACATAACTTAAATAAGTAATTTATAGAGATTATAGGAATAAAAAACAATATATATATATATATATATAACATCACTAAAATATATTTATTTATTGATAAAATCATCAAATATAAATAAACATACAAATTTCCCTATGATGAAAATTAAACACCTAACAATTCTGTTAAAAGGAAGGATCTCACATATCAAAGGATCATTCACCATGGTTTTTTGTAAACATCATATTGAATATGTCATGAAGAATAGATTCGGTAAAATTATGTGAATCACTATAAATGAGGGTGAAATATTTTTTTTATTATTCATTCAATGTAATGGATTACTTTCTATATGAAATTAGATACAACAAAATGAAATTTTTGTTTAGGTACGGATGTATAGATTATATAGTATATAGGTTCCACTCTATGAGGGTGTTGTGATCATATTGAAACAAGAATGTATAGTTTCAATTTTTGTGTATTTAATATATTTCTAAATGTTTTCATCAAGGGAATTCACCACAGTATAGATGAGGATTCCACGTCATAGTATTTATCTGAGTTGGTTACTATGCTCATGTTCCCTACAATGTAAATGAGTATTCGGCATTGAATCCTTTTTAAATGGTTATATCGATGGTGGTTTAAAAGATATACATATATGAATAAAATTTTACATTTTTTAAAAGGATTTATCACATGAATAAATATAGATACAACTATGGACACGAATAAAATGCCTTCATATAACATTTTTTTTCATCTTCACAGATATTATTTGAGATGGATATATGAACCCTGTTAATTATGAAACCATTTTTTATCCATTATTATCTCACATAAATAGTTATTTACCATGTATCATTGGTATGATATGTATCACCCCAATCTGAACCCCTATGTCTAATCTTGGTTGCAACATGACCTCATATGTCTCTCCATTTACACATGAGCACAAAAAACAGTGGTGTGTGGGGAAATGGACAACATATGGTGACTATTTACTCAGAAACATGTACAAAAAAATATGATAAATTAGGAGAGATAATTATAAGTCAATATGTTTTATTAAATAAAGCAACATTATTGTAGTAAAACCATACAAAAAATTCTATCCATTGTATTTTCAACATCGAATTTAAAATGGATATATAACACTAATACAAATGATCCAATGTATAATTTGTGGAAAATAAATAAATATTTTAGTAACAATCTAGCATATGGTATATCATAAAATTCCTAAAATAACCATCTAAAATATCCTAGCCTTCAACCATAGGGCCTTATCCTCTAACAAGATCACAAACCATAAAATCTACAAGTGGAATAAAATTCATTAGTAGGGTTTGTGTAAAAGACTCTATAACACACCTCCAGTGATGTTTAATATCAGTGCATAAAATAAACTTTTTAATTCCATCGAATCAAAATGGTACATATAAAAAATGTATATCCTTGAAACTCAAATATACTTGTTGGGTCCTTAGAAAATGGATATACCTTATTTGGATAGTTTTTGGTTGTATGTTTTATCAGAATCCAGAGACATTCCCCTCAATGGGATTGTTTATGAACATTTCTAACACATCCCATTGATAGGATTGTCCAATGTGTATCAACCAACAATCTAACACATCCATACAGGGGGATAGTATATTGGACCAAAATACATGCTGAATCATATAATATATATAAAAACATATGATTCATGATAAAATGAATGATCAATAGATAGTAAAATCAAGAATGTGTCATAGTTTTCAGAATCCACATTCATGAAATAGATGAAAATGTCACATGGATAAGCACACCAAACTTAAGGGATCAGGATTATAACATAGCTGTCATGGGGATATACATGAATAAAAAATTATTACATGAACCAGTAAAAACATGTTATAATGTAAAGGGATTATGAAATCAATGGTTTATAATCTAGTGTCAGGGATTTCCAATAATATTGTCACATGAACTATTCCAACATTTCAACAAAATCAATACCTTATTCTATGTCTTCCTAGAAGCAATTTCTATAATTAATAACAAAGCCTCATTATTATGAGATAATATGGAAAAAGAAAAGCATAGAAGAACCACATAAAAAGGTCTAATATTATAATTTATGCCTTCAAATCTTTTTGACGAGGGAGAGAATCCATTATAAATTGAATGAAGAACAAGGGATAAGATGTAATAGGCTATGGAATGTATATATAAATGAAAAAATGTTTTAAAAAACATTAATTAAATCTCTAAACATTATATTGCAAGTTATGACCTCATTTATCTAGGTATTTAGAAACACATCCGAAAAAATAAGAAAAATGGAGGGTGAAAAATCATTAAAAAATGGGAATGGAATATATTAGTGTTTCATTTAAGACCCATTGTTTTGATCACATGAATATCCAATTTGACACAGATGAAATATGAAGAAGGAGGGTATAGTTTCATCCATTTTAAGAGCACACGGACCATGAAAACAACATACACAATTTCATGGCCTTTGTCATGGTGTTCTGGAGCACCTCAAAAAGACATGGAAAGCCATACAATATTTTCCACATTATATGCCATTTTCAATCACAAAACCCTAATAAATGGGAATTGTGAGGTGTCCCTAGTCATGGACCACATATTAATTCACATATAACGATCGTTAGGCCAATCTATTTCCTCCCCTTATAATTTCACATATAGAGAACCCATGTAAATAGAAAATTTCACCATAGTGTGGTGTTGGTCATATCGAACTAAAAACATTCAATGTCCACTTATAAGAATCCAAAAAACGCCCACACTCTATAAACCCATGTTTAACCATCAGGGGGTTGAAGAGTGTCCAAAAGATACATATAAGGACATAAATTAAAAACCCACTAAAAACCAATGTGTTTAAAATATCCACTATTAATGGCTATTTATTCATGGGAGTGTATCTACAAGCCTGATCAAACAACTATCGACATGACATTTAAATATATTGTTTCATACTACCTAATCTCTTCTTTAAAATTACCATTCTTAAATTGGGCCTAAAAATATGAATTTTATTTCCAAGTAGGCCCTTCTCACATTGGTTTACTATCTATATTGGTCTCCCTATACATGATATCCAACTCCATAGCAATATCATCGTAGTCGAGCACACGAATAGGATCAAGCTCATAGTATTCACATTGAGAAATGTGGAACAAATTATGCATAAATGGTACGATGGACGAAGCCCCAAATGATAAGAAACAACCCCAAAGTGTTTGATCATCTCAAACCAACAAGAAGAAATTAGTTTAAACAATGAACACCAAGAGAATTATCCTTCATTTGGCATAAGATTGATGCATATTTTGATTAATAACCACCCATTTATGAAACAATTTGAGCATATATATGTTCTATTTTGACATACACAATTCAAAAACTAATGACATATCTCACTCATGATATCATAGAGTTAAATAGAATCATGTTGCATACATGGCCTCATGCCAGTTCATCCATATCGAAAACTGTAATCAGTTTATATAGAAAAATTCCATTAGATTCATGTGATAATTCAAGTCTCCCGTTAAATATAGAATACATACAAGATGTGTGTCCCCTAATTTATGGACTATTTTTTCTAACTTCCCATAAATCTAAGGATTGAATGTTTTAAATTAATGTAGATGATTCACCATCACCTTCTACCTATTCATCCAAAACTACATGTAAACTAGAGGTTTTGTTAGAAAACATGCTTGAAATATTCCTATAGAGTTTCTTGATCTCCTGAATGTATAACAATCACTTCTGATCCATTGATTTCATTTATATGATCTAGATGAAGTGTTCCATATTCATCAGGGAGTCTACTACCACCCAAAGATATATTTAGAAACCTTAGGGTCTGGTATAACCTTACAATGAAGTTTATAGTTTCCTCATCCCACATCCACACATGAACTGGAATTGGCTATAGTAACCCTCCATATCTCGAACACTCGACCTTAGTCCTATAAAAATTATGAAAAAATGGGTCAAATCATTTGAATTTAGTTTTTATATGGACCAGTAGAAATTTCACCTAAAATAATGATACATTTTAATTAACCACTGTTTTACTGCCAACTATGATGTATGGGATGCTATCATCAACTCCTATCTCATGGAATAAGGAATTATCACAATTCACACAACAAACTATAAGACATGTCCATATAAATCAAATCATTGAATGGAGATTTTTATTTCAAACATATCACACGTCGTGACACACTCAAGACCAAATTATTGACTCTAATTCACTGGTACCTCTAATTAGGATATCTTCACTAAGGGCCCACAAGACACCTCTCCTCGATCCTTAGTTATTTTCAAATTCAAGTCTACCAAAATTGCATTAGGATTCCACTCTACTTTTGATTTTTTCTCTCTAAATTTATTTTTATCCTTCCCAGTGCATATGCCAAAACATTTTCTTTACTAGGAATGTACTCCATATATAAATCTAGCATCATCATATATTATAGACTAGGACACTGATGATGAATTACATTATGTTGTGGTAAAATATACTATAGACACTTGTGGTATATATATGAAATTAATCATGCACCAATGTGAATGTGTCACTAACATTTATTTTTAGGACCCCTATCCACCAACTGCAATTTCAGATTAGGGTATCCACATATAGTTTCACTACAAAAGAGAACCGTGGGAAACTAGATTATCATTCAACATCATAATTGCTCCAAATAAAATACCAAATACAAAATAAAACAAATTCATAGTCAACTTCATTCCAAGAAATAATCACGATTAGATCTGATGTCAACCTATTATACATCACCATGAAAGGATACTGTTTATATTCAATCCATTCAAAAATTGACTGCCTTATTAGGAACCATAATCATTAGAATTTCTAGTAGATAAAAGTGGTGAATGAATCTCTTGTAGTACATATCCTTCCACAAAATACACCAAATATAATATACAATATGAGGATGTGCTATAGACATGAATACATCTACGTTTTTGGGAAAAAATGATATCCCCACTTGAGAATCCAATTTCCCCATAAAGCTAACCTTATTTACAAAAAATGACAAATTCAAAAGTTTTCATAAATATTTTTTTCTCAATGAGTAAGAAAAATGTACTACCAGTGCCTAGAATAGTATTTTACCATCATGGAATATATAACGATTTAATCAATGAATTTTAGCATTTATAAAACTATGTATGGATAATAGATCAATTTCATGAGATCCATGAACACTCTGATGTAATTCATTTTTCAATAGCGAGTAACAAGATACTCATACATCACATGGCCACTCTTAAACAATATCATCAATGTGCCTTCATATATGTGATTATGTTGATGGAATCCAGATAATAGGTCAATATTTATGATCAACTAGTATCCTCAAAATTGACCAAACAATTTTTATATTCTTGTAAATGTGTATAAATGTTTCAAAGTGATATTTTATACACTCCAATAGTCCACGTAGAGCCAAAGATTGTCATCCACATTCCTGAAAATTAAAAATGGAGAACCCTAATGGGATGTTATCAGTATAATGTATCATTTCTCATCCTGATCATCATTTTAAAAAATGAAATATTTCAAATCCACTGCTTCCATGAGACACAGTGTCATTGATATTGGTTGTGCACCGAGAAAAATATTCATCTAATACATAAATCCCATATATAATGGTAACCCTAATAATTTATTTAGATAGAAATATTATTATAGGTATACCACATGAATAAAATAGTGTATAGTCATTATTTGATACATTTCAATTGTTATTCTAGAATACTACGCTGAATAGACTTCTCTCTGAAGGGTATTTTGTCCCACTCATTGTACCTCAACTTCCCAATTTCTAGTCAACATGAACATAACCATTTAGTGAATGTATCAGTAACTTGTATCTTATAAGAATTTATGTGATTATGATTGGTGGTCAAATAATCCATTCCAAGGATTTCATAAAATCCTATCATATATTGTATTTTCATTCTCCACACAAGATCAATGACAAAACCACCCTTGCATAGTTTGTACTTGTATGAACACAATCTACCATATTTCACAAGGGTGTATAAATCAATAGTAACATAGTTGATCATATAAAGTATAAATAAAAAACATCATCTAATTTATCTGATATGAATGAGTGGTATTCCCTTACATCTACCAAAGAAATATATAATGTAGACGAAATTGGGAGTAGACCTCACACTATTAGAGGTCCCACTAAACTATAATCTTAATCTTGATCAACCACATAATCCATTTTAAATGTTGCTCCATGAAAACATAGAGGATCATGTGTCACCTTATTCACTAAAAAATATGGTGTATATTAATGATTCTCTTGTTCCAAGCCATCCTTTCACGTGTACATCAATGAATCCTTATCATATAACTGCTTCAATCCATGGAGTTGATGAAACATTTCAATAATCCAATTTTATAACAGCACTATGGAATCCATATCTCATGTTCTTATACATATTCCCATAATAATCAACTGGTATCATGTTGTAGAAATCCAAAAATGTACAACTACTAGAAAAAAAAGATACCTACATATCTATATTCTATGAAGAATTTCTCAATCATTTTCTCCTTATGAAAAAACAATGAATAGGTAGTTAAATCAAAGTTCTTTACATGTCACTTTCGTTCTATATGATGGGTAATCAAAGAGTTTTAATCCTTGTACACCTCATTCCCCACTAGAAAAAGAGTAATTGAATCATCATAGTGATGTTTTCTAATTATGTAGACACTTTCATCATACCATGCTTGAGCCCTAGTAAATCAGGATAATGGTTCAAATTTAGTGAACCATTGAATAAATACTTAACTAATGATTCTTTAATGTTATCCCATGTCATAATTTCATGTCTACTTGCCAAAAGCATTATTCCTTACAATCGTCTTGCCTCACCTTGAAGCACTAAGATCCTGTGATTCATTTTACAATCATATGGGGTATTTAATTTGATATTATCATCTAAATGATTTATATATATTCCTTCATATCATGGTGGCCTTAAGTTCCCTCAGATATTGGAGAGGTTAGTTGAATTAGAAATCATGTGCATACTCATCATTCATCTTCCCGCCCATGTTGGATCTTCTACCATAAATATGTGGTAGATTAATGATTTATAGATGGATCAATTTTATCCCTTGGCACACTGGAAAAACCACAAGATATTTCTATGTTGCATCTTACTTTATAGTAGGTGGTTCAACGTGCAATTAAAGACATCCACAAAATAGAATTTCAAGACCATTCCAAAGAAAACCTATGATTAAGAAATAATTTTAACAAAAATAATGTTAATATTATATGTGAACACACAATGGTCAAAACTAGGTTCAACCTAAGAGGCTTCTTACATAAACAAGGAAGAATCCCTTAAGCAATACCTATGACCCAATCCATCTCATGGAACCTAGAAATTAGTCATGGCCACACATATACACTCAAGAATATAACAGTAAGAAGGACTACATGAAATAACACAACCGAAGCACATATCATAATTTCAATATAAAAATAATTTTTTGGATATATCTAACGAACGAGATAAGAATATATCATGTGATACTTTTTTCCGAACATTATACCATAATTCATAACAAATCCAATTAATAATCATAACAACATATTTCATATCAATAAAAGTTGCATTGATTCAATAGTAACTATAAATAATAAAAAATATATCTGAATTTGATCGATGCTTGGTTGTTCAAAATATAGTTCTTGAAAAACATTGAAATATCTCCCCCAACGGAGTCTCAACCAGCATATCTCATATATATCCTATCTGAAATCCCTGAAAATATAAGAAAATTTTTAGATTACATGTTGACCTAATACCATTTTCTAACAACATGACATGAATCACCTGGTCCTATCAGGGTTTCAACAAGAACTCATGTACAATGTATCATATTAAATAATATTTCAAATAGTGTCAATGACCATAAGGAAAATAATGGAATACTATTCCATTAGTACTAGGTAATAACCAATATCATAAAATGGATGTCATAATAACAAGTCATTATATAATGAAAAGATAAATAATAATGATGGATGTATAGATGTACAATAAAAAAATTAATTCAATGTCTATATAGCATATTTGAAACATAAAAACCTAAAAAATAATATAATGTACCTTGTAAAAAACTAAACAAAAATAGAAGGAATCATCTAATATGAGGTATATCATGAAAGACCCTCAATCTCTAACTTAACAATCCACCGCATGGCCTATTCAATTCATTTTATCCCTATGCATGGAATCTTCTTTTTCAATAAAATTATTGAGAGTAGTGTGTCTGTAAATGGCATAAAAAAACCAGTACACAAGTGCATATGATATAATAGTTTATAATATTCAATTAAATAAGTTAAAAATAAGAAAAAATATATATCATGCATGAACAATGATTTAAGACAGTTTCTTAAAGACTGGTTCTACCTTCTTAATATCCATGCTATAGGGAACATTGATCAGTATCAAGAAAAATCTCCTTTGATGTTTTAGTCCATTTTCTTTTCTAACACATCCCTCATTATAGGAATTACTAAGGAAACCTAACCTCTCATATGACACATCCCTTTCCAACGATTGTGTATTAAGCGCAACCAAAATGACCAAATGTTCAATATAGAATAAAAACACATTTGATAAAACATTCAAATGATAGATCAATATCACATCATATCAATATAGTATTATATATATATATATATATATCACAATTCAAATGTAATAAACATAATAATTTGTTATAGGGCTAAAACACACAATATATAATCAATCATCAAACATAGGTTGCAAGGGGATACACATGCATTCTAAGAATAAGGATGTAAAATCTTAAAAAAAGAACTAAATTGTAAGGATTATAAACTAAAATGTATAGAATATATTATAATTAATATTTTTTTAAGATTGTATTCACATGAAACAATGGATGACATCAAATAAATCAAACCATGAAACCAATTAATTAAATAACTGATTCCAACATGGCATAATTAATTCATTAAATCTAGTGGTAAGATGAACAATCCATGTGCAGGAAAATCACCAACCTAATGTCTATACTGAAAATGATATCCATTAACTCTTGTTTTGGATGGTGAAAATTCCTTATACATGAAATAGTGAGTAATTGATATGAGTCTATTGGCGATGAATATCTTGGATCAATGAAAAAAATTCTCTAACCACCATAATAAGTTCATTGAGAAAGATCACATAATCCCTCACCTATGTTCTCTGGGAGTCATGAAAATCATCTGGATAAAGTGGAAACCCCATGGAGTATGAAAAAATTGATTAAATAGTTGTTATAAATATATTAAATTCATATGTATGGACCCTAATTAAGAGCGAAGATATTTCTGCATTGAATCATATGAGATCTGAGGAATAGAGAGATTGTTTTTCCATTTAAAATATATATTAAACATTGAAATAGCCAACACCATAACCTAGAATTTTATATGATGGTATTGATCACCCAAACCCAAAACTAACCACCCTATTTCATTGATCCCCATCCTTGGAAGTTCTCCATCCTATCTCCCTGCAAAATGGGTATGTTGAGGCTACCAAAGTTGTGGCTCACAATCACCATCCATAAGAACTATGACTTTTCCACACTATTTCATACCCTTTATGTTTCACATGGAGATTAATAGGATACAAAATTTCTTTCACTTGAATGAGGTGTTGGATCTTTTGAACAAAAAAACTTCAAAACCAACTATTATTCTTCCAAATAACTCCAACACTAACCAAACCCAAGTTAAACCATCATAAGGTTCAAAATAAAAACAAGAGACATGTAAAGACAAACATTAAAAACAATTGAAACCCACATGTTTTGAACTTATTATAATTCCCAAGAAATACATTCCGAGGATTGATAATTATGTAGAATAAATAGAACATTATAGGGACTATAATGACAAACATAGATTGAACAGGATTCACCGTAGAATATCATTACTCCAGTGAAATTATCATTTACTGAGTTTATAAATATCAATATTTTCAATTAATTATTTACCATATAATATTTATTAAATCCAATGGTAATATTGAAATCATGAATTCTTTTAGGAAGGAACCAAATTCACCGCAATATATGATTAATACCCATAAAGAGATTAATTAATTTAAAACATAGTGATTCTGATAGAAAGTATTATTTTACACATCACTAGATATATTATTGTTGATAATTAACTAGAATAAACATATAGATTTCATAATAATTTATAGTAATTTTTTTTATGTATAAAATCATTGAGCTTCTAATATTGTCTTTCAATGACTCCATATAAATTTATTTTCCTAATAATTATCTTTATTATACTTATTATATTCTGATAAGTAAATGGGGGGATATCTAATATTGGAGATTAAAATAAAATATTGTGTATATAAATTTTGATTTGAATTTTAAATTTGAAATTTAAATATTACTAGGTCAATATTATTCATTGTACAGATAGATAGAAATATATAGTGAATGGAGAATAGTGAAAACTAAAAAGAAGTGTGAAGAAAACCTTGAGTATTACAAATGAAGAAAATGGAAGTTGGTAACCTAAAAACCCTAAAATATAATTAAATGAATATATAGTTTCGACATGATGAGATTTCATGTTTTATTTGATTCATTAAAACCATGATTTGTGCATAGTTTTGAATAATTTTAATGAAGACAAATGAAATACTAGTATTTTTCTATGTAAACTATTTATAATGATTTTAATTTTCATAAATATCAATGTAAAGATATTTTGAATATTATATATTTAAGAATATTTAGATGGAACACTTTTAAAATATCATAGAATCTATTATCAAGTTGATGATAAAATGAATATATGTTCCAAAAAATTATCATATTGTTTATTTTATGTCATTAAAAATAGAATATTGACTATAATTCTATAGACATGTTTCTATACCCTCTAGGAAGTACTGAGTCAAATAGAGAAAGAGGTCATTTACCTTGAATATGTATCGAGATTCTTTTATTGATTGTAACTTCACAGGATAGTTAATTTTTGTGGTTTTACTAAACCATCAAAATTTATATTGTTTGATCTATGGGTCTAGCCTACTATAGGTGGGAAATGTAAAATATTCACATTTCATAAATTTAGATTTAATATTTTTTTGAGTGTTTTTGTTAGAGTTAAAAATGGAAATAAAATTTTGAATTGTGTTCCTTCCAATAAGAGGATAAGATCCAAATGAATAACCTAGATAAGGACAAAGATAACTAATATTAATGTTTGATGACACCTTGATTTCACCTCCCCTTATCAAGATGTATGAGGACCCAATATAATCAACTTTATACAACCTAGGGCACCCTTATAATGGAGTGTAGAATTTGGGTTTCAACATTATTCTATTGTATTTATTGAAAATTCCTCTATGTTGTTCTGAACTAGTCCAACATGTTGTATTTAGTATCACATTCTCCATAATCCCAAATTTACAAAATAAAACATAGCATGAATGTTTTTCTGGTTCACCACTATAGGTTAGTTTAAGGAGAATTATTTAAAAATGTGTTTGAAATATATGAATCCACTATTCTTCTATATATTTGGTAGATTATAATTTTTTCAAGGATCATTTGTTATTTAGATAACTACAACGAAAAAAAAGGATATTTGGAAAGGTGCACTACTACTACATATCACATTTATCTACTCATATTTAATAACTTTTTAATTTAGTTTTTCTTCCATTATTTGTTTGTATAATTTTTAATTACTAGTCCCTTTGAATGAGTGATGTTATTTTCATCCTGTAAATTTGAATATTATAGCCAATTAGATCCCATAATATCCTTAAAGTCATTAGAATATTTTATTTTAGTTTTTGTATGGTATGATGTTAACCATATCAATTTCATTCTTGAAACATTTCATCATGAAAACTGAACAATACAACCCCTTTTCAAAATTCCATCTGGATCATGACATTAAATTAATGCCTTAGCAAGATTTCTCACATGAACATTTATACAAGAACATATATTCATACCATGCACCATTAACTACATCATGGAATATTTCCCTCAAAAGATACATCATGATAACACCCCATAACAATTTACTTCTATGGAATTCTCCTTCTATAACTATTTTATATAAAAAAACTTTACGAAACATCCTAATGATATATTTTTTAAATTTATTTTCATAATTATATAATTTTTTTCTCAATGTAATCATGAGTTTCTTCAACATATGAATGAATTTAAATTTTTATATTAACATTTAGATCAAATATTGAATTTTTCTCTTGGACCATAATGTAAATTAGTAGTTGATATTTTTATTCAATGGACCAAAAATGCATTAAATACTAGTTTATATTGTTTTTATGTTAATCACTTCATAAGGATCCTCTTCAGGGATGCTTTTGGAATTCACAGTGATCGTGGAATCACCAATATCTAAATTCAAAAAACTACCCTTAATTCCATAACATAATAATCATAATACATTGTTCCCATAGCTCATTTGGAGAATTATTGACATGAAAGAATATCCTCTCTATGACATCTCACTTCTTTGTAAAAAAAGAGTAATAACACATAATCAATATTGATCACATCTTTTCAAATGACTTGTCTCAAACATACTTCCATAAAAAACATCATACCATGATCTTCCTTCACGGTGAAGTAACTGAAACATGAAAATCATTCATTTTCGAAAAATTATAGATAGAGGAAAACATATATTATTAATGTATAAAAAAATCAAGAATTTGTCAAAATATGTATTTAATGATTTATCCAACTATTTTACCAAAATAATTTCAAATAATTTTTAAAAATATAAATTTCCACTAACATTTTCCAAGGACCCTTCTAGACTCTAACTTCTTATAAACAATATCCATTTGAATAATGACTTTATAATCAGATTAGAAATATATTTATTGGAAAAAACCATTAATTCAATCTCTTACTTGGATCCCCTATGCTACGAAATTCTAGTACCATGGTACCGACAAGCACCATCCACACGGCCATCAATATTTCCAACTATCTTTTGGTTTTATCAAACACTTCATTATAATAAGAATTCATTTAATGTATGACGGTTTACAATAAATAGAATTATAAACCTCATGAAATAGATATTACTATGAAACATGAAAACTAACAAAACTAGGGACACCATATTTGTAATTTTGTGGTGTATACAATGTGGGAAATTCTATAATACAAGACACAATACTCTCTTAATATGGAATCATGTATCTCTATAGGTGACCCTACTCACATTAATCTTAACATCATATTTTCCATTATAATCATAGATTAGGTAAAAATAGATTCATCTCTATTGTTGAAATTATCATTCCATTATCATGATATATATAAAATATATATGTGAATGATTAATTTGACTGGAATTTATATAATAAGAATCATTGACATAACATTCAATGAAATTATATATATACATGTAAAATTTTATATACAAATTTCACTCCCACCACATCATAACATATATTAAAAATCAGTAACCTTTATGTTATATTTCATTTATTAGTTACATATTTTTTTATTCATGTAATATATGATTCATCACTAGTTAGTAATTGTATATTTCACTGTGTAGTTATATGCAAATGAAATGTCTACCAGAAAACACTATATTATGGATAAATCATTAACTAATGAATATATTTTATAATTTTTTGTTAAAAATTCCCTTCAAATAACATTTTTATTTCATGGAAATTAATATTTTTCAACACTCGAATATCTTTTTCTATTAACATCATTTCATAATACAAAATAGAATATGTATAAAATTTTCTATATTAAAATAGTCACCATACATAATTCTTCCACAACTAGATACATTTTTTCTGTGGAAATAATACTTTAAATATATTAATATCTTTTTTTAATAAAATTTTAAAAAATACATCTCATGTTCTAATAATAATAACATTGTTTTATATAACATATATTAAACATGTATCCCATAAATGAACATAATAATAATTTGACATTTTTATATATGAATGAATATAGGCCAAAAATAAATTATAACACTCATTATACTCTTAGTTCATATATTTATGAAATATATTACTTTTAAAAAATGTAAAAACCCCATATTTTATTGAAGTTCCTTATTTAATATTAAAATCATCGATATCATATAAACATATAAAATGATTAAATATTATTATTTAATTATATAAATATCAAATATGTTTTGGAAATGTAGGGAATAATTGATATTAAGTAAATATGAAAATATATATTAGACATGATAATATAATTTATTTATTGGTTATCAATTAATTTTAGATGAAAACTAATTGATCATAAAGGAATTATTTCTTAAAGAACTATTTTTATGACCACAAATGAAATTTTAATCACCATTAGTTATATACAATAATGAACATTATAAATTATATATTCAATAAAATATTTTTACATCCATCCTAAATATTTTTTCGAGGCATAAAATAAGAATAAATCTATATTTACATAAGGCTATATTTTTAGAAACACAATTTTACAATTTTTTGATGAGAACTTGTTTTAAATATAATGTTTTACACATTTAGACTTTATATTTCATAAAATAAATAATTTCATTGAATGTTTATTATAAATATTTACTTTTGTTAGTTTTTTTATTTATCTGATATGTTTAATTTTTAATGAATAGTAATGTGACCGTTGGAATAACTATGTGACAATTAGGAATAATGAAATGGAAAAATTAATAGTAACACCACCCATGAAATAAAAGATAAAATTTAGGGATCTAATAAATGGATTTATTATATAATTATATCATAGTATTAGAACATAAATATTTTAAAAATTATTAATTAATATTTTGTAGTTTTTTACGTGATTAATATTTATTTAAAATTTAAAAATTAATAAAATGGTTATATAGAAAAAAAAATTAATAAAATTTATTCATAAATTTTAATTTTATTTTCTTATTATTATAGGACGATTTTATGTGACCTTATATATTTTCTAAAAATATTATAAAATCAGTAATAATTTTAAAATCAATAATTTATTACTAAATGCTGATTTTTTTTAAAATTATATTTCAATAATATATAATTTTTTTTACAAAATAGATTCTATTTTTAAATTACAAATTTGAAAAAATTATAATGGTTAATTTTATGGATTTTCTTATAACCAATTAATTTTTGTTATTAGTAAATTATAGTAATTCACTATATAATCTATATACATGAATATTGAGTCATAGATGATGTATGAATAATTTGAAATCATAATATGTAATTATATATGATATTTATATATATATATTTATAATTATCAAAATATTCATATTTTTGAGAAATATTAATAAACTAAATAAAAAATAATGAGAAATTGCCCCTGTCATTCACTATAAATACATCAAATCATCACCTCTTCTACTCACACCATTGAATATATGAAAATAGTCCAAATTATAAAAAATAATATTCACAATACCATCCACCATATCTAGAGTCCATTATTTTGAACAATAGTCTAAAACCAATACATTTAAGGTGCTTTTCAAGAGGAGAATTCAAGGGGTAACAATCATCTTTCTTACTCTTATTTTCATTTTTAATTTATATTAATTTATTATAATTACCTCACCAATCATGTACAATTATAAATGATAACTCATGTATAATTTGAATAATTTAATTATATCATGTTAATTTATGATCCATCAAAAACTCTTTTCTCTTTCAATTTTATTCTATAAATTAAAACACTACACCTAATGTGCCAATTTACCGCCATCATGGGTGATACATTTTCATTTTCAATAATTCTTTCATGGATGGTCATAAAACAATTATTTCGGAAAAAAAATTATAATATATAAATTATTTCCTATTTAATATTCTATAACAATTATATAAACATTATGTTAATTAATAATGAAACTAGTTTGTTGTGATTGAATAATTGCCCCAATAAATGATTATCCCTAACGACTCATATTATGAATAGTACTCACAAAAGAATAAAAATGAAATCAACAACTATTAAATATTAGTGATTATAATTAATAATATATAACTTAAATTCTATAAATCTAGTCCCATTTTATGTGAACCTCCATATAATATACTAGAAAACTGATCAGGAAAACAAAGGGAATGAACACTCCCAAATGATAAAATGGTATTTTATGACTTGAAAAAAAGGCCATAGATCAACATAATGAAATTTAGAAAATCAAATAAATATATTTAATGGTATTAATTAATTAATTATGTATTTAATCTGATTATCAAGGATTTTTTGATCAAGAGCATGACACATTCACATATAAGGTAAGGGTTCTCTCATGTCACTTCTATTTCTATGAGATATGACTTATAAACCAATATTTATTTTTTGTAGTGTATTTATACATTCATTTTATGTTTAATATCATGAATCTATTTATTTTAATATTAGTAAATGTCTTATTTTATGATAATTAATTTTATAGGGAATATGGTTCCCCTATTTACAGTGTGGTAATAATTTGATATAGAACATTGATTTTTTCCTCCTGGTTTTACTTTCTCTCTCTTTAATGAAATGAAATTAGTCATTATTTTTATATAAATCACCTAATTTATGTGTATATGTTCAAAAATAATATATCCATCTCATTTAGTCTTTATTAAATGAAAAAATTCATGTTATATAAGGATCTGTTTTCAATTCCACCCCATAAGAAGTCTTGATTTAACGGAACATTTCAATTTCATACCCATTTTGGATTACACTACACAATCAATTTTAAGACACCAATAATTCCATAAAATCCAAATTTTTATCCAAAATAACAATCTTATTCTATTTCTTGTCTTATACAAATAATTGACCCTTTTTTCATATAAACATCTCTTTAATATTTCTCATTAAATCACACTAAAGAGGCTCATTTAAAATGTTTCTAATTTTCTTTAATTGTTTACACATCAGTTTTCCATCATTTAGGCCTAAAACATTATGTCACTATCCTTAAATTTTCTTGTCAATGATATTTTTTTTACAGTCATAATTTTATGAAAAATAAAAATTATTTTGCAAAAGGACGCCTATTTCCCAAGTAAAATGGTATTTCTCTCAACAATTTATTTTTGAAATTATTAAATTATTATCATCTATGATTATGATTAAAATATTTCAATGTGGTATGGGATACTTTTATTTAAATATACTATTTTATTAGACATATTTGGAATACATTGGTCATAGTAACTGACGGGAGGGGCACACTATAGCCCCTCAATGCATTGAGTTGTCTAATAAAACAAAATAGATATAGACAAAGATGAGGAATTGACAATTATTTTTAGATATGGATTATGATGAGGCCTCAACCATTTATTTTCATATGTATAGGACGATTCCTTGATTGTATATATTAGATTTTATACATTATCCACTCCCTCATTATGAAGTAAGTAATTGATAAATCAAGTGTAAATTTAACTAGTAGAATACCAATGTGTATGTTTTATGTGTTAGTTTATAGATAATTATTTTTTAAGAAATTATTTTTGAAATATGTTTAACATGATTTTTTTCTAATGAAATGTTTAATTAGTCATTCACCATCCCTTTTTGGTTATATTAGATTCCACTGTATTACATACCCTTACTGAGCATTTATGATCACCACTTTCATATGTTTTATTTTTTCCTAGGATATAAAGATGTATATTATGAACCACTTGGTAGGAAAATATAGGTGTTATGAATTTCACCAATGGAGTTTCTATTTTTTTCATTTATAATTTCAATTTAATGTTCATATATGTAATATGGTTTCCAAAACATCAAATCTATTTATTCATTCTGGATTCAAGTCATGTAATTATGCCAATGTAATGAAGTAAGACAATGAATATGAGGTATTGGGATTGGTGTCTTTACAGTTTTTAATAGATAACAATTAATTGAAAACATGGAAATTACATTAAAACCCTGTTAGATACTACATGTGAATGAAGTTAGATAATTGATTCACCTATGGTTAACTACTCTAACAGGGTGTCTTGGGCCGGAATCGATGTAACATGGAACACATCAACATGCTTACTATTATAAAGTTAGAGACTCCCCGGGGCGGTGGGAATTCTTCAGGCAATTCACATTTTCTATGAAAACCATTATGAAGGTCTTGAATATATGATGAAAAGAAATATCCTAGGTTGATTTAGTATGAATATAAAGTGTCACGATATTAAAATCATGATTATATATTTAACCCACTATTACTATTGTTACTCACATAATGATTTTTATTTAGGGTTAATGGATGAAGCATGAAGGGGTCGTGTTAGCATTTAAAATGATAGAAATGTTGGTGATGATATGCAACTAAATGTTATGTTGATAGGAGAGAATGATACCAAGTTCGTATATAATCCAATTTCCTAAAATATTATTAACAAAATATTCCTACATCAACTCCTTAATCCACAAAATAATTGAAGGCTGGAGTTTTCTAAGTGGTCCAATAGTGGAGACCCTAGATGAAAAATGACAAATTTACATATATGATAAATTATTGAAATAGAACCCAAGTAAAGTGTCTCAATGGAAAAAATAAAATCATTATATATGGGAATTAATGCCATAAAGAAAATAATTTTGGAGGAAAAAATGAGGATTATGATGAAAGGAAATAAAACTCAACCTATGAATCCATTTGTAGTCTATTGCCTTAATGGTGAGGAACCATGGAATTAAACAAGTCAATTATCTCTTCTATAAGAAAATCTCTAAACCATTGTGGGGCCTATATAGGAAAAAATAATGAAGAATTTATATATTAAGGTTGGATTTAAATTCTTAATAAAAATAATATATATTGATTAACCATTTTTCCAAGATGTACATTATATTTATTATGGAAGATATATTAATATAATGTTAAAAAATTATAACCAATAGACCACGTAAAAACCCATCATGTCTAGTAAGTATGTGGGGTATAAACCCACAAATGAAGGGTTTCATGTGTGAATCACCAACTATAATATTACATGATGTCATTTTCATCATGAAATTTTTAATTAAGAAATCAATTGGATAATAGATATTTTAATTTTTAGTCCATTTTTTATCAAACAATACACATTTGTATTGGAAAATGATTATGTGAATAAGTGATTAATGTGATTTCCAAATACTTTTGCAATTTTTGGAACCCTCTAGAATATTGTAAATATTATATTTCGATGAATAAATGTTGATTTTTATTTTGGTGTTAAAAAAGATTTTATTCTGGACATATGGTGATTCATGTCATTTAAATGGATAAAATATCATAGAGATAATGTTATAAGGTAAATTAAATATTTTGTATCAAGAATGATGACTAATCGATGTTATTTAGAATGCTATTGGAATAAATCCTTCCGATTTTGGGGTTATAATCTAAAATATTTTCATGTAAGGATATTAATATTCTAAATTAGTTATGTTGAAAATTGAGTTTTACATTAAATTTTAGTGATTACATTTTTTATGGAAATTATCTTATATTATCCTAATATGTTTTCATTATATAAATACTGGAGGAATACATAGTTATTGTGTTGATGATTTTGTGATCCGTTGAAGTTGATTTGAATTTTTTAGACATGAAAAATTAATCCTAACCACTAATCAATTGGAATAAAATATGATTGTGTGGTGGAAATTTACTAAAGGATGAAAATATAATTAATATGTATGTATGTTTCCTCATGTTATTAGTTTAGGATGAAAATCAATTCTTTAACTATAGGAAACGTATTTTTGGTGCAAAAACGTAACCTATTTACTTTTCTTAATGTTAAATCATTGAAATTTTTAACAATTATAAAATTTATGGATTATTGATGATTAAATATATAATTAGGATGTTCACTATCACTCTCCATCAGAACATTATGGTTATATTTTTCATCCATGCCTAGGATTTCACTTCATACTATTTTTATCTTATTCTAAATACTAGTTTTTTACGGTTATCCCATTACCTTTTACTTCTTATCAAAAATACATATTATTAATCCTTTTTCTGATGTTGGTTTCCCATTATTTAATTTTCAAGGACAACCTCTCTTTTTTAAACTGAAAATTTAAATTGTGAGTACACAATTTATTGATGTAGTGGATAATGTAACACCCCAATATTTTACTATATGTCTTTTTTAAAATTAACTTTTTTGATATCTTATGAACATAAAATTATTAAATATTATTATATAATTATTATTGATACAGTAATGTCATTGGAAATGGTTGTAATGAATGAGATCATGTTATTATGAAAACTTATATTACAAAATTTTATAAAATTAATTCATTGGTTGTTAATTAATTATAAATCAAAACCAACTTAACATAAATGATGTATTTTTATAAAAACTATTTTTATTCCAAAAAATATAATTTTTATAAATATTAGTGATATATTGTTATGATATTAAAATATAATATATTCAATCATGTATATTTACATTCATCCAAAATATTTTTTATAGGCATAAGATAAGAATAAATCAAAATTTACACATAAAAGTCTATGTTATTTAAAACTTTGTATTACCGAATTTTATTGTTGAACATTTTTTAAATACAGCTTTTTATACTTTTATAAATAATTTTTTTGAAAATAAAAATTATTTTTCAAATCGTAATGTCAAAAATTACTTTGGATATTTTTTTTGTAATTTTCTATTACGTTTCATTTTTTGATGAATAGTTTTGTAACCATTAGAATAATAATGTGCCTGTTAGTAATAATAAACCAGAAAAAATAATTGTATCCTCAATCATGAAAATATAAATAATAGTTTCGCATCTTAGATTTGAATTTATTATATAATTATAACATATTGTATGTTAATAAATATAAAATAAAATTATTAATTAAGTCTGAATATATTTTGTAAGTCATAAATATTTAACTACAATATAATAATTAATAAACAATGTAAAATAATTATTTTCTAGGAAATTTATTCATAAATAAATATTTTATCATCTTATGATTTTATGATAATTTTATGTTACCTTAGTTTATTTGTCAATGTATTATAAAATAAGTTATAATTTTAAAATATGTATTTCTAGAGTAATTTATGATTTTATTTAAGAATGAAATGTCACATAAATTGGAAATAATTTTTATTAAAAAGAGTTCAATTTTTTTTTCAACCCACAGAGAAATTACTATAATGGGTTTTTGAGATTTTTCTAAAATACACTAATTTTTGGTGAATAATGAAGTGCTATAATTGATGGTATTAGCTACATAAATGAATTATGGAGTCATAGATGATGTATGAATGATGTAAGACCATAATAATGAAATATGATTCATTATATTAAATATTTAGAGGTTATTCTAAATCTATTAATCGTCTTGAGCCAATATAATAATCTAATGAATAAGTTAATGAGAAATCATCCCTCCCCTAAACTATAAATACCACCCTCACCACCTATTCTCCTAACACCATTAAAATATTGATCCTGGTCCAAAATCGTCCCTAATATCTTTATAATACCCTCCCACACATTAATTATAATTTTTTTGAAAAATAGACCCAAACCAGTTTATTTAAGTTGCCTCTTAAGGTGGTGAATCCAATAGGTGAAAATCCTCTTTATTTTCTTTTATTATCATTTCTATTTCTTTTATATTATTTTCCTTCCATCCAATCCACTATTCAAAGACACATGATAACTACAACATCATTTATATACTATAATTGTATCATTATAACTAATTATCCATCATAAATATCCATATTATCCCTCTTTTATTCTATAAATGAAAACATCACAAGTGATGTGTCAATTTACAAACATCATGGATGATGCATTTTCATTTTACATTAATGCCTTCAATGATAGTCTTAAAAAAACTATGGTTTAAAAAAATATAATATATTTATTAAATAATATTAAATTTTTATGAACTAATATATACACATGATGTAAATTAATAAAACAAAAATAGTTTTTGAGGATTGAAAAAACACCAAAATATTCTAAATGATTATCTTAAACAACATGTCTAATGATTCATCCTCACCCCAAAAGTATAAATGTCATATATAAAAATTAAATATTTCAGATTTTAATTAATAACATATAACATCTATTAAATAATTCTATTTAAATTTTATATGAACTTATGTACTCGTATACAAGTAAACCGATCATGAAAACATTGGAAATGAACTCTATCAAATGAGAAAATTGAATCTTACAACTCAACAAAAAGTCCATAAATTAACATAATTAAATTATTATAAATAAAATATATTTATAAAAGTAACATTATCAAATAATTAATTGATTTAACATTAATATCTTGGATATTAAGATCAAGATGAGAACACATTCAGACCTATGATATGGGTTTTCTCATCTATCTTTTATTTCAATGACATATACCTAATTCACCAATATTTCTTGTTTGTGGTTTATGTAGACTATCAATTGATGTATTTTTCATGAATCTATTTATTTTCATGGTATTAAATGTATAATTTTTTTATAATTAATTTTATGGGGCATATGGTGTGACTATTTACAATGTGGTAAGTGTTTCTTCCCAAACCTCAACTTTTTTCTTTCAGGTTATGCTTTCTCTCTATTTACCACAATGTAATTCATAATTATTTTATATAATTCCAATAAATACATTCTATATGATAAAAAATCATATATCCAAATAATTTAATGTTTATTTTATTGTTTAATATATTTTATATATGGTTCCCTTACAATTACTCCAGATATGTTTTCTAAATTTAAGGGGAACATTCAAATTTCATACCCAATTTCAAGGAAACACCATAATCTATTATTAGACTCAAATATATTTCCAAAAATAATTTTTTTTGTTCATATACTATCTTATATTATTTTTTGTTTTATTAATAAAATTATGCATCTTTCAGTTTGAAATACTCTTTAATTTTTCCCTTAAACTGCACGATAAATGATCATATTTTAGTTCTCATAAAGAAAATATTATGTTTTCTCACTATGTTAGACATAATTTATTCCTCCGTTATAATTTCATTTGGTCTTATGTTTATTTTTTGATATTCATTTTTACAATATAATTTTATGAAAACTACAAATAATTTTTCAAAATTAATATTCTCTACAATGTAAAAGGGTATTTTTCTCAAGATTTTATCAATGATTTTTTTATAGTATTTTAATATATTTTTATTATTGAAATATTTAAAATTTATATGGGAATCATTGATTTAATGATAGACTTTTATTATACATATGATTAATTCATTGTACTTTGTTAGTGATGAGTGAGGCAAGTAATTTCCCCTTAATTCATTAGTAGGTCTCTTTAGACAAAACATATATGGACTTAGATGGGACCTTGAAAATTATTTTACAATATTGATTTGGATAGGGACATAAACATTTATCATCATATGTCTTGGAAAATACATCAATGGTATGTATTAGACGATTAGAATTATGCATTCATTGATTATGATGTTAGTAATTGATAAATAAAACGATTATTCGACTAATAAAATATCCATAGTTATGTTTCATGTGTTTATTTATAGATAATAATTTATTCCACTTTTTTCATTCTATATTATGATCAATATTATATTCTAATGACATGTTTTATTTTACATTAACTATATTTTTGTTAATATTAACTTATACTATGTTGTATACCCTTACTGAGCATCATATACCACTAATTTATTGTTTTTTTTTCAACTAAATGTGATGATGTATATTATGAATTAATTTATATGAGAATATACGAGTTATGGATGTTTCCAATGGACATTCTATGTTTTTTTTCAATCCAATTTGTAATGTAATGTTAATATATATAATTTGTTTTCCAAAATTTAAAACTGATCGGTCCATTTGGATTTGAATATAGTATCTTTGTTAATGTAATAAACTAAGGCACTGAATCGAGGATATTACAGAAAATGTATTTAATAAACCAATAAATAATTTATTTAAAAAATTAAAATCTATAATCATATTCATTATTGTAAAAAAATCTAAAATCTTGTATCATATTACTCTAATACATCTTATTCGTTTAGTATACACGAAACATAAGAAATGTGAAATCTTAATAATTATATTCTTATATTATCACTAAAAGTATGTATTAAATTTAAATCTCACTATAATTTTTTTCAGTCATATAATCATTCTAAAATTGAATTAAATACAAGATAATACTAAGAACTATATACATCAAACAATTTACATTTCAATAATGTTACATTTTTACCAAAAATTTATTTTATTTTTTAAAAACATATAATGAAATAAAATTATAAATTTCTATATATTATGACCATTAAATTATTAATATCGATTCCATTAATAAAAAATAAATAATTTTTTAGATGAAAAAATTATCTTCCTCCATATTTTTTTCTAAAACATTGAACATTTTCTATATGTAAAACAATTATTTAATGTATAATAATTATCATATAAACATTAAAATTGATGAATGTATATCTATATTACAAAAAATAGACATAGAGTTATAAATATTATTATTATAAACATTTATGTATTCCTTGATATCATATTTAAAATAGTAAAACATGCCATTATGTATTTTATCCATTATATACAGATAATATATTTATCTTTCAAAGAAGCAAGTATAATCTCTCCATGAAAATTCCTCCCCCCCTAAAAATATATTTCAGTATTTATTTCTATAGAAGCATCATATAACATAGTCTTAGAACACTCATGTCATAATCAAACAATGTGAATATATTTATGACATCATATAATGTTGTGATAAAATCATTCATAATATATAAATTTGAAAAATTCCCCTTGAAATTATTAAATGATTAATTTCATCATTATATCAAGCTGAAGGTTAATAGAAAGTCCCTCCATGTCATTTACATAGCTAATTAGTAGTGTATGTCTATGAAAAATTATATATTATCTTATTTTTAAATGAAATAATTTCATAAAACGTCAACCCTCTAATGATATTTTTATTTCATAAATATATTTTTAATGTTTTATATTATCAAATAGATATCTATATACTTGTTTTTCTTCAAAAAATTTGATTCAATAGAACGAAAATAAATTCATATAATATAAGGTAATATATATTTATCGTTCTATATAGATTATTTTCTATATGAGTATAATATGGGAATTTTTCATGAGGTTGTATTCTTTAAAATAACGAATTTACCATATGCTTGAAAACAATAGTGAGATATAAAAAAATCATGGAAGTTTATGTCACGTATCATTTATATCAAAAAAAATATTCATCAGAGGGTGTTTAAATATGGTTATTTTAATATTTTATCTACAACAGTGGTCTTTATTTTATGAGTATTGTGTTTTAAAATTATTTGGAATCAATTATATTGAATATACTACCCATAAAATAATAACCATTTTCTTGGATTATATATATATCTGTTCCCAAATACTTATTTCACTAAACATAGAATCTAGTAAGGAATTTATCTTAATATTAATTTTTTTAGGTAGAGAACCAAAATCATGATATCATACAAAACCATTATATAGTTATAATAGAAATATACCTCCCTAATTATCATTATGAATAATCATACTTCTATTCAATTAAACACCTAGAACATTTCAGTTCACTTAGTCATGTGGACCGAAATTTTTTTGTTATATATATTTACTCATTTATTTTGGGTCACATATATCCTTCTCACCTTAAATAAGAAAATAATTGTGAATACAACCATATAAGGGCCACCCATGTTAAAAAATTACTACCCTGAGGAGTGTTTATATGAAACGAAATTTAATATATAGTTTTTAGAGTTTTTTTATTTTATCAAAAATATTATATATAGCATGTGTACATTTAATTTCATATATTACGTAAATGTATTAATTATTAAATGTGATTTAATTTGTACATCTTATGTCAATTGAAAAAATAATATTTTTTAGTCTTGTTAATGTATCAAATTATATATAATCAATTATATATTTTTAAATACTAATAATTAATTTTTGTTACAATATTCAACACATATTCATATAAAAATATGAAAGATGGTAAATAAACATCACTCATGTAATTTATTAGATTAATTTTGATCTTAAATCCTAATGATAAAAATATATGGTGTTGTGGTTAGCTGACCCCACCATTCAAAACATAACAAATGTCCCTAATGAAATGAATGGCTGGAAAAGTGCCCAATTATTCATAGATCAAAGCATAAAAATGATTCATATATTTATTTGACATTAACTAAAAGTATTCATGAATAATTACACTAAAATATTTAATTTTTATACATATTAAGATATTAATTAAATTTTATGAAATAATTAAAATACTATATTTTACATTACGATTAAACATATTATCTTATTATTATGATATTTTACAATAATATTTAAAAACATTTAATCAAATTATATAAATTTTTATAATATATAATACATATATTTATGAATAATATAACATAAAAAAGAAGAATTCCTTAATTTAAAAATTAGTTATAATGAATATTTCATTAATAATGAGTATATATTTTTATCTGAAAACAAATGAATATAGAATATAAATAATATTAAATAAAAAATATGATATCTATAACATAAATATGATCTTTTTATTTGTCCAATTTTTATGAAATATATTATAAGGATAATATATGTTTTTTTGAAATATAAACTTGTAATATCATAAATCTATTAGAACAGCTCAGGTAAATAAAATAATGAAATTACACAATTAAATTAATATATACACATAATATTTTTCAATCTTTTATAATTTCTGAAAACATTTTAAAATATAGTATGATTTTAATATATAAACATTATATTGAAACCCAAAAACCAATAGAAGAAAAATTCAAGGAGTTTAATGTTAACAATAAATATTTCATCATTTACTTCATTGAATATTTAAAAAAAATTAAATTATTATCAATTATTCATAATAAAAATTTTATGAAATCTTTATAAATTTAAAAAAAAAATTAAATACATTTTTTATAATTTATAAAATGTGCTCATATTTTTTCATTTCAAATAATTAAAAAATTAGAATATGAAGAGACAAAAATATTCAATATAGTCTCTTATAATGTTGGAAAAAATATATCACTCGAAAATAGTGCATTATGGTATCCCCAAATCGGTAACCATACTATATGTGTTGATATATCCACATTTCATGTAATTATCAAATATTATGACGTTAACCCGTAGGTATTATTGGCCTATCACTACCTATGTTTCAAATTGAAGTTGATGATATTCTTATATAAATATGCATATTTCTTTAAAAGAATGTTTTTCTATGTATACAATCATTGATGATATCCTAATATCACAACTATTACCCAACACAGTATTTTTAGAAAAAAAATTCAATTTTATATTCCTATTTGAGATATCACATACCATTACCGTGGATTTAGAAATCGATGGTTATGTTTCTATTATATATTGTTTTCACATATCATGGAAACTAATATCAAATTCTCATTGTTTTTGATATGTGTATTTTTCATAAAATCCATTTTTTATATAATATGGTATTTTTTGGAAATTAAATGGGAGATGCATGGCCACTTGTACAATGTGTGTCACCCAGGTAGATTGTGAAAAGGGATATAGGGGAGAGAATGTTTTTCATAGAAAATATATTGTTTCACATGTCCATTAATATAATCCATATGGTCTAAGTGTGGATACTGGATGGTGTATGGTCACATGGACTTTGTAGTTGGGACCTATAATAAATTACTAATTTCATAAAAGTCATTATTTGTTGAATAATTTCAATATTTATTTGTCCTCAATACCTCCCCGATTATCTATCTCTCAAATTAGGCAATTTATGGGTGATTTAATCTATTTAAACCTTCCACATCATTAAATTTGTGAGAAAAAATTATTTATCTAATGTTTATCACATCATATCAATCCTATTTTCTTATTCTTAGTTTCTATATTTGGAAAACCAAACCATATATAGTTCTATGTTGATTTATTATTTTGGTTTAAATAATTTTATCCTGTTGGTTTATGGTGATTGATGAATGTGGGTAAATGAGTGATAGAATTTATAAGAGTGTATATTTGTGAGATCATTAGGAAGATATTGGTGGCATATATTTTAAAATACTTGTGTGAAATTATTGTTTCATGATCATGATGATTTCATTAAATGGTGTTATGTGTGAAAATTTATTTCCCAATATAGTGGTTTTGGATGTGGAAAACTTAATGGTATTAGTTTTTGAGATTATTTGTGTGAATTGAATGATTAAATTTTTCTATGTGTTTACAAGAAAGGGGATGATTTGGTGGAAGAGGTTCTATGATTTAATTGTTCAATATTGTTTCAAATTTTTAATTGGCCTTGTTTAATTTTTTTCTATTTATTAATTAAAAAATTTGGCATTTAGTTACTAATTGGTGTGTTATACTGGTAAATATTATTTATGCGATGAAGAAAAAATATTTTTGAATTGAGATTCCTATAAATGAATAATTTAGGTATATTTTTTACTTGATTATATTTATTTAGTTATAATTTTGGGTTACACATTAGACAAAAAACATCCTCCTACATGTAGGTACATTTTCTTGAGTAACAACATGAGTTTTATGGTTGGTGGTCCACTCTTTATTAGGTGATATTAAATAATGGATTTTAATAATTTACATTGAAAAAACAAAAACATAACCTAAATACATATTACATCATGTTATTTTAATATTTATTACATCTCATAATAATTCTCACCCTAATACCAATGCATTTAATATTATTATAGTTATTTGAATAAAACAATTTTAAAAACCCATCATCAAAATCTCAAAATGTAATATTCAATCATTAGTACCATATAGAATTTATTATAATATACACTTATTAATATATAATGGGATGGAAACCAGTTAAAGGGTTATCTTAGATTCCCAATAAAAGGTGATTGTAAGAAATAAATGTATACAATCGTAAGTGAGAACTAAATGAAATTGTGGGTATGATAATATATTCATGTTGCATGACCATGAGAAATGGAAAATAAAACATAATAGAACATAGATAATAAATCACCAAGATTAAATAATTCTATGGGTATAAGATAATATATAATTCACATGATTATGGAAATATGAATCAGTAATAATGATCCATGAAAATATAATATATTTTTATGGAATAACATAGAAATGAGGAATAAGATTGTTGAAAATAAGTATATATAAAAAATAATAATTCATTTCAAGTAGAACTGTTAATACCATTATCACACAGTGGTAAGAGTACTATAATTAATTATGTTCATCATTAATTATCATAAACATAGTGGATAATGTCTCTTAGAGGACTATATTCCCTCCCAATTCCAATATGTGTCACATTATGAGATAGAAAATATCACCAAATGCATATGAGTTATATATATTTCTATTCCCAACCATCATGTATGGAAAAACAATACAAACAGGTTTGAAATGAACCAGAATACATCTATAATTCCATCATAACTAAAATAGCCCATGTCAATGAAATGAGTTTCATAAAAAAATATGAAATAGAAATTATACATATATACATAGTATTTAGATGATATAATTAGAACATATTCTATATGAAACAAAAAAAATATTAATCTATTTTGACATCGATGGAAATAGAATTATAAAATAATTATATAATTACAATGGAAAACTAATATGAAATAATCTTTTTAGTTTTTCAAAAAATTGATTTATTATGATATAGTTTTTAAATTATTGTAAATAAAATGTAATAATTACGGTAGATAAAATATTAGAATTAATATTTCAAAATAAATAATGATAAAATCAACTGAAAATTTGATCATGTAGGAAATTTCAATAAAAAATGTTGATTTCACGCATTTTTAAAGAAAAGAAACTAAATTGTGTAAAAAACATTAGAAATTTGGTATCATTTACACATATGTAAATAAAGTTTGAGTAAATAAAAAAATTTATAATAAGTAATATATGTATTTGTTACAATATCCATAAAACCAAAAACAAATGTATACATATAGAAGAATGATTCATCACTAAAAATGTGAAATAAGGTAATATCTATCTATTTGAAACAATTCTGGTGACTTGGGAACTAAAGGGTGGGAAAATAATAAGAAAGGTTGTGAATAAAGAACCTAATGGAGCTATTAATGTGATATATATTTTTATACAATGATTAAATATCATTGGAATTTTGTAATGAGGTTTTCAAAATGTTTTAAATTTTTTGGTGGTTATCCTAGGTACTTGAGTAGTTTTGAGAAGATGTTGTTGGCATTTTTTAAAAAATATATCATTTATTAAAAATTAGGAATATTTTTTATGTATTAAATATGTTGAAGTTACTATATTGGTGCATGATTTTCATTCTAAAATTTTAATTGAACATTTTTATATACTCAATTACATCATGTTTATGGACAATTCATTTTGAATAACACTTAATAGTTTTCTAAATATTTCATACCTGAATACTTGGAATGTGTCATGTAACATACAATTTACATAATGAAAAATATTTTTCACTGGATATGACATGAAGTCAAAAATCAAACATATATAAGTATGAGTCACTTCCAAATCAAGTTAAGTATAAATTAGAAAAGTGTCTCCTCCCCCAATAAAATGTAAAAGTAAAATACATTATATGTGTGAGTAACATTGAGTCAAAATTATAATATTTGAAATAAATCAATGAATTAGAGGATATATAAGGGTTAATACCTCAATATGTAAAATTCATATTAGGATATTCAAAAATATACTAGATTTAATAAATTGAAAATTGTCGATTAATAAATTAATAATGATGATGTTGTGCCGATCATTAGAGACTTATATATCTAAATTGATATAGTAATAAGGATTCAATGTATGGTATTTGGTGAAAAATAGTAATGAATATTTTTTGGTTTCTATATAATGAATAATAATATCACAACCTGATGTTCTTCAAGGATGAAAAGTTTCCAATATATATGTAATGATTAAGATATTGACATGTCATGGTGATGAAAATATTTGTTAAATAATCCACACCATAATTTTAGGGTGTGATTACAAGGTATTTTGTGGGAATGGAATTATGGATATTTTTATTCCATAAAATAGAATTTCAAGATGAAAACATTTATTGATTAAAATTTACCACATCATAATGGATTTTTTCATACATATGGAAACATATCTTCCTATAGACATGTTTGATTAAGAGAATACATATTTTAAAAGAAAGATAAAACTAGATTATTTTGGATATCACATGATTCTAAAGAATCAAGCCTTTAAAAGAATTAAAAGATATCTTATTGGATTTTCATAATAATGATTGACATACAAAAATTGTATGGAAAGAAGATTAAAACAATATCTAGAAGGGATTTTATTAACATAAAAATAAGAGTTTGGGATGATATTTTTTAATCATGTAAGGAATTAGGTTTCCAATTTACTGAATTAATTAAATAAAAATGAAGAGTGTTCAAGAATTGATTACAATACAAACTATTCATCTATGTCAAGGAATGAAAAATATTTTACGTATTATTATAATGATTATTATTGAGATAAAAGAAAGAAAATTTTTAATTTCATTCTCTCATGCATAAGTTGTTCTTTTTGAAATATTCTGGAGGTCGATTATTGTGTCTATGGTTGTGTTAAAAATAATATGGTTGTTGAAGAACTAGTTTAATGGGGATTTGTTATCATTGAAAGAAATGACTTCTATGACGCACCCAATGATATTATTTCCATCAGAAAAGATACACTACTGAATAAATGGTGTTTAATAAGTTAAATGATATATCCAGAGACATTGGTGGGAATACGATGATATTGACCCATGTGTTATGGGTAAAAAAAGAGGACTCATTTTTGTGTGGTTGAGTGGAAGTTATATTCACATGAAATTTAAATTCCAATAATTAATTACCAATAAAATATATATGTTGTTTATAAAATGAACACCAAGAGGATTTGTCACACATATTAGTGGTAATCATTTTCCAAAAAATATGTTGGTGAAATTAATATTATAATTTCAGTTTAATATGGTCGGGTGGATATAAATATAGATAAAATAAAAATTCTAATAGGACACATAAGTTAATTTCATAATGAAATTGTAAAAATAGTATTTTTGATTCATCAAAAACATACAAGTGATGCATTACCAAAGACATGGGATCATAATGTTTTATCAATCTAACTATGTTCACTCTGATATTTAATCTTAATTAATTAATAGAAATGGATAATATGATTTTTTTTACAATTGATGTGTTATTATATTTTATAGAAATAATATTCATAGGTCATATAATATGATAATCTACAATAGAATATTATAAGGACTAGAAGTTTTTTACCTTATTTTTGTTGGATTTATATCACATTGGAGAGATATTCAAATTAATTTAATAGAAAAAATTATGGATATAGATTGAAAATATAGAAATTTTTTTCATATCAAATAATGAATATACTAATGTAATAAGACTCAATATGGAAAGTTATATATGTGATAAAAAACTATATATATTAATTAAAATATAATGTTCAAGAATCCCAAAATTAGAACTTTTGAGAAATATTTAAAAATATCATAATTTTTTATTGTGGAATAATTTAATACTACTTCACAAGAGTAAATGACATTTTTATTCACATCAGGGGATACATAGACACATTAAAAGATTCACATATTATAAGGAAAATAATAAGAAATTTTCCACTATATTTATCTAATGATATAAGCTCTAGATAGAAATGATGACATATATCTTCATTATTACAAAATAATGTTCTCAATTATGAGAAGATAAATTAAATATTTTTTTAAGATGGATAAGGAAGAGATGTTATAAAATGTCACGAATGAGATCATGACAATTATTAAAAGGTTGATACATTTTTTCAATCATAAGACTAATTGAAAATATGGGGAATTTGATTGTAATAATGGAAAACATCTACAAATGTGTTTATGGAGGAATTAAAAAAATTTATTATATTATTTAAGATATTAAATGGAGAGAATTATGATATATATGATTAATAATGATCTATATAAATAAATGTGGAATTGGTTGTAATTGGGTCAAAAATATCTATGGTTAAAAAATTAAGAGGAGATTGATAGTCATGTTATGTAATTAAGAGCATGACTAATCTACTCTAAATTATTCAATATGTTGAGTTGTTTTATAAAAATATTTATATAAACATGGATCATGCTGAAAAAATTATGAATTTTCAAACAACATGGATGTTGTAGAAGAAACGTAAATGTAACATTTGATTAAAACGAAGCTAAAATCACCTATGAAATGAAATAATCAACACAAGAGGGGAATCTAAAACATAATTAATAGGAGATGATAATATATAATAATATTAATATGCCTCTAATAAAAAAATATAATGTATATGTTGATGAAATAAAACATCTCAATGTAAAATTCAATATATAATATATGACTTTAAATGTTCTTTAGAAAAATGTTGTTGATGTGGAATAATTTTATGAATGATATTTGGGACACCACTGATCTGGGAACTATATTAAGGTTGTTATACATCCAATGAATATTCATGGTCACCCAGGGCCACAAATTATTTCAATGTGATCAAATATTGATTAGTTGGATTGATTTAGGCTTCTCAAATTAAATAATTCATGTTCCTCCTAATGGAAGAATTACATAACAATTCGATATATTATTTTTAATTTGAAGATGATAAATATGTTCAAAATAAATTTTTAACCCTTGAGTATATATAAGAAACTCAAATATAATCAAAAATAATAAAGTACTCAAAAAATTGTTACATGTAAAACCAAAATGAGAGACGAGTTTGGCATGACTACTAAAGTAATTACCTGTAATTAATTATAATAAGATAAAACCATGAATAACAATATCCCTGTGAAATAATAACCTCTAAAATTTTTTCCTTCATCCAATAGATTCTATTATTTAGTTCAATTGTCTATACATGAGGGAATGTTAATCCAACATTATGATAGACATAGCATAAAAATGCCTAACAGTTATTCCAAGAGAAACCAAAAACCATCCAAAATCATTAAAAGGTAATGAAATACATTATAATTTTCAATACATATATAATATTGTTTTTAGTAGATGGTAATATATTAAACCACTACCACCTCTAATCCACTTAATAAAATTCACACATTTATCCATAATTTAATTATATAATATTTGAACATTTACCTCAACATATGACACTTTTATTTTAACATCCTTTAGAAAATCCTCCAAAAACCTATGTGAAGGAATAATTATGATTTAACGTGGAATATAATACTGGAATAAAATATGTTATAGAAAAAGTTGAAAACTGATCTTGATCAAGTGAATCCAAGAGATTTGGGGACAAACTAGGACATTTTTTATCAATAAAAATGGTTTGAGAACAATTCCATATATCACAAAATAAACACTATAAATCTATATTTCTCAATATATCACATCCAAGAGAAATAATACCATATGTATAACACACAATATATAAATGGAACTAGTCATATAGTGTTACTAAACTATTACAACATGTATACAAGGATTTCCCACTTAACTACACTTGGTATCCCTTAATATGTTAATGGATATGAGAAAATAAAATATTATTTAACAATAAAATATAATAATTCACAAAATATAATAACCTTATTCAACTAACCCCCATCACATAGAAAACCCCATATATTATATTATGAATAAAAATCTTTATAAACTTCACCCCTTTAGGTAAAACATCACCTAACTCATATAATTTTAATTTCACAAATCGACCAATAAGAATGTTTCAATGGTACACTTTAAAATCATTATGAAATTACCATATATTCCTTATAATATAAATTATGAAACCAAATTTTAAGTATTATATTTTATAATGAAACACAACACTATCACATATTTCCAAACCCTATATGAACATTCAACAGTATTTAAAAAAAACCAGTTACTCGCTTTTTAAAAAATATTTCCCATTAAAACATGTATAAATGTCAATGAATCTTTTTAAATCATATAATTTATTTATAACAGTGACTTAAAGTTTTTAATAATAATTTTGTGGATCCAATATATTAATAAAAAATATAAAATACATGTTTTTAAATCATATTTCTTGGATCGAATAAATGTAATTCAAAAAACTTTTTCCCTACTATGTGGTATACAAATTTGAATAATATAATGATTAGGATTTTTATTGATGTATTTAATGTGTAAGAAACTATAATTTTACAATTGAGGAATTATATAATATAAAAATCAAAACATATTCTCATTTCCTTCGAAAACCAGTGTACTAATATACCACAAAAGAGACCAAAGAGGAAAAAAATGAAGGTGGAACCCTAAAACACTAAACCAAAATCACAAAAATAAATACAAAACAAACCATTGTTCTACTAGACCTCATAAGGTACCATGAAAGATAGTAAAACCAAAAACATACGAAAGGATATAGTTGGATATACTTATTTTACTAAATTCATATAAAACCTTTGGAAAAAGCTATGGACACACCTTTGCAGGATGATAAATATAACAGGTATGTTCCATAGAGTCTCATGTTCTTTTTGAGCTGATATAGGTGAGTTTATAGGTAAAAATAATAGATATAAAATTGGTAAACACTATATTTTTATTTATTTGGACAACACTCAGAGTTTTATTGATTGGTCTACAAAACAATGAATCGATTATGTAACCAACACTGAACTTCTATGTTCACACTGAATTTCTATGACACACAGGTTTAAAAAATATGTGGTTCCCCTTAAACAACATTAATATTCATATATATGGGTTCCATATGTTTTATGCTAACTATGTGATAACTGATTTCCCTACATTGAAATAGAAAAAAAATATAAATTCAAATGGATTTTTCATAAAAGTCTAGGAATATATCTAATTATTATATATATATATATATATATATATATATATAATGAAAAATGGTCATGGTTATATAATAATACCAAAATATTTTCTCTCTTATCTATAATTCTATGAATTAAAAGGATGATTTAATAGAAAATGACATTCAAATTTCAAACCATGGACATGAACAGACGAATATAGAAACATCAGGACCATTTAAGAGAATTTTTATTAATAATATATCCAATTATCAATGAAAAAATCAGTTACAACACAAACCCCTAATTTCAATAATCACTAATAACCCACACTGACTCTAGAATAAATAATTAAATGATTCAAAAATTATGAAGGAGTGCCTAAATCCAAAATAAAGTATATGGTTTTGCAAGGAGGGAGGATAAAAAAATTAATGAGTAAACCCTGATGTACATAAGTACAGTAAATTGGTATAACAAAGGTTAGGATTTAAAAATAATGATTGAAAATGAGTAACTTCCTAGAGATAATTAATTTGGAATATTTGACTAGTTTTTTTACATAGGTTTCCAAAAAATGTGGAAAAATTGTGACCTACAGCAGAAATCCATAAGAACACTTGATTATTTGGCTACATGATTGGATAAACCATGAATAAATAATGCATAACAACTCTTACATGTTGTAGATTCATATTGACAATTTCAATATATTTTATAATATTTTTCCACAAATAGTGTTCTGTACACTGTAACACTAAAAAAATAAAAATTCAGATCAATTATACCTAGAAATCATGGAAAAGGTTAACTATCAATTAATAAGTTATATAATAATTATATTCATGTTTAGGGTGTGATAATAGATAATTAAACATAACATAATTATTTTATTTTATAAATTTGAAAAGTCTCTAAGACACATGATAGATTTTTCTGATAAGGGAATGTAAATGACGTAACTTTTATAACAAATTGTTGATAACTATTTAAGGAAACATTGAATAAAAAATATATTCATGTTACATACAATATTAATAAATTAATTTTGATAAATAGTGAATTTCTAAAATTCATATTTTTTTCATTATATGAAATGAAAATTTAGGAGATGATCACTTATGTATCAACATATGATAATGTAATATTGATAAGTAATGTGTGTCCATAGAAAAAAGATAATAAATGGTAGAAATGAACAATGATGGATAGTTATAAATATGTAATGATATAAAAAGGTGGTAGTAAATGTGTTGAAGGATATAATTCTATCATAAACATTTTCTTTTCCGGTTTTATGGTTTCATGGAAATTCTCATTGATAATGGTTTTATTTGAATACTTATAAAGTTAGTTTTTAATGATGAAAATAAATAAAAATTGGATATTCAATAACCTAGTAAAATTTATGATTTATTTTATGTATATTCAAATGAGATTGAAAATTTACTACAATGTATAAAAAATTATTTTGAGATATTTTAAACTTTCTTCAGTGACCACTTATATATGGAGGTGTTTTTGGAAGGTGTTGAGGATGTTTTGGGAAAATTATAAGTCTTATAATACTAGAGAATATTATATAATTATTTTATGTGAAAGTGTAACATTTATTATGTTGGTGTAACTCTAGGTAGTAAGAAAAAATAAGAAATCCTTTCCAAGACACTATATATACAGAAATATAGTTTCTTTTATCAAAAATTAATGTTAACTCAAGAAGTCATACATGGAGGTTTATGATATTTTGAGGAATATCATGTATACCTATGGGTGACTCTTTATATCTAGTGTATAAATTTGGTATTGTCTACAACCCTAAAGGAATATATATGAGTAACATCTATGCTAATTTAAAATTAAATTGCAAACTTCTAGATCCCAATGTGATATGAAACTGTAACATAATCTACACATACGATAAATGTTTCTGGAAAGAATAATATTGTCATACTCTCAATGAATTTTTAGATACATATGGTTAAATACATTAATTATAAAAACGTGATAATAAAAATTTCCGAAATATTGGATATTTTCATAATGAAATATCCTAAATAAATAATTTAATTTGATGATGTTTCGAGAATATTTATATACACTAATATAGTGGCTAATTATGTAATCATAATTCAAGATATAATATTCATTGATTAAAAATGAAAAAATGAGTTGTTATTCATGTTAGGAAGATGAATATAATGTTATGGAAATGTTTATGGTATAAACCGGTTAATATTGATTCATGAGTACAATATGTATCTATACCATGGGGTGAATTCCATGTTGTATTCACTGATAATGTTAATATTTTTGAATAAAGTCACACAACAATTTCCTGATGGTAATAAAAAATGTTGTGATAGAATGAGATGATAGAATCTATCACACCAATAGTATAAATGTTATAATGAAATAATATATAAACTAAAAGAATCCATTTCATGGAGATATTATGTATAACTAAGATAGACACCACTAAATATATTCATGTTATTATGGTGGATTTATTGGACAAAAGTTTTAGAAGAAATAGAAGATGTGATTCATCTAAATATCATTTGTGTTCGGAAAATAGGTATTCAAAAGTAATTCAATGATTATTTATAGATTGATTAGAACTTTTATAACCATTATCTTCATAGTATTTCTATGCTATAAAAATAAACAGAGATAGTAAGAATATTAAACAATTAAGAGGATAAGAATATGGTTTTTCCTATAACACTTTATTTTTTTATTGATCCATTTAATCTAATAAATAAAATGTTATGTATATAAAAAGACCCTGAAACGATTATTTCTCATCTATGTTAAGGAAATCCAAATAATTTCCTAATAATTTTCATTTTTTATTGCGAATTATTAAGGAATATTGTTCATAAATTTTCTCATGCTTATATTGTTAATTATAACATGTCGATGATGATTATTGATGTGTGTGAAATGATTTTAGAAATAATATTATTGTCGAGTACCCAGATTAATGTGGAAGATCCTACACAAATATTAAAATAAATATTAGAATTCAAATAATAAATTTTTCACATAAGAGACTAGAAATAATTACTATGGTATTTGTTATTAACTATTATAGTTACACATCTTGAGAAATAATTGCTAAATAGATGATACATACCCATGGGTAAAATATTAAAAATAAACACCACATATATTAGTTTTAGTGTTGAGGATAACTTAACTCATAATTATAAGCATGATTTTTTTATTTTTATTAAATACTTGTCTTGGTAACAAAAATATCCCAACAAGGATTGGTCACCCACAGTGGGGGTTAACCATTATAAATATCAAATGTGTGTGTGTGATTTTAAATTTCAATCATGTATCCATGATGTTTAGATTAATTTAGATTGAATTATGAATATAATCAGTCAGATAGGTTAATTCCTTAATTAAATTATAGAATTATTATCACTAATTTATCCACCCCATTCTCAATGATACATTTCAATATACTTTTGATCATCAATTAACCATCTAAAAACTAGAGGAAAATAAAAATTTTGTAGTTTTATGGAAAAATAACATATAATTTTAGATGGGAAAAATTAGTCATGAACAATCTCAATTTATTTGTGATCTGGGAAAAAAACTTTAGCCTTAGACTTTTTCATGTCAAGGAAAACTCAAACTATATATATATAAAATTTAGTTTCATTTTTGATTTGTATATAAATATTATGGATAATATATTTTTGGTAAAAATATACAATTATAATAATTCATTAACATTATATTATTTAATTTGTTTAAAAAATAATATTCAGGAGTTTACTGCTCCATTTTCAAAGTATTCTATAGTATGAAAATTCAATCACATAATAAATGATCATGGATTCATAACCTCTATAATGTTCACATATATATATATATACATTCATTCTATTTTTTTACATAGTTTTGGAGTACCACTATCAATTCATTGAACATGTGGTAAGGGGTTGAATAGAATGCTTTACAATTTGATTTTTTTGAGATTGTTGAATGAACAAAAGAATTGAATTAATTGGTCAAATTACATTAAAATACTATCATACTAGAATAATTAAAAAATATTATATTATTAGTTATTATAAAAAATTAAATATGTCTATTTTATTAGAAATTCATAATTTTCAAATTATAACATCATTCACATAGATTGAAAAATATAGAAAAATTGAACACATTAACATGATTGAATGAGTATTAAGATATTATTATATAGTAATAATAGTATTTTTACAGATGATAAATGATTTTAGAAATATTTTAATAAAATTTTAAATTATATTCTTGAAGGATAGTTTTGATGCGATATTGTTAAATGGTTGAGGATATGAAAACACTTTTGTTGAAGACATGAATCTTCTATAACAGAGCCCCTTATATATTAGGTATTTCAAAATCCTGTCATATGACCTATGGTTTTCAAATGAATGAAATGTTTATTAGGGTGATAATTATTGTATTTATTTAATATAAAGCTAATAAAATTATTTGGGTTTCATTGTGGAGATAATTTCCCCAATTATAGGTGTGTATGAGGGGATTTTTTTAGAAAACTAAATGTGTAGGGAATGGCCTCTAAGTTGAATAAATGCTAAATAATATTGATTTTTCAAATAAGTGGAGTTGTATAATTCTATAATCTACAAAATCATCAATAATTATTTGTAATTTTTTATTTCCATAATCATTACCTTTTTTAGTTCAACAGCATTTATCCTTATCCATGGTGAATAACAGTTACTGTGTGAACATATTTTTTTCATATGAATGAAATTGAACTCTATAAACAATTTTGGAGTGATAATTATATATATGAAGTCCATTTTTTATAGTGAAATGTATATATAAGATAAATTTACATTTAAATGAATATTATATTTTTCGAAACAAATTACTATTTTTATAGAAAATGCCTTTTTATGCACAATGTTTTATATTTATTTCATATTTGTTTGGAAATAAATGTGTTTTAAGTAATTATTTTATTGATTTTATATTTTTATTTTATTTTAATTATTTTTTAAAAATGAAAATTTTAATTTACAAATAATAATATTATATAACACAAAAAAATCATTAAAATTAATTCATTTTAATATTAAATGGTTTTATTCACATCCCACTAAAATTGAATTTTTATCTTATAACTATGATATTTTATCCCTAAATTTTTATTTAACCTTTTCATAAAATTTTAAAATCACATGAATTCAGTAAATAAAAATATATATATTATAAATAATTATTATTTTAATTTAATTACATATTTATATACTATATATGAATTACATATTATTTAATTTGTTACCAACACTTACATATCACCAATGTATCAGTTGTATAAAATAATATCTTATGACTATATAACGAATTATAATATATCAACTTCAAAATTTAAAATGAATGTGTAACCAATATCTAAATATGTATATCTTTTTTTTATTTCATTCCTATATACATCCTTATAACCATATATAAAATAACTCAAAAAAATTCAATTTAATATTCCACAAGCTTTTTATATTTCTAACATGGTGTATTCATTAAATAGTGTTCATCGGTGGTATGATCTTCATAAAATATTATTGGGATTAAAATAATTTTAAACACAAAATTTCATTACATTATTGAATTTGAATAAAGGTAATTATACCTCATTATAACTTCAATTTTCCATATTGATTTTTCAAAATAACGATTCTTATAGTGAAATTTATCATAGTGAATGAATTAGTTTTATAGTAAAAATCTCTATTTTCCATGATTTATTTCAATTATTCCTCTTATGTTTGATCATTTTCTAGTTGTAAAAACACTACGATAAGTACAAGGGATGGATCATGTATATACTTACTAAATTGTAATACATTGAAAAATTAATTTACAGTGAAGAGGATTCATTAATTTATTTGAATATAAGATGTCATACACAAATGATCAAGGAATGTGAATAGGCTAACAAATCTAGGGATAAACTTTTACTTCTTCTATAACTTCATAACTATAATCTATATGAATTTTTAAAATAATAGCTTGTCTATGACTTCATGCTTTAGACAATATTAATTAATATTAGTTTATCTATTCATTCTAAATTTTATTTGCTTTAATATGCCTAAAAATAAATAGAATATTCTATAACAACTCATGAGAAATGTCTTATCCAAGAAGGTTATACTATCTGGCTTCATCCCATCAAGTTAGTGTTTTTTCCAACATCACATAAAAAACCTTATGTTGTTGCATGTTTATTCTATTATTGAATCTATTATTATATGGTAAATCTATTAGGGGATAGTGTTGATCCCAACCTCCATTGAAATAAATTGTATATGATCTCATCACCTCATATGGATTATTAATGTTCTTTTAATCTTAACTATCTGTCTATAGATTATAATTGGTTATAAATATAGTATGTATATTTAATAAAAAATTTATATTACTTTATAAAATCAGTATATAAATTTCTTCTTGACCAGATAAACTAAAAATTTGCCTCTAATGCAATGATGCTGATAAATTTTTTATAAATACTAAAAATTTGATTCATTGGAAAGTATTCTCTAGTACTGATGAAATGTGCTAACTTTGTAAAGAAATAAACTAAATCCAAAATGGTATTATGATAATTATAACACTTTGTAAGACCTAAAATAATCTTCTTGTTTATTTTCTTCCATTTTAATACTATTATAGATAATGGATGCATCATCCCCTTTGTCTTATATCCTTCCACATTAACATGGTTAAATACCTTTAAACCACATATATACAATGTAATATACCAATTTATGAAATCCAAACAAAACAACTCCTTGGGATTTCTATAAATCATTGTTATTTCATGATTTATAGAGAATGATGATGTATGTGATCCATCCATTAAATAATTCCTCAATTCTTGTATTGAAGAGTACCATATTCAATTTCTATATCATATAATTCCATCATTATCAAGGATAAAATTATAAATATTCTATACCTTCTCTTTTATCTCAAGATAGTACTTCTATAATTATTGGATTATCAAAGGTCTGATAAGAAATTACATAGTAATATTGGGATTTTTTCACTTGACTGTGTATTTCATTGTTAATAATTTTCTAATCCAAAATGATTTTTTCTCTTTGATTCCTCATCATAAATTGAATAACATGATCCCTCTTACTAAATGAATTAACAACCCTATTATTATTTTCATGGTGGTAATGCATCAAGAAATTATAATCCATGATCAACTCCAACCATCTCTTTTGGTGCATGTTTAGAATCTTATATGTGAATATATACATTAAGATCTAATGTTCAGAATATATATCATTCATAAAATAATATACAAATTTATATCATATTATTAATAAAAATGTAATCGATACCAAATCTAAATTTTTATTAGGTTAATTTTTTTCATGAACCATTTTTTAAAGTGAGGAATAAATTTCACCCATCTCATTTTTTAGGAGAACCCATATCAATACCTTAATTGATTCATAATTTTATATCAAAGGCACAATATGGTGTGTTTTATTATGAGTAATAGTGTAATTTAAACTTTATCTTAATATAATTTATGTTTTTCAGATTAAAATATATTGAATAACATGACACCGTTTTATGATAACCTAGATAATTGGAACTGGTTGTAATGAGATTTTTCTCCAAAAGACTCGATAAAATCCTTCTAATATCAGAAAAATAATGGTTCCTTCTAAAATTATTGGTCTCTAAAATTCTTTTATCTCCACTATCTCAAATGGATATATAGATATACCATAACTAAATATAAACTCAACTATGAATTCTAATTTTTATAGTTAAATTTAAAACATCCTAAAATTTCAAAATAGGTTCTCTTATCCTGATGTATCCCCCAAAACTATAAATTAATATCAATATTATTATATTATCATAGAATATATGAGAATATCCTAATCAAAAACATCTATTAGTGGATCAATGTATTGTTAGATAACATTATTTTTTAGTTTTTCAAGACAAAAAGTATATTTTAATGTTTGAATGACATCATTATGAATTCACAATGACATTTTTTTGAAAATAAGGATACCATGGAAAAATCCACATTTTTAACATAAATTTACTATATAATGATTAAATGTGATTAGATGAGAAGTAGTGATCTCATTGTAGTTGATTAATCATGTCGTCAATATAGGTATGATGTTATCTATTATTGACCATGATTTTTTTACGTTTATAAAAATCAATGAATAGATGCATGTATCCATGATTTTTTGGAAATATAGGATCCAACACCTCATAGTGAACCACTTGGGTATATACAACCATTATATTATTATATAAATAGACTTGGGGTTGTTTTTGTATTTCATATAACTCAATATCAGTCATTATATAAGGAATATTTTATATAATCATAACATGATTCATGTGTAATATAGAAAACTGAAACTCATGATTAATTGAATATAAAGTAAACTATATTTTAGATACATGAATATAATATTGAAATATATATCTATATTTAATATTGAATTAATTTCAATCTATTTTAGTTATATATACCCCATTATTAGGTATTAATACACAATCAAGTTATGTAACTTCTCTGTCGAGACCAATTTATCCATATACTAATAAGCAATAAGGGGTTAAATCAAAATTTTAAATAAAATTTATTAAACATAGGAATTGATTTTGGATTTCTATAGAAAAACCCAATCCCGGAAAAAAAATTACATAAAATTCAATCAAAGGGTGAATAGTATAAGATACAAGAAGCATGTTTCCCCAAAACATATATGAGTTAACAGTTATTGACATGATATATGTTCATCACACCATTAATATTTTTCAATAATAATTAACTATCTACATTATAGAGTATCTATTTTATGATATAATAATATTATAAATATATTAAAGAGTGGTTAGTACTATAATCATATATTTTATCTTATGTTGATGAGTATATTATGATTTTAAAATTCATAACTTATTTTTCAGGACCCACTTCCACAATTATGATTGTATATTATTTCCCACTATCACTTGTCTTTATATGTTCCAAAAATCAATAATCATTAATAACCAATGGATTTATACTATAGACTATGTCATATAAATACTTTTTTAAATGTTGCATTGTTATGTGGGTTGATTATTGTGGTGATCATTCATTGCATCAATTTTTATTAGTTATGGTATTTAGATCTTTTCAACAATCATGTTTTTATGATATGATTTATACACATGTAATATTTACTCATTTGTTGATGAAAATTATAAATATATTTCACCCATCATTTTTATCACATTATAATATAAATAATCATTTTCTTCATTGAAATTATCATTTTAGTTACGAAAAAACCCAATTATTATACTCATTTCTAAAAAAACACTGCAATATTTGGAGTATCTAATTTAAATTAACTCATTGAGTGCACATTGAAAATTTTCTTCATATAATCAAAAATACATGATAACAACTGATTTTCAATATCATGTATTTAACCCATCACTGAAATGATATAATTTTCATTTAGGATTAATTACAAATTCAAAGTGTTAAATGATTATCTGGTAATGTTTTCTCCATATACACTAATGGATCCATAATCCTTTTATTTTATATTTCATAATTTCTTCTAAATTTTAGTGTGATGAGTATGTGAATATAGGTGATGAAGTAGGGAATGACAATGGTGGTAGTGATGCAGGCATGGTGTGAGTTGGTAGTGACGTAGACATGATGCATGAGAGGGGTGGAGAACCATGAACATGTTGATTCATGCATCGAAATTAGGGAATCAAAATTAAGGGTTCTTCTACCATCCAATTTTGGGCCTATATATTTATAATATTGGATTTAATGGGTATTGATGGGTGGGTTATCTATGGGGGTGGTTCTATAACATACCTATACATCATTTGTGTGTGCGGTGTTTGTGGGTGTGTGTGTGTGTGTTTGAATTTAAGTTTCCACCAATACCATAATATATATATATATATATATATATCTTATTAAACTCATCATTGATCATGGAGATGTTGTTTTTATTTTCTAATGTTTTTAAATAGGCTCAACCATTAATCTATTACATCATCCAAACATTAAATGTGCCATTCCTCTATTTCATATATTAACCACTATATAGTTGAAAATTTCTTTTTTATTGGGGTTTTCGACTCAATGGAATTTAATATATTGTATGATTTATTAAAATAGAGTGTAAATTTCAACATAAAATATTCAATGGTGATTTTTTACATAAATGGTGCATTTAGGAGTTCTAAAAGATAACTGTTATATTTCATAGTTGGGGAAAATTTGGTGTGCATCATGGTGATAGTTTTTACTCCAACCATCATCCCCTTTTGTTTCTGATTGATTAAATCCTTACATTTTCAATTTCAACAGTTATTTAGTCAATTAATACTAGTTTAATCCATTAACTAAAACCAAAATGTTTGGTATTAATATCATTACTTAAATTAATTAATTCAAAATATTATGATTATAACTCATTCATTTCTACTTATAATATATTTTTTTATTATCATAAATAATTTATGGTTTAATTTTTGTTCATTTTTATTTTCAATCTAATTATTATTAAAAACATAATCCCCAATGTAAACTAAAACCAACATCAATTATCTCTTTGGAAGATTTTTAATCTCATCTTGGTGGCAGTGCTAATCATATTTATATAGTTTTGAGAAGAAAGAAAAAATTGATTCATGAGAAAGATTCATTCAAAATGAAATGTAAAATTGATAAAATTGTTATGGAGATGAAAAATTTAAATCCCACCCTACTTAACCAATTAAATAATGTTGTTCATGAATTTTAAATTGAAAAACAACTTTTTATTTCATGTAATTTCCATTATCCATCTGAAACACATAAATTAATATGCGCCTTACATTTCTAAATATGATTCAAATTCAAGTATGATAGATAATTGGGTGGTAATATGGGTTTTTAGAGAAAAAGAGATCTATTTTCAGACTATCTTGGTGACATATGGGGTCATATCTCTATAATTTGTGGAATTTCGTCATCGTTGGATGATACAATTCTGGCCTTGACCAATGTGATCGATATGGATAAAAAAGAAGCTGGAAAACAGATTATTCATATGTTACTCTGATTATATTGTGAAATTTGTAATAAATTGTAATTTTTTCCCTCGAATATGACTTTTCGATGGATCCATTTTTTGGAAGCACACTCTTTCATGAGATATTTCCTTACAACCTCATATCATGAAGATAATTCCATTTCATATGTCCATGAATATAAAGAGGTAAACTATTATTACCTCACATTGTCTAATATCCTCTCAGGGGACCTTATGACTCTTTCCAAATATAGAGTAATAAAACCCCTTCATCCATACTGTTGTAACTCTTTTATTTTTTCAATAAAATATGATGGTCCTTTTTAAAATATCTCATATTCTTATTAAACCCATCTTCAATATAAATTGAGGTAACTCAAACATAAAATACAAATATAATTTTTCATTTTATATCAATATTCTTTATATATCATAATAAATTACAACGCATAACATATATGATCTGTGCATTTAGAGAAACAGTATATAACTAACATATTTTCCTTACATTCATCATCATCTCGATGAAATCATATATACACATGATTCTATTCTATATATTATATTAATAATAATCTTTTTCATATCTGGGTTTACGTAAATAGTAAAAAGTTGATATCAGATGCTCAGTAGAGGGATAACAGATGTGGTATCAATTCACGATCTTATGTGAGGATAAGATTAAAATTAGTTTATGAGATCAAAATCATGGTTCATGAACATAAAATAACAAAATAACACCCAAAACCCCTATATAATAAATCTCTAATCCCAATATATGGATTTTGGTATAATATAAGACATGAGGTGTATGAGTGTGGGGACTATAGATTCTTAATCTATGAGTATATAATAAGTACGATTTATAATATAGATATATTTCATGAAAATATAGAATACCCAAATTCATTGAAATTAATATATTAGGTTTAGTATCATTACTAATATCAACATCACAAAATGAATATAGTATTCTAGTGGTTTGAGTTTACTCTATAGTCTCGTAAAAAAAATTGTACAAACCCCTAGGGATTTGGGTTCCCTCCCCATACACATAAATAACCTATCATATGATATTAATTATAACTAAATGTATTATAGATATATATAAATCCATGAAAACATATCAACGAATGAAAAACATGCATATGTGTGCCACTAGAACATTAAAACATTCATAATTGCATCTTACCTTAATTTACCCTTGTAAAATAAATTTGTTTCTGGAAAACAACTATAATACGTGATTATAAAACACAATGAGAGAGATGGTTTAGGATGTCATTAATGTATATACCTAGTGAAATAAAAGAAATTTTAACTGATAATGGCATGGATTTATACACTTTCTAAGAGAATAATAAAATTCCATTACAAATTATTATTATATACCAATAAAATTTTTAATTAACTATATCATTAAAGGATGTAATTTGAAAAAAATAATATTTTTAAAAAAGTGATAATATGAAGATGAATATTTTACAAGAAAACAAGAGAATATACTGGGAGAAATATACTATTACGAAATCATTTAAAACATGTGATTTGTTTCTATCTTTTAAAAGAAAATAATATTATATATATATAACAGTCATTAAAAAATACACCTTTGATACAACATTAAATTAATCTCTTGTAAATATATATTTTCTCATATAAATCATAATATTATATTATATTATACCAATAAAACATTTTAATTTATACTGACAATGAGAATAAATATTTTATACTGAATAGATTAGATACTGTCTTCCCTATATACTGGAAACCATTTCATTAAGTTTTGAACGAATGGAATGGGAAATGATAAAAATAAATTAATAATGATTAATTAAATAAAATTGGTTTTATATACAAATTATATAATATTTCTTAGAATAAAAATATTATATTAAACAATATTGATTTCAAAGTAAGATTATAAATGAAACACTTAGAAAAATTTTCATGCAGTCTTTAGACAATGTAATTTTCTATATATTAAATTAATTTATATATTTAATATATATAGAAAAATTAATAATTTTACTTTTAATAAATAATACACATTATTTTTTTGTTACCAAGATATTAATAACTTTCATTTAAAAGTAAGATCATGTTGTTAAATATTTTTATTTATATTCCCTCATTGGTTTTGTATTTCTAGTGTTTTCTTTATGATCATGGTTTAATCATTCTATTAATTTTCCTGAGGATTTATTATATCTTATTGACGTATTTTATCATCCAAAAGAAAATTTTTTGGAACTTATACTGATAGTTTTCAGGATACGTTTTTTAACCTTATTTCTAGTGATTATTAAAATAATAAAATAAATGAATTAATGTGTGAATAAATGGGGGATTATAAATATAAAAATAAATATTAACACCTCATTAATTAATCAATACTAAATCACATTTCCACTATTATTATTTTATTAGTCATTCTTGGAATAATAATTCTAAAAAATTTCATGTGTGGGGTAAAATTGACCAAAATAATAATACATTAAAAATATTGAATAATTTTAAAAAACTATTTTAATCTAATGATATAACATTTATATGATCATAATTATTTCAATGAAAGGTTAATAAATAGATAAATATGATTGCGTAAGATGTGGATGACTAATATAATGGAAGATTATTAAAGGGAGGATAATAGTTCAATTATATATCAGCATGTCCTCATATAGAGTAACTTGTAAATGGGGTATTTTTTAGTCCATTCTATTATATATGTACAAAAAATATTGATTAGATTTCTAGGGAGTGATTTTTTCTCTGATATAAATTTCATCCTAAATAATTTTCTAGGTTTATGTCTACAATTGAGGGGACCTTTTTAGGGGATTCATAGTGTAATTATTATAAATACTCATTCATTAATTTGAATGGAATGAATTTTTAAATTATATTTATTCCCAAATTTAATGTATATTTTTGATATATTAATAAGGGTATAATAATTCGTTCATCCATATTGTTATTTATATGTTTTTAATATATTTTATTTCTTCACACCATATTTTATAAATTTTACATAATTTTACCAATTACCATTGTAACTATGTTTTACATCAACAATTTAGTTTCATGAATAAAAATGGAAATGAGCTCCATATATAATATTGAAATTATAAATAAAAATATGTGCATCATATTAATTCAATTAAATTTAATTTTTTTTGGAAATTTAACTTCTAAAAATGTAATAAATTATATAAAATCCTGTTTATATAGCGAAATAACATCTTATGTATTCTATGTTATTTAAATTATTCATTATCTATTAATAAATTAAATATAATTCATTACCATATAAATGGAAACATTAGATATTAATTCAACCATACACTTAAGGTTCGAATTTTAATTAATTAAAAAAATTATCTAACACATTATTTTTTTGATAAATATGCCTTTTAAATATAAATTTTTTTTTATCACATCCCATTACAATTATTTTTTTATCATATATTTATTAAATCTTATAAATATGTTTTTAATAAAGTCATTTGTTCATTTTTTACAATCATGCCAAATTGTTGAATAAAAATACGAATTTTATAACTAACTATTATTTTTTATCTAATTTTGGAGTTATTTGTTATATGTGAATTATATAATTTCTAATTTATAAATGAAAATAACAGAACATCAATCTACCAAGTGGATATATTTATATATAATGACCAATTATCTAATGACAAAATATCCCTTTTTCATGTGTCTAATGACTACATAACAAATTATTTTATTTATAAGGGCCATATTTTATTGTCATTTATAGATTGAAATATACCTTAAAATTTAGTAATCTAATTAAAAATTAAAAAAAATATCTATTTTCTCTATATTATTTATGGTATGATCCTTAATGTAGATCATGATGAAGATAATTTCTTCCTTTTTGTTTTTTGTTTCTTTGGATTTATTTCCTATGGAAATATTACTAATCATATTTCATTAACATTTTCATAATGAATTTCTTTTTGTTTAATAATATTATACTATGATGTAATATATATATTTATATTTTAGTATTGTATTTTGTGTGCCATAATATATCAACCACACTTGATTTATTTAAAGGTAAATGCTTTCAAAATTCATGTGGTCTTCGAGTGTTGGAATACCATGTGATTGGGTTATTGTTTTGGGTGTGGGAGATGGAATTTGAGTACTCAAAGAAATATTATGAAATTATTATTATTCCATCATTGAGGATTTATAAAAATTTCAAAAACAATTATAGAGTTTTACAAAATTCTTATTGCTTAACATGTATTTTTAAAGAGTTTGATGATTACAATGTTTTTTATTGATATTTTTTATATTTAAAAAATTAGGGAAACACCACTAGGTCGTGTATTTACTCATTATTTACCCACCGTAGTGGCAGGGTAAAAATTATGATGGAAATATGTACAATGAATTGTATACCTTTATTAGTAGTGGAACATTATCTTATATTATGATTCTTCATGAGTGAATGATTCATCTATATTTTAAGCAATACAGGAGTTATCTTAGCTCTAATTAGAGATTTTCAAGTTCATCCTTCTTATTTTATAGTGGGGTCATATTTTTTAAGAAGTTTAGATCCTTATGTTCTATATAATATATTTAATAATATATTTTTTCATACATCATATGTATACTAGCAATATATTTCATCTAATTTTTTTAATTTCCAAAGGACCGGTGATGTACACTATTTTGAGATCTCGTACTATTGTTTAGGTTATTTTGAAAAGGGTTCGTTGATTATGAGAGTAGAAAATCCCCTAATGTTACCTTATAAACAATTATCATTTATTGTGACCTTCTAATATCCCAATGTATTACCCTAATACATAGTAGCATTTTGAATTTACATGGGTATGTTAATGGGGTGATGGGTTTGGTGATGTTGTTTCAAATGTTATCAATTTTTATCATTTCGGTGGTCAGAGTGGAGATATGTTGATTTGGGGGAAATTAAATAGTAATAAAATTGTTTCATGAACATCATTATATTGAAAACTTAGTTAATTGGAATTTTAGGTATTCCATGTGGTTATTGGGAAACTAAATGTTTTCTAGGGACCCTATAATTTTTTTAATATGTTCATGGAAAAGGATGGTAATGATGCACATATTAGTCATATATTGACATAAAATATGTCATGGTTACATGTGTTTGAAGTAATGTTTCACATTTTATATTTATACTAATTAGATTTTGGAATGTTCAGACATTATTATTTTGAAATTGTATTCTTTAGTATTCGTTGTTTTCAAAGAATATTATGAAATGTATTTATTTTTAAAATTTTGATTTGATTCATTAGAATTTTTTCTTGATAAATGTTTCATAAGTACTACCAGATAGTCTATTAAGGGTTAACTAAATTTTTATGGGGTGGTTAGAAAATATTATCTAGAGTTATATAGTATTAACCCTTTATGGATTAATGGCTGGTTAAAATAATTGAATGCCTAGTATGGACATGTTTTTTTGGTAAATAGACAAAATTGTTATATAGTTTTATGAGGGTCCAAAATATTTCATTTAATTAAATATGAAGTTATTTTTAAATTTTGATTATAATTATATCATTGTTAATGATCCATGTATAATTATTTTTAACTTTAGGATTACAGGTTACTCCTTAGATGTCATATGAAAATGTTTTCATTGAGACCTTTTAGGGATCATTGTGACTATGTTATTTGGGTTTTGGTTCATGATTTCATATGTTATGATTCATTTATTTTAATATTTATTTTTAGTTATAAAATTTTTGTTATTAAATTATATTTATAAAAATAATCATGTTGTATTATTTTTATAGTTTTGAGGTGTGTGACCCCCATGGACTATGATGTCTGAGTTAAGTAGTTTCTCATAGATTGGAGGATATATGGATTTAGGTGTTGGGGAATTTATAGGATAATTGGATATTATTTTGATTTAAATATGATTTCATAATAGAGTATGTTATTTATATGATTAAGAAATACTTATAAATTTCCTTTGATATTGTATTCATAGGTTATTGATTCTTTTGGTTGAACTGAAACATAAGAGACAAGTGCTCTTATGTGGTGAAAATTATTTATTCTTCCTTTGGTATCTGTGTGGTGAGGACATGTATAAAACATTTAAATTATTTTTTTATAACATGAAGGGAGGAATGGTATTTTTTGTTTCATTTGAGATTAGATCCTTTTGAATAGAGTTTTTTAACATCGGAAATGAGTTTGATAACGTCATCCTACAAAGGATTACGACTTTTCTGGAATGTAGATTAGTACATGATGGTTATAATTCAGTATTTTGAGAATTATTATTTACTTATTATTTTTATTATAGGGAAGAAAATTCATTTTTTATTATTCCATTACACTTCAATTTGATATAATAACTTTGTACCTATCCTGACCCAAAACACACTTATGTGAACAAGTCGATTTTGAAATGAGACCTCAAGTGTGCCTCCCCATTTGCCAATGGTTTTTTATTAGAAGTGAGGTTATAATGGATATAATGTGGATAGGATACCCTATAGTACATATTATAACATAATAAATAAAAAATAGATAATATATTAATTTTAATTATCAATATAAATAAATATAATTAAACAAGAAACCCAACCTGAGTAGGAGAATCTAGATAATTCCAAATTATAGTAAAATAATTTAGTTTCTGGATTAATATAACTCAATTACATGGTGAAATTGAAAAGAAAAAAAACTAAATAGGATAAAAAATGTCTCATAAGTCCCTATTCCTGATCTATATGTCATTCTTGTCTCCAAGCTTCATCTCATCATGAAATCACATCAATAATTGGGTTCCATAAATTTGTACAAACTTGCAATCATGAAATATATTTGGGTGTTAAATAGTTTAACATCTATGGAGTGATTACAAATAAAAGGTCAACAACATGATATCTAACTTAATCATGTATGGGATATATAGTGTATCCAATGAATGTATAAATTGGATAATAATTTAATCATTAAATTTTTCACATTAAATATTCATGTAGAAGCTCACATTTTAGGATTACACCTAGGTCAACACATACTAGCTTCGGTTCCCTACAAGATATATTTGACTAAGGTTTGATCCACTTTCATTAGGACTAATAATGTCAATCGGTGGTAGATTATCCCAATGAGGATGAATCACACAAAATGTAACCTAGAAAAATCATTTCTTGCTTTAAAATAAGAATATCTCCATTAGGTATCTAGTTGATCTCACCCAATATAATCCTAGAAACACCTCTCCAAAAATTCTAATGGATGTGTTATTTATGCTCAAGAGGACCATTGGTATCACATATGGTGCCTTACTACTCCCAACGTAAGAACATGTCTTTTTCAAATAACAAATCAATGTTTATGTAACATTTATCCCTCAAGAATAAATCATAAAAGAAATCATCTCAAGGAAATATCTATAAATATTTTTTCTTGTTCAACAATATGCATAAAAAATTTCAAACATAATATTTAATAGTCAATTCTCCCAATTAAAATTTATCTATCCACATTCATTTAATAAGTTTGAGATTCCAATTCTCATCATAAATATATGTATTATTATTCCATTTATCATTTACCCCAGTGGTTTTCATCATGACAGTAGAGTCACATATCATTGTTTAAAAATGGAAAATCAAATAAACCACATTTATCAAACTATAGTTTAGTTGATTCTATATCAAATTATCACTGAAATTCTAATGTCTATACATTTAATAATATTAATCTAATTCTCTGTCAAATTAAAAAATCATATCACACCACTAATGTAAGAAAAATGATGTCCCAATAATTTTTAGGGATGACACACCCTTCAGGTGACCACAAGTCATATTCATTAAACCATTAGACATTATATAATTTAATGTTAGGTGTATACATGGGAAAATAATCAAACAATGAATTAATATAATTTTTCATGTCCTGAATGGAATGCTATATTGATCTCAAATTCATTACATACTATGGATAATTGAATAATAAAATAGGGTTATATTTTACCATACACACATATAAGAAAGATATGATACAAACATATGGTCTATGTCTATGTTACAACATAGTTTCTTATCCCTTTCAATGTAACCCTGATCATAAATCTCAGGATCTTAGACATGATGACCTAAGGATGTGATTATTAGCCAGTGATAAATATTCTTTTTTTAAGGGAAGCGTAATGAATTCAGAGGATTAATGCACTATTATAATGTAGAGCACTATATTTAATTCACAGAGATGACGCTATAAATCCAATGATTTTAAGGATTATTGAAAACCCAACAGCCTATATTAAAAACAAATTGAAAACCAAATTTACAATGTAAAAAAATTTTGTGATTAGAAATCTAACTTTTTTGCCTTCGAGTAAAAATATATGGTTTTTGGGGGTTGTTATTTGTTTAGTTAACATGGGAATTACACACTATAGATATCCAACATAAAATACAAATTGGTTCTTCTGCCTACTATTTTGAAACCACTACAGTATATAGAAAAAATCAACGTTCATTGTTTTTAACATTGGTACAGATTCCTAATAAAATACAACCATATAAAAAAAATTAACCAAAATTAAATGATATATATTCATTGAAAATATTGCATCTTAAAACCTCTACAAAATAGTATTGTTCATCCCAGATCTATAATAAAATGAATCTAATCGGGTATCAGTGAACAATACTAGACATTATGGCTAAATATTAAACATTATCTCATGATCTACTATTTCAAACACCCTTCTTCAATTTCAATATCACTAGATGCATAATCTAACATCATATATTCTTTTCACTAAATTCTACAATTAGAATTGAATTCTCCTCAAATGAAACATCAACTTCAATCTCCATGTCATCAATGTATTTCATGAGAGAATGACACAAATGATATCTAAAAATTCATTACATGTGATACAAATCATTCATTGAAACATATAACATTGTAAGGGAAAAACAATATGCCACTAGACCGAACCGTTCAAAAATATCAAACTACCAGAAAAACCTAGGTGGTAGCTTCCCATGATTCCTTATATAACCTTTCCCCAAACTAAAAAGCACTAGAAAGAAATGATAAAGGCCAAAATAAATAACTAGATAGAATCCCATATGGTTATCATATGATATGGTCCATCTCTGAAGATTCAATATCATATTTCTGATCAATTCAATCATCTCAGATGTCTATTCCATGAGACTAGGTCTAACATCCACTAATTTTTCTACAACACACCCAAAAATATGATTACAACACTACCTTTTAATAAAATCCTAAAATTTATACATTTCAATCAATGAATGGATGATTTTATTATAATAAGACTTCTCTAGAACCATATGTTTCTCCCAATAACCACCAATATCCAAAAACAATATGCCAACACATACTTCAGAATATAAATTTTATATTCATATTGGAGTTTATTATATAGATGATATATTATAATCAGATGAAACTATTATCCAAAATCGCTCTGATTTCCTTTTGAAAAACAAGACCTGAAATGTGAATCCTAATTGGACATTATACACATTAGAACACCGAGTAGACGAAAATTCCCTCATAAGTATAAATTACCCAACTTGTACGTGGGGAAGGTCTCCATGGTATTAATGAAATGGGATATCGTCATTATTTGATCAGTGATCACCAATACAATATAATTTATTTGTTTTCACAAGGAAATATTTTAAAAAAATGCATCATCACATCCTCCCACTTATATTCTGAAATGGCCAAAGGTTACATGAACTTAGAAGGATTTGATGAACAACCTTCACCACCTAACTTGTGAAACTTCTCTGCACAAATCCTGCAATCTCATTTTTCACCCCTGAAGAATAGAATGTTCTTTGAAAGTTATAATACATCATTGTTATCCCTAGATGTACCACCCATTTATTCAAATTACACATTATCAAATACTCATCATGCAATCCTATAAGAACACATGCATAAATAAGGTAAAGAATACAATTTTTGCATCCCAGAGTCCATCCAATTAGTGTATCCCCACGATATAATATATCACTTTTATATAATCAATACGAATTATATAACTTATATCTATTTCAAATAGAATGAATCATGTTTATAAAAACATTCAATTCATATATAGTCATCCCAAGGACTATTGTACCACTCGATGCATGTCTGCAAAGAGTACCATCAGCAATACTCATAGTGAAACTCTCAAACTAACTCCATTTTTTCATTCAACTCACAAAATGAACAATATTGCATCTCTTTATTAGTCTATAGTATATCCCAATTCGGAATTTCTGTAGATAATACTCCCACACCCTATGCCAATGGTTCTCATCTCACTATGAAAATATGTAATTGAGGATATTATGGTCTGTGTAAACCATGATCATATCTCCCAACTGATAGTGTCTCTATCATTTTAGTCCATGTACAATAATAGATAACACTATACCATGATTTGGGTAATCCCACTCATGTAGTATCATCTTTTAGGATCTATAAGAACCCACATTGTCTTCATGCACCAGAAATACACTAAGGCCTATATCAGAAGTGTTATAATACATATTATTTCTATTACCTATATTAGATATGGTATGGATCGGTGTTGAGTTCATCCTAATCTTATATCAATGTAATCTATCTTTCATGTATCTGATGAAAAATATCCTTCACTTATTTTTCATCCCAAGCATATATTCATCTAAATAAGAGAAATCTATTATGAAAAGAAAATTGTATGCTGCAAAAAAAGGAAGAAGCTATGAATCTCAAAAGAATTATTAAGTCTATACCAAGGTACTACAGATACAACCTTCTCTAGATCCACTTCCACTCTATCCTCTGAGATGACATTGACCAATATGGGAACTCTATCAATCCATAAACTGTATTTAGATAGCCTGGAAAAAATCTAACGTTTTCTTAATATACTCAAGAAGATGTTAAAATGATAGGAATGATCATATTTAGACTAGAATTACATTAATATTTTATTGAAAAAAACATCCACATAATGATCTTGGAAAAGATGAATGATACAGTTCATCAATTCCATGATTACCAATGGTGTGTTTGTCAAATGGAACAACATCACCACAAACTCATACAAGTAATACCTAATCTAAATACTATTTTGCTTTATGTGTGATGGTATCAAAATTAATTATTGGTACCATGACCTCAAGTTATTCTTGTTGAAAAACATCAGCCAAATATACTAATTGTATAAATCATATATCCTAGGAAGGTGACACAAGTTCGTAACAATTATTGGGTATAGTATCTGATAATCCAAAAATAAGCACAAAGTCAATGATTATTCATATTTAAAGGAAAGAGTAAATCCCTTAGTGATATAGTAGTCCTAATAAAACCCATTTATTTTAGATCATAAAAATTATATTTATAATATAAGAGGTATAATACTTCAATTTTGTATGGCGGGAGAGAGGCTGGATATGCTCCAAACAGCAACTCGATTGTGAGCTTGATCAATTGTTATCATGAACCAAACGAGAAACCATAGTAAATCAAAAACAAATCCTATTTAAAAATAACCCAAAGAGATTTCCTGATCAATTTGGGTTGGAGAATTACACCTGGCTTCATAGAACATCCATGTGGGAATTAGTTTTCCACTAAAATTGTGGAAGTAAAATAGACATTAAAATATACATAAGAAAATAAAATCCAAAGGATGTAATGTACCAGAATGAAAATATGAATTAAAAAGACTAATTTAAAAAATAAAATGTACGTTAAGATAGAAACACAACCCACCAAGAGAATAGTTCAACAGCCGGACCCACCTCCAAGTGATCCTTCTCAAATTCTAAAACCTGGAAGTGGAATGTTTCTAAAAACCTAATGCAAAAAGTGGGGTTTGATTTTTAAATCACAACATTGTATCACAATAAAATATATAATATATTCTACTAGTGTATTAATGAAAGTTATTTCTCTCAATTATTAAAAGATAAACATGTTTGGAATTTGAAATCATATTTAAGAAAACATTTTTATAGTTCAAATGATGTAAAAATGGATTAAGAAAAGGAATTCAAATGATGGGATATTTCTAAAACAATGGACTAAATCATACACATACATAAAAAGTTTATGTAAATTTAGCATGCTTGGGAATTAGTTAATAATCATTAGCTAAAATTTATTTCAAATATTTATTACAGGAGATCGATATGGTTGTATTTAAAATATGTAAGATAGTATTTCTTGCTATAGGAATCTACAATCAATAAGTGAACTCAGAAAAATTTGTTTTGATACATCCCTATGGAAATAGCCAAAGGTGAGTCATCATCATAATTTCGGAGATGTGATCCACTGCCTGTATGTTTAGAATAATGTAATAGCATACTATGTGTCCAAATAACTCACCAACAACCTATGACTTTCATGTTATTTTACAAAATCAATGTTGAGAAATTTATTTTTAAACATCATTAAATAAAATTAGATCTCATTGTCATCTTTAAATTAAATTTTTTTTATTTAAAACCAAAAATGGGATTTAATAAAATAGCATTCGTCTTTGACAATAAAAAAACATATTTTCTATCAAAACATTATAATCCATTTTTATATTTCAAAATTAATTCAAAACTAAATCCATCATTCCAAAATTCACTACCATAAATATATTTAGAAATTTATTTGAAATCATTTCCATCAAATTCACAATATTAATTCATCAATTTAATTTAACAAATTTCATTAAAACACACCCCAATTCAATGTAATTTGGTGTTTTCAAATTCACATGCCAAAACTATTTAAAATATACCAATTCTCGTGAATTGTGAATTATAAAATAAATTTAATATTATTACGAGTAGTTGAATTTTAATTATCAGTTGAAATAAATCATGCAAAACTAATTTAATCAATTTGGTTAATCATGATGGAACCACCAACATCTTGCTGAAACTGAATACATGCAACAGAACCTATCAATAAGAAATAAGGTGTAACAAACCATAAACCCTGACCTATTCATTGATCCAACACCACAAGGAATATATCAATTAATTTTAATATGATCAAGTCAAAACCTAAGATAGGATAAATAGTGAAATAAAAGGATCTTGGGAAAACGTATCTAGAAAATGCACCGTAGGAATAACAATGGTCTTAAGACATGATAATAGATACAGATGGGTTGGATTGATTAGAGAAAAATTGGGAAAACCATAATTCTTGGAAGAAAAAACTGGATTTGAGGAAAGAAGATAATATCATCCATAATTGATATTCAAATATAGAAATTGTGATTTTACAAGATGTCAAATCCCTATCCAGGACATGTAATGCATCAATTTTGTAACCATCGAAGCATGCACCATTTTAGCATAAAAACGAATGTTATGGGTTTATAACCAATCAATAAATACATAATTATGTGTAATGATAACTCACTATGTGTACCCATACTTGTGTAAATTCAATAATCACATGTTATGAAGACCATTACCTGAATTGTATGCTTATTTAATGACGTGTAACTCTCTGAAAAAATTTTGGAATAAGTTCGTTGAATGTGAGAATGGAATAAATCTATAATTTCAACATTATAGGATTCCTCCCAATCCTAACTCAACTATTACATAGTATGATAATTGGAAAAATATGAAAATGGTTATGATGTACTGGTCATAGTGGTAACAAGATGTTACATCCTCCCCACCATAAAATTTTTTTGTCCTCATAAAGCCTAAGAAGAAGAATCCATTCTAAAAATACGAGGCCACTTATCTCTCATTTTTTACTCACATTCCCACATCTCTTGACTATCAATGTTGTGCTAAATTATTAGACAAACCAATGGTATCGTCATAACATTAAGTACCATGTACTAAAAATCAATTTTCGTGATAGGTCGCTCAGTCAATGAAAAATGAGATTTAATCTCAATGTCACTCTAACTCAAAACGTGAGTAATAATATAGATATAATTCATCATCTGTGATACATGTAACATATTATGTGTAAATATCATATGTGGTGGATGTGCCTTCCCCACCTAATCAACAACCCCAAAAGGACCAATGAAATGAGGAGAAAGATTCTTTTGATTTGCGAGCCGTCAATAACCCAAATCGGGTGAACCATTCATGAAAACCTAGACCCCAACTGAAAAATCTAATGTTCAATGAGATGGTCAGTATAAGACTTATATCGGCTATGTGACGTCATCATTCACAGACAAATCAACATAATATTAGATGTTTTCTCTTGAACCAATCTTTGTTCAACCATGGAATGTTCTCCATCTTCTAACCAACAAAAAAGAGACATATATATCCAATCATACTACACATAAAAAGAAACAATCCTGATCATAGACTGGTAACTGTTATTATATTAAAACTCAAGCAGCCCCAAGTGATCATCCGAAGCCCCTCTGAAGACGATAACACAAACGTGAAGTATATCCACTAGATTCTGTAAATCTATATCTCTCTGGCCATCCAAATGTTGATGTTAGGCAATTCTAGAACAATATGGAAATCCCAGTTCCTCCTAAAGGCCTTTTTATATGTAATAATAAATACATGGATCCCTTTTAAAGAATATATCTGATAGAACTCCATGAAAACATACAATCTTTTACACAAATGGATTCCCCAACTCCTCAACTTTGGATGTATCTAGAATGGGTATAACATGAGCTGACATGGTCAGCCTATATATCACAACCAAAATAACATTCTTCTTCCTATGTGTATGAGGAAACCCAACAAAAAATTCTGTATATATATCTCCCACATCCATGTAGGGACTGGAATTGTTTGATGTAAATAAATTGTTTTGTTGATCATCCTTTAACTACTTGAATTTATAGAAACAATAGACAAACGTAGTAATTCATCATGTCATACCAAGCCATATTAACATATGCATCATATTAAATAACATCATAGTGGAACCTGGGTTCACTTCCGAAGGGGAATTAAGAAAATCCCCCATTATTGCTTTCCATGCTGCTGATAACACACTAAAATGTTTCTCATAGAACAGAACACAAGCATTGGATAATGAGCACTATCAAAATTTCTCCCAACCATAATTAAATTCTATAATCCTACATAATTAATAATCAATCTCCCGATCCAAAATAATCACCTAGAGAAGTGAATACATCAAGTGTATGTCGAATAATAAATCACTAGTCAATTCACATGAACTCCAATATGATATTGTACAAAAAGATTCATCAAATTCCACACTTGTAGAAAATAATTTACTAACTGGGTTTGAAATTTCTTTATCATGGAATCTATAATGACATTCCCACTATCTATGGTATAGGTGATTTCGATTTAGAAAGACAACAGGTACTCCACCCAATGCCTCTAGCAAAGATTAAAATCCTTTTGATAGAATATATAACTCTTGCTTTTGTGGTATAAAAAATGATATAACCTTTTCCATTTATGTAATTCCACAAACTCATAAACACATCCATCAAATATTGTAGTTAAATTTAATGGGTAGGATAAATCTTCTTATTTTCTAAGATGACTAGATCCATAATCAACTTAATGATTTCCCTGTATAAGAATGCAGCACAGGCTTGAACATGATGCATCATAAAAGACCACATAGCCTTATCTGGCCTCTAGAAGAGTAAACATTGGTGCGTTTGTCAGAATATGTTTCAAATCAACCAATGAATTCTGGAATTTATCATCCTTTAAAACATCACTACCTTCAATGTCAGATAAGACTTCAGAGAAGACAACTCCAAGAAGTCCTTTAATAACCTGAGGTAATATACAGGTAAACCCAATATGCTCCAAATAGCAATGACATTTCATGGATTCTCCCAAATCATAATAGCCATTCCATCTCTGGATCAACAGATATACTCTGTTTGGAACCCACATGTACTATAAATTTTATATCCCAAAACCAAAAAATAATACTTCAAATGCTTCCAAAAGAGTTGATGATTTCTTATTAGACTCAAAACTATTCTCATATGATTAACTAGATCATTCATTTATTTAACTTAAATAAGGATATCATCGATGAATACATAAAAAATGAATAAAAATATTCATAGAAAATAATATTCATCAAATCCATGAAAACTATATGAGATTTTTCAAACAAAAGAAACAAAACAAGGTACAAATAATGATCGTACATGCTCTGAAATGTGTATTTTTTAATGTAAAATTCTTTAATGATCAACTTATGGTAACCAGAAAAATGGTCATTCATTGAAAACCAATTCACACCATTCAACTAATCATACAAATCAAAAATCCTTGGTTATGGATACCAGATCATTATCGTAACTCGACTTGCAATATGATAGTTAACACATAGAAAAAGGAACCATAATCATTCTTGGTGATGATAATGGTCACTGCCCAAGGTGAAACACTAGGGAGTATAAAAACATTCTTAAGAAGATTAACTATCTGGGACATTGGGACTTTTATTTCTGCTGGTTCCATGCTATAAATTGTAATAAATATTGGTTGAGTAATAAAAAATAAGTAAATTGGAAACTCAACCTCCCTCACTGGTGGAATACCATAGAGATCAGTACAAAATACATTTGGAAACTCAATAATGACTAGAGGGAGATCAACACATCAAGAATATCCCAACAGATTAAAAGAAAAAAATTGTTATCACCTAGGTCCAAGTCTACTCGACCTTCTGTCGAAATAACCTTGAAATACAAGAGATGCATCAATGGGTGTATTAATGTAGACCCATAGAGGATAATAATAAATCTAGTGTTTATTGGAAATAATCCAATCCATACCAAAAATCATATCATGAGATTTCATGCTGACAAGATGAGAATCCCATGCATGCTCAACATCTAAAAGGGAGATGACAAAAGTAGTATTATAAATTCCCTTCTCTATCACCATTCAAAGGGTTGTAGTAATATCCATTGAAAAACATAAAAGTCAAATAGGTAGATTGAAAAAACTAATGATATGGTATGAATTAAATGAATGAGGTTATATATAATTAAATACAGGTATCACTAATGATGAAACTATAGTGATTGTACCACTGACGGTTGATATACCCATGTATACATTCTCTAGAGACTCTTCCACTGTGTAGAGAAGGTCCATTCTAGTTTCCTAGGGCAGGAACCCTTTTTTATGTTAGGAATCTGATTCTTCCACAGTTTTAGAAGGATATGATGATCCCATTACACTACACAGAGTATAGAATTGATGGAAGAATATTTGTAAGTTACCTAAATGTCTGAAAGAGGTATAGTTCTTTGGTGCCTCAGTGAAAACCCTCTTAGAATTGTTTTATTAATCGCTGATATAAAATCAAATAAAATTATTATAATGTATTTGGAGGTCAATACTGACTTTAGCCTTGAGATCTACCAAAATAATCATCATGATTCCATTTTCCATTGAAATATAAAACACAACCTCTATGAGGAAATGAAACTCTTAACAACCCCTACTTTCCATCCAAGTCCCTCTCAACCATCATCACCCTATATAGAACATCTGCATATGTGGATATATTTAGCAATAATAGCTGAGAACTGATATATGATCTAATCCCAAACCCAAATTGCCGAGCCTAAATCATATCATTACATACTATCTCAGGTGAATAGTGCACTAGCTCAACAATGTGAATCGAATACTTAGCCACTGTTGTGTCAGCCTACTCAAGTTTGAAAAACTTCAATGTCTTAGAAAACACCCTTGAGTCGGGATATAACTATTTGGTTAAAAGTACATTCATGTCTTTCCACTCTATGCCCTCATGTTTCCTTGTTTTCACCATCGTGTCACAACATCTCTTGGTTAGACCTTCCACCATAAAGGTGGCACAGTTCACCAAAATCACGTCATGTTTATCATAGAACTGAAATAGACATTCAATCATTATCATCCATTTATAATTATGTTGAGGGTCAGTGTATCCTTTGAAAACAGGTGGATTCTGGTGACAGATATCTTATGATTGATTTCAAATAACATCCCCTAAGGATCTGTAGTTAATGCCTGAATGGGGACGGTTGGTGGTGCAGGTCCCCGAGAAAGGATATCGTGCACAATCACCTCAACCAGAATAATATTATTAATATGATTCTCAAGGTGGCATCATATTCATAGATTTGATTCATAGGCCTTTTCAGAGGCATGATGATATACAGCATCAGCAAAAAGGATGTCATTAGAACAACACCTCATCCAAATCACAATAGTGAAAATACTACAACTAATCAACAAGAAGTCATTCCCTAACCATCCATGTATTCTTAAGGTTATTTTTAATGAGATTTGTTCATCCACTCAATCAAAACAACCTTATATGTCTCAATAATATTTCAGAAATACATACTATCTTCTAGAAAAAGGCTCGACCTACTTTGATACCACTTTTTATGAACCTGACCGAGTACCCTAGTGACTCGATAACCAATACAGTCCTCAAAAACATCCATGGGTGTTCTTGATCCCCACAGGTTAGAGACTGACACTCAATATCATATAACATGAAACTGGTATAAATGATCCACATCAAATGGAGAATTAAAAGAGATAAGAAAATATTCATAACAAAACAAACTCCACTGGGAGTAAGTTACCAGAATACAACAAGGCATAAACATGCCTAATATTTTATAACCCACTTATATAAACAATGAAACACATCCCACAATGACCACATTTCTATATCAGGACACACCTAAATGTGATTATTTTCACTTCCTTGAACATAAAAGGAGAATGTCTATAAAAATCTAACTGAAAAAGTAGGGTTTGAGCTAAAAATATATTTAGTGTCTCACTAAGGATTATATAACATATTCCAACTGTATATTAAATAATTTAAAAAATTTCAATTTAAAAAATATATATAGGTATGATATTTTATGGAATATATGAACAAAACATGTTATACAATTCAAATGATGGAAAACTACTTTAATCAAAGGATTTTCATATGATGGGATATTTTTAAAACAATGTATTAAATAAAACAGTTATCTAAATAGTTTTTGTAAATTCAGAAGGAATGTAATGAAGTTTGAAATCATTGTCATAGATTTATATAAAATATAAATAACTAGCATGCAACATGGTCTTCTGCCATATAGGTACGGTAGTATTTTCTATTATCGGACTCTGAACTCTCTTTGTGAACTCTGAAAAATATGTATTCACAGGTCCCTATTGCACTGGACAAAGGTGACTCATCACCATCCCATAGGGTTTGTGACCAGCTATATATATTTTTTAGATTGTTGAAATATCGTAGACTGTATCCAAATAACTCTCCAACTACCTATGGATTTCATGTGATATTACAAAATCAATGATGGTAAATTTATTTTAAGGCATATTAAAATTGAATTAAACCATATTCTTATATTTTAATGACAATTTTTCATTTAAAACCAAAAGCTTTTTTAATAAAAAAAACTTCTCTTTCACAATATAAAACCATTAGGTTTCAATAAAAACATTTTAATAAATTTTCATTGTTCGAAATCCATTCAAACCCAATTACACCATTTAATAATTCATTCCCACAATTAAATTAAACAACATAATTAAAATAATTTCCATCAAATCAACAATTTAAATTATACAATATCCACAAAACACGCCCTAATTAAATGTAATTAGAGTTTTTCAAAATTCTAAGGCCAAAACAATTTAAAATCACCCAATTCACATGAAATGAGTCTTATAAAATCAATTAAAAATAGGTACAATAAGTTTAATATAAATCAAAAATGGAAATAAATATATTAATACCAATTTAGTCATTTTGATTTATTGGCAGAGAATCTACTACCTTTTCCAAAAACTCAAAACGTGCAACGACACCGGTAAATATTAAAGTAGGGGTAGAAGACCTTGAAACTGAACATATAAGAAATATCCAAAACTATATGAAATTGATCAATCAATTCCAAAATGAAACATCAAAAACACAAGAGAGGAGAAGGATAGAATCACAAAGAAAAAATGTTAACCCTTAACCAGAAAACCCCCACAAGCATAACAAAAATCCAAGGGAAAATGAATGGATCCAAATGGGATGGAATTGTTAGAGATTGAATAGGAAAAACTTCGATCAAGGAATGAATAAACAAGAGTCGAGAAAAGAATAAAATATCACTATCACTGCTTGTTTAAAAACAGATATTCAGATATTACACGATGTAAAATCCCTATTCCCAATATAGAATACATTAGATTCGTATAAATAAAAACAAATACAATTTTAGAATTAAAACCCAAGGAACCCAGATTAAAAATGTCCATTAACTCTTTCTTGGAATGTATCCATCCCAGTGTAAAGTCGTTCATGACTTTTTTTTTGGATCATTACATGACATGTAATCCTCGTACAAAACATTTAACAATATCACATCATGGAAGAAAAATTTGGTTGATGGTGATAATCCATCAAATCACTGACATCAAAATTATAATAATCATACCAGTCCAAAAACAAACCATAGACATAAAATGGAAAGGAAAACCATGATAATTCTTAGGATGAACCTATCAGAGTGGTAACAAGATGTTACACTTGCTCTGGATGTATTCTTTAAAACAAAATAGGGAGGATGTCCAAAAACAATTCACCACTATATGAAATTATCTTCTAGAACTCCTATATAAATTAAAAAATCCATCTATATGACCCATTATATAATCTAATATTCATATAATTTGTCCTTAAATATCATCCTAATGATAGAACACAAAATTTTGAATATATATACCTCTTCTAGATATTGGAATGTCAGTCGACTCTAATGGAAGATGATTTCTGCATAGAATCACACAAGAAATTTTATATCATGGTTCAAATTAAAACATTTCATTTTCCAATATTAAAATATATCAATGGAAATGGTATCCACTAATTTCTAGATACAATTCCTTAAATCATATTATATTCATTGATTTCACACACAATGACGTTTCTATGGTCATAAAATCATCCAATATATCTACAACCAAGATAAAACCACTTATAAATTGAGTAGATAATGAGGAATTTGATGATCGTATATAATAAAATATTTGGAGTAGATGATAAAATAATTATAGCTCTGATGGTAGAATATCATGCATCCAAGTTTCTCAAAGTATATTTTACTCAACACATTTAAATGTTCCCTCAAACGTATGCTCTAGTTTGTGGTACCACATCCTCTACCTCAGCATGAACATTCTGTGAAACACCAAATACTAGTTTACTATGGGGTAGTTGAGTCCCTCATGGCCTAATTTTCTTATTCTAATACCGTTAGACTTCCGTTATATATATATTTCCTATTGAACATCAAAATAAAAACCAAACAACTGTAAGCACGACACTCCATTGTGGGGGGAGGACACTGTAGTGACATGTGTCCTAACCAACCACACTGAATGAACTAAACTGTAACGTGGTCCAATGGTATGGTCACACATAACTAGATTATATCACCACAACATCCCTAGTAGAATCTACTATAGTGGGCATTTTTTAGAAGAGGTATATCTCCCTAAACACACTACTGAAACATTTTTCCACCAATCATGGTCTCTCTTAAATTCACATTTACTATGAGATCCTAATTCATGAGGTCTAAAAAGCTTATCAGGATAAATTAATTAACCATTAATATTATTTCATAAGGATAAATATCCTTAAAACATCACTCCCTCAAGAACTCATCATCTTCAAAGGACGTATAAAAGTGCTACAGATTAGGGATTCATTTGACATAGTCAATCTCTAACATAAACCCTAACGTAAGATGAATGAACTAATAATACTTTTAATACCTCAAAATCTCTAAATATAATTATATTTGGAACATCACCTTATTTTATATCTTTTTTAGATCATCCTAATATTCTTCATTTTCTATAATGTCCCACCATCTCATGGATAGTCCTGTATGAATGTATGTAACTAACTTCACACTTATATATGTGGGTATCTCAAGATGATTGAATATCATCAGGACTGAGGTAATCCATAATAGACTTATTTGGGGACTTACTTCAAGTTAATGTAGGTAGATTTTATATAATTCATTCATATTATAATATCACACTATGTTTGATATCATATACCACAGACAACACTAATTTTAAATGAACCATGATATATTATTTAAATAAATGTATTTTAATATGACAATTATAATCTATCTATTAAATTGTGTGTATGAATAGGATTAACTATTTCTTGAAATATGCATCATGGTTCAACAAAATATAAATGTATTTAAAAATTCTTAAGTAATAAGCACTCAAATTTTAATAAAGTAATTTTATTCTACAAAAATAAGTTTCCCTCAACAATGATTTTTATTTTTTGTTGTGAAAAAATATTATAATTAATTTCATGTAAAATTATTAATTTTATTTTACAAAATAAAATACATATATCAAATACTCATATGAAAATATACATATGGTGATATATTAGAGTTTTTTGAAAACACAAATTTTTCAATGAATAGTGAAAATTATAGAATTTATAATACTATTATTTATTTTACTAAAGTATATAATTAAAAAGATACATTATATTATGGATTTGGAATTAATTTTATATATAAAAGTTTGATGTATAATATTCTAATTAAATTCGTTTCTACTATCAATTTTCATGATTTTGGATGAAGTTTATTCTTATTATTAAAAATGAGGTTTTTGACAACCTATTTTTAAATGCATATGGTTAATCCATTTTTATATATTAATATAACCCTATGTACGGAAAATTTTAAATTAAATTCATGCTTTAGGTTTTTATTTATATTAATTTATATATATATATAATTATGATATCTAGTCATAAGGTTAACATATAGTCAACTATTTGATAGAAAATGAATTTCATTAAAGTGAGTTCTTTGACAAATTTTGTGGGGTTTTTTTAAATCGAATCCTAAAAATTATTTGATTTGAATTTGATAAAATGGTATACATATTTTCAATCAGAAAATTATTTATTAGGTAATAAGGTCATCTTTATTTTGGTCATATTGAATATTAAATACACGAAAAAAACTAGTTACCGTGGTGAAAATACAAAATCATAAAAGTGAGTAACCATAAAAGTAAATGGAGTATCATGTTTAATAAATGTTATTTTTGAATAATGTCAGCATGTATCAACCATATTGTAACACCCCGAGATTTTATGAAAAATATTCTTTTTAATTTCATTAATGTCTTGTGTTGTACGCTACACCAAAAGGAGCTTGCACAACACGCATCCTTGACTTGCCTTGCATTACATGCAATCGCGACCTTCCTCGATAGCGTGTGTAGTACATAATAACGAGTTTCACTAAACAACAATATGCTATTAAAATATTATTAAAACTAGCAGTTATGAATAGTAATAACCACTTTTTGAAATTTTGTACATTTTATTTTTCAAAATGGAATTAATTTTTGGATTCGGAATATCGAAATTAGCTTCGGGTGAAATTTTGGTACTTTTCGGATAACTTTCATGCTCTGATGAATAGTGAACATTACTAAATTATAATTAAAAACAACTTTTTAATCGAAATCTTTAATAGTGATAAATTATTAATTTGAGTGGATTTAAAGTATATTTATAATATATTTTTACATTTTAATACAATTTTGGTCATTGGATGTAATTTCACATTTAAACCAGACATAAACAAGTGTCAATCTTTTGGTAGTTATTATCTCTTAAGAACACGCTATTTGTTTTGACGACGAGAATTAATTTTTAAATTAATTAATGCAACTAATATGTTTTGAATTTGGTAAAATAGACATCATTTTTGAGTTCATAATATCAAATATAGCTTAGATCTAATGTTTGGTATTTTTCTGGAAACTTTCATTTTTTGATGAATAGTGAAACCACTAAGTGGTAGTTAAAAAAACTGAATTTTTCATAAAACTTAATTTTACCACTTCTGTGAGTGGAATTTCGAAAATCTGAGAGACACGGTTAATATTAAGGACTAAAATGTGGTTTAATGAGATTAAAATAATTTTTGGTGAATAGTAACTTTTTACTTTTTTACCACGGTTAAAAGTAAATAGGGTAATTAAGGGTAAAAATGATATTATTATTACCCTAACATATGGACAAGTGTAATTCGACCAAAATTAACCTTAGGAATAAAATATTACCATTTAGGCCCACTTGGATTAGATTAGGACATTTATTATTAATTTTTTTAAAGAAGGGTTAAAATAGTTAAAATCAAAATTTAATAAGTAAATCATTTTTAATATGGGGTTATACACAAGATAAATTCGACTATAAATATTCATTATTAAGATAAAAATATTTCCTATATAATGGTATTTTATTTGTAATTTTTAGACATTAAATAATTTAATTTATTTATAACACAATGATGATGCATTAATTATCTTATTAATGAAATACTGACATAATTGATATTATAAATACCTAAATAAGTATAATTTGAGACTTTTATGAATTAAACTAATTTTCAAGGTTCATATGACATGTTATGATTAAGTTAATTAACTTTGGTCGAAGTAATCATTCTGTTGTGAGTATCAAAAAATTAAACTATTGAATAGTGTCTAAATTGACATAAAATAGTTTTTAAAACAAATATTATATTATTAATTGTTATTTTATTCCTAAAATTCTATGGTTTGGCCAAATGACTTAGATAAGGTTATATATATTAATAAAACACAACTTATGGGTCGCTTGGACGTATATGGTAAGTTTATTAACTATATAATATAAAAATACAAAGTGACATGGTAAATGTCAATCTAATTAACTAAGTGTTAAAACTAAAAGATAAGGTTAATATAGGAACCTAAACTTGTATAAATTCTATTGTATGGGGGATTTAGACCCATCCCCACCTTAGATTCGAAATAAATCAATTTGGAGCTATTTAAAACCGAATTTGACTTTATAATAAAATAATAGTTTTTGTTATTCCAAAGGTACCCTCTCCTCCCATATAAAAGTGCACCTCCTCCCTCTCTTCCTCACACCACTTTGAGCCTTCAAGCTCGGCCAAACCCTGCCAATTTATCCTCTCCACTTCCATAGAAACAACCTAGAGATTCTGGTCTTCTTCAAAGACCTATTTTAGTGCCCTAAAAGGAGGTCTCAAAGAAGTACTTCAAAGAAGAGGTAATGTCCGTTACCGATTCTTTCATCTTTATTTCTTCTTCCACTTCTTCTTCTTTAGTTGTTTCATTATGAAGTAATAACATAAGTATCACTCATATACTTATATGTTATTATGAGTATTAAACAACCCTATTTCACCATCTATCCATCCTACAGAAAAAAATCACCGCGCGTGCGTACGTATGGAATACCGTCTCCACGCCTTGGTGTAATCTATTTTCCACCACCACCTTACTTGGATGGGTATAATGGTGTAAATAATGACTATATATGACTATTATAAAGTTATATTGATTCTTAAATAGTACACATACACTCCAATACAATTCCACGATCATGAGAATGATATCATCGCTCGTGCGTACGTATGGACTACCGTCTCCACGACGCGATGAGATTCATTCTCCACGTTAACCATTCATGAATGATTATAAAGTATATATAATAATTAATAATGAAATATATGACATAATAATGATTCTGGATTTATGTGTATGTATATGTATGTCATCTACTTAATGCCATTCAACTCAATAAGGAAAAGAAAACAGCGTTCATGCGTACGAACAGTCTACTGTCTCCATGAACGGTGTATTTCTTTCCATTTACTGATCTATTATATATATATATATTATGAATATATATTATATATAAATCATGTTTTATATTCTTTAATTAAGTAATCATGATCTAAGTAATCATATGAATAATTACAAGTCAAAACACGGATGACAAATGAAACGATTTTACCCAAAACGCTCTTTAACATGGAATTTACAAAAGAACGGGGAATATAAAGCCATAAGTGAACCATATATGATATCATAAAAATAAGTATGATTCTATAATAAGTCAATAACATTATTTAAATCATTATAGAGGAGGTTCATACATGTACAAAGCATATCGGACCTAAGGTAAGGTAAATATCACAATCTCATTTTTATCCAAGATTGTTTATACTTTGAAATTTAATGGGGTGTATTTTATCATCCACATCCATGTTTCCTTAATGTGTAATATTATTTCCATTCACCTACAATTGTTTAAATCCAATTTTACCCGTCGGTGAGTTTTTAGTAAAATATATGAAAAGAATCTTTTGTCGTTTTTCGTATGAGGTACTTTTTTACATTTCTGACAAAAGTACGAGAATAATATTTTTTTTAACTTATACGGCATGAATGGATTTTTAAAACATTATTTCCAAGAAGCTTCCTTTACAAATTTTCATGTTTATTTTTAATCAAATTATTTTAGTTTAAAATTGTACGACATGTTATGAAAGGAAAAGTTTTTTTGAAGTAGAAAGGATATTTTCCTCAAGAATGGAGTTCAAGTGTTTTATCAAAATTATTTTCCATCTAAGATAATAAAGGGTTCTATTTTTATCCCTATTATTAAATCGATTTGATTATGTTGTGATGGAATTATATTTTTATGAATTCCTTTATCTTATACGAATTCTTTTATGATGTCACGATGTTTAAGATTCCCATTTTTATTACATGGGTTGTGCAATGATGTATGATTTAAGATTTTGTGGCACACATAAGAATGGTTTCATTAAGAGATGGGTGGGACCTATATCTCCATATAATGCATTGGGTAATGATTTTATATCTCATGAGATAGACATGGCTGGAACGGTAGGTTATACTGGTTCAGTGAAACAGGACTGAAACGAGGGTGACTCGGTTCAGAAATAGACTTTGTCCACTAAGATAGTCTTGGCAATGAGTCTTGACTAATAAGATATGATTCTATATGATTATGTGTGTATGCCACAAAGTTTCATGTTTTAAGTTATGATTATTTGGATTTCATTTCACTACTATGATTTATCCCATGTTATGAAATTATGCTCTCTTTTGCAGGTTAAGATTTCCAAAATGTTATGTTCTTATGAAAATGATGTGATTGATATTTCTTTTGTTTACCCTTACTGAGCATTTGAGCTCACCCTTTTATGTTTTCTTTTCCCCAGGATATAAAGAAAGGTATTAGGAAAAAAATGAATCTATTCATGGGAGATGTTGAAGATCTTTCACCACGATTAGAAGATTATATTCCGAGTTTCCAAAGACACTAAACTATTACGATCCATGTGTGTGTGTTTTTGTTATGTACTAGGTATTCCGCAAAAGTAATGTAATGTCCATGTACATCAAGATTAGGGTCTCTACAGTTGGTATCAGAGTAAAAGTTTAGTCAAACTTTGGAAACTAGGATTAGAAAACGTTAGTGAGATCCCTAGAGATATTTCTAAGGTATGTCTAGGGATGTCCCTAAGGATAAGTATACGTATAGGATATAGTCCTAGAACTACGGTAACGATCATTGAATTTAACCTAAGATATTAAATATTGAGGATACTCCACCTTTATTATGTTGTTTTCCCTAGCATGATTTTTTCATCTCACACTATTCTTTTTGGGTTTTAGACAATGGCTAGAACCCGAAGGAACCGTGTTGATCAATGCAATGGACAATGCAATGGACAATGCAATGATTGTCCTCCTGAACAAACAAATGTAATGGGATATGGAGTGAAAAATATTATTGCTATACTTACACAAGCTATGAATCATTCTGGACATTAAAATGAGCTGAGAAGGGAACAATATTCTATTGAGTTCTTCATGAGGCAATGTCCACCTTTTTTCAGTGGGTCTTTTGATCCACTGGTTTCTGAACAATGGATCAGTACTACTAAAAATATATTTTCAGTTCTTCAATGTTCTAAACATGATAAATTCATCTTAGTAGTATATCATTTGGAAGGTGAAGCTGATCAATGGTGTAATCTTATCAAGAATACGAGGCCAAGAGATGAAATTGAGTCCATAGAATGGGACGAGTTCAAGAACATATTGTTCAATAAGTACTTCCCTCGTATTCTTCGAACAAATATGGAGAAAGTGTTTCTTGAACTAAAGCAAAAGGATGATGAATCTGTTGGTATATACGAATAGAATTTTACAAGGCTTGCAAGGTATGCATCTGGATTTATCATCCAACCTAAAAGTAAAGTTGATCGATTCTTCAGTGGCTTAAAACCAAATCTTCGAAGGGCATTAGCTATAAGAGACTTCAATAGCTATGAAGAAATTTTGCGTTGTGCTATCAAGGTAGAAATTGAAGTTGGTGTTACTTATCCATCTCATAGTTTTTACAATAAACGAAAGATGGAGTTCAAGGAGAAATCTCAGAATAATGGTAAAAAGAATATGAATGTTTCCTTATGCTCAAAGTGTAGAAAGAAGCATGGTGGAGATTGTCTTAAAGGAACAAGTAAATGTTTCAAATGTGGAAAGGAAGGTCATCGGGCATTTGAATGCCGCAATGATGGGAAGAAGATGTCTAATGATGCAAACAGAGGAAGGGATACACAGAATGAACCTACTGCACTTCATTGCTTCAAGTGCAAGGAAATGGGGCATTATGCTAATAAATGCCCTAATCCAAGGGTTAGTGATGATCGACATGAGAAACCACTTAAGGCAAAGGACAAAGGGAAGTCACATGCGATCACCATTGGCGATGTTGAATATGACAATGATGTGGTGGAATGATTAAGTGTTTATGTAATGGGATTCCAGAATAATGTTGTATATAGAATCGTGGAATATTGGAATATTTATGTTTTGGTCTATTGTGGTTTTCAATAATTTTATGGCATCGGTAACCATGAAAAGTGATTGAAATATTTTTGGAAAGCAGATGATATGCGCATAATGAAGGGATAAAGAGAAAATTAAATGTATTAATGAGCTCATGACTAATATAAGGAGAAGGTTATATCACGGTTTGAGTATATAGAATTTTTGGATTTTGGTATGTGGAAATAGTTAACTTTTGACAGCATTCATGTTTTCACTAAGGGTTAATGGGTATTCATTTTTCAAGAGAATACATCATTAAGGTATTCACATTATTGGAATGTGACCAACAAGATATATGGGGGATAAATGATGGTATTCACATGCTTGGTTGACGATATTTCAAGTTATCGTTTTCTTTATACTATGAGCTTGGACCGAAGTATTTTAGATAAGCCTAAAGATTGGAATGGATTATGTTAACCATAAGATAGTATTGTTTAAGGATAGAACTTTTTTTTGATATTATTTATGTGATGTTATAGTAATGTAGTTTTAGAAAAAGGACAACCTGCAGGACGGGCGACAGCCCATTGCGTCGGACAAGGATGTGGGAATCGAACCTACAACCGAAGTGCGACTGGCCTTTATCGCCTACCACTGGCCTACAGGAAGTCCATGTTTAGTAGAAACTAGTTTTATTATATTAAGCGGTATGATATATGAAGTATAATTACATTTTAGGAACTATATATGATTAATATCACTATAGATGGACTTATGTATTTTTGGATAACTTTTCTATCCTTTTGTTTGAGACAGATGGAATGACCCATCATTTTATCACTTGATCTGCTAACACATCACGAATGAAAAATTCAACTTCATTTCTTTAAGAGATGAAGTGTAAATTTTCCAAAGAACGACAAACAGTGAGACAATACCAAAATCACAAAAGTATTTCTTCTAATTCCAATTTCATCAACTTTAGGGAAATGATCTTAAAAACAAAAATTTTGTCCTAGTGCTCTTATATCTGATGAATCAGATGGTACCTCAGAGTGCCACAAATTTATGGCTTTGTGATTGCTGGCTTTTCCATAGCCATGTTCTCTACCACTCTCCTTCAGAACATGATGGTTAAATTTCTCTTCCATATCCATATTTTCACTTATGTGGAAACCTAGTGATTAGTTTATTTGTGTAACTGTTACGTTTCATAATTTTGTTTTTAAATATTGGTTTTGGTATTCCTTTTTACGATGTGGGTTTTTATTAAAGAAACTTTCAAATAGTAAACCATTTATAACCCCGACGAATTTCGAGGGCGAAATTCATTTTAAGGGGGGTAGAATGTAACACCTCGAGATTTTATGAAAAATATTCTTTTTAATTTCATTAATGTCTTGTGTTGTACGCTACATCAAAAGGAGCTTGCATAACATGCATCCTTGACATTCCTTGCATTACATGCAATCGCGACCTTCCTCGATAGCGTGTGTAGTACGCAATAACGAGTTTCACTAAACAACATTATGCTATTAAAATATTATTAAAACTAGCCGTTATGAATAGTAATAACCACTTTTTGAAATTTTATAAATTTTATTTTTCAAAATGGAATTAATTTTTGGATTCTTAATATCGAAATTAGATTAAGGTGAAATTTTGGTAATTTTCGGATAACTTTCATATTCTGATGAATAGTGAAAATTACTAAATTATAATTAAAAACAACTTTTTTAATCAAAATAATTAATAGTGATAAATTATTAATTTTAGTTGTTTTAAAGTATATTTAGAATATATTTTTAAAATTTAATACAATTTTGGCCATTGTATGTAATTTCACATTTAAACCAGACATAAACAGGTGTCAATCTTTTGTTAGTTATTATCTTTTAAGAACACGCTATTTGTTTTGACGACAGGAATTAATTTTTAAATTAATTAATGCAACGGATATGTTTTGAATTTGGTAAAATAGACATCATTTTTGAGTTCATAATATCAAATATAGCTTAGATCTAATTTTTGATATTTTTCTCGAAACTTTCATTTTTTGATTAATAGTGAAACCACTAAGTGGTAGTTAAAAAAACTGAATTTTTCATAAAACTTAATTTTACCTCTTTTGTGGGTGGAATTTAGAAAATCTGAGAGACACGGTTAATATCAAGGACTAAAATGTGGTTCAATGAGATGAAAATAAATTTTGGTGAATAGTAACTTTTTACTTTTTTTACCACGGTTAAAAGTAAATAGGGTAATTAAGGGTAAAATGATATTATTATTACCCTAACAAATGGACAAGTGTAATTCTTCCAAAAACATCCTTAGGAATAAAATATGACCATTTAGGCCCACTTGGATTAGATTATGAAATTTATAATTAATGTTTTTAAAGAAGGGTTAAAATAGTTAAAATCAAATTTTAATAAGTAAATCATTTTTAATATGAGGGTATACATAAGATAAATTCGACTATAAATATTTATTAGAAAGATAAAAAGATATCCTACATAATGGTATTTTATTTGTAATTTTTAGACATTATATAATTTAATTTATTTATAACACAAAGATGATGCAATAATTATCTTATTAATGAAATACTGACATAATTGATATTATAAATACCTAAATAAGTATAATTTGAGACTTTTTATGAATTAAACTAATTTTCTAGGTTAATATGACGTGTTAGGATTATGTTAATTAACTTTTGTCGAAGTAATCATTCTGTTATGAGTTTAAAAAAAATCAACTATTGAATAGTGTCAAAATTGACATAAAATAGTTTTTAAAACAAATATTATATTATTAATTGTTCTTTTACTACTAAAAAGCTATGGTTCGGTAAAATTACTTAGATAAGGTTATATATATTAATAAAACACAACTTGGGGGTCTCTTGGATGTATATGGTAAGTTTTTTTACTATATAATATAATAATACAAAGTGACATGGTAAATGTCAATCTAATTAACTAAGAGTTAAAACTAAAAGATAAGGTTAATATAGGAACCTAAACTTTTCTAAATTCTATTGGATGAGAGGATTTCGACCCATCCCCACCTTATCTTTGAAATAAATCATTTTGGAGCTATTTAAAATGGAATTTGACTTTATAATAAAATAATAGTTTTAGTTATTCCTAAGGTACCCCTCTCCTCCCTTATAAAAGAGCACCTCCTCCCTCTCTTCCTCACACCACTTTGAGCCTTAAAGCTCGGCCAACCCCTGAAAATGTCTCCTATACACTTCCAAAGAAACATCCTAGAGGTTCTGGTCTTCTTCAAAGACCTATTTTTTTCCCTAAAAGGAGGTCTCAAAGAAGCACTTCGAAGAAGAGGTAATGTCCGTTACCGATTCTTTCATCTTTATTTCTTCTTCCACTTCTTCTTCTTTAGTTGTTTCATTATGAAGTAATAACATCAGTATCACTCATATACTTATATTTTATTATGAGTATGAAACAACCCTATTTCACCATCTATCCATCCTACGGAACAAGAAATCACCGCGCGTGCGTACGTACGGAATACCGTCTCCACGATGTGGTGTAATCTATTTTCCACCACCACCTTACTTGGATGGGTATAATGGTGTAAATAATGACTATATATGACTATTATAAAGTGATATTGATTCTGAAATAGTATACATACACTCCAATACAATTCCACGATCATGAGATCGATATCATCGCTCGTGCGTAAGTACGGACTACCGTCTCCACGGCGCGATGAGATTCATTCTCCACGTTAACCATTCATGAATGATTATAAAGTATATATAATAAGTAATAATGAAATATATGAAATAATAATGATTCTGTATTTATGTGAATATATATGTATATCATCTACTTAATTCCATTCAACTCAATAAGGAAAAGAAAACAGCGTTCATGCGTACGAACGGTCTACCGTCTCCATGAATGGTGTATTTCTTACCATTTACTGATCTATTATATATATATATATATTATGAATATATATTATATATAAATCATGTTTTATATTCTTGAATTAATTAATCATGATCTAAGTAATCATATGAATAATTACAAGTCAAAACACGGATGACAAATGAAACGATTTTACCCAAAATGCTTTTTAACATGGAATTTACAAAAGAACGGGTAATATAAAGCCATAAGTGAACCATATATGATATAATAAAAATAAGTATGATTCTCTAATAATTCAATAACATTATTTAAATAATTATACAGGAGGTTCGGATACGTACAAATCATATCGGACCTAAGGTAAGGGAAATATCACAATCTCATTTTTTTTCCGATATTGTTTATACATTGAAATTTACCAAGGTGTATTTTATCATCCACATCCATGTTTCCTTAATATGTAATATTATTTCCATTCACCTACAATTGTTTAAATCCAATTTTAACCTTCGGTGAGTTTTTAGTAAAAGATATGAAAGGAATCATTTGTCATTTTTCGTATGAGGTACTTTTTTACTTTTCCGACAAAAGTACGAGAAGAATGTTTTTTTAACTTATACGGCATGAATGGATTTTTAAAACATTATTTCCAAGATTCTTCCTTTACAAGTTTTCATGTTTATTTTAAATCAAATTCTTTTAGTTTAGAATTGTACGACATGTTAAGAAAGGAAAAGTGTTTTTGAAGCAGAAAGGATATTTTCCACAAGAATGGAGTTCAAGTGTTTTATCAAAATTATTTTCCATATAAGATAATAAAGGCTTCTATTTTTATCCCTATTATTAAATCGATTTTATTATGTTGTGATGGAATTATATTTTTATTAATTCTTTTATCTTATATGAATTGTTTTATGATGTTATAATGTTTAAGATTCCCATTTTTATTACATGGGTTATGCAATGATTTATGATTTAAGATTTTGTGGCGCACATAAGAATGGTTTCATTAAGAGATGGGTGGGACCTATATCTCCCTCCAATGCATTGGGTAAAGATTTTATATCTCATGATATAGACATGGCTGGAATGGTAGGTTATACCGGTTCAGTGAAACAGGACTGAAACGAGGGTGACTCTGTTCAGAAATGGACTTTGTCCACTAAGATAGTCTTGACAATGAGTCTTGACTAATAAGATATGATTCTCTATGAGTATGTGTGTATGCCAAAAAGTTTAATGTTTTAAGTTATGATTATTGGGATTTCATTTCACTACTATGATTTATCCCATGTTATGAAATTATACTCTCTTTTGCAGGTTAAGATTTCCAAAATGTTATGTTCTTATGAAAATGATGTGATTGATATTTATTTTGTTTACCCTTAATGAGAATTTGAGCTCACCCTTTTATGTTTTCTTTTCCCCAAGATATAAAGAAAGGTTTTAGGAAAAAAGGAAGATCTTCATGGGAGATATTGAAGATCTTTCACCACGATTAGAAGATTATATTCTGAGTTTCCAAAGACACTAAACTATTACGATCCTTGTGTGTGTGTTTTTGTTTTGTACTAAGTATTCCGCAAAAGTAATGTAATGTCCATGTATGTCAAGATTGTGGTCTCTACACATATCACCTATTGAATCCATTATTTTTCAATCTTGTAAGCACATTAATTGAGATTAAAATTCACTTACTGAATAATATTGGGTATTTGAAAAAATGTCACTCCTCATAAATTATAAAATTATATCCCCTATGCACACTTCATCAGAACTCTCAAGATAATTGGATAATTAAAACTCTAAAAAATACACCAGAAAAATAGTTTCCACATTTTCATGCTTTTCATTCATCCCAAAAGGAAAAACATATGGTCCTTAATAAGATATCCAAATAAGGTTATTCTATGAGATGATATTCATCTACACTGAGTTCCTTCATTTTTACTTATTCATTGCAATATATTGGTTTTTTCATGTACTATTGTTTTATATTATATTGACTAATTTAGAGACTTGGTGCTAGATGGTGTGCCATTTGGGGGCCCAGTGTGCCCAGAAGAAAACATTGGAAAATATTTTTTTAAATATAACTTTTGTAATGTTTTCATATAAAAGTGGAATAAATACAAAATAATTTCTCAGATCAAAAATTAAGGGGTAATATTGTTTTTAGAACAAAATTTTTACCCAAGGTCAAACTTAACGCTAATCATTGTGGTACATTTGTTGAAGTGTCATCATAGGCATTGAAATGAAAAAAAAATATTTCAAAAAAATATTTTATTTCATTTTCACTTATGTAGCAATGAACGATTTTTAAATAGTTTATTACGTTAGAATCCTATAGTTAGCCACATGACATTAGAGAATAAATAAGACAGTTATAGAGAGGTATAAATAATCCTCTAAGAGGAATGGTGACTGATCATGGATCACTGATTAACACACCTCAAATTCAATGAATCTTGCCAATGACAATGAAGAATCCTCATTCTTCATCAACGATCGAACCATATCCAGCTAGGGTGTGTGATTTATTTTTTTATTCCAATTTCATGAACTCTACATTAAATTCGAATCAATCATTGAATAGATTGATCCATGATTCAATCATCTTGTGGGATGGGATTATTTGTGTTATTTTTTAACATATAATTATCTTTGTGATATGATTTATTTATTATTTATCTAATGAAAACAGATTGTGATCGATATGAAAAACAATCGAGGTCCACCCCACTTGATTGATTTTATATTTTCTCCCCATGTTCATTGTTCTTAGTGCAATTATTTGTTTGTCTTGTTGCTCAAAAAATATCGACCAATCGATCATTGCACATCAGTTTCATGGTGAAACAACCTAATGGTTTCAACCTGAGATCAACATGATACGATGGATGTGTGATGACAGAGACAGAGAAATTCAAAAAATATGGGATCCACCAATTCATGTTCTTCACTATGGAATGTAGAAAAATTATTTTCTATATTTTTAAAGTATATATAATCACCAAAATCAATTTTCTATGATGACGAGTTTAGATGAGCATATACCATTGATTTAAAGGTGAATTGATCAACTAGCTGAATGTTGTAGGTGATAGATCGACCATGAAGCAAATTTTGGATTCTCTAAAATCTCAAACAACATGAGGTGTAAATTAGATCTACACAACTTTTGGGCCCCCGTGGAAGCATCTAGTGTTTTGGATGAAGTTAAGTTTCACATGGAGTGTGACCCTAATCACATGGCATGTAGTCCCTCCTGGGTGACTTAACATCTACATGGAAGAGTACATTGACATGAGGTGGAATACAGAGCCATACAACAAGCCTTTTACTCCCCAAAATAGATATTTGGTGGACCATGTATATGGTATATGAAATTTATTATTACATGGACCTCGATATAAAGACTGAAATTGTGTACTGGTACATGCAGATAGTACACGATATTTTAACACAGTGTGTACTACAACATATAAATGGTTTGAATGACATGGTATGTTTATTCCAACAGAATGTGAGGTCAAGGGACATGATTTGTAACCCATCGACATACATTTTATTCTTTTATACATGGAATAGATCTCTAATCATCTATATATTAGATAATAATCATTATGGTTTGTTCCCATTATAAATTTCTTAATGGTTGGAATTAATTGTATTTTGCTCATAGATATATGATTCCATCAACTATATTTTCTAGATATAGTTGTTTGAATCCCCCTCTATAGGCCAAAAGTGGGACCCTCTATTCAACTACATTCCCTAAGTGGAGTTCTGAGTATCTACATAATGAATCTGACTAAGCACAGATCATCTACATAGGAGGTCAATCCATACTAAGTTGTCTGTTTCTCTACATGACATGATCGTTATCCTCCTCTTTTGTATCATAGCTTTTCAGACTATCACAATATTCTTTCTCCCCATGAGACCCGAAGTGAAGTACTTCTCATAAGTATGTCGATGGTTCTATCATATTTATGATTTTATTCTACCTAATGAGTAATTTTTGGATCTTTAAGATGGAATTTGAAGCCTTGGTATACTTTATTTTTGTCTTGAATATATAGTATGTGTTATTGTTGAGTATATATAGATATTCATGTTATATGTGCTATAGAAATATACCTATAAGGAGTAGAATATATTTACATTATTATATAATTTTTGGTTTAGGGGTGTCCTACTGCGTATTTTTATACTCAACCAAACATAGTATTTTCCCGCATATGTCATGTCTTGTGCAGATGATCGACCATTTAAAAGAGTCCTTGTTGGAGGACGCTAAGTGAGACCAGACAGACTGTTGTGTGTTTTTATGTCTTTGAGAAAATATTCCCATTATTTTTAGGAAGAACTTTTGTTACAGATTCATTGTGTTAGGAATTTATATGGAAATTTTTACTTTTATTTCATCATTTCATACAATGGTTTCTGTATTTAGATGTATGCATTCATGTTTGTTTAATGGTTTTTACATTTCATCATTTTTATAGGCTTTGAGATGTTTGTGTGTATAGGAACTTTGGCTATGGCCTCCCATGTCAGTGATATGACTTCTCATTCCTACTCACTAGCCTCTAGCCTAATAGTGGTAGGCTTGGCGAGTCATTCCATCGGCCCCACTAGAATGGGTCGTAATAGAGTTGTATCAGAAAAATGTTTGTTCTACTTTTGGAACAAGAGTTATTGAATTTGGTTTGGGGAAACAATTTAAAATTTTTTTTGTATGGATTTTAGTCTATGGACACCAGTGGTTGGGTGGTGACCAGTATATCCATACATGAGGACTCTGACCATATGATTTTAATCTCATTATATATACAGATTAGTGGTAAGAAATATTATGGTTAATGAATCATATTATAATGGGATGTGGTTCTAATTCATTGTTATTTATGCTCTCTAGATATTGTCATGGACCATTGTACATCTCTCTTGTTTATAGATTCCTCTAAAACATAAACCTTCTTGGAATTAGCATGATGTTCACAGGATGATCACCTTAGTGATGAGGATTTGATAAAGAGATCAGTTCATGATATGCATCCTCTATGTGGTGCACCATCTATAATAGGATCTGTAGAACAAAACATGGTTCCCACAATACCCATAGATAGAAGTGTAGGATGAACGTGATTCATGAGTTTCAATGATAGAGATATCCCATGTTCTAAGATGAGCCTGATGAACAAGAATCTGACGACTGGCTTGAGGTGGTGAGCTGAGTTTTCTATATATTCATGATTCTAGTATATCATATGGTTGTGATGGTAGAAAACCTTATTCACTGCTTAGAAGGATGCTGGTGGGGTGTAGTTACCCGGCCTTATGATGAGGAATATCATTCAGCGATAGAGTTTCAGATACATTTCAGAGTGTATTTCTCACTATCTATGTTGAGAGTTTATCAAATCGAACAGCTTCTGATATCTTGAAGGGAATCATGAGAGTAACTGAAGAATAATTTTTCATTACCAACCAATCATGTTAATCGATAAATTTGGTCAAGATCATTCTTTAGGGATCTTCCTTTGACTGAAGAACGCATAGGGAAATCTTATTCAATGTTACCCTTCTGTGCATTCTTACATCTATTATGGGGATAGAGTGAGATTTATTGGTTGAATGATTTTTGTAAAATTAGTTAGATCATGTTGTTTTCAGTAGTAGGAAATCATGAGAATATAAATCAGCAATAGGGATCTGTCATCAGTCCCAATAACCAAGATGTGAAAGACATTTTAGGATGTGGTACCCAGACATAGGATCTATATTGTAGAGATCTCATGGTATGTCCAGTTATCCCAGTGAGAGGTAATGTTACTCATGTGAGGGATGGGGTAATTGTCCAAAGAAAAGATGACCCACTATTAAATTGATAGAGAAACCATTGATGGGTCATGAAGGTAGAGGAAACAACATAAGTTTATTGGTCCACAAGGTAGAATACATGGAAGAAGAGTTTGGAAAGAAAAATAATTAGGTCAACATTTTGATATGATTCCACCACCACCCCCAATAGGTACACTCTATAATCATAGAGCTATAGGACAGGGCAATGAACATCATTAGGAGGTCAAAACGTGTGACCTAGAGGATATGGGAATGAATCAAGGTGATATTATTGACTCCTCTACATTATATATATTACTAATAGACATAGGTTATAGTCATTAAATTCTAACCACATACCTTTTATGAGACTTATAGATTCTGTATGAACCTTCATATATTAGTTTTCACCATCATATAGTTGATTCCATTAGATTTCATTCACAATCTAAAATGGTTATATAACTTCCACGCACAAATTGTCTATTTCTAGCATAGGTTGGGGTTTTTCCATTTTGATGGGACTGGGTTTTCCCATTTTCGGTGAAATTTAAACCAAGGTGGAGTAAGATAGACTCACACATAAGAGGTTGTTGATGATTACTCATCAATTGGATAGACTAATCCTTATTGTAGTGGATGTTGAGGGTTTCTCATTTCCTATAATAGTGGATGAGTATGATGATTCCTTTATCAATGATATTCTAGGTTTACCTCCCCATAGATAGGTAGACATATAAATTGATTTACAACCTAATACGACTATGATATCTATACCATCATATTGGATGGATCCCATAGATCATCATGAGCATAGGGGGATGTCGGAGGACTTGTAGTAGAAGACATCTGTCAGACCCAATCTTTCACCCTGTGAAGCCTCAATTTTTTTCTAAAAATAAAGATAGTAGATTGAGGTTTCGATTGGACTAATAGATCTTGAATTAGGTGGCCAACAAGAAAAAAATATCCATTACGGAGAATTGATAACCTCTCTGAACCGTCGAGAGTGGTATAATAGTACTTGATGGTTGGCATAATGTCAGGCTATCAAAATCTAAAATTAAAATCAAAGGATATATTAAAAAATGAATATAGATATTTCTATGTTTACTATGAGTACATGGTTATTCCCATTGTTATGATGATTTCCCCAAAAATTTTAGTTGGACTCAATAACTAAATCATCTAGACATTTTTTGTTTGGTTTTTAATTGTCTTCCTCGATGATATCCTTGTGTACTCAGCATCCAAGGAGGAGCAGGTGATAAAATACAGGTTGCTTATGGACATAATCTGGGAGCATTATCTTTTTGGAAAGATATCAATGTTCTAGTTGTTGTTTCATGTAGTCCACTATCATGGACATGTTATCTCAATAGATGGAGTGGTAGTGGACCTCGAAAATTTCAAGTTAGTGTTTAGATGAGAGATTTTTGTGAACGTGATGGATGTGCAGAGATTTCCTGGGATGGAATGTTTTTATTAGATATTCATACCTAATTTTTCTAGAGTGTTACCACACCTCACAACATTGAGTTTCACGACCCATCCCCTGTGTCCATTTCTGTGACTACCCTAGCACACCTATGAACGGATTAGGGCTCACGACTAGCACCAAATGAATTTTCCCATGAGTGGGAGGCATTTTATTTAGTATCTATGCACACTCACAAATACAATTCCACGTCTCAAATATCTGAAATAGAAAACATGCAAGCCACTAAACAACCACTGAGTAAAGGTATATGATGAAAGTCAAATGGTCCAGAGTACAAACCCAACATAACATATAATGAAAATAAGAAGTACGAGATATCTCTATAAGATGTCTACAAAATACCCCACCTCAAGTGTAGATGAAGGGTAGATGCATGTATCCATAAAAGTGGGTATGTCAGCCCCATCTCACTGTGAACCACCTAGTACCATACCACCAAGGTCTTATTCAAAGAATCTATCCTTGTCGTCTCACTGAGAACCACCTAGTCTCCAAAAACCAGGGTCTCTATTGATGTGTCATTCTGTCTCGTCTCACAAATCACCACTGGGTCCCAAACCACTATGTTCTCTATTGAAGTGTCGGTCTTTTTCATGGGACACAATAAGTGTGGGTGAATCCCATGTATAGGTGAGTAACACAATACATAGTTAAAACTCGATGCCACAATGGAAGGACAATGATGTAAGACCACAGTGTGAGACCATAATGGAAATACATATCACAAAAACTTAATCTAAAGTATGTATAGAAAAAAAATTAGTTGTACACTGAACACCATGGAATTATGTGGTGATTATCACAAAAGAGTACCGCGAGTATGCCATTTCAAACAGAGCCACTCCCCACTGTTGGAATGTCATGTCACATAGAGATGCATTAGACATAAGCCATTTTAACTGATCTATACAGGATAACATTTAGCTGACCGACACAGGGTTACTTGTAGATGATCCACATTGGGTCTCATGTCAGCCATATTATTTCTGCACGCCCTGTGCTTGACTCTAGGAGAATGAACTTCTAAATATTTTATTCCTATTTCAACATCCATTAAAACCTACATAGATAATTCCAAAAGAATCATCTCATCTCAAGGGTTCTAACACCGCAAACGGCTCATTAAAAGGATTCCCATTAAGAATGGTTATGGCATTTTAGTAAAAAGTGGTTGGTTGGGTCCATGCCCAGTCTGACCCAGTAGGGATGACCTAGAAAACTCATCCCCTAGGGCCCCGCATGACCAGACCCGGTTCGGCCAACCTGACCCACCCCAATTGGGTATGGGTCGGCCTAGTCCAACAGGACCATTGGGCCTGGGCCATTGAGCCATGCTAGAACCTTCCCCATTCAGTCATGGGTCTAACTTGCATGGTCGGTAAGAGACTCGGTTCTAATCGGACAAACCTAAAATAGTTTGGATGATTATTAACATCATAGGCCACCCATCGGCATGAATTTATCCCACCGGCATGGAACACAAATGTATTCTTACATTGTGCTAGCTTTTGAAACCACGCAGCCTGATTCACACCCCGCAGCCTGTCTCACACAACGGGCCAGCCTCCTCTAGCCCAGACGCCCAGAGGGGCATCTGGTTTGTGTTCCCTGTAAGTCGCATATATGGTTTCTAGGTCTATTCTCAAAGGGGGTACCCACTAGACCGTGTGCTAGTGTGATTTCACAGCCCGCACGATGCATGGTGCTCCACTAACAAGACCAGTTGTCTACATCTCGCCACAGCCAGCGGTCGGCCCAAGCGTCAAAATCACCAACTGAACCACTACAGACCAAGTCGTCCACTGCATCCTCCTTATCATGATGTCATGGCGAGCTGGTAGGTATTCGATGCAGCCCACCGGCTCTGCTCCTGTGGTCCATTCTTCAGACTGTCATTAGTTATGCCTTCTATGATGTGTCATCTTCCCTCCCACATCCTTGAAAATACATTTCTATCAACACAGAGGTTGAACAATGGAGAACACATATTAATTCTCATGGAGGATGGTCTTAATACATTATTATGTTATCTTACACCATCCTCTTTAGGTATTTTAAAACATTGGAGTAAAATTAATGTTCTATCCGAAATTAATCCTGATGAAAGGCCCCGAGAATAAGAACCCTTCAACTGGGACCAAAGATCCGTGGATCAACCTGTTAGTGGGATGATCCACATTTGTTTTCTTAGAAAGAATAAAGGGGAATTAAAATTACAGAATGTAACCCCTACATAGGATATGTTCATTACTGATGAAATATGTCTGTTGGTATTAAAGTTCAGTTCGAAGATGTTGAAATTCAATGCTCCCTTATCCCAATCATTGAGATGCATCACTGTCTCTATTGATTGACCTGCGTTCTTCATTGGAGTGAATTTACTCACCGTCCATCTGTGAAATTATAGCTCATATATTTCAAAATGTTATATCAATAAACAAGAAACATGTCGCAACATTTCTATTACAATTAGTTTCCATGTCATTAAACGATTTCATTTCTGAAATAGCATTTCTGTTACAAGTTAGTGAAAGAGCCCATATACGGTTTCATTTTTGTAATGAAACTGTCATATCACTACTGCATTACTTCAAAACAATTTTTGAATAAAATATTCTATTTATTTTTATTTAAGTTTTCATAAAATGACTAAAAATTTTATTTTTCCCTCAACCCGCACCAGTCGAGGTTAGGTCCATTATTAGGTAAATCCTCAATTCTCGATTCAATTGTGCCCTTAGATTTTCAATTCGGGAACCTATTTAGAGGTTTCTAAAACTGCACATGCAAGCCATATAAATTATCTAAAAAATTTCAAAAACTATATTTCTATCTCAACCCATTCATGTAGAGGTTAAGATCTTCTTATGAGAAACACACCCTCAGGAGCTCAATGCTACTCTCAGATTTCTAATAAAAAATAACATTTATGAGTAATAATTAGTTTAAAATAAAATACCTTTATTGAATTATTTTTTAACAGACAAAAACTACTTTCCACTATTGACCCGCACCAGCCAATGTTAGGATCCTCCTAAGTAAAACATTCCTTCAAGAGATCAAAGGTGGTCTCAAATATATTATCTAGGTCACCATTCATGTATTAAAAAGATTCACAAAATAAAAAATATATATTTTATTTGCGATTATTCCATTTTTTAGGTTTTATCATTAAAGGCCTATTTCGACTAAACATAAGTCACTTCAAGGGTAAACTAATCATTCTAAATTTAATGGTAACCTTGGATTTTTGATCTAGGAACCCATTTATGAGTTCTCCTACTTTATCAGGAAAACTTCTCACGTGTGTTATTTAATGCCTAGCATTTTTTGACGGATCATTCGAAGTACTCCAAGCCTCAGAATTGAATTTTGTCTCAGCACCTTGTCTTGTAAAAATCCCATAAAATATTAAAAAAATCATAGAGTTTTGGGGAATTACATTACTTCCTCTATCTAGGATTTATGTCCACATAAGCCAAAATAAGGGATAATTAGACAAATGGGGGTACTGGACCCAAATATGAACCGCCATCTCCCGTGTTCCCTCCTAGAGACTCCCATATTTACAACAAACATGCAACATAAGAGTCATCCTTCAATTAAGGATACTCCCATATTGATCCTTTATCCCCACCAGGTACTTTGTTAATGTCTCCCCGTTTTCAATCTCCTACTCACAATGGTCGATGAAAAGGGATGGGTTGTGCACGAATCTCTTTAGCAGGGATACGTGGAAGATGTCGTGAACCCTATCAAATTATATCAGTAGTGCCAAGCAGTACATCAACTCTCCCAAACCACACAATACCAGGAAAGGTACGATGAACCTCAGAGGTTGCGTGTCTCCCCATCCAAATATATGTATCCCTCATCAAGGAGAGACCCGTAAGAATATGTGGGGCCCATATTCAAAATCCAAAGCTCTCTACCACCAATCAAAATACGATTTATGCCGGATCAATGCAGTATTCATATTCTATTGGATGACCTACACCTTCTCAGTGGTAGCCTGTACCATATATAGAATCATGATTGCTGACTCCCCTACGTTTGTCCATCATAGCAGTGACCAGAATGGTCATTCGTATAATGCATCAAATAGTTTCATACAAATGGTGGAGTGTTATGTAGTGTTGTATGAAAACTCCTCCAATGGTAGTACAACGAAGACAGACCACAAATCTATACCAAAATAAATATAAAACTCACGTAGGTATAATCTAATGTATGTAAGGAAAAAAATCAAGTCATACACTAAAAACCTTGGACTAATGAGGTGATTATACATGAGGAGTGTCATAGGTATGTCGGCTCACATAGAGCTATAAGGCCCCAGCCTTAAACCTTACTTAATCTTGAGTTATTACAAGATTACACATTGAGGATCCTTTCAGGTTTAGAGTTTTAGAGAATTAGATAATGAAACTTGCATTACATTCCACATTTAGACATAGTGGTTACATAAAAGACAGCATTCATTCTTCCCATCAACAGAAACATATTTAAAATAAAACATGGATTCTTTCTTGACACATCCTTGACACTATCATCACATCATGTACCTTTCACTTGAACTGTGAAAAACATTTAAAAAACATGGGATGAGCATAAAAATCTCATTAATGGTTATAAACATATGGAAAGGAAACATGAGTTCATATATACATAAGAATGAAATCATACTTTACCCATAAAACATAGGCACTTTAACATACCTCATCAAATCATGAAAAAATCATAGAAATCATAAGACATAAAAGGTAACGTGAGGCATTCATAACATTATTACATAGGGAGTAACCCTCTTGGTTACGTTTGGAATACCCACCACAGTATATTCCCTAAATCTCTTCGGAGAAACCTTAACGTTTCACTCCTTTGCATTACCCAATGCATTGGAGAGCTATATCGGGCTCACCCGCCCTTAGTTTATCACGGAACCACCCGTTTTCATAACAATTCCCAAGAACCATAACATACACGTATCGCTTAAAACATGCATAAAGTAAACATAACATTTCCACATTTCAATCATAGTATAACATTTTAGTATATTGAAATAATGAATCCATTCAAAAAGAAACCATTTCCAAAACCATTTAAAACATTTAATAAAGAGATTTTTGATTCAAAGTGTCCCATACCACTTTGATGATTTTAAAATTTTAAACCATTAATATCCATATAAATAAATCCTTAAAACCATTTTTAAAACATGGATATTAATAAGAACAAATAATTAAAACATTTAAAGCGATATTTTGGTTAAAGGGGTTTTAACAAAATTAGAGACACTTGAATACAATAATTGAGGAATAACATTTAGTCAGAACATTATAATATCATGAGAATAAATGGATTCATGATATAATATTCTAAAGGACAGTATATACACAATATAAGAGTGAATTGGTGCATAAAAACAATGCAGTCTCAATAGAAATGTCAAATGTGATGAAATCCCTTATAAAGATGGTATCCCTAAATTAAGGATAAATCAATCTCAAGATTATGTGTGACAAATATAAATACATGAAATATAAGTGGATATTATGTGTAAAACAATAAAAGGTAATTCGCACATATTCAAAGGATGACATATTCAATAACTACATGTTGAACCCAATGAAATTGAAACTGGGTTAAAAAGTTCCCTTGGTAAAATTTGACAGCCTAACGGCATCACTTCAAAATTCAAAAAATGAGTTGATGAGAGAAAAAAACGGCATCTCATCACTTGTACATAAAATTTACATCAATAAGGATATAATGGAATATATCCCAACATAATAGTATCTGAATTAAAATACATAACAAAATAAGTTTTTTAAAAAGTGGAGGGTGAATGGTCCCCTTACCGAGTTGGGTAACTTTCGAAACGTACACCCCATGGAAGAAGGGTCATACAATGAAGATGTGAATACCCATAAATGAAATTATACTAGACAAAGTGTATAATAATGGGAAGTACATACACCACTCAAAGGAAATTGTGGCAAATGAAGCATAAATCTCACGGGAATAAAAGTGAGATGAAAAATCCCTTACGAAAACTCGGCAGCCTAACGGCGCCACTTAAAACTTCCAAAATGGGTTTATGAGAGAGAATAGGGTCTCTCATAATATGAACATAAAAATTACAGTAAGAAATATATAAAATAATATCCCAATAACAAGAAAGATGAGCTTTAAAAGGAATGACCTAAAGGAGTGTACTTTAAAAGAAAGAGAGGTGTCGGATCCCTTACCTCAAGTCCAACTTGTCTTGTTCGTTTCTTTATATTCCTGAATAATAAACCTTGGTCAATTAATAATTGCCTAATTACCTCCTTTAGATATTATTATTCAGTTCATATCACATATTATAATGTTATAATAATTGTTTAATAATGTTAGTTCAAATCAGACGTTTTTGCCGATGTTTGGTACATGAGTCAAAAATAAACTTCTTTGAAAAAAGATTGCCCATGTAGTTATAAGTAAATAATTTCCAGAATAGTATTAATGATTAAAATATCATATATATCCAGTAAATATTTATTTTATACTATTCCATTTCATTTGGAGATAATAAACGAAAATCACCGTTCATGGAGACGGTAGGTCGTACGTACGCATGAACGCTACATTCATTTTTTGTCATATTAATGGAATTAAAAAAATGAGAGAGATATATATATGTTATAATTATAGAATTATATCCATAATTTAGATGTAATATATTACATATATATCCATTATATATATGTACTTATAATATTACATAACATTTTGAGATAAGAAAGAAAATGTACCGTTCATGGAGATGGTAAGCCGTACGTACGCATGAACGCTACTTCTGTTTCTATTTCATATTTAATGGAATTAAAACATAACGATACATAATAGTATTTTAATTCATGTATGGTATCATATATAATATCATTAAATATATCCTTTATATGTACCACATATGTTGTTAACGAATCAAATCACTTTGAGGGGGCGGTAGTCCGCACTTCCTTAAATGAAGATATCGCGTTTACCCATAATGGAAACCATAAAGGTACGCCATAAATGAAAAATATAGAATCTTAAGTAAAACATAAACATAATAGATATAATATATAAATATAGTGTCATCTTAATGGCCACCTTTGAAGGTGTTAGAAGAATGTTGAACAATCATCGTTTCGGGAGGCAGAAATTTTCCATCCATGGAAACAGTATGTTCATTAACCATTAGATGTAGGTGTGTGTAAGTGTAGCTCGAATCCTTCTTATAACAACATCCTAGTATATTTATGATACTTTACTCGTTACAAAATAAATGAATATAAAGAGATTAGGGGGTTGGAGAAGCAAAATAAAACAAAAGGACACAAGTGAAGACATTACCTTAAAATATGGTAACTACCTTTGGTTTTGGCTCAAAGGCTTCCTTGGGAAGAATTTTGCCCAAAGTGAGGCTTCAAAGAGTTATAGAGGGATTTGGAGAGACAAAATTGGAAGGGGTTTTCTGATCCAAAGGCTTTGGGAGTGTGGATAAGGAGGTAGAGGTGGAGGCCTTTTATAAGAGGAGAGGAGGGGCACTCTTGTAATGTTACCAAATGTTACTGTATTTTCAAAAGAGTTTGGGATTTTAAAGGTCCCACATTGATTTATTTCAAGGATAAGGTGATAAGGGTTCGAAATCCACTCATCCAATAGGATTTGTACATGTGTAGGTCTTAGATATTACATTATCTTTCCATTTTACTTAAATTGTTAAATAATGAGGTCATCGCTGCATCATCATGATGTCAAAAATAATTTAATTTATTTAATATCTAAAAATTATAAAAAAATACTATGATGTATTAAATCTTTTTATCCTTCCAATGACTATTTATAGTAAAAAATATGACTTTTATAACCCCATGTAAAAAATGTTTTAGTAAAACGTCTCATGTTTGTATCATTTTTACTTTAATCATTAAATAAAAAGATATTTATGTCATTTTCCAACCAATGTGGCTCCATGGGGTCCCCAAGTTGACCCATGGATTTTATGGGTCGGCCATGACACATCCAATGAGGGTAGGACATCTGTCTAGGTCATTTCATTTTATTAAACCATTATTCTTACCATAAACTACACTAATTACCTCTAATCGCGATTAATAACTTAATAAGTTACTATTCACCAAAAAATATTTTTATCCCATTGAACCACATTTTACTTCTTAATGACAACCATGAATGTCGGATTTTGGAAATTAAAAACAAAAAGATGGAAAAATTTCATTTAAACGGAAAAATCGGTTTTTATAAGTACCACTTAGTGGTTTCACTATTCATCAAAAATTGAAGTTTTTCAGAAAAATCCCAAAAATTCACCCTAAGCTATATTTGATATTCTGAATTCAAAAATTAAGTCTATTTTAAAAAATTCAAAACATATAAGACACATTTATTAATTTAATAACTAATTCCTGCTGTCAGAGCAAATACTGTGTTTTTATAAAACAATAAGTATCAAAAGATTGACACTAGTTTAAGTCTGATTTAAAACTGAAATTAATTCCAACGACCACTATTGGATTTAATGGTAAAAATATATTCTAATTTCACTTTAAACACAATTCAAAAGATAATCTAATCATATAAATAAATTATATTAAAAAGTGGTTTTGAATTAAAATACAACATTTTACACTATTTATTAAAAAAATGAACTTTATCAAAAAGATACCAAAAATTTACACAAAGTAAATTTTGATGTCCTAATTATTAAGAAGAGTTTTATTTGGTACAATAGAATGTATAAGAGTGATAAAAACTATATTTAATGGCGTTTCTCCATCAAAAGGCGATAAGTGAACCTTTAGTGAAAACTAGGGAATATACGCCTAAAATTGAATTCTTTCTGTATATTAAGAATTTATCTTTTATTGGATAAATGTAAAAACATTTAAAAACATATATAATCATATTTTAGTTATTTCTATCCATTCCCACCAATACAACGGCTACATGTTAACTACCATTTAAAATAATATTATTTTATTATTAGAGTGCAACGTAAGATTCCCAAGAAACTCGTTGTTGTGTGTTGGGTAAGCCATCGAGCATAGTGTTCCATTTAAATTAATATTGAAATTTTTTCCACAAATAGGGATAAATATAAAAATGTCATATTCTTTATTTACCTGGGGTGTTACATCCTTCCACCATTTTGGAAATTGCGTCCTCGCAATTATAAAACTTGGCTTGGAAACATCATTGAAAATCCCACATCGGAACAAGAGTTGGTAAAACAATCACTTTAAAATAAAGAAAGAGAAGTATAGTGGTCACCCGAGTTAGCCCATACTAGGATTCCATGCAGGAAAACATGGACATGTAAGAAAAAACAAAGGGTCATGTTCTGAGGGAGAGTGATAGTAAACATGTCTAGGAGAAAGTTAACCACAAGAAAATCACAAACTTGTGATGGGTTAAACGGTATTCGATTCCCCAGTAGGAAACGTTAATTGACAAAATTTTTGTTTTAAGTTACTTTTTATTGAGTAATTTATTCATAAGTAAACATAATTACTTATCATGTTGACTTTCAACTTTTATTATATTTATTACACAAACTCATACTTTCCTCAAAAGATGAGTATTTAGGAAGACTTTTTCACATTAAGAGTACTATAATAAACTTCTAGAGAATCACCTAATCTAAAAAAATATGAACGATATACTTCCCATGTATTTAGACTTTAACCAAAACCAAAACCAAAAAGGTTAGTACAAGATTAGATAATCCAGAAAAGGACAACCCTTTATAAAAAGAAAATATATTCTTAATCTCTAAAATTTGTCCAACAAAACCCAAAGTCCAACTAGGAACATTCGATAAACAATTTGTCCATAAAATTCTTCAAAGTAAACCAAACTAAGATTGAAACCCAAATAGATGAAGGATTTATTCACATAGTCTTCCAAGTTAAAACATAACATTTATCTCCAAACAACATCAGTTGCTCTTAATGTCTCGTATTGAAAAGTAATTAACCTAATCACATATCCTCCATGATAGGTTAATAAATTTCCATAGATAACCCAAAATAAACTTACTCATAATTCATAAAATCATCTAAGTAAAAAAAAAGAATTAGTCAAACTAACCAGGGACTTCACATAGTCCCATGGTAGGCGATAAATACCAGTCACATATTGGTTGTGGGTTCGATTCCCGCAGCTTTGTCTGATGTGACGGGTTGTCACACGATCTACGTGTGGTCCTTTTTCCAAAACTATATAACTCTCAAAACATTCCCCAAAATGAGGTAAATTCTTCAAAAATGATCATAACATGTTTTAACCTCAAGTTTATCTCATTCCTTTCATTTTCCATCATATCATAGAGTAACCCATAATTACCTAAAATATAAGGATCATATAAACCCTAATGGTTACCTTACTAATTATTACCTGAACTTCCACATCGAGTTGGCCATCTCGTACATGATGCATTAGAGAACTCACCAAGGTTGAAGTGGTAGATCATGACTCCTTGATAGTTGGTTTATAACAAACCTGAGATTCCTCATTGAATCCCACATTTCATCCAGTCTATTAATCAGAGAGCCACCACAGTTTTCTTCAAACCCATTGTCACTTTGGTGCCTGCTAGATCCAGCCATTTACTAAAACCAAAAAGGTCAGTGTGAGTATATCAACATAACTATCATGTACTAATGAGGAAGATAAACACTAATATATACTTACTTATTCACTTTATCTAAAACTAGGACTCTTTCTCAAATCCTATCAATTATGGTACCGTCACTTATGATTAGAGAATACCCTAACATCTAAAGTTATCTAAACTGACCACTGATACCAACTATAAGGCCCCAGCCTTAATCCTTACTTAATCTTGAGTTATTACAAGATTACACGTTGAAGATCTTTTTAGGTTTAGAGTTTTAGAGAATTAGATCATGAAAATTGCATTACATTCCACATTTTAACAAAGTGGTTACATAAAAGACAGTATTCATTCTTGCCATCAACGGAATCATATTTAAAATAAAACATGGATTCTTTCTTGACACATCCTTGACACTATAATCACATCATGTACCTTTCCCTTGACCTGTGAAAAACATTTCAAAAACATGGGATGAGCATAAAAACCTCAGTAAGGCTTATAAAAATATGGAAAGGAAACATGAGTTCATATATACATAAGAATGAAATCATACTTTACCCATAAAACATAGGCACTTTGACATACCTCATCAAATCATGAATAAATCATTGAAATAATAAGACATAAAAGGTAACATGAGGCATTCATAACATTCTTACATAGGGAGTAACCCTCTTAGTTACGTTTGGAATACCCACCACAGTATATTCCCTAAATCTCTTCAGAGAAACCTTAACGTTTCACTCTTTCACGTTACCCAATGCATTGGAGAGCTATATCGGGCTCACACACCCTTAGTTTATCACAGAACCACCCGTTTTCATAACAATGCCCAAGAACCATAACATAAACGTATCGCATAAAACTTGCATAAAGGAAACATAACATTTCCACATTTCAATCACAGTATAACATTTTAGTATATTGAAATAATGAATCCATTCAAAAAGAAACCATTTCCAAAACCATTTAAATCATTTAATAAAGATATTTTTGAATCAAAGTGTCCCATACCACCATGAAGATTTTAAAATTTCAAACCATTAATATCCATATAAATAAATCCGTAAAACCATTTTGAAAACATGGATATTAATAAGAACAAATAATTAAAACATTTAAAGTGATATTTTGGTTAAAGGGGTTATACCAAAATTAGAGACACCTGAATACAATAAGTGGGGAATAACATTTATTTAGAAATTTATAATATCATGAGAATAAATGGATTCATGATATAAAATTCCAAAGGACAATATATACACCATATAAGATTGAATTGGTGCATAACAACAATGAAGTCTCAATAGAAATGTTAAATGTGATGAAATCCCTTATAAAGAAGGTATCCCTAAATTAAGGATAAATCAATCTCAAAATTAAGTGTGACAAATATAAATACACCCAATATAAGTGGATATTAAGTTTAAAACAATAAAAGGTCATTCACACATATTCAATGTATGACATATTTAATAACTACATGTTGAACCCAAAGAAATTGAAATTGGGTTAAAAAGTTCCCTTGGTAAAATTTGACAGCCTAACGGCATCACTTCAAAATTTAGAAAATTAGTTGATGAGAGATAAAAAGGGCATCCAATCACTTGGAAATAAAATTTACATCAATAAGGATATAAAAGAACATATCCCAACATAATATTACATGAATTAAAAGACATAATGAAAGATGTCTTTTAAAAAGTGGAGGGTGAAAGGTACCCTTACCGAGTTTGGTAGCTTTAAAAATGTACACCCCATGGAAGATGGGTCATAAAATGAAGATGTGAATACCCATAAATGAAATTATACTACAAAAATTTTATAATAATGGGAAGTACATACACTAATCAAAGTGAATTGTGGCAAATGTAGCATGAATCTCACGGGAATAAAAGTGAGATGAAAAATCCCTTACGAAAACTCGACAGCCTAACAGCGCCACTTAAAACTTCCAAAATGGATTGATGAGAGAGAATAGGGTCTCTCATAATATGAACAAAAAAATTATAGTAAGAATAATATTAAATAATATCCCAATAACGAGAAAGAAGAGCTTTAAACGGAATGACATAAAAGAGTGTACTTTAAAAGAAAGAGAGGAGTCCGATCCCTTACCTCAAGTCCAAATTGTCTTGTTCGTTTCTTTATATTCCTGAATAATAAACTTTGGTCAATTAATAATTTCCTAATTTCCTCCTTCAGAGATTATTATTCAGTTCATATCACATATTATAATTTTATAATAATTGTTTAATAATGTTAGTTCAAATCAGACGTTTTTGTCGATGTTTGGTACATGAGTCAAAAATGAACTTGTTTGAAAAAAGATTGCCCGTGTAGTTATAAGTAAATAATTTCCAGAATAGTATTAATGATTAAAATATCATATATATATCCAGTAAATATTCATTTTATACAATTCCATTTCATTTGGAGATAAAAAACGAAAAGCACCGTTCATGGAGACGGTAGGTCGTACGTACGCATGAACGCTACTTTCATTTTTTGTCATATTAATGGAATTAAAACAAAATGAGATATATATATATATATGTTATAATTACAGAATGATATTCATAATTTAGATGTAATATATTACATATATATCCATTATATATATGTACTTATAATATTACATAACATTTTGAGATAAGAAATGAAATGTACCGTTCATGGAGACGGTAAGCCGTATGTACGCATGAACGCTACTTCTATTTCTATTTCATATTTAATGGAATTAAAACATAATGATACATAATAGTATTTTAATTCCAGTATGGTATCATATATAATATCATTAAATATATCCTTTATATGTACCACATATGGTATTAACGAATCAAATCACTTTGAGGGGGCGGTAGTCCGCACTTCCTTAAATGAAGATATCGCATTTACCCATAATGGAAACCATAAAGGTATGTAAAACATAAAAATATTAGATATCATATATAATTAGAGTGTCATATTAATGGCCACCTTTGAATGTGTTTGAAGAATGTTGAACAATCATCGTTTCGGGAGGCAGAAATTCGCCATCAACGGAAATAGAATGTTCTTTAACCATTAGATGTAGGTGTGTGTAAGTGTAGCTCGAATAATTCTTATAAAAAAATACTAGTATATTTAAGATACTGGATTTGTTACAAAATAAATGAACAAAAAGAGTTTAGGGGGTTGGAGAAGCAAAATAAAACAAAAGGACACAAGTGAAGACATTACCTTAAAATCGGGTAACTCTCTTTGGTTTTGGATCAAAGGCTTCCTTGGGAAGACTTCTGCCCAAAGTAAGGCTTCAAAGAGTTATAGAGGGATGTGGAGAGACAAAATGGGCAGGGTTTGGCAGAGACAAAGGCTTTGGGAGTGTGGGTAAGGAGGTAGAGGTGGGGGCCTTTTATAAGAGAAGAGGAGGGGCACTCTTGTAATGTTTCAAAATGATACTTTATTTTCAAAAGCGTTTCAGATTTTAAAGGTCCCACATTGATGTATTTCGAGGATAAGGTGATAAGGGTTCGAAATACACTCATCCAATAGGTTTTGGACATGTTTAGTTCTTAGATATTACATTATCTTTCCATTTTATTTAAATCGTTAAATAATGAGGTCATCGCTGCATCATCATGATGTCATAAATAATTTAATTTATTTAATGTCCAAAAATTATAAAAAAATACTATTATGTGGGAAATATTTTTATCTTTCCTATGACTATTTATAGTAAAAAATATGACTTGTATAACCCCATGTAAAAATTGTTTTAGTAAAACATCTCATGTGTGTGTCATTTTTACTTTAATCATTAAATAAAAAGATATTTATGTCATTTTCCAAACAAAGTGGCTCCATGGGGTCCCCAAGTTGACCCATGGATTGTCTTGGTCAGACATGAAATATCCAATGAGGGTAGTACATGTGTCTAGATCATTTAATTTTATTAAAACATTATTCTTACCATAAACTACACTAATTAACTCTAATCGCGATTAATAACTTAATAAGTTACTATTCACCAAAAAATTATTTTTATCCCATTGAACCACATTTTACTTCTTAATGACAACCATGTATGTCAGATTTTTGAAATTAAAAACAGAATGATGGCAAAATTTCATTTAAACTGAATTTTCAGTTTTTATAAGTACCACTTAGTGGTTTCACTATTCATCAAAAATTGAAGTTTTTCAAAAAAATCCCAAAAATTCACCCTATGATATATTTGATATTACAAATTCAAAAATTAAGTCTATTTTACAAAATTCAAAACATATAAGTCACATTAATTAATTTAATAATTAATTCTCGCTATCAGAGCAAATAGCGTGTTTTTACGAAATAATAAGTATCAAAAGATTGACACTAGTTTAAGTCATATTTCAAAGTGAAATTAATTCCAATGACCACTATTGGATTTAATGGTAAAAATATATTCTAATTTCACTTTAAAACCAATTCAAAAGATAATCTAATTATATAAATAAATTAGATTAAAAATAATTTTTGAATTAAAATACAACATTTTAGACTATTCATTAAAAAATGAACTTTATCAGAAAGATACCAAATATTTGCACAAAGTAAATTTTGATGTCCCAATTCTTAAGAAGAGTTTTATTTGGTCCAATAGAATGTATAAGAGTGAACAAAACTATATTTAATTACGGTTTTCCATCAAAAGGAGATAAGTGAACCTTTAGTGAAAACTAGGGATTATACGCCTAAAATTGAATTCTTTCCGTATTTTAAGCCTTTATCTTTTATTGGATAAATGTAAGAACATTTAAAAACAAATATAATCATATTTTAGTTATTTCTATCTATTCCCGCCAATACAACGGCTACATGTTAACTACCATTTAAAATAATATTATTTTATTATTAGAGTGCAACGTAAGATTCCCAAGAAACTCATTGTTACGTGTTAGGTAATCCATCGAGCATAGCTTTCCATTTAAATTAATATTGAAATTTTTTCCACAAATATGGATAAATATAAAAAATGTCATATTATTTATTTACGTGGGGTGTTACAAGAGCCACTCTCTATCATGGGCCTAATAGATCACACATAGACTCTTCCAACATTGAAAATTGTTTTTGATCCACATAGGTTCACTTATAGTTGATCCACATATGGTATCTTATATCTTATCCATAGAGGGTCACTTGTAGCTTAACCACACATTGTCTCTTGTAGGTGATCAAAACAATGTCACTTGTTAGCTACATGATTCTTGCACGTAGCATGCTTGATTCAAGGAGTATTTTATCCTCTTTCCAATTTTTATACTTACACATCCATGAAAACCTCATTATAGAATGAAAAAATAAATATTTCATTGGGAGAGTTCCATTTCCGCAAACGCCTTATTAATCAAAATATCGGTCTGATTGATATTTGTGTTTTAGAAAACAACATTGGTTGGGTCTGGGCTCGGTTTAACCCAATCAGTCCGACCCGAAAAACCTGGACAAGGGGCCTCACATGAACCAACCTAATCGGGACAACCCAATCTAACCCATGTGTCTCTGGATCAGTTAGGTCGGGCCACTAGGCCAGGCCCATTGGGCCTTGTTGGAATTAGCCCAGTTATGTCGTGGGTCCAGCCCGTAGGGTCGCCCAGTGACCCGGTACCATCCTCCTCGGCCCACAACAGGGGGTCGATAGTTCCCCACATGGTCTTCTTACTTGTAAAACATTATCATGATGGCCCAATCCACCAATGGGAGTCAGCAATACTCCAACCTTGGATGTTGTGTGGCCTGGTTCACTCCCCCTAGCCCAACATGCAAAATGGGCAAGTCTCCTCCAGCCTGGATGCTAGGAGGGCATCTATTTTTTTGCCATAGGCCTAGCTTAGCAGCCTCCCTTTCTAGTCCCACATGTTTTCCCCACTGGACCATGTGCTGGTGTGATTTGAAGACCCTCAGAGAGCGCAATTCACCCTCAACATAGCCATATAACCATGTCCCACATCCACCAGCCACCGACTTGTGTGCCAGCAGATTCTGCTACACCACTACAGACCGATACGGCCGCAACATCATCCTCGGCACGCTTTTGTGGTGCACCAATTGGATTTTATGTTGACCATCAAATCCTCTTTGGTGGTCCATTCATTTGACCATTTTTTCCTTCGACCTCAAATGGGTGTCGTCTTCTATACTATGGCCTCAAAAACACTATTCCGTAAAATCTAGTTTGGGGCCATTAAGAATTCCCAAGAATGAACATGTTAAAGGGGACTAGGCGATATCCATTTTGGAGAACACCATCGGTGTTATAGTTTTTAAACATGAGAGGATAATTAATATTCTATCAAAAAATTATCCCAATGAAAAACCCTAAGAATTACCACTCATTCGCAAGAAAAATGGATTTATAGAACAACATGTTTGTTGGATGATCCAGGTTCATTATTTTTTAGTGAAAATAGGGAATTAAAATTACAAAAAGTAACACCTACTAGGGATAGGTTCGTTACTAATTTGATTCGTCTTCTGGGATTAACATTATATTAGAAATTGTTGCCACTCTTCAATCTATGGTACCATTCTTTGAGGGGCATCTCTCTAGCTAGCAATTCTCCAGTGTTCTTCCTTGGGGATAATTTCCTTGATGTCCATCAAAGAAATTCTAACTCTTGTTTTCCTACACATTATCACGTTAAAATAGAAACATGTCACAATGTTTCTATTTCAATTAGTTGTCATGTCATTACAGTATTTCATTTATGGAACAATGTTTCTGTTATTCATATTTTAAAGAGTCATTAAAATTATTAATTTGGGGAACAAAATTGTCAACTCATCAAATAATTGCAGTTAAACATCTTTTGAATAAAATAAATTTTTATGATTTTTTTATTTTTTATATAATGACTGAAAATTAACTTTTTCCCTCATCCCACACCAGTCTATGTTAGGTCCATTTTTATATAATGTCACAGTTTCGGATGCAATGGTGTCATCAAATTTTCAATATGGGAACCCGTTTATAAGGGTTCCAAACCATGAAAGCATGTCATTTTAATTCACATAAAAAGTACGAAAACATTATTTAACCCTCATCTGCACTATTCAAAGGTTATGCTATGCATAAGGGAAACATGCCATCAAAAGATCAACTATACACTCTGATTTCTGATTAGAGTAACCATTTATCAGTTATATAGTTTTTTATATAAAATAACATTATTCAATTATTTTATTTACAACAATATACTAATGTCCACTGCTGACCCGCAACGGCCAGTGTTGGGCTCTACCAAAGGATAAAATACCCTGACAAGCTCAACAGTTGTCTCAGATTTTCAATATGAGATATCATTTGAGGGTTATAAAGATTTAAGAAAAATTAATAATGGTAATACCCTTTTCATGTTTTCTCATTGGAGGCCCATGCTGACTAAAAAAGTCATGTCTACGGTAAACCCAACATCTTGAATTCAATGGTGCCCTAAAATGATTTCTATATGAACCTATTTAATAGTTATTCCACGCTTTGGGAAAATTCCTCACAAATGCTATTTAATGTTTAACATTTTTCTGTAGATCATTCCGAGAACTATGGGCCTCGAAATTGCAGACCTTCTCAGCACCTAGTCTCGAAATAATCCAATTTAATTTTTTTTAAAAATCATGGAATATCATGGTAATACATTTACAAAAAAGGGTATTCCTTTTATGTGGTTAAACAAGTTCCACTAGAATATCCAAATGATATGTATGAGTTTAATGAGTGATCCGATATTGAGTTTCTAGTTGAGGGTGTCAAGTAAATAGTGTTCTATGATGCATTAGGAACCAGGATTTGATATTTTCTAATGCATCTTCAAGCTGTGATTGAAAATATATCATGAAATTTGAGACCACAAGATCATAAGTACATGACCCTTAGTCTTGACTTAGCAGCATTATAATTCACATTGAAGATGTGGAGACACTACCTAATGGGAAAGTGATTTACAATCTATTTTCATCGCAATATTCTCAAGTATATCATCTTTCATAAGGATATAAATATGAGATAGAAGTGATGGATAATGTTCTTCGATGAATATGATTTCAAAATGTTCTATACACCTAGGAAGGGGCACGTAGTAGCTGAGGCTCCCGACAAGAGTTCCTGTACATAATTATTGAATGGGGAATCAAAAAAAAATACCTCATTGAACCTATACTTAGTGGATGGAGATGGACCAGAATACCTCTATTTGATGGATGTCACCTATCAAGTCTGATATTGAGTTAGGGAAACCCAACTTGGAGATAAATATTGTAAGACCTCATATGCTTAAATATCCACAAGGAATTCTCATGATGAATTCTCAAAAGGTGGGTATCATGTTTTTATATTAAAAGGATTCACGATGGTAGCATTTGATATTGCGATAACCATTTTGGAGATAGTTTTACATATCTATTTTGCAGGTACATACATGTATGTCCAATATTTATCAGGATTGCTGACGTTAAATTTGGTGGCTAAAGATGAAGTAAGTTGTTGTATAATTCATCTCTTCATACTATACATGTTAGCATGTGATGGAAGGTCACTATGTTCTAGTGGTTTTAGATTAACCCATTGAGGTGATAGAGTGGATGTGTAATGCGATATATATTGAATTGATGAAAGGATTACCATGTAAATTTCGGGGACACAAAACCATCTATGTGATTATAGACCAACTCACTATGTCTTCCCAATTCATAGATGTATGAGAATATTTTTTATTAGATAGCATGGGACACCTATATAGTCAAGAAGTAGTCCGAATACATGGAGTTCCCTTGATTATTGTCTCATATCATGATTCCCACATTGTATCTCTATTATTGAAGGGATTACATGAGGCATTTGTAACCTAGTTACTCATGAGAACATCCGTTCACCCCAAATATATGGCCAGACTAAGCGGGTCATTCAGGTTTTGGAGAACATTATGCAAGATTATGTGGTGTAACTTTTCCTTAGTTGGGAGAATCACCTACCAATGGTGATGTTTTCGTACAATAATTGTTACCATTCCACCATCAGCATGGAACCATTCAAGGCTTTGTATGTGTGACCCTGTCGATCACCATATTGCTGGAAAGACCTAGAAGATTCATACATCATGGGTGTAGAGTTGGTGAGAGAAACAATAGAGATGGTGATATGAATCAATGAGTGACTGAAGACTATACAAATCCATCATAATATTTATGTTGATTGGTGATTTGAGGGCTTTTGTGTTCGAGGAATGAGATCATGTGATTCTACGGGTTTCACCTCAATGTGGACCATGGAGGTTTGTTCATGGAATAAAGCTATTTAAAATGTTCATTAGACCATTCAGGATATTGCGGCTTGTTGGGAAGGTGGCTTTCATATTAGATTTACCACCTCAATTTGACCGAGTATCGAACATATTCAACGTGTTGAAGGTGAGGTGGTACATGCATAACCCATTGCACATTATAGATGGGGGTGAGATGGACATCCTGGATGGAGAGAACTCTATAGAGTGACATCTTAAGATCGATGATCAAAATGAGAGGTTACTTTATGGAAGATTGATTCTTTTAGTGCGTGTATGGTGGTATCATGGGAATTATTAGCAGTGAACATGGGAGAAGGAGACTTGGATTATTGCTCATTACCACATCTTTTTGACAAGTCATTATTTTGGATTTCCAGGGAAGTAATGACAAATGTTGGGGATAATTAAATTTCCCAAATGTTTTGTGTATTATTATTTTTAGATTATAAGGATTAATTTTGAGATCATGAACTGAGAGAGCATGTGATTTTGAGGTATGGTGTGCCCAATGAAAATGTTTGAAATGTATTAACTATTTTTAAATTGTACGCACTCACTATTTTCTTGAAAAAGGATAATATCTCTTAAACGAGTTCTCAGATCGTATATATGGGAAAACTATTCAGTTCATAAAATGTGTTTTACCCTAATAATGAATTAACATTTAGTAGTGCAGGTTTATTATGGAAGTGTCTTCCCGGTCACTGAAATGAATAAAATAAAATGATGAAATTATTATATTTCCTTTTCATTGATACAACAACTAATGATATTTAAATATATCATTATGTTTGAATACTAGGGTAATATAAATATCACTAGTGATGTTAGAGGTCCATTGGAGAGAGCATTGGAGAATCCTTCAAAGAGAACAGTGACATATTGTGCATCGAAAATCAATAGTCCTCATATTTGAGAGATCGGGCCAATGTAAATGAAGATTCTTTTTTATTCATCAGTGATCAAATTGAATCGATGTATGGAATGTGATTGAATTATTTTATTCCATGTTCATGAATTTTATGAGTAAAAAAAATTAGTTAATGGATAGATTGATCCACAGTTTGATCTTCTGGGTGTATGTAATTACTTGTTGGGTTTTTTATGGGAGAATTATCATTATGACTCAATAAATTTGTTCTTTCTCTAAACAAAATATATTGATACCTACATGAACATCGATTGAGGTCTTTCCCTCTTGATTGATATGTTATTTTCTCTCCCTAATAATCATATGTCACAGGCATTATTCATTTGGATCATGGGTCAACATATATCAATCAATTGATCATTTTTCACCTGTTTCTTGGTGAAATGATCTCATATTATAGATATAGAATCATCACAATAAGAAATATGTGAAAACATTGAGCCAAAGTTATTTTGATGATGGTGGATCCTCGAATTATTCTCTTCTTTCTGGAATGATGAATGATGGTTTGATTTATTTTTCAAGTAGATCTGATAAAAGAATGTGTTGTTTCAGGACTAGGAGTCTTGGTATAGATTGGAACATTTATTTCATTTAAAATAGATCCCTTGGTCAAAGGATAGAGGTTCCATATTGAACATGAACCAGATCTGGGATTCTGAAAAAATGCTGATCAAAATGTTTTGTAAATCGGATCTACAAGTCATCTGGGCCCCCATAGGAGGTGGCTAGTGTTTCAGATGAAGTTAGGTATCACATGGAATCTGGACCATGTCACATGATGTGTGGTTCCTCTATAGTAACCTTGCATGTACTTAAGAGAGTACATGAAAATCTGGTTGACTACATGACCATACTAAATGGTGTGTGCTCCCCCACACAGACACGACATTGACTAAGTACATGTGATATGTTGTGTACTACTAGATGGACATGGGTTAATGATATGAATCCAAGTATAATAACATATGAATATTACATGGGATTCATACACGATATGTTCTACTAAATATACATGTTTTGAATGACATGATTTATTTACACGTTCATAACTCGGGGTTAAGGGACATTGCATGTAACCCCGTTAAATTAAATATAATCATTTATAAATGGATTATATATATTTTCTTCTTTATTATGGAAGATATTGGCTAGGTTTCATTCACCATATCATTTCCTTGAAGTCTGGTTCAAATCATATCCAACTAATAGGACAATGATCCCTTCAACGAGAACTCCGAGATAGAGTTGTTGGAATCCACCCATGAGGCCTATAGTGGGATCCTCTTTTCAACTTCATTCCCCGATTAGAGTTTCTAGTATAAAAATGGACACTCATACAAGGAATCAATCATATCATTATATGTTTAATCTAAATTGAGTGGTTAGTATCTCCTGATGATCCTGCAAGTGATCAAAAACTATTTTATCATTTTTTTTGAATTGTTAGTTTTTTCATTCTCATGATGAGATCCTATGAGAAGTACAATTCATATAGATTTCATCAATTATGTCAAAAAAAGTAGTTTGTTCTCCCAGATGTGTACTTCATGGGTCAGTGAGCTGGAATCCTAAGGCTGGATATACTATGGTTGTGTATTAACTCTTGACTATGTGACTTTGTTGACTATATATATATATTCATGTTATATGTGTGGAATACATATAACGATGTAGAGATAAATATATTTAATTTTTTTTTATCTTTTTGTGTTTTAGGGTGTCCTAATGATTATTTTAGTACTCACCCCCATATAGGATTTCTCACACAGGCAGTGTCTTGGGTAGACGATCGTCCATTTCACAGATTCCTAGGTAGACAAGGTAGAGATGGTGCTTACTTAGACTGGACACACCATGGTGTTTTACAATATCTTTCAGAGTTAATTACCTATATTTTCTAGCTACATTTGTGTGACAGACTCTTTTTTGTGGGCAAGTATTTTCCCATTTCTACTTTCCTTATTTTCTATCATACTCTTGTTATGGGATTTAGATGTATGTGTGCATGGATGTTCAATGATTTTTACATTTCAATAATTATATTTTCCTAGAGATGTTTGTTTGTGTACAAGTACTTAGGATAAAGCCTCCAATGTTAGCGATATGCCTTATCAGTGCTAGTCTCCAGCCCCTGGCCAATTGGACATGTGCTTGGGGAGTCATGGCACAGGTCCCTTTTAGAGAGGTTGTGACATTATGTTTCCCAAAGTAGTTTTGTATTAACAATTTAAATAAAATAACACAATTATATCATATACGCTATGATATTATTATTTTATGAAACAATATTTGTCCATCTCCCATTCTATACAATAGGAAACAAACCCATTTTTCTTGTTTATAGTGAAGTACCACATTACGAACCTATGTAATTAGATTTACATTATCACCACTCAAAAATATTTTTGATGATAGATTTACTGATTATATGTGATAACTGATAAATTTTAATAAATCAATAAAATTATCATATCACATATCTTCTTACCATAACATCCATTACAAAATGTTGTCAAAGTTTGGGTGCCTGGTGGACTACAATGCCTTTAATAGATGTGACACATTTTTTATAATTAGAACTCTTGGAAGATTTAAAAAAGTGTATTGAAATTAACAGAATAATTTCAATCAGAAAAATATTTTTATATAAAAATAAAATAACAATTACATTCTTTCAGTTGTGATCTTTGAAAAATGGAAATCTCAATAATGTGCAAGTATGAACTACCATCTACATGATTATGACATGGTTTATTTTTCTTGACAATATTTCATGGTTGGATTGAAAAATAAAATTTATCTAAAAATTGATAATTATTTAATTATTTTAATTCTATCCATGATGGAACAATGATCCCATTTTACCATGGTCCATACATCGGGGTCATTTTGAAATTATGAACTATGCGTCCTCAAAAAACCCAAAGTGAACATAACTAAATTAGTAATAATGTTTTTAATTTAAATGAATGAATTAAATAATTTAACTATAGGGTATTAATAAATGAATTTTTTTTCTAAAAATAAATAATTGAAATATGTTGATTATACATGTGATAGAGGGCATACATGATAATCCTGGACATTAGGTGAGGTATTTTATAAGGCAATATTTTTATTAGGATATTTTAATTATTAATTGTATTTAACAATCCAAAATTATGGTGTTAATGAAAATTGATTATTTTCTGTTTTATGAAAAAAATTTACACAAATTTAATTTTACACCCATATTAACCAAATTTATGAATTATAACATGAATGATATGACTTCTGTGAGGGTTTCTATCTCATAACATCCTTCCTTGGGATACATGTTCATTTATGAACATAATTTATTTTATCTGAATTATATACATCCCATTAACTTTTTATGTCATGTATCCTTTGTAAATCGTGTTATTTTATTTTATTAATTAATTTAGTTTATTCCTGGAGGTTGTGATTCAATTGTTACCAAGATAGAAAGGGGTTATTCGTCAATTTTATTTTACTAGGAATTGATCATTCTTGAATTTAAATTGAAGGAAATTAATTGACAATAATCTATTTAGCCCTAATAATTTTTTTCTCTATTTATTAATGAAAATATCATGTAATAATAAAATTTTCACCTCTTGGATACTTTAAATGATTGGTAAAGTATTTTAAAAAATTATTTCTCTATTTATCTATTCGGTCAGAAAACCATTTCTATCCATATCCATGTTTAAAAAATAAAAAATGTTTTCATAATCCACAAATTATTTACTTAACACATATTTACAATTTCCTTACATTTTATTAAATTTTTTAAATGAGTATTTTTTTTATTTCTAAAAATGTTTCTTTGAAAAAAATTTATAAATGTGTGAAATGAATATTTTTTAACTTATAAAGAATGTAAAAAATTTTCTAACATGATTAATAGTCAATACATTAGATATTACATTAATAATTTTACATAGATATTTAATTTTTTTGCTGTAATATTATATAATTTTAATGTATTTAAATATTAGATTTTGGAATGAAAATGTTATTTTACCCATGAAATATTCCATGTGATATTCCAAAGCCATTATAATAAATGATCACAACCTTTTATGTCATGGAATGAATGTAAATGTTTGATATATGCATCTCACATATATACTTAGTTTATTAAACATTTGGTTAATAGGGTTATACAATTTTCATGTTCATTTATCAAATTCATGATTTAAAAAAATATCATTGATTATTTTATGTGGTATGATTAAGAATCCAATTTCCTTTCATTGGAAATTATTATGTTTATGAGTTGTAGTTAATTTCCTTTTATGAAACACATAAATAACTAACATGATATCATGGTTGTGCCTAAATAACACTCAAATTCATTTAGTAAATATCTACTATCATGAGACATCATGAATGGGATTAGGGAGTAAAGGTAATCTATTAATTGACATTCTAGACCATGTGATATATTTTGGGAATTTTTATTTGACCCATGTTTATGTCATGTTTTTTCACTAAGGAGACATTTTCATTATTTCCATAATCTTATAATACCATAATTTTTATTTTCCTTCATCCCTTGTGAATACACATGATCCAAATATTTTACAACATAGTGTTATTCCTTTGAAAAACATGTATGTTTCCTTAAAATGAGTATTCAACTACAAAGGGTTTTATCTCACTCATTTTGTGTATGTATTCAATTCGTTATCTCATGTAATTTTTTAAGGTCGAGTGGAATTTAGAGATCATTATTTTTAAGAAAGTAATTTTATATTATTTTAGTCTCACAATAATGGATTATGAACCTAGTTATCCAAATATAGTAAGAATATTTTACCCCTATTTTATATTAATAATTATTTATATTAAAAATAAAACAATAATATGTGTCAAATAATTCATATTCTATAGTTTTTATAATCATTGTTGTGTCCCATTCATGATTTACCACTAAGAGTTTAAGGGTGAAACAATTGTTTCATTTTTTGAATTCCCTTTTATTCAAATTCATTCTATTGAAATTCTTCAAGTTATTGATCCACTCGATATTATCTCTCAATCACCCCTCATGTGTAGTATTAATAATTGATATAGAGAAGAAAATAGTATTTACAAGATTAGGAAAAATTATTCTCCATCAAAAAACTTGTAATTACCCTGGTTATAGATTCATCACACTCAATCAAGTTATTAAATTGTTGCGAGTCCAACCAGCAAACTATATTTTCTTATAGATCAATCCAAAACACTTCCACTACTTTTAGTTTGAGTAAAATAATTTTTCTCCGCATCTAACAGAGTTATTCTTTCTACTCGTGACTCCTACCATATGGATTCACATGCTTTAAACACCATCCATTAGAATTTACCTTTCTTTAGGGCTAGATCAAATGTATGATGATCATTAATATTACTCCATAATCTTAGATGATCTAAATTAATCATGAAACTTTTACAGTATCTTAAATAACTAATTAATATGTTTATAGATATTTGTCATAAAAATTAATCACCAATAAAATACCAATATTCTTAGTGAAATTATACTGATGTAGATTCTATGTTCTATTTAAGTCCTAATATTATTAAGATGTGTGTAATATATGCAAAAAAAATCATCATTATTATTCATTGAATGAATATTATTTCACAACCTCAATTCAATTATTAATAAATACTAAAATTCATGAAACTTCATATATATTTCATATCATTCTCAAGTTTTATTCACATGTGCATTCATAAAACACACTATATAGTTTCTTATTCATGTAATTGAGTTCCATGTTTTCTCATACTCACGGTTACCTAGTCCATGTAATCATGCTCAAATAATCAATATGCACTCCACCTTCACGCAATATATATTTATGGAACTCTAATATAACATTTTTGGAAACCCCTCTACTAAAAAATTGAATGGGTTTTGATGATGTTTAGGATGTTTCTCATAATTATACACTCAAAGTCTTCTACTTCACTAAAGAGTATGTGAAATTCTCAAATAGGTCATGAAATTTAGGAGGATAACACCAAGGTATATCATGCACCTCATAATTATTCCTTTAAAAAGTTATTTTTGATACTTCTTTGAGATTTATAAAAAATGGTCGATGTCACACATAATTCATTTTCCTCTAAATAAAATAAACATATATTGGAAGGCTACTTATTTACGAAACTATTGTTTTGAAATGATGTGATTATATAAAAACTAGATTATCTAAAATGATGTAGAAACTTTTCCCTATGTAGGGACCTAATTATAAATATGAGAAACCCTACTTGATTTGTGCCCCCTAATTTTGGAAAAACATTCCTCATTGAGTACATTGAGTTTCAAGATATTTTTGTACATCTTTAATATACTTGAGTATTTGGTAATTATAAAATTTTTATGCTATATTTCATGGATTCTATTATTAAAAGAGTTTTTATTATTGCCTGAAGTGAATGAAAATATAATTACATGATCCTTTTATACCGAAAGCTTTAACTCATCAATTGTGATTAACTACTCAGAATTATACCTAAAACTAATGTTTTCATTTGGAAAAAGACTGTTGTTCATGTTATAACATTAATTCATTGTGTAGAATGTATATATGTTGATTTTTAGCCTTATAACATTATAAAATATATCTTATAAAAATCATGATATCTATAAGCTAATCATAGGCGGTTCGACAATCATCTCTTATGAGGGGAACTTTCAGATGAATGAATAAGTTTATGATAGATCCTCCTATGGGTCAGATGGCTGAGATCAATGTAATCTAATTCATAATATTTTTTTGATTTTTTAAATATGGAGGAACAGTGTGTGAATACATATTCACCATACACCACGATATCTATATCTTGGAGCCACACATTATTAATAATCTCTTTCCAATAATCCCAATATGGTGATGGGAGAGAAACACTCATAACACCATCACAAAGCACGGGCTATGACCCAGAGGTGTTTTATACCAACATATTCCCCTTTCGAATTCATTCTGTGTGAGACTTATATTTGGGACCACCTATGCTTTTGAGCAAGAACACTTGTAGACTTGATACATGGGTCCACCCACACCTCTACTACAGGCAGACTGCATTGATCAATTCCACCATGTGGCTGATTTCTTCCTCCCACATGTATATTGTTGAGTTAGACCATGTGTCTCAAATAGATAGAAATATTATTTATATAAGTAAAATAAAAAAATATTCCTATAAAACCATAATTAACAAATATCTCTATTTAAAATATTAAGAAAGGTTTTCATGGTACATATCCTATTAGAATTCTTTAACCAATACTGTAAACAATAAAATAGTACTTATAACATGTTTTAGATCCTAAGATCAGTGAAATCAGTCATTACAGTTATCAATGAAAATTTCCCAATGCTGACTTCCAATTCAATCAACTGAATCTATAACAGTTTTCCCAAAATCACTAATTCATCCACTAACTCCAAGTAATTTATTGACCAAAAATGAAACATGGTCTCAACAATCACACCTTATGTTTTTTTCAATATCAAAAAATATCATTAAATTCACTATGTGGGGATACATTTCAACCAAATTGAAAAAAAAATATGAAAATGGTAAAGGTGGTATTTTCAAAAACACAATATTTTATGATTTATGAATATTTATTTATCTCTTCTATGAGAGGGATGATTAGACATGGTTATATGAGAAAATATCCATTAGTTAATCAATAACGATTCCAATTTATTTAATCCTACATATAAAACTCGAGATATACAACCACGGTTTTCTGTAATCCTTGTAATGTACTATGTATGTTAAATAAGGCCCAATAATTCTCAATTATCTTTAAAGTGATTCATAAAAAATCAAATGTGTCAATTAACTAATAAATCCTATGTATACTTCTAAAAACATATTATAATGACTATGTGAAAACGATATTCTACAATTTTTCTCATATGTTCCTCAACCAAGCACTCCTCATGAATGGAAATGAATAATAATGACATAAATGGGGAAAGAAATTGTGATTGGAATACCTCAACCACCAATATACCAAGCATTGAAATGAAGTATAGATGCATGGTTCAATTTTTTTGGCATCCTTATTTCTTTACTAGGATCCCCTAAAGTAAAATACTCATCAATATATCCATGATGGTGAGACACTTTAAGAATTTATTATTAGATATTACTGTTTATGTATAAGAAATAATAGATTTCATTAGGTGGTTACCATGCTTTGACAACTTCAACTAGTCCATGAATCCCCAAATATAATAGTTCACATTGAAACCAAATTTCTTACATTTTTACATTGATACACCACTATGTCCTTTCATTTTAAGAAAAAATAAATACAAAAAGATATAATGGAATAAGGTAGAGTTACTTGTTCCTCAATGTGAACAACAAGGTATAAATGGTTTTATCAACCATGTTTCCCCACTATATATAGTCTTCATGATTTGAAGTATTATTTTCATATAAGATTTAATTTTTAGTAACATTGATCTTATCAATTATTACATGTTAACAATTGATACAATTATTCTCTATTTAGCTGTCCAATTATATGTTTCTCCGGATGCAAGATTCATTCTATTCATTGATTATACTTATACAAAATAATTCATTTAGCATCCTATTGTGATATATAAATCATTATTAAATAAATAAATAAACACATATTTAATACATGTGTATTCTTTTATTAAAAACATGTCATGATATTCTTTTTCATCAGGTGGAATATTCATTTTTCCTTTATCACTATATTTTTAATGGATTATTTATTGAATTCTTGATTTGATTGAATCGACTGGAAAAATTAAAAGAATGTATTTCAGAATTTTGAAAGTTTGTTTTCAGTTTCCACTTGAATTTATATGAGTTCAATTATTCACATATTTCTTATAAGATATAACACTCTTATTTATCATCTTTTTATGCTTCTTGGGGGTAATTTGAACAGTAGCATTTTTCATATTTTTATCCAAGACACAGACTTATTTTTCTTGTGGAATATTATTTTAATTCATTATTGATATATTTTGATATGAACATGAATTATATATGTGAACCTTAATATTACATCTTTCAAAAACATTTTTTAATCATTCATACTTGTTTTTTCAGGATAGCTTAGATGAATTTCTATCCACATCATTCAAAATATGAGATCCTTTTATAAATTTTTAGTTAGTAGTCTCCTTTGATTCATTTTGTTTCTTTGGTATGACATGTTATACTAGAATTATTATGATTTGTGTCCATAAATTTCATAGAACCATAAAAATCCACTAATCATAGGTAGTTTAGCATGGTATATATTTTATCTCGACACTTGTTGTTGTTTTACTTCAACCAATTAAGAATTATTTTTCTTAGGGTAAGTGATTCTATTTATATATTTATTTATCAATTTTTTTTATAAGAGTATCTCTTACTATTCATCTTGGATGTAGTTTTTATAAAATTTCTTGTTTTTTTGGTCACAACCCAAGGAATTATTATCATATTGGTTTTCAGGTATATTTACTTCTCTTCTGCTGGTATTCTCTATTAATAATCTTTGACACCCTTAATACATAACATATATTATTTTATTAAATATACATGTTATGATAAAATTCTAATTCTTATGCATGAAACTAATGCTACACCAATAATATCCTACTAGACTTCTTATTTTCTATTGAGGTGTATTTTTTAATTATTTCATAGATTGTGAACCCCACTTCTTCTATATTGAACGATTATTCCATGTGACACTTATTTGGGAATATATCATTATGATTCTTTTCACATCCACCTATGATGTGGTTGGTTTTTCCTTATTTTTCACCAACCATAATTTATTAGTGGTTTTTATAGAATATGTTAAATAAACTGTAACAACATCACTACATAAGATTGTTTATAGTTTATGGGATTATTTCTTCATGAATTATGGTACCATCAGATTATTTAAAGGTCTCATTATCTTCTTGAATACTTGATGCTTAAATGAAACATTTCTAGAAAAATAAAATTATATAAATATATGGGATATTATAGATTATAGTGATTATTTATTCTTTAATTTTACATACATTACAAAACATGTTATGTTAAGGGAATTATTATCATTCTCAACTAATCTCTTCATATCTACCCAACCCACATTTATTTTCCTCAATTTTTCTTCACGCATGATTCTTCATTCTGTTAATGAATTTTCACGCTATTTGAAACCATTATATCTATTCACATGTTGAGAAACTTTGAAACCATAGAAACTAAATGAAATTATTCGAATGTATTGAATCATTCTTTTATAACAACATCAATGAATAACTTCTCACAAACACTTGTAATTATTTAGCAGCATCAGAAATCCTTATCATTTCATAGTGAAATTTATTTAATAATTTTCATTATAATCTTTTCTGGGAGTTTTGGATATTCCAATATTATAAATAAATGCATCTTCCATGAAATTATATTCTTTTTATAACTGTAAATTTTTATTTGGTAGTGGATTGAATCTGCTAACACAATTTAAAACTTCTTTGTGAAGTTTCTTTAGATGTTCGTTGATTCAAAATAAAGATCACTAAGTGATCCATCATTGTCACAAAATGACCATGCTTTATCATATAAATCATAATAAATAGAATTATAGAAAGATTTTTCACTTGGATTACCTATTTTCTCTATCATTGAGGTATGATTATCCCTTATCTTACTCGACTATATTGTCTTTCTATTGTTTTGATTCATTACAATAATATATGTATTATTATTCTCAAGTGTAACATCCCTTTTCACTATATGAGAAACAAGATAGATTTATAAAATATTGGTTTCATAAATACTCTCTCATATCTTTATGGGGATCATGGATCAGATAACACTTGTTGTCCCACAACAAGATTCACCACTAAGTGATGAGAAGAAAATCATTGGTTTATTTTTATTAATTTATTTTATTTTAAATTCAGCATCTCAAAATTTTTCATGATCTCAATTGAATCAATATTATCAATCTATATCCACTCATGTGTACTAGTATTAATAGAGAAATAAGATAAGATAGTATTTATATGGTTTGATAAAACGCGACTCCTTGCACAAATTAATTATTCCATCTAAATAATGATAATTATCAATAATATCATTGATTATAGTCAATAATGGTTCTCCCTTGACACAAATCATTGGATTTAAGATCAGTGCAGTCAATATTCAAATTTAACATGGATATTTTATAGTCATGATATCTTATTATATCATGTTAATTCCTAATAATATCCAAATAATCACAACATTATCCTCCCACACATATCAACTTACTGATAATAAATGAATCCTTGGATCAAAAATAAAAAAGGTTTAGTTTTACCTTGGAAACAAGGATAAGAAAACATTACTAGGATAACTATGTAAATGTCAATGGATAAGTATAAGGACAAGTCTTAAATATAGGTAAATATCATGTACTTTTTTGAAGGTATAAGAATGTGGTTTTCCAGAAATTACATCCTTTTGTAGATAGTAAATGTGGGTGTGGATATGGAACAATCATACCTAAAGGTAATAACCCTAATTGGGAACTTTAATCTAGACTTGATAATTATACAGTTCATGATAACAAGAAAAACTACACACATGGTTTTATACTCATATGGGGGATGCTTTTTAAATCCATAAAACTCATTTTGAACCATTATAACAGATTTGAAAATATTGTTTGGTTTGGAAACCTAAAAGAAAAAAATTTCATGAATAACTTTATCAAAACATGAGAATTAGAATTTAAGATATATTTTTAATTTATATGTTATTACTAATAATATTGTATGTTTCACTTTTTCAATTTTAATACACTACCACCTAGATTCATTTATTCAATTTAATTACTAGAGTAAAATATGATAGATTATTCAAATATCGAATGGGATGGGAAATGTAATTATTTATTACAAGATATACCTATCCAAATGGTTATAAATTTTAGACATATTTATATCATTCTAAATATGATATCTCATATTAAAATGAAGTGATATAACATAGTTGAATTTAAAAACACATCAATGAAGAGAAGGATGAAAACTCATTGATTTTCAATGATTATTCGTTATAAAAAACAATATTAAATTTAATCTGTGTCAAATATGATGGAAGAGGCATAATGGAATATTACATAATAGAACTTCAAGATGATTTATAATTGAAAAAATGGTGCAAATTGGTTAATTTTTGGAAGAAAAATGAATAGCATTGTTAATAAGATATAGGAAAATAATGTTCTTTCTAAGGAACCACTAAATGGGCTATGTCATATATGGGGGTAACATTGTCACAATATCGGTCAATACCCTAACCCAAAGGATAATTAATTACATAATATATAATAAAAATCAATGAAGTGTAATGATTGAAGTTGTCATGTGTGAGAAATTGAAATTCATGTTGTCGAAATAGTTTTTTTAATTGTATTCTAATTATATGAGTCATAAAAATTTGAAGCACCATTATATAATACTTTTTCATTAATAATTTCATAGAGTATGATGATTTTTATTAATAAACTATAAATATTATTCAATTTAATGTTAATAAAATAAAATATTAGGTCAAATATAGTCTTTTATATGTTTAGTATGTTGAGGTAATTGTAATCAATTAATATTATTTGATTTTGTGGGAAATAATGAGATGGATAGAAAGCCTTAGTGGTTATTCAAAAGGTTATTTGATGAAAAATGGTAGTTTTGAAAATGATTATAACATTCATGAGAACAATATCAGATCAATGTGAATCATGAATATGATTATTACCTTTTCTCTACAGTTTTCTAAAAATTAAATTCTAAATTGTACCTATCAACCCATCATATCTAGGAGGGACATACGTCTTTAACCCCTGACTAAAGGGTGTAAATGTTTCAATTAATACCACAATCTTATGTGATGCACTATCAAGTGAGATAATTTTTTAAATAAATTATATTATAGATAAATATTATGTAATTTTGGGAAACATATTTGTGGATACATTTTTTTATTATTAGAAATTTTTGGAAATTACTAATTTTTTTAAATTTTTATTAGTTTGATATATATATATATAACATTATGTTTTAATGTAAATTATTATTTGAGAGTATTATATTATGATTTTTATAAGTTTGATGAAGGGTATGAGATAACATATGATATAAAAATAGTATTTCATGTTGAGATTATTAAAATTATTTAGGATACTAGAATATTTATTTAAGGAAAAAACTATACAAAACCTTTAGTCCTATTATTTAGTTTTGGAGATTAATATATACATATTCACTTTGATAATTATCCTTCATTTTTATAAACATTTTTTCTTTAATAATAACTTCAGGAATATATTTTAACTCATTTATAGATATTATTGTCTATTAAAAATTAATGTCAGTGCTGTAAGAATTTAGAATACAAATTATTTATTTATTCATTAGAGGATGTGGTGGCCTAGAAACTGATGGAAGGAAAACCAAAGGATGAATTTTTTATAATGTAAACATATATAAAGTATATTTTCTATTGTTCTATATCATGATAATAATAGAATCCCTAAACTCTAAGAAGAATATAATGATGAAAAAATGTTATCTAATTACTTTCATACTAAATGAATCAATGGACTTATAACTTGCAACATATTTATGGATTTGTGGTAATTTAATGTATCGTGATAATTCACCTTCTTGAGATCAATGGACTTTACAACATTCCAAAATTTATTATTATTTTCTATGAAGTCTATATTTTTACTTTCAAATAATGTTATATAATATGGAAACCTAGTTCTGTGTTATTTCACATGAGCTTCGTATTTCTGTTAACCTATTTTAAGAGGATGTTTTAATAACCATTTTTAGGATGTGGGTGTTCCATCATAGAATTATCAAAAGTAAACCTGATGATTACTAATAATAGGTTCTTATTCTAATGAAATAATTTATTTATAGGTTATAGAATATGAAACCATGATATTTTAAAAGTACACTATGTGCGATATACTATATAACACGAAATGAAAATATGATACAAACCATGATATATTATTAAAATATTTTTATTTTAGTATGAACCTTGAAAACTAGACGTCAAATTAGTGGGTATTAATAAGATTAAATACTTTTTGAAATATATATAAATCATTCCAATGAATATATATGAATTTATAAATTCATAAGAAATGAACAGTTAATTTTTAATAAATAAATTTAATTCTCTAAAAGATAAATTTACATAAAAATGTTTTCTCTTTATTATGAGGATAAAATATTATAATTAATGACAATAAAATATAGTAATGATATTTTATAAAATAAAATTTATTACATAAATAATCATATCAAAATAAACTCAGGGTTATTATTTTCTAAATCTATTAATTTTTAGTAAATATTGAAACTTAACGAATATTCAAATACTATCTTTTCATATTTTTAAATCATTTAATTTTAACATTCCATTATATTTTGGACTCTTTAATTAAAGTTAATTATTAGCAATTTTATTTTTAATATTAAGATTTATTTCATTAAAATCATTATTTCTCATGATGCTAGTATAAGTTTGGTTTATTTCTAAATACAAGGTTTTCTATAAATTGAATTTAAATATACAATGATTATATGTATTAATTAATTAAAATACATCATATTAAGGAAATATGTAAATTAATTTCACATATTAATAATATATTTATGTTATTCAAAATTATTTTAGTTATTATTTATAGTCATAAGCATAATTTAATACCATCTATTGCTTAAGAAATTTATTTTGCTAAAAACTATTTCTTGACAATTTTGGTAGGCTTTATTTTAAATTTAAATATCCATATTCATTAGTTTGAATTTTATAAAATGGATTGAATATTTAGATTCATAATAATTAATATTATGTAATAAGTGTAACTTAATTTTGGTCACAATGAATTGTAATAATAGAAACAAAAAATAATTGTCATGGTGAAAAATACAAATACTAAATGTATGTAACAATAGAAATTAATTTGTTAAAATGGTTAAAACTATATTATATTTTCATTTTAGAGGTTTTTATCAACCATATCACCCCTAAAATACTTTATTTATCAGTTTTTGAGGAACTTGGCTTCAATGTGACTTCCCATTATTGAATAGTTTTGGGTAATTATAAAAATTCCACTCATCCTGAATTATAAAAAGGTGACACATCCATTTAATTATTCAAACCTATAAAGTATTTTTTTCAAAAAAATAGCTGAAAAATATCTTCCCAACATAATAATCATATTATTGAGCATCTGGTCTTCCCAAAAGACCAATGTCAGGGTCCTAGAAAAGCGATACAAATGGGGTTCTTCTAAGAGATGGTAGGCATGTTCCCCAAACTCCTTATTTTTTACTTCTTATTCTTCCGAAATAAATTATTATTTAACAATATAGTTATAATAGTAGAAATATATATTTTATATTGATATGATATTATGTTGACATCATAATATTTACCCATATCATTTACCTTTATATGGTATACAAACCCATCGTTCATGTGTACGACGGACTACACTAACTGATGTAATTAATTTTACATCATTACATCCCACAACTATTAATGGTGATTGAATTAATATATATATATAAATATATATTATTCATAAAATATTAAACATTCTGGAAATTTAACGTAATATATACATTCATTCTATACCAATCATTGAAAAAAGATAACATTATCCAATAGTATAGTGGATTATCATGTCATGAAGCAATGTGATTCATTTTCTATTACCGCGGTTAATGGATAATATATTTAGTTGTATTTAATGAAATAATATTATATTTATTGGAGAATTATAATTCTCTACAAATATAATAATAGTTACCTTATTTCAATCACAATCATTGAAAAATGGAAATGTTACTCATGTGTACATACGACTTATTTTATGAATTATTGTGACATTGTTCATTTTTCATAACCATATTTCATAAATGTATTTATAATTATAATTTATGAATTAAAGTGATAATTATTTCATGACTTTTGTACTTTATATGTTGGAATAATTTCTCATTTGACCATGTTCAACACACCGATATCATTTAGAAATTATGAACTTAGCATCATCAAAACACCAGACCTAGTTATAATTGAATTAATAATTAAATGTATCATTTAAATAAATTATATAAATGGTTTAAGTATAAATTATTAAATATATATAACATTATTAATAAAAAAATATTTTATATATGTTTATTATATGGGATATAAAGATATACACAATAAGTCTAGACTCACGATGAGGGATTTTATAACTCGATTTCATTATTTAGATGAAATAACTTATTAATTATCCATGTTTTTATAAAATAATGGTTGTAAATAAAATTGATTAAATTATGTTTTATTTATTCTTTTGTATGTGGACATACATTTTTTACACACATAATAAATGTTTTAATTAATTTTTACATCAATGATATAACATTTTCTAGGGTTTCTATCTCAATACCGCCTTCTCTAAGATATTTGTTTTTTCTACAACTAATTTATTTTATATGGTTTATAGGACTACCCTTTACATATTATATCATTAATTAATTATAATTCAAAATATTTTATTTTACAATTCATTTACATTATTCATGGATGTTTTGATTAAATATTTACCAAGTCAATAAAGGCATATGATTTAATCTCTTTTTAATCATGAATGTTTATGCTTTAATTTCTATTTATGGATGGTATTTGATCATTTTATATTTTAAAAATTAAATTTTATTCACCAATGGTTGTTCGTGGACTTTTCTTGTAATATTAACATTTTCCACTATTCAGTTTTTAATATGATTGAGAAAATGTTTTTATGAAATGGTTTCACACATTTTATCTTCAAAAAAAATACATTATCTTCTATATCCATGTTTTCTAAAAATAATGTCAATTTTTTTTCAAAATTATCCATATGATTTATTAAAAAAATTTACAATTTATTTGCTTTCTTAAAATTTTGTATGAAAGGAATATTTTTTCATTTTCCAAATAAGTTTCATCTTAATTATATTACAATACTCCTAAGGGTATGTATTTTATCTATTAATATATGTACACAGTTACCTATTGTCATAAACACTGAATATGTTAATTCTCCCCTTAAAATATTTAATTTTTGTTTTTATATTTTTTCAACAATATTACAGAAAATTTTCATTTTTAATGAATTGATTACATTGTTAAAGGACTATTTTAATCCAAAAATACTCTATATGATTTCCTAAAGAAATTTTCATAAAATATAAAATATCATTGATGTTGTGGGATTCTTGTAAATTATATATATATTCCTATCGCATATATAAATATCATATTATACATTCATTTTATAGATTAATACCTAACTTATGTTCACTTCTCAAATTCATGCATAATGAATATTCCTTTAATGAGACTCATTCCACCATGTTATATTTTGTCACTTGTGACGTCATATATGGGATTATGGAGTAAACATAATCAATTATGAGACTCATTCCACCATGTTATATTTTCTTGACCATTATCCTAGGCTCTTCTTTAGGCAATGATATCTGCTACCACCATATATCATATAATTCAGTGGTCTTAGGATACATTGTTCCCTTCATTATTCTCCCTTGTGATTACTTATGAGGATTATTCTTTATGAGATCATGTTATAACTCTGAATAATATATATGTTCCATTATCATTTTTATTACATTATTAGTATTATTATCCTAGGTATTTTTCAATAAATTCCCTAAGTTATCCTAATAAGTTTTAGTATCTTGAATGGATTTAGGTATTAATTATAAAGAATAAAATAAATTTATTTTTTATCTCAAATTAATGTATTATGGACATAGTCTTACAAATACAAAAGTCATTTTATATACTTATTTGGTTTTAATGGTTATTTAATTTATAAAATAGTTAATATTTTGTTTTAAATGATTATGTCACATTATTGTTTATTTTTAACTCTCTCATCAACTCAAAATTTTATAAGAAAGTGAGAATAATCTCCCTCTCTATATATTTCATGACCCCAAGTAAGATTTGATGATGATGAAATTCCATCTAATTATTTTGAGCTATATGAATTCCTATCTCAACTGTATTAGGAAAATGTTTATTACCACACTCATGTTACTCAGTTCAAATACAATGAAGAGGAATTTCCAAGAAAAATGAATAATATACACCATAGATCAGAAGTCACACAATAACAGTGAACCTAAACATATTATGACAATAAAGAACCACTAGCTCAAAGTTCATTTTAATATAAATTAAAAGTTGAATCATCATAACATTCTAATTTAATATCATTTATTTTAATCTGAGATATCAATGTTTATAATTTCATAGGTTATATGTCAATATAAGGAACATGAGATTAATATTTCCCCAATATAAATTTTTCTTCTCAGTATATATCCAAACATTTCTATTATTATTCATGAATAATCATGGAAGCCCATACTCACCCATGTGAAAATTCATGATAAATAGTAACATCACACATCAATTAAATCGCTGAAGGTGAAATAACATCTATAAAAGGAGAGAAATATGAACATCAAACCCAACCATGGGCATTCAGATATCTTCAATCACATTGGTTAACAAATCCCATGGATGGGCTCATTTCCATGACCTAAGAAATCATAGTCTCCTTTGTTGTTACCCATTCACCCTCGGCTTACATATCATTCCCAAAAGAAATATATATGTATACATATATATATATATTCCTCAATCTAGAAATGCATCATTGGATCTCCTTGTCTTGCATCATGAGATTATGGTTTATTGGAATCAGAGAAATTGAGAATGAACCAGGATTTGACGTAGACATAGAGGATTAGTCTTCACCATCTATATGTTAGAGGTTGATGATCAAAAATGTGACACCCCGACCCCGGTAGCCTGGAGCCGGTGTTGTGGTTATGGTGTGTAATTTATTTCTTACAGACAAAACAAATAAGTTACACATCATAACGCTGGAGGAGGAACTTTCTGGTTTAGATCCTGGAGAATCAGAGACAACAGCTTTTCTTCTTTATCGTTGAGCTAAGAACAAAAATCCAAGACATGGAAAGGCTCTATCAACCTGTAAAAAATTTAACAAAAAATGTAGGGTGAGCATTGAAATACTCAGTAAGGGGTTTTTGAAAATAAATACAGCCTTTGAAAACTACTTTGAGAATAATTTTCCATACTTAAAATGTTTTCTTAAATGAAAAACTACAAGATGAAACAAAAGTCGATGTAACACAGTTAAATCACTTCATACATATACACTAGAACACTTAGCGGAAACCCACTTAATAGACAGGATAAGCATGTTAATAAAAAGGCATGGGTTTTACTAAGTAAAGTGTCCATAAGCAAGAAAGGTGTGCATGAACAACAAGGTGTAAACATCATCAGAGTCGCGCACAAGCGCATTATCTAAAAAAAACATCATGACATGTTAAATGTAATATATCATTTGGAAATAAGTTATGGAAAAGAAACTGAACATGCATCAACATTTCCATATCATATGTCTTGTGTATTTTTTTTCTTTTTTAATCTGATACCCATAGGTAAGGTTCTATAACCAAGGATATTCCTCTAGTTGGAGTAATCGCTTGGTTGGTCATATACTAAGAAATGTATTTTGAAGGACTCATGGTCTCTGTGTTAAGGCCTTGTGCCATGACCTAGGGGTAATAACTCTATCTGACTATCTCGAGAACTATCGATGCATCGAGGAGCTTTCTTTTACCAGTCTTCAACCCGGAGGGGCTTAAATTAACCAGTCCCGACCTGGAGGGTTTTCTTTTTACAGGACCCAATTCCGGGTAGTCCCATACATTTCCCACATGTTGATAAGGTTAGATATTCAAGGTTTCCCATACCACTTTGAATATTTAATTTTCATTTCATATTACCCAAGGTGTCCCATACCACATTGTGTAATACCATTTTAATTTCTCATTAACCAAGGCATCCCATACTACATTGGGTAATTTAGTTCTTAGTTCATTATCATGTTGAGTCACATGCCTGAATAATATGAATAAGGTAACAATTACATAATTGGTTTACAAATACATGATATGACAGATAAAATTGAAAATATAAAATAAAAGCAGACATGGTTAAGCAAGCATACTATGTGCATAGAACAATTATTTAATCACATAAGAGGTTGAATGTGTGAGATTTTCTCCCAAGGGCTATTAAATGATGACTTTCTAAAATTCCAGTACATGGAAATAAACTACTTGGCATTAACTATTGTTCTTCACAGGTCACAGTACTTGCAACAAATCTCCATCCACTAGTAATTACTGCAGCATGCTTGGTATAAAAATAATAAACACTTTCAATCTTTAAAATTCCAATACTTGTAAATAAACCACTTTAAATAAAATACTTGTCATTAATTATTGTTCTTCACTGGTAATAGAATTTGTAGTTAAACTCTGATCACTAAAAATCACTTCAGCGAGTTTGGTATAAAAATAATAGAGGATTTCTACATATTAACATAACCCTTAAATCCCTATCCTTTTTATATAAGTTTAAAATAGGCATAAGCATATCCATTAATAAAACACACAAATCAGTTCAAGGGAAACATTAGTCAAGTTCATTGGTCTACCCTTAGACACAATAATATAAAACAGCATAGGCAAGCGCTAAAATCCTACATGCATAAAAATATTAATAGCCATTTCTTGAAACTAGGGTTTCAGATATTAATCTTAAAAACACATACATATATAGTAATATATATACACAAAGTATATATATATAGGGTTTCTCATAAATTAAACATGGTTCACTTGAAATCTGAAAACCTCTAACAATCTATCATTTAATCTGTTTAAAGAGAACAAAAACTTATGGGATTTAAATTTTCATGAAACTATAAATATATAAAACATTGATTTTAACTATAACATGATTTCACCTAAACCAAAGACCTAGTTCACATCCAATATCATTCATAGACAAAGTAAGAAGAAAAAACTGATTTGTATTGAAATACATAAGTTATAAAAATATATATATATATAAGGCATACATAATGATCATACATGTTAGGAATTGTTTTAAAATAACCTCTTTCATAAGTATAATTCTTAACATAAAATACTGAATTATAAAGAAATATTAGGAACATATTTTGTATGGTTGCATGTATATTTACGTGTATACTTGAATACCCGAAAACACATATAAATAAGATATGTAATGGTTCTGCTTAAAAGAAAAACATATTTCAACTAATCTTGTGTAATTGTTTGAAAAAAAATATCATCCTCATTGGAAACCCTTTAGATGGAAGAGTTTTATGGTGTATTCCTAAAAATATATAAAATTATACCAATACCCCTATTGAATCCCACCGGTTACAATATAAAGACTCAAAAGAAACGAAATCTTTAAATCATTTAGGGAAAACACCCTTTCAAATCCACACACCCAGTTTTTGAAGAAAATGGGTGAAACGATTCTTATAATATATAAAATTTATATATATATATATATATAGCATGTGACTGACTACACACAAGGGGTTTCTTCTAGGTTTTCTGTTATATATATATATATATATATATATATATATATATATATGAAAAATGGGAGTATCCTATGAAGGAAAACACCCTTGGAGTCCTCTGTTTACAAAAATGGATTGCATGGAATATATATATATAAACCTGTTACTAAGCCGTATATATATTCATGTATATAAAAAAAGTACCAAGGATCATGGGTAGGTTTTGAAAAACACGTTAACAGGACGCCATTACCGCTTAAGGGAGTAGCTTTCCGTGGAGGGATGCTCACTGGGTGGCTGGAGAACCGGGATGAACCTGGGTGGCCGGAGGTGGTCCGGTGAGGTCGAGGCCTCCTGGAAACACTGCAAAGTAGCAGCGGGGTGACCAGCGGCGTGGCGCTGGCACTGGTGTGGTCATGCATGGGGGGCATGGTGCGAAACCGAAGGTGGTTCGTGGGGTGGCGAGGTGACGGCAAGGAAGGTGTCACGGTGGTGTGGTTTGGCTCCGGAGGTCCTCTCTTACACAGAGGCTTCATTATACTTAAAGGATAATGATCTAGGGGGTTAGTCCAAGCCTACGATGTCCTAGGGAGGTGGGTGCATGAGGTCAACAAAAACAGTGGGGAGGGTAGCATCTCGGGAAATCCAGGCGCTAGTTCGCGGGACCCCGACACGAGGTAGAAGACGACGGAATTCACGGGTTTAAAAAAAATGATGGCTGGGATCCAGCTTTGAGAGATCAGATGGCTTAGGTTAAATGGAATGAAATGAGTGTTGAAAAAAATACAACGACTAAGATTAGTCTTGACTTCAATCGAATTGATGAGGTTGCGCGGGGTGACGAGATGGCCTGGGTTGCATGTTTTTAAAAAAACAGTTTAATAAACTCTAAAATTAGTCATTATACTACTTCAAATATATATATATATATAACCAGAACATTATAATTTTATTTTGTATAAAATTTAATAAGTAATTTTAACTCATAATTTCCAAATCCTAAAATCCCATTTTAGTTTAAGTAAACAAATGATACTATTTGATATAACTATTTTTAAAAAGATATATTTATAATACCACACTTTTATAACTACTAGGATCTTATAAACTTTAAAATATAAAATCCAATTTATAACATTCTTCACTAGTTGATTCACAAAAATTATTTTTAGAAGACCAATAGTTTTTCCCTAATTCAAAACACATAGTTTTAGAGATCCAAAAAGATACATTTTTCATTTATTGCGGATACCCCTTCGAGACATTTTAAAATACTATGTTTTTCCACCATATAAATATTGTCATGTCTTTAAAAATAATCAAAATAGATTCATTTTCAAGAATAATATTTTATTTTAATACTCGAAGATATAATTATAATATTTCGTACTTATTAAAATATTGAAATACCATAATATTATAAAAGTGTTATAAAGGCCATATTTTTATAAAAAGATATACTTTATCCATTAGAACCCAACGGTCATATAACGGTCATATTCTCTTAGAGGTCCATTATAAAAGCATGGGGTATGGTGTTTTACATTTTCAAAATTCCTGACCTTAGGTGGATGGCTCTCCTCATACCACTGGTGCAGAGTGCGTGTGCGGTGGTTCTGGCTGTAATATTTTTCACACTAATGGACCCTGAAGACGACGACTACCCGATTACCCGTGTTGTGATTCTCAGTAGTCTTGATGTGGCCGTGTTAGGTCTTGTGCATGGTACATTCAATTATATGGGTCTTGTTGCAATGTATCTTTTAAATATATAACAGTTTATCATATTCTTCATGTTTTATTTCCATTCGAATTCTTTATCAGCATACAAAGCATAAAATAAAATAAAACAAGAGACATCATTAAAAGCATAACATTGTTCACTTGGACCAGTTTAAAAAACCGGGGGTGTCACAAAAAACATATCTCAATTACCTGATTCATTTATCCATAGTATTTGAAATATGTCTGATCCCCCCAAAAAATGCGAGTGCCCTACAAAATTGGATGAATTATCTTTTTTTTTAGTTACCAATATATATACCCCCATTGTAATATGTTTGATCCAAATATCTTGAGACTGTGACCTGTGGCCACCTGATAGGTGTTCTAAACATAGACCATCATGAGACATAGTCATTTAAACCTTATATCAATGAGAATATTTGTAAAATTAACAATCTACTAGATTAATTTTATAAATTTTCATGATAAGGGAATTTTAATAGTTTCTAAACCTATAATAAAATAGACAATAATGAATTAATTGAGGTATATTAAATTTATCCTGATTACAAGAAGAGATTTTACTACACTAGTAGGATAATGACCAGATGGATAAATAATAATTATAATGGGATATTTTATAATGATGATGAATATTGGGAACCTAGCCGTATGAAATGAAAATGGATAGATACATGGTAATTCGATTGATTAAAAATATGGATTATGTTCGATATGTGGTTTTTCTTGGTGTTTTTAAGGTAAACTACATGCTAAATTTTTATTTGAGATGATTTATTCTTTGATTGATACATGAGGGTAGGATGTTATATTTCTTTCATGTTATTGTTTGGTAGGAAATGTGATTTTATTGGGAGTGGAAAGGCAGTATATGTTATGCATGTGGGAAAATTTGACGAAAACAGTCTCCATAAGGGTAAATTGAACATCAAATATATTTTTGATGGAGATAATTCTATTGTAATGACCCAAAGACTCATTAATGGAAAATCCCTCTTGATCCAGTTAAATGTTTCTTTATGAAAAATGTTTTTATAAGATGTCAACTTCATTAGTTTTATGTTAAGATTTGTGACTGTTGCTTTTTAGTCGTTGAGCAGTGATCATCTGAGTAGTATAAATATAAGGCTTTAACGAACCCATTTCTACTCAGACAAAGGAAGTGATGGCCTCATCCAGTAGAATTGCCCCTTACGAATCGCATTTGCTAGATATCGGAAAAGAGGTGGCGTCTTTGGTCTTTTCCCTTGACCAAGACCAAGCTGAGCTTTATCAAGTCAAGCTCGAACGTGATCGTCTATGGGAAAAGTGGAAGTTGATTGAAATTACCACTGGAGAGATGTTATCCGAGCCGCCCCGAAAGTCTGTCACCATCGCGCACCTTACCCTTAGGTCTTATGCGGCTATTTTAAGGGGTTATGTAACAAATAAGTAGCACCATGTTCATGTACATTATTTTTGTATATAATAATGAATATAATTTCTTGTCATTTTTGATACATTGTAATTAGTTTTTAAAGTACGAATGGTGTTTTTAGTTATTATTTAATTAAGAATTATATTTTATTAAATTAAAGGATTTTTGAATTAAATGATATTTTAATAAAATATTATTATTAATATTAAATTAATTTTTTATTAAGTATAAATGATCTTATAATTTTATGAATGCAATTAAAATTTTTATTAAGGTTTGAAAGCCATTTCTGTCAAAACCCGTGAATTTTTTTATAAATGTTGGTTTTTATTTTAAAAGTAAAAATTCACAAAATTAGAAAATTATTTAGATAAAATAAATATTATTTTTGGAATCAGGACGTCGAAATTATCCAACGGTTAATTTTTCATAATTTTCTGAGACAGTCAAATTTTTGGGTAAAAAATAAATACCATTTAAATATATAATGTGTTTTATGACATCATAATGACCCAATGGTGATGTAATAAAATAACATAATCCTTATGTTCGGCCAATATGTGTTTTATCATTAAAATAATTAGGTTTTGGGTTTGTTTTACTTACTTTTCAAAGCATTAATGGAACCCTCAAGACTTATTCAACACTTTGCCTTTTTAAATTAATTTCCATGGGAGTGTGACTCACCTCAACATAAGCAACCCTAATTTTTTAATAAGTTCGGAACTTGGCCTTGTAAAATATTTTTTTACTCTTTCCTTTTCCAGAAACCATGGGCAAATACCATGGGGTGGTTTGTGGTTTGGATTATTTTAATATAAGGGGTCCCAAACCTAAATAATATAGAATTCCCTCACTGTTCCTATATAAACCCACCCAAGATCCCACTTCCTCCTCACTACAATCCCTTGGAGTTCGTCCAACCTCTTCCCTAATCCCTCTAGAATCCTCCCAAGGTTCCCCAAGCTCCCAAGAATCCTCTCACAAGCCTCTCTCTAGCCTTTGGAAGCACACTTCCAAGTAAGGGTTTTTTTCTTCCTTTCTCATTTTTGTCAATTTTCTTTAAGTTGTATTGCCCTTTTAATTTCAATTATGAATGTCGGGGTATGGTTTTTAACCTCTCCCATACTTCCCTCTTATTGTTTTAATTATGGGATACCCCTTTCTCTCTCATTAAATGCCTCCCATGTACACCTGTTACTATGCCGAAATTCCGAAAGAAACCTTTTTCTCCTCTTATATTCAAGCAATACTTTTGTATCATGAATCTAAAATAAATTTCAATTGTTGGGACATGTATATATATGACCTCCTTACTGTCCATTACATTTAAATATGATGAGGAACCCCTTTCTCTCTCATCAGCCTTTTTTATGAATTCTTATGTCACGTCGTTACGCTGCCGAAATCACACCGATTTTCTAAGCCAATATCACTATGTAGTGAATACCATGCCCATTTCACCATCAAGGGTATTCACCTTTATGCACATTTACTTATTGATTATAATGTTTCATTTATGAATTCCACATTCCTTTATCATCTAATAAATGATTATGTTTTATTAATCCATGTTTTATGATCCAAGTGGCACACTTATGCATGAAATGAAATGTTTAAGAAGGGTGCGCCTTGATAGCGCTCCAATGCATTGGGTAGAGTATAGTATCATGATACGTCATGTGAAATGAGTGTTGACTCATGCTAATTCATGTGAAACGAGGGTTTACTCATGCTTCAAGTGCAATGAGGGTTTACTCATGCTCCATGTGCAATGAGCCTTGGCTCATGCTAATTCAATGTTAAGTGTTGTTGCCACATTTCCATGTTATGGTTATCATGCTTTATCATGCCTTTATGTTCGTGTTACTCTAATGCTTTATTGATGTTCCTATTTCCTAACATGTATTGTACTCCTCATGTTATTCATTGTGTACTCCCTTACTGGGCTTTATAGCTCACCCTTTTCTTATGCATGTCCTCAGGTTATCCCATGCAATGCTAAGTATGAAGGAATGTTGTGGTCATGTAAAGGAAGTTTTCAATAAAGATGTTGTATTTCAAGTTTAAAGTTTTTATTTAATGATCCTAAGCCCCAAAGACACTAAACCTCTCGATCTTCTTTGTTGTATCGAGTGATGTTTTATGTAATAAAGCATGCTTAAGTTGTAATAAAAAGCAGGGTTGTCATAGTCGGTATCAAAGGATAGGTTTAGTTATTTTTGGGATTAGGAAACCCTAGTAAAGCCTTAGATACAAGACTAAGTATAGTAAAAGCATCCCTAAGTTTTGGTAAATACTATGTAAGTGGTTTATCAAACAAATACATCCCTGTCTGGATAGGAGCAGGTAGAGGCGGCTTTGGCACAGATGTATCCTAGGGGTAAAACCCGAAAACACCGCATTGAGCTAGACTCGAACGAGAACTAGTGCACGACAACGGGCCTTGCTGCACTCTTGGTTACGACACTCCCGGGGGATATGTTTTGATAAATTCACAATCTTAGTATGAACCCTTATTAAGGGAAAAATGCCCTTAAGTGTATATGTTAGAAGGAAGATCATGAAAAGCCTGGATTGAGTCCTATAGACTCATGAGTTAAAGAGATTAAAGTTTATTTATAAGTCATCAACTTTTGTCTTTGGATTACCCTTTATGTCTTACCCCTAACTTTCCTTTTATTCCAGCCAATGGCCGGTAATAGGAGAACTCGGGCTAACAACTGTTGTGAAGATCAGTGTGATGATTGTACTCATGAGATGCCCAATTCAATGGGAGCGGGAATCGCGAACATTGTCACACTTTTCTCTCAGCTAACTCAAGTTTTGAATAGAAACACAGGTCAAGAGGAACGTTCAACCCCCCCTAAGAAAGAACAATTCACTATCGAGAGCTTCATGAGACAAAGGCCTCCTAATTTTAGTGGATCATCTGATCCCACGATCGATGAAAAATGGATCAACTCCATTGAAAAGATATTCTTCATCCTCCAATGCTCTGAAAAAGAGAAGGTTCTCCTGGCGGCTTATCGTATGGAGGGTGAATCTGATCAATGGTGGACGTTGATCAAAAATACGAAGCTTGAGGAGGAGATCGAGGCTTTAGAATGGAAGGAATTTCGGAAGATGTTTTTCGATAAATATTTTCCACGCACCCTCTGTCTTAAGATGGAAAGGGACTTCCTTTCCCTCAAATAGAAAGATGAAGAATCTGTGGGAGCGTACGAGGAAAACTTCACAAGGCTTGCACGATACACTTCTGGCTTTGTCATTACCCCCGAATGCAAGGTTTACCGCTTCTTTGGTGGGCTGAAGCCTAGCTTTCGGAAAGCATTAGCGATCCGTGACTTTGACAGCTATGAGGAAATTGTCCGATGTGCCCTCAAGGTTGAAATGGAGATCGGAGAATCACAGGGGTATCATGGGGACAAGAAGCATAAGGTGGACTTCAATGCTGGTGGTCCGATGGATAAATCCAACGGCGCTAAGAAATTCCAGCACCCCACTTGCCAAAAGTGTGGAAAGAAGCACCCTAGAAATTGCCTTAGGGGGACAAGAAAATGCTTCAAGTGTGGAAGAGAAGGGCACCTAGCTGTTAACTGTCAGCAAGAAGGACCCGCGGCTGCGACAGAAGAGAGGAACGCTCCGTTCGAACCTCAACGCGTTGTTCAATGCTACAAATGCAAAGAACTGAGTCATTGTGCAAATCAGTTCCCTAATCCAAGGGTTATCGGAGGCAACTAGCAACCTCCAAGATAGCAAGGAAGAACTTTTGCCATCACTTCTGCCGAAGTGAACCCCGACAACGAAGTGGTGACAGGTACACTAGTTATTCATTCAAGAATAGCGAACGTACTTATTGATTCAGGTTCTACGCATTCTTTTATATCTCAAAAGTTTAGTAGAATAATCCCTGCACCACCAGAAATCAAGGAAGTAAAGATGTCGGTGAGTACGGCAAATGGGGCAATCATTGCATCCCATGAGTATAAGTCCTCCCATGTTATAATTTGTGGAATGAATTTCCCGGTGAACCTCATCATACTCCCTTTGGTGGAATTTGATTCAATTCATGGCATGGATTGGCTTTCCTTATATAGAGCCAACATAAATTGTCGGGAGAGGGAAATCACACTCCATATGGAGAATAGACCCCCGATTCTTTACAAGTGTCAGGAGGAAGATGAATCTCCTTTAGCTCCATCATCTCAAGAATGGATATTACTGCCTTGAGAACTCATATCTGGCTCAGATGATTGAGTCCAAGGATGAAACCACCCTTGAAGAAATGCCTATTGTGAGGGAATTCGCTGAAGTATTTCCTGAGGAACTTCCTGGTCTTCCTCCAAGAAGAGATATTGAGTTCTCAATTGAACTTATACCTGGGGCTCTACTAATATCCAAGACTCCATATAGAATGGCAGTTGTTGAGCTTGAAGATCTAAAGAAACAACTACAGGAGAATCTGGATAAAGGGTTTATACGCCCAAGTGCATCACTATGGGGTGCACCTGTCCTCTTCGTCAAGAAGAAGGATGGGTCAATGCGGCTTTGCATCGATTATCGTGAACTTAACAAAATCACAATAAAGAACAAGTATCCTCTCCCAAGAATCTATGACTTGTTTGATCAGCTGCGTGGAGCACAACACTTCTCCAAGGTGGACTTGCAGTTGGGATATTATCAAGTAAGGGTGAAGAAGGAAGATATCCCCAAGACTACTTTTCGTACAGGGTACGGGCACTATAAATTCATAGTAATGCCTTTCAGACTCAACAATGCTCTAGCAATATTCATGGAATTGATGAATAGAGTCTTTAGCGATTACCTAGACAAATTTGTGGTAGTCTTTATAGATGATATTCTTATATACTCTAAAACCAAGGAGGACCATGAGGAGCATTTAAAAACTGTACAAGAGACTTTCCGCAAGGAGAAGCTCTATGCAAAGTATAGCAAGTGTGAGTTTTGGTTGAAGTAAGTCTCATTATTGGGCCATATCATCACAAGCAATGGGATATCTTTGGACCCCTCCAAAATAGATGAAATTGATGGATGGTTGAGGCCAACATCGGTAACTAATATCTGTAGCTTCTTGGGGTTAGCTGGATATTATCAACGATTTGTGAGAAATTTATCACGATTGTCCAACCCTCTTAACAAGCTAACTCGAAAGGGAGTAAAGTTTTCTTGGAGTGATGAATTCGAAGAAAGCTTCAAGGAGTTGAAAAGGAGGCTTATCACTGCACCCGTGCTCACTTTACCCACAAGTGGGGAGCTTTTTTTGGTATTCAGTGATGCTTTGAAGAAGGGATTAGGATGTGTGCTGATGCAGAATGATAAAGTGATATCCTATGCCTCAAGGCAGTTGGAAATCCATGAGAGAAACTATCCAACGCATGATCTGGAGTTGGCGGCGGTGATCTTTTCCTTGAAAATCTGGTGGCATTACCTCTATGGAGAGAAATGTGAGATATATACTGACCACAAGAGTCTTAAATATATATTCACACAGAAAGAGATTAATATGCGCCAGAGAAGATGGATAGAGCTCATCAAGGATTATGACTGTTCAATACATTATCAGCCTGGGAAAGCGAACAAGATGGTGGATGCCCTAAGTAGAAAGGATCCAGCTATTCTATCAATGATGAGAATTGAGAAGGATCCAATCTTCTTAGACTTGATGAATATGGATGTGGGAATCATAAAGAAGGGAACATCATAAATCCTTTCACAAATTATTGCTCAACCATCTCTTTTGGAAAGGATAAAGGATGCTCAAAAGGATGATGCAGGAATACAAGAAAAAGTGGAAGCTATCAAAAAGGTAAAATCCTCAGAGTTTAATGTTAATGAAGAAGGAATTGTGCGGTTTGGGAAAAGACTATGTGTTCCGTCAAGTTCGGAGCTGAAGAAGGAACTTTTGGATGATGCACATAGTTCAAATTTCTATATTCACCAAGGGAGCACAAAGATGTATCGAGATCTCCGAGAAAACTTTTGGTGGGATAATATGAAGAAGGAGATCGTTGAATATACATAAAAGTGCCTGGTGTGTCAGCAAGTGAAGCCAGAGAGGCAGATGTCTAAGGGGATGATGCAACCATTGCCCATACCAGAATGGAAATGGGAGAACATCACCATGGACTTCGTCACTGGACTTCCAAGGACATCCAAAGGCAACAATGCAATCTGGGTTGTTGTGGATCGTCTTACAAAGACTACACACTTCGTTGCTATTCGAGAGGATTTCTCTTTGGATCAACTGGCACGGATATATATCAGGGAAGTGGTACGGTTGCATGGAGTACCACTATCTATTGTGTCTGACCGAGATCCAAGATTTACCTCTATGTTTTGGAAGAGTCTTCAACATGCTCTGAATACTGAACTGAACTTCAGTACGGCCTATCATCCTCAAACTGATGGCCAATCCGAGTGGACTATCCAAACACTTGAGGATATGTTGAGAGCGTGCTCAATGGACTTTAAAGGAGGATGGGATCAACATCTTCCTCTAGTTGAGTTCACTTATAATAATAGTTTCCACTCGAGCATCCAAATGGCACCATATGAAGCCCTATATGGGAAAATGTGTAGAACACCAGCATGTTGGGATGAGGTCGGTGAACGTAAGCTACTTGGACCAGAAATGGTCGAAGAAATGGTGGAGAAGGTGAAAACCATTCAGCAGCATATCAAGGCAGCCCAAAGTCGACAGAAGAGTTATGCAGATAATCGTCGACGAGACCTTGAGTTTAAAGTCAGAGACATGGTGTTTTTACGCATATCTCCGTGGAAGAAGGTCATGAGGTTTGGAAAGAAATGGAAGTTAAGTCCAAGGTACATCGGCCCCTTCGGGATTCTTGATCATGTTGGGGATGTGGCCTATCGACTATCACTTCCACCTACTATAGCCAAGGTGCATGATGTCTTCCATGCATCCCTCTTAAGGAAGTACATACTAGACCCTTCACATGTACTCTCTTCCGATGTGGTACAATTAGAAGACGATCTTTCTTATGAGGAGCAACCAGTGAAGATCTTAGATCGTAGAGAAAAATTTCTACGAAAAAGACAATGCCCCTCGTCAAGGTGTTGTGGAGAAACCACAACTTTGAAGAAGCAACTTGGGATTCGGAGGATATGATGAAGCTAAGTTACCCACATTTTTTTAGTGTGGGAAAAGGAAAATTTCGAGGGCGAAATTTCTTAAGGGGGGAATGTTGTAACGACCCAAAGTTTCATTAATGGAAAATCCCTCTTGATCTAGTTAAATGTTTCTTTATGAAAAATGTTTTTATAAGATGTCAACTTCTTTAGTTTTACGTTATGATTTGTGACCGTTACTTTTTAGCCATTGATCAGTGATCCTCTGAGTAGTATAAATATAAGGCTTTAACGAACCCATTTCTACTCAGACAAAGGAAGTGATGGCCTCATCCAGTAGAATTGCCCCTTATGAAGCCCATTTTTCAGAGCTCGGAAAAGAGGTGGCATATTTGGTCTTTGCCCTTCACCAAGCCCAAGCTGAGCTTCATCAAGTCAAGCTCAAATGTGATCGTCTACAGGAAAAGTGGAAGTTGATTGAAATTACCACTCGAGCGATGTTATCCGAGCCACCCCAAGAGTCTGTCACCATCGCGCACCTTACCCTTAGGACTTATGCGGCTATTTTAAGGGGTTATGTAACAAATAAGTAGAACCATGTTCATGTACGTTATTTTTGTATATAATAATGAATACAATTTCTAGTCATTTTTGATACATTGTAATTAGTTTTTAAAGTACGAATGGTGTTTTAGTTATTATTTAATTAAGAATTATATTTTAGTAAATTAAAGGATTTTTGAATTAAATAATATTTTAATAAAATATTATTATTAATATTAAATTAATTTTTTATTAAGTATAAATGATCTTATAATTTTATGAATGCAATTAAAATTTTTATTAAGGTTTGAAATCCATTTCTGTCAAAACCCGTGAATTTTTTTATAAATGTCAGTTTTTATTTTAAAAGTAAAAAATCACATAATTAGAAAATTATTTAGATAAAATAAATATTATTTTTGGAATCAGGACTTCGAAATTATCCAACGGTGAATTTTTCATAATTTTCTGAGACAGTCAAATTTTTGGGTAAAAATTAAATACCATTTAAATATATAATGTGTTTTATGACATCATAATGACCCATTGGTGATGTAATAAAATAACATAATCCTTATGTTAGGCCAATATGTGTTTTATCATTAAAATAATGAGGTTTTGGGTTTATTTGACTTACTTTTCAAAGCATTAATGGAACCCTCAAGACTTATTCAACACTTTGCCTTTTTAAATTAATTTCCATGGGAGTGTGACTCACCTCCACATAAGAAACCCTAATTTTTTAATAAGTTCGGACCTTGGCCTTGTAAAATATTGTTTTCCTCTTTCCTTTTCCAGAAACCATGGGCAAATACCATGGGGTGGTTTGTGGTTTGGATTATTTTAATATAAGGGGTCCCAAACCTAAATAATAAAGAATTCCCTCACCGTTCCTATATAAACCCACCCAAGCTCCCATTTCCTCCTCACTAAAATCCCTTGGAGTTCGTCCAACATCTGCCCTACTCTCTCTAGAATCCTCCCAAGGTGCCCCAAGCTCCCAATAAGCCTCTCACAAGCCTCTCTCTAGCCTTTGGAAGCACACTTCCAAGTAAGAGTTTTTTTCTTCCTTTCTCATTTTTGTCAATTTTCTTTAAGTTGTATTGCCCTTTTAATTTCAATTATGAATGTTGGGGTATGGTTTCACACCTCTCCCATACTGCCATCTTATTGTTTGAATGATGGGATACCCCTTTCTCTCTCATTAAAAGCTTCCCATGTACACCCGTTACTATGCCGAAATTCTGAAAGAAACCTTTTTCTCCTCTTATATTCAAGCAATACTTTTGTATCATGAATCTAAATTCCATTTCAATTATTGGGACATGTATCTATATGAACTCCTTACTTTCCATTACATGTAAATATGATGAGTAACCCCTTTCTCTCTCATCAACCTTTTTTATGAATTCTTATGTCACGCCGTTACGCTGCCGAAATCACACCAATTTTCTAAGCCAATATCATTGTGTAGTGAATACCATGCCCATTTCACCATCAAGGGTATTCACCTTTATACACATTTACTTATTTATTATAACGTTTCATGTATGAATTCCACATTCCTTTATCGTGTAATAAATGATTATGTTTTATGAATCCATGTTTTATGATCCATGCGGGACACTTATGCATGAAATGAAATGTTTAAGAAGGGTGCGCCCTAATAGCACTCCAATGCATTCGGTAGAGTATAGTATCATGATACGTCATGTGCAATGAGTGTTGACTCATGCTAATTCAAGTGAAACAATGGTTTACTCGTGCGTCAACTGCAATGAGGGTTTACTCATGCTCAATGTGCAATGAGCCTTGGCTCATGCTAATTCAATGTTAAGTGTTGTTGCCACATTTCCATGTTATGGTTATCATGCTTTATCATGCCTTTATGTTCGTGTTACTCTAATTCTTTATTGATGTTCCTATTTCCTAACATGTATTGTACTCCTCATGTTATTCATTGTGTACTCCCTTACTGGGCTTTATAGCTCACCCTTTTCTTATGCATGTCCTCACGTTATCCCATGCAATGCTAAGTATGAAGGAATGTAGTTGTAATGTAAAGGAGGTTTTCAATAAAGATGATGTATTTCAAGTTTAAAGTTTTTATTTAATGATCCTAAGTCCCAAAGACACTAAACCTCTCGATCTTCTTTGTTGTATCAAGTGACGTTTTATGTAATAAAGCATGCTTAAGTTGTAATAAAAAGAAGGGTTGTCATAGTTCGTATCAAAGGATAGGTTTAGTTATTTTTGGGATTAGGAAACCCTAGAAAAGCCTTATATACAATACTAAGTATAATAAAATCATCCCTAAGTTTTGTTAAATACTATGTAAGTGGTTTATCAAACAAATACATCCCTTTCTGGATACGAGCAGGTAGAGGTGGCTCTGGCACAGATGTATCCTAGGGGTAAAACCCAAAAACACCGCTTTGAGCTAGACTTGAACGAGAACTGGTGCACGACAACGGGCCTTGTTGCACTCTTGGTTACGACACTCCTGGGGGATATGTTTTGATAAATTCACAATCTTAGTATGAACCCTTATTAAGTGAAAAATGCCCCTAAGAATATATGTTAGAAGGAAGATCATGAAAAGCCTGGATTGAATCCTATAGACTCATGAGTTAAAGCGATTAAAGTTTATTTATAAGTCATCAACTTTTTTCTTTGGATTACCCTTTATGTGTTACACCTAACTTTCCTTTTATTCCAGCCAATGGCCGGTAATAGGATAACTCGGGCTAACAATCGTTGTGAAGATTAGTGTGATGATTGTACTCATGAGATGCCCAATTCAATGGGAGCGGGAATTGCGAACTTTTTCACGCTTCTCTCTCAGCTAAATCAAGTTTTTAATAGAAACACGGGTCAAGAGGAACGTTCAACCCCCCTACGAAAGAACAAGTTGCTATCAAGAGCTTCATGATACAAAGGCCTCCTACTTTTAGTGGATCATCCGATCCCACGATCGCTGAACAATGGATCAACTCCATTGAAAAGATATTCTCAATCCTCCAATGCTCTGAAAAAGAGAAGGTTCTCCTGGCGGCTTATCATAGGGAGGGTGAATCTGATCAATGGTGGACGTTGATCAAAAATACGAAGCTTGAGGAGGAGATCGAGGATTTGGAATGGAAGGAATTCCGAAATATGTTTTTCGATAAATATTTTCCACGCACCCTCCGTCTTAAGATAGAAAGGGACTTCCTTTCCCTCAAACATAAAGATGAAGAATCTGTGGGAGCGTACGAGGCAAACTTCACAAGTCTTGCACGATACACTTCCGGCTTTGTCGTTACCCCCGAATGCAAGGTTGACCGCTTCTTTGGTGGGTGAAGCCTAGCTTGCGGAAAGCATTAGCGATCCGTGACTTCGACAGCTATGAAAAAATTGTCTGATGTGCCCTCAAGGTTGAAATGGAGATCGGAGAATCACAGGGGTATCATGGGGACAAGAAGCGTAAGGTGGACTTCAATGCTGGTGGTCCGATGGATAAATCCAATGGCGCTAAGAAATTACAGCACCCCACTTGCCAAAAGTGTGGAAAGAAGCACCCTGGAAATTGCCTTAGGGGGACAAGAAAATGCTTCAAGTGTGGAAGAGAAGGGCACCTAGCTGTTAACTGTCAGCAAGAAGGACCTGCGGCTGCGACAGAAGAGAGGAATGCTCCGTTCGAACCTCAACGCATTGTTCAATGCTACAAATGCAAAGAACCGGGTCATTTTGCAAATCAGTGCCCTAATCCAAGGGTTATCGGAGGCAACCAGCAACCTCCAAGACAGCAAGGAAGAACTTTTTCCATCACTTCTGCCGAAGTGAACCCCGACAACGAAGTGGTGACAGGTATGCTAGTTATTCATTCAAGAATAGCGAACGTACTTTTTGATTCAGGTTCTATGCATTCTTTTATATCTCAACAGTTTAGTAGAACAATCCCTGCACCACCACAAATCATGGAAGTAAAGATGTCGGTGAGTACGGCAAATGGGGCAATCATTGCATCCCATGAGTATAAGTCCTCCCCTGTTATAATCTGTGGATTGAATTTCCCAGAGAACCTCGTCATACTCCCTTTGGTGTAATTTGATGCAATTCATGGCATGGATTGTCTTTCCTTATATAGAGCCAACATAAATTGTCGGGAGAGGGAAATCACACTCCATATGGAGAATCGACCCCCGATTCTTTACAAGTGTCAGGAGGAAGATGAATCTCCTTTTGCTCCATCATCTCAAGCATTGATATTACTACCTTATGAGCATGCATATATGGCTCAGATGATTGAGTCCAAGGAAGAAACCACCCTTTAAGAAATGCCTATTGTGACGGAATTCTCTGAAGTATTTCCCGAGGAACTTCCTGGTCTTCCTCCAAGAAGAGATGTTGACTTCTCAATTGAACTTATACCTAGGGCGCTACCAATATCCAAGACTCCATATAGAGTGGTTATTGTTGAGCTTGAAGATCTGAAGAAACAACTACAGGAGAATCTGGATAAAGGGTTTATATGCCCAAGTGCATCACCATGGGGTGCACCAGTCCTCTTCGTCAAGAAGAAGGATGGGTCAATGCGACTTTGCATCGATTATCGTGAACTTAACAAAATCACGATAAAGAACAAGTATCCTCTCCCAAGAATCGATGACTTGTTTGATCAGCTGTGTGGAGCACAATACTTCTCTAAGGTGTACTTGCGGTCGGGATATTATCAAGTAAGGGTGAAGAAGGAAGATATCCCCAAGACTGCTTTCTGTACAAGGTACGGGCACTATGAATTCATAGTAATGCCTTTCGGACTCACCAATGCTCCAGCAATATTCATGGACTTGATTAATAGATTCTTTAGAGATTACCAAGAGACATTTGTGGTAGTCTTTATATATGATATTCTTAAATACTCCAAAACCAAGGAGGACCATGAGGAGCATTTAAAAACTGTACTAGAGACTTTGCGCAAGGAGAAGCTCTATTCAAAGTACAGCAAGTGTGAGTTTTGGTTGAAGGAAGTCTCATTCTTGGGCCATATCATCACAAGAAATGGGATATCTGTGGACCCCTCCAAAACAGATGAAATTGAGGGATGGCTGAGGCCAACATCGGTAACTGATATCCGTAGCTTCTTGGGGTTAGCTGGATATTATCGACGATTTGTGAGAAATTTCTCACGATTGTCCAACCCTCTTACCAAGATAACTCGAAAGGGAGTAAAGTTTTCTTGGAGTGATGAATGCGAAGAAAGCTTCAAGGAGTTGAAAAGGAGGCTTATCACTGCACCCGTGCTCACTTTACCCACAAGGGGGGAGGTTTTTGTGGTATTCAGTGATGCTTCGAAGAAGGGCTTAGGATGTGTGCTGATGCATAATGATAAAGTGATATCCTATGCCTCAAGGTAGTTGAAAATCCATGAGAGAAACTATCCAACGCATGATCTAGATTTGGCGGCGGTGATCTTTGCCTTGAAAATCTGGCGGCATTACCTCTATGGAGAGAAATGTGAGATATATACTGAACACAAGTGTATTAAATATATATTCACACAGAAAGAGCTTAATATGCGCCAGAGAAGATGGATAGAGCTCATCAAGGATTATAACTGTTCAATACATTATCACCCTGGGAAAGTGAACAAGGTAGAGGATGCCCTAAGTAGAAAGGATCCAGCTATTCTATCAATGATGAGAATTGAGAAGGATTCAATCTTCTTAGACTTGATGAAGATGGATGTGGGAATCATAAAGAAGGGAACATCATCAATACTTTCACAAATGATTGCTCAACCATCTCTTTTGGAAAGGATAAAGGATGCTCAAAAGGATTATACAGGAATCCAAGAAAAAGTGGAAGCTATCAAAAAGGGAAAATCCTCAGATTTTAATGTTAATGAAGAAGGAATTGTGCGGTTTGGGAAAAGACTATGTGTTCCATCAAGTTCAGAGCTGAAGAAGGAACTTTTGGATGATGCACATAGTTCAAATTTCTCTATTCACCCATGGAGCACAAAGATGTATCGAGATCTCCAAGAAAACTTTTGGTGGGAAAATATGAAGAAGGAGATCGCTGAATATACATCAAAGTGCCTGGTGTGTCAACAAGTGAAGGCAGAGAGGTAGAAGTCTAAGGGGATGATGAAACCATTGCCCATACCAGAATGGAAATGGGAGAATATCACCATGGACTTCGTCACTGGACTTCCAATGACATCCAAAGGCAACAATGCAATCTGGGTTGTTGGGGATCGTCTTACAAAAACTGCACACTTCGTTGCTATTCGAGAGGATTTCTCTTTGGATAAACTGGCACGGATATATATCAGGGAAGTGGTACGGTTGCATGGAGTACCACTATCTATTGTGTCTGACCGAGATCCAAGATTTACCTCTAAGTTTTGGAAGAGTCTTCAACATGCTCTGAATACTGAACTGAACTTCAGTACGGCATATCATCCTCAAACTGATGGACAATCCGAGCGGACTATCCAAACACTTGAGGATATGTTGAGAGCATGCTCAATGGACTTTAAAGGAGAATGGGATCAACATCTTCCTCTAGTTGAGTTCTCTTATAATAATAGTTTCCACTCGAGCATCCAAATGGAACCATATGAAGCCCTGTATGGGAAAAGGTGTAGAACACCGGCATGTTGGGATGAGGTCGGTGAACATAAGCTGCATGGACCAGAAATGGTCGAAGAAATGGTGGAGAAGGTGAAAACTATTCAGCAGCATATCAAGGCAGCCCAAATTCGACAGAAGAGTTATGCAGATAATCGTCAACGAGACCTTGAGTTTAAAGTCGGAGACATGGTGTTTTTACGCATATCTCCATGGAAGAAGGTCATGAGGTTTGGAAAGAAAGCGATGTTATGTCTAAGGTACATCGGCCCATTTGAGATTCTTGATCGTGTTGGGGATGTGGCCTATCGACTAGCACTTCCACCTACTATGGCCAAGGTGCATGATTTCTTCCATGTATCCCTCTTAAGGAAGTACATACCAGACCCTTCACATGTACTCTCTTCCGAGGTGGTACAATTAGAAGACGATCTTTCTTATGAGAAGAAACCAGTGAAGATCTTAGATCGTAGAGAAAAAGTTCTACGAAATAAGACAATGCCCCTCGTCAAGGTGTTGTGGAGAAACCAAAAGTTTGAAGAAGAAACTTGGGAGTCAGAGGATATGATGAAGCTAAGTTACCCACATTTGTTTTAGTGTGGGAAAAGGAAAATTTCGAGGGCAAAATTTCTTAAGGGGGGAATGTTGTAATGACCCAAAGTTTCATTAATGGAAAATCCCTCTTGATCCAGTTCAATGTTTATTTATGAAAAATGCTTTTATAAGATGTCAACTTCTTTAGTTTTAAGTTAAGATTTGTGACTGTTACTTTTTAGTCGTTGAGCAGTGATCGTCTGGGTAGTATAAATATAAGGCTTTAACGAACCCATTTCTACTCAGACAAAGGAAGCGATGACCTCATCCAGTAGAATTGCCCCTTACGAAGCCCATTTGTCAGAGCTCAGAAAAGAGGTGGCATATTTGGGCTTTGACCTTGACCAAGCCCAAGCTGAGCATCATCAAGTCAAGCTCGAACGTGATCGTCTACGGGAAAATTGGAAGTTGATTGAAATTACCACTCGAGCGATGTTATCCGAGCCACCCTAAGAGTCTGTCACCATCGCGCACCTTACCCTTAGGTCTTCTGCGGCTATTTTAAGGGGTTATGTAACAAATAAGTAGCACCATGTTCATGTACATTATTTTTGTATATAATAATGAATATAATTTCTAGTCATTTTTGATACATTGTAATTAGTTTTTAAAGTACGAATGGTGTTTTTAGTTATTATTTAATTAAGAATTATATTTTATTAAATTAAAGGATTTTTGAATTAAATAATATTTTAATAAAATATTATTATTAATATTAAATTAATTTTTTATTAATTATAAATGATCTTATAATTTTATGAATGCAATTAAAATTTTTATTAAGGTTTGAAAGCCATTTCTGTCAAAACCCGTGAAATTTTTTATAAATGTCGGTTTTTATTTTAAAAGTAAAAATTAACATATTTAGAAAATTATTTAGGTAAAGTAAATATTATTTTTGGAATCAGGACATCGATATTATCCAATGGTTAATTTTTCATAATTTTCTGAGACAGTCAAATTTTTGGGTAAAAATTAAATACCATTTAAATATATAATGTGTTTTATGACATCATAATGACCCAACGGTGATGTAATAAAATAAAATAATCCTTATGTTCGGCCAATATGTGTTTTATCATTAAAATAATGAGATTTTGGGTTTGTTTTACTTACTTTGCAAAGCATTAATGGAACCCTCAAGACTTATTCAACACTTTGCCTTTTTAAATTAATTTCCATGGGAGTGTGACTCACCTCCACATAAGAAACCCTAATTTTCTAATAAGTTCGGACCTTGGCCTTGTAAAATATTTTTTTCCTCTTTCCTTTTCCATAAACCATGGGAAAATACCATGGGGTGGTTTGTGGTTTGGATTATTTTAATATAAGGGGTCCCAAACCAAAATAATAAATAATTCCCTCACCGTTCCTATATAAACCCACCCAAGTTCCCACTTCCTCCTCACTAAAATCCCTTGGAGTTCGTCCAACCTCTTCTCTACTCTCTATATAATCCTCCCAAGGTTCCCCAAGCTCCCAATAAGCCTCTCACAAGCCTCTCTCTAGCCTTTGGAAGCACACTTCCAAGTAAGGTTTTTTTTCTTCTTTTCTCATTTTTGTCAATTTTCTTTAAGTTGTATTGCCCTTTTAATTTCAATTATGAATGTTGGGGTATGGTTTCTAACCTCTCCCATACTTCCCTCTTATTGTTTGAATGATGGTAGACCCCTTTCTCTCTCATTAAAATCCTCCCATGTACACCCGTTACTATGCCGAAATTCCGAAAGAAACCTTTTTCTCCTCTTATATTCAAGCAATACTTTTGTATCATGAATATAAATTCCATTTCAATTGTTGGGACATGTATCTATATGACCTCCTTACTTTCCATTACATGTAAATATGATGAGGAACCCCTTTCTCTCTCATCAACCTTTTTTATGAATTCTTATGTCACGCCGTTACGCTGCCGAAATCACACCGATTTTCTATGCCAATATCATTGTGTAGTGAATACCATGCCCATTTCACCATCAAGGGTATTCACCTTTATGCACATTTAATTATTGATTATAATGTTTCATGTATGAATTCCACATTCCTTTATCGTGTAATAAATGATTATGTTTTAGGAATCCATGTTTTATGATCCATGTGGCACACTTATGCCTGAAATGAATTATTTAAGAAGGGTGTGCCCTGATAGCACTCCAATGCATTGGGTAGAGTATAGTATCATGATACGTCATGTGCAATGAGTGTTGACTCATTCTAATTCAAGTGAAACGAGGGTTTACACGTGCTTCAAGTGGAATGAGGGTTTACTCATGCTTCATGTGCAATGAGCCTTGGCTCATGCTAATTCAATGTTAAGTGTTGTTGCCACATTTCCATGTTATGGTTATCATGCTTTATCATGCCTTTATGTTCGTGTTACTCTAATGCTCTATTGATGTTCCTATTGCCTAACATGTATTTTACTCCTCATGTTATTCATTGTGTACTCCCTTACTGGGCTTTATAGCCCACCCTTTTCTTATGCATGTCCTCAGGTTATCCCATGCAATGCTAAGTACGAAGGAATGTAGTGGTCATGTAAAAGAAGTTTTTAATAAAGATGTTGTATTTCAAGTTTAAAGTTTTTATGTAATGATCCTAAGCCCCAAAGACACTAAACCTTTAGATATTATTTGTTGTATCAAGTGATGTTTTATGTAATAAAGCATGCTTAAGTTGTAATAAAAAGCAGGGTTGTCATATCTATGATGACTATTTTCATAACCAATTAGCTACCTGATAGTGAATTTATTTTTTTCTTGAGATTAGAGAATATTCCTGTGAATGGGGGAATCATTTCTAAAGTATGAGGATCCCTCCAAGAATAATATATCTTTGAAGAAATATATATATATGCAAGGTGGGATCTTTGTGACATCCCATAACATGAGAGTCAGTAGGTTTATTTCTTGGGATATATTATTTTCTAAAATTAATCACCTATTTATCACAACATTCCATGGACTATGTTTCATAGAACGGATTAGTTGAGGCATGGTGGTCTCGTCCTACTGAGTTTTACATAGATGTTATATGAGAAAACATTTAGTACTCAGATTTATTTCATTTATACATGTTTGGATAATGTATAGGAACTTAATTGTTGGTTTTCTTGTTGGATGGTTTGGGTGAGGGAGATGGGTCCAAAATTGATATCGAGAATAGGGTTCTCTGATTCCTTAATTTTTTATGTTTTGGTTTTATTATTTTTTAATGTCCATATTTCATTTAGTAACATTAACCCTTGGATAACATTATAATATTATTATTTGGACATATTTAATTTTAATTATTCTTCATGGTTTTGTTGCTTATTTATTTAGATTGTTTTTTCATTTTCACTACTATATTATCTACTTATTTTAATTTCATTTTATTTTACCCTCTGTTTCATAGGATATAGTACCCAAGTGATATTATTTATACCATTTCAATTTATCGATAACATATGGCATATGAGGAGGTGCACATGATGTCACATAGAAATCCCAACATGGTCACATGAGCGGGACACCACATCTAGAATGTTACATTAATATTATAGTATGATAAAAACTATAATTTTAGGGGAAGTTATTGAGTTGAAATATAGGGTCCCAAATGATGAATCATTGTTATAATATAGGTACGAGGTGAATTTAACAAGAAAAAATGATATAGGATTATAAGAACATGTTTTTCTAAACTTGTAAAAAATGTGAAATTTTTTTTAGGAACAATCCAAATTATATCTCTACTGTTAGGTGTTGTTAGTTTAGATTAGTAATCAAGATTGATGACCACCAAGGATGTTCCCTAGGGTTTTTTACTATGGAAAAAACAAACTAGAAATAACATATTTAGACATTCATTGCATTTATGATCCATGATGATACATTGGTGAGACCTTAGACAGGGGACCACATGTCTATGATAAAAATTATGGCACCTAGTGGTGAGCCAATTCTATTGAGTGGTACAATATAACATAACATAATACATGATTTTAAAGAATTTTTTTTGAATGATATGTTAATCATCGATTAGTATGTGACACATTATGGTTGTATTATAATTATAATTATCATGGAAAATGTTATTTTATTTTCATTGGGGATCCTTTAGTTTCCCTGGTTGTTTGGACACATGTTCTGTTTTTCTAGTTCATCTTATGGAATAATAATTCATAGGTCAATGTTTTGGTATATCATGATCCATTTTTCATCTGGAAACACCATGTCACGATTTAGAGTGTGATATGTTGATATTTTTCTATGGTGTTTAATTTTTTGTTAGTAAGGTTGGAGTTCCTCAAGACATTCTTAGACATAAGTTGCTTAATGAAGCATTATATACTTGAATTTGTACTCAAGGATATCACATGTTGATTTTGCCATAATTATCATTATATTAAGGGAAATTAGTTTCACTAGGATATTATCTTAGATATATGAAATAATAGATAATTTTATTCAGTCATAATTGATATTTACCTAGGATATATGGTGTTGGAATCATTAGTCTATAGATTGATCAAAAATCTAAACAAGAAAATAAATGTATCCAGATAGTTTCTGAATTATAGTTAGACTAAAAATATTTTATACTAATGAAATATATGTGTACTATTTTCAAATAATAATATTATTGGGATTAAATTTATTGTGGCACAAAGTGTCATTGCATGATATGTGAAATGTTTGTTCAGCTCTAGGGGTTATGGTAATTGATAATAAGAGAAAAAACTTAAATAACAACAAGAATTTTACACAATGTTTAGACTATAGATCATGATATTTGGGGACATCAGTGGTTTCCTAGAAGGTTGATCCATTCTTGGGGACATTGTGTTTATAATGAAATTTGAGTTGTGTGTTGTGTCATTATTATAGGTATGTGGAAATCCAATAGTATGTGATTCATAAATTAATTATTAATTTACTAATACATATTCATAGTTATTTTAAATTTCATATAATAAGGATTATATAATGAGGATATTTACTAGATATGCCCCAAGGGTAGTATTAGAATTGATATCCCAATGCGGCCATAATAAATCCATATGTTGGAAAGGGGTATCACTCTTAGAGAACCATTAAGCTTTGTATATTTGATAATTAAAAACATATAGTAATTCAAATTATAAAGTTTAATACTTATATAGAACCATAAGTATTGAATGGAAAAACCCATTTCTCAGAATCTAAATATTGGGTTCTAAGAAATTCCTTAAATAATGGAGACACAAGAGAGGGTTATCTAAAACATTGGACATGATGGAATACTTTGATGGCTATTGGGGTTTTATTTTGTTTTTTACCAAATGTGGAAATATTTAAGATACTATTTCATATATATGATGTGCTTCATGTAGATTTCAATGGATATGTGAATTATTATAAAATATTAGTTTTATGGTCAAATGAAACAAGGAATGTTGTGTGAAATGATAAAAAATAGAAATATTATAGAATAATTATGGGGAATATAAGCTCCACAAAAATCCTGAAATCATCACCAATATTAGTATAAGGGTAGGTAAATACTACTATAAACTAGGAAATGACATTAACAAATAGATGTAAACAGTTTTTTCTCAAAATGTTATTGGGATGTGATCTAGGCCAATATAATTTATCAATTTGTATATGTCAATTTTTATCATTATTTTTGGATTCATTAATGTCAAGTTTTTAGCACATATGGTTTGGAATATATTTTGAAGAATGGGAGATTTAATTAAGGTTGGTTTATTAAATATTATAGGATGATATTTTAGTATGATTTTGGTGTTTTAATTATAATGGATATAATGGTTGGTAGGGTTATTAATTGGATTATTCGTATCCATCTAGTTTTACCAATTGAATTTTAGTCAAAACCAATGGACAGAAGTTTTCTTTTTGGATTATAAAAGTGGGATTTTTTAATAATCTCTATTGGATAAGGTGGATTTTCCTGTGAAGAATATCATGGAATAGTGATAACTTATTGGGAAATTTCACATTGGTTCATTTATCCTTGGTCATGATAGAATTATTTCGTATTATTTAATACTTATTATAGTTTTTTAAATATAATTTGGTTAATACATTGTGTAATTAGATTTTTTGATTAATTTAATTGACTAGTGACATTACATTCAGATAATAATAAGGGAAATAGACAATACTATGGTGTGTAATCTCAGGGTTATTTTCTATTATTGTGGTATTATTGAGTAGGGTGATTACATTAAATTTTTTTTCTTTTACGCCTCAAAGTAGGGATTCATGATAATTGAGAAAAATTAGAAAATTTGCATTCCTAGGATTGTAGTTATTGGATTGATATGTCCACCAACATTTAGGGACAAAAAGAATATTAGTTTTGAGAGTTTTCATGTTTTTATTTACATGTATTTTTAAGATGAATTGGGTTTTTCAATCATTTTCAATGAGTAAAAACATTTTATGGTGGATTGTTTTTAAAAAAATATTATAATAAAAAAATCATTATTTTTTAATGGCCATATTCAGTAATAGGTTATTAATTTTGTGAAACATGAAGTGTTTTAATGGTATGATAAATTTTGGGGGATTATTTTGTTCGGTTATTGTAGATTTAGGTGGTATTTTAGTCATTTTACAGTCATTTGCATGGTCATTGATTATATATTTGATTCAAAGTGTATCCCATATTGGGTGATATGGTGCAATATTTACTTAAATATCAAATAATTTTTACATTGTATTACCTATCACAATTATTCAAATTGGAGGTGGAAAATGGATATTGTATGGATATTATATGCTTTTCTAGATTGTTTGATGACATTTGAATGTACCTTAAAAAATAATTTTAGGGATTATTTTAGATATTTTATTTTATTTATCCCACTCTCATTTAAAGACCATAATTTGGTTAATTTGTGAGTGATTTATCCCCCATGGATATCCTGCCTCTTGGATTATGATAAAATTTAAGTACAAATCTATGGTAACAAAAATTAAATCTAATATTCTTTTCTTATTCATGGATTCATTTTAATAAAAACCATAACATAGGTTGATTTAGGCAATACTGATTATTTTGGTAGAAATACATTTTTCATTTTGGTTATAGGGACTTGAGGATGAGAAAAATATGATGCATATCTAGTATGGTAGAGTGTGAAATTACTAGGTGTTGGTAGGTGGATTCTCTTATACTCTCATGATTTTAAATTTATATTCCTTTTTTATTTAAAAAATTATACCCGAAATAGAAAATTATTTTCTGATTAATTGAATTGTCCCTTATAAAAACACGAATTTTGATATGTGATATTTTGGATATTTTAAAGTGGGTAGATTTCATGTGTGTTGATTTTTTTAATAATATTTTTTTTGTTTTGAACTTTTTTTATTAATTATATAATTGGGTTTTAAATTTCTATTTATTTATGTATTCTTATAATTATTAAAATTATTGTTAAATTATGGAATAAATTATTAGATTTATTTTTATTACTTGGTGTCATTTTATATTTTTATATAGTTTATGGGATGCACTTAGTTTCTAATGGATCAGTAACGTGGGGTTGTTTTTAACTCAATTTCATTGATTGAATTTTGAATATGGACCAAACATGTGTATGTAAAATCCTAGATGGGTGTAGGGACTATCCGTATAAAAAACATAGATGTGTTTGAAACCGCCACAATTATGTGGAGATGTTGTAAGGAGGTAAAATATGATGATATGGGGAGTTAGTTTACTTTTTAGTTGGTGAAAATCAATCAGGGTTGTCAGTCTTGGTATTAGAATCTCATAGGCATAGATTATGTTACGTGGTGTGTGGTTTAGCTTTTGAAAATTTTATGGGATTATTTTGATGGTGGTATATTTTTTAATGGTCCATTTTTGTATGTTACTACATGTTTATAGAGTTTTTATAAATTTTCATGCAGGTGTAATTTTTCAAAAACCCATTGAATCATTAAATGTACTCTATATATAGGGGATAAAAGGGATAATTGGAGAAATCATGTTGGGTCCAGTACACACCCATAATTCACCCAATCTATTGTATACGTAGATTGCATACATGGAACGGGTATGAGGGGGAATTTCAATTTCTGTTAATAGAACGTGTTCATGAAGGAGGAATCACTTTGAAGGAGTTATATGTAGATGTCAAGATGTAAAATTAGAACTCGAGATCTAAATGGGGTGTTTTATAGGTTGCAATGTAGTATTATATTAGGGTGTTATATTTTTATAAATATTTAACTTCTTTATAATGATATAATTGGTTTAAAAGATTGTTTTTCTTTATTTATCATATAGATATGGGTTTTTTATTTCCTATATGATGGTTTATTTTTCTAGCATATGGTTATTTAATCTAGAAGTACAACTATTCATGACCATTTGGTTAATTTATGATACAAAATCTGTTTGTATTATAATGTAAATTCATCAACAAATAGTATTGTATAAACCCCTATAATTTATTTTACTAATCTTGGATTTCAGGGACACACCAAATGCTTAGTATCATAACAACAAGAATCGGTTGATGTAGAATGGTGAGGTTTATATTAAAAATGTTACATTGGATGGGTTTTATGGGAAATATATTCCTACAACAATATATAATACAAGTAAAAATGGTATTTGGAAAAATTTACAATGAGAGATTTAGAATGAAATACTAAAATAAATATAGTCATAAATGATTCAATCAAAGGTGATACTTTTACAATTTTGTTAATAGAGATCCATAAGTTATAACCATATGATCCTCAATGTTATACATCATATCAAAATTTACACGTGGAAGTTGATATATTTTTCTTTGGAGGTAGTTTTAACCACTGCCATGTTATTCAGAGATAGTTTCTAAAACCCACCACTAATGTTGGTGTCAACATTAAAGGCACCAAGGATCCATCCATTTAGCAAGGGTTTTTGGGATCTATCATATACCATTTATTTAGTGAATGTTCAGCCTCCCAAAAAATGGCTAATAGATAGAAACAGTTTTTACCACCACCATCTCACAATCATTTATTATTATGTGAACTAACAACTAAAACAAAAAAAACATCCTCTAAGCAATGATAGACCTTAAATAGTGGCAGTTTAAAATCCCACATAAAATTATTTTCCCATATATTGAAGTGGTTTAATCCAATATCATATAAAATTTTAAAAAAAATATAGATGTTGAATAATTATCCTTAGAATATCAAAACAAAAAAATATATTTGACTACAACTCTAGAATATATCTATAATATTTATATTTTATACATACATTATCCCCTTCTCAAATTTTAATTAAACACCCTAACTCTATGTGTTTCTGATATAAAATATTAAGAATAATAATTATCTAATATTATCTGACGATCCGTAAAAAAGACCCTCTAAAATCACTCCAACAATAGAAAATTTCTATAAAATAGTGAAAATTAATAGTGATAGGTGTTCAACATTCACTACCCCATGATAATCCTAATGATATCTGCTCAACACCCTCTCTATCTCCATATCTACATCCTACTAAAATATCATTCATGAAAATTATGTCTAAAATTAAACAATTTTGTATATTAAAATTTTAAATTAAAACCAATAAAAATTTGTGTACTAAATGATTTTGAAGTTGTGTGATTTACCTTCCCACTACCATCGATTGGTGAAGTATAACCCTAAAAATAAGCAATCAACTTATGAATAATTTAATCAACACATTCTATATAGAGTTGACAATTTCATCATGAATATTTATTTGAGAAAAATTTTCCAAAATTGTGATATGTGTTGCACCAAGATACCTCCCCGCTATTGAACAATTCAATGACATCTGTACAAAGAGAATAATTTCTAAAATATTATAATTTAATGAAAAAATTAAATTCAATTACCCGATAATGTATTAAAAATTAATTTTATCTAGGAATCAAATATATATATTTTCCATGATTGGGGATGATGCTTCCAATCAGTATAAGTAATAAAAAGGATAATTGGATCCACTGCCATTTGGCCTTGAATGTGGCCAATTAATATTATTGTATCATCATATGAGATGTTGAGTGTTGGATGCTATTAGTGGAATTATTCTTCCATTACAATCTTGTAATTTAATAAAATAAAATTATTTTCAAAACATATATTTCAAAAAAACTAGTAGGAATAATAGAAATGATAACAGATGCACAATATAGTAAACTAAAATAAAAATGTCTATAATAATGAATGACCACACATATAACATATGATATTCCTAAATTTATGGATGACTACACATAAAATCATTATTCAAACAATCATGTTGTTGTCATACTCCATCATTATATCACTTATTTCATCCTCCCTTTTATGAATAATATTGTCAATATCATAATGGAAAAATATGTTTGTTTGTTTTTGATGATGAGATTTAATGTTAGAGGACAAATCTTACACTTCATTACCCATAACATACAAGTCTCTTTTTTTACGTGAAAAACTACACTTATCCCTTAATTAATGGAAGCATACGCATAAAATAAGAAATTTTCGTAAAATGATAAGATATTCATGTAATATAATTCACGGTCACCCACATGTAATAAGCAAGATAAGTTCACATAAGTATATTACAAGGAATCTCTTTTAATACCCCAATTAATATTTACCCAGTTTCATTTGAATAAAACAACTAAAAAATTTCAATTGTATTTTAATTAAATAATATTAGTAAAATTTCGACAGTTTCCCAATTCAGAAACTATGAACATACCACAATTCTATGTTTTTAAACTCTCTTCCTGATGGACTGTATGAAATTTAAAACAATTAACATTGTAAGAATCAAAAATTCAATCCCGTTTAGAGTACCTTGATATAGAAACATGAAATCATCCTACATCTCTGCCCGAGTATTAGTATTCATGATACAGAAAAAGTGATATGCCTTTTTATATTTACAAAATATAAGATTCAACATAATATTCATATTGATTCAAATATATGTGAACTTACAAGGTGTGAAATAAAGTCTACAGGATCTTTATTAATATATTTATTTATATCTTTATCATTTCATGATCGGCCTCTCATTTAAATCTTTATTAGAATCCTAATCTTTAATAAATGGATATGCAATTTCCATATTTAATAGTAGAGATCAATGTTCTAATAATATTAACATTTCTATTAGCGTAACATTTTATCTCTTCTCAACTAATCATCCAATAGGTGAAATATTTTTTAATTTCATATGTATTTGAGATTGAGTCTATTTTTCATTAACACATCTAACTCAATTGAATCACAAAAAATGTTATTTTAACAGAACAATATGTTATCATTGCTAGAAAATAATTTTGATAAATGTTGTGTTGTTTTAGTGTCTTTTTATCGAAGATAAAAAGTATCTTTTATCAGTGATTTATTTTCAATGCCCATAAGTTGATCCTTTACATGTAATTTTTAGCACTTATAATAGTTCAAATAAAATAAACAATTTAATTAAATAACAAATATGAATGAGTTGTTTTAAAAAATATTTAAAATTATATTATTTAAATAATTATTGATAAAAAATTGGTTATACTATATATAAATTATAAACACTAAAAAATTCTATATACTATATATATTAATTTGAATAATTATAATTAATCAAATGAAAATGAAACAATGTAAATTGAGAAAGTATTAATAATTTTATTATCTAAATAATTATTGATAATGTTAATAAATGGTTTATATTAAATATATATATATATATATGACTGTATATAAATATAATTTAAATAATAATAATTTCATATTATTTTCATTAAATCGTAATATATTTTTTGAATAATGGTTTATAAATAAAAATTAACCTGAATTAACAATATTGACCATAATTTACATCGATTGAGAAACATAATTGATTGTCATTTTATTTTTCATTTTCACATGGATCTAACATGTGTTATATTGATTTAATATATATTTATTTAAGGTGTTTTTATGTAAACACATGCAAAAGGTGATGTGTTTTTTTAGAATTTTATCAATTTCAATCATTCAAAATATATATATGTTTATTTACAATGTTTTAATATTTTTAATATTTATTGATCATTATTTCAATATTTGTCCATTTTCTTAATAATTATTATTTAATTAAAAAACTTTTCCATTTTTCAATATTATTACAGTTTAATCATTTTTAACTATTCAATTTGTCTCATTTTAAACAAGCAAGAACATAAGATTATATATTCATTAATAATGTAAAAAATGTATTTGATAAAAATTTTGTATGAATAAATTTATTTTCGAATGAATATTTACATTTTTATATTTATATGTATAAACAAATAAATATTATTTCTTAAAAAATATTTATATAATCATAAATAATTAATTATATATGATTAAATAATTATAAAATAACAAAAAAAATTATTAAAATAAGGAATATTTTTACTATATTTACATTCATATATATTTATGAAATATATATATGTATAATCATACAAATATAATTTTCTAAAAAAAAATTTATTTAATTATAAATAAATTATGATAAATTTATAATAAATTTATTTCAATAACGAATATATTAACTATGATTATATTATTATATATTAAATATATATATATATATAATTGTATAAATATATTTACAAACTTTTTATTTATAATTAAAATTATAAATCATTATTCATCTCTTAATTAATTAGCATTGAAAAAAAGAGAAATTTATCTATGCTAATTAATTTAGCACTAAAAAGGTATCTCTATAATTTATTTTTTGGAAGCACTAGAAAAAGTATCTCGGTCTATTAATATAACCCTAAGCAGTCATGAATTCTTCATGATACTGAATCTTTCTACTGAAGCCACCCTCTAGTGGTGCTCCAACATGGTGATTTGAAGCTTGAATCCAGGCTCAAAACCATGTCTCAAAACATTTCATTGAAAAAATCCCAAGCTCGAATGATTTAAGGGTAGAATGAATCCAACACTCAAATATTTTATAGGTTTCCAATACCACTACATTCTCTAAGATGATCAAAGCATCAATCCAATGCATCATATTTTCACATCATCATCTTCACTTATTAATTGATTACATTGAGAGATCTATTTTTGTTTTCATATCTTCATTATTTCATTACCTTTAGCATATCCTTATGTTTAACAATGTTTTTTAGGGATGTATGGTAGAAACAATGTGTGGAGAGTGTTTTTTTCACTCCCCACACTTGTCGTTGGTCGATTCGGTGCAATCTTCCCACCCCAACACCACTAACTCTTACTTCTTGTGATCAAAAACCCCCTAAATGTTTTTTACATTAAAAATATATCATCTGAACTATTCCCTCCTTATGCTCCTGAACCCCCCCCCCCCCTAGGTCTGATCCCCTACTAGCACAAGTGACCACTACCACTTTTATGTACATATATAACACCAAACTAGAAAATATCTTCCTCTTAGACTCGACCATAGTGTCTATGTAATGAAATCATGGTGCTTTCCCACCTCACCTGACACATTTAAATATAATGATATATATAATGGTGAAGTTATTATATAATTGTATTTACAAACACACACATACCCACAGACATGTTTATAATTACATTTATTTTTATGAATGTCAGTATATATATATATGTGTGTGTGTGTGTTTATAATATATGTGTGTGTGTGTTTATATATATATAGATATTTATAATTTTTCATTAAATTCATTAAACAGAATATATATATAAATACGTTAAATATTTACATATTTATATGTATAAATTTGAAAAAATGCACATATATATTTATTTTATATAATAAATATTTATATATTATACACTCAAACACACATATGTATATATAAAGACATACAGTCCTATTATGTATATATATATATATATATATTATAAAAATACATTTTACTAATATATATATATATATATTATTTAGATACATATATATATTATACAATAAAAATTTATATTATAAAAATACATTATACCAATATATTAGGAAAATATACTCTATAAATATATTATATAGCTATATTTTTAAAATATATATCATAAAAATATGTTATAATAATATATTAATCAAATTAATTTGTTTTCAATTAAAATATACAAATTAGTTTTGAAGATTCATCTAACATCTGAACTATTTTTTGTAATAGTGATCCAACTCCCATTTAACTTAAAACCACTACGTCTACCATAATTACTATAATTTTTTTCATTATCACTATAATTTTAAATTGTGTTCCCTAAATCACTATAGAACCCATAATGTCCATGGAAATGTAATTTTCTTTTAATGACTACTCTTTAACTTCTTGAAAAAAATGGTTGCTTTCAACCTATCTAGACATAATTCAAGAATCAGTTTATCTAAAAATATTTTTTAGATGTTTCATATATTTATATAATGGAGGTTCTGAATTTAGATATATGTTAAATTAATTATTGTAAATTATTTTTGGGTATTCATCATTTTAGATGTATTATTACCAGTTACACCCTAATAAATATATTATTACTATACATGTATATAAAATAACTATCAATTTATTAAAATGATTTATAAATACAATTTTATAACTACTATTTGAATGACTAATAGTTGATTATTCATATTTATTGTATTTTTGTTTCTTATTACTCCTAATTTTCATATATTATATATTCATTTTTGTGGGAGATTTATGAAAGATATGATGTCCCATTTTAATAGAGGGAAGAATATACATGTATTATTTAAAGTATTAAATGTGTCATTACACATATATCTATAGAATTTAGTGGTCCTAAAATTTCAAATATCATAACTTGTCCCCATTGGGAACCATTGATTCCCCTACTACAATGCCCACCCCAAATAAAAAATTCAATAGGTCACAAGTTAATAACTAATGATAATTATGTGAATATAACAAATGGTATACATTACCCCTTTTATAGAACATAATGTTGTACAATTTTCTTCACCATCGTCTTCATCTAATATGTAAATATTATTACATTTTTTCATTTAGACCCATCCCATATATCTTTTATATTTCATTTACTACTATGAGAAATATTCATACTATGGATGAAAACTATCTAATGTATTTCAATAAACATAGGTATATATTTACAAGATATAGAGGATGTGTTTCAAACAATACAATGGAATGATAAATGATTAAGAGGTCAGCTGATGAGGAAAAATATCAGATATATATAGTCAAAAAATTATAGGATTACCCATTCATTGTGAGATCATAATCAGTGCATGTCGGTCCCAATGATGGAAATGTTCTATACGTTATAGTATACCACAAATAAGAGATTTTTATTCTTGATAAAGGAACCAAATCCTTAAAACCATTATAAAAGAAATAGTGTTTAGTGAACAAATTTTATTTATAAATAACGTTTTTTTCATGATAATTGTATATATTCTTTAAAGATTTAACAAAATCATTATTAAATGTTTAACTGCACATGGAGAAAATATGTTGTGTAAATGATGTTGTTACCAATCCCTTGAATGAATAAACTATAATGGAGGAAAGCATTTTCGAAGATGTAAAATAAATCTTAATGTTTCCATTGTAAAATAGTTGTCAATAGAATTAATGTACTATTTAACAATAATGTTTAATTATTTTATTTTTATTATTACTCACATATGATTTGATATTATATATTGATTTATAATTTTTTTCGAGTTGGGGTGGTATGTCCATAGTTTATGACTTTGTACCCCAAGAAATACATATACATATTTTCACCCGAATTCTTTTAAACCCTACAGCATTAGCACTTATCACTTCCTTTAAATTTCCATCCAAAACTCAATCAGATAGGTAATCATGACATTTTCATAGTAAAATCAAAGTTTATTGAATTAATATATCCTTTCGAATTTATGTTTAATGTGTTTCCTTCCATTATTAAACATATAATAATTGTTTTTATATATAGGAAGATTCTTTTTTTTAGTTGGGGTGGTTTGTTTCAAGCTGCTCATGTTTGTGAGAGATATGACTTCACGTCTGTAACTGAGATAATTACACAAATCAAATTAATCAAGAATGAATACAACAATAAATAAATAGTGAATTCTTACAGCTCAATTTGACAATTATTTCATCAATTTATCTAATATGTATAAGTTAATTTACTTATACTTTTTTTCTAATATTTATTCTGTATTTTTTCATATCTTTTGGGAAGTCATATTTTTCATTCAATTATCTGCAGTAAGCCACAATTAAAAACAAATTATAATTTCCAATGTTAGAATGATTTTGTTTCGAATTTCATTTCTTTTTATAACTTCAAACACAACATATTAATTATTTTTTCATAGTTGAAACCCCTTTGTCATTGTTGAAATCCAAAAAGTGTAGCTGGCACATGATTTTCCTCTACTCTTTTTATATTCAACAATGAGAACAATTATTAATCTAAGAACATTTAGTATATTTTTAGTGTTGGTAGTGGGACATATAATATCAATGGAAATAAGGGAATCATTGGTAGTTAGAAATTTTTTCAGACATTGGGATGTGTAAGAATCATCCTCATTTCAATCTGATTTAGGGTGTGACTGGTATGACTCCATGTGCTTCTATTTTTTTAAAATATGTATTAATTTTAATTAAAAATACAATGTACATACTTATATTTTAGAAAAAAATATTCTTATTTTCAGTATACATTAATAAAATTATCCATATGTAATTTTTATGTGTTGGAATTAGCCTCACCTAAATTTGATAGATGATATTCCTAGTATGAATCAATGTGTCTATTATCAATTCAAAATAGATCGTTTAGTTTAAAAAGTGTAACTGAGTGAAAACAAAGAAATCATACATTTAATTTATTATAATGTAATATAAAGATTCATATTCTATTTTTTATCCTATAGTAATTAGACTCACATAAAACTGATACATGGTGTGATTGGAATGGGGCAATGTGCCCGTTTTCACTTTAAATTGAAAATTTAGAAAAAAACCATGTGGCGTACTCAAAAATTATAAAATACATGATGATTATTTTGATATATAATGAAAATAATAAAAATGTCATTTGAGTTGTGTTGGAATGATCTGTACCTAAATCTGAAACTTGGTGGGACTGGTCTGACCCCAAGTGATTCATTATATATATAATTGATGTTAATTTTTATAAAAAGGACAACTGACATTATCTAAATGTAGAAAAAATATTACAATTGTTTTGATTACTTTATAAAGTCCTCCATAATTTATTTTTGTTGTGTATGAATGATCCAAACCTCAATCTGACACACAGTGTAACCGATATGACTCCAAGTTTGTCTTTTTTTAAATTGAAATCATTTTTAGGGAAATGGGAAACTAACATACTGAAAACTAAGAAAATGTATTTATATTTTTATACTTTAGTGTGATGGATAATAAGTTATTTTTTACATTAAGGAATCATCCTAACCTCATTAAGATACATGAAGTACCTGGTATGACTCAATATGTTTGTTATATATATAGAATTGGTAGTATAGATCAAAAAGTGTCACTCAATCAATACTAAGAAAACATGATAATATTTTATAGATAATTTAAGATATCAATTAATATTTTTTTTAATGTGTATGATTTTATCTCAGATCAAAATAATACCAGATTTGATCGGTATGAGTCGATGTGCATGTTTCCAGTTTAAAATAACATTTTAGTAAAACAGTCAAGTGACATAATGAAAACTCAAGAAACACCTTCATATTTTTTTGATACATTATAAAAGTAATACATAAGTCTTTTGATATGTGTGTGAATAATCATCACCACAATCTGATTTATGGTGTGACTGGTATGACTCAAAGTGCATATTTTTATTTAAAATTGATATAAATTTTTCTAAAAAAGAAAAATAACCTAATAAAAACCAGGAAACGATATTCTTATTATTTTAATATTTTAGTAAAATTATCCATATGTCATATGTGATTTTAGTGAATGATACGTACATCAATCTGAATCATAGTGTGACTGATATGACTCAAAGTTCCCTTTTTATTTAAAATTGGCATCAATTTTAGTATTATGGAAACTGACCTACTAAATACAATGGAGCACATTTTTATTTCATTGATACATTTAGTGAATGATGAATAAGTAATTATTGATCTACTATAATTAGTTTCACATTAATTCTATACATGATGTTCCCAATAGGACTCAATGTATCTATTATTAGTTTAAAATGGATAGTTTAGTTCATAAAACTTCACACAATAAAACATAAGAAGAAGTTATTGGATTTTCTTGATAACATAAGTAATCGATTAATATGTAATTTTTAACATATAGTAATCAGAATCACATCAAACAAATACATGTTTTGATTTGTATAATACAAGGTGCAAGTTCAGATTGAATTGTGATTTTATTAAAAATGAAATGAGGCATAATCAAAATTGAGTAAAGGAATTAAAATTATTTTAATACATTATGAGAATGATTCATAAGCCATTTTATACATGTAAAAATTATCTACACCTCAATATGACTCACAGTGTTATCGGCATGACTCCAAGTGAATGTTTTTATTTAAAATAGGCATCAATGTTGTTAAAAAGCATAACTAGCCAACACAAATCCTATAAAAAAATTTCTAGTAATTTTCATACATTAGAGAAAAAATTCATATGTAATTTAGTATGTGTAGTAATAAATCAAATCTCAACATGAAAAACAATGTGACCGACATGACTCTAAGTGCATATTTCTTTTAAAATTCACATCAATTTTAGTTTTAAGGACAAATAAAATACTCAATGCCGATAAAACACATTATTATTTTTTGATAGTTATGGAAAGTGACCCATAAATCATTTTTTATGTGTAGGAATCAATATCACCTCTATATGACACAATATTAACATGGTATGACTCAATGTGTCAATTATTAGATTAAAATCGATAGTTTAGTTCAAAAATTTTCAGTCAATAAAGACCAAGAATACATGCTCAGATTTTCATTAAAATTGGCAACATCGATTCTTATGTAATTTCTAACACTTATGAGTCAATAAAAAAACAAACTCGTAGATTATGTGATTGGCATGATTCATGGTGCATGCATTCGATTTGAAATAGAATTTTTGTAAAATGGAATGAGACATAATAAAAATTGAGTAAACACTTATAGATTGTTTTGATACATTAGAAAAATAATTTATAAGTCATTCATGACATTTTTGAATAATACAAACAACAATCAGACACATGGTGGGACTGGTATGTCTCCACATTCTTATATATATTTAAAATCAACAACAATTTTAGTATAAAGGGCATCTAACATTCAAAAAAATCAAGAAAATTAATTAGGATTGTTTTAATACATTACGAAAATGATCCATAAGTAATATTTTGGTGTAGGAATCAACTGTAACACAATATAATACAACATGTTCTTGATATGACTCAATGTGTCTGTTAATTTTTTAAAATTGGTATTCTAGTTCAAAAAATGTCACTAACTATAAAAACACACATCCATTTTCATGAAAATTTAGTACAAATATTCAGAAGTCGATTTTTTAAGTAGGAATTAGTGTCACCTGAAACTGACACATGATGTAACTAGATAGAGTCAAAGTGCATGTTTAAAATTTAAAATGATATTTTAGTAAAAATGTAAAACAATATACTCAGAACCATGAAAACACATTCATATTGTTTTGATACTTTAGGAGAATAATACATAAGTCATTTGATTCATATAAAAATAATCCACACCTCAATATTACCAATCGTGTGGTTGGTATGACTTCAAGTGAATCTCTTAAATATATTAGTGTCATTTTAGTTTAAAAAACACATCACATTGACAAACAGAGAAAATGAACCTATATTGTTTACTCATCATTCTAACTTCTATTAATTAATTAATCTATGAATCATTTTTATCCTATAATTATAACGATAATTATCAAATAGATAATGATTAAAGTAAAAAATGAATTGGTGTGATGTGCTAGAATCAACCGCTACACAGTCTGATACACAGAATTCTTTGTATGACTCAATATAAAGATTAAAATTAAAACATTATGTTAATTTTTTTACTTTATAACATTTCTAACATAATAATTGTTTACTTATGGTGGTGTTCTTTTTTTTAGTAGCAGTTTGATTATAAAATAGTGGAATACTAATGTTTTCGAATGGATGAAATAAGTTTTAATTATGTAATTGAATAACCAAATGTTTGAAATGTCTATAGTAAAGTGTTCATTCTTGATTTTTTTAGTTTTTATTTCATTTAATGTCTATATTGGTAATATATTTGGATGATTTCATGGTGTTTTTGGTGTTGTGTTTTGTTGTTATAGTACACTATAGCATACCCCTTTATCATCATTTTTTGAAGCACTAATGGAGGATTAAATTATCAGTGCCCTTAAAAGTACTAACCATGAATTCTATTGTCCATTATTTTTTAGTATTGAAAGTAGGCAAGGACAAATAATCACGCTCTGGTATTCAACAATTATATAGAGATGATAATGGAAATTTTTAGCACTGTTAAAGGCCTTTTTTGTAGTAGTGATACTTTTTTCAATATCATCCAATAATCTATAACAAAATGTAAGACACCCCTCACTAAAATATCCTTTAGAAATAAAGCCTTATGGTTGATCTATATTTTTTACGTATGATTTCAAAAGACAAATATATCAATGAAATAAAATAAATTAAAATTATTTATGTATTTAATGATGTTTCATGATTTTTTTTATATAAAGAAAAAAATATAAATAAATTACATCTCAATTGGATACATCTATTGATAATGTACAAGGCCTTGCCAACAAGCCTACACCGGAGTGGTAAGGGCTCCTGCTTGGTATCCAAGAGACCCTGGTTCAAAATTAGGTGGAGCCGAATTTTTGGGGTACTGTAGCAGTAATGTAGAAGTCCTATAGCAGTACTATAATAGTACTGTAGCAGTTACTGTTCGGTAATGTTGCAACCGGAATTATTCACCTGATTTGGGCCTTCGGGCCATCGGTTTGGTCTTATGGGTCTCTCGGTCCTTCGGGTCATCAAAGGCCTTCGGGCCACAGGGCCTTCAGGTCACATAGACCATGGTGTTGCCCAGTTCTCATAGAACAGGCCCCAGAAGAGGATCAGAGGAATAGGAGTAGCAGCCACCAGATGTAGAGCTAACTGGATTAGAAAAATGAGAGGGTATGGCAGCTGCTATCGGGACGAGGCACCGTGCATCTTTGTATGGGGAAATGTTAGTTGATCAGCAATGCAAGGTGGGGAGATAGGCGATCACTGACACAGAATGCTGGGGAGGGGTAGTTCAAGTGGGCTGGGCCTACGGGTCATGTATTGGGCATTTTATGCCTCTGGGCCTTCGGGTAATGTATTGTGGGTTTGTCGGTCCTTGTGCATTGGGCCTATGGGTCATGTACGGGTTCCCCTTAAACAGCTAAAAGGGGGATTATCCAAAATAAAAATTAAAAATGTGCTTCGGGATATTCAGGCTACAAGTCCTCTTAATTTAGTTTCATTGTCCAAATGTATTATACAATGAATCATGACAGTAAAAAATGATTGAGGAAAGATCATATACATTTTACAAACTGTTAAAAAACACTCATGATGTTTTTCATGGTCATATGGTTGTAGATTTTTCTCATCCAATATTTTAAAAAATGAGATAAATTGGAGTGAAACTTCAGTATCATTTTAGGTAATAATTTACCAAATGACAATGATAGTAACTATTATATCAAAATAAGTGAGTCTTTATTTTTCAATCCGTGTAACCTATGATTATTTATTTCAAAAAACCTGGATATTTTTCTTGAATACCATCAAATACATATAGATGTTTTAGTATTTTAATAAATGTATCTGTATCCATAATTTTCATTCCAAAAATTACTAGAGAAAACATTCCATTATCATTTGGACATAGATCACACTTTATGTTAATTGATTATAAGTACTTCTGAGCATTGATATGGTCCTTCTATTTTCTATTCTTGCTAAGTAGTGTGAAGATAAATTATTCAAAAAATTTCTTTTCAATATGAATAACATCAAGATAATTCAACAAAAAATTAAATTCCTAATAAGGAAGTTTAAAGAATATAATTTTTTTATACCATTGTTATGATCCGACATCAGTTGGTGATGTACTTATAACTCCATTCCTATAGTAATTAAAATGAATGGACTTCCCAAACATTGATTCAAAATTTACATGTTGTATCAATATTTTAAAATATGTCAAAAATAGTATAGGCGGTCTATGATCAATAGAACAATTAAATTTTGACTTCTTCAACCAAAATTTTTTAGAAGTATTGTGAAAACATTGATTACAAAAGAAGAACCTTTTTTAGTTTATGGTAGTCATTCATGGTAAATATCGTTGTTACAAACAAGAAATTCAAAAAATGTTAGGGGATTGAAAAAAATATGTTCCTCAATCTAGAGAATTCCATAATGGACAATATTAGTGTCACATGAATTTTGTTCATTTTTCAAGAATATTTATTATATCTCTCAATATGATAGATATATAACATTAATAATTATTAAATTATAGGTTTCATGTATACATCTATATCATTTCCATTATTTTTTTTCTAGGAATTATCATTGAAATGTTAAAATATGTTTGTTTCATACACATCTACATTGAAAGATTTTAAGTGATCGAAACAACCATACAAATGTTATAATTATTGCTCGAAGTCCCAAATGGGTTGAATCGATAGACAAATAATCCCAATCAAACATTCCTATTCAGATAAGAAATCTAGATTTAATGAATTAAATATGTTCCATGATTTTGAATCTATTGGATGTTGCATTAATCCAACATTGTTATTATCTACATAATTCCACTTCATGTATCCAACAGTTTTAGATGACATGAATTATATTTTCATTCAAGGCTTTAAAAGGGAATTATAGAAAAACCAGTGTTGGTGTGTTCTTTTTCATCATCATTATTATAGTATATTGATCCCTACATCCAAACGTACCCATTTATTTCCATCTATTGAATAATATATTTTATAATCATGTCTTCATGAATTCTCCCCCCAATAATGTATAATATCATTGAAAAAAACAAGTATTCAGGAAATGAATCAGGCAACAATTCTACTACAAGGGAACTCAAAATATTTTTAATTACACATATTCATTTTATATGATAAAACTTATTTAGAAATGAATATTTTAAATATTTCAAACATCCCCCATATCACTCATTAATCAATCATCAAAAAAATCAAGAAACATATTTTATTTCCCTTTCAAGTTATTTCTTACATTATTCTGTATATAATTGGGAGGGGGTATAATTATATGTTACAATCATGATGTAGTTTTTATATAGTCCCATAAAAACAAATTTTCACATTACTGTTGTATCACCCTCAAATGTTTGATCGGATTTTCTTTTATATTGATTCTTTTCTATTGCAATGAAGAAATATCCATTTATATGGTTTTCTATTTAATTATCTATTTTCAATAAAGTTGGGATCCCTATATTTTTATTAACATAAGTGCTCAATGTTTCTATAATGTTTGATTCTCAGGCCAAATCCTACAATAATATTGGGCATGGAATTTCTTTATTATCAAGTGTTCAAAAACATGAACACTAGTCAAACATGTTCTATATTTTTCCTTTTGGATGTGGACAACTAATTGTCTCATCAAAAAGTTTATTGGAATGTGTAAAATCTAATAACACCTCTAGAACCTTTACATAATAAGGTTTGATCCTTGGTAATGTGATCCAACATTAATCTACATATATAAAAATGCGCCTTCACAGTAAAAATAAAAAAAATCAATTAATAAAAATACCAACATTAATCTATAGTGGATAATATATATCAACAAATAAATTAGACAATTTACACACTATATATTTCAAAACCAATTAATTCATTAGATGAAAAAACAATATCACATCAATCACTAACCCTTACATTAAATTATTATTACAAATAATTATATTCACATAAATCATAAATATACTAATAAGATAAAATCGCATCATTATTATCAGTATAAGAAAAACAAGAAAAATAAATATCAATAAAAATATTAATACTTCATGAAATATTAAAAAACATCAACAAACATCATGAAGATAGTGTTTAACAACTTATCTTACCTGTTAGCTAGACCCATATCCTATATCCTGGGTACCTAGTCATTGGAAGGAAACATCACATAGCTTGTCTAGAGCTAATATGAATGTACATAAAATTAAATTTAAAATTTAAACAGAAATGTTGCTAACTCCCGGGAATCATTATTGACTATAAAATGGAAACTACATTATTAATTTTACAGAAGAGACATTATTAATTAAAAATTATATACTTAAACCATCATCCATTGTCACTATATAGTCCCATTTTTGAAAAAACAATAATATTCAAATCTACCAGAAATCCTTCAATATCATCCAATTATCATCATTATTGAATCGCTTTCACTGTTCATTCAATTCACAACAATACATTCAGAACAACATTGGGTACTATAACATTCCATTATATACAATCATTATACCCGTAATTATTATCACATGTCATCATAAGAAAAATTCATTCATCTTGTATTGAGGAGAATCTAGTACAGATTATTTCACATGAAAATAGATGAAAACCAATGACTTTCCTAATTTAGAACTGACCCATATAAATGGTTATAATGGTTAAGGGAGTTACAATTTGGGCCTATCATCACGATTATTTTTCATAATCCAATGAAAAGTTATAAATACACTATATCATATCACATTCATGTCTAGAAAATGTTCTAGTGAAATTTTACCAATTGGGCCACATAACATGTTTTGTTTTAGCACATTATCGTGTTATTTTATTGCACCACCATGAACCCAAGAAAATTAATCTGTGTCAGAATTATTTGAAAATATTATATATATATATATATATATATAAGTAGAAAAAAATTAAAAAAACTATTAATTTCTTTAAAATTATTAGTCTATATGAATTTTAAAATATACTTAGAATCATAAATAATTTCATTTAATAGAAGTATACTATATTAATTTCATTCAATACACTATAATCAATCCTAAAATTTATGAATTTTTCAAACCATTGTTTTTTAATAAATGTGGTTTCATAATCGAAATCATGTTTTATTTTTAATATCATATAATGGTATTTACATAACATATCTTGAGAATGCAATATATTATTAATTATCACCTTTAGATGAAATTAATAAATTAGAGACAATAATAATTTACAAGTCGAATTATATTCATGATACTATAGAATTACTATCACGATTATATAAAATTTAATATATATGACCTTCATGGTTTTCTATTACAGAGGAATCAATATAGAAATTAAAGAACCTGATACTGATAATGGAAAAAATAAAGGGAAAACGTTTGAAAATCCCCAAGACCTCATTTTCTATAGCAACACAATTGACCCAGAGCTTAATCATGTAGTAATAGTTAAAATCTATACTGAAAAATAAACTACATATATAAAAATTATCTTTGTGTAGCAAGGGTAAGGGTGGATTATGAGAAACCAAACATCTTAGAGTGGTGGAGGTACATCGGGTCTTGAGTGATTGAAAGGGATAGGGTTCAGGGGGCATGAGTACTGGTGAGGTAATGGTGCTCGAGAACTAGCGGGGGTGGGGGATAACAGATCTTGATCGCCTGAGGTGGAGGGCTTGGTGGAATGAGGGGTACCACTAGGGGGACACATGACATACAGTGAAGGGGTAGTGTCTAGGGATTGGGGTAGGGGTGCATGGGGAGAATGGAGGGGTGGTTCTTGATGATGAATTTGGGTGATGGAAAATGGGTCATTATTTTATAAAATTCATAATATTTTGTGGGAGAACATTAAAAATCACCAAAAAAATACACTCAATTTCATGGTGTTGGTTTAGTAAACCACCATTCAAAAACAACTAGTAAACAATGCACCTGGTGTAGTGTATATATCCATTAAATATGATAATATATAATATTATATCAATGTATTATTTATTGATTACATCAAAATATGATATATCAAATATATTAAATGAATATGATACCAAAGAGAGATGATTGTCTATGGATGACTTAAATAAAATATATAACACATCACTTATTGTTTATAACTATCTATATAGTAACTCTTAATATAATCCAAGGACTGAGTGTATGAAAAATATATGATACAGTTTTTATATCTGACATCATATAACAAAATATAAAATTTTATCACATAAAAAATTTGAAATGTAATAATGATTAATATATATATCAAATTATATTATCAATTTAAAATTTGAAATATTTACTAAAGAATAAATTCTAAAATATTAATTTTAATCTCATTTCCAAATCATATCACACCATATGATATTTCTACATAAATCTCAATGATATTTTCCTTATAACTATATAAATATGATCTATATATTTAAATATCCCCTAATGACTGACACATCATATTTATTCCACTATAATATATATTATCTTTCCAAATTGTATTAAATATAGAAATAAGATGGTTTAGTAGCTTGTGATAATATTTTTAATACATAACATAACATTTCTTAATAATTTATTTATTTAATCTCATATATTAAATTTATTATTTAATTAAATTTAAAATATGATAGCACAATGTTCTATGTCAAATTTTTATAATTAATTATTTGGTAAATATATTTTACCAATATACATGATGTGTGAGGATACATGTGTCAGAAAAATTTAGGGACATACATTTGTTTGATGTTGAACATACAATATCTTTTTAGTAAAAAAGTAATTATGTATCTTTCTTAGAGTTTTATCTTTATTTCTCAAGATAAATTACTAAATTATAATTATTTTTAATTCTACAAATGGAAACTGTTACATAGAAATGTTTATGTGAATAATTAATTGGGGTTTTACAAAATATCAATCTAAACTTGATATATTTCAATGATATATTTTCCAAAATAGTGTAAAATATATTTTTATAGAGTTTTGGGATACAATTCACTACGTAATATATATAACGTATCATATTATGAAGTAAGTATAATTTCTATGTGGTTTTACATTAGTAGTGAATGTCAAGGAAAAATACACTAAATTATATATCAAAACATTCATCTTGAGAGATATCCGTCTAATATATATATATATATATATATATATATATATATATATATATATATATATATATATATCAAAATATCAATATAAACTCTATATTATATACATTGTGGATTAATATCCTTAAAACATATTATATCATTTAATTATCACATGAATACTTCTTCCACATGGATTATTTCTTGTTCTTTTTACACGTCATGAGGTATAATTTTAGGGATACATTTTTTTTATTAATTCATTATGACAATAAAAATTATATATATTATATTTTTGATTTTATAAAAATAAATTATAAATGTTATAGTTTTATATAATAAAACTAATAAGCATTTTAGATACAGTTGGTTTTCTGTGGTATTCATCAATTTTTGAGTAAGGGATTTAAAATGATATATCTGGTATCATATAAGGAATCATGATATCATAAATCTCTTAAATGAATAAATAAATTCTAATCTATAAATAATTTACCTATAGAGGAAATCAAATGTTTTGGATATTAAAGGTGGACCTATGGTTATAATCCATGATTCATTCAACTTGTGGTTTCCTACACCGTTAATATTCTATTGGTTGTTCATGAGTTATCATTATCACACGTTATGGTGATATTGATTTGTATTAATAGATAATAAGTACATGTAGGGGTTTTTTTTCTTATTATTCATCATCAAGATAAATCATTGAATATTTTGTTGATTGAATTTTATTTCCCTTATACATTTTTATATCATATAAGTCCACTCAAAACATCTTTAATTCCACATAAGAAGATTCAATCAAATTTGATAAGACAAACTAATAATACAACATTCTTAAATTATCCTTGTGTTAACAATTTAAAACTATGTATGGTTGATTTAAAATTTTAGGGAATCCTATTACCATAATTATGATTGTTTCATCATTATAATCAAAATTTTTATTATAAAAGTGGGTCGATCCCATTAGATTAGTCAATTTGGATAGGGGATTTGTATCTTTGAATTATAGGGTTGAAACATTAGTTCATATATATTCCTTATAAGGGATTCATGGAACCCCAAAATTTATAAGGTATTTATTCTTAGAATTAAATGTAAATCACTTTGAAACAACTCAATCTAAGGTCTTTTATCCTCCACGTAAAATTTAATGACTCTTTTATACAGTAGGATAATAAAATTTAATGTACATAAGTGGGAGTTTATTCACAATACATTTATTTTAACTCTATTGATATTTGAAAAATGTTTTACCATAATCTCATCTACATAATTATCATTTAAATATTCTTCAAATAATAAATTTTTATTGAACTGTAATATTATCACTTTATAATTATTCCACATTAAATATTGTTTCACCCAAATTCCTACTAAACTCTATTTAGGGGTAAATTTAGTTATTCTATTTTTATTTCCACTCCAAAACAACATATTCTTGTGTAGGAATGAATAATGAGAACCTGTTAAACTGAAAAAATACATAATAATTATACATTGAAAGTAAATAATGGAAATTATGGGTATACATGGATCACTGTGATGTTTGTGTCCAAGGAGTGCACTCTCATAATGTATGGCACACCAATAATTACCATTATGATCTATGTGTGTTAGAATTTATTTATAAAGGAGACCAACTAATCAAGGGGTATTCCTCTTCTTATCCTATTGTGACCTGCACTTTTATATGTAATTCAATGAAATATGGGAATCTAATCACAAAGTGTGATTTCCCCTCAAAAGGAAACATTGATCTTGTGAGGGTGTCAACATTGTATATCATGATATTATTTATATTCAGGTATATAACTAAACTCTTTCAGGATTTCTATCTCCTCTTGATTTTTCAATTTTATTTTTCTCATGAAATATTTTAACAATAATTCATATTAAAATTGGGAGTATTTTCACTAAAAATGTGATTCATTCATATTTTTCTTATGAAAAAGTAATGGTTATTTAAGAACTCATATTGGCCACCTATAAAAAACTACCACTTGAATCTCTTGGTAATATGTTAAAAAATTAATTTAACGGAATATTTTTTATATGATTTCACTGTATAATTACCTCATTAGTCATGGAATTAAGATTATTAAAAACACCATGTAATAGAATGAAATTTATAGTCATTTCAAAATCCAAGACAACACCCAGATCAACTTTATTTAAAATTCATTGTATTTCACCAAATTCGTGCTCCTAGATCTATTCACAGAAACACAAAACATACAACACTCTCATTAATAAACTCCAATGACTACAATTTATTCCTCAAATTTACAACACAAATACCTTTTTATTATAGTCTTACATAATTTTGAAAAATCACTAACTAATATATCTCATGTTTTCTAAAATATTAACATGTTTTCTTACAATATATGAAGATAATAAATCCAAAATAATTCTTCTATGTTTCCCAAATATTCTCAAAGAAATATACTCATCAAGAATTATCATATATAATAAATTCATTCACATCCTTATTAAATTGAAACCTATGAAATAGGTGCGATCAAATGCCTAGTAAGGCATTGCATACTTATAAAGAATAACTTGAGAGATGTGAGGAATAACATGTTATCATAATTAGTATGATCATAATAATGAAAGAGTGGAATAAATAGATGATATCCTAAGAACATGGATTAAATAATGATATAACATATGATCATAGAATCATTGAAATTTGGAAACCAAAAAATGTAATCGTAAGTAGAATTCCTAGATCATTTCCCTATTAACATAACATTATTGGTTACTATAACTTCCCATTCACTGTAGTTGGTTTGGACTACTACCCACACACAATGATTTCTCATGATATGGATACACAACCTATTACAGGGGAAGTATATAATTTTTTACCACACTTATTTCATATTTAAATTCATCCATATGTGTTTCACATGCTCCCAATCAATACATAATAAAAACCTAAGTAAATAAATTGGATTTTATATAAATTACACGTGGTTCCAATAAGTAATGATTCTTGATTTCATCAATAAAATATGATTTAAAAAAGATTTAAAATATATATGTATCCTTTTAATTTATGCATCATTCATGAAAAATAACACTAAATAATGAATATTAGGAATATTATATTTACATAGTATAGGAATAGTATATTGTATTTGGAAAATATTTTCACCATTCTCACAATGTATTGTGAATATAGGATAATAACCTTCAATAAATTTAATATAGAATATTCCCTTCACCAAGTATGACACTGGGGGAAAAACATTCCTATAAAAGTGGATGATTAATGAATATAACAATAATCATGGATTATCCCATATATGTAAAAGATAATTTCATAATTTATCCATATATAAAATTTTTATGGTTGCATTTGAAGAAAACCATTTTTCAGGAATACAATAGAGCTGAATAAAACATATGAAAAATTAAAAAAAATTGGAAAAAGAAAATTCCATTTTAATATGAAAAAAATTAAAAAAATTAACTTATTAAACCATGATAATATTAATTATCTTTTATTAATACATGATTTTATAGAGAGTAAGTCTCTTTGAAATAGATCGTATGAAGACACATTCACAAAGATACATGAAAAAGAGACTCCCTCCTTCTATAGATACCCACGTGGCAAATGTAAAAAAATGTTTTCATTAAAATATTTTTTAATGAAATTAAATATAAATTAATATAACCTTACTATAATTTGGAATGTATGAACTTTTTTTCAATTTAAAACATTACAATACATGTATCATTTTATGAAAACATATAATATCGAAAAATTTTAATGTGAATTAAAACTTTTTATTGAAACCCATATCATTAAAAGAATCAAATAACCATTCATTTATCAGGGGATAATAATATAATTAATTCCATATGCATCATTATATAAATAAATTAATTATCAAAAACAAGGATAATGAATAAAAACGGTTGTGGGCTTACATTGGGAATTATTCCTTTTAGTGATGAATATGGAATAAATAATTTATCACCCAAAGATGAACATGTCAATTTAAAATATTAATGTCCTCAAATAGAAAATAAATAAAACATATTTAAAAGTAAAATATTTCAGAAATGAGACTTGTAAGATCAATTCCGGGAAGAAAATTCATGAGTCATGGAAAAAGAACTCGAGTCAAAAAATGAGTATATTTTAAACCAAAATTCATAAATTAGATATAGAGATAAAATGAACCTCACATAACATGAATAAAATATATTTCATGAAAAAAATAATTTGGAATAATATAAACCATATAAAAGTAAATTAGTGCATAAAGTAAAACGTGTCTCAACAAAGGGAGTGTGATTCCAAAATCCCATCCATTATTTCCACTCATAGCTGATCACAGTATAAATTAATGTAAGAAATGAATAAATAAATTTTTAATCTATATTATAACCTTATTCATCTATAAAACCATTCTATATAAATAATTTATAATTATATATTATTAATATAGTTGTTCAATTTAGCCAATTTCTAACATTAGGTGTTAACACATTTAATTTTCATGCACATGCTTCATAATGGTAATGTTGGTCCGTGATATTTGCTATAAAGTAAATAAATAATAGGTTACATATGATTATTTAAAATATAACACATTATTATTTAAAATTTTAAACTTTTATCAAATGAGATTTTTAATTAGGACTCTAAAATACAAAGTTGGAGACAAATGTTTTTCAACAATTTTTTTGAAATGAGATAAAATATTTGACATTCATATATATTAATATTGAATCTATTGAAACATTAAAAATACATATAAAAATTTAATTAAACATAAATAATATTAAATAGCATTGATTATTCATTCACTATATATACCTTAATGCATTGCTAATGTTTGTGCTAAAGAGACAAAATAAAATGTGTGTCGTAGTGAATGATTTTTGTAATAAGGTGATATTATATAATGTCAATATATCGTTTAATAATATAATAAAAGTAATATATTTATTAATATCTAAAAAATATAATCTTGCATCCATTAATTATGGGTGGTGATGACTGATAGAAGAATTCATTTAGGAAAATGGTTGTCTGTAGAAATGCAAAATCAATGAAACCATTTACCAATAAATTGTTAGAGTTATAGGATATGATGATTAATCACATTAAAATTATTATAATTTTATAAAAAAATATTTTTTAGTTATTTACACATTTATTTCCCTAAATGTTATGTGGCTAAGATAAATATGATTTTTCTTTCATGTTGGCATTATTTTTCATATAAACATTGTTAATGATGTAATTACTAAATGATTGGATGAAATGAATGTTCATGAAAACTATAATCATATAAGAATTATATAATTTACCTATAAAATTTATTTTTCCTAAAATAAATCTTTTATACCATTCATTTGAGTTGGGGATAAAAAATAATCTTCATTTTGTGGTGGAGCTGGTAGTCTACACATAGAGATGATCGAAACATTAGTTTTCTGAGTGGATTCTATGGAATGAATGAATAGTTAATATGAAATAAATATAATGTAGTAAATGTATATACATAGTAATTTTGTAATTAAATTAATATATTTTTTTAAGATGTGGAATTAAATATTATAAATAAAGTGAAAGTGGAGAGTAATACAGATGTAGAGAACTATGGTTTCCCGAAAATTATCCTTCAAAAAGATGGGATTTTGACAATTAAGGTTTGAAGAAGTTTACTTTTATAGAGATATGATTATATAATGAAACAATATTTATAGTTTCACCAATTATTTCTAAGAACTATTCATTAAATTAGAAGTCTAAGTGTCCCCATTTATATGTGAATGGAAGAGCTGATTTGGAATTATATTAACTGATTAAATTAAATCATACACTATTCAACGTCAATGACTGCCATATTTATATGATATCGATTTTGGGAAATTATTTGGTCTAAAATACCCTGATTAAATAATTTTTTAGATAAACATCAGTGATTAAATGGCATTTAATTTTCTTTTAAATTTATCGTAGTTTTATTTTACAATGAATCCTTTTCCATTTCATTCATGTTAATTAGTTAAAATTATCCCAAATAAAATTTTAAATTACTAAAAAATATGGGTATTATAAACCTTCATATGCAATGAATATCATAAAATAAAAATAACATGATTAATAAAATTTTATTCCAAAATTAACAAATTTTATGATTAAAACTGTTTTTATAATAATCGAATTTTTTAATACAATTTATTCATGAGTTAAATATATTAATTTCTATAATTATTATGAAACAAATTTATTTCATATAAAAACATTATTTATTTGTGACATTTAATTTAATTCATGACAAATTGTTAAAAAATAAAATTTAACTAAATGAAAGGATATAAATTTTTTAATTATTGTAGTAACTTTTTTCTATTATTTTAAAAAAGATGGTCATGTGACTTAAAATTTCATATGATACATTAAATTGAATATTTTTATTCTTAATTAGGCAATTTCTAAAATAAACCTTTTTTATTTACTTCTAGGTCAGAGTTATATACAGTCAAATTCATGAATGTTATAATTTTCAAAAGAAAAAAAATTTACTCAATTTTTTTGATAATGATCCAAAAATTATACAAAGTGAATTTTCATATCATAATTTCAGATGTAAATTTATTTTTATCTTAATATACCTCAAATATATATATATATATATATATATATATATATATTAATATAAATCTCACTATATAATAATAATTATCTTTTATTTTTACAAAATAAAAATCATATTCCTTAAGTGTTTTTAATAATTTTTTGTACTGATTTTCTGATTTAAAGAACCTTAATATTTTATATAGTATATATGTTATCATAATGACCATTGAATGATTATTAATTTAATTTACAAATTATTCAGGTCCCTTTATTTAATTCATTTTATGAAATGTGTAAAACTCAATATTGGTAGTGTTAATATATATATATATATTGAAATATCAGATGTTTACATTTTCCCCAATTAATAAATTACGACCATAATTTAAAAAAAATTATGGATATAAAATATGATAAACATGACATAAAATTAAATATCAGATGAAATTTTTTCATTAATATATTATATAAAATAAGAAGACAATTCTTCATTCATAATTGAGTTAACTAAAGACTTCATTTTCCATCGACTACTAAATTCATTAAGTCTAATGACAATTTAAATTTCTTTCTATCATCTCCATTTACAATTGATCATTCATTAGACTCCATGTTAATTTAATTTTGTGCTTCATGGACATTAATTATGGTATATTTATTAATTAAATTACTGATCATTGATTTAGAATAATAAATATATATTTTTATGCTAGTTATTATACAAATTGATTACATGTCAGTATACTAAACACAGTTTCAATTGCATTCATTTTTAGAGTAGACCCTTCTTTCAAAATCCAGAAATTATATTTTATATTACATAATTTAAAAATATTTATAAGGTAAAATTTTTATTTCAGAATAAATAATTCATAAATTACATGCAAACCCTAACATATGATTATTTTTCTTCGTTCATGGTTATCCACTATTATTTTATAATTAGGTTATCTAATACAGTTGACTTCTGTAAAAATATATATTAAAAAACAACATAATTTTTTGTAAACGTAATGTGAACTAACCCAAGAATATCCCCATGGAGTTTCTATCTAGGACCATAGTCAGGTCCCATTCACCATGTGTTATAATGATGACTATGATATATATGAAAATCTCATTTCAGTGTTGTCACCCCTAGATTCATTTTTCTCAAACCTCTTCCACTTTATAATATCCATATAGGGTTATAATTTCTTGTAAAACCACACAATCATTAATTTTCCAAAATTTTAGGAGTGTATCCTATAAATAGTCTTATAAATTCTATTTCACAAATTTTTCTTATCATTGTCCCCAATCAACATAAGATATTATGCACTTACTACATAATGGTCTATCTATACCATTTTAACTAATAACATCCTGGCCTAATAATGCCTTGATTTTATTACAATCCCCATTAATAATCCTTTACATATTAAATGTTAACCTCTAAAATTATATAAATACTACTTTGATACCCACTATTGCACCTGTACAAGATTACTCCAAGATTGGGTGTATAAAATACTTAAATTACAATAATGGATTTGAATCACTTCAATTTTGAGGAAATATATCTCATTTTTAATATCTACAAACGTTTTAGATTTTAATTTTTGATAATTAGAATAAATATCTTACTAAAAATCTAGAGAATTCCCATAAAATATACATTTTTTACATTTATAAATGAACCTAACTAATCTATAATGATTCATTATCATTTTCTATAATATTTCCACAAATGATATTATTCTAGGATTAGCATAGTTAATATATTATTTCATATTTTTTTGGAAATGGAATCAGAATAATGTGGTGAGTATAAATTCTCAGTAAGGGCTAACCTAAAAATAATGAATCAAATGATATATGTAACACATAACAATATATCATAAAAAGGATGATCCAATGAATTAAATCATAAAAAATAGATTATATCATATAAATATGTATTATAATTGACCATAATATAAGATATTGGAATCATAGTAAAATGGTGATAACATAAAAAAAATCATAATAAAAATTCTTTGCACCTATATTGTTATCATATCATAGTTGGCTAGGATAACTTCCCATGCACCGTACTTCGATATGATCACTATATTCTATCCATGATTACTCCTGATACATAATAATAGCCAATTAATTTGGTAGTTAAAAAATTATAATATCATCCATTACACAATGAAAATAATCCATATTTGTGTGACATTGTTTTAATCAACAGATCATACAAACTGAAGGAAATTAAATTGGTATTTAATCATTAAAAATTAGTCTCTATAAGGATTAATTAAGTATTTCATAATTAATCATAACATGATGAAAATATGGAAAGTATATGGGAATCCATAATCTATAACAATCAATATATATATATATAAATTTAAATAAAATTGAATAAATAAGCAATACAGTATATGGGAACATGATATAGAGTTTAAAAAACATTTTCCCTATTTGATTGGTTTTTTTGGAATCTAAGAGAATAAACTAAAATCAAATTAATATAACTTCTTCCATTAAAAGTGGAATTCATTTGATGAATATCGTGACAATAGAAGTGTATTACTAGGGAATAAAAATTCAGTGATGTAAAATACCATTGATAAAAAAGAAAATATAAAAAGATATCTAGATAATGAAGTTGCATGGTTTCATTGAAAAATACACTTGATCAATCATAATGAAAAAATGAATAAAAATACATAATGAATTTGGAAAAATTATTTATAAATAATAATATCCATTATCCTTTTATTTTAAAAAAAACTATTTTAAAAAAATGGTGTCAATGATTTTCCATTCGGAAAAAATGAAATCATTTACTGGATTATCTTAGAAAATAAAAAAGGTATTTCAAAAAAATTCACATGCATACATGAATGTAAGATTGATTTTTTTGAAAGAGAGAAATTTGGAAAACAATATAAATCATTTCATAAAATTAATTTTAAATATATTATTTTTATTTAAAGATTTATTTTTAATACATTTTTTGTAAGAACATTAGAATATTTTAAATCAATAAATTATATAACATATTTTATGAAAAATAATTATTCGTAAAACATATAATGTCCATATGAAAAATTTAAATCATGCATCATAATGATTATAATAAAACAGTCATTTATAATACATAAAGTGAAGTATAATGTCCACATAAAAATTATAGAAAGTACTTTTGTTATTTAAAAAATTGATTTGGAAATAAGAGTTGTGTCCTTAGGTGTGGAATCATACATTTAAATTATTTATTTTGAATGAGAACATGATACCCCATGCAGAACAATTATAATTTATTTAATTAAATTTATAATGGGAATAAAAAAATACATATTTTAAACGAAATGGATGGATAAATGGGACATGTAATATAAATGTTAAGAATAAAGTTTGTATCTCATCTAATAAGAACATGAGTCAATAATTTATTACCTTTTTAACCAAATACCTTAATAGATAAATAGTAAAACAATGAACCTAAAATACCATTAATAAATTATATTCTTAGATAACATTAAAATTTTGTATCATAAATTCCATTTAAAAGTGAATTGGTTCATAAAAAAATTATCTCAATCTAAGGACTTTGATTAAAAAAAATAAACATCTTTATTTCCATAGTTAGTTCATCACACTATAACATCACATAAAACAACAATAAATTTCACAGAAATATTATTATTTTCATCATTAATATAAAAAACCATTTTATACTACATTTATAATTATTTAATATAAAAATAGTGTCTTATTATTCCTTGTTTTTAACATCATTTTTTAACAAATTATATTGTTTGGAAAACGCATTGTAATGTTAATATTCATTGTTGATATTTAATATATATTTTATCACAACTAGGTAATATATTTTTTTCAATATATATTACATTATTATATATAATATCCCACTTTAACCACATGTATGTTTTTTTTACATTTGAATATGATGTAGGGGAAAACATGTTTCGACACTTATTGATGAATGGTGATGTTATTTTACTAGGAATATTATATATTTTTAATATAACTACATAAAATTTAAAAACATTCATACTATATTATTACATTTAAATAATATTATATAATATTCATTAATCATTCACTTTATTGACATTACAAAATCACTCAATTAGGCGAGAAATCAACCAATACAAAAGGGTGCCGTAACGATCCAATGAGTATGAATACACTATTAGAAAATGTTCATATAAAATTTAAAAAATATTATTCATGTCAAATATATCATATATATCCGTAAAATCCATTCTTATAACCATTACATATCAGTAGTGGTGAAAATGTAATTCATCATTTGTGGAGTTGATTATTTGCACATATGCATGATTAATGAACTCATTTCTTAATAAATGAAATAAATTAATGTATATGAAATTTTATCACATCAGTATTTTAGTAATAATATAAAAATAATAGTTATTTATTAATTAAACAAATTTTCCATTCCATTTTATGAATATTATTGAAATAATACATGTTTTTAATAAAGCTGGTAGGCAATATATACACATGGTTAGCGATCTTATTCCTTATGGAATTGAAAAAATGAAGGTAAATGAAAATTTTAATATTTTATGCATTTTATAAGTTATATATATATAACAAAATTATTTATAAAACAATACTTAATACCATACCTCAAAGTTTGTCATTATAAAGACCTATATTGCATCATAGTGGTGGAAGTCCGCACATATAAATGATTGATGACTTCTTTTCATATTTAGTGATATGAATTTAATAAATAATCATTATGAAATAAATAAAATAACATGTAATATTATATTTGATACGAGATAAAATATATTACCAATGTTAGGAAATATTAATAATACAAAAATTATAAAAAATTAATAAATGGTGAGTAATATTCATTTCATGTACTTTAACATTTCACGGAATTACCCATGGAAATGTAGGAAATTGTATAATTAATTCTTGGAAAAGGATATGTATAGTGAGATATGATTATAGTTTTATAATTTAGTTATACTATAAAAAATTAATTTGATGGAATGTTTGTATGGTTGGGGAGAAAGTAGTGACCTTTATCATTTATGGTAAGGGATGTTTTGGAATTACAATAACTTATTAAATTATTTTACCACAATATTCAAAAAAAACTCTAATATTTTTAAAATATGGATTATATGACTTGGTATGGATGAAAACCCTCCCATACACTCTTTTTGGGGACATATATGAGGGAATTTGTTGATTTTACGTTTACTTTTTACTTTACCATAGTGTACTTTGGCTTATAAAATGTTTGATTCTACCAATGATTATTACGTAAAATGAATAAAAATAATAGTAATATTTCTAAATAATTTAATTTTTATAATTATATATATTATTTTAATTATATCTTATAAAAATACTATGTTTATGAAAATATAATTTGAATATAATTATTCATAACACTTAAAAATAGTTTTTAAGATTATCAGGATCTTATGTATAAAAATTTAGAGTGATATAGAATTATTAACATTAATAAATTTTATGAAATAAATTAATTTATTATAAATAATATAAGCATAATGATTCATTAAATTAAATTCATAACTTAATGTTACTAAAATATTATTTAATTGAATGAAATGATAGGAAATAAATTTCATTAGTAAGAAATCCTTTTACATATTTCAAAACAAAATGTTCGACATGGGGTTTTTGAAGTAAAATTGTGATTTTGAAATGTATATTTTTTGTCCATAATTTAATATTTTATCTCATAAATAGTTTTATGACCCTCTCTCTCATTCTAATATTTTGATAATGTAATGAATTTTATGATTTCTATAAAAATCACATTATCGAAAAAATATGTTAGTTCTAGAAAATTATCAAAATTAATAGAATGTAAATAATGATATAAAAAATTTAAAAACAATTATACCTAATTATACAATGGAAAATTATTTATACATTTTTTTATAATAAAATAAAAAATATAAACATACAAAACTCTTATTTAATAATAAACTTATTAAATATTATGTGTTTCTCATTCAATTTCATAATAATTTTATATATTCAAATTTTTTTCTATTTTATATCATATATATATAATTAATGATTTTTGAAAAATGATTACACTAATTTACTAATTTAATGTGATTTAGGTTTTTTGTGTGTGAATAAATTTTCTTAACTAAGAATTTTGTAAATGAATATATATATATATATATATATATCAGGAAGATACATGTAAGGAAACAACCATGAATATTACATAATTTGGAGTTTTAATTCAATTATTCATTTTCCCAAATTTATTAATCTGAATATATTGATGTTTTATAGAGTTAGTCCATCATCCTTAAAAAATATATTACATCACAAAGGGGAACATTCAGTTATTATCTACTATTCCTATAAAAACTATTATAGAAATAGATATAATTCTAGGAAGTATCATAACAATTTTCTTCTTGAACACATTCACCTCTATACTCATCCTTAAAAACCAGTGAAATTAATTTTGAAATGTGTGATGAGTGTAAAACTTTTAGTAAGGTATATAAAAACAATGAAAGAAACCCGCTACTTGATAAATTCAAAAAAAAATTCCATTTTGGATTCAATCCCTATACTAAAAATAAATGACTTCATAAAAAATATGTAATATTATCATAAAAAATAATTTCAAAATATATTTCATACGAGATTTTAATGAAATAATAAATAACATAATGGATTATTATGAAAATATTTTCAACATAGTTGTAATTTTCATCCTAAAATGTAAAAAACAATTCCCATTAAACATAAGAACATTAACATACCTTGTAAAATACTAACATTTCAATTACAACAATAGGAATGAATAATGAATAACTTAGTTAACATATGAAATCATTTTTCAAATCACTCTTATATATGGAATGAAAAATATAGTTAACATCGATTATGATTCTTCTAAAACCAAGATTATTACCCATTGCGTTGAATGGAAATAATTAAAAAACAAGCCCTTCCTTTATTATGAAAACACTATTATACTATTTATAATGGATCCACCTATAATTGTTTTATTGATGATCCAACCATAATTTGTTTATAATGAAACCACTCATCCTTTGTTTATAATGGATGAATCGAAAACTATGACCAAATACTATGAACCATAAAATAATCTGAAGACATGAAATCTTGTATAAAGATTTTTTTTTCACCCATAAGACTAACATTTTTTCTATTTTGATGTATATATTCCATTTTAAACCATTTCTGATGATAAATAAAATAAATGGAATATAATATTTCTTTTTAAAAACACATTAAATATTGATATGGAATACAAAAATAAAATAATGGTTTCAAAGGTGGTAGAAACCATTGATTACAAACACCTTAAAATATAATATTATTTTCTCCTTCCATGTATAATTTAAATGTATAAAATGATTCCATATAAAAAATAATGATACCTTCAAAAGCGATATAAGAATTCATTTATAAATCATTAATGTCTTTAACAATACATCTATTAAATAATATCAAGAATATGGATGTGGAAGAGAAATACATAGAAATAAGACTTTAAAACATTTATATTATTTATTTAGATTATTGTGTCCCTTAAATCGAGTTTGAATGGAAATGTGTGTTACTTATCTCATTAAATAATAATTTATTTAAATTAATTAATTTCTGAAGAACAATTTTCATGTTTCTAATTCGATTTATTTCACTGATTAACATGTTATACACAATTACGTAATTAATAATGCTTATGTCGATTGATTTGTTTATATTTGACTAATATATCCCAAATCCAATAAGGAACGTTTACTGAGGTCAAATGAATCATTATTACACCTTGTCCAAAATAATAATATTCTAATAAATTTATTTTTTAAATAAATTATATTTTTACAACCAACCATGATTGATAGTTATTATAAATTAATAGTGTTACAATATTGGAGATGGTCATCCATAAATATTCATGAGTAACGTTTCTATTTCTTAACAACCATGATGGAAAAAATGAAATAATTTTATTTTCATTAGAAAATTATCATTAAATAATTAATATAATATTATATATATAAATATTCTCATATTTAGCATCAATTTTGTGCGGTGATAAAAAAATTTAATCACATAACTTCATGGAAGTTGTAGTCTACACATATGTATGAAAGATATTATAATTTTTCAATAACTGGAATGGAAAAAATATATGAATTATTAATTATCCATAATGATAAATATTTCCTTAATATCGTATATTTACATTATATATATCATTCTAAACTATCTTGATAGGCAGTGACAGAAAATTAATCACATCATTTCGGGGTGTTGTAGTCTATCGTACACATGAACGGTGCTTTTAATTCCCATTTTATGAAAGATTAGATGTGTATATTTTATTAATTTTAAATAAGAACATATATTTATATGGAATATAATATATTTATTATTTTCATAATGATTTATTAATATTTTAAAAATATATAAAATGAATATTATCAGTTCAGAACAACACCTCTTATTCAGAGAACATTTTTAGGATTAAACCTAAAGAGTTACTATATTGGATTCATGATAAAATATTTTCTCTAGGAAATGGATAAGTAATTATATAACTGATTCATGTGTGTATTTTTTGAACCAAAATTATTTTCAACTTTTAATGAAATGGGAGATGGTGCATCCTTTTATAAGAAAGGGGATATTCATGAAATTTCATAATGTGAAAGTATAATATAAACTATTTTTCATGACAAAATTGCTCTAAAACGAAATATTTAAAATAAATTATTATCATGTGTGTAATTACATTAATATATAATATTTTACTACTTTAGGTGATGACTTCACCATTATCATTTTTAATTAACCCGGGTTAATCATTTTGTGACGATTACTATGATAACAATGATTTCTACTTTGTAGGGGCTAATATAGTTATGAAAAAATAAAATTGGACCAAAATGTATCATGGTTGATATTTTAAACCATATACCAATCACTTGAAAAAATATAGAATTTTAAAAATATTAAATTATTAAATAAAACATTATTTATTATCAAAATATAATTACTGTCATTCTTGATTTATTCTTTTTAATTTGACATTAAAAATAACATGATATAAAATGAATTAAAATATAATACCTTCATATATATGTAAAATATTATATTTATCAAATTTGTTAACAAATTAATTCATTCAAATTATATTACATTTAATATTTTTAGAATCATTTATATTATATTTCTATTATCTAAATAAATACTATTCTAGAGTGCATTATCATTTTCTGTAATTATTTCATAGCTAAAAATTACGAATGAATTTCCATGTTTAAAAAATATTTTCCAATTATATAAAAACATATAAATATACATAGACATTATTTATCCCATTTAAAAAAAATTAATATAACAAAAAAAGTGAATTTTTTTTTTGAATTTTTATTACATAAAATAATATCATAATCAAAATAAAATAGATATTAAATCAATTGTCTATATTGTTTAACATGGATGGAAATTGATATATTAAACTCATCTAATTGGATTTTAGAAATTGTTAGAGTCATTTATGTGCCCTTATCATATTACTTTCATCCTTAATTACAAAGTTTATCCTTATTATGGTTATCACTATTTACTCTTGTAAATTATTATAATGACCAAAAATAAAAGATTTATATAACCTAATTGGAACAAAATGAATTAAAATTTCTAAATAATTTATATATATATAATTTATTAGAGTGGTAGATATTAATTTCAAATTAAATTTTAAAATTCCATTCAAATTTTCTCTCTATGAAATTGTTTTCTGTAATTTCATGTTTTTATATAAAATAAATCCATAAAATTTATTTTAGGGAAATTAATTGGTTTGTTGACGATATACTATAACTAATGTATCTTTTAAATCAGTTTAGTAATAAATTAACTTTTAGATATTCAAAAAAAATTACAGTTTAAAAAACAAATATATTCACTATTTAGTGGGAAATTAATCTTTTTAGTAAAATCGATGAACGCATTATATAATAATATGTAAATTATAGTTTAGATTATTTAATATTTTTTATCAAACACAACTTATAAGTGATACAAAAAATAGTTATAATACTCACCTACAAAAAACTATAGAACCCATTTATTTGGAGAAAACATATTTTTAGCGAATCAAATTTCATTATGATAAAATTGCGTAATTATAAAATAATAATTAATCTATAAATTCTTATAGAACATAATATATATATATATAACTATGGGGTTAATCCTACACATTACATATAATAAAATAGATATGTTATTGTAGAGACGCATGCTTGATGTACATGGAAATTATATTTCTTTTATGGAATACATTATACATGAAACAAATAGATTCCCAAAGACAATAATAGTTTGGTGTATTTGGAGACTCATATCATAATCTTCTAATCATTTTAAAAGATCATAAATATCTCCCTTAAAGATTTTTTCCTTTTTTCCTATCAAAAACTTTTCTTTATGTAATTGGGAATAGAAAACATAAAAATGTTGAGATAAAATCCTCAATAGGGGTAAACCTGGTGAAAATAAAACTAACCATAAATATTTTAATGTAAAAACATGAACAGAATGTTTAAACATTAAAATCAAAAGTCGTGAAATAAATATTGGTAGTATGTAATGAATAGATCCAAAAGGAACATTAATCATGATAAAATAACATGGGAATAATTCAATGAATTGTGGAATACCATTATGTAGATAATGATATTTCCATAGTATCCAAGGCATGGTTTCTATGTACATCATAGTGGATAATGTCTTTTACTCAATAAGGATTTATTGTCATTCCAGAAACATATTACAGAACTTGATTTACCAACCATTCTAGTTATGTATATGTCATTAGATATAAATATTTACCCAATGCATTGGTGGGAGATAAAATTCCCACCCATCTCTTAATAAAATAATTCTTATGTTTTCACAAAAACATAAATCATTCATCATAGCTTAACCCATGTAATAAAGTGAGGTTCTTAAATATCATGCCATCATAACATAATCCATATAAGATAAATAGACATCAAAATCATAATCAAATCCATGTAATAATAGGTATAGGAACATAACCAAATGTCATCATAGATGGATATTTTTTTGATAAAAATCTAGGGCATAGTTTATGAGGAAAATATAATTTCTACATCAATTTTTTTTCCTTTCTTAATTTTTCATTTAATTTTTAGAGAAAAAAATTATATTGAAAATACACTTCAAAAAATGTAGTGGTGGACTCCTTGAAATAAGGTGTTATGAAGATTTAAAAAATCATGTATTCCTTATATGTTTAAAAAACATTGTCCTCGTAAGTTTACAAGAATAGTCAAAATGTACCTTGTATGGTAAAAGAAAAAAGGTTACTTCCACATAAAATAGTAAAAATCCATAAATGGGTAAAATTTACATTAAAAAATTAATTAATGATTAGTACGCATTTTATTTAAGCATTTTTAGGAAACATGTACATGTATGAAAAATATGACCCCATTAATTTTTTTGTGTAAGCAATCTCATATAAAAATTAGATTGAAAAATTAGCCCTTACCCTAGGTCTAATTTCTTCCTTAGGTGTATAAAAATATAGTATTATGGCGTTTACCATATTATTAATGCATAATAGAACCATAATAAAGATATGATATCATATATTATTCAGTTACGAATTTATATTACCCGTTCATTTGTCAATTGCATGTTAGATTAATGTTTTTGGTGATAATCATTTTATTTATTTTATGTGTTTTGAAATATTATTCTTGATATTATTACATAGATCATGATTTACATATATACAGAATGTAAAACATGATTTATATATCATATATATTCAGTATATAAATTTATATAATAGAAAGCTAAATATGATAGAATACAATGTTCATGAAGAGTGTAGGTTGCTTGTATGCATGAACATTGTTCTAGTTTCCTTATTAAATTGAAAGGAAGTATATAAATGAAATATATATACATAAATAATTTAGAATTATTATTTCATATATTTCATGATTATTTGTTATATATAATTTTTCATCACTCATGAATGTTTACCATGGAAATTGATTCTCGTCGTGTCGTGGTGATCGTAAGTCGTACGTACGCATGAGCGATGATATCATTCACATAGTTGTTAAACAGTATTTAAATGGATGGTGAATAATATTTTATAATTAGTATCATGTTATAATTAAAATATATTGTTATTATTTCCACCATTATACTCATCCAAGTAAGATGGTGGTGAAAAAAAGATTACACCACTGCATGGATATGGTAAGCTGTACGTACTCACACATGGCGATTTCGTTTTTTGTAGGATGGATAGAAGGTGAAATAGGTTTGTTTAATATTTACAATAGAATATATGTATATGATTTATAATTATGTCATTACATTATAATGAAACAACTATATAAGATAAGTATAAGAAGAACTAAATTTGAAAGAATCGATTGAACAGATGTTGTCTTCCTCGACGTGCCTCCTTTAAATTTTCTCTTAGGGCATTAGAGTTTGTATTTTGAGAAGATCATCCCCTATAAGATGTAACTAGGGATTTTTAAAAGATAAATGGTAAGGGTTGGGCCACAATTAATGGTTCAAAATGGAGTGAAAATGATATGGAGGTAGTGCCCTTTTATAAGAGAGGTAAGGGTCACTTTATAAATGTCTAAAAATATTAATTTATTATAACATTATTCTGGATTTAAAATAGTGAAAAGCTTATTTATTTAAAAATTTTGATGATTTTGGTTCTTATAATCATAAAACTATAATTTTTTGAAATGTTTTCAATAATTTTGTATCCTTATAGTTTTGGTTTAACCCTTATTTTACAATTTTTTTTAATCTTACTGTGGTATCATGTTATTTACACGTTTTTGTTTAATGTAATGTCCATATAATGTAAAATGACCCAAAAAAATCATTTAATACATATTTCAACTTTTATTAACTATTTGGATGAATATTAGACTATCATTAACTTAAAATCATTAAATAAACTATTTTATGTTTTATGTTTTAAATTATGACAAGTTTGAATACTATTCATACATGACTTTTTTAAAAATTTTAAAAAACATTTTTACATTGAAACAATGTTATTATATTATCCCAAATATGTAAATTTCATCCATAAAATTCTTGGAAGACATGATAAAGTTGATATTAATTTTATTTTAATATTTATAAATTTATTTATTTAAATCTTTAATTGATGTGGTAATCACTACATCATAATTGTTTCATAAATAAATATATTTATCTAACAACTAAAAATTATAAATAATATACCATGTTGTAATAAATATTTCTATATTCATAATGAATATTTATAGACATATAGATATTTTATATAATCCTATATTAAAATCAATTTAGTATAAGATGTATGTTTTGGTTCTAATTATCTTTTCTTTACATTAATTTTTATAAATTGTCATGTTCCCATTCAAGTGAATCCATGGGGTCTCAAAATAGACCCATTTTTTCCCAATTTCAAACATATCTCATCTAGTAAGATTATGGCATGTTTTATGTTGGTTTAACATTATTATAAAATTATTTGTTTCCATTATTTATCGTATTTACCTTTAACCATGGTAAATAAAATAATTACTAATGTTACTATTCATAATGTCCAAAAAAGTAAATATTTTAACAATTTGAAAATTTTTATACCAAATATGGAATAAATTTTTCCAAATTCAAAACATAGAATTTTCAGTAATTAATTTAATATAAATGATCTTGTTGAAAAAACTGGTTTTTTTATACACTAGAAATGATTGAAATGTTTCTACATATGAATGCAATATAAAATTAATGAAAATCACTTAAATTTTCATAAACTATAAAAATATATTTTATTTATACTTCAAAATAATTATATAATATATTTATACAATATTAATTATTTTGATTAAAAAAAGTGGGTTTTAATTAAAATTTAGCGTATTTTCACTATTTATCAAAATATGAATGTTATCCGAAAAATATAAAAAATTTATGCAATATAAATTTTAATGTACCCCTTTAAAAAAGAAGTTTATATTTTCAAGTATAACTTATTAAATTTTCCAAAACTAGATTTAAAATGGGTGTGCCCTCAAAAGGCAGTAAAACTCTATTTTTTGAAAAATACATCTTTTTCCAAAAAAAAATGATTCTGTTCCCATATCATGTGTATGATGAATTATAATGTTTTATAAAATCAAAAATTTAGTTAATACTATAAATAATGGCTAGATTAAATAATATTTTTATAATATATCATTGTTTAGTGAAACTTCGTATTACGTACAATGCAAGCTATCATGGAAGGTTTCTTTTTCTTATAACGCAAGACATGTTAGTGTTGTGTCTAGTGCAAGCTTAATTTGGTGTTTTGTATAAAATAATTCAAACATCGTTCATTTATACATCGAACAAAATTTATAATTAGTGTTTTTTAAAATAATTCTATCAACGGAACATGAAATTTCTTGCAACACATGCCAATAATAGTGTTGCATAAACATATATCTAATACAGTGTTGTGTGTAGCTCAAGCTTATCATGGTGTAGCCTACAAAATAAGACATCAGAGAAATAAAAAAAATCTATCTCATAAATTTTCTGGGTGTTACAGTTATATTGATTACATTTAAATAAAAATATTTTGAGGTTATATCCATATGTTCTAATAAATTGTATTACATGTGAAGAAATCAATGAAGAGTAGTTTTATTTTAATGACATTTAAAATTAAATTCTCCCCTCGTTTAATAAACTTAATCCATTAAATTTCAACATGAACTTGGTAATCAAGTGTTTGAATGGTGAGAACATATTTTTTGACATCCCACATCATAAAAATGGTTAATTAATGTTCCTCTTGAAAAGGAGGAAACACATGTTTGAAGGTCAGACAGATTAACACATAACTGGGTTTCAAAATAGGATATTATTAGTGGGAAGTGAAAAGATTTTTATGGAAGAAAAATGTAATATCTAAATAATAATGAAGAGATACAAAGAACATTAATAATAATAATGTGAAATATAATGGGAGTGTTAACGATCTAGCCACCATAAATCAATTTGTTGTGAAAAAATATGATCAATTTTTCACAAATTAAGGTTATATGAAAAAAATTGTATTTCAATATTAATTTCTAAGATGATACTAATTCCATTACCATATAGAATAATAGATAAAGGAAATATACTAACTTCATAAAGTGTAGTTCCATCCTTGAAAAAGTTTCCCCCACAATCTCTTCTTTTTCTCCAAATGATGAGTACAAAAGATGAGTTTTTCATTCATGAAGATCTATAATTACAATCCACTGGATCACATAACCATAAAAGATAATAATAGATTCCTCGTATAATATGAAAATTAACAATAAAAAAAAAGTATATCATATAATACTTCTCTAATTGAATAAATGAACATATGATGAAATACAACATTACTCACAATGTTCATGAAAATAACTCCCAAAGTTCATCATTGATTATTTAATAACTAACTAACAAAAAATATTATTCCAAATATTTTAGAATAATGTCAAAAATTAAAAATAAATATGTGTTTAATGACATATTATTCTGATTTTAATTTTATATTTATCCCAAAATAACATCAATAACTTTTAAATTATAATACCAAAAATGTCTTTTCCCTATAAAATAATCTCTATGATATGCTAATAATTTCAATATGTAATTTAAATCTCCATAAATACATAGAAATTTCATTTATGATTCCAAAATATAATTCAACCATTTTACCTCATATAAAATCTTATAATATTTTGTTTTCCATAATAATTGAATGTTACCCAAAAGTATAATTATCATCTCCCTAAATTACATCAATAAAATAATCCTCAAATCAATTTTCAATCCAATGGTTATATATAAGTTCAAAAATATGTTCCAAAAATTAAATTTATTTATATCTAACCATTAATTTATGTATAAAATCAATTTCAAAAATAAACCCATGCATCATGCCCATCATAAATATTAAACTCATATTTACTTTTATTATGGTTTCACACCTAAGATACTTTCTACATGTTACATGTACACATGTTATTAAAACATTATTAATAAATTTCATTTAGATTTCACAGAAATATGATTTTTATCCTAAAAATAAATATAATAACATAAAAATTAATCAATGTTTTATCATTGAAGTTTATCTCATAATATTAATAATAAATTCCTAAATAAATTTAATAATATCTTTTAAAATAATTGTTAATATTAATCCAATAACTTACATATTCCTATACCTAATAAAATGTCACTCAAAATACCATTAATCACCTAAAAACAAATCACCTAAAACCTCAAAATCTATGGCTTTAAATTTGAAAATAAGTTAATCCGTGAACATATAAACCTAGGATCGAATCCGTAACTCTTAAGATAACATCATATGGAAATATCGTAGTATTAATATTTATTATTACCCTTAATTTGATACCAAATGTAAGTACCCATCCAAAAACATTAAATAGTATTAGGTTTCTTTTGAATAATTTATTTTATTAAATTTTACTAATGTTATAGTCTTCTATTTTAGATAATTATTACATCATTCTTACAAAAATAAATATTACATCACAAAATGGGCACTTAAACATTGTATCCATAATTACTATTAAAACAAATTTAATATGACAGGTGTTATTTTCATTAAATATCTTCTTTAATTTTAATCATGAACTCACTCTTTAAACCATTTGAGAAAAACATCAAAATTTGGTATAAGTAAAAAATCCTTTATAAGGGTCATAAATGGTAGAGAAACCATCCTTTTATTCTATAAATACTTAAAAACATTTAACATATTCAAAATAAAAACATGAATCAAAATTGAAACTTTTAAACCTAATATGATAAATTATATAATATAATATTGTTATAATAAATTTTAAAAGATATTTAATATGAATATAAAACTCTAAATACATTCTCATAAAAACTATTATAAATTGGTTATAATACTCACTCGTAAAAAAAAGAAAATGCACCCCTTTTAATATAATCCAATTAACTTACCTTTTGAAATTTCTATAAAACCATAAAAAAGTTAAATAAATAATGTAAGAAAATTATAAAATCATTTTCCATGCCATTCATAGAAATTGAATAACTAATTGGTTCAACATCTATCAAAATTATTTAGAGAACATTACAATAACCTAATTAATTAAGATCTATAATAAACCCACACACCCAAAGTTTATAACATAACCATCCATTTGTAGTATATAATGGGACCACCAAATCTTGGATCATAAGGAAACAAATCATCATATTGTTATAATCAAATCACCTTTTATTGGAATATAACGTTTCTTACCATCAATATAAATAATTATCAATAACAACAACAAAATCATGTAACATGGAAGGTTCTATAAATATATATTTCAAGCTAGAATAAAAATATTTACAGATATTGAAATATTAATTACTTTATATCACTTTTTTTAAATACATATATCAAAGGAAAAAAACGTTTTTATATTAGATAACAAGAAATCTTGTAATGTATTCTAAAAAAATTAAATAACAATTATGCCTGTATGGAAAAAACACTGATTACCTCTATTTTAAAGTAGAACATTATATTTATACTTTTTAAGAAAATTTATTATTTAAAATGTTTACTTTTGAAAAATTTTAATGAAATTAAAGAGGCATAAAATAAACATAAAAATTATTTTATTTATAAATTAATACATCCATAAAATATTTTTTGGAATATAATCATACATGATAAATATTTAAAAAAATATTGTTAACATATTTAAAACAATGTTTTTGATGTAAAGTGTCCCTTACCTAGAGTCTTGAAAATAATTTGCATTCATTATCATCTATAATAATAAACATCAGATAATTATTATCCTTTTTAGAACCTTTTTCATGTTTTTTATTAAATTTATTTCACTTATTTACGTGATTTATACAGTTAGATAATCAATTATGCTCACATGAGAAGTTTCAAAGATATTCATCTCATATGCAAAAAATAAATGTTGTAGGTTGACTAATGTTAAAGAGAAAATTATTTTTTCATATAAAAAATAATAATCCTAAAATATAGATCAAATTTATACATAAATTATAATATCAAATAACCCGTAAATGATGATAATGAAAAATGGACTATGATACAATTAGGGTGATAGTATGTCATACATACACAGGAGTAACGTTTCTGTATTTCATCTATCATGATGGAAATAAGTTAAGTATTATGTTTACTATAAGAAATAAAAATACCATAAATCTAATATAATTTAAAAATAAATTATATATTATACCTAAGATATATTTATGAAAAATAAATTACATTTCATCATAGATGTGGTAGTCTACATGCATGCATAATAACATTATCATTTCTCATTGTATGGAAATGTTTAAAAATATAGGATATATTAATTTTAAACAATGATATAAATATCATTTTTATAATATATTTAATATATAAAACATTATAAATACCTATTATAGGTGTTGATAGATAAAAAACTAAATTGTTCTATTAGGAGTGTTTCCTCCATACCGACAAACAATAGTTTGTTTCCCATGTAATGAAAGATGATTTGGATAATTTTTAGGATCTTAGTATAAAAATATATCATTATGTGGAATATATTGGTGTTATTATTTATTCTTGTTTGATAAATATTATTAGGAATTATATGATGAAATGAAATTAAAACACTCTATTAAGAATTATATCTCTTCTTCAGACTACCCATTTAGGATTACACCTAATGCCTTTCTAGATTGGGTTTTTGATCGAAAAGAGGCATCAAGGACCTTGGTAGCTATGTAAGGATAGTAATTGAGTAATTATTTTTGGAACCAATTCACCTTTAACTTGTGAAGTAAAGAGTATAGGTTGTTCACATTTATAAGAGAAGAGATGTGCATTATCATAATCTCATGAAGAATTAAATATTAATAAATTATTTCTCTATAAACAAAAATGAAGTAAAACTAGTTTATTTATTAATTAATTATAATAAATTGATATTACAATTGACAATAATATTCATATAAATTAGGTGATTTCTTCACCCATATCATTTTATTTTAATCTGAGTTATCTGTTTTTTATGATTACTATGAATAAATTATTTTAATCACTATGGGTAAAAATATTTCCCCAAAAATTATAATTAGAAAATTAATGTACCATTTTATATATTCTGTACCATATCACAATAACCATGATCAGGAAACTATATTTTTTAATTTTAAATTATTTCATAAAGGGTTGTTTATTATAAAATATTATTAAAGTTATTTGTGTTCTATAAATTTAATTTGACATTGAAAATAAAATGGATCAAACTAAATTGAGTATTACACCTTTAATAATCCATAAAATATATTATTTATCTATATTTTATCAAAATAATTCCTTTAAATTTGATCACATTTAATATTTTTAGAACCATGTAATATATGGTTATTTTAACTGGAAAAAATATCATGTTTGTGTGGCATAAACATTCAAGCAATTATTTCGTAACTAAAAATATAAATAAATTACCACAGTAAAAAAATAAAATATATTTAAAATACCATTTAGAACCAGACATAGACAATGTTTTTTCATTATGTAAAAAATTAAGATATAATAAAAAAAGAATGGCTTTTTTACTATTTATTATATAAAATAATATAGAGGTGAAAATCAATGAAATATGTAACCATTTTGCAATGTTTTTGTATTTTTTATGAAAATTGATGAAAAAAACTAATACAATAGTATTAATGCAACTTTTATGGTCAATATATTTTCCTTATAATATTATTTTTAACCATAATTACCCAATATAACATTAATATAGTGATATTTAATTTTTTTTGCAATTAAAAGTGACCAAAATTATAAGGGACATATATTCAATAATTTGATAACATTATTAATAATATGGTAAACATTTTTCATGGTTATTTTTTTTAAAATTTCAGAAATCAATTTAAGATTATGGCATGAAATTAAATAAAAACTAGGTTTTTAGAAAAACAGTTTTTTAAGTATAATAATGTTTTTATTTAAAATTTAGAAATAATTTTTTTACAAACATTATTAGATTATTTATAATATAATAGAACTAATTTTACATTGACACTATTTTAAAATAATATTAATATTTTTAAATTAATAAAATAAAATATAGTTTAAAGAAATCAGTATTTGTCTTTATTTACTAGAATTTTTTTTAAAAAAATCCAAAATATTCAATCAAATATAATTTTGAAATAATAATTTCCAAAAAAAATTCATTTATAAAATTAAAACTTCAAAAATTAATATAAATTATTTTAAACACTATCAAAAAAATTATTAAAAACTATTTTTTGAGAGAAATTGTTTTTGACAAAAATGACATTACAAAAACATGAGTTCCAATTTCCTAATAAAAAATCAATAAATTAATTTATATTATGAAATTTATAAATATTTAATAATGTTATTAGCTCTATTAATTCCCAGTACATTAATAAACATTTATTAATGATATCATTTAAATTGTAACATTTATTAATATATCCCAAGATAATTTTCGTGTGTTAATAAATTCATCTAGGATAATATTATTATAATAAATTAGGGGGATAAATTAGACACTATCTCTTTTTAAATTTTTAGTAATTTAATTATTATCCATTTTGTTCTCATCAATCCATCCAAACTTTTGTGCTGTCTAAATGTTTTTTCTAGCAGTAGGCAACCAACAGACCTTAGACAAAGTCATTGATATTATCTCTATGTATAGTTATAATGGGAGAATATAATCTATTTTGTGAGACAGATCATGTTAGAGAAACTCATAAAATGCCTCCATACCTCAAAAACATTGAATATCATTAAAAACCTGAAAATATTTCGCCTATAATAACAATATTAAGCCTGAAAATATTTTGTGACTTGTATTTTTATATATTGGAATACTACCCCAACATCTAAAATCACTAAAATAAATAAAACATAACATGTGATGTGAAACTCATAAGAATGACATGAGAATTATATTTTCATAATCAATAATATGTTTTATATGTTTTCTCCAAATACTTAAATATTCATTAAATTCCCTCACGATCATCTCCTAATTGTACGAAATATAACACAAAAATCCAATGTATCTAGTATTCTATAAATTTTTGATTTACTAATATTCCATAAAAATAAGTAATTAGACAAAGGTAATGTGCTAACCATATCCCCAATAACTCAACACATATATTATCTACCCCCTGATAAAAAATTGAAATATATCCTCAATCTTTCATAACTCTAAAATCATAAAAAATAGATCTTAGTAATTTTTTATGTCAAAATGAAAAAATTCTTATGGTTAGAAAAATTGATATAATATATTGTTACAATGTTGTTCTAACTATTGAGATCAACCTTTTTTCTTTTCTTACTCACTATGGATTGTATCACCACCTATCTTCTAAACCGTTTAAAAAATATAACCACATATTAATACAAAACATCTAAACATGTAATGATGTATTTTTGGGGGAGGTGTAACACGTCAAGATGTTATCATATATTTCTTTATATATAAATTATTATTTTTTTGATACCTTATTTCACAGACAACCCCAAGTCTAAACTAATAATAATACCCTTCTGACCCTCATATTATGTTGTTGATATGAAAAAGAATGACCAAATTTTATAAATTTCTAAAATGATTCTAGAAAAATAAAATATTCTGAAAAATAGATTTTTGTTATTTTATGTAGAAATAAAATAATAAATTTATTCTAATTGATGAATATTTTTTTCAGAAAATGAAGATATTTTTTTAAAATGGAATTTTAAAATTATCTTACAGAAAGATTTTGTTAATCTTCTTAATATTTTTTATTTTTTAATAGATAATGAAAAATAAATATTTTTACTGAAAATTAACTTTTCATTTTAATAATTTTGAAACATTAATTTTGTTTTAAATCATTTAAATTTAAAATTATATCCTTTACATTATTATTAATCCATTTATGATCATTTGAATTAATTTTATGAGGGATTTTGGTATAAAATTTTTATACTTAAAAAACTAATTTTTTCTCGAAAATGCCTTTTAACCATGTTTTATTATTTTATTTTTTATAAATTAAAACAAAATCTATGAATTGAATTTATAAAATGGATTTCATGTTTTTAATTAATCCAAATAATTTAATTTGATAGTTAAAACTTAACTTTTACTTATGAATAATAATCCTAACAAGTATTTGTCACCTCTATAGAATTTGTATAATTATGTTCAAAGCATGGGGTGAAACAATAAAATAACTTGAAAATTATTATTTTATGCTTATGAATGGTTGCATTTAAAAAAATGTATCATTATTTTGGTAATTAATATATATTTAATCCCTATTTTTAAATTTGGATGCATATCATGTATTTTTTGAATGTGTGTAATATTTTATTCAAATTTAAAATTATTGTTGGGTATTTACATATATTGGCATGAAGGGAAGATCACATTCAGTTTATTATTTCAATAAAAGTATAATAACATTCATTATAAGATTATTAAACGAAAATTAATCATGGATATAAATTTATTAATATATTCCATGGTAAAATGAATTTTTCACTTAAAATCATTTATTTTCCTACATATCATTTTTCTGGGGTTTTATGTTCTTAAAATAAATATAATCTATTACATCTATAGAAACTAAATCTAATAACATGGATTTTTTTAATTTTATTTTTCGAATTTTGATATAATATCCCTTTTATTTTTTTCATATATTCATGTTATATGGTAAAAATTCAAGTTTTCTGGGTTAAGGGTAAAATATGTTACCAATAGTATAACTATATGATGTTTATTTAAATGAATCAAAATCATCCAAACATGTAATTAGTTTATTTTATTCAAATCCTATCATATTTTATATTTTAATCATGGGTTTCATTGAACTACATTAAATGATTATGGTATATATACTATTTATTTATTTATGTAATTGAAGGACTGAACATTCCCTCCCTTATAAAAGGATACCATCTCACCTCTCTTATCCAAAAAAACATGAGATTTATATCTAATAAAATCCATACCCTAATATCTACATTAAATTCTTACTCATGTCCTTGATCTTGATATAATTTTTAAATTCCACCCTTCTAAGGCTTCAGGTGAAATACAAAATATGTTTTTCAACCAAGAAGTATAACTCTTAACTAAGTAATTTTAATATTATTTCATTTTATAGCCAATATAATTAAAAGTTATCCAATAAATGATAATTAATGTGATAGGTTAAATATAATTGATTTTTTTTTTATGGTTAAACAACCATTATCAACCTATTTTCCTCCCTTTGGAAAATGAAAACATTATTCGTTTGTATGTATGATTTGCCGTCTCTACAAAATTGTGTAAATGATTTTGGTCACCATTTTACTTGGAATGAGATAAATATCTTACTAGTGTCTTTATATTATATTAATAATATATTTATTAAACAATAATCATGATATAGTATTTATATTTCTTTCCTATATATTATAATTTGAAAATAACATTCATGTGTACGTTAGACTTACCATCTCCATAAACGGTGTAAATAATTTTTCTATCTATAAATTTTGAGGATGTTTTTTAATATTTATATTATTATATATGTAATATTTATATAAATATTAAATATAAATATATTATGGAACCATAACCAATGTACAAGGTTTGAGACATTTCCAAAAATGATGAGTGAAAAAATAAGCAATTACAACACATAATGATGATATTAGTAAATAAAATCTAATAAAAAGGTTTTTTTAGAAATATGATCATGGAGGGAATTGTATTAAAATAAATAAATGATAAAAAAAATTAAAATGAAGGAATTTAACATTTGTATCCATGAAATAAATAAACCATGTCGTTATGCTAGGTTTTCAAGTGTTGGCATCCCTCCGCGTCCACCCCTTTGTTTTCCAGCCCATCAGCTATATTGTTTGTCTCCCTATAATCATGGGTGATGAAATATTTTATAGAGGATAGATTGTCATGAAAATATACCAATTTAGTAGCTAGCCTCTATGAATGATACTTTTTACCAACTTGAATAGTTTGTTATAGGTTAGTGGAATCACATTCAAGCCATTAATTTTTCCAATGTCTTTAAAGAGTTGTATCGACCGCTGTTATGATACCCATAATCTATGATTCACGTGCTGTGATATTTTTGAAGGTACATACCAAATGTGAATGAATTCCCCATTTCCATTCCTGAATATGGCTTTATAGCACGAGGGGCCTTGATTTCCCTTAGAAGCTGCATTGGTATTGCACTAAATCCACCATGTGAACAGGTGAGTCCAAAATAATTCCATGTACTGTTGAGATGTAGGAATGTTAATAGAAATGTTAAGCTTCCAGAGGATCAGCATGTCTTCAAATGTGTTTCTATACATTTTTGAATGAAGTAAATTTTCTTCTTGAATAGTATCCATAATGGAGGCCAACACACGGCCAGCATTGAAGGTGGACATGTGATGCAGTGTCGCATTTCCAATGATCCAAATATAACGAATATCTACCAAACAAGAAACATGAAGGAGAACCATATCATTATAGGGAAATATTGAGATTGAAAGAATAATAAATGAAGTCTCATACATAGCCTCTACATGGAATACGAATATCAAAAATCTACTGTAAAGCCATCCGAAGAGAAGAGGCCGCCTAACAACTAAAAAAGGTAATCAGTATCTTCCCAGTGCTGCGTGAAAATTAAATTTTGAGAGCATATTGTAATATAAACTCTTTTAATATTGGAAACCACATGAGTTTTGTTAAGTGTCGACCACTATAATAGAGTAAACCATGAGGGAGTCATTATTTTTATTCATGTTTTCAATCCACTAGTTTTTACCCAAAATCAGATAGATGTAAAAACATTTTGGGTCAAGAAATCCTTTGGAAGACCCATCCCTAATCAGCACATCCTTTTGATTTTCAAAATCACGCTTATTAACAATGTTGAAAATATCATCTGGAATCATATCCTTCATATCCAGCAGCTCCCGGATTATAATTTTATGTCAAATTTCATGGTCCCCTATGGTTGACTTAATTAATGAGAGGATCACAAGCCTATTTATCATTCAAAAAATGAATAGAAGAATTTTATTTCACCTTTAATTTGGATTAATTGATGATTTTGTGCAAAATTGTCCTTATCACATGCCAAATGGAATAATCCATGTAGCATATTTTTTTCATTAATAAAATATTCCATGAATCGATTCCATAAGATGTCTAGAGCAAGGGACTTTGTATTGATAAGCTACCAAATAAATTTTTCCTTCCATGACTTCTTAAAAGACTCCATGTTCATAATTCTGAGGCCCCTAGAAAATTCGGTAAGAAAAACATTATCCAAGGACTAGAAATTAACTTCCTTTACGTTTCCACTCTAGAAAAAAATCAGCAACGCATTAACTGTTTTAATGATAGAGACTGGCCAAAGATACACCATAATATAATAGACCATCTTCTAGGTGATCACATTCTTAACAAGTAATAATTATATATCCATTTAGAGGGATTAATCCATCCCACTGTCATGGGTTTTCCTAATTTTTTCTATATCCATCAAAAAGTTTGATTTTTTAGATTTTCCCTAAAACATAGGGACACTTAGATAGATAAATTGATATGCCCCCTCTTTAATTCCCTACTCAAAGAGGAGGCACATATTACTAGAGGATGGAAGGTTCTTACCAAATTAAATAGAGAAATTTCTACATCATATGATATTACAATAAACATTCTCATAATGACGTAGATACTTTTTAATATTGTTGATATTATTTCGGTACATTTCTGTAATGATGACAATTTTGTCCGCAGTGAATAATTGAGAGGGATCATAGGTTCCTCGGCCTCCTCTGATGGTGGACAATTATCACTTGTTCACCATGCCGTGGAGAATTCTGCTCAGATAGTCATCAGTTAAATCAAAAATAATGGCTATGAGGGGATACCCTTGCCTTCCCCCCCCCCTAGATCAAGTAATGTACCCTTAATGGGACCTATTAATGAGAATGGAGATACAGGCTATGTTAAAAATCACCATGAGCCAGTGATTGAATTTCCTACTGAATCCAAAACTTTGCAACACCTTGTCAAGGAATCCACAATCCATTATGTCAAATACTTTTGTGATGTCCGGTTTTAGGGTAGTGTGTCCACCTCTAGATGCTTTCCTATGAAAATTAACAAAATATTAAGTAGTGAGAAAACACTTATGATGGTTATGACCTTTTAAAAATAAAAATTGTTTTAAATATATAATTTTATCTGAGACAAAAGCTTGCATATTTTAAATAAAATTAGCAATCACCTTATAGATGGTCTGTAAAGGGGAAATCAGCCTGAATAGACTAATATCACTTGCATTGTCAACCATGGGGATAAGGGTGATTAATTTTGCGTTGAAACCTAGAGGAAAAGTAATATCCTTAAAAAATGGGTAAATAGTTGGAAAACATCCTTTTGAATGATTTCCCAATAAGTCTAAAAAAATGCATTAGTAAACCCATTCGGCCCTGGAGTGTTTTCCTCCTTGAGTCCAAAAATAGCCTCTTTAATTTCAAAGTCTGTGGGCATTATTGTATGATAGGTACAGTCCTCCACCATGACATGATTTGGATGATATTCTCTCTTATCGTTACATTTTTTGGTGGTATATTGAAATGATTATTGTATAAGGAGACAATATGGTCTGAGTGTTCTGGTATATCTTCTAAAATAAAATCACCATTCTATAGTACGTGAATTTTCATGTTCACAATTTTATCTCTATGAAGTGAATGATATTATTTTGTGTTTCTGTTCCCATCTGAGGGACATATTGTTTCAAAAATATATGTTCTAATGTTGTCACAAACCATGACCTTCTCCTTAGCATGGAAGAAGTTTCATCGCCCTGCCTTAGGTCTCTCATAAAATGTAATTTAGTAATTAACTCATATATTTCATGTAAAAGGAATTCCAGGCTATCAATTTCAGCTTCCAATGAGATGAATCTATCATTAATCCAATGTATTAGCTTCATTTTAACTAGCTTGATCATCAATAGGGTTATTGTATGATTAACTCCAACTACCATCTTTCACCATATGTAATACACAATTTTAGAACATTCGGGGACAGAGTCCCAAGAAGTATTAATTCTGAATAGAATTGGATATATTCTATAAAGATTCAAGAGACTCATAATGGTTGGGTCTTGATACAAATTATTCATGGCCAATGTGACACAAGAGATATACTTCCATGTAGCAGTTGAGGCATCATTTAAAACACTCTATATATTCCTATAGACCTCAGGACATTATGGTTTCTACTATACCATGTAAACGTGGCCCCAAAAGATTGATTTCATTCCAACATTCCCTATTAATACATTCTCAAAAAACATCCATGGATTAAGTATTAAAAACTGGTCCAATTTTCTCCTCTACATGAAGAATAGAGTTGAAATCCCCAACCACAATCCATGGGTTTGACAATATGCTTGTTAGGTCACAAACATGAAACCATATCAGCCTCTTGTAAATGTAGTTAGTATGGGAATATTCAATCAAACAAAATACATTTTTACCAGACTCCATAAAGCTATAATTGAGGATCTGTTCATTCCCATAAGCTGTTTCTGGGTTAAAAACTGATTTATGAACAAACAACCAGATTACGTATGGAGAACCCTCAGACCTGACACGGATTAGAAGTTATTATCTTCCCATAATAAAAAAGTAGTCCAACATGGTATTGATAGTCTTTGGCTCATAAATACTTAAAATTCTAGGTTTATATTTAAATAAAATCAGCCTGATGGAACCTAAGGTTTTAGGGTAGGCCAGCCCCAGACAGTTCCAAAAAATAATCATCATTAATGCTTTTTCTTCGAGAGGATTCCCCTCTTACCATTGGGATACATCTTATGATTCTTTCAAGCATATCATGTGGAAGATGAAGGGCCACTGGATACAGACTCTTGATATAAGGCCCCAGCCTTTAACCTTACATAATCTTGAGTTATTACAAGATTACACATTGAGGATCTTTTCAGGTTTAGAGTTTTAGATAATTAGAACATAAAACTTGAATTACATTGCACATATAAACAAAGTCATTACATAAAGTTAGTATTCATTTTTTCCATCAATGGAAACATATTTAAAATAAAACATGTATTCATTCTTGACACTTCTTTGACACTATCATCATATCATGTACCTTTCCCTTGACCTGTGAAAAACATTTCAAAAAAACTTGGGATGAGCATAAAAAGGTCGGTATTGGTTATAAAAATATGGAAAGGAAACATAAGTTCACATATACATAAGAATGAAATCATATTTACCCATAAAACATAAACACTTTAACATGCCTCATCAAATAATGAATAAATCATAGAAATCACAAGACATAAAAGTTAACTTGAGGCATTCATAACTTTCTTACATAGGGAGTAACCCTCTTGGTTACGTTTGGAATACCCACCACAGTATATTCCCTAAATCTCTTCGGAGAAACCTTAACGTTTCACACCTTCGTGTTACCCAATGCATTGGAGAGCTATATCGGGCTCACCCGCCCTTAGTTTATCACGGAACCACCCATCTTCATAATAATGCCCAAGAACCTCAACATAATCGTATCCCATAAAACATGCATATAGGAAACATAACATTTCCACCATTCAATCTCAAGATATCAATACAACACATTGATATAAAAATATTATAAAAACCATTTTCAATACCAAAACAAAAGAAAATTAAAACATGGTATTTATTTTTCATTTAAAAAAAGGTATGGCTTGTAGAGGAAACCGAAACTCAAATAATAGTCACGACGGTGGAGAAGTCGTTGTCACCGCATACGTACGACAAAAACATTCCCTTTTGTCGTTTAGTAAAACGCTTCTTATAAAAAAGTTTCCTTTTGGATAAACATAAAAGTCAAAGGGGTTTATACACCGTATAAAATAAGGTTGTGTATAAAACAAAATATGACTCAACGAAAGGAGATTGAGGCGAATTCCCATACCTCCGGTCCGACTTGACTCGATCATTCTTTAATGTCCTGAATAATAAACATGATTTAATTTTTACTTTCTTAAGAACCTTCTTCAAGTTCATTTTTCCTTTTATATCACTTATTACCAAGTCATTAACACTATGTAATTATTTTAGTTAATAACGGTCATTTTAACGATCATTGGTACTTGAGTCAAAATATGCTCTTTATAATTACATATTGTTCACGTATCCATTATATCCAGAATTATAATCATGATTTATATATCATATATATCATATATATCCAGTATATATATTCATTTATAATATTACATAATCATTTAGAGGTAAGAAATGAAATGCACCGTTCATGGAGACGGTAAGCCGTACGTACGCATGAACGCTACTTTCATTTCAATTTCGTATTTTATAGAATGGAATCATAATGATATAAAGGTATATTATAATTCCAGTATAATATAATATATATTATCATAACTCCATCCTTTATACATCCCACATATGGTATTAACGAATCAAATCACTTTGAGGGGGTTGTAGTCCGCACTTCCTTAAATGAAGATATCGCGTTTACCCATAATAAAAACCATAAAGGTGTGCCTAAAATTAAAAATAAATAAGATAAAGAAAAACATAAACATATTATATATCATATATAAATGTAGTTACATATTAATGGCCACATTTGAAGGTGTTAAAAGAATGTTGAACAATCATCGCTTCGGGAGGCATAAATTCACCATCCACGGAAACAGTATGTCCTTTAACCATTAGATGTAGTTGTGTGTAAGTGTAGCTCGAATACTTCTTATAAAAACATCCTAGAATATTTAAGATACTGGATTTGTTACAAAAGAAATTAATAAAAAGAGTTTAGGGGGTTGGAGAAGAAAAATAAAACAAAAGGACTCAAGTGAAGACATTACCTTAAAATCGGGTAACTCATTTTGGTTTGAGCTCAAAGGATTCCTTAGGAAGACTTCTGCCCAAAGTGAGGCTTCAAGGAGTAATAGAGGGATGTGGAGAGATAAAATGGGCATGTTTTGTCCGAGCCAAAGGCTTTGGGAGTGTAGGTGAGGAGGTAGAGGTGGGGGCCTTTTATAAGAGGAGAGGAGAGGCACTCTTGGAAGGTAAAGAAATGATACTTTATTTGAAAATGAGTTTCGGATTCAAAAGGTCCCACATTGATATAATTCGAGGGTAAGGTGATAAGGGTTCTAAATCCACCCATAAAATAGGTTTTGTACATGTGTAGGTCTTAGAATTTACATTATCATTCCATTTTATTTAAATCCTTTATTAATGAGGTAATCGCTGCATCATCGTGATGTCATAAATAATTTAATTTATTTAAAGTCTAAAAATTATTAAAAAACTACTATGATTTAGGAAATCTTTCTATCTTTCCAATGAATATTTATAGACTAAAATATCATCTATTTAGACATAATTAAAAATGTTTTAATCAGGTGATACATTCTTGTTATATTTACTTTCTTTAAAAAAATAATAAGATAACAAGTCACTTTCCACAAAAGTGATTCCATGGGGTCCCCAAGTTTGGCACAAGGCATCCCATGGTCGGCCATGAGACAAAAAGTAGAATTAGGACACATTTTTTTGTCATTTGTTATTATTATGATATTATTTTATTATCCTTAACTACCTGATTACTCATTAATCACGATAATTAAAGATAATTACCGTCGTTAATATTCATAATGTCCAAAAACAAAAGTCTTGATTACATAATTTGGACCTTATGATTCCAAATATGTAATCCATTTTACCAAATTCCAAACATAGAAATTGCAATAATTTATTTAAAAATAATTCTCATTGTCAAAACAAATAGTGGGTTTTTTTTAAACAATATCTATGAAAAGTTTGGCATTAGTTTATGCCCAATTCCAAAGTGAAATTAATACTAATTACCACCATTGGATTAAATGGTAGAAATATATTCTAATTTCAATTTAAAACCAATTCAAAAGATAATATAATCATATAAATAAATTAGATTAAAAAATATTTTTGATGTAAAATGCAGTATTTTTCATTATTCATTAAAAAATGAACATTGTCAGAAAAATACCAAAAATTCACCCAAAATAAATTTTGATGTCTCAATCATAAATGATAAGTTTATTTTGACAAACATAGCTTATAAAATTTTCAAAAGATAGATTTAAAAATGGTTTGCCATCAAAAGGCAGTAAAACAATCTTTTAAAAAATATTAGTTTATTCCATGCTTAAGATTGGATTTATTTTCATTTTAAGCCTCTAAAACACTATCTAATTCATTAATAGACATAGATAAAAATTTCTATTATTAATTACTTACTTGGGATGTTACATCCTTCCCCCCTTTAGAAAATTGTATCCCCGCAATTTATTTACTTATCGAATAAATGGGGGTACTTATCCCTCATTGCATTTTCAGATTCCCATGTTGCCTCTTCCATCATGTGGTTTTTCCACAAAACCTTTACCTGATTAGTCACCTTATTCTGTAACAATTGCTCCCTATGGTCAAGAATCTAGACCGGTTGTTCCTCATAAGATAGGTTCTCTTCCATCTGAACTACCTCTGGACTCAAAACATGAGATGGATCTGGCATGTACTTTCTCAGCGTCGAAACATCAAAAACATTGTGTACCTGAGATAAACTCGTCGGTAAATCCACTCTGTAATCAATTGATACAACTCTCTCCAGAATTTCATATGGTCCAATGAACCTTTGACTCGGCTTTCCTTTCTTACAAAATTGCATCACACTTTTCCGTGGTGATACTTTGAGAAAAACATGATCACCTACCTCAAAAGAGAGACCCTTCCTCCTGTTGTCCGCATAACTCTTCTGCCTACTCTGAGCTGTTCTCATGTGTTTATGTATGATATGAACTTTTTTTGCCAACTCTTCTACCAATTCTAGTCCCATCAACTTCCTTTCACCCACTTCATCCTAAAAAGCTGGAGTTCGACACCGCTTCCAATATAACCCCTCAAATGGTGACATCTGTATACTGGAATGAAAACTGTTATTATATGAAAATTCAACCAAAGAAATATGTTGGTCCCAACTTACCTGATAATCCATCGAACAAGCTCGTATCATATCCTCCAAGGTCTGAATTGTTCATTCTGAATGCCCATCTGATTGAGGATGAAAAGTTGTACTAAATTTTAATTCAGTACCCAACAACATCTGAAGGCCTTTCCAAAAGTTAGAAGTGAACCTGGGATCACGATCAGATACAATGGAGAGGGGAACTCCATATAACCTGACTATCTCTTTAAGATACAAACGGGAAAGTTGATCTAGGGAAAAAGTATCTCATATAGAAAGGAAATGAGCAGACTTGGTCAAGCGATCAACAATAACCCAGATTGCATTATTACCTCGAGGGGTATTTGGCAATCCCATAATGAAGTCCATGGATATATTCTCCCATTTCCACTCTGGCACTGGTAAAGGATGAAGTACCCCTTTCAGTAACTGCCACTCTGCTTTAACTTGTTGACATGTCAAACACTTCACATTAAAATCATCAATATCTCTTTTCATTCCATCCCACCAGTAATACTCCCGCAGATCTCTGTACATCTTATTACTACCAGGATGAACTGAAAACGGAGAACTATGAGCTTCACATAACAACTCTCTCTTCAACTGTGAATCACAAGGCACACACAATATCTTCCCAAATCTCAAAACACAATCACTATCAATGTTGAATTCATGCAACTTACCTTTCTGAACTAGCTCTACCTTTTTCTACAACTCATTGTCTTGCTTCTGTGCTTGCTTGATTCTGTCTGATAGAGAAGATTTCACTGATACCTGAAACAAAACAGAATAACTTCCTGCACCAACAACTTCTATTCCAAAGTTCATCAAATCTTTAACCAAAGGATCACGTTCCAAAGGAAACATTGCTAATGAAGCATTACTTTTTCGACTCAAAGCATCAGCCACATTGTTTTCTTTTCCCGGATGGTAATGAATTGTACAATCATAATCCTTGATTAATTCCAGACATCTCCTCTATCTCATGTTTAACTCTTTCGTAGTGAATATATACTTTAAACTTTTGTGATCAGTATATATTTCACACTTTACTCCATACAAATGATGCCTCGAAATTTTTAAAGTGAAAACAACAGCTGCTAATTCCAAATCATGTGTAGGGTAATTTACCTCATGAGTTTTCAACTGTCGTGAAGCATAAGCAATTACCTGATCATTCTGCATTAGGACGCAACCAAGTCCTTTCAATGAAGTATCACTGTATATAACAAACTCACCATTCCTGGAAGGTAGTGCCAAAACTGGATCATTCACCAATCTTCTATTCAATTCTTGAAAACAATCATCAAATTCTTTTGTCCAGATAAACTTAACACCCTTCCGAGTTAGCTTAGTAATTGGACTAGATAACCGTGAAAAATTTATAACAAACCTTCAGTAATAGCCTGCCAAACCAAGGAAACTGCGAATCTCTATTACATTTGTGGGTCTTGGCCATTCTTCCACAACTTTTGTTTTTTCAGGATCAACAGTTATCCCATCTTTAGAAATAATGTGACCACGGAATGAAATTTGTTGCAACCAAAACTCACACTTGCTGAATTTTCCATACAGTTTCTTTTCATTTATGGTTTGGAAGATAACCCTTAAATGTCTTTCATGCTCCTCCTTTCTTTTAAAAAACACCAAAATATCATTAATGAAAACCACCACAAACTTATCCAAGAACTCATGGAAAATTCTATTCATTAAGTCCATGAATACAGCAGGTGCATTGGTTATCCCAAAAGGCAATACTACAAATTTATAATGGCCATATCTTGTACGAAACGTCTTCTTCGGAACATCTTCTTCCTTTACCTTCAGCTGATGGTACCCCGATCTCAAGTCAATCTTTGAAAAATACTGAGCTCCCTGGAGCTGATCAAACAAATCATCGATATGAGGAAAAGGATATTTGTTCTTAACAGTGATTTTTTTTCAAGGCTCTATAATCAATTAAAAGTCTCATTGAACCATCTTTCTTTTTAACAAATAAAACAGGAGCACCCCATGGTGATGTGCTAGGTCGAATGAAACCTTTCTCTAATAAATCTTGCAATTGCTCCTTCAACTCTAAAAGTTCAATTTGATCCATTCGATAAGGGGGTTTTGAAATTGTCTTAGCATCAGGAACTAAGTCAAAAGTAAACTCAACTTCCCGATCTGGTATTATTCCAGGCAACTCATCAGGAAAAACATTAGGATACTCATTTACCACTGGCACATCATTAATCTGAATAGTTCCTTTATTTTCAACGATGTGTGCAAGTTAACATTCATTTCCATCTTTTACAAGTTTCTTGGCCTCTTGATATGTTATCAACAATAAGGGTTCATTCTTTTACACAAACTGAAAGTCTTTCTGAAAAGAAACTTCTTTAGCTCTACAGTCAATCTTAGCATGGTAAATAGAGTGGCAATTCATATCCAGGATAACATTAAACTCTACTAGAGGTAGAATAATAAGGTTTGCAAGTAGGTTCTTTCCACAGATAAGGATAGGAAGATTCTTATAAATTCTTTTTGCCTCAACATTTCCCCCAGGTGTTTTTACAAAAAGTTCAAGAGTCATTTCTTGAGATGGTATTCCCATTTTACTAGAAAAGGTTTCAGAGATGAAAGAATGTGTAGACCCCGAATCAAAAAACACACTGGCATAATCTGAAGAAATAAACAAAGTACATGATACAACTTCATTTGACGGACTGGCATCCGCTGATGTAGTTGCAAAGGATTTCACCACCCCTTTCTGCTTGTAGTCTAACTACTTCACATCACTCGAGCTCTTTGTCGGACAATCATTTGCATAGTCACCCATCTCATTGCACTGAAAACATTTCACTAACTGTAAATAAAATTTGGTCTTACCTTCACCTTGATCTTTTTCAGTGCATTCACGAGCCTTATGCCCCATCTTACCACATCGGTAGCACTTTACCAAATTCATAAGACATTTACCAGCATGTCTTTTGCCACATTTATCACAAACTGGAAACTTAGTTTTCTTACCATCAGAATTTTTTGAAGAATTCTTTCCTTTCTCATGCCACCTCGGTCTCTTCTTCTGCTGGTTGTTATAGAACACTTTATCATCGGCAAACTCCATTTCCACCTTCTCAGCACATCAAACAAGCTTTTCATAACTTTTAAACTCATGAGAAGCTAATTCCCTTCAATATTTTTGCTTTAATCCTGAGTAAAAATGATTGATTTTACTATCAAGGTCTCAGATAAAATTTGGAACATACCTTGCCAATCCAGTGAACCTTTCTTCATAGGTAGCCACTGATTCTTCCTCTTACCTCAATTCCAAGAATTTTGTTTCCATCCTAATCCTAATAGCCTTAGGAAAATACATTTCAAGAAACATACCTTTGAATTCATCCCAGTCGAGAGCATCAATCTCATCAGCGTCCCTGATATTTTTAACCACCGACCACCACTAATCTGCTTCACCCTCCAAACAGTAAATAGCAAGACTAAACTTTTGACTGTCTGGGCATCCCATGACATCAAAAATATTCTCCAGTGTTTTAATCCACCCTTCATCTAGAACAGGGTCAGATGATCCTCTGAATGATGGGGGATGTTGCCTCATTAAATGTTCCACCCTGACATGTTCCTCTGCGATTGATCTGGATCATCTCGTGTATGGATACCACCGCCATTTATCGCTTGAGTCAACTGCGCCATTACTACAACAAACTATTCAGTTCCAATTCTGACCATCTCAGGATGTTGATTCGGAAGGTTATTTCCTTCTACATGCCTTCCTAGCACCGCTTCCCTGTTTCCTCTGCAAAAAACCATTCTGAACAAACATGTCTTAGATAAAGCAACATGGTAATCTTCAAATACAATATCACTTCAATTTGACCATAAAAAAAATATAATTATGGATAATAATTTAATAGAATTCTAACTCCTAAAGTTATCTAAACCGACCTATGATACCAACTATAAGGCCCCAGCCTTAAACTTTACCTAATCTTGAGTTATTACAAGATTACACATTGAGGATCTTTTCAGGTTTAGAGATTTAGAGAATTAGAACATAAAACTTGCATTACATTCCACATATAAACAAAGTGGTTACATAAAGATAGTATTCATTTTTCCCATCAATGGAAACATATTTAAAATTAAACATGGATTCATTCTTGACACTTCCTTGACACTATCATCATATCTTGTACCTTTCCCTTGACCTGTGAAAAACATTTCAAAAAAACTTGGGATGACCATAAAAAGCTCAGTATGGGTTATAAAAATATGGAAAGGAAACATAAGTTCATATATACATAAGAATGAAATCATATTTACCCATAAAACATAAACACTTTAATATACCTCATCAAATCGTAAATAAATCATAGAAATCACAAGACATAAAAGGTAACTTGAGGCATTCATAAATTTCTTACGTAGGGAGTAACCCTCTTGGTTACGTTTGGAATACCCACCACAGTATATTCCCTAAATATTTTAAAATAAACCTTAACGTTTCACTCCTTCACGTTACCCAATGCATTGTAGAGCTATATTGGGCTCACCCGCCCTTAGTTTATCACGGAACCACCCATCTTCATAATAATGCCCAAGAACCTCAACATAATTGTATCACATAAAACATACATATAGTAAACATAACATTTACACCTTTGAATCACAAGATATCAATACAACACATTGATATAAAAACATTATGAAAACCATTTTCAATACCAAAACAAAAGAAAAGTAAAACATGGTATTTATTTTTCATTTAAAAAAAGGTATGTCTTGTAGAGGAAGCCGAAACTCAACTAATAGTCACGACGGTGGAGAAGTCGTTGTCGCCGCTTACGTACGACAAAAACATTCCCTTTTGTCGTTTAGTAAAATGCTTCATATAAAAAAGATTCCTTTTGGATAAACATAAAATACAAAGGGGTTTATACACCGTATAAAATAAGGTTGTGTATAAAACAAAATATGCCTCAACGAAAGGAGATTGAGACGAAGTCCCATACCTCGGGTCCGACTTGACTCGATCGTTCTTTAATATCCTGAATAATAAACTTGAGGTAATTTATAATTTCATAAGAACCTTCTTCAAGTTAATTATTCCTTTTATATCACTTATTACCTTTTCATGAACACTATGTAATTATTTTAGTTAATAACGGTTGATTTAACGATCATTGGTACTTGAGTCAAAATATGCTCTTTATAATTACAAGTTGTTCATGTATCCATTATATCCTGAGTTATAATCATGATTTATATATAATATATATCATATATATCCAGTATATATATGAATTTATAATATTACATAATCATTTAGAGGTAGGAAATGAAATGCACCGTTCATGGAGACGGTAAGTCGTACGTACGCATGAATGCTACTTTCATTTCAATTTAATATTTTATAGAATGGAATCATAATGATATAAAGGTATATTATAATTCCAGTATAATATCATATATAATATCATAACTCCATCCATTATACGTCCCACATATGGTATTAACGAATCAAATCACTTTGAGGGGGTGGTAGTCTGCACTTCCTTAAATGAAGATATCGCGTTTACCCATAATGGAAACCATAAAGGTATTCCCAAAATGAATAATACAGAAGCTTAAGGAAAACATAAACATATTATATATCATATATAAATATAGTTACATCTTAATAGCCACCTTTTAATGTGTTAAAATAATGTTGAACAATCATCGTTTTGGGAGGCATAAATTCACCATCCACAGAAACAGTATGTCCTTTAACCATTAGATGTAGGTGTGTGTGTAAGTGTAGCTCAAATACTTCTTATAAAAACATCCTAGTATATTACATATACTGTAGTTGTTACAAAAGAAATGAATAAAAAGACTTTAGGGGGTTAGAGAAGAAAAATAAAACAAAAGGACTCAAGTGAAGACATTACCTTAAAATCGGGTAACTCCCTTTGGTTTGAGCTCAAAGGCTTCCTTGGGAAGACTTCTGCCTAAAGTGAGGCTTCAGGGAGTAAGATAGGGATGTGTAGAGACAAAATGGGAAGGGGTTGGATTATCCAATGGCTTTGGGAGTGTGGGTAAGGAGGTAGAGGTGGGGGCCTTTTATAAGAGGAGAGGAGGGGCACTCTTGGAAAGTAAAGAAATGTTACTTTATTTGAAAATGATTTTCGCATTCAAAAGGTCCCACATTGATATAATTCAAGGGTAAGGTTATAAGGGTTCTAAATCCACCCATCCAATAGGTTTTGGACATGTGTATGTCTTAGATTTTACATTATTATTCCATTTTATTTAAATCCTTTATTAATGAGGTAATCGCTGCATCATCATGATGTCATAAATAATTTAATTTATTTAAAGTATAAAAATTATGAAAAAAATACTATGATGTATTAAATCCTTTTATCTTTCCAATGAATATTTATAGTCTAAAATATCATCTATGTAGACGAAATTAAAAAAAAATTAATCGGGTGATACATTCTTGTTATATTTACTTTCTTTACAAAAAAATAAAAAGATAACAAGTCACTTTCCACAAAAGTGATTCCATGGTGTCCCCAAGTTTGGCACAAGGAATCCCATGGTTGGACATGACACAAACAGTATAATTAGGACACATTTTGGTGTCATTTTTTATTATTATGATATTATTTTATTATCCTTAACTACCCGATTACTCATTAATCAAGATAATTAAAGATAATTACCGTCATTACTATTCATAATGTCCAAAAAAAAGAGTCTTAATTACATAATTTGTACCTTCTAATTCCAAATATGTAATCCATTTTACCAAATTCCAAACACATAAATTACAATAATTGATTTAAAAAGAATTCCCGTTGTCAAAACAAATAGCGGGTTTTTTTGAAACAATATCTATGAAAAGTTTGGCATTAGTTTATGCCCAATTCCAAAGTGAAATTAATCCTAATGACCACCATTGGATTAAATGGTAAAAATATTTTCTAATTTAACTTTAAAACCAATTTAAAACATAATCTAATCATATAAATAAATTAGATTAAAAATCAGTTTTGATGTAAAATGTAGTATTTTTCACTATTCATTAAAAAATGAACATTGTTAGAAAAATAACAAAAATTCACACAAAGTAAATTTTGATGTCCCAATCATAAAGAATAAGTTTATTTTGAAAAAAATAGATTATAAAATTATCATAAGATAGATTTAAAAATGGTTTTCCATCAAAAGGCAGTAAAACAATCTTTTAAAAAATATTAGTGTATTCTATGCTTAAGATTGGATTTATTTTCATTTTAAGACTCTAAAACACTAAATAATTCATTAATAGACATAGATAAAAATATATATTATTCATTAATTTCTTGGGATGTTACACTTGAGGAAAATCTAGAGTAATTTTCTTTTGTAGTGGATATACTTTTCTTTTCCATAGAATTCTGGGAAAATGAGTCTATCACATTAATAACAGCTGCATCTTGGGCCTTATCAGTTGTTTAAAATAATGTTTTCAAGAATTATTTTTATATTATAGTATTAATTTTAATTTTTAATTTTAACGATGATATTATTTTTATGAAATGGTTTAAAATTAATCTTCTCATTGATTTCCAATTAAGGTACTTTTTTCTAAAAAATTGTAAAAGAAATATTTTTTGAACTTATATATTATAAACCAAAACAATATCTATAAATAAGGGCCATATATTTTAATCATGAATTATCATAATCAATTTCTATTTCCAAATAATATTATTTAAATAATATTTGAGAAACTTTGATGTTCTTAATATGTGTTTTCAAATTAGAAACTGTATATTCCTTATTAAATGTGAAAACAAAAAAAAATTAGAGGCATTGTTCATATATGATGGCATCCATGTATGTTACAATAGTTTTACTTAGGATAAAATCCAATGACACCATAAATTTTTGTCTAAATGGTGTATAATTGTGATGAATTTATGTTTTTTAAAAACATTAATATTCCAATGGTTATACTATGATGAAATTTCAATGAAGTTATTTTCTTTTTTTCACATGATATAATATGATTAATTTTTTTTATCGTATACCTCAAATATGTTTTATTTTCTTTATATAATAGGAATACCCATAATTATATAGACCTATAATTCTTGTGGTAAATATGTACATCTCATGAGATAAATAAGGCTAGAATGGTGGTGAATCGGGTTCAGTAAGGGAATCTGTCCACTATAATAATATTGGGAGTAAAACATGGAGAATATGATAGAACAAGTTGAAATAAATCAACAATGATATTCTTGGTAGTAATCCATGGATAATGTTGAAATTATTTTCTATTATTATGATTTTTTGAAAATAATGTATGTCATGTGTTTATATTATTCTCCCAAGGCTCTTATTTTTTTATTCTTTAAGCTGCATGTATTAAAAAATGCCAGGATTTATGACATGGATTTAAATTTTGATCTATGATAATATGGGTATATTTATTAAATAATCAATATCATGTCATCTTATCTTTATTCGTATTTTATGATTAAATCATCTTTGATAAATTATATATATACACTTAATAATCATATATTATCACCCTTTCTATGGTTTCCATTCCATAGGTTATAAGGAAAACTTTAATATAGTTAATGTATAAGTAGATTAATATGTTGAAATATATTTCTATGGGATATTGAATATATTTCAAAAAAAAATTACATTGTTTATCAATTATCCAAATACACAAATCCTTTATAGTTCTAAATATTTTTTTGAAATATGTATTAAATATTAGTATACTAAAATTGTATATATATGAATAAAAAGAATGAGTCCCAATTGATGTTATCTGAGTGAAAATTTGTTTATTCTACAGATATTTATAATTCATAAAAATAGTGATACCCTTAGGGATAATTCTACATATAGGATAACATATTAATATTTTTCTTGGGAAGAGATTATCTAATTTTCCAAAAAAAAATCCTTATCTTTAGGTATAATGTTTACAAGGTATTAACCCAAATTAAAATATGGTAATAATCTTAAAAAGAGTTTTTTGAATATATATCATCCAATATTCAAGTTATTGGTGATAACACCCATTCATAAATCCTTTTTTTACACTATTGGGGATATACTTCAGTTAATTGATAATTTCATTACATTTTGTTATCAAGGAATTGTATAGATTATGAACATGGATGACCTAGGATAAACATATTTTGTCATAGATCAAAATTAATGCAACACAATTTTATTTTCATATAATATTTTTTTCATGATTATATTATTTCATACTATTATTTTATTTTAAAGAACAATTATTTTTGTTTAACTTCATTACTGGAACCCAAAAAACCATGATAATGTATAATTTAAAGGAAAATTAAATGATTTTAATACAATGAAACATAATGTTTTAGGGTGTGGAATTAAAAATATTATTTATAGTATTACAAAACATTATCAAGAAAGGAATAATATTTTCCATCCTAATCTATGAATGAGGGAACAAAATTCAGTTGATTCATCAATTAGGTCATTTCTACCCTCTCTTAATGAGTCTGTTGGTCCCCTGCGTTCAGGTAAATGGATTATTACGGTTAAAAAGATATTTTTTGTCATTTAGTGTCTATAATAATTAAAAGATAATTTTCTTATTTATCATTTTCAATTATATTCATATCATACTAAATCCTTATCAAGTTGAGGGGGAAATGAGGATAAATTGACTCCATTAAGTGTGATGGGTATAAGATATTGTTTTTCAATAAGTATATTCCCCATTATCATAATAATAAAATATAGAATTGATTCATTGATGTAATGTATAAGGATGATGAATCTATTTGTACATATAATGAAAATATTACTTGACATGTGATGTATGTTTATAGTTTTAACATCCCACCTGAATGTCAGTTTTATCAATTCTTCAATTTCTTAAAAATAAGTCTATGTAGGTATTTATCGATAAGAGACATCATATTATATGGAGAAAACATTTTATGTGTAATCAAGGTAGACATAGTTGTTTTTATTAGACATTTATAATAGTTTTCATAAGATAGGAAATAAGTAATTAAAAGGGATTTCTAAAAAACATTAGGTGATTAAGATGTGATTTTATTTATTGTAAAAGTGTGAAAGAAAAAATGGAGATAATTATCTTAATTGAAATGGTAAATATTTAATTTATGGAAAGGATGGTTACTAAAAAAATAATTTATAAGTGATAGGTTGAAGAAGCTATCTATTTATTGACAAAATGACTATAGAATGTACCACAAATCCTCTTTAAATATTAGAAAGCAGATGAAACATCATCATAACAGGTTCTAAAATATGAATGTTAATGGAAATTATTTTCACCAAAAACCTCTTAATCCAAGAGGAAGAGAGAAATATCATGTGATCACTATTAATGATATGGGGTATGATAAAAATTGATTTAAGGCAAACTTACCATCAACTGTGTAACTAAAAATCACTTATTTGATTCAAAAAATACACACTCTATTATATATGATTTTTTTACTAATGTATAAAAATACCACTGTATTGATTAGATATTAAATTAACATGGAAATCCCTAATGGTATTTTTATTTCATCTCAAGCCATTTATTCTTCTCCATTTGAACTTGGTTGGAGTTTTATTCCTTTAAATTTCATTATTATTTCTATTGTTGAATTTGATGTCATATTAATGATGAATTGGCTTTCTTTACAAAATGATAACATGATTTTCCATGGAAGGGAAGTAACATTTTATATATCAATCCAACCAATGATCATATATCTATGTGAATTTAAATATAATCATCTATTTAAAATTAAATCCATTATATAGGATGTGATCCCTTTAAAAAGGGGTGTTTATCATTGACGGTTGTGGAGAAAATAAAAAACAAATATATTATTATTGTATAAACATTTATTGATATCTTTCCTAAAAATTTTATATTACTATAAATTGTGATGTTGAATTTTCAATATTACTCATTACTAGTTCTATATATATATCAGAAACTCCAAATAGAATTTCCCTGATTAAGTTGTAGGAAAAAATGAAGAAACTCTTAGAAAATCATGACATTTCATATATTCTACCAAGTGTGTCAAATTGGTCTGGACAAACTCATTCCATTAATAATTAATAAGGATCATTGTTACTCGGTAATAGTTTTCAATAACTAAACATGATCAAAATCATGAATAAGTTTCCAATACCACATATTGATGATTATTTTTGTTTACTTATGAGTATATAAATATTTCCCAATGATTTACCATCATGTTGGATACTCTCAATTGATAGTAAAAAGAGAATAAATACACAAGACATCCATCATTATGAGGTATCAACACTATGAACTTATTGTGGTTTTGTTTAGTCATAATAATACCCTAATTATTTAATTCATTTTATATATAAAGTCTTTATAGATTAAATTATGTATTTTTTCTTAGTCATTATAAATGATAATATCATATTATCAAATAGACAGAAAGAGTATGATGATTATTATAGGATCGTTCGGATGTCCCAAAGGATGGATATTTTTGGAAAAAAAATTCTGAGTGTGCTTTTTTGAATACTTTACTTATATGCTCTCATGGTAGTGTGTATAAGAGGATCCATCAATGATAAAGGTTATTGAATGTTGTACAAGACCATCAACTATGACTAATATCCATAGATTACTATACATTTATGGATATTACTAAATCATCTTGGATAATTCGTCGTGGCTAAATAATCGACTCACTATAATAACTAGGAAGGGAGTCATGTTACAATGGATAGATAAATGTGATGAAAATATCATTGAACTGAATAAGAGGTTAGTGACTACATCTATGAATTCACTACCCTACATTGTATAAGAGTTTTTAGTTATTTATAAAGAATTAAAAATGGGTTGTGGTTTATCCTTATGTTCAGTTATATGTTGAAATATTATTCCTTAATCTAATTGAAGGACCATGAGTAAAATAACCCAAGTCATGATTTAGAGTTGTCTATGGTACTATTTTGTATTAAATATATGAAGGTATTATTTTTTGGGTTACAAGTGTGTTATATATATTGATAACAAAATATTATTTATATATTCACATAAAATAAATTAGTTATTCTCTGTAGAATATAGATAGAGATTATTATTTATTATGCTTTCTCAATATATTACCTCCCTAGGAAAGAGAACAAGATGAATGATTATCTACATTATATGGTCCATGATATATTTTCTATTTTGTGGATACAAAATATCAAATATTTCTATATTGGGAAAGGATAGATCTAGAAATCATGAAAAATGTGCATAAATCATATCTTCCTTGAATTGCTTATTCAATCATCTATCTAAGTAATGATAAAAGAGTTTCATATGAAATTCCTAGAGAAACAATGGAATATGAGAAATAACCTAGGTTTCAACTCAGATTGTGATGGAATGATAAGGTTCAGAAACCTTCTATATGTTAAATCCATTCCATACATGAAGATGTATCAATTGGACGATACTCATAATTCATCAATCTTAATTCATCATAGATGTATATGTATGTTTAGAGATATGAAAGAGTATTTTTTGAGGGAAAACATAAAAAGAGATATTTTAATGTATATTTCTAAATACCAAGTATGCCAGAAAATTAATACTAGGAGACAGAAGTATATGTTAAAACTATATCCAATACCCATATCTTAATGGAAATGTGAAAATATTATACTATATTTTATCATCGAAATCCCTAAAATTATAACTAAGAATAATGATGTTTGGGTTATTTTTGATACCTTAAGAAGTTATCACACTTAATTTCTATGAGAGAAGATTTATCCATTTACTAGATAACAAAAATATACATTATGTTAGTGGCGAGGTTCTATTTATTTCCACATTCTATTTTAATTGATGGGAATCTATGGTTTGTCTCGATGTTCTGGTGATGGCGTTTACAAGATCTATATTCATAGTTGTGTTTCAGTACTTCTTATCATCCTCATACATATAGTCAGTTTGATAGATCAATTCAACCCTTATTGGAAATGTTGAGATATTACTCAGTGACAACCAAGGTAATTTTAATAATTATTTCGTACATCATTAAAATTCATTTATTAGTATTTATAGAGCAATATAAATTATAATAATATTTTTAAAATTTTCAATCTGAAAAGAAATAGTTTAATTCTTGTAAAATATGTTAACATATATTATATAATATTTTTGAAATTATTTATTTTTATATCATATAAAATAAATTTTATAAATTTCATTTTATTTTTGGAAACTGCATATCAAATTTTTGTAGGTGATTTATTGGGATTTTTCTCAAATCAGTGTTTTTATAAATTTATAATGAATAATATGTTTATTTTGAAATATAATTTTATTATTGTAGAATAGTTTAAAATTTTGATTCTATTATTTTAATATAGAATAATACAATTTTTCTATTTGGTATGAATTTTAAATTTTAATTTTTTATAAAAACATTTTAGACATAAAAAACATTTTTCTAAAAAGTAATTTCTCATTGCGTCTTGCAGGATTAGTTTTAAATTATATTTTATCACGCCTATGGATTGAATCATAAAAAATGGATTCCTTATTTCTAATGAAGATTTCCTAATATGGTTAATAAGATCCTTTTATTTTTTTGACATTATCAATAGTAATGTAATTTAATATTTTCACCTCATTAAGGGTTTATCGAGTAAAAAAGTGTTAAAATTTTTCAAGGACTAACAATAACCATATTACATAATTTTATCCATTTTTATTAGTGAAATTAATCCATTAACATACGTGTATCAAATATATGACAGAATGGATAAATTTTTTTAATATTCACATTCAAAATATTTTTAAAAAATATTATGTAAAATGTAACTCTCCTACTTTTAATGACTTAATATTTTATGTTTGGAATAAAAAAATTATATTTAGTTGTAAATATTCTATTAAATTATATTTTTTCTGGTAAATTTATATCTATTTTTTTGTGATGAAATTATTACATTAAATTTATATGCACCTATAACATCAAGATATTATAAATAAGATCATTGTATTTTTTATCAAATTTTACACACACCACTATGCTTAAACAATAAATGAATATTTATTTTTTAAATTTAATAACAACGATTCCGTATAGAACATCCAACCATAAGTATAAATATACAGTAATATATTATTCCATTATAAAATAACCATTACATTAAATGGTATGAATTATTCTTTCAAAAATATGAAAATTATGGTTTCATATTGATTTAAAATAAATTGAGAATCATTTAAAATAATAACTAATGTTTTCTAAAAAATGTTTATTTTTAAAGACGGTTCGATCACGCATTTCTCACATAATTTAATTTTGATATTAAAAACATTTAGAAATTCTGGATGAATATGTATATTAATTTTTATATTTTATATGAAAATTAACTTATATTTATTTTTTAGCATATTTCTAAAATATATCATTTTTTGAATAATGGAAAATAATATTTTATTAAAACCCATCTATTATTTCAAACAATTATCAAGGATTAATTGGAGTTTCAAACTATTTAAAAGTAATATTAGTTAAAGAAAATATAATTTATTATAATTTAGTACGTTGGAATCATTTTAATAGTGGTTATTTAGTTAAAATTATTGCAAACATGTTATCATTAGCTCTTTGAATACTATCCTTCTTCTTGCATCAGTGTGATTAATTTTAATTTAAAATTTTCAATTTATGATAATTGAATAATAAAAAATGTATTATATAAATTTAATTATCATAATCTAAATTATATAATATGTTCGACCAAATTTTTCAGCATTTTGAATAGTAAAAATAGTAAAAATTATTTACAATAGTTAAGGTAAAAACTAGTTTAGTGTGGCGTTACACTAAAAAGATATGCATTAAAATGACTTATATTTTTTTGAAATGTAACATATGTAAATATTTATTCCATATAATTTCTATTTATCTAAAATACTTCCTTTAGAACACCACTAACATGTGAAAAATGTGGGTACACTATTTAATTTCGAAAAATTACAAGTGTTCCACTCACATCACATATAAAAGTCCACTCTTTCACCTCCATTATTCAGACCATGAAACCTTTTTTAATCAACAATATAAAGCCAAAATATCTTGAAAAATTATATACTATTATCTTATAAGTATTATATTGTGAAACAATCCAAACTATGAAGTATTTTGTGGAAAAACTACAGATTATACCTTAAGATGAGGTAACATTTTTGAAAGAGCAATTCTATTTTATTTATGTTTACAAATACCAAATTATTATTAATCAAATGAGATATATCAAATTCAGTATCTTCTATATACTTATATTTTTTTATTTAAATTTCTTTACCAACAACCAAACTCACTTACATCCAATGGTTTATGAAATCATCATTCATTTGTATGGCGGACTACCGCCTCACGAACTAATGTAATTCATTTTTCAATCACCACCTATCACAACTGGTTATGATGATGGATATGTAGTATATATATATATTATATTTATTTTATAATGATACATCTTCTATGATCATATCATATATATATTATTACTTTTTGTTCCGCATGGGATATAATATCATCGCTTATCTGTACGGAAAACTAAAGCCTCTGGTTGTGTTGAGATTATTATTTCAATAATTCTATAAATGGAAGTATATAAGGATATATTTAATGATTAGATGTGATATAAATGAAATATTTATAGTATTCATGAAATATTTATAATAAAAAATTAAATATATCATTTTATTTTTTACCTTTTCACTCACATAAAGATGATAACATCATTCGTGTATGTGTCAATTACCACCTTTACAATGATATGGGACTTTCTATTCATCACCAAACCACATGGATGTTACATATAAGTAAATATAATGAAATTATATGGTATTTATGATATTATGAGAATTATGGAATGATAAAATATTTCTTACCACATTTCTATGATGATCATTTAAAAAACAAAATGTTACTCATGTGTACTTACGACCAACCATCCTCATGATCTCAATATACATCATTTTCTAATAAACATATGTCATGGTTATTTTTTAAAATATAAATATTTTGTAGATATGATAATTATTTCATTATGAATTTGGATATGTTTAAGTAAGAATCACTTTGACCAAAGTCAACCTACAAAAATAATTTTTCACGCTTAAATAAAATATCTCCAAAACATCCAACCTAAACATAATTGATTATGTAATCCTATATAAAATCATAATATGTGAATTAACTAGAATATTAACCTAGAAATTTTTTCTTAAGAATGAAAATAATTAACATAGGTTTATTACTCTAGTTGATAAAAACATACGTATCTTATAAGACTCAAGGTAAAGGTTTCTCATCTATCTTTTTCTTCTAAGAGGAATATGCAATATTCACCACATAATTCCTTTGTGTGTTGTTTAAATTACCCATTTGATATTTATTTCATAAGAATAATTATATAAATGATATTTAATGTTTCATTTGAATTCATTTTGTTTATATAGATTATATCTCGGATTTTTCCAAATTGGTAAGGGCATAATTTACAATCGCATCATTATGTGGGGTAGCTTATATTTAAATTCCCAATAGGGGAAAATTTTAATATTTTTTATTAAAATAAATCAATTTTATTCTCCTCTAGTTTGTAATTATATTTTCTTCGTAATTGTGAAATTTTTCCTATTTTTCTTACAATAAATTATTAAGAAATTTTTTTAAGAAAATCCATCTTTATTTATGTATTCATTCAGAAATAATTTTTTATAAAAACACATGATTTCTAAAAATTTTGACAAATTTTTTACCCTTTTAAGATTAATTTATTAAAGATATTTTTACCAATATTTTAATTTTTTAAAATTTTATTAAATAAGCCTTCATGTCATTTAAAAAAATGAATATTTTTATATATATAATGACGTGCTAGGGATTATTGTTTTAAAATTTAAATTCTTAAAAAATCAACCATCATTACCAATAAATGTTTTTAATATTATTTTACATGTATTAAAATATTATTTTAAATTAAAAGGGGTTTAAAAATATTTTTTGAACTTTTAATTTTAAAAATATTTTGAAACAAGAACGTTTATTTTCATCATAAATGATTTTAATGATCTTATTATGGTTTTTATACTCATCAATGACATAGACCCTTTATTGAAATTATTGTCCACTATAGATATGTGGTATCAAAGTCATCATTATTATTTATTATAAATTTTTTATGATTATATTTCCAAAGAATGTAGAGTCTTATTACCATTCACCATAACACTTTGGACGGTTTATGATTATGTTAATTGGATGGGGATAACATTATCATTTTCTTGGATTTATTTTTAAAACTAATGGTTATATTGATTTAGATTCACCCTTTTAATATATGGAATTGATTTGAATATTTAATTAGTAGGAGGGGTCCTCTATTTCCTTTATATACATCAGTTGTTATCCTAAGACAAAGTAGTATTGGTTTTTTATGATTCCATACTCATAGATGTCCTAACATAGGGCCTCAAAGGTATTAGATGTTTTGTAAAAAGTTATTAATGGAAATATTTGTATTCTCATGATGCCTTGAATTTATGTTTTATATGTCCATATTTTTTACATTAAATCATGATGAATTCAGTTATAGATTTTCAATATGATCATTTGATTATTTAGAATATTCATAGTTGATATTCATTAACATGTGATTATTTATAAGTAATTATTTAATAAAAAATCATTCCTACAATATTATGATTAATTTGATTAATTAATTTTCTTTTGTTTTTGTTATTTACCATTCTATATTTATTATTCCTTATATATTCAGAGCTTCTATTGTACACTTACCTAAACTGAGCATATAAGATAACCACTTTCATTTGGTTTCATTCTCCCAGGACACCATTAAGTGATTTTCGATTTATATAAAGTTATATTATAAGGGGAATAATGAAATTATATATAAAAATACATTTTTTATTTTATGATTCAAAATATAATATAAATTTCGATTATGTATCTATGTTATAATGTTTACTAAACTATTTAGTCCTTTGGGATGAGGTTGGTTATATCTTATACTAGTGAATTAAAGTATCCACCAGGTCTAGGTAAATTAGGTTTTGGTATGTACAATTGTTATTAATGGATTTTTAATAGATACACAGGGAACTATATTTAAGAAGACATAGATTATTAATCATAACCTCATGATATACATTGAGGGTTATTAGTTAATAATATCATAATGTTTTTTAAGATAGATAATATGTAGTTTTTATTATAATTTCATCAAACTCTAGATTTAATAATTGTATGTTTTTCTGGAACTAATGTACTTGGGGAAAATAACTAGAAAATGTCATATTGGGATTGACCTTATCATCAACTGGTGCATCAAAATGGGCCTTAATGGGCCCCTCAATTGACACTCATGGGGGGAATATTTACTATAATTTATATTTTCATTACAAACTATTATAAAGAATTTTATAATAGATATATCTTCAAATAAATCATGTTTTTTATTATGAGTATATATTTGAATGAAATTTTCAATTAATGTTATATATTTTTCTAGTTTTGTTGTTAATACAGAATTTTTTATAATGATATGATCAAATATAGTGTATTCCGTCATTTAGAAATGGCTCCTAATAGAAGATTTGGGAATCACTTAAGTAAACATAAACAGAATGAGTAAGAACGGTCATTTCATTAATGGGATTGAGCCAATATTTTTAAGGTAACCATTTTACCAAACAATGTCATTATTTAATGACATTGATTCATATCCTAACAAGATAGAGAGAGTATTATATATGTATTATGGCTTCAAATAGATAAAATATAAAAAGATAATTTTACGAAAAAAATATAGATAAAAGTATAAGGGGAATGAAATACATTCTATCATGTGATACGTTCGGATGGGAACACATTGGTACATGAAATAAAAGAAATGTAATTCTATTCAATCATAGTGAAAAAGGACATATTGATCATCAGTGAAAAGGTAACAGAGAATCCCATAAATAATATTGCTTTAATTGTTAGGATATTGGGCTATATTCCAACCAATTCTTCAAGAATCAAGAAATTATACATTATAACAATCTAAGATATCATTGTAAATGTTATTCTATAGATGGAAATAGCTGGAATAATTACTTTTCTTTGTCTATTTTGATCCGTGTAATAATATTTTAAAATATATTTTTGTTGATGTTCTACATATATGAATAATGAATCATATAAGGATTGTACTTTGTTAATATTTCCTTAAGGATAAAATATCATGTTTGTAATGGTACCACAGAATGTTATTCAATGGAAAGATGTAATTTTTTTTATATTGGAGGATTAATGAAATATAAACCTTAATGTGTACATGTGGTGAGATAATAATTAAAATCATATGGTTATGGTATTGAATTGGTAAAAAAAATTATTAAGTTATTGTATATTTATTTTTATATTTTATGAATATTACTACTTTTTAGGATGTATGGAATATATTTGACAACATGAGATTATATTTTTTAAATAATGTGTGTTTTAATTTTGGTTTTATGTTGATCAAGGGATTCACATATTTTGAATGTGATATAAAATACACTTTATATTGTCTAGTAGATAAAATGTTAATTTGATTATGTTAATTCTAAATTTTTGGATAAATATAATTTCTATGTTCATAATTTCACTCATTTATGAAGTTTTGTATGTTGATATTTGGATTAGGGTCTAAAGATTAATGTATTACTTCACTACATGGAGATTTAGGCATATTGAATAACCTTTGATAACCATTTTTTCATAATGATAACAACTAGAGATCAATAGAATGACTTATCAATCTATCATGGAGATTAAAATTGGATAAAAGTGAAATTTAGGGATTCATACATAAAAAATAATTTTTGGATATTATTTTCTTAGAATATGTAATGAATTTGAATTTAATTGAAGAAAACCCAGAGGTTAAAATTGTTATTATGGAATAAAAATATATTATGTAAGTATATTTCCATATATTATTATATCATAAGAAAATTCCTCAAATTTCAAAATAGGATCATGAAGAAAAATTTTATCTTATTGTATTTCTATCAAGTGAATTTTATGGTCTCTTAGAAAATCATAGATTTGTGGTTTTAAGGTTGTTAAAAATTCATTCACTAATTAGATTCTATTGATTAGTGACCTCTATCACTATCTATAATTATTTATAATTTCCATCTATCTTCTAATATTCAATTACCCTAAATTATTTCGTACGTATAAAACTATTTCAGTTTTTTTTCAAAATACCTTTGTACTTATTTTTCTCCCTTATTATGAAAATATTTTATTAACCCCTTTTTATGATGTGGGGTTTTCAACATTGGGGTTTTGAAATATCAAAAACATGATTACCAAAATCAGGTATAAATTATAGGCAAATAAAATATTTAAGGTGGTAAAAATGTATCTAATTGAAATTATAAAATAATCATACTGTATTCGACATCGTTTGTGACAAACAACACAAAACATAAACAACATGCATAATAAATTCCATTAATTTAAATCTCATCGATTACTTGCGGAACATGAAACCCTAATACCAAATGAACCATCATTAACCACTAACTGTTATATTGTAGTGTATAAATATTATTTTATAAATTAAAAAATTTATAGTTATATATTTCCTAGAAATCTAATCAAATCATTTCAAATAAAAAGAAATTTTTTCTAAAAATTGATTTTTTTCCTAAAAGACAGTTTAGTCATCCTCTGTGAATATAGTTTAAAATTGTTGTTTAATGAATTTATATAATAAATCACTTAAAAATAACATATTCTTTGAAATCAAATACCAAAATTATATTAGGCTGTATTTTTTTGATTTTTTTGAAAGGTATCATTTTTTGGATTAATAGTGAAAATTGACTATTTTTATAGAAAACCACATTTTCATTACAAAAAAATTAAGAATAAATTAAATTTTATACTTGTTTTAATGTAAAATTTTAAAAATTTAATGTCTTTTAATTAAATCAAGTTCATATAAAATTTTTTATTTTTTATTTAGATTTAAAAACATTGCAAAATATTTATCATTTTCTCTTTGAAAAAACTCTTTCCTTCCTAACCTCGATATTAATTTTTAAATAAAATTTTACAATTATTTTAATTGATTTTTTAAAAAAATATTTCATATTTTATGTAATAATTATATATATATCTAATATGTTAATATATTTCTTCAACATTATTAATAGTAAAAACAATAAAAACTATTTACTGTGTTTAAGGTAAAAACCGATTTATTATGGGGTTTAAATAAAAAGAGAAGGATTAAAATGAACTAATAATAAATTTTAAATATATTTTATGGAAATATTTTGACACTATAGTTTATATGTCTCAAATAGTACATCACTTTTGACTCGTTTCTTATATAGAACATGGGTAATCATTTCTCACTAAAAATGTACAAGTGTTCCGCTCACATCACTAATAAAAGGCCACCCCTTCCCTCTCTTTATCACACCATAACTTCTTTTTTTGGGAAATTTATACCTAAAAATTACAAAAAATATATAAAATAATAATAAAATACTTATTTTGGACATGATACCCTTCTATGAAGGCTTTTGGTATAATCCAAAGGAAGATACCTGAATAAGAGGTAACATTAATCAATAACTATTTTTATTTTATTTCATTTGAAACCAAATTAAAATATTATTAAAAGATTAATATATATTATATTACGTATAATCAATATACTTATATGATTTTTAGTTAATTTAATGACAAAAATATATCATATCTTTGATCAAATGGGTTTTCAAATAATCATTTTCTTGTACGCTGGACTACCACCTAGTGAACCGATGTTATTATTTTTTCCATTAAATACCATATGGTTGGATATGATGATTGATATAAAGAAAATATATGATAGTTATAACATAATATGGTTTCGGTGTCATTATTGTATATATTAATATTTATGATCCATTTGTTAGGGGATTTGATAATGTTTCTCATGTGTACGGCAGACTATTGCCTCCTGAATCGAAGTGATTCATTATTCATTAATGCTTTACATGGAAGTTTTTAAGGATATATTTACATATTATTAGTTATATACATTACATAATTATTATATTAATTAAATATATACCATTCTTAAATTATTATATGTCATTTATTTTTTATATGTTCACTAAAAGATGTTAACCACGTTCGTGTACATTTAGACTATAGCCTTCAAGAAGTGATGTGGATCTATTTTCAAAACCAAAACACATAGTTGATATATATAATAATATTTAATGATATATTATTTTTTTTATCATATTATTATAATGTTATAATGTTAAAATATTACTTACCTCCTTCCTATAATTATTATTTGAAAATGGTAATGTTAACAATTTGTATATACGACATAATTTATCTATGATCGTAACATTATTAATTTTTCACTTCCATATATCATTACTGTATTTAAATTTATAATTTTTGTATAAAGATTATAATTATTTATTTATTATTAATCTTTGTATTTCTAAATAATGACGTCTTCGACCATAATCTACCTACCAAAGTAAATTTTTACTTATAATCCAAATATCATCAAAATAACCAATGTAAACATAATTGAATAAATATTCATATTTAACGTGGAAATAAGTGAAATGAATGTAATAATAAAAATTATAATGTTTCATAAGTAATTATATAATTAAATTATATTTTTTATTAAGAAAGATAAAAAATGAACGTTACATGTTGGACTCAAGGTAAGGGTTTCTCATCTTAGTTTTACATCCATGAGACATATTCCTTATTTACCACGTAATCACTATATATCTTTTTTATGCGTACCATTTTTTATGTTATGTCATGAACATATTAATATTCTTTTTATTTAATATATAATTGTTGAAATTAATTTTATGGGTCCTATGATTCCTAAGTTACCAAAGTGGTTACTGTCATAATCATATAAATATTCTTGATTACTTATGTCTTTATAACAATTGGGTGAAATATTTTCATATTTATATCATAAAATGTATCTATTTTTATTCTAATAATTTTTAATGATCTTGTTCATATAATAGTAAAAAATTTACACTCTTTTGAACATAAAATGATTAATAAATTTTTTTAAAGTGTAAATTAAGAAAAAATTGTTTAAAATGTTTTGAGAAATTTTATATATAAAAAATTATAGTTAAATGGTTATTTTCTACAATAATGTTTTAATGGTATTTTAATGGTATTTATAGACATCAATATAATAAAACATTCATTGAACTTATAATCCATTATGGACATGTTGTATGGAAATCATCCTTATTCATTATTTTGAGGATTTGGGATTAGTTTGACAGGAGATGTAAAATTTTATTCTAATACAACATAATAATCATGATAGATTATGAGTATATTTTTTGATTTTTGAAATTATTAGAATTTAATATAAAATTTTCTCAATATGAATATATAAGTTTATTGTGTTTCAACACTTTCATATAAATAAATCATTAGTCATTATATGTGATTAGAGAGGCCCAATATAGCTCCTCATTGCATTTGTATGTCTCTAATAATAAAATATATTAGGTTTTTACCGAGGAAATTACAATATAATTCATGGTACAAGGCCTAGATGGTATTAGATTTCTATTAATGAGGCTTCTAGAGTATATGATTTGTTAGAACAAGGCATTGAAAGTATGTTTTTGATGTAAAATATAATGAATTCAATCATTATGAATTTAGTTTTTGATATTCCATGTGATCATTTAATTATTTATAATATCTATCGTTATGATTCATGATCATGTGGTTATTTATGTTGGTTTATTTGAACATAATTCATTCCACCATATTATTCTAAAGTCATTGCTTAAATGGAATGTGTTTTAGTAGTTTAACTCCATTATTGATTATTCCTTATTTATGCATAGCAGCTGCTATAAACTTACCATTAAGGAGCATCAGATCTCACACCATTATTATGCATTAATTACCAAATGATATCGGGAAGTTATTTTTGGATGATATTCAGGGATATGATAAGGGGAATTATGGCGTCTTGAAAGAAATTACAATTTTCATTTTAGGTTTCAAAATGTAATGTGAATTTTAACGATGTATCTAGTTCACCAAGATCAATAAACTATTTAGAACTTCAAGATATAATTAATCATATATTATGATAACATAATAAATTTGTCATTATCTAGAGGATATATTATTCTTGAAAGTTATAGTAACACTAACAATATATTTATTTGTTTCACGTAAACTATAAATTATTTTTAAAAAAATAAACGTACGATAATATTAAATACTATCTATGTTACGTGATTTTATTCGATAAGTAATATATATTATAAATTCCTGAAATTTTTATATTTGAATTATACCTTTTTTATGTTTTATTAAAATTCAAATTAAATAAATAGAGACAAAAAAATATTAGTAATATTTATAAAACAATTAATAAAATTATTTTTAATCCCAAAAAAATTGTACCATTATGAATGTGATTGGGATATCATTTAATAAATCAACCATGTTCAAATTAGGAATCAATTTTAATTTTATAATTGGTTTCTTAAACCTTAAATAATAAACAACATAATCATGGTATTAATAATAAAAGAATGGTTAACACAAGTTAATATAATAATATAATGGTGAAAACATCTCCAATACTTGTTATTTTTTTGTATGATATTATTAAGGCCCACAATAATATTATATTATAATTATATCATTTTGGATCAATTTCTCTTAGACAATTAATTTATTTTTATTTATTACTTTCTGTAATTCTATGAGTACCCCACCTGTCACATATAAATGTGCACCACTTATCCCCATTTATTCTCAATTCTTAAATATATATGTTCATAATAAGACCTAAAATAGATCCCCTCATTACTAACATTACCATTTCATAGAGTCATTTTTTTATTAGAGAATTATCTTACAATTTATTTTTGTGTTAACTTAAAGTGGTTTTCTGAAGAAGAGTTATAGTTTGGGATCGAACATTTTTGATTTATTTATTATTCCACCTCCTTAAATTATTAATAATCCATTATAATATAATAACATTTTTATATTACTTATTAAAATATGTTATTACGTTAATGGTGAAATTTTTATCCATATATAATCACTATAAAATAGTAATGCATTCAAATGTTTTTTTGTACAATTTGCATCCACTACACGGGCCAATGTATTTCATTTTCCAAAACCACATCTCACAGATAGTAAAAATGAGGTATTTAATAAAAATATATAATATTCATGAAATATTTATCATTATATAATGATAAAAGATAAATTATTTTCTTACCCAAACATTCACTGATAAATTATAAATCCACTCATGCATACGAGTGGACTACCACCTTTATAAAGAGATGTTATTTGTTCTTTATCACTATTTCTCAAGGATAATATATATTTATATATATTTATTTAAACAATTAATATGATATTTATAATATAATTATTATAAAAACCCATAATTATCTTTAAATATATATTTTTCAAATAATTTGAATTATTTTATGTCTTGTGTTACACGTAACAAATACATAGCTTGGGTTACAGACAACACAGCGGTTTTATAGAATAACATTTTGTTATTTTATTTATTTAAAAAAGAAAATTATAACCTATAAATTTTATTATGAAATTATGGTTTACGCACATATATATATTAATTTTAATAAATATTTATAAATGAATTTAATTTATATTTAAAATAAAAATAAAGTTATTTTCTGAAATAAATAAATTTTTTTTAACAATAAATAAACAAATAAATAATTTCTAAATTAAATAATGAAATAAATATATATATATATATATAATATTCAATATAGTTTTTAAAAATGTATCCTATGTTTTTTCTTGATAGGGTATAAGAATGAAATTAATTTGATGAAAAAAAATTCATTTTTTAAAAAAGAAAGCTTTGTCGTCTTTTTGTGGTGCACATTTTTTAAGTCAATTTATTTTAATATTTTGATCCTATTTACAATGATTAGGTAAATTAGTATGTAACATTGGAATGATCGTAAGAGATCATGTCTTGAAAGTCTGATTATTTCACTTTCCTTGGAAGTTCTGGATACATACATCAGTTTTACATTAAATAATTAAATGTAAAACAACAACATTGTGTCTCTTTTGAACACACTCATATCCATTATCATATCTCTGTAAGTCAGTTATTATATACTTCTTCACATCCTTTGAAAAATTAAACATAGAAATGAGTGAGCTCAGATGCACGGTAAAGATATAATTATAGTGGAAATTTTCATCTACAAGATTAAACATTTATGAAATGAATAAAACTTAAACAAAATCCATTTAAACATAAACATCAATAAAATATAGAAAATATAATTAAAATCACGCCATTTACTTATTCACATGATTAATGTTTTTGAAGAATAATAACAAGTAATGTTAATAGCCACTTTCATAATGATGTAGTGCATAATGTGGGACATCGTAACGACATAATCATGCCCTCATGCCAAGAATACAAATAAGATTTTTTCAAGGCCTTGTGACAATAAACTAGTTTTTATCCTTATACCTATTGATGAATCAAGGAGCTATAGTTGGCTCCAAACATCACTTACTATGTTCAATGCCTTCTTCATATGAAATGGTTGAAACATACCAGAAGCATTCGTATTAAAACTAGAAAACAAAATGGTAATACATTTACTATAAACAATGAATGGTATAAAGATAACACATCCATGTTTAAACATATCAAAACACATTCAACAAAATATGGAAGATAGTATGATAACAAATCAACATCAAAAATGTGTAAAATCCATCAAAAGATGTCGACATGGATGAACTTATAACGATTTGAGTGAAATATCTATTTGTATTTTTAAATCATATAAAAATATTGTAATTATATTATAAAACATGTCTTTTGGTGATTTAGTTATAATCATATATGGGAAGCTTCGAAGGTATTATAACTGTGGAAAATAGCTACAACCGCCATATATGATAAAAAAACATTTGTACCTTCATTTTTCCAAAAGGTCATAAAGTACCTTGTTTGGAAAATGAAGGAATGATTCCATTCAAAACATTTTTTTAAAATTAAAAAAAGGGTACAAATGAAATTAATGCATATTTTAAGAAATAGTTAAAATGTTTTGAAATAAATTTTTAACAAAAACATTTTGGGATGATAAATATGTCAGCGTAGATACTTACGTATAAACAACCTCAGATAAATAAAGAGATAGTAAAATTAACCCTTAACTTGTACTTTTCCTTTTTTAAGGGTTTGTTAACCTTCTGTATATGTTATATCATTACTATTAAATTATACAAGAACCACATAGATAAATATTATATCATATATGATTTTCAAATATTACTTTGTTAATAATATTTCATTAGTATAATTGTTTCGGCGTTTAACTGATTCATTGTCCATTATATGTTTTGATATGTTAGTCATGTTTGTTATGGATAGTATCTACTGTATTAACATACATAATTATATTATGTTATTAAACATTATATTTAATCATCAAATGAAAATTATTCTTGAATGGTTATGATGGGGAATAAATCTCATAATATTAGTGGAGACGGTAATTCATATGTACGCACGAGCGAATATATCATTATATTGATGGTGAATTAATTTAAAATTGGATGGTATATCATATATAAATATTCATTAACAAGATATATTTATTATTTAAATCAATTATACTCATTATTATACCCATCAAAATAATGATGTGTTGTATAAAAAACTACACCATGATGTGAAGATGGTAAGCCGTACGTACGCACGTATGGTGACTTTTTCATACATAGGATTGATTGAATAAATAATATGGTTATACCATATTTTGAATTAAATTAAATTATGTAGAAGGTACTGGAGTTATAATTTTGGAATGGAAACAACAAAGAAAGAGTATGTGGAAGAAGAAAAGAAAATTGAAAGAGGAGATTAAATTATTACCTCTTCATCGGGAATTTCCTTTTGATTTGATAAAAAGGGGTCTTTAGGATGGATTTATGATAAAAATATGGACTCAAGGTTGTAGTGATGGCATTTTGTAAGATATTTGAGATTGGTTTGTCTAAGACAAATGGCTTTTGTGGAGTAATTTTTGAGAGGAGGGGAAGTACCCTTTTTATAAGAGAGGCGAGAGTCACTTTAAGAAAATCTTGAAATATTATTCTATTATAAAATCCTTTTCAGGTTATAATGGCACCAAATGGAATTATTTCAATGATAGGGTTGGTATGGGTGGAAATAATCTTTGAAAATATGTTTTACACAAGTTTAGGTAACCATATTAACCTTATCTTTTAGATTTAACTCTTAGTTAACTAGTTTAACTTTTACCATGTCTTCTTGTATTATTATAATAAATGGTTAATAAACATACTAAAAAATCCAATAGATCCCGATGTGGTTAATTATTGACATATATAACCTTATATTTGTATTTGGTATGAACATTATACTTTTATAAATATTATATCATTTAATAAAATAGTTTTTTTAAAATACATTTATATCAATTTTGACACAATTAAATATAATTTTTTTGAAAATCAAAAATCAAGATTATATTGAAAAAAATACATTAAAACCATTATACCATGTCATATTAACCTATAAATTTTATGGAATGCATCAAAAGTCTCAATTTAAATTTATTTGGATATTTATAATATTAATTATTTTAATATTTCATTAAAAAGGTAATTACAACATCATTATTGTGTCATAACTAAATTTAATTTCATAATGTCTAAAATTTATAAATAAAATTAAATTATGTATGAAATATTTTTATATTTTTAAATAATATTTATATTCGAATTTATCTTCTGTATATCCCAATATTAAAAATGGTTTGGTTATTAAACTTTGAATTTAATACTTTTAATTCTTTTTTAAACAACTAATAATAAATTTCCAAATATAATCCAAGTGGATAAATAATATGATATTTTATTCCTAATTCTGATTTTTTCTAAATAAATTTATCCAATATAATTAGTAAATGTGTTAGGTTTATTATAATATAATTTTTACATTTAATAAGCATATTTACTTTTAATTATGGTAAATGAAATTCAAAATATTGTATTCATCAAAATATTTCATCATCATATTGAACCAAATATTACATAATTATGTCAAAACTATCTCTTAGAGTTTTTAAATTCAGTTCAACAAATAGATAAAATTACATTTTATGCAATTTTACAAATTTTACATGAAGGTGGGTAAAAGACATTAAAAATTTCAATAAAATTTTATACGTCTAATATTATTATAAAATGTATCTAATGAATTAAATTAGACTAATATATGTATTATGTATCATGTTTGACTTTAAGAAAAAAAATTATTTATAAATAATTATTTAAATGAAAAAGTATGTTTTTATCTACAACGTAATGTCTTTCACTATTCATCAAATTTTGAATGTTTTCAGAAAAATACCAATAATTAACCCAAAGCTAATTTTGGTATTCCAAATTCAAAAATTATTTCTATATTAACATATTAGTAATATATGAGTTTATTTAATTAAATTTAAATTAATTCCCATTGTTAAAACCAAAAGGTGGTTTTTTGAGAAGTAAAAACTATCAAAAGATTAATAAATATTTTTGTCCATTTTAAATGTAAAATTATTTCCAATGACCAATATTGGATTAAATGACAAAAATATAATTTATTTATACTCAAAAACCCTTCAAAGGAATAATTTAACATTAAAAGTTATGTTGATTATAACAGTTGTTTTTAATTAAAATTTACTCTCTTTCAATATTGATCAAAATATGAATGTTATAAAAAAACACTAAAAATTTATCCAAAACATTATTTTTAAGTACCACTTCTAAATAAGATGTTTGTTTTTTTCAAATTGAATATATAAAGTCGCAAATATTGTATTTAAACACGGTTCACCATTAAATAGTAGTAAAATTTCATTTTTTGAAAAATACATATTTAATATGAATAATTGAATTTGTTTTATACTATATCTAAGAAGAACATAATATGGATTCTAAAATCATATGGATTATATAATATTCAAAATATTGTTAATACTATACATAAATGCCTTTTGAGTTTCATGTTTGGTATGTTTTGGTGCAGTTGAACTCGGTGTTGTGTGTAGAACGAGCTATTGAATTACTTTAAGGAGATAACATACTATGAAATAATGGTGTATTACATTCTCCCCTCCTTCAATTAATTGGGATCTCGAAAAATTAAATTTTTCTTAGAAAATAAAATGTAAGAAATTGAAAATACATTTTCAGAATACCCATATCAGAAATTGGAATAATAAAATTTTGTCTTAATTAGAGGGAATGGTAATTTAAAAAGTCCCCCCAAAATTAGGATTTTGAATAAAAGAATAGTTGTGGAAATATTTTACACATAATTGGTGGAAAAACATAAATATTTATAGATAGTGATTGAGGTCATCAATCAAAAAAAATTTAAAAATAATTAGAAAATTGAGGGCCTCATATCCATAAATCTATGATGGGTTAAAATATTATTGGTTCATCAAAACATAAGGTATTAGGATAACACATTTTTAGTTTTAGGATTCATTCCCTAATGTTTAAAAATTATATTCTTCATAGAATAGGGAAACAATACTTAAGAAATAGAGTTCCATCCTTTAACTAATTTCTACCACAAATGAATCTTTCACTCCAAAAGATAATAGAACTCATGAATATTCTATTTATCATAGTCATATAGGGTTTCTGAAAATAAATTTATAATTCATCTATCAGATCATTTTAAAAAATACTACATTATAAAAACCAACACATCATGTAGTCCAGTGGTTGATGATTCACCCTGGTTGCCCTTCGGTTGTGAGTTCAAGTCTCACGGCCTTTCCAGACGCGACAGGTTTTCATCCAACAATTGGGTTGTTCTTATTATAATTAATATCCAAAAAAATCTCAATAAATGTTCTAAAAATAAACCATAGAATCCAATTTCCAACATAATCCATTAAGTCTTTTAGACTTATCCAAAATACTTGTGTCCAAACTCACATTCCAAAAAAATTATAATTAAGGTCACCAGAACATAATGAAGATATCTTTTTTCCACATAATAACATGTGAGTACCTTCATCATGTATTATCATAAAACATGGAAACACCCTTAATTATGATAAAACATTATTGATAATATTCATTCTCTCTTATTCCTTATAAAATACTATATATATTCTTTATATCCAAACATTTTGAATACTCCAACAATGATGGAATAAACAAATCATTAATAACTTCCATGGTATTCAAGAATATCCAATATAATTTATCCAAATAAAGAATCTCCTATTCCAAAATTATTACCTCAGTATCAGGACCATATTGAGTTTTTTCTTTCATTCAACCATGTATTTTCTAAAAGTATAACTTGATGTTCAATCATTTTCATAGTACTATATAATCTCAAATACTCAATGAAATAGTACTCAAGTACAATCTTTATTTATTTTAATAATAAATATAACTAGTAAATTGTTGATACAACACTAAACTTTCATACTTCTTTATTAAAAATATAAGAACACTAATTATTCCTCTTCATCTTTAGTAGTATCATAAATTGATTATTATCAAATACCATCATTTGGGGCATACTCTGATAATTGGGACATTGATTCGCATAGTGTCCTAACCCATTTCAAATGAAGCATTGTACATTTAAAATATTTTTCTTACACTGTCAATCACGTACTTGGTGTTATTTTTCTCCACACATATAACAAACTCACATTCCTAACATGTATTTACAAAGGTGTTTCTTTCCACAGTTATCACGTATGGGAAAATCCTTCTTTCCCTTTTTCCCTTTACCAATCATTATCTCTTCATCCTTTTCTTATTTGGATTCCCTTCCAAGCCATTGGACTCAGAGAATTCTGTACTTATCTTTTTAACACAATATAGTATTTCTCCATATGAAAAAAATACATCGGAGACTATTTCCCATATAAATATTGAATTTATACCATGAAAGATAAGATCATTTTTACTCTTTGGATCATGCTTAATGTTGGAGATCTCATTCCTTCTACTAGGCAAAATTTCTAAAAATAGAATACTATAAGATAGTTTATGAATAAAAATGCATAATTAAATACTTGTAAAATAACAAACATAAATTTAAAAGTTTTCTCCTTTAATCTATAATCATAAAAAATGACTTCTTTAAGAAAGTATTTACTCATAAATCCAACATAGTGGCTTGAAAATAAAATATTAATTATCCTAAGAAAATTCCATGGGATTGTCATAACCAATAGTGCAAGAAGCCCTACTTTCGTACACCACATCTCATTCGAGTCTTTCTCAAAGTAGTGTTTTTGGGGTTTTCCTGTAGATATTTATGTTCTAGAGCCACCTATACCTACTCGTATGCAGACAGAGAAGTATTTCATTGAAAATTCCCAAAATCTCTACATTACCGAAATTTTAGAAAGTTATTCTATACTAATAATCTAAGTAAATATTTGGGTAATGTTCGCTAATCTATGGTTATCTAAATATAGTTTCCAAGGTTTGCACTAAACATTCTCTGAAACAAACTATAACACCCCAACCATAGTAACCTATAGTCGATGCATTATAACATAACATTGGTATGATCACTAGATATCATTTATTTAAAGACTTTTTAGTTTAGAATTATTTGAATTACTAAGTACATACATATGTTTTACATTACATTGTGATATAAAATTCAACAATATTATGTCCCCTTTGAACAAACTCGTATCCCTTAGCTTATCCATACATGTTGGTAATAATATAATTCTTTGTATCATGGGAGTAACAAAACATAGAATGTGGTGAGCTCAGATGATCGGTGAGGATAAAAATATAGAGGAAACATTTATACATAAGAATATACAGTTAAGGTAATGTATAAGACTAAAACATAAGACTTTTAAAGATAAAATTTAGTATAATATAGAAAATATAAATAAAATAATTACATGTACTTATACACATTGATTTTTTAATAGTAGAATAATCATATGTAATATCAATAGCTAATTTCATAGTGATGGAATGAATAATGCTGGAAATCATAACCACATAGTCAAGGCCTTGTGCAAGAATACCAAAAATATTATATCAAGGCCTTGTGGCAAGTCACTAGTTAGTCCCATGAGACCTACCGAGGCATCAAAGAGCTATAGCAGGCTCCACCCGTCACATTCTAAGTTCAATGTATTCCTTGTATGAAATGGTTGAAACCTAAGAAAACATTCGTATTTAGACTATCATATGAAATGTTAATATATTAACCATAAACCATGTATGGTATAAAGATAATGTCACAACCCATCCCCCAGGGCCTATGATGTGGCTACCCCAAACCCGCCTTCCATAGGCTAGGGGTTTTCGACAAGCACCAAAGCCGTATTCCCTAATACTAGGAAGGAATTGCATTTACAACCTATAAACACAAACAACCAAGCACCCAGCAAGATACGAACGCAAATCAACTTTATAGAGAAAATAGTGATAAAAATTAAAAAGGAGCTAGAATACAAGACCAACAGTAATAGAACAAGTACAATTGAAATACAATACAATTGAAGAAAAATAAAGGAAGCTACTAGGTCGACCTTCGGGTTCCTACATGAAGGGTATTTACAGATCACCTTCTCTGCAATCCATGTCCACCCATCTCCTCTGCGTACCGACACGCCGTTTGGTCCACCTCTGGGCACCATCCAGTCCTGGTACTATCATCCTCAGTCAATGTTGTCTGTCATCTACATCCAACACAACATGGTGTGGGCATATCCCGTATAGGGGTGAGTATAATGATACTCATTACGGACCCTGAGACCCTCAAGGCCTCACAAAATCCACCAAGGATAAATCAAAATGCATGAAATCAACAGATAACCCTACTTCGGTATATGCCCATACATATACCTTAGTTTTTAGGTAGTCCATCTTAATCATGAGGAAAAAATAGAGGTACTGACTCAGCTCTCACCAGGTATATCTTTAGGTACATTGGTATAGATGATTAGATGTAAATACTAAACAATCATACACTGTTAAGAGGCTCTACTACTAACCTGTACAGAATCGCTATAGTTGACCCACACAGGATCGCTGGAGCTGACCCACACAGGATCTCTAGGAGATGAAACACATTGGATCGCTAGGAGATGACCCACACAGGATCACTAAGTGCATACCCATAGAGGATCACTGGAGAAGACCCACACACTATTTCTAGGTGCTGACCCACACAAGATCACTTGAGATGACCCACACAGGATCGCTCAGATCTGACCAACACAGGATTGCTAAAAAAATGAACCACAAAGGTTCTCTAGGATAAATCTCACATTGGATCGCTGGAGCTGACCCACATATGATCGCTAGGAGATGACCCACACAGGATTTCTAGGAACATACCCGCACAGGATCGCTAGGAGTTAACCCACACAGGATCGTTGAAGATGACCCCCACAAGATATCTAGGATCTGAACCCACATGATGGATAGGATCTAACCCGACCATGATCTCTTGGAGCTAAACCTCATAGGATATCTAGGAGCACTCTTCTCATCATATCTATTTATTGGGTTTCTACACTAGGCTTGGTCATCTTTGGGAGAATTCACTCACCTAACCAATAGCCGATTCTCCAACTACCATGATGTCCCACAAGGAAGTATCTCAATGGACTGCCACATCATAGGGGTCTCAACACAATAGACGACACGTCATTCAAACGTTTGTTCTGTGAGTTATTAGCATCTTAGTCTGGGGGTCCCTATTGGATTCGTGCTCTATCCAACCTGACTATATCCCAAATCAATCCAAATCTACAGTGGGGTATACTTAAAGGGACTACCTTGCTCCATGGGACTCATCTCCGCTGACAGTTCATCAAACGGGTGTCTGGTGCCAATGTTGTGGCCAAAAGAATGTAAACGGGTCATCATGGGGCCGAGTTTGGTCCGAACCAGTCGGACGGACCCGGTCTGACCGAGCCTGGGCTGACCCGGCTAGGGTCACCTGGCCCGCTGGGCAGTACGGTAGGTTGCGAGGGGCCGTAGAGGGCCGCGAGTGGTCATGAGGCCGCAGAGGGTCACGAAGGGTGTTTCGAGGGCGCGAGGCCATAGAGTGACTCGAATGGGGTAGTTCGGTTGGAAGGGCGGTGGCAGTGTCAATGCCAACTCAGACCAGACGCTGGCGGTAGCTCGGAAGGTGGCGGTGGCTCAGGCAGCTGATCGGCTCGGACTGCAGCGGCACAACCTAGACAACGGCAGCGGATTAGACGGCTGCGACTCAGATGATAGTAGAGACTTAGACGGAAGCTGCGGCTCATACGGCAGCAGTGGCTCAAATGGCAGGGGTAGCGCAACAAGGCCGCAGGCGGCGGAGTGTCGCATGTAGGTGAGAAACGCGAGGCGTGGATGCCACGGGCGGCAACACCATTTCCTTCATCGCCTCTGTCACCTTTGTCCATTGTGAAGGACACACCATATACGAAGAACGAGGGAGGGGTTAGGCCATGTTTTTTTGGACCGTACCATCAGTGTTATAGCAGTAGTAAGCGGCTCAACCAAAAAATTTCAAGATTGAAAAAAATTTCAAGTTAACACGAATCATTGATCAACTCATTTTTGTTGATCTGTGTTCGCCATTTTTTCCAATAATGAGGAAATTAAACTAGAGAATTCATGAATTTAATATTAACCCCCTACCTTGGATTGTACTTTGACATTGGCATGAGAAGGATGTATGGACATATATTCATTGTAGATGAAGAGGTCCCACATTGGAGGAAGTCGAATGAACCAGCGTTTGTCTCGCCTGCCACACGCCTCCGATCATGGGCTCGTTCTTTGGTTCTTTGTAGTCGAAGGAATTCTTCGTTTGCGAGAGAGTTATTTGTTGGAGGATGGGATTCTCCACGATTCTACAAAGAGTTATATCCTTCTCCTTTTCCCACCAAAATAAAGAGGTTCCAATATTATTTAACTTAAGATGAAAATAATGATGGCACACACACACACACACATGTTGGAAAAATTAATGTCTGGCATTGGAAAAATTAATTTGGAGGAAGCTCATGAGGCTACTTCACATTAAAAAAGGATTTGACAGGTTTCTCCATCATTAAGAGGGGAGTTCAAGAGGTTTACACCTCGGTTGGTCCCCACCACCATAACTACTCATTGGAGGATTGGCTCGGTTCGTCCCTACCACAATAACCTCTCATTGGAGGTTAATTCCAGTGGTCCCCACCTATGAAACATCCTCATTGGAGTTTCAAAACAAAATAAAATAAAAAAAGCTACACACTTTTTTTTATTTTATTCATTTCATGAAAATCCCAAAAAATTAACTTTCACCCTCAACGAACTGCCATCGAAGTGAAAGTATTCTTTAGAGAATACTGGCCATGTGAGTTCAACGGTGTCCTCGTATTTCTATTCTAATCATAGGTTAAAATGATAGAAAATGTCACATGCATGTTTACATAACGTACCCAAACAAAAGATCAAAAATTTCTTTCGGGCACTCTGGGCTTCAAAATCATGCACTGTCAATTTTCACATACTTGTAAAATTTCCATTTAATTAAAAAAAATTACACGGAATGTCATAGCCTTTACATTCTCCCCAATTTAGGGATTTTCATCCCCATAAGCCACAACTCAATCTATGAAAACAAGTGGAGGTACTGAGCACAAATATGATCCTCTCATTCCCATGTGGTCTCTTAGAGGTTCTTGTGCTGCCGGCGAATGCGCACCAAAGGTGTCGACCGTCCACGAAGGACCTGCTCCTGTCGATCCTCAATCTCTACTAGAACCTCCATAAAAGTCACCACATCATCGATGTCCAGCTCGACATGGTCAATGATGTGGGAAGAGTCATGCATGTATCTTCTCAGCTAGGATATGTGGAAGATTTCATGCACCCGGTGCAACTGAGGTGGAAGAGCTAAGCAATGAGCCACCTTGCCAACTCTGTTGAGGACCTGAAAGGGTCCAATGAATATCAAAGATAACTTGCCTCCTCAGCGAAATCTCTGAAAACCATGTCGGGGTGAGACCCGTTGAATGATGTGTTCGCCATCCTCGAACTCCAGAGGTCTCTGTCTCCTGTCGGAATACAACTTATGCCTACTCTATGTAGTCTTCATCCACTCCTAGATGATCTGTAGTTTCTATGATTTAACCTGTACAATCTCTGGTCCCACAAGTGCTGACTCCCCTGGGTCAGTCCAACACAACGGTGATCTACAAGGTCTCCCATACAATGCTTATAAAGGTTCAATCCCAATGGTGGAGTGATATATATTTTTGTACGCAAACTCCACCAAAATTAAGTGATCCTCCAAGCTACTACCAAATTCGGGGACATAAGCATGCAACATGTCCTCAAGAGTCTGAATGGCCGCTCAGTTTGACCATCCGTCTGAGGATGGAAGGCGGTGCTCAACCGATGTTGCGTCCCAAAATCCTCCAACAACCCCTTCCATAGCCGATAATATAAAACGTTCATCATGATCAGAAACAATCGTCGATGTTACTCCATGTATCCGAAAATCACGTTCACATAGTGGCGTCACAAGCTCTCTACTGAACCCTACTCTCGGATTGGTAGGAAGTGGGCTGACATGGTGAGTCGGTTGATAATCAACCAAATAGAGTCATGACCTTTGGATGTACATGAATTTCCAATCATGATGTCCATGGATATCCCATCTGTCTTCTAATTTGGGACCTCTAAAGGCTGAACCAAGCCTGCTGGTACCTGATGCTTCGCCTTCACTTGCTAACAAGTGCGGCACCGAGAGAAAACACTGCTACTGCCATCTTCATTTCTGTCCACTACTGATGTCACGAACCAACCCAAGTTGACCCTGAACTGATCACTCGAGCCGGCCCATGACATATCATGAGTGGCGTTCTCGATCCTCCCGAGTTGGCGACAAAGCACTAGGTCATCAAAAGAGAGCAAGAGGGAATGATTTCGCACGATAAAATAAATAAAGCAGTGGAAAGAAAATTAGAACAACACAAAGTAAATAAACATTATGAAAAGAAAGATCAAACAACAACAACCAACTATCCTGACCACAACTAAAATTCCGCATGATCTTGAGAGTAACTCTCCAAACCCCATCCAAGTCTCGCCCACGGTGAACCAGCTCATGTCAAACCTGCAAAAAAACTAAAAAAACAGGAAAACACTATAAGCGTGAGTATTAAAACTTAGTAGGCATGCCCAACAACTATTCCCAATGCACCACCTTTAAATAAATAAATTTATCAATTTCAGGTTTGAACTAGATTAAATAAAATATTATTTTCCAAATACACTTTATTTTCTAAAACAATTATCAATTCGTTTATCATTTTAATTTAAAAATAGGTTTTTAATGTTTGAAATGATAAGGTGAATTACATTTTGAAAACGTCTTCTTGAATAATTTAGAAATCCACATTTCAGTTCTTAGCCAAAACGGAAACCACACATAACCCACAACACACACTAAGGGTAATAGGAAAAGTGAAACGCGGGGGCCAGTAATGGAACTTAACCTCTCAATCATCCGCTACATACAAATAAACACTAAAGGAAACATTGGTCAAACCTAGGAGATCATTAAAAATCCAGAACGTACTATAAATGTGACTCATCCGGAAAGCATGCTCTATATCGATGACTTCATAATGCCCAAATGCTCTGCATAGCCCTACATGGCCTAACAGAAGGGCCCAATCCCCATAGCAGCAATAACTCAGTATTCCCCTACTATGGGGCCACTCACTAGTGCATAATCTAAACTAGTGCAACAATATTTTTCCAAAGATTCACTCGTTATGCCCACTTCCCATGTCAACACATACAATAAAAAGGGGTGTGTCCACAACAAAAGTCAATCAGTCACGATGAACAAACATCAAATACAACTCACGCAATCAACACACACCAAAGATCTCCCCTGAGTGGGTTTTCCAAAATAATTTATCATATTAAAGTGCCAAACGAGCCTTCACAAATTTTAATGAAAGACCTCATTTCTCGAGAAAACCCAAAACACTTGTTTAGAAGAAATAATTTTTCCATAAAAATAGAAGTACATTTGAAATTCTGTGAATTATGATTAAATTACAAACAGGCATTCTTTCAATACTGGGTGTCCGCTCATCAAGAAAATTTATCAAGTGTTCAGTATAAAATAAATGGATCTTTTCACACCAAATAATCATTTAAAAATTAATTATCATATATTATTTCTCATTCATTAAAATTAATAAAAAAACTAGCAATTAATAAATTCTAAATTTAATGGTGAGCTCATTGGGGGACCTACCTTGACTCGCAGTCTAAGAACGATGATGCAACACACCTCGAGCAGGTGCGCAAGCACGTGAAGGCTGACAATCACAATGTCACAGAAATGCCTTGCCAACGTGAAACAACCAAAAGTAAAATAAACTAAAACACAGAAACATTGACCAAAAATAACCCAAAAATTAAACATCGGAATAATAACTAAAAAGAAACATAAACATTAATTTAAAATAATCAAAAAAAAAGACAACACATACCTCACTTGAACCCCAGTGCAGGAGAAACGGTGTGATCCCAAACTGCTCGCCTTCAGCTGCGGACGCTTGTCGCGCACCGAGTTGAGAACAAGGTGTGTGGCTGGTCATGTGAACATAGGTGGAACATAAGCTGCCAGACCTAGTTGTCCCACCTCGGAAGGTCGGCGAGGGGCTGAGGGGTGCCGAAAAAAGTCATCGATAGGGGGGTGCGCGACCAAGAAGGGTTCGTGGTTAGTCGGAGGACGCGCAATGATTCTGAAAGCGCATGACAAGAGGTAACTGGTTGGGCGGAGTTGCACGGTGGCCAAAAAGAGGTCATGCCAGGTCGGAGGTAGGTGCACGTAGATGGTGCGGTGGCATCGCAGGGTAGGAAGCAGAGCTTCCTTGATGAGCAGTGCGTGGACAACGGGTGTGGGGTCGGATAGAGGGTGTCGTACATAGGAGTCGGGCCCACTGGTCGCCAGAGAAAACCACTGGCTGGAGCAAGGAGTGGGAGAGCAGACAAGAGGCAGAGATCAGAGCGAACAAGGGGCTTGAAGCGGTTCTTCTCACGCTACAAAGGAGGAGGGAGTGCCTGAAGCTAGTGTGAAAACGGGGCGAGGAAGGCCGAGGGGGCTTCGCTGCTGGAAGCAGGATGTCGGTGCTCACTGGTTGGGGCGTGCACAAGAGGACACCTATAGGAGGACGAAAGGCGGCCGGTGCAGAGGCTGGAGGCGGCTGTTAGGCACTACAATAGGGGGTGACACTGGTAGTGAAGTGTGGAGAGGGTTCCAGGGTCACAACTGGGTAGTGTGGTTACGTGCGGGCTGCGCACGGAGGAGATGATTACCGCGCCTGATGTACATGGCTGATGGGAGGTCAGGGAGAAGTGCGTAATGGACCTCTAGATCTGAAGGGGAGGTGCATTAGGCTAGGGCTTGCTTCAATGTAGCAGGAGGGAAACGCGTGGGAAATATGAAATACGGGGTGCTCGACGGTACTGGGCAGAGGGACTGTGACTGTAGGTTGCCCGTAAGAGGATGAAGGTCGGAAGTTTGCAAGGGGGGTGACAGGATGCGGAGCCAGTGAAGCGGGGGGTGGGGGAGTGGTTGAGGGCCAGAGGCAGGGGCTATAGGGAGTTATCAATAGGCACAGACAGAGGGGCGTTGCAAGGACGAGGGAGAACCAGGGGAGAAGAGGTTCGGCGAAACGAGCAGAGGATAAGGGCTATGGGAGAAGAATATAAAGAAAAGAAGAAAAAGAAGAATAAAAAGAAGGGGCACCCACGTGGAAGAGTGGAACAAAGGGAGAGAATTCAGGGACAACCGCATGGAAGGCCAAAAAATAGATATGAAATGAAAGAATATAGAAGAAGGAAAGAAAAAAAATAAAGAAGATAAAATTAAATTAAATTAATAGTAAATGATATTGATAATAATACTAATAATAATAATAACCTTAATTATAATAAAAAATAATAATTAATATTATTAACCATAACAATAATAAAATACATAATTTATTCATTTTATATTTTTCTAAAAACTGACAGACAGTGTCGTTGCCTGGGCGAAGCCGCGCAAGGTCTTCAAAACGCGCTCCACCTGGTCTCTCAGCGACTTCAACCCAAAACGAAACGTTTTTTGACAACGCATAAAAATAGTTTTTGGTATTCAACACGAACCTTGACAAAAAAATTTAAAACCAAATAAAATAATAAAATAAAAGTAATTAGTAGGTTGGGGAGCGACAATTCTCTCCACCATAACGTTTCTCATCCCCAAAAAGCCACAACAAGACCTGGACCCAAGAAGAAACTCTTTAAGTGTCACTAAAAACAAAATTTTTAAGCACTTCTAGTTGATTGATCCAAACGAACATCAAACTCCCATGACACGCAACTTATCCTCAAAACAATAACACTTTATAACACCACCAAAACAAAACTCCAATACTGACGCGGGGAGGCCCGAACGGACTCCCCACCGTAGGAAACAATCCAAACATAGTTCAATAGGACCCGTGATGGGTCTCCCCACCATTAGGACTAGTGAAACTAACTGAACTTGAAAACATTACAGATAGACCAAAAACCCCACCATAACGGTATGGGAGGGAAGCACCAAACCAAAAGAGCATCAAAACTATCATCACACCTACCACAATGACGTCACACCCTCAGAAGAAGGAAAACCGTACCACGCTAAGGATGTAAATTAAACCAAGGCCCATATTCACTGTTGGGGTTCACCTAACTACATGCCAACTTCACTCTGAGACCTTTGGCTGGAGCTCTATTGACTGAAACATGTCCCGCCTCGCAGTCAGGCTTCAAAAATTCCCAATCATAACACATGAACCTGAATTTGACCAAACACACATCTATTAAGACAAAGGTTTCAAAGAGGTTCATCCACAATCATTCTTCCATCTGAAAGAAAAGAAACAACACAAAACTTTATAGGTGATGACTACTATAGCCAAAAACACTATAAAGAGAAAACTCCAAACTGATCTCCAAACACCATCCTACTCCTGCTGACGGGCTGAGGTGACCATCAACGAGCCAGTTCTGGCTTTAGCGCACTTCTTTAAAAAACCTCTATAGAATCGATGTAAGTGGGATAGATGTCCATAGGTGTGGCAAGATTTCTGAGCATTCGGTCACATCGGCCTCTTTTACCCTCTCTTACCACACTGGTGACAGATCCAGGCATTGTGATGTGAGGAAGATGACTGAAGGTCTGAAGGCCTCTTAATTCCACAAATTTTTCCACCACCATCATGCCGCATTCCATTTTTCTTATCGCTATATTCTACACTACTTCCCAAATCCAGAGGAGGATTCTTCACCTCATGTCCTTTTACTAACTCAACTTTGAAGAGGAAAGCTTCTCTCCCCACATCATGGAAAGTGATCACATTGAATTCTCCCATCGTCGACTGCAGCTCAGGACGTAATCCACGCTCAAAATGCCGAGCACTCATGAGAACATTTCCAACATACCCTGGTTCATACAGAGCCAGGTCCAGGAAACAATGAAATAATTCCAACACAGATCTGACACCTTTCTGGAAACCACACATCTCTATCCTCTTACTCACCTTTGTAACATTAGAGAAGTACTATTGGATGAATGAAGACTTGAAGAACTCCCAAGTGAGATCTTTCTGATGTTTATTCTGAGACACGGATTTCCACCATTTCTAGGTTGGACCTTCAAGAAAAAAGTTAGCCAACTTCACCATTAACGACTCAGACCACCCAATGAAACTTAACTTCCTCTCATTCTTCTATAACCACTCCTCTACCTCAAGAGGATCTTCCTACCCATAAAATAGGGGAAGGTTCAACTTCAGAAACTCAAGGACGTAGTCTTTGGGATGATCAACTGGATTATTTTTTAAGGATGCACCACCTGAAGCTGCACCTTGGGCATCCATAGAACCATTGTGGGGGAAAACTCTAAGGATGAAGAAAACAAAAATATGGGTCAAAAATTGTCATTGTCATTTCAATTACCAAAATAAGACTTTTCAAAATGATTTTTTTTCATAAATAAGGAAAACACAAACAATTCACTAGAGGGAAACTAGTGATAATGGGTGACTCGACCATATGGTTGGAGGATATATGCCAGTCACACCACCATCATTGAGTACATTCTAGGGTAAAGTCACAGGCTCCACATGGCTTGCCAAACCATGCAAGTTCATGGAGGTCACTTCCCAACTCTTATTTCATTTCCCAATACCAATCAAACCATAATAATCAAAATAAATCGACCAACCAAGCATCCCATGGTAACTAGAGGTTCGGAACGAGCAAGGGTTCATGACGTCCTTCTCTTCAGTCCACCACGAGTCCCGGAAATTGTAATCCTTCTACCATCACAACCCCATATAACAATGGGTTCTTTGAAAAACAAGGTCCGCTTAGGAGCCGACTTCCTCTGATACCATTTTGTCACGAACCAACCCAGGTCGACCCTGAACCGGTCACCCGAGCCAGCCCACGGCATGGCCTGAGAGGCGTTCCATATCCTCCTGGGTTGGCGACAAGCACCATGGCATCAAATGAGAGAAAGAGGGAATGATTTCGCCCGATAAAATAAATAAAGTAGTGGAAATAAAATTTAAACATCACAAAGTCAATAAACAATACGAAAAGAAAGAGCAACCAACAATAACCAACTAACCTAACCACAACCAAAATTCCTTGTGACCACGAGAGTCACTTTCCAAACTCCAACCTATTGTCGCCCACGGCTAACAAGATCAATTCAAACCTGCAAGAAACCAAAAAAAACAGGAAAACACTATAGTAGTGAGTATTAAAACTCAGTAGGCATACTCAACAACTATTCCTAATGCAACACCTTTAAATAAAGAAATTTATCAATTTCAGGTTTGAGCTATGTTATATAAAATATTAGTTTCCAAATAAACATTAATCTATAAAACAAGTATCAATCCATTTCCCTTTTTAATTTAAAAACAAGTTTTTAATGTTTGAAATGAGAAGGTGCATTGAATTTTGAAAATGTCTTCCTGAACAATTTAGAAATCCAAATTTTAGTTCATAGCCAAAAGGGAAACCGCACATAACCCAGAACACAGACTAAGGGCCATAGGAAAAGTAGCATGCGGGATCCAGCAACCAAACAATACATCTCAATCGTCTACCACATACAAATAAACATTATAGGAAACATGGGTCGAACCTAGGAGATCGTGAACAATCCAGAACAAATTATACATGTGACTCATCCTAAAAGCATTCTCTAACTCGATGAAGTCATAACGCCCTAACGCTCGGCATAGCCCTACATGGCCTAACCGAGGGGCCCAATCCCCGTAGTAGTAATAACTCAGTATTCCACTGCTATAGGGTCACTTGGAAATGCGTAATCTAAACTAGTGCAGTAATCGTTCTTAGAGGATTCACTCACTATGCCAGGTTCCCAAGTAAACACATACAAAAAAAGGGGTGTGTTCACAATGAAAGTCAATCAGTCATGATGCACAAGCATCAAATATAGCTCACACAATCAACGCACACCAAATATCACCCCTAAGTGGGTTTTCCAAAATAATTTATCTTATTAAAGTGCCAAATGGGCCTTCACCAATTTTAAAGAAAAACCTCATTTCTCGAGAAAACCCAAAACACTTGTTCATGAGAAATCATTTATCTTTAAAACTACAAGTACATTTGAAATTCCGTGAATTATTTTTAAAGGACAAACGAGAATTCTCTCAACACAGGGTGTCCGCTCGTCAAGAAAATGTTTCAAGTGTTCGGTATAAACTAAACGGCTATTTTCACACCAAATAATCATTTAAAAATTAATTATCTTATATTATTTCTCATTCATTAAAATTAATAAAACAACATGAAATTAATAAATTCTAAATTTAAAGTTGAGTGCGGTGGGGGACCTACCTCGACTCGCATTCCAAGCACGATGACACGACACACCTCGGGCGGGCACGTAAGCACGTGCAGGCTGACGATCACAATGTCACAGAAATTCCTTGCCAACGCGCTGCAACCGAAAGTAAAATAATCTAAAACACAGAAACACTGAACAGAAATAACCCAACAATTAAACATCACAAAAATAACTAAAAACAAACATAAAAAATAATTTAAAATAATTAATACCAAAGACAACGCATACCTCACCTGAACCCCAGTGCAAGCGAAATGGCGAGATCCCAAACTGCTCGCCTTTGGCGGCGGACGCTCGTCACGTGCCCTCTTGAGAACAAGGTGTGTGGTTGGTCACGTGAACAGAGGTGGAATAGAAGCTAACAGAACTGGTCGTCCCACCTCAAAAGGTCTGCGAGGGGCTACGTGGCGTAGAAAAATCCACAAATAGGGGGGTATGCGGCCGATAAGGGTTTGAGGTCAGCCAGAGGATGTGTGACGGTTCGAAAGGCACATGACGAGAGGGAACGGGTAGGTCGGAGTTGCGCAACGGCCAGAAAGAGGTCCTGCCAGGTCAGAGGTAAGTGCACGCAGATGGTGCGGTGTCATCATAGGGTAGTAAGCGGAGCTGGCTTGATGAGCAGTGCGTGGACAGTGGGTGTGGGGTTGGCTAGAGGGCACCGTATAGAGGAGTCACGCCCGCTGGTCGCCAGAGAAAACCGTTGGCCAGAGCAAGGAGGTGGAGAGCTGACAGAAGGCAGACAGCGGAGCGAACAATCAGATAGTAGTCGTTTTTCTCATGCTTCAAAGGTGGAGGGAGGGCCGGAAGCTAGTGCGCAAAATGGGTGAGAAAGGACGAGGGGGCTTCGCTGCTGGAAGCAAGAGGCCAGTGCTTTCCGGCCGACGTGTGCATAAGAGGAAACCAGTAGGAGGGTGACATGCGGCCGGTGTAGAGGATTGAGGTGGCTGTTAGTCACTGTAATAGGGGGGAGACAGTAGTAGTGGAGTGCAGCAAGGTGTGTGGCGTCGCGACCCGGCAGCGTGGTTACGTGCGGTCTACGTACGGAGGAGCTGCTTACTACGCCTGATGTATGTGGCCGGCAGGAGGTTAGGGAGATGTGCACAATGGAAAACTATATCTGAAGGGGAGGTGCACCAGGCTAGGGGGTTGTGTCGATGCAGCAAGAGGGAAGCACGTGGGCAAGCTGAAATGCAGGGTGGTCGACGGTGCTGGGAAGAGGGACCGTGGATGAAGGTTGCGCATAAGAGGAGGGAGGTCGACAGTCTGCAAGGGGGGTTACAGGATACGGAGCGGTTGAAGCGCAGGGTGGTGGAATGGGCGAGGTCCGGAGGCAGGGGCTATAGGGAGTCGGCAGTAGGCACGGACAGAGTGGCGCTTCATGGAGTAGGGACAACCGAGGGAGAAGAGGTTCGGCGAAATGAGTAGAGGAGAAGGGCTGCGGGAGAAGAAGAGAAAAAAGAATAAAAAGAAGAATAAAAAGAATGGGTCACTTGTGAGGAAGAGTGGAACAAAGGGATAGGAGCAGGGGACAACTGCAAGGAAGACCAATAAATAAGAAAATAAAGGAATGAATAAAGAATAAGGAAAGAAAAAAAATTAAGATGATAAAATAAAATAATATTAATAGTAAATGATAATGATAATAATAATAAAGATAAAAATAATATTAATAATAATAACCTTATTTATAATAAAAAAATAATAATTAAAATTATTAAATGTAACAAAAATAAAATACAAAATTTATTCATTTTAAATTTTTTTGAAAACCGACAGACAATGTCGTTTCCTGGGAGAAGCCGCGCAAGGTCATCAAAACGCGCTCTAACTAGGCGCTCAACGACGTCAACCCCAAACTGCCCGTTTTTTGACAACACATAAAAAAAATTGGTATACAACCCGAACCCTGACAAAAAATTTTAAAACCAAATAAAATAAAAATAATAAGTTGGTCGGGGTGCGACAAGTTCATTCATCTGTGGTCCTAGTACATCTTTGCCACTCCTAGATGTACATCTAGAGTGGATGTGTGGAACTCCCTAAATACAGTTTTCTAAAGTGATATTGGTAGCATGGTACATCCTCTGAAGAGAATGATATGCTCCCCGCCTTTAGAAAATAATTCAGGTGTCTGTCCTATGGATATCTGAACACGTCCTATCTTGCAGTCAGTGTCCCCATGCTCTGCCTCCCTGACTCGCTGAAGAAATGTGGGAGTGACTATAATAGACTAAACAAAATATGATCTATCCCGATCCACAAAGGATAACTGTAAAGTTGCTAGCTACTCTTTGGCCTCACCTAGAAGATGTATACCAGATCTCGTGCTAAGTGCATCTGCTACAACATTCCCCTTCAAAAGAGTATAGACTATCTCGAAGTCATAGTCCTGATGGAACTCAATGAGACATCATTGTCTCAGGTTTAGGTCCCTTTGAGAGAAGATATACCTAAGAGTCTTGTGACCTGAGTAGACTGTAAAACATTCTCCTATCAGATAGTAATGCCACATCTCCAAGGAAAAGACCACTGATGCTAACTCCTGGTCATGGGTAGCGTAATTCTGCTCATGTTGTCTTAGCTATCCAGAATCATAGGCGATCACTACTCACTATTTCATCAGGACACATTCAATTCTGTTCCCTGATGTGTCGTAGTAGACTATGTATCCAATGCCCTCTTCTAGAATCCTCAATATGGGGGAACTAGTCAGGCTCTACCTCAGCTCCTAAAAACTGTACTGGCATCATTCTACGATCACGAAGGTTTTCCCTTTCTTCATCAACACTAAACATAGTGAAGCAACTCTAGAAAAATCTGGCACAAATCTCCAATAGTAATCAGTGAAACCCTAGAAACATTGTACCTCCGTCACACACCTAGATGCCTCCCAATCAAGTACTGCCTCAATATTCGCTAGATCCACTACAAATACACCCTCTGATATGACATGTCCCTGAAATTGAACCTCTTAGATCTCACAACATTCACTTTGAGAGCATACCATAAAGATGGTGCTCTCGGATTGTGTCCAAAACTATCTGAAAATGATAGGCATGATCCTCCCTAGAAGCTGAGTAGATCAGAATAATGTCGATGATGAATACTATAAAGCGATCATGGTATAGATAAAGTATCATGTTCATGAGTCCCATGAACATTACTAGAGTATTTCTTATACCAAATGGAATATCCAATAATTCGTAGTGGTCATACTGACATCTGAAAGTCATCTTCTGCACATCTTCGTCTCACACTCTGAGCTGGTTATAGCCAGATCTGAGGTCTATCTTCGAGAACCATAGTGGTCCCTTCAGGTGATCAATGAGGTCCTCAATCCTTGTGAGTGGGTACCTGTTCTTCAAGGTCACCTAGTTTTGACGCCGATAATCAACACAAAGCCTCAAGCTCCTATCCGCCTTAATGGTGAGAAAAATTGGGGCTGCCCAGGGAGAAACACTAGGTCGGATTAATCCCTTCCCCGGCAAGTCCTCTAACTGTACTGGCTACTTGTGAATCTCCTTGGGATCCATACGATAAACTGGTGTGGATATCAGTGTCTTCCCGAAGTACAAGTCAATGTAAAAGTCTACCTCTCTGTGTGGAGGTATACCCCAAACAACATTAGGAAGAACATCCGCCTATGAGTCCTCCACTACAGGATAACTCAGACACTCCACATCAACCACTCTGAGGGCAAGGCTAGCCAACTACTGTGTAATCGGTTGCTCCCTCCTCTGGGTAAGTCCATCTTGTGTTGCAAATGTAACTACCAAATGTTTTTCAATGGAAATTCCATTCTTATGTCATAAAATAACATGAAAATACAACATAATGAACTAATAATAACTAGGTGACCTTTAATCCTAATTTTGTCACATCTGTGATTGGAATTTTAAAAATCCGACATACACAGTTGTGTTCAAGATTATTGTCGGAGTCTAATGAAAAAAAAATAATTATCTGTGAATAGTAACATACCCTTATGAATAGTAACATACCGTTATGACTAGTAATATGACCCTTATTAATAGTAAATCATACAACACAAGAGTAAAATTACCTATGAATAATTAAATAAAATTTAGACATCTTAGAAAGTGACAATTTGACCTTAGTAAACGTTTTGGAATTTTGTAAGTCATAAATAATTAATTATAATTAATTATTTAAATTAAAATAACATTTTTATTCTTAAAATGAATTCGTTATTTATCCAATAAATATCTTATTCTTTTTAGATAATTTTATAAGACCCAACGTAATTTTTGAATGAACTATAAAATCATTTTTAATCTTAAAAACTATTTTTTAATTAAATTAGGATTTTAATTAAAAATTAAATTAATAATATTTAGAAAATTATTTTTGAAAAATTGACTTCATTTATGGATTCTACAAGTCAAAAAATGGTTGCGATAATGTTTGGGGATTTTTCTGAACTACCTGAATTTTTGATGAATAGTAGAATCTGATAATTCAAAATAAATGCTAAATAATGGATTAATTGAGTCATAGATGATGTTATAATGATGTAATCCCACTTGTTTCAGGATCACATGATAAAATTAATAATCTTGGTCAATCAATACTCATTATTCCTTGTCTTACGGGAAATTAATAAACTAATGAATTTTATATTAAGGAAACCCCTCTCCCCTCCACTATAAAAGCCACCATTCACACCCTCATTTCCTCACAACTCTAAAACTCCAAGACTTCTCTAAACTATTCACAAACAACATCCCTATCCACTAACCCACATCCAAGAGTTTTTGGTCTCATCAAAATACTAATCATAGGCCCTTAAGGTGGTTCTCAATAGAAGGATTCAAGAGGTAATATCTCTCCCTCTTCTCCTTTAATTTCCTTTCAAGTTCAAGTTAATTTTTTGATCTCTCCCCACCTATATTCATAAAAATGGAATTGTAACACCCTTATTATACATATACTGTAATTTTGTGATACTAATGGGATATTATATCATCCAACCCCTTTTCACTCTTCCTTTTATTTTATTAAAGAGAACGTTTGAGGTGTAAATTTATCACCTTCAAAAGCTACAAGCTTTCTTCTTCCATTTAAACCTTCAAGTCTAGTCATTAAACCATTTTTATGGTTGAACCAGAATATTTTATATTTATTATGACCTATTTAATGTTCTGGAAATAACCTATGGCCATATTACTAAGTCATAAGTTAGAACAAGTTTGTTGTGATCGAAAAACCGCCCAAATTAACCCAAACAATAATCATTTAATTATTATCTAATGATTCATCCACATGAATCAAATATTATTCATTAAAAAAATAATTCAAACTCTTGTAATATCATTAATAACATGTAATATCAGTTTTTTATGTTTACCCATGTTCTACCCAAACATCAATTTATGAATACAAGTGAACCACTCAAGAAAACCATAAAAACAAACATTCTCGGATAGTGTTTTTAAACTCTATAACTCATCCAAAGGCACATAAAATAACATAATGAAAATATAATGAACCCTATTAATTTACACAAGGTTATGGATTTCTAATTTATGAATATAATGTCATTATACTGGACATTAAAGAGAAGTAATCATTCAGATACAAGGTAGGGGGAAATTCTCGAACCCAACTTTCATCCTTTGGGTTCTCTCTCATTCACTCCATTTTTTGAAATAGTTACTCCTTAAAATCATTTTTTTCATAATTATATTTAATCTTCTAGAATATACATGTTTTTCACTGGTATTTATGAAAGAAAAAATGTTTTCTAAATGAAATATTCCTTCAAGAACACACCATTTACTTCTCATTCAAGATTGACGGTATTTGTAACATGTATGTTATTCCCTCATTATTTTGGGAACCCAATGTTTATGAATGTGTTATTATGAGATGAAACTCATTCCTTTTAATGGTTTCATTATGTTAATTTCTATTATATGATTATTGTGTCATGTATGATAAATGATAATTTTATGATGTGATGGGTGCGCCCAGAATTATATAGCGCAATATTAATGTTTAAATGTGACGGGTGCACCCAGAATTATACAGCGCTCCAATGCATTGGGTAAATAGATTAATCTCATGAGTAAATGTTAAATGATGTGTTAACAATATTTTAACTTTTTTCACAAGTATGTGTGGTAGTTAACCACTATGACATGATATTTCATTTTTATACATTACCACATTTCAAGTCTTTTATTTATGCTCCTCTCATGTTCATGATCTTTTGCCTATGTCATGATTATGCTCACCCCATGCTATATTGTTCTTCTCTATCCTCATACTGGGCTTCTAGCTCACCCCTTTTGATGTATATCCTCAGGTGTCTACTTGTACTAAGTGGAGTACAAGTGTCAATAAGAAGTTGGAGAAGAATAAATTAAATAAATGGTTATGCTTGATGTTGTATTTGTTATGTATGATCCTAGTTTGACAAGGAAACTAAACATTTGGATCCTATATGTTTAATTAAATTATGTTCTTTATCTTTAAAATGATGTAATAGTAAATTAAGAAATGGTCGGGTCACTATAGTTGGTATCAGAGGAAAGGTTTAGTTAATTTGGGAATTAGGATTAGTGAACCCTGAAGAAAACCTCTATCATGAGACTAAGTAAAAAAATGCACAAAAAATATTTATATAGGGATCCCATATGTTATGTTTTTGGTATAAATTATTTAAATTAATAAGTTATTACTTGTTTACTTATGTTTGTTCTAACCATTTCTATTTTAGAAAATGGTGGGAACCAAGAGAAATCAGGCCAACAACTCATGAGAGTTCCAATGCAACGATTGCCTGAACGACATCCCTAATGATTTGGGAGGTAGAGTTCAAAACTTTATGGCGATTATTACTTAATAATCTCAGGTTTGAACAACAACCATAAAAATGGTGAACATCCTACTTCTCCAAAGATGGAGAAACTGGCTATCGAATGTTTTATACGGCAACGACCACCGACGTTTTGTGGATCTTCTGATCCACTAGTTGTGGAACAGTGGGTCAACTCCATGGAGAAGATATTTAATGTGATTCACTATTCTTAGACATATAAGGTGACTCTTTCCATTAATCATATAGATTTAAAATTTGATCAATGGTGGGATTTGATTAAGAACACCAAGCCAAGGGAGTAAATTGAAGAGATGGAATGAGAAGACTTTATGATAATGATTCTTAACAAGTATTTCCCAAGAACTATTCGCACGAAAATAGAGATAGAAATCATAATGCTCAAGAAAAATGAAGGAGAATCTGTAACAACTTATGAAGAAATTTTCACAAGGATTTCAAGGTGCGTTTCATGTTTTGTTATCAATAATGATTGAAAAATTGAAAGATTCTACAGTGGATTAAAACCACACCTTCGAAAGGCTCTTGCAATTCGAGACATTGGGAGTTATTAAGAAGTCGTTAGATGTTCCCTCAAAGTGGATATGGAGTTTGGAGAATGGTTCCATGGATATGCGGATAAGTAAAGAAATATGGAGTTTCAAGCTGGTGGATATAATGAGAAAGGTGAGAAGAAAAATCAATGACCCACATGCCAAAATTTTGGGAAGTTTCACCATGGGAAATGCCTCAAAGGGATAGAGAAATGCTTAAAGTGTGCAAAAGAAGGACACCATGCTTGAGAGTGTCGAAAAGACATGAAAAGGAAAGAGAATGTATCCGATGAAAGTAGAGAACCACTCATGGATCAATGCTACAACTGTTGGGAGATAGGGCACTATGCAAACTAGTGAACTAAACCTCAAGTTCTCGAGGGTAATCAGTGTTATTAGCCACCAAAGGAAAAGGAACAAGGGTAGGCTTATTACATCACTACTGCATAGGTGGAGCATGATAATGATGTCAAACCAGGTACACTTCTTATTCACTCGTGAATGGAAAAGGTATTATTTTATTATGGTTCTACACATTATTTTATATCATGCACGTTTTCTAGAACAATAGAATCGTATCCCTGAATCCTTGAAGTGAAGATATCTGTAAAAGCACTATGTGGGGAAATCATTTCAACCCAAGTGTCTGACTATTCTCATGTTGGCGTATGTGGGGATATTCTTCCAGAAAATCTCATAATACTTCCATTGGTGGAATTCGACGCTATAATGGGAATGGATTGGCTCTCGTTATATAGAGCACATATCAACTATCGGGAAAATGAAATATCTTTTCATATTCTGAATCATCCCCTGCTCCCCTAAAAATGAAAGTAAGATCATGAATCTCCTTTGAACAATACTTTAATGGTGTGGGTGTTGATTCCCTATGAAGATGAATACCTCTCTCAAATTGTTGAGTCAAAGGAAGAGCCAACCTTGAAGAAATGACCATCGTGAGGGAATACAGTGATGTATTTCCTGAAGAGTTACCCAGAATTCCCCCGGATCATGAGGTAGAGTTCTCAATTGAACTCATACCTAGAGCTAATCCTATCTCGAAGTGTCCCTATAGGATGGATCCTATCGAACTAGAGGAGTTAATGAAGCAGTTGCAAGATCATTTGGACAAAGGGATCATATGCCCTAGTGAATCACCTTGGGGTGCGCCAGTGCTCTTTGTGAAGAAGAAGGATTGAACAATGCAGCTGTGTATCATTTATCAGGAACTCAACAAGATCACCATAAAGTACACGTATCCTCTCCCATGTATTGATAACTTGTTATACCAGGTAAGAGGAGATCAAACCATATCAAAGGTGGATCTTCATTCTTGATATCATCAGGTAAAGGTGAAGAAGGGAGATATTCAGAAGAATGCCTTCTGTACAAGGTATGGGCATAATGTGTTTTTGGTGATGCCCTGTGGACATACTAATGCACCTGAAATCTTCATGGATTTGATGAATAGAGTCTTTAGACATTACCTAGACAAATTTGTGTTTGTTTTTATAGTTTATATTCTCATCTACTCCATGAGAAATGAGGAACATGAAAAACATCAAAGACTTGTGTTGGTAACATTAAGAAATGAGAAGTTGTAAGACAAGTTCAGAAAGTGTGACTTTTGGATGAAACAAGTCACATACATGGGACATGTGATCACAAATGAGGGAATTTTTGTGGATCCTTAAAAAACAAAGGCGATAGAGGAATGGCACAGGCCCTCTACTGTCACATATATCCGTAGTTTTCTTGGATTAGCTGGGTACTACCAACGTTTTGTGAGAAACTTGTCATGATTTTCAAGCCCGCTAACCAAGTTAACAAGGAAAGGGGTAAAGTATGTCTGGACAGAAGAATGTGAGGGAATATTTAAAGATCTAAATAGAAAGATGATCACTACACCTGTACTAACACTACCGAAATGTGGAGAATGTTTTGTGATATACAATGATGCTTTAAAGAAAATCTTGGGTTGTGTACTCATGGAAAATGACAATGTGATATCCTACACCTCACGGAAGTTGAAGATCCATGAGCAAAACTTCCTGGTGCATGATCTAGAGCTGGCAGTCATGACTTTTTCCTTGAAAATCTGGCGGCACTACCTTTATGGTGAGAAGTTTGGCATATACACCGACCACAATAGCCTGAAGTATATATTCACACAAAAGGATCTCAACATGCATCAAATGAGATCGTTAGAGCTAATTAAGGATTACAATTTCACTATTCACTATCATCCTGGAATGGAGAACAGGGTAGTTGATGCTCTAAGAAGAAAAGAACATTCTATTGTATCCATGATGCAGATTGAGAAAGAACCTATCTTCATGGGTATGAAAATAATGGATTTGGAAATCCTATGTGTAGGGGATACATCCTACCATGCCCAAATGATTGCGCAACCATCCATCCAAGAGAAGATTAAGGAAGCACATAGGGGTGATGTGGAGATACAAAAAAGGGTGAATGCAGTAAAGGAAAGGAAGATGCAAGAGTTCCATATCGACGATGATGGTGTGATTTAGTTTGGAATGCGGCCTTGGGTGCCTTCATCACCCAGGATAAAAAAGGAGCTGTTGGATAATGCACATAGATCAACTTCTTCTATCCATCCTAGGAGTACCAAGTTGTACTGTGATATCCAAGAACACTTCTGGTGGGATAACATAAAGAAGGTGTGGGATCAAAATAATGATATAGATGCTCAATATACAATAGGAGGGGAATTGTACACCTTAAAAATTTCCTTAAACAAGTAAAGATATATGTTTAACAAAGTTAAAATAAGAAAATTCACAACACCTCTAACAACAATTAGAGAATTGGAACAGTGTATGAAGTTACAATCTTCTAGTTCTACACACATGCTTATATCTGGAAAGTGATTCAGAAAAATAGGTTCCATAATTGTGATTCCGAAAAGATGGATCCAGAAATATGACTCTGGATAACTGAAACATAACCAATGTTTAAAATATGATATTCTACCTTAAAGCATATAGATTCTAATTAATCAGAGTACAAGTTTATGGAAATCTAAGAAGGTTATACTTTCCTTACAATACAAAATGCAGCGGAAAAATGGTAACAAGTTACAAGATATAAATCTTTAAACCAAAAGAGAAGGGTATACAACAACCTTAAAAACATCTCTTGATTTATACTTTCAAGAAAGTATGTCTTACCCACACCAGGGTAAGCCCTCGATACAAAGATCGGAGTCTTTTTCTTGCTATCCTCGGAAGCCCTCAAATTCTAGGTAGTTGGAACCTCTGTCTTCCTCAGCAAGGAAGCCCTCGAACTTCATGTTAGTTGGCACCTCTATTTTCCTATCCCTGAAAGCCCTCGAATATAATCACCAACATTCAGAGTCGTACTATGCAATCTGGGCGAGCAGTTCAGTATGCACAAGTCATGAAAAAGATTTTCTCTCTAGAAATCACCTTAACAGTGTGTGGTCTCTAGAGTGATCAACTTCGATACTGATCTCATTCAAATGACCTCTTATTTATTGGGTCAGTTGGAATGGTTGGCTCCCTCCTCCAACGGTCATATTTTCCTTAAATTTCAGAGGGACCTGCACATGTTTCACAAAATCAATGATTAGTTAGAAACAGAATGGACGACATCATTTTATTATGAAACAAGTATAAGTATAAGCAAAAATGAACTTAAAAATGTATGAAAATAATAGTTCAGAGTCTAACAAAAATTTAATTCGAAGTCTATAATAAAAGGACATTCGGATTCTATTTTTTAGGAATTTGAAACCTGAATTCTGTAGAAATATGGAGTCTAAATTTCTAAGGAAATTTAGAGTCTGGTTTCACCAGTGTTCATAATCTGAACATACAGAGTTCGGAGTCAAACTTATAGATGTTCATATTCGAACTAGTAAAAGTTCAGAGTCAAACTCTTAAAAGTTCGGAGTCGAACTAGTTAAATGTTTGGAGTCAAACTAGTAAAATTTTGGAGTCAAACTAGTAAAAGTTCAGAGTTCGGAATTTGGAGTTGACCTTTGTTAGTGTTCATATCCAAAATTCAGAATGGAACTTTATTAGAGTTCGTCTCTAGAATTCAGAGTTGAACTTCAATACAGTTCACATCCAGAATTCGAATCCTAAAACATAATGCTTCATATATAAGAATTATATGATTCTGCGGTTTTGATATGAATCTGATTTTTATTCTTAAGAAATATATTGATATGTGTAAGGAAATCTCGGTTAGGGTAAATTTCCATAATTAAGGAAATTTTCCTTTTAGAAGTAAAATATAGATTTGCTTAAGTATAAGGTGTTTGTGATTTTAAAAACAATAAAGAATGGAAAAGTCATAAGGAAAACCTTATTGACTCAAAAATATCCCCCTTTTTGGAAATAACAAACATCCTTACGAAAGAATAATATAAGGACTTTGAAAATTTTCATTAGACATTGAAATTAAAACTTATCTCCCTTTTTTTCATGGATGATAGTGAATACAACTAACTCCCCCTTAGGCATTGAAACTCTAAGGATTGTATACTGAATTTCCATATTGAAGTTTTCATTATCGTGGGAATGAAAAACTTCATAATGAGAAACACCCCCTTACTTTAAAGATATCTTCACTTAGAAATTTTTCCTTCTCCATTTTTAAATTTTTCATTCTCACCTTTTGGGTAATTCTTTTTTCTTCTCTCCCTTTATGATTTTCAAAAAGAATTTAAGGGAGTGGGAAAAAAATTATGGTACCAGAATCATTAGTATAAAACAGCACAAGATACAACCAACCAAAAATTTCATTAGAGTTGAGAAAATATTTACAAGGAAAGACAAATTCAACAAAAGATCGGATTGATTTTATTTGTCCTCCTTTTCATTCGGGATTAACTTCATCAACAAGGTTTTCAGTTTCTTCAAATCTCTTTGATCCACCTCATCTTCCCTCTCAAAATATTTTATCCTTTCATTTTGAGATTTCAAAACATCTGCTTGAGCCTTCCTGGCCTCTTCATGTGTCTTCAGTAACTCATCTTTCTTTTCCAGCTTCTCTTTAAATTCAATCTGGAAATCCCTTTCCCCTTTCCAGTTCTGAGCAACTGAGTTAAGCATTCCATTTAGATCTTTGTCCTATTGATTCCGAGAACTTTGCTAAATGATCAGCTCATCCTAATGATTCTTAATCTTGTTATCCTCGGTGTCAAAGGCATATTTTACCTCATTCTAAAAACGATCAAAGTCAGCAATGTCATATTCAACTTTCTTAGACCAAAAAGTGATTTTGCTGCATGATTTTTTGTGTACATAATAATTTATAAGAAAACTTTTATGTTCAGCTTCAATCTTCACACACATATCCATCACCATGGATAAGGAATCTGATTTCTAATTCATACTATGTTGCAGCATTTGGAATTTGGAGTCTATAGTGGGAAATATTGGAATGGTTTCCACCAACGTTTTCAAAGATTCAACAACAAAGTCACGACCATGTGCTAATGACTCAGAATCAGAGACCTTTCTTGGAGATTACTCTTCCTCAACCTGCACTACCTTTCTTCTAGAAAAACAACAAACTTATTTCATTCATATGATAACTTTTTTTGGTGTATCCATGAGAACATTCTTACCTTTCTCTATTTTCAGAATGGGTTTATCATATGGGGAATCTTCCTCACTTTCTGATAGTTGAAAAATCTGGTCTTCTTCTACTTTCTCCTTTTCTGGTCCTTCCTCTAGAAAATTCTTCTCATAGGATTCTTCCACATCATTCAAAAAATTTTCCTTGTCTTCCTATATCTTATCGTCATCCTTCCTACTTTCATTCTCAACTCTCTTTCCCAGAGTGACTAATTTTTCGGATTCAGCCTTTTCATGAGAATATTCTACTAGTTTGATCAAGTCATCCAGATCATCACTTCTTTCTTCTTCATCTTCTTCAACAACCACTTCTTCTATTTTATCACTTGATTCTTTTTCTACTTCTTCAACTTCCTCTTTACCCTTAGGCTTTTCCAGTGTGATATAGTTATTTGATGGAGTCTTTGGTAAAGGTGGTTGAAAATCAAAGGTTTCCGGAATGGGAAGCTGATCAGAAGCCATCTCTGTTGCTTTCAAAAGAGATTGAACAATATATTCTTCTGACATCTTCTTCTTCATCTTTTTCTCTTTTTCTTGTTTTTCTAACTCATCCGCAACTTTTTCTCTTAAGGCCTTAGCCTCAGGAGGATCCAATCTGAACTATGGATCCCCTTCTTTCCTATTCTATTTGTCTTATCTCCACTTAGCAGCCACCTCATCTGGATATGCTTTCGGATTTTTCAGTTTGGGAGGTGCAGACTGAGTTTGCTTAGCTTGGGCGGATTTTACTTCAGCAACCACTTCCTTAAACTTCCTCTTCTTAGTAACATTCTTCACTGGTTCAGCCTTCTCTACATTTTCTGGAACGATTTCAGCCTCTTCCTCTAGTAAAGGGTAGAATTCTCCAGATTCATTAGAAAAACCCATTTTTATCCTCTTTAATGTCTCATTACTTACTAATATTACCTTGAAATTTGATTGCTTGGAAGTGAAAGCATCTTTGAATGAATCAAGACATCTGATGATATGTTTAGAAATCAGATCTGGATACATAATGATCTAAGATTTCAAATTCTCTTCTTTGATATTCTTAACTATAATCAAAACATGCCTCATCAAATTTATCTTCCTTAGATTTATCAAGAAATCTTGGATGTAAATATCACCCTTCTTGAGATTATCCTTATCACCCCTTCTTGGTATGAGAAAACCTTGATCGATAGATGTAGAATCTGATTATTCGGAGAGAGAAGATAAATCTTAACAGTCTTGGTATCTTTAAGTCCAAGACATTTCAATGCCTTCACATTGTTGAAAATTCCTTGCTCATCCAGAAACTTATGTGAACAAAACCCAGCTTCACCTTTATAAGATAAACGTAGCAAACTTGAAACCTTGGTGTAGGATAATTTATAAGTCTTCCCATATGACGTGAAAGAAAGCACCTCTCTACCATGTTCCTTAAGGAAGGAAACAAACTCATATAACTCAACAAGGAAATCTGTATAAACCAGATCTTGTTTCTCTGACTTTGACAAGCAAACATCCTCCCATCCATTCAATCTGATATTCTTAGATATAAGGGAATCATACTTGTAGAAACTCAGATGCACTAACCTCTCCCTGTAGACTAACCACTCTGAGATTGGATTCCTAGTTGACATATCTTGAGAAGTAGCTTCAAGAGACATTTGGAATGAAGAGTTCTATAAGATTCGAATGGGTATTGACAAAGATCGGAATGTCCTTAAGAAGAGAGATAGGGCATTGAGACACGAAATCTTTTAAAAACTACTATGGGACCACTCTCAGGGTCCCCTTTATATAGGCTTTTAGACGAAGGTTTAGTTTCCATAGTTGATCAAACGGGTGAGATACTTGAGATTTTATCTAACTGTTGAGATACAAACCGCATGGAAAAAGTTTACTCCGATCTTTGGAGGTTTAAAGAAACAAATTAGGATTTAAGAAAAGTTGAATCTGGAAATTTTTAAATCATATAAGAAAAAAAAAGAAAGTAAAATATGATTACAAAGACTTAAGTAAGTAATTCATACCTTTCAGAATGGGTAGAAAGATTTTTCGTAATTGGTAATATTCTTCTTGAGAAAAATTTGAATAAGAAAAAAACACACTATGAAAAACATCATTACGAAATAGTCAGTAAGAAAACATCATTACGAAAATTCTCAGTACAAAAATTTCATTACGAGAGTTCCAGTACAAAAATTTCATTATGAAATTTCCAGTACAAAAAAATTCATTACGAAAGATTTTTTTCTGAAAATTTCCATTTCAAAAATTTCAGTTCCGAAAATTTTGATTATGCTGACATGAGAATGTACTCCCCCTATGAAAAGGATTTTATTACTATATGGAGAATAGTTCAACAAGAAGTAAATGAATAAGGATTACCTCACAGTTATCATTACTAACTTCTGTTTAATGTATTCAAATCTATCGGAAGGTAAAGATTTTGTGAAAATGTTAGCAAGTTGATATTGTGTTCCGATAAACTGAAGAATGATATCTCCTTTAAGTGTTTGATCCCTATGAAAGTGATGCCTAATATCTATGTGCTTTTCATGAGAGTGATTTGAAATGTTTTTACTAAGGGAAATGGCACTTGTGTTATCACACAAAATTTGAGTCTTAGTAAAACTCAAGAAATAATCTATGAGTTTGTGTTTCATCCACAACACTTGAGCACACCAACATCCAGCTGCTACATATTTAGCTTCAGCAGTTGAGAGTTCTAATGAGTATTGCTTCTTGTGAGACCAATAAACTAATGAATCTCCAAAAAAATTACAAGTTCTGGATGTACTCTTTCTATCCATTCTAAATCCACCAAAGTCAGCATTCGAAATTCTTTTTAAAACAAAAACATTTCCAAAGGTATAAAAGAGTCCTAAATCCATGGTGCCCTTTAAGTAGTGAATAATTTTTTTCACTACCTTTAAGTGAGATTCCTTAGGATTGGACTGATATCTTTCAAATAAGCATACTAAAAACATTACGTCTGGATGACGAGCTGTCAAGTATAGTAGGCTTCCTATCATACCTCTAAAATATGTTTGATCTACTAATTTCCCGGCATCATCAAGATCAAGTGTATTTGAGGTACCAATGGGAGTACTAATACTTTTAGTGTTTTCAAATCCATAATTTTTAAGAAGATAATTAATGTACATATGTTGAGATATATGGGTTCCTTCTGGATTTTGAGAAATATGAAAACCAAGGAAAAATGTTAACTCACCCATCATACTCATTTCAAACTCAGATTTCATTAGATTTGCAAAGGAAACAGTTAAAGATTGCTGAGTTGAACCAAATATAATGTCATCAACATAATTTTAAACAATCAAAACATTTTTCTTATCTTTCTTTATAAAAAGTGTTGGATATGCATTTCCCATAACATAGTTACTTTTAAGAAAAAATCATTCAAGTCTATCATATTAGGCTCGTGGGGCTTGTTTAAGGCCATACAATGCTTTAGAAAATCTAAAAACATGATCAGGATGTTTTGTATCATCAAAGATAGGAGGTTGTTCAACAAAAACATCCTCTTGAACATAACCGTTAAGAAAATCGCATTTCACATCCATTTGAAAAAGTTTAAAATTAAAGAATGATTCAAAGGCAACTAGGATACAAATATATTCAAGTATGTCTACTAGAGCATAGGTTTCTTCATAGTCTATTCCCTCTTGTTGATTATAGCCCTTAGAAACTAGTCTATCTTTATTTCTAAAAATGACTCCATATTCATAACACTTATTTCTAAAGACCCGCTTTACTCCGAAAACAGAAGTTTCCTTAGGTCTTTCAACAATGGTCCAGACTTTATTCCTTTCGAATTCATTTATTTCATCTTTCATGGCTTTGATCCAATCATTATCAACTAAAGCATCATCAGTGCTTTTTGGTTCTAATTGGGAAAGAAATGCTCGATGTTCTACGTCATTCCTTAAGAAACTTCTATTCCTTACATATTGATTGACATCACCAATGATACTATCACTGGGATGATTCTTAAGAAATGACTGGTTTGGGTTTTGTGAAACTTGTTCATCAATATAGGGTAGAAAGTATTCTGGGGTAAATGTTTCAAAAGTATCTTCTTTAACATTTTCCTTATTAGAAAGATATTCTAACAAAGGAAGAAAATCACTTTTGTAAAACACATCTGAAGATGTAGGTTGGGATGGTTTAAAAACAAAAGGATCAGATTCATCAAATTTTACATGCATTGTTTCTTTAATAGTACGAGTGTTTTTGTTGAAAACTCTATAAGCCTTAGAAGTTGTGGAGTAGCCTTAGAAAATTCCTTCATCAGATTTTGGTGTGAATTTGTGTAAGATATCATTTTTATTCAGGATGAATACCTTGCAACCAAAAACCTTGACATAGGAAAGTCTATGTTTTCTACCATTCCATAACTCATAAAGTTTTTTATTAAGAAAAGTTCTAATCAAAACTCGATTTATAGTATAACAAGCAGTACTTACAACTTCATCCCAGAAATGTCTAGCTATAGAATATTCACTCAACATGGTTCTAGTTATCTCTTGAATAATTCTATTTCTTCTTTCAACTACACCATTTTTTTGAGGAGTTCTAGGTGCTGAAAAGTTGTGAGTAATACCTTTTCTACTAAAAAATGTTTCAAAATCAGAATTTGGAAATTCTCCTCCATGATCACTATGAACAGTTTTTAGTGGAATGTTTTTCTCATTTTTAACTTGAGCTCTAAAACTTTTGAAATAAGAATAATCTTTAGACTTTTTTTCTAGAATGTAGACCCATGTAAATATAGTTTAATCATCAACTAAGAAAAATACATAATACTTTCTCCCAATGCCTCCAGTTTGTGTTGGAAAAAAATATCCATTTGCACCAACTATAATGCATTAGTTGTTGAGACTTCACTGATTGATTTAAAACTAGATTTATTTTTCTTTCCATATTGACAGGTATCACAAACTTTAGAAGAATCAAATCTAAGGTCCAATAGATCCTTAACTAGTTTCTTATTAGATAGTTTACATAAGTTTCTAAGATTACAATGACCTCGTATTCTATGCTATAACCAAGAATGATCTTTCATTGCACTTAGGCAAGGTAAATCTTGGATATTAAGGTCTTCTAAGTTTAATGTGTAAACATTCTCTTGTATGTTGGCAGAGAGAATAAACTCTTCCTTGGAATTGTGTACTAAGAACTTATCATTCCTAAAATTCATAAGGTATCCTTCATCACATAATTGACTTATGCTAATGAGGTTGTGCTTAAGCCCCTTAACAAATAAAACATTTAAAATAAAAGTTTCACTAAGAAGAACAATATTACCTATACCAAAAATTTCTCCCTGAACATTATCTCTGAAAGTTACTTTTCCTCCTTTTGTCTTGATAATCTTTTAGAAACAGTTTTTGTTACTAGTCATGTGACAGGAACATCCACTGTCCATGTACCAAGTATTGTTGTTGGCATTCTCCATATTTTCCTGAAAATGAGAAAAGGATTAGACTTTCGGAATCCAAACTTGTTCGGATCCAAGATTTTCATATAACAAAATTTTTGGTATCTACATTTGTTTAGAGAAATATGCTTTATGAAACCCATGATATTGAACTCTATTTAAAGAATAGTTTTTCTTCTAATTCCCACCACTTTGACACTTAGTGCAAAAATGATATTTATAAGGGACAAAATATTTGTTTTTGAAAACTGGTTTTTGGTGAGTATAACCTACTCTAGTAGTATTTCGTTTAAGTTTGATTTGAGAATACATCTTGTCAAAATTTTCCTTCCCAGAGGTAACATTTTCAAGGAGCTTCTTATAAGAAAAATATTTGGATTTTAGTCTAATGACTATATTCATATCCTCAAGATTCATTTTCTTAGAGTTAGATTTTTCCTCAAAAATTTTTATTTTTTAAATAGCATTCTTAAGATCTTTATAATGTTCTTCCTTATCAGAATTTTCTTTCTCAAGGTATTTAGAACGTTTTTCAATATCGTCTTCTTTATCTTTAAGATCTGAAGAAAGATCTGAAATCTCTTTTGTAAGATTTTCTTCCCTATTATTTTCCTTGTCTAATGTCTTTGAAATTTTACAATTATTTTCTTCAATAAACATGGAAAATCTAGATACTTTTTCATATAAAGGTTCTTCATTTTCTAAGGATGAAGTATCTTCATTAGAAGTACTATTTTTGAAATAGTAATTCTTATTAATAGATAAATTTGATAAAGCCTCGGCAGATTGTGCCTTAGCCATAAGACATGTATGTGGAAAAGAAGTATTAATAGGGAATCTCATTTTTATTTGAGTTGATGAATCATAATTTGAAGAATCACTTTCTGAAGAATCTCCTCAGCTAGCACTCCATGTAGTATTAGCTTTCAGACTTTTCCTAGCTTTAGCATTGTAAAACAACTTCCTATTCCTTTCAGAATGAATCTCTTTTCTTTCTATCTTTTTAATCATAGGGAAATCCGGGCGTATGTGTCCACTTCTCTTGCATTCATAGCATGTGACATCTGAATCATTCTTATCTTTCATTTCCTTCATCGTATACTTGGATTGGAAATATCTTTGACCTACTATCTTTTTAATCCATTGGGAAAGATTTCCTAACTCATTCTATGAGACTTCACTCTCAATATATTCAGATTGGATAGTATCCTTCTTGTACTTGGATCTAGTTACTCTCTCAGGAATCTTAGCATTCAAGTTGTTTGATGTTGTAGTAAAGGCAACAGTACCATTCCCATTCTTCTTTTTTATGTTGTCAGTATCTCTTTTCATCCTTGTTTCTTGTTGGAGAAGAGTTCTAAATAGCTCATCTAAGGAAATTTGAGTAACCTTCATGTTCTCATCAATATTTATCCCCATTGATTCCCACTCATTGGGCATAATATCAATAATATTATCCACAAGAGCTTCATCATCCAGACCACTCTCTCCCATATATTGTAATCTATTTACGATAGTCATAAATCCTTGTTGCACCTTACAAATGGGTTCTCCATAAAGAAATTTAAAACCATGATATTATACTCTCTGCATAGCTCTTCTTGTCTCAATCACTTTAGATGTACCAAAATGAATAACTTCAAGTTTCATCCATATACAATTATATATTTCATAAGAAGAAATTTGGTTATATATGTTCCTCGTCATTGAACATAGTAATGTGTTGTGTATCTTAGAGTTTAGTTGATAATCATTCTTTTCTTGGTTGGTGAAAGTACTAACTTCTTTATCATGAATTTGATAACCTATAGTAAGCATAACAAAATTTTTTACTCCAGTACTGATAACAAATGTCTTCATTCGATCTATACAATACTCATAATCATTTCCATCAAAAATTGGTGGTCCTATAGGATTTAATTTGTCAATGGAACCAACATTTAAACCTGCCACCCTAAAAAAACCTTTCAACACAAAATCTTGTTAATAACAAAAAATTCAGATTCAAGGAAAATATTCCTAAGCAAGGAAAATATAGAATAACAAAAAAACTGAGAATGAAAAACCTATATGTGAATATAAGTATTTCAGAAACCTCCTATGATACCAATTATAGGATCGAAATAATGATGTAGATGCTCAATATACAAGAGGGTGGTGAATTGTACACTTTAAAATTTTCTTTACACAAGGAAAGATCAAAGTTTAACAAAGTTAAACTAAGAAAATTCACAACACCTCTAACACCAATTGGAGAATTTGAAGAAGGTATGAAGTTACAAACTTCTAGTTCTACAAACTTACTTATATCTGAAATGTGATTCCGAAAAACAGGTTCCAGAAATGTGATTCCGAAAAGATGGATCTGGAAATATGACACCAGATAACTGAAACTTAACCAAACATTACAATATGAGATTCTACCTTAAAGAATATAAAATCTAATTAATCACAGTACAAGTGTTAGAAAATATAACAATGTTATACTTTCCTTACAATAAAAAATATAGAGGAAACTTGTAACAAGTAACAAGATATAAATCTTTTAACCCAAAGAGAAGGGTATCCAACAACCTTGGATAAAAGTCCCTTGATTTATACTTTCAAGAAAGTCTATCATACCCACACCAAGGTAATCTCTCGATATGAAGATCGGAGTCTCTGTCATGCTATACCTGCAAGCCCTCAACGTCAAGGTAGTTGGAACCTCTGTCTTCCTCAGCAAGGAAACCCTTGAACATCAAGGTAGTCAAGACCTCTGTCTTCCTATCCCCAGAAGCCCTCGAATGTAATCACAAACATTCAGAGTCGCACTAAGCAATCTGAACTAGCATTTCAGTACGGACAGGGCATCAAAAAGTATCTCTCTCTAGAAATCTCCTTAACAACATGTGGTCTCTAGAGTGATCAACTTTGATACAATGCTCTTTCAAATGATCTCCTATTTATAGGCTCAGTTGGAACGGTTGGCACCCTCATCCAACGGTCATATTTTCCTTAAATTTTGGATGGAACTGCACATGTTCCACTAAACCAACGATTAGTTAGAAACATAATAGATGACATTGTTTTATAATGAAACATGTATAATTATAAGAAAAACTGAAGTTCGGAATGTAAGAAAATCATAGTTTGTAGTCTAACCAAAATGGAATTCAGAGTCTATAATAAAAGGATATTCGGATTCTGTTTTATAGGAATTCGGAACCTGAATTCTATAGAAATATGGAGTCTAAATTTCTACGGAAATTTGGAGTCTGGTTTCACTAGTGTTCAGAATCTGAACATAAAGAGTTAGGATTCGAACCTATAGAAGTTTTAGTCAAACTAGTAAATGTTTGGAGTCAAACTAATATAAGTTCGGAGTCGAACAAGTTAAAATATTGCAGTCGAACTAGTATAAGTTTGGAGTCGAACTATTAAAAGTTCAGAGTCGAACTCATAATAGTTCGGAGTTGAACTTGTAAAAGCTCGAAGTCCAGATGTCGGAGTTGACCTTTGTTATAGTTCGTATCGAGAATTCAGAATGGTACTTGATTAGATTTCGTATCAAGAATTCGGAGTAGATCCTCATTACAGTTCACATCCAGAATTCGGATCCTAAAACAGAATGCTTCATATATAACAATTATATGATTTCGAGGTTTTGATATGAATCTGATTCTTATTCTTCAGAAAAATATCAATATGTGTTAGGAAATCTAGGGTAGGGTAAATTTCCTTAAGGAAGGAAATTTTCCTTATAGAAGTAGAATATTGATTTGCTTACGTATAAGGTGTTTGGGATTTTCAAAACAAAAGGAATGGAAAAGTCATAAGGAAAACCTTATTGACTCAATAGAAGGAGATTTCGGAATATATATCAAGGTGCTCGGTATGTCAGCAAGTTAAAGCTGAGAGAAAAAAGTCCAAAGGCATGATGCAGCCATTGCATATACCCATGTGGAAATGGGAAAATGTAACAATGGACCTTGTCATGGGTCTCTTGAAGATGTCAAAGGGAAATAATGTGATATGGGTTGTGGTCAAATGACTCACCAAGACTGACCATTTTATTACTATTCAGGAAGATCAATCTCTTTAACAACTTACAAAGATATATGTGATGGATGTGGTGAGACAACAGGGTGTTCCAATCTCAATTGTCTCTGACCAGGATCTAAAGTTCACATATATGTTCTAGAGGAGCCTTCAACATTCTTTGAGTACTGAATTAAATTTCAGCATGGTCTATCACCCCCAAAATGATGGCCAATCTGAAAGTACTATTCAAATGCTTGAATATATACTAAGAGACTGCTATCTAGAATTCCAAGGTGGATGGGATCAGCATCTACCATTGGTTGAATTCTCAAACAACAATAGAATCCACTCGAGTATTCAGATGGCTCTATATGAATCTCTGTATGGAAAGCGAAGTAGAACTCCAACCTATAGGGATGAAGTTGGAGAAAGGAAGCTACATGGACCCAATCATGTTCAAGAGATGACAGAGAAGGTTCAAGTCAACCAGAAACACATCAAAGATGCTCAAAGTCAGAAAAGGAGCAATGGTGAGAACCGTCAAAGGGACTTGGAGTTCAATGTTGGAGATAAAGTCTTCCTTTGAATATCTCCATGGAAGAGAGTCATGCGATTTGTGAAGAAAGGGAAGTTATGCCAAAGGTATATTGGCCCCTTTGAGATCCTTGAACACATAAGAGCCATGGCCTATCTTCTTGCACTTACACCGAATATGGCTCATGTTCATGATGTGTTTCATGTATCACTACTAAGGAAGTACATACCAGACCCCTCACATGTACTAAACTCAGAGGTGGTGCAGCTGGAAGATGATCTCTCCTATGTGGAGCAGCTAGTAAAGATTCTAGATCAGAGAGATAATGTTCTATGCAAAAAAGACATCCCATCATGTCAAAGTGTTATGGACGAACCATATGTTTGAGGAAGCATCTTTGGAAATAGAAGAGGAAATGAAGGAGAAACACCATCACCTTTTTGTTTAAAGTTAAATTTCAGGGGAGAAATTTTTTAAGGGGGGAAGAATGTAACGACCCAATGTTTTTCAATGTAAATTACCTTATTATGTCATCAAATAACATGAAAACACATCATTATGAACTACTTAGAATTAAGTTACCATTAAACATAATTATGTCACTTCTTTTTTTGAAATTTTAAAAAACTCGACATTCACGGTTGTGTTCATGATGATTTTTGGAGTCTAATGAAACAAAAATAATTTTCAGTGAATAGTAACGTACCCTTATGAATAGTACCATAACCTTATGAATAGTAATATGACCCTTATGAATAGTAAATAATCCAACATAATATTAACATTACCTATGAATAATTAAATAAAATTTAGACATCTTAGAAAGTGGAAATTTTACCTTAGTAAATATTTTTGAATTTTGTAAGTCATAAATAATTAATTATAATTATTTAAATAATTTAAATGGAAATTTATTTTCTTAAAATTTATTCATTATTTATCAAATCAATGTATTATAGTTTTTATATAATTTTATAAGACCCTACGTAATTTTTGAAAGAACTATAAAATCAGTTTTAATCTTAAAAACTTTTTTTAAGTAAATTATGATTTTAATTAAATATAAAATTAATAATATTTAAAAAATTATTTTTGAAAAATGGACCTCATTTTTGGATTCTATACATCGAGAAATGGTTGGGGTAAATTTTTGGGATTTTACTGAAATACTTGAATTTTTGATGAATAGTAGAATCCGATAATTTTCAATAAATGCTAAGTAATGGATTAATTGAGTCATCGATGACGTTTTGCTTATGTAAGACCACTTGGTTTGGGATCAAATGATAAAATTACAGTTCTTGGTAAATCAAGACTCATTATTCCTTGTCTTAGAGGAAATTAATAAACCAATGAATGTTATATTAAAGAAACCCCTCTCCCCTCCACTATAAAAGAAACCCTTCACACCCTCATTCCTCACACCTCTCAAGCTCCACGACTTCTCTAAAATCTTCCCAAACACCTTCACTATCCCATCCCCCATGTCCAAGAGCTTCTGGTCTCATCAAAATACTAATCTTATGCCCTAAAAGAGGTTCTCAAGAGAAGGATTCAAGAGGTAATTTCTCTCCATCTTCTCCTTTAATTTCCATTCAAGTTCAAGTTAATTTCTTGATCTCTACCCAACTATGATCATCCAAATGGTATTGTAACTCCCATATTATAAATATACTATAATTGTATGATTCTAATGGGATATTATATCATCCAACCCATTTCCCTCTTCCTTTTATTTTATTAAATAGAACGTTGTTCGTGAGGTGTTAATTTATCACCTTCAAAACTATATGCTTTCTTCTTCCATGTCTACCTTCAGATCTGGCCATGAAACAATTTTTATGGTTGAACCAGAATATTATATATTTATTATTACATATTTAATGTTATGGAAAAAACCTATGTCCATATTACTAAGTGATAAGTTAAAACTAGTTCGTTGTGATAGAAAACACCGCCCAAATTAACCCAAACAATCATTATTTAATTATTATCTCATGATTAATCCACATAGATCAAATATAATTCATTAAAAACTCATTAAAACTCCTTTAATATCATTAATAACATGTAATATCAGTTCTATATGTTTACCCATGTTCTACCCAATCTACAATTTAAGAATAAAAGTGAACCACTCAAGATAACGTTAAAAACAAACATTCTAGAATAATGTTTTTAAGCTCTATAACTCATAAAAAGGAACATAAAATAACATAATGAAACCTATTAATGTACACAAAGTTCGGGATTTCTAATTAATGAATATAATGTCATTATACAGGACATTAAAGAGAAGGAAGCATTCAGATAAAAGGTAAGGGGAGATTCTCGAACCCAACATTTATCCTTCGGGTTCTCTCTCTTTCACTCCATTTTTAATATGGTTACTCCTAAAAGATCATTTTATTCATCATTATATTTACTCTTCAAGTATACACATGTTTTTCACTAGTATTAATGAAAGACCAAATTGTTTCCAAAAGAACTCTTCTTTCAAGAACACACCTTTTACTTCTCAATCAAGATTGACAGTTCTTGTAACATGTATGTTATTCCCTCATTATTTTTGGATCCCAATGTTTATGAATGTGTTATTATGAGATGAAACCCATTCATTTTCATGGGTTCATTATGTTAATTTGTGTCATATGTTTATTTTGTCATTCATGATAAATGATAATGTTATGATGTGACATGTGCACCAAGAATTATATTGCACAATATGAATGTTTAAATGTGACGGGTGCGCCCGGAATTATACACCACTACAATGCATTGGGTAAAGAGATGAATCTCATGAGTAAATGTTAAATGATGTGTGATCAAGATGCTTGCTTGGTTCACAAGTATTTGTGGAAGTTAACCACTAAGACATGATGTTTTATTTTTATGCATTTCCACATTTCACGTCTTTTATTTATTATCCTCTCATGTTCATGATCTTTTGCCTATGCCAGGATTATGTTCACCCCATCTATATTGTTCATATCTATACAATTAATTGGATTCTAGATCTCCCCTTTTTATTTATATCCTCAGGTGGATACATTTACTAAGGAGAGGACAAGTGTCAATAAAAAGCTAGAGAAGAAGAAATTAATTAAATGATTATGCTTGATGTTATATTTTTTATGTATAGTCCTAGTTTTACCCAGACACTAAACCTTTGTATCCTATATGTGTAATTTTATGATATTGTATATGTTTAAAATGATGTAATAGTAATGTATGAAAAGGTCAGGTCACTAGAGGAAGTGATCCCTTCTCGCCAGTGATGGTAATCACGGTCCCATATGTGCATACACACCGAACATTGCACCTAATATAGTCAGTATTAGCAAGGAATGTAGATAACCAGTCCATACCCAAGATGATGTCGTAAGGCCACGACGCCGCTACTAGGATATCCCATCTTACGCTCTTGCCTCCTACAGTAATCTCGCACTGCCAGCACCTGGGCGTAATCATCGAATCCTCTCCCGTAGAAGTCTCTAGTCGTAAGGATCTAGCCAATTGGTTCGTCAGAATATCCAATATCCGAACAAGGGCAGTGACAATAAAAGAATTACAGGCACCTATGTCTATAAGTATTATAGATATGGTGGAGTAGACACAGATCGTACCTCATATCATCTCCAGAGTTCCATGATCGTATGACTCAGCGGCCTAAAGCTGAGCTCTCCCCTGTCCACCTGCTCCCTATAGTTGAGGTTGTACTCCTGTTGGTGGTGGTAGTAACATCACAAATCGTCGCCCACCACCAACTGCATGACCAGCTCCTCTTCCACATCCCTCTGATCCCTGTGGTCCTCCTCGGTCAAATCTCTATCTCTGTCTGGACGGTCCTTCAACCGTCTGCTGATCATCCATACGGTGGGTCAGATAGTCATGAGCCATGTGACCCTACCAATTGCATGTGATACAATGCCCGATCTTGGAATAACTAGCTTCGTCTCGGGTGCAATGAACAACCGATCCTAAGTCATGTGGTCATCCCCCAGTAGGTCTGGTCCACTTGGACTTCTGTGACAACTTTCTACTACCAGCAGTAGAAGACTCCACTATGTGACGACAAGTGGTTGATCTCGCTGCTAGAGACATCTCAGTAAGAAAACTCTCTACCAGGAGGGATCTCTCTAACACCTCCGCCTGCGTCGGGATGCTGATTGAGATAATCGAAGCCCTGATCTTTTGACTGAGCACATGCTTGAAGGTCCAGGCTATGATGAATGGGTACCACACAATATCTTTGGAGTAGCATGAGAGGTCAGTGAACCTCGCTAAGTATTGAGATACAGTCATACAACCCTAATGCAGATGAAGAAGCTCCTATATGTGCTTGGGTGAAGAGTCACTGGGACAAACTCTGCCTGAAACAAGCTCTCGAAGTCTTCCCAGAGAAAAGTCACCTCATCATGACCTAGAGCGTTAAGCTCCACCATCTTCCTGGTATTTCCTATATAATGATGGCAGAATGGATCAGCATATTACCGGCTAGTGTCCCTACCAGTCGGAAGACTCTCACCACAACCTCCAGCCAATCCTAAGCCGTATGTGGGACCGTCTCTCCCATGAACCTTGGGTGGCCTCTGGTGCTGGAACTCGTTCAATGCGATGAAGCGACATGCACCCTCTACTGTAGGGGATAGTGGAATTGGTGTCCCAATGGGTAATGGTACCACTGGTGCCTCTGCGGGTGCCTCTACTAGAAATGGTACATGCACCGAGGCCTCATCACTCGGTGGGCTGTCAGTGAATACTACTCTCAGAACCCTAGCTGGCTGTGTTCATGGAGGCATCCTGAAAAGAAATAGGTGCTCCATGGTCAATAAGTTATACCTTGTGAGCTGACTCAAGAGATCACAAAGAAAACTCATGAAAACACACACAAAATCAGTGTTTTCGTGCACCGAGTCAGTAAATAGAAGTCAGGGTACTGCTGTATGGATACGTAGGTCATCGCACCAACACTAGATTTCCTAAACTGATAACTATAATCTCTAAAATTAACACTATTTCCATTAAAAATAATGATCAGAGTCTTATGTTCTGCGTTACAACAGACTCTTCATTGATATCAATTTTTCACAACCTGTCCCCCGGGGCACGTGTTGTTACCACACCAAACCTGTCTTCCATATGCTAGGGGCTGGAAACTAGCACCAAAAGAGTATTCCCTAAAACTGGGAAGGCATTTCTTTTATAACCTGTATACACACGCAACCAAACACACAACAAGATACGAATTCAAATCAACTGTATAGAAAAAAGTGTGTTGTATTTAAAAAGGTGTCGGAATACAACCCCAACGATAATAGTACAAGTACAACAGAAATACAATAAAACTGAATAAAAATAAAGGCTTCTACTGGGTTATCCTCTGGGTTCCTACCTGAAGGTTATGTACAGTTCACCTTCCCAACACTCCACGTCCACCCATCCCCTTTGCGTACCGACATGCTGTATGGTTCAATTCCAGGAATCATCCAGTCCTGGTACTCTATTCCTTAGTCAGCGCTTCCCGTCGTCTGTTTCCAACACCACATGGTGCGGGCATATCTCGTGCAGGGGTGAGTATAACGATACTCACAATGGACCCCAAGACCCTCAAGGTCCCACAAAATCCACCAAGGGTATACCACGAACTATGAAAACAACAGATAATCATACCTAGGTATATGCCCATATATATATATATATATATATATATATATATATATCTTAGTTTTCAAGTAATACATCTCAATCATGAGAAAAACAGAGATGTACTAACTTAGATCACATGAGGTATATCATTAGGTATAGTAGTAGAGATGATTAGATGTAACTACTAAATCATCATACTCTGTTAAGAGGATCTACTGCTAACCTTTACAGAATCGATAAGAGATGACCCACACAGGATCGTTGGAGCTGACCCACACAGGATCACTAGGAGATGGCCAACATATATTCACTAGTACCTGACCCACAGTGGATCACTAGGAGATGGCCCATATAGGATCACTGGTACAGACCCACATATGATCTCTGGTAGCTAACCCACATAGGATATCTGAAGTGGACTCACACAGGATCGTTGGGAGCTGACCCACATAGGATCACTGGGAGCTGACCCGCACAGTATTGCGGGGTGCTGACCCACACATGATCGCTATATCTGACCCACAAAGGATCTCTGGGAGCTGACCCACAGAGGATCACTAGGAGATGACTCGCACCAAATTTCTTAGAGCTCACCCCCATAGGATCGTTGGAGTAGACACCCACAATATCTCTTGGAGCTGACCCACATAGGATCTCTCAGAGTTGACCAGCACATGATCGCTTGGAGCTAACCCACACAGGATAGATAGGATCACTCTTCTCGTCACAGCCAACTACTGCTTTTCTGCACTATAGTTGCTCTTCTCTAAGAGATTCCACTCCCCAAGCTACTGGTCTATTCTCTAACTACCTTGTTGTCCCAGAATGATGTATCTCAAAGGACGTCTACGTTATAGGAGTCTCAACGCAACAGACGGCGCGTCAATCAGATGCTCGGTCTGTGAGTTATTTGCCTTTTAGTCCCGGGGGCCCGGTTTGATTCATGCTCGATCCAACCTGTAATGTCCCAGTTCCGGGTGCCACTCAATGGGTACCCCGAACCCAATTCACCACATGACCTCAAGCACATTTTCCCAAATTCTAGAGGCATTCGACTAGCTGCGAGGGCCCAGGTCTGATAGTGGGGAAACTATGCCCTCATTTGTCAAAGTGTAGCGCAGCGGAATATAATATAAACATACAACAACAGCAGAAGCAGAAACCGTATATATATCTGAAATGGATAACTGATAACAAAAAGGGAAACCAGCAGTCATATATATATATATGAAGATGCAACATGTCACTATTTTACTAAAACAGCCAGAACATGTTAACCAATCAATACAATACCACTGAAGTACAAGTATAGAAAAACTAAATAGAACAGCCCGCGGTACCATGAGCCAATGCTTGGTCTCATGCTCTCCTACACCCTAGAAACAATCAATTACCGGTATAGGGACCCTTGCCCTTATCTACACCTACAGCAACATAATCTATTTGGGCTGAAAAGCATGGCCTAAACAGGGTGTGTGTCATAGTAGGCACCCACCAATGACCCGTGCTCAATTGTGTGTAAAACATATATCAATAGTGTGCAGTAGTAAAAATGAAATAAACTAAGAAGTACTCAAAAGTAACCAACTAACCAGTTATATTTCCATTTAATTATTCATCTAATCTATTTAATATAGGAAAACACCACAGTGAATTACTAAGCAAACAGTCAGCATCCTCAGACAAGAACAACCTTTGCCTCTGGCAATCAGAATCCAACCCGCTGGTATTGTCCTCAGGCATAACATAAATTTTCCTCAGTAGTACGAAGTGTCACCCTCAGGCATAGAGTCTATCACCCTCAGGCACATAATAATGTTCCCTCAGGCTAGGATAACAAATGCCCTCGGGCTAAGCAAAACAACGCCCACATGCGAAGTAAAACACTGCCTTCATGCGATATTAACCAGGCCATGACTAACATGTAAATAAAAATTATCATTCAATTCCTCTCAAGGAAATTCTACAATGAATACTTTAAAGTCATAACCTTGGGTATCCCGACCAAACGGCTAAACAGAGGAATGCACCCTTGGGGTGGTCCTGGATCCAAGCACTGATCCCCAAACAAAAGTTTTACAACTTTATTTGATCACCTATATAATTCTAGGTATTTAATATAGCCATGGACTCATCCACATGACACCCCATATATGGGTTCGTAGCTCAAAAACACACAAAAATGCACAGCATTTGGAAGAAAACACTACGCCACCTACCTTAAACACCCACGAACGATATATGCGAATGATGAATTCTGATACGTTGAAGAACGCCGTAGATCTCAGTTAAAAGAATTATCTCTTAAAAGAAAATAACTCCCGTTATGGGAAGAATTGGTAAGAACGATTAAATAAGAGGGAAGGGCTTACACGCGCGGTTCCAACGAGATCATCCGAGGCGGAAACGTATTCCCGACGTGTGCTTGGCGGACCTCCGTAGGTTCGATCGTCCTCTCCCGAGCTCCCATACGGTTCTATGCCTTACTTTTGAACAGGGGAGGCTACTGCCCATTTGAAGTGAAAAAAACAAAGTACATGGCCTGTAATTCCAAGTACACATCGTGTACATCCCATTATTAAATTGTTCCTTTGGCGGCTTCCCACCAACGCGACACTGTTCACTTGCCGACATGACCACACGACGTGTCTTCATGAGTACACGGTGTGTGCTATCGCACAGCTGGAAACCGCCTTACTATTCGCCTGCCAACTGTCTACATGGCATGTAAAGGATCACTACACGGCATGTAGTCGGTTCCTACACCCTTCATTACTGACATGGCCACACGCCATGTGTACTCATTCCACACGTCCAGAAGTACATGGCGTGTGGAAAATTACATGGTGTGTACTTCCAAAATTTGGCATTTTTCACCATTTTCCATATTTTCTAAAAAACACTTAAGGAGAAGAGAATGGAAGAAACCCATACCTCAAGAATAAGAACCAAGTTCTTACAAAATACACCCCTTATAGCAATTTGTCCCTGAATTTCCCTTTCATGGGTGGTGAAGATATATCTCAGAACATCTCTGGCCACTGAGCACGAACGTTGCTCTCCCACTCCCAGGATTCATCCTACACTCGGCCATGATGCCATAGCACTCGTACAAGAGGAATTGATCGGCCTCGGAGAACCATCGTGCTCCTGTCAAAGATAGGAATCAGATGCTCTTCAATGGACGCATCCATCTGAAGCTCAACCTCCTCTGGATGAATGGTGTGATACTAGTCTGAATAATAGCGATGAAACTGAGACACATAGAAGACGTCGTGCATGGATCTGTACCGCTACGGTAACTGCAGATGATAGGCAACCAGCCCAACTCTCTCCAGAATCTCAAATGGCCCCACATATCTCGGTGAAAGATTACCATGTCTCCTGATCCACCTATGTCCCAGCCTCGGTGAAACACGCAAGATAACCTGATCCCCGACCATGAACTCCAAATGTCATTTGCGGTGATAAACATAAGATTTCTGGCGAGACTTCGTGGTAGCCATCCACTTCTAAATCAACTAGATTTGCTCAGAAGTCTCCTGCATGAGACATGGTCCCATTAAGGTTGCCTCACCTGCCTCTAGCCAGCACAAGGGTGATCGGCATGGCCTACCATATAAATCCTCTTATGGTGTCATCTCAATAGTTTCCTAAAAACTATTATTTAATACAAACTCGACTAGGGGTTTATGCTTCTCCCAAGAGCCCCCAAAGTCCAAGACGCATGTACACATCAGGTCCTCAAGCTCCTGTATCATATGCTCTGACTGGCCATCAGTCTGAGGGTGGTAAGTTGTGCCCAGAAGAACCTGCGTACCCAGTTCCCTCTAAAAACTCTACCGGAAATGAGACGTAAAGCTGGCATCCCTATATGAAATGATTGAACGAGATACCCCATGAAGACGTACGATATCTCGGATATATAGTTTTCCGAGCTCGTCAACCCTAAAGGTCTCCTTGATCAGAAAAAAGTGAGATACCTTCGTGAGCCTATACACAACAACCCACACGACATCATTGCCTCGAGGTGACCTCAAAAATATAGTCCCGAAGTCCATCACAACATCATCCCAATTCCACTCCAGGATGGGTAACTGCTGCAATAGTCCGGCTGGGCTCTGGTGCTTCGCCTTCACCTGCTGATAGGTGGAACACCTCATAACAAAACCATATACATCTCTCTTCATATTCGGCCACCAGTATTAACGTCTCAAGTCAGATTACATCTTGGTAACCCTGGGATTAACTGCCTGAGCTGAAGCATGAAACTCATGCATCAGATCCTCGTGTATATCCCCTGGAACCCATACTCTTCCATGGAAATGCATAAGCTCATCATCACCAATCGTCCATCAAGGAATATGGTCCTCACATTCCACCGAATCCCATAGAACTAGGCCGTAAAAAACAGATAGATGTCTCATCCTCACTCTGTCTAGGAGGGTAGAGGTCACTGCTAAAGATGAAAGATAGGTCTTCCCCTGATTATTGTACACCTCTAGGTGCATATCGTAGAACAAGGCCATGAGCTGCCACTCACCACTGGACTCCTGCACAGCCTGTGTCTGAGTCATCCTACTCAGTGCATCATCTACTGCATTACCATTACCAAGTGTATAGGCAAGTTCAAAATAAAAGGACTTTAGGTATTCAACCAACATTCACTACCTCAGATTCAAGTCACGCTGAGTAAAGATATAAATGAGGCTTTTGTGGTCGGCGAAAACCACAAAATGCTCTCCCAATAGATAATGTCTAAAACAGTACAATACATGAACAACTGCTACCAGCTCAAGATCAAGAGTCGGGTAATTCCTCTCATGTGGCCTCAACTGTCAAGACCCGTACGCAACGACTCGATCGCCCTACATCAACACTGCACCCAGCCCAATACCCGATGCATCACAGTAAACTGTATATCTCTTCCCCTGCTCTGGGAGTATTAGGATCGGTGTTGATATCAACCCTCTATTCAGGTCCTGAAAGGCTATCTCACAAGCATCCGACCAAACGAACTTCACACCCGTTTTAGTCAAACCCATCAATGACACTACTAAGTGGGATAAGTCCTGTATAAAGCATCTAAAGTAACCAGCCAGCACTAAGAAACTCCATATCTAAAACACATTCTTAGAATGCTCCCATAAAACTACTGCTCTCACCTTCTCTAGGTCTACAGCAACTCCTACATCGGAGATAATATGACCTAGGATGTGAATCTGGTCCATCCAAAATTGGCACTTTGAGATCATATCATATAGCTGATGCTCTATTAGTGTACTCAATACGATCTCAAGGTGGGTGGCATGGTCATGTCGAGTGTGAGAGTAAACGAAGATGTCGCCCACAAATACTACCACAAAATAATCAAGATACGGATGGAACACATGATTCATCAGAGCCGTGAAAACCACTGGCGCATTCGTGAGTCCGAATAGCATAACCAAGTACTCATACAGAACAAATCTGCTCTGAAAAGCTGTAAGCGGTATATCCGATGGTCTCACGCGTAGGTGATCTCATGTAAATCTTCGATAATACCAGTGCTCCTGGAATTTGATCAAAAAGATCATCTATCTTTGACAAAGGATATCAATTATTAACCGTCAACTGGTTCATCTTCTGATAATCCACACAGAGTCTAAGGGTACCGTCTGCCTTCTTCGCAAAAAGGACCGGCGAACCCCACGGAGAAGTAGAAGGTCGGATAATTCCCTTTGCATGTAAGTCCTCTAACTACCTCTTGAGCTCCTACAACACTGGTGTAGACATCCTATAAGGAGGAATGGACACCGGTGCTACCCCTGGAATAAGCTGAATAGATAAATCCACCTCACGCTTTAGAGGTAGACCTGAAAAGTCGTTCGGGAAGAAATCCCGGAATCAATCAACAACAAGAGGGAAATCCGTCTGACAAGTCCCTTGATCATCCAGATATAAACTCGAAATTTGGTCTATGACTACACCTCACCCACGATGCCCTGGTCCAGCTCGACATGCCTAATCATCCCATTCGCCCTTGTATAGAATCTCGCTTCCCTCTGGTGACGTGAAAATCACCCTGAGATGATAGCAGTACACAAAGTCTTGAAAGGGAACCAACCATTCCATCCCGAGAATGACGTCATAAGTTTTCATCTCTAATACATATAGGTCCCAAGGAAAGTGACACCCTCTAACCTCAAGGTGGAACTCTCTGCACTGACGCACACCAGACGTTCTAGTCCCCAATGGAGTGTCTAGAGTGATGATATCAGAAGAAATAAAAACATAGAGCCCAAGACTCTCCACAATGGGAACAGATATGAAACTATCTGTACAACCCGTATTGAAAAGTACGGAAGATAAAACAGAAGCTACTAGAATAGTACCTCTGACAGTAGAAGGTCTGGGATCCTGCTCCTACTGGGTCTGTTGCACTGCATATTCCTGCCCAGTGATGCGGCCCTGTGACACAGCCTGGCTACCCTGAGTTGTCCCGCCCTACTGCTTCTAAGATCCCAGTGTCTGGCTACCACGGCCACGACCCTCATCTCTTCCTTCACACCCTGACATATTCCAGTTACCTGACTGGTAAGAGGCCACCGGTCCTTCTCCCGCACACAGAGTCTGCATAGAACCCCTCTCACTAGAAATCAGTGGAAACTCCCTGCAAAAGTGCTACAGCTGACCCATCTTGTCGCATGCTCGGCACTCCACTAGGTCACGTGGACACTACAGTCTCTTGTTCCCCTCTTTAACACACTGGTAACACCTGAATGGGCCACCTAATGAGGCTTCCTGTCAGGTACTTCCTCCCTGAGAGAAATCCATTTGTCTCTTCCTCTTGCTAGTAGAAATAGTACCAGTAACTGGTGCTGAACCGCCCTGGCCCACACCACTAGATTCCCCCAGTTTCTTCTCTGTAATCAATGCGTGATTTACAATAGCATGTACTGAAGGAAACATAAAAACATTCACCAGCGCTCGGATGTCATAACAAAGACCATCCTCGAAGCGTCTAGCTCTCAACCTCTCATCACCCACTAGCACGGGTACAAGGTGATGAAGCTCGGTAAAACGAGTAGAATAGTTCATCACTGACATAGCGCCCTGCTGCAGATTCATGAACCATCAAGCTCTATATTCCCCTAGCATCTCTGAAAAAAAGTAGTCATAGAAGACTGCCTAAAAATTTTCCCATGCCATGTCCTTGTTATTATCTCACTAGGTGGTAACATCCCACCACTTCTTGGTAGAATCATGTAACATATAAGTCGTGAGCTTGACCCTCCACCCTAGAGGCATATCAAGATGACCAAAAATAGTCTGCATTAACCCCAACCAAGACTCTACAGCCTGCAGTCCGCCATCCCCAGAAAACATAGGTGGATGCTGCTGTTGGAATACATGAGTCAGCTCAGCCTTAGATGTGGTAGCCTGCAATGCTCACTGAAAGGTTTGCATGAACTTCATAAATCCATCACGGAACTATGCCTCCGCACCTATGTATGGTATAACAGTCGGCATCGTATCTGGCTCTACTGGAGGATCTACTGGTAGCCCATGGCCCACCATCTATGGAGTATACTCGTTGTCGCTCTCATGGTGAACAACGTGTGGTATTCTAGGCGGCATAACACTACAAGGTCAAAAACATACCTTAGATCAAGATTTTTCAATACTAAAAGTGAAGAAACCACAAAGGGAACAAGAGGAAGAAGGCGTTTCAAGATCTGAAAAACAAGACTACACGGCGTGTACAATGACTACATGAAGTGTAATTGACTTCCCTTCCCCTGCCTGGGTCCTTTTACACGGCTAAGCGACAAGGATCCTGTTGAAAAAAAAACAACACGGCGTGTATAATATCTACACGGCATGTACGGTGTTATTTTCCAACTACCCATGTCGTTTGTGACACGACAAACTACTCAGCTTGAAACAACACGGCATGTACACCCTCACACGGCATGTACACCACCCCGTTTCCTAGCCACATGGCTAAATCCACATGGTCTGTCTTCAGACAAGACTACACGGCGTGTCCCACAGGTACACGACGTGTACTAGACGAGCTTCGCTGACTAGTGTTGTTAGTTACACGGTCGGACACACGGATCGCACTACACGGCGTGTTCTACAGACACACGGCGTGTATCCAAAAGGATTACACTGACCCATGTTGTTAGTTACATGGTCAGGTCCCCAGGTCAGACTACACGGCATGTTCCATAGGGTACACGGCGTGTATGTCTTAAGTTATCCTTCTTCTATGTTGTTAGTCACACGGGCAAACACTGGGTCAACACTACACGACATGTACATCTTGTACACAGCATGTTTTACCCAATCCTTTCTCTACCCCATGTCGCCGCCCACACGGTTTGTGACACGACAAGAGACTACACGGCGTGTACTCATAGTACACAGTGTGTACTAAAAAAATTTATTTTTCTTCCCGAACATAAGACCAGACACAGCGTGTTTAAAAATACTACACGGCATGTATACTTGGATTCTAGACAGTATGCCTCAGAAATATCCCTCGAACCCAGAAATACCAAAAAAACAACACCTAAGTGTCAAATTCCGACCTGTGAGGGCCCATACTCCCCACGAATCAAAGTTTGACATCTTATCTATGTTACAACTAATAAAAAGCTAATGATCCACCAAATTCTGGTCAGTAGGGGACCATACTCCCCAAAAACCAAAGTTTGGCATCCATTCTATCAACCGGATCACACAAGAAAATACCCTATCACAAAGCAGGTTTTAATCAAAGAAAATATCACAACAACATTCCTTACTAGCACAACAACTATCACAACAACATGAAAATTCTAATGCACCTACATGGCATGGAACTATGCATGGCATGTGATTTCTAGCATGTGCCTATATGATGCATGAGACGACATACCGCATCTTATCGGGTTGCACCAAAATAGAACCCACAAATAAAATATAAATAGCATAATCAAAGTGCATCACCCAATGGTGAAATCAAATCAACTGTAAAATTTGAAAAATAAATATAATTGAAAAAATACAAGGTAGACTAGCTTTTCCCTATACACGGGTTAGCTATGCCCGGGCACAGCTTATTTCTAACTACCGTTCGTCATATCCATGACTAAGACTCCAAATAGTAAGTCAAAGAAAATAACCCCTTTGATACCAATTTGTAACGTCCCGGTTCCAGGTGCTACTCAACGAGTTCCCCGAACCCGGTTCACCACATGACCCCAAGCACATTTCCCCAAATACCAGAGGTTGCCGACTAGCATTGAGGGCCTAGGTCTGATAGTGGGGAAACTATGCCCTCATTTTTCAAAGTATATCACCGTGTAATATAATATAAACATACAACAACAGCGGAAGCCACAAAAGTATATATAATTGAAATGGATAACTAATACCAAAAAGGGAAACCAGTAGTGATATATATATATGAAGATGCAACATGTCACTATTCTACTGAAATAGCTAGAACATGTTACCCAATCAATACAATAAAACTGATGTACAAGAAATGAAAAGAAAAATAGAACAGCATGCGGCATCGCGAGCTAATGCTCAGTCCCATGCTCTCCTACACCCCAGCTGCAATGAAGTACCTGTATAGGGACCCATTCTCTTATCGACACCTTCAACAACGTAATTTTATTGGGCCGAAAAGCATGGCCCAAAAAGGGTGTGATAAATATATCTCAGTAGGCACCCACCAAAGGCCCGTGCTCAACTGTGTGTAAAACATGCATCAAACATGTGCAGTAGTAAAAATACAATAAACTAATAAGTACTCAAATGTAACCAACGTACTAGTTATATTACCATTAATTATTCATTTAATCATTTTAACATAAGAAAACACCACATAGAATTTCTAAGTAAACTATCAGCATCCCCAGACAAGCAAAACCTTACCCTCAGGTAATTAGAATCCAACCTGCAGGTATTTCCCTTAGGCATAACAGAAATTGTCCACAGGCATATGAAGTGTTTCCCTCAGGCACAGAGTCTATCGCCCTCAGGCATGGAAGAATTTTCCCTTAGGCTAGGATAACAACTGCCCTCAGGCTAAGCAAAACAACGCCCACAGGCTAAGTAAAAACCTGCCCTCCGGCACAAGTAACCGGTCCATGCCCAACATGTAAATAAAAATTCACATTCAATTCCTATAAAGTCAATTCTACCATCAATACTTTAAAGGCATACCCTCAGGTATCTCGTCCAAATGGATAAACAGAGGAAATCACCCCCGGGGCGGTCCTGGATCCAAGCACTGATCCCCAAGAAATTTTTTTACAAATTTATTTAATCACCTATAAAATTATAGGCATTTAAAATATCCACGGCCTCAACCACATGACACGCCATATATGGGTTCTTAGCTCAAAAACACAAAAACCTCATAAAAGTTAGAAAAAAACACTAAGACACCTACCTTAAACACCCACGAATGATATACGTGAACGAAGCCTTCTGAAACATCCAACAACCCCGTAGATCTGAGGTTAATGAATTCTCTCTTAAATGAAAATAACTCCCGTTAGGGGAATAATTGGCAAGAATGGTTAAAGAAGAGGGAAGGGCTTACCTGCGCGGTTCCAATGAGATCATCTGAGGCGGAAACGGATTCCTGACATGAACTTGGAGGATCTATGAAGGTCCAGCCGTCCTCTCTCAAGCACCAATCTGGTTCTAAGCCTTCTCTATGAACAAGTGAGGCTATTGCAAATTTTAAGAGAAAAAAACAAAGTACACGGTGTGTACTTCCAAGTACATGGCGTGTACTTTCCATTTTTAAACTGTCCCTCTGGCGGCTTCCCCCCAGCGCGGCACTGTTCACCTACCGACATGATCACACGATGTGTCTTCATGAGTACACGATGTGTGTGGTCGTACAGCTGGCCACCGCCTTACTATTCGCCTCCTGAATTCCTAGACGGCGTATAAAGGACCACTACACGGCATGTAGTCAGTTCCTACACCCTTCATCACCGACATTGCCACACGCCCTGTGTACTCATTCCACATAGCCAGAAGTACATGGTGTGTGGAAAAGGACATGGCATGTACTTCCAAAATTTGGTATTTTTCCCCATTTTCCTTATTTACTCAAAAACACTTTTGGAAAAGAGAAAGTAACAAACTCGTACCTCAAGAATAAGAATCAGGTTCTTACAAAACCTAATTGTACCCTAACTCAATCAAGAACTGCAGTGGGTTATACATAAAGGGACCATGTCGCTCCATGGGACCCAGTGCCGCTGAAGGTTCGTCAAACAGATGTTGGGTGCCAACGTTATGAAAAAAATGTAAATAGGTCTTAGTGGGCTTGGGTCCGGTCCGACATAGTTGGGCCGACCCGAACTGACCCGGTTGGACAGACCCAGTCCGAACTGGCTCAAGTCGACCCGGATTGACCCACTGGGTCCGGCCCGGCCCACTGGGTAGCCGGGCCAGTTGTGTTCGGCACGGCCTGCTGGGCGGTATGACAGGCTGTAGAGGGGTCGTGGGGGGTCGCGGACGTCCGCGAGGCCGCAGAGGGTTGGGGAGGGTGCTGTGAGGGTACAAGGGTGTTGAGCTGTTCGAATGGAAGGGTGGTGGTGGCACGGATGGGGGCTCAGGCTGGATGATGGGGGTGGCTCAGAAGGCAGTGATGGCTCGGGAAGTGGCTCGGCCCGGACGGGGTTGGCTGCGCGAATGGCGGTGGCAGTTCGAACGATTGTGGCGTCGCGGACGAAGGTGGTGGGGCGTGAGCGGAGTGGCGGGGCATCAGTGGCGGTGTGGTGGGGTTGCGGCTGTCATGCGGCGGGGCAGCGGTGCGCAACGACAGGGGTGGTACGGCCGAGCCGTGGGCGGCGGAGCGCCGCGGGGCGCGGAGGCCATGGGCGTCGATGTCGTGGCCCTCGTCGCCTTCATCAATTGTGAATAACACACCAATGAAGCTGAACGGTGGAGGGTTCAGGCCATGTTTTTTTGGCCCGCACCCTCCGCATTCGAGTGGTAGCAAGCGGCTCAACAAAAACATGAGTCAAGGATGATAAACTTTTCAATTTAATATGAATCTTGTATCAATTCGTTTTGGTTGATCTGCGTTCACCATGATTTCCAAGAGTGAGGAAATTAAATGAGAGAATTCCAGAATTTCAATATTAAACCCATATGTTGGATTATTTGTCGATGTTGGCGTGAGAATGAAGTACGGACATAGATTCTTCATAGATGAACACGTCCCACATTGGTTGAAGTCGATGATATTGGCATTCGTCGCGCCCGCCACAAGCCACTGATCCCGATCTCATCCGTATGTCCTTCATTGTCGAAGGTGTTTGTCGTTGGCATGCGTGTCCTTCGTTGGAGGATGGGATTCTCAATTATTCTCCATATATTTCCCTCTTTCTCCTTTGGCCGCCAAAATAAATAGGTTCCAATAACATTTAACTAAGGAATAAAATCATGTTGGCACACACACACACATGTTGGAAAAATTAAAAATTGGTGTTGGAATAATTAATGTGCAGGAATATCAAGAGGCTCCTCTACATTAAAGAGTTATTTGAGAGGGTGCACCCTAAAAAATAGGGGAGTGGAATAGAATTAAGCCTCTGGTGGTCCCCACCACCATAACTTCTCATGGGAGGATAGGATCGGGTGGTCCCCACCACCATAACCTTTCTTGAGAGGTTATTTCAGGTGGTCCCCACTTGTGAAACATCCTCATGAGAGTTTAAAAACAGAATAAAATAAAAAAAGATGCACACTTTATTTTATTTTATTTATTTCACGAAAAACCCAAAAAAAATATCTTTCACCCTCGACCAACTGCCGTCGAGGTTAAAGACATCTTAAGTGATTACTAGCGCTTCGCGTTCAACAGTGTCCTCAGATTTCAATTTTGAGAACAGGTTCAAAAGTTATAAAATCATGCTCAGACATTTACTGAACGTACACAAAGAAATGTTCTTAAATTTATTTCGGGCACTCCGGGCATCGGAATTATGTTCCATCAATTTTCACGGACACGTAAAATTCCCATTTAATTAAAATAAATTAAACAAAATTTCTAGGTATTTATAGAAACAAAATCCACATTCAAATATATCACAAAAATGATTAATATAATATGGAATAATGTATCCTAACAAATCAACTTCAAACAAGTGTAAAATCCATCAAAGGATGTGGTCATATATTAAATAAAAACCATTTGATAGAAATATTTCATTCTATTTTGAAATCACCTAACAATCATGTAATTATAAAAGAAAACATTTATTTATATTTTTTTCTTTTATGCTTGTATGGGAAGCTTCAAATGTGTTATAATAGATGAAAATATCCATACCTGACGTATATGTTAAAAAAATTACCTTAATTTGTCGAAAATGTCATAAAGTAAATTTTTTCCAAAATAACAGAATGATTCCTTTACAAACATTTTATAAAAATTATGTCAATGGTAAAAATGAAATTGACACATATTTTATGAAATAGTAAAAAAAATTTGAAAGACATTATTATGAAACACAGATTTGGATGGTAATAAAGTCTCAGTAGATACATACATATAAACAACCTTGGATAAATAAAATGATTTTAAAATTAACCCTTACCTTGTACTTTTGCATAGAATAGGGTATGTTATCCTTATGTATAATAGTTAAATTATTGTAATTGAAATATAAAATCACCACATACATAAATATGATATCATATATGATCTTATAATATTTCTATGTTAATAATATTTCAGTAGTATCATAGTTTCAGGTGTTGAATGATTTTTTTTCCTTAATTTGTTTTTTTATGTAAGACATTTTTTTAGGGATAGGATGCATCTGATTCTTATAAAAATTGATATTATGTTCTTAAAAAATATTTTAAATCATCAAATTGAATATTGTTCTTTAATGGTTAGGATGGGGAATGAATCTCATCATGTTCGTGGAGGTAGTAATTCGTAGGTATGCACAAGCGACAATATCATTCCATTGATAATTAAACCGTATGTAATTGGATGGTATATCACATATACAGAATCATGAATTTTTTTTATAATTTATATCAATCATACTCATTATTATACACATCAAAATAATGAAGTGTTTAATATCAATGTACACCACAATGTAAATATGGTATGTTGTACGTACGAACGTTTGCTGACTTTATCATTCATAGAATGAATAGAATAAGTAATATGGTTGTCACATATTTATAATTAAAATACATTATGTATAAGGTTCTGGTGTTATTAGTTTGGTATGGAAACAAAAAATAATGTGGATGTGGAATAAATATAAAACATTGAAAGAAGTGATGAAATTTTTACCACTTCATCTGTTGCATCATTTTGATTTGATGAAAAGGGCTACATAGGATGGATTTAGGATTAATGTAAGGCCTCTTGTATTAATTGAGGGTACTTGTGAAGATATTTTAGATGGGTTTGTCCTAGTAAAATGGCTTGGGGATGTGATTTTGAGAGAATAATATCTACCCTTTTATAAGAGAGATGAGGGTCCCTTTAGGAAAAGCTTGAAATATTATTTTATAATAAAACCACGTTTTATTTATAGTGGATTAAAATGGATTAATTTAGATTATAAGGTGGGGATGGTACTAAATATTCTCAACCAATAGGTTTTATACAAGTTTAGGTCACCATATAAATATTATATTTTAGATTTAACTCTTAGTTAAATAGTTTAACTCTTACCATGTCTTCTAGTATTATTATAATAAATGGTTAATAATCAAATTATAAAAAGGAAAGAAAAGGCAAATAGTTTCCTTATTGATATATAATACTCTATCTACGTCCTTTTTCCAAATCATAGGTTTTTATAAATATTATATCATTTAATAAAATATATTCTATCAAACCTAACATGTCATATTGACCTAGAAAATTTGTTTTATGCATCAAAAGTCTCAATTAACATTTATTTATATATTTATAATATCAATTATTTTAATCATTCATTATAAGGTAATTACTGCATAATCAATATTTCCTAAATAAATTTAATTATATAATGTGTAAAAATTATAAATAAAAAACCATGATGTATGAAATATTGTTATATTTTTAGTCAATATTTATAGTCTAATATATATTTTGTATAAACCTATATTAAAAATGTTTTAGATATAAAACATTGAATTTAACATTTTTCACTCTTCTTAAAAATAATAAGAATAATTGTAATAATCTAATACCTTTGGATAAAAATGATCATATTTTATTCCTAAGGTTTATTTTTGTCTAAAATCACATATCCAATAGAATTTGGACATGTGATTGGGTAATTATAATATCATTTTTACCTTCAATTACCTGATTTACTTCTAACCATGGTAAATAAAATTCAAAAGTTATTATTCACCAAATATTATTTCCATCATATTTAAAAAAAAATTTACATACTAATGTCAATTATGTCCTTCAGAGTTTTGAAATTCAATTCCCATAAGTGGTAAAATTAGGTTTCCTACAAATTTGAAAATGTTTCTAGAAGGTGGGTTATAGATGATAAAATGTTAAATAAAAATTTAAATGTCTAATCCTATTAAAAATGACTATAATGAATTAAATTGAACAATTATTTCTATAATGCATCTATTTTGACATTATAATTAATTTTTATAAAAAAACTATTTAAATGAAAAATTCAGTCTTTATCTAAAATTTATTGTTTTTAACTATTCATCAAAAAATCTATATTTTTAGAAAAATAAAAAAAATTCACCAAAAGATAATTTTGATATTTGAAATTCAAAAATTATTTATATTTTAAAAAATTAAAAACATAGTAGTTTCATTAATTAGTTTAAAATTAATTCCCATTTGACAAAACCAGAAAGTGGGTTATTGAATGTTAAAACTATCAAAAGATTGATAGGAGTTTATGTGCAATTTAAAAGTGAGATTATTTCCAATGGCCAATATTATATTAAAAGGCAAAAATAAAATCTAATTATACTTCAAAACCATACAGATTTTTTATTTAACATTATATATTATTTTTATTAAGAAAGTTGTTTTCAATTAAAATTTAGAATCTATCATTATTCATTAAAATATTAAATTTATCATAAAAACACAAAAAATTTATCCAAACAAAATTTTTATGTCGCCCAATTATGGAATATGTGCATTTTCTCAAATTTAATATATAAATGTGTTATATATTGTTATCAAAATGATTTATCAATTTAAAAGTTATAATGTTGCATTTTTTAAACAAACTAATTTTATTTGAAAAATTAAATTTTTTCTTATATTGTGACTAAGAAAAAAATAATATGGATATTAAAATTATATTAGTATATAAAATTCAAAATTTAATTAATATTATTCAAAACAACTTTTGGAATGGTTAGTTTGCTGAGTCGTGGTGTGCTCGAGCTCGGTGATGCGTGTAGCGCAAGGTATTGAATTACGTTAAGGAGATAATGTACTATGAAATCTTTGGTTATTATATTTACAGAAACATTTATAATTTATATTAGAAAAAAATAAAATTTCTATTTTATTTCAATATATCAATATTTACATTGGTTGATTTTTTGTATTTTTTTGATAAGTATCATGTTTTGATGCATATTGAAAAAAATGTATTCTAATTGTAAATATATTTTTCAACGAAATAGTTTATAATGATAAATTATATATTATATTGCTATCATTTACTCTAATTTTTGTCATTTTACTAAATTTCACATTGAATTTGGATAAAAATACATTTCAATCTTTAAATGTTTTCACACTAAAATCTCGTTTTCGTATTCCCTCAATGGGATTAATTAAAATTTAATTCCTACTAATTTTGTGTTCGTAGTTGTGAAATGTTTGTTTTATATTTATACTTTTAATTCAAAAATTTATTAATTATGTTCTTTTCATTTTTTGGAAAATATGGATAGTAACTATAGTTATTTTTTAACAATAGTTATGGGTAAATCAAATAATTAAAGGTAATAATAATATTGGATGGGTTTAATTAGATCCATAACACCAAATTATATAAATTATATTTTTTAATGAACACAGTTTTCTGAAAATTGCTTAGATATTAAAAAAATAAAAGAGAGTTACAAAATGTCACACACTTACTTTTGATTTGTAAAATGTTTTTAATAGGTGGATAATTATAAGATATGTTCTAATATATATATTATTATGAGATGTTAAATTTGAATATGCTCTATATAAATTTAATTTTAAATTTTATAGAAGAAATAATTATCATTGATAATTGTAGAATTATGATGTAGTAATTATTCGATAAATGAAACAATAATTAAAATTAAATTAAAAAAATACTAAACAAAATTGAATTACATAAGGTAATAAAATAATTTCATTGGTGAATATGGCATGTAATTGGTGGATTAAATGAATTGGTATGAAGGTATATTTCTATATTTATCTTCATATTGTTAATGTAATTAATATTGTTAAAACTTTTGAGTTATGATATTTTATGAAAATAATATTTTAGTAATTTATTTAGAGTCATAAATTTAATTAATAAGGACAAAGGTGACTATATATTGTCTAAAATAACCTAAATTGTCTATTTATGGTCAATGGTAATATTTATATGTTACAATTACATCCTCTTAATATTGAAAACTTTGTGAATATAGTAAAAATTAAAACGGCCTAACTAATGGTAATTTAAAATGATATGGTTTAAATTAACATCAAAAAATTTCAAATATGTATTGGATGATGAGACTAATACCTTATCATATGTTATATTTTAATAAATAACCTTTTTGAGTGATTATTATTTGTATTGATTTTATTATAAATTAATATTTTTAGTATTTCTAAAAGTTCCCCTCCCCACTCTTATAAAAGGGAACGTCTTCTTGTCTTTTATTCAAACATCATAAGCTTTTTGGATTGGCCAAAAACTGTAAAAATATCCTCGTAACATCCTAAAATTCATTAAAAAGTCTTAATTTGGATATAAATCCAACCAAATAATAACTATTTTATAAATTAAAAAGAGATAACCAAATAATATGTGACGTTAATCAATGCACGTTTTGGTTTTATTTCATCCTTGAACCCCATAAAATCTTATTATTACTTTAATATATTAAAAAATGAGTATCATAAATATAATGAGATGTTTTTATTCTATGGTATTTTCCCACACATACATTTACATCCATCTAATGGGTAAAAAACATATCATTCTCATATTCGGCAGAAAGTCGCCTCGCGAAGAGATGGTTATTTTTTTCTTTTACCACCTATCATGGTAAGGATAAAAAATTACATAATATTTATAAATATATATATATATATATATATATTATATTTATGATATATTTATTCATTTCTAATTATTACATAAAATATACCTTCATTCTTTCAATTTTTGGAAATACGATAACATTGTTTGTGGACCCGTGGACTACCGCCTCCTCAAAGCAATGTGATTCATGCACACATTACATAGAATGTATCGAGGATGGGTATAGTTGAATTAAATTATATATAGAAATTAATAATGATAATATACGAATATTATATATATATATATCATTTATATTCTTTCTACTAAAACAACAAGAAATGGAAGTAGCATCCATGCATATGTACAACATACCATATCTGTGTATGGTTTATTTAATATCATATTTCTATATTTTATAGATAAAAATTAATACATATATAATGTATATTTATGATATTTATGTCTTTGTTATCATTCTTAAGATAATGAAATTATTATATAATTATGATGACTAAAAATAAAATGACAAAACATTTACGAGAAACTCATCCGTGATTTCCCAAAACATTACATAAACCTGGAATTGTTAATAATCGAGTAATATAAATTAATAAGTAATCAATATATGGTATTATATATATATATATTAATTTTACTCTCTAATACATGTATAAAAAACTTAAATTTATAATATTGGAGGTTTCCTGAGTATGACGAAAGTCAAGACATAAAGTAAGGGAGTTCCATCTCATATTTATTTTCCATGATATACAGGCCATGTTCACCACCTATTATTTATATGTGGTGTATATATATCCAATTAATTAATTTTATGATTGTTATCATAAATATTATTGTATTTTAATATTTATTTAACTATCTTTCTTTTATTAGACATATGATTTGTGTCATTACAAATTTGTAAGGGGATTTCTAGTCTCACTTTTATTTCTGTGCAAATTATTCCATATTCATAAATAGTTTAATTTTGGTGGTGTATATACTTCCCATAAATGTATGATAAGATCATTATCCTTAAATTAATCTTTATTTAATTATCTGTTTGATGAACCCCATTTCATGGGTTTACAATTATAATGTTAGCAAATATGAAAGGTAATTTTTGTTTTAATTGCCCTTCTTTGAGACACATGTTATATTATGAACCTATATTCATTTAAGATATGTATATAATAATTATTTACATTATTTTCTTCAATATAATTTATTTCATGTTTTTTTATTATTTAATAATTTTTTTATCTCTTTAGTGAGAAATCTATGTTCCTTAAAAACAATGATATATAAAAATATTTTAATAGTTTTTTACAGGATGTGTAACATCCCAGGTAAAAAAAAACATTAAATTTTTCATATTTATTAATATTTGTGAAATAAATATTAAATTTACTTTAAAGGGGATGCTTTGTTCGATGGCGTACCTAATACTCAACAATGAGTTTCTTTGTAATCTAACATTGCACACTAATAATATAATATTATTATTTTAAACGGTAGTTAACTCCCAAGAATTGTATTGGAAGGAAGGAATATAACTAACTAAAATATGATCATACATGTTTGATGAATATTTTTACATTTATACAATAAAATTATGTGGCTTAAAATGTGAATGAATCAAAGCATAAATACTCTAATGTTCATTAAAATATCGATTTAACGCCTTTTGATGGAAACCCCTCATTAAATCTTGTTTTGGTAATTTTTATATGTTCTATTTGGCAAAATTATATTATTATTTAGATTAGGGACATCAATATTTACTTCGAGGAAATTTTTGGTATTTTTCTGATAAAGATCAATTTTTTAATGAATAGTTAAAATACTATAGTTTAATTGAATACTGTGTTTTAATAAAATTTATTTATATGGTTATATTATCTTTTTCATTATTTCTAAAGTGTAATTATAATATTATTTTACTAGTTAATCTAATATTGGTCATTGGAATTAATTTCAATTTGAAATTGGATATAAACCAGTGTCAATCTTTTGATAGTTATTATTACTTAAAAACAGGTTTTTTGTTTTGACATCGGGAATTATTTTTAATTTAATATCTTGCACTTATGTGTTTTGAATTTATAAAATTGAATTAAATATTTGTAATCATTAGGTCCAAATTTTTTAAATAGGTAACTTTCATTTTTATACATTTTAAATAATTACTTTAGTAAATATTTTATTTAACATGATTAAAGGGTAAATATAATAAATAACGGTAAAATAAATATTATAATAATAATAATTACACTAAATTGGGTATTAATCCTATTTTCTGATACATATCAGACCATGGGCCTCCTTTGGTCGAATTTGGGACCCCATGAGTCCACATAGGAGTAATAATAACACTTTAAATTAAATAATTTAAAGTATAGACAAAAATGACCTAAACAATATCATTTAGTAAATCGATTTTATCATTGGATTATATAAGTAATATATTAGACTATCAATATTCATTAAAAATCTAAAATCATTTCCTATATCATGGTATTATTTTGATAATTTTTGTACATTAATAAATAAAATTCATTATGACACAATAGTGATGTAGTATTTACCTCATTAAAAAATTATTTAAAAAAATAAGATTATAAATATTAAAAAAATATACAAAACCTGTTCAATTTTTATTGGATGATTTTAATTTGACCATTATTTTTCTTAAATTTTACTTTAATTATTTTTTTACCTTTTTAAACTGAATATGAGTTTAAAATAATATAATTGTTTCGAACTTTCCTAAAGTGCCTCTACTCTCCCTTATAAAAAGCCTTCACTTCTTACCAATTTCTGACACTTCTCAAGCCTTTTTCTCATAAAAAATATGATCCAATAATCAAATAATATGCATCTATTCATCCTATAATCCTTACCTTATTCATAAATCACTTCAAGAAACCATTTTGGTTCAAACCAAAGGGAGTTAGCCGATTTAAATGTAACGTCTTCTCTTAACTTCTTTTGTATTATTTTATTTCTCCAACCCCTAAACTCTTTTTATTGTTTTATTTTATAGCAAAACTAGAATTATAAATATACTAGGATTTTGTTATGAGAATGATTCAATCTACACTTACACACACCTCCATCTAATGGGTGAAAAACATACTATTTCAGTGGATGACAAACTAACGCCTCACGAAGCGATGATTATTCAATTATCTCTTACTGACTCTCATGGTGGCCATTATGATGGAACTGTATTTATATATGATATATATTACGTTTTAGTTCACAATATTCTTCTATAATTTGTTTTAGAAACATTCTTTTATGCTTTCCAATATGTGTAAAGATGATAATTCTATTAGAGGAAGTGCAGACTACCACCCCCTAAAGGTCATATGATTCGTTCATAAAATATATGGAACATATAAATATGAAGTTAATGAAATTATGTAACATATATATCATATTATATTTTAATGGAATTATAATATACCTATGTATCATTATGATTTCATTCCATTAAATATTAAATAGAAATGAAAGTAGCTTTCATTCATACGTGCGGCTTACCGTCTCCATGAACAGTGCATTTCATTTCATATCTCCAAATGTTATGTACTATTATAGATATATATATATATACATTGGATATATATGATATATATGAAATCTAAATCATTAATATCATTCTATGGATAATGGAGTGTTGACCACATGGACAAATTGTTATTATAACACGTTCCTTTTTTAACTCAAATTCATTACATCGACAAAATTTCCGATATGAATTTAAATAATTAACTAACTATTTTTTTTAGGTAATAAGTTATATAAAAGTAATAATAAACCATTAAAATTTTATGAAACAAGTAGAAATAAACTTATGTTTTTTATTCAGGAATAATAAGGAACATACGAGTCAAGTTGGACATGAGGTAAGGTATTTCTTATCTCGCTATTAATTTCGTGAGACTTACACTGTTCACCACTTATTTATTGCATGTGGGGTATTGTGTACTGCCATTTGATATATATAATCATTATTATATTTATATTCATAGAATTATGTGATTCATTCGGTGGTTATTAACTTTTTCTCATACGACTCGATGGATTACAACGTGGTAAGGTTTTTTCATCTCACATTTTATTTCCATAAGATTAATGCTATATTAGACCCAATTTTGATTTGTGTTGTGGTTTTTCGGCCCATGATTGTATTATTTTTGTAATATAATTTAATTTGTGGGTATATAAATATTCATTATGTTATCTTTCTTTCATGGGGTGTATGTTTTGTATGTTACCAAGTCGGTAAGGGAAAATTTCACCCCCATCTTTTTAAAAGACTTATTTTTTGTTATGTTTTTTAATTTACATAATATTATGTTGGGATATGTTCTTTTATATACTTGTTAATGTAAATTTTATGTCTAAGTGAAAAGATATCCTTTTCTCTCTAATCAAATTTTTTTCTTGAATTTTAAAGTGACGTCGTTAGGCTGTCAAATTTCTGTAAGGAAACATCTTAACCCAATTTAAATTTTTGGGTTAAACATCTACTACTAGATTATGTGATTCTATAAAAATATGTGAATAGTATATGATTTATTTCACTTCATATACACTTATATTGGTTGTATTTATATTTTTCACAAATAATTATGTAATGGATTTATCTTTAATCTAAGGATACCGTGTTTGTAAGGGACTTCATCTCAATCTCCATTCATTGAGGCATATTTGGTTTTATTCTCGACATTATTTTATACAATGTATAATTACCTTTGACTTTTCATTTAATTAAAAGGAAATATTTTCTTAAGAGGATTTTCACTAAATGACAAAAAAAGAATATTTATTATTAACGTATGCGGTGACAACAACATTTTCTACCGCCACAAGTATTATTTGATCTTCAGCTTCTTTAAAAAGATGTAATGTTTTGAAAAGGAAAATAAATATCATATATTCTATTTAAGTATTTTGTTATTGAAAATGGTTTTTATAATGGATTTGTTATGTCAATATATTTAAATGATATATGGTGATTAAAATGTGGAAATGTTATGTTTCCCTTATATTTGTTTTATGTGTTATGAATATGTTATTGTTCTTGGGAATTGTTTGTGCATATGGGTGGTTCCATGATATACCCAGGGTAGGTGAGCTCAAGATAGCTCTCCAGTCTATTGGGTAACGTGACGGAGGTAAACGAGAATTTTTTCCTACGAGATTTAGGGAATATATTGTGATTGGTATTCCAAATTTGAATCCCTACGTTGTTGTGATAGCTAAAATGTAAGTTTGATATGGATTCCACAAGTTACCTTTATGATTTATGATTTCTATGTTTTATTCATAAATATTATGATTTCATGAGCTATTTTATGATTGTGTAGAATGTTTTCATTATTTTGTATTTATTTATGGGAAAACGTTTTCATTCTTTATTTTATATTCCATTCTGAGATTTTTATGTTCATCCCAAGTTATTGAAATGTTTTCCATAGGACATAATGATGAATAAGGGTCAAGGATGGGATCAAGGAAAAGTAATTATGTCTAAAACATGGAACTAGACATGACTATTTTTTTAATAGTTTTTATTTTATGATAAAATGGATACTGAGTAGAATTGTATACATGTAATATTTGTGTACTTATGTAAATGATCTGACCTAATTCTCTAAAACTAAAAACCTGAATAGATCTTTAATGTGAATTATCCATTTAATTCAAGATTATGTAATGTTTAAGGATGGGTCCTTATATTTGGTATCAGATGTCGGGTTAGACAACTTTAGGGATTATGAGTTTTCGTTAAATACATGGTTAGTCCCTATGTCAATTATTTCAATTAAATCCATGTTTTATAACTTTTCTTAGATCAAGGAATGTTAGTTACGAATGGAAGAGGGAGGATCTCAAATGACATTATTATCTCTTCCTGATGACCTACTTGCAATAATTATTTCCATGTCATGTTCGGATGATTATGAGTCTTTATCTTCCATACAACTCACATACAAGTTGTTGATTGAGATATAAAACACCTCCACTATACCTCATTATCATTGTGGATCATGGGTTGTATTTAAACAAATCCTATTTTCATAATATTCTCATATTTTCAAGAATGATAAATATTATAAAGGCATTTACAAATATTTTATCACATCACACGTTTTTGAAGCTTATTATGATTTTGAAAACGTTGCTGAAGAACGAGAACCTTGCGCAACCTATTTATATTTGTTTTTACTATATAGCATCTCAGCACATACTAATGGTATTTTCAAAGGACAATTAATTGAATGTTTCCACTCAAATTTGATCCGAATATTTTATAGAAATCATGTTTTATCCGATGTTTTGAAATTATATATCATGGAAGATTATATTCCAAAACTATTTTTCTGTGAACACCCATATGACCCAAGTTTTAGAATGTGTCTTTGGATGACGGAAGAAAATTATTTTAAAGGATCTATAAATCATTGTTGCAATGAATGGACCTTATTACTACATGAACAAGATAACAATGAATCCAAGTGGACACCATGATCAAGGTATTATGTTATTTATTCTCTGTATCATTTCGTTTTATCAAATAGCGGTGAAATTAAAAAAATGACAATATATATAAGGCATAAAAAATTAATATATGGAGATCACAATGATTTGGGATGAATATAATAGGTATAAGGAAACCAATTAGGTTAAAACATGTTTGGGTTATTTTTTAGTATCATAAAAAGGACAACACGGAGACAGGGTGATAACCCGTCGCATCGGACAAAGCTGTGGGAATCAAACCAACATGCAATGTGTGATTTGGATTTATTGACTGCCACTAGAATACGTGAAGTCCCTAGTTAGTATGACTTATTCGTTTTAGTTAAATTATTTTATTGATCTAGAAAAAGTTTTTTGGGATCTTATGTTTTATCAAAAGGATGTTTGTAATATAATAAAATGATTTGGTGATTAAGTGATAAAAGTTATTTGGGAAGATGTTATCTCTTTTGGTAAGACTATATGCCTAAGAAAAATAGAATACTATGGGATTAAATTTCTAGAGTAAAGGTTGAAATTTTATTTTTGAAGAATATTTGTTTTTGTGTGGACATATAGTGTTTTGGGTTATTTATGAAAATAATTAACCTATCTTAGAAAATATGTTATGTGGTTAATTATGCTTTATTATGAGACCTTTAGAGTAGTCTATGTATTTGTAGTTGAATTTAAAGATTGATTATGAAACACTATGTAATTAAATCCTTCCATGTTTTGGGTATCAATGTTAGTTTGGATTATTTTGAGTAATTTTAAGGACAATTGTGTATTAAATGGTCTTTCTTGATCTTTGGGCTCTTTTTTATAAAGGATTGCCTTTTTGGGGGATTGTATGATCTCTTACTAACCATTTTGGTATTAGTTGATGTCACAAGACAAGGAAGAAATGTAGTTCTTTCTTTGGTGGATTATGTAATTCTCTATAATATGATTCTTGTGCTTTTGATGTGACCATGTATTTTTGAATGATCATTGTTTTGAGAAAATATTAGTTTTTGGTAGATAATTATTAAAGGATGAAACTCTACTTGAAGGTAAGTATATTTCATTATGATTTTATTCTATGTAGTAAATGATATTCCTCAAAATTATGAAAAGGAACATAAATCAAAAACATTGTTGGTTTACGTTTCCTACTAGGCAATCAAAGACCATTTAACACATCATAAGTTTGTGATTTTATAGTTGTTAACTTTCTACTAATAATATTTTTTATCACTCTCCATCAGAACATGATCGTTTGTTCTCTCTTCTATATCCATGTTTTTCTACATGGAATCTAGGTTTGGGTTATCTCAGGTGACCTTTGTACTTCTCTTTCATTCTTTTAAAGTCACAGTTTTACTGACTCTTTTCTGATGTGGGACTTTTATAGAAGTTTCCAAGCCCAATTTTAAAAGAGTGTAGACGCAATTCCCAAAAGGGGGGAAGGATGTAACATCCCATGTAAATAAAGAACATGAAATTTTTTATATTTATTAATATTTGTGAATTAAATATTAATTCTACTTTATTGGAGATGCTATGTTTGATGGTGTACCTGATATGCAACAATGGGTTTCTTTTAAATCCTACGTTCCACACTAAAAATATAATATTATTATTTTAAATGGTAGATAATGCCTGGCTGTTGTATTAGAGAGAATGAAAAGAACTAACTAAAATATAATTATACATGTTTATTGAATATTTTTAAATTTATCAAATTAATGTTAGAGTCATAAAATTTGAATTAATCTAAGCATAAATACTATAATATTCTTTAAAAGGTTTATTTATTGCCTTTTGATGGAGAACCCGCATTAATTCTAGTTTTGGTCATTTTTTAAATTTTATATTTGACAAAATAAAATTCTTCATTAGATTCTGGACATAAAAATTTTCTTTGGGTAAATTTATGGTATTTTTCTGATAAAGTTCATTTCATTAATAAATAGTGAAAATACTGTATTTTAATTCAAAACTATATTTTAATCTAATTAATTTATATGGATAGATTATCTTTTTCATTGGTTATAAAGTTTAATTAGAATATACTTCTACTAGTTAATCCAATGTTTTCCATTGTAATTAATTTCACATTGAAATTTGACATAAACAAGTTTCAATCTATTGATTGTTATTATTTATTAAAAACACGCTTTTTTGTTTTGAATGTGGTAATTAATTTAAAATAATTTTCTTCCACTTCTGATTTTTGAATTTAGAAAAATGGATTCCATATTTGGAATTAAAAGGTCCAAATTGTGTAAATAGGTATCTTTTATTTTTAGACATTTTAAATATTTACTTCAGTAAATATTATATTTTCCATGATTAAAGGGTAAATATAATAAATAAGGGTAAAATATAATATTCTAATAATATTAAATTACCCTAACAATTGTCATAATCCTATTGTATAATACATATCTGACCATGGGAATCTCTGGGTCGATGTTGGGACCCCATGGAGCCACATGAGACTAATAATGACACTTTATATTAATTAATTTAATGTAAAGACAAAAATGACCTAAACAAATATCTTTTAGTAAATCAATTTTTATATGGGGTTATATAAGTTATCTTTTCAAAAATAAATATTCATTATAAATATGAAACTATTTCTTATATAATGGTATTTTTTTATAATTTTTTGACATCAAATAAATTAAATTATTAATGACACAATAGTGATACAGTATTTACCTCATTGATAAATGATTTAAATAAATAAGATCATAAATATTAAAACAACATTCAAAACCTATCCAATTATAATTGTATGATTTTATTTTTCCTATGAGTCATATTAACTTTGACATTAACGATTTTTTGACCTTTTGAATCCGAATATGAGTTTAAAATAAAATAATTGTTTCAAACATTCATAAAGAGCCCCTCCTATCCCTTATAAAAAGCTCTCACTTCCTACTCAATTATGACACATCTCAAGCCTTTGGATAAAAAAAAATATATTCCAATAATCTTAAAAGATCCATCTCTTCATCCTAGAATCCTTACCTTAGGCATAAATCACCTCAAGAAACCCTATTGGTTCAAACCAACGGGAGGTACCCAATTTAAAGGTAACGTCCTCTCTTAAGTTCTTTAGTTTTATTTTACTTCTCCAACCCCTACAATATTTTTATTCCTTTTTTATAACAACACCAGTTGTAACACCCCAGGTAAATAAAGAATATGACATTTTCATATTTATCCATATTTGTGAATAAAATATTAATATGACTTTAAATGGGATGCTATGCTCGATGGTGTACCCAACACACAACAACGAGTTTCTTGGAAATATTACGTTGCACTCTAATAATAAAATAATATTATTTTAAATGGTAGTTAACATGTAGCCATTGTATTGGCGGGAATGGATATAAATTACTAAAATATGATTATATATGTTTTTAAATGTTTTTACATTTATCCAATAATAGATAAAGGCTTAAAATACGGAAAGAATTCAATTTTAGGCGTATATGCCCTAGTTTTCACTAAAGGTTCACTTATCGCCTTTTGATGGCGAACCATCATTAAATATAGTTATGTTCACTCTTTTACATTCTATTGGACCAAATAAAACTCTTCTTAAGAATTGGGACATCAAAATTTACTTTGTGTAAATTTTTGGTATCTTTCCGATAAAGTTCATTTTTTTAATGAATAGTGTAAAATGTTGTATTTTAATTCAAAACCTCTTTTTAATATAATTTATTTATAGGATTAGATTATCTTTTGAATTGGTTTTAAAGTGAAATTAGAATATATTTTTACCATTAAATCCAATAGTGGTCGTTGGAATTAAATTTTACTTTGAAATCAGACTTAAACTAGTGCCAATCTTTTGATACTTATTGTTTCATAAAAACACGTTATTTGCTCTGACAGCGGGAATTAATTATTAAATTAATTAATGTGACTTGTATGTTTTTAATTTTGTAAAATAGACTTCATTTTTGAATTCGGAATATCAAATATAGCTTAGGGTGAATTTTTGGGATTTTTCTGAAAAACTTCAATTTTTGATGAATAGTGAAACCACTAAGTGGTACTTATAAAAACTGATTTTCCATTTAAATGAAATTTTTCCATCTTTGTGTTTTGAATTTATAAAAAACGACATAAATGGTTGTCATTAAGAAGTAAAATGTGGTTCAATGGGATAAAAATAATTTTTTGGTGAATAGTAACTTATTAAGTTTTTAATCGCGATTAGAGGTAATTAGTGTAGTTTATGGTAAGAATAATGTTTTAATAAAATGAAATGACCTAGACACATGTACTACCCTCATTGGATGTGTCATGGCCGACCAATACAATCCATGGGTCATCTTGGGGACCCCATGGAGCCACTTCGGTTGGAAAATGACATAAATATCTTTTTATTTAATGTTAAAGTAAAAATGACACAAACATGAGATGTTTTACTAAAACAATTTTTACATGGGGTTATACAAGTAATAATTTTGACTATAAATAGTCATTGGAAATTTAAAAATATTTCCTACATCATAGTATTTTTTTATAATTTTTAGACATTAAATAAATTAAATTATTTATGACATCATGATGATGCAGTGATGACCTCATTATTTAACGATTTAAATAAAATGGAAAGATAATGTAATATCTAAGACCAAAACATGTTCAAAACCTATTGGATGAGTGTATTTCGAACCCTTATCACCTTAACCTCTAAATACATCAATGTGGGACCTTTAAAATCCGAAACGCTTTTGAAAATAAAGTAACATTTTGTAACTTTACAAGAGTGCCCCTCCTCTCCTCTTATAAAAGGCCCCCACCTCTACCTCCTTACCCACACTCCCAAAACCTTTGGCTCGGCAAACCCCTACCCATTTTGTCTCTCCACTTCCCTCTATTACTCCTTGAAGCTTCACTTTGGGCATAAGTCTTCCCAATGAAGCCTTTGAGCTCAAACCAAAGGGTGTTACCCGATTTTAAGGTAATGTCTTCACTTGTGTCCTTTTGTTTTATTTTGCTTCTCCAACCACCTAAACTCTTTTTATTAATTTATTTTGTAACAAATACAGTATATTCAATATACTAGGATTTTTTTATAAGAGGGATTCGAGCTACACTTACACACACCTACATCTAATGGTTAAAGAACATACTGTTTCCATGGATGGCGAATTTCTGTCTCCCGAAACGATGATTGTTCAACATTCCTCTAACACCTTCAAAGGTGGACATTAATATGACAGTATATTTATATATAATATCTAATATGTTTATGTTTTACTTAAGCTTCTGTATTTTTCATTTATTACGTACCTTTATGGTTTCTATTATGGGTAAACACGATATCTTCATTTAAGGAAGTGCGGACTACCGCCCCCTCAAAGTGATTTGATTCATTAATACCATATGTGGTATGTATAAAGGATATATTTAATGATATTATATATGATACCATAATATAATTAAAATAATATTATGTATCATTATGTTTTAATTCCATTAAATATGAAATAGAAATGGAAGTACCGTTCATGCGTACGTACGGCTTACCGTCCCCATGAATGGTACATTTCATTTCTTATCTCAAAATGTTATGTAATATTATAAGTACGTATATATAATGGATATATATGTAATATATTACATCTAAATTATGGATATCATTCTGTAATTATAACGTATATATATCTCTCTCATTTTGTTTTAATTCCATTAATATGACAAAAAATGAAAGTAGCGTTCATGCGTACGTACTGCCTACCGTCTCCATGAACGGTGCTTTTCGTTTTTTATCTCCAAATGATATGAAATAGTATAAAATGAATATTTACTGGATATATATGATATTTTAATCATTAATAATATTCTGGAAATTATTTAATTATAACTATATGGGCAATCTTTTTTCAAACAAGTTCATTTTTGACTCATGTACCAAACATCGGCAAAAACGTCTGATATGAACTAACCTAATTAAACAATTATTATAACATTAGAATATGTGATATGAACTGAATAAAAATCTCTAAATTAGGTACTTAGTCATTTATTAATTGACCAAAGTTTATTATTCAGGAATATAAAGAAACGAACAAGACAAGTTGGACTTGAGGTAAGGAATCATACTCCTCTCTTTCTTTTTAAGTACACTCTTTTATGTCATTCCTTCTAAGCTCATATTTATTGTTATTGGGATGTAATTTTATATTAATATTACTTTAATTTTTATGTTCATATTATGAGAGACCCTATTCTCTCTCATAAATCCATTTTGGAAGTTTTGAGTGTTGCCGTTAGGCTGCCGAATTTTCGTAAGAGATCTAACCTCTCTCTTTCTTTTTAAGTACTCTCCTTTATGTCACTTCTTTTAAGCACCTCTTTGTTATGATGGTTGATGTTATTTTGTATTCCTCTTGCTGTAAATTTTATTGTAATGTGATGAGATACCCTATTTGATCTCATCAATCCATTTTTGGAAGTTTTAAGTAGCGTCGTTAGGCTGCCGAGTTTTCGTAAGGGATTTTTCATCTCACTTTTATTCCCGTGAGATTTATGCTACATTTGCCACAATTTTCCTTTGAGTGGTGTATGTACTGACCATTATTTTACTCATTATGTAATATTCTTTCATTTATGAGTATTTATATCAATTTTGTATTGTCTTTCTATCACAAGGTGTATGTTTCGAAAGATACCCATGTCGGTAAGGGAACCTTTCACCCTCCTCTTTTTAAAAGACTTATTTTGTTGGGTCTTTTAATTTACATATTTTTATGTTGTGATATGTTCTCATATATCCTTATTGATGTAAATTTTATGTCCAAGTAATGAGATACCCTTTTTTTATCTCTCATCAACTCATTTTGATGTGACGCCGTTAGGCTGTCAAGGGAACTTGTTAACCCAATTTAGATTTCTTTGGGTTCAACATATAGTTATTGAATATGTCATCCTTTGTATATGTGTGAATGACCTTTGATTATTTTACACTTAATATCCACTTATATTTGGTGTATTCGTTTGTCACACATAATTATGTAATTGATTTATCCTTAAACCAAGGATACCGTCTTTGTAAGGGACTTCGTCTCAATCTCCTTTCATTGAGGCATATTCGATTTTATACACAACCTTCTTTTATACGGTGTATAAACCCCTTTGACTTTTACGTTTATTCATAAGGACTATTTTTTATATGAAGTGATTATTAAATGACAAAAGGGAATGTTTTTGTCGTATGTATACGGTGACAACGACTTCTTCGCCGTCGTGACCATTATTTGAGTTTCGGCTCCCTCTACAAGCCATACCTTCTTTTTAAAAGAAAAATAAATACCATATTTTACTTTTCTTTTATTTTGGTATTGAAAATGGTTTTCATAATGTATTTATATCAATATGTTGTATTGATATCTTGTTATTGAAAGGTGGAAATGTTATGTTTTCTTTTATGCAAGTTTTATTTGATTGGATTATGTTATGGTTCTTGGGCATTGTTATGAAAAAGGGTGGTTCTGTGATAAACTAAGGGCGGGTGAGCCCGATATAGCTCTCCAATGCATTGGGTAACATGAAGGAGTGAAACGTTAAGGTTTCTCCGAAGAGATTTATGGAATATACTATGGTGGGTATTCTAAACGTAACCAAGAGGTTTACTCCCTACGTAAGAATGTTATGAATGCCTCAAGTTACCTTTTATGTCTTATGATTTCTATGATTTATTCATTATTTGATGAGGTATGTTAAAGTGCCTATGTTTTACGGGTAAAGTATGATTTCATTCTTATGTATATATGAACTCATGTTTCCTTTCCATATTTTTATAACCCTTACTGAGCTTTTTATGCTCATCCCAAGTTTTTGAAATGTTTTTCACAGGTCAAGGGAAAGGTACATGATGTGATGATAGTGTAAAGGATGTGTCAAGAAAGAATCCGTGTTTTATTTTAAATATGTTTCAGTTGATGGGAAGAATGGATATTGTCTTTTATGTAACCACTTTTTTTAAATGTGGAATGTAATGCAAGTTTCATGATATAATTCTCTAAAACTATAAACCTGAAAATATCATCAATGGGTAATCTTGTAATAACTCAAGATTAAGTGAGGTTTAAGGCTGGGGCCTTATAGTTGGTATCAAAGGGAGGTTTAGATAACTTTAGAGGTTAGGGTATTCTTTAATCATATGTGGCATTACCATAATGGTTAGGATTTTAGAAAGAGTCCTACTTTTAGATAAAGTGAATGAGTAAGTATATCTTAGTGTTTATCTTCCTCATTAGTACATGATGGTTTTTTGATATACTCACACTGACCTTTTTGGTTTTAGTAAATTGATGGATCTAGTAGGCACCAAAGTAATAGTGGATGTGAAGGAAACTGTGACAGTTTTTTGAGCATGCAACTGAATGATATGGGAGCCGCAATGAGAACTCTTATGATTATCCTCAACCAACTATCTGGAGTCATGATTGACCACCTAAACCGTGGTGATTTCTCTAAGGCATCATATATGCGAGAAACAAATCCCTACGGATGTACAGGTAATAATCATAACGGTTAGTGTGTTCAAAAACCTATGTGTCAAAGATGTGGAATGAAACACCTAGGAAAATGTTTCAAAGGGATAGAAATATGATATAGATGTGGAAATGAAGGTCATAAAGAAAGAACCTGCCATGGAAAAAGGAAGCATCCAGTTGACTCGAGGAAAGGGAAAGAAGTTCTTTCTGAGGGATCAATTGAATGTTTTAAATATGGTGTGCATGGTCATTATGAAAACAAATGTCCTATGAAGAAGTTTCATGAATGGGATCACCAAGAGCGTACAAATGTTCGTTTACCAATACTTAATGCCATTCCGATTGAGGATGAATAAACTGACAATGACCAATCAAAGGTATGTATTATTTCGTGACTATTGTTTTCCTATTTTGTAATATTAGGATATGATTCATGATTTTGTTTGTAGGAAATAGGTATTTCGGAATAAGTTGGAATGGAATGGTTAATGGATCATGAAGAATGTTGAATGAGTAAGATGTTAACATATAAGGGCTTCAAGAGTTATGGTGAAATTCTTAAGAGTATTAAGTCTCTTTTGATGATGGGGTTACATTAGAAGACTTTTTATATTATGTGTAACCCTGATGTTTAATATATGCAAATTTTATTCAAGGAATAGTTATATTTTCTTTTGTGGACATAGTTATAAAGAACCATTTGGGTTTATATGATCCTTACTTTTGAGGTAATTATGGGTTACTATATGTTATGATTGAAGTGAAAGGCATGAGATAAACTTGAGGTTAAAATATGTTATGATTATTTTTGAAGATTTTATCACGTTTTGGGAAATTTTTTATGAATTATATAGTTTTGGAAAAAGGACAACAAGCAGGCCGTCTGACAACCCATCGCGTCGGACAAAGATGCGGGAATCGAACCCACAACCAAAGTGAAACTGGTGTTTATCGCCTACCACTGGACTACATGAAGTCCCTAGTTAGTTTGACTGATTCATTTTATTTAGATGATTTTATGAATTAATAGTAAGTTGATTTTGGGTTATCTATGGATATTTATTAACCTATCATGGAGGATATGTGATTAGGTTAATTACTTTTCAATACGAGACATTAAGAGCAACAAATGTTGTTTGGAGATAAATGGTACGATTTAACTTGGAAGACTATGTGACTAAATCCTTCAAATATTTGGGTTTCAATCTTAGTTTGGTTTACTTTGAATAATTTTATGGACAAATTGATTATTGAATGGTCCTTGTTGAACTTTGGGTTTTGTTGGACAAATTTTGGAGATTATGTGTAACAGCCCGAGATTTTATGAAAAATATTCTTTTTTATTTTACTAATGTCTTGTGTTATACGCTACACCAAAAGGAGCTTTCACAACACGCATCCTTGACTTGCCTTGCATTACACGCAATCGCAACCTTCCTCGATAGCGTGTGTGGTACGTAATCCTGAGTTTCACGAAACAATGATATGCTATTAAAATATTATTAAAACTAGTCGTTATGAATAGTAATAACCACTTTTTAAATTTTAGAAATTTTAACTCTCAAAGTGGACTTCATTTTTGGATTCGGAGTATCGAATTTAGCCTAAGGTGAAATTTTGGTACTTTTCGGATAACTTTCATATTCTAATGAATAGTGAAAATTACTAAATTATAATTAAAAACAACTTTTTTAATCGAAATAATTAATAGTAAATCATTAATTTGAGTGGTTTTAAAGTATATTTAGAATATATTTTTACAATTTAATACAATGTTGGTCATTGGAAGTAATTTCACATTTAAACTAGACATAACCAAGTGTCAATCTTTTGATAGATATTGTTTCTTAAAAACACGCTATTTGTTTTAACAGCGGGATTTAATTATAAAATTAATTAATGCAACTTTTATGTTATGAATTTGGTAAAATAGACTTCATTTTTGAATTCGGAATATGAAATATAGTTTGGGATGAAATTTTGGCATTGTTCTGAAAAACATCAATTTTTGATGAATAGTGAAACTACTAAGTGGTAGGTTAAAAACTGAATTTTGCATAAAACTTAATTTTACCGCTTCTGTGAATGGAATTTCAAAAATCCGAGAGACACGGTTAATATCAAGGACTAAAATGTGGTTCAATGAGATGAAAATAATTTTTTGGTGAATAGTAACTTTTTACTTTTTTTACCACGGTTAATAGTAAATAGGGTAACTAAGGGTAAATATGATATTACTATTACCCTAACACATGTCCTAATTCTATTGGACAAGTGTAATTCGACCAAAAACAAACTTAGGAATAAAATATGACCATTTAGGCCCACTTGGATTAGATTAGGACATTTATTATTAATTTATTTAAAGAAAGGTTAAAATAGTTAAAATCAAAGTTTAATAAGTAAATCATTTTTAATATGGGGTTATACATAAGATAAATTCGATTGTAAATATTCATTAGAAAGCTAAAAAGATTTCCTACATGATGGTATTTTATTTGTAATTTTTAGACATAAAAAAATTTAATTTATTTATGACACAACGATGATGCAGTAATTATCTTATTAATGAAATATTGACATAATTGATGTTATAAACACCAAAATAAATGTAATTTGAGATTTTTTATGAATTCCATTAATTTTCTAGGTTACTATGATATATTATTGTTGATTTAATCAACTTGGTTCGAACATTTAATTCTGTTATGACTTTCAAAAAAATCATATATCAAATAGTGTCAAAATTGAAACAAAATAGTTTTTAAAAAAAATATTATATTATTAATTGTTATTGTATTCCTAAAAATCTAAGGTTCGGCCAAATGACTTAGATAAGGATATATATATATTAATAATAAACAATTTGGGGTTCGTTTGGCATGTTATAGTAAGTTTATTAACCATATAGTGAAAGAAAACAAAAAGACATGGTAAAAGTTAAATTATTTAACTTAGAGTTAAATCTAATTGATAAGGTTAAAATAATATCCTAAACTTGTCTAAATTCTATTGGTTGATATTATTTCGACCCATCCCCACCTTAGCTTCGAAATAAGACCCTTTGGAACCATTATAAACCGATTTTGACTTTAATATAAAATAATATTTTGAGATATTCCTAAGGTGCCCCTCTCCTCCCCTATAAAAGGACACCTCCTCCCCCTCCTCCTCACACCAATTTGAGCACTCAAGCTCGGCCAACCCCTGCCAAAATCTCTTCTCCACTTCCCTAGAAACATCCTAGAGGTTCTGGTCTTCCTCAAAGACCAATTTTAGTGCCCTAAGAGGAGGTCTCAAAGAGGCGCTTCAAAGAAGAGGAAATTACCGTTACCAATTCCTTCATCTTTATTTCTTCTTCCACTTCTTCTTCTTAGGTTGTTTCATTATGAAGTAATAACATCAGTATCACTCATATACTGATATGTTATTATAAGTATGAAACAACCCTATTTCACCATCTATCCATCCTACGGAAAAAGAAATCACCGCGCGTGCGTACGTACGGAATACCGTCTCCACGCCGTGGTGTAATCTATTTTCCACCACCACCTTACATAGATGGGTATAATGGTGTAAAGAATAACTATACATAGTTATTACAACATCATATTGATTCTGATATATTGTATAATACACTCCAATTCAATTCAATATTTATAGAAATGATATCATCGCTCGTGCGTACGTACGGAATACCGTCTCCACGACGCGATGGGATTCATTCTCCATGTTAACCATTTAAGAATGATTATAATGTATATATAAGAAATAATAATGAAATATATGAAATTATAAAGCTACTGGATTTATGTATATATATACATATTTATGTCATCTACTTACTTCCATTTCAAGACAATAAGGAAAGGAAAACAGCGTTCATGCGTACATACGGACTACCGTCTCCATGAACGGTGTTTTTCATTTTATTTATCTACCTATTATATATATATATATACTGAATATATATGATATATAAATCATATTTTATATTCTGGAAGTAAGTAAATCATGATATAAGTAATAATGATGTCAAGAACAACAAGTCAAAACACCCACGATAAATGAAACGATTTTACCCAAAACGCTTCTTTAACATGGAATTTACAAAAGAACGGGTAATATAATGTCATAAGTGAACCATATATGATATAATAACAATGAATATGATTCTTTAATAAGTCAATGACATTATTTAAATCATTATACAGGAGGTTCGGACACATACGAAGCAAATTGGACCTAAGGTAAGGGAAATATCACAATCTCATTTTTATTCGAGATTGTTTATTCGTAAGTATTTACTGGGGTGTATTTTATCATCCACGTCCATGTTTCATCAATATGTAATATTACTTCCATCCACCTACAATTTTTTAAATCCATTTTCACCCTTCGGTGAGTTTTTAGTAAAAGAAATGAAAGGAATCTTTTGTCGTTTTTCGTACGAGGTACTTTTTTACTTTTCCGACAAAAGTACGAAGAATGTTTTTTTTATCTTATATGGCATGAATGGATTTTTAAAACATTATTTCCAAGAAGCTTCCTTTACAAGTTTTCAAGTTTATTTTTAATCAACTTATTTTATTTTAAAGTTGTATGACATGTTATGAAAGGAAAAATGTTTTTGAAGAAGAAAGGATATTTTCCTCAAGAATGGAGTTCAAGTGTTTTATCAAAATTATTATCCATCTAAGATAATAAAGGGTTCTGTTTTATCCCCATTATTAAATTGATTTGATCATGTTGTGATGGAGTTATTTTTATGAATTCCTTTATCTTATATGAATTGTTTTATGATGTCATGTTGTTTAAGAATCCCATTTTTATTACATGGGTTATGTGATGATGTAAGATTTATAATTATGTGGCACACATAAGAAAGGATTCATTATAAGATGGGTGGGACCTATATCTCCCTCCAATGCATTGGGTAAAGATTTTATATCTCATGAGATAGACAGGGCTGGAACGGTTGGTTATACCGGTTCAGTGAAACAGGACTGAAATGAGGGTTACTCGATTCAGAAAGGGACTTTGTCCACTAAGATAGTCTTGGCAATGAGTCTTGACTAACAAGAAATGATTCTCTATGATTATGTGTGTATGCCACAATGTTTCATGTTTTAAGTTATGCTTATTGGTATTTCATTTCACTACCATGATTTATCCCATGTTATGAAATTATGCTCTCTTTTACAGGTTAAGATTTCCAAAAGTTATGTTATTATGAATATGATGTGATTGATTTTTATTTTTGTTTACCCTTACTGAGCATTTGAGCTCACCCTTTTATGTTTTCTTTTCCCCAGGATATAAATAAAGGTTTTAGGGAAAAAAAGGGAAGATCTTTATGGGAGATATTGAAGATCTTTCACCACGATTAGAAGATTACGTTCCGAGTTTCCAAAGACACTAAACTATTACGATCCTTGTGTGTGTGTTTTTGTTATGTACTAAGTATTCCGCAAAAGTAATGTAATGTCCATGTACGTCAAGCTACGGGTCTCTACAGTTGGTATCAGAGGAAAGGTTTAGTCAACCTTTGGAAACTAGGATGCGAAAACGTTAGTGAGATCCCTAGAGATATTTCTACGGTATGTCTAGGGATATCCCTAAGGTTAAGTATACGTATAGGTTATAGTACTAGAACTACGCTAACGATCATAGAATTAAACCTAAGATGTTAGATATTGAAGGTACTCCCCCTTTATTATGTTGTTTTCCCTAGCATGATTTTTGCCTCTCACACTATTCTTTTGGGGTTTTAGACGATGGCTGGAACCCGAAGGAACCGTGTTAATGCGGAATGTGATGGGCAATGCAATGATTGTCCCCCTGAGCAACCAAACGATATGGGAGATGGAATGCAAAATCTTGTAGCCATGCTCACACAACTTTCTCAAGATATGAATCATGTAGGACATCCAAACGAGCAAAGGAAGGAGCAACATTCTGTTGAATCCTTCATGAGGCAGCGTCCACCTTCTTTCAGTGGGTCTACTGATCCATTAGTTGCTGAACAATGGATTAGTACTACTGAAAAGATATTTTCAGTTCTTCAATGTTCTGAACATGATAAAGTCATCTTAGCAGTATATCGTTTGGAAGGTGAAGCTGATCAATGGTGGAATCTTATCAAGAATACGAGGCCAAGGGATGAAATTGAGTCCATGGAATGGGACGAGTTCAAGAACTTGTTTTTCAGTAAGTACTTCCCCCGTATTCTTCGAACAAAGATGGAGAAGGAGTTTCTTGAACTAAAGCAAAATGATGATGAATCTGTTGGTATATACGAAGCGAATTTTACAAGACTTGCAAGGTATGCATCTGGCATTATCATCCAACCTGAAAGTAAAGTTGATCGATTTTTCAGTGGCATAAAACCAAGTCTTCGAAGGGCATTAGCTATAAGAGACTTCAGTAGCTATGAAGAAATTGTGCGTTGTGCTATCAAGGTAGAAATGGAAGTTGGTGTTACATATCCATCTCATGGTTTTGACAAGAAACGAAAGATGGAGTTCAAGGAGAAATCTCAGAATAATGGTGAAAAGAAGATGAATGTTTCCTTATGCACAAAGTGTGGAAAGAAGCATGGTGGAGATTGTCTTAAAGGGACTAGAAAATGTTTTAAGTGTGGAAAAGAAGGTCATCGAGGAGCTGAGTGTCGAAGTAATGGAAAAAGGGTTTCTAATGATGTGAATAAAGCAAACACTGCAGAGAACGCACCACCAACACTTCAATGCTTCAAGTGCAAGGAAATGGGGCATTATGCTAATAATTGCCCTAATCCAAGGGTTAGTGAGGATCGACATGAGCAACTGCTTAAGGCAAAGGACAAAGGGAAGTCACATGCGATCACTATTGGCAATGTTGAATATGGCAATGATGTGGTGGAATGATTAAGTTTTTATGTAATGGGATTCCAAAATAATGTTGTATCATTGAGTATTGCAATATTTATTGATGTGGTATTCAAAGTGATTGAGATATATTTTTTTTTTGGAAATAAGATGATATGCGCATAATGAAGACGAGAAAATGAAATGTTTAATAGTATTCATGAGCTCATGATTGATATAAGGACTAAGTGATATCATGGTTTGAGTATATAGAATTTTGAGGATTTTGGTATGTGGAAAGTGTTAACTTTTAACTGCACTCATGTTTTCACTAAGGTATTCAAGAGAATACACGATTAAGGACTTTGAATGTTTGGAATGTGACCAACAAGACATATCTTATGATATGTGGGGATCAACGATAGTATTAAATCTCTGGTAATCGATGTCACTATATTATGAGAGTGGACTGCAGTATTATGTATAAGCCTAAAGATTAGACTGGATTATGTTGGACATAAGTTAGTATTGTTTAAGGATAGAAGATTTTCGATATTATTGATGGGATGTTATAGTAATGTAGTTTTAGAAAAAGGAAAACCTGCAGGACGGGCGATAGCCCATCGCTTCGGACAAGGCTGTGGGAATCGAACCCACAACCAAAGTGCGACTGGCCTTTATCGCCTACCACTGACCTACAGGAAGTCCCTGTTTAGTAGAAACTAGTGTTATTATATTAAGCAGTATGATATATGAAGTATAAGTCCATTTTAGGAACCATATATGATTAATCTCACTATAGATCGATTTATGCATATAATTTTTGCTAACCTTTTGTTTGAGACAGATGGAATGACCCGTCATTCTATCACATGATCTGCTAACACTTCACGAATAACAAATTCAACTTCATTTATTTAAGAGATGAAGTGGAAATTGTTCAAGGCATGAACAACAGTGAGATTGTACCAAAATAAAGTAAGTATTTATTCTAATTCAAATTTTCAACTTTAGGGGAAATGATCTTGAAAACCAAAAATGTTGTCCTAGTGATCTTATACCTGATGAATCAGATGGTACCTTATATCATCACAAATCTATGGATTTGTGATTACTGGATTCTCCATAGCCATGTTCTCTACCACTCTCCATCAGAACATGATGGTTAGATTTCTCTTCCATATCCATATTTTCACCTATGTGGAAACCCAATGATTAGTTTATTTGGGTAACCGTTACGTTTCATACTTTTGTTTTTAAAGATTGGTTTTGATATTCCTTTTTACGATGTGGGTTTCTATTAAAGAAACTTTCGAATAGTAAACCATTTATAACCCCGATGAATTTCGAGGGCGAAATTCATTTTAAGGGGGGTAGAATGTAACAGCCCGAGATTTTATGAAAAATATTCTTTTTTATTTTACTAATGTCTTGTGTTATACGCTACACCAAAAGGAGCTTGCACAACACGCATCCTTGACTTGCCTTGCATTACACGCAATCGCAACCTTCCTCGATAGCGTGTGTGGTACGTAATCCTGAGTTTCACGAAACAATGATATGCTATTAAAATATTATTAAAACTAGCCGTTATGAATAGTAATAACCACTTTTTAAATTTTAGAAATTTTAACTCTCAAAGTGGACTTCATTTTTGGATTCGGAGTATCGAATTTAGCCTAACGTGAAATTTTGGTACTTTTCGGATAACTTTCATATTCTGATGAATAGTGAAAATTACTAAATTATAATTAAAAACAACTTTTTTAATCGAAATAATTAATAGTAAATCATTAATTTGGGTGGTTTTAAAGTATATTTAGAATATATTTTTACAATTTAATACAATGTTGGTCATTGGATGTAATTTCACATTTAAACTAGACATAACCAAGTGTCAATCTTTTGATAGATATTGTTTCTTAAAAACACGCTATTTGTTTTAACAGCGGGATTTAATTATAAAATTAATTAATGCAACTTTTATGTTATGAATTTGGTAAAATAGACTTCATTTTTGAATTCGGAATATGAAATATAGCTTGGGATGAAATTTTGGCATTGTTCTGAAAAACATCAATTTTTGATGAATAGTGAAACTACTAAGTGGTAGGTTAAAAACTGAATTTTCCATAAAACTTAATTTTACCGCTTCTGTGAATGGAATTTCGAAAATCCGAGAGACATGGTTAATATCAAGGACTAAAATGTGGTTCAATGAGATGAAAATAATTTTTTGGTGAATAGTAACTTTTTACTTTTTTTACCACGGTTAATAGTAAATAGGGTAACTAAGGGTAAATATGATATTACTATTACCCTAACACATGTCCTAATTCTATTGGACAAGTGTAATTCGACCAAAAACAAACTTAGGAATAAAATATGACCATTTAGGCCCACTTGGATTAGATTAGGACATTTATTATTAATTTATTTAAAGAAAGGTTAAAATAGTTAAAATCAATGTTTAATAAGTAAATCATTTTTAATATGGGGTTATACATAAGATAAATTCTATTGTAAATATTCATTAGAAAGCTAAAAAGATTTCCTACATGATGGTATTTTATTTGTAATTTTTAGACATAAACAAATTTAATTTATTTATGACACAACGATGATGCAGTAATTATCTTATTAATGAAATATTGACATAATTGATGTTATAAACACCAAAATAAATGTAATTTGAGATTTTTTATGAATTCCACTAATTTTCTAAGTTACTATGATATATTATTGTTGATTTAATCAACTTGGTTCGAACATTTAATTCTGTTATGACTTTCAAAAAAATCATATATCAAATAGTGTCAAAATTGAAACAAAATAGTTTTTAAAACAAATATTATATTATTAATTGTTATTGTATTCCTAAAAATCTAAGGTTCGGCAAAATGACTTAGATAAGGATATATATATTAATAATAAACAATTTGGGGTTCGTTTGGCATATTATAGTAAGTTTATTAACCATATAGTGAAAGAAAACAAAAAGACATGGTAAAAGTTAAATTATTTAACTTAGAGTTAAATCTAATTGATAAGGTTAAAATAATATCCTAAACTTGTCTAAATTCTATTGGTTTATAGGATTTCGACCCATCCCCACCTTAGCTTCGAAATAAGACCCTTTGGAACCATTATAAACCGATTTTGACTTTAATATAAAATAATATTTTGAGATATTCCTAAGGTGCCCCTCTCCTCCCCTATAAAAGGACACCTCCTCCCCCTCCTCCTCACACCAATTTGAGCACTCAAGCTCGTCCAACCCCTGTCAAAATCTCTTCTCCACTTCCCTAGCAACATCCTAGAGGTTCTGGTCTTCCTCAAAGACCAATTTTAGTGCCCTAAGAGGAGGTCTCAAAGAGGTGCTTCAAAGAAGAGGTAATTACCGTTACCAATTCCTTCATCTTTATTTCTTCTTCCACTTCTTCTTCTTAGGTTGTTTCATTATGAAGTAATAACATAAGTATCACTCATATACTGATATGTTATTATAAGTATGAAACAACCCTATTTCACCATCTATCCATCCTACGGAAAAAGAAATCACCGCGCGTGCGTACGTACGGAATACCGTCTCCACGCCGTGGTGTAATCTATTTTCCACCACCACCTTACATAGATGGGTATAATGGTGTAAAGAATAACTATACATAGTTATTACAACATCATATTGATTCTGATATATTGTATAATACACTCCAATTCAATTCAATATTTATAGAAATGATATCATCGCTCGTGCGTACGTACGGAATACCGTCTCCACGACGCGATGAGATTCATTCTCCATGTTAACCATTTAAGAATGATTATAATGTATATATAAGAAATAATAATGAAATATATGACATTATAAAGCTACTGGATTTATGTATATATATACATATTTATTTCATCTACTTACTTCCATTTCAAGACAATAAGGAAAGGAAAACAGCGTTCATGCGTACGTACGGACTACCGTCTCCATGAACTGTGTTTTTCATTTTATTTATCTACCTATTATATATATATATATATATACTGAATATATATGATATATAAATCATATTTTATATTCTGGAAGTAAGTAAATCATGATATAAGTAATAATGATGTCAAGAACAACAAGTCAAAACACCCACGATAAATGAAACGATTTTACCCAAAACGCTTCTTTAACATGGAATTTACAAAAGAACGGGTAATATAATGTCATAAGTGAACCATATATGATATCATAACAATGAATATGATTCTGTAATAAGTCAATGACATTATTTAAATCATTATACAGGAGGTTCGGACACATACGAAGCAAATTGGACCTAAGGTAAGGGAAATATCACAATCTCATTTTTATTCGAGATTGTTTATTCGTAAGTATTTACTGGGGTGTATTTTATCATCCACGTCCATGTTTCATCAATATGTAATATTACTTCCATCCACCTACAATTGTTTAAATCCATTTTCACCCTTCGGTGAGTTTTTAGTAAAAGAAATGAAAGGAATCTTTTGTCGTTTTTCGTACGAGGTACTTTTTTACTTTTCCGACAAAAGTACGAAGAATGTTTTTTTTAACTTATACGGCATGAATGGATTTTTAAAACATTATTTCCAAGAAGCTTCCTTTACAAGTTTTCAAGTTTATTTTTAATCAACTTATTTTATTTTAAAGTTGTATGACATGTTATGAAAGGAAAAATGATTTTGAAGAAGAAAGGATATTTTCCTCAAGAATGGAGTTCAAGTGTTTTATCAAAATTATTATCCATCTAAGATAATAAAGGGTTCTGTTTTATCCCTATTATTAAATTGATTTGATCATGTTGTGATGGAATTATTTTTATGAATTCCTTTATCTTATATGAATTGTTTTATGATGTCATGTTGTTTAAGAATCCCATTTTTATTACATGGGTTATGTGATGATGTAAGATTTATAATTATGTGGCACACATAAGAAAGGATTCATTATAAGATGGGTGGGACCTATATCTCCCTCCAATGAATTGGGTAAAGATTTTATATCTCATGAGATAGACAGGGCTGGAACGGTAGGTTATACCGGTTCAGTGAAACAGGACTGAAACGAGGGTTACTCGATTCAGAAAGGGACTTTGTCCACTAAGATAGTCTTGGCAATGAGTCTTGACTAACAAGAAATGATTCTCTATGATTATGTGTGTATGCCACAATGTTTCATGTTTTAAGTTATGCTTATTGGTATTTCATTTCACTACCATGATTTATCCCATGTTATGAAATTATGCTCTCTTTTACAGGTTAAGATTTCCAAAAGTTATGTTATTATGAATATGATGTGATTGATTTTTATTTTTGTTTACCCTTACTGAGCATTTGAGCTCACCCTTTTATGTTTTCTTTTCCCCAGGATATAAATAAAGGTTTTAGGAAAAAAAAAGGGAAGATCTTTATGGGAGATATTGAAGATCTTTCACCACGATTAGAAGATTACGTTCCGAGTTTCCAAAGACACTAAACTATTACGATCCTTGTGTGTGTGTTTTTGTTATGTACTAAGTATTCCGCAAAAGTAATGTAATGTCCATGTACGTCAAGCTACGGGTCTCTACATTATGAATAGATTTTCTTTTTATAAAGGGTTATCCTTTTATGGATTATCTAACCGTGTACTAACCTTTTTGGTTTTGGTTTTGGTTAAAGCCTAAAGACATTGGAAGTATATAGTCCTCTTTGGTGGATTAGGTGATTCTCTAGAAGTTGATTATAGTACTCTTAATGCGAACAAGTCTCCCTAAATACTCGTCTTTTGGAAAAAATATGAGTTTGATTAAGGAATCTAGTAAAAGTTGAAATTCAACATGATAAGTGATTATGTTTCCTTATGAATAAATTCCTCAATAAAAAGTAACTTAAAACAAAAATGTTTTCTAATAAATTTTCCTACTGGGGAATCGAATACCGTTTAACCCATCACAAGTTTGTGATTTTCTTATGGTTAACATTCTCCTAGACATGTTTACTATCACTCTCCTTCAAGAACATGACCCTTTGCTTTTTCTTCCATGTCCATGTTTTTCTACATGGAATCCTAGTATGGGTTAACTCGGGTGACCTCTGTACTTATCTTCCTTTATTTTAAAGTGATTGTTTTACCGACTCTTGTTCCGATGTGGGACTTTCAAGGATGTTTCCAAGCTCAATTTTAAAAATTGCGAGGACGCAATTCCCAAAAGGGGTGAAGGATGTAACACCCCAGGTAAATAAAGAATATGAAATTTTCATATTTATCCATATTTGTGAATAAAATATTAATATGACTTTAAAGGGGACGCTATGCTCGGTGGCGTACCCAACACAGAACAATGAGTTTCTTGGGAATCTTATGTTGCACTCAAATAATAAAATAATATTATTTTAAATGGTAGTTAACATGTAGCCATTGTATTGGCGGGAATGGATATAAATAAATAAAATATTATTATATTTTTTTAAATGTTTTTACATTTATCCAATAAAATATAAAGGCTTAAAATACGGAAAGAATTCAATTTTAGGCGTATATGCCCTAGTTTTCACTAAAGGTTCACTTATCGCCTTTTGATGGCGAACCATAATTAAATATAGTTTTTTCACTCTTATAAATTCTATTGGACCAAATAAAACTCTTCTTAAGAATTGGGACATCAAAATTTACTTTGTGTAAATTTTTGGTATCTTTCCGATAAAGTTCATTTTTTAATGAATAGTGTAAAATGATGTATTTTAATTCAAAACCTCTTTTTAATCTAATTTATTTATATGATTAGATTATCTTTTGAATTGGATTTAAAGTGAAATTAGAATATATTTTTTCAATTAAATCCAACAGTGGTCTTTGGAATTAATTTCACTTTGAAATCAGACTTAAACTAGTGTCAATCTTTTGATACTTATTGTTTCATAAAAACACGCTATTTGCTCTGACAGTGGGAATTAATTATTAAATTAATTAATGTGACTTGTATGTTTTGAATTTTTTAAAATAGACTTCATTTTTGAATTACGAATATCAAATATAGCTTAGGGTGAATTTTTGGGATTTTTCTAAAAAACGTCAATTTTGGATGAATAGTGAAACCACTAAGTGGTACTTATAAAAACTGATTTTTCCGTTTAAATGAAAATTTTCCATCTTTGTGTTTTGAATTTCAAAAATCTGACATACATGGTTGTCATTAAGAAGTAAAATGTGGTTCAATAGGATAAACATAATTTTTTGGTGAATAGTAACTTATTAAGTTTTTAATCGCGATTAGAGGTAATTAGTGTAGTTTATGGTAAGAATAATGTTTTAATAAAATGAAATGACCTAGAAACATGTCCTACCCTCATTGGATGTGTCATGGATGACCAATAAAATAAATTGGTCAACTTGGGGACTCCATGGAGCAACTTTGGTTGGAAAATGACATAAATATCTTTTTATTTAATGTTAAAGTAAAAATGACACAAACATGAGATGTTTTACTAAACCAGTTTTTACATGGGGTTATAAAAGTCATAATTTTGACTATAAATAGTAATTGGAAAGTTAAAAAGATTTCCTACAACATATTATTTTGTTTATAGTTTTTAGACATTAAATAAATTAAATTATTTATGACATCATGATGATTCAGCGATGACCTGATTATTTAACAATTTAAATAAAATGGAAAGATAATGTAATATCTAAGACCAAAACATGTCCAAAACCTATTGGATGAGTGGATTTCGAACTCTTATCACATTAACCTCGAAATACATCAATGTGGGACCTTTAAAATCCGAAAATATTTTGAAAATAAAGTAATATTTTGTAACTTTACAAGAGTGCCCCTCCTCTCCTCTTATAAAAGGCCCCCACCTCTACCTCCTTACCCACACTCCCAAAGCCTTTGGCTCGGCCAACCCCTACCCATTTTGTCTCTCCACTTCCCTCTCTTACTCCTTGAAGCTTCACTTTGGGTAGAAGTCTTCCAAAGGAAGCCTTTGAGCTCAAACCAAAGGGAGTTACCCGATTTTAAGGTAATGTCTTCACTTGTGTCCTTTTGTTTTATTTTGCTTCTCCAACCCCCTAAACTCTTTTTATTAATTTATTTTGAAAAAAATACAGTATCGTAAATATACTATAATGTTGTTATAAGATGGATTCGAGCTACACTTACACACACCTACATCTAATGGTTAAAGAACATACTGTTTCCGTGGATGGTGAATTTTTGCCTCCCTAAAAGATGATTGTTCAACATTCTTCTAACACTTTCAAAGGTGGCCATTAAGATGACAGTATGTTTATATATGATATCTAATATGTTTATTTTTTACTTAAGCTTCTGTATTTTTCATTTATGGCATGCCTTTATGGTTTCCATTATGGGTAAACGCGATATCTTCATTTAAGGAAGTGCGGACTACAGCCCCCTCAAAGTGATTTGATTCGTTAATACCATATGTGGTATGTATAAAGGATATATTTAATGATATTATATATGATACCATACTGGAATAAAAATACTATTATTTATCATTATGTTTTAATTCCATTAAATATGAAATAGAAATGGAAGTAGCATTCATGCGTACGTACGGCTTACCGTCTCCATGAACGGTACATTTCATTTCTTATCTCAAAATGTTATGTAATATTATAAGTACGTATATATAATTGATAAATATGTAATATATTACATCTAAATTATGGATATCATTCTGGAATTATAACATATATATATCTCTCTCATTTTTTTTAATTCCATTAATATGATAAAAAATGAAAGTAGCGTTCATGCATACGTACGGCCTACCGTCTCCATGAACGGTGCTTTTCTTTTTTTATCTCCAAATGATATGGAATAGTATAAAATGAATATTTACTGGATATATATGATATTTTAATCATTAATACTATTCTGGAAATTATTTACTTATAACTACATGGGAAATCTTTTTTCAAACAAGTTCATTTTTGACTCATGTACCAAACATCAGCAAAAATGTCTGATATGAACTAACATAATTAAAAAATTATTATAACATTATAATATGTGATATGAACTGAATAAAAATCTATAAAGGAGTTACGTAGGCATTTATTAATTGACCAATGTTTATTATTTAGTAATATAAAGAAACGAACAAGACAAGTTGGACTTGAGGTAAGGGATCCTACTCCTCTATTTCTTTTTAAGTACACTCTTTTATGTCATTCCTTATAACCTCATCATTATTGTTTTTGGGATGTTCATTTATATTACTCTTAGTGTAATTTTTATGTTCATATGATTAGAGACTCTATTCTCTCTCATCAATCCATTTTGTAAGTTTTGAGTGGCGCCGTTAGGCTGCCGAATTTTCTTAAGAGATCTAACCTCTCTCTTTCTTTTTAAGTACTCTCCTTTATGTCACTTCTTTTAAGATCCTCTTTGTTATGATGGGGGGTGTTATTTTATATTCCTATTTCTGTAAATTTTATTTTAATGTGATGAGATACCCTATTTGATCTCATCAATCCATTTTTGGAAGTTTTAAGTGGCGTCGTTAGGCTGCCGAGTTTTCGTAAGGGATTTTTCATCTCACTTTTATTCCCGTGAGATTTATGCTACATTTGCCACAATTTTCCTTTGAGTGGTGTATGTACTGACCATTATTTTACTCATTGTGTAATATTCTTTCATTTATGAGTATTTACATCAATGTTGTATTGTCCTTCTTTCACGAGGTGTATGTTTCGAAAGATACCCATGTCGGTAAGGGAACCTTTCACCCTCCTCTTTTTAAAAGACTTCTTTTGTTGGGTCTTTTAATTTACATATTGTTATACTGGGATATGTTCTCATATATCCTTATTGATGTAAATTTTATGTCCAAGTGATGATATACCCTTTTTTTTATCTCTCACCAACTCATTTTGATGTGACGCTGTTAGGCTGTCAAGGGAACTTCTTAACCCAATTTCGATTTCTTTGGGTTCAACATGTAGTTATTGAATATGTCATCCTTTGTATATGTGTGAATGACCTTTGATTATTTTACACTTAATATCCACTTATATTTGGTGTATTCGTTTGTCACACATAATTATGTAATTGATTTATCCTTAAACCAAAGATATCGTCTTTGTAAGGGACTTCGTCTCAATCTCCTTTCATTGAGGCATATTCTGTTTTATACACAACCTTCTTTTATACGGTGTATAAACCCCTTTGACTTTTACATTTATTCAAAAGGAATATTTTTTATACGAAGTGTTTATTAAACGACAAAAGGGAATGTTTTTGTCGTACGTATGCGGCGACAACGACTTCTCCGCCATCGTGACCATTATTTGAGTTTCAGCTTTCTCTACAAGCCATACCTTCTTTTAAAAGAAAAATAAATACCATGATTTACTTTTCTTTTATTTTGGTATTTAAAATGGTTTACATAATGTATTTATATCAATGTGTTGTATTTATATCTTGTTATTGAAAGGTGGAAATGTTATGTTTCCTTTATGCATGTTTTATGTGATAAGATTATGTTATGGTTCTTGGTCATTGTTATGAAAACGGGTGGTTCCGTGATAAACTAAGGGCGGGTGAGCCCGATATAGCTCTCTAATGCATTGGGTAACGCGAAGGAGTGAAACATTAAGGTTTCTCCGAAGAGATTTAGGGAATATACTATGGTGGGTATTCCAAACGTAACCAAGAGGGTTACTCCCTATGTAAGAATGTTATGAATGCCTCAAGTTACCTTTTATGTCTTATGATTTCTATGATTTATTCATTATTTGATGAGGTATGTTAAAGTGCATATGTTTTAAGGGTATAGAATGATTTCATTCTTATGTATATATGAACTCATGTTTCCTTTCCATATTTTTATAACCCTTACTGAGCTTTTTATACTCATCCCAAGTTTTTGAAATGTTTTTCACAGGTCAAGGGAAAGGTAGATGATGTGATGATAGTGTCAAGGATGTGTCAAAAAAGAATCCGTGTTTTATTTTATATATGTTTACATTGATGGGAAGAATGAATACTGTCTTTTATGTAACCACTTTGTTTAAATGTGGAATGTAATGCAAGTTTCATGATCTAATTCTCTAAAACTCTAAACCTGAAAAGATCCTCAATGTGTAATCTTGTAATAACTCAAGATTAAGTAAGGTTTAAGGATAGGGCCTTATACCAGTATCCTCAATATACTAGTATGTTGTTATGATAAGGATTATAACTACACTTACACACACCTCCATCTAATGGGTGAAAAACATAATGTTTCTTTGGATGGAAAACTAACGCCTCACGAAGCGATTATTGTTCAATTATCTCCTACCACCTCTCATGGTGGCCATTATGTTAGAACTGTATTTATATATGATATATATTATGTTTAAGTTTTATATATGCTATTTTAATTTTTATTTACAAAAAAACCATTATTCTTTCATATATATGTAAACACGATAATTTCATTGGAGGATGTGCAGAATACCGCCCCCTCAAGGGGATATGATTCGTTCATGACATACATGGAACAAATAATTATGGAGTTAATGAAATTAGGTAACATATATGTCATATGATATTATACTATAATTATAATGTACCTATGTATCATTATGATTTCATTCCATTAAATATTAAATAGAAATGAAAGTAGCGTTCATGCATTGGTACGGCTTACCATCTCCATGAATGGTGAATTTAATTTTTTATCTCCAAATTTTATGTACTATTATATATATATATATGATATATATATGATATATATGATATTTAAATCATTAATATCATTCTGGAGATATTGGATTTTTGACCACATGGAAAAATTGTAATTATAACAAGTTTATTTTTTAACTCAAATTCAAAACATCGACAAAATGTCTGATATGAACTCAAATAATTAACTAACAATTATTGAAAGGTAATAAGTGATATAAATGTAATGATAATATTTAAAAATGATATCATGAAAGTAGAAATTATCTTAATTTTATTATTTTGGATGAACAAGGAACATACGAGTCAAGTTGGACACGAGGTAAGGGATTTCTAATATCACTTTTAATTCTGTGAGATTACAATTGTCCACCACTAATTTATTGGTTGTGATGTATTTTTTACTATCATTAGATTTATATATTATCATGATTCTATTTATATTCATGGTTTTTTTATTAAATATTTTGTTATTAACTTTATCTCATATGACTCGATTAATTACAACGTCGTAAGGGTTATTTTCACACTTTTTATTCCCGTGAGATTCATGATATATTAGCCACTATTTCCTTTTGTGTGGTAGGTGTACTTCCAATGATTGTATTATTTGTGTAATATAATTTAATTTATGGGTATTTACATATTAATTGTGTGATCTTTCTTTGATGGGGTGTATTTTTCATAAGATACCAAATCGGTAAAGGAACCTTTGACCCTCCTATTTTTAAAAGACTTATTTGTGTTATGTATTTTAATTTACATCTTATTATGATGGATATGTTCTTATATATCCTTATTGATTTAAATTTTATATCGAAGTTATGATATATCATTTTCTCTCTGATCAACTTATTTTCATAATTTTAAAGTCGTTAGGCTGTCGAATTTCTGTAAGAAAACTTCTTAACCAAATTTCAATTTTTGGGATAAACATCTACTTCTTGATTATGTTGTTATATGATAACTTTTGAATAACAGCTGATCGTTTTACACTTAATATCAACTTATATTTTGTGTATTTTTATTTTCCACAAATAATTATGTAATTAACTCATCCTTAATCTATATAAACCTTCATTGTAAGCGACTTCATCTCAATATCCTTTCATTAAGGAATATTTTGCTATATTCTCAACTTTATTTTATATGGTGTATAAATAAATTTTCATTTTCATTTCATTAAATGGGAATCTTTTCCGATGAGGCGTTTTACTAAAAAAGAAAAAAAATAGAATTTTTCTTTTTAATGTAGGCGGTGATAACGACCTTTTCCACATCCATGATTGTCATTTGATCTTTGAATTCCTTCATAAGTCGTAATGTTTTTGAAAGGAAGATATATACCATATATTCTTTTTATATATTTTGGTATTGAAATTGGTATTGATAATGGATTTTTTATGCCAATATATTTAAATTAAATATTGTGATAAAAATGTGGAAATTTTATATTTCCTTTAATTTTGTTGTATGTGATATGAATATATTATGGTTCTTGAGAATTGTTTATGCATACTGGTGGTTTTGTGATAAACCTATGGCAGGTGAGCCCATGATAGCTCTCCAATTCATTGGGTAACATGACAGAGGTAAACATGAATGTTTCTCATTAGAGATTTTTGGAATATACTATGATGTGTATTCCAAATTTGACTCCTTATGTGGCTGTGATATCTACAATGTATGTTTGATATGGATTCCACGAGTTACGTTTATGATTTATGATTTCTATGTGTTATTCATAAATATTTTTATTTCATGAGGTATGTTATGATTGAAATGTATGGATTCATTGTTTTTTATTTATTGATGGCCTAATGTTTTCATTCCTTATTTTATATCCCTTACTAAGCCTTTTTTGCTCATCCCAAGTTTTTGAAATGTTTTCCACATGACTTAAAGATGAATAAGGGTCAAGGATGGGATCAAGGATAATTAATGTTGTTTAAAACACAGAACTATACATGAATCTCTTTTTTCATAAGTTTTTATTTTATGAAAAAATGGATACTGAGTAGAATTTCCTACATGTAATATTCATGTTGTTATGTTAATGTTATGACCAAATTCCCTAAAACTCTCTACCTGAAAATATATTCAATGTCAATTATCCATTTAATTCAAAATTATGTAATGCTTAAGGATGAGTCCTTATATGATTTTTTATGAATTTTATAGAAAATGGCCATCTAATATTTTTAAAATAGATTCAATGAATCCTTTATAATCATTAAAGGGGGGGATTTTTTATATATTTATTTGATTTAAAAATTATTTTTAAAATATGAAATGATATATTCATTATGAATTTTTTCTAACGATATTTTAAAATCAAATTCCATATAAGAAAATAATATTTGATGTTAATTTTGTTTTAACATGAAATTGATCAAATTTTATCATTCTAATTATTTCTTTGAATAGTTTATACTTGTTATCCATGATTTATACTATGATGAAATTTTTATAAATCCTATTTCTTCTTATGGGATCTAATCTGATTTTTTTCCTTGTGCCACACAAAGGTATGGTTTTCATTACGATACACGTGGGACATAAATTTTCCTCCCATTATTTGGTAAATATTTATATCCCGTGAGATAAAAATTCACTATGGGGAGATGTGGAAACCCAATCTGCTATGTGAAGATGGGAAAACACAATCCACTATGGGGATATGGGGTATCCAAATCCATTATAAGGAAATAACTTTGACATGGGATGGTGAATTGACCTGACCCGCAGGTGTAGTCCCCATGAAGTGTCTTGTTATGTTTTGGAAATGGGAATTGACTTATAAGTATTAATATTACATGTTTACAAGTCTTCCATTAATTTCATTACTTATTCCTATGTTATGTTTTTGTTAATTATTCTCTTGATTTCATTAAGATTCATGTCTTATGAACAACCAATATTTATGCCACGATTAATGTTTATGAACTTTATATACATGGCATGATTTTATAATATTTTTTTCAGTTCTCATACCCTTATGTTCATATTTATTCTTACATATCTCTCTTTTTTATTCTTACTGGGCACATGATCACACTATTTTTATATGACATATTTTCATATGTTATAAATATTTTATAGGGGTACAAAAAGGGAACACATATGTACAAAACATTGATGATATTTCAAAATAAAATTTAAGAATGTTTCCCATGTTTACAAATGGACAAAAATAATATGGTCTTTATGTTTTTTTTTCTAATCTATGAAATGATCTAAAAAATTATGAAATATCCATGTATGAAATAATGGTTCGTTATTATTGGTATGAGAGAAAATGATTAGTTATCCATTGGAAAAAAGGATCATAAAAACATATAGATATTCCCTGAGGTATGTCTATGGATATTTATAGGGATATGTAGGGATATTTCTACGGATTTCACTAAGGATAAGTCATAGTATATTTTAAAATTCTTCATATTTTATAAAAATAATAAATAACCAAGGATTAATACGATCGTGCCATAGATATTTTATAAGAAATATCCACTAATTATATTGTCCTACCGTTGATATTAATGTTTCTCAATCTAATCGGTTTACTTTTAGTCAATTGTGGGAACTATATGGAACTAGGTTAATGTTTATGTGAAAAATAATTTTATTGATGATCAGTCAAACAGGATGATCACTAGAGTGAGTGATGTTGGGATTATGCCTAATCAGTTTCCATGGATTCTGATCAATAATGTGTACTATAACAAACTCTCAATCTGAGATAAGATGATAGGTAAAGAGTTTTATGAGAATTATAGTACTCGGTATGGTGAAAAAAAAAGAAGATTCAGTTTCCTTTGGATTCAAAATGTGGGAAGAGACACCCAAATGGATTTCTTAAAGGAATAATAATTTTTTTGGACTATGGAAAATAGGAAAAATAAAAGAATGTGAAAATGGATAATTAAAAGTTTAGTTGACGCAATTGATATAAATATTGGACTCCTTATGGTATTATCTATTCATTACTTCGTTAAATGTTTAAATAATAGGAATTATAAAAATTAATGTCCTAAGTGGAATGATCATGAAGATAATTTGAAAGGTATTACAATAATTTTATTGATGAGCAGTCAAACAGGATGATCACTAGAGTGAGTGATGTTGGGATCATGCCTAATCAGTTTCCATGGATTCTGATCAATAATGTGTACTATAACAAACTCTCAATCTGAGATAAGATTATAGGTAAAGAGTTTTATGAGAATTATAGTACTCGGTATGGTGAAAAAAAGAAGATTCAGTTTCCTTTGGATTCAAAATGTGGGAAGAGACACCCAAATGGATTTCTTAAAGGAATAAGAATTTTTTTGGACTATGGAAAATAGGAAAAAGAAAAGAATGCGAAAATGTATAATTAAAAGTTTAGTTGATGCAATTGATATAAATATTGGCCTCCTTATGGTATTATCTATTTATTACTTCGTTAAATGATTAAATAATAGGAATTATAAAAATTAATGTTCTAAGTGGAATGATCGTGAAGATAATTTGAAAGGTATTACATGTAATGGATATATTGCTAATGATGATGTGGCATTGGGTGAAATGTGAAAGGAATTATGTATCAAGTAATAGGATGGGGTATACTTGTTTTATGGATTACGGATGAAGTGAAATAATCGATGTGTTTATGTAATTGGATTTATGAATTATTTTATATGAATTGTGATATATATATATAAGGATTTATAAATTTTTTTGTGAAGGATTTTCAAGAGTATATTAAATGGTTTTGATGGATTAGAAAGGTTATTTAATGGACTGGTGACATTTTTTGTAAAAATAATTTTTAAATGAATGATAACCCATAATATGTGCATTATAATGAGATAATGAAATAAAGAGATGCTTAATTGTGTTAAAATAAATGGGTTAGAATTGATGACCCAAGAACTGGTTATTTGATAAGGTGGATTATGATATAATTTATTATGTTTATATAATTTTATGATATATGGTATGAGTAAGGAGTTTTTTTTGAAATCATACATGTTTCCAATAAAATTTTACAGTAATTCAGGTCATTAACATGGTTCAAGATATTACATGATAATGGTCTTAACATGTTTGGTGTGTGACAATTAATATTTACATCAATTTTTTGGGGGATTAATGATGAATTTAGTTTTAAAATTTATTTATCATCATTAAAATGATATGGATTTAAATATTTTGGAAGGATCATATAAGTAATAATTTAAGAAAATATTTAAATTAGAATTTGGACGGGGTATTAGAGAATAAAGTATTTTATCTCTATATGGGGATTTATGTATATTAAATAGCTTGTGTTTACATTTTTTGGGATGATAATAAATAAATATCTAACGGCCTATATTTATATTTATGGATATCATGATCTATTAATTCTCCATGAATGAAAAATTCACCTCCATTTTTTCGAATCAGTGATGAAGTGGAAATTTAACAACATACTTTTAAATGTTGACATTTTCATTATGAAATGTAATTAAATAAAGTAAGTATTTTTTGTCAGGAAAATAATTCTACTATATGGAATTATTATTGAATAAAAGAAATCTTATCATAGTACCTTTTTAATTAACCAAATATTCCCTTAGATCATCACATATTTATGTCTTTGTGATTGTTAACCATATACTGAACATTTTCTCTATCACTATCCATCAAAACATTATAGTTATATTTCTCTTTTATATACACATATTCAACATCCACCTTTTTTCTTATTTATGGAAACATAATTATGAGTTACTTTTGGTAACATTTTATTTCCAATGATTTCATTTTTTAACGAATATTTTAATATTCCTTTTTTCAATTAATTTTTTATGAATGTTACTTTTAGGTATGAAAACATTGATAAATCTGACAAATTTTGAGGGATAAATTAATTATAAGGGTGGAAGATTGTAACACCTTGAGATTTATTGAAATAATATTTTTAAATAATATTATTTCATTTATTTTTTTCATTACATGTAACATTTTCTTATCTAATATTACACAGAGCACTGTTTTTCAAAGAAAAATCATTTTATAATTATAATTAGTAAAACAAGATAATTATAACATAATTTTTAGATTTGAGGGTATCAAAATAATTAACTATACTATGTAATTATTTTTTACACGTCTATATATAATTATTTTATCAATAGTTATAAATTAATTCAATTTTTTAAGTAAATTGAAATACATTCTATTTAAAACTCTACACAAATATGTTATAAAAAAATAAATAAAATAATAAGTAAGGTTGTATTATATTAATGATATATATATATATATATAATCATGTTTGACATAATTATTATGTATTTTATATAAAGTATATAGGAAAATAATTCATTTTTTACACATAAAAATGTTATTTTCCAAAAAGAATATTTTGACAACATCTGATGGCACACTTATTTTAAATCTTTTTTGACAATTTTATAACTTCGAAATGAAAAAATAATCTTCTTTATTGATTATTAGATCAATAAATTTAATTATTTGAATTATTTGAATTATTCTTCTATGTTCGAGTTTTTAATGAATAGTGAAAAATAATAAATTTTAAATGAAGAAAATATTTACATTGAAATAATTTATAGAGTTAAATTATATATTTGATTAATTACAAAGTATAATTATATAATTGTTTTCTATTAATCAAATATAAATCATTTTAATAAAAATAAAATTGGATATTGATATAAAGCAAATTATTATTTTAAACATTTTCAACTTAAAAACTCATTTTTCATTCCTCCAATGGGAATAATTAAAAATTTGTTTCTACCAATAATATGATTAGAATTATGAAAAATCGAATAATGGTTTTTAATAATAATTTATATATTTATTAACTATGTCTCTTTTATTTTTGGACAATATGAATAGCAACTTTAGTAATTTTTATTACCATAGTTAATGGTAAATCATTTAGTTAAGGGTAAAATAAATATTATAAATATTACAAAACCACCCTAAAACATTCGAAAATGATATTTTATGATGTTAAATGTACACATAACACCTATGAATGTAAAAATAATTTTTAAATTGACAGTTTTCCATGAAGGTTATTTTGATATTATTAAAATCAATGAGAGTCAAAAAATTTAAAAATCTTACTATTAATAAGTAAAATATTTTTAATATTTTATTAAATATAATATATTATCATGTACACATATTATTATGAAAAATAAAATTATTATATATATCCTTGAAATTTTTATTTAAATTTCATTGTAGAAATAATTATCATTATTTATTATGGAATGACGTTGCAATAATAAATCAATTAATGAAAAAATCAAATAAAAGACAACAAAAATAATAATAAAAAATATAATTTTACATAATTAGGGTGATAATGAATTCAATAGGTTAATATGAATTTTTAATGATGTATTAAATGAATTGATTCATGGTTAAATTTATATATTGATTTTCATAAATAAAATGTAATGAATATTTTCAAAATTGACACTTATGCCATTGTATGAAAATAATAATTTATTAAACTATTTATGAATAATAAAAATATTTAATAAGTAATAAGATTATTTTATGTGGTCAAATATATAATAAATGTTACATTTATGGTCCAATTGAATCATTACTTTTTAAAATTACATCCTCTAAATATTGAAATCATTGTTACAATAGTTAAAATTAAAATCTCTAAACTAAGGGTAAATTAAAATGATTACATTTAAAATAAGAATAATACTTATCCAAAATATAATGGTAGATGATATTACAAATATATAATATAATTTCATTAAATTTAATTAATTTTGTAATTATTTAAATGTGGATTGATTTTATTATATGTAAATCTTTAGAAAAATTCTAAAAGTTCCCATCCAGTCTCTTATAAATATTGGCCTATTCTACTCATTTATTCACACTTCAGAACAGATTTAGTTTCAGAAATATCTACCCAAATATCACCCAAACCTCCAAAAACATAATAATATAATCCATTCCTTTTTTATAAATCCATCCAATGAATTAATTTTTTAAAAATCAAATGGATATTTCTAATCTAGAAGAAACGTTTAATCAAAAAATGTTTTGGTTTTATTTCTTCCTTGAATCCCCTAAACGTATATTATTCCAATATAATATAACAACCTCAGTTTACTAGATATAATTATTTATTATTATTTTAATTTTTCTATAACATTTACACAAATTTCTATATAATCTGTAACAAACTTACCATTAGTTTGTATGGAAGACTACCACGTCATGAAACGCTGATTGTTCGTTTTTCCTCTACCACCTCTAATGGTGGGAATTATGAGATAAATAACGTTTTTATAAATTATAATATATTTATTGATGTATTTATTCTTTATTAATTATTAAATAACACATATCTTGTTGATTTTCATTCTGTGTAAATATTATAACTTCATTAGTAGACGTGTGGACTACCACCTCTTGAATGTGATGTTATTCATTTAGACATTACAATGAGTATATAATGGATGGGTTTAAGGAATTATACGATATATAAGATATAATAATGAAAATTTAATGATAGTATATATGTATATATATATATATATATTCGATTTACTTTTTTTCTTTCAATACGATGTGAAATGGAAGTATCGTTTTTGGGTACGTACGACCTACTGACTACATGAATGATTTATTTCTATTTATATTTATATAATTTATTGATAAATATATATATATATATATAATTAATTAATATATATTATATTTATCACATCATTATATTTCAATAAAAAAATAAATCATGATCTATGTATGAGGACTAGAATAACAATTCCAACCATGTACCAAAAACAAAGTAGTTATTTCCTGAAACATAAAATAATCTTATAATTAACAATAAGTGGGAATTATTAAGTCACATGATAAAAATATATGTTGTTATATATATATTAATATGGTACTATAAAACATTTATAATAATGTTATATTTCTTACAAATGTGGTTTTCATGAGTACAATGATAGTGAAGATCTAAGGTATGGGATTTCCGCCTCACATTTATTTTCCATGAGATACAAGCCATGTTCAGCACATATTTCTTATATGTTGTATATATATTGAACATGAATATATTTTATGGGTAGTATCATGAATATTATAAGATTTAAATATCCATATAATTATATATATTTCACGGGGACTATGAATTGACTAATTACAATGTGGTAAGGGGATTTCTAATCCTAATTTTATTTCTGTGAGACTTATTCCATATTCACCACTTATTTAATTTTTATGGTGTATATATTACCATTGAATTTATTATATAATATTTATCCTTAAATTTATGGGTATTTAAAAATCTATTTTATTATCTCTCTTTTATGGGATTTATGGTTCAATTGTTACCAAATTTGTATTGTATTTTTTATATCCATTTTTAATCTATAAGAAACATGTTATGTTATGAACCTATATTATTTTATGAGATGTATATACTGAAATTTGGAATTTTGTAGCATGAATATAAATACATTCATGAAATTGTTAGCTTCTTGTAATTTTATTATATCTTCGTTCAGAAATCATTGTTCATTTAAAATAATGTTTTCTAAAACTGTTTTAATATGGTTTTAAATGATATTTTTAATAATTTTCAAGAAAATGGATTTTAATGATGTATAAAATGGTTTCAAATACTACTGTATAAAATTTCTTGTAAAATTTTTTTTCTAAATTTTTTGTTATTTAAAAATATTTTTCATGAAAAAATGTGATTTTCTGAAAGAGTTGTTTAAAATGATCTTTTAAAATAAATTTCCTTTTGAGAAAATGATATTGAAATTACATATATTTTACTGGGTATATGATCCAGTGATATAAATATTATTCTTTCTATGAAATGTGTATTTTATTTGAAATGGGTTTGGTTATGATGAAATGATTATAAATCCTATTTATCTTTATGGGTTCTGATTGGATTTATGCTCTTATGGGACACATATATTTGGATTTAATTATATAATGGATGAGACCTATATCACCTTTCAATGAATTAGGAAATTATTTATATCTAATTAGATATAAATATACTATGTGAAGATAGGGAAACCCAATCCACTAGGATAATATGGGGAAAGAAGATACACTATGGTAAAATCAAGAAACAATATCCCTAACAAGGAATAGACAGTAACTGGGAAAGGAGGTGTGTCTTTACTAGTATATATAGTCCCCATGAAGTATCATCATATGTTTTAGAGATGTGCATTGACTTATATGGAATTATATTTCATGTGTACGACACTTACAAGAATTTCAGGTGCTTATCATATATTATTCATTTTGTTATATTCTCATGATTTCCTTATGAATCAATTTTTAGGAACTGACAATATATATGAAATGATTCATGTTTATTATGATTGATAAGCATGGCATGTTCTTAAAATAATAGGATCACATTTAAAAAACCTTATCCACATGTTTATGATTACATTTTCCCTTTTTAACCATTCTAAGCATATGATCTCACCATTTTTATTTGTTTCATTTTCCAAGGTTATAATGAATGTTTTATGGTTGGGTTACAAAATTCAGATTATTAATATGGGAAACATCTAGTATCATTATTATATTGTATTACTTAATTCCTTGTTTCTAAAAGCATAAAACTACTACAATCTTTAGGCATGTTTTTTGAAATGTATGAAATATTTCCAAATAAAATTATATTACATACAAGTATGTTAGTTACTGTATTTATATATATCATTTTTAAAAGGGAATTAAATAATCTCCTTCATTCCTTTATGATTTTTGATAAATGAAAGTGTTACTCATGTGTACGTACAACATACCATCTCTATGATTGTAACACAATTCATTTTTCACAACCAACTTTTATAGTTGATTTGAGAAGAATAATTAATGTATAAAAATGACAATCATTTCATTATTATTATTCTAGAGATGATGAAAAAATGACCACTTTAACTATAGTCCATTTACCAATGTCATTTATGACTTACAAACATAATTTCATCAAAACATTTGATGTGAACCTAATTTATTAAATAATTAATTATATCCTGATATTAAATTCATTAAAATGAAGAAAAAACATGAAAAAGGTTATTATGAAAATAAATAATTATTATACGATTTTTAAACATCATTATAAGTACACGGGATAAAGATTTAAACATTGTGTAAGGGGAAAATTACTTGAAAAACATTAATTTAAATATTTTAATTATTTATTTTATAAATATTTCAATTCCACATATTTATAAAAGTATTTTTTTTAATTTATGTATAGAGATATAAAATAACTAAAAATGATTTTTTATGTCTTCATTGAATTACATATAATGGTTCTCAAAAATTAATATCTTAATAATTTTTTTTGACATTCTTTACAAAATAAATAATAAATGATTTATTTTATTTCATATAGAGTGAATGTATTTCCAAAACACCACAAACATTATTTGATGTTTGGATTCATTTTGAATTATTAATATTTACTTCAAATAAAAATCCTATCTTTTTTTTCTATGTTGTTTGGTATTTAAAATTAGTTTTAAAAATGAAATGGTATTTCGATATCTGGAAGTGTTTATATTATGGGTTTAGAAGTTTTTTTAAATGTTTTTTTGATGAAAATATATAATCATAGAAATTTTGATTAATGATATATGTACTTAAGAATTATATATATAAATAGGTGAGTATGATATAGAATATAAGATTTGATGAGCCCCATTATAACTCAACAAAATGAATGAGCATGATATTTCTTATATAAAGGGTGAGCTCTATTATATATCTCTAATGAATTGGTTAATTTTTATTGTCATCATATGCATGAATGGGATATTTAAAAAGTATGATTTTCCCAATATATTTAACTTGACAGTAATTTTTTATGAAATGGTTTTGAATATAATTATTATGTTCTTAAAAATAGTTTTTATTTTTTTCCATTGAATATAAAAGTTTTATTTATGAAAAAGTTTTTTTCATATGTAAATGATTTAACTTATATGACCAATGAATATCTAGATATTGTAAATCATTTTATGCATTCTCATACTTTTCATTATGTAACTAGATTATTTTATTTTTATTTCTCTATTTGATATTTTTCTTCTAGTCATTTTTCATCATAGGAATAAATGAGGGAGATTACCGGTGAATTAATTAATTTATATTTAACCAGGATTATGTTAATTCTCAAAGGGTATTAATATAATTATCTTGGTTTCCTGAAAGGTTTTTATTTTCATACCATTTTTATTTGGTTTCATTGAAAAAAATTGATAGATTTTCATGTGAAAATTACTTATTTGATATGGTGAATAAATAAGGTGATTAAGGTAAAAAATTTATATGTTCTCATATCATTCATTAGAATAATAGGTTTAATTTTTTTTATTTCCCTTAATGATATTTTTCCCACATATCAAATTTTAAAATGAAAAACATTTTTTTAGAATGTTATATTTTTTTGTAAAAATGGATAATGAGTATATGTATACACCTTCTAATATATGGATTTTTTTTAATACGTAGGAGAAAATTCACAAAAACAAAAAACAATTAATGGTCCATGTAAAGTAAGAAAAATAATTATACTCTAAAGACACTAGATGATGTAATTTTAAAGTAATATACCTTGTATTTTCAATCTAACAAAAAATACTAGAAAGTTTTTGAATTTTGGATAGTTTTAATAAAATAGGATTTAATGGTTCTACATTATATATAATATTAAATGATATAGACTTTCTAGAGTACCATGTCACTTAATCTAATCATTGAATATTTTGAATGGTTTTCTGAAGAGTAAATAGATAATATTATGTAAGAATTTATATAGAGGAAAATATATATTTAAATCTACATCATAGAATAGATTGAAATAGAACTAAACAATTTTTAGTAGTTTTTAATCAATTGACATGGGATACAATGGATGTGGTGTCTATGTTATGTGGAAAATTAATTTACTATGGTGGAACATTTAGATAGTTTGGAATTTAATGAATTATTATCCTCTATCATTTTATGGAACATTAGATCTATTAGTATTAGAAAGATGAATAAATTATTGGGATAAAATATTTGATGTTACAGGATATTCAGAACATTAAAAAAATCATTCCATTTAACATTTTCAATTATAATAGTATTGATGGTGGTCATTGGAATATAATTGAATATAAATAAAAGATCTTAATTTCATGTAATGGGATACATTTATGAATATTTTTTGGATAAATATCTCCACTTATATTTTCGAATCTCATTCAAGAATGAATCCACATAACTGAAGAAAAATGAAAAATATTTAGAAATAACTTATGAACCCAATATCATAATATTAGAATTATATGTGATAGAATTTATTTAGAATCATGATATTATAATTACTATATTTAACATAGGATTGAAAAACATTTTACAATTTGATTTTTCTTTTGTGGAATTTAATTTGTTTTAAATAGTTATTCATTATGTTGAAAAAATTGAGATGTTATTTCTCGAATATTCTGTTCCTCAAGATGAAAAATTATTGAGATGGTCAAGTTGGTAGGAAATAGAGAATCAGAATACAATGATTTATAAGGGTAGGGCGCCAACATATCCTACATGTATCAAAATTAATTTAAAATAATATTTTAGATGATCTATAATGTTTTAGTGATGTATTAATATCGGTCATAAGTATACTGAAGTTTAATAAAAGTGTCGGCAACAATTAAAGAATGGGGATAAAGATATTTATCGAATAGTGATATTTTTTTGGAATGGTTGATGAAATTATGTTAACATGTTTTTAAAGCAAGTTACACAAGGTTTAAATCATCTGGGTCATCATGATAAATGTTTGTAGAATAATTTAAATATACTAATTGATATCTGACCATTTAATGACATGAGGAAATTTACATTACATGATTATTCTAATTATGTCATTTCTCTATTTAACTATTATTCTTCCCATTTAATCATTTCATAGAAATGCTTTTTAAAATTGGAATATAATATCATGAAAGGAATATTTTAATTTTTGTTAATACTCTTGTTTGGAAATTAAATGAAGCCTGATTTATAAGAATTTTCCAAATATAATTAGTGGTATGGTATTCCCTATCAATCATATTTAACATCCATCAATATAGTTTGATATTATTTTGGCTATGTATTCACCTTTAGTTTATCAAGATAAGTGATTTTTAATTGGTAAAAATCTTATATTCAATGATTTTATTCCTTTTATAACATACCAATGACATAAAAAATTAGTTATAGATTCATGTGAAATTCTATTATCTTATTTTGTTAAAAATGAAGATATTACTCTGATTAGTGGTATCTTAGTAGAAAATGAACATATTTATGTATTTACAGATGATTTTACTATTACTATTCTTTAAAAGTAGGATGAGTTTGTTTTTTAAATAGTATATGATGCTAATCATATATCCAAAACCCCATATAATGTTGATCAAGTATATCTTCTAGAATTTGAAATTCAATTTTTAGATTTTTCATATAATGGTTCTTTCATCCTAGAACTTCACCCTTGGGTGATCCTATTTTTTTTGTTAAAAAAGAAATCTATTTTAACAATTATTTTCATTTATTATATATCCCTAAATAACATCATTGTTAAGAACAGGTATGATCTACCGTATATGGATTATTGGTTTTATTATCTATATGGGTATAGTTTTTTTAGTATTTATATTATGTTAGGGTATCGTCATTTGATAGTGAAGGAGTAATAAATCATGACCACCACATTCTTAAAAAGATATTGTCATTATGTGTTGTAATAATTCCTGTTGGGTTTTCTAACACCAAATTTATATTCATATATCAAATGAATATAGCCTTATATGACTTTTTATATAGTTTTATTGGTGTGTTTATTTATGATATTTTGGTATATAAAAAATTCAATATGATGATGAATGTTAACCAAGGATTATTTTGAAAAAAATAAATTAAAAGAAACAATATGAAAATTTTAGTATGTATAAATTTTAGTTACAATGAAATTATTTCCATGGGATTAATTTTTAAAAGGATTAAATAACTATACACCATTCTAAAAATAATGTGTTGGGTGAATGTCCAAGTCAAAAAAATTCAAAAAACTAGTATTGTTTTCTTTGATTAGTCGGATATAATAGTCTACTTGTTGAATGTTTACTCTCTTATCTTTCCCACAGAAAAAGTTAACATGAAAATGATTTAAATTCATATTGAAATTTGTTATTATTATAGTTTCTAGGAACTAATAAGATGATGGGTGAATGCTCTTATGTTGTCCCTACCCAAAAGAAATTTTCAATGTTTCACCTCAAATGAAACTTCATTAATGGGTTTTAGATTAATTTTAATGAATAAATACCATGTAATGTTTTATGTTTCACATCAATTTAAACCAATTGTGTTAAATTATCCTACAAATTATATAGAACTAGCTAACATGATTTTTTTAAAAATAATTCAGTGTCCATATTTATATTGTGTACATTGTCAAATATATACTAATAATTAAATTTTTATATATATATTCACTCACACTGATTAGAATAGGAGGAAAATATAACAGATATAATTGATTAAGGATTATGATTACAAAATTCACTACGAACCATGATGATCAATGTATCTGATGCTTTGAGTTTTAAAAACAATGAAACCATTAACAATTTATAATTATAAAATTTACATTTGGTTAATGATTTGATGAATTATCACTATGAAATAATTCATGCAGTGTCATCCGCTTTTTTTAGATGTAATCACAGTCATCTCTTTTTAAATTAATTCAGCGATCATAGAAGGAATATCATGTTTTAGAGGAAAAGGAGGAATCTACTTAGAAGTAAACATTAACTAAGTATAATATTGATGAATAATGTTTTATTTGTTTTGGAAAGAGATTGTGTATATATTGTGATTCACATTTGAAGAAATATTTTTTATATAAAGCTCATATATCCCTATATTCCATTCTTATTTATAGCACTATGATATATTGATACCTTTAGGGGTATTATTAGTGGGATGCAAATATTAATGGTGGGATGGAATAAAAAAGAGATATTTTTGAATTTACCATAAAATCATTAACATATCAAATAGGTAAATGAAAAAAATATTCTTAAGGTGATTCTTTATCCTTTTCCAACATTAGAGTGGAAATATGAAAATGCATTCACAAATTTCATGATGGGATTTCCAAAGACATCTCAAGGTAACAATTTAATTGGTGTTATTATTAATAAACTAACTAATTATTCGTAGTTCCTTTTCATTAAGTATACACTATATTTTGATCATTATCTAAAATTATATCTCAAGGGGATATTGAGGTTACTTTTGGATTTTAACTTTTTTATTTATAACAATGATTCTATGATCAAATATATTTTTTAGAAAGGTGTTCATTGGTCATTCGGTACGGAATTAAATTTCATAAAATATTTTAATCCCAAATAATATGTAAAATCATTTATAATGATATAAATATTAGAAAACATATATTCTTCATATTCAAAGAATTAACATTGAATTTTTTACGAGGATCATTCATTAAATGTGTTTTTTATTACAATAGTTTTTATTAATTTTTAGAAATGAAACCTTCAGAGGCATTATATTTTAATATGTGTCATATAATTTTTTTAGGATGAATTAGAACAAATGAATTTAATTGTACCAAACTGGGTAAATGAAATGGTTGAGAAAGTAATTATGATTCAAGAATTTATGATGATGGATCAGAGAATACATAATATTTTATCAGATTACTAGAGAAAATATATTTCATTTGAGGTAGGTGATTATGTTTTTCCTGAGTATCTCTAGGGAAAAGTGATATCTATTTTTTTAAAAAGGGTAATATAAGTCACTTTTTCATTGGACTATCTAAAATACAGTAAAATGATCAATTAGTTTTCAAAATTTGGCCTTCCATTTATGTTCATCCTTGGTACATAACATATCTCATTTTTTGATGATTAAAAAATATGTGCCATATTAATCTCATGTTTTAAGCCCAAAAATACTTTATTTGGATGAAAAAAAAATCATAAGTGGAATTATTAGTAAAGTTTTTTGATCATAGAGATACATTTTTACGGAATAAAGTGATTAACTAGGTTATGTTTTTTTAGTAAAATATATATCATTGAAAAAGAAACATTGGAGTTTGAAAACGATATAAGAGAAAGATATCCCTACATATTTTAGAATAGAATAAAACTAAAACGACACAATTTATAAATGGTTGAATAATCTAACAAAAATGGTAATGTAAATAATCATTTTCATGCATTATTATTATTCATTGACTAGTTTTGATATAGATACTCACTATAAGAATATTATGATAATTATGTAGTAAAAAATGAAATAGTTTTATTCATTATAAAAATACTAACATATATTTTATAGATTTATTAATAGAAAATATTTCAAAATTTAATAATTTTAAAAGAGTAACATAATTGTTGAAATAAATATAGCTAATTGTTTACAAGGGGAATATATGTTTTCGATAAATATTGACTTTTCAATTACTAGAGAAAATACATATTTTTATTGGAAATTAAATTATCTTATTTTGGATTTGTTTTTAAAGTTCATTAGTTACATAAAATTAAATATAATAAAATTTTTAACTATGAAATATATCCAATACTGAAATTTAGTACAAAAACATTTATTTAGAAAATTAAATTTTTTTGAATATAAAATAATCACATCTTGTGGGATTGAATTTAAATTAAATTTCACCACATTTATAAATTTAATCCTCAAAAATGTCTTACATACTTTTTATTATGTGGTATAATTTTTTAAATAAGACAAATTTATTTTCCCCATTTATGAATTGTATTCTTAGTGATTATTTGTGAACTATGAAAGGGTAAATGGTGAAATTAAGGGTTATGAATAATATGATAAGTAAATAATTTAAAAACAAACTTTATACTACTAGATGAGAGGATGTTAGAAATTTATTTTCATCATTTTAATATTTGGAAAAAAAATTCCATTGTTAATTGCTTTTAACTATATAACAATTTAAGTAAATAGAAAGTATATTATATCAAACACATACTTTTATTATCCAATTTTTTTGACTAGTATAAAAATATTATTTCTAGTTCTAAAGATTCATTTGAAACCTAGATTATTTTGTTTATTTATGGATATTTATTTCAAAATTTTAGTGATTAAATAAGTACCTTAAATTCTTAAACATCACTAACACAATTATTATTCAAGTAATATAAAAAATATATATATATAATTAGAATTTAAAAAATTAATTTAATATGAAATAATTATTATGTTCCACTAATTTTATTTATAAATATAACAAACTAGGGATTGATTAATTTTTTATTCAAATTCCATTTTTTCATGTTATTTTCAATATCAAATTAAATGAATAGTTACAAAAATAAAATTTATAATATTTTAGAATAAATAATTTTTATTAAATGATTTAAATTTCAAAAAATCAAATATAAATCAAAATTATTGTTTGATAGATTAATGTAATCCCACAAAATTAAAATGAGGTACATTTGTTAATAAATTTGTGTTTCAATCCCTTGAAACTGGTTAGTAGAATGTTTATTATGTTCAAGAGGAGGCTTGGCGGTTTCCAATGTGACCGGGACGTGAAAGAAGGGAAAAGTGTCTATTTAGTGCATGTTGTATGATTAGAAGATGGTTAGTAGTAACCGTGAACCTTAATTGTGATTTCCTATTGGAGGAGGTGCACAGTTTGGTGAAAATATTCGAAGGTGGAGGTAAAAATATGCAGGTATGGACAAAGAAATCCGGCATGGTTACTGCATAGTTTTTCATATCATGTAGGCTCCCAATGAAGCAATGCGACCTGGATCCTATAGTAAATAGTTTAAACATGGGTTGCGGATTTTTTGGTAACTTTTTTTTGAAAACCCTATACTACATTAAATTTGGGGCATTAACAATCTCCCCCATCAATATTTATAATTTCATACCTGAATTTTAACACCTATCTTCTTAGAGGTGCAATGGGTGAAAAACCTCTCATTCCATACATTCATAGGATCAATCTCCTTCATTTCTATGCAATTTAGAGCATTGTTGGGTGTGTATCGACTTTCCTAGTATGTCTAACACTCCTTTTCCTTATTTATTCATGACTATGTCTTGCAGAATCTTTATTCTTCATCCAAATCTCTAAAAAACTCTTATAATTGTTTTTATTTTGGGGATTTTATGGTGTCTTGATATCAAATCAAAGGCCAAGGTAAGGTTAGCGTTCATCTATGGAATAAATTTAAGGGGTATACAAGATATATCCCATAGTTTTGATGTGTAGTTTTTGTTCATGTGGTTGTTCTATTGTTCCTTTTTATTGTCTATTTGAATCCCTTAGTAATAAATGATAAATTGGTTGGATAAATGATAAATGTACTTCCTCATTATCCTCACAGGGTGTGTGGAGGTTGAATATACTAAGATAAAAGAAACCCATGTGGTTTTCATCATTCACGAACATTGGATTAGGTTACAAAATATGAAATAGAATGGGTCATGAGATATATAAAATTATCCTTATCTATAGAAATTTAACATGGGTTATGAAGGGAAACCCAATGAGAATTGTGTTTATCTTCTTAAAATAACATTGAGGAGAAAAGTATGTTAATGGTTTTTTTGATCGTATGGAATAAGGATCTATTTGGTATAATATAATTGTGTTAAATGTGAAATGTGTATAACTTGCATATGAGATAGTATATTAGGGAAAAAATTTAATACGTGTTAACACGATATGAATTGTAAATAGTAAATGTGTTAATAGGTTAACACATGAAGATGGAATTTGTGTTGAATGAACAATGGTTGGAAATTGGTAAACTTGTTTAATTATTGACTGATTGAACATGGTATATGTGTTAATTGATAAATGAATTATGTTCAAATTTCATGGTGTTATGTGGGGAGTGGACTTGAGGCTTTTTTTAGTGGGTCAGTTTCAACTGAGGCTATAAGACCCACCCATATGAAAAATGGTTTAGGGCATCAAACTGAGGATCTATTCCCCCAAAAAATGCATGAAATATTTATAAATTGTCATATAATACAAAGTTTATATTGGGTATTGATATTTTTATTATTTTCCAAAGTGATGTAGGGAACCTAATTTATCCACATAGGCATAGTTTATATGTATTACATAAGATAAAGTGTATTTGATGAAAAAGGATAACCTATGGATCACATGGTGAAACTGTTTTATGTGAACATTGTTAAATAATGGCACATGTTTTAACTTGTGTTTATAATGTTTTTCATTATTTACATTCATACACTATCTATTTGCATTATATATTTTTTATATGTTGTTGGTTGTGTCCTACTTTGTTTCACTCACACCCCACAAAGGAAGCTTTTGGGTAACTGAGTAGACTTCATGGTTGCAGGTCAATAAAAGGGAATTGGCCTTTTGCTAGATGGGGGATTTGGTCTTGGGATGGGCATGCATGATGGTTCGAAACATAGGGTCAAGACCTTTTTTTACATTCTTTTTCTTATCTATATTTTCTAGTTTTCTATAATCATTGAACTATATGACATTACATAGCATATTTACAGTTTATCAGTTGGTGTGTACCTGATTTTCCGAAATGGAAACGTGTTTCAGGTTTATATTTACTTATTTAATAATTTTAATTCTATTTAATTAACTGAATCATTATTTTAATATTTTATCTTTCAATTTAGTTTCATTAGAATACTCAAGTAATGTTAAATTACTTGTCTATTCATCCTGCTAGTTTATTAAGATAATAATTTTAGTTCAAATTAAATAAAATAGATCCCTTTTAATTTTATGTATTCATATAGTTTTTTAATTAATTAAGAGTTTTAAAACGTTAATTATTTAATCATAAGTATGCATTTAGATTATTTATTGTTTATTTTTTTATTTTAGTCTAACGGTGAGGTAAACAAGACCTATCAAAAACCCATGGGGTCACCGATGCTCTTCTTTTTTTCGCTGCTACCCTGTATTTTATTTATATAGTAATTGTAATTGAAGTATTATATCATTTCAGTTTATCAATTCTCTTGTTATTAATTTAAGTGTTATGTATTTATAATTTATGTTGTGACATTAATGTTTTATCGAGATCCATTACGTCTGAATCAGCTGCACTGCTTAGAGACACGCTTCCATCACCACACAGGAGGACCAGGCTGTCGCTTTCCTGGAAAAGAGAATGTCTGATTTCAACTCTACCCTGAGGCCGAACCGATCCTTGCTTTCCGTTTGGAGTCTCGCCGCATGCCAGCCTGAAGTCGAGGTTGTTGCACCGTGAACTGGTGCTGGACCGGGTAAACAGATCCCGCCATCGCCTGAGGAGAAGTTGTCACTGCTGTTCGCCACTCCCGTCCCCCTACAGCACAACGTGAAAATTGGGGGGTGGGGAGTTAAAAAACACAACTAAAAACTAAAAAAACTAATGAAATAAAACAAAGTTAAAATAAAAACATAAACTGAAAAATAAAAACCATTAATAATTATAAATAAATAATTTACATTAGATATTTAAAAAAAACAGAATAGTTAAACATGAATAAAATTTTATTTAATTAACTTATTTGTATATCAAAAATCAAATTAGAATAGATTATTAAATAACTTTTTAATTATAATTTAATTATATGTATTAATAATTATTTAATAATACATTTTGTTAATAAAATAAAATACTAATAATAAGTTTTAAATTAAATTATAGTTAAACTAATCTAGTTAATTTAAAATGTTAATAAAGTATACTTTCAAAAATAGTAATAAACGTAATGTTTATAATTTAACAAAATAATAAATTTTTAAAAAATGTAATGTTTATAATTTAAAAATACTAATAATGTTTGTAATTTAAAAATAATAAACAACATAGCATCAAAATACAAATAATAAATATCAATTATCATAAACGTAATAATGTTTATAATTTAAAAATAATAAACGTAATGCCTATAATTTAAAAATACTAATAATGTTTATAATTTACATTAATAATGTTATATAATTACAAAATAATAACTTATAAACAACATAGCATCAAAAATACTAATAATGTTTATAATTTACAATACTACTAAAAATAATAAACAAAAATTTGAAATACTAATAATGTTTATAATTTACAATACTAATAATAATAATGTTTAGAATTTAAAAATTCTAATAATTTTTATTATTTACTTTAATAATGTGAAATAATTAAAAAATAATAACTTATAAACAACATAGCATCAAAATTATTAATTAAAAAAATTCTTATTTTTAATAATAATAATAATAACATTTTTATTACCAAATTTACCAAATTATAATACTTAAATTATCATTATTCAACTTTTATAATTAAATAATAACAAGTTAATAATATATTTCATTTCATTTTAATTATTTAAAATATAATTACTAGCTATTAGTAATAGTAATAAAATATTTTATTTAAATAAAGTTATTAATTTTTTTTAAAAAAATTTAAAAGGATTTTAAATAAACTATTTTCTTAAATCATAATACTTTATTTCCTTCGTATTTTAATTGTTTTTTTTGTTTTTCTTATGAAGGTTCATTCAAGAGAGAATTATACATCTAGATTCACTTAACAAACTCACCAGGAGGTAGTTATGTTTGGAAAGTTAGTGCGACGTGTCAGTCATGGAATAAAGCACGTCTGTAGTGTGTACATGAAGAACACTTTCAGTTGGTGGAAACCGTCTGGTGTCATGCAGTTTTTTACAGCATTACACCTAAGCCGAGCTAGAAGCAGATTGAAAGGGGAAATACATTATGGACTCTCATTCGAGGGCATTCATTTGGTGGAACATTCATTAGTCATACATTCATTCAAACCATTTAAAGATCAAATTCCGAGGAGACGTAGTGCATAGGGAGACACCAGAACCACTTCCTGGATCTGGAAGAGCGTATGAGAAGAGTTTTTTTCGGGGAGTTTGACTTCCCTTGTGTTTTAATTCTTAAACATTGTTTAACATGTCCTCAATTAATGTTACGTTATTATACATGTGTTCTTTCTGAGTATCTGGTTCGGGGATAAATTGAAGTTCCACTGGTTACCTTTAAATGTTCTTTTTCACTTTATCTTTAGATGTATTCATTATTGATTGGCGAGATCGATACTGAATTAATTCAATTGCATTATTTCACTAAAGATTAATTTAAACATTTCATAATCAGTTGGCGAGATTTATTGTGAAAACATATTTCAAATGTTACTAAATTCATAAGACTTCAGGAATTACGGCGAGTTCGTACTGTTAACATTTTCAATTAGAACATTTCATAGTTGATTGGATTAAGAGTGGAGAACTCCAAAATTGATCAGCCTATGTGACTTAGCTCCTCGAGAGGGAGGTTAGTCATTTCTCTTTTTGGTGGTGCACTGTAGTAAAATTTAAGTGAATTGAATTGTTTTATGAACCAGTTGAATTGAGATTATTCCCCGATCATTTTAATAGATTTTTCTCTTATCAGTTTTCTATATCTCTATGTCTCTTTGTTTTCTACTATTCCTAGCTTCAACATAGTTTAGATATAAGATTTGGAATATTCTGTCACTACATTTCATAATAAAGAATAATAATAAATGTGAAGAATATAAAATTCACTCCGCTGTTGACAAAGTGGATCTTCAAAGTTTTTTTTAGAAGAATAGCGGCCAAATTTACATTCCCTATGGGTTCGACCATGCTTTCCACATATACATTGTTTAGTAGGATTATAAATTTTCTACTTTGTCCAACTTTGAAAATTGTATAGGACATGTTTTTGGCACCATTTATGGGGAAGGAACGAGCCATTAATCTAATGAAACTAGAAAAACATATATTTAAATCTTTAAAAAATTGAAAATTTAGAATTTTTTTTTAAAAATAATCTATTTCACTTCTTCCTGAATTATTTCTACTGAGTTCTGTCTATTACTGTTTGTATGAGCACAAGGCACTCTTCTGTTAGTCTAGATCCACTAAACCATAAAATAGACAAACATCTCACTGCTCTAAGAAGAAGAACAAAACTGAAATGGAAAACATAGATAATAGAGTTCATGCACCTAACAACTATCCAAATCAACTAAAACTCTTAGATGATAATGAAAATCCTAGGATGAGGGAGTTCCAACTCCCTCAAGTTTCATGTAACCCATATTCCATTAGAAATAGTCCTAGGGGTAAAATTTTTGAGCTAAAACAGTCAAACATTTCTCTGTTTCCTTCTTTTAATGGGATCTCTAATGAGGTCTCTCTTTCCTTCATTAGAGACTTATATAACACTGTGCAGTAATTACCACTTCTAGGACATACATAAATTGAACTTAGAATGAGAGTCTTTCCGTTTTTCCTTAAAGGTAACGCTATAAATTGGTTTCTGAGTCTAGATGAGAACATTTTGGAAAACTGGGATCAAGTGTATAATTATTTCAAAATGAAGTTATATCCCCAATGATTAAAAGGTGAACATATAACAAAAATCACTAGTTTTTTCTAGAGGATGGAGATGCTTTTCATGAAGCTTGGGATACATTCAGGGATCTGCTTAGGAAGTGTCCCCATCATCAACTCCTATCACTCCTTCTTATAGATACATTCTATGAAGTGTTTTCCTCCTCTAGACAGAATCTAGTAGACCAAGTTGATGGGGGTAATTACAATGATAAAACGGATGAAGAACATAGAATTTTTTTTAATAATCTTGCACTGAATTCACAACAACAAAAATCCATAAGGAAAAGATTCAATTAAAATGTAAATTCAAACACTGGTTCAATGAATGAAAATCATACTCTACTGGCTGAAATCACAAACCAACATCAATCTTTAATGAACCAGAATTCTAAACAAACTATTAATCAACTATGATTTCAAAATACCAACCAATCATTAACGGAATAGTGTGTCATGTGTGGTATGTTTGGGCATACTGAAAACATCTTTCCTAATTTTGATATGCCAGCCCAACAACAAAAAAACTCAAACATTGTAAACTATGGTCCTAGAATTCCTCCTAAAGAAGATCAATTTTCCAATAATTATAATCAAGGCTATAGAAACCACACTAATATGTCCTGGGATGATCAAGGATTAATTAAACAATCCAATTCCCCTAATTAATCTAATCATCCAAGACTAAACATTCAAAATCAATATAGGGGTGAGTCTTCAAATGTACAAGGAATCAATGATAGTCACATGTCTTCTAAGCATGATCTAATTTTGAACAAAATCAAATCCCAAGATGAAAGATACATGAATCAGCTAGCCAAACATCAAAATCAATATGAGTCTGATAAAATTCAAACTGATGTAAGAATGCAGAACATATAAACAGCACATGGTCAACTTAGTAGAGATTTTTCTTCTAGGGAAAAAGGTAGACTTTCTAGTTCCACTGATCTTAACCCTAGAGAAAATTCAATGTATGTTGTCACTAGAAGTGGGCTTAATACTGAAACTGTAGCTGAAAAAAGATCATGAAAATTCCAAAAATAAAAATCTTCTTCAATCTGGAAATAAAAATCTGCTTTTTTCCAAGCAGGAAATTCACATAAAATTAATGAAAATGATCTAAATATGAATTTTTCATTTGAAACTAAATATGAAACATCATATAAAAATCAAAATAATAAAGGAAAATAAATGGTTGAGGAAGAGGTGAGGGATATTCCTACTGTCCTTAAAAATTATTCCCCACCCATCCATTTTACTGAGAAACTGAAACCACAATGTAACACCATGGCTGAACATCTTCAGTTCCTTGGTCTTCTTTCCAAACGTCATATAAGAATTCAATTCATTCAAGATTTAATTAAAATCCCATCTTACTTAAAATTTCATTAAAAAATTGTTTAAAACAAAAAAAACATTAGAATAATTTACTGCTTACAGACTCACTGAGGAGTGTTGTGCTGTACTCCAAAAGAAAATCCCACCTAAATAGAAAGACCCAAGTAGTTTTGTCATACATTGCACACTAGGATACTCTAATTTGCTCAATTGTTTATGTGATTTAGGTTCCAGAATTAATCTTCTACCATACTCAATGTTTCAACAATTGAGGTTGGGTGACCTTCAACCCAACACAGTCATACTGCAGTTATCTGATATATCTTTCACTAATCTTATAGGTAGGGTAGATGATTTTCCAGTTGGGGTATGGAAGTTGTTTTTTCCTGTAGACATTCTAGTCTTAGATTTGGGGTGTGATCAAAAGGTTCCCATCATATTGGGTAGTCCCTTCTTGTCCACAGGTGGTGTTGCTGTTGATATCTCTAAATGTCAATTAATTTTAAAAATTGGAAAACAATAAGAAGAGTTCAATGTGATTAAAAATGATAAAGGACAAATGTTTTCTTAAAATAGTTCTAGGGTATAGTCTTTAGAAGAAGATAACTCAATTGGAAACTCTGATTAATTTGAAAATCAATACTCAATTAAAGATAATAATTGAGAATATGATAATCCTTTTGAATCTGTATTAGAAATTTAAAATTCTGCTCAATCATCAAATCTGGACAATTTTTCAGAACTGGAAAATTGTCCAGTTTCTGCTATGGAAGGTTCCTATGTTTCTGAACAAAGGAGAATTTTCGGAGAAATTGAGGGTGTTTTTATCAACACCATCATTGATTATCACATTGATGATATTGGGGGAGAACTTATAATAAAACTAGATGATTCTGCACTGATTAACTTGTTTAGCTCTGATCCGAAAAATCTGGACAGTGTGCTTCCCACTTCAGACAGTAGTACTATTATTTATGAATCCGATCATAAAATTGAAAATCCATCATCATTCAATACTTTATAAAAAAGGTATTTGTAATCTCTTGGTCCTCCCAGGACTAAGAGTCTTCCTTATAATGTAGAACCTCCCGTTATTGAACTAAAACCAATCCCAGCTCAACTTAAATATTCATTTCTGGATGATAACTCCACTTTTCCAGTAATAATTTCTGCTAAACTGAATGAAAATCAAGAATAAAGATTGTTGTGTGTGTCGAAGAAGTTTAAATCTTCCATAGGCCGGACAATAGCTAATATCTAGGGTATTAGTCCCTCATTTTTCATGTATAAAAAAAACTATGGAGCATGACCATAAGACCAGGGTAGAGTGTCAAAGAAGGTAAAATCCAAAAAAAAAACGAAGTTTTTAGAGAAACATTTATCACACTACTGGATACTGTAATGATATATTCCATTTCTGATAGTGCTTGGATCATCCCTGTCCAGGTTTCCCCCAAGAAGGGAGGTTTCACTGTAGTTAAAAATGAAAAAAATTAAGAATTCCAAGTTAGGAAAGCCACAAAATGGAGAGTCTGTATAGATTATAAGAAGCTTAATGCAACCACTAGGAAGGACCAATTTTCAATTCCCTTCTTGGATCAAATTATTGAGAGGCTTTCTGAAAATGATTTTTTTTTTCTAGATGGGTATTCTGGTTACAATCATATTCATATTGATCTAGTGGATCAGGAAAAGTCTACTTTCACATGCCCTTTTGGGACATTTGCCTACAGGGGGATGGCCATTGGGTTTTGTGGAGCTCCAGTCACATTTTAAAGGTGTATGATGGTTATCATTTCAGATATGATTGAGAGAATTATTTAGGTTTTCATGGATGATTTATCCATTGTGGGTAGTACTTTTGATACTTGCCTTGAAAATATTGAGTTGGTCTTGGAAATATGCATTGAAACCAACCTTTTTCGTAATTGGGAGAACTGCCAATTCACGGTTACATAAGGAATAGTGCATGGTCATAAGGTTTCAAAGAGAGGTCTAGAAGTTGATACTACTGAGATTGATTTTATTCAAAACATACCTCCTTTTGTAAATGTTAAAGGTGTTAGATGTTTCCTAGGGAATTCTGGTTTCAACCAGAGATTCATAAAATATTTTTCCAAAATAACTAAGACCTTGTGTTCATTACTGGTCAAGGATGCACCGTTAAATTTTGATGTGAACTATTTCGAATCATTTAATCTGCTTGAAGAGAAACTCACAACATCACCCATTATCACTGAACCTGATTGGAAAATACATTTAGAACTAATGTGTGATGCTAGTGATATAGATGTAGGTTCTGTCCTTGGATAGAGGAAAGGTAGGAAGTTACATGTGGTGTATTATGCAAGTAGATTTCTAGATGAGGCCCGATAGAATTACACCTCTACTAAAAATGAATTTTCAGCTGTTGTTTTTGCTCTAGAGAAGTTTATAAAATATCTCCTAGGTTCAAATGTCAACATTTTCACTAATCATTCTGATTTTAAATACTTTCTATCTAAAAAAGGAAACTAATACCATGATGATTAGATGGATTCTATTGTTACAATAATTTCATTTAGAGATTTGGGATAAACAGGGAACTAATAATTTAGTTTCTGACCACCTATCTAGGCTTCCTCTTACTCTATATGAATATGAAAATTTTAGGGATATTAACTCTTCCTTTCCTGATGAAATGTTGTTCATTGTGTTAATCAGGAAATCAGCTTGGTTTTCTTATTTTTCCATCAACCTTCCAGCAGGTGTTTTTCCCAAAATTTTGTCTAATAATCAAATAAATAAATTCATTTTGGAACATAATTATTATCTTTTTGATGATCCCTTGTTGTTTAAGAGACGTGCTGATGGTATTCCTAGTAGGTGTGTTCCTGAAAAAGAAATGTGGTTTATCTTAGAGATTTGTCACTCTTCACCTTGGGGAGGTCACCATTTTGGTGACAGAACTACTCAGAAGCTTCTATAATCTGGTTTCTATTGGCCTACTCATTTTAAGTATTCTAGGAGCTTTGTGGTTAGTTGTGATAGATGTCAGAGGCTAGGTAAGGCTGGTAGGATACAAGAGTTACCCCAAAAAGTAATTATGGTAGTTGAAATTTTGGTTGAATGAGGTTTAAATTTCATGTGTCCATTTCTGTTATCTCATGAGAATGAGTATATACTTTTTGTTGTTGACTATGTTTCGAAATGGGTTGAGGCAATTTCATGACCCAACAATCAAGCCAATTCTGTAATAAAAATTGTGAAGAAGATCATCTTTAAAAGATTTGGAGTCCCAAGAGATTTTGTCACTGGTAATGGAACACACATTAAGAACATTATGGTTAATGATTTGATGGATAAATATATTTGTGTTCATAAAATGGTACCCCTTATCATCCATAGTCTAGTGGATATGTTGAAATTTCAAATAGGAAAGAGAAAAAAATACTTGAAAAAACTGTGTCACCATCTAGGAAATACTGGTCTTGAAAATTGGATGAAGATTTATGGGAATATAGAAAAACTTTCAAAACCACAATAGGTATGTCTCTTTATAGGGTGTAGTTTGGGAAATGTTGTCATTTACCTGTGGAGTTTCAGCATAATTCATATTGGGATGTTAAGGCTCTAACCATTAATTTTAAGAGTGCTTTTGAGAAGAGGTTACTTGAGCTGAGTGAACTCGATGATATTAGGAGAAAGAGTTATAATAATTCACGAATTTATAAATAGAAGAGTAAAATCATTCATGATTCTATCATACAAACCAACAAATTCAAACCTGGAATGATGGTCCTACTCTTTAATTCAAGGCTTAAACACTTCTCTAAAAACCTAAAGTCCAAATGGTCTGGGGCTTTTACAATTGTGGGAGTGCTGAAGAATAGAGCTGTTGAAATTGTAGGTGAGGAAAATAAACCCATGTGGTTAATGGGAAGAGAGTGAAACATTATTTTGAGGGACAACCGAAGGGCTTGGATGCCTTAACAGTGCTGGAAAACTAATCTAGATTAAAGTCTGGCTGAAGACATTAAATCCTAGCACTGCATGGGAGGCAACCCGTGGTTCTTTTTGTATTTATGTTGTTACTTTTTAATCTTGAATAAAGTGATGCTTCTGTGTTCTGTTATTGTCAAATACTTGTTACTTTTTGTTCATTGTCTCCTAAATCTGTTTCAGGATTAAATGATGTTGATGTTGTTTCATTAAAAAGGTGGAATTCCCAAGGTGAGTACTAATGATTAACCTATTTAGGGAATTATTTCATTCATTAGTTTCTATTTCATTTATCTGCTCCATAATACTAAAAAAATAATCCATATCTTACATTCTAAAAAAACTTTTGTTGCATGTCACTAAGATGAATTGAAAAATTCTGCATGTGTCTCTTTCTTAAATTTGAATTCATTGATAAATATTGAAATAATCTATCACTGTATGAAATTAAGTGTGTGGGGGGGGGGACATGCTGTCGGTCTTTTGAATCTGCTATTGTTTGGGGGTTTTAGCTTGATCTTTGTCTGATGTGTTTATTACCCAACTGAATTAATTCTGATACACCTAACTTCATCCCAATTCATATTAGACTTACACATCAAATTTACTTTTGAGCTGTTTTCAAAATCTTTGTCACTCGTCATAAATGTTAATGCGTTTACTTTATAATGAACCTAATGTTTAATTAATCTTTGTGGAAAACAATATTTTTGACCATAATTGAGACCCTTTATACATGTTATCAATCTTCTCTATTGAAAATCTATTTTAACTTTAATGTTTAATGGTTCTTTTTCATATAGGGAAGTCAACTTTGGGGAAAATTTTGGGTTTTAAGTGTGGGGGAGGGAGTCAATTCTTGATTTTCCTAAATTGTTTTTTAATGTAATCACATCAATTCCCATTTCACATTAATCTTTTTTTTTTAAATGGTTAACTTTTTAATAAATCTTCCACAATTTTAGGCTGTACACTGTACTTAATTGTGTCATGCCATTGAACAGTGCTTTAATTGGTAGTTTTGAATAGCTCTGAATCTGAAATTAATGAGGTTGGATGATTGCTGGGTGTTTTTTCTTAGAGGTTTTATGGAAATCTAGTTTAGGAACTACTTTTGAAAGTGATTTAGGTTACATGTTTCTGGAGTTATGATCATAACCCTTGGAACTGGAAGTTTGATTTTGATTCTTAAGAATTCATTTTATTTAAATTATAAAAAGTAATTATCTTAATGAGCCAATTTAAATGGTTTCCATAGAAATATTTTGAAACTGGAGTAATTTGGGCATCTGAGATCCCACGGTGAGTCTCTATGACCCTAGATGCTGGGAGAGTTTCTTTTTACTATAAGGCCTATGTTCAACTAGAATAAATGTTCATACATAGTGCTTACCACAATGATACATGGCTTGAGAAAAAATAAATAAAGAATTTAGGGTCAAAAATGAGTTCATTATAGTGAGGATAATTATGAACTCCAAATGAAGAAGGGGACCATTGGTGTATATGGAAATCATTTAGGTTGTATCAATAAGGTTATTCAATAAAAAATTAATTGTTTTTGGGACCTAGTATTCTATCAAATTACAATGTTTCTCATTTAAGGTCTTAATTCCATTGATATTTTACCTCTTTTCATTCTTTGACTTTGAACTTCATCTTTGATTTAAATGAGTCATTATGTGGTATCACATATGAGTCATGAAATCATCATTTCATTATGATTCATAGCTTTTTGGATTACACTTTGAGTATTTTTTCGAGGAAAGACTTGATTTGAACATATTTTTCTAAAAGTCTGTTGTATGTTTTGAATTTTGTTTTCCAGTGCTGGACATGTTATAGTTTAAGAAAAATAATAACCATTTACTGTTGTTCAAAGATAATAAAATATGGGATTGTTTGAGGGAAAACAATGCTTATGTGTGGGGGAATTTCATGTGGCTCAATTTGTACATGGTTTTGCCACATCTTTTTACATAAATTTTAATGATTTAATTAATTATTTAATCACGTTATACTAAATAATTGTTCTTTTGTATGTTTTTAATTAAATTTTTTAATTAATAAAATTTGATAATTAATTATGTATTTTTAGTCTTTAAATTAAAAATTTTAATCTTACATTAATTTTTTAATTAAATTATATCTTATTTAGTTTGGTTAATTTAAATCTGCTTGACTTTTTAATAAACTAATATTTTTTATAAAAAATTATTAAATCATTGTAATTGTATTTAATTTTTTCTTTATTTTAATATTTTATCTTTTAATATCATTTCATTAGAATAGGATTGCAATGTTAAATTACTTTTCGAGTCATCCTGCTAATTTATTAAGAAAAACATTTTAGTACAAATTAAATAAAATAGTTCGATTCTAATTTTATGTATTCAAATAGTTTTTTAATAAATTAATTAAGAGTTTTAAAACATTAATTATTTAATATTAAGTATGGATTTAGTTTATTTATTCGATAATTTTGGATTTTAGTCTAACGGTGAGGTAGATAAGACCTATCAGAAACGTATTTGGGTTACTGATGCTCTTCTTTTTTTTCGCTGCTACCCTGTAATTAATTAATATAGTAGTTTTAATTTAAGTCTTATATAATTTTAGATCATCAATAATCTAGTTCTTAATTTAAGTGTTATCTATTTATTATTTAAGTTGTGACATAAATGTTTTCTGTTTAATAATGATCCTGTTTTAAATTAATGGTGTTTAGCTTTCTTTGAATTAATTATTTTCATTTTTTTATTTAGTTAACTTAAGTATTAATTCTACGTTCAATTCATGCGTTTTTAATTTTAGATGGTCACCGTTAGTTCTTTATCTTTTTTCTACTGGTGAGCCTTCTATTTTTATTTTTATCAGTAACCGTTAACTGCACTGGTGACCTTTTCATTTAAGTATCGGGGAGCATTTATACTGATGACCCATTAGTCCAACAGTGATCCCTTAATCTTATTTGTATTGGTCTCCACTTTTATTTTTATTAGGCATTGGTAGGATTTAATTTTCTAATATCGGTGACTGTTAAGTACCAGTAAACTTAATTTAAATAGAGATAACGGTGATCCATTGTTCCATCCAGGACTATTTTGTTCTACTGGTGACCAATTCTATTTTATATAAACAGTGATATTTTATTTTTAATTTTATTTCTATCTGTGACCCCACACTATTTCTCTTCTTTGTTTTTTAACATATCAACAACCCTTTTTGTTTTCTTCCTAACAGTGATATTTCCCATTTAAAACTATATGGTCTCTTTTTGTTCTGTCGGTAACCTCATTTTTTTGAGTCTATCGTTGAACCCCACATTGAGCTCCCCTGCATAAATTATTCTAACAGTGAGTCATTTCTCACTGATCCATTCCAACTCACTGTTAGGCGCCTTCGACTGACTACCTTCCCTCCACTTATCCCCTGCTCTCCTCAACACCCACCATCTACCACACTATTGCCACCATTTTCACATAATAGATCCCCAATGACCAAAAAGCATATCAGAATCGAGACCCAAACAAAATTGAATCAGATTTAACATCAAAGAATCCTTTTCATCAAACCAGATTAGAATCAAACAATCAAAGTAAATTTTCCATACCTGAAACTCAGATTAAACTTTAGAAATCAGGATAACCGAGATCAATTACATCTGGATCTGCTGCAATTCTTGGAGTCATGCGGCCATCACCACACTGGAAGAGCATGTCGTCACATTAATGGAGAAGAGAATGCCTGATTTCATCTATACTGTGATGCCGATCCAATCCATGCTTTCAATTTGGAGCCTCACTGCACACCAGGCTGAAGTCGAGGTTTTTTAACTGTAAACTGGAGCTTGACCAGGTGAACAGATCCCACTGTCACCTACGAAGGAGAAGATATTGCTGATGTTCGCCGATGAAATGTGGAGGAGCTGAAGCTGCTGATCGGCTGCAGAACTCAAGCAGAACCAAGGGCGATTCCGCTGAACTGGATATCGCTACTACCAGATTAGATGTCGCCAGAGGTGGAACGAGCCGCAGTTGATGCTGGTTCTTGGATCTGAAACCCCCTCCTCCTACTTCGCAGCGTGAAAATGGGGGGGGGGGGGGGTAATTAAAAAAACAAACTAAAAACTACAGAAAACTAATGAACTAAAACAAAGTTAAAATAAAAACATAAACAAAAAAATTAAACATTAATAACTATAAATAAATAATTTACAAAATATATTTAATTAAACAGAATTATTAAAAAATAATAAAATTTTATTTAATTAACTAATTGTTATTTCTAAATTCAAATTAGAAAATATTATTAAAAATATTATTAATTATAATTTAAAACTACGTATTAATAGTTATTTAATAATACATTTGGTTTATAAAATAAAATACTAATAATAAATTATAAATTAAATTATAGTTAATCTAAAGTATTTAATTTAAAATGTTAACAATGTAAACTTTCAAAAATAATAATAAACTTAATGTTTATAATTTACTTAAATATTGTAAAATAATTAAAAAATAATAACTTATAAACAACTTAGCATCAAAATTAGTAAATAATAAAATTTCTTATTTTTTATTATTAATAATAATAACTCTTTTATTAACGAATTTGATCAACTTTTAATAGGTAAATTATCATTATTTATCTTTACTAATTAAATAAAAACTATTAAATAATAGTTTTCATTTTATTATAATTAATTAAAATATAATAAAAGATATTAGTAATATTAATAAAAATATTTATTTAATTGCATTATTTAAATATTTTTTAATTATTTTTAAAGACTTTTTAATAAAATATTTTCATAAATTATAATTCTTTATTTCCTTGACGCTTTAATTGTTATGTTTGTTTTTCTTACAGAGGTTCATTCAAGAGACTAGTATACGTACATTTCCCTTAACAAGCTTACCATGAGTTATTTATATGCAGAATGTTAGTGCAACTTTCCAGTCACGGAAAACGCATGTGTGTGGTGTGTACATGAAGAACACTTTATGTCGGTGAAAACTAAGAGGTGATATTCATTTTTTGACAGCATGATACTTATGCAGATAAAGAATCTTATTGTAGGGGGAAATTCATTAGGGACTCTCATTCGAGGATATTCATTTGGGGGAACACTCATTTGATAGACATACATTCAACACATTCAAAGATCCAATTCCAAGCGGAGGTAGTGCAGAGGGCGACTCTAGAACCACTTCCTTGAGCTGGAGGAGAGTAGGAGTAGAGTTTATTTGGTGGATTTTGAGTTCTCTTGTGTTTAAATTCACACACTGTTTATTTTGTCTTCAATTACTGTTATGTTACTATACATGTTTCCTAGCAATGTCTCTGGTTCAGGGATTAATTGATGTTCCAATGGTTACCTTTAAATGTTCTTTCTCACATCATCCTTAGATATATACAGTATTGATCAGTGAGATCGATAATAAATTCATTCAATTGCATTATTCCAAAAAAGATTAATTTCAAAATTTCAAAATCAGTTGGTGATATTGATTGTGAAAACAACAATAAAAAGTTAATAAATTATGATGACTTCAAGACTTACAGTGAGTTCGTTCTGTTGACATTTTCTATTCGAACATTTCCCAGTTGATTTTTTTAGAGTGGTGAACTCCAAAATCCATTAGCCTGTGTGACTTAGCTCTTGGTGAAGGAGGTAAGTCATTTCTCTTTTTGGTGGTGCACTGTAATAAATTTTATGTGAATTGAATAGTTTTAAGAACCAATAAAATGGATATTATTCCATGAGCATTTTAATAGATTGTTCTCTTATCAGTGTGATATATCTTTGTGTCTCGTTGTTTGCTAATGTTACTAGCTTCAATATAGTTTAGATATAAGATTTGCGATTTTCATTCACTTCATTTCTTAATAATGAATAGTAAAAAAAAGTTAAAAATCAAAAATTACATCTGATGATTTCAACAGTGAAGCTCAATGTTTTTTAGAATATTACTGGTCAATTTTACCTTCCTTGTGGGTTCGAACCTGCTTTCCACATATACAGTAGATAGTAGGATTATAAATATTAAACTTTTAACGACTTTAATGACAGTACATGTCGATATCCCTTCACACTGATATGACCAGTTGTATCAAAAACTGATTTGATGATCCTTCTATAATATCTATGCATTTTGGATCATTTTTGGGGAAACCATCCAATGCTGGTCCTAAAGGACAGTGGGTGTTTTGGAAACTTCTAGCCAAGGGTTTCATACTAAATTTATATGGTTTGTGTATCTTGGGGTTCATGAGAGGTGGAGGGGTTTTGATGACTATCATGGGAGTTTATTTCATTATTTTACTACATATTATGGTTATTATAATTTTCTCCAGGAGGAGGCAAAATAAATTTACACTAGGATGAACCTATACAACCTCAAGAATATCTCTCTCACTTAGGAGGAAACTGATTCCCCGACCATCCATGAATATATTAATGGAAAAGGCCCCATCCTCTAATCTATATCATAAATCGTTAGAAAATGAAGAACCATCCCCTTTATCAATATGCATGTGGTCCATACGTGGCGTGAAGGAAAAGGGATAGTATATCATCTTGCATCCTTGGTGGTGGAAGATCAAGACTCCAACATTACATTCTTCCCAAACTACAATATCATTAAACTAGAGGGGGTTAATTTGACCATGGGCGAACTTGTTCATAATTATTTTAGTCATCCTCATGCCGCGTTTTTCACCTTCTTTCAGTTTTGTATGTGTAACATTCTTTTAAAATAAATTTATAATTATGATGATGATGAAGGCTTTTCCCCAACTATTTTGTCCCATGAGACCATTCGAGGCATCGAGGGGCCATAACAGGCCCCACATATCACAGCAAGTACAAAGAATTCATTATAAAATGACATAACTTAGGAACAATATGAATTATCAAAATATATGTATTGATTAGAAGATTAAAAAAATGTTTTTTACATATATAATGATTCATTTAAATGAGTCCAATTGAAAAATATTAGGGAATATAATCATTAATCATTTCAAAGTGTCCCATACCCCTTTGCAACATTTAACTTATAAAACATTTGAAGGAATAACATCTAAATAACATTTAATATAATGAAAATAATATGTTTCATGATATAATATATCATCAGTAGTAAATAGACCAGACATAAGGAATAATTTGTGAACATGTCATATATCTCATTGAAGTAAAAATGAGATGAGAAAACCCATTATTTATCTTTAGAAATAATTTCTATTTTAGAAAATTATTTTTATTTTTTATAAAATAATATTTTAAAAATTAATATCACGAAAAATAAAATTGTTTGAAAATGAAATTATATTTGATGAGTAAATGATTTCCATCATTTAATAATTGTTTTTATGACACTTTTGAATTGGGCCTCTTTAGTGCCTTTTAAGGAAACTATTAAAGAGTATTTGAAATAGGAAAATGCATATCATTTTTGAATAAATAAAAAAATAAAAAAATCATGATAAAATGATTGATTTCAGAAATATATTTGTATCTTATAATATATTATGGAGTTTACGTAAAAATGGGTATGAAATTGGGATGTTCACTTTAATATTGATTTATTATAGGGATTAATTGAAAAGGGTAACCTTATAAAACACGAATTTACACATAAAAGAACGTAGAATTACGATTGGAAATTTTTTGGTATATATGCATGTAATTTAGAAGGATTGCATAGGAATAATTAATAATTACATTGGTTTAATGAGTGAGAAAGAGAAACCCAAATGAAAAAGGAGATTCAGGGAGAATCCATTACGAAATTGTAATTAATCAAATCATATGATAACAATGTGATAATTATAGAATGAATAATATAATTCCGTGAATACAAATAGACTAATTATATTATATTTTAAATGTATGTATTAAAACCCCACATGTGTGAAATATGTGGAGAAAATTGGAAATCTCATGGAAATAATATTGAAATGACACAACCCATGCCATATGAATGAATGTGTTCTGAAAATTGTCTCAATGTTCTGGATAATAAAAATAAATCCAACGATTAAATAATTAATATACTTTCATACATGTATTTTATTTATCATTATTATATTATTTTCTTTTATTCACATTTTTATGAGTTTTATGACAACTTTTATCGACGATGAGTGCTTATTTCTTGGTTTTGATGATCGATTTACTTGTATACATGTATAAAAATCATTTAAAATGAGAATAGTTTTCCATAATGTAAATTATTTCTTATTAATTAACATAGAAAATATTAAATGGTTATATATTTAATTTTTTTAATGGTATTATTATCAATAATTTTATAAAATAATAGAAATAATCATTTTGGTTATTTAAGTGCTTTGTTGATCACCACGAACTTGTTTAGTCTTATGAATCAATATTATGTATAAACACTGGTTGAAGAATAAAAAAAATGTTTTAATACATATATTATAGTTTTTATTAACCATATAATGTGTTTTTGTGATGAAATTATGGAGTAATTGAAAAATGAAAACTCCTCATCCATGAAGGCGGTAAATTGTCAGCTCAGGGATGACATTTTCATTTTTAAAATAAAAAATTGACGAGAAGGGGTTTGATGATTGATTTTCATTTATCATAATAATATAAAATTATTTATATAATATAATGAAGTTATAATGTTTCTTTGGATTGAATAGGTACAGATAATATCAGATTAAAATAAATTATAAGAAAATGAATGTGAATGAAAAATGATTTACCTCTTGAATTCTTATCCTAGAGATCCTCCTTATGGAAATTGATTTAAGAATTCTGCTAAGACCAATGGATCCTAGAATTGGGGGAGTGGTTTGTTATTATTATTGGTTTGAAATTATATAGGCCTCAAATCATTAGTGGTTTCCGGAGACGACTTGGTTATGGGTGTTATTTATAGTGGATGGGAGAGGTGTTTTTAATTATTAGAAACATTATTTTATTATTTTTGATAATGAAAATAAATTGTGATGATTCATTTGACTAAATATATTAACTAGTGTATGTGGGTTCGAAGAAATAGTTATTATATCATATTTACAGCATCTATGACTAAATAATTCATGTTTTTAATTTATACCATAAACTATCACATATTACTATTCCCAAAAAAATAAATTTTTTTATGAAAATAAAAAAAATCACCATAACCATTTTTCAACATGTAGAAAAAAAATTATCTCCATTTTATGAAAATAATTTTATAAATATGAAATATTAATTTTTAAATTAAAATCATCATTTACTCTAAAAATACATATTTTAAAAATCTAAAATATTAATCACACTATTTAAAATTAATTAAGGTCTCAGAAAATTATCAAATAATTATATAATGAAAAATTTTAATTTATGATTATATTTAAGGACAATAAATTTTATTTTAAATAATTGTATTAATTATAAAATTATAAATAAACATTTATGTATAAAAAATATACCAACATTTAATTTATGTTTTTATAAATATTTATTTACATATACTATGATATAAATGTTTAATATATTCAATTATAAGAGGGATAAATTTTATTTATAATTTTATAGGTATTTTTTTATTCTAATGCTCACATTAATATTCCTAAGGGTCTCATTAAAATTAATTGGGGTCATAGTACAATTTTAGTGGTCTTGTTAATGTTTAATCACTATTCGTTTATGCTCGGTGGTGTGTGACACATAAGCTATCAAAAGAAAATGAATTTATTTAAGAAGATTATTACCATAAATCATGGGATGCTACATCCACCATGCATAGTTATGTCATGATATTTTAAACCATGATGGCTCTATAATTAGCTGTTATACCTGTTACCGTCCTATAGATAGGGTGACATAGGGGTACCAAATTGTATGACCATCTATGTGGCCAAACCATCTGTCTCATTAAGGTAGGGGAATTTACCATTTCCCCTATCAGGATTTACACTATGATACCCAAATCATATGCATATTCTTACTATAATATAAATGTTTTGAATAAACTATCTTTCAAAAAATCCCATGGATTGATCTTCAATATTTCTATTCCATTTGGATTGTTGTTGTGTGCATATTGAAGCTCATGGGATGTATAACACTACCCCTCCTTCCCTTTTCCATATTATGGATTGATGAATCATTATTCTAATTCAAAATATATAAAAACCTTATTATTATTTTCATTTATATATTTGGTATATTAATTTGGTTTGATATCAAATAAAAGGGAACGATTAAGAGAGAACGCATCTACATAATTGAGGTAGGTGATATACAAGTTATAATATATAGTCTTAATGTTGGGTTTTGAGGCTTGTGGTTCTGCTATAATATATTTTCATTTTGAATTTTATTCTCTTATTTTGAAATGATTAATGGGTAGGATAAATAACGGATTAAACCTCTTGTGATCCCTTTGGTGTTTCTGAGTCTGTTTATACCGGGTTACATGCCACCAATGGGGTGTGATGCATTATTACTAATGGGATTGAGTTATTAAATATTAAATGGAACATTTCATGAGATATAAAAAAATTTAGTTATTTTTAGTATTCTATCAATGGTTATTAAGGCAATACAAATGTGAATTTTTGAGCTAGTTATCATATATTTTGAAATGAAATAAATATTAATTGGGAATAGTTGATAATATAAAATAAAGGGCGTTTTGTTCAATGTAAATGTGTTGGATGATTTTTGTATTTTAATTTTATGTTAGATGATGAGTTAAGAAACATAAATATAATATTTGTTAATGACATAATGATTTTGAATGAATAACTTGCTAATTAAAAATTCCATGAATATGGTATAGGTGTCGAATCAACTATTGTTATGAAATAATAAATGTGTTCAGTGAGGGATGTTTTGTACATGGTGTATTTGTTAAATGGGTAATGAATCACATAACCATTTATTGGTAAAATGTGAGGTATTTTACTTATGGATCTATGACAATGGATCATGTAATATTGAGACTCTAAGTCCCACCCTTATAATGGATGTTATGGGTGTCATATTGGAGCTCTATGCCCCTAAAAATGTATATAATATGAATACATAGATTGAAGAATCAAGTTAATTGTAATGTATTGTCGTGTGTAATGATATCCTTAGTGATATAGGTAACTTGAATTGTCCCCTTGTCCAATTTTTACATTGCCTCCATAGGACGAAGTGTATTTGATGAAATTGGATATCCCGTGGAACACATAATGAATATTGTTAAAGTAAACCTTCTTAAATAATGGCACTAGTTTACGTTCACTATTTATTATTATTCCTTATGTACCTACATTCACTATCAGTTTATAGTGGATATATTGTAGTCACCATTGGTTGTGACCTAATGAGTTGTATTGAAAACCATTTTTAGGACACAATTGGGTAGTCGAACAGATTTCATGGTTTTAGTTAAATAAAAAAGAAAGGACCCTATACTAGATGGTTGTTTAGGGCGTGGTATGTTTATGGACTTGGGATTCATACATTGGGTCATAACCCATTATTTTAATTCTATAGCTTAATTTATTATTGGGGTTTCCATACACATGACAATATATGACATGACATTGCATTTTTTTGTTTGGTGGTGGGCTTGTATATAGTTTTGGATAATGGATATGTAATGAATGATTAATTTTTTGATTGTTTAATTTATTTTTAATATTATTCTTTTTCAGTTTACACTAATAAATAGGGTATAACCTCCCCATGAATTCTATTATACCCTCACTTTTAGTTGGCAACATCTAACGTATAGGGAGGCACACCTGATGTCATGTAGTGACCCGAATTAGGGAATTAGATATATTGGATACTAGATCGAGGATTTTAAAACAAAAATATAAAAAATGGACCATTTATAGGACCATTTCCCATTAATAAAAAAACTTTTTCCCATAAAAAATAATAATAATTGTCCCATTTATAATCATGAAAAAAGGTGAACATGGGTTAAAACCAATAGATAACAGTGAAATCATCACCTAAACCTAGCTAAATATTATTTTATGAGCAGTTATAGACTGATAATCATCTTATATTTTAATAGAGTCTATTTTAATACATTTTCCAATAAAAATAATTTATTATAATTTAATACTTTAATTATTCAATGAGTTCCCCGCCGCTCACTTATAAAAGGGAACCACCTCTAGTCAATTAATTTGAATTCAAATTTTATTTGATCTGACAAGACCATACAAAATTCCTTCCCTAAATCCCATAAAATTTCCAAGAGGCCTTGTTTTAGTTAGAAAAATACATTATTGGTGGTACTTTATTTAAATCCTAAATATGATTTCTAGAAAAGTGGTATAATTCATAGTCGAGTATTTTGGGTTTATTTCATCCTTCACCTAATACAATTCATCATTAACCATATCAAAACAATTACATCATTATCTTCTATATACTGAGATGTTATTATGTTAATGGTACTATTTCTATATATATTCAACATCCAACAAAGTGTAAATGAATCTATCATTAATGAAAATGATAGTGTACTGCATCTTGGGCTTATGTAATTCCCATTCCATTACCTCCTCCCAAATCTGGTTATAATGGTAGAATTAATGTATATATATTATATTTCCAATGTATTTATCATTTTAAATATTTAACATAACACCCATTCTCATACATTTCCATTCACATAAAAATGGTAACATCATACTCGTGAACATGTGGACCACCACCTTCATGATGAAATGTGGTTAATTTTTCATCACCACATCACATGGATTATATATATAAGTTTATTTAAAGAAATAATATAGAATTTATGATACATATATATATATATCATTGTGATAGGATAAAACAAAACATACCTTCTTTCTAACGTGGTCCTTGAAAAACTGAAACAAAACTCATGCTTACATATGATATACCATCTTCAAGAATTTAGCTTAATTTACATTTCATTTACACATTTCATGTTTGGTTTTAAAAAATTATTTAAGTATAAAAATAAAAAATATTCCATGATTATTATTATCGATATGATTAAATAAGTACCATTTTTACCATAGTCAACCTACTAATTTCATTTTTGTCCTATGAACCAAATATTGTCAAAATGTTTTACACAATCATAATTAATAAAATATCATAATATAGAATGATAAATAATGTATAAACGGAATAATAAAAATGAAATATTTATTTAATTAACATACTAATTAAGTAAAAAAATTATTCAGGAAGATAAATTACAAACATGAAGAGTCAGACATGAAGTAACATAATCTTTACTTAATAAACATCATATTAAATTATTTAAAGATTTAATTTCTAAATAATACCCTTTCGTGTACATATTCATAAAAATATTTTATGAATGGACATATATGAACATATTATGATGATAAAGAATTCTATGTTTCACTTTTTTACATTCATAGCTTTTCAAAAGAGTCTCTTGTGGAATGTTTTAAATTTAACTACAAAATAAAAAAGAAATGTCAAATTTTATTATATATTGGATCTGAGGATTTTCCCATTTTTATATCCATTATTTTATGTCTGGATTCATAAATAATATATCATTTTTTACAAATAAATTACTATTTCCCATTTTATGTGTTTTTTATTATTAATGTTACTTTTAAGAAGGAAATGGTATTTTATTGTCTAAGTGTATTTTTAATATGGTTATAAACAATTTTGTATGGGTTTTCTGAAAAATATTTGAAATTATAATTTTTTTATTCATGCTATAGTACTTTTGAATTATATATATGAGGAATAGGTGAGCCTGATATAGCTTATACGATGGGATGGGCACTATTATAGGCCAGGCTAGTAGGTGAACCTTGTATTTGTTATATAAAGTGTGGGAACCATTATACCAGTCCAATCCATAGGGTATTATTTCATGTCATTATATACATGAAGGATTGAGTTTACTATGAGGCTTCCCCAATGTGTTTATTTGGGATCAAATTATTTCTAGGACATGTTTCAAATATAATGTCCAAGCTTTCCTAAAAGGTGTTTTATTTTATTTTTTTGGGTTATAATGGATTTATTTATGAAACATTTGTGTTATTTCTATGTGAAAATGATTTGTTTGAGACACTCGATGAATATAGTAATAAAGTAAAAAAATTATATTGGTTTTTATATTTATTTATTGGTCTAATATAATTTATTTTTCTTACCCTTATTGGGACTTTTCTATCATCACACATTTCCAAAATATTTAAATAGGGTTTAATGTTGGTTTAGGGAAAAGTAGAAGTCATATTGAGGGTCCTAATATTTTTCATCAAATGAAAAAATATTTTATTTTTAGATGTTTTATTATTTATGAACAAAGAATACTAATTTTAGGTGACTGCCTTGAATATATGGTTTTTAATGTAAGTGTTATTATCTAATTCTCTAAAATATAAACCATATGGATTCTAATAAATTTAATAAAATAAATCATTGTATAAATAGACTAGAATATGTTATATTTAGTGTGGGGTACATATATTATCTAGTATTTACAATGGAGTTTGGGTTCAATTCCTTCCATTGGTGGATTTTTATATAAATCAACAATTCATATAAATCATTATAACGAAATATATGGTATGAGTTGAAAAACATATACATGTTGAGATTATGGTAAGGAAATATAACTATTGGAACCACATTTATATGATGAAATAGAGGTGAAGGTTAGATCCATTGATAAGGATATAAGAGTAGCTCAATGTTGATAGAAAATCTATGGTGAAAACATTCAAATGCATATTGAGTTCAACGTTAGGGAATAGTTAATCCAATGGATGTTTTCACTAAATAATATTTTGATATTCTGAAAGAATGGAATATTACGCCCTACATATATTGGATCCTTCAGGATTTGTGATCGAGTAGAGATGATATATTATTTATTTTTTCTTCAATTGAATATCTTTCATATTGAACATGTGTTATGGTATTTTAATCGGAGGAAGAATGTGATGTATTGGACAATCATCCTAAATAGTAACCAAACTCAATTGGCCACATGAAAACATGTAGACCTACCCATATTCCAGATGATATCGATTCGTCGTGAGGGTATATGGTGGAATAATGTAGAGTCAATGTATTCTCCCGGTTCCATGTGCCACTAAAAAGTTCCCTGGACCTGGTTGGTCACATGACATCATAAACATTTTCCCAAACTCTAGAAGCTCTCAGATAGCAGTGAGGTCCAAATTTTTATAGTTGGGAATCCATTCCATCATTGTCAGTATAAACCCAATAGAATAAAAAATAATAAACAATAGTGAAAGCAGTAATACCATAAAACAAAGTAAAAAGTGGAAGACTGGTAGTATAAACAACTATAGTGTATATATATATATAATGATTCATGTCACTAGTATCTAGTAAAGTATCCAAAAAAGTCCAAATTATGATAAATTAATACTAAAAACAATTTACATAAAACAGTATACTCTAATAGCATCACTAGCCTAAGTTTGGTCCCATGATTTCCAGCTCCAATTGCAATAATTTACGTGAGGAAGAAGTTTGATTGACCTTATCTATACCAACAACCATATAATCTATTTGGTTCTAATATCATGTCCCAAATAGGTAGTGAGATGAGTCCCTATAGTAAACCACCAAATGATTTGTGCCTAACTCTTAGTGAATATATATAGCAAGCAGTATGCAGAAATGAAGCAACAAAACATGGAATTTCCCAAATATAAACTATCCCACAATTTTCAATTACATTCATTTACATATATTAAATATTTAATAAATTTATTAATGTATCATTTGGATCTAGACAATTCTCTATATCCCCTTTTAAAATTACAAAATATATGTATCTAAAGGTAATATAACAAATAATTATGTATGAGTCCAAGATTGTGCTTCGGCTTTGAAAACTCTGAACAATAATTCAATCATTCAAAAGAAACCTTATGAAAAGTTCCTCACTTTCTAACCCCACTGGTTCAAAATTTTGTTAAATCAATAAATAATGAACCTCTGGGAAAGCTCACATTGTCTATCCCCTTTGGTCTCACAAATCACTAATCAATTATAAATGGCCTACTGAGTTGCTCTCACAAACAATACCCCCTTGTTCTTAATAGAAAAAATAATATATAAAGACCTGCTATAAGCTCTCATATTCAATTCCCTATGTCCCAAAATTCATTTAATATTGACCCACTTAGTAGCTATCATAGCCTAACACCTCCAGTAAATGACCACCGGACAACTCTCAAAGTTAATACCTATGAGTCAACATTTAAGAATTCATACTTAAATGACCCCACCTTGAAAATATCTCAAAGTATATTCCCCTTGGTCATAAATTCACAATGTGAATTATATGCATAAAAAATAATCATTAACCATATCCTAACAACAGCAGGCAAAAAAAATGAAATAGTAAAATTCTATTATACAATATGACCAAAGGCAATCAAATATGGGGAACACACCCATAATTGAAGGATTAGAACCTTATGTGAATACAATAACCCCTTCCCCAATCAAAAAAATTATAATAGGTCATAAATTTTTTTTAACTCTAAAACACACAATACCATAAACATGGGTATTCATCACATTATGAATATATAATCCACAAAAATTTAATTAAAGGCACAAACAACAAACCTCGATGTTTTACAATGAACACTCTAGTACGTCAGCCCTAGAATCGGCCTAGAATGATATAGATCATGGAAATGGTTAAAAACGTTCATCCTTGAATTACAAATGAGGGAATATGAATCGGGAAGAGAGGATAAAGAAGAAGGGAGAACTCATAGATAGGATTCCAACACCCCCACCAGAGTTTGGATGGGTCCTTGGATAGAGAAACAGTGTCTTGGACTTTGATCATCACTACCAGTCACTACTGGATGAACCAAAGCTAGAAGAAGGTATTTATGGAGGTGAGACATGACCCCTCTTTGACTCATCAATTTAAAAAAAATGTAAAATGTGTGTTCATTTAATGTACTTTCCATGTGCTAGCCTCAATTGGCTCCTGCATTAGGCAGTCTCCTAGGGGACCTGTAAGGAAATGTACATGGTTGTTACAAGGATAGTTCACGACTACCCAAAACAACTAGGTACATGACATGTACATAGAAATCTTTCCAATTCTTCCCTTTTCCTCTAAAATAACCCAAATTCACGATCCATAAATGAAATGAATATCTAGGATCTAACCAAATTCAACCATTAAATAATTTTTCCACGAATTTACCTTCCAAGGGTGGTGAAGAAGAAACATCATACAACTATTTCCATTATGATCGTACATCGGCCTCCCACTCCCTAGTATCCTCTTATACTTTCCCTTGCTACCATAACACCCATACTAGAGGAACCGACTGCATTAGAAAACCTTCGTACTAAAATCCACAATCTGAATAAAGTTCTAATCAAAGGATGCATCGACTTCCAAATCAAAATCCATGGGATAGAAAATGATATATGGGACTGGTAAGTAATGTCATAGCTGAGAATAATGAAAGATGTCATGCATAGATTGTTACATCTCAGGTAACTGCAATTGATAGTCAATCATCCCGATTTTCTCCAAATCCTCAAATGGCCCGATGTATCATGGTGAAATCTTCCCCTATCTCATAATCATATTGTGTCCAATCCTTAGTGTGACACGTATGAAAACATGATCTATGACCTGGAACTCCAAAGGTCATATCTATCAATCAACATAAAATTTATGGAGAAATTGGGTAGTATCCATCCTCTTCCGAATCAACTCCACCAACCTAGTGTTCTCATTGACAAGATGATGTCCTAGAATAGCTTCCTCTCCTGCAACACGAAATCATAGGGGTGATCAGCATGGCCTTACATACAAATCCTCCTAATGATCTATCTTAATCATTGCCAAAAAATGGTTTTTATATGGAAACTCCATTAGGGGTACGTGTCTCTCCCAAGGAACCCTGAAATCCAGGACACTTGCTCGTAGTATTTCCTCTAAAACCTGAACCATATACACTAATTGGACATCAGTATGTGGGTGGTAATAAATAATCATAAGGTCATGTGTAACCAAAGCCCTCTATAGTCCCATCCATACATGAGAAGTAAAACAAGCATCCGTGTCTGAAATGATCGACTGCTGAACCCCATGAAAATTTACTATATCTTAAATGTATAATCATCTATGATCATATACACTAATGGTTTAAAATAATGGAATGAAATGTGAATCCTTCATGAGTCTGTCAAAAACAACAAAAACTAGGTCATTCCCTCATGGCAATCAATGTAAATCTATCAGGAAATCCACTGTGATAACATTCCACTTCCACTCAAGAGTGGGTAACTACTATAAAGCGATGTTGGTCACTGATTCTCCACCATCACCTACTGATACGTGGAACATCTCCTTACAAAAACATCAACATATAACTTCATACCTGGCCACCAACACAGAAGGTTTAGATCTTGATACATCTTAGATACACCATGATAAACTGCCCAAATTGAGTAATGAAAACCACGCTATAGCTCCACAAGTATATCAGCTGACACCCATATCCATCCAAGAAAATGAAAGACCCCAAACTCATCTACGGTCCACCCTAGTGTAGTTTCATATCCTAACACACTCTCCCATAATACCAGGAATTCAAAATTTGATTGTTTCCTCATTCACACTCGATCCATATGAGTATAGGTAACAACTATAGAAAATGAAATATCTTCCCCTCTCTGTCGTGCACCTCCAAATGCATATTAGAGAATAGATTCATAAAGTTCCACTCATTGCTGGCCTCTTAAACTACATATACTTGATGCCTCCTACATAACACATAATCCACATTATTTCATTTCCTTGGCATATAGGCAATCTCAAAGTCAAAATATGGAAGTTACTCAACACACCTTTAGTGTCTCAAAATTAGATCATGTTGTGTAAAGATATCATTGAGACTTTTTTGGTTAGTGTATAAACCAAAATGCTCTCCCAAAAGATAATGTCTCTAAAAAGGTAACACCTTCACAAATTCAGCTAACTAGAGTTCATGATTAGGTTAATTCCTCTCATGTGGCCTCAATTGATGAGACATGTATGCAACGACTCTTTCCCTTGTATATGAACTTCTCGCTTATCGATACACGATGCATCACAGTTAATAGTTTAACTATTTATCGTATCTATAAATATCAACATCATTTCTAAAGTTAATCTCACTTTCATCTCCTTAATTGGTGAATTGAATGAATATTTCCACAAGTACTTCACACCCTTCTTATACATTCGCATCAGTGGTGCGTTTAATAAGGAAAAGCCGGGTATAAAGTGTCTGTAGTAACCATCCATCCCCAAGAAACATCATACCTCAAATAAGATTTTTGGGTTGTCCTAGGAAACTACTTCTCTCACTCTTTTTAGGTCAACTGATACACCTATCTCTGAGATAACATGACCCATGAAGTGATTCTAGTGCATCCAAAATTGGGGTGTTGAGAACGTACCATATAACTGATTCTCTCTCAGTGCACTCATAACAATCTCAAGATTGGTGGAAGGGTTGTGTAACATGTGGGAGTACACCAAAATATAATCCACGAATTCATCCACAAAATAAATCAAGTATGGATGGAACTCTCTGTTTATTGGGGCCATAAAAAATTCTGGGGGATTAGTGAGATTGAATGGCATAAAAAATACATATATAGACCATACCTGCTCTAATAGTTTTTAGAAGGTATATCATATGGTCTAACATGCAACAGATTATAACTGGATTTCAAGTCAATCTTCGAGAACACTTGCACACCTCGAAGATGATCAAAGAGATCATCAATCCTCAGTAAGGGATATCATTTATTAAACATCAACTAGTTCAAATTCCTATAATACACACAATGTATGATGGTATGGTTCGTTTTCTTTGCTAAATGTTTAAGAAAACCCTTTGGTGAAGTACTGGGTCAGATGACTCCCATCACCTAAAAGTCCTCTATCTACTTCTTGAGCACTTGTAACCCTATTTTAGCCATCCTATAAGGTGGAATGGACACCAATTCCATTCTTAGAACAAGATCTATTGATAAATATACCTCTCACTCCAGATCTAGACTTGAAAATTCATCGGGGAAGGCAACCTTTAAATGATTCACCACTGGAGTAAAGTAAATATGTGATGTCCCTTGGTCATGAAAATATAAACTAGAAATATGGGCTGTAATTACTCCCTACCCATGATGCTTGGGACCATCTCTACTCTCTTGGACATCCCATTCTCCCTTGGGTAGAAAGGACCCGTACTCTGGAGAGGTGAAACTCACCCTACAACAATAGAAAACAATAACGTTCTCAAAGTAGACTAACTAGTGCATTCTGAGTTTGACATGGAATCATATCATCTCTAAGACATAGATGACCCATAAGAAGTGACACCCACCAAACATAAGGGGGAACTCCTTTCACTGACATACACTAGTTGTCCTAAAGCCTCGATGGAGTGTCTAACGTCATAAATTACTTATAAGTAAAGATACATATCCCAATTATCTCTACAATGATTAAATATATAATACAATGTGAAGCGCAAGTATTAAAGAGTGTAAAAGCTAAAATTTAGGAAACTAGAATTGTAACTCTATGTGTAGAGTGTTTGGGATCCTGATCTTATTGGGTCTTCTCCACTACAAAGGTATGACTTATAATGTGGCCCTATAACCCTACCTAACTACCTAGAGCTAATCCACCATGATATCGTTGAAAACAAGTCATCTGGCTACCATGGCCAAGACCACCACCTTGGGCTGAATGGCCTAACAAATTCTAGTTCCCTTACTACTGAGAAACTAGTTTTCCATATTCTGAACGTGAATTCATAACTGATCCCCTCTCACAAACTATTGGAGATTAAAACAGGAAAAAATACTGAAGATGGCACATATTGTTGCATGACCTGTACTCAACTGTGTCCTTTGTGAAATGTTGTGTTGTATTACCACTCTTCTCAAACTGGTAGCCAACAACATGGATACCTGAAGAAACATCATGTGAAATCTCCCTAAAGTGCTTCTTGCTTTCTATTGAATGATTACTAGCTGTGAAGGCAAAACCGCCTGGGCTCACAGCTCCCAACTCCCTCAGATTGCACTCAGAAATCAGCACCTGATTCACATTAGCAGTCACCAAAGTTATCCTAAAAACATTCACCTACGATTGGATGTCTTAACTGATACCATCCTCAAATACCCTCTCCAAATATAACTCATCATCTATTAGAACCGGTACGAAGAATTAGAGATATGTAAAATGAAAAGAGTATTCCATCACTGAAAGAGAATCCAACTCCAAATTCATGAACTCCTAGGCTTGATCATCCCTTAATGTCTCAGGGTTAATGTAGTCATATAAGGTACACTAAAAGTCATCCCAAGCCATATCCTGGTGACTTCTCACCTATGACATAACATCCCACCATCATTTGGTGGAATCACATATCATGTATGTAGGGAGATTTTCCCTCCACTCTAGAGGCATCTCTAGATGCTCAATGATAGCAAGGATGGCCTCCAACTATGAATCTACAGCCAGTGGGTCCTCCGTCCCCTTAAAAAATGGGATGATGCTGCTACTGGAAGACCCTCATCAACACTTCTATAGATGGGTCAGGATGCGGTGCTCCCTGAGAAGTCTGTAACATCCTCAAAAATCCTTCAAATAATTATGCTGCATCACCTACGTTTGGTAACATATCTGGTTCAAAAACATGAATGATGGGAGGATCTACTGGTAGTCCCTGATCTACCATTTCTGGTGTATGGTCATTTCCCTACACCTAGCGCGTAATAGGTGGACATCATGAAATCATGACTATGCAATTTCAAGCACACTCCTTAGTACATGATCATCAAGGACAACAACATATAAGTTCAAGAATATAATAGGAGAATTAAATCATTCAAGTTTTACAAATCAAAGATACATGTTGTTTATAATATCTACATGGAATGTTTCCTTAAGATGTTAACATGTTGTGTACCTCTTCCAAACACGATCGTGTAACACCCTTTCACACAGTGTGTTCCTCCAAATACACGACATGTACTTGTATCCTTCATCCTTCCCAAGTACTTTTATATGTATAGAACAACACGGTTCTCTCCCTAGTGACACTTCATGGACTGTTAACCCTAGAAATGGAATGTACATCTTATGTTCTAACCTCCCATGTCGTTGGTCACATGGTCAGATACATGGTCTACTCTACATGGAGTGCATGAATGAAACACAACATGTACATCCTATGTTTAATCCACTAGTGTCGTTTGTCAAATGGATGGATACACGATTCCTTACTACACGACATGTAAAATATTTATATGTAATGTCCTACCAAATGTTTTTCAACCACATGTATCTGCTCACACAGTCAGTCACAAATTCAAGAACTACGTTGTGTATATATCCAGTACACGGCAAGTAATTAATTAAAGTTGTTTCTTCTGGAATAGAAGAACACATTGCATTTGTTCCAAACATCACACACTGTGTTGTCTGGGAGTCCAAAAAGTAATAATATGTAACTTCTCTAGAACCATTTAAGACAAAAAAATTCCAATTCGTGAAAAATTATGACCCCTAGAATCCCATACTACTGAGAATCAACGTTCAGATTATTTATTCATCATAACATGACAAAAATCTATTAATTTTCCAACAAGATCCACCAAATTTATATACAAGCACACCCATAACACCTTAGGGAACAAATTTAGTCATTAATCAAAATCATACATTATAATATCCAATACCCTATCAAAATAACATGTATTTTTTCACAACATATATCACAACAGCATGCATATCTAGCACACCATCTATCTCAACAACATGAAATCAGTAATTCAACATAAATGGAATGAAAAGAATGAATGAAATGTGATCTATATAAAGTGCCAATTTGATGATTGAGATAGAATACACACATCTCATAGGGTTGCAACAGAAACAGAACAACAATGATATCAATAAAAAAACTCAAAACAACTGTGTCACCCATCCTTGAAATCCAATCAACAGTAACAATTACATAACAAAAAATTTCTATATTTGAGGAAAATAGGATTTTATTTGTACATGGGTTAGCTACTACCAGGAACGTCATATTACCAACTACCTATTCATTCCTATCCCTATATATATGCACAAACTAGTAAGACAAGGTAGAAAATAAACTCCTCTGATACAACATTACAATATCTCGGTTCCGGGGGCCACCCAAAAGTGCCCCATAACCGGTTGGTCACATGACCCCATGCACATTTCTCAAAACTCCAAAGGATTCCGACTAGTTTTGAGTGACAAGGTCTGATAGTGGATAAACTATGCCCTCATTGGAAAAGAAAACACAGTAGAATAACAAATAATAAAAAATATAAGACGCAATAATACCATAAAATAATGTAAATAGCGACTCAATGATAATATATACAACTGAAACATATATACAATGATGCATGTCTAAATTATATAGGAAATCATCCAAACAAGTCAAAATGCATGAAATACGATACTGAAACCAAATTACAAAAATCAGTAATCTCATATAGCATCTGAAGCCTCGTCTTATGCCCATACTCTCTAGCTCTGACATCATTCATGTACTTGTGGAAGAATGGTGCTTTCCATTATCTATAACTGCAACCATATAATATATTTTGGTATAAAATCAAAACCTAAACACGGTGTGAGACAAGTACAAGTACGAAACCACCAAAATATATTTTCCTAATTATTAGTGAATATATATAGTAGGCTATATGAATAAATGATGCAACAAACTAGGGAGAACTCCAAAATAAACAATCTTACAGTTTTAAAATACAATAATATACATTTATTATATATTTATTCCTTCAAACAATGTATCCTTGGGATATATCCTTATCATTGTATCCCCTTTTATAATAAAAAATATTTGTCTCTAAAGACTATATAAGATACAAGTAAGACTGATTCCATGATTGTGCTTTGGCTTGGAAAACTTGTAACAATAATTCAATCATTCAAAATCATCATTCTGAGAATGTTATCATACTATAACCCCTATAAATTAACAAATCATCAAATAATTAAATAATTAACCTCTAGAAACACTCACCAAGTCTAACCCCTTTGGTTACATAAATGAAAAATTATTTACAAACAACCTCTTGGGTATCTCTTAGGGTAAATACCTCAATGGTCTACATAGAAACAGTAAATTTAGATACACATAGAAGCTCTCACTGTCAATTACCATTAGGAAAACATTCATATAATAACAACCCTATGGGTATCTCTCACGGTCTTACCACTATGCTCAATGACATCCTCACAACTCTCAAGGTAAGTAACTCTATGTCAACATAAAACAATTGACGCATAAATGACCCTACCTCAAGAAGCATTCATAGTCTATTCCCCTAGTTATAATATTACAAAGTGAATCACATGCATCAAAGATAAATAGTTACATGTTCCTGAAGAAAACATGCATGGAAAACAAGCAAGACTAATATGAATTATATACCAAACAATCATAACCAAACAAACATGGGGAACTCATCCATAATTCAAGGTATAAAACCTTATATATATACAATAACCACTTTCTCTTTCAAACACACCATAACATGGCTTAAATAGGGTTAAATTTAAAAACAAAAAATACCTTAAAAAGGATATTTAGCACATTAAGAAAATATAATCCACAGACTATCATATAAAGGAAGAAACCACCTACCTCAATGTTGAATGAAGAATTTTTTTGAACATCCTCCCTTGAATCATCCTAGAATGATGTATATCTACAAAAAGGATAAAAACCTTCATCCTTGAATAACCCACGAGAGTAGAGGAATCAAGAAGAGAGGATCAAAAAATAGGGAGAACACTGTGGTGGGATTCCAAACCACCCACATGACTTCATATCGGTCCTTTTATGGAGAAACAATGGCTCAAAATTTGATCACCAATCATGGTATCTCCATGATGAACAAAGGATAGAAAAAGGTATTTCGGGAGATGAGATATGACCCCACTTCGACTAATCAATTAAAAAAGAAATGTACAGGACATGTTCATTTATTGTACATGCCATTGTACTGGCCTTAACTTGCTCCCGCTTTATGTGGTCTCATAGGTCACCAACACATCCATATACTCGGCCGTTACATGCCCATTCCATTGATACCCATGGAAACTAGGTACATGGAATGTACTCAAAATCATAGTGGGTGATGTTAAAAAATTTCACAATTATTCATTATTTCTCAAAACCGACCTAAATATATGATCCTTAAATAACATCAAGACAAGGGATCATACAATCTATACCCTCCTTATCAGAGTCTAGCACAGTGGTATAATCACATAAATTGGTAACAGAATCATAACGATAAATGAATAGTAGATGTGTAAACATTAGTCATATAAATACCAAATTAATCACATACATCAAGGTAATATACATAAATAATGATCATGTAATTTTATAAATAAGAAATAATGTAGAATCAAGGAATAAGAATGTAAAAAATTCGTTACAATAGTGATCAAAATATCCAAACTATCTATAGTTTTATATCGAGTATAGTCTCATTCCTCTACACATACACCATCCTATAATGTTAATTATGCCTCCCTAGAAGGTATATTTCCCTTGTCCCAGTATATATTAATGAAGTCTATTAGAGTACCCAATAGAGTCCTGAACATGATGTGAGATATACTTTGAAGGCCCCAACCAATAGTATGTTATTCTATTTAGTACATGAATATATAAAAATTAGTGGTAATGTAATTTTAAAATATATAAATGAAATTTTGAATGCAAATTACCCACAAAGATATGAGTTCTAATTGAATTCGTGTCCTTTTCTACCTACTTTGACCTATACTGGAATATCTCTATGTAAACTACCAGCCTTCATTTAATTGATAATAAATTTTGGGGAGCCAGATCACACTTCATGCATCCCCCTTGAGTCGTATCTAATAATGAAATGCATTATATTACCACCATGTAATTTATTTTATCGATCCAATCCAAGCAAGTTCCTTATGTTGCCTTCCATGTCATGTAATTAATTCATTACATAATTCAATGGTAGTCGGACACCACCCTCAAAATTCTTAATTTGGAACCCAGTAATCACTAAAGGAATAACATGAACCCATCACCTTAAAAGCTAATCCTAGGAAATGTTTATAGTAACCATGGTGTCACACTTGGTGTGGTTTAAATTCCCTACCCACATATTCTGTCATTGGCAGTCCAAAATGGAACCCCAATAGTCTCTTAGGGAATATATGATAATATTACCTCTTAGTTTAATCTTATAAGTCCACATATGGAGTCCATGTTTCACTCATGGAATCTATAACCTAGCTTCCAAATGGTTTAATTAATGGCATTCATATAAGAAACCTTGTTTCTCCCACAATAATATTTTATTTAAACAAGCCCAATAAGTATATTCATTGAATTCGGTGTTTGAAATCATGTATCATTCTTTACATAATAATATAAATAGTTATCGGACCGATGTAAAACCACATCATTTAATGTCACATTAAAATTAATTTCTCATTAAATTGATTTTATAAATTAACTCACCTTATATGGTTACACAAATAATATTATGGGCTTAGAATTGCAAGCATCCCATGAATCCTCCCATTTTACTTATTCTAGAATTTTATTTTAAATGAATATCTCATGCCTAAGTGTGATGGAATATTTAATATGTTTTAGGTACATGGTATTTCATTCCCTCAATCATTTAATTTGATTTATATGAAAACCATTACCTTCAACAACCAAAAATAATTGGTTAATCAACACACCATAATAGGTATATCAAATCCATATTCCTACCATGGTAGTTTTATTCAACATAGAAACACCCTGAAGGGTTGGTTTAATTAATGTTCCATAATCTATTTTAATGCATTAATGGGTTTTAGGAATTATATAGGCTATTAATATTTATTTAATTTTTGTACAACTCCATTTAACAAGAATCACTCAAATATTATGTTTTTGGGAACCATGAAGTACTACATAAACACTAATTATTCAAGGGAAAAAAACAAGACAACCTACAAAATTTTTTTATCCCCTCATCCGTCATTGGCCTATAATCCACGATAAAATAGAAGAAATAAATAAAACAAATAAATATTAAAAAATTTGGTATAGTAGCTCAAACTAAAATAACTCCATTGAAATAAAGATAAATAAGGAAATATGAATGGTTAATTGAGTGAATTTAGGTATTTTCCCAATGATACAAATGACAAGTGATTCATATTTGAGACAGTGAAGCTATCTAAATTACTAGTAAATGTATGATTAGAGTACCATTGATAAGGGGGGATGTTGTGCATGGAAGAATATAAAAAGGTTAGTCCCTTAAAAGAAAATAAGGGTACTATCACCATTTTTCCATACAATAAAGGGCCGCTGGGTTGGGAAAATTATGTGTCATCCTTTTTCTATGAACTAATTCAAGACACAAATAACATGGGATAGGGCATAGTTTGACTAATAATGAACAACCCATGATAACAACATATTAAAATAGGTATGAATCAATCATATTATTGTGAATCCTAGGATGTATGGCTATGTTGAACTTCACATCCCCAAAAATAGAATTGGACCACACATGATTTAAAATAACTCTGCAGATTGTGATACATGGTTTCTAATAAGTGTGTGACACACATTTTTCTCCAAAATATGGGGATCCATGATCTATAAAAGACTCAGGCGCAACCTAAACACTCATGAAATCATCTATAATGTTACTTAGTCTAAAAATTATGTATTATACATAACTTATAACGTTCAAAAGATCGATTAAAATATGTATTCTTAAATTCAACGGCCTTAAAGATACTCATCACCAGTTAAAAGGGAAGTAATGACTGACCAGAAAGTAACTATGGGCATTGGGAAAATATTTCAACTACCCACTATCAATTATTATCATATATATAATCATTATACAATTGAACCCATACTAATGGTATTTAATATCCTCCTAGAACCTTCATTCCATGATCAACAACATGGATATGGTTCTCTACAAAGACTTAACAACCTCTAATTCACCCTCCGGAGGATGACAAATATGAGATTGATCAAAATGATATCGGGGAATATGGGATACATGGAAGATTGAATTCATTTCATAGTATCTCTAGGATAACCAAAAATTACAGGATACCAACCTAACTCTGTCTAATATGTCAATGGGTTTATCATAACAAGGTGATAACATCCATTGTATCTGAATATGTTTACTCCGAAATCTAGGTGAAACATATAAGAAAACTCATCTACCCACCTTGAAACCTAGTTTTTGATGATGATTATTTCTATATTGATTCTTACAATAATAAACATTAAAAAAATCCAAACAAGATTATCCTGCATCGAAGTATCCTAAATAAGATGAAGACCCAATATTATTTCCTCTCCTAACTCAAACTAGTATAAGGGTGAAGGGAAGGACTTACCATATATTTCCATATAAGTATCCATATGTATGGTCACTTGAATTCATTTATTATAACATAACTTGGTGATATTTATGTTTTCATCCTAAGAACCTCCAAAATCTTGGATGCATGCTTAGATCATTTCCTATATATCCCATTTTATATTCTTGGAATGACCATTGGTATGTGGGTTATAGGATGTAATCCACAATACCTATGAACCCAGTTCCCCTATATCCCTTTCATGAATAGTATCATGATGTTGTCACCTCTATATGATATGATAGAACTTGGAACCCAATTAAGGCATATAATCTAATATATGTGGATCCTCTTAAGATCATCAACTAAAAATTCATCCCAAAGTGGTTGGAAATTTCTGTCCTTTTCCAATATGTCAGTGGTTACCCATAGCACATCACATCCAATAATTGATATGGGAAATCCCATCATGGAATCCATGTTGAAATCATTACACATCTACTATAGAGTTGGTAACAGTTATAAAAGACTTGAAGGTCATTGGAGTTCTTCCTTCACTATATGGCTTATGTAACACAGGTTACCAAACCTATCTATCTCCATTTACATCCATCAAAACCAATATTGGTGTCGTATGCAACAATAAATCTTACTAAGACTCTGATGTAATTCCCATACAAGAAACATTAAACTCTTTCATTAAATCCTCAATAACAACATTAGAACCCAAATTCATCCCTGAATGAGAATGATCTCATTCTAAACAATGTAACAACTAGGAGGATGGTACTCAAATGCAATATCCTCCTACATAACCAAGCCCTTAGGATCTGATAGATTCCTCATATTCTCTCTCTCCATAATTGAAGAGGGAACTGAATATGATGCATGTATAGACTATCCATGAAATTTATAACCTCCAAAGGAATATCAAAAAATGATTCCATATACTTATAGTCACCACTGGCCTCCTGAACTACCTATGTTTTTGTATTCCTTTGTAAAGAATTTTCCACAACATTTCCCTTTTCATATATATATGTAAGCTCAATATCAAAATAATATAGGATTTCATCCAAACATTATTTCCTGATATTCACTTCACACCTTGTAAATATGAAATTGATGATCTTGTGGTCATTATTCAACATTAACGATCTCCCCGAAAATAATTCATCCAATAGCGCTAGTGGTGAACAATAGTGTCTAACTAGAGATCATGTTTTAGGTAGTTCCACTTTGGTAGACTCAATTAACTTTCCTAGAATTTTATGATTCACTCCTCTTGCAATATAATTTACCATATCCTAATTATTATTCATCAAAATAATCTTTATATCCTCTTTATAAATATAGAATAATTATAATTGGTGTTGTATTCAGTCCCAATTTCATCTTCTAAGATGCAGTCTCACATGATTATGATCATTTAATCTTTACACCCTTCTTAGTCAAGCCTATAATTGGAGACGATAGGCTCGAAAAGTCACAAAATATATGACAATAATAACAAGATATCCTTTGGAAACTACATATATCAATGATGTTCTTTGGATACTCCTAGGAATCTATTAATCATACATTCTCTTGGTCAAGTGATAATCATATATATGAGATAACATAACCTAGGACTTGTTAATTTTCTCTCTAAATGTGGCCCTTGATTATCATATAATATAAATAATTATCCCTTTGTGTATTAAATATGATATCAAAATGTTTGAAAAGAACTTGTTTAGTATGAGGATACAACAAGATATCATCCATGGAGACAACTACAAATGAATCAAGATACTAGTGGGATATTTGGTTGATCATTTCCTTAAAAAATTGGGTGTGTTCATAGGATCAAAAGAAATTAACAAAAACTCATACAATCCATATCTACTAACAATTTTTTTATGTAATATATCTCTTGGTCGAAGACAATACTGATAGAAACATGATCTCAGATCAATTGTAGAGAACAACCTTTCACCCTATATCTAGTCGAAGGGAACCTATATATGTGGGAAAAGGTACCAGCTCTTAATTGTAATATAGTTTAACATATGGTAATCCCAACCAAGCCACTGGGACAATCTAACATGATAGAAAAAAGAATAGGGGAACCACATGATTAATAAATGAATCATATAAAACCCAGACCATCAAAATCCTCTAGCTACCTCTAAATCTCCAAAAAATCATTAGTAGCCCAACTGTAAGGATGTATAGATACTGGTGTAGACCCTCGAACTAGTAAAATGGAAAAATAAAAATCTCAATTGAGAGTTAGAACAGAAAATTCATCCAAGAAAATATCTCTGTAATATTCTACCACTATAGTGAAATCCACCTGACATGTTACCTAATCATCAAGGTAAAATCAATCAATATGTGATGTCTTCTCAACAAGCCCATGATTCTTAGGTCCATCATGATTTTATTGAACATCCAATTCACCATTGTGAATACATTTTCCATAATATAGTGATTGTAATGTTACCCTTAAATGATCCCAATCAATATAATCTTGAAAGGAACCAAATTTTCCATACTGATAATGATATCAAACCTTATCATATTTCGAACAATGTTGTCCCATGCAATGTGACACCCACCTACCTTGAGGGGAGCTCCCAATATTGACATAAAATTATTTACCAAATACATAAAGGAATATTATGTTCCATCTATATAGAAAAAAACTACTCGTCAAACTTAATGATATTCTAAATATGAACATATATGACAAAATGTGGAGCACAAATATTGAAAATATAGGGCACTAAAAAGAATGATACTTGAATGGTACCTCACACCAAAGAAGGTCTGATACTATGGTCCTCATGTATTGACTACACTACATACATCTATCATGTTTCATGGACCTATAAAATAGTCTTGCAACATAGAGAAGGCCTACCCTACTCGCACTACATGTTTAGTGTCTAATTACGATGTCCACAACCACCACCTCAGCCTGATTGGTTGGATGAACTATATCTCTTTATCTGACAAGAATATGATGACCCCCATCTATAAAAGGATTCAGTGTAGACATTCTTTCACTAACAACATGAGTAATATCTCTTAAAAAAGGTAGAATATGACCCATCATTCAACAAGACCATCACTTGAATGGGTCCCTTGTATAATGGGATTTCATATTGTCCTACCTAATATACTTATTGAATCTCTCCAAGACCATAGAGTACACACCCAACATAAAAATGTCACTATAAGTATTCTCTAAGTGATACTTCATTCACCAACTCTCCATAGTTCCATATCGAGTTTTTGAAGTGACCTGGATCAATACTCTAGACTCTATCATATTAGTCTCAGTGATAATATCTCTATTCCATATACATTATACCATTATTAGTCGAAATAAAATATACTTCAATCATATATAATTCCTTATACTATACTCAATTTTCATAGATATAGATATTTAGTCACATAAATAAATAGGTGTGAAGTGTTGGAGCTCTGTTAAAGGGTATGAATAGTCCATGATGGATATGGTTCCATGCTCTATGTTCATAAATTCCCTGGCTCTATCGGTTCTTAATGTAACAGGTTTTAAATAATTATAGAAGGCCATATGAAAATACCTCAAATACATATACCAATGATGATGGATGGTAATAACATCCCACTATCTCTTGGATAAATACCACAACATATACATGGTGAGATTCTCTCTCCACTTGAGAGGTGTCTCAATGTCATTTGAAAATCAATAACATGGTATTTGGAAATGAATCCATATAATTTTGACCCCAATCCCCCTAAAACATGGGGGGATTCTACTGTATAAACTCATGTTTGAACTATTCCATGGTTAGAGAAGGTCAGAAGGGTCCTGGAATAGTATTCATAACTTGTAGGAAACCAACTTGAAACTAGGAATGAACAACATTCCCCAGTATAAGTAGTGGTGCCTCATGTGTCACTATGGGATGTTTTGCTGGTTCCCTAGGGACCACCACCCCTACAACATGGTCGTTTCCACCTAATTGGTTCCCAAATCAAGGCCATAGTGTTGGTTTGTCTCTACATATTCCAGAATCAATTCTCAATACAATATATAATGACCTAAAATAAATGTATAGGACTGGTATAAAAATTCAAATATATGATTCCAAACCATCTTCTTAATTCTAATGGAAGGTATGGGAACCATATAGATTATAACCAAATAAAGAGACAATACTTACATTCCATTACTAAGGTCGGTTTAGGGTCATTTTTTGAGCTATAATTCAAAATTTACTGTATACAGAGTGTCAATTTCATGTTATATTGGAAAAAAACCTTCGTGATCCAATTGGAATCCCCATTTAATGGTGGCTCTCTCATTTCAAAATTCAATTTCCTTTCAATTCCAACTTAATGAAATATAAAATATTTTAAAGTGGTTGAAATAAATAGATCACCAATTATGATTTTTAAAGGCCCCTAAACTTTATAAATTGATCTTTTTATGTATAATTAATCAAATTAATTTATATATGTAATCCCTACTTTAAATTTCAATACAATTTAATGGAAATAGATGAAAAAGGAACCAAAACAAGATGAAAGTAATTCATGTAGTAATATAAATTTTTCATGGCATATACATGATGTTTAAATCCTTGAATTCATACAATAAAACATGAAGTTATACTTCCATGACATATTGGTCCATGTTAATTAATCCATATTCATATGGGACACACTATATAAATTGGATAACCCAAAAATGAAGAAATATATACTATAATAAGAAAAATCAACAAAATGTTTTCACATCGCAAGTAGTTTGGATTTTCACTGTATGTGGGTTAGCTAATCCATACATAGTACCATTAAAAAATCATTACACATAATGTTTCTACATTTAATCATCTTAATAGATAGGGAATTAAATGAAAAAAATAAAACACCTCTGATGCCACATTGTGATATCCCAAACCCCGTTCACTCAAATGTAACTAAACCTTATTGGACACATGACCTCAAGAAAGCCCCCTTGTACTCTAAAGGCATCCAACTAGGAGTAATATTTTTGTAATGGAATAGTGGATAGACTATACCATCTTGATCCAAGTGCAGTACAATTATAAAATTATATCAATCTATAGAATAAGCATAATGATTAATGAACAATAAATGTGTAACCAGCCATCATATAGATAACTATGTAATCAAATCCATCAACGTAACATAAAAAATAATGATTTTTTCATGCTATAAGAAAATGAAATATTGGATTATCATGAAAATAGAACATAAAATATGAAATATAATAATAAAAAATTATCCAAGACTATATCTTATATTATCTCAAGCATAGGAATTCTCCTCATCCCCCTTACTAAATCCTAGAAAGGTAATCATGTGTCCATAGTACGTCCCTTTCCGTTGTCCCTACCTTCATCGATGATGTCTATCCAGGTACCCAACGATAGCGTAAAGAGAGTGTGAGATATACTTTGTAGATCACCACCAATAATGTATAATTCCATCTCGTCCAAAAATATATAGTATGTATTGTGTAGGTAATAGTAAATGTTTTCAAGGAAATGTGGTAAGTAAATAACACACATAGGTCTGGGTTCCTTGAGAATTCTCATCATCACCTACCTACATTAGATTAATAAGGAATATCTCTGAGTAAACAATCAATCATGATTTAATTTACAATATAGTCTCATGGACTATCATATATATTATGAATATCCTATGTGTTCTATACGAGTATTAAATGTATTATATAGGCATCAAGAAATGAATTTCTTTGACTAAGTCCATTATTATTCATGGTCTTTTCATTCATGTCATGTAATTAATTCATTACCTAATAAAAATGAAACTAGAGACCTTCCATAGAGTTTCTAATTTAGATCTCAGGTATATCACCATGTATAACATGAAACAATCACCATATAAAAACATATTAGGATATCCTAATAGGAAACCTAGAATAACTATAGGTGTGGTATAAATTCATTTCCCTTTGAATTCATTCTTGTAAGTTCAGGAAGGGAAAATATTTTCTTCTCTTGGAAAATATTCACATTACATATGATTTAGTCCATGGGAGTCCACATAGGGTGTCGAAGTATCACATGTGATACCCATAATCTATCGGCAATGTTAGTACATCCATGGAGTTATTAGAAGAACCCAAGTTTCATCCATGATTCTTAAGAATTCCATTTAAATTAAATTAATTAAATATTCCTACTGTGTCCATTTTTGTGGGGACCGAGTGAAAACGATTGTATCACCCTATAGGTTTCAATATAAATGACCATGGGCCCAATGTTTAAAAATACAATTTATGATCATATTTAAATATATTTTCCATAAAATTTATATATGTAATTAACTCATCATATAAGGTGGATAAAATCATATAATAGGCTTTTTAGGATTAAAATCCCATGAATCCCACCAATTATTATATTTGGGATGTTTTGTTTACATGGAAATCTTACGACTAAGAAATAAGGAACAATGATCAAGAGAATTATGAAATTTTCTTATATTCCACCATTCATTTTATTCAATTAACACATTAACCATTTAATTTACCATCACAAAATTAATTTTTTAAGAACACACAATAAGAGTTGAATCAAATATATATAAGCCACCCATGGTGTTTTTATTAAATTTAGAGACACAACCAATATATGGTTCAATTCATGGTACATAGCATACATTAAAACATAAATGAGTTCTCTAAATTATATACATCTTGCATATTCATTGATTTTAATGAAATTTCTATAAAACAAGTATCACTTTGGATATATGGCTTAAGAAATAATGACTTAATACATAAACACCAGTAATTTAAGAGAAAAGAATGATCCCACCTATAATTGATTCATATTGGACTCTTGATGCGTCTTTGGCCTATAATCCCTGATAAAATGGAAGAAATTTAGAAAATTAACAAATTACCTAAAAATCAGGAATATTAGGTCACAATAAAATAACTCTCTTTATTATATGATAAATGTTTATATATTCAAGAGAATTAGAGAGGATGCTGGTACACAACTAATAAGACCGATAGAAGGTGACTCGGTGTCTGTATGGAGAATATATCTCCATGAATTGATGATCTTGAAGAAGATATCCATCTCTGATGGGGATAATGTTCATGTGATGAAAATGAAAAGGTTAATCATATTTAATGATTTTTTTTTTGAAAATCATCGTTTCACTATATTATAAAGGGTCATAGATTTAGATACACAGTTTCCAATGCACCAACCATGTTCCATGCAACTATTTAAGACACCGACTACAACGGTTTGTTTTAAATTTTATCTAAATATGAAAAAACAATGGGAAACCCCTTTATAACGAGATCTATAGAACTAGAATTACCATGTGGAATGGGATTCATGGTTTGGATGCACCATGAGGCTCCCAACAGAGCACCGAAGCACCCCACATGGTTTAAAATAATCATGTTGACAAGAATTCATGGTTTCTACTAATGGTTATGGCCACCTGTTTCTTTCAATTGTTGGGGCTTCGGGATCCCTACAATCCCTGGACACCCTCTAAAATCTCATGATCTCCTTATGGACGTTCATTTGGATACAAATGAAATTTTTTATTAATTGTAAAAGATCCAATAATTTGAAAATAATCCTATATCATATGAATTATATACAATATCCTTCACATGTAATAATCTGTTAAGTATTATTGTTTCAGAAATTACTCTCTTAAGTGGATCAAAAAATTGATTATTCGTATAATATATAGAATGTATTAGAAATCATGATCACCAACATAGTCATAAAATTTAAGGAGAAATCCTAAACGAAACTATTTGACAACCTGAGGATGTGATGGAAGAACTATTTCGTAATTTTTTATATTAGAGTGATATAATTTTTAAGGAAAGTTCATTTTAAGGGGGGAAATGTTACACCCAATGATTTTGTTATAAATGTCCCTTAAAATAAGTTTAATTTCATTGATATCTTATGATATAATAAAAATCTTGTCAAAATAAATCATAATACTATTTTAACATAACAATTAAACTGGTGGTATAAATAAAATAACCATATATTAAAAACATTTTTAATTTTTTTTTGATAAATAAAATATATTCTGTAAAATATACTTATTTTTTATTAATATCTTTATATGTGCAAAAATATATTAATTCCCACAATTTATTTTTATTGGTTCGTATGTGAAATAAAAATTATTCATTAATACCACATTTTGATTATGAATTTTTAAAAATAAAATTAATATTTGGAATCATAATGTCAAAATTATCCTTTACTAATATTGTTATAATTTTATAAAATGGTTGATTTTTCAATGAATATTGGAATATATGGATTTATATTGAAAAATGACAATTCATTTAAAGAATATTAATTATTACATTTATTTTTTTGAATGATATAATGTAATGTTATTATATTTAAGTTATTAATAATCAAATTAATGACATTGGAGTTTATTCTATAGTAGATTTTGGTAAAAGAACTTTTTAAAATTATTAAAAAAAATTCCTTTAAATAATTGATTATCATTAGGTTTTCGAGATTAATTTTAAATTAAAGTCTTCAAATTAAAAGAATTGAAAAAAATATTAAATGAATTTTTTATTTTTAATCTGGATAATTAAATTAATTTAATATTTAAGACATAATGTTTTGTCATTATTAATAGTAAGCATTGTAAATATTGGACAATCCCATTGGTAAAATATTATGATAACACTAAAACATTAATTTATCATATTTTATAGGTGTTTTTAGATCAAACGATTAATTAATAATTTAAATAATGTATTTAAAATTATTATTTTATAATCTGAACCCGCACATAGATTTTGTGAAGATAAGTTATATTTTCTGGAAACTAAAAACATTTATTTGGTCCTTACATTTAATATCATGGATGGAATATTAAATTAAGTTAGGAATTTCCTTAATAACATTAACAAATTCTGTGGTTCAATTTTCAATCATTTAAATTCATAGAAATCATTTTGTAAATTTATTTCTAGCTAAACTGATTTTTACTCTTAAAATCATGTGTTTTACTAAAATCCATTATTCCTGCATTTGTGTTATTATTTTGAATTTAATTTTAGTAACATATACAAAATAAATAATATAATATGTATTAAAAATTTATAATCACCATTCCTAAAAAAGTTAGGTTACTGTTAATTTATTTCTTCATATTATTGTTTTATCTTGGAAAAAATTAATTTTCGCTTTGATAAACTCAAAATGGGTTTAAAATGGTTCCACTGGAATATAAAGATTAAATTTTTTTCAAACATCTACGAAATGTTTTTGGTTGAGTATATTTAAACACATTAACATATTCTCATCGATTTGGGGGTTCCATGGTGAAACATTACAGGATTTTGGTACATATATTATTTAATTTTATATAAAATTACAATTGTGATCATTCCCTAAACAATAAAATTAAAGTACATATCCATTATTCTCTACACATAATTAGCCATCTATATCATCATATATCCACCATAATCCATCCATTTTTTCCCTCCCAATATCCTATATTTTTTTTTCAACATACCACCCATTCTATAATTAAAGTGTGTGACAAATGCAGTTTCTCCAGAAAGTGGTATAACACTTTATTGAGTACAATAAATTTAATATATTCTTATACACCCATAAAGATATTTTATCCATTAAAAAATAAATAATTTAATATATTAAATATAATTTATTTTTAATATGATTATGAATAAACTATTATCCAAATCATTTCTATCCACTAAAAAATGAATACATCAATCGTGCATATATACAGTTTAACGTATCCACACTGTGGGGTTCTTGATTTTTCATAATCATTTTACATAATGGTTATAATTATGGAAATAATATTTAAATATTATTTTAATAATATTACTATGGTTCCTTAAAAATAAAATATTATATATATAAATTTCATAGTTTCTTAAGAAATGGAAAATAACATTATTGAATACGTACGACGCACCATCTCCATGAATAGTGAAAATTATGTTTCTATATATAAATTTTATGGACGATTATAAATATTTATATAATTAATATATACTATTTTTTACAATTAATATCATTAGAGTGATAATGGTCCCTTAATCAATGTATAAGTACTGGGGATATCAAATAGAAATCCTGAGTGAGAAACGAATAAGTTATCAACTAGAACAATGATTTTAATAATTTTTTTAATAAATTGGTTACATTATTTTATAAGTAAATAATATATTTAATGATATAAATAATTCTATTTATAGAATAAATATATATATCAAATCTGTAAGTATTATACAAGAGTTTTGAACATGTACTAAAGATGATAAAAATTGAAGTAAGGGATTTGTCCTTCAATATTATTTAAATAAGGATTATTTTTTATGAGTTTAATATGGAAGAAAATAAATGAAAATATTATTGAAATTACCTCTAATTTTATTCCATTATTGTTATTTTTTTATTATTCTTATATCCATTGATATTTTAGTTTTTAGTACTCAAGAGTCTAAATTAATATTTTTAAGAGAAAACTAACTTATATCTCTCACTAGTTAAAAAAATTTTGTATTATATAACAATGAGAATATAAATTTCTTAAATAAGGGTTTTTGAAATTATTTTATTATTTTTAATGTCATTATTTATGATGATTAATTTTTTTCAAAATTGTTTAAAATAATCATTTTTTTCTTTTTTCAAAGGTGCTAATTTATGAATATTTTTTTTAAAAACATGAAAAGTTTTCTCATCTAATTTAAACAAAATGAAAATAATTTACCTTGAAAAATAATAATAAATCCCTAGAAAAAAATATAAAATGTTTCCATGGATATTTTAAAATTATTATTTTTTAAATAAATAATTTTTTGTATTTTATTAGGTAATTCAAAAATAGAAACAGTAATTTCCTCAAGAAATTATTATAGTGATATTTTACCTGAATTATTTCCTTATTATGAAAGCCTTAGTTGATGGTTTACTTTCAATATATATATAATCCAATGAAACCATCATTATTCATTCATTTTATGATTTATGATTAGGATGAACATATTTTAATAAAACTTGTTTCTTTCAAATAGGGTATGATACGATGAAATATGTATAGAAATTGTATCCTTTTTTTTCATGTGTCATGATGTATAAAATATTTGACGATGTTTTTGAAATAAATGATTTATTTACATTATAAATTAGCTAAGATTATAATTATATATAAGTTAAATAAATTATTAAAATATGGATATCTCATAATATAAACTGTACTTGAATGGGGAGTGAACCCAAATCAGTAAGTGACATTTCCCACTATAATAGTCTTGTCAGTAAAACATGACTAAAATAATTTAATGTGAAGTGATAAATATATAGTATTATAACCTTATTAGTGATCCTTTTCTATAATGGAAATTATTTTAAATTCATATGGGTATTTCAAAATGTTATGTCTTTTTCTTATGTAATCCTCTTATGGATAATGTTCTTTGATTCAATCTAATTTAGCTATTATAAAATACAATGACCTATGACATGATTGAGGATTATGATATATTATATAATGTTTATGTATCTTATAATGTAAATATCAAGTTCTCATAAACTTATAATCATGTTATGTTTATGTGGTCATTGATAACTTCCATATTTACCCATATAGAGCATATGAGATGAGCCATTCATATGATTCATTTCCCTAGGTTGTGATGAAATTTATTATGGTGGATATTTCTATGAAGTGTCTTATGTGGGGTGATATTTGGGGGGTCCATTGAATAAAATTCCTAGAATGGGATGATTATGTATATAGTAACCAAATACACTAAATCGTTACAACCCTAATGCATATACTTCTTAAATGTATTAAATATTCTTCAATTATGATGAAATAAATATAAACAAAAATCTCACAGTTACTAAATGCAGGGTGATTTTGATCCTCCTCAATATGATGGAGTTATATAAACTCCAAGGTTAAATATATATTTTTTTATATTATTGCATGTCTAATGGAATTTTAATTATATTTAAAACATATTAATTTTTACCCCCACTCTCAGTATTTACAATTCCTTGGTTGGACTTATATTTATTTAAATGGTATTGAATCTCAATATATATCATTTTGGAATAACGGAATTAATTATATCTTTTATTTGTTACACATCGGTAACCATAAAAGACTAAAATTGGCAATTTCAACACATCTCTATGATCTTATACCTTTTTCATCTGCCGTGAAAGTTTATGATATGACTTCAAAACTATAAAATAAATCAAATTTGTTTTGAAGAAAGTATTTATTTCTAGAATTATTATGCGCTACATGATTTTCATGATTCCAATTAGATGGACCCTCCATTATTTCCTTTTATATAAAAAATATCTCCAAAGCAATCTGCATTTGAATATGAATAAAAATCTTTTTAATTTCATACTAATATAACTAGACATGACCTTGTGTTTAGAAAATGTAATTCATGATTTTCTACTCATCTTGTAGGTGATCATATTTGGGGATAAATTATTTGTCTGAATCCAGGCATGATGAATAAATTTATTCAGTCTTTCTTTTTAGAGAGAGAAAAACATCCAACCATTATTTAATAAATAGTTTTATTAATAGATTTCCCTTCATCAAATTACCCATAAATCATTCATATCATTTTTAATTATGGGATATTTTTATTATCGTAAATCTCAAACTTCTTCCACAACACCATTGCATATTAATAATATGAAATATATTATGACATCAATTTTTATTGACCTTTAACTAAAATAAAAATGTAATAACTCAAATTATAGGAATTTAAAACCCAATTGTACATAATGAAAAAACTCTATCCTATTTATTTATTTTCCCAATATTTATTTTGATTACATTAACCTATGATTGAACCATAATTATTTCATATATGGTTTAATTTATATAATGTTTATGATCAACATTACCTCTTCATAATTCTATCGCCTAAATGTCAGTGTCAAAATGGACATTTCAGACATATGGTGCTTATTTTAATCCACACGGGGCCTTTTTCTAGCTACATATTTTTATCTCATCAACCCTAATTATAAAATAACATATATTTTTTAATGTATACAACATCTTTATGAATCACATTTAAAATCAATGTTTTGACATCCATTTGATAGATTATGAATATTCTATGAATTGAAATATTATGAACATGAGTTATAGACACAATCTATTAAATTAGGGTAATCATTATCAAATTTACATTACTTCCACTTATGTATACCCCTTTCATACTAGTCATGAACTATATGGTACTACTTTCTGTTTCACATCATGTATATTTCTTATTAGCTACTTTTATTATACATGTATCCTCCTCCCATCAATCGAGCACCACCAAATTAGGGGTCTTCAATTCTTTCAATATCCAAGTTAATGAACTTGACCCATGACTCGTCCTTAATCACTTAATCAGAGGAGTTAAACCATTTTGAGATATTAATGTTGTGTTTACTATAGTTCTAATTATATGTGTTATATATGTTTAGTTTTTTCATCAATGATATTTGATTCATTGGTCATAATTTTTTTTCATCCCTATGGAGTACGTAGATGAAAATATTCTACAATTTCTTCATCCACTAATTCATACATAAAATATTTCTCACATGTTTTAATTTTCAAACTAATCATATTTGTATTTGGTTCATCTTCATCATCACAAACCAAACTGAAGTATAATTTTCTATATTAGTTTCATGATTTATCAAAATATTAATTACATAGATAAATTCATGAATTATGAAAAATTATTTTATGAAATTCCTAAGCATCAATATTGAACTAGTATCCTACAAATATCCCCTTGTCAATAGAATATTTATTTTTTCCATTCTTTCCATTCTTGATAAGAATGTAAAAATTGTTTTTGACCACAATAATGTTTCTTATAATTTATTTTAATTAATCATAGTTCAAAAATGAGTTTATTTTATCTATATGTTTTAGAAATGATCGATTCTATGTGTAATAAAAAACATAAATGGACTCCCTCTAATAATTGATTGATATTCCACATTCATTGATTAATGTTTTTGACCTAGAGCTCTTTATTTAATTTCCACATTATAGTAATCCAATTTATTACTATGTTCTAACTGATGAAACTTCATATTGTATAAAATGCTTCCCTAGGTTATTCAATATAGTATGATTGGTTCTCTCTATTACATTTTTTTATATGAATAATCATTTTATTTCATCATTTTTTATTGATAGAAATTCACTATAATTTATTAATTTATTCAACTACAACTATCATGTCTTGAATATAACTGACAAAACTCGTTCAATATTAATCAAGTATGAAATGGTTGACGTATTTCTCTACGCATAATATGAGATGTTTCATAGGAAAAAATTAATTTTTAGGCATATGATTATGTTGGAATGAGGGCCTATACTTTATGGTTATATTCATATTTTTCACTATATTAGCTATGATAGAACCATCAAATATATTATATGTATCTCATTTTATTTTGTTGGAATATTATGTTCATGGTTTAGTTTTCATATATTTTTTATTCTATATAAATTAATATGCCCATCCCTTAGCTGTCACAGTCTCTATATTCCTCCACTATACGAAAAAATGATTTTAGAAAACTATATATTTTTAAAAAAAACACCATTATGATTTTAATTTGACATAAATGTAATTGAGGACTTATTTAATAAGATATAATTTTATGAATTTCATCTGAATCATCATTATACATATTTTTTAAAAATATTAATTTATGGGCTTAAAATGTATTTTTCTAAAATCGATTTTTCATTGAATTTTATACAATTATATTAAAATAGATGTATAAAATAAATAGTTCTTGAAACATGAAAAATGGGTCAAATTTTTGGAATAATGAGGTTCAAATTTGAAAATAAATCATTTTTATTTTATGTCATTATGAATTATATCATAGTAAATATTGGCCACATTGGTAAAAGAGGGAATGTTGGGATAAAACCACGGGCTAAAGCATGAAATAATCATTCCCATGTAAAATTATTAATATTTTTGATCTACAAAGAAATTTATATTTATAGAGTTGAATTATTTATTTTGAAGGTATAATTTGAATTTGATAACATAAGATTTAATGATTAGTAAATAAGTAAAATTTTATTCAAATAAAAACTATTTGTTGATACATTAATTTAAATTGATGTTTGGAATATTTAATTATAATATTTATTAATAAAATGGGATAAAATGACGTTATTATATTACTATTAATAAAAAAAACATTGGAAAACAATTTATTAGATCATTTCATGGTAACATTATTCTTAATCAAAAATTGGGTATTTTAAAAAACAATTCATGTGTTTTGTGTTTATATATTAAATGCAATTTCATCAATATTTAAAAAAAATTAAACATATAAAATGGATTCCAAATTTTGAATCATTAGGTTTAATGTTTTTTAAGGATATAGTTGTTTTCATATAATAACGTTTTATGGTTATGTGTTATGTTTTCACAATTGCGGTCCAAATAAGTATTATCTTTTTTAACTAATATATAAGAAATAAAATGCATCCAAAACATTTCAATATGCTATTTTTAGGATTATTTAGACCCTATAACAACTTATATTATAATTTGGGGTTCCATAGATTCACATGAAGTGATTGTGATATATATATTGATTAATCTTTTATGGAATTTGAAGTGTGTCCTTTCCATCACTTAATAATGGGAATCTTATCTACCCTCTCCATCACATATTTTTAGAACTCTGGTTCATAAAATCCCTTCTGCAATACCTTACTAAAATACCTATCCTTTTCCAATCTGTCTCATTTTGTAAATAATACCATCCGTAGTAACACTGATCTTTAAAGTGTTGGAGGTTATTCAAAAAAAGATGTATAACTTTTAACAAAATGTTTAAAATTTATTTGTTCTTCGAAATCAAAAACAAAACTTATATAACTATGATATAATCACATTTATATATACCGAATAATAATATCTTGTTATATAAATTTATTATCCATAATCAATGTCTTTATTATATCAAATGGTAAATGAACCCATTTTCATGTTTAAAGTGGACTACACCCTCATGAAGCGATGCAATACATTTTCCATCACAAAATATCACTGTTGTTCAAAATAATGAATTTAATATATATATATATATATATATCATTCATGAAATTTAATCATTACAAAAATATTTTATGTAAAATATTTTATTACCTTTCTATCTATTGAAAATTTGTAACGTTGTTTGTGCATACATTTAGATTACCACCACCCCCAAGTGAATTCTTTAATTTTTTATTACAGTATCACATAAAATATATATATAAATTTTTATAATGCGGATATATGATGTTTTTGATCAATAATAATTCTATAAGTATTAAAAAATATATTCAATATTTTTTCAAGTGTTTTGTAAAATTGAAATGTTACTCATGGCTATGTATGATCTACCATCTCAATTATTATAACATAATTCATTTTTAAAAACCATCTACCACATTTCTTTTTAAAATTATTATTTATTAAAATAAATAATAATTATTCCATTATTATTATTCTCTAGAATATTTGAATAAAATCATTTTGGAAACCTTCAACATACTAAATTCATTTTGATGTTATCAACAAAATATCCCCAAAACATTTAATGTGAACATAATAGAAAAATTAAATAAATATTTCACAAAAATAAATGAAACAATTGTTTAATAAAAAATTTATCAACCTGTAAAATAATTATAATGAATAAAATAATTCATAAAAGATTATTATACGAGAGTTAAATTTAAAAAATTTATGCATAAACTTGTGGAAAAGGGTATCATCTAAATTTCCCTCAATTAAGGAATATTTTAATGTTATACAACTAATTTACTCTACATGGTGTATATACAACAAATTTACATGTTATATTCTAAATCCATATGATTTAATTTTATTTTAAATTTAAATTATAATTATTTCTCCAAATGGGATCTAACATTAAAGTTACCAGGTGGAAGGGGGTTTCAAAACCTAATTTCACATCATTGTGTTATAATACTTCATCATAATCTATGCAATACCATGATTACATGTTTAAGGACCTATGATAAAATAATGTTTAATTTAGAATTGTTTTTTACATTTAATACACTTAATTACTCCATTTATGAATTCCAAATTCATAATTTGACATTTGTAAGAGTCTCTACTCTCAATATTTTTTCTAGATATCATTTTCTCAATTCATAACATGTTTACATTATGTAGTGTACATATATTCCATTAATATCATTTATAGTTATTTTCCTGAAAGTTAGGTGGATTGTAAATAACACATATGTTTCTCTCATTAATGGGGTTTTGATTTAGAGATTCCAAATACAGTAAGGGATCCCCATTAAAATATTGTTTCACTGAGATATGATTTGTTTTATATAGATATTTATGTTAAAACATTGTATATGATGACTATTTGGTACATTATATCAATATTACCTATCTTTTAATGAAATTTAAAGTTTCTTTTGATTCTATTATTTCAGGAGGTTTATGATTCAAATGCTTCAAACTCTTGGGGGTATATGTTTCAATCTCATTTTAATCAGGGTTTTTTAGGTTTTTTTCTAGTAAAGAAATTATATGAATTTTATTTGATAAAATACTTTTATTTTTAGTCACCTCTATATATATTTTGAATTTTTATGTTTTACTACAATTTATCTATCTTTGGTACTCAAAAGGATTGAGAAAATACTTTTATTAATAATCAAAGCTATCAATCATTTTTTTCAAGAAATTATTATTCTTCATATCATTTTTTACTAAAATGGTTTTAATTTTTTAAAATATTCTTAAATTATTTATTAATAATAGGTTTAACAATTTATTAATATTTAAAAAAATTATTAAAGTCACAATATTTTTTTTCACAATTATTAAATTTTTATTTATTTTTTGATTACAATGTTTATATTATCAACTACAACATAAAATGAGTTTCCCACATCTGTGACCACTCATTGATTTCAATCATAATTTAAAATTTATAGGGTTCATTTTTAAAATAAATGTTTTCTAAATATTCAGGGAATTTTACAGTCACCAGAATTAATTTAATTGTTGAATGTTTTTCCACAAGAATGATTTTAATAATATATTTATGGAATTTATATTCTATAACTACAATGTCCACTGATTATTCATCTTCTCCACTAGTTCTATGCTAAAATGATACCATAAATAATCTTCCTCAAGATAAATTATTATTTTTCTAAAGTGATTTTCATGGAACCCATTTATTCTCCATGGGTAAATCATGCTATGAAAGAATAATGATAATTATTATTTTGAAAACTGTAGGCATATATTTATTTTGAAAATGATATGATAATTTAAAATTATAAATGAATGTGTGATTGAGGAGTAAATCAAAATATAGGAGAGACATTATTTGATATGTTATGGGTGGTTTTGTTATAGCCCTTCAATGAATTGAGTAGTGACAAAAATCTTACCTGAATGTGAGTAACTCATAAGAAATTATAGAGTTATATGATTAAAAGGCTACTCCTAATAGATTATTGGAATTAGCGTGGTAGGCATTCCCATTTGTAAGAGTGATAGTAAGAGAGATATGATAATTATTTTGAATGATACCAACACATTTTTTCAATTTTTTAATGCGTTTTAATGAATCCTAGGTCATGCATTGTTTTTATATGGGTCATGTTTGTTGACATATACAACTCATATATTATCTAGAATCTATATTCCATGTTTTATGACTTATGATCCATGATTTATCGATATGAAATCTAGTATATTATAATCATGAACTACTATTATTTCATCACACCCTTATGATCATATTATTCTCTCCAATGAAATTCAATTTCTAATTCATATGTTTAACCATACTGAGTGTTTGAACTCACACGTATTATCATTCTATTTCCAATAGGTTATAAAGAATAATGTAAATTAAATTATGTAGACAAAGGATTCATGTGGGAATAATTCTGGGGGTGAGATGGGATACATAATTTAGAATATGAAAAGATGGGTATAATAGGAATATACACATTTACATACACAATTATGGTTATTTATGAATTTTTCAGAGTTAACTAAAACTATAGACCTTAATATACCATTGGTATGGTAGAAATAAAATATTTCATTTATATTTTGAATGACTTTAATGAATTAAATTGTGTCACATTTATCAGTATCAAAGCTATAAATACAAATACTGTTTTTTATCATCAGATTATGGAAGTACATGTTTAAAGACAAAATAGTTTATATTGGAAGGAGGTTTCAGTTTAATTTAGATATTATGATGTTTTAAGGTGAGTTAATTTAATGGGTTATGGATATCATAATCGGTTTATAATTTTTATGATAAAAATATGTTCATTGTCTTAGACACCCATTTTGCGATTTTCATTGATGGAATCGTGAGGTTATCATTGATAATTTGGGAGAATTTATATGGGAATGTAGTTTTTGTAGTCATTAGGATTAAAATGAAAGAATATTTTGGAAGAATAAAATTACATTTATAGGATTTAATTGAAAAGGTATAATATAACCATTGAGTTCAATGTGTTATTTATGTTCTGGTTATTGAGGTTATTTTAGATATATGCGAATTTATTTATGGAATAATTTATGCAGCACATTTTGTGTTATTGTTTAGGATTTATATATTATTTTATTATTTCATCATAAAATGTTTCATACATTCTGGATAATATATTACATTGATCTAATGATTTATTTATTCAAATTCCAATGATTATAGGAATTGATTGTTATCCTTTTATTGATTATGAAATCTGTTAAGAGTTTATTTTAGTGCTCCAGGTATGGAATAATAATCTTTAATACATTTGACAAATCATGTTCCAAAAAACTCAAATGAGGATCAATTGGACATTCCCATGTTTACCCATGCATGTATACACCCATGCATTACAAGCATGTTCAACACCTCCTATGCGGCGTCATAGGGTATGAAATCCATCCGTGGGACACTTCGCCAAACACCATCTCCCATTACCTGCACCAGAAAACACCTTCTATAGGGGTCCCGCATTTCCCTATAAATAGTAATCTAGGCCACTAAATTTTCACAACTAGAAAATTGGATGAATCCCCAAAGATCTGGTCGCACATCCCCTTCACCCATGTCTCCTAAAATATTCTATTTTTGTCCCTAAAACCTATTAGAATAAGGATAATATGGTAATAAGTGTGTTCAAAGTCTCCTAAGGGCCTAAAATGTAAGAAACATGATCAATAAACCATTCCCCCTATTGGGAACCACCTATGCGAGGGCCCATTCCTTAATAAGGGACCTACACAAGACTGCACTAGGGAAACTAGAGGAGACACAAGGTTCCATGGGTAAGTCTTCGCTCTGTTGTTTTCCTAGGGTTCCATTTGTTGAGTCAATAAGGTTTTCCTTATGACTTTTCCATTCCTTCTTGTTTTGAAAATCACAAACACCTTATACATAAGCAAATATAAATTTTACCTTCATAATGAAAATTTAATTCTTTAAGGAAATTAACCCTAACCTATATTTACTTATACATAGAAATATTTTTCTTAAGTACAAAAACCGGATTCATAGACAAAATCCCAGAAGTCATATAATGTAAAAATTTGGAGCATTCTGTTTTTAGGATCCGAATTCTATATGTGAACTGTAATAAAGTTCTAATCCAAATTCTGGACTCCGAACTCTTAAGTAGTTCGACTCCGAACTATTAAGTAATTCAACTCCGAACTCTTAAGAAGTTCGACTCTGAACTCTTAAGTAGTTTGACTCTGAACTCTTAAGTAGTTCGACTCCGAACTCTTATGAAGTTCGACTCTGAACTCTTAAGTTGTACGAATCCGAACTCTTAAGTAGTTCGACTCTGAAAATTTACTGGTTCGACTCTGAACTCTTAAGTAGTTTGACTCCAAACTTATACTGGTTAGACTCTGAACTCTGCAAGTTCAGATTCCAATCTCTGGTGAAACCAGACTCCGAATTCCTATAAAACAGAGTCCGAACATTTCTTAACATAGACTCCGAATTTTATTTTGGTTAGACTCTAAACTTTTAATTTGCTTACACTCCGAAAATATTTATGGATTTTTACTTACATATGCTTCATTACCAAATGATGTCGTGAATTCAGTTAATTGGTTTGTTATTAAACAATTTCATCTATTCTATTTCAAACTAACCGTTGGTTGAGTTACACATGTATAGGTCCCTCCGAATTTAATGGAAAATATGACCATTGGAGGAGGGAGCTAACCTCTAAAAATTTTCCTATAAATAAGAGCTTATTTGAATGAGCTCAACAACAAGTTGATCGATCTAGAGACCACACACTATTAGGTTGATTTCTAGAGAGAGAAGCTTTTCATGCCTTGTGCATACTGAACTGCTCGTTCAGATTGCTTTGTGCAACTCCGAATGTTGGTGATTACATTCGAGGACTTTCGGGGATAGGAAGATAGAGGTGCCGACTACCTTGATGTTCGAGGGCTTCCTTGTTGAGGAAGACAGAGGTTCCAACTACCTTAATGTTGAGGGCTTGCGGGGATAGCAAGACAGAGATTCCAATCTTCGTATCAAGGGCTTACCCTGGTGTGGGTAAGAAAGATTTGCTTGAAAGTATAAATCAAGGGACCTTTATCCAAGGTTGTTGGATACCCTTCTCTTTGAGTTAAAAGAGTTATTGTTTGTTACTTGTAGATGTTATACTTGTTTGTATTCCACTTCATATTGTATTGTAAGAAAAGTATAATCTTTTTATATTTCCTTACACTTTTACTCTTATTAGTTTAGATTCTATACGCATTAAGGTAGAATCTTATATTGTAAACTTTTGTTCCAATTATCCAGTTAGTGATTGGAGGTGTTGTGAATTTTCATAGTTTAACTTTGTTAAACATAGATTTTTCCTTGTCTACGGAAATTTTTAAAGTGTAAAATTCACCCCCCTCTTGTATATTGAGCATCTACATCATTATTTAGATCCTACAATTTTTATCAGAGTAGGTATCAGAAATACTTGTACTCACATATAAGTTTTTCTTGCTCATTTTTTCATTGTTCCCCATCCTTGCATAGAAAGTTCTTTGTCATTCCGAACTTTGTCATTCTGAACTATATCATTCTGAATTGTCATTCCGAACTTTGTGGTTATGAACTTTTTCTACCAACCAATTTGGTTGCCAAAGTTGTTTTAGGATGGCAGAAATCAATGTTGGTTCTATTGACAATATAAACCCTACAAGACCACCAATCATTGATGGTAATGACTATGAGTAATTGAGAGATTGAATGAAGACATTTTTTATCAATACTAGAGTAGATAATTTCGTTATGCTTACTGGTGATTATAAAATTCCTGATAAGGAAGTTAGAACATTCACTAACCAGGAAAAGAAAGAGTATCAACTCAATTATATGGTACGCAATACTTTACTATGTTCAATGACTAGAATTATATATAGCCAAATTTGTTCTTGTGAAGTAGCTAATTGTATCTGGAAGAAGTTAGAAGTTACACACTTTGGAACTTGTAAAGTGATTAAAACTTGGAGAGATATTCTTAGAGTTGAATACCGTGGATTCAATTTTCCGTATGGAGAACCAATCTGTAAAGTTCAACAGAGATTTATGACTATAGTCAACATCTTACAGTCTATGGGTGAAAAAGGGTTAGATGATGAATCCCTTGTAGACAAGATAATTGATATTATGTCCAATGAGTGGGAATCAAAGAGACCAACTATAGATGGGAACAGTAAGGTCACTCAAATTTATCTTGATGAGCTATTCAGAACTCTTCTCCAAAATGAAACAAGAATGAAGAGAGATGCTAAGATCATCAAAATGAAGAATGGGAATGGTACTGCTTCTTTTACAACAACATCAAATCATATGAAAGCTAAGAATCTTGATAGGGTAACCAGATCAAAGTCTATGAAGGTGGTTATTCAGTCAGAATCTAGTGAAAGTGAAATCTCAGAAAATGAGTTAGCAAATCTTGCTCGAAGGATGAACAAGATAGATATCCAGAGAAGTTTCCAATCCAAGTATAAGAAAAAGGAAAGGAAAGAAAGGAAAGATGGAGAAGTTACTTGTTATGAATGCAAGAGATCTGGACATATTAGGCTAGATTGCCCTTTTCTCAAAAAGAAATAAAGGAAAGAAATGCATTCTGAAAGGAACATGAAGAAGTATTAAAAAACCAAAGCTAAGAAAGTTCTGAATACAAATGACACCTGGAGTGCTAGTGGTGGTGATTATTCAGATGAATCACTTGATTATGAATCTTCAGGACAGCAGAATCTTGGTCTTATATCCAGATTACCCTTTAATAATCATTGTGTAATGGCTAAGGTACGAAATGATGAATCATTAACCAATGTATCTTTTAATTCTAATGAAAGTAAGTATTATAACTCTTCAGATGAAGAATCCTCTTCTGATGAAGAAAACACATCACCTACCTATGAAGAAGTTTCTAGGTTTTCTGAACTTCTTGAGATTGAAAATTATAAAATCAATAAAAAACATGATAATAAAAACTCTAGGAATTTTATTCTTAAAAAAGAGATATTAGATCTTTCTAAAGACCTTGATAGGAAAAATGATGATTTTGTATATATTTCAAAAAATATTGAGGAAGTAAATTCTGAGAGGAAAAAACTTTCTAGAGTGTTAGAACATGTGATTTCTAAGAAAAGTGTTTTTAAAACTAGCTCTAGTTCTAAATCTAGTGATTTTGGAGATAAAAACTTTGTTATCAAACTCAAGTCCGAAATTTTTTCCATAAATAAGTTTTTATCAAACTTTACCCATGGTAAAGAAAATTTTGATAAAATCTATTCTCAAATACGACCTTTAAAAAACAAATCTGGATTTGGTTATACCCATGCAAAACCAACATTTAGTAACAACTAATTTGTTCCAAAAAGTGTCCCATTTTGTACCAAGTGTCAATGTGGTGGTCACTGGGCAAAGAATTTTTCTTTAAATAAAACCCAATCTCTAGGTTTTCATAATGCATATTTTTCAAAAAAGTTGCGGGTGCCCAAAATTTTTTTATCTGAAAATTTCAGATCCAAACAAGTTTGGATTCCGAAAGTCTAATTCTTATCTTGTTTTCAGGAGGATAGAGGAATTACCCACAACAATACATGGTACATGGATAGTTGATGATCCCGGAACATGACTAGTAACAAAAGATATTTTGAAAAGATTATCAAAACGAAAGGAGGAAAGGTAACTTTAGGAGATAATGCTCATGGATAAATCGTTGGTATAGGTAATATTGTTCTTCTTGGTAAAACTTATATTTCAAAAGTTTTATTTGTTAAGGGTCTTAAGCACAACCTCATTATCATTATTCAGTTATGTGATGAAGGGTAACTTGTGAATTTTAGGAATGATAAGTGCTTAGTACACAATTCCAAGGAATAATTTATTCTCTTAGCCAATAGGCAAGTGAATGTTTACACTTTGAACTTAGAAGACCTCAGGAGTCAAGACCTACCTTGCCTTAGTGCAATGGAAGATCATTCCTGGTTATGGCATAGAAGACTAGGTCACTATAACCTTAGAAACTTATGTAAACTCTCTAAGAAGAAACGATTTAGGGATCTACCAGAGATTATATTTGATTCTTATAAAGTTTGTGATCCTTGTCAATATGGAAAGAAACATAAATCTAGTTTTAAATCAATCAGTGAAGTCTCAAAGACTAATGCATTATAGTTAGTGCACATGGATCTTTTTGGTCCAACACAAACTAGAAGTATTAGAAGCAAACACTATGTGTTTGTTTTAGTTGATGATTACACCAGATTTACTTGGGTCTATTTTCATGCAAAATAGTCTGAAGCTTTTTATTATTTCAAAAGTTTTAGAGAAAAAGTTAAAAATGAGGAAAATATTCCACTTAAAACTATTCATAGTGATCATGGAGGAGAATTTAAAAATTCTGATTTTGAAACCTTTTTTAGTTGAAAAGGTATTACTCACAATTTTTTAGCTCCTAGAACTCCTCAAAAAAATGGTGTAGTTGAACGAAGAAATAGAATTCTTCAAGAGATAACTAGAACCATGTTGAGTGAATATTCTATAGTAAGAAATATCTGGGCTGAAGCTGTAAGTACTGCTTGTTATACTATAAATCAAGTTTTAATTAGACATTTTCTTAATAAAACTCCTTATGAGTTATGGAACTATAGAAAACCAAGACATTCCTACTTCAAGGTTTTTGGTTGCAAAGTATTCATTCAGAATACTAAAGATGATATACATAAATCCGTACCAAAATATGATGAAGGAATTTTATTAGGCTACTCCACAACTTCTAAGGCATATAGAGTTTTCAATAAAAATACTTGTAATGTTGAAGAAACAGTGCATGTAAAATTTGATGAGTCTGATCTTTTTGTTTTTAAACCATCCCAACCTTCATCCTCGGATGTGTTTTACAAAACTGAGTGTCAACCTTTGATAGAAGATCCTTCTGATAAGGAAAATGTTCAAGAAGATACTTCTGAAACATTTACCCCAGAAGACATTCTACCCTATGTTGATGAATAGGTTTTACAAAACCCAAATCATGTGTTTCTTAAGAATCATCCTAGTGATAACATCATTGGTGATTTAAATCAACCTGTAAGGACTAGAAGTTCCATAAGAAATGAAATAGAACATCTAGAATTTCTTTCCCAATTAGAACAAAAAAGCACTGATGAAGATTTAGGTGATGATGACTAGATCAAAGCCATGCAAGATGAACTAAATGAATTTTAGAGGAATAAAGTCTGGAACATGGTTGAAAGAAATAAGGAAACATCTGTCATTGGAGTAAAATGGGTCTTCAGAAACAAGTGTGATTAAAATGGAGTCATATTAAGAAATAAATCTAGACTTGTTGCTAAAGGCTATAACCAGCAAGAGGGAATAGACTATGAAGAAACCTATGCTCTAGTAGTTAGACTTGAATCTATTCGTATTCTACTTGCCTTTGCTGCATTCTTCAATTTTAAACTTTTTCAAATGGATGTGAAATGTGCCTTTCTTAACAGTTATGTTCAAGAGGAAGTTTTTGTTGAATAACCTCCTAGATTTGAAGATACAAAACATACTGATCATGTTTTTAGACTTACCAAAGCTTTGTATAGTCTTAAACAATCCCCACGAGCCTGGTATGATAGAGTCACATGATTTTTGATTCAAAATAACTATGTTAAGGGAAATGCAGATCCAACCCTTTTTATAAATAATGATATGAAAAATATTTTGATTGTTCATATTTATGTTGATGACATCATATTTGTTTCAACTCATCAATCTTTAACTGATTCTTTTGCAAGTCTAATGAAATCTGAGTGTGAAATGAGTATGATGGATGAGTTAACATTTTTATTTGGTTTTCAAATATCTCAAAAACCAGAGGGTACCTATATATCTCAACATAAGTATATTAAATATCTTCTCAAAAAGTATGGTTATGACAAAACTAAGAGTATAAGTACTCCCATCAGTACCTAAAACTCTTTAGATCTTGATGATGCTGTGAAACCAGTAGATCAAATGTCTTTTAGAGGTATGATTGGAAGTTTACTTTACATAACAGCTAGTCTTCCAGACTTGATGTTTTCATTATGCTTATGAGCAAGATATCAATCCAATCCTAAGGAATCTCACTTAAAGGTGGTAAAAAGAATTTTTCGCTACCTAAAGGGAACCATGGATCTAGGATTATTTTATACTTATGGAAATGATTTTAATCTAAAAAGATTTTCAGATGCTGACTTTGGTGGATGTAGAATGGATATAAAGAGTACATTTGGAACTTATCATTTCTTAGGAGATTCATTAGTTTCTTGGTCTTGCAAGAAGCAACATTCTGTAGCACTTTCCACTGCTGAAGCTGAATATGTAGCAGTTGAAAGTTTTTGTGCTCAAGTGTTGTGGATGCAACACACACTCATAGATTATGGCCTGAGTTTTACTAAGACTCAAATTTTGTGTGATAACAAAAGTTACATTTCCCTAAGTAAGAACCCTGAACATCACTCTCGTGAAAAACACATAGATATTAGGTATCACTTTCTTAGGGATCACACACTTAAAGGAGATATCATTCTTCAATTTATCAGAATGCAAGATCAACTTGCCGATATTTTCACAAAATCATTACCCTCCAATAGATTTGAATACATTAAACAAAAGTTAGGAATGATAAACATAAGGTAACCATTCTTCATCAACTTCTTGTTGAACAATTCTCTTAACAGTAATAAACTACTTTTCATAGGGGGAGTACATTTGATTGTTAGTGTAACTAAAATTTTTGTAGTTATTTTTTCAAACATTTTAGAACTGAAGTTTCCGGAATGGAAATTTCTGATACTTAATTTTCCAGAATGGGAATTTCTAGAACTGAAATTTTCTAGATTGAAATTCTCAGAACGAAAACTTCTGGAATGGATATTCTCGTACTAGAGTTTTCGTAATGGGATTTTCGTACTGAAAAATTCTGGAATTGAGTTTTTCGTACTAGAGTTTTCGGAAAGGAGATTTTCTTACTAGAGTTTTCGTAATGGAATTTTTGTACCGGTGTTTTCGTAACAAGATTTTCATACTGGGACTTCCGTAATGAGTTTGTTTTTAAATTTATTTCATAAATATGAGTATTACCAATTACCAAATATGTTTCTAGCCAATCCGAAAGCTATGATTTATTTACTTATAGTTTCGTAATCATATTTTTCTTGCTGGTATTTTACTTGTTTTTAAAAAAAATTGAATTCCAGTTTTTCCTCAAATCTGGATGTTTTTCTTAAAACCTCAAACAATCGGAGTCAATTATTCCTTTCAGGAGTGTTTTCAACCGTCAGATCAGGTCAACATTTTTTTTCAACCGTTAGATGGCTTTTGGAAGACCAAAGGTCACATCCATCGCCTATATAAAGGGGACACCAATACTTGTCCCACATCGGATTTTCAAGCTTTTGCGTCTGGAAGCCCTGAAGCACTTCTTAAGCCCGGTTCCGAACTTTGCAAAGCCATTCCGAATATTTCATATTTCGTTACTCTGAATGTCTGTAGAAGCTACATCTCTAGATATGTCAACTGTGAAACCAATTTCTAAGTAGTTAGTCTTCAGGGAAAGGTTAGTTCATCCGGAATTCTACAAGCTCGATTCTATTATAACCAAGAATATAAAGTTGAATAGTTGGGAAGATATATGCATGTTCATGTCAGAAAAGTAGGATCTAGTGTTTTCTGATTTGTTGATAAGGTTCTACGAGTCTGTTTCCTTCCAGATGGAAGATGGCAGAGAATGATTTCCCTTCAAATCTTATGGTAAGACTTATAATCTATCCAACACAAAGGCTGCGAGCATGGTTGGTTTGTCCAATGAAGGGGAAGCTGAGTTTTTCTCACACAAGCTTCCAGATGAGCAAGGAAGTTTCAACAAGGTGAAGGCCTTAAAATGTCCTGGACTTAAGGATTCTACGACCGCTAAGATTGCTCATCTCACTCCGAACAACAAAATTCTTCAACTTTGGGTGCAAGGTTTTCTGGTTCCGAGAAGAGGTGATAAAGATAATTTGAAGAAAAGTGATATCTATGTTTTGGATTTCCTGGTGAATCTAAGAAAAATTAATTTGATGAGGCATGTCTTGATTACGATCAAGAACATCAAAGAAGGGAATTTAAGAGATCAGATAATTATGTTCCCTGCTTTACTATCAAGGCTGATAGTTTGGTGCTTATAATCCTTCAAGGATTCATGAAAATCAATGGTTCAGAATTGAAAGCTTATGCTGGTTAGTGATGATACCCTGAAGAGGATGAAGATGGGTTTTTCCAGTGAATCTAGAGAATTTTAGCCTCTTTCTATAGAAGAGGTTGAAGAAGCTCAGAAAGAAACTCAGAATCTGAAACCATCCAAAAAGCAAAGGAGTAAGAGAAAGGTTAAGGAAGTGGTGGCTGATGAAGAAAATCCTCAGGCTAAGGAAACTCAATCTCCTCCCCTCAAGCCGAAGAAGCAGAAAACAAATACAGATTACGTAGCAACCAAGTTGAGGGAAGACAAAGAGAAGAGGAAGGGGATCCACAATTCGGAATGGATCCTGCGGAGGCTAAGGCCTTAATATAAAAACCTGCGGAGGAGCTATAGAAACAATAAAAAGAGAAGAAGATGAAAAAGAAGTTGTCTGAAGATGAAGTGGTGCAATATTTGCTGAGAGATACATAATTAGCTTCTAGAATGCTTCCCGTTCCGGAAACGTTTGGTGCTGAACCTTCTTTACCAAAAACTCCAGCCAAGAACTACATTACTACGGATAAATCCAAGGGTAAACAAATAGTTGAATAAGCCGAGAAAGAAGTTGCTGAAGAAGTAGATGATGATGTTGAGGACGAAGAAGAAGAAGAAGAAGAAGAAGAAGAGGAAATTGAATATTTGGATACCCTGATCAAGCAAGTACCTGACTACAAAGATAAGGCTGAATCCACAAAAGTTAGTAACTCTAGGGAAGGCAGATCAGGAAGCTAGTAAGGATGATGATAAGAAATAACAAGAAGAAGAAGAAGATAATGTCTTGTATGATGAGGAAGAATCTTATGAGAGGAATTATCTTGAGGAAGGACAAGAAAAACAAAAACCAAATGAAGACCAGATCGTTCAAGTGTCTGAATCTGAGGAAGTATCCCTTTATAAGAAACCTATTTCGAGAGATGATAAAGGGAAGAAAACTCTCATGGAGACACCTATAAAAGATTTCATCAGGAAGAAAGAGGTTGGTGGCACCTCTAGAAGAAAGTTTGTGCAAGCTGAAGAAGATCAGTCTCTAAGAAAGGTTTCTGATTCAGAATCATCATGTCATGGGCATGATTTTGTGGTTCAATCTCTGAGGAAGTTGGTGGACACCATTCCGATTTTTCCAACAATAGATTCCAGATGCCAGATGCTGTAACAAAGTATGATTCAGAAATTGGATTCTTTATCCATGGTCATGGATATGATTGTAAAGTTGGAATATGAACAGAAACGTTTTCTTATCGATTATGATGTGCACTGAAAGTCTTGTAGTAAGGTAACCAAGTGGTCTAAGAGAGTTGATGAAGATTTAGTTCACTCTGAGAATTTTCATGATGAAGTTCAAAATGCTTTTGAAATGGAGGATAAAAAGGATAACGATATTTATAAAAGGATAACCCAAGAGTAAAATTCTCAGAATCAAAAGGTTAGGGACCTGAATGGGATGCTTAACTCAGTATATCATAATTGGAAAAGTGAAATAGATTTCCGGATTGAGTTTTAACATAAGTTGGAAAAGCAAGATGAGATAATAAAGTTGCAGAAAGAAGACTTGGAGGCTCAGGCATATATTTTAAAAGTTCAAGAAGAAAAGGTAAAATCCTTGGAGAGGCAAGGTGAGGTAGACCAAAGAGACTTGAAGAAACTCAAAACCATGTTAATGAAGCTCATCCCGAAAGAGAAGGAAGACAAATGAACTCACTCTGATATTTTGTTGTAATTTTCTTTCTTTTTAAAATTATCCAACTCTAATGAAATGATTATTTGGTTGGTTGTATCTTATCATATACTAATGTTTTAGGTACGATAATTTGTTTTCCATTCCCTTCAATTATTTTTCAAAATCACAAAGGGGGAGAAGGAAAAAGAACTACTCTTACGGAGGATAAAGAAAAAATTTGTAAGTGAAATATCCTTAAAGAAAGGGGGAGTTTCCCACTATGAAGTTTTTCATTCTTACAATAATGAAAACCCCACTCCAGAAACTCAGAATACAATCCTTAGAGTTTCAATTCCTAACAGGGAGTTAGTTGTATTCACATTCATCCATGAACAAAGGGAGATAAGTGTTTAATTTCAATGTCTAAATGAAAATTTTCAAAATCCTTATATGATTTTTCGAAAGGATGTTTGTACTTTACAAAAATGGGGAGATTGTTGAGTCAATAAGGTTTTCCTTATGACTTTTCCATTAATTCCTGTTTTGAAAATCACAAACACCTTATACTTATTCAAATATAAATTTTACCTCCATAAGGAAAATTTACTTCTTTAAGGAAATTTACCCTAACCTAGATTTACTTATACATGGAAATATTTTTCTTAAGTAGAAAAAGAGGATTCATACCCAAAATCGCAGAAGTCATATAATGTAATGATTTGGAGCATTCTATTTTTAGGATCCGAATTCTGGATGTGAACTGTAATAAAGTTCCAATCTGAATTCTGGACTTCGAACTCTTAAGTAGTTCGACTCCGAACTCTTAATTAGTTCGACTCTGAACTCTTAAGAAGTTCGAAAACAAACTCTTAAGTAGTTTGACTCCGAACTCTTAAGTAGTTTGAATCTGAACTCTTAAGAAGTTCGACTCAGAACTCTTATGTAGTACGACTCCAAACACTTAAGTAGTTCAACTCCGAACTTTTACTGGTTCGACTCTGAACTCTTAAGTAGTTCGACTCCGAACTTATACTGTTTCGACTCCAAACTCTGCAAGTTCAGATTCCAATCTCTGGTGAAACAAGACTCTAAATTCCTATAAAACAGAATCCGAATATTTCTTAACATTGAATCCGAATTTTATTTTGGTTAGACTCCGAACTGTTAATTTTCTTATACTCCGAAATTATGTACAGATTTTTACTTACATATTCTTCATTAAAAAACGATGTCGTGCATTCAGTTACTTGGTTTATTATTAAATGATGTCATCTATTCTATTTTAATCTAACCATTGGTTGAGTTACACGTGTACAGGTCCCTCCGAATTTCATGGAAAATATGACCATTGGAGGAGGGAACTGACTGTTGGAAATTTGCCTTTAAATAGGAGCTCATTTGAAAGAGCTCAACAACAATTTGATCGATCTAGAGACCACACACTATTAAGGTGATTTCTAGATGGAGAAAATTTTCATGCCTTGTGCGTACTGAACTACTCGTTCATATTGCTTTGTGCGACTCCAAATGTTGGTGATTACATTCGAGGACTTCTGGGGATAGGAAGAAAGAGGTGCCGATTACCTTGAAGTTCGAGGGCTTCCTTGCTGAGGAAGACAGAGGTTCCAACTACCTTAAAGTTGAGGGCTTACGGGGATAGTAAGATAGAGATTCCGATCTTCGTATTGAGGGATTTCCATTGTGTGGGTAAGACATACTTGCTTGAAAGTATAAATCAAGGGACCTTTATCCAAGTTTGATAGATACCTTTCTCTTTGGGTTAAAAGAGTTATTGTTTGTTACATGTAGTTGTTATACTTGTTTGTTTTCCGCTGCATATTGTATTGTAAGGAAAGTATAATCTTATTATATTTCCATACACCTGTACTCTGATTAGTTTAGATTCTATACACTTTAAGGTAGAATCTTATATTTTAAACTTTGGTTCCAATTCTCCGATTGGTGATTAGAGGTGTTGTGAATTTTTTTAGTTTAACTTTGATAAACATATATTTTTCCTTGTCTAAGGAAATTTTTATAGTGTACAATTCACCCCCTATTGTATATTGATCATCTACATCATTATTTCGATCCTACACCATTTTCTCGAAAAACCCCGTCTAACCCATGACAATTCCCCCCCCCCAGTGTGTAGCACGTCCAGTTCAACCCATACCCTATGTGAGGCATCTCTGACATCTGATTCAGGACCTATAAAAAACCACAATTGATCCCTTTTCAAAGCCTCAAATGGAAGTACCCCTCTTCTACTAGTTCCCTTATCTTAGAGAGACCAATTACAAACATCCACTATATACGATTTTAATGAGATACCTAGGAAAAGGTAAGACCATCCAATCTCCCATTTGGATTTCAATTCATTCTGAAAATGGTTACATGAACTTGTCCTTCCAAATAGTTCTGGCCCTTGGAGGGAATGTGTTTTTGAATTCATTTAGTCATGGGGACCCCTACCCCAAGGGAAGTGTAATAGAGTTTCTACTATTTGATACTTGGTTTGAGACCATGTCCTACCCTTTTCATCTGTAAAACCCAAATCCTTCAGTTCTGGGAAGAGAGGGTAAGGATTAATCCTTTTCCCCTTCCATGTGGAATGAGATCTTCAACTCTCATTGTTGAACCATTTTCCCGGAATCCCTCCTCGAGTAATCCCAAAGACTTATTTATGGTTGGTCACACTCCTGCTCCTCACCCTATAGATACTAGTTTTGGGATGGGATGGGGAGAGGAGTCCTATCCTATGATCATCTCATTATCATTCGCCTTACCTCAGGCCTCTTCGACCAGTGGAGGGGGGAGAGTGTGTAGTTTTATATATCATCCACTACCTCGTTTCCATAACCTTCTAGAATAACTCATCCTAGATAACGTGGACACAATGGTTATCTATGATAATAGGACCCACAAGTCTAGATGCTTTTTTATTAGATAATCATCATTAATATCTTCATCTCACCTTCTTCCATGTCTCTCCATCAGCCTGAGTCCTCAAGGCCATGTGTCCAGCCATGATGAAAAGTGGATTTTTTTTTTGTTTCCTGGATCATATATTTTCCCTTGCCTCTCACACCGATCATGACTGACATGGGCTTAAAGATTGATGGTGGTCAAGAAATCCACCTGATCCCAAACCTTATTTGCATCCTCCTTATAAGTAATTTCCAATTGAACATATCCAAGGAATACTTTGTGTGTAAGAAAAGAAATATTGATCTAAAAGTACATGATTCCTTCCATAACATGGATCCATCGGATGCATACGTATGGCTAAATCTTAATGGTTATACTTATTAGGATTATTCCCCAACACAATCATCTTAAACAAATTATATACCCTATGAGAATAATATCACAACATCTATCGGTGAAGGTCCTCACCACTGAGCTAAGTCAGCATTAATTATCTTCTAAATGGAACACATAGTAAGACTCTGTGAGGTCGAAACCCGACACCCCATATCAACCCTATTCTATCTGGGTTTCATTCCTAACAGGGTTTCATACAACCTAGGAATGCATGTTTCTTCAAGGTTAACCAGGATGATTCGACATAAGTCCCACAACAATCATTAACATGAAACCGTCATCCTAGAAATACTTTTCACATGACAATATACTACTTAGTTAGGACATTATCACATAATAAAAGGTATGATGTGCCACATTAAGCAGAATCAAACTATGTGTATTATGATTCCATTCACAATTATAAATATGAAACCCGTTCAAGGGTTTGATCCCAACATCAACACAACTCATGAACCTCTTGACGATGACACACTACACAGCTCCCCATTTAGTGGCTATTAAACCAGCATCATTGTAATGAAAAGAAATAAACTCTAATTAGAACATAAGATTATATCATTGATGGATAATATTAGATATAAAATATAACAATTGATGAAAAACCTTAGATACAGATAGATGATTTTCAGTCTAATGAATACTAGTAATAAATTGTTATTTACTGGGAAATACAAAATATACATTGTACTTAAAGATGGATTCATGAACATATATTAAATCTAGATGATATTCCAATATCAAAACCCCCCATGAATATAATGATCCTCATCTCCCATCCTCTAAAAAATGTATCTTTTTAAGCATCATTGGCCAAATTCCTTAATGAGTGACTGCCTTTGGAAAGGAACCCATATGGATATAGAACCATTGGGTGTTTCTGGTTCCATAAATACACCCATTGGAAACTATTTTGATATAATGGATTTGACATTAATGATTTCACACATTCGACCTCTTTAATTGATAGTCAAGAAATGTGAATCTGAGGGGAACATAAATTAGTTTAACCGACATGATATCATAACCAAGATGATAGTTTTACCCATCTTTTAGGCCCCTTTCACTCTCAATATTAAAGAGTAAAATTAAAAACAATTAATCATGCATGTGTTCATTCAAATTAGATATTGCTTTGATAGTTTTTTTAATTTTTATTCTTTATATATCTAAGAACATCTTCGCAGAAATCCCCTCAATACAATGTCATCATCCCCACTCTCACTAATGCAAGCTCTAACAACTACTCATGCCAGATCATTATCTACACATATGAACCCATCACCAACCTAGCTTCTTCAACAATGATTCTAAAACTTGTTGTTCTTGGTGAATCATAAAAATGATACAATCCCAACCTTGGGGCCTCTCTATATTCCCTCCAGCTCAGGAAGCCTTACCAATTATCTAGTCAATGATGACCAGTGGTTCTAAAATATACAACACCAATTTCCATCTTCAACTATTTAGGGAGCCTATCCCCAGAATTAAATAATCAATCCATCGCGTATCTCTAGTAGAATGATTAGAATACCATACATGGACTCATATACGTGGCACGTGGATTCTTATAAAGGGATTATACAAACAATATGCACTTCTAATTTCACATGGTAGTAATTCCTTAACATGATGATGGTTTCATCATCATCCAATCGTCCCATGTCGCCTACATATGGGAAATCATGAAGGTCCATAAAGGGATGAGACCAATCACTAGGTAGTAGAAATACAACCATATCCCCTCTAGATAATCTGACCAAATTAATTTTTTTTAAAATTTCAAACATGTATATACATCAGTCTGTCTTAATCTAACCATCCACCAAACTCACTTGGTGGCATCCATCAAATCCGTCAATTAAATTTCAGCGGCATACCGTGAGATGGTATAAAAACATACCTTTACCAACCTAGGATGTTAGTAGATTAATTTGGAATCTCCCAATGAAGCTATCAAACCATGTTTGGTGTAAATCCATGAGTAGGAGAACAATTCAATATTCATTAATCAAGACAGCTAGAAGTATCACTTTATAACATCTATAGAAGCTTGTTGGATTGTCCTGATAAAGATAAGGGGTATGACCCATCACATTTTCCCAACACATGTGTAATATCAGTATTTACTAGAAGTAATGGGAGTACTGGAGGAGTGACATACTCATAATCCAAATACATAATGAGAATATATCCCAGTTAATGTTTGTGAAGTCACCAAGAATAACCAATGGTGAATGGGAAGACACAAATCCCTGACCACATCTTGCAGAATCTCCCAGAAATCTTAACATCGACAACTATAGTTCCTGATGGATGGAAAAACAACTCTATCCCCACAAGTGAGGTGTATAATTAGCATGTATCCTAGGATTAAAAAACCAGATTTACTCACTTCTAAGAGGGTCACCAGGTTTTCTCCCCTATAATATATAGAAAAGAGGATTGGGAACACACGCCCACTCTAATATAAGATAATATTCTTATCCCAATGGAAATATCTAGGCTGGTACAAACACTTTCCAAGGATAAACACTTCTCCCAAAATGTGGCACTAGACCATCATAAGACGGCATCCAAGAAGAAGATTAATCAAACAAGATTGGAAGATCAATAGAGGATCAATGATCATGCTTTACTTTATACTGGAGTTCTTGAATCCCTCATACTCTTATTGGTTACAGCTAAAAATCCTACCCTCCCATTACCAGATAATGGGTGGAGTATCAGTAATTCTGTAAGGTACCCATTGAACACTTCACAATGAAGGATTTATTTATGACCACAATTTGATCAATCTGAAGAACCCATATCTTGATGAGAGGCATGATCACCCACCTTGGGGCCATATGGTCAAATTACAAGAGGGTCTTCCCCAAGATATAATCAACTATGGTGGTCCTCCCCATGATGATATTTTCTATGATTATTCTCTGTATAGAATTGTTTCATGTTGTCAAGGTAATTCTCTAAATTTCAATATATTGAATATAAATTCATTTAATGGTGAGGAACTTTTGAAAAAAATGATTTTCATATATGAATAATTATTATTTAATGGTGAAATTACTTCTCATCAAAGAGACAACCCAAGGTGATGGGCATTATCTGAACCACCCTTGGGTCACCTACAATCCAATATAATAGTGGGAGACACTAAAAATATTTTTACTTATGATAAAATTGTCATAAAGCATCCAATCTGGTTAGAACAAGTAGAATAACTACTTGAAAAATAATAGTAACACATATCGAACATGAGAAAACAACTAGATAAATATGACATACTATTCATGTTCCAAACATTGGACACCACTCAATATAACATTCAAGTGGTATTTAATGTAATATTGTGCACACAACATCCCCATAAACAAATAGATCAATCTTTTTAATTGAAAGAACAATTATTAATTTTTAATGAATATAGAGGCCACATCAATGTAATATAAATATTTCAACACCAAATTCATATGGAATCACTTGATCCATCAAGTCATCCAATGATGAAAAAATGTCAAGGATACCTTCCACAAGAATGCCCCAGCAAATTAATGAGATTGTGATAGTTGAATGTTGATACCCCATATGGTGTGAGTATTAGAGGTTGGTGTGGACATGGATTGTTAAATTTCACCACTATCCCAAAAATAATACTCAAATGGTTGTATCATTAAATGGTATAACCTCAGTCATTCTAAAAAATAGAATTTGTTCATAACCAATGACATGCTCATCAAAAATAGGCCCCGAATGACACTCCCCAATTTTGGGATTGAAGAGGCAAGGTTATTGAGAAATGTTTTTGATAAGAATATGTGAATATTGATTATGCCTCCCATTTTTGGTCGTTCCATCTTCAGATAACACAAATTTTATAAATATCATAATTTTTCTCTGAAATGGTAGATCCTAGTGTGTGCCGAATAATTATCCAAACCCTTGTTTGAACAAAAATATATAGAATTATAAGGGAATACATGATAGTTGAATCCACAATATTTTAGAGTAACAATATCCATCCATGCTAAGGTAATTTAAACCCATCCTTTGAGGATAGTAAAAAAGGCCTGAGAAGTTGTGAAAAAAGAATATGAATAACCCATCTCTTATGGTGGAGGATTTTTAACCTTATAAATCCACTCATTGAGGATATAATCCTTATCCTAATTTTGGAATGTACCACAAAGTGGATCCTAATATTGCATACCCTCGTTAGGGTCACACCTGATTGAACTTTATAATGATTCCCTTGATATTAGTGTTCACCAGATGGTTTCTAGATAATCAAAATTAGATAGAAAATCCTTATGGAGGATGTAGAAAAATGAATTATCTGAAAAATAATAATAAAATATCTACCATGCATTATGGATTAGTGAATTTATCAATTCCACCCCCCATAGATTCTGATGAATGTGGGGGAAATTTAGAGGATTCATATGATGAAGTTCTGGGTCAAAATCTAGTCCACATTGAGACCATTAAAGGATATGTGTTTACCTATAACTGGAGGCTTTCACTGAATATGGGAATTAACTTAGAAAACCATCATTTATTACTTAAAATACATCCAACTAGAAAAATAGATGGGGAAACATTGTACATCATCTTCTGTATAGAAGAGTTAAGCACTTTTTGCTAGAAGAATGATTTTATTAGCCATAGGAATCGTTAAATTAATTTAGAATATGAATGTAGAATTAATCTAAGGAATCCTTCATGATTGATATGTTACGCAAGTTGATCATAAAATCTCACTTCAAGTTGGAACATTTTTTAAAACAGGGTTTTCCACAACCAGTGATGTAGTTTTTGAACCTCTATAAAATGTGGGATACCAACAACCAATATATTTTGATCCAACAGTAGAAGATGAAGAATTCCCTCTATTAGGTGATAAACCATAATAGTATTATACATATACTTACTAGTATTCCCTTCTAGGTTATCAATGGAATATACCAGCAATGCCACCACCGATGACCAAACCATCTATCATGCCTATTCAGGCTCCAACCACTACAAATGTTGGGCCTTCAGTCACCCCAGCTGCTCAAGCTTCGATTCATACAGACATTCCTTGAATAATATTAAATATTATTAAGTCTGTAAGAGATCTATTGGAATCCACAAACAAACAATAAACACTGATAGATCCCAAAAATAATCCTTTCCTTGAAAGGGTTGAATCGATACTTCCCACACCGACCTTTTGAAATCCAAAATTTTCAATTTTTATTGGCTCAAGAGACCCAAAGTAGTGTAGGACACATTTCATCTCTTGTTGTGAACACATTATGGGTACCCCTAAACAATATGAGTTAGTGAAACTCTAGTGAATTTTGAAATACCTGTAGGGACAAGCCTTTGTGTTGTTTACAAGTTTGCTGGGTAAGTCAATAATAGTGTGGTAAGACCTCTAACTTAATTTTCTCTTCCAGTTTAGCTCCAAAATATAGAATAAAATAGTATTTCACTTCTCAAACTATATTTAGTTAGAAAATGAATGATTCTCAAATTTCATTTCTCTGTGAAAGGGATTGAAATAATCCATAAACCTACCCCTACTTGAAGAAGTGTAATTGCACATATGTGTAGTGAATCTTCATACCAAGTTGTGTATTCCTCTCATTTATATAAAATACATAGGAGGTTTTTGGGACCCTGCTACAATTTTTCAAATGGTGGAGGACTCCATCATAGAGGTTGTTTCCTAGGCACATGTAATTCCATAAAATCAAGGAAATAGAGAAGTGAAAGTAGAGGCTACTATAGTATCATTTGAGCAAGATCCTATACCTAAAACTTCATCAATGCTGCACTATATCATGTTGTTATACATATTATGCATCAGAAACAATTTCTACCTTGTTAAGATGATCAAATATAAAATAGGGAAAAACAATTTGATAAGATTAAAAATAACTTCAATTATTTTTAAATGACCTTGTCCCTAGATAATTCATTTAGGTGTTGGAAAACAACATGGTAAAATTCCCAAAAATTAGGAAGCCTAGAATAGAAAGTGATAATGATTTTCAAATCTATTTACCCTTCTAGAAGTTTATATGGAACCACATCCATGATTGTTTTGTCTTTAATGACCTCCAATAAAATATGGTGGTCTTTAGACAAGTGAATTTGGAAAAATGTCCTTATCAAGTTGCAATTGTTACTTCCACTAATCCAAAAGAAGGAAATGAATGGAAAATATGTTAAATGCAATAGTAAATAAATGTTTGATGACTACAGTGTTAGAAAAATTATCAACCGAACTCATGATTTTCTCCAAACATAGTTTAAGTAACAAGAAATCCCTTCAACATCTTACACTATATTACAACCAACATCAATGCTAGCTTAGACATTTGAAATCATGTCATACAAGAAGCATCATGGAAGAAAGAGAAAGATAAAAACACAAAAATATGATCCTATACCAAATACAATGATTCCATTATGTTTAGCGGACATTATCCCTATTATTACCAAATTAATGGGCACTTACCAACCAAATAGTACAAAATGAATTAACCATTTAGAAAATAATAACTATATCAATAGTTTATCTTTTATTCCACTAACATTATTAACATAATGAACCAATTCATAGAAGATGGATAAAATTAAGAACCTTATTTCTCTATTCATAGTTGGGAAACTAGGTGAAGAGGTAATCAAGGTCAAGGAGATGAGGGAAGACACAAATGTGACACGATTCCTTACATTAACCACGTCTCCACTAGAACTGTCCACATAAATAAAACTCAGGGTAGTGCTCTCTAGTGAGTTCAATAGGAAGAGGGAAATTCCTCAAAACATGAAAGGGTTACCATAACATAATCATCATGGAAGACCAAATATAGGATACATTTATGCATAATTAACCTCAGCATTTCGCTAGACTTAACTTTCCTAATCTACAAAGAGTAGAAGCACCTCCAGTTCCTATAACAAGGGTTGAACCATCTATATTAGGAACATAATCTCTCAAATCACTTGTAAATAAATATCCCCATGAATGGAATCATAGGCCTTTGGACTATAAGTATGAGGTTTAGATGAATTTTACCGTGGTACTAGCCAAACTATTTATGTTGAAAGCATCAAGTATATCAAGAGATCTCTAGGAAGCACTTATCGAGTCCTTTTCAATCCCCCAAGAGTTTTATGTTGAGGTTAATTCTATCATGTTCGATAGTGATAAGAATGATCCTAGAAAATGTCATATCATAACCAATATCATTGACCATTATAAGGTTATAGTCATAAAGGGAAATGTTGGGCCCATGTATATGATTTTCATGATAATTAGCATTGATATCCAATGATAATTCATCCACAATGGTTTAGAAGTCTACTTCATTCCAATCCGGATAGTTCATCAACTATAATTCAATGAATCTCACTCATCCCCCTCTACTCGAAAGTTATAGGGTTATAAATAGTTCTATACAATGTGTCTTGGAGAAATAAAACATTGAAATCGGTTCAGGGATCTCATGTATGACTGTGGATTTATGGTTGGTAGGTTGTATGCAACCTTCAATGTTCTTCTGGAAAGACCATGGAAACATCCACATGTGACCATAATCTCATCATATAAAAAATACAAAAAATAATATTTCATTAGGAAATATTAGACATTTTATATTGACAATTCCCCATTCAAATCTTTTGAGTACCTATACATTGACACATGATTCTACAATAAGGATGTGAAATAGTTTGTGGCTACTAATGTAGCTCGCATCAATGCCCAAAATGGTCTTAATATTATTCTAGAAAATCATTTCATTCGGAATAGTGAAGAGTATGTTCTTATGAAAAATCTAATTGAATGTGTTTTTCTAAACTCAAACACACATCCAGTGACTTCAATGATGTAACTCCTGATAGGCAAACCCAAAAACAACTGAAAAGAATTCAAATCACCATATTGTGATGAAATCCTAAATGAAAAAATTAACATTCCTTCTAGTAATCATCAACAATTACCTACTATGTCAGCTTGGACAAAACATGTTTTCAACTTAGTGGGAGAAAATGAAGATGAAAATTATCTGTTTCTCATCTCTAAGTTAGAATTCTCAAAAACCTTCATAAACTAAATTGAGAGGCATATGGTTTTTTTGTCTTCTAAAAATCCAATTTCCAACACTTACCCTATCTCTGTGAATCATGCTTCCTCACAAACATCATAGGAAGTTGATGAAAAGGTAACACATGAAGAAGAGGAAGAGGATGATTTCTTTAAGGATTCCTCTACAATATTTGTGGAAGTTGTATCAACCACTGTTGATGAAATCAATGAGATAAATATTGGTATGAAAGAAGATCCATTACCAAAATTGATTAGTGAAGCAATGTATTATGGGGAACCTGAAATATATACTTCCTACCTAATGAAACACTGAGACTTGTTCTCATTGAATTACAATGATATTTTGGGACTCGACTGAGATGTGGCCACCAATCTCTTGGGTTGACCAAAAGATCAATGGGGGTACATACAGGCCTCTAGACTAGCACACCCAACTTAGGCCCCTAAAATATAGGTTGATGGGTAAAATATAAGAAATGATGACTTCATACATGACATTCAATATAAAATATTTCTAGCCAATATGCCCCTAGTGAAGCAGAATAATGGAAAAATCAGAGTGTGTGTCAACTTCAAAGATCTCAGCCATAAATGTCACAATGATGACTTTCTGTCCCAATTACAGAACTCTGTATTTATTCAATCTATGGTTATCAAGACATATCATTTATTTATCGCTTCTTTGGGTACAAAAAAATATATATGGCCCAATAATATGAAGTACCCACTACCTTTATGGCCCCATAAGGAGTATTCATCTATCAAATAATTCCCATTTTTTTAAAAATTCCAACGTGTCTTTTCAATGTACTATGATTCACATCATTGAATCATTTTTGGAAATGTTTATAGAATGATAAATTGATGATATTGATGGTTATTTCCCTAAAATTTGATGACTATCTACCTGACCTGTATATAATATTCAACACACTTTGATATCAAATCCTTAAGATGAACCCCAAGAAATATGATTTTAGGGTAACCTTATTGAAATTTCCTGGATTAATTATATTCTATAATTGAATCAATGTTGACCCTAAGAAAAAATATATCATTTATATTTCACCTCCATAAAACCTTAAATATCTCATATAACATCAATGACACATGTCATACATCTTATGTTATATAGATGACCTTATTAGAAAGTGTTTTCCCTTCGCTAGATTGATAAATAAAATGGTCACACATTAGTGGAAAAATTATTTCAAATAATCATTTCATACAGTCATGAAATAGCAATCGATTACTCTAGTATTAATACAACTTATTGAGGGAAACCACTCATCCAATATGTAACACCCATGGAGTGATTGTTGGGTACCTTGATCATGTAAAATAATAGTCTTGGGAATGGGAAAATCCATTATTATCTTAGTTGAACCATTATCAAATTTTAGTGCCATTGTTCATATATATTGAAGATATTCATGGAATTTAACTTTGTAGTTCAAAACATGAGGTAGTACATACACCACCACAAAGTGGAATTGGTATCTCATAATAACCCACTCATATTTATTCTCACTTGGTCTATGAAATCTTGGAAGGTGGTCAGTTATTAAAAAGTACATTGATATAAATTTGGCACATATAAATGTTGTAAAAAGAACAACCTTTCTAGATTCCTTAAATAACACCAATATGAATAAATAATGTTTTTAAATATTGAATTACTGGGATTGGAGATATTCTCTATTTAAGATTTCCCCAAAAATGGGAAATTTATTTTAATAATGCATCCACGAGCCATTAGGGATGAGAATGAAAGAACCTAATCTCAAAAAGATGGATTTGGGATTGTGCTTATCACCTTTTAAAAGAAATATTTACCTCACTCTATCTAACATTCATAAGGGCGCACTAACATTGATGTAGAATTTTAGGCCCCCATTATAGATATGGAACTACCACTCCAAATACCTGTGGACCACCAGGAGGTGAGAGGTTATTCAAGTATGGTAATAAATCATATCAATAGGGATTAAACAATTAGAAATAATTCTAATAACCCTTAATGGATATGAATTATGGTTAATGGTATAGTTCCCATGAGAATCGACATTGTCTCATGTAACCCGATCATAGAATGCCCCGGAAGATGCATTGGAAAATATAGGTATAGTTTATGAATATCCAAAATGGGATAAAACAATCATCAACATCTATTTTCACTGAATGGTCTCAAATTTCATTCAAATAACAGTATAATAGGATAACAATGTCATCCATATCCATAAAATATATGGTCCTACAATGGAATCAATTATTCTCATCCTAGACTACCTCCAAAATGGAGTACTCCCATCAGAGAGTGATAGGAAACATAAAAAATGATGGTGATAAGTTAACCTCAGTATTTATTATGGCCCAAATCACTTGAGAGCTCTCTAAAAACCGATCTTTGTTGGAGTCCATCTCAGATGAATTGTTAGATAAGAGACTACGACTATTATGGAATAATTTCATGTTGGGGCCTATGACAACCACCAGTTAGGATAAGGCTTTCCAACCAAAATTGAAATATTGTTTACTACTAGACTATTTTGATAGAAGATTTCAAAGAACTCACCAAGATATATCAATTCTTCTATTTGCATACCAACATTATCTATAAACCCCATTAGTTTCTACATAAAACCTAATACTCATGTCCATTTTCTATCTAGGGAATAGATGTTGTGGGGATATACACACTATTTATGATGAAGCTGTTCAAATACAACCTAATTGATACCGATTTCATCTCCAAATAAGATAAGGGAATAACCCAAAAATATTAGGAGTAAATAATTGTGAGCTTTATAAAATATTATTTTATTACCAAATTTTGTGTCCCTCATACAATATTGATGGAAAATGATACTAATTTATTTTTTACTGAGGTAGAAAAAAATATCATCAATACAATATCAAATCCATCCATCCATCCAAATATATTATAGTGTATGATGTCTATATAGATTCCTTCAGCAATACCCTATCAAACATACTGCATTAGATAATAGAAATATATAAAATGTCTTGGTATGACAAGATCCTACATGACTTATTGCTTTACCGAATAACAACTCATACTATTACACATGGGAGCTTGTAATCATTGGTATAAGGAATAGAAGTATTTCTTCCAATTGGGGTTCAATTACCATCACTCCATATTTCCATTTGTGAAAAATTATAAATATATAAAATTTCTAGAAACTATTTGATGAATTGGAGTGACTGGATGAAAAATAATTTCACTCCTTCCATCAATTGAAAGTCTATCAAAGTCGGATATGAAGATCCTTTAACTTGAAAGTACACCTCCATTAATTCCTATAGAGGAAATTGGTAATGTTCCTTCTGACTCCAATGATCCACAGAATGATGCCTTCAAATCATGAGCTGATGTGGGAGGGACCTAACTCAACACACTTGGACTAGTCTGAAGAACACTGTCAATTGATAAAAATGGAAGGGGAAATCATTATGACTATATCAAATGAAGGGTTACTGATATATTATTTCATGTAATCACAAAACTATAGTGATTGATATATGAACATATACTATGCAATATCACCATTCTTTTTTCACGATGTAGAATATCCCATCTTTAAATCCATATCACACGATGTAAAACTTTATGACACATCAACCTTGTTTTATGACCATAAACAGCATAACACATTACATGTCCAAGTTTCAAGATGTTAAATTGTTAGGTGGGTCCTTGTTTCATGACCATTAATGTAATGAAATAATTTCCCTACCACATGATTTCAAACTCTGTTGCATCTTTCTCAACATCGCATAACGATAAACTACACGACATATGGTCTTAGTCGTATGACCCAACACTAGAATACAACATTTTACGTAACATCGTGACATTAAACTAAATGGTTTTATTCTCTCTCATTTGACATTTAAAAATGCCAAAAATACCCCTAGTTGATACTCTTTTGGTTTATTAAATCTGGAACTCCATATCGGGTATATTTCTTATTCAACTCCATATATCCACTCAGTGTGTTATGATGCCCGATTGGATAGAAATGTGGGTGATAGGACATATAGTCCTCATGCATGTGCCTCAATCCTTCATATTCACTCCACAAAGGTTCTTGGGCCCCCTTTATAGAAATAATCCCCTTGTGTAATGGCCCAGACCTCTCAGGCCCATTCCTTTGTCAAAAAGAAGGCCAGGAAGTGTTCTGGAGGGTAAAATAGACTTTTCCCACACTTTCCAGAATTTTGAAACTACACGCCATGTAGTTTGTGTACACTCCATGTAGACCCTTATCGAGTACGCGTTACCGTGTGTTGACCAGTGAACAGCCATGTGCCGTGTTGGAGCCATGTGAAATAAATGGGTACAAGCCGTGTATCTAGTACTACACATCGTGTAGTCCCATCCCGCGTACGCGTTACCGTGTGTTGACTAGTGAACGACCGTGTTCCATGTTGGAGATGTGTGAAATAAATGGGTACACGCCATGTATCTAGTACTGCATGCCATGTATTCCCTCCCCACATATGTGTTACCCTCAAACCGTGTGTTGACCAGTCAACGGCCGCAGAGCCGTGTTGGAAGCCGCGTGGAGACCGTGTGAAATAACCGAGTACACGCCATGACCATAAAGTACACACCGTGTACTTTTACTTTTATTTCCTATAAAAGGAGGGGTCCCATCCTCCTTTTCAACTCACCCCTCTCCTCCCCTTTCCGCTGAGCAGAGTTCTCCCAAGAGACTTGAAGGCTCTTTCTTCTACAACTTCTTCATCCGAGCTCTGATTTACGATCCGTCAGCGGCCACGGGATCATAAAAACGAGGCAGAACTACTATTCTTGGATCTTTTGTCTTTCCTTCGGCTTTCCTTTCCAAATTCCACCCAAGGAGGTTTTTCCGGGACTCGATGGAAGTGACGAACGCCGAAGGACGTCTTCTAAAGTTGATCTGGGGGAGCGTTGCGATCAGAACCTGTTGAGGTATAGATCATACCTTCGTCTCTCTAATTTGTGTGTCATGCGGGGTGGATATCCTCTTGTTTTCATGAGAAACAGTTGAACCAATAAATAAAGATTATAACTGGTTAAATAACGGGGATTTGGAAGTTTTTATGTTTATCTTTGTTTATACTATTGATATGTTGTGAATTGAATAGTCTTATGCCTACTGAAAATCATGGTCGTTGGGGGCCTTTGCTTGCGTAATTAAATGTCTCCCTATCATTCTAGACCATTTTTGTGTATGGAAACTTTTTTAAATGTGGAAATTGGTTAATCACATAATGTTGGATAATTAAATGAAAATCTAGAACCCTTGTGTGATCACCCCGGTTGAACAAAATGGAATAATGAACATGTGGGTGTTGGCTTGGATACGTGGCATGTGATGGGGGTGTTTTGTGGGTTGTTGTGGAAAGGGTGAGCAGCGGGGCTGTGGTGGGCTTGGTTGTGGGATGGTGTAAATGTTATGCTGGTGATGGGCAGCGGGGCTGCGATAAATGGTATTAAAGGGATAATGATGTAAGGGTTTCGGTGTGATTTTGGTTATGGTGTTTGGCAGCAGGGCTGCAGGGTTGGTCTTGAATGTGAATGAACATTGGGTTGTGAATAATAAATAAAATTGGAAGAGTTAATGAATGGTGGGTCATTGTAATGGAACATGATTAATAATCAATGGGTTGGTTGGCTGATAAGAAGGGACTTGGTTGTGTTGCTTGTGTTTTCCTAACATGATTTGTTGATGGCAGGGTTATGTATTACGAAAAATTGATGTGGTTGGTTTTGGATAGTTTCCCAATAGTTAAGGAACTAAATAAACTAATTCTTTTGAAATGTGAAAACCTAAATGGGGTTGGGTTTGTTTGTTGTATGCATGCTTCATAGTAGCAGTACCGAGGCACGTGCTCAGTTTCTCTGTTTAGAAGACATAGGTTGGGCTGTGTGTTTGGTATACATATCTATATCTGTATCTTTTGTGTTTTATCGCACCCCACCCATATTGAGCGCTTAGTGCCGAACACTCACATTTCATGGGAGAGGGTGTTTTTCCCTTAGTTACTAGCTCCTTCCTGCTCCTTTTCCCATAAAATGTGATGGCTTGAGGAAACCTTATACCTAAGACTCTTCAGTTAGGTTTCGATTGGGGTGGTTTTAGCCCAAGACTCTTCAGGAAGGTTCTACTATTTCCCAAGAATCTTCGGGATGAGGCCCAGGTGTGTTCGGGCAGGATACGTGGTTGTGAGGACCAGGTGTGTGCGGGTGGGATATGTGGTTGTGAGTCCTAGGTGTGTGTGGGCGGGATACATGGTTGTGAGGACCAGGTGTGTGAGGGAGGGATATGTGGTTGTGAGGCCTAGGTTTGTGTGGGCGGGATATGTGGTTGCGAGGACCAGGTGTGTGCAGGCGGGATGTTTGGTTTGTGATGCCCGGGTGTGTGCAGGCGGGGAGAGTGTGGTAGCATCAGGACGTTTCCCATTAGGAAGAGAAGCTAACTATAGGTAAATGGTGTAGGGTACCAAATACTCTTGTTCTAACACTACTACTACCTATTGTGATTGTGTTTTTGGTGAGTGTGGATGGTGAGGTTGGGTGGATAGAATTCCTTGCTAGGTTTCTTCTGTTGTTCTCATGGGACATTAGGATGTCTCCCCACTTGTGCACGAGAGCTTTAGGTTTTCCTACTGAGTATACTGGTATGCTCTCCCTACGTTTACTTTTAGGATTCCAGGAGGACTACCAGGGCTGTTCGACACTCAACTAGTCAGACAGTTGGAGTTGTTGCAGTTGTCGAGCTCTTGTTTTCTTTTGGTATTGTACTTTGAGCTTTCTTGTACTTGTACCTTGTTATAAAATTCTTTAAACATGCATATGGGATTGGTTTGGATTTATTTATATACACTTGTTCTTTTCCTTTTTGGTGGTTGACTTGTCATATTTCCCGATCCTAAATAATAAAAAGGGTAATGCCTCCCATATTTGTGAAAACTCATACCCTTGGTGCTAGTAGACACCCCAGGGCCTACTGGAGGCAGTACTCGGCGGTCATTATCTCCCTTTCACCATTGCCAGCTCAGGAGGGGCATCTTTGGTGGGAGGGGTTCATGACAGAATGGTATCAAAGGTGATGGTTGAGAGATAAGATAGAGTCTGGAGTTAGGCACAATGAGGATAACATAGGATGGTAGGGAGACAATGTTAGTTAATCTTGGTGCATGACATAGGCCCGGGAAGACCAGTGAGGACATAGGATTTTAGGGCCCCCCCCCCGTGATCCGATGCGAGGACTCTGAGTCTATCGAACGACCAAGTGAGACTACATTGATTGCAAGGTAGGTACCCTAGGTAAGGTATATGTATCATCATGATTGTGTTTCACTTGATTTGGGTGTTCTGGGAAAGAAATTCAACTAAAATGATAAAATAAAACCTTGATTTCTTCCTTAATACTTGGGCTTAGGAGATCCCTGTTTACCGTACAGCTATGGCACCTAGACGTCATCCCCGGGTGGCTCAGATGATCGAGGCACAGAAGATTCAGGCAGTCGATCAGTTGAGGATTGACTGAGAGGAGGAAGATAGCCAGTGGTAGAAGACTCTCCATTCATTTCAGCGACAAACCCTCAAGAAGTACGAGGGTAGTACTTCGGATACGGAGATGGAGTGGTTGCTTGAGGATATAGGGATCTCTTTTACCTTGATCTGTGCTCTGAGGAAGTACTGGGTCCCCCTAGCAGTCAGTCAGCTGAGAGGTGTGGCGCGAAAGTGGTGGATGCTCTACCTTAGAGAAAGGATAGTAGTAGAGGTTCTATGGGATGACATTGAGAAGGAATTCTGAGAGGAATTCCTTTCTTCTAGGATCAAGGCGGAGAAGTGGCAGGAGTTAGTCTCCCTTCAATAGGGGAGTATGTTAGTACGTGAGTTGGGGATCAAGTTCAAGGATCTCCTGCGCTTTTCTCCGGATCTCTTTCCAGATGAGGAGTCTCGGGAAAGACGTTTGGAGGAGGCACTTCGTCCTTCGCTTCAGTATTCTATCACCCCCTTCACCCTTCCGATGTACTTGGTGGTATAGAATAAGGCAGAGGTTGTAGAGAGGATGCACTCACTATGAGGTTCACCCCGAGAAGGGATCCAGCCGGGCTCGTCGAAGGGGAAGGTAGTCAACAGTAGGTCTCCTGCGACGGGACCATCCGGGTTCAGTCCAGTGGGGAGCAGGCCCCAGCAGTTCCATTTCAGATCTTCGGGTCCTCATCCCTTTTTCACGAGCCCAGGACCGAATTGTTTTTCTTGTGGTGGTTTCGGGCACGTTCAGAGTCGGTGCCCGACCCGAGATCAGTACGGTGTAGGTGGGAAGTTTTAGTTCCCACCTCAGCCGCACCAGTTACCGGCTAGGCCCTTCCAGCAGCAGCAGGACCATGCTCCTATGAGGGCAGACATTGTGGGAGGATGCCGACCTCAGGTTTCCCCTCAGGGACCTTGACCAGGGCATGGTCAGGGAGGTGGATTACATCAAAGAGGTAGAGGAGCTGGGTGTAGAGAGTTGCACGCAGTAGAGTTGACAGCTCCAGTTGGACCAGAGGTGGTTCAAGGTACGATTTGTTTATTCAGCACTCTTGTTTCTGCTTTGTTCGATTCGGGAGCTTCGCACTCCTTTGTTTCACCTAGCCTACCCCATTCTTTGGGACTAGACGTGGAGAGACTTTACGTACCATTGGTGCTGAGTACACCTTTTGGATGCCAGACCAGCGTATCTTGTGTTCGCTGGATATGTGGGATGACATTGGGACCACATCAATCTAGTGGCGACCTTCTTCTGTTATAGATGCATCCATACAATGTCATCCTAGGTATCGACAGGTTGTTTTCTGTTAGTTCCATTATCTAATGATTCTGAAGAAGAGTTGTGTTCTCCAATGTAGATGAGCAGTGTTTATCTTTTGTTGGAGAGAGGAGCTATCAGGTGGGAAGCCGGCATGTGAAGCCTCTCCATTCCTTGTTATGCGGGTTATCAGTGGTTCCAACTGATTTAGAGATGATGGATGTCCCAAGGGTTGTTGGGGAGTTCCTCAATGTTTTTACTGAGGAGGTTGTGACTCTACCACCCTGACGTGACGTTGAGTTCGGGATAGACTTACAGCCCGGTGCCCGTCCGATTTCTATGGCCCCTTATCGGATGGCACCTTCGAAGTTGCGGGAGTTGCAGATTTAGATTGATGATCTGATGGAGAAGGGTTTTGTTCGACCCAGCGTATCGCCATGGGGTGCTCCAGTTTTTTTCGTGAAGAAGGAAGATGGTGGTCTTAAGCTATGCATTGACTACTGAAGGTTGAACCAGGTAATGGTCAAGAACCGTTACCCCCTTCCATGGATAGTTGATCTCTTTGACCAAATGAAGGGAGCATGTTGGTTTTCCAAGATTGATCTACAATCTGGATATCATCTGCTGAGGGTAAAGGACAGTGACATCTCGAAGACAGCTTTTAGGTGAAGGTATGGGCACTTAGAGTTTGTATTGATTCCATTTGGAGTTACGAATGCACCATCTGTGTTCAAGGGACTTATGAAATTTGTCTTCAGAGAGTTTCTGGACCTGTTCGTCATCATGTTTATCGATGACATCCTGATCTACTCAAGATCAGAGGAGGAGAACATTGAGAATCTCAGGGAAGTCTTGGAAGTCCTTCGACACCACCATCTTTATGGGAAATTGTCAAAGTATAAGTTCTTGAACCATGAAGTACACTTCCTTGGGCACGTTGTGTCTCAACATGTAGTGTTAGTGGACCCGTCGAAGGTGGATGCAGTTGTTTCTTGGGCAGCACCCAAGAGCGTGGTAGAAGTTCACAGTTTCCTGGGGTTAGCAAGTTACTATCGGAGGATCGTTTCATAATTTTCTCAAGTTTCTACCCCATTGACAGCTTTGACTAGGAAGAACCAGGTCTTCTTATGGAGCGAGCAATACAAGAAGGATTTCAACTACTTGAAGGATATGTTGTTCCGTGCTACCGTACTATGTTTTCCAGAGGAATGGTTGTTGTATGAGGTGTTTTGTGATGCTTCTGGCCTTGGTCTAGGGTGCGTGATGATGCAGAAGAAGGGAGTGATCTGTTATGGGTCTAGGAATGTACACCCTCACGAGCTTAACTATGCCACCCATTACCTAGAACTTACAGCAGTAGTGTTCGCACTGAAGTTGTGGTGACATTACCTCTTTGGGGAGCGCTTTGTGGTCTTCTTAGATCACAAGAGCCTGCGTTATATCTTCTCCCAGCGTAACCTGAACTTACAATAGCAGAGATGGGTCTAGTTTCTCCAAGACTATGAATTTGAGATCTCTTACACTGAAGGTAAGGGCAACATTGTGGTTGATGCCCTGAACAAGAAGTCTCATAAGGAAGTGTTTTGATAATCTTTTGATGCTTGGAAAGCGATGGGAGAGTTGGCTGTCTTGCATTTGGATGCAAGGGAAGAAGGTCTTAGAGGATGTTTATTTCAGATGATGGTGCAGTCCTCCTTGTTGCACCAGGTGGAAGAGTCTCAGTGGGGGGAATCCGAGGTAGAAGTGATGCGGGATCATGTCGATCAGGGGAACGCTCCAGAAGGATGGTCAGAGGACAACCAACATCAGATGTTTTTCCATGGAAGGTTGTTTGTCCCGGAGATAATGCATGAGGGAGTTCTCTGTGAGTTCCATATCTTAGCCTTGGTGGTATATCCAGAAGTTTCAAAAATGTACCAAGGCCTAAGGGAACAGTTTTGGTGGCCCGGGGTGAAACGGGAAGTGGCAGAGTTTGTGACTAAATGCCTAGTGTGTCAGCAAGTGAAGGTTGAACACCGTGTTCCCAGTGGTTTGTTGAATCCTTTAGATTTCCTCGAGTGAAAGTGGGATGAAATCTCAATGTACTTCGTCACAGGACTAACCAGAGCTCAGGGTGGTTATGATGCTATCTGGGTAGTGTTGGAGTGACTAACGAAATCAGCTCACTTCTTAGCAATTAAGGAGTCTGGCCCGGTGAGTACCTTAGCACAGAGGTACGTAGACGAGGTTGTGCTGTTTCATGGAGTCCCAATAACTATCGTCTCATACTAGGATACTTGGTTTACCTCACAAGACTAGAGGGGGTTACAACATGCTTTTGGCACCCAGCTACGCCTTAACACTACTTTCCACCCCCAGACCTATGGGCAGACAGATCGGACTATCCAGACGATGGAGAACATGCTGTGAGCATGCATTCTAGATTTCGGAGGATCATGGGTACGACAATTTCCTTTAGTAGAGTTTTCCTACAACATGAGCTTCCACTCTACTATTGGCATGGCACCGTATGAGGCTTTGTATGGGAGACCATGTCATTCACCCATTTTCTGGGTAGAGGTTGGTGAGACAAGTGCTCTGGGGCCAGAGGTAGTGCAGAGCCCCACAGAAAAAGCCCAGCTTGTATATGAGAGGATGAAAGTGGCTCAGGACTGACAGAAGTCTTATGATGATCGTCGGAGGAGGCCCTTGGAGTTCTAGGTGGGAGATCATGTATTATTGAAGGTTTCCCCTTGAAGGGGGCAGAAGAGGTTTGGGAAAGGGAGCAAGCTCTCACCTAGGATCATCAGACCTTTTGAGGTGCTGAGGTGAGTTAGCGAGGTGGCATATCAGCTGGCCCTGCCACCTCTGTTGGAGAAGGTTCATGATGTCTTCCATGTCTCCCAACTTCGTCGGTACTTACACGACGACTCTCACGTTATCGACTGGGGAGAGTTAGATATGGGAGAAGACGCGACCTTCGAGGAACGACCAGTCAGATTCGAGGATCGTAAAGAGAAGCTGCTCTGTGGACGAACCATTCTGTTGGTTCGTGTGTTGTGGAGTCATGGCGGCCTCAAGGAGAGCACTTGGGAGTGGGAGACAAAGATGCACGCTTAGTACTCAGAGATTTTTTGACTTGTGTTTTCCATTGTTCTTCTGAGCTTTGTGTTGATGTTATAATCTGTGCCTTTGATATATGGAATTCTTGGCTTGTCAGTTGTGAGAAATTTTGTTTCCTTGTTCCAGGGAAGTTTGTAGCATGTACGGATGTGTGGGGAATGGGAAAAACCTGACACTTAATCGAGATGCATTAATGAGGATGCGATTGAACTCGTGTGGGCGATTCAGTGCCACCTAAAGTGGATAATATCTCGACCTAGGAGAAGGAATTTTTCCCCAAACCACATGTTCGGGCAGTGTGTTGGTTGTATGGTGTTGGGGGTAGTGCAAGTTGGAAAATCCTAATATATGGAAGTGGGAAGGACCAATCCTTAATTGAGACGAATTACTGTGGATGCGATTAAACCCGTGAAGTTGAGTCAGTGCCGCCTAAAGCGGATAATATCTCAACATTGGAGGGGGAATTCCTAACACCTATGATTAGGGTTGTTGGTTGGGTTCCTGTTATAACGAGAACCCTAAGAGGTATATTTTTGGGTTCCTCTGGGTTGGTTTTTGAATTCTCAGGGATAAGAATGTTTTAAGAGGTATCTGATGTAATGGCCTGGACCTCTCCGGCCCATTCCTTTGTCAAAAAGAAGGCCATAGAGTGTTCTGGAGGGTAAAATGGACTTTTCCCACACTTTCCAGAATTTTGAAACTACACACCGTGAAGTTTGAGTACACGCCATGTAGTTTGAGTACATGTCGTGTAGTCCCTTCCCACGTACACGTTACCGTGTGTTGACCAGTGAACGGCCGTGTGCCGTGTTGGAGCTGTGTGAAATAAATGGGTACATGCCGTGTATCCAGTACTACAAGTCATGTAGTCCCTTCCCGCGTATGTGTTACCCTGTGTTTACTAGTGAATGACCATGTGCCGTGTTGGAGCCGTGTGAAATAAATGGGTACACACCGTGTATCCAGTACTACACGCCGTGTAGTCCCTCCCCACATATGTGTTACCCTCTAACCATGTGTTGACCAGTCAACGGTCATGGAGCCGTGTTGGAAGTCGCGTGGAGACCGTGTGAAATAACCGAGTCCACACCGTGTACCATAACGTACACGCCGTGTACTTTTGCTTTTCTCACCTATAAAATGAGGGGTCCCCTCCTCTTTTTCAACTCACCCCTCTCCTCCCCTTTCCTCTGAGCAAAGTTCTCCCAAGATACTCGAAGGCTTTTTCTTCCATAACTTCTTCATCCGAGCTCCGATTTACGATCCGTCAGCGGCCACAAGATCGTAACGATGAGGTGGAAATTCTAAGCTCGGATCTGTTGTCTTTCCTTCAGCCTTTTCTTTCCAAATTTCACCTGAGGAGGTTTTGTTGGGACTCGACGGAAGTGACGAACGCCGACGGGCGTTTTCTAAAGTTGATCCGGTGGAGCGTTGCGATCAGAACCTATTGAGGTAGGTATCTTAACTTCGTCTCACTAATTTGTGTATCATGCGGGGTGGGTATCCTATTTTTTTCATGTGAAATAGTTGAACCACTAAATAAAGATTATAACTGGTTAAATAACATGGATGGGGAAGTTATTATGTTTATCTTTGTTTATACTATTGATATGTTGTGAATTGAATAGGCTTATTCCAACTGAAAATAACGGTCGTTGGGGGACTTTGCTTGCGCAATTAAATTTCACCCTATCGTTATAGACCATTTTTGTGGATGGAAACTTTTTAAAATGTGGAAATAAGTTAATCACATAAATACATATAATTAAATGAAAACATGGAACCCTTGTGTGATCACCCCAGTTGAACAAAATGGAATAATGAACATGTGGGTGTTGGCTTGGATACATGGCATGTGACGAGGGTGTTTTTTTGGGTTGTTGTGGATAGGGTGAGTAGCGGGGCTGTGGTTGGCTTGGTTGTGGGATGGTGTAAATGTTATGCAGGTGATGGAAAGTGGAGGTGTGATAAATGGTATTAAAGGGATAATGTTGTATGAGTTTCAATCTGATTGTGGTTATAGTGTTTGGTAGTGGTGCTGCAGGGATGGGCATGAATGTGAATGAACAGTGGGTTGTGAATAATAAATAAAATTAGAAGAGTTAATGAATAGTTGTTCATGGTAATGGAACAGGATTAATAATCAATGGGTTGGTTGGATGATAAGAAGGGACTTGGTTGTGTTGCTTGTGTTTTCCTAACTTGATTTGTGGATGGTAGGGATATGTTTTATTAATGATGGATGTGGTTGGTTTTTGATAGTTTCCCAGATGTTAAGGAACTAAATAAAATAATTCTGCTGAAACGCGAAAACCTAAATAGGGTTGGGGTTGTTTGTTGAATGCATGCTTCCTAGTAGCAGTGCTGAGGCACGTGCTCAGTTTCTCTGTTTAGAAGCCATAGGTTGGGTTGTGTGTTTGGTATATATATATATATCTGTATCTTTTGTGTTTTATCGCACCCCACCCATGTTGAGAACTTAGTTCCGAACACTCCCATTTCATGGGAGAGGGTGTTTTCCCCTTAGTTACTAGCTCTTTCCTGCTCCTTCTCCCCTAGGTTGTGATGGCTTGAGGTGACCTTATACCTAAGACTCTTTGTGTAGGTTTCGATTGGGGTGGTTTTAACACAAGACTCTTCGGGCAGGTTATACTATTTCCCAAGAATCTTTGGGATGAGGCCCAGGTGTGTTCAGGTGGGATACGTGGTTGTGAGGCCCAGGTGTGTGCGAGAGGGATATGTGGTTCTGAGGTCTAGGTGTGTGAGAGCGGGATACGTGGTTGTGAGGCCCAGGTGTGTGCGGGCGGGATACGTGGTTGTGAGGCCCAGGTGTGTGTGGGCGGGATACCTAGTTGTGAGGCCCATGTGTGTGCAGGCGGGATGTGTGGTTTGTGAGGCCCAGGTGTGTGCGGGCAGAGAGAGTGTGGTAGTGTCAGGACGTTCACCATTAGGAAGAGCAACTAACTACTGGGAAATGGTGCGGGGTACCCAATACTCATGTTCTTAAACTACTACTACCTGTTGTGATTGTTTTTTTGGTGAGTGTGGCTGGTTTGGTTGGGGGGATAGAATTCTTTGCTAGGTTTCTTCTGTTATTATCATGGGACATTAGGATGTCTCCCCACTTGTGACCGAGAGCTTTAGGTTTCCCAACTGAGTATACTGGTATGCGCACCCTACGTTTAATTTGAGGTTTCCAGGAGGACTACCAGGGCCATGCGGGACCCTACTAGTCGGACAGTTGGAGTTGTTGAAGTATTCGTGCACTTGTTTTCTTTTGGTATTGTACTTTGAGATTTATTTTACTTATACCTTGTTATAAAATTGTTTAAACATGCATGTGGGATTGGTTTGGGTTTATTTATATACACTTGTTATTTTCATTTTTGTTGGTTGACTTGTCCTATTTCCCGATCCTAAATAATAAAAAGGGAAATGCCTCCCATATTTGTGAAAACTCATACCCTTGGTGCTAGTCCCCAACCCAGGGCCTACTGGAGGATGGACTCAGGGGTCATTATCTCTGTTTCACCATTGCCAGCTCAGGAGGGTAATCTTTGGTGGGAGGGGGTTGTGACACCTTGTAATATCATGGAATTACCATGAGATGTTAAAATGCATGGCAATCTCATCCTTTCATCATGACGATATACCACATGATCATTTATAGAATTGCGTGTGGCTTTCTATTGATTCCAATGGGATATGTAGTTACACCTGGGTCTCCTATCATTGGTTCAACCATAATTAAAAAAAATACCATTTGATCATTATGACAAAATTAAAACTTGAATATGGAATATTTTAAAGAACTATGTGTGTATTGATTCTGATTCTATCAAGATAAATAATGGAACCCAGATCAAAAATCCAATGTACATCCACAATATATCCATTCAGTCCCTATTGTATGGGTTAGACCTACTCAGGGAACATTTCCAGATGTACATGGTTCATGATTCTCTTTCCGAGAAGATACATGGTGATGCCTAGACCTCATGTATTCATCTCATCCTCTATTATTGAAAATATCAAATAACATTTTCAAAATTAATAATCCATATTAATTAGTGTTATTGTTTTGAAGAACTATGTGTTACATGAATCATGCTATAACAAGATATATAATGACACAAAATTCTTATACCCTTATCTATCAAAAATATTCTTTTCCATATTGGGTGAACCACATCCTTACCACGTGATGTTAAGCAACATGGAATCCAAGAACTATTTATGGATTAATTCTCAGTCAAATGTGATAGGTAGTGATGAATAGATCATTTCCCCATGTCCAGCTAGAACCTTCCATTAGTTTTCACTTTGGAGTCACCTAGTGTACTCAAAAAATAATGTTGAACACCTTGGGATTTAAAAAATTATGTACAAATTAGTTCTTATCCCAATGAGATACATAGAAATGCCTAGATCATACAACATGGACCATCCACCATAAAAGTAAATATCTGTTGCATTTTCTTGTGGATACTTTGTATCCTGAAAATGGAATTTTTTACACTCTTTGTTTCTCTCACCGAACAAAGCTCAAATGGGATTTGAAGTTTTGGTTCATTAATTCCATGCATGAGTAATGTGTATCAATTTATATCAACATTATCTTCATTATGTTTGCATGACATTAACATTCTAACCATATTTCCTCGTCACATGATAATAAACTATATGATTTCACTAAGAACTACTTGTGTCTTGATTCTTATTCCAATGAGACACATAGTGACATATAAATATTCAATCCGGGACCCATCCATAATTTAATTTGGTAAATAAACCAAATCTATTATGAATAAATCAAATTTACATAATAGTATAAAATATGGTGCCTATCCCCATGTGTGATATCATATTTCAAAACCCCTATTTTATCCACATGTGCATTCAAACAGTACATGGAATCCTTTTAGAACTATCTGTGTCTGGATTCCTATTTTAAAAATATAAATTCTGAAAATTGAGTATTTTACCTCTATCCCAACGTTAATATTATATTGGTTTTCATGTTTATATAACTTTTTCCATAACACATGGCATTAAACTATATGGTTGGTGTCCTCGATGCATTAATTTAAACTGCACAGTACCTTAAGATCAACATGTGCCTTGATTATAATTTATATGAGATACATAGTGAATCATATTCCCCATTTCCTAGTCACATATATGGTGTATGGAAAAATTTACTTATCCTAGATAAAAAACAAAAAAAATTATCTTGGAGGAATTAATTTGGGTCCCATCACTGGGGGTCCACCAAGGAAAAAAATATATTTCCTTATATATCTGAGTCATATTTAATAAATAGACTCTAAATTTCATGGCCAATATTGGTTCAGACATGTTATTTTTGAATTAGAAAATATCTCTTTTGTGCATCATATTTATAGTCATGGACACATTCATATCTCTATAATCTTTTTTCCATCATCTTGGGAAAAAATTATCTTTGGTCATCATGAGCTCTTACAACAATATATTGGAACCCTTGATTTAAAATATTATGTGATCTTCCATCACATTTCAACAAAATATCCTTACTCCCAATCCATTTACCACAAAAAAGGTTTAAAATTTCCATCATCGTGTCCATAGCATGATGGAATGACCTCGGTTTGATAGAGACACATATCACATGTTGTTTCCATTATATTATGGTCATAGTCGAATGAACAAAAAATACATGGAAAATATTACATATGATGGGGTCAGACCTAAATGGGAATCCTATTCCTCTAATTATTTGTTAATTCTAAATTTAAATACTCCTTCTTTATTGAGATACATTCATTTCAGAGGCCATAGAATTTTACCGGGAAAACCTAACTCTTCTAAAACATTCACCATATTATAGAAATATAATGTTGTAATTATAGAGAACTTATTTTCATGACTATGATATAACACACCCTATATGTATTTTCGTTACACAACCCACAAAAAGGGTTTTCATCCAATGGATTCCACTATTGACTATCATGTAACACACCCTAATCATCTTTGCATTAAATAACCCACAAATGTGTTTTTTAATCAGTAGTAACATTTTCCTCAAGAGATACCCCATCTAACACCGTAATATAAATTCCCCATAAAATAATTTAGAGTCAGAGATCCCCAATTTAAAGATTACAAATTCCCCCTCACCTGAATATGATAGAACATCCACTAGCACATTACCATGAATGGGATAATAGGGAAAATTTCAGTCATAGATAAAGACCATAAAATATAACCCACATAATTTCATTGTTGTATTAATGTAAAATGAATAAGTATATTTACATGTCATATGAAATTAAAATTCATATTATAACATCATCATTGTATGATGTAAAACTACACAATCAATGTCCATGTTGCATGGAATTAAACTTTGTGGTTTCTTGACACCAATAAGATATGGGATGTCCAACCCAAATTTTATCATTTAAAAAAATATTCATTCATTCAAGTGAGCTATATTCATGAAGGAATTCATTCCAATTCGTTGTACATTCCAATAAAAATGATCACATAATTTTTATACATATTCCATTGTTAAAACTACCATTCATGACAAAGAGAATTTTGAATGTCCATACAATATTTTTTTCCATCAATAATACATTCTATGATTTCTTGAGAACTCATTTTCCTGACTATGCGACATCACACTGTAGTAGGAATTGAATAATTCACCCATAAAATAGACTTTTTAGCCAAAGGATGATATTATTTTACTATTATGTAGCACACATTATTAATATTTTCATAAATAATCCCACAAAATGGGGTTGTCATCTAGAGATAAGTTCATCATCAGGAGAGTCCTTTATTCTTAAATATCATGTTATATGTTCAAATCCCAATATTTTGTGGCTAAACAATCTCCGTAGAGGTATTCAAATGATGTTATAACATTCTTGACTAACACAATTTTTTTGGGTCCTCATACCTAAATGTATGGTCATAGATATTCGACGTAAAACACTAATCTCACTAGTCCATCTTACATGACTTCAAACTACCCATAAAAATTAGACACCATACTTTCCAGGTTGAAATCATGGAATGGGATCTCTAGAAAAAAGTTGAGTTTCATCTTGCTATACCTCCACCCCATATGTTCTAGGAAAAAATAGAAAAATTAAAATATTAAAGACAAAATGATTGTAAGGTTTTCCAGATGATGATAGAAAATGTAAGAATATGATCACTAGGACCCACGTCTTATGAAAAAAATAAGTTCACACTCCTATCCTTTTAATTGTAATTATAATTCAATAAAGTACAATAAAATGAGTAATTTTTGAATTTTATATTTTGATTATTTGAATAAAAATAGTTCAAGAACAAGTGATTATAAATGAATCCTTTTCATTTATGTTTTATACAGTAGATAAGTTCTACATGACGGATCTTATATGATAGATTTCATATTTTATTCACAATATAAGATTTGATATGTTTAACTATACCACATGATTATATGAAAACTTTTATAAGATTATCCATTTTTGTAGAAATATCCTCATAAGTTGTATGGAGATTCTTCATCTCGATTCCGATGGAATATCTCCATCATGCCAAAGCACCTTCCATGTATAAATGTATATTTCTTCCTCTTCAATTGAAACATTTAATTATCATATTATATGAATAATTTGGAGATACTTCTCATCAATTAGATCGTGATACACATCTACCTCTATGGAGTGGTTGGCCTTTTCTTTGTTTGGAGGACCTTTATGTTCCTCAAACTAGCCAGCCTGTGGTGCCTCTCTTTACTGGACCCTTTAATACTCTTCCATTTTTTGAATGATCACATTCACCACATCATGATTCTCATTTTAATTAATTACATGTTTCCCATCATGGAGATTTAAAATTTAAATCGGTGTAGTCACGATTACATGCCCCCAAGATGTGACCCCCAATCAATCTTCCAGATATCCTTACAGGAAAGAAGTTGTATAGGGAGAAAATCCACATGCATATCCTGAACAGACTAAAATTCTCTCTTGAAGAGAGATACATAATTTTGGATCTATTTAATTAATTATTCTCATTGTTAAACTCCCTCCAAAGAAAAATCAACATCTTATACAAATGATGGTGTATCTTTCATAGATTTCATAATCTCAAGTCTTATTCCTAATGATGATGAAATTAATTAATATGTGACACGTCCCAAAAATATACGATGTAAAATATTGAGATAAAATTGTGAAATGACCAATACAATAAATTACTCTAACCCATTGTTGGATAAATTGTCTGGACTGACACATCTCTAATTCCTCCGATCATAATCCCCAATGCAGGAAGCTGCTAATTGGAAATATTCCCATGTTTTTTCCCTGAAACCAGAATCAGTGGCCCTCGAGGATCTATCACTTTAGGATTTTAAATAGTAATTCCATCATTAATAGTATTGGGGTGGATTTATATTCCATTTTCTTGAAGTGATGTGAAAATGTTATATACATACAAAGCTTCATAGGGTTAAATTTGATGTGAAGTATTATGATAAATAGAATCAATTATGTTTGCAATGTACAAGAATGATAAAACTCCCATCCATCCAATTACATATGGTAATCCATGAAATCCATGAGGTAACCTGTAATATAAATGTCTATATTATAAATGTATTATTTAATTAAATCTTACTTTTCACGATAAATAGCCTCTAGTCTTGATGCAACCCCACGAGCAAGGGTATCCAGGACATGTTTATCAAGACCCAAATTAGATCCACTAAGAATAACCTATTACATATTCATATATAGAAAAACATCACAATGCCATATGGATTTAGGGATATGATTATCATGTTCATTGGATCGCTCATGATCCCTTTTAGAACCTTTCAGTGTAACAGAATGGCCAACACTAACTATAACATGGAAAATTGGGGCACATGAATGATCTGAAATATCATTAAGAGAGAAAAGTAAAAAACATCACAAGACACCTACTATAGTAAACATGAAATTACCTTGCAACTCATATCTCTCATCATATGCAAAATCCAACATAATTTCATCTCTTGATTCCACATCCATCAAAATGACAGATTCCACAACATGGTCCCCTACAACCCCTTGGGTATCCACCTAGACCCTTGGAAAGACAATTTTTGATCACTTAAGAGTAGAATTTGGTTCATTTTATGATAAAGTAATGTATTTTCAGAAAGAGTATGTCATGTTGGTCATGATATCAAATGACAATAAAATATAATATTGTGGTGCATGTGTAGGGCCAAAATCAATGCCCATGTTTTTTTCCTCTCTCAGGATGGTGAAGTGTCCACCTCGGTCCTCATAAAAATCAATACATGATATGATTTTATAAGGGTTACCAATAATATTTCCTACCACATTGTTCCTTGATCCACAGATTATTTAGGTAATTCAAGAGTTTCATCAACCATCCCAATCAGGGTTCCCTTGGGACCATACCACTCTGTACAAAGAACATATGTTACTTAACCTTCCCCAATTGGTTATTCGTCTTGTTCATATCTTATAAATTAAAAAATAAAATCCCCTCATGATAAATGATAGTTGATGAAAGAGAAGAATTTTAAAATAAAATACAATAAATACATTATAAGGGTTCTATCAGATGTCCCATTGGTCATCCGGATGAACAACTACCCCCTCAAATAATGATCGGTCAAACATATCAAAAACTCATTTTGTGGATGGGGCCTAATCATAAATTACATATATCAACTCCCCTAGATCATAATAATATATCATCTCCTTAGAAAAATCATAGTAAATGTGAACTTCAAATGGTGAAGTGATATCGCCCAACTTATGAATTCAAATGTTATCGAAGATAAACTCCCATGGATCATTGACATCACTAGTTACACTCTCTCAAAATCATATCACAAATGGTTGTACATTATCATTCACTAATGTAGAATGATGTGAAAAATAACCAACACCATTTTACTTGGATGCCTTTCCAAGAATCCTTTTACTCTCAAGAGAATTAGGGGATGTGACACGATTCTCCTACCAATGCCGGTGACTGGGCATCCTTGTGGAAAGAGGTGTAACCCTCTCAATATGATCTTTCTTAGTAGTGATTTCTTGAGATTTGGTTGAAGGATATGAATCTTCATTATCTTCATATTCATATTAGGACTTTCAATCACATACACCACGCCCGAAAATCATCAATAACTAAACCCAATAGATTCCCTTCACCAATACCCCTTGATGGAATGAAGAGGTATACAACATGGAATACCTGACTTATAGCTCGATTGATTCATCTGAAAAGGGTAACACAATAAACATTTTGGATACCACCATAATCATCAGGATCCTAAGAGGCTAGGCTATCGTCATATTCTTATCCAACATAACATATATAGGATCATTGATTCTAGAATATTGAATACATTTAAACATGTGTGAAAATAAATTTGGAGCCTAAGCCTCATAGATGACCTCTCTATTAATTTGAGTCACTCATAATTTGTCTCTGAAAGTTCTCATTTATGAACATAGTTCATAATTATTTTCATTGAAATCATCGGTAAATATATCAATCGGTGGGTTACCATACATAATGATGTTAAATTCTCCCAACACATTCATCATCTTCAGCCCCACATCATACTCTAGGTTCAAAGACTGATTTCTAGTTACATCATGAAAAAATGGGTGGAATTAATTGATGTGTAATTAAAATGAATTATAACCACACAGGAATTAAATTGTTTTAAAATTCAACCCACAACACATGAAATGGCCCAATGATTCTAAATGGAGGCTTCCAATTGTGTGTGTGCAGCTGACAATGGTAAATTATTTCTAGAGTAGGGGAAACCAACACTATATACTAACTCAGTACCAATTTTACCATGATTATAAAAGTATCCTGACTCAAAATTCCATTTGATAGATGTACTTGGAGTAGAAACGTTTTTATCCCCATAGTGAAGAATCCATCCAGCCAATTCTTCACATCAACTTCAGTATTAACCATATAAACCCAATGTGTATATTATCCCTTCTCTATCATATTCCTTATTGTTTTGTGATAACCCCAAATATCTATAGTCAAACATTTGGTAGGGAGACCACATGTGGGACATTCCCCTATATGTTCTCAAAAATAATTCATATACATTCCTAGATTGATGTCATCCCTAAGGTGAGGATCTATGAATTTTTATAATTTCTTATTAATATTGAAAATAGCATTGGACAATGGTGGTTTTGTTTTAGCATCATACAACTTAATATTTAGTGGGATTATGTATTCATACATTTCATAATAATATGGCCCCCATAAGACTGTTAAATATCTCGTAGGTTGATTTCTACTTCACCTTGAATCGGGTGGGCATAAATTGTCAGTGGACACCATCGGCTCAAAAGATCTAGGTTTATCTCTAGTTTTTTTAGACATAAGTCTACACTATCAAATAAAAACCAATGGTATGGAATCATAGAATCCCTTTTTAAACTTTGCATTTTTTTGGTGCACCTAGAATGACTGCATCCACCCAGGCCTGACTCCCCCTCGAGAGAAGAAGCCATAGTCCTCATTCCAGCCTTGAATTTTTATCTATCTATGATCTGTAGAAAGATGAATCATAATAATTTGACCATGACTATTAGATATACATATTCATATCATGATTGCAGATGATTATTTGCATGATATATAAATTAGGGACCATTCCCCTGTTAATAAAAACACAATTGGAGGATATGTTGGTAGAAGAGATGTTTATTTTCGTCACAAACCATGATTTATAGATGTAATAATTTTCTCCATGGATGATAGAGTCCCTCAAATGTCCATGTATGAATAAGTTTAGGCAATCACCATTTCAGTACTAATGTTGATGTTGTGCAAAATGTTTCTCCATAATCATAAGATCATACTCATGTAAATCCAAATAGTCTAGTCCAATATCTTTGATCATCTTAGTGGAACATGTAACATCTTTCTTAATAGTTGTCCTTGAGGAATACAATGAAAAACCATAATCAGCAACCATATCCTCCCATTAATATAAAATATTTAACATGAACGGTTTATATTTTGACATATAAGAATTCCATTTTATTGTAATAGGATGGAACTTACGTAGGTCCCTTAACAAGGTAACCCACATAGACCTTTTGACCATGTATTTCATGCAAGCCCCTCATATAGATTCATTCCCTAGGATCCACTCCAAGGTGATTCCATATAGTACTATCACATGGGTGGATATTTATTCATAAATTATATGGGAGAAAATCACAAATAAATATCAAAATGAATGAGAGAACAACATATACGATGAGAGAAAAAATAACAAACTTGAAAGCTTAGGAAAACAAAAAAGTGGCTCATGGTATTTATAGATTCCAGTAGTCTACTTGGGGGATTTTCTTACTTTTTCTTCAAAGTAGAACAGTGCACCATACCTACACCTTTTCCCACCACTGATGATCTACATGATTAATCAAATAATCATTCATAATCATTTCCCCAATATACCATTGGACTATAAATTCCTCTTTGAATCATATCCAATCATGAGGGGTGGTGGTCTTTAACACTCCATTTTATCAGGTGAAGTGAAAATATTATATATCATACCTTATCAAGTTCACACACAATAGAACCCCAAGGAGTAGCGAAGGGACATTCCCAAGATGACCTACACATGCATACCCCTGAGCATTATAAGTCCCATGAAACCGACCTTCTGTATAACCAAATGGAATGAAATTATTATGTGAGACACCTAAGCTAAAAACTTACTCTAGGTACCTTCTTGGGAAAATTCATTAAAAAAGTTTCTCCTATTTTTCTAAAAATGGATCCCTTGGGTTCCTTATTTTCACAACTAGAAAATCAAATGGTACACCCAAGATCTTGATGCACTGTGCCATCATCAAGCTCTCTATAAATTCATAGGTTCTCATTACAAACAAGAAATCAACAGAGAGTTAAGGGGAATTTGTGGGGTTATAGTACCTTTTGGGTCTCAAACAAAAGGAAACAACATGAGGACATGTTCTCCACAAATTAAAAACACTAATGTGAGGAGAAATTCCATTATAAGGTACACATTTCAGAATTGTAATGAGATAATAGAGGATTCTTAGGGTTCAAAGACTAATGCATCACCCTAGTAGTATTGACATTGTGGTATCTTTCCTATGGCACACGAAACTCTCATATGTATACCCCCACCGGCCACATGAATCCCTTCCAGTTAATCTCCATCCCTACTAGAGGAAACTTTTCCCTCTAGGATTGGACCTATGTGGTCCCCCTTTGAGTCTTTTTCTATGACTCCAATGGTCAGCATCTTCATATTTCAGTTCCCGTTCCTTATAATGACCTAGTTTAAACCATCGACGAATCCTCTAGATATAAAATACCAATAAAAGGGTTATACTAGGGTGTCTCCCATTTGGATTTTGATTGCATATGTTATAGGTTTACCACATGTGTCTTACCAATAGCTAGGGACCTATTGGTGCATGTGGATTTACATTCCATCTGTCGTAAGGAACACTACCCTAGGGACAACTTCTAGGAGTTCCCTATCATATATACTAGTTTCGGTACCTTATCCTACCATTTTTATTTATAACACCTAGAGTTTACGGTTATAGATAGTAAGGGTAAATATTACACATGATTTTACAATCGATTTTGAATGTGGTCCTCCACTGTTGCTGCAGAACAAATTTTTGGGAATCTATCAAAGAGTAAGCCCAGATTATTTTTTGCGGGATGTATCACTAATTATATTTCTTAAACCTAGATAATGGGCCAGAGAGTGGAATAGAACTACAGTCCCCACCTCCCATCTATGTATCCTCTTTCATCATACACCTATCCAATTCATCTAATTGAGGGGGATAAATATGTTGTTTTCTAGATATTTTTCATCCTCATATCCATCAATTTAAAGAATGAATCATAATGAATCATGTGGAGATAGTGGTTATCCACAATCAATCCATCCATATGGCCAGATGCATGTTTCAGCAAAAAAAGTTCTTTCAGGTCTTCTACCGACCATCTATTAGAGTTATCCATCGGCAACAGAACTCAAGGCCATCTGTCCAATCTCAAGGAAAATTGGTTTATGTGGATTATTGAATCATATATTACCTTTATTTTATCACACCGATCATGACTGATGCGGGCTTGAAGGTTGATTATGATCATGAAATCCACAAGGTAAAAAACCTTCTAGGTATCCTCTATATGATAAAGCCCCAATTGAACCAATCTAGTGAATACATTATGTGTAAGACCTCACATATTGAATAAAAAAAACACTAATTATTTCTATAACTAGGGTATACAGGATTCTTACATAAGGATCGATCTCAATAGGAGTTCTTATCAGTAATAATCTCCAATTTAATCATTTCATAGGGTCACGCATGACTACAAGATAAAACTGGGGGCCACCACAGGCACAAGTCTTCATTTATGAACAACATGGGAAATAATTAAAATCTAGATAGGATATGTTGGAAGCATCACTATAGACTTAAATAATCCAAATAAACTTAATTACTTAGTAGATGAATTCCTGATAGTATTTAATTCAACATGTGAATAAATGATCCTTCATTGTTCCCCATGCTACTCTTGCATATGCCATACACCAAACATTGAATATGATCCTTTGGCCTTCAAATCCTTGTCAAATGATTCAAAATTTCAATATTATTTCCTTATCACATGAACATAAATGTTATTATGTTTCCCATTAAGTTTCACCAAACTATTTGTATTCTGATTTTTTTACAAGGATACATTGGAAATAAATTCATGTGTCTGATCCTAATATCTAAAAAACACATGTATCCCTAGATGGAGATAAATTATGAAGAACCCAAAATAAGTTATATAAAAATATTATTATTATAATAACAATAAAATATAATATAATAATTATGTAAAAGGATAAAAATGATTGACAACCTCAAATACATATACATATCTCCATTGATGACGAACTTGATATACATACTAGATGATTATGAGTTCCACACATACAAGTAATTGATTACTAAATCATAGGGTGATGCATATAAAACTTGGGAGTAAATAAATGATTCGGTAACATATCATAAATGTATAATAGAGTTCCGGATTAGGAAACAATTGCACCCAAAAAGGGTTTGAGGAGCCCGACCTCCCATCCTCTTAACCAATGTATGTTTTTAAGAATCATTGACCAAACTCCCTAAAGGTCACTTACCTTTGAAACGAAGATACCTATTGATATGAAACCAATGGGTGTATCTGGTTCTAAGAACAAACCTATTGAAAACTATTCATAAATATTGGACCCAATGTGAATGATTGCACACATTCAAACCTAGTAGTTGACTATCTGTAACAACACAAAATGTTATAATATTTTCCATTTAATATATCATTAATTTTTTTCTCTAGAATAATTTATACGAAACTCCTCGTTATAAATATGTTACATGAAGCATAAATTTTTTCATACCTTGTAGAAAACATTGAGGTTAGGTTGCGTTACTTTCAAGACAATGTTTTAATGAACAACAATATATTATTTAAAATATTATTATTTAATAATATAAAAACTATATTATAAATTTATTATTATAAATAAGAGTAAATAACCAATTAAAATATATTGTTCAATTAATTAGTTACAAATTAATTAGAAATTAATATAAAAATCAATTTATATAAGGGGGATATTATTTACAAAAACAATTTTTATTCTCACAATGATTGTTTATATCAAGGAATTAAATTAATTGCAATTAGTGAGTGATATTAAGGTAATATGTATAATTAATATTTGAAAAAAATATTTTTGAAAATCATCCAATATATTTTATATTCATAAGATAAGAGAATATCCAATTTTATGTAAAAAATATATATTTTTATGAATGAAATTTTACCGCCTATTAATGGAGAACCTATTTTAAATAAGAATTTTGGAACTATTATAAATATAATATTAAATAATATATGTAATATTTTTATGTAAAAAATTATCTTAAAATTAGTGATTTGTATTTTTTCAAAAACGATTCATTTATTAATAAATATTGAAAAATACTGAAATTTAATACAAAACAGTTTTATCAACTAATTTATTTATATGATTAAATCTTATGATGGGTAATAAATATTAATAAAATAAAATTTATATTCATTTATTTAATTTATAAAATATTTAATCAATTTCACTTTGAAATATAAAATAAAAATTAGGTTACTTTTAAACATTTTTACTTTAAAAACAAGCATTATCATCCCTTCTATGGGATTTATTTTAAATTAATTTCTTCCACATGGGTGGTTGAAATTCATAAAACTGGGTTAAATATTCTGAATGGGAATAATTTATAATTTATAATAACTCAAAATTATTTTATTTCTAAATATACTAGTGAATGTAATTAAAATTAGTTACACCGATTATCATGAAATTAAGTTTAATAAGGGAGTAGTCCTTAAACATATGGTCGAAAATTGCATAAACCATCATCCAAAAGTAATTGTATTGTCATATTTAGAATATAGAATCCCTTGGATATAAATTATACCATTATATGATCTTCCTGAAATGGGTAAACATTTGTGCAAATCACTTTTCAAACTTGTTCCGCAGTGGCACTACTCCTCCATTATAAAAAAGTAGTCATCCCTCCAACTTCCTCACGCCTATGAAATCACATTGTATTAAACAATATTAAAAAATAGATCAAAAAAATTCAACCACTAAATCTATAATCCTCACATTATGAATAAATCCATAAATGCAACCCCTTTGGTGAAACCCAATAGGAGTTACCCCAATAAGTGGCAACCTCCAAACATAAGCTCTTTAGTTTTATTTATTTATCCAATACATAATTTAATAATATTTCATGAAAATATGATTAATTATGTATCATAAAAATACATATAAGTTCTTATATAATGGTTTCTACCTAATCGTACACTAACATCCATACAATGCTTAATGATCTTAATTTTTTGGGTACGGTTAACTATCGTGTCATGAAATGACGTCATTCATTTTTTCCATTACCACCATTTATTGTTGGGAATAATGATCGATGCAGTATTTATTTACTATATATATTTTTATTAAAATTTATTTATTATTATTTATATATTTTTATAAAACATTCCTTTATACCTTCCATTTTTTTAAATACGATAACATCATATGGGGAAGTGTCCACTAATTCCCCCTCAAAGAGATGTGATTCATTCATGATTTACGTGGAATGAAAAAAGGATTATTTTATTAATATATAAGTGATGTAAATGAAAAATCTATGAAATTCATGAAAAAATTTCATTATGTAATTATAACATAACATTGTCATTATTTCCCTTTTTAAACAATAAAAAGTGATAATGTAAGTCCTGGACATTTGGTCCACCACCTCCTCAGTATATTGTTATTATTTTTACATAACAAGAATTATAAATATAAGTATATAAAATAAAATAAATTTGTATTTATGATATATTTATTAATATATAATTTTATAATATTTTTTACGTTCTATCTATAACGATCAAAGAAAAACGAGAACATTGCACATGCGTACGTGCAACCTAATGTCTCCTTGACTGTAACTGTGGTTCATTTTTTCCATAAAAATCAAACATTATTTTTTAAAAAAAGTATTATTGATTTTAAAATAATATAGTTAAGTAATTATTATTATTATTTATATTTTTTTTTAAAATTAACCCTTTTACTATATTTTACCTACAAAAGTAATTTTGAACACATGAATCGAACTTGGTAAAAAATGTGGAACCGAAACATAGTTGTTTAAGAAGTTGTATAAACCATTTTAATAAGCATATTAAAAGTAATAATAAAATTGAAAATTGTTATAATGATAGTAAATTATTAATATAAATTTATTATTCAATAATATAAATACACAAGTGACATGTTAGACTCAATGTTAGGGATTTCATCTCAAATTCATTTCATTGAGTCATATTGTAATGTTATGGTATGTTTTATTTTATATGGTTGATTTACATCCTTTTACATGTTATATTATTAATATAATTACTATAATTATGTTATATAATTAATTTATTTTTATTATTTTACGTGGATTATGATTCAACTGTTTCAATGTGGTATGGAACACTATGGAATGTTTAATTATTATTTTTCTCACAAATGATTTAATGATATTTCATTATTGTCTACAATCATCAATGTCCATAAAACTTCTATTTAATTATTTCAAACTAATAAATTATTGATAAATTGGTATAGTTTATTAAATAATGATATTTAATAATTAATATTTTTTTAATAATTTGATATAAAGACTGCATTAGACTGGAAATCACAGATGGGTAGTAGAAAATATATAGACGCTATATGCATTGAAAGGTTATCATTAGAAAAATAAGTTCGTGAAATTAAATGAGATTCTCTTTGTAGTTCTAACCACATTGTGAAAGGTCATGAAGGTATATGTTTTCAGGTGACTCGTACATGGCATCTAATAAATATGCATTTACTTATTAGATATTCAAGTTATCATTGTTATTATCAAATATTTATTCAAATAACAAAAACTATGGATGCATTCCATTCTCAGATTCTTGATTAAAATATTTTTTAGTTTTTTCCTTTCTATATTGATTTTGGTTTATCCATTTTTTGAATGGAATGGTCTATTAGTCATTTACATTCAATTTTGATTTATTCTATTTATTTCATTTTTGATTCCTCATTTCATACCCTTACTAAGCATTTGATAATATTCTTTATATATTATTTCCAAATGTATTATGTGAGTCTTGTATGTGATATTGTTTTCTTAAACTGCTTAATATTCAGATCCTTGGGATTTGAATCATGAATATATTGGAATGTAATATAGTAATTCATCATATCTGGGCTTCTATGGATGGAGAGTAAATGTTTTAATAAGATGATTTTTAATAATAACATTGGAAACTAATTCTGAAAACATATATTAATAAACATAACCCATTTATATACATTGAGGATATTTATAGAAGAATGTTCTAAGATATTCTCAAGGTAAAAATATTGTGGTTATTCTAGGAAATAAATCATTGTATCAAAACATCAATTAGATGTGGATCTATCACATAAGTATATTGGGGTAAAATATATGACAAGGTGCATTGGTCATGACTTTGGTTAACCTGGTACACAACAATGACCCTTACTATGGACATTGTTTGACACTACTAGGGGATATATTTAATGCAATTCAAATTTTAATTACAAATCATTATGAAGGGTTTTGATGTAATGATGTCGCCAAAGAAACCATGTTTTAAATTATGACATTTTTAAGTAAAATATTATCTATTTATGATTAGTGTTTGTAACACCCCAAGCTTCCACGGTACGCCTCTCTTTGAATAATACAGTAGCATGTGTTGTACGCAACCTCAAGATCTAACACACCATAACCAATCAAACTAGTTGTTATGAATACTAATGCCCACCGTTTGAAATTATATAATTTTTATCTTTCAAAATGGTATTAATTTTTGGATTTTGAATATTGAAATTAGCTTAAGGTAAATTTTTGTTATTTTTCTGAAAACATTCAATTTTTGATGAATAGTGAAAAACACTGAGTTAGAGTTTAAAACCAAAATTTTATTTAAATAATTACTTATTTTATTTAATTTATTTTAGGATAAAATAGATACATAATACTTATATATTTTCAATATAATTAATTGGAGTCAGTTTATAATAATTTTAGATATATAAAAATTTTATTGAACTTTTTACCGTCCTTTACTCACCTCCTAGGAGCATTTGAAAATTTACATAAAACAAATTTTTACCACTTCTGTGAGTTGAATTTAAAAATTCCAAGAGACACGTTTGATATCATTAAGTAAAATGAGGTTCAATAATATGAAAATAATTTTTGGGGGAATAGTAACTTTTTACTTTTATTTACCACTATTAAAAGTAAATAGGGTGATTAAGGGTAAAAATTATAATATTATTGCCCTAAAACATGTCATAATTCTATTCGATAAGTATAATTTGACCAAAAATAACTTAGTAATAAAATATGAACCTATTTTTTGCACTTGGATTAGATTAGGACATTTTTTATTATTTAATTCAAAGAAGAGATAAAAGAGTTAAAATCAATGTTTAATAACTAAAACAATTTTTATATAGGTTAACACATAAGATAAATTAGACAATAAATATTAATTATAAATATAAGAATATTTCATACATAATTATATTTTATTTATATTTTTTAGACAATAAATACTTTAATTTATTTATGACACACTGATGGTGGAATAATTACCAAATTAATGAAATATTAAAATAATTGATATTATAAATATCCAAATAAATGTAATTTAAGACTTTTTAGGAATTAAACTAATTTTCTAGTTTAATATGAAATATTAGGGTTGGTTATATAAATTTTTTAGAAGTAATTTTACTGTTGTGAATTTAGGAAAAATAAAATACTAAATGGTGTCAAAATTTACATAAAAGAGTTTGAAAACAAATATTATATTATTAGTTGATATTATATTCCTAAAAATCTAAGGATCAGACAAAAGACATATATATTGATATGTGTTTCATTAATTAACCACTTGGTATTCTCTTGGAAGTATATAATATGTTTATTAACCATATAATATAAAAATACAAAGAGACATGATTTATGTCAAACTATTTAACTAAGAGTTAAATCTAAACAATAAGGTTAATATAGTGACCAAAACCTATCTTAAACCTATTGGTTGAGTTGTTTTTGACCCATAACCACCTTATCCTTTAAATAATCCTTTTTGGATCCATTTTAAACCGAAAATTATTTTATTATATAATAATATATATAGCTTTTCCTAAGGTGCCCCTCATCGCTCTTATAAAAGGGAACTCCCACTTCACTCTAATTAAAACCTTAAAAGTCATTTGGCTTGGCCAAAACCTACCTAAATATCCTCTAAACTATCCTCCCTTAATCATAGAGGCTTATTTTTGTCAGAAAGCCAACCTAAGGATCCCTTTTGATCAAATCAAAAAGAAGAACCCAAAGAAGAGATAAATATTTCATCACCTCTTTCATGTTCCTTTTCTTCTTCCACTTCATCATTATTTGTTCTTTCCATTATAAAATAATAACTGCAGAATCTTTGATACATTGTGATGTTATTATAAATATGGTAGAACCATATTCATTATTTTATCCATCCTTTGAATGACATGTCACTATACGTGTGTATGTACGTATTGCCGTCTCCACGAACGCGATAGGATTCATTTTCCATCGTATTGATTCAACTCTAATTTTCAAATGATGATTAACAATAATTTTTAAATACTTGAATAATTATATATATGAATAAGATACATCCCATCCATAAAAAATATGACTCACATAATAAAGAATAAAAAGAAAACGAATCTGTTAATACCCAAAACAACGATAATACTAAGATATTATTGACAAAGCAATGTTAAAAGATCATATATGATATCATATAAATTTACATGATTCTTGTATAATTTAATAAAAATTATTTCACTATTATAATGGAGGTTAACCTACCTTCAACCGAGGAAAATTACAAGGTAATGATTATTTCAACTATCTCTTTATTATTTGAGGTTGTTTATATGTAATTATCTAATGGGATCTCTTTATCATCCACATCCATGTTTCTTAAAAATGCATTTCAAAACATTATTACTATTTTATAGACTATGGGTTAAAGTCATTTATAACCATTTTGGACTTTTATAATATGTTTAAAAAGTAATCTTTCTGTCATTTTCCAAAAATGTACTTTATGACCTTTTCTGCAAAATTAAGGTAAGAATGTTTTTTAACTTATATGGTGGGTGTGGCTATTTTTTGCTATTATAACATCGTTGAAGCTTCCCATACAAGATTATAATAATATTTTCAAATATAAATTTTTTATTTTATAATTACGTGCCTTTTAAATGATTTCAAAATAGAATGAGATATTTCTCTAAAAAGGTTTTGATTTCATCTACGTCAACATCCTTTAATGGATTTTAAGTTTGTTTGAAGTTGATTTATTATGATGAAAAACATCCATATTGTATTGAAGGTTTTGTGACATGTTTGACTGTAGATGTGTTATTTCATACCATTCATGGTTTATGAATAAAGTATTGAAATTTTGAATGATAGTTTCATTATGAATGTTTATGTTATGTTTAATCTTTTTCATATGAGGAATTAATTGGACTTAGTATGTGACGGGTGGAGCCCGCTATAGCTCCTCGATGCATCAGTTGGTCTCATTAGAAAAACTAGTGTCTTGGAACAAGGCCTTGACAAAATCTTATTTGTATTCTTGGCACAAGGCCTTGACTATGTGGTTATGAAAGTCTAGTATTATGCATTCGATCATTAATAAAGTGGCTATTTATATTTCATGTGATTATTATACTAGCATAATATCCATGTGATTAAGTGAATGGAATTATTTGTTTTTTATATTTTCCATATTATGTTTAAGTTCAAATTTAATGGGATTTTGTTTTAGTCTTATACATTTCCTTAAATGTTTATTCTTATTATGAATGTTTTCTCTATATTGTTATCCTTACAGAGAATTTGACCTCACCCCTTTCTATGTTTTATTTTTTCCAGGATGCGAAGAAGTATAATAGGACATACCTGTTGGGATAGTCTATGGGATATCCATGTTTTTTAATGGAAACAATGTTGCTATTGTTTTCCATTTCATGATGTAATGTAAACCTTATGGACGTATCTATCACTTCCAAGGATACTAAATTAATCTGTATTTAGAGACTTGATATTTTGTGATCATGCCAATGATACGTAATAATGCCCCGACTCTAGTCTTTTGGTGTCTAGGCATTACAATTGGTATCAGAGGATGTTTAGTACAAAATGTGGAATATAGATTTAGATAAACTCTAAATAGAGCACATTACACTAAGATAGACATTGGGGATTTGTATAGAAGAACTTCTTAATATTTTGGTATCGTAGAGATTTTGTGAGTTTTCCAAGCAATACATCCCTGTCTGGATACTAGCAGGTAGAGGCAGCTCTGGAACAGATGTACCTAGGGCTAAAACCCAAAACACTGCTTTGACATGGACTCGAATGAGAACTGGTGCACGAAAACGGGCCTTGCTGCACTCTTGGTTACGACACTCCCGACTGATATGCTTAGGATAAATCTAATTTTCTTTAGAAACCATTATGAAAGGTTTATGAATATATACTTCCTCATAGAAAACATTTTTTATGATTATGGATTATATCCATAAAATGTTCGTTTTTTATTAAGTGTTTTACAAGTTTGGATTTATGTATTTCGATTCATAAACTAAACTAGTTTATGCCATTATATAGAAATGGAGCCCAGTGGAAGGAATATAAACTATATCAATTCATGAAATCCATGTAGGGATTTCCCTCCTGATCAAGACAATTATAGTGTAGCTGGTGATGCAACTGGTGCTGATCAGCTAATCACCATACTGGGACAACTCACTCAAGTTATGAATAATAACCTTACCTATATAGAGCAACTTAATCCAAAATGTGGAGGATCAATGTTAGCTCTCTTCATGAGGAAACATCCTCCAACATTAAATGGGGGTAAAAATCCAATAGGAGCTGAGCAATGGATAAATTCCATAGAGAAAATATTACATGCCTTGGGGAGTAGTGAAAGTGGAATAGTTGTCATAGCAGTTTACCGCTTCACTAGAGATGCTAATCAATGATGGTCATTGATTCAAAACCTAAAAGAAGATTATTAAGTATCAAATATGGAATGAAGGGAGTTTAAAGATATTTTCATAGAAAAATACTTTCCTCGTGACAATCGAGCAGATATGGAAAGGTAATTTTTGGGTTAGAGGAAAAAGGAGGATGAGAATGTCGCAAAGTATGAATATAACTTTACAAGGGTAGAGAGGCATGCTGTAGATTATATACATAACTCAATAAGTTATATTGATCTTTTTTTATGGTTTAAAGACATTTCTCTGGCGAGAATTAGTCTCATAATCCTTCCCGTCGTAAAAAGATATTGTCTCATGTGCTATCAAGACAGAAAAAAATTCTCTAAGTCTTACGACATTAAAGAAAATAAAGAGAAGAAGAGATCTACCAAACACTCTAGAAATGGAAATAAGGGGAAGAAGGGAAAAGTTGAATATCAATACTGTAGTAAATGTGGAAAAAAACACCTTTGTACTTGACTGAAGGCAATGTGATTCGATTACAAGTGTGGTGAAAAATGCCACCAATATCGTGATTACAAGGGGAAGAAAGAGGCTGTCATTGTTGAATGCTATAATTGTAGAGAAATGGGGCATTATGAGAATTAATTTCCTAAGACTCAAGGGAACATACCTTAGATAAGGCTATGGGATCATTTCCAGGTTTATGCTTTTACTACTACTGAGGTTGAATCTCTGAAAGATGTGGTTTTAGGTAATTTAACGGTTTCATCAAGTGGATCAAAAGCATAATTTGATTCTAGATGATATAATTGATTAATATCTTCCTAGGTTGCTAAGAAAATTTGATATTTCCAATTTGATTTAACAAGGGAGTTGTCAGTCAAAACTCTTAAGGGAAGTATCATTGCAACAAAGTTTTTTGAATAAGTCATCATTAGGGTATATAAATGTTCTTTATCTACTGATATCATCATAATACCCATTATTTAATTAGATATAATCCTCAGTATGGATTGGCTTTGAGACCATGATGTGAAAATTTATTGTAAGAAGAAGAAAGTTACAATTTTTTATGATGATAATGAGTACCTTATCTTTAGAGCAGAAACGTCACCACCTAAATCATATCTAGATCCAACCCTAATAGCTCAAATATATTCAATTATTGGGGACGAAGATAATGAAATAACTGTGGGTAAGTAAAGGAATGTTCAAAGAGAGGACTTACCTATTGTTCATGAATATGTAGATGTGTTTCTAGAGGATTTATCCTGTCATCCTCTAGAATGACAAATTTAGTTTTCCATTGATTTAATTCCTGGTTCAAGGCCCATATCGAAGACCCCTTATAGGGTGGCCAATTTGGAATTATTGTAATTGAAGAAACAACTATATTAATTGGGTAATAAGGGATTTATTCTCCCTAGTGTTTCTCCATGGGGAGCCCCTGTCCTTTATGTTTATAAAAATTATGGATCTATGAGGTTGTGCATTGACTATAGGGAGATCAATGCTATAAAAATAAAGAATAGGTATCCCCTACCTTTCATTGATTATTAATTCGAACAACTTCATGGAGATAAATAGTTTTCAAATATTGACCTTTGATCTGGATATCATCAGTTGTGTGTGAAGAAGGAAAACATTCTGAAAATAGAATTTCGAACCAGGTACGAGCATTATGAGTTTACAGTAATGCCTTTTAGATTGACTAATTTACCCTCTGTCTTTATGGATCTAATGAAAAGTGTTTTCAAGGAATATCTTGATGACTTTATAGTGGTATTTTTTTGATGATATATTGGTATACTACAAAAGCAACGAAGATCATGAAAATCACTTGCTCATTATCCTGAAGACTCTTAGAGGACATGAATTATATGGGAAGTTTAGTAAGTGGTAATTGTAGCTTGAGGAGATTTATTTTCTAGGACATATTGTCTCCAAGGATATAATCTATGTTCATCCTTCTAAGACAATGGCAATCCACAAATGGCTAGCACCGACGAGTATAATTGAGGTATGCAGTTTTATTGGTTTATCTAGTTATTATCAATATTTCATCCAGAATTTTTCTTGGTTGGCTAACCTATTAACAAAGATCACACGAAAAGGGGTTAAATTGTTTTGGAAAAAATAATGTGAATAATGTTGTGAATAATTGAAGTGAAGATTAGTCAATTCTCCAATATTGACTCTACCATTGGGGAATGATGGATTTGTTATTTATAGTGATTCTTCATAGAAAGGACATGGATGTGTCATTATGCATAATGATAGGGTTATTGCCTATGCAACATTATAGCTAAAAATTAATGAGTAAAACTATACTACTCAAGATCTTGAGTTAGCACTTGTAATCTATGCTTTGAAGATTTGGAGACACTATTACTATGGTGAAAAATTGGAGAATTATACTAATCACATTATTATGAAGTATATTTTCTCACAGAAAGAACTCAAAATAAGGAAAAGGATATGGCTTGTACTACTCAAGGATTATTATTGCACGATACACTACCACATGTGTATGGAAAATAAGGTTACAGATGCTTTGACCTGAAATGATCATTGAGTTTTGAAAAATATGAGAGTTGAAAAGGATCCTATATACATGGATCTAGTAATGACGGATATTGGAATAACCACGTATGGTGAACCATCAATGATTATTCAAATGGTTTCGAAACTATCTCTAATAGAAAGGATAAAAAGTTCTCATGCTGATGATGAGGATTTTCAAAAGAGGATTAAAGCTGTGAGTAATGGGAGATTGAGTGACTTCGTATATGAAGATGGAATTTAGAAATTTTGAAAGAGACTTTGTGTTCCCAATATACCTGATATAAAAAGAGAATTATTGGATGATTCTCATAGCTCTAATTTCACTATACACCTTGGGAGCACCAAAATGTATAGAGATTAGAAGTATCATTTTTGGTGGGACAACATCAAGATGGAGATTGCTGGTTTTGTGTCAAGATGTATGGTTTTTAACAACTGAAGGCCATGAGGCAACAACCCAGAGGAGTCTTGAATCCTCTTCCCATAACTAAGTGGAAATTGAATAATATTATGATGGACATTTTCAGGGGACTACTAATGACTCCTAGAAGGAACGATGCAATAAGGGTCATTGTTGATCGTCTTACCAAGTCAGCACATTTTCTTTCTATAAGAAAAGATTTATCACATGAATGTCTACCAAGATAATATATTAATGATGTTGTGAGACTTCATGGATTACCCCTATCGATTATTTCTAATCATGATCCTCGTTTTACATCAAGATTCTAGAAAAGTCTTCAGAAAGCCATGGATACTGAGCTTCGTTTGAACACTGACTACCACCCCTAATCTGATGGAAAATCAGAACATACTTTTAAAACCTCAGAAGACATGTTGATTTCATGTTCACTTGAGTTTCAAGGTATGTGGGTTCAATATTTACCTATGGTAGAATTTTACTATAACAATTTCTTCCATTCAAGTATTCGGATGTCACCATAAGAAGAGTTATATGGAAAGAGGTGTCGCACACCAACCTGTTTGGATGATGTTGGTGAAAGAAAACTCATAGGCCCATAACTTGTGGGGGAAACGATGGAAAAGTTGAAGGTAATCCAAATCCACATCAAGGTAGCTCAATGTAGACCGAATAGATATGCTGATAACCAAAGTAAGGATTTGGAATTTCAGGTAAGAGATCATGTTTTCTTGATCGTATTTCCATAGAAGGGTGTTATACTTATCGGTAAGAAGGGTAAATTGAGTCCCAGGTACAACGTATTTTTCGAAATTATAGAATGAATTTGGGCTATAGCTTATCGTTTGGCAATGCCGCAATGTATCTCCAAAGTTCACGATGTGTTCCACATATCACTGTTGAGAAAATACATGCCTGACCCAATGCATGTACTCACCTATGAGGAATTAGAACTGGAACCCGATCTTTCATATTGCGAAGATCCTTTCAAGATTCTTGATACAAGATAACAAGTTTTGAGAAACCAGAAAACTTTTCTGGTAAAATTTTTATGGATAAACCATGAGTTGGAAGAGGCAACGTGGGACTCTGAGGAACTTATGATGAAGAACCACCCGAGTCATTTTATGTAGTAATATTCTAGAAATTTTGAGGATGAAATTATTTGAAGGAGGGGAGAATCCAACACTCAAATATTCCACGGTACGCTTCTCTTTGAATAATACAGTAGCATGTGTTGTACACAACTTCGAGTCCTAACACACCACAACCAATCAAACCAGCCATTATGAATAGTAATACACACTTTAAGAAATTTTAAAAATTTTATATTTCAAAACTGACTTAATTTTTTAAATTTTATCTATCAAAATGTACATCATTTTTGGATTTGGAATATCGACATTAGCTATGTGTGAATTTTTGGTATTTTTTTGAAAACTTTCAATTTTTTATGAATAGTGAAAAACACTAAGTTATGTTTTAAAACCGAATTTTTATTTAAATAATGTTTTATTTTATTAAATTTATTTTAGATCAAAATAGATACATAATACTTATATATGTTCAATTTGATTCATTAGATTAAGTTTCTAATAATTATAGTTATAAAAAAATTATTTAACCTTTTTACCGTCTTTTACCAACCACCTATGAGCATATGAAAATTTACATAAAAGTTAATTTTACCACTTCTGTAAGTTGAATTTCAAAAATCAGAGATACACGGTTGATATCATTAAGTAAAATCTGGGTCAATAAGTTGAATTTTTTTTGGTGAATAGTAACTCTTTCCTTTTATTTACCACGGTTAAAAGTAAATAGTGTAATTAAGGGTAAAAATTATATTATTATTTCTCTAAGACATGTCCTAATTATATATGAAAAGTATAATCCAACCAATAAAAACCTTAGAAATAAAATATGAACCTCTTTGGTCCACTTGGATTAGATGAGGACATTTATTATTATTTAATTCTATGAAGAGATAAAAGAGTTAAAATCATAGTTTAATAACAAAATCATTTTTAATATAGGGATACACATAATATAAATTTGAATATAAATATTCATTATAAAGATAAAACTATTTCCTACATAATTGTAATTTATTTATATTTTTTAAAAATTATATAATATAATTTATTTATGACACAATGATGATGTAGTAATTACCTAATTAATGAAATATTAAAATAATTGATATTATAAATAACCAAATAAATTTTATTTGAATTTTATTATTAATTACAATAATTTTTTAAGTTAATATGACATATTAGGGTTGGTTAGATGAATTTCGTTCGAAGTAATACTATTTTTATAATTTTAGAAAAAACAAAATACCAAATAGTGTCAAAATTGACATAGAAGAGTTTAAAAAATATATATTATTAATTGATATTATATTTCTAAAAATCTATGGTTCGGCCAAAAGACTCATATAATTATATGTTTATTATTAATGTACCACCTGGGGTTCTCTTGGAAGTATATAGTATGTTTATTAACCATATAATATAAAAATACAAAGATACATGGTATATGTCAAACTATTTAATTAAGAGTTAAATATAAATGATAAGGTTAGTATAATGACCTAAAACTATCTAAAACCTATTGGTTGAGTGGTTTTAGACCCATCCCCACCTTATCCTTTATGTAATAAATTTTTGAGCAATTAGATTCAGAAAATTAGTTTATTATAAAATAATATTTCTTGATTTTCTTAAAATGCCCCTCACCCCTCTTATAAAAGGGAACTCCCCCTTCTCACTAATTCACACCTTCAAACCCATTTGGATCGGCCAACCCCTACCCAAATACCCTCTCAACATTCCTCCCCTAATCCTAGAGGCCATAATTTAGTCATAAATCCATCTTAAGGAGCCATTTTGATCAAATCAAAAGGAAGAACCCGAATAAGAGGTAAATATTTCATCTCCTCTTTCAAATTCCTTTCTTCTTCCACTTCCTCTTTCTTTTTTGTTTCCATTCTAAAATACTAACTCCATTATATTCTATATATTGAGATGTTATTATAAATATGGTACAACCATATTCATTATTCTATCCATCCATTGAATGACATGTCACCATACATGCGTACGTACGAATTACCTTTTCCACAAACACAATGAGATTCATTTCCCATCGTATCCATTCAAGACTAATTTTCATTTGATGATAAAAAATAATGTCTAAAAACATGATATCATTCTGGATAATAATAAGATACATTCTTTTCATAACAAATATGACTCACATAACTAATAATATAAAGGAAAACTAATTAGTTAATAACCAAAACAACGATGATACTACGATATTATTGACAAAGAAATGTTAAAAGATCATATATGATATAATATTAATGTATATGATTATTGAATAATTTAATAACAATTATTTAAAAATTATACGGGAGTTTAACCTACCGTTGACGATTGAAAATTACAAGGTAAGTGTTAATTCTACAATCACTTCATTATCTGAGGCTGTTTATACATAATTATCTACTAGGGAATATTTGTGATCAACATCCATGTTGCTTAAAAATGTATTTCAAAACATTCTTAATATTTTATAGACTATGGGTTAATGTTATTTATACCCTTGTTTGACTTTTATAAGATGTTTTTAAGGGAATATTTCCATCATTTCCTAAACAAGGTACTTTATGACATTTTCGACAATATTAACATAAGAATTCTTTTTTAACATAAATGGCGGGTACGGTGATTTTCCGACATTATAACATCATCGAAGATTCCCTTAAAATCTTATAAGAATATTTTCAAATATGAATGTTTTCATTTATAATTACATGACTTTTAAATGATTTTAAGATAGAAAGAGATATTTCTCTTAAAAGGTTTTGATTTTATCTATGTCAACATCCTTTGAAGGATTTTAATTTTGTTTGAAGTTGATTTATTATGATACAAAACATCCATATTGTATTGATAGTTTTTTGATATGTTTGTCTGTGGATGCGTTATTTCAATCTATTCCTTGTTTATGGATAAATTATTTACATTTCATATGCTAGTTCCAATATGAATGTTTATGTTATATTAAATCCTTTTCTTATGAGGAATGCATTGGACTTAGTATGTGATGGGTGGATCCCACTATAGCACCTCGATTCATCAGTAGGTCTCATGTGAAAAACTAGTGTCTTGGCACAAGGCCTTGGAAAATTTTTATTTCTAGTCTTGGCACAAGGCATTCACTATGTGGTTATGAATGTCTGGAATTATGCATTCCTTTATTATGAATGTGGCTATTGATATTGCATGCGATTATTTGACTAGTAGAATATCAATGTGAATAAGTAAATGGAATTATTTAATTTTTATTGTCACCATATTATGCTGATGTTCAATTTTAAAAGGCTTTTGTTTTAAACTTATACATTTCCTTAAATGTTTATGATTATTTATGAATGGTTTTTTTATATTGTAATCCTTACTGATCATCTGAGATCACCCCTTTCTATGTTTTTGTTTTCCCAGGATGCGAAATCGTATATTATAATTGACCTATAGGGATAGTCTATGGGATCTCAGTGATGTCTATGGAATCAATGTTGTTGTAGTTTTCCATTTCATGATGTAATGTAAACATTATGAATGTCTATAACACATCCAAGGATACTAAACTAATCGGTCTTTTGAGACATGATATTTTGTGATCAATCCAATGATACATAATAATGCACCGACTCTGGGCTTCTGGTGTCGTTCTGTTACAGTGTTTAACTAGATTTGGGATTATAAATTATGTTACATATTATTTTGACCTAATAAAATATATGTAATTGCTTAGAAATGGTATCTAGATGGAATAATGGTAAAAATAATCCTGAAAAATGTAGACATTGGCATAATGATGAAACTTGTATAGTAAGAATTGGAACTAATAATGTTTTGGAAATATTAGTGTAGTTTATTAAGATGAAGAAGTATAAACATTCTTGACTGGAGAAACTTATTCCATAGTGAGATTATCCAATGTCGGATCAATTTAATTGATAGTGGCCACCCTAATTTGGTGGTAATAAATTTCCAACGATGAATGAGCAATGAATAATGTATTTAAAGAAGATATTCACTGTATTTGGATGTTGTGAAGAGGAAAAGTTTACACTTTTAGTATATTGTCTGAATGGTGAAGCAGATCAATGGTGGGATTTGATCTAAAATACTCATGAGGAATATGAAATAGTACTATTGGAATGTAGACATTTTAAATAGTCATTCTTCTAGAAATAATTCAATAATGAGAAAAAAAGGTATTGTTCATTATTTTAAAGAAAAAGGATGAAGAAATTATTGTTTACTATGAAGAAAAATTTACTGGGTTATCAAGGTATTATACATATTTCATATACAACATGTAATGAATGATTTATCATGTCTTTGAAGTAATTAATATTAGTCTCTAAAGGGCACTTTTTTCTCTAACAATATATTATCACAATGAGATAGTTTTATGCTTTATCAAGAATTATTAATAACTTTTTATGTCATATGGATTCAAAGGGAAGAATGAGAAGACGATAAAGGAAAATAAAATTAAAATTAATGGGATGATTGGAATCATGTAGTTTTCTACATGCGATCACATTGGAAAATTCATAAAAGGATTGGGAGTTTTTTATTACTACATAGAAAATGACCACTAGGAAAAATAATGAAAAAGGAAGATGGATAATGATGCTTTTTAGTGTAAAAAAATAATGTGATATGGATCTATGCAAATAAATTCCCTAAGTTTCAAGTGAATAAACCTTAAAAGATGATAAGGTGTCATGGTTAAGAATATTTTATTAATACAACTGAAAAGGAATTATTAGTGTACTTATGTATTTGGATAAATACAACTGGTTAAAAATTTATTTTTTTATGATGTTCTAATCATATTATTTATGAAATATATATGTATTGCACTTTAGAAATATTTTTTAAGTATTTAATATCATATGGCTAATTGTACAAAGAAATGTAATTTAGTATAAAGTAAGACCTTTCAGAAAAAACATGGTTTATAGAAAGACCTCCCTTAATATGTTCCGAATATTATGAAAATGTTGTTTGGAAAAATAATTTAATTTATTGGATAATGTAAATTGGATAAGTGATGACTAACATGAAAATTAGTAATGATTAGTTTACAATTCGTTTAAGCTCTCATTGAGGAAGCTTATATCATTTTCGAATTTATGGAAAATATCTAATAATCTATATTCCATGTATGGAATAAGAGTAATGAATTTTTTCAATACAATTTTATGGTAATTTTTTTTATTGTCAAATTCACATGTTTAGTTTTTAATCATTAAAATACAATTCATGTAATTTGATAAATTAATTATTGAAATATTATGGTCTTCCTTCTAAACTATTGGATTATAATCAATTATAAATGATAGAAATTTTTGAAATTTATAATATAGATCATTGGATGAGGATTTATAGGTTTATGTATTACATCACCATATGATGAAACATGTGAAATAAAACAAAGTATAAATAGTTCAAGGAACAACTAATAGATAACATTGTATTTATGCAAAAGAATCATTTATTTAATTATATTCTCATAGAGTTAATGAATTCCAAATCTATATGAAAAATGTTCTTGAAAAAAAATTCAAGTTATCATCATTGTTACTCATTTAAATGACATTTTCTTAATATTGTTTTAAGGATTTGTGTCCATAAACATTCAGAATAACATGTTCTATTATTATCTCCATCATAACATGATAGTTATATTTTTATTATGTATCCATGTTTCCATTTCCCACAATTAATATCCTACTATAGAACCTAGTTATATGAAAATTGTATATAATTTTTTATATAATTATAAGGATGTGTTATTAACCCTATTAACAATGTGGGTTTTTCAATAATTATACATTTTCAAATATCAATTATATAATTAATTAGACTAATTTTATATTGCGAGGACACAATTTATTTTAGTTGTGGAGAATATAAAACGCTTATAAATTAGAATATTTTCCTTTTAGAAAAGATAGAATTTCTTTTCAAATACTTTTTTATAAGAAACAACAAGTTCAACTAGTGTATATGAAAAATTATTTTTATATTTCCTTACATGGAACACCGAGGTTAGATTTCATTATAGAGAAGACTACATTCTATAAAAAATTAATATTTTATTTAAAGTTTAATTATTTAATAAGATAACCCCTAGCCCTCAAATAAATTGTTATCAATATGATTAACTATCTTAAGAACGTTTTTTTTAATTTATTGTTTACATATTAATAATAAATTAATATATTAAATAATTGAATTTAAAGGGATGATATTGTATTGATAAATAATATTTTTTCATGAAGTTTGTTTCTCCTAAGAAAATAATATTAATTAAAATTATTGAATTATTTTAATGTTATATATATATATTTTATATTAAATACAATAATTACCATATTTTTCCAATATATTATATTTTCAAAATATAAGAACAAACCATATTTTATATATGAAAACATATATTTTAATAAATGAAATTTTCTGTCTTTTAAGGGAAAACCTATTTTAAATCTATATTTTAAATCATTAATAAAAATATTATGAAATAATAAATTTAATATTTAAAATAAAAACATGAATATTATATTTTATTGATTGTTATTAAGTGTACTTTTTTTAATGAATAGTGAAAAGAACAGAAATTTAAAACAAAAAAAATCAACAAATTTATTTAAAAGACTATATTAAATTAGTTTTTTAATATTAATTACATAAATTATATATATTTTTTTCAAATATATTTCATTCGAATAAATTTCACATTGAAATTGTATATAACAACATAGAAAACTTGTTGAATATTTTAACTTTAAAATTATGCATTGTCAACCTGTAAGAAACATTATTTTTAAATTAGTTTCTACCAATTTTGTGGTTGTAATTTTGAAAAATAATATCAATATTTTTAATAATCATAATTTATAATATCTTGAAATGTATGCAATATTTTATACATAAAATATTTTTTAATGTAATTCAAATTAAATACAATGATTTACCCCTCCTTCCTTACGGTTCCCCTATGCGATGAGTTGGAGGGGAGAAGTTTATTCATTAGTTCCTAACCACTACCCCTTCCTCTTTACCTCAGCCTCATTTTCTCCTATCCCACTAAATTATTCTTTATAAGTGTGTTGGTGGTGATAATATTCTGGGTGAAAGCTCTAAGGAGATATTTTGATGGTTTCGATGATCGGTTTAGCTGTTGAACCCCTAGTTTATAAAACCATTCTCGGACCATGAGTTGCTCTGAACCTCTCCATTGGTGATCTATATTGGGTGTATCACATGTTTTTTGGGTATGTGGTTTGGTGGTAAGTGGTTGGGAGCCATCAACCACCATAATCCATTCTTTGTCCCCTTGTCGGCCTGCTCCTCTACCAGATAGATATGGAGCGGTTGTAACTCTTTGGTTTTGGGTTTTTGAATTTGACATACAATTGTTTTACATTAACAACTTGAGTCGATTATCTCATATGCTGATGATCTAGGTCTTTCCAACTTTAATGATATTGCTCTCGATCTGAGTTACAAGGGTCCTAAATATATTCGATGCGGATAGCTCTATTTTTGCGGAATGAACGTTTTTTTATTCGATTATTGGAGAAAATAATTTGGATTAATTTTATTTTTGTATCTCTTTCCTTGATGAAGGTTTTTTTTCATCTTAGAAGTTGATCTGGATGATTCTTTGGTGGTGATTTTTATCCTGGTTCAATTGTGTTTGTGTTTGGTGATGATTGGTGACACGTTTCTGGTTTAAATTTTTCAACAAGATTATATAAATTTTTTTAGTGATGTTGTTGATTTTCAACTGGTAATGGGTGATACTTCATGATGATGGTGGTGTTCTGATAAGGCTAGATCTTATATGATGGTGGTTTCAATGAAATAATGAGTTTATTTATGGTTATGGTGGGATTTTTGGTGTTGTTAAATATGGTAATTATAGCTGTGGATTATTCTCTAGAGTACTGGTGTGGTGATGGACGATGGTGGTGGTGGTGGATATTGGACGATGATGATGACATGTGTGACTTTAAAGGTTACCAGTAGGCATCCAACCAAGTAATGCAGGTTCCTCTCGGTTCAATGTCTCATCTGGTTTTTTGACTTTGATGTATTTTGATTTTTTAATTTCATTACTTTACTATTTTTATTTTTTTACAACAAATACCTCAGTTACAAATAAACTATTAAGTGTAATTTTCGAAATAAAAAATTTGAATAAGAGTCAGTTATAACAATTATTGTGAAATCAAGCATAATAAGGGACTAAACCATAAACAGAAAGTCAAAAATGACCTTGAATGTAGTCCAAAAATCATTGTATGGAAGTATTTATAATATATCTACCCTTTTAGATAATTTATTTCAATATTGGATCTACATTACATGGGGAAAAGTGGGAAGAATTTACTTTATTAAAATTCACAGTAGTGCCACTCTTCCACCAATATAATAAGACAATCATCCCTTACACTTCTTCACAACTCCCAATACACATTGAATGGAAAATTACATTCCCAAATATATTCTAAAAATCCTTATCCTCAACCTATTATCCACAGATTTGGTAGATATCCATCCATGTTAGCACTTGGGTTTAAACCAAAAAAAGTTACACGAATTAGTGTTATCGTTATTTCTCAGCCTCTTTAGTTTTATTTAATTTTAAAATAATAGAATTATTGTTTTTAAATGATTATATAATAAAATGTTATCATAAATATACTTATATATTGTTATATTAATGTTTTTTCTAAAACAAGACACACTTTTATCTTGTGTGTAATGAACTTACATTTTATGTGTATGGTGAACTACCGCCACACGAAACGACATCATTCATTTTTTCATTAACACTTTTCATGGATTGGAATTTATAAAGAAACATTTTCTATATATGATATATGTGATACATTATAATTATTTACACTTCATTAATTCTTTTATAAAATATAACATTATAAATTCCATTTTGTGTAAATATGATAACATCGCTTGTGGAAGTGTGGACTATTGCCTCCTCAATGTGAAGTGATTCGTTCATTATACACATTGAAAATATAAAGGATTGTTTTAACTAAACATTTATTTCATAAATTATATATATGTGATATTAATTACATAGTTATCTTTTATATAAAATTGAATATAATTTTCGTTATTACACTTTTCACACTAAAAAATGTTATAATGTCGGTCGTTAATGTGTGGACAACTGCCTCCATGACATGATGTGATTCCATTTACATCATAAAAATTCTATATTTAAGTATATATAATTAAATAACATTAAATTTATGATATAATTATAATTATAGAAATATATAATATTACTTAATTTTTTCCATAATGATAATTGAAAAATGGCTACACTACTAATACATACATATGGCCTACCTTCTCCATAATCATAACATTGGTTAATTTTTTATTACAAAAAATTGTTATTTAATTGAATATAATTATTTACTTATAAATAAGTTAAAATTTTCATTATTATAATCTGTATTGGTTTATTTAGTGAATACATTGAAAATAATTTACATATTAAAGTTGTTTTTAACACATGAACTGAATTCATTCGAAAACACCCAACTCAATGACAAATGGTTATATTGTTTTATAAAACATTTTAATTAGTGATGTAAAAGTAATAATAAACATGAAAAAGATTACACAGTTAGTAAATAATTAAAATAATTATATTATTCAATAATATATGGACTCACATGACGTGTACGACTCAATGTATGGGAATTTGTTTAAATTTCATTTCTTTTAGACATGTAGTTATGTTATGTACTTAGATTCATTTATATGGTGTATATACCAACCATTTTAATTTTATATCCTGAATATACATAATATCAGGACATTATAGGATTCACTTAATGTTATTCCTTCATGATTATTTGTATTCAAATGTTTCATTGTGGTTTTGGATACTTTGGAATGGTTAAATATTATTTTCCACAATAATGTTTTAATGATTTTTCCATGTCATCTCCATTAATAAACCTCAACAACCCTTTTTGTTAGTTATCATAAAATTAATAATTATTGAAAATTTTTTATTATATATTCAAAATAGATACTTGATAATACATATTATTGATTTTACGTGTTTAATATGAGAAATGATTTAGAATCAGAATGAATATTGTGTCCAAAAAAATATATATCCCCTCATTGAATTATCTAGTTCTTATGGGAAAAATATTTTTTATGAAATAAATGTGTTTTTATCAGTCTGATTAATTGTATTGTAAATTTTCTTGACATTATTGGATTCATGTTCCTCATACATGACGTCCAACAATTAACAATTTTCTTCAATTATATTCTAGTTATAAATGTTATTATCCATGAGGTTTTCTTATGATAAAATTAGTGAATTAAAATAATTTTATATTTATTAATTAAATGGATTGGGTTTTTAGTTTTTTGCCACTCCATATTAATTATTCCTTACATAGTTATTTGAATGGCATGTGTTATCAGTCATTTACCATTCCATGATGACTTATTATCTTCAATTAATTATTGCTTCAGATTTAGCTACCCTTACTATGAATTTAATCTCACACGTATTATGTTACCATTCCTGTATTAATATAGAAGAAATATTTTAACAATCCTTCAAGGATTCTATTTATTTAATTTTATTGTATGACATTTTATTTATTATTTGACAATGTTTTATGGGTATCATATATGTAATCGTGTTTCATAAAACTAATAAACTATTTGGCATAATGGATTTTGAACCATATATATATTCTAATGTAATAAATTCATTTACAGGCTCTTGGATTTTAGGTATGAGGTGTTAAACTGTCTAGTGAAGTGATTAAAATGGGAACCCATAATTATCATTTAGAGAAAAAAATTGATTATGTTTTAAATTCGTTAAATAATGAAATACAACATGTTAACATATTTTAGTTACTTGTTACTTCATTATATAGTGTAGATTAATTGTTATAATTTTAAAAAAATAGATCTTGAAAAATATATATATTCTGATAACCTTCAATTCAGATAAATCAATGGTCTTTTCCAAACCTCGTTGATTTATTATTTTGGGGTCATTTAATTTATAATGATCATTAATTTGATTCAATTGGTGGATATTAATAGTATTAACCACATTATGAGATATATTTATCAGGTTAAAAATAAATAAATTTATTTTGATAAATTCTTTGTAAATAAGTGCACAATTTTCTATAGTCTTTTTATGCCTCAAAATTACATTTTCTATAGTATTAAATTTTTAATATTTTATTTGATTATATTTAATTAATGTTTCTAATAAACATATTAATATTATATTCTGGTCATGAGTATGTATTATTATGAAAATATTGATTTTTCAGAGAATAGTGAAAACTACATATTTTTAAAAAACTTCTATTATTTCATTAAAATTGATCATTAATCATTTATTTTTAACTAAAATATATATAATTTGTATTTAATACTATATATAATAAATATTAATTACATTTTAATTATTAGTATACCAATTTTTTTATAACTACATATTTTTGATTAAAAAAATTTATCAAAAAAATCATTTTCACGGAATTTTTGGAATTTTTTTAAATTGATGTCTTCCACTTATAATAATTTAATATTATAAAATGAATCCACTATTTAAAATAATTTGGTTCAAATTTTTAAAATAAGTTTGATTTTGTTTCTCGACAAATTGTAATAGATGTAATCATTTTTCCACTTGGTAAAAGAGAATAAATTTTGATAAAACTATGCTATAAAGCTTTAAAATATCACTTTAAATTGAATTTATCATATTAAATTACTAATTATCTATAATATATCAATGTATATAGTTATTTAATGTTTTATTTCATTATTTTTAATTCTTGGAACCCTAAATATACTTTGGATATGATCAATAATAATTTATTCAAATAAAAAATAATTTTTTGGTCTTTGCATTTATTTTGTAGGGTCTGAATATTCCATTAAATTTTTTATTCCTCCTAAAATCAATAAAACATCTTTCATTTACTGTGTAAATTTTTTTTGAAACCTATTAAATACTTGGATTAAAGGTAAAAATATATGCATCATTATATCATGTATTTTCCTAAAAAATATTCTTCAAGCATTTTTCATTCTAATGTAAAACTTATGTTCATATTATATTAAAATTATAAATTGATAAAAAATATTCAAAATTTGGTATAATAAGGTAATATTGTTTTTTCAATTTGATTATTATTTTTTTCCAAATATTTATGTTATCCGGGTAAAATTTTCGTTATCTTTGTTATAGTAAAAATGAGTTTAATGTTATTCCACTTGGGGATATAACATAAAATGGATAATTTTTTTTCCAAATGATATTTTTTAATTTTATTTAAACTCCATAACATACTAAATTAAAATTTTGCGGGCATTAGTTTTATATCATGTAATTATTATTTATATGTTTTGTAATATTTTTATTAATTCCATGTGTTTCATTTCCCTCACTTAATAGAGAAACTAATCTCATATCTACATCACACATTTTAAGTACTATATTTTAGAAATAAATTTAACTAAATCACTTTAACAATTCCATCTTCTTGAATTATAGGTCCTATATAGGTAATAATTAAAACCACATAGGTTTGAGGTTTTAATAAAAAAGTAGGTATCTGAAGAAGAGGTATATCTTCTAACTGAATATTTTGGTTTTATATATTGATCTACCAATATCAATGCTCTTATAACCTTAATTATAAAATAAAATTGGTATCTATATTAAAATTATATATTATTTTATTAATGTTTTAAAATTTATAAATCTTCACTATTAATTACATAGGAAATTAAACCATCACTCATTGGTATAGTGGACTACTAACTCATGAACTGATGAAATTCACTACCCATCACCACCTCTGACAACTGGTAATAATTATTTATTTAATATATATATATATATATTATTTATTTCAAAATTATCATTATTAAAGGTAAAATAAACTATTTACTTACATTTTTATTTACTAAAAAATGACAGTGTCATTCACGCATATGTGTGGATTACCACCACTAGGAAATGATGCGATTCATTTTTCATATCCATGTCAAACGATTGGTATATATAAGTGTACATAAAGATACAATATTATATTTTAGACAAAATCATAATAATGGAAATATGAAATAATAAGTACCTTATTCATGTCAAGTTATTTGAAAAATTGAAACCTAACTCATGGTCAACAAATGTCCTGTTGACCATGGTTAACATACTGAAGTCATTCTAACATTATGAATAGTTCATACTAAAAACACATAATGGGTACCTAACAAGTTGTGTAATAAAATATATGGTTGAAATAAATAAAACTATTTTTTTAATGATAAATTAATAAACCTTTAAAAGGTTCATATAATACATTATAATTTATATATGTGTATTATGTAGGTGTTAAAAGAATGACATGGAATGTATGGTCTTAAGGTAATGGATTTCATCTCAACTTCTCTATATTGAGGCATATTTGAATGATATAATCCCAATTGCACATATATATATATATATATATATATGGTGTACATACACACCTTTTAAATTTCCTACCATTAGTGCACCATAACTCATGATATTTTAATTTAAAATTCAAGTTATTTCATCAAAGGGGATTTGACAGGAACTTTAGAAATTGTTAAGTGTTTTCATAACTACATTTAAATTTATTAGGTTATATTACTTCAAAATAGCTTATTTTATTAAATGATTTTTGTGTCATTATTTATTTATTTTTATGTTATATATATATTTATTTTATTTGTACTAATATTTTCTACACATAATATATTTATTTATTATTATTTTATTCCCTGGTAGGAACTTCGTAAGGGTTTATTGTCTAATAATTATCATTGCGAGACACATTCAATACTCAAAACTTAATTATATTACGTGGTGTGTACAATAAACATGAATATATTATATGATTTTTTTCATAAAGGATATATTTATTAATAATTCTATATAATAATATCTCATTCATGATATTTTGAATCAATGATTAGAAAATACAAAATAGTTATACAACTAAATATATTTTCATTGTGATATATTTTATTTTGTTGCACTATTTATATTTATGAGGGGTATACAATAAATATTTCAAATTTTATATCATTACTTATTTAATATTAATTTTATTTAATGTTTATATTGATATTATTTTTCTTTGGGAATATGATTCGAATGATACAATATTGTTAGGAGTTTATGTTTCAAATCTAGTTAAATCCAGATTTTTTAAGAAGGAATTTACAAAGGTCAATTTATATAAATATTTTTTCATTAACCTACATATTTTTATATTTCCTCTAGATATTTATTTAATATTTAAATTTTTGTATAATTTACTATCTTTGGTACTCAAAATGATTCAAGAAAATATTTTATGAAATATTTACACGATTTCCCCACTACAAATTTGAAAACCATTGTCTTCTATGTTAATGTTTTAGAAATTTTTTTGATGAGTTTTTTTAAATATTCACAAAGGATTGTTTAAATTTAATTTTTAGCCATGTTTTATTTCATTGATAAAATGTTTACATGGAATTTTATTATCATTTCCAAAATATGGTACTATTTACAGAAGGTGTGAACATAATAATTGTTTTTTTGGTTATAACATGAACCAAAATTCCCAATTTCATTTACAGTCAGTGATTTTATGTTTTCATTATAGGTTTATGTGATAAATTTCAAAGAAAATATGATTCCTAAAATATTAGATAATTTTTTTTAAATTTTATTGTCAATGTCAAAAATGAAATTTTCCTTAAGAATTTTTTAATTTTTATTTTTATGGGTTTTTTATTAAAAAATGATTAATTTTTATTATTCTCCATTAAGGATATGTTATAATGATACCATACATATCATCTGTTAGTATAGATTATGATTGTTTCAAATATATTTTCATAGAACCCATTTCTTTTTCATGAGTAAATAATAAAATGAAAGAACAATGATTATTTGTTATGTTTAAAAGTGTATGAATAAAATTATTTCCCTTAGGATGTGGTGATTTTTCATTTTTCATGAAATATGCTTTGTGGAGTGAACAAAAATAATTAAGGTACATTTTATGACATGTTTCATGTAGGATTTTTATATCACTATAATTCCATGGGTAATGATTACATATGGTATAAAATATAAGTAACTCTTAAGAGATGATGGTGTTAACTAGTTAAAAATATTTTACCAAGAGATTGTGAGAATTATCTATGAAGGATATACCTTCTATATGAGTTTTTAAAAATGAGATATGCTAATTATGTTATGAAATAACATCACGTTTTCTCTATGTTTAAAATGATTTTTAATGAATCATCGAGCAAGGATTGTTTTTTACATGGCTCACAATTCCTTAATTATATGAATAGTTTCTTATGTTAATGATCTATTCCATGTGCCATTATTTATAATACATGTTTTATGGGAATTAACTATTTTATGTTATTAAAATGAACATGAAATATAGAATTATTCCCTTATGCACATCTTATTTTGACTAGTGACATTCAATTGATAATTATTATTTTTTATTATGAAACAATGAATTTGAGATTACCATTATATTATTTTCATTTTCACCAGGTTATGAATAATTATGTAAAATGAATTATGTATAGAAATCTTTTATGTGTGATGAATTTTATGGGGTGTCTTTAATGATTTAGGTTGAATTTGAAATGTTTTTTACAATAGAATAAATACCCATTTTATGACATGATTATTTTCATGTTAGAGTTTATATCAAATACCTATTATTATAAATATAAAATATCCTTTGGTAAATAATATATAAATAAATTCTTTTATATTTTATATGTTTTTTCGGGATGAATTATGTTCTATTTGTCACTATCAAACCCATAACTGTAAAGACTATTTTCAAAATCCTGATTTATGGAGTGTTTGTCTGAGGTTTTTATAGAAATATACATAATAAAAATTACCATTTGTTCTCTGTAATTTTAAAAAATAGTCTTTCTTTTTTCCATGGATGGAAAAATATATGATGTAATATAACATCAAAAAAAGTCATAAAAACAACTCATACTAAGTTGATTACTACAATGGATTTCCTCATAATAAATGTTATTATTTATTACCTATTATACCACTAGCCTCATTATTCAACATTCATTTACTTTTAATTCTCTTTCATTTTTATATATAACCATTATATCATATCAATCCTTTAAATTCATAAATTGATATATAATTTTTTATGTGACATGAAAATGAACCATCAATCGTCCAGGTGGCATTTTTTAATTTCATTGATATAATTTTACACTGAGATATCATTCACAAATTTCCACTTGTCTATTTAAGATGCGCCACATTTTTTCAAGACACATTATGGAATATCTTAATTTTATTCATTATATTCAAAAATATCACATTCCCGTTACTCCAAATGTAACATCCCATATAAATAAAGAATAAAACACTTTTTATATTTATTACTATTTGTGAATTAAATATTAATTTTTAATTAAATGGGACTCTATGTTTGATGGTGTACCCAATATGCAACAACTGGTTTCTTTGAAATCTTATGTTTCACACCAATAATATAATATTATTATTTTAAATGGTATTTAATTCCTAGATATTGTATTGGTGGGAATGAATATAACTAACTAAAATTATGATTATATATTTTTTTAAAATGTTTTGACATTTATCCAATAAATTTTATTGTCTTAAAATATATATGAATCTAATTTTAAGCATTAATACTCTAATATTAAGTAAAAGGTTGATTTACCACCTTTTGATGGTGAACTCTTTTTAAATATAGTTTTGGTCATTCTTATATGTTCTATTTGACAAATTAAAATTTTTCTTTAGAGTCGAGACCTCAAAATTTTATTTGGGTAAATTTTTGGTATTTTTCTGAGAAAGATCATTTTTAATGAATTGTGAAAAATATTGTATTTTAATTCAAAAGATCCTTTTAATCTAATTTATTTATATGGTTATATTATCTTTTTAATTGGGTTTTAAGTGTAATTGGAATTTATTTTTATAATTTAATATAATTTTGGTCATTGGAAATAATTTCATTTTGAAATTGGACATAAACAAATGTCAATCTTTCGATAATTATTATATCATAAAAACATGCTATTTGTTCTGACAACAAGAATAAATTTTAAATTAATTAATTCAACTTCTAATTTTTTAATTTTTTAAAATCAAAATAATTTTTTAATTCTTAATATCAAATATAGCATAGGCTTAATTTTTTCTATTTTTCTAAAAAACATCAATTTTTAATGAATAGTGAAACCGCATAGTAGTAGTTAAAAAAACTTAATTTTTTTGTCTAAATGAAATGTTACCACTTTTTTGAATTGAATTTCAAAAAACCAACATACAAGGTGGTTATTAGTAAGTAAAGTTTGGTTCCATAAGATGAAAATAATTTTTGTTGAATAGTAATTTTTGGTTTTTATTTGCTGTGGTTAAAGATAAATAGGGCAATTCAAGGTAAAAAGAATATCATAATAATACAAAATTACCTTAAAATTTGTCCTAACCTTATTGGATGAGTCATAGACAACCATGGTCATAAGTCAGTCGATTTGGGGACCCCATGGAACCACTTAAGAATGATAATGGCACTTTATATTAATTAATTTAATGTAATGAAAAAAATGACACAAACAAATATCTTTTAGTAAATTAATTTTTACATTGGTTTATATAAGTTATTTTTTCTACTGAAAATATTCATTTTACAGTTAAAAGGTTTTCCTACATCATGTTATTTTTTTATAATGTTAATAAAATAAATAAATTAAATTACTTATAACACAACAATGATGCAGTATATACCTCATTAATAAACGATTTAAATAAATAAAATTATAAATATTAAAATAACATCCAAAACTTGTACAATTCTTATTGGATGATTTTATTTAGACCATGAGTCATCATATATTTTATTTTAATTACTTTTGGACCTTTGGAAACCGAATATCATTATATAATAAAATAATATTTTCACACTTTCCTAAAGAGCTCCACCTCTCCCTTATAAAAGGACACCACTTCTAACCAATTACTCACACCTCTCAAGCCTTTGGCTTATCCAAAATCTTCCCAATTAATCTACCTACATCTCTATCCTTCTCCTAGAAGCCTTACCCTAGGAATAAGGCACTTCAAGAAGTCCTTTTGGTTCAATCCAAAGGAAGTTACCCAATTAAAAGGTAACAATTCCTCTTAACTCCTTTTTTTTATTTTTCTTCTCCAACACATAAAATATTTTTATTCCTTTATTTTATAACAAAAACGGTATCCTTTATATACTAGTATGTTGTTATAATAATTATTTTACCTACACTTACACACCTCCATCTAATGGGTGAAGAACATGCTGTTTCTGTGGATGGAAAAATAACATCTTACGAAACAATGATTGTTCGATTATCTCCTACCACCTCTCACGACGACCATTAAGATAGCACTGTATTTATATATGATATATAATATGTTTATATTTTCTTTATGATAATTTAGTTTACATTTATTTCCTATATTTATTGTTTCCATAATGGTTAAACATGACAATTTTATTTGAGAATGTGCGGACTACCGCCCCCTCAAAGTGATATAACTCCTTAATGCATATGTGGGACATATAAAGGATAGAGTTAATGATATTACATATTATATTATACTATAATTATAATAAACCAATGTATTATTTTGATTTAATTCCATTAATGTACAAAATAGAAATGAAAGTAGCGTTCATGCGTATGTACAACTCAACGTCTCCATGAACGGTGTATTTCATTTCTTATCTCCAAATGTTATGTACAATTATAAATACATAAATATACTTGGTATATAATATATATATATATACATTATATATAAATCATTAATATCATTCGAGAGATAATGGACATTTGAAAACATGGAAAATTTTTAATTATAACAATTTCATTTTTAACTCAAATTCAGATCATCGCGAAAATGTCTAATATGAACTCAAATAATTGACTAATTGTTATAGCAAGGTAACAAGTGAAATAACATGAATAAAAAACATGAAAATTTTTCTTAATGAAGTATAAATTAACATAAGTGTCTTATTCTAGAAGAACCCAGAACATGTGAGTCAAGCCGGACACGAGGTAAGGGGATTTCTAATCTCACTTTTAATTCCGTGATATTTCCATTGTTCGCCACTTATTTATTAAATGTGGTGTAATGTATACTGCCATTGATATATATTATCATGATTCTATTTATATTCAGGGTATTGTGTGATTAATTCTTTAAGTTATTATCTTTTGGTCATATGACTCGATTGATTACAACGAGGTAAGGGGTTTTTATCTCACTTTTTATTCCCGTGAGATTCGTGCTATATTTGTAAATATTTCCATTGATTGGTGTATGTAATGACCATGAATATTATCTTTGTGTAATATAATTTCATTTATGGGTATTATTATCCACATTTTATAGTCTTTATTTCATGTGGAATATGTTTTGTAAGTTACCAAATCAGTAAGGGAACCTTTCACCCTCCTCTTTTTTAAAGACTTGTTTTTGTAATGTCTTCTAATTTACATATTTTTATGTTGGAATATGTTCTTATATATCCTTATTGGTTTAAATTTTATGTAAAAGTGATGAGATACCATTTTTATCTCATCAACTCATTTTATGAATTTTAATGTGATGTTGTTAGGCTTTTAAATTTTTGCAAGTGATCATCTTAACCCAAATTCAATTCTTTGGGTTAAACTTGTACTTCTTGTATATTCCATCCTATGAGTATGTATAAATGACCTATAATTTATTTACAATTAATTTCCAATTATATTATGTGTATTTATTTTTGACACATATATTTATGTGATTGATTTATCATTAATTTAAAGATTCCATATTTATAAGGGATTTCATCTCAATTTACATTTCCATTGAGACTAAATTGTTGTTTTGCATCAATTCACACTTATATGGTCTATATAGTGTCCTTTTTCATATAATATCATGAATCCCTTTATTCTTAGTAAATTAAAAAGTTTATATTAATTGTTATTCCTCAATTATTTGTATTCAATAGTATCTCATTTTGTTAATAACACTATAACTAAAATATCGGTTTAAATGATTTAAAGATTTATTATTCTAAATCATTATTTTTAAAGTACATGTTTTAAAAATGGTTTTGAGTATTTATTTATATAGGCATTAATGTTTTAAAATTATAATTCCATTAAAATATTCAATGTTTTATGTGACACTTTGATTTAAAAATCACGTTTTAAAAGTTTTATGAAAATGGAATGATTATATCAACATCTTGAAATGACTTCTTGTGATTTCAAATGAAGTGTTATTAGTGAAATGTTTATATTTTCAAAATTTTATGTGTTATAATGGTACTTGGACAGTTGACCGGGGGTTATGTGATAAATCAAATGACAAGTGGTTCTATGAAAACCATGATGAGTAATTACATTATAACCTCTTTTGCATTGGGTATAGAAGTCAGTCGTATGGCTATTCGATTTACTATTATGTGTTGAAGGAAATCATATGGTTATTCCATTAAAGTATATTTATGTCCAAGGTTGCCTTTATATGTTATGTGTTCTTTATATGGGTTTTATGGTAATCTTTTGGTTACAAAAGGGTATATAATGATCTTTTATTAAGTGAAGAGTATTTACTACTTCATAAAGATGAAAAGCATTACTTATGATAAAGTATTAATGGTTTACTTGCTGTATTGAAAAACTAACAATTTTCATTTATTGTGTATCCCTTACTGAGCTTTTTATACTCATCCCATGTTTTTGAAATGTTTTTCGCTGAATATAAAGTTGAATAAGGTCAGGGATGGGATCAAAGAAACTTCTTGCTATCTAAAACATGGAAAGAGACATGTCTCCTTTATTCAAGAGTTTTTATTTTATGAAAAAAATGGAAACTGAGTCGAAGTATACTTTGAATTTTTTGAGATGTAAAGTAATGGTTATTCCAAATTCTCTAAAACTCTAAACCTGAAAAGTTTCTCAATTTGAATTATTCATTTAATTCATGATTATGTAATGTTTAAGGCCAGGTCCTTATAGTTGGTATCAAAGGTTCGTTTAGATAACTTTAGAGGTTAGTGTGTTCTTTATATATAACTGACATTTCCAAAATGATTAGGATTTTATAAAGTCTCATATTTATTTTAGATAAAGTGAATGTGGTTAAGATAACATGAATAAGTATATATTTTTATCTACCCTCCACATATGATATTAAATGATTATTTTACTGATATATTCACACTTTCCTTTTTGGTTTTAGTAAATTTCTAGATCTAGCGGGCACCAAAGTAACAGTAGATGTGAAGAAACTGTAATGGTTTTTTGAATGATCAACTGAATGAAATGAGACCTGCAATGAGAACTCATGTGGTGATTATCAACAAACAATCTAGCGTAATGATTGACCACATGAACCTTGTTGATTTTTATAAGGAATCGTATATGCGAGAAAGAAATCCCCATAGAATTTCAGGTAAAAATCATAAAGGTATGTATATTCAAAAACCTATGTGTAAATGATGTGGAAAGAAACACATAGAAAAATGTTTTAAAGGGGAGGGAAGATTCTATAGATGTGGAAATGAAGGTCATAAAGCAATAACCAGCAATGGAAAAAAGGAAGCATCCAACTAACTCTAGAAAATGGGAAGAATTTGTTTTAAGGAATCAATTGAATGTTTTACATTTGGTGTGCATGGTCATTATGCTAACAATTGTCCAATGAAGAAGTTTCAGGAATGGGATCACCAGGATCGCACATATATTTGTTTTCCAATACCTAATTCTATTCCAATTGAGGAAGAAGAAACTAACAAATAACAATGAAAGGTATGGATTATTTCATAAAATATTCTTTGACATTATTTAATTTTAGAATATGATTCATGATTTTGTTTGTAGGAAATAAGTATTTTAGAATAAGTTGGTAAATAATGGTTAATAGATCAAGAAGAACGTCTAATGAGTAAGAAGTATATTTATAAGGGAGTCAAAAGTTATGGTATATTTTAGGATGGTAAAATTCTTAAAGGTTTTAAGGCTCTTTTGATGATGGGATTACATTGGAATACTTTTTAGAGTATGTGTAACCCTAAATTTTGATATACAAAAATTTTATTCAAGAAATAATTATCTATTATTAATATGAGTAATGGTGTAATTTTATTTTGGGAGAATCTATGTTTTTATTATAGACATATGATGATTTCTGTATTTTATGGAAATGATTAACCTCTCATATAGAATATGTGATTTGGTTATGTACACATCAGTATGAGACATTAAGTGTAGTTGATTTTATTTGGAGATAAATGTTATGATTTATCTTAAAATAATCTCTTTCTGAAATTTGGGTTTCAATCATAGTTTGGATTATTTTGAAAAATTTTATGGACAATTTTTTATTGAGTGGTCTTGGTTGAAATTTGGGTATTCTTTGACAAATTTTTAATATTAGGATTAGTTTTTATTTTTGTAAAAGATTGTCCTTTTTGGGTATTATCTAATCTCTCACTAAAATTTTGTTTTTAGATGATGTATACAGAAAATGAGAATATATAGTTCTTCTATTGTGGATTATGTGATTATCTACAAGATGATTCTGGTTCTTTTGATGTGTCCAATTCTTTTTGAATTCTCATTTCTTGGAGAGATGATTCGTTTTTGGTAGAAACTTATTGAATAATGAAACTCTACTTTATGGTAAGTATTTTTTATTTATTTTCTTATTATATATAGTAAATGAATTCCTCAAAATTATGAAAAGGAACGTAAAACAAAAGCATTGTTGGTTTGCGTTTCCTTATAAGTAATCAATGATTGTTTTACACATCATATGTTTGTGATTTTCTAGTGGTTAACATTCTCCTAATCATGTTTTCTGTCACTCCTCGTCAGAACTTGACCGTTTGTTATCTCTTCCATATCCATGCCTTCCTATATTAAATCCTAGTACGAGTTCTCTCAGGTGACCTTTCCACTTCTCTTTCTTTCTTTTGAAGTGATAGTTTTTACTGACTCTTTTCTGATGTGGGACTTTTAATGAACTTTCCAAGCCTAGTTTTAACATTGTGAGGATGAAATTCCCAAAAGGGGAGAACAATGTAACATCCCAGACAAATAAAAAATTATACAATTTTATATTTATTAATATTTTGGAATTAAATATTAATTTTACATTAAAGGGGATTCTATGTTCTATGGCGTACCCAATATGCAACAACAAGTTTCTTTAAAATCTTATATTGCACACTAATAATATAATAATTTTATTTTAAATGGTAGTTAATGCCAAGACGTTCTAATAGTGGGAATGAATATAAGTAACTTAAATTATGATTATATATGTTTGTTCATTGTTTTTATATTTATCCAATAAAAGTTGGGTTCTTAAAATATGAATGAATCTAATTTTAAACATGAATACTCTAGTATTATGTAAAAGGTCGATTTACCGCCTTTTGATGGTGAACCTTATTTAAATCTAGTTTTTGTAATTTTTATATGTTCTATTTGATAAAATAATATTCTTATTTAGATTTGGGACACCAAAATTTACTTTGGGTAAATTTTTGGTATTTTTCTGATAAAGTTCATTTTTTAATGAATAATGAAAAATATTGTATTTTTATTCAAAAGTGCCTTTTAATATAGTTTATTTATATGGTTAGGTCATATTTAAATTTTTTTAAAGTGTAATTATTATATATTTTTACCATTTAATCTAATGTTGGTTATTTGAAATAATTTCTTTTTGAAATTGAATATAAACAAGTGTCAATATTTTGATAGTTATAATTTCTTAAAAACATTCTATTTGTTTTGACAACAGGAATAAATTTTAAATTAATTAATGAAACCTATATGAAATAAATTTTAATAAAATATAAATAATTTTTGAATTCGGAATATCAAATATATGTTAGGCTGAATTTTTAGAATTTTTCTGAAAAACATCAATTTTTCATGAGTAGTGAAACCACTTAGTAGTTGTTAAAAAACTGACTTTTTAATTTAAATGAAATATTACCATTTCAGTGAATTGAATTTAGAAAATCGGACATACATGGTTGTTATTAGTATGTAAAATGTGGTTCAATAAGATGAAAATAATTTTTTTGAATAGTAACTTTTGAGTTTTATTTACCGCAGTTAGAGGTAAATAGGGCAATTGAAGGTAAAAATAATATCATAATAATACAAAATTACCTTAAAACATGTCATAACCTTATTTTATGAGTCATTTATGACCATGTGTATCTTGGGGTCGATACGGGGACCCCATGAAACCACTTATGAATGATAATGATACTTAAGATTAATTAATTTAATGTAAATTCAAAAATTACACAAACAAATATCTTTTAGTAAATTAATTTTTACATGGTGTTATATAAGTTTTTATTTCTACTGAAAATATTAATTGTAATGATAAATAGATTTCCTACATCATGGTATTTTTTATAATTTGTTTACAAAAATTACATTAAATTATTATAACACAATAATGATTTAGTATATACCTCATTAATAAATGATTTAAATAAAAGAAGATTGTAAATATTAAAATGACACCCAAAAACTGTCTAATTCTTATTGTATGATTTTATTTCTACCATGAGTGATCTTATATTAGACTTTAATTAGTTTTGGACCTTCAGACACCTAGTATCATTATAAAATAAAATAATATTTTCACACTTTCCTTAAGATCCCCTCCTCCCCCTTGTTAAAAAAAACCAATTATAAACAACTCATCACACCTCTAAAGCACTTTTTCTCATCTAAACTCTCCCAATTAAGCTACATACATCCCAATACTCCAAAATTAAGCCTTACTATAGGCATAAGGCACTTCAAGAAGTCCATTTGGTTCAAACCAAAAAAAATTAACCAAATTAAAGGTAACAGTTCCTCTTAACCCCTTTTATTTTATTTTACTTCTCAAACCCCTAAACACTTTTTATTCCTTTAATTTATAAAAACAATAGTATCCTTCATATACTAGGATATTTTTATGAGAATTATTTTAACTAAACATACACACAACTCCATCTAATGGGTGAAGAACATACCGTTTTTGTGGATGGCTAACTAACGCCTCACGAAACGATGACTGCTCGATTATCTCATACCACCTCTCAGGATGGACATTAAAATGGAAATATATTTATATATGATATATATTATTTATATATTTTTTATTCTTCTGTATTTTAAATATATATCCTACATTTATGGTATCCATAATGGGTAAACACGATAACTTCATTTGAGGAAGTGCGGACTACCGACCCCCTTAATGTGATATGACTCGTTAATGACATATGTGGGACGTATAAAGGATATAGTTAATGATATTACATATTATATTATACAATAATTATAAGATACCTATGTATCATTATATTTTAATTCCATTAAAGTAAAATATATAAATGAAACTAGTTTTCATGCGTATATACGGCTTACGGTCTCCATGAACGCTGCATTTCATTTTTATATCCAAATGTTATGTACTATAATAAATACAGTTATATACTTGATATATAAAATATATATGATATATAAATAATTTATATCATTCGGGAGATAATTGAATTTTGACAACATGTACAAATTGTAATTAAATCATGATCATGTTTAACTCAAATTCCGAACATCGAGAAAATGTCTGATACGAACTCAAATAATAATCTAATTATTATAGCAAGGTAGTCAGTGATATAAAAGGAATAATAAACTTAAAAAATTTTCTTATGTAAGTAGAAATAAGAATATGTTTATTTTTCAGGAAGAACCCAGAACATACGAGTCAAGACAGACACGATGTTAGGGGATTTCTTATCTCACTTTTAATTCCGTGAGGTTTCCATTGTTCGCCACATATTTATTTCATGTGGAGTAACGTATACTTAAATTGATATATATTATCCTGATTCTATTTATATTCATGGTATTTTGTGATTAATTTGTTGGTTATTATCTTTTAGTCATATGACTCGATTGATTACAATGAGGTAAGGGGTTTTTATCTCACTTTTTATTCCCGTGAAATTCATGCTATATTTGACACTATTAACATTGAGTGGTGTATGTAATACCCACGATTATACTGATTGTGTAATAGAAATTAATTTATGGTTCTTTACATCTATGTTTTATGGTCCTTCTTTCATGTGGCATATGTTTTGTATGTTACCAAATCGGTAAGGTATCCTTTCACCTTCTTCTTTTTAAAAGACTACAATTTGTTATGTCTATTAATTAACTTCTTATTATGTTTGGATATGTTCTTTTATATCATTATTGATTTAAATTTTATGTCCAAGTGATGAGATACCATTTTTATCTCATTAACACATTTTCTAAATTTTAAAGTGGTGCTATTAGGCTTTTGATTGTTTTCAAGAGATCATCTTAACCCAATTTGAATTCGTTTGTTAAACTTATACTTATTTATTTGTCATCCTATGAATATGTGTGAATGACCTATAATTATTTTACACATAATATTCACTTATATTGGGTGTATTTATATTTTTCACACATAATTATGTGGTTGATTTATCCTTAATTTAAGGATAGCATCATTATAAGGGATTTCATCTCAATTTAAATTTCCATTGAGATATAATTGTTGTTCAGAACCAATTCACTCTTAAATGGTTTATATACTGTCCTTTTTCATATTATATCATGAATACCTTTATTCTCATGATAGTATGAAGTTTAGATTAAAAGTAATTCCTAATTTTTTTTATTTAAGAGTTTATCATTTAGTTAAAAATTCTTTAACTAAAATATCTTTTTAAATGCTTTAATGATTTATTTTTCTAGATAATTATTTTTAATGTCCATGTTTTAAAAATGGGATTGAGTATTTATTTATAAGGAATTTAATGTTTTAATATTATAATTCCATTAAAATCTTCACAGTTGTATAGGAAACTTTGATTCAAAAATACATTTTTAAATAGTTTATGAAAATGGAATGATTATATCAATATCTTGAAATAACATCTTGTGATTTAAAATGAAATGTTATTAGGGAAAATTTTATATTTTCAATAATTAACATGTTATGATGGTACATGGAAATTTGATGGGTAGTTACGTGATAAACCAAATGACAGGTGGTACCGTGAATACTAGGACGAGTGGTTACATTATAGCTTCCAATGCATTGGGTATGGAAGACAACCGTATGGCTATTCCATTTAGTTCTATGTATGGAAGTCGATCGTATGGTTATTCTATTTAAGTATGTTTATGTCCCAAGTTACCTTTATATGTTATGTGTTCTGTATGTTCTTTTTTTGATAATATTTTGGTTACAAAATGGTATGTAATGAACTTTTATTCAGAGAAGAGTATTTACTACTTCATAAAGGTGAAAAGTATTACTTAAGATAAAGTATTCATGTTTTACTTGATTTTTTGACATAACTAACAGTTTTACTTCTTTGTGTATCCCTTTCTGAGATTTTTATTCTCATCCCATGTTTTTGAAATGTTTTTCACAGGACATAAAGTGGAATAGGGTCAATGATAAGATCAAGGAAAATTCATGTTATCTAAAATATAGAACTAGACATGTCTCCTTTATTCTAGAGTTTTTATTTTATGAGAAAAAATGGAAATTGAGTACAAGTGTCTACATTGAAATTTTTGAAATGTAATGTAATGGTTATGTGTAATTATCTAAAACTATAAACCTGAAAAGATCCTCAATGTGAATTATTCATTTAATTCATGATTATATAATGTTTAAGGTTTGGTCCTTATACCAAACAGTAGAAGAAATTTTAAAAAGGAACCATTTATGATTGTTCTAAAATGATTATTCATTGGTTTAGATAGTGTGATATTCACTCAATAGTTTCATAAAATATATCACCTTATGAACAAAATTAGAAAATTTAAAACAATAACTATAAAAATATCATATTATAGATATCGGATATTGTGCCATCCTTTATAGAGATATCCCAAGAGTTTGACCTCTAAAATATCACTCCATTTCTATAAATATGGTTATGGTACATACATGGGGAAAATAAAATATTAATTTAATTAATGGAAATATATTTCAACAACACCATATACACAAAATTACATTTTGGAGTAGTTACATTATTTTTGGGTTGTACATTGATTAATTTAATCAATTATTAGATTCCATTTATTTTTTCAAGTGAATTCATGAGATATGGGTGACTCATCTTTAAAAAAATTACCAAACTACCTGTAGAACAAGGCCTATGTTATTTAATGATCTATTAAAAAGTAATTATTTTTATTATTTATCATCATTCGATATTCGAATTAAAAAATTCCATGTTTGTATCCTATTTTTATCACTATACAATTTACATGAACCATAAAATTATCCTCCAAGGTAACTCATTTTCATTGAGATAATTAACTCTCGTCATTATTTCGTCAAGCATCATATTTAAATCATCAATTATTTCTCTCTTGATCACATAATTTATCATTGAAAACAATCATTTATTTAGTCTCATATTAACATATAACATGTTATTCCAAATAATCTTTCGATTGAGTAATTACAGCATCAATTTTGTCAATATATATAGTTTATTATATTAGAATACATTGTATTTTATAGATCCTCTTATGATTAATGTATAAATATTCTTGAGAGCCATAAAGAGAATCATTAAAATTTATATCATCTTTTAGTTGATCTTATTTTTCATTTTTATACTTGTTTTCTTCAATTATTTCCATCATAACATATTGAACATCATAGAAGATCACATGTTTATCAAATCCAACACACTTCCCTTAATCTTCTTCTTATTTACTCAATAGATATTTCTATAGGAATTTAATTCTTATTGAGCACCCATATTTTATGTTTCTTATTATATAAAAACTTCTCTTTTTTGATTCTTCCAGATTATCTATTTTGATATTATTCCCCATCTGAGTAAATGTTTTGGATGTATACTCTATTTTTATTTAATTAAAAAAATGGTTTTTACCTATATTAGTATATTTTTCTAAATTTAGTTTTATTTATATTAGAGGTAATACATTTAACATAAAATCATCATAATTTATCGTGGTATCGTGTATATGATGTTTTTATGTATGATTCTTATATGTTTGTGTAAAATTAAATAGAAGTTTCTAGATGAATAGTATGACCTATGGTGGACGATTATGTATTATTATTTAATTTCTAAATTGTATGACAATTTATATAAACCAATATTCATGATGATATGTCTTATATAAAAGAAGAAATTATAAGATAGAATGAGACATCATTTTTCAGCATTTCATGTATGAAGATCTCACACCTAGAAAGAAAGTAGTGGATATTATAAGGGATTTAAATGTTAAATTTATTCGATTAATTTAAATTTAAAATTATGTATAATAATAGTAAAATATTTGAGAGTTTATTTTCCCAACTATGATAGAGATATAAATAAATATCACTCTTTTGATGATTTTAGGAATATTATTTTTCAATAAAAAATTAATGATGAAGGAAAAGAAAATTTTTGAGTAGAAATATTTATGTAGATAATTTTTCAATTATTCATGATATTCAATATATGATGTTCAAATATATATATGATATTAGATAGATTGAGGTTTATAAAGATATATTTTGACACAATTTTTTATTTATTGGTTTTATTTTTGAGATTAATGGAATTATAGTTTTAAAATATTGGAATTTATTTTAGGTAAATATTCATTAAATAGATAAAAATTTAAGCAACCATAATAAATAATTAATAAAAATGTTTAGATGATTTTATATAATAGAAAAGGCATAATGATATAGTAAATAAATGTTCTACAAAGTGTGAGCATTTATTATCCTAATAATATTTAATTTTAGAAGAGGAATAATATCTCAACCAACTAGTCCATTTATTTGAGAACTGTCGTAGGTTTATAACTATTTCATTCCCTATAAATTTATATTTAATATAAAATACAAGTTTTGAATTGGGGGATAATAATATCCTTGAAATAAGGATGTAGTAATAAACATGAGAGATAGACCATATTAATAAATTTATTGTGTACATTATTTATTTTCTATACCTTGTTACGATTGAGAGAGTTATGACGGACTAGAAACAATTATTTGTTTTGAAAATAATGCATATCAACACAGATTTATCTAGCCTCTCATTGGTGATTTCATTTTCATGTGATGCTAAAAAAATAAAATCAGAGTAATGGGTTTCTCATTAACACCTCCATATATTTTCTATAAGTTATTAAAACTCAATTAAAAATAAACAATTACCAATTTTTTTGGATTTGTTCTTCCTATTTTGAATGTATTCTTGTTTTCCTATCATATCTATCATGAAAAGGAATTCCATGATTCTTTTTTTAGGGATTCATATTAAAAATAAATAATAGTTTCCATTATTTATATGTTAAAATTAATATTTATTGTAATGTGAATGAAATAAATAAATTACTAACATAATTATAAGATTATAAAATTAGAAAATTGATGGCATGAAACAAAAAATAAAGGTGAACTTTCCAAAACATTATTGTGTTAATTATTGAGATAATAACGTGAATAAATAAATGTTAAAACATAATATATGTTAATTTAATGATGTAAGAATAAAATAAAATGTATCTTTTTATTATTCACTTACCATAAACAAAATTATTTTCCACACAAATATTCGATATGGTTAAATTCATTGGGATCTGATTTTTGTGATGAAATTTATTATAATTATTTTCGAAATGTTTGATGCCATGATTTGAAATCATAATTAGAGATAAATTCAAAAAATAATTATTGATCAAATACAAAATAATGCAATTAATTATCAAAATATAATATGAAATTGTATCAACATTTAGGTTAATACATTTAAATTAATTGCATTTAATACATTTATGAATACAATGGTTGAAGATGAGAAGTTTAGTTATGATGATGATGAGAATATGGTGGTCTTGGTGAGTTCCTATCAGAGGTTCTAGGAAACAAAATATGGGGAAAAGTTAATATTAAGGAATGTTGAACATCAAATTTTTTAATCATGATAAAAATTTTCACTTTTCAACCATGTTTCCCTTATAAATAAAAAACTAATATGAAGATGATAAAGTAACTAGTAGATCCATCAAGAATAAGAATTCATTAAGGTGAAATAAAACATGATGAAAAGTTTAGATTGATAAATTTTATAATTCCTATTAATGTAACATTCTATATATTTAACAATGTCAATATAATAGTGAGGAAGTATATTATTTTTCTTAAAAGGAAAATAATCATTATAATTGGGTTCACTAGTTTATAGTATAACTAGAGTTAGTCATTAGATGAAGATTTTGTTTTGGTGAGTAATCCATTGAAAAATTATAATATACAATGTAATATTCAATTATAATTTTCATAAAGATATACATAAAATTAAGTTATATTGAAAATAGATGAAAAATCACATCTCAAGAAAAACCATCTGGAAAGAAAAACAATCAATTTGAAATGGAAAATGTTATTAAACAAATTTATAACATAAAACTAGTACATATTTAGAAAAACATAATCATTATTGATATGTGTAATAATATTTTGATAAATATTTTGAAATTTTAAAAAATAATTGTTTTGATTTGTATTAGAAAATTGATGAACTCATGATCAATTAGAATAAATATCTTCCAAGGTTTGGTGAATTATATATGGAATTTTTGATTCAAATAAACATTACAAAGTAGTATAATGAGTATATAAAATATTATAAAATAATTGAGGAAAGAAAATTTATAAATAAAAAGGTATATATAATAATGAAATATTTAAAATAACACTATGTTATTTACATAACGAAATGGAGATCATTTTAAAAATTACTATAAATTTCCAATGAAAAAGTAAAACATCCTCATATCTGTATTGTGAAACATTCTGCATAAATATTCTGATTAGAAAAAAATTTCCTATAAAAATTTCATAAAATTCTTCATTTATTGTCATCTTATTTTATACAATAAAATACAGATTAACATAAAACTAGGAAACTATTTAATTATTATATAAGACTTATATTTTAGAGATATTACTAGTGTGGTAGTTTGTTTTTCAAAATTAATATAGTTTTTTTACAAAAACGTATCAACAAAGATAATTAATATATCATAAAGGATATTAGAAAACATCACCACAGAATAAATCACCAGTTATAACTTGTTTAAAAGACCACTAATGTGAAAAATAGTTTTTATAATTTGATGAACGTTTAGGGTAGGTATATTTATTATGTAAATCCCTCAAATGAATTTCTTATAATCCTTCTATCACAATTAAATCAAATGTATAGATTTTATAATTTTGAAAAAATAAACAATAAAAATAATAAATAGTAATATGTTTACAAATATTAATTAATGGTTTAAACATATAAAAATATGTGGATTATATACACACGTTTTAGATCCTAGATGATAGGATATTTATGTATCTTAATGAGTGATAAAATATAGGTATGTTGATCATTACATTTGGAAACGATGGCTAATTCATAATCAGTGGTGTTGGTGTAGATATAATAGGGATGAATATAATATGAACCCTAATATTTTCCTTTTTGTTTAAGGGATAAAAAGTAATCTATTTAGTTTATAAAAACATTGAAATCGTGAAAACTTGGTAATATTATAAATGAATAAATGAATATTGATGATGATAAAAGATATGGTATTGAGATAATGAGGGTTGAGAATTCCTGGTAACATGATCCAAGTTAGAATATCTAAATCCCATTGATACATGATTATGTGTTATAATAATAACATATTTCATATAAGATGTTATTATCATGGACAAATACCATTGAGAAGTAGATTAGATAAATTTTTATGGTAAACATTCCATTTAATAATAACACATTATCACATTTTTTAAAACATTTAATGTATGAAATTTAAGTAATTAATTTCTTGATGGGGTTCATATTAGGTTTAGAATAAAATTATAATTTTTACACACGGAGGATCATAGATCATTGAGTAATATGTAAACAATAGAAGATAATTTTTCCCCATATTCTTAAAAGAAATTAATATATTTAATTACATAAATATTATGTCTCATATTTCAAGAATAAGGTAATTTTTATAGTTTTATTATGTGCATTGTAAATAAAACATAGTTTCTATTACAAGAAATAATATCTAAAAATGGAAGTGAATATTCAAATAAACTACTTTCATAATGTCATGATAATATTGGAAAGAGGCCCGCATTTCATATAATTTATTTATAGTTCCAGAACGCTTCCTAATTTAAAAAATAAAATAATATATATTGTAAAGACCCGAATATTTAAAGGAAATTTTTTTCTTAATTTTCTTTAAAATTTTACAAGAACATAGTTTCTAAAGGCGCCTGAATTCGAGGCCCGGTGTGCTCGGAATCTTTTTTCGAATTTTGGATCGGGTAAGTTCAGTGAACCAACTAGCGGGAATTTCTAACTTTTGAACCGGTGCTCGGAATCAAATTCTGAAGGCACTGATGGAACCACATCACCGGTTTTTGCTTAGGAACACCTATTCCACAGTTGCGTTTTATCAAGTTTGGATGTTAGTTTTCGAGAGTTTTTAATTAAACTGAATAAAAATATGTGTTTTCCATATTTTTATTTGAATTGGTAGTTAGAACCTCCAATGGGAGGTTAGTGGAGGGGCCCACCCTCACATAACCTCCCTTGGGTGGATGTTATAAGGTGGGGCCCACATGAGTATCAAACCCCCTTAACCCCCCTTAACTCTTGAACTCTCCATTTATGTGGATGAAACTCTCTCTCATTAAATGAGTCTCTCCACCTCCCTCTCATTAAATTTGACAACTTGAGATATTTAATAATATGAGTTAATTTCATTTCAAACTCTTGAAATTCATAAGCTTTGTTGTGTTAATAAAACAAGTTTAGAACTTATTTTATTTGGGTTGGAGTTTAGTTGATTGGGAGCCTTTGGAGAAAAAGATTAGGAAGTCTTGAGTTTCTTCTTTATCTATGACGAAGAACACGAAGAACGTCTCTTCCGCCACTGAAGCACGATGACGCCATCTTCTTCATCGTTCTTCAACTGAGGCAAGGAAAGGGAAGCAACACCCACGACATCTCCAACGACCTTCATCCGCATCAAAGGAGAAGACGTCGCCCGCGAAGAACATCGTCAACGACGACGTCACCTCCGAAAACTTGTCCACCAACGACGAGTACCCTTCTTCCTTTCCGACGCATGAGAATGAGAATTGGGAGTGTGTGATGAACACGACAATCGAGGAATCGATATCCGCCATTTTTTTTGAGATCGTCAACGAACGACAATTACGAGGTAGGGAATTTAAATTGTGATTGTTGGTGAACCCTCGTTTACTCCATTCTAAATCTAAGAACATGGTTCAACTAAATATTAAGTTGATCCGCGAAGATTATTTTGCGGGTTGGGATTATTTTTATGATTTTTTTTATTTTAGAGGTTATAGGGGATTGTATTTAATTTATTTTGTTCGATATTACTCCCTTGATTTTTATTCTTCGTGAATATGTCCATCTACTATCGTTTAATGAGAGGGGGCTGGCCCACACAAACACGGCCGACCCACCTCCTTTTTACATGTTGGATTTCTTTGTGGTTTGGTACGGGAAGGCGTGGTGCCGTCGCACCACGTGGAATCACGCGACAAGGAAATGCGTGGCACTGTCGCGCGGCGTCGTGAAAAACAAACAAGGGCGCGACACCATCGAGCCGCGTCGGAGAAACCCGAAGACATCCGCAGATGGAGTCGGACCACGGCGAAGGGGCGCGGTGCCAATGCATCGCGCAGGAGAACCACGAAGACGGCGCGTTTTGATAATTGACGTGCGGATTGACGAGCGATGAAATAAAGGGGCCACAAAGTATTTTTGAAGCTTGCCAGTAAAGTATGAGACTCGAGATGAACACCGGCTCAGACGGTTTTGAAAACGGACGATCAGAGCAACTCCGGTGGCCCGCAGAAACACCCGGAGGCATGGGTCACCGGCACGGTGCCGCCGGCGACTGGAGGCGGCGGCGCCCGAGCGCGCCGCAGGAAGAATTGGCGGCGGCGGTTGCGCTGCCGCCCTCAATTAACGGCGAGGGGCGGGCCACGCGCACCCCCCTCTCCCCGAATTCGGCTCGGCAACGTCGATCCGTGGCTGGCCGGCCGGGCCGGGCCGCGCCCGTCGGGCCGGGCCGGGTCAAGTCGGGTCGGACCCGGTTTGGGCCAACCAAGGGTGGGTCGGGCCGGGTCGGTCCGGTCCCAGACCTCCCGTATTCGGACCACTTTCAGTCAAATGCCAATATCTTGGGCTACGGACCTCCGATCGATGCAATGTTAGTTGCGTAGAGATCCTTGGAATGAGACAGTCGTTTCGGTATATTACACTCAAGGTTTCGGAGAACTTTGGGTTCGGCCAGGTTGGTTCGTATACGAGACCAACCGGGTCCTCGGATCGGAAACGCTTATATCGTGAGCTCCGGACGTCGGATTGACGTGTTGTCGACTTTGATGGATTCCACTAAGTGAGACGGATCTTTTGGCTTACTCCGCTCGAGGTTTGGATGCCGTTGGAGTGCGGTCGGGTTGGTTCGCTCACGAAACCAACCGGGCCCCTGGAACAAAAAAGCCAATAACTCATAGACCGGGCATCCGATTGACGCGACGTCTGTCTCGTTGAATTCCTCTTGATGAGACTAAAATTTTTCTTACTTCGCCCGAGTTTTGGTTGCTGTTGGATAGTGGTCAGGTTGGATTGTACCCGAAATCCAACTGGGCCCTTAGAACAGAAAAGCTGTTATCTTTCAGACTGGACGTCCGTTTGAAGAACCGTCAGCGGCGTTGGTGATCACGTTTAGAAACGGTCCCTATGAGTATACCCTATGAGAGTTTGGGGTACAGTTGAGATACAACTGGGTTGGTTCGCTCATGAAACCAACCGGGCCCCTGGGACGAAAAGGCTAATAACTCACAGACCGGGCGTCTGATTGACGCGCCATCTGTTGCGTTGAGACCCCTATGACGAGGTGGTCCTTTGAGATACTTCTTCGTGGGACTTTGAGATACTTGGAGTATCGACTTATAGCTCGTGGAGTGGACCCTCCCAGAGACGAGCGTGTGGAGTACGGAGACCATGTAGACGACTGAGATCTGATGACAGCTTGACCGACTCGACTTGGAGTGAGTCCACTAGCCCAGTGGATGGAGCACTACTTTGTGAGGTGAAGACCCATGGCAGACGAAGCACTACCTGTGTGACAGTGCAGACCTGTGATACTCGTCTGAAGAGTACCTCAGCAGGTTACTAGGTGGTGTACACTACTGTGTTTGTGTGGCATACCCTGGCGGGAAGCACTACTGTGTTTGGGTGGCTGGACTGTGGTACTCGACAGGAGGAGTACCTCAGCAGTATTAGGTTAGTGAGCAGTACCTCAGAGTCGTGACAAGACCACTGTACACTCCAGAGACGGGGCTCTTCATCAGTTACGATTTGCATAATGAAAATCTTGGTTTGAGCTGAGACTTTTGACCTTTGTGATTACCTCATTATTGAGATGGGTCACTTGATAACTTAGGTATATGTATGGGCAAATACCTGGGTAGTGGTTATCCATTGATTTCATGATCTTGGTGTTTTCCTCATGATTGAGATGAGTTACTTGATAACTTAGGTATAAGCATGGGCATATACCTAAGTAGAGGTTATCTGTTGGGATCATCTTTGTGGTTATCCATGTTGTTTTTAGTGAGACCTTGAGGGTCTCGGGGTCCCTACTGAGTATCGTTATACTCACCCCTGCATGGGCTATGCCCTCACTTCGTTGTGTTGGTTGTAGACGACGACAGTGCTAACGAAGGCCGAGTGTTCGAGGACTGGACGATACTCGGAGGTAGACTACACGACGAGTCAGTACCAGGACGTGGACTTCACGGCGAGACGACACTCGGAGAAGGTTGATGGGCGAGAGCGTTGTTGAAGCTATTTGTACCTATCCTTCAGGTAGGATCCGTGTTGGACGATCTAGAAGCTGCACCACCTGTACCTACCCTTCGGGTAGGATCCGAGGAGGAAGACCCAGGAGCTACTTCCTTTCTTCCAGGTGTTTGTCTTTTTCTATTGTACTTTGTTCAATTGTAGTTGTACTTTCATTTGGGTTTGTATTCTGGCCCATTTACCTTTCAACACTTCTCTTTGTACTTAGTGTTTTACTTCCGCTTGTACTCTGTGGTGTTTTGTTTACTTTTATAAAGTCAATGCTTTCCCAGTTATCAGGATTTACGCCTTTGGTGCTAGTCGCCAGCCCCTGGCCTATGGAAGGCGGGCTTGGGGTAGTCACGACACGGGCCCTGAGGACGGGTCGTGACAAATTGGTATCAGATGAGTCGGTTCTACCGCAGAACTTATAACTCTTATATATTATTTCTGTGAAGCAATATTGTTAAGAGTACCGAGTGTGGTTTTCAGTTCAGTGAGTCCAGTGTTGGTGCGGGCGACCGACGTATCCATACACCAGGACCCTGACAACTGATTTCCGACTTTGTGCACGAAAACACTGATTGCGTGTGTGTTTCCAGAAGTTTTATTTAAATATCAGCTCATACCAGGTCAGCGCACCAGGTATAATCATTTGACCATGTCACGTTGTTTCTTTCAGGATGCCTTTTATCAGACGACCAGATAGAGCCCAGAGGGATGTGCGTGCTGACAGCCTGTCAAGTGATGAGGCTTCAGTACATGGCCCTCTTGCAGTTGAGGCACCAGTGGAGGCACCAGCGGTACTACCACATGTTGGGCCACCGATGCCACCAGCCCCATCAGTAAGCGATGCACGCCACTTGAGCGCGCTACACGAGTTCCAGCGCCATATGCCACCCAGGTTTTGGGGAGAGACGGACCCACAAGAGGCTGAGGTTTGGCTAGAGGCTGTGGTGAGAGTCTTCAGGTAAGTAGGGACGCCTGCAGACTTCATAGTGATCTTTATTGCCAGCCTTCTTCAGGCAGCAGCAGGCAGGTGGTGGAGCAACTTGTTCCAGTTTTGCGATGGGATGACCTTCACATGGGAATACTTTGAGACCTTCTTCAGGGTGGAGGTTTTGCCAGTAGCTCTACACCCCGAGCGTGTATAAGAGCTTCTGCCTTTGCCACATGTTTTTCGATCAGTAGCCGAGTCATCTGTGGGCAGTAGACAGATGATTCAGAGGTCCAGGAGGACCAGACCAGTAGTTGGGTGATCTCGGGTTTTAGGGTCGGTGGTGCGGGGCACCCGGGGTGGGGTCAGAGCCAGGCGTGCCAGAAACATACAGTCTTACACATTCGGTGGAAAGGGTCACCTAGCACGTGATTGTCTAACTCCTTGTACATTTGATTCGCAAAAGTTGGAGGATCCACCAAGGCAGATGCCGTGACAAGTGCTTGAGCAACAACGAAGCAGTGGACAAGGCAGTAGAGCACCGGGAGCAGGTGGAAAGGAGCAGAACTAGCAGATATGTCCCTTGTACTTCTAGTTCCATGTTGCAGTTATATTCGTGTCTCTGTACTATGAGATGAAATAATAAAAAGACACTTATCTTTGTTTGTTTTCATGTCCTTTTGTTTGGTTGATACTGAGTGGTCCCGGTTAAACAGTTGACTTGACCCTCACTTTCGAGATTTCTACAGGAGGAGACCGAGTGACCTCACACTGATGCCGACAGTGTGACTCGACCCTTGGAGGCGAGAGTGATAGTTGGATCTCTTAGTAGTTATGTAGAGGCCTTACAACGTCATTCATGGCATGAATACATCATTCATGTTAGGATTGACTGCATTAGGAAATGGGCATGGTTCATCGAGGTGATGAGACTGAGTTTCTATTTTCAGCAAAGGAGAAATTTTAGCATCTCTTTCAAATCATAGGCAATGCAGGTGCAGATCATCCAGGAGCAGATGAAGACTACACAGTGCAGTAAGAAACAGGAAACCGGCACCAGTCTTGGAGACATAGGCATGCTAAATGTTTCCATAAGAGGAAGCTTAAAGGAGAGATGATTCTGCAAAGCAGCAGACGTGGAGGTAGAGCTAGGAGAGCAGCATGAGGTGGTGTACATCTTAACATGCTACAACCACCCGCCTTAGTTACCCACACCAGGCTCAGGGAGCTGGTGGGCGAAGGAAGAGTGCGGCTGCATGCGGTCAAGGAGTGTGACCCAATGGCTCTAAAAATGATTCAAGGGACCGTCTGTGTCCACTACTAGCTGCTGTAGTAATAGACATTGATATGAATCATTCCTCACTTTCACAAATCATGTCCTAGACCTAGAGTTTCCGGTATGCCGTGGACTTGACCCTCACGTCTAGAGATACCTTTAGAGGAGACTCGATAATCACACGTATGCCGACGGTGTGGTCAGACCCTCGAGGCGAGAGTTTCGGTTAGAATCTCTTGGTGGCAGCGTCGAGGCCTTACGACGTTGGTTTGAGTATGGACTGGGAAATCACAGTTCATACACAAATTGACGGTATTAGGCAAAAAGGTTGTGGTTTAACTACAGCTTCAAGATGGATTTTCCATGGTCGGCGAAAAGGAAACCCCAGGCAGCACAGGATAACTCATGCATAGGAGGGTGTGACCAATCACTCTTGAGTCGGTCAACCTTACCATCGTGGTAGCAGTCGTTTGAGTTCCAGTTCTAACATGAATTGGAAACCTCTGGAGTTCGAGGTTGACAATCACATCCTTATACGGGTCTCACCTCGACGAGGTTTACGGAGATGTGGACAAGGCGTCAAGTTATCTCCGAGGTTCAATGGACCTTTCTAGGTCCTCATCTGGGTAGGCGAGGTGGTTTACCGCTTGACCCATCCACCTCAGTTGCACCAGGTGTACGACGTCTTCCACGTATCTCAACTGAGAAGATACATGCTTGATCCTTCACACATCATCAACCTTAGGGAGTTGGACATCGATGTCAGGGCATCATGCACGGAGGTTCCAGTGGGGATTGAGGATCGATTGGAGTAGGTCCTATGAAGATGGTCGATTCCTCTTGTGTGTTTTCATAGGCAGCACAGAAACCTTCAGGTAAGCACATGGAAGTAGAATGCACAAATGCATGCTCTGTACCGCTTTTGTGACCCTAGTTTGTGTTGAAAATTTACGGGGACGTAAAGCCCTGAGGTGGGAGTAATGTAAAGACCCGGAAATTTCAAGGAAAAATTTTCTTAATTTTATTTTGAATTTTACAAGAACGCAATTTCTGACGGTGCCTGAATCCGAGGCCCGGTGTGCCCAGAATCTTTTTTCGAAGTTTGGATCGGGTACATTCAGTGAAAGAATGAGCAGGAATTTATAACTTTTGAACCGGTGCTCGGAATCAAATTCTGAGGGCACCGATGGAACTGAAGATCTGGTTTTTGCTTAGTAACACCTATTCCGTAGTTGCGTTTTATCGAGTTTGGAAGTTAGTTTTCGGGAGTTCTTAATTAAATTGAATAAAAATATGTGTTTTCCATATTTTTATTTGAAGTGGTAGTTAGAACCTCCAATGGGGGGTTAGTGGAAGGGCCCACCCGCACATAACCTCCCTTGGGTGGATGTTATAAGGTGGGGCCCACATGAGTATCAAACCCCTTTAACCCCCCTTAACTCTTGAACTCTCCATTTATGTGGATGAAACTCTCTCTCATTAAATGAGTCTCTCCACCTCCCTCTCATTAAATTTGACAACTTGAGATATTTAATTATGTGAGTTAATTTAATTTCAGACTCATGATATTCATAAGCTTTTTTTTGTGTTAATAAAACAATTTGAGAACTTATTTTATTTGGGTTGGAGTTTAGTTGATTGGCAGCCTTTGGAGAAAAATCTTAGGAAGTCTTGAGTTTCTTCTTTCTCTACGACAAAGAACACGAAGAACCTCTCTTCCGCCACTGAAGCATGACGACACCATCTTCTTCATCGTTCTTCAACCGGGGCAAGGAAAAGGAAGCGACGCCCATGACATCTCCAACGACCTTCATCCGCATCAAAGGAGAAGACGTCGCCCGCGAAGAACGTCATCAACGACGACGTCACCTCTGAACTCTCGTCCACCAACGATGAGTACCCTTATTCCTTTCTGACGCATGAGCCTAAGAATTGGGAGTGTGTGACGAACACGACAATCGAGGAATTGATATCTGCCCTTTTTTCTGAGATCGTCAATGAATGACAATTACGAGGTAGGGAATTTAAATTGTGATTGTTGGTGAACCCTCGTTTACTCCCTTCTAAATCTAAGAACGCGGTTCAACTAAATATTAAGTTGATCCGCGAAGATTATTTTGCGGGTTAGGATTATTGTTATGATTCTTTTTATTTAAGAGGTTTTAGGGGATTGTCTTTACTTTATTTTGTTCGAGATTACTCCCTTGATTTTTATTCTTCATGAATATGTCCAACTGCTATCGTTTAATGATAGGGGGCCGGTCTGCACAAACACGGCCGACCCACCTCCTTTTTCCATGTTGGATTTCTTTGTGGTTTGGTACAGGAATGTGTGGTTCCGTCGCACCATGTGGAATCATGCGACAAGGAAATGTGTGGCGCCATCACGCCGCATCGTGAAAAACAAACAAGGGGGCGACACCGTCGCGCCGTGTCAGAGAAACACGAAGACATCCGCGGACGGAGTCGGGCCACAACGAAGGGGCGTGGCGCCAATGCGTCACGCCAGAGAACCACGAAGACAACGCGTTTTGTTAATTGACGTGAGGATTGATGAGCAATGACATAACGGGGCCGCAAAGTAGTTTTGAAACTTGCACAGTAAAGTACGAGACCCGAGACAAACACCGGCTCAGACTGTTTTGAAAACGGACCAATAGAGCAACTCCGGTGGCCTGCCGAAACACCCAGAGGCGCGGGTGGCCGGAGCGGCGCTGCCCGCGACTGGAGGTGGTGGCCAGAGCCGTTCGGCTACCAGGCGGCGGCGGTGCCCGAGCGCGGTGCCGGAAGAATTGGCGGCAGCGGTTGTGCCGCCGCCCTCAATTAACGGCGAGGGGCGGGCCGCACGCACCCCCCGCTCCCCGACTTCGGCTCGGCCATGCCGAGCCGCGGTTGGCCGGTCGGGCCGGACAGAGCCGGCCGAGCTGGGCTGCGCTGGCCGGTCTGGGCCGGGTCCAGTAGGGTTAGACCAGGTTCGGGCCGACCCAGGGTGGTTCGGGCCGGGTCGGTCCGGGCCCAGACCCCCCGTTTTCGGACCACTTTAAGTAAAATGCCTATATATTTTGCTACGAAACTCTGATCGACGCACCGTCAGTTGAGTAGCGATCCTTGGAACGAGACGGTCGTTTTGGTATATTACACTCAAGGTTTCAGAGAACTTTGGGTTCGGCCGGGTTGGTTCGTACACGAAACCAACCGGGCCCTCAGAGCGGAAACACTTATATCTTGATCTCCGGACTTCCGATTGACGTGTCGTCAACTTTGATGGATTCCTCTAAGTGAGACGGATCTTTTGACTTACTCCTCTCGAGATTTGGATGCCGTCGGAGTGCAGTCGGGTTGGTTCGTTCACAAAACCAACCAGGCCCCTGGAACGAAAAAGCCAATAACTCACAGACCGGACGTCTGATTGACGCACTGTCTGTCTCGTTGAATTCCTCTTGATGAGAAGAAACTTTTTCATACTTCGACCGAGTTTTGGTTGCTGTTGGATAGTGGTCGGGTTGGATTGTACCCAAAATCCAACCGGGCCCTTGGAACGAGAAAACTGTTATCTTTCAGACTGGACGTCCGTTTGACGAACCGTCAGCGGCGTTGGTGATCACGTTGAGAAACGGTCCTTATGAGTATACCCTATGAGATTTCGGGGTACAGTTGAGATACGGATGGGTTGGTTCGCTCACGAAACCAACCGGGCCCCTGGGATGAAAATGCTAATAACTCACAGACCGGGCGTCCGATTAACGTGCTGTCTATTGCGTTGAGACCCCTATGAAGAGGCTGTACATTGAGATACTTCTTCGTGGGATTTTGGATACATGGAGTATCGACTTGTAGCTCATGGAGCGGACGCTCCCAGAGACGAGCGTGCGGAGTACGGAGACCATGTAGCCGACTGAGACCTGACAACTGCTTGACCGACTCGACTTGGAGTGAGTCGACTAGCCCAGTGGACGGAGCACTACTTTGTGAGGTGCAGACCCATGGCGGACAGAGCACTACCTGTGTGACAGTGCAGACCCACGGTACTCATCCGGAGAGTACCTCAGCAGGCTACTAGGGTGTGTGCACTACTGTGTTTGGGTGGCATACCCCAGCGGGAAGCACTACTGTGTTTGGGTGGCTGGCCCGCGGTACTCGACAGGAGGAGTACCTCACCAGTCTTAGGTTAGTGAGCAGTACCTCAGAGTCATGACAGGACCACTGTACACTCCAGAGACGGGGCTCTTCAGTAGTTACGGTTTCGATAATGAAAATCCTGGTTTGAGCTGAGACTTTTGACCTTTGTGATTACCTCATGATTGAGATGGGTCACTTGATAACTTAGGTATATGTATGGGTATATACCTGGGTAGTGGTTATCTGTTGATATCATGATCTTGGTGTTTTCCTCATGATTGAGATGGGTTACTTGATAACTTAGGTATATGCATGGGCATATACCTAAGTAGAGGTTATCTTTTGAGATCTTCTTTGTGGTTATCCATGTTGGTTATAGTGAGACATTAAGGGTCTCGGGGTCCCTACTGAGTATCGTTATACTCACCCATGCACGGGCTATGCCCGCACCTCGTTGTGTTGGATGCAGACGACGACAGTGCTGATGAAGGCTGTGTGTTCGAGGACTGGACGGTACTCGGATGTGGACTACACGACGAGTTAGTACCCGGAGGTGGAATTCAAGGCGAGATGACACTCGGAGGAGGTTGGCGGGCGAGAGCGTTGTGGAAGATATTTGTACCTACCCTTTAGGTAGGATCTGTGGTGGACGATCTAGAAGCTGTGCCATCTATACCTACCCTTCAGGTAGGATTCGAGGATGAGGACCCAGGAGCTGCTTCCTTTCTTCCAGCAATTTGTCTTTTTTTGTTGTACTTTGTTCAGTTATAGTTGTACTTTCATTTAGGTTTGTATTCTGGCCCATTTACCTTTTAGCACTTCTCTTTGTACTTAGTGTTTTACTTCCGCTTGTACACTGTGGTGTTTTCGTTACTTTTATAAAGGCAATGCCTTCCCAGTTATTAGGATTTATGCCTTTAGTGCTAGTCGCCAGCCCATGCCCTAATTTAAGGCGGGATAGGGGTAGTCACGGCACGGGCCCCGAGGACGGGTTGTGACATATATATTGTTGAATGTTATCATAACTACTAGGCCTATTCAAAATATTATCTTATTGAGGTCAAATTTTAATTAATCCATATGAAATTTGTTTCTAGAGAAATCCAAATATAGAACACCATAGATTGTTTGGTATTTTATTCTTAATTTAGAAATAAAAAACCATTGGGAAATTATTTTATGCGAAATTAGAATGCGAGAAATTTATCGGTTACAAAAATTAATGTCAAATAGATAACATAATAATAAATATAATATGATTGTAGTTATTAATTATCTGACAGTGATGAGATTGAAAAAATTTATCCTTAATAATGATTTGGATAATAATTTTAGGGTTGTGACCACCATATTTATTAATGAAAATAAAGATATTATATATGAAAATTCATATTTGGCTTACTCTTGTAACGATACAATGAATTTAAAATGCACATAGACATTTAAAATAGTTAAATTAATGGTGAAATTAATAATTTCTTTTGAAAAAATAATCAATGTGTCTAAAAAATTCGAAAAAATTTCTAATAATAGTATAAATACATTAAATATAGAACATAAAATAGTATATGAGGCTTAGGAAAAATAATATTGTTTTAAATCTATAATTAATGAGTAAAATTGTATAAAAATAATCAGACATGGGTCATGTACCTTGGTCTATAAAAAATATAATTTGAAATTTGTTTAGTAAAAATGATAAATAAAAAATGTGATGTTCTAATGCGGATATCAAGATTGTTCTATAGGGGTTACTAAAAAAATTAAATGATATGATATTAGTGAATCATTTTACCCTTATCTTGATAAGAATCCATCAATAAATTTATTTTTATTACAAAATATATATATTTCAATTTCTATTAAATTAATGTAATGTATTTTAGTGAAAATGGAGAGTTGAATAAAGAATTATATATGGAAATAACTAAAATATTTATATTTCTTGTTAATGTAATCATACAGTGTAAATTAAATATTGGTTCGTAAATGATGAAGAAATTCCGAAGAGTATGGTTTACATGTTGGGTGAGTAATTTGGTGGCATGGATTTCTGTATATGGAATGTGGCCAAAAACTTGTATTAGAGTAAATATAACTCCACAAAACTCATTGTGATTTTTTATGTTGATTAAATAATCCTTTCTTGTAATATGGTTAATGTTTCTGAAGATTGATTCATATAAAAGTGAAAAATATGGATTCTTAAGCACTATGAGATTCTTTTTTGGGGTTTGAAAACTACCAAAATTAATCATTACATTTGAATCTCTCATAAATATGAAAAAAATTATTGAAAATGATTTTTATTGAATAATAACTATGATTATATATATTAATTCAATTGGGAAACATATTAGTTAATGATGATAATGAAATGGCTATTAATGAGAGATAATTTATACAAAAATTTATAGAATTTTTCATTTCAATTGTAGGATTACAAACATTATGTATTTTATCACCCTCTTTTATAGATAACATTTAAATATAAAAGATAAATGCATTTTTATAACCATATTAAATATCATAAATCACAAAAATATAAATGCATATATCAAGTTTTATGAGAATAAATTTGATATAAACATATTGGGATTCACATATGATAGTCGGTCTAGTCATGAAGGTGATAATAAATATAGATAAATAGGGTCATTCTCCATTTGTGGATAACATGTGTTATAGAATTATAAAAAAAATCACCATCCACATTGATTATCAATAAATCTGACTTTATTTGTATATCAATTTTATCTTTACAATGTATTTAGATAATGTCTCAACTAGAGTATATTTATGTAATAATTTAGTATCTACTATTTATTTCTTTCTGAATATATATGTGCTATAAATATGTTACAAAATATATTGAACCATTAATGACTAAATATTATTAACATTATTCATAATTTCATTATGTAAAATTTGGGTAATGGAATAATGATATTGAAATTTTATCTATACTGGAATAAAAATGTTGATATCCTCACTAAAAAACTCTTAATAAAGACATTTGAGAAAATTTGCATATAAATATTTACGCATCCACTTACTCACATCAATAAAAATGTTTTGGAGTCCCCATAAATTTTAAGAATGGTATATTTAATAAAAATATAAATATATAAAATTTAGTGGGATAAACCTCCTCCTAATAATTTTTTTAATCACTCTATTGATTTGAATGCAAGAGTATGCTTTAAAATATTATTGATGTGTTTATAAAATTGAGTACTAGATTTTTTTGTAAATAAAAAGTGTATTTTTGGAATGATTTTTTTTTGAGAATTAACCCTTCATTTTTTAAACACTAATATTTATAATTTATACTTATATCTGACTGAATTATAAACAGTTTTCTTGAAAAATTATAATAACATCTAGATGAATGATTATTTTTTGTTATTTTCCAAGAAAGGTGAAAAAGTGTTTTTAATATAAACTTTTCAATCATTGATTATGAATTATTCCATATGATTTATGATGAAATATTGATTTTCAATTTTAGATATATTTCTATATCATTAGGCATTGTAATAAAATAGAGGCTGTTTGTTGAGTCATTATGTGTGATTTTTAATTTGAATTAAATTTTTATAAATGCGTTTTAATTCATTTTTCAAATAAAGAGAATCTTATAAATGTGTTTAATGTTGTTTTAATATATATTATAATTACCAAACTAAAATTATTTATATTTTATGATTGATATTTTTTAAATGTTGATAATTTAATTAGGACATGTTAATAAATTACAATGTTTAGATGAATAATTCTGATTTTTTAAAGGTTACATAAAATAATACTAGAAAGTAAATGGAAATTTATGAATAAAGTTGTATTATTTATGAATAATTACACAATGGATGATCTTATAATAGATTAAATTTGAAATCATATAACAGTTTTATAGAGATTTTACAATTCTATTAAATGTAAAATGTATCTGTAGAAGAAAAAACTATAGTCTACTGGATTGGTGGTAAAGTAACCAAGATTAACCATATATTCATAAAAAATATAAATTTTATAGTAGAATAAATTGTATCTATGTTGGAATAATTCAGACTCCATTATAAATAACTAATGCGTTCTCAAGGATATATATGTGTAATTATGTGATACATTTGAATAATTTGTCTAATGTTTTGGAACTGTATGAGCAACCACATTTTTTCCCGATGTATGTAATATCATACAGAATATCTACCTGTAAATTTTGAGGCAATTTAAAAAAAAATTAATCCCTCATAGGTTCATATATGTATATTTGAGACATTATTTATGATGAACACGAGGTTTTAAAAAGCCATAGTGGATTATTATAGTCTTTTGCAATTAAAAATATTCATTGTAATGAATCATAACCAATATACAATAAGATTTTTTATTTTTTAATGTAAAATAGATCATGATAATACACCATAAACAATATTAATGATAAGAGGTCTTCTATCTATAAAAGTTGATACTATTCATCAAAATTTTACATCATGCCACAACGGTTCATGCATGTAGAAAAACATACATTGAAATAAAAAGTGAATACTGTCGATGATTTAAATGAGGAATTTCAAAGAATAATTAAAGAATAAAATAATGTAAAATTTCATACATTTTTTAGTATACCATAGATTATTTTTATATATGTTTAAATGATTATATATTCATTATATATTTTCTATATTTTATTTATCAAAAAATATTCATAGATATTTAAAATTAAAGTATAGAACAAAAGCATTAAACATAATTATTTTTGAAAATTAGAGTGAATAAAGATATGATGTCAAAAACTATTTATTTATATTAAAACATATATAATTTGAATGTTATGATTTGAATGATTTTGTAATGTGGATATATCATTATCAATATTATTGGGATTTCTGTACTCAAATTAAAAAATATTTTTCAATTGAATATTTTTATTTAACTAAATATAAATTGAAAAAATTAAAAAAATAATATAGATTTATTTAAAAATATTGAATTTGAGAAAAGATTAAAAGAGTGTGTGGATATGTTTTAGTAAAAGTGTGATATGATAATATCCTAATGATGGGATGCCCAAATGACTGGTGTAGGCTGAGATGAAGCTCCCCCATCACAATCATTTTAGGTTCTTATCATGGTTTCTCTTGTTTTTTTATGATCATTGTGTATTGAGTGAACTATTATAAGTATATTTCCTCATTTATTGTATATCCTCATTGATAAACCAGTTCATCTATTGGTTATTTCTCTAGAACCATTCATTTTGGGGTCTTATTAAGCGAATGGCATCTCCTACCAGGTTGTTCATTATGGTTAGGAAGATGATTATTCATCAATATAGTGTTCTACATATCATAATGTTATCGTCCTAATGTATCCATGATAGTTTATGATTCCCCAAAAAATTGATCATTTAGTTGAGTTATTAAAGTTTCTCTAATCGGGCTAGCCTTGAACTCTATTAGCTTTTTGGTGGATTGGAGATGGTAGGGTATGTTTGGTACATGAGAGTATGAATGATGAATCATCAGAGGTTGATATATAGAGAAGATATAGATTGTCTATTGAAGTTAATTTCATTTTATTGAGTTGATGTGGGACAATTTCCTCGAAATAGATTTTACATGAATCCCATTTTATTATGACATATTTATTTTCATTTTACTTAATTGTGGATTATTAACTCTTCTATATTTGTTAGGAATTGAAAATTTTTGTGCATTAGTGTGTAGGGAGTATTAAAAATTCCCATAGGGGTGTTTTATGTAATTTTCTACTAATTTAATTGTTTTCTATGTGTTTTTAATTTATTTCATCATTTATATAGTTTATTTTAGATCTTTGTTGCATAGATTACATGTATTCATCTTTATTTGACCTATTAATTTAGATAAGGACAATTTTTTTAGGGGAATTTATTTATTCATGAATCATGAAAAAGGATAGTGGTCTTTTTTATGATGTCTTCATATATGGGACTTTTATAGTAGATGTTTTAGTTGAAATGTTTGTTATATTTTGTTTGGGATTTCCTAATATCCAGGGTTTTTGTTACACAATATCATTCCATATCACAATTGGTATTTTTGTTTTTTCATTACCATTTTTATGGGATTATTTCAATATGTTGGTGTTCATCATATTATTTTTGTTATTTTAGTGATTTTATATTTTATATTATTTCAGGGAGCTAATTAATCTATTGGGATATAGCACTATCCTTCACTAATGTCTTTATGGTGGATGATTTTCCCAAATCATGCTAAGGTGACATTGATTGGTACGTTATCACTAGCTTAAATTATCTAATAATATGATATTTGGCATGGGTCTCTTGTATATAATTATAGAAATAGAGGCTTATAAACCATAGGTATTACATATCATTTTAAAAAATATTATTTCATTAATAAAACATGTACATGCATAACAAAATATTTTGGTTTCTTTATAATCATGTAAGCGTAAGAATTTATTTATCAGTAAAATGCATCATTTCCCACAATGATGTTGATAACTATCACCCTTCTTATTCATATCATAGGTTATATATTTCGTCAAAACTTTGGGAAAATAAAAATAATAAAGATTTTTCATAGATTCACAGTAAGGATAAACAAGGGAGATATATAAAAATAACAGTAATATACATGTATGATAATATGACCATAACATTTTAAAATAAATCCCATTTTATCAAAAGTGAAAATCAAGAGTCTTGTAAAAATGGTTGGTGGTTACTAAAGAATATATCAAATGTAAATCAAAGAGAATGATCCATTAGATAATAACTTATGTGTAATATATAATTCTGTGGTATATATATAATTATAGAAAATATTATGTCAAGGATATCCTCCAAGGAATTATTAATGTGTTATGATTGGACTAACCACTGATTTACATTAAAGATCTTGAGATAACAACACATGTACCATATATCTCATTCATGGGTTAACCAATCATTTACCCACCTTTGGGGGTTTTTATAACCACTCATGTACCCTCTGAGATCACATAACATTTGTCATTTCCTAATGAAATAGAGTGTGATATAGGTCCCAACCATCACAAAATGAAAATCATACATGTGTATTCCATAGGGTCATAAAATATTCATTAAATCATAACCCTTGAAATGAAATGATTATCATAATAATATTTCTCATATCATAACATGTGAAAAATAAATACATTCCACAATCAATTCATCATTTTATCAAAGCATAATCCTTCAAAAAAGAAAGTTTCATAATAATTAAATCATGTTATAAAGTGTGGAAGATAAATAGGTTTAATAAAAATCATTTAATTATAAATATATACCATTAAAAAAATAATAATAATGGTACCAATAGATCATATGACCATGAATGTGTAGGTAACATCAAAGAATGTAATCCAAAATGGAAATTGATTTTGATTGATCATTCAAAACATTTATTGTGGAAAATATCATCATTTTCATTGGAAAACACATTTAAAAAAAGAAAATATAAGAAATATTTCACTTTTAAAATAGCATTGAAATAATAAATAGTAATATTTATGAAATATAATGGTCATGAGGATGTGAAGATTCATTCATACCATATAAATTAATATAATTATTCCTTTCACGTTATTGGTATAATAAAAACATGATTTTTTGGAGAAATTTCAGGAAGATTCCATTCTGAAATTCTTCATAGAAAAGTAATAAATTGTTAAAAATAACACTGAAATGTCATTGCACAGTAACAATACTATGTTGAAAATATTTTTAACAAACATGGTTTTCAAAGAACATGGATTTTAGATCAAAGAGAGAAAATTAGATAGAGTTTCTTTAAAAATAGTTTTTCAATTATTTAAATGAAAAAAGTGTGTAAAATATTAAAAATAAATAAAAATACCATGAATAAACATAGGATAAGAAAATTAATTATTTTCTTGAAATATGAACCATAATAATTTATCATCATAAATATATTTATAAACAATCCTAAAATGATGAGATTTTTACATAAAATCTTTACTAATCTGGTAATAGGTAATAGTAATGACAATGAATTAATAACAAAATGAAAATAAATATCATGAGGATAAATAAATTCCAGATTTTAAATTTCAAAGGGAATCTATATACACCTTAAAAATTAATATATGTTCATAAGATAATGTATGTCTCAAAGAAATAAAATTTAGATAAAAACCCATACTGTAAGTCTCCAATTCTCTCCTAAATATTAAAACCTCCTGTATAATAAATATATGATTATTACATATTTATTATAGACACATATTTCTAAATATCATACCATATCTTTTTCACATAAACTTTTATTACCCCTTTATTTAAAATTCTATATTAATGTTTTGTTTTAGGAAATAGACAATTTTATTACCGTATTTGTCTTGAATTTTTATTTTGGATCTGCTAAACTTGATCATGATTTCATAATCTCTAAAATTTTATAATAATATGATAATATTATATTAACAATATATATATATTTATACAGAAATTTTGAATTGAGTGAATAGATAAAAAAATACTTTGTTCATGGACATGTACAGATGTATATATCAATGAACATTATTTCAGTTTTCTTATTATATTGAATTAAATAATGTTAAATGATATATTTCCATTAAATAATACTTTTTAATTCATATATATTAATCATTTTCATTTAAAAAATCTATATTACCTTACATGCAATGCGTGAATAAATCACAATGCTTCATGAGGCTGTAGCCCGTCTTATACATGAGCATTGTTATGGTATTGCCACAATATAGAGAGTTTGAAGGTGTGTATAGAAAACCAAAATTTTCATACATTATAATTACATATATTTTTTGGAATACGTAATGATCAATACAAGAAAATTCCTAAATATTTTATTAGTCTTATTCCATTGGTATTATAGAATAAAAATATTTTTGATTAATGAATGATATTTAATCATTCACTCAATGATATTCATACTTAGAAATTATTATTAAAATAATTTCTTCATAACGTAGAGAAGGGAAACATAAGAAACTTGTGATCTCAATTGATGAGTAAGGGTAAATAAAGTAAATTCATATGAAAATCATGAAAATAAGTATATAATAATGTGATCTTGATAATTAGAAGATCATACCCTTCATATGAAAGATCACAAACATGAATCATGGTATAAGGATTTACAGTTTATAAGACATGAATCATAACCAACATAAAGCATAATACAAGAACACATAACATTGGATTAAAACATTTAATAGTTCAATACAAACCAAAATATAACATATTGAACACATTTAAGTAGAAATAGGTTGACACTTAATGTTAAGGACATGAAATCAAGACCTCTCACTTACTTTTAGACATGCAACGAGGTCCACACTTAAAACTTTAAACAGGAAATCAGGTTCAAAATAAAATTGTTAACAAGAAGTTATATTTACACTTAATAGTGTGATCATATTATAATGATCACTCTTAACACTATAAGCATGTAATCATGTTCACACATAAACTCATAGACATGCAACGAGTTGCATTTATAAAATTGTAAACATGTAATCCCGTTCATTAATAAAATTTATACTAATGAGTGATCCATCATAACCTAATCCATTGGAGAGACATATAAGTACCACACATCACATAATATTGTCTTACATACTTGTTTCAAAAAACATATATCATATCATGACCCATGAAAGAAATGTGTATTTATAAACATCAAATCATAACTCATGAAATGAAGTGGGAATCATTAGAATTTCATCACATCATAACCTATGAAGTGTAAATATTATTCATAAACATTTCATAAAAGCATACATAATGAAAGGAAGAAAGTTTCATTTAAATATAACTCATAAAAGGTAAAAATGTTTGATAAATAGTTAATCCTTGAAAGAGAAAAGGGTTTTATTATGATCATTTAAACAAAAAATAAACCCGTCATGAAAGGATATGAGTGGAAACGTTGGATCATTTATGTGATGGGAATTAGTAACATCAACAGATGTCACCTTACATGTAAAATAACATGGAAATATATTATGAAAAAAATTATGGAGTAAAATATCATTATTCTTTGAAAAATGATCGTTAAAACCTAATAACCTCTTGAAAACCATTTTCTTATAAATAAACATGAATGCTTATAAATAAAACAATCAAATCCTTTGGGAATCCTTTTTTATCAAAAAAATATAACGAGTTATTGAAAACATTTTGAAAACCATTTCATTGAAAATACTATTCAAACTTGTAAATAAGGAAAAAAATACTTGGAAAACATTTTTCCTTGAAAACATACAAAGAAGATTGAAATAATTTTGATACCCATTTTCATTAAATAATAATTTACAAAATCATAAAATTTAACCTATTAAACATGCAATTAAATATTCATATAAATTACAATGGGTAAATCTTTACATTCCTACCAAGGTAAGAAAAACATTCTATTTTCATTGTAAACAACTAGAAAAAATGCTTCATTTTGAATGAAAAAAGGACATACCATAGAGAAAATTGCTAAAATAAAACAATGTTAGAAGTTTTTATTATTATTATAAGATTATATTATAATTTTCATAGATACCTTTTTTAGAAAACACTTTTTTTATGTAACATAAATTTTAGACTGAAGAGTGGGTAAAGCTGAGCATTCTTAAACAAGTATTTTTTACTATTATTTGTTCCATAGAGTAGGAAAATTAATAAATAAATTAATAATTCATGAAAACCATAATATAATAATATTAAATAATTTTCTTGAGATATGGATCAAAAGAAATCATCATGAAAGTATAAACATAAACTATCTCTAATAGTAATGTGATTGTTTTGGAAAACTATTACCACATTATAACATTGATCCATAATACCAATGTAAGAAAATAAAATTTATGGAAGAATAGAATATAATTTAAATAATTATATTCTTTATATATAATTTCAAATTTAGTATATTCACTAATGGGAAAATATTGGTTGATAACATGGAATGTGTCTCAATGAATCAAAATTGAGACAAAATAATTTACCGATTTGGAAACTTTAGAAACAAAAATATCATGAAACAAATATCATCAAATGGATATGTAAATACCCATAAATTTATTCATTATAATCATATAATAAATACATGTGATGTATACACACCCTCAAATGGAATGGCTGGTAAACAAAGCATATATCTCAAAGAAAAAAAGTGTGATGAAATCCCCAATCCTTATTTCGTGACTCACATCATACCCATAAAAACCTCCTATATTAAGAATAAAAAATCATTATACTTATATTTAATAATCATATTCATAAGTATAATACCACACATGGTTGGATTATAAATTTATATTACCCTCCTCTTAATAATTCTATGTTACATTTATACTTCTGGTAATATTCGCTTTGTATTTCACATATGGCTTAATATTTTTATATCTTTAATACGTAGAAATATATCATGATTTGAAGAATATATAACATGACATAAAAATAATTAGTATTCAGTATATCTATATTATAATAATCTATTCAATATATAACTATGAAATGAAATACAACGTTCATGGAGACAGTGTGTCGTATGTACTCATGAATGATGTTTCCTTGTAATTTTTTTATTTAATGAAAAAAGGTAAATGAAATATATATATATGTATATATTAAATTATTATAGTAGAGTAATTATATCATATAAATAATATAATATCACTAAACCCATCCATAATACACTCTATGTCGTGTGTGAACATTGTCATATCGTTTTGAGGGGGCAGTAGTCCACACTCTCTCAAACATAATTATCGTATTTACACCAAATGGGAAGTATAAAAATATGTGTGGTAATATGATTTAAGAAAGTAAATATATAATAAATATAATATATAATATAAATAAATATACATTTCATTATATAATCCATCTTGAGAAATGGTAAAGGAATAATTAACAATCATTGTTTAGTGAGGTTGTAGTTCATCGTAAACATAAATAGTATGTTCAATACCTAATTGATGGAATAATTTATATGTGTAGATAATATCATTATAATAAAAACATAATTGTATATTGATGATAATTTTGTTATCAAATCCTTGAGTAATGATATTAGAGATAATAGTGAAATAAAATAAAATAAAAGAGTTTCACAGAAGATGTTACCTCTTAATTAGTTAATTTCTTTTGGTTTGTGTGAAAAGGGTTATTTTGAGTTATATATTTAAAAGGGTATGATTATATGTGAAATATATTGATGTTGGGAGGTGTATTATGAAGTAATTTTCTAATCCTATTTTGTTTGAATGGTCTAAAGAAGAGGGAGATGCGCTGTCCTTTTATAGGGAAGTGAAAGGAAACCCTTGGCATTTTTGAAAACAAGTAAGTTGTACCCACTTTTGAACATAATAATGTAATAAAAATAAAAAATATAAATATTCATTATTTTTAATGGAAGAATAATGGATGTAAATTGGTGTTGTATAAGATTATAGGTCATTTTGGGTCTTAATGTTTAGGTTTAGTACGTTGTTTTCCCAATTTGTCTCTTAGTTATTGTATTTATTTTTAATTAATTTAACTAATATTCTTGTCCAAAAACTATGTTTAAAATAATAGAAATTATAAATTCTAATCAATCCAATTATTTTAAACATTTTTTAAATTCCTAACACAAAAGTGAAAAAATTTCATATAACTTTAATCTTGCAGTCGGGATGACAATGTGTGTTTGTAAGGAAACAATGATAAGAAAATGCAATGTTTCGATATCTAATTTCACTGTGAAATTGGTTCTAATGACATGAATTTTATTAATTGGTAAAAATATTATTTAATTAAACTTTGAAACCAATTTAAAATATAATTTATCAATATACATAAATTATATGGAATAGAATATTTGAATTAAAATTAGCTATTTTTAACCATTAATTATAATATAAAACCATACAAAAATATACCAAAAAATTATCCAAACATAATTTTTATATCTAACTTCAAAATATTTAGTTTATTTAGAAATTTTAAACATAAAAATTTCAAATTATTTTTTTTAAAATTGGATACCTATTAAATAGAGGCAAATCTACCTTTTAAGAAAATATAAGTTTTATGCTTAATATTAGGTTTGTTCTTAACTTATGTCTATAGAATCAATTGGATGAATATAAAATTATTTTATTTAATATATAACATAAATATGAAATTAATTTAACTCACTATTTTTTATGAATTTAATTTATTATATTAAAACATTTTTGTAACCAAAATAATATTATCCTTTATATTCAATCTATTTTTATATTCATTTATAATTAATTATGAATCTATGAATTCATATTATATTTTGTAAACCATAAATTTTCCTAAATTAGATAATAATATTCGTAACCTATAATCTATAATCTTAAATAAATGTTAATACTTTTTAAAAATAATACTTTAACTGTATATTATTATTCAGTAAAACATGGTCTTTCATGTTACGCATGCTGATGAGGAAAGACATTATTATGTGTTACACAAGATAACATAAATATTTTTTATATTGAAAGATAAAATTTATGTAGGGTTTACTTCATGATTATCATAGTTTTTCATATAAATTATTCCAAACGTACTGATTTTATATGAAATAAACTATATTTAATGTTACACAAAATTGTAAATATCAAAAAGATTAAATCAATTCGAAAAATATCAATTCCCAAAATATCATAATGTTATGTTATATGTGATATAATAATTAATTGAGGATAATAATTTGTTAAATACCATATATAATAAATGAATCCATCATTATTTCTAGCCATTATAGGAGGTAATGAAATATGGATGGCATCAGTTAGTGAGGCTGTAGCCCTGCGTACACACAAATGATGATTTCATATCCAATTTTATGAATGTGGAGTTGGTTACATATCATGAAATTTACTTAAATTTTTTTCATAATATAGAAAATACAGAGTTTAATATTTCATCATGTTATAATAAAAATCAATGTAGGTGTAGGAAGAAATAAAATAAAAACGTTCTATGAGGAACTTTACATCTTCTTTGGTTATCCTCTTAATAAATGCACCAAAATCATTCCTTGGATTGATTTCTTCCCAAAATAAGTTATCTCCTATGTGATGATATAATTTTTGATGTGATTTTGGAAGGGATATTCTGATAAATATAGCAGTGTGATAGAGATAGGGTAGTGGTGGAATTTTATAAGTGAAGTGAGTGGAACACTTGTAATATTTTGAAACAAATAAGTACACCCAACTTGTTTCATGTAAAAAGGCTCCAATAATGAACCATTCTCAACCGTAGAAGTGATAAGGTCAAAATATTGATGGAAATGGGGTTTGTATATGTTATGTCCTATTTTTATTCCTTATCATTTTAGTTTAAACCTCGTTAAACCACATTTAACTTAACAATGATAGATATATATGTTTTTTTATATTTCCACTGTTACACTTGATTGAAACATGGTTGAAGAAATTAAAAATTTTAAATTATTATAATTATAAATATAGAATCTATTTTTCAAAAATTAAAAAATCCAAAGTGTAAAATCATAGTTTATAATTAGTCCTAAAGACACGATGAGAAATCATGTCTTTAAAGAGAAAATGTTCACAATATTAGAATGTTTTTATATCATGATTTAATATGGAATTTATTACAATGACTTGAATCATATAAATGGAATTATAACTGAACTCATTTAACATTAAAACCATCTTAAAATACCAATTTAATTTATAAATAAATATAATGAAATGCTCGTGTTCAATTAAAACACTATATTTTTTACAGTTAATCAACATATGAAGTTTTTCATAACAATAATAAATATTAAACCTATGATAATTTTTGACATGATAATTATTTTTTAAAAAAAATGTATATAATATATAATTTAATTTCTATAATTTTCTAAATTTGATTTTATTGATTTTCATAATACGTATAATATAAATTCTTTTAAGTGAAAATAAATTTTTTAAAAGACAAATGGAATTTATAATATAAAAACATTTTAAAAGTATGTTATATATATATAATATTGTTATACGTATTATTAAACAGGGATTTATTACAATTAATATCTATATTTTTTATGTATATGTTATAATGATCATTTTTTAATAATATTATTAATAATATTAAATGTTTTTGTTTTAACTCAGTTTCATGACTATATAATGCTATCCCAGTGCTATTATTATTGAATTTTTAACATGGTGTTTTGTGTAATATAAATTTTACATATTGGTACAATTAATTCATGATATCAATGAAAAATAATTTATTCAAAAATCATCATAAGAAATATGGGAATTTAATTATTATCCACTTAAAATGAATTTCTACCTCAAAATGATTAACATTGATTAAAAATATTATACTCTTATCTCATTATTTACAAGCGTTCCCTTATAGATTCCTTAAACATGAAGTTTTTATAAAATATTTTATGAGGTGAGTGGTCTTGTTCAGTAGAACATTATGTGTATCATCCACCATTTCCACAAGTCATTCTTCATCAAAAAGATCATTCTCAAGTGGTTTTCATATATGTGTTGTACATGTGAAGAGTCAAAAATATACTTCCTCAGGAGAGATACATCAAAAAAATAGTTGAATTGAGATAGTTTTGGTGTATATTCCATCAAATAACGAACTAACCTCATAGCCCGAATGGCCCAAATGCATTCTTTTTTATTTTTATTATAGATAATCCTTCTTTTAAAGGTTGAAGGGGAACCCACACATGACCCATATGACCAAGGCATAAGGCCCGACATGTCTCGTAATAAAAGACCCGATGGCCTAGAGGCATACCATGCCAAATACTTGACCCGTAGGCCTAGCCCATGAGAGCTTCCCCTCCCCCACTTCTGTATCATTGATTGCCTTTATCTCCCCACCTGCATTGCTAATCGGCTAGCACTTCCCCATACAAAGATGCACGGTGCCTGGTCCCGATAGCGGTTGCCATACCCTCTTATTCTTCCAATCTGGATACCTCAGCTTTTGGTGACTACTACTAGTTCTCTGATCCTCATCTGGGGCCTGCTCTATGTGAACCGGTCTACTTCATGGTCTTCAATGGCCCGAAGGCCCTATGGCCCGAAGGCCCTAAGACCCGTAGGCCTAAACCTGTGGCCCAAAATCCCAACTCTAAGATATTTTGAGGTGTCTTTTAATAGCTCTATACTTCTCTACATTTTATAAATCTATCTTAGGTACTAACATTATTTATTCCCTGTATTATTTCTTGAATGTTGGAAATCTAATTTTCCTTCCATATAGGTCTTTATAATGAGCCATTTTCATTCATGAGTGGAATTTATGTTTTTAAGAAAACTAATCTATAGGAAGTTATTGATCCAAAACACCTTTGTAATACAAATAACATGATCTCAAAATATTCTAGAGGGTTTGAATTGTTCTATCACATAGAACATCTATTTGAGGATAATATGAAATGCTGAAATTCTACTCTATATAAAGAGTTTGATGATGAATTTTCTAGAACATCGAGGTAAACATAATATCATGATCAAAAAAATATAGTGTGGTACTCCATGAAACCTGACCACTTATTTAACATATATAACAACAAGAGGATCAATAGAGAATTCATATCTTATAGCATTTTATTGTTATAACATAGTAATGTGATCTACTACAATCCATTTTATGTTATTCCCTTTGACGTTTGGGGAGTTCAACAAAAAAATACATTGTGATTGTTTTCAATTTACATTATGTTATGGGTAATGGATGTAACATAACCTTCTCCTTTGGTCTCTGAGGCTTAAAATGATGATATAAAAATAAAAAATAGAAAACCTCTTTGATACATATTTTCATTAAATCCCACAAAAGCACTTTCTCAAATCTCTAAACATCATCATTCTTCCCAAATAAAAAGAGACTAATGATTTATGAGATTTCTCTAAAAAATAATTCATCCACCATGGTTTGGAAGGAATTAATATATGGTTACAAAACATTATCATTTCATCATGTTCAATGATAAACATTTTGAAATATATAACTTTCTATTTCCAAACCAACACATTCCTTATCAACTTATTTAATTATCAAATGGATAGATGACTGAACAGTCAATTGAGAAAGTTAGTATTTTATACCTTCCTTTAGGACTTCCAGATCCTTCATTTTCAAATCAATAAATATTGAATCTTTTATAATCAAATTCATGGATAAGATTGAATTACCCCTTCATGTCAAATCATTAACCAACTAATTTTCTTTCTCATGTTGGTAAGTTATTCAGCATTCATAATCATTAATAAAATCTAGACCACTTTTTTTGGGCATATTAAACTACATCTTTTTTTATAAATACATTAATATTTTATGATTGGTATATATATATATTTTACATTTCTCCATTAAAGATAATGGCCCTATATATTTAATAAAGAAATTACTACAATGAACTAAAAATCTTGAGTAGTGTAATTTTTCTTATGAATCATCAAATATGCTCTGGTATAAGATATAATCATATCATTATACCTAAGCACGTATACTAATACCTTCATATATATATATATATCTATCTATTTTCATTACAAACACATTTCCACGATCGGTTAATTTATGTATAGGTTCACTGATTAATCATCTCATCACTTACATGATACCCAACTCACATTAATCTCTCTAGAGGTATATGAATCCTTTTAGAGATATCATGTTCATAGGATTATATAGACCTGATAAAATAATTACAAACCATCGATTTTATCTAGTTAAACAATGAATACTATAGATCTTAGTCACTCTAGTTTTTATGAGACAACATTAAATAGCCTCCACCATATATCGATATACCGATATACCCTCTCTTAAGAATATTTGATCCAAAAATGATAAATTTAGAAAAAACAATTCATACATTGTATGTTTTCATATAGTTTCAACATCCATTATGTTTTTATTACAATTCTAAGGTACTATTCAAGATCTTCCTTTCTATTTAAATGTATAATAATATCATCTATAACTACTACCTTAGTCAAATCAAGGAAATCAATAATGAATATATCCATTATATCTATTATGATAATGGGGGAATATTAAATACAAAGGGAAACACTATATATTCTTATTATCCATAAATTTCACAAAAATGTTTTCATGGGTTTAAGATCTTTCTTAACCCTCAATTAATGATATCAAGAATAGAGGTATATCATAGAAAATTATTTATCTCCAAAACATAGATAGTACAATTAATAAATATAGTGAAGAACATAGTTATTATTAATTGTTATCTTGTTTAGCTCTTGATAATAAATAAATAATCTCATTGATCTATCATCCATTACGAATGAATAGTTGCACCCAAAAGTTAGAAACATGGTAGAATAAATCCATTTTCAATGCTTTCCTAGAGTTGTTTATTTAATTACTCTAACTCAATCAGGGACACTATATTATGATTCATTGATATTGGTATGAAAACATGCATGTGATTTATTGAGAACTAAACTTCGTGATTTATTTGATGGATATGAAGGTCTTTTAGAAAGATCTCTACAAATTTCCAATGAGTAAGAAAATCATCAATATAAATGTTCCCTCTAAACATTTGAGATAAAAAATATATATAAATGTATATTATGAACCATATAATGAATAAATTCTTTTATAAATGTTTTTTATTATCTTCACATTTATAGAAAATCATAGTTTGGTCTTGAATATTAAATGTGACTTCCATTCCTCTACAATAGATGTGGAATTTTTATAAATAAAGCTAATCCATGAATAAAATTACATGAAATTAAATTAGAAAAATAATTTGTTTATTTTCAAGAATCACATTCTCACGGATGTCAACTGGAGACGAATCATAAATCTTATGTACAATTTCATTCACATTAGTTACATCAATACATAATTCTATATCTGATCATTTGGGAAAAATCATTATACCCTTAGAAAATTTATTTGATATGAATGAATAGGTAGATCAGGATTCAAATGATAAATTACTATTTATAGAGTGGATTGTAATTTTAGTTATGGACATTTAATTTTCAAACCCCTCATCAGAAAAAGTGATCATTTGAGATTCCTATGGCATCCAACCATTTTGTTACATAAAATTTCATTACATTTTACAAACAGAGGATCTTTGAAGTCCAGTGTCTTGGAAATCCTGAACAAAATACATGAAAACATAAAACACACTTTTATATCCCCTTAAAAATCATCTTGAACAATTCATCATATGTACAGTTACAACATCTCATAACCTAGAGACATATATCAAGGGAAACAGAGAGCAGAAGTCCCAGTAAGGAAAACATGCGAAACAGCTTACTTGTGAACTTGAGATATATCAATAAGAACATGAGGGATATTGTAAAGAAATGATAAAGAGGAATATAATTGAAATATTAAAATTAATAATATCTTTAAAATGTGGAAACAACATTTAATTTAGACATTCATGAACATATCACCATGGTTCATCACTATGGTTTCATAAAAAATTTACCAAGGTTATTCACAAAGTTATCGTGAAACAAGTCATCTATATAGATTAATTTTTTTACCCAATGCCTTGGAGTGCTATCACGGCACACCCTTAATATGAATTTATTTTCATGTGATCCAAATATATAAATATAAAAATTTTATAAATAACCCATAGAGAATAAAATAAATGGGTTTCATTTTAAAATTGTGATGTTTTAAAAGATCATAAAAATAAGATCATTATTTCATCTATAACCCATGGAAATGGAGTGAGGGTTATATGTATGTAAATTCCAGAATCAAATAGATCAATATTAGTTCATTATAAATACCCGTATAAATGAAATAGTTTTGGGTATTCAAAAAAATAAATCAAGATATTTTTTTAGAAAAATAATGTTAGGTTTTGAGAAGAAAATTCTGCAGTATAATGTCTATATAACATAGTTTTAGAAAACATTTAAAAGTGAGAGGAAAAGAGTCACCCACTCATAAATAACTCATCATACAGTATGAGTAATGAATAAAAAAAATAAGATCATGGTATGGATATTTTATGGAAATACCATATGAAAATGAAACCTTAAGGAAAAGAGACGATGTGATTTGTTTTAGGAATATTCGGCAGCCTAACGACATCACTTAAAATTTAAGAAAATCATTTGATGTGACAAGAAAGGGTCTCTCATAATTTGTACTTGAAATTTAATTTAATATGAATATATAAGAACAAACCCTCAAAAAATAAGATAGAAAATAGAAAACATAACTTAAAGAAAATCATGACTAAAAGAGGAGGGTGGAAGTTTCCATGACCTTGAAGAGTTACCTCAAATGCATGAAGGTTGGGACCTTGGGGGGTTGAGGGATCCATGGGAGGACTACATGGATGGTAAAGATACTTGAACATAATTGATGAGGAATTTGGAATGAAATGAATGTGGGAATGTCTTGGTATTTAGGAAAAGTGAAGGAATATTTAATTAATTTCCCAGGGACACTTCATCGGTAATATTTTCAAAACCATGGGCTTGCCAATGGTATTTGAATACCCATGGGATTTTCATGGTATTTGCCCATGGTATTGGAAACTTGTGACAATTGTGGGCATATATTACTATTTAATTGATGAATAGAATGATTACATCATTATTAAATCATTATTGATGTCATTGAACACCTGTAACTCAAAACAGTATTTTCACTATTCACCGAAAAACAAAATATTTTATAAAAATATAAAAAAATCACCCAAACCATATATCGATTACCTGAATTCAAAAATGAACTCCATTTTATGGAAATAATTTTCTTAATATTTTTAATTTAATTTTTATATAAAATAATTATTTATTCAAAAAACTACTCTAAAACTATAACTTATTTTGTAATACCTTGATAAAGTAATCAAGTTCCCATAGAATTATCATATAATCATAAGACAATAAATTAAAAATTTATTATTATATTTTATTAAAATAACTTTCCAGTTAAAATTATTAAATTAGTATTTAAATTTTAAATAAATTATTTATGACTTACAAACATAAAAAAAACTTATATTATGATATCTTTTTCAGATTTAAGATTTAAAAATTGTGTTTATTCATTCATGGAGGAAATTTATTTACTTTTTTTTCAATTTACTAGTCATTACAATTTATTACTACTCATTACTATTCGTAAGCATATGTTACTATTCACCAAAAATTTATTTTGATCGTATTTATCAACATTTTTTCACCCTGATTACAACCATGTATGACGAATTTTTTAAAATCATTTGACAGAAAAAGTAATATAATAATAAAATATTTTTTTACTATTCATAAAAATAACTCTATTCATTAAATACTATTCATCATGAAAATACTATTCACCCATCACTATTCATCAAATAAAATACTATTTATTAAAAAAATTTATACTGCTTAGAAAACATCAAAAAATTCAACCTATATTAATTTTGACATTTGAAATTAATAAATGATGTTTATTTAACCATTAAAATTCTCAAAGTATTAAAAATTTTACTTTTAAATATTAAAATCCACCGTTATTAAAAATAGCAGCGGATAGGAAATGAATATTGAAATTGCATAGTGAAATATCTACAAAAAAAAAGTAAAATTATTTTATTATTTCTATTTAAAAAGTGGATTTTTAATCGTACTATTAAAAATAATCATTAGTCCATATACATTACTTTGTAATAATAATTATATCATTTTGAAAACTACAATTTGGGTGCGAAGTAATTCGATGTGAATCTATTATAAAACATGATAAAAAGTTATTATGAAGAATGAGATCCATAAATAAAAGAAGCTATAAATTTTTCAGATTGTTACATTATTACCCCCTTAAATAAATTGTGTCCTCAAAATTTTCCCTTATTAGAAATTTATTAGTATTGGGAATGTTATCGTTATAAAGTGATTTTATGTTGTAAAAAATATTATTTTTTAACAACAATTACATTTTCTATAAATCCTTCATATTGATTCATAAAAATCATGTGATAATCCAGACATATCCTATGGAAGTGTCAATCCAGGAGGGCAGCAAGGACCGTTTTCATGTACCAGGATACCCCGGGTCAAGCCCCAAACTCCTTGTCTGAGTTTTCACTCCTAGGTACATCATTGACAGTGCCACATCTATTTGTTGGTATGCAGATAGGGACGGAAACCACTTACTTAATATTTCACCAAAATAACAAGATGTATTTCTATATTTAAACATTTATATTGGGTTATTGTTAATATTCTTATTGAATAATTTCCATATGTAACTAAACTATCATCTGATACCAAATATAACATCCCAAATTTTTGTTACATGACTTTTCATTACATTTTACAAAGGGAGGATCTTTAAATTCTTGTGTCTTGGAAGTCCAAAACAAAATACATGAAAACATAAAACACACTTTTAAATGACATTGAAATGCATCTTGAAAAGTTCATACTATGTACAGTTACTACATCTCATAACCTGGAGTCATACATCAAAAGAAAGGGTGAGCAGAAGACCCAGTAAGAAAAACCGGTGAAACAGTTTACATGTGAACTTGAGTGATATCAATAAGAATATGGGGATATTGTAAAATAATGATAAATAGGAATACCATTTCAATGATTACTTTAATCAAAATATTAAAATGTGGAAACAAAATTTAATTAATACATCCATGAATATATCTCCATGGTTCATAGCCATAGAGCCATAAAACATTTACCAATGTTATTCACCAAGGTATCGTGAAACATGTCATCTCTATAGTCTAAATTAATTACCCAATGCATTGGAGCGCTATCTAGGCCCACCCTTAATATTTATTTATTTTCATGTGATCCACATAGAACAATATCAAACATCTCATAAATAACCCCAAGAGAATAAAAGAAATAGGTTTTGTTTCAAACTGAGGACGTTTTAAATGTTCCTAAAAATAAGATCATTATGTCATTTATAACCCATGGAAAGGGAGTGAGGGTTATATTTATGTCAATTCAAGAATCAAATAGATCAATATTATGTCTTTATTAATACACCGATAAATGAAATAGGATAGGGTATTTAAAAAAATAAAAAAAAATAATTTTTTTTTAAAAAAGAGAGAGAAGTTTTGAGATGAAAATTCTACAGCATAACAACTATAAAATATGGTTTTAGAAAACATTGAAAAGAAAGAGGACAAGAGACACCCACTCATAAATAACTCATAATAGAGTATGCATACATAATAAAAAGAAATAAGATCATGGTATGGATATTTGAAGGAAATACCACATGAAAATGAAACCCGAAGGAAAAGAAATATGTGATTTATTTTACGAAAATTCAGCAGCCTAACGATGTCACATAAAAATTCAGAATTTCATTTCATGAAAAAGAAAGGATCTCTCATAATTTGTAAATGAAATGAACATTATTAAAAATATATAAGAACATACCCACAAATAATATGATGGAAACTGGAAGACATAACATAAAGAAAATCATGACAAAAAGAGGAGTGTGGAAGGTTCTCTTACCAGGATGAGTAACTTCAAAAGGATGACGGTTGGGACCATGGGGGATTGTAGGAACCTCCAGGGGACTCCTAGATAGGTAAAAAGAATATAAGCTCGTTGAGAAGGATTTTGAAATTATATTTATTAGGGAATGGATAGGTGTTTATAGGAAATGTTAGGGAATATTTAATTAATTTCGAAGGGACACCCAATTAGTGGTATTTGCAAAACCATGGGCATGACCAAGATACTTTCCCATGGTATTGTCCAAATGGGACACCTCATATAATATGAAAAAATTAAAAATTTGACTAGAATGATTATATCATTATTATATCATTATTGATGTCATTAAACACCCGAAACTCAAAACTATATTTTCACTATTCACAGAAAAACAAAATATTTTTAAAAAATCTCCAAAATTCACCCTAACCTAATCTCCATTCTCTGAATTCAAAATGAACTCCATTTTATGAATATAATTTTTGAATTAATTTTAAATTTTTTTTAAATAAAATCATTATTTATTCCAAAAAATAACTATAAAACTACAACTTATTTTTTAATAACATGAATATGTAATCAAGGCCCCATAAAATTATCATATAACCATAAGACAATAAATTATAAATTATAAATTATATTTTATGAAAATACATTTTCATTTTAAATAATTAAATTAATTATTATACTGTAAATGTAATATTAATGACATACGAAAATAACAAATCTTATACTATGATCATTTTTTCACTATCAAGATGTATAAATTTTATTGATACATTAATGCGTGAAGTTGATATTTTTTACCGATTTACTATTCATAACTATTCGTAAGAGTATGTTACTATTCCCAAAAAAAATATTTTGATCTTACTTAACCACATTTCTCACCCTGATTACAACCATGTATGACATATTTTTTAAAATCTATTCATAGAAAATGTTATTAATAATAAAATATATTATATTACCATTCATCAAAATCACAAAATTCATCAAATACTATTCATTAATAAAAAACTATGTATCCAACACTTATCCAAAAATAAAATACTTTTTATTAAAAAATCGATACTTCTTAGAAAATTTCTAATAATTTAGATGATATTAATTTTGACATTTGAAATTTAAATATGATGTTTATTTAACAATAAAAATTATTTAAGTATTATGAATTTTACTTTTAAATATAATAATCCATAGTTATTAAAAAATAGCTGATAGAAAATGAATAGTGAAACTGCAAAGTGGAATTTCTAACACAAAAAATGTAAAATTATTCTTTCATTTACATTTAAAAAGTGGAGTTTTAATCATACTATTTAAAATAATCATTATTCTATATACCATAATTTTTTATAAAGATTATATTATTTTTGAAAACTAAAATTTGTTTTTGAATTAATTCGATGGATACTGTTGTAAAACATAATAAAAATTTATTAGAAAGAAATATATCCATAAATTAAAGTAGTTCGATTTATTTCGGGTAGTTACAATTCCCTTCCATCTCTCATGGATTAATAGGTTTTAGATATCAATCATCATTATTAACAATCCGATTATGGTATTTTTTATAGTAATACCAATACCCCTTCTCTTTGAAACATTTGTGTGTGGGTGGGGTATTCTCTGAATATTTCAATCTAATCAAATCATTATCTATCTTCATTCAATCACTTTGAATAAAAATTCCCCAATGTAAATCCCTTACAAATTCAAAACATTTACTAGTCCCCCTAAGATTATTTCAATCATGCTTCTTCCTATACCTAAAGGATAATAGAATTATCATTTTTTCTATAATTGGTTCTTATATATTTTTTTAATTATATTTTTTTATTCTTATAAATGACATGATATTGTTATATTACATGATGATCTATTTATTTATTGATTACAAATGAAAATATTTATTCATAACTACATAAGTACCATACCGATAATTCCCTTTAAGGGTTTGGTTTTAATCTACCTAAGAATATATCATCCTTACATTATGATTAGATGATAACACCATAAGAATAACTCGCACATCATGTAAAATTTGTATCATTGTTACAAATATATTTATCATCCTTTTTATTTTTCTCAAGGAACTCTTTCTCCTTCCGCATATGAATAATATTAGGAAAGTAATTAATTAAAAATATATTTTCTTGAAATTTTCCCAATCAATGGAGTCAATTTAGTCATGTTTCCAAGTATTCTTTATAAGATTACACCATTAATTTTCTTCAACATCTAAATGGTTGATATCCAAATTTACTTTTTCATGTTCCGAGCACTAAAAAATTTGCAACTTATTTTAAGTGGTCCTGATCCATTATTCAAAAACTAGTGGATCAGAATAACCATTGGAAAAAGGTTGATATTTTTTCATGATAGTGTAATTAAATATATTCTTCCCTCATTTATTCAATTGTAATTATATAATAATTATTATCTTTATAATGTTTTGTGAGCAGAGAAAAAATTAATTTTTTGTAGCTTCGATAAAATTTTGGTTCATAGGAGGAAACTCATTGAATTTTAGAAAGTAATAAACATTGAAATGGTTCCTTCAAGTTCCAAATATTGAATAATACCAAAAGTCATAGTGTAAGAATAAATTATAATGTTAGAGAACTACATAATCATGTAAAATCACTTATAAGAAGCCAAAATCAGGAAAACAAACATAATCCAAGACATTGGAGGTTTATTTTATATTATTTAGGGTTATTATTTATTTAAATCTGGTATGATGGTTTTAAAAGATTTTGTGAATTTCTAAACTGTATCCCCAAGGTGTTTCTAACCAGGTTTACAGAAAGGTACATTTTTTAGAATTTGAGAATGTTCATGTCTAAATTAATGTTCCTTTTTAGAGTTTTTACCCCTGAGAACCTATATTCTAAAGCCACATCCACTTGTAGTATCCTAAAAGGGATTTAATTTCTTGAAGACCAATAGGGCTTTCAGTAACCAAATTTCAAAGGCTTTTTCTTATATGATCATTCATATATAGAGTTATCTATAGAAATATTGTTAGGAATATCACTATGGTTTTCTCATCCATATTTCCATTGGTTAAAAAATCTTATCCTCTACTAACTATAGAAACCTGGGCTTATCATACATAAATATGATATAATTTTATCAGAATAATAATTAAATTAGTCAAACAGCATCCTATAAATCATAATGGCTCAGTGTCCTCAGAAACATGGAAACATAAAAAACTCTTTTATAAGTAATCTATATGTTCTCCCAATATTATCTTCATAAATATAACCCTTCTTAGACATATCATATATAATTATTTTCTTGAAAATGTATGTAATTGAAATCAATGAATGGAAAATGTTGGATTTTTAGTAAGGGTAAATAATGAATATAAGTATCCATAACATGAACACAAGGGTTTGAGAACATGAGCGTGGCATTTTAAACCATACATCTCAAACCAATGGTCACAATCTTGGGGCATGGAATACAGATTGATAGTTCATAATAGGTCCATTATCAGATAATTAATGAACATGATCCATGAAATTGTAACATTGGATTATGGAATAGATGTTGGGAAAACACATAAATATAGAAAATATTATTTTAATGTAATCTTAAAATAAATTAAAATATATTAGGAATTGGATAACCACAAGTGAACCTAAATTTTTCATGGGTTGGGCACCGGTGTAACATATTTTTCAGGCTAGAACTGACCACTCACTTATCTTCCTTTTAAATATTTATCTAACCACATGTTTACCCTCTAATATTAAATAATTTTTTCATTATGAAGTGCATTGAATTAAGAAATAGGCCCCACACTCTAGTAACTAAAAATAATTCATACGTGTACCACAAGATAAAAAAAATTCATCATATAATAACTAATGAATTGAAATGGGTTTGTTAAACATTTCATCATATCTTAACCTATTGAAAAGAAAATGGTTTTATAATCATTTCATCATTTCATCATATCATAACTAGTGGAAATAAATATGGTTTCATTAAAATTATATCAAGGTTTAACGATAGAATAGAATAATGATTCATATACATCTTGTCATCAAAAACATAAAACATGCATAGATATAATAATAATGATATCCATGTATTATATACCTAGTAATCCATAGGTAACATCATCATATGTCCTCTAAAATGGAAAATGATTCTGAATGATAATAAAAACATTTCATGAGATATTTATAATTTCCACATTCAAAAAAACTATTTAAAAACTATTTTTTAAAAATAAAAATAATTAGAAATAATCTAGAGATATTATAGATGACTCTATAATTAAAATATATTTTATGATGATATTAAGTTTTATTCAAAACATACACATTAATCCAAATATGTGTGTCACATTTTTCCAAAATCTAAATGAGAATTCTTTGAAAAATGATATAAATATTAATTAAAAAATGATTTTTAAAAAAATAAAAAAGGTTAATAATTTATTTTAGTTAGCATTTCTAAATAATAATTATTTTAAAAACATGATTTTCGATGAATAAATATTTCCATCCTAATAGATAAATAATGGAAAGGTTTATTAAAATAGTATTATCAATTATTTAATGTACTGTAGAATATATAAGTCATAATATTACATTAAAATATAATTAATAACCATAGGATAAGAAAATTCATGAGTTTCATTAGGGATGGATGATTATATTTTTTCTATAGAAACATAATCATAAAAAATCTTGAAAAATAATGAGATTGTAACATAATTTCATTACCACATTGGTAACGTTGAATAAAAATAACAATGAAGGGGTAATATAAAATGGAACCTAACATGTAATGAGAATTAATAAATTAATGATATAACATTTTAAAGGGTCTGTATACACACCCCATGAAATAATATTAATGCATAACATAACATTCGTCTACAAGAAGAAAAATAGAGTAAAAAATCTGTGACCTTAATTATTTACATTTGTTGTACATGTTCAATAATAATGTATATTAAATATAATTTTGTTAAAAATATAATAATGAATCATATTTATTTCTATCATACCATATATTATTTTTTTATGACCATTCCTTACATGTTTTTTAACAATTACTTGTTAATGATACATTTCGAGTAATAACAACCATATTTTTTGTATATGTTTTGATTTTTAATTACTGGTACTCTGATAATTATCATGAACTAATAATCGTTAAAATTGTAACCATTATGTAAATATCATATATATTCATTATATATGTATTTATATTGATCCATAGATTTCATTATATAAAATGAAACAGATAATTCATGAAAATAGTATGTGAAATGTATGCATTAAAACTATTTCCATTTTATTGGTGGAATGGAAAAAGGAAAGGTAAATGATATATTATCATGATTGAATGTTTTTTATGTCACATATATACCATATTTTAATAAAACCCACAATTTTCACTTTATATAAAATGTATGAGTGGCTATTAACACATCAGGAGGCGGTAGTACGACATAAACAAGAGAGACGTTATCGTACTCAAACTATATGAATCATATGAAGCGTATGTGTTATATAAAAAATCCAAAATTATCATAATGTCATAAATAAAATATATAAATAATAATTCCATCATTATTTCTATCCTTGAGATGTGTAAAAAAAGTAAATAATGACATCAATTGGTGAGGAGGTAGTCCGTAGTACACATGAACGATGATATAATAACATATTTTATGGAAGTGGATATGTTTGAAGGTAATTCAATTAACAGGATTAAATATTATCAAATGTAATATAATATTGAAGTTATATCATCGTTTTATTATATTAATTTATGAATTTTGGGGATGTAATAAAAAAATTCTAGTTAATTAACATTACATCTTTTTGGGTTATCTTCCATAGGATTTCACTGAATGCCTTTCGTGGTAGGATGTATGCCCATACAAAGTCTTGTAGGATAATTACATTAAATTTTGGAAGTTATTTTGGTAGGTATTGTCTGAAAAAAGCTTCAAAATTTTGAATAAGAAAATACATAATTTTTCCTTTTATAATTGTGGTGAGTGGCACATTTGAATGTTGTTGAATAAAAGAATTATACTGACATTTTTTTTCAACTAAAAAGGCTCTAATAATATAATTGTTTTGATAATAGAATAAATAACAACCAACTATGGCTCTAAAATTAGTTTTCTATTTGTTTTTTGTGATATTTAACCCATAATGATTGAGTTTAACCCCTCATAAAACCATTTTTTTCTTAACTATGATAATTAAATTTTAATATTTTACTATTTATTTTAGTAAAGATCTCAATTGAACATATTATATAACACAAAATATTATTATTAAAAATTGGAGACTTTTTTTTAAAAAAAATTTCTTTCACATAATTTTGATATTTTAATGACGAATTAAACCAACAGATACGATTCAAAATAAACGTTTTAAAGAGAAAATATTAAAATGATTAAAATGTTTTTATTTTAAAATTACAAATGAAATTGATTCAAAATAAATAAATTAGAGTAATGTATGTATAATTTTAATAATGTTACTTCTAAAATAGTTTAAAATATAATATATCTTATAAATAAATTGAATAAAATTGTATTTTTTGAATTAAAACATAGTATTAATCACTATTCATAAAAAATGAATCTTTTGAAATATATAAAAATCTCACCATAAGGTAATTTTTACATGATGTTTTAAAAATTGTAGTTTATTTTAAAAGTTTTATTTTATAAAATTTTCAAAAAGATACTATATTATAGTTCAAAAATGGAATAGTAATAAAATAATTGTTTGGTGAAAAATGTATTCTAGAATTATATAATGAATTTAACAATAATTTTATAATTTTTTGATTAATATATTCAATTTATAAGAAAATATTAAACATAATATTTAATATGTAGTTTTTATCATTCATGTTTTTATTTTTAATGTCTATGATATAGAGGCTATGTTTGAATAGTAATTATTAATAGTATCTTATGGTTTTGTTATAAATCAGTAATGTGATTGGCACAAGATGTCCTAGTGTTACATGTAGCACAATCATATCATGGGGTTCTATGTTATGAAATATTGACATGGTGTTGTGTGTAATGAATGATATCAAAAAAATTAATTTATTCACAAAAAATTCCCAATGACTCAGGGTGTTACATTCTACACCACATAAATTTAATTTTACCCACAAATGTTTTCACTTTTAAAGGAGAAATTATGTATTATTATACCCCATCATATCTTCATATACCCACATAACTTCCTTAAACTAGTTGTTCTACCACAAATATCTAACCATATGAGTGTTCTTATTTTGTATAACTTTCTATCAATAATCAACAATCCCCACTGTTCATTCCTCAAAATAATGATCCATATATAGTTGAATGACCTCACAGTTTTGTAGATGTGAAGGGCCATGGATGTAAATTCTCAAGAGAGATTCATGGAATACATCATTGACTTGAGGGAGGTTTGGTTTATGTTACAGCTATTAGGCTATTTTTCCTTATATGATTGAGAATTTCAATGTGATAAATATAACTTCTTCTTATTTTCCATTTTCTATTGAATATCATATCCTTATTCCGTAGATAAATTATTAGAAACAAATTCTCACCAACTTCATATTCTAGATCATGGTGGTGATTATATGTATAAATGTAATTCCAACTATGGTCTACCTTTAAATGTTATGGAATGAATCTAACATTCCCTTCTAATTCCTCAATTATCAGAGGTCTCAATAACATTATTTAAAAAAAATCATTCCATCATGCTGGAAATCTATATTTTGTTTCATAAAACAGATTTATAAGGAGCTATCAGAATGCTTGTGTGAAATAAATGGTAGTAGGAAAACTCAACAAGAGGGATGTGTCGATCCCAAACAACTTTAAATACCAAATAATAAGATCTCAACATAAACTCTACGGTTATAATTTTTCTATCAAATAGACTATATGTATGAGGATGACATGATTTGATGAAACTCAACTCTATATCATGATTTTGCTGTTGCATTTAAGAAACTTTTGTGGTAAACATCAGATAACGACCAGATACAATCGAATGTGATACTCTATGCATCATTACTATTTCATTAATGTATATCTTTTCCAAATGATATTAGGATAAGACTTCAATAATATTAATAAAGAGTCATAATTATAAAGGTGATCGACTACAACCAATATAAAATTATGACCAGTAGTTGTTTTGGGGTGTCCAATGACTAACTCCAGGGTCATGTTTTCCCATTTACATTCATGTATGGGTAATTGATGTAACATCCTCCTAGTATTTTTACATTCATTCTTAATAATCTCACATACCAAGCACGGAGATAAAAACTCCATGACATCTCACTTTATAACATTTAACCACAAGACACTTGTAAATCCCAATACATCCTCCAACTTCCCAGAAACATTGATAATGAATAACAATGATATTTCTCTAACAACTCCTTCAAATCATGTATTGAATGAATGGATACGTGGTTCCTTAACCTTACAACTCCTTTTTGATCAAGTTCAATCTTATGAACATTTGTAAACATCTTTTATAGTTCTACATCTTATTTTTTCCCTATTAAAAATTGTCATGAAAAGATGGTTGAACATTCAATTAAAAACAAAAGATATTCCACATTCATTAAGATTCCCATATCAATATTTGGGAAATTCTTAAATATCAAAACATTTTCAATCCTCTTCATGTATAATCCTTTATGATCCTTTCAACTCAAATAATTGACCTCTTTATTTTTTAAGGTGGTTATATATTGATGATTCATAATATATAATCAACTCTAATCATCTTATTTGGAAAATGTTTAACACCTTATGTGTGAATATATACATTATAATTTTATTATTTGTTTATATATCATACATTTCTATATATGTGTAATGTATCCATAACATTAATGAATAAATTTCTATATTTTATTCAAAATATATGGTTTTATAAATTTTCACATGAATTTCAATTATTATAACAAATAATATATAACCATGTCATTATTAATATGAACTTTAATAATACATATCAAAATTCATCACTATAGAATATAAAACCATATCAACTATATGTTAAGGTAATAATAGGGTCACTAACAAATCATCTATTAATTTAGTTGAAATATTCCTCACATTCATCTCTCTAAAGAAACATTGTTGCCTTCATAGTAAACATTATAATAGGAATAGATAGTCATGAAAAATTCTCCATAAACCATTTATAATATCTAGATTAACCAAATAAACTATGGATATCAATCACCATGGTTGGTTGGACCAAATATTCACTAGCCTCCGCCATTAATGGACCTACAAGAATATCCTCTATAGAAAATTTTAGATAAAAAATGATTTTTTTCAACCAAAAGTATCACTTCGTAAACTTTTCATAGTTTTTATCATTAATTAGGTATATTAGTAAATCCATAATTTTTTTCCATATTTTATTTTCATGTTTAGTTAATATGAATATCATATATACGTACAACCAAAAAATGTTCAAGGTAATCACTTAGACAGTACTCATTAAATCAATAAATATAATGGGGGAATTAGTAAGACCAAATAAAAATAATATATATTCATATTTTCCAAACAATATATAAAATGTTCTATTTTGTATTTCATCGAACTTGATCCTCAATAGATGATATCAAGAATGATGTTCATTCATGGAAAAGTATTGAAATCCCTTAAGTTGATCGAACATGTCATTGATAAGAAGAGGAAAACATTTATTACTAATTATTATCTGGTTCAACTCCAGATAATCAATTTAGAGTCTCATTGATTCCTATTGTTTTAACAAAAATAAGAGGTTCACCCCAGTGAGGGACACATGGCTGAATAAATCCCTTGTCGAGGTTTTCTCATATTTACACCATCAATTATTGAAACTCTGGCATGCAAATTCTATTTGGGGTATTTTAAATTTGTATGATAGATGGTATGATATCTATTGAGAACATAAAATTACTTTTTTAGTGGATGGGTAGGAAAATAAATCAGAATTGTTTTATCAAATTACCATAGAATATATAGATCATTGTTGAAATGTTTTTATCCTACCAATTGTTATTAAAACTCCACTATAAATGGAAATCAATACCCATGAAATGGTTTTTATCTCTATTGTATTTTCTTAATTATTTTCACATTGATATTGGATCAAATGTTTTTTTGGAATATAATACAACAATTACATTCCTCTATAAATAATGTTGGATTTTTTAGGTAAATCTAATCCATTCCAAAGTTAAAATTAAATTAAACTAGATGAATAATGACCTGTTTTTCGTGAAGCAATTTCCTACTAATTTCTATTAGTGAAGAATCATCGACAGAATATGTGATCATCATTCCATTAGGTATTTACGAATTTTATTCTTTATATAAATATTTTGGTTTAATCTTCACACCCTTATTAAATTCCTTAGATATAATAGAATAGTTAAATATAGATTCAAATAAGATATTAATACTTTTACAATGGACGGTATGTTTATAATTAACCACATCATTATCAAAAACATTATAAAAAATAGTGATCATGAGGGATTATACTTTGTATCAGGGGTTGAGAGGTTGATGATGCCTATCATCTTCATTAATGTTCAGATTTGGGAATTGGGTAGTATGATTCCCACATTCCTTGAATTTAAAACATTGTTGTGCGGGTGGTTCATTTTGGATATCATTATCTATATTTTCATAATTATCAACATTTTTCCCATCACTTAGACTATTAATTTGCAGATGAACATACATTAAAAACATATAATAATTAGTAATCACATTAAATATATTTACACAATGATTCTTTCCACACTTTAGGGATAATAGAAATATCATCTTATTATCTCCAAGGTTCTCAGATTTTCCACTGAATTCAATTTAAATATTCTTATCAAAAGCAATATATTGAAACATAAATCTAACCTCTATTTCCAAACAATTAGTACATTGAAAAATATCTTCATATATATTGATATCACTTATGTATAATACCCAATAGAGACAATATTTTTTTCCTAATAAAGAATATATCAACATTATATTATTGTTTCATTAAAATATGATAAGTTTTCCTTGAAAGACCAATAAAAGTTTCCTCATAGGTACCAAATGATTCATTATTTGTTTTATTTAGATCAATAAAATGATACAACATCTATATATGAACAATATGATGAAATTTATTATTGAAAAATAATTTCTTTAACTCATCATAGTCCCTGGATTAGGATTCATCATGTTTCCTCTTATTATTGATAAGAGTCCACCATTTAACTTCCCCACCTTTAGAAGGGTATAACTCCAAAATAAAAATTTCATATTCTAATTAATGGATAGTGTAAAAAAACATTTCAGTGGTGTTGATACATAGTTTAGAAATAAGTGGACCAGAATACCAACTAAAAAGATGATAGGAATTAACTCATGAAGCAATCAACAAAAAATTGTCCCCCTTCTGTTATTTGGAATTTCAGCATGATTCATAGTTAAGAATGCTATGTGAGTAAAGAAAAAAGATTTTATATTCCATCTCCAATAACATTTGAATTATTAGGAGGATAATCACTGCATTTTCTCTCACAATCAACTTTAAAAAAGATTCTTCATGTTCCATCCATTAAATAAAACCCAAAAATACTACTATAAAAAACAATAATCATTATGGGGTACCACATAATAATTTAAAAGTACTTATAAGATATCTAATCATTAAACCTTATTTAATATATCAAACATTATATTTTTCATAAGTAATTCCTAGTAATTATTTATTTAAATCCTATTTGATGGATTGTAAATAATTTGTTAATTTATAATGAATATCCTATGTGTGTTTAATGCAAGGTGTGAAGAATGTAAAATTATTGTGCACTAAGGAATTATAATGTCTCGCTCATTATTTACATTGTAGAGATGTTACAACAAGGCACCTATATGATAGATTTACATCCAATTATAGTATCCATACATGTTTGTTATATTATTTGGAAACCACTATCTCTATAATTGACCAAAATTATAGAATATTTTTCTATTATTTAACCCATCCATATAATTATGATTATAAATTTAATTAGGTTTCAATAGAATGTTTTCTCATTATATTTCCCAAATATTAAATGATATCATCATATAATACCTACTATATCTACCCAGGCATAACATACAAAAATATTACATCAATTTTAATGAATATTATTTATAATACATGAACACAAGCCTGAGGATCGTAATAGTTTAATGTATTTGGGAATTGGGAAACTGTAAAAACTAACCATAAGTAAACAAAATCATATCATATTATTATCTTAATAAATATATCCCTTACTATACATATCATTCATAATACATCTCTTCATAAACGGAGGAGAGGAAATATAAGAATGAATGAGATCATATGCACAGTTTGGGTAAACAAGGGAGATATCGATGTAGAACATGAACATATGGATATTATTACATGAGAATAATATTATAAGACCATACCATTAATAATAAAGGTCACAATATTGTTTCCTAAAATAATTATTCAAAATTAAGAATACATGTATCACAATGAAATCAATGAATATGAACCCTAAGAGCATTAACCCGGCATAATAAATATATTTTAGAAATCACATATACATATAAAATATTTTCTAAATGTTATCCTCAATGAATTTCATTAAGTGTTGGGAATGGTATAACCACAAATTCATGGGAATGAGGTTTGGGATAACCATGAATTTACCCTATTCTCTGGGATTGGGATAACCACTAATGTGATATCTTTTTTTGATCATGGGATAACCACCCGTGTACCCTCTGAGTAGATGTAACATTTTTTTCTTAGTGAATTATAGGGATATATTGGTACCTCCCTCTCCAAAATGAAAATTATTCATATACTGGCCACATGATCATAAATCATTCGTTATATCATATCCCTATAAATTAAATGGGTTTAATAATCATATAATTATATTATAACCTATGAAAAAGAGATGGGTTTAATAGTATTTTCATTATATAACCATAGCATAAGATATGGATGATAATTTTGTTTCATTATAATTTTATCGTTGTTGAAATTGGGAAACAAAAAATACAGACAAAAGTGTTTCATTTGACCAGCCACATTTCAAACTATATATTTAAGGATTCATTTTATATTTTCAATAAAATCCAAAAATTCAATTTTCATAAAAAAATAATGATTCATTTATATTTTATTAATATTAAAACATTGGTAAAAACGAACTTTATAAATTTCGTAATTATAAAACAATTTTTATGACATATTATAAAAGCATGGGTTTGGATTAAAATGTATTTCCAACCAAGGAACTATATAAAGTCGAGGTTTCATAAAAAATGATATCAATTAATTTAGTTACCCAAGAGAGAATAAATTATAATATTACATACAAATATAATTAATAAATAGAGGAGAATAAAAATCTAGATATTATTGAGAGAAGGGTCGTATTATTATATCATGGGTAACATTATCATACAAACTCCTGAAAACAAATTACATTGTAACATAAAATATTTACCACTTTGGTAACATAGAATTGCACGACCCACAAAATAAAAAAAAACATTGAAAATAAAATATCACAAGGTTACTGAAATTAATGATAATATATTTTATTGGGGATTTATATAAAAATATTTAAATAAAATTGGTACATAACATAATGTATAGACCAATGATGAAAAATTGAGAAAATATCATTTACCTTTATATATGAATTACGTTGTACACATTCAAAACTACTATACAGTAAATAAAATATTATTAAAAATATATGATAGAAACATATTTATATATTAAATAGCATATAATATTTGTTTTTAACCTTTTATTTCATTTTTATTACCAATTCCTTGTTAACGTTTTGTGTCGGGTAATTACTACATTGCTTTTCTTATATGTTTGGAATTGGTAATTTTGTTCATATTACATTGGAAACGATTTAATAATATCCATAATTTTAACCAAGATTTAAAAATCATATATATTTATTAGAAATGTATATCTATTAATGGATATAATTTATTTATAAGAAATAAAATACACCGTTCATAGAGTTGGTAGGTTGCATGTAAGCATTAATGATGCTTCTGTTTTCTAGTTAGTGGCAAAGAAATAAAAGTTAATAAAATATTATCATGAGATAATAATTTTTATTTCATATTTTATTTATATTTTAATTTAAAGAATCCTTATTACCTACCATTTAAGGTGTGGATAGATCTCATCACATAGAGAAGCGGTACTTGCTCTACACATGACTGATGTTGTCATATTCACACAGTATGCGGAGTATGAAGTTATATGTGATATATAAATTAAATAATTATATTATTATGATAAATAAAATATATACATAATATGTTAATAATTATATCCATCCATGAGAGATGGTAATGAAAAAACAAATGACATTGGTTCACGAGTTGGTAATCTACAATACACATTTATCGTGATTTTGTAATGTATTTGATGAAAGTGGAGATAGTTTCAATTCCTGAAAATTACTTAAAAATTTATCATTAAATTTAATTTAATTAGTTTATTATGTAATTATGTTTTAATAATAATTTAATTATGAATATGATGAAATAAAATCACTCTGTTTGATGATTAACATTACATCTTCTTCGATTATCCTCCTTAGGTTTTAACCATAATTATTTCATTGTTGTATTTCTATAAAAATTAATTATATTTTATGAGACAATGGAATTTTGGAGGTGATTTTGGGTATGTATTCTCCAAACCAAACTTTATTTAATGGGTGATGACGAGAGTATATGGGCTGGCCTTTATTAAGGGTCATGAATTGCACACTGGTAATATTTTTTAATGAAATAATTATTCAAATGAAAAATAGGTACATATTTATAAATATTTAATATATAAAAAAATTTATTAAATTATATTTTACAAGTCCTTGTTACTATTTATATTTCTACATTTAATATCTAGATTATAACAGTAGTATTTTAAAAATAATATTAATAGTATACCATGTTTTTTTAACTCAAAGTCATGAGTAATGTAGGTTATCCCAGTGTTGCATGTAGCCTAATATTAAATGAGTGTTTTGTGTAATGAAATTTTAACATAGTATTTCATATAAAAAAATAATGAAATAAGTTTAATTTATTCGAAAAAATTAAAAAAAAAATATTTGTTACAAGAATTGGTGGTCAACTACGATCCTCAGTGTATTTTTTTAGTGATTGTTCCTATGTTTTGTTGGTCTTTACTTTGATTTTGTATAGTTAATGTTTGTTTCTTCATTTTTATGGTTTTGGGAATTTCGTTTCACCACTATATTTGGTCTTTTAACATGAACTCTCCTTACACCTTCATCATTTTTGATAAATGTCTATTCTTTAGTTACTAGATTTAGGTGGTGAAGGAGAATGATGGTGGAGTATTTTTATAATTCTAGATTTTTTTATTTTTTTAATTAATATTTTCATATGATATAATTTTTATCATTTAAAATGAAATACCAATGATCATTTTTGTAGAATAATCTGATGATAAAATCCAACAAATAAAATTGTGTTAGAAGTGTGGAAAATAAAATAGAAAACCACTCTCTACATATTCAACTCCATAATAGAAAGTTTCATTCTATCAAATACTATAAAAAACTTTCTTGAAGGCCATATTCCTCTATATTGTTGGAAAATATCATATCAAATCTATTATTTATATATTTATTTATTTAGAAAGATATCTAGGGGAGAGTTGTGTAGAGTAAAAAATAGGGACTATTTTGAAAAGATGAGTGTCATTACTAACACACAAATAAAAACAATGGTCTTTCATATAAATATTTATTGAAATAATTAGAAATGGTTTATCCAAAATTAAAGTATGTTTCTAGAATGCATATTCAGATCGAGATTATAATATTTATAATGTATCATGTCAATAATTTTAATTTTTTTTATGAATAACAATTTTTTTTGGAATCTATGGTGATGGTTAGAGAATGGATCAGATGATCCTATTTTGATATTTGTAGTGGAAGATATCTTATTCATCTATAAATGGTAAACATCATGTATTGATGAGGGGTTGATCAGTGGGGTCGTCAAATGACCAATTAAATTCATTATATGGTGGTATTTTATATCATTGTTTTAAATGAAAACCCCTACTTTTCAGCATTGTCTCAACATAACCACTAAAGTCAAACAACAATAAAGTTTTGTACATATTTCAACTGAGGAACCATATTTTTTGGTTTTTCTAATATCAGTTAATAACTTCTATAACAATATGACCCCCTAAATCATGTCGAGATTTCTTACTTTAGTTAATTTTTAGGACATGTTGTTCATTGAAAATGTCATCGAGGCTTAGGGTGTAACGACCCAATGTTCTTAAGTGGAAATTCAATTCTTATAATTATATCATAAAATCACATAAAACACAACATAATGAACTATTAAGTGCTACGTGACCTTTTAACATAATTTTTTCACTTTTGTGTTTGGAATTTTAAAAATATGACATACACGGTTGTGTTCAAGATGATTTTTGGAGTCTAATAAACCAAAAATATTTTTTGGTGAATAGTAAACTACCCTTAAGAATAGTAACATTCCCTTATGAATAGTGATATACCCTAATGAATTGTAACCTTACCTATTATTTTATAGAAATAATATTTAATTGAATGTATGATGTACCTATATTTTAAAATAAGTAAATGAATGTTTGAAAACTGTTTTTAGTAATAAACCATGATTTTAAATAAAAATTAAATTAATCATAATTATAAAATTATTTTTGAGAAATGGACTTCATTTTTTGATTATACATGTCGAAAAATGGTTGGTGTGAAATTTTGGGATTTTTCTGAAATACTTGAATTTATTTGATAAATAGTGAAATACCATAATTTACAAAATAAGCTAAATAAGCTAATATAGGGTCATGTGTGATGTTATGATGATGTAAGCCCACTTTTTTCTGGATTACATTATAAAATTACTATTATTGGCCATTCATGAAACACTATTCCTTTTCTTACGGGAAATTAATAAACTAATTAATGTTATATTAAAGAAACCCCTATCCCCTCCACTATAAATACCACCCTTGACAGCCTCATTTCCTCAAACCTCTTAAGCTTGAAGCCTTGTCCGAACCCTGCCTAAACATATTCTGTATCCCCTCCCCTACTTTCAGGTTTTTTTGGTCTCATCGAATGATAGTGCTTTGGCCCTTAAGAAGGATCTCAAGAGGAGGATTTAATAGGTAATTTCTCTCCCTCTTCTCCTTTAATTCCATTTCAATTTCAAGTTCTTTTCTTATTCTCCCCCAACCTATCCTTGTCCAAATGGTATGTTAAATCTGGTATCATGAATATAATAGAATTTTATTATACTAATGGTATATTATATCATCCAAACCATTTCTATCTTCCTTTTATTCTATTAATGAGATCATTGTTCGTGAGGTGTTAATTTATCATTTTCAAGAACGACATGTTTACTTATGCCATTTTGAATTTTAGATATGGAAATAAAACCATTTTTATGGTTGAACAAGAATATGTAATATTTATTATGTCCAATTAAATGTTCTTGAACTGAATTCTGTACATATTACTAAATGATAAATTAAAACAAGTTCGTTGTGATCAAAAAAAACCCAAATTAACCCAAACAATCTTCATTTAATTTTTATATAATGATTCTTATAAATGGTATATAATATAATTTATTATAATATAATTTTAAATTCTGGAATTTCATTAATAACATGTAATATCACTTATGGTTTTTACCCTTGTTCTACCAGAACTTTCATTTAAGAATACGAGTTAACCACTAAAGAAGAAAATAAAAGTGAACATTACCGAACAATGTTTTTGAACCCTATTACTCATAAAAAAGAACCATAAGTGACATAATGAAAAAAATAACCCTATTAATGTATAAATGATTCTGGAATTTCTAATTAATGAATATAATTTCATTATACACGACATTAAAGTGAATGAAGCGTTCAGATACAATGTAAGGGGAAATTCTCAAACCCAACTTTCATCCTTCGGGTTCTCCCTCTTTCACTCCAATTTGGTATGGTTACTTCTTAAAAATTATTTGTTCATAATTATATTACATTGTCTAGGATATAAATTTTTTCTACTAATGTTTATGTCAAACAAAAATGTTTTCCAAATGAACTCTTCTATTAAAACTCAATTTTTACCTCTCATCCATGGTTGATGGTTCTTGTATCATGTATATTGTTCCCGCTTTCTTTTGGGAACCTAATGTTTAGGAATTTATTCTTATGAGATGAAACCCATTCCTTACCATTGGTTATTTATGTTCATTATTGATATAGGTTCTATGTATCATGCATGGTAATGATAATATTATGTAATGACGGGTGTGCTCGAAATTATATAGCGCAATTTGAATGTTTGAATGTGATGGTTGCACCCAGAATTATACAGCGCTCAAATGCATTTGGTAAAGTGATGAATATCAGGAGTAAATGTGAAATGGTGATGAAAAGATTCTATCTTTGTTCACATGTATGTGTGGTAGTTATCCACTAAGACATGATGTTTCATTTTTATGCATTTCTACATTTCAAGTCTTATATTAATTCTTCCTCTCATGTTGATACTCTTTTTCTCATGTTATGGTTATGCTCAACCCATGATATATTGTTCTTATCTATCCTATTGCTGATATTTTATCCCACCCCTTTTGTGATGTATATCTTCAGGTGACTACATATACTAAGGAGAGGGAAAGTGCCAATTAGAAGCTAGTGAAGAAGGAATTAAATGATTGTTTATTATTTATGTTGTAAAAGGTATGAATGGACCTAGTTTTCCCAAGACAATAAATCTTTGGATCCTCTATGTGAAATACTATTATGATGTATATATTTAAAATGATGTAATAGTAATGTATGAAAATGTTGGGTCACTATTGTTGGTATCACAGGAAAGGTTTAGTTAAATTGTGAATTAGGATTAGCGAACCCTAGAGAAACCCTCTAGTATGAGACTAAGTATAAATATTCACGCAAGAATATTTACATACAGATCCCCATATGTTATGTTTTTGGTATAAATTGTTTAAATGAATTAGTTATTCATATAATGTTTTCTTATGTTTTGTTCTATCCTTTTTTATTTTAGAAAATTATGGGAACCAGAAGATATCAGGCCAATAACCCGTGCGAGGGCCAATGCAACGATTGCCCAAATGACATCCCCAATAATTTGGGAGGTGGAGTTCAGAACATCCTCATGATGATTACCCAATTATACCAGGTTATGAACAATAACCATAATAATGGGGAATGCCCTCCTTCAACAAAGAGGGATTAAATGGCTATCAAATGTTTTATGTGGAAATGACCACCGACATTTAATAGATCTTCTGATACACTAGCTATGAAACAGTGGGTCTACTCCATGGAGATGATCTTGTCTGTTCTTCACTATTCTGAGATAGAGAAGGTGATGCTAGCTGTTTATTATCTAGATAGAGAATCCGGTCAATGATGATCTTTGATTAAGAACACCAAGCCAAGGGAGGAAATTGAATAGATGGAATGGGGTGACATTAAGATGATGATTCATAATAATTATTTCCCACAAACTCTTCATACGAAGATGGAGAGAGAATTTATAGTTATCAAGAAAAATTAAGGAGAATCTATCACAACCTAAGAAGCGATTTTCACAAGGCTTTCCAGGTACGCTTCTTGTTTTTTTATCAACAATGATAGCAAAATTGATAGATTCTATAGAGGATTAAAACCACACATTCGAAAGGCTATTGAAATTCGAGACATTGGGAGTTATGAAGAAGTAGTTCGGTGTGCTCTTGAAACAATGATGGTGTTTGGAGAATGGTCCCATGGATATGGTGATATGAAAAATATGATGGAGTTCAAACTGGTGTATCTAGTGATAAAGGTGGGATGAATACTCAATGACCCACATGCCTAAAATGTGTTAATGTTGCACCATGGGAACCGCCTCAAGGGGATGGGGAAATTATTCACATGTGGGAAAGAAGGAAATCAAGCTCAAGAATGTTGAAAAGACACGAAAAGGAAGGAGAATGTAGCCGATGAAAGGAGAGAACCAATCATGGTTTAATGCTACAACTCTAGGGTGCTAGGGCACTATACAAGCTAGTTCACTAAACCTCGAGCTCTCAAGGGTAATCAACGTCAGCAGCCACAAAAGCCAAAGGAATAAGGGAAGGATTATTCAATCACTACTACATATGTGGAGAAAGATAATGAAGTCGTACAAGGTACACTTCCTATTCACTCAAGAATGAAAAAAATCCATATTTGATTCTCATTCTACACAATCCTTTATATCTTGCATGTTATCTAGAACTATAGAATCGAAGCCTTGAATCCTTGAAGTATAGATATTTTTAAAAACACCAAGTGGTGCAATCATTGCATCCCAATTGTTTGACTCTTCTCATGTTGCCGTATGTGGGAAGATTCTTCTAGAGAATCTTCTAATACATACCTTTGTGGAATTTTATGCTACAATGGGAATTAATTGGATCTAATTATATTGAGAACATATATACTATCAGGAAAAGGAAATATCTTTTCATAATTTGAACCATCCCATGATCCAATACAAATGCATGGTAGATCATAAATCTCCGTTGAAAAGTACTTCATCTAGGTGGATGTTGATTCCATATGAAGAAGCATACTTATCCCAAATGGTAGGGTCAAAAGATAGTTCCAACATTGTAGAAATGACTATCGTGAGGGAATACGAAGATGTATTTCCTCAAGAGTTACCCAGAATTCCCCCGGAACGTGCGGTAAAGTTCATAATTGAACTCATACCCGAAGCTACTCCTATTTCAATGTGTCCCTATAGGATGGATCCTATCAAATTGTAGGAGTTAAACAAATTGATGCAAGAGCATCTAGAAAAAGGGTTCATACTACCTAGTGCATCACCTTGGGTTTCGCTAGTGCTCTTTGTGATGGAGAAGGATTGAACAATGTGGCTGTGTATCCATTATCGGGAACACAACAAGATCACCATAAAGAACATGTATCCCTCTCAACGATTGAGGACTTGTTCGGCCAGTTAAGAGGCGCTCAATACTATTTAAAGGTGTGTCTTCATTCTGGATATCATCCGGTAAAGATGAATAAGGGAGATATTTAGAAGACTACCTTCCGTACAAGTTATGTGCACTATGAGTTTTTGTTGATGCCCATTGGACTTACTAATTCCCCTGAAATCTTTATGGATATGATGAATAGGGTATTTATACATTACCTTGAAAAATATGTGTTAGTGTTTATTGATGATATTTCCACCTACTCCAAGTGAAAATAGGAACATGATGAACATCTAAGACATTTGTTAGTGACATTGAGAAAGGATAAATATATGCCAAGTTTAGAACGTGCGAATTTTGGATGAAGCAAGTCACATTCTTGGAACATGTGATAACAAGTGAGGAAATTTCTGTGGATCCATTAAAAAAAAGGTGATTGATGAATGTCCTAGGCTCTCTAGTGTCATATAAATCCATATTTTTCATGGATTATCTGGGTACTACCGATGTTTTGTGAGAACTTCTCATGATTGACAATCCCATTAACTAAGTTAACAATGAAAGGGGTAAGGTATGTCTGGTCAGAAGAATGAGAGGGAATCTTTAAATAGCTAAAGATAAGGCTGATCACTGGTCCTATACTCACATTACTGAAAAGTGGAAAATGTTTGTGATATACAATGATTCTTCAAAAGAAATGATTGGGTTGAGTACTCATGAAAAATGATAATGTGATAGACTACGCCTTAGGAAGGTTGATGATCGATGATCAAAACAACCCGATGCATGATCTAGAGCTGGCAACCGTGATTTATGCCTTCAATATATAGCAATACTACCTTTATGGTGAGTTGTGTGACATATTACCCGACCAAAAGAGCCAAAAGTATATATTCACACAAAAGGAGATCAACCTCCGTCAATGTAGATGGTTAGAGATAATAAATGATTATGATTGATCTATTTACTACCATCCTAGAATGGAGAACAAGGTAGATGATGCTCTACGAAGAAAATAACCTTCTACTCTATCCATGTTACGAATTGAGAAATACCCTATCTTCGTAGATATGCAAAGGATGGATTTGGAAATCATAAGGGTAAGGGATACATCCTACCTTTCACAAATGATTGTGAAACCATCCATCTACGAAAAGATTAAGGAAGCACAAAGGGATGATGTGGATATACAAAAGTGGGTGAATGCAGTAAAGTAAGGGAAGCTTCAAGTGTTCCATATCGACGCTGATGGTGTGATTTGGTTTGGAACATGGATTTGTGTGCATTCGTCACCCGGGATAAAGAAATATCTATTGTACAATGCATATAGCTCAACATTCTCTATCTATCCTGGGAGTACTAAGATATATCGTGATCTCTGAGAACAGTTCTGGTGGGATAACAAGAAGAAAGATATTGAGAAATACATAACAAGGTTCTTGGTATGTCGGAAAGTTAATGTAGAGTGACAAAATTCCAAAGGGATGATGCATCCATTGCCTATACCCATGTGAATATGGGAAAATGATAATATGGACTTTTCCAATGGTCTCCAAAATATGTCGAAGGGAAATAAAGTGATATGGGTTGTGGTTGACAGACTCACCAAGACATTCCATTTTATCTCTATTCGGGAAGATCTCTCGCTTGAACAACTTGCAACTATATATCTGAAAAATGTGGTGAGACATCCTGGTGTTCCACTCTCAATTTTCTCTAACTGTGATCCAAGGTTCACATCTGAATTATGGAGGAGCCTTCAACTTGATTTGAGTACTGAATTAAATTTAAGCATGACCTATCAACCCCAAACTGATGGCCAGTCTGAAAGGACAATTCAGACATTTGATGATATACTAACAACATGCTCTCTAGAATTCAAATGTGGATGGGATCAGCATCCCCAATTGCTGGAGTTCTCATACAAAAATAGCATTCACTTGAGTATTCAGATGGCTCCATATGAATCTATATATGGAAATTGATGTAGATCTCCAACATGTTGGGATGAAGTTGGAGAAATAATGCTACTTGGACCTAATCTTGTTCAAGAGATGGTAGAGAACGTTCATGTCATCTAAAATCACATCAATGCTGCTCAGAGTCAGAAAAAGAGCTATGCGGACAACCGTCGAAGGGAATTGGAGTTCGACGTTGGAGATAAAGTCTTCCTTTGAATATCTCCATGCAAGAGAGTCATGCAATTTGGGATGAAAGGGAAGCTAAGCCCAAGTTAGATTGGCCCCATTGACATCCTTGACTGCATAAGAGTAGTGGCCAATCAACTTGAACTTGAACCTAATTTGGATCAAGTTCATGATGTGTTTCATGTATCACTCTTGAAGAAGTACATTCCAGACCCCTCACTTGAACTAAATTCAGAGGTGGTACAACTGGAACATGATCTCTTTTATAAGGAACAACTATTAGAGATTATGGATTAGAGAGATATAGTTCTACGCAACAAGACAATTCATCTTGTTAAAGTGTTGTTGATGAACCATATGTCTGAGGAAAAAACAAGGGAACCAGAGGAGGCGATGAAGGAGAAGTACCCTCACCAGATTGTGTAATGTGATATTTCTAGGGTGAAATTTCATAACGGGGGAAAGAATGTAACAACCCAAAGTTTTTCAATGGAAATTACCTTCTTATAATTATGTTATAAAATTACATGAAAACAAAACATAATGAAATACTAAGTGCTAAGTGACCTTTAAACATATGTTTGTCACTTCTTGTTTGGTGTTTTAAAAATCTTACATACACAGTTGAGTTCAAGATGATTTTTGGAGTCAAATAATACAAAAATATTTTTTGGTAAATAGTAACCTACTATTATGAATAGTAACATACCCTTATAAATAGTGATATAACCTAATGAATAGTAACCTTACCTATGATAGTATAAAAATAATATTTATGTTAAAGTATTATGTACCTATATTTTTTTAATAAGTAAATGAATGTTTTAAAACTATTATTTTAGTAATAAACCCTGATTTTAATTAAATATTAAATTAATCATATTTAATTTTTTTAAAATGGCCTTCATTTTTGGATTCTACACATCAAAAAAATGTTGGGGTGAAATTTTGGGGTTTTTTTGAAATACATGAATTTTATGATGAATAGTGAAATACCATAATTTACAAAAAAAGCTAAATAAGCTAATTATAGGGTCCTGTGAGATGTTATAATGATGTAGGCCCTCTTGGATCTGGATTATATTATAAAATTAATATTATAGGTCATGAAAGACTCACCATTCTTTGTCTTAGGGGATATTAATATACAAATGAATGTTATATTAATGATACTCCTCTCCCTTACACTATAAATATTACCCTTCATACCCTCATTTCCTCACACCTATCAAGCATGAATCTTTGTCTAAACTCACACCATACATATTCCCTAGACCCTAACCCACGTCCAAAGGCTTTTGGTCTCAGATAAATTCCATGAATAGGCCCTTATAGAAGATCTCAACAGGATGATTCAATAGGTAATTTCACTCACTCTTCCCTTTTAATTCTCATTCAATTTCTTTTTCTTTTCTTATTCTCTATCAACCTATATTTGAACAAATGGTATGATAAATCCAGTATAATGAATATAATATAATGTTAAAATTCTAATGGTATATTATATCAACCAACCCATTTCTGTCTTCCTTTTATTTTATTAAAAATAAAGTTGTTTGTGGGGTGTTAATTTATCATCTTAAAGATCGACATGGTAACTTATTCCATTTCTACCTTCAGATCTATTCTTGAAACCATTTTTATGGTTGAACCAGAATATGTTATATGTATTATGTCCTATTTAATGTTCTAGAACTGACTTATGTACAGATTACAAAGTGATAAATTAAAACAAGTTCGTTGTGATCGAAAAAAACGCCCAAAATTAACCCAAACAATCATCATTTAATTTTTATCTAATGATTCATCCACATGTTATATAATATAACTCATTATAATATCATTATAAATTCAGTAATTTCAATGATAACATTTAATATCAGTTATGGATGATTAACCATGTTCTACCAGAACATTCATTTCTGAATACGAGTTAACCACTCAAGAAAACCATAAAAACGAACATTCTCGAACAATGTTTTTAAACCCTATAACACATTAAAATGACCATATAGTTAAATAATGAAACCAAAATGAACCCTATTCAGGTATAAAAAGTTATGGAATTTCTAATTCATGAATATATTGTCATTATATAGGAAATTAAAGAGAATTAAGCGTTCAGATACAAGGTAAGGGGAAATTTTCAAACCCAACTATCATATATCGGGTTCTCCTTATTTCACTCCAATTTTGTATGGTAACTTCTTAAAACTCATTTTTTCATCATTATCATACCTTATCTGGAATATAAATGTTTTCTACTGTATATTATTTTAACCAAAAATGTTTTCCAGAAGAACTCTTCTTTTAAGAACTCAACTTTTACCTCTCTTTCATGGTTGATGGTTCTTGTATCAAGTATGTTGTTCCCACTATCTTTTGGGAACCCATTGTTTATGAATGTATTCTAATGATATGAAACCCATTCCTTACCATGGGTTAGTTATGATCATTATTGTTATATGTTCTATGTGGGATGCATGATAAGGTTAATATTATGAGGTGACGGGTGCACACAGAATTATAAAGCGCAATATGAATGTTTGAATGTGACGGGTGTGCCCAGAATTATACCGTGCTCCAAATCATTGGATAATGTGATTAATCTCATGAGTAAATATGAAATTATGTGGAATAGATTCTATCATTGTTCACATGTATATGTTGTGGTTAACCACTATCACATGCTTTTTTTATTTTTATGAATTTTCACAATTCAAGTGTTATATTTATGCTTCATCTCATGTTCAAGATATTTTTCCCATGATATGATTATTCTCACCCCATGAAATATTGTTAATATCAATCCTCTTTCTGGCCTTTTATATCACCCTTTTTTGGTGTATATCATCAGGTCACTACATGTACGAAAGAGAGTGCATGTTCCAATAACAAGCTAGTGAAGAAGGAATTAAATGGTTGTTTATGATTTATCTTGTAAAATATAGGAATGGTCCTAGTTTCCCAAAGACACTAAATGGTTGGATCCTATATGTGTAGTATATTTGTGTTGATTATCATTAAAATGATGTAATAGTAATGAATGAAAAGGTTGGGTCACTACATAGGGACCCCATGTGTTGTGTTCTACTAGAAGACGAAGTTGTTATGAAGTTGTATTTATTCTATGGATGACTTCAATGAGTAGAGGTGCTTCACAAAAACCCATAAGTTCATCCAATTACTTGGATATTAGAAGGGTAATTATTCCATAACCCATTAAGGTCAAATATTGAGGTCCACATTCCCATTTTGGCTAAATAAATACTAATCATTAATTTTTAGGATGGGAACCCTGGGGTTTAGGCTCAGAAAAGGTTGTGTAAGGCCCCATTCTAAGTTATCCTCTATCGTATTCATCTTATATGTTACCCCTATTTATGGAGTATTTTTATACTTATTCTATGATAATTTATGGTGCAATATTCCACTCCTTCATCCATTTTTTGTACTCCATTTTGGGTATTCAATTTTTTCATCCCATAGGATATTTTTTTGATGATTATTAAATATAGTCATTATTGAATATTTTTTCAAAATTTGGTAATTATTTTATCTTGGCATGTGGAAATCACATATTGATGAGAACAAATGGCTTCATGTGAAGAGATTGGAAATTATGGAAACTCGATGGGATATATTTGTGGTCTAATAAACAAACATACTCCTTTTTAAGAATGATTGTGTATACCTGGATATTTTACCAGGATTTGGTTGAAAAGAGACAAATATCACTCTAGATAGTAGATTATGTATGTTTTCATTACCCTTTGGGAAATTTGATAATGTAAATAAACTATGAATCTTATTTTTGAAGGGTTAAATTTAAATTTTTAGAGGAATAAGATAGGTCCTTGTCCTCATTATGAGATTTATATATCATACGTTTTGACCTTATATGTTTTTGGGAAAATATGAGTGGATTATTCCAATAAATGATGTGTGTGATATCAGTATGACTCATGAAATTATTGAGAAAACCTCGGGAGGGTGTTTTTATATTTGGGTCCACTATTAGTAGGATGCTTATAACATACCAAAACAATGTTATGTAGATATTGGTTTCATCCATGTGATTTTATGAGATTTAACATAATTGATACATGAGAGAAAACCAAAGCATACATCATGATATTTTGAAGATTACATGTAATTGGGTTTTAATATGACTAATAATAAGATTACACAGTACATTCTCAGGTTGGAGGGAGTACGAATTAAGATAGTTTGGGTATTCCTCTTGAGTTCTGGATTAGATGGATCAAATGGGTTGATTTTACAGTATCGATTGTTAACCTAGCTCTTGATATGAAATCATGGACCAAGATAGGTATGGAAGACTATAGTAGATCATGTTATAAAATACCTAAGGATTTATAGTGTTTCAAAGAATTTCTCTTATGCTTCAAGAATATTCTTGGAAGGGTGGGATGATTAGTGCTGATGAATAATATGGTATGATGTGGGATGTGTTTACATGTTTTTAGGAACATGTTCTCTAATATAGAGATAGTGTTCTTGCCATTTGGGTAGGGATCCTTGTTGGTCATTATAATGTGTCATTGGTTAGGTGTTTATTGAAAGAATATATGGTTTGGATGAACCCTACATTAGGATAATAGATGGTGGTCATGTATTAATGTGATATAAGACTTTACATTGAGTGATAAGGTAGTAGATAGGATAATAGCTCCACATTCAGTGAGATCTGTTGGCATGGATAATATAGAGTGGGAAGGTCAGTCTATGTTGTGAACTGATATTAGACCATACATTGACTGATAATGTGGTGTACAAGATCACAACCTCACTCTAAGTGAGATACTTATAAATGATATGTTACATGATTTATATTGTATTGGTTATGTATTTTTGTGATATCAAACCCTATCCCTATCAATAAGGTAGTGGAAAACATAATGGTTACAACATGGGTGATACAGTTTGGGCATTGGGATATTAGATTGAAAAAGTACATTTATTTATGATGTGATGAAATATATAAGTAATTTATAATACATTAAGTGATAAATTTGTGTTTTTATATAGATGTTTTCCACACTTTGATTGAGAATATTTTTTCGAGTTATCCTTGAGTGAGAAGATAGGTCTGGAAATTATTTTTCTCCCTTCCCATGGAGATAGATAATTAAATGAGATATTCATAGATACCCTACAATAATTCTTCCGATATGGGTTATGACTCAAGGATAGTGATAAAATAACAGTTCTACCTATGTAATAGACAACCATGTAGGTTTTATTGTAAATGTTGTCTGGTTAATTCACAATGACAAATCACAAATTCTTGTTTATTTAATTCAGTTATTTATTATATTAATAATTACATGTTTATGATGGTATAAATTTTTGGAACATGGTCATACCCTCTTCAGATGTATTAATCATACCTTATATGGGAACTATAGCGTGTTCTTATACCATATGTTCTACATATATGTGTGAGAAAATAGTGTATAGTAGATTAGTTTGGGGTATATCATTAGGGGTTAGACACTGGTTTGAGGTAATTAACAATGATGTATTTATAAACCACTAGAACTATTTTTTAGTTTTTGATTTTATTATTTGATATACATAGTGTTTGATCAGTTCTTATATATACTTGTATGAGATAATTTCATTTTATATTGCTTGGAAATGTTTTTTCAGCATACATTGATATTTGTTTCGATTTTGTTTGATAAAATTTGTTGTAATAGATTTCTGTGATATCAATTTTGCAGTCTCCTTAAAAACATATTTAAGATTGTGTTATTAGTTAGAATCCATTGAAATACATGGAGGAATGATTGATTTCCAGAAAAACTTTGGCTAATACACTAATGATTTTTCATGGCGTGCATCATTATGAAGAGGTATTATGGAATACATTTTATATGTAATGCTATTTTAGATATGGAAGATAGGGGAATAAGGAAGTGTATAATATTATTATTTGCCACAGATTTGTGAGAAATGAATTTTTTTAATATAATGTCTTCATTTATAGGATTATGTGATTAATATTTTTGTTTTTCTATTAAATTATTGATTTTTAATTAAATGTGATGTGTTCATTGATGATTATCATTTTCTCTTTTGATCATTATATCATGATGGAATTTTAATTTTTTTACATATCTTATATGGAATGTAAGAATCACATGACTTAAATAATCTTTTGTGTGATTAGAATTATTGAAAAAATTGGTTTGGTTATTTAATTTACAAACATATAATTACATAGTTTCTTCCAATATAACATTTAGATTATATTGTAGTTAGTAAGGTTATGGATTTCAATTATGAGTGGTTTTCTAATTATAGGTCATCTGTGTCTTACGGTTCAAAATTATTTTAGGATGACTATATTATAACTCTATGTAAAGGAAATATTAGAATGCTTTTCGGTTTGACATAGGCATTTGGAAACCATAGATTTGATATACATATGAACATAAGTTTTCTTGAGGAGAAAGAAAACCTCGAGATAGTTGAGGTAAGGAATATATAATTCTTTGTTCATGGAAATTATTTTAGTCTTGGAGGGTAGTATTAATTTATTTTGTTTCCCTTTTGAATGGATATACATGTTGTTTGGATCTAATATTAATATATCATTTGTGAAATTATTCACATTTAGAATAATGCTAAAAAATGGTTCATCATTATGTTATCATAGGAATTATTTCGATGCTTCAATCTTTATTTTGAAGTAAATTACCTTGGTGATTTTGGATAGATGATATTGGATTAATTGAGGATAGTCATTTGTTATTTAAGAATGTGATCATAGGATTTATGGGATCCAACTTATTAAAGCATGAGTTAGGTTGTGTGATCAGGTAGTACAAAATCATACACACAATAGGTTTAAAATAGATTGAGTTTTATAGTGGGAGGGAACATGTGAGAGGTTTTTTGAAGATTGCATTATCTTGGGAAGATGATAGTGAAAGATTCTATAGATTTTCAGTAGATGAATCAGGGTGGGAGGATTAGTGTGTTCCGGATGGATGGAGTTCAAATCTAATATGGATTAGTCATATAATGATATATTATGTATGATTATTGAAGTAATATATTTTTTGGCATTTTGATGATGATTTTATGTTCCCCACAATAATAATAGGTTTGAAAGAGGATTGATTTGAGTATTATGGTTTGGTCTATTGGTGTTGGTCTTTGATGGGTGCTTTTACATATGGGAAGAGCATTGTTTGGGAAGAGTAACATACATGTGATATTTATAATTATCATTATTTTTTCTCAAGGATTGTGTGAGGATAGCCATAGATTTGGAATACACCATTGGATATTGATGGATGTGAAACCTATTTTGGTGAATTTTAGTGGTTTTGGGGTTGGAAATATTGGTAAATATGTATTAGGTGGAGATTAATGTTTTTCATTAGCCCTCAATGAGTGGGTTAACCATGTTTGGTAATTCCATTCAGTGATGGGTATGATGTGGTCTTTATTGATAATGCAATTTGTATCAATAGAGGTAATATGAGGATTCACCCATGTTTCTTATCATTGAAACATATACAAATGACTAACCCTTAGGTCAAAAGGGTTATGGATGAGGTGAGATCTGGTTGGGATATAGTTTATTTCACACTAGGATTATAGTATAGAAATGGATAAATTTATGTAATTTTTTAGATAATAATAAATTTGAAATTTATATATAATTCTAGATTGATTTTTATTATTAAAATATTTTCTCAATATGTTATTTGTGTAAGATGATAGTTATTCAAATATGTGGTGCACTAGTGCTCATATAGAAATTATTATTGTGGACATGGGTGCCTGATATACCACTTTATAAAATCACTATGTTATAGGTTTAGAATTATCTGTATGTGTTGGAATATTATTTAAAGCATAATAAATTTTAAATAAATGTGATCAAGAGATGTGATGATTAGTTAGTACATTTACTTAAACATTATGGGAAGGGGTCATCCTTCTTAGGATCAACTACAGTTTTCATGGAATTGGGAAACATTAGGTTGAAATCATATAGGCCCTATAGATGTAGTAATGGGTGAGAGTTGTTGAACAATGATTTCATAGATGGGGATAAATATTATCTGAATGTAGACATTATATTCCGAGTCATATAACTGGAATCCTTTTAATGTTTGTAATATAGACATGTCTAGATGAGTTCTAACATACAATTTGTTGTGGTGAATAGTGGTAAACTCATTTTTCTTATGAATAATGTTCATTATGGTTGAATTTGTTTAGTGGAACCATGTTTGGAAATTAGGAAAAAATCATAGAGAACTGGTAGTGAATCAATTTTAGATTTTGGTTATGGATGATAGTTGGAGGACCATTGTAGAATATTGAAAATGATAACTTTATCAGGCAGAATATTATGACTGAATATCAATTTTTAAGTCAATAATTTTATGCGAATTATTACTTTTCATCACAAATAAGTACATGTTTTTAAAATTGGAATTCATATAAATATTACAATGCTTTGAACAATTAATTCAGTAGTTTTGGGAAATGTATTGTTGATAGATATTTACATCATGTTCTTCAATCTGGGATGAAGTAGTGTTATAATAACCATTGTTGAGATTTTTGGCTTTAATAGGCTCATAATTATATTATACGAATAACTCACACCATAGAGATGTTATTATGAAAGGGTTTTGTGATATGACATGATTCTAAATGAGTGTCATATTATTTTCATTGGTTTTTTGGTAAAAAAAAATTTCTATAGTTCAATTATTATATAAACATTGATGTTGTTCCATGTCGGTTTCTATACAATATTGGGCTGAAGGACCCTGTTGATTTTACCTTATGACTTACGAGAGAGGATGTCAGTTGTTCCATGAAAATCATTTTGATACCATTAATTTATTAAATTCATAGATTTTTTATATAAATCATTAATCTAGATTATGGAGACCTGGGGCCTCAGGTGTTCAGATCTTCTGAGTGGGGAATTCTTTTCGTGTTATTTATTATGTTATAGGGGAATCCTTTAGGGTAGGAAAATAACCGTTGTCTCAAATGATTAAATCATTATTTCATCATTTTGTATTAAAACTCATGGGATATAGCAATCATTTCTAGGAAATATTACATGGGTATTTTGTGGAGAGAGGTTTTCAGGGGTTTCCATTTTCACCCCTCCCCTCAGTCATTTTCCACTCTCGACCCCCTTGGGAAAGGATGTTTTTGGGGATATTCCATGGAGTATTTGGGTGTGATCATTTTAACATTCAAAATATTCAGTTCCCCTTTTCCATATCATTAATGTTTAGTGAAAAGGAATATGGTTTTTAGGATGATTACAACAAAACACATTAGAATAATAATTTATCAATTGGTCCCTTTGTTATCTTATCTAACAGATTCCCCATTAGGATGAATATATAGGATTTCACGGGGTCTTAATGGTGTGGTGTTTTACAGATATTTTTTGGGAATTTTATATCATTCTAGTAAATTAAATAGTAATTTATAAAACATTATAATTAATTAGGTTTATATTAGAGCTTGATATAGGAGATCTAGTGTGGATATAAGGTTAGATGTGGAATCAATGACCATGTTAGAGGATTTGATGATCTTGATTAGGATTTTAACTCCTTGATCAACAAATGATATCCCTTAAAAATATTATGATATTTTATAAATTTAAATGCATGACATCATGTTTTAAGGTTACGATAAAAGGGAATGGGTTTGAGGACTACCTAAGGAAGACATTAACTATATTTCGTTTGTCAATTGGAAATTTTTGATCCCCTAGTGATCCTGTCACCTAGTGATGTAGATTATGTTTCATATTAAAAGTCGAGATGGATTTTCTTCTATCCTTGTAATGAGATGCGTATAAACTAGGTTGTGTCTATATAGATAGAGGGGTATGTAGGAGAGGCATAGTCTTGGTAATAATGGGTGAGACAATCTTATGTCTCACATATTAATAGTAACACCCAATTGATATTGGAAAAATATTTCGTGGAGCTATGAGTGGTATAATTCCAATAGGACTAGATTTTGTGTGATGACTAAGGGGTTACCGATGTGTGACTGGAAAAGTGATCTCATATGGGATATGTAAGATATAACCCATTGATTCATCAAGTGAAATTTTTAGATAACATTTAATTTTATTGCGAATATACATGAAATATGTAATATAAGCAGGGAATCAAGATAATTTGACCATGAATGTAGGCACTATGGACTGATTTCCTATAATATAGTTTATATAGAGAATACGAGATGAGATAACATTGTGGGGGTGTACATGGTTTCATGCCAGTGACCAGATATAAGGTTGTTTCTATAAGAACCTTGTGGAATCGTTTATGAGTAATATATGGATTCCAAGTGGTATGATAGGTTGTTATTTTTTTTATCATAATTTTATTGTCACTATTATTATGTGAGTCTTAATAAATTAATAGGAATGATGTGGGATGCGGGTTTAGGTATTAAGGGGTTAGAGTCCTGGTTACATGATTGTGAGAATATGGGATGAGATGACCGCCCTGTTGGTTTTTGTGAGTATGATTGAAGTTGTTGGTGTAGAATATTATGTAATGGGATGTATAGACCAACTAATTGTGATAATATAGTTTTTAGTTTATGATGTGATGTTATACCATACCTTTATTGATAAGGTAGTTCAATGGGTTATGGACTCACATTAGGGAGATGACATTGGCATGTATATCTTATAGTTCGATTATTATTCTAGGTTGTTAAGTGATATCAGACCCTATAAATTTTAATAAATCAATGGTCAGGAAAATGGTCTTAAAATTAGTATAATGTTAATTTTTTTCAATAAAAAAATAGATACGATAGTTTTTGGGGTAATGGATTTACCTTACATGAGATTATGTTGGCTTTGAAAACCATTATGGAATAAACTAGTTCAATTTTGATGTGATGTGGTGTGTGAATTATAGATGATTACTCGGGTGACAAGGTAGAGGTAAGGATGTAGATTATGGACTCACCATTAAAGAGAAGGTGTGGTAATGATTGCTATTTTGGAGATAGTGGGTCTATGATTGGACAACAAAAATAACCTAGGAGAGAATGAGGTGGTAGAAATGTGGTCAGATGCACTACCCTGGGTTTTTTATTATGGGATGTGACACAATTTTACTGGAATGAGGTTTACTCTGCCTTGAAAATTTTTTATGATGTAGGGATAGCATACCAAATTGTCACTGTTAATACTTGAAAATAAGAATCATATTCATGTTTGTTTATTTCAGTTATTGTTTCCACATTCCAACACATATATGATGAAATATATTTGGTGTGACCATTCAGGGCACATAATGGTCTATTTATGACACCCTATATAAGATTATTGGTGTACATTAATAATATATGATTTACATTCATATTTGGGAAAATAATGTGAATTGGATCAGGCTAGATCCATTCATCATGTATTGGAGTGTAGTTTGAGGTAAGGCTCTCATATGTTAGTAAATATTTTACATTAAGACACCCTAATATTACTAGGGTAATGCAAGGTTTCTAGAATGTTTTTATTTAAATATAACATATCCCTATATTTTTAATTTCTTGTTAAACATGTCTCATTATATTCCACATTAAACACAACATATATAATGATAAAAAAATATAAATTACTAATAGGTACACCAATTGTGATAGTCCCTGGAGTATACAATGAGGATGTTTTAGTTGTACTATAATATAATGAGAGTCCCATGATATCATGGATTCATATTATTAGAAAATACAAAAAAAAAAATTATAGGAGAAATTATTTTAAAATAATTTTTGTGATTCTAAATTTCCTCCCTCATACCACTTCCATTGACTTTTCTGTTCTTTCTATGATGTTTGAAGTATTCAAATATTTAATGACCGGAAGGTCACTATCATATCATCATGAATATATGCTCTTCTTTGATTCACAATATCCTTAGAATGACAATTCAGTTCACTCATTGGTCTAAAGAATGAAAAAACAATTATACCTGATAAAATATATAATCAACACTATCTCAAGAAAACGTACCATGTGAAGTATTGTTTACACAATAAAAACATCATACAAACATACCAATATGAACATCGGGTGAGAAATAATTTCCATTGTGAACTAATCACATGATCTACCAACACATGTATCCGACACTAACATCCCCCACATGGTCCCCAAAACATGCCTTTCATACATTGATTATGTGATTAATTAATTCCCACCACTTCTCAATATTATTCTTACATAGAATCTATTTACAACATAATGCATATAAATATTTTCCATTGTGTTTTTAATCCCCATGATCTTCTATATAAATTTTTATAACAATATAATGAGTTGATAAATCCGATTTTAACATTATAACAATAAAGAAAATCATATATAAAACTGATATTTCTTGTTTTATTCATCACTAATACCATTTAGAAATCTCTCTTTGTGCTCCAACTACCACAAACTAATAACTAAAAAAACCTTCTATGAAGGATAACAACCGCATGAAAACTAGATGGAAAATTACATATAGCCCCTATATAGTTAGTATCTCCCAACTATAAACTTCTTTCATGGCCTTTGTAAAAACCATATAGAATCATTTATTAGCCTCTAAATTATTTAGGATATTTTTTTGCAAATACTGTGAAAAAAATAGTAGTAACAAATTTATTTAAAAATTATATCTTTTTTTTATATCTCCCATATTATTTAAACGCATTAGTATAACTAGAGGGTATTTAAAACAAACAAAAAAATGCATCAAAATATATCTCAGGTCACCATGGTTCTAAGATAGAGCCTCATTGTATATTATTTTATTTTGATTATTTATCATATGTGATCAGCATAGTTGGAGATCAACTAGGATGTACTATAGAAAGAAAGAATTCATTAATGTTATATCATTGATGTCATTGATTTTTCTTTATACTAAAATAAATTTTATAGATTTTTTTTGGGTTATTTAATTACATATTATTTTTTTTATTTCAAAGTAATTGTCTCCCAAATGTGTGATGTAGATCCTAACTGCTAGTGTATAACCATTGAAAAGTGGAATGGTGTATGGGGTGTAATGTAAAACTATATTTAGGATATTGATATTTGGTATTATAATGGGGTATTACATTACCTCCATTATTTTTTTGATCATATTTCCATGTGAACCTGATATTTAATATGGAAATGAACACATGTGTAATGAATTTTTATTACTCATTAGAAGCAATATCAAAATTTGAAAAACAATGTTTGAGGAAAATATTATAATATTTAGGATTTTTTATTAAAATTATAGACACATTTATTCATGATATATATATATATATATAATATAGTAATATTTAAAATTATTACTAGTAAAAAAAATTTATGTCTCATTAATGAAATTTAAAATCCTGAAACAAAATCTTCAGATTTTTTTAAAACAAATTAGTTTTATATAGTAGGATGATGATTAGGTTTTGTTTTATGTTTGTGAAACTAATTTAAAATATGTATTAGAAGATACAATTATTATGATTGATGATATTATAAAAATTATATATTCTAGAATGAAATCCACTGATATTTTTTGATATCATGTTCAAACTCAAAGGTTATCTTTTTTAAATTATTATTCAATTAAAGAAGAAAAAAAAATTAAGTTGACTATTAATGTTCTGTGTTGAATATGTTGAATTATATTAGGATAATATAATAATTCTAGATTCAATTTTTTGGGATAAAAATATTCTTTAAAAATTCAGGTAGAACTTATTAACTTTAACCAGAGGAAATGGGAACAAATAATGTAACCAAGGAGCATTAGTATTAATGGGGTAGTATTGAATATAGACTCAAAAAGTTGAAAATGAAGTAGATTACATGGTGATAACATTTAATATTAAATTAATACATGTGGAAATAAAAATAATCCCTAGGTTACAACTTTTTCATATAATGAATTGAATCAATGATCTGAAAGAGGAACATTGATTTTTGAGAATGTTTTCAATGAAAAGAGTCCTAATAAAAGAGGAATAATAAGTACTTGTATGAAGTATGAATAAAAAAATTAATCAAACATAATTGATAAAATAACATAATATATAGGATTTAACACTCATCCATACTTGTCAACAGAAAAATTGAGGCATTACACAATAGAAGGGAACATGTGGCTAGAATGGGAAAATATATACCACACATGATGTTCCTATTATATGGATACTAAGGAAATACCATTAAAAATTTGACTAGTTAGAGATATATCGATAATTTAGGTAACGATGAATCCAAAAAATATGAATGAAAATATACTATTCATTATAAATACAAATTTTATTATATTGGTATTTTTCTATTTACCAATTATTTCCTATAAGAGTAGTGATTTTCTTGAAAGGCATTCTAAAAAATGTAAGTCATTGATATGAGAATAGGGAGATCAATAAATAAGAAATAAATTTGTATTATATTGAACTTATAGGATTTAAAATAATATAATTTTATCATTTATTATGTTTAAAATAATGAAGACTGCTCTAGAGTAATATTAACTCAATAAGATATGTTATTATTGGAAAAGAAATATATGGTGTGGGATGTCATTGTGTAATATATATTAATCAAATGAATAAATATATTAAATAGATTCTTGAGAGTGTATTTTCATCCTATATGATATTAAAAATGAATATATAAATGAATTTGAAGGTATTTATTGATGTTATTTTTAATTTTGGAAATCTTGAAATTTTTTAAATAATTGGACATTTATAAACTACTGTTAAATAGATGTGATAATGAAAAAATATATACATCATATAAATATAATTTAACATAGTCAATAAATAATATGAAATGGTAACTTATGTATCTTATTAGGAAATGATGTTAATGACTTGTACTACTATCGTTTTGGGTTTATATGTCAATGAAGGGTAGAAAATCCATCAATATATAAGGTTATTAATGATATTCTATGTCTTATATGGGATAGGTACAACACATGTGATTATGCTTGAGAAGAACAATAGAGAGAAATTCTTGTATTCAAAATACTAAAAGTGTTTAAAACCAACAAATTTTATTCACACATTTATACATTATCAATTAACAAATCCTAGAAGTCATACAAAAAATATTTAATTTATTTTTCAATATGCACAAAATGATGGGTTGAATTTCATGTATCCAAATAAAAAACAATAAAACATAATGAATTAAAAAAATTTCCATGTAATTTGGTAATGAAACTAGTTTATTGATAAAATCCATTAATAAACTATTGGAATGTAATTTACATTAATTGGAGATGAAATTTATTTGAAGTAATATGTGATTTTACATGATGTTTCATCAATGAGATTGACACAAAAATAGAGCTTTTGAATGCGAAAATTGGATGGTTAAGAAACATGTTTTAGGAAATTTTCTTTTTGAATGGTGATCCCAATAATTATTGAAGATAAGTGGTTCCATTAGACATTTATGTTCAAAATTGGATATTTTTTGTAATAAAGATAGAAAAAAATCGAATGAAATATTTCAAGGATGGAATTCTCTACTAATATAATTCATATTTTTTAGAGATGTTTTACATTTAAAACATTGAATCTATTGAGGGGGTACTAATAAGTCATTTAAATAATATTAAGGCCTAAATTGTATTGAAATGTTGACCAATTTTATCAAAGAAAATAATGATGTCAATATAATTAATGTGAAAACTAAAATAAATTCTTTAGAATATTATTTGTCTAAAATATATATATAAGAAACTAGTCCCAAAAAATAGTTGTCTAAAAATATAAGTAATGATAATGATTAAATGTCTAGATTATATAGAGAAAATGTTGTGTGAGATATTCAATTATTAGCTCAGGAAAGGAAATTAAAACATTAAATTTGTGAAAAAAATAATTATCTATGTTATAGATAATCCAATAATGATATGAATGATGAGGATATTTTAACACAAATAATTTTTATTAAATGAGGATCTAAAATCATTTGAACATGTGAAGAAGATGAATCATTTTTAAATTCATCACAAAATAAATGAATCATATAAATTAAAACTCTCTCATTATAGCTTATAAATAGGATGAATGATCTTAATGTCATCACAATAATGTGTTTTCATAAGAATAAATATTATGGTAATGGTAATGTAATCTAGAATCATGCTAGGTGGGTATTTAAATCCTACTATTAGATTGAATCCAAGGATTTGGATGAAATGTTTTCAATACATTATAGAAATCTATAAATCTGAATTTTCATTGTGGTTTCAATTGAAAGAGGATTCTATTCATTCTAATAGAAATAAATAATATTTATTTGAATTAAATTATAAAAAGGAATTATATATTATAAATAAATTGGGAATAAAATTAGTTATGATGATGCTACATATATTGTACTGAAATTGTATTTATATGGATTTATTTAAGAATGATAATATTGTTTTTCTCATTTTCAAAAATACATTAACAAGACGTATCAGAAAAATGTGCATATTAAATTTAATAATCTTATAAAATCATTAAATTATGATTATTAGTTTGTATTACTTTTTCCTTTTCAAATTATATTTTAATGATGAAATACGTAATTGGTTCCTGTGTTTACTAAATTGATGTGGAAGATGATTGAAATATGTATGACAAGAGTGTTTTCTACATGATGGTAAAAATATTATCGACACGACTTATCATTATAATTAATCATAGAATGTATTAATATTTAATGGTTATTGATATAACATATTATTAGATTATTTTTGTGAGATTTTTATACTTAAAAAATTATAAAAAATTATTCTTTTTATGTATTGTTTTAAAGTAACCTAAAAGAAAAACATCTCAATAAAAGAGTAATTCCATGATGAATCTATCAGGTATCAATGAAAAATCATTTGTATTTAGTTTTGTAAAAAATAATATTTAATTTAAAATTTATATGTGGACTAGTATTTTAATATTGTGTGTTAAAAAACAATATATAATTTATATTTCATAATTATAATAAATGTGATGGCTGGAATGTAATAATAAAAATTATTATATTAATTTTTAGAAGAATAATACATTTCAAAAAATAAAGGTATATAAATATTGATTATTCAAAAAAAATAATAAATTGATCATAGTTACACAGTTCATATTCCAATGGATTATTATTCTAAAAAAGGCATTATCGGGTTAACAAGTTACATATTAAAGAACTCTAAAATAATTTTTTAAATTTATTACCATTTTATAAATGATATGATGTATCAATGAGTTATAAAAGTTATCAAATTGTTGCACAATAATTAGTAGTGTAAATATTAATAATATATATTGAAATAATATTATTAGATGAACAATAATGGAATCATTGTGTTTAACCACCTCCCATAGAATTAGGTGGTTTTTAAAATCCCCTCACGACTATAGGAATTTATTTATTTCTTTGGATATTCATGGATGATAAGATCGTATCCCTTGTATTAATTGTAATATAGTAAGATATTAAAAAATTAGAAAAAGGGGAATTTTTCTGACAATGATTATAATTAAATATATGGAATATTTGATATGTGTATTTAATTAGTACACTCATAATATTTATTAAATTCATTTGTAGTTATATTTATTATTATATATAATTTTATTATATAAAATCATTATGGGGATATATATTCCTTATGATAGTGTTAATGAAGAATTACTGAATCCATGTGAATTTGAAAGTGATCAGTGGCATAAAATTTATTGATTAGAGTAGGTAGTTAATGTCATATTTTAATGATGTAATTATTACATGAACACATGATTCATGAAATAATCATTACCTATATAAACATTGAGTAATAACATATTATTTTTATTACAACTTATATTTTATGATTTTTTTGAAAAAATTAATTATACATAGAATTTAAAATAATCCAAATTTGAAAATATATTAGATCATAATTCGTAATGAATTTTTAAAAGTAATATAATTTTGTTAAATCATGTAAAAATATATTATGGTTATTTTTAATTGGTTAAATATGATCATTTATAATTTTAATATCTCCCACAAGATGTGTAGATAATTATAGAAAAACAATGTATAAATATTTTATGAAAACATTTAAATCATGCTTTAATGTGCACAGTATAAAAAATAATATATGGTGGTCAATTTGGTTAAATAGTATATTAATTATTAAACCATGATCAAATGATAAATTCCCTAATTGTTCTAATTTTTTTTCTAAAGGGAGATTAAGCCTACAATATTGGATTCTATGGCTAAATGAACACAAAATTATTAGTAATTATAATGGAGAAAAATCTTCTTCTGAGGATTAATTATGATGAAATAGAGGTTAATTAGTACATGAGTTATTATGAAATGATAAATAAATAAAATAAAATAAATTATAACATATGATCATTAAATTTTAGAGGATTAATGGAAAAATGTTTAATACAATAGATAAAAAATTATTTATTTCCCCATGATGTAATCATAGAATTATTTTATAAAAATTAGAGTTCATAAAAAATTATTTTTTTATAGTTTAAGAATATTATTTAGAATTATCTAGATATATTAATCCTTTGATTTTTTGTAGTTGAATCCTAAATTGGGCCATGATATTTTAATGAATCAATAAGAAAAAATTATTAAAATAAAAATAAAGTACAACATAACATAATTTTTAGGATTACATTAAAATATTTATTTTTTGGTATTTTTAATAAATATGAGTATATTTGATTCAATTTTAATGAACAATTTTAACATTGGAGGATGCATATGATGGAAAATATTCTTGTTAAGTATTTTTTTTCAAAGATTGAATTTGGTTTTAAGTTACACTCAATAAAAAAATACCTTATCATTTAAATAGTTAATGAAGCGCATAAAAGGAGGGATAGTATTATTACACAAGGTAAAACATTGATAAAAACATAGGGTTTCATTTGTTAGGATATACGTTTTATTTACATATTTATCTTTGGATGTTCGATGGATTCTTTTTAATTACTTATTTTCAATGTATTAAATCTCCCTAATTTTACATTTTCCTAATTAATGGATGGAAACAGAAGAACCCATGTATGTAATCATTTTTTTAAGAAATGTGATGATTTACCAAATTAAATTCCAAATATGAAGCAAATTGGAGCTCACAAATCTATGAGAATACTTCACAATTGGTTCAAGTTTTGAATAATAACATGAATCAATAATTATGATCCCTTTTTTTCATAAATATCATATTGGGATAAAATCATTTATGTGGGAGTGTACTCCCATGATTAATAGTTCTTATAATACCCTCCATATAGATCAATGTATTAACTCCATTGAGAGGATATTATTTATCCTCTAGTTCTTTGAAAAACATAATGTTGTGATTGCAATCTATTGCTTTTATGATGAAACTTATCACTGGTGGAAACTGATCAAGAATACCATGTCCAAAAAGGAAATTGATTCAATGGAATAGGGACATTTCATGAACTTATTTTTCTGTAAATATTGTCCCCAAAAACACTTCCCTAATATGAATATAGAGTTTATTGGATAACAGAAAAAAGAAGATAAATCTATTAGGGCTTATGAAAAAAATCCTAATACTTTCACAATACACCGTTCGATTTGTCATGAAAAAATAAATCAAGGTGGATCACATTTGTAGACTACTGATTTTGATTATACAAAATTATTTGGAAATTAAAGACTTCAATAGTTATGATGAGATTTTTCATTCTGTCCTTAATGTTCAAATTATTATCAGAGAGTCTTAGTGGTCCCAAGGGTCTGATGAAAAAAATATAAAATAGAGTTTAATACGGGTAGATCAACATATAAATCCCCTGATGGAAAGAATACTGGACATCCCACATGTAAAAAATTTGGGAAGAAGAATCCTAGAAACTTTTTAAAGAGAACCAAGAGATTTTACAAATGTGGAAGAGAGGGGCTTATTACTAATAAATGGGATATGAAGAATCCCAATAATGTGGAAGAGTGAAGGAATGTTCAGATATATAATCCTCATTTTCTAAGGTGTTTCAACTATAAGGAACATGTGAATTATGAATGAAATTTTCCTAAAACAATGGGTCTTGGATGAAATCAAAACTAGAAACCTCCATGGTTGCAAGGGAGGGAATATTCTATTATTATTGCTCAGATAGATTTTCAATATTTGGTGGTTACAGGTATGCTAGTTATTTATTAAATTATATAAATCCTATTATTTGATTTTGGTTCTATGTGGTCTTTCAAATCATTGATGTTTAGTAGACCTTTTCAAAAAACACCTCAAAATGTGGAGGTGGAGTTATATTTGAGAAATTAATATAGGGATATTATTGTATCCAATGTTTATAACTCCTCCTTGGGTAATGTTTGTTGATAAAACCTCCATGTAAATCTTTTAAAATTTGGTTGTATTTGATGTTACATTGGTCTTTAAATTTATATCTTTTATATAAATCCTATATCATATTTCATGAAAGTAATATTACTCTAAACATCTCATGGTATTCTCAAATTATGTAAAAGTGCCAGGAGTAGGATGAATCTCCCGAAGAATCACCATCTAAATTGTGGATATTATAGATTTATGATAAGTATATCTATCTCAAATGATTGAGACAATAGATTGAATCATGCACAAAGATATTCCCATTGAGAGAGACAACACTATTGCATTTTATGATTATTTTTCTAGTCTTCCACCTGATCGAGAGGTGGAGATTAGAATTGAAGTAATTTATAGATCCCTTCATATATCAAATAAACCATATAGAACATCCACTTTTGAGTTGGAAGAATGAATATTTCTGTTACAGGGGAATCTGGACAAAGTTTTCATACACTCTAGGACTTCTCTATATGGTTCACCAATCATCTTTGTCCAAAAGAATTATAGAGATTTGTTATTTTCCAATTATTATTTTGAGCTCAAAAATCACGAGAAAGAATAGTTATCCCCATTCAAAGATAGATAAGATGTTTGATCAGTTACATATAGACAAGAATTTCTCTATGGTGGTCTTACATTTGGGATATCACCAATTAAATGGGAAGATGGAATATAATACTTGGAAACCATTTTGAATGAGTTCAGAACATTGTGAGTTCATAGTGATTCCCTTTGTACTCACTAATTCTACGACAATATTCATCGAATTAATGAATAGAGTCTTTAGAGATGATCACAAAAAAGGTAGTCATTATTAATCATGTCATAATATTCTCTAATAGAATGGGGGAGAAGAGGATAATGTAAATACTTTGATAAATACATTATAAAGGGGTATACATTATGAAACATATAGTAAATAGGACATCCAGATAGAGTAAGTATCATTTTTGTCGCCTGTTATCACCAGAAAAGGGATATCTATGGAACCTTCAAAGAAATATAAAATTAAGGAGTGGACTGAGAAAATAATTTTAATGGATAAGTATATATTTTTGGACTATATTGGTATCAAAAACAATTTTTTATAAACTTCTCTTATTTTTGATACCCGTTAACCAAGATAAATCAGAATGTAGTGATGTTTTTCTATATTAGTGGATGTGATTAATTTATAAATGATTTGAAAAAGAGGATTATCACTGCTCCAAATTTCATACATAGAAAAAGTTTGGAAATATTTTTGGTATAATGTGATTCTTTGAAAAAAGGTATTATACTATGTAATAATTAAAAATATTAAAGTGATAGCCTATGCCTCAAGGAAGACAAAAAATCATGAGAAAAAATTTGGAACGTATGATATAGAGTTGGATGATGTGATCTATGAATTGATAATATTGCATCATTATCTCTATTGGGAGAAATGTGATATATATATAGATAACCCGAGCCCTAAGTATATATTTTAAAAAGATATTGACATATTCTAGCCGAGATTGGTAGATCATACCAAGAATTATTACTTCTCAATACACCAGCATCCTGGTATGGAAAATAAATTTGTGAATGATCTAAGTAGAAAGGATACTATAATATTTTTAATGAAGATAATTGAGAAGCCTCTGATTTTTTTAGATTTAAAAATGATGGACATGGAGATCAATATTAAAGTAACATAATAAATCTATTATCAAATTATTTTTTAACCATACTTTATTAATAAGATAAATGATGCTCAATGAAATGATTTAGAAATTCAGAAAATATTTGAATAAATAAAAAACGGGGAATCCTTATAATTCCACCTTGTTGAGGAGTGAGTTATGAGATTTGGGTCACGATAGTGTATACCAACCATTATAGAGTTAAAAAAAGGGCTTCATAATGAATAACATTGGTCTACCTTCTCTATTCGCCCATGGTGCAGAATGATATAACGAGATCACCGAGAGCACTTCTGGTTGAAAAACATGAATAAGAACATCACTGAAGATACATCAATGTTCATTATATGTCCGCAAGTGAATGATTAATGGGATAATATTTTGTGGATTATTGAACAATTAACCATACCAATAGGTCAGTGGGAAAACATTACCATGGATATTATACCTTGAATTTTGAAGACACATAGAGGAAACAATGAAATATGGGTTGATGTGGATCATCATAAAAAGACATATCATTATATATCAATTAGAGAGGACATTTAGGTACATCAACAAGTGTGCATATAATTTAAAGAAGTGGTAAGTATTTATAGAGTTCCACTATAAATTTTATCTGACCGGAATCTGATATTCACCTTTAGGTTCTGGAAAAGTCTCTAACATGCACTTAACACTGATTTAAACTTCATTACTTCCTATAATCCTCAAAAATTTTGTCAATAAGATAGCACTTTTGAGATATAGAAGACATTTTGAGAGTGTGTTCTATAAACATAAAAGGAAGATGCAACCAACATCTTCCACTATAAAAATTCTCATACAACATCTATTTCCACTCAAGTATATTAATTCCTATATATGAATACCTTTATGAGAAATGATGTTGAAAAAAATAGAGGGATGATGTTAGGGATCATAAGCTGATAGGACCTAAAATTGTTGTAAAATGGTGGAAAAGGTGAAAACCATTTGGTAACATATCCAGGACTCCAAATGTTGGAATAAGAGCTATGTAGATAATCACCAATGGAACTAAGAGTTTAAGGATTGAGACACTGTATTCCTCTTCATATCTTCTTGGAATAGGATCATGAAATTTGGGTAGAATGAATAGTTAATTCCCATGTACATCAGCCCCTTAGAGATTCTTTATCCAGTCACAGTTATAGCATATCGATTATGACTTTTCCAGACAATTTCTATTGTACCTTATGTATTCTACATATTCATATTGAGATATTATATATTTTATCCCTCACATAAATTAAATTTAGAGGTGGAATAGTTGGATAATGATCTATAATTCAAGGATCAGTTCAAGAAAATATTGGATTGTAGTGATAATGTTATACACAACAATACTTCCCTCTTTAAAAATGTAATATGGTGGAAAAATTAGTATGAAGTTGAATCATGGGAACTAGATGATGTAATTAAGGATAAGTAGACTCACTTTTTATTTCTAGAGAATCTGAAACAAAATTTTCGAGGGTAAAATTAAATAATGAGGGAAGAATGTAATGACCCTATATTCGATCAAGGGTAATTCCCTTCTTATAGTTGTTCCATATAATATAAATCATATAAAATCACATAAATAACATAAAAACATTATAAATGAATAATTACAATAATAAGGGGTATTTTTAGAAGTTAAGGAACATAGAGAAATTTAATAGTAAAATGAACATTGGATTATGATTATGACCATTATGAATAGTAAACTGTAAAATAGAATATTAACCTCACCTAGGAAGGTATAAATAATATTTGGGTATATTATAAATTTATATATGATATATATTTATCTTAGAATAAGTAAGTAATTGTTTTTATGATAAATTAAATTTTTTTATTTCGGAATGTTGTAACCATTTTATTACAAATTTATAATTAATATAGTGATATGAAGAAAATTAATTTTTAAAAAATATTTTCATAAATTAATATTTATTGCTTTATTATAATATAATAATTGTATGAGACCATAGTTGATTTTTCAAAGTGTTATAAAACTAGTTTTTTTAATTGTAATTTTCAAAATAAAAGATGATTTTATTTAAAAATTAAATATCTCTTATATAGAAAATCTATATTAAAAAATGGAGTTCCTTTTCAAATTATACACATCAAAAATTTCCTAGAAATTGTTTTTTAGGTTTTCTAAAATACTATAATTTTTGGTAATAAGTAAAATACAGTAATTTATGGTATTTGAAAAATTCATGAATTATTGAGTCATAGATGTTATATGGATAATCCAAAAAAATCATGATCTCTCCTCCATTATTTTAATATATTTAGTGATAATTTTCATTACATTTATAAGATTGATGGAAAATAATAATCTAGTGAATAAAATTATGAGAAACATCCCTCTCCTCTCCTATAAATACCACCCCTCCAAACCCATTATCCTCACACATTGAAGGATTTATGACTTATATGAATTGTACCCAATACTATTTCGAAGTCTCTCCACAACTTCCATGATTCATTATTATCAAAAAAAATAAAAAACATCCTTCCATTTCGAGGGTCTCAATGAGAATAAATTCAACTTGTAAAATACTCTTTCATTTTCATTTAATTTGTTTTCAATTTCATTAATTTTAATATTATCTCCATGAATCCCCTAATCCAAGTGGAATGCAACCTCTAATATAATATATATTAAAGAATAATATAATGTTAAAGTAATAATTTTTCAGATTTTATATTCCCCACTTTATTTTACAAAAAATAAAAACATCATCAGTGACGTTTCAATTTATCACATTCTTGGGCGATGATATTTTCAATATCCATTTTCTCCTACAATACATCTCAAAAAATATATATCAATATTTAAACCAGGATTTAATATTTTAATTAAAGTCTATCTATTGTTCCATAACCATTTTATTTACATAAAAAATAGTTTGGTATAATCAAAAAAACAACCAAAACAATAAAAATTATTATCACTAATGTCCAATCTAATGATTAATCCTCACCTAAAAAAACCTAATGAATTATAGTACAATTTTATTATATTTTTGATAATTAATAATATAAAATATCAATTATTGATAAATATTCTAATTTTATATTAACCTCTATACACTTATACATGTGAACCAGTCCTGAAAAACCAAAAAAGAGAGAACTCCCAAATCTAAAAAATGTATATTTTAACTCATCGAAACATACATAAATGAACATAATAATGTTATATTAAATAAAATTCATGTATAAGATTTTATAATTAAATAATAATTTAAGGAATTGATTTTCATTATCCAAGAATGTAAGATTAATTGAAGAATTGTTTTGGACTTAATGTACGATATTTTTTTTCCGAAACTCTATTTTTCCTTTCAGGTTATGCATTTTATCACATTTCCCAAACTTTACAATTCTTTATTTTTATATAATTATTCTAAATTATTTTTATATATTTTAAAATAATGGATTTGAATTAGTACAACATTATTTCACATGGAAATATATTTTTTAAAGAACACCACATCTCAAATATATTTAATAAGGAATCCTGACGAAAGGGAACATTATGATTTCTCTCTAGTTTTCAAGTTCACGTTATAATCTGTTTTGATCCACAATTTTGTTTTTAAAAATCAATCAATTTATCATGAAAAAATATCTTGTTTCATTTTATGCTTCTAAGTAAACAAATGTACCTTTTAAAAATTTTATGAATATATAAAATTTCCCCTTTAACCCACAGAAGTGGTTCATTTAAAAAGTAACCTAAAAAACATTTTTACAATAATATAATTTAAATAGATGTAATTTATCATTATATATGACTATTTTACCTTATTAATGTCTATGAATATTTTAAATAAATTATTTTACAAACACTTTTCAGATACACCAATTTTTTATGCTTCATTAAATGATTACAATACCTATTTCATCCCATATGTAATGTAGGATTTATATTGTGGAGCACATATTAATAAACATTTTAGGACGGGTTCTGTCAAATAGAACATCAACGCATTGGTTAATTTCTAGTCTCATTAGATGTCACATTGGGATTGGTAGTGAACTAGATTACTTTATACTTATTTTTCCTCTTATGTAGAATGGTCTTGTTAATTAGCAAAGACTCAAGGATATATCATGTTGTGTGTTGTTTCCAAATTTATATATTCAATGATTATATGTTCCCATGTTATACATTTTATTCATCATTTTTTTAATTCATGTTTATTTCTTTTAAGACATAATGTTATTGATTTTATCCCATGTCATATGTTTTAGTACTATGCATATTCCCTTTCTAGGAATTTTTTACTTATACCTTTGGTTCATGTACTACCCATGTTATCCAATTTTGATATTAGAGATAAATGAATGTTATGTACTCATAATAGAGATTAAATAAAATATGATTTTAATATGGTTTCATGTTTTCAAATTATTTAAATAATATTTTAAATAAAGTAGACATTATGATCCTTGTATATATTTGATGGATAAGTAATTTTAAAATAATTTAATAATATTTATAAGAGGGTAGGGTGACTATATAGTGCATTAATACTCTGTCATAAATGGTTTGGAATCTTCATCACTATCTATTGAGTATTCTCATACTTATTGATTTTTGAAAAATATATAATTCATTAAATTATTTATGAATTTTATTATTGATAATTTTTTTGGTTGTGAATGAATAATTTTATACCATTAACCTAGATGATTAGTTTTTTATGTCGATTCCATGTGTTTTTGGATTTTAATATATTTCAATGAATTCATTTATAATTTTTTCTTTTCATATTTTAAATATTTATTATATGATATTAATAATTTATTGTATATCTATGATAATGTTTTGGAATATATTTAATAATAATGTCATGGTTTAACTTTTCTATAGTGTAAGGGTTCTGTTTAGTGTATAAATTAGGTATATATATTTTTGATACATTAAAACAATTTGTTAAAATGAATACATGTATTCTAATGGATGTTAACCAAATTGTTTACATGGAATGATGTGGGATATTTTATAAATATATATTTAATTGTTTTAATGGGATTTTTTAATGAATATTATTTTTAAGGTATTTATTTAATGTGTTTTATCAAATGTGGGGTGATTATATCAACGTCACCCTATTTTAATTATCATTAGATTAATTTTTATCATTGATGAATATCAAAATAATAATGTACACCACTCTACATTTTCAAATTATAAATGGTTTCATTTCAAATATAGTTCAGGTAGACAACATATGAATTCACACTAAGTTGTAATATCATGGGCACACTACATGTTTATAATTCTAACATGGTTTTTGTATTTATATTCTACTATAGTATAGAAATCTAGATAGTTGGTTTTTAATGTTTATTTTAGATGTGTAAAATTATATAAAAATTAATACCAATAGGAATTAGTATAATGATCCTGGGATTATTCTTTTATTAATCCCCTAGATAATTACCATTATATATTGATGAGTATTTAGAATATTTTTATTAATTTAATACTTAAATTTATAATTGAACACTAGAAAATATTTTAATTTGATTCCATAAATGTAAAAAAATAATATTTGTTTATCTTCTGTTCAAGATATGATGATTAGTTTATCATTATAGGGAATTTTTATTGATCTGTTTTGGAAAATTCATTCTGTGTACGTTCTGAAAAACACTTATATTTATAATCCACAATATAAAAATAAATCTCTTGTTTATTTTTATTTCTATAAACACATTAGTATTTTTTATAGTCTTATTTATTATGAGATTTAATTATCACATTGAGATTAAATTTTGGTTAACTATGGTCCATAGAGGAAACCTAATATACGAGATAAAATAGTTATAATAATGAAAAGAAATTATCATATAAGTATCCCTTATTAAATTATTAGTATACAAAAATATGAAAATAAAATATATATATTGGTTAATATTGAGGGTAATCTTTACCCCAAAGACTATGTTCATCCCTCAACATTCGTTAGTATGTTTTGGTGATCAGATGGGATGTGCATATGGTGAGTGGTGAGTAGCCATGGTTATACGTTACTTCCAATGCCCATTTCAATAGGTAATATATTTGACATGAATTTTTTAAACCCTCCACACAAATTAGTGACCAGTATTAGTTGATCTCAAGTATGGAGTGGAACACTTTTTCATTTCCATAATCAATGTACGGGTTATGGTAGAGACAATTACCATTAAGGTGGAATCAATTTAATGAATATATTTTTTTCATACCATAAATATTTCTATATATGTGTCTGGATTCTTCCTTGGAGATAACGGTAGGTTTGAGAGGTGAATTACCTCAAAATTAATATATTAAAATGATTGTTTTGTATCGTGAAAAAAAAGAAAAGTTTTTAAAATAAAAGTATTTTCCATTATTTTTAGAGTCAGATAAGAAACGTTAGACCACAATATGTTACATAACATGGAGTTACCCTAGGCATTCCCTAATATTCATTAGTGTTGGGTGTTTTGATGAGGGATTCCATTTGCTGGTGTGTTAATTGAATTAATTAACTTATATAATTTATTTATTTAATAGTAAAAAATGTAATCCTCCCTTATAAATAACATATTATGTATATTCCATTAGGTTTTCAAAATATCAATGTTATATTTTAGAAGATGAGGAATCATTCTTCCTTTGGCATTTAGTATAAGGGAAAAATGATGAAAGGATTTGGGTGAATCATGATATATATGGTGAACATAGCAAGATCATCATAATCATCACTAGTAGAAATGTTCTTTGGCAATGATCAATCGAAACATAGATGTATTTCTGGTTATTCTACTTTATGATTATGTTATTAATTATTTATCATTGATTGTAGATTATTGAACTAATATATAATATGTCCCATGAATGAAATTCACTATATATATGTATTGTTGAGATCCTTTTTTTATTATTTTATATTTTTTTCCATGTTATATCCTTTTCATCATAAACATTATGATAATTTTAAAACATTAAATAAGTTAAAAATTGTTAGAACATTAATATTGAAAATTTCACCCACAATTATTTGAGTTAGTCTTCATTAGACCATGGGGTCGTGGTTTTATCATTTCATGTCATATTTGTGCAAAATCATACCCCAAATTTATGGTAGACACATGCATGACATATATATTGGTGAATGATGCATCGATACTCATGGGTCTCTAATATTAGGTTTTGGGTCCAATTATTAGGGGTCATGATAGGTGATGTGAGGCACTAAAACCATGTATATATAATCGTGAATCAATTTTCACCCAATGATGAAAGGAAAAAAAATGCTAAAAAATTACCACATTATGTACTGAATATGTAGGTCAGTCAACCAACTTGTTTTATAAAAAATGACGGTGAATATAGTGTCCAAGTGAAGACAATGTAATTTCAATAGATAGAGATACCACTATAAATCATGTTTCCTTCTATAACACAAGATAGGTGGTCCACAAGTAGTAGTTTCTAGGGAATCAGGAAGAGTAAAATATCATATACCATGTAGGATTCATTCACATCGTGGGACCATGGCCGTGTGGAGTAGTGTATTCCACAATGGTACATAGGAACTGAAACTTCTAGGGACATATGAATGTGTACATAACATTTGAAAGGCCATGTACTCATAAATGGCCTTGATTCCTAAATCGGGCTACTGTAAATAGGAATAGGCATAGTACATGGGCTTGTTCTAGAAGAAATGGAAACACCCGTGGATGAAATGATATGCAATGTATACCATATACATGACAAATAATTTTCACTAACACATCCATGATGTTAATCATTTAATTCAAGACTCCGATTTACGCTCCCATGTATCATATCCGGATATGTTTTTAATACAAAATGTGATGGTCACTTTGTTTTGGAATCAAAGATATGATGAATTGTTTTATGATCATGATTTTAGTCCAATTGAAAAATTCACGTGTTATTATAAAATATATTTGTGGGTTGATACTTCCCTGTCACACAATTTGTTGGGTCCTCCACACTAGTTACTTCGGTAGAGTCAGTAACCCCATACTATTTCCAGGTGTGGGTCCCCAATCTAGACTATGATACACTATTATATTAAAGATTTGATGATGAGTGGGCACTCCACATTATTTAAATATCACTTTCATATATAATATTGTATTGGTGAATGGACTCCTTCAATCTTATTCTAGTGATCATGTGTATGGTGGTGGAAATAAAATATTTATCTATGGATCTACATGATGATTATTTATTTATTTCCTTGGTTATGGAGATAAAGATCCACATTCTATGTCACATTAGTTTCATTATAGTAATATATTTTGGGTTTTGTATCCCTCATTATTATGGGTTGGATGGACTTATTCATCTTTCTATTTCTCCTATATTAGTTTCAATGGAATCTTACTAGGTCTTTATATATTCACATCTTAATAGGTTTCAACGAAACATATTGTGTCTTATACAAATTATAGGTAGACCATTTTTGATAATGGTGGACTAGGGTTTATTGGATCATACATGTTCCTAGTGGGGTGGTCCATGTTTGGTGGTTAACCTTGAAGATTTTGAGTTGGGTTCTATTAAGTCTCCCATTTTCTTGATTTTCCATGTTATAACCATATTTCTGGTTGGGCGTATACTTTTTCACTTTATAATTTTATTCTATGATGATTTAATTATATTTTTTCATTGAGGTTGTTTGATGTTTTATTCACACTATAAATTTTAGAATATTTATTGTATCTATAAATTTCAATATAGATCTTGTTGGGTGTGTACATATGGGTACATTTGCCTATGTCCCATTTCATCATTGCTTCCTTGGTTCTGGTTTCCAACCCCTAGCCAAATGAAGATGGTAATGGGGTGTTACAAATGGATTATTACTAGCTCAGCTGGCCTCATTTTCCTATATCTTGAAAAAGTGGTATAAATGGTAGTCCCTCCATCATTTTGGTGTGGAGAGTTTTACCCTGTCTTAATGATTGGTTTGCAAACATTGGTTAATGGTGATGAAGTGTCACAGGTGTGATTTTTAGAAAATGGAAAAAATGAATTCTTAGTTGATCTTGTATCCATTCCCTAAGACTATGATGGACTAATTTTCAAATAATCAGTATAAGACGGTGATTATAAGCATGAAATGTATCATGCACCATGTAGGCTTGGGTATTTCGAATGTATTGTACTATTGATTTAGCTCTTCTTATATTCTATTGTTATCATGGGACATTTTGATAAATATTTGGATTCCACCTTAGTTATAATGATCTAATAAGATGATATAATCCCCTGGGATGGTTAGTTTAGTGATGAGGCCCCAATTAATCGACCCGGTCATTAAGTGATTCCCCAAGTGGACGAGATGGAGGATTTAAAGTGTGAATGGTAGGTGATAGCTATATAAGGGGTGAGTTTTTACAGACTTTATCATAACACACTACATGAGTCCCATTAATAGGTACCAATGAGGTTAAATAGTCATCCAAGCCCTCATATGGTATAAGATTTTATCAAGTCGGTGATATATGTTTCTAGCCATTCATATGAATTATCTGAACAGATGGATGTGCTTGCAACAAACCATTATCTTTAAGTTGAAAGAATTTATTGGAGTCTGATCATGCATACACATGATTAGATAATGCTCAAATGTTTATACGTCCTTCAACAATACTATGAATAGTAATAGCATTTATTTTTTTCACTTTCTGTGGATTTGGGAGCTTCTTAAACTACAATTATATGGCCCCAGCCTTAAACCATACTTAATCTTGAGTTATTACAAGATTACACATTGAGGATCTTTTCAGGTTTAGTGTTTTAGAGAATTAGATCATGAAAGTTGCATTATATTCCACATTTAAACAAAGTGGTTACATAAAAGACAGTATTCATTTTTCCCATCAATGGAATCATATTTAAAATAAAACATGGATTCTTTCTTGACACATCCTTGACACTATCATCACATCATGTACCTTTCCCTTGACCTGTGAAAAGCATTTTAGAAACTTGGGATGAGCATAAAAGTCTTAGTAAGGGTTATAAAAATATGGAAAGGAAACATGAGTTCATATATACATAAGAATGAAATCATACTTTACCCATAAAACATAGGCACTTTAACATTCCCCATCAAATCATAAATAAATCATAGAAATCATAAGACATAAAAGGTAACTTGAGGCATTCATAACATTCTTACATAGGGAGTAACCCACTTGGTTACGTTTGGAATACCCACCACAGTATATTCCCTAAATCTCTTCAGAGAAACCTTAATGTTTCACTCCTTCGCGTTACCCAATGCATCGGAGATCTATATCGGGCTCACCCGCCCTTATTTTATCACGGAACCACTCGTATTCATAACAATTCCCAAGAACCATAACATAATCTTATCCTATAAAACATGCATAAAGGAAACATAACATTTCCACCTTTCAATAACAAGATATCAATACAACACATTGATATAAATACATTATGAAAACCATTTTCAATACCAAAATAAAAGAAAAGTAAAACATGGTATTTATTTTTCTTTTAAAAAGAATGTATGGCTTGTAGAGGAAGCCAAAACTCAAATAATGGTCACAGCAGCGGAGAAGTCGTTGTCGCCGCATACATATGACAAAAACATTCCCTTTTGTCATTTATTAAAATGCTTCGTATAAAGAGATTACTTTTGGACAAACGTAAAAGTCAAATGGGTTTATACACCGTATAAAAAAAAGTTGTGTATAAAACAAAATATGCCTCAATGATAGGAGATTGAGACGAAGTCCCATACAAAGAAGGTATCTTTGGATTAAGGATAAATCAGGTACATAACTATGTGTGACAAATGAATACACGAAATATAAGTGTGTATTAAGTGTAAAACAATCAGAGGACATTCACACATAATAATAGAATGACATATTCAAGGTGTACAAGTTTATCCCAAAGGATCGAAATTGGGTTAAGAAGTTCCCTTGCAAAAATTAGACAGCCTAACAGTGTCACTTCAAAATTCAGAAAAAGAGTTGATGAGAGATAAAAAAAGGGTATCTCATCACTTGGACATAAAATTTAAATTAATAAGGATATATGAGAACATATCCCAACATAACAATATGTAAATTAAAATACCCAACAAAAGAATTCTTTTAAAAAGAATAGGGTGAAAGGTTCCCTTACCGACATGGGTATCTTTCGAAACATACACCTCGTGAAAGAAAGACAATACAATATTTATGTAAATACTCATAAAAGAAATTATATTACACAACGAGTAAAATAATGGGCAGTACATACACCACTCAAAGGAAATTATGTAATATGTAGCATAAATCTCACGGGAATAAAAGTGAGATGAAAAATCACTTACAAAAACTCGGCAGCCTAACGATGCCACATAAAACATAAAAAAATGGATTGATGAGATCAAATAGGGTATCTCATCATATTAACTTAAAGTTTATAGAAAGAGGAATATAAAAGAACATCCCCCAACATAAAAATGAGGAGCTTAAAAGAAGTGACATAAAGGAGAGTACTTAAAAAGAAAGAGAGAGGTTAGATCTCTTACGAAAATTTGGCAACCAAACGGTGCCACTCAAAACATTCAAAATGGATTGATGAGAGAGATTAGGGTCTCTCATCACATGAACATAAAAATTATAGTAAGATTAATATAAAATAGCATCCCAATAACAAGAAATATGAGCTTTAAAATGAATGACATAAAAGAGTGTACTTAAAAAGAAAGAGTTGAGTATGATCCCTTACCTCAAGTCCAACTTGTCTTGTTCGTTTCTTTATATTCCTGAATAATAAATGTTGGTCAATTAATATTTTCCTAAGTACCTCCTATAGATATTATTATTCAGTTCATATCACATATTATAATGTTATAATAATTTTTTAATAATGTTAGTTCATATCAGACGTTTTTGCCGATGTTTGGTACATGAGTTAAAGATGAACTTGTTTGAAAAAAGATCGCCCATGTAGTTATAAGTACATAAATTCCAGAATAGTATTAATGATTAAAATATCATATATATCCAGTAAATATTCATTTTATACTATTCCATATAATTTGGAGATAAAAATTGAAAAGCACCGTTCATGGAGACAGTAGGTCGTACGTATGCATGAACGCTACTTTCATTTTTTTGTCATATTAATGGAATTAAAACAAAATGAGAGAGATATATATATGTTATAATTCCAGAATGATATCCATAATTTAGATGTAATATATTACATATATATCCATTATATATATGTACTTATAATATTACATAACATTTTGAGATAAGAAATGAAATGTACCGTTCATGGAGATGGTAAGCCGTACGTACGCATGAACGCTACTTCCATTTCTATTTCATATTTAATGGAATTAAAACATAATGATACATAATTGTATTTTAATTCCAGTATGGTATCATATATAATATCATTAAATATATCATTTATACGTACCACATATGGTATTAACGAATCAAATCACTTTGAGGGGGCGGTAGTCCGCACTTCCTTAAATGAAGATATCGCGTTTACCCATAATGGAAACCATAAAGGTACGCCATAAATGAAAAATACAGAAGCTTAAGTAAAACATAAACATATTAGATATCATATATAAATATAGTGTCATCTTAATGGCCAGCTTTGAAGGTGTTAGAAGAATGTTGAACATTTATCGTTTCGGGAGGCAGAAATTCGCCACCCACGGAAATAGTATGTTCTTTAACCATTAGATGTAAGTGTGTGTAAGTGTAGCTTGAATAATTCTTATAAAAACATCCTAGTATATTTAAGATACTGGATTTTTACAAAATAATTGAATAAAAAGAGTTTATGGGGTTAGAGAAGCAAAATAAAACAAAAGGACACAAGTGGTGACATTACCTCACAATCGGGTAACTCCCTTTGGTTTGAGCTCAAAGGATTACTTGGAAAGACTTATTCCCAAAGTGAGGATTCTAAGAGTAATAGAGGAAAGTGGAGAGACAAAATGGGAAGGGTTTGGCCGAGACAAAGGCTTTGGGAGTGTGGGTAAGGAGGTAGAGGTGGGGGCCTTTTATAAGAGGAGAGGAGGGGCACTCTTGTAATGTAACAAAATGTTACTTTATTTTCAAAAGCGTTTCGGATTTTAAAGGTCCCACATTGACGTATTTCGAGGATAAGGTGATAAGGGTTCGAAATCCACTCATACAATAGGTTTTGGACATGTGTAGGTCTTAGATATTACATTATCTTTCCATTTTATTTAAATCATTAAATAATGAGGTCATCGCTGCATCATCATGATGTCATAAATAATTTAATTTATTTAATGTCTAAAAATTATAAAAAAATTCTATGATGTAGGAAATCTTTTTTTCTTTCCAATGACTATTTATATTCAAAAATATGACGTGTATAACCCCATGTAAAAATTGTTTTAGTAAAACATCTCATGTTTGTGTCATTTTTACTTTAACATTAAATAAAAAGATATTTATGTTATTTCCCAACCAAAGTGGCTCCATGGGGTCCCCAAGTTGACCCATGGATTGTATTGGTCGGCCATGACACATCCATTGAGGTTAGGACATGTGTCTAGGTCATTTCATATTATTAAAACATTATTTTAACCATAAACTACACTAATTACCTCTAATCGCGATTAAAAACTTAATAAGTCACTATTCACCAAAAAATTATTTTTATCCCATTGAACCACATTTTACTTCTTAATGACAACCATGTATGTCGGATTTTTGAAATTCAAAACACAAAGATGGAATAATTTCATTTAAACGGAAGAATCAGTTTTTATAAGTACCACTTAGTGGTTTCACTATTCATCAAAAATTGAAGTTTTTCAGAAAAATCCCAAAAATTCACCCTAACCTATATTTGATATTCTGAATTAAAAAATGAAGTACATTTTACAAAATTCAAAACATATAAGTCACATTAATTAATTTAATAATTAATTTCCGCTGTCAGAGCAAATAGCGTGTTTTTATGAAACAATAAGTATCAAAAGATTGACACCAGTTTAAGTCTAATTTCAAAGTGAAATTAATTCCAACGACTACTATTGGATTTAATGGTAAAAATATATTCTAATTTCACTTTAAAACCAATTTAAAAGAAAATCTAATCATATAAATAAATTAGATTAAAAAGTGGTTTTGAATTAAAATACAACATTTTACACTATTCATTAAAAAATGAACTTTATTTGAAAGATACCAAAAATTTACACAAAGTAAATTTTGATGTCCCAATTATTAAGAAGGCTTTTATTTGGTCCAATAGAATGTATAAGAGTGAAAAAAACTATATTAAATGACGGTTCTCCATCAAGAGGCGATAAGTGAACCTTTAGTGAAAACTAGGGCATATACGTCTAAAATTGAATTCTTTCTGTATTTTAAGCCTTTATCTTTTATTTGATAAATTTAAAAACATTTAAAAACATATATAATCATATTTTAGTTATTTCTATCCATTACCGCCAATACAACGGCTACATGTTAACTAAAATTTAAATTAATATTATTTTATTATTAGAGTGCAACGTAAGATTCCCAAGAAACTCGTTGTTGCGTGTTGGGTAAGCCATCGAGCATAGCGTCCCCTTTAAAGTAATATTAACATTTTATTCAAAAATATGGATAAATATGAAAATGTCATATGCTTTATTTACCTAGGGTGTTACATCCTTCCCCCCTTTTGGGAATTGCGTCCTCGCAATTTTTAAAATTGAGCTTGGAAACATCCTTGAAAGTCCCTCATCAGAACAAGAGTTGGTAAAATAATCACTTTAAAATAAAGGAAGATAAGTACAGAGGTCACCTGAGTTAACCCATACTAGGATTCCATGTAGAAAAACATGGACATGGAATAAAAAGCAAAGGGTCATGTTCTTGAGGGAGAGTGATAGAAAACATGTCAAGGAGAAAGTTAACCATAAGAAAATCACAAACTTGTTATGGGTTAAACGGTATTCGATTTCCCAGTATGAAAAGTTAATAGACAACATTTTTGTTTTAAGTTACTTTTTATTGAGGAATTTATTCATAAGGAAACATAATCACTTATCATGTTTACTTTTAACTTTTACTGGATTCGTTAATCAAACTCATATTTTTTCCAAAAGACGAGTATTTAGGGAGACTTGCTCGCATTAAGAGTACTATAATCAACTTATAGAGAATCAACTAATCCACCAAAGAGAACTATAAAATTCCCATGTCTTTAGGCTTTAACCAAAACCAAAACAAAAAAGATTAGTACAAGGTCAGATAATCCAGAAAAGGATAACCCTTTAAAAAGAAAATCTATGCTTAATCTCCAAAATTTGTCCAACAAAACCCAAAGTTCAATGAGGACCATACGATAAACAATTTGCCATAAAATTATTCAAGGCAAACCAATCAAAGAGTGAAAACCAAATATTTGAAGGATTTAGTCACATAGTCTTCCAAGTTAAATCGTAACATTTATCTCCAAAACAACATTAGTTGCTCCTAAAGTCTCGTATTGAAAATTAATTAACCTAATCACATATCCTCCATGATAGGTTAATAATTTTCATAAATAACCCAAAACCAACTTACTCTTAATTCATAAAATCATATAACTAATACGAATCAGTCAAACTAACCAGGGACTTCACGTAGTCCAGTGGTAGGTGATAAATACCAGTCGCACTTTGGTTGTGGCTTCGATTCCCGCAGCTTTGTCTGACGCGACGGGTAGTCACACGGTCTGCGTGTTCTCCTTTTTCCAAAACTATATAATTCTCAAATCATTCCCCAAAAAGGGATAAAAGACAATATTCATTCTTCCCATCAACAGAATCATATTTAAAATAAAACATGGATTCTTTCTTGACACATCCTTGACACTATAATCACATCATGTACCTTTCCCTTGACCTGTGAAAAGCATTTCAAAAACTTGGGATGAGCATAAAAAGCTCAGTAAGGGTTATAAAAATATGTAAAGGAAACATGAGTTCATATATTCATAAGAATGAAATCATACTTTACCCATAAAACATAAGCACTTTAACATACCTCATCAAATCATGAATAAATCATAGAAATCATAAGACATAAAAGGTAACTTGAGGCATTCATAACATTCTTACGTTGGGAGTAACCCTCTTGGTTACGTTTGGAATACCCACCACAGTATATTCCCTAAATCTCTTCGGAGAGACCTTAACATTTCACTCCTTCACGTTACCCAATGCATTGGAGAGCTATATCGGGCTCACCTGACCTTATTTTATCACGGAACCACCCGTATTCTTAACAATTCCCAAGAACCATAACATAATTTTATCACATAAAACATGCATAAAGAAAACATAGCATTTCCACCTTTCAATAACAAGATATCAATACGACACATTGATATAAATACATTATGAAAACCATTTTCAATACCAAAATAAAAGAAAAGTAAAAAATGGTATTTATTTTTCTTTTAAAAAGAAGGTATGGCTTGTAGAGGAATCCGAAACTCAAATAATGGTCACGACGGTGGAGAAGTCGTTGTCGCCGCATACGTACGACAAAAACATTACCTTTTGTCGTTTAGTAAAATGCTTCATATAAAAAGATTCCTTTTGGATAAACGTAAAAGTAAAAGGGGTTTATACACCGTAGAAAAGAAATTTTGATATAAAACAAAATATGCCTCAATGAAAGGATATTGAGACGAAGTCCCATACAAAGACGATATCCTTGGATTAAGGATAAATCAGTTACATAACTATGTGTGAAAAACGAATACACAAAATATAAGTGGGTATTAAGCGTAAAAAAATCAGAGGACATTCACACATAATCATAGAATGACATATTCAAGGTGTAAAATTTTATCCCAAAGAATCTAAATTGGGTTAAGAAGTTCCCTTGCAAAAAATTGACAGCCTAACAACGTCACTTCAAAATTCAGAAAAAGAGTTGATGAGAGATAAAAAAGGGTATCTCATCACTTGGACATAAAATTTACATCAATAAGGATATATGAGAACATATCCCAACATAAAAATATTTAAATTAAAATACCCAACAAAGTAAGTCTTTTAAAAATAGGAGGGTGAAAGGTTCCCTTACCGACATGGGTATCTTTCGAAACATACACCTCGTGAAAGAAGGACAATACAATATTGATGTAAATACTCATAAAAGAAATTATATTAAACAATGTGTAAAATAATGGGCAGTACATACACCACTAAAAGGAAATTATGGAAAATGTAGCATAAATCCCACGGGAATAAAAGTGAGATTAAAAATCCCTTACGAAAACTCGGTAGCCTAACGACGCCACATAAAACTTACAAAAATGGATTGATGAGATCAAATAGGGTATCTCATCATATTAACTTAAAGTTTATAGAAAGAGGAATATAAAAGAACATCCCCCAACATAAAAAAGAGGATCTTAAAAGAAGTGACATAAAGGAGAGTACTTAAAAAGAAAGAGAGAGGTTAGATCTCTTACGAAAATTTGGCAGCCTAACGGCGCCCCTCAAAACTTTCAAAATGGATTGATGAGAGAGAATAGGGTCTCTCATCACATGAAAATAAAAATTAAAGTAATATTAATATAAAATAACATCCCAATAACAATAAATATGAGCTTTAAAAGGAATGACATAAAAGAGTGTACTTAAAAAGAAAGAGTGGAGTAGGATCCCTTACCTCAAGTCCAACTTGTCTTGTTCGTTTCTTTATATTCCTGAATAATAAACTTTGGTCAATTAATAGTTGCCTAAGTACCTCCTATAGAGATTATTATTCAGTTCATATCACATATTATAATGTTATAATAATTGTTTAATAATGTTAGTTCATATCAGACATTTTTGCCGATGTTTGGTACATGAGTCAAAAATGACCTTGTTTGAAAAAAGATTGCCCATGTAGTTATAAGTAAATAATTACCAGAATAGTATTAATGATTAAAATATCATATATATCCAGTAAATATTCATTTTATACTATTCCATATCATTTGGAGATAAAAAACGAAAAGCATCGTTCATGGAGACAGTAGGTCATACGTACGCATGAACGCTACTTTCATTTTTTGTCATATTAATGGAATTAAAACAAAATGAGAGAGATATATATATGTTATAATTACAGAATGATATCCATAATTTATAGTTAATATATTACATATATATCCATTATATATATGTACTTATAATATTACATAACATTTTGAGATAAGAAATGAAATGTACCGTTCATGGAGACGGTAAACCGTACGTACGCATGAACGCTACTTCCATTTCTATTTCATATTTAATGGAATTAAAACATAATGATACATAATATTATTTTAATTCCAGTATGGTATCATATATAATATAATTAAATATATCCTTTATACGTACCACATATGGTATTAACGAATCAAATCACTTTTAGGGGGCGGTAGTCCGCACTTCCTTAAATGACGATATCGCGTTTACCCATAATGGAAACCATAAAGGTAGGCCATAAATGAAAAATACATAAGATTAAGTAAAACATAAACATATTAGATATCATATATAAATATAGTGTCATCTTAATTGCCACATTTGAAGGTGTTAGAAGAATGTTGAACAATCATCATTTCGGGAGGCAGAAATTCGCCATCCACGGAAACAGTATGTTATTTAACCATTAGATGTAGGTGTGTGTAATTGTAGCTTGAATACATATTATAAAAACATCCTATTATATATAAGATACTGTATTTGTTACGAAATAAATGAATAAAAAGAGTTTATGGGGTTGGAGAAGCAAAATAAAACAAAAGGACACACGTGGAGATATTACCTCAAAATCGGGTAACTCCCTTTGGTTTGAGCTCAAAGGCTTCCTTGGGAAGACTTATGCCCAAAGTGAGGCTTCAAAGAGTAATAGAGGGAAGTGGAGAGACAAAATGGGCAGGGGTTGGCCGAGCCAAAGGCTTTAGGAGTGTGGGTATGGAGGTAGAGGTGGGGGCCTTTTATAAGAGGAGATGAGGGGCACTCTTGTAAAGTTACAAAATGTTACTTTATTTTCAAAAGAGTTTCGGATTTTAAAGGTCCCACATTGATTTATTTCGAGGATAAGGTGATAAGGGTTCGAAATCCAGTCATCCAATAGGTTTTGGACATGTGTATGTCTTAGATATTACATTATCTTTCCATTTTATTTATATCTTTAAATAATGAGGTCATCGCTGCATCATCATGATGTCATAAATAATTTAATTTATTTAATATCTAAAAATTATAAAAAAATACTATGATGTATGAAATATTTTTAGCTTTCCAATAACTATTTATAGTAAAAAATTTGACTTGTATAACCCCATGTAAAAATTGTTTTAGTAAAACATCTCATGTTTGTGTCATTTTTACTTTAACATTAAATAAAAAGATATTTATGTCATTTCCCAACCAAAGTGGATCCATGTGGTCCCCGAGCTGACCCATGGATTGTATTGGTCGGCCATGACACATCCAATTAGGGTGGGACATGTTTCTAGGTCATTTCATTTTATTAAAACATTATTCTTACCATAAACTATACTAATTACCTCTAATTGCGATAAAAAACTTAATAAGTTACTATTCACCAAAAAATTATTTTTATCCCATTGAACCACATTTTACTTCTTAATGACAACCATGTATGTTGGATTTTTGAAATTCAAAACACAAAGATGGCAAAATTTCATTTAAACAGAAAAATCAGTTTTTATAAGTACCACTTAGTGGTTTCACTATTCATCACAAAATTGAAGTTTTTCAGAAAAATCCCAAAAATTCACCCTAAGCTATATTTGATATTACGAATTCAAAAATGAAGTATATTTTACAAAATTCAAAACATATAAGTCACATTAATTATTTTAATAATTAATTTCCACTGTCAGAGCAAATAGCGTGTTTTTATGAAACAATAAGTATCAAAAGATTGACACTAGTTTAAGTCTGATTTCATAGTGAAATTAATTCCAACGACCACTATTGGATTTAATGGTAAAAATATATTCTAATTTCACTTTAAAACCAATTAAAAATATAATCTAATCATATAAATAAATTAGATTAAAAAGAGGTTTTGAATTAAAATACCAGATTTTACACTATTCATTAAAAAAATGAACTTTATCTGAAAGATACCAAAAATTTACACAAAGTAAATTTTGATGTCCCAATTATTAAGAAGAATATTATGTGGTCCAATAGAATGTATAAGAGTGAACAAAACTATATTTAATGACGATTCTCCATCAAAAGGCGATAAGTGAACCTTTAGTGAAAACTAGGGCATATACACCTCAAAATTGAATTCTTTCCATATTTTAAGACTTTATATTTTATTGGATAAATGTAAAAACATTTAAAAACATATATAATCATATTTTAGTTATTTCTATCCATTCCAACCAATACAACGGCTACATGTTAACTACTATTTAAAATAATATTATTTTATTATTAGAGTGCAACGTAAGATTCCCAAGAAACTCATTGTTTCGTGTTGGGTACGCCATCGAGTATAGCATACCCTTTAAAGTCATATTAATATTTTATTCAAAAATATGGATAAATATGAAAATATCATATTCTTTATTTACCTGGGGTGTTACAACAATAGGGTGATGTGACAGTTTTTGAGTAAGCCATGAGGTTTACCGACCTCATAGATTACTCCCTAAATATTCCGTATGATGGTTTCTGATGATTATTGAAGATTTATAAGGTCGTATGAATAGATATCCAAGCTAGCACAACAAAATTTTAAATTTTCACTTATGTTGGAGTGATGTATTTGGTGTCATTTATAGAGATATCCTTAGTAGAGGGACGTAGGATGGATGTATATAGTCGTGTGCATTAAGTGGTTGAGTTGTTATTATTAGCTAGTATCTGAAAAATGGTATGGTATTAATGCATTTTTCATACTAATACCGGAACTTATTTAAGTGGGTCAACAATTTTGGGTTTTCATAAATCATATAGTCATCTAGGAGAGGGGAAATGTTATGCTTGTGGTGGGTGAGGTGACATGGCTTGAGATATTCCGAAAAAGAATGTTGTGGAAGGGCTGAAAAAATTGGATGAACCAACACTATAGACTTACTGTATTGATCATGGATCATATTGGTGTGGCTACTTTGGACCCCATAAAAGTTGTGTTGGTAGAGGATAAGGTGGAGTTTTAGAGAGAGGTGATTCTACCAAGGGGAGATTCTATTAGATACTTCCACCGCAACAACCTTATGGCACATGATAGGATAAGATGGCCATCGATCAGATCATTGGGTAGTTTGAGGACATTTAAGGATATTACTAGGTTGTGGAAGAAATGATTTAAGGTATGATCTATGACTTTTCTACAAAAGATCCAATACTTTTATACATAAGTGTGACTCATTCCATAAATAAAAAAATCCCTTGTATAAGTGGTTTATATTTCTATTGAGTGTTTAGACTTATATTTATGTATAGATCATTATTTAGGACGTTATAATGCTATATTGAACATTTAAAGGTAGTGAGGGTTAGCACTAAAATGAGAGACTTTCATTTTGGAAATTTTTTTCATTGTGATGAACCCATAAGAAGTCAATTAGGGTATTGAAATTTCAACAAAATATAGTGCCTATGTGTACTATGATCATATAATACTTTTATTTCATCATACTAATTAGAATATATTCTTCTTTTTTGGAAAATGGGGAACTTATAGCCCCATGGGTAGAGATTGTGTGTAATAAGATGCAACCCATCACACATAAGTGGATGATTTTATCCATTGGGTTTGAAGGGTCTACAAGCATCATGCTTCCTGCTATATTAGATGACTATATAAACATATTGTCTGATTATTCTTTGCGACTACCTCCAAATCAAATTATTTAAATATAAATCAAATTGCACCTTATAACCATACTTATATCTATTATAGAATATCATATGGCCCCTTCCATGTTCTTAGAGGAAATGGTTCAATTAGAGGTCCTTTCAATGAATGAAATGGTTGGACCCAGTTTTACCCCTATGTAGATATAGTTTTTTTTCTTTAAAATAGTATATTTGAGTGTATGGATTTGTATTCATAATATTCACATATATCTTTTGAAAATTTATAAAATGTTCTCATTTCTATGGATTAATGACCTCTTAGACTAGTTAGAAGGTGTGATTTGGTTCTCAATGATTGTTATCTAGTTTGGATACTAATAGATGAAGGTTCATGAGAAATAAATTAAAATATAAATACAAAAAATAGATTCCTTATTATACCATTTAGGGTAATTAATTATGCTTCTTTGTTAATGGATCATATTAACTATATCATTTTTTAATAACTGAACTAATTCAATGTTTTCATCCTCGATGTCATACTAATTTACACTACATTATTGGGGGATCATAAAGTGAATTTGAGGATGTTATTAGAGTTAATTCTAGAAAACCAAATATATGATATGATATCAAAATATCTACTTTGGATTGGTAAAGATAATTTGTTTGTAATTTGATCATTGTAAATGGATTACATATTAATCCAAAAATAATTAACATAGTTCATTCATTGGTACTAATAAATATAATGATATATGTGAAAGGATTTAATGGTTCTGAGGGTTATTAGAAGAGTTTTTTATAGAATATTATACAATATAATCAAAATTTACTACAATAAAGTGAAAAGGAAATTTGTTTTCTTATAACTAGAAGTGTCATGGGGCCTTCAAGGAGTTGCTGCATAGGATGCCTAGGATTATAGTATTGATACAATTAGAGTATGGTGTAGAGAGTGTGGTGTTCTGAAATTTATATATATCTTGGATTGTTTGTGTCTTTTCAAAGAGGTAGGAAATTGTTACTTATGGTTAAAGAGGATGATACCCCATAAACAAAAATACATGACTAATGATTTTTTGTCCAAAAATGTTTTATTCACATAGAAGATATGGATGAATATTATTCAGGGTTATAATTTTATTGTTTACTATGATAATCATTCTCTTAGTTATATCCTAACTCAGAGTGGTATTAGTCAAAGATAAAGTATCTTGATGTATTTTTTGTAGGAATATGAATTCAAGATTTTCAATAATCTTGGGAATGTAAATTGAGTGATGGATACCATTGTAGGAATTATTATTCTCTCTTACTCGAGGAATCTGAGTTGTAAAATTCATTATAACAAAACCGGATGGAGGAGAGGGTGGGATTTTTCTATATTTTATGGTGGGGAATTTACCACTACATTGTATGGTGATAGAGGCTCACATGTGAGACATTATCTATCAATATTCGGGTGATCTTGTAACCACAAGAGAAGTGCCAAAATGATTTTTTGGGATGAGGTAATGTTATCCTTTTCTAGGGGTGAATGGTGGTTCACTTCCCATTGCATGAGGAGGTATTAAGGGAGTTTTATAATTCACCCATTGATATACATCCCAATGTAGATAAGATGTATAATGACCTTTGATAGGGTTTGGGCAGGATTTTAGGAGCCAAAACTTTTCTGAGTTCTTCTATGATATTCTCACATGTCCCTAGGTAAAGGGTGAGAATCATGTTCTTGTAGGATTGGGCTAACCTATTGATATTATGAAATTGAAATGGTATATCATGCCAATATTTTTTAGGGGGATTAATTGGATAGAAAGTAACCATGAAACTATCTCAGTGATCACTATAAAAATTCCCACATCAATACACATTATTACTATTCTAGTCTAGATCTCGATTGAGTGATTATAAAAGTTGTATGTGTGGCAGAATGTCACGATTTTCGAGGTACCAACCATGACTATCTCTAAACTTGAGTCTTGCAATATTTAATCATTGTGGAGGGTCCTATAAGAGGATATTGGTACATAGTTTCATAGGATTATATTTTTTTACACTTAGATGCACCTATAGACCAAGGGTACATTCAAGGTGTTATAGGAATTGTGACGTCATGTGTGTTGGAATTCAACCAGTGGTAGGAGTATCATTTTCCATTGGTAGTATTTTCATATAATAACATTTATCAAAATTATATCAACAATGAACCTTTAGAAGAACTATATGGGAGACCATGAATATTACCTTTATGTTGGTCTGATATTATTGATAATTCTTTTATTTCGAAGAGTTTATTAAAGTGATGATAAAGAAATTTTAGGTGGTTCATGAGTGTATGAGGAAAAAACAAAGATAATCGAAATATTATGTGGATTTATTTCATAGGAATTTGGATTTTGATATGGGAGACCATGTTTTCCTAATATTCTCAAAATAATGGGAATTCTGTAGATTTTTCCGAGGAAGAAAGGTACCCATGTTCTTAATTGGGTCGTTCATGATCTAAATAACGTCAGGTTAGGTTTATACAACATTTAATTACCCCTATAGATAAAGTGAGTGTATAAAATCTTCTTTCTATTATATATGATGATATATGTGTACGATCCTATACACATTATTCACTTGGGAGATCTATACACTAATGATGGACACACTTTTATAGAATACCCAAATGTGATCATGGACCATCATTAGAGGATTGTAGATGAACATAACTTTAATTTTCATCGAGTGCTTTGGTAGCCTAAATTTATAGACGATAAAAATTATGAATATCAGAGAAAAATGTGGGCTCAGTTCCCCTATAGTTTTGAGTATGATGTGGTGTTCAGGTAAAAAAATAATTGTTAGAAATGAAAAATGTAATGAATCTGGATTTCTTAATTTATTCTGTTTAATGTTTACATATATGTGTCAGCCATTTTATTTAGAGTATCCCTTGTTTTTTGGTGTCTGAGGACATAAAAAATGATATAATAAATATATTAGTATATATATTAAATAAGACCCAATATTTTTTTGAATAAATAGGATTTACATTATTTAGGAACTAAAATGGGAAATCTAAAACTGTGGTAAATTCTAGGACATGGGGCTCACCCAGAGCAATACAAAAACAAGGTTGGAATTGGGAACTGAGTTGATGTAAGTCATTGGAGGGTTCATTAAGTGAACTATTTACTCTATTCCATTAAATTATTTAATATCCCAATAAGAAATCCTTCCTTACAAATATATTTCTTTGGAAAATCACACGGGTTCATTATATAAAATCTATATATTTAAGTGAAGGTGACATGTTATTCATTTTCATTAAATTATCAAGGACTGAAAATAAATATATCAAGGTGATTCATGAGACAGATAGATAATGTTGTGAGATCATCATATTCAATTCTAGATGATGCCTTTCTCAATAATTATAAATCCAAAAAGTAAGGAAAGAATGATTATTGTATAGTTTCCACCAATATTTTATTGATCTTATATTATATATTATGTGTTTAATTTATCATGGATAATGTGAACCACAAAAACATAATATATGTATTTTTTGAGAACCTGGTTTATTATGGACTTCATTGTTATTGGATTCACCCATTCATAATATAACATAATATCTTTGGATGATATCACATTCACCAATTATGATTTCCACTTTTTTCCTATTAATTTTCCATAATTTTTTTCACGTTCAACATTATTATCCCATGGGGTTAATATTTGATATTTCAATTCTAGGTTTAATTGTGATCTAACTCATAGATTCTTGGTGGATTCATGAATGATTGATATATTGTTGTTTAATGGATAGTTAATGATTTATTATGGAGAGTGGTTGTTGGAATTGGGGATTTAGGGTCCTATGTGTCGATGGACGATGAAATAACCTCACATGAAAGATCACATTATAATTTAAACCCATTGGAGGCATTGAAATCAGAAATCGGATGTTACCTCTTCGGTTTTTGTAAACATGGGTGAGTCCAATGACTTGTCATGTGGCATTGAATATGAAACTAGGGTTCTCATGATCACCAGTGTATTTTTATGTAATAAGTCAACCATATATCCTATGTCCCAAATAAACACACATCATTCACATTATAGTCTATGGTGGCTAGATTTTCTAGAAGATTTCATTCCATATATAACCCATGAAAAATGTGGGACATGGTGCTTGTGACATAAAATATACGCTAGGGTTACACATGAAAAAGACATGGCTAGACACACATGCATGACAAGATTATACATGAACAATCATGTAATAAGAAACAATAAGGATACCAAGAAATGACCAGTGTACATGAAAAAAACCAGTGTTCATGGGAATGACCATAGTACCCAGGCACAAGAGGGAATACACAGTCAAAATTTAGAAATCAAAGACGCAACATGTATATTTTATACACCTTTTTTACATTCCTATGAGGCTTCCTCCATATGTATCTCCCTCTTGAGATTCAAATATGTGACCATGATATGAAAATTATGAGTATTTTTTACATATATTGTAATGTTGGAAATTGTACTAGGAATAGATATATGGAAATTTTTTTAATGAGAATATTTCCACTTTTATAATCACTGACAGATGTCAGCGATATGTTTTGATCAACTGGGAGTTTTCAGGGTCGGTACTCCCATGTTGCACCAGGGTTTGGGTCCCCCAATCTCATTTCATAGGTAGTGTAGGTACTCCCATGTACTATAATTCTCCCACAGTGATCAATATGCCTATATAAGTTATTTCTTCCATAGATGTAGAGTACATTAGAGAGATGTGTTCCCCTAAACTGAGATTCGGGCAAGGTTTCATATAGTATTTGGAAACAAATATTGATATTTGGATCTCTAGGACTACTCTTAAATGATATCTATGATATGGAGGTGGATATCAACTTTATCCCTCTAATTTTTTATTTATTTTCATATATGTTTCTTTTCAATTCCCTGTTTTTTATGTGTTGGGTTTACAAATGAATCTTTATATTCCAATATTCCTTATATTCAAGGAATCCTGTTGGAATGTATATACTAACCAATTTATATTATTCACCTATAAATATCATGTATTATGAATATTCAAGTAGAATAAACGGTGATATTGGTGGACCATGACATAGAAGACCATAGTTATACCTATTAGATCTAACCATGTTTGGTGGTCACACATGTATACCATGGGTTGATATCTCTTTAGTAAACCTTTATCCACTTATTTTCTAGTAGGGAACTCATTTTTTGGTGGGTTTTTATTTTCCCCATTATAGTTTTATAAATTTTTTTGTAAATTTATGCTTTAGAAGAGATTGTTGAATCTGTAGTTTACACTATATATGTTTATTATTTTATTATATCATTTTATTATTTCATGTTTCTTATTGGTGTGTGTGTATTGGTATGTTACCCTAATAGATCCCATTCCGGAATTTCCTACCATATTATTATCTTAATCCCCAATCCTTTTGAAGGATATCATAGGTTGTAAACTTAGTATTCATTTAGCCACCCAGGCCCTAGTGGGTCAGATCATGATTAAAAAATCAATTTATTCTAGATCAAGGATGAACAATAGAGTTAAAAACATTACATATATTCTTTTGTTTAGTAAAATAGTATAAATATTATAATTTTATTTTACACTCAATATGATATTCTAGAAAACCAATCATTGGGATGTATGAATTAAAAATTTCTATGAAAGGTATTCTGATATCTATATACCGACACAAGTATGTTATTTATTGATTGAATGGTATATTTAATTTATTAGGTGTCATATTACTACCCAAACAAGATATATCTCTGTACTAAAATTTTACTAGGGATCACTTTTAGGATAATAAATTAATAAATTCAAATAATATTACTATATTATCCATTTTTTATTCTAAAACCCTAATAATATTTGATTATACAATTGAATTAGTTGTCATATTTTATGGAAGTTTCCTTACTGATTATTAAGCTATAAATTATTGGTTTATAACGAAATATGATTTCAATATATAGTTATCCATGAGAAATATGAGGACACAATCCAATGATTCAATCCCTCATGGATAATTTTAGGATCCATATTAAATATTTAGATCAGCAAAAGAGTCATATATAATTAATATTGATGATATATTTCAAGATGAGTTTTGGTAGATTTTAGAGAGATGAGTAATAATATTTTATTTCCTTTGATAGTTTTACAATAATAGATTAAGGGATTTCAAATTTAATATTATTTTATATTCTACCATACTCTATTTACCAATTTTATCAGTATTGCGGTTATGGTATTATTATGATTGTTGGGGCCTATTTTTATTTCTCATTTTGAAACTATTGTTATGATTATAATTTCCCATGATATATTTGATTTAAAATATGGTTGGGGATTAAAAAAAGAATCATAGATGTATGATTATACTTACCTATAAGTTGAATAATTTTCTTCCTAATGATAATAAATCATGATTATAGATTGGTGGTGGATAATGATTGTCATGAAACTGTTGGTAACTAGATTAAACCTCATGTGGAGTATTATATTATTCTGATGGATACTAGTTCATTATTTTTATGATTATTGGATTTTCTATGTAATTTGATTTATATAATGATTTTCATTATATTATCTCACTCATTTTTATTCAAAGAATAATTTCGTTCTTATGATTTGTTGACATATAATCTTTCATAGACACATTATTATGAGCATATGATATAGAATGATAAATGATGATGGTAATAATCCCAATTTACATTAAGGTGAATTATAAATGATAATGATATAAAAAAATTGGATATAAATTAACATTATCTTCCCACTAATATTATCTAGATGATATATAATTTCATGAGAATAAATAGAAAATAGTGGGTTATATAATGATATTTATTGTGAAAAATATCAATTAATGGGGACCCTTTCACTTTGTAGATATGTATAAATTTGAATTTCCCATATCAAAAGGCTTGTTCTATTGATAATTGAGAATTTTGTCATTAAACTATCTACATACGACTATATGAGAATGATTTGGTTTGGTATTCACAACAAAATTTCCATTATGTTATAATGACACATGTTTTCTTAATATAACTCATATATTTGTCTCAAATACTATGATTAGATTTCATGAATGAATAATTGTAATCTTTTTTAGAGTGTCATTATCATAAAATTGATTTCTTATGATCATATGAAAATACATTATAATCATCAATGGGATATTGAACACTTTCTATTTAGATTAATATGGTGTGGTCTGGAATATTATTCGTGCATAAGAATATGTTAAACCCATGGGAAGTTTGATAATGAATATTATTACTTCTCAATATTGTAAATTTCACTATGTATACTCACTTGAGTGAAAAAGTAATTACTAAACCACTATTTGTTTGTTATTTTTCATACATAATAAAATTATGAAGGAAAAAATAGAGAAATAATGAATTCTCAAGTGTAGATAGGTAGCATGTAATAAAATGTGAATTGATGGTCCATTCAAGGTTGATCGTTGATTGGTGTTGAAACATATAGAGATTTTTTTTATAAATTCTATATGATAAATAAAACATCTTATACAATAATGGAATCAAAATTTTCTAGTATTTTGTGGATGGTAGTCTAAGAAGATGTATCATAGGAATAAATAACACCATCTAATAACGATATATCAATTTATAGTAATTTAAAAAAGGCTAATTTCATTATTAGAAGATGGTGACATAATTTTTAAATTATATAATAAAAATATTGTTTTTTATCCAATTTAAACTCAAATTTTTGCTATACATAGTTGTTATTAAATGGTACCACAAGTTATAATGATGATTTTGTTGATTAGGAAATGGGAATATACACTAATAATCACACAAATTTAAGATATACTATTATTTAAATGATTTTTAATCCATGTAAAATACAATTTTTTGATGATTAGGAGACTAAAAATAGAAAAATCCATCTAAATGTTTTTTCATGATTATTATCATTATCATATCTATAAGGAATTATACTTATCTAAAACATTTCCTTATATAATTTTTTTTCATTCGACAAAACCTAAATACTATAATGTAAATTGATAATTATAATCAACAATTAAAAAATATAATTTATCACTTGATAGAGACTACATTTTAAGGATGAATCCATAAGATCGGTATATATATTTATATAATTCCTGAGAGATAAACTAAAATGTGGTTAACCTTTTTTGATATTCAATTTAAAAAATATAGTTTTTAAAAAATGGTGGATAAACTATCCTTTATTAATGTGCCTATATTTTTTTCATCATAAGGTTTTTATAGTAGAGGTGGGTAGGTAATCCCAAGTTCAATATGTTGTCAAATTGTATAATGATGAATATTTTATTAAAAGGATAAATGGTTATTTTTTATTTTAATGTACGATATTATAAAGGTTTACGGAATAATTTATGATATTTTTTCATTATTAGAGATAGATTATGACATGGTTATTTTATCTAATATAGTTTGATACATGACATATATGATGTGTCAAATGTGTAGATTTATTCTTGATTCATCTCATCAGTTTTCCTATAATGTATTTGATTTCAAAATGGATGTTATAGTAATGGATTATATAATAGTAAATTTAGATCCTTTCATAGATGGACTAAGTAGACTTGTGTAGGACCTATAACACATCAGTTTTGGTGAATATAATTGATTACTTAATATATAGGTTACTTTTATGAAGTTGGGTTTTATGTATTTATATAATGAATAAGAATCTATTCTTAGGATGTAATTTCATAAAATTGTTATTATTCATTTTAATTATTATGATATTTACTTTTAATAATAAATTTATGTAAAATTTAATTTAAAAATTATTTCATTTAATCATTTTGATGTATGTTTATGTCCTTTATTGATTTATTTTACCTTTTAATGGTGTATTATCTATTAAATATTTCAGACTGTATTTAGAGAGAGATATTTTGATTGAGGTTATTTTGTAGTATGAATTAGTTCTTGTTTTTAATGAAAAAATATTCAATGAAAAATCAATTACAAAATCAAAAAAAAATTATTTCATAAAATCTGAAAAGTATTTTAGTTCATTTGACACCATAGGGTAAAATGTAAATTTAAACTATTATATGACTGATGATAAATTTTATAAAAATAATATTGATTTAGTGATATGTGGTTTATACATAGATAGAAGATTGAATTGAATAAGAAGATTTTGTGTTTTCATCCTACTAATTATATTAAATTATTTAATTATTTATATGAGATATATTTTTTTATAATGTATTGTGGAAAATGATAATATGTTTTAAATGAATCCTTATATAGAGAATCTATTGGAGAATTATTTCATGGGATGTTGTGTTTTATATAATTATTATGTTGGATTATGGGGTTCCCTTATCACATCTGGGTATAATTTTTCTATAAATATAATTTATAACTTTTAATACTCCTTTATATATGAAAACTGTAATGAGGAATTATAGAAGATTGTGATATGTGGATGAGAATATCTTAGATCTAGGATCGGAAATACTTCAATTTGATATTTTTATACATCCATAATGACAATGTGCAATTATTCTCCATAGTTAGAGTAAAATAGTTTCATATAATGTTTTTTAATTTTTTTCAAAATTTAGTTGATTAGATTAATTAAAAAAATGGAATTGTGTAATAGTGAATCCGAACACTTTATTTTGACAATGTTCATAAATGGAGACTATCACTAATATATTAACCCTTTAATGACAATAAACATAAATGCAGTACATCCCTATTGAATGAACACTATATTTAATCCATCCTACATAAGAGGATTTTCATTCCAATGATATAATTTCCTACTAAATATTAAGTCTATCATAATACTGGTGCTCATGATAAGGATTCATGGTATACTTGAAAATTCACCCCATTTCATTCTAAATTAGTCTTCACTCAGGATTCTAATAATACATATGGATAAGGAAATTAAAATAAACTATTTCCACCAATTTTATTATAGATATGTCATTACAAACAATTAAATCATAGGGATTCAACAAATTTTTTAAAAGAAATAATCATTCTCCACCAAAAAATATGATGAAATTTAAGCGATCACATGAATTTTTTATATCGATTTAATTTAATAAATATGTTTTATATAGTAAAGGCTTGGATATATAAGGCCATTTGGATATGATTCCTGGAAGTTTTTTAATCTAAGTGATGATAAAACAAGTTAAAATATTTCATAATAGTTATGTTATTATAATTATAGTTCATATATATATATATATATATATGTATGTATATTCTATTCGAACATTATCTGTAAACATTTATGGAATTTTTAAGTATCTCAATACCTTTATAATAAATATTCAGTCACTAAAACCTACATTGTTTCTCACTATAGGTTAAAAGAAAAATATCATCATGAAAACCGACACAATATCACTAATCCTGTTTTTAAAATGTGATGTGATGAATTCCATTGACGGATTGGTGCTGTTGAGGGTGCTCATGTAATAAAAATCATCTAGTTAATTTTTATACAAGAAAACATATGAATAATTTGGTTTCTTATTGGGGGAATAGATGATCTATTGTGGCTCGGAATCTATTATGGTGGAATGTGAATGGTGAAAAATAGATTGATATCTTGGAATTTTTTGTGTTAAAAATGTGTACTGTATATTGAGAGGGAGTAACATCGAGGAATTTCACTGTTTGGTTTTAAATGTATTTTCGGAAAAATAGGATGATGTTTTCAAACTATGGGTCATTTTGGTATTGGAAAATATACAGTTCATGGGATGGCATGGTTAAATCCATATGATGTGATCAAATAACTCAGAATAGGTGGAAACAATGATGTGGTAAATGGATTAAGTCATATTTTGGTTTGAAAGTTTTTCAATATTTCGACAATAAAATATGATTAAACATTGATTTAATTAAATTATATGTGGTGATATAGGTGTATAATGTAGCCCAATATGAGTTGTATAAAAATAATCTATATGTAAAACTAGTTATTTAACTATCTCCTATAGCTATTTTAATTTGTTTTAATTTTTATGAATATTTATCAATATATATATTCTATATATTTCTTGAATTTAAAAAATTAATAATCAACCTCACTCATTTATCATCATATATCCTGATAGAGGTATTTATGCGGACAATATTGATTGTCTAAAGAGAATTATTTTATATTAGAGTTCTAGATTATAAAATTCATGGTGAACAAATTTGAATAAAAATTAAAATATATTTTTTATATATTATCAAAATTATAATACAATGTTAGAATAATTTTATTTATTTGATGTCCCTTCTTTGCTAGATTTTTTTAAAAAGTTTCCGGATTAGTGTGCATATGGCCAGTCTGTCAATTATTATGATGATCATGATACAAGATTAATAATAATACTGGAACCACATTAAGGATTTAAAATAATGAACATGAAATTAATTAGTGAATCAACATAAAATAATTATTTTATGATAATATTTTTATATCCCAATATTATATAATGAAATCAAATAATTTAAAATATAAGAAACACATAGATTACACGAAAAATGAAATATAGTTATTTAAAGTGGACTTATATATCCTAGAAATAAAATTGTCTGTGATGTATAAAAATAATAATAGATTTAAAAAATATATAATGGTACAACTCATTTCTAATTTTTTTAATTAATTATTTGTAAATATGAAATAAATTTTTACTAAAATCATTTTATTCTTCAAAAAGACGTTTTCCTAGAATTGATTTTTATTAATTTTTATTTGAATATTTTAATTAATGTTTTAACTGTTATCAATTTTTTTTGAATATATAATTATAAATTTTTTGATTTGTATATTAATGTTATATTTGGGGTGATATTTTGGAATTTGTTTTGAAATGACCAATATTTCAATGAATAATGAATAATACTAATTCAAAACTATATTATTATTTTAAATTATTCATCAAGATAAATTAAATTTTTTATTATTATTAAAATTTTATTATTTAATTTATATTTCATTCAATTAAAAAATGGGTTTTAAATTAATTTTATTGTTAAATTTAGTATACAGATTATTCAATTTTAAAAGAGATATTTTTTTTGAAAAATTATTTTCATCTAATTATACCAATATAATTTTAAATTTATTTCTACAAATTGGATGTCGTGAATTTTAAAAATAATACTACACACGGAATAATAAGATATAGATTTTTTAATTAGTATAGCATTATTTTTTTCAATATGAATTGTTACCTCAATAATTATTCCTACCATGGTAATGGGTAAATTGGGTAATTGATGTCAATAATAAAATGATAAGAATTATTAAATTTCCAAAAATCAAGCCATAATTTCATTGTATGATTCTATTATATCTATATTCATTAATTATTATATTATATGTATATTTATTGCCATTTGGATAGGATAATGACCGTTATTTTAATTTCATTTAAGAGAAGTTAATCATGTCTGACCCTTGGTGTTTTATAACTATTATATTTTTAATAATTCTATTTATAGAGGATTTGATTAGTTATAATACATTTTTTCACAATGGAAAATATTCATCTTCATCTTGGGAATTTATTTTTAATTTTAATTTACAAGTAATTATAAAAAATTATTACATAATGCTGATATAATAATTATCTAATAAATTTAAATGTTAATTAAATGATATTTAAAATATAAAAGTAATGTTGTAAAATCATAGGTAAATAAAGAATAAATAATTTTCTTATTAATTAATATTTACGAATTAAATATTAATTTCAATTAAAATGGGTTTCTACATTCGATAGCGTACTCGATACACAACGATGAGTTTCTTTGAAAACTTACATTGCACACTAGTAATAAAATAATATTATTTTAAATGTTAGTTTACACGTAGCCATTGTACTAGCGGGAATGGATAGAAATAACTAAAATATGATTTTATATGTTTTTAAATGTTTTTACATTTATCTAATAAAGGATAAAGGCTGAAAATACGAAAAGAAATCAATTTTAGGCATATATACTCTAATTTTCACTAAAGGTTCACTTATCACCTTTTGATGGCGAACCGTCATTAAATATAGTTTTGATCACTCTTATACATTATTTTGGACCAAATATAACTCTTCTTTAGAATCGGGACATCAAAATTTACTTTGTGTAAATTTTTGGTATCTTTCCGATAAAGTTCATTTTTTTAAATGAATAGTGAAAATTGTTGTATTTTAATTCAAAACCTCTTTTTAATCTAATTTTTTAATATGATTATATTATCTTTTGAATTGGTTTTAAAGTGAAATTAGAAAATATTTTTACCATTAAATCCAATAGTGGTCGTTGGAATTAATTTCACTTTGAAATCGAACATAAACTAGTGTCAATCTTTTGATACTTATTGTTTCACAAAAACACGCTATTTGTCATGACAGCGGAAATTAATTATTAAATTAATTAATTTGACTTATATGTTTTGATTTTTGTAAAATAGACTTCATTTTTGAATTCGGAATATCAAATATAGCTTAGGGTGAATTTTTGGTATTTTTCTGAAAAACTTCAATTTTTGATGAATAGTGAAATCACTAAGTGGTACTTATAAAAAACTGATTTTCTATTTAAATGAAATTTTTCCACCTTCGTGTTTTGAATTTCAAAAATCCGACATACATGGTTGTCATTAAGAAGTAAAATGTGGTTCAATGAGATTAAAATAATTTTTTTTGGTGAATAGTAACTTATTAAGTTTTAATCGTGATTAGTGGTAATTAGTGTAGTTTACGGTAAAAATAATGTTTTCATAATATGAGATGACATATACACATGTCCTAACCTCATTGGATATGTCATGGCCGACCCAGACAAGCCATGAGTCAACTTGGGGACCCCATGAAGCAACTTTGGTTGGAAAATGACATAAATATCTTTTCTTTAATGTTAATGTAAAAAATGACACAAACATGATATTTTTTAATAAAACAATTTTTAAATTGGGTTATACAAGTCAGATTTTTTATTATAAATAGTCATTGGAAAGATAAAACTATTTCCTACATCATAGTATTTTTATTTAATTTTTAGACATTAAATAAATTAAATTATTTATGACATAATAATGATGTAGTGATGACATCATTATTTGACGATTTAAATAAAAGGGAAAGATAATGTAAAATCTATAAACTACACATGTCCAAAACTTATTTGATGGGTGTATTTCGAACCTTTATCACCTTATCCACGAATTATATCAATGTGGGACCTTTTAAAACCGAAACACATTTTCAAATAAAGTAATATTTCTTTACATTCCAAAAGTGCCCCTCCTCTCCTCTTATTAAAGGCCCCCACCTCTACAACCTTACCCACACTCCCAAAGCCTTTGGCTCGGCCAAACCCTGCCCATTGTGTCTCTCCACTTCCTTCTATTACTCCTTGAAGCCTCACTTTGGGCAGAAGTCTTCCCAAGGAAGCCTTTGAGCTCAAACCAAAGGGAGTTACCCGATTTTGAGGTAATGTATTCACTTGAGTCCTTTTGTATTATTTTGCTTCTCCAACCCCCTAAACTCTTTTTATTTATTTCCTTTATAACAACTACATTATCTTCAATATACTAGGATGTTGTTATAATAAGTATTCGAGATACACTTACAAACACCTTCATCTAATGGTTAAAGAACATACTGTTTCCATGGATGGTGAATTTTTGCCTCCCGAAACGATGATTGTTCAACATTCCTTTAACACCTTCCAAGGTGGCCATTAAGATGTCACTATATTTATACATGATATATAATATGTTTATGTTTTCTTTAAGCTTCTGTATTTTTCATTTTGGGCATACCTTTATGGTTTCCATTATGGGTAAACACGATATCTTCATTTAAGGAAGTGCGGACTACCGCCCCCTCAAGTGATTTGATTCGTTAAATACCATATGCGCGATGTATAAAGGATGGAACTATGATATTATATATTATATTATACTGGAATTATATTATACCTTTATATAATTATGATTCCATTCTATAAAATATGAAACAGAAATGAAAGTGGCGTTCATGCGTACGTACGGCTTACCATCTCCATGAATGGTGCATTTCATTTCTTACCTCTAAAAGATTATGTAATATTATAAATGCATGTGTATAATGGATATATATTATATATACATCATGATTATAATTCTGGATATAATGGATACATGAACAACATGTAATTATAAAGGGTTTATTTTTTTGACTCAAGTACCAATGATCGTTAAAACGACCGTTATTAACTTAAATAATTACATAGTGTTCATGACATGGCAATAAGTGATATAAAAGGAATAATGAACTTGAAACAGGTTCTTAAACAAGTAGAAATTAACTCAAGTTTATTATTCAGGAGATTAAAGAACGATCGAGTCAAGTCGGACCCGAGGTAAGGGACTTCGTCTCAATCTCCTTTCATTGAGGCATATTTCGTTTTATACACAACTTTCATTTATACGGTGTATAAACCCCTTTGACTTTTAATTTTATACAAAAGTAATATTTTTCTACAAAGCGCTTTACTAAATGACAAAAAGGAATGTTTTTTTAACGTACGCGGTGACAACATCCTTTTCCGCCGCCGCGAGTATTATTTGGTCTTTGGCTTCCTGAACAACCCGTAATGTTTTTTTTAAAATGAAATAAATAGCATATACACTTTTATGTATTTTGGTATTGAAAATGGTTTTTATAATGGATTTGTTATGTCAATATATTTGAGTGATATATTGTGATCAAAGTGTGAAAATTTTTTCTTTCCTTTATGTTTGCTTTATGTCTTATGATTTTATATTGGTACTTGGAAATTTGACAGGTGGTTACGTGATAAACCATATGACGGGTGGTGCCGTGAATACCAGGATGGGTGGTTACGTTATAACCTCCAATGCATTGGGTATGGAAGTCAGCCGTATGGCTATTCCATTAAGTATGTATGGAAATTGGCGGTATGGCTATTCCATTAAGTGATATGTGTGGAAGTCGACCGTATGGTTATTCCACTTAAGTATGTTTATGTCCCAAGTTACCTTTATATATGCTATGTGTTCTTTATATGGGTTTTGTGGTAACCCTTTTGGTTACAAAAAGGTAAGTAGTGATACTTTATTCAGTGAAGAGTTTTTACAACTTCATGAAGGTGAAGATATTACTTTGATAGAGTATACATGGTTTACTTGATGTTTGAAAAAGTAACAGTTTTCATTCTTTGTGTATCCCTTAATGAGCTTTTTATGCTCACCCCAAGTTTTACGAAATGTTTTTCACAGGACTTAATGTGGAATAAGGTCAAGGATGGGATCAAGGGAATGCCATGCTATATAAAACATGGATGTAGACATGTTTCTTTTAAAGAGTTTTTTTTTTTGATTAAGGAAACTTAGTAGAAGTGTCTACTTTGTAATCTTTTGAGATGTAATAGTTATGTCTTAATTCTCTAAAACTCTAAACCTGAAAAGATCCTCAATGTGAATTATTCATTTAATTCAATATTAAGTAAGGTTTAAGGCTGGGGTCTTATAGTTGGTATCAAAGGTCGGTTTAGACAACTTTAGGAGTTAGAAAATTGTTAAATTATAAGTTAATTTATGATATGATTGAAATGATATAGCATTTACAGATTACCATGTTGCTTCTCCTAAGACATTTCTCTGTTCAGAATGGTTTTCCGCAGAGGAAACAAAGCAGCTATGTTGGGACGACATCAGGAGGAAGACAACCTTCCAAATCAGCATATTGAGATGTTCATATTCAGAATTGAGCGGTTTATTGCAGTGATGGCTCAGTTGACTCAGGTGAAAAATGTTGGTTGTTTTTATTGATGATATTTTTGTGTTTTATAAAAGTAAAGAGGAGCATGAAAGTCATTTAAGGGTTATCTTGCAAACATTAAACGAAAAGAAACTATATGGAAAATTCAGAAAGTGTGAGTTTTGGTTACAATAAATTTCTTTCTTGGGTCACATTGTTTCAAAAGATGGCATAACTGTTGATCCTATTAAAACAAAAGTTGTTAAAGAATGGTCGAGACCCACAAATGTAACCGAGATCCGTAGTTTTATTGGTTTGGCAGGTTACTATCAAAGGTTTGTTGAAAATGTTTCACGGTTATCTAGTCCAATGACTAAGCTAACTCGTAAGGGTGTTAAGTTCATCTGGACAAAAGAATGTGATGATTGTTTTCAGGAGTTGAATAGAAGATTGGTGAATGCTCCAGTTTTGGCACTTCCTTCCAGGAATGGTGAGTTTGTTATATAAAGTGATGCTTCATTGAAGGGACTTGGCTATGTCCTAATGCAGAATGATCAGGTAATTGCTTATGCTTCACGTCTGTTGAAAACTCATGAGGTAAATTACCCTACACATGATTTAGAATTAGCTGCTGTTGTCTTTGCTTTAAAAATTTGGAGGCATCATTTGTATGGAGTAAAGTGTGAAATATATACTGATCACAAGAGTTTAAAGTATATATTCACTCAGAAATAATTGAACATGAGATAGAGGAGATTGCTGGAATTAATCAAAGATTATGATTGTACAATCCACTACCATCCGGGAAAAGAAAATAAAGTGGCCGATGGTTTGATTCGAAAAAGTAATGCTTCATTAGCAATGTTGAGTTTGGAACGTGATCCTTTGGTTAAGGATTTGATGAACTTTTGCATAGAAGTTGTTGGTGCAGGAAGTCCTTCTATTTTGTTTCAGGTATCAGTGAGATCTTCTCTATCAGGCAGAATCAAGAAAGCACATAAGCAAGACAGTGAGTTGCAGAAAAAGGTAGAGCTGGTTCAGAAAGGTAAGTTGCCTGAATTTAACATTGATGATGATTGTGTTTTAATATTTGGGAAGAGATTGTGTGTGCCCTGTGATTCACAATTGAAGAGAGAGTTGTTATGTGAAGTTCATAGTTCTCTGTTTTCAGTTTATCCTGGTAGTACTAAGATGTATAGAGATCTCTGGGAGTATTACTGGTGTGATGGAATGAAAAGAGATATTGCTGATTTTACTATGAAGTGTTTGACATGTCAACAGGTTAAAGCAGAGCGGCAGTAACCTAAAGGGATGCTTCAGCCTTTACCAGTTCCAGAGTGGAAATGGGAGAATATATCCATGGACTTTGTTGTGGGATTACCGAAGACATCTCGAGGTAATAATGCAATCTGGGTTATTGTTGATCGCTTGACCAAATCTGCTCATTTCCATGCTATACGAGATAATGTTTCCTTAGATCAACTTTCCCATTTGTATCTTAAAGAGATAGTCAGGTTACATGGAGTTCCTCTCTCCATTGTATCTGACCATGATCCCAGGATTACTTTGAACTTTTTGAAAGGCCTTCAGAAGTCGTTGGGTACTGAATTAAATTTTAGTACTGCTTTTCATCCTCAATCAGATGGGCAGTCAGAACGAACAATTCAGACCTTGGAGGATATGCTACAAGGTTGTTCAATGGATTATCAGGGAAGTTGGGACCAACATCTTTCTTTGGTTGAGTTTTCTTATAATAATAGTTTTCATTCCAGTATACATATGGAACCATTTGAGGCATTATATGGGAAGCGGTATCAAACTCCAGTATTTTGGGATGAAGTGGGTGAACGGAAGCTGATGGGACCAGAATTGGTAGAAGAGATGGCAGAAAAGGTTCAGTTGATTCAGAAACACATGAGAACAGCTCAGAGCAGGTAGAAGAGTTATGCGGATCACCGGAGGAAGGATCTATCTTTTGAGGTAGGTGAACATGTTTTTCTCAAGGTTTCTCCATGGAAAAGTGTGATGAGATTTGGTAAGAAAGGAAAGCTGAGTCCAAGGTTCATTGGACCATATGAAATTCTGGAGAAAGTTGGATCAGTTGCTTACCGAGTGGATTTACCTCCGAGTTTATCTCATGTACACAATGTTTTTCATGTTTCAATGTTGAGGAAGTATATGCCAGATCCATCTCATGTTTTGAGTCCATAGGTAGTTCAGCTGGAAGAGAACCTATCTTATGAAGAACAACCAGTCCAGATTCTTGACCACAGGGAGCAGGTGTTACAGAATAAGGTGATTCATCAGGTAAAGGTTTTGTGGAAAAACCATGTGATTGAAGAGGCAACATGGGAATCTAAAAATGGTATGAGGGATAAATACCCCCACTTATTTTGATAAGTGAATAAAATTGCGAGGACGCAATTCCCAAAAGGGGGGAAGGATGTAAAATCCCAGGTAAATAAAGAATAAATAACTTTCATATTAATTAATATTTAAGAATTAAATATTAATTTTAATTAAAAGGGGTTTCTACATTCGATAGCATACTCCATACGCAACGATGAGTTTCTTTGAAACTTACGTTGCACACAAGTAATAAAATAATATTATTTTAAATGATAGTTTACACGTAGCCGTTGTACTAGCAGGAATGGATAGAAATAACTAAAATGTGATTATATAGGTTTTTAAATGTTTTTACATTTATCCAATAAAGGATAAAGGCTTAAAATATGAAAAAGAATTCAATTTTAGGCATATATACTCTAATTTTCACTAAAGGTTCACTTATCACCTTTTGATGGTGAACTGTCATTAAATATAGTTTTTATCACTCTTATACATTATTTTGGACCAAATATAACTCTTCTATAGAATCGGGACATCAAATTTTACTTTGTGTAAATTTTTGGTATCTTTCCGATAAAGTTCATTTTTTTAAATGAATAGTGAAAATTGTTGTATTTTAATTCAAAACCTCTTTTTAATCTAACTTTTTAATATGATTAGATTATATTTTTAATTGTTTTTATAGTGAAATTAGAAAATATTTTTACCATTAAATCAAATAGTGGTCGTTGGAATTAATTTCACTTTGAAATCGGACATAAACTAGTGTCAATCTTTTGATATTTATTGTTTCACAAAAACACGCTATTTGTCATGACAACAAGAATTAATTATTAAATTAATTAATTTGACTTATATGTTTTGAATTTTGTAAAATAGACTTAATTTTTGAATTCGGAATATCAAATATAGCTTAGGGTGAATTTTTTGTATTTTTCTGAAAAACTTCAATTTTTTGATGAATAGTGAAATCACTAAGTGTTACTTATAAAAAACTAATTTTCTATTTAAATGAAATTTTGCCACCTTTGTGTTTTGAATTTCAAAAATACGACATACATGGTTGTCATTAAGAAGTAAAATGTGGTTCAATGAGATTTAAATAATTTTTTTGGTGAATAGTAACTTATTAAGTTTTAATCGCGATTAGTGGTAATTAGTGTAGTTTAAGAAAAAAATAATGTTTTAATAATATGAGATGACCTAGACACATGTACTAACCTCATTGGATATGTCATGGATGACCATGAAAATCCATGGGTCAACTTGGGGACCCCATGAAACCACTTTGGTTGGAAAATGACATAAATATCTTTTCTTTAATGTTAATGTAAAAAATGACACAAACATGATATGTTTTAATAAAACAATTTTTAAATTGGGTTATACAAGTCAGATTTTTTATTATAAATATTCATTGGAAAGATAAAACGATTTACTACATCATAGTATTTTTATATAATTTTTAGACATTAAATAAAGTAAATTATTTATGACATAATAATGATGCAGCGATGACATCATTATTTGACGATTTAAACAAAATGGAAAGATAATTTAAAATATATGAACTAAACATGTCCAAAACTTATTGGATGGATGGATTTCGAACCCTTATCACCTTATCCACGAATTATATCAATGTGGGACCTTTTAAAACCGAAAAACATTTTCAAATAAAGTAATATTTCTTTACTTTCCAAAAGTGCCCCTCCTCTCCTCTTATAAAAGGCCCCCACATCTACCACCTTACCCACACTCCCAAAGCCATTGGCTTGGCCAACCCCTGCCCATTTTATCTCTCCACTTCCTTCTCTTACTCCTTGAAGCCTCACTTTGGGCAGAAGTCTTCCCAAGGAAGCCTTTGAGCTCAAACCAAAGGGAGTTACCCGATTTTGAGGTAATGTCTTCACTTGAGTCCTTTTGTATTATTTTGCTTCTACAACCCCCTAAACTCTTTTTATTTATTTCTTTTGTAATAACTCAAGTATATTCAATATACTAGGATGTTTTTATAAGAAGTATTCTAGCTACACTTACACACACCTTCATCTAATGGTTAAAGAACATACTGTTTCCGTGGATGGTGAATTTATGCCTCCCAAAACGATGATTGTTCAACATTCCTTTAACACCTTCAAAGGTGGCCATTAAGATGCCACTATATTTATACATGATATATAATATGTTTATGTTTTCCTTAAGCTTCTGTATTTTTCATTTTGGGCATACCTTTATGGTTTCCATTATGGGTAAACGCGATATCTTCATTTAAGGAAGTGCGGACTACCGCCCCCTCAAGTGATTTGATTCGTTAAATACCATATGTGGGACATATAGAGTATGGAACTATGATATTATATATGATATTATACTGGAATTATATTATACCTTTATATCATTATGATTCCATTCTATAAAATACGAAATAGAAATGAAAGTAGCGTTCATGCGTACGTACGGCTTACCGTCTCCATGAACGGTGCATTTCATTTCTTACCTATAAATAATTATGTAATATTATAAATGCATGTGTATAATGGATATATATGATATATACATCATGATTATAATTCTGGATATAATGGATATATGAACAACATGTAATTATAAATGGTTTATTTTTATGACTCAAGTACCAATGATCGTTAAAACGACTGTTATTAACTTAAATAATTAAATAGTGTTCATGACATGGCAATAAGTGATATAAAAGGAATAATGAACATGAAAAAGGTTCTTAAACAAGTATAAATTAACTCAAGTTTATTATTTAGGAGATTAAAGAACGATCGAGTCAATTCGGACCCGAGGTAAGGGACTTCGTCTCAATCTCCTTTTATTGAGGCATATTTCATTTTATACACAACTTTCTTTTATACGGTGTATAAACCCCTTTGACTTTTAATTTTATACAAAAGGAATCTTTTTCTACAAAGCGCTTTACCAAACAACAAAAAGGAATGTTATTTTTAACGTACGCAGTGACAACAACCTTTTCCGCCGCCGCAAGTATTATTTGGTCTTTGGCTTTCTGAACAAGCCGTAATGTTTTTTTTAAAATGAAATAAATACCATATACTCTTTTATGTATTTTTGTATTGAAAATGGTTTTATAATGAATTTGTTATGTCAATATATTTGAGTGATATATTTTGATGAAAGTGTGAAAATGTTTTCTTTCCTTTATGTTTGCTTTATGTCTTATGATTTTATATTGGTACTTGGACATTTGATGGGTGGTTACGTGATAAACCATATGACGGGTGGTGCTGTGAATACCTGGACAGGTGGTTACATTATAACCTTCAATGCATTGGGTATGGAAGTCGGCCGTATGGCCATTCCATTAAGTATGTATGGAAATTGGCGGTATGGCTATTCCATTAATTGATATGTGTGGAAGTCGACCGTATGGTTATTCCACTTAAGTATGTTTATGTCCAAAGTTACCTTTATATATGCTATGTGTTCTTTATATGGGTTTTATGGTAACCCTTTTGGTTACAAAGAGGTAAGTAATGATACTTTATTCAGTGAAGAGTTTTTACTACTTCATGAAGGTGAAGGTATTACTTTGATAGAGTATACATGGTTTACTTGATGTTTGATAAAGTAACAGTTTTCAATCTTTGTGTATCCCTTACTGAGCTTTTTATGCTCACCCCAAGTTTTTTGAAATGTTTTTCACAGGACATAAAGTGGAATAAGGTCAAGGATGGGATCAAGGGAATGCCACGCTATATAAAACATGGAACTAGACATGTTTCTTTTTAAGAGTTTTTTTTGATTATGGAAACTTAGTAGAAGTGTCTACTTTGTAATCTTTTGAGATGTAATAGTTATGTCCTAATTCTCTAAAACTCTAAACCTGAAAAGATCGTCAATGTGAATTATTCATATAATTCAATATTAAGTAAGGTTTAAGGCTGGGGCCTTATAGTTGGTATCAAAGGTCGGTTTAGACAGCTTTAGGAGTTAGAAAATTGTTAAATTATAAGTTAATTTATGATATGATTGAAATGATATAGCATTTACAGATTACCATGTTGCTTCTCCTAAGATATTTCTATGTAAAGAATGGTTTTCCACAGAGGAAACAAAGCAGCTATGTTGGGACGACATCAGGAGGAAGACAACCTTCCAAATTAGCATATTGAGATGGTCAGATTCAGAATTGAGCGGTTTACTGCAGTGATGGCTCAATTGACTCAGGTGAAAAATGTTGGTTGTTTTTATTGATGATATTTTGGTTTTTTATAAAAGTAAAGAGGTGCATGAATGTCATTTAAGGGTTATCTTGCAAACCTTAAAAGAAAAGAAACTATATGGAAAATTCAGCAAGTGTGAGTTTTGGTTACAACAAATTTCTTTCCTGGGTCACATTGTTTCAAAAGATGGCATAACTGTTGATCCTACTAAAACAAAAGTTGTTGAAGAATGGCCGAGACCCACAAATGTAACCGAGATCCATATTTTTATTGGTTTGGCAGGTTACTAATGAAGGTTTGTTGAAAATTTTTCACGGTTATCTAGTCCAATGACTAAGATAACTCGTAAGGGTGTTAAGTTCATCTGGACAAAAGAATGTGATGATTGTTTTCAGGAGTTGAAAAGAAGATTGGTGAATGCTCCAGTTTTGGAACTTCCTTCCAGGAATGGTGAGTTTGTTATATACAGTGATGCTTCGTTGAAGGGACTTGGCTGTGTCCTAATGCAGAATGATCCGGTAATTGATTATGCTTCACGTCAGTTGAAAACTCATGAGGTAAATTACCCTACACATGATTTAGAATTAGCTGCTGTTGTCTTTGCTTTAAAAATTTGGAGGCATCATTTTTATGGAGTAAAGTGTGAAATATATACTGATCACAAGAGTTTAAAGTATATATTAACTCAGAAATAATTGAACATGAGACAGAGGAGATTGCTGGAATTAATCAAGGATTATGATTGTACAATCCACTACCATCCGGGAAAAGAAAATAAAGTGGCTGATGCTTTGAGTCGAAAAAGTAATGCTTCATTAGCAATGTTGAGTTTGGAACGTGATCCTTTAGTTAAGGATTTGATGAACTTTGGCATAGAAGTTGTTGGTGCAGGAAGTCCTTCTGTTTTGTTTCAGGTATCAGTGAGATCTTCTCTATCTGGCAGAATCAAGCAAGCACAGAAGCAAGACAGTGAGTTTCAAAAAAAGGTAGAGCTGGTTCAGAAAGGTATGTTGACTGAATTTAACATTGATGATGATTGTGTTTTAATATTTGGGAATAGATTGTGTGTTCCTTGTGATTCACAGTTGAAGAGAGAGTTGTTATGTGAATCTCATAGTTCTTCGTTTTCAGTTCATCCTGGCAGTATTATGATGTATAGAGATCTGCGGGAGTATTACTGGTGGGATGGAATCAAAAGAGATATTGCTGATTTTACTGTGAAGTGTTTGACATGTCAACAGGTTAAAGTAGAGCGGCAGTTACCTAAAGGGTTGCTTCAGCCTTTACCAGTGCCAAAGTGGAAATGGGAGAATATATCCATGGACTTTGTTGTGGGATTACCGAAGACATCTTGGGGTAATAATGCAATCTGGGTTATTGTTGATCGCTTGACCAAATATGCTCATTTCCTTGCTATACGAGATACTTTTTCCCTAGATCAACTTTCCCGTTTGTATCTTAAAGAGATAGTCAGGTTACATGGAGTTCCTCTCTCCATTGTATCTGACCGTGATCCCAGGTTTACTTCTAACTTTTTGAAAGGCATTCAGAAGTCGTTGGGTAATGAATCAAATTTTAGTACAACTTTTCATCCTCAATCGGATGGGCAGTCAGAATGAACAATTCAGACCTTGGAGGATATTATACAAGCTTGTTCGTTGGATTATCAGGGAAGTTGGGACCAACATCTTTCTTTGGTTGAGTTTTCTTATAATAACAGTTTTAATTCCAGTATACAGATGGCACCATTTGAGGCATTATATGGGAAGCGATGTCGAACTCCAGCATTTTGGGATGAAGTGGGTGAAAGGAAGCTGATGGGACCAGAATTGGTAGAAGAGATGGCAGAAAAGGTTCAGTTGATTCAGAAACACATGAGAACATCTCAGAGCAGGCAGAAGAGTTATGCGGATAACCGGAGGAAGGATCTATCTTTCAAGGTAGGTGATCATGTTTTTCTCAAGGTTTCTCCATGGAAAAGTGTGATGAGATTTGGTAAGAAAGGAAAACTAAGTCCAAGGTTCATTGGACCATATGAAATTCTGGAGAGAGTTGGATCAGTTGCTTACCGAGTGGCTTTACCTCTGAGTTTATCTCAGGTACATAATGTTTTTCATGGTTCAATGTTGAGGATGTATATGCCAGATCCATCTCATGTTTTGAGTCCAGAGGTAGTTCAGCTGGAAGAGAACCTATCTTATGAAGAACAACCAGTCCAGATTCTTGACCACAGGGAGAAGGTGTCACGAAATAAGGTGATTCATCAGGTAAAGGTTTTGTGAAAAAACCATGTGATTGAAGAGGCAACGTGGGAATCTGAAAATGTTATGAGGGATAAATACCCCCAATTATTTTGATAAGTGAATAAAATTGCGAGGACACAATTCCTAAAAGGGGGGAAGGATGTAACATCCCAGGTAAATAAAGAATAAATATTTGTCATATTAATTAATATTAATTAATTAAATATTAATTTTAATTAAAAGGGGTTTCTACATTTGATAGTGTACTCGATACGCAACAATGAGTTTTTTTGAAAACTTACGTTGCACACTAGTAATAAAATAATATTATTTTAAATGTCAGTTTACACGTAGCCGTTGTACTAGCGGGAGTGGATAGAAATAACTAAAATATGATTATCTATGTTTTTAAATGTTTTTACATTTATCCAATAAAGGATAAAGTCTTAAAATACGAAAAGAATTCAATTTTAGGCATATATACTCTAATTTTCACTAAAGGTTCACTTATCACCTTTTGATGGCGAACCATCATTAAATATAGTTTTGATCACTCTTATACATTATTTTGGACCAAATATAACTCTTCTTTAGAATCGGGACATCAAAATTTACTTTGTGTAACTTTTTGGCATCTTTCCGATAAAGTTCATTTTTTTAAATGAATAGTGAAAATTGTTGTATTTTAATTCAAAACCTCCTTAATCTAATTTTTTAATATGAATAGATTATCTTTTGAATTGGTTTTAAAGTGAAATTAGAAAATATTTTTACCATTAAATCCAATAGTGGTCGTTGGAATTAATTTCACTTTGAAATCGGACATAAACTAGTGTCAATCTTTTGATACTTATTTTTTCACAAAAACACGCTATTTGTCATGACAGCTGGAATTAATTATTAAACTAATTAATTTGGCTTATATGTTTTGAATTTTGTAAAATAGAATTCATTTTTGAATTCGGAATATCAAATATAGCTTAGGGTGAATTTTTGGTATTTTTCTGAAAAACATCAATTTTTGATGAATAGTGAAATCACTAAGTGGTACTTATAAAAAACTGATTTTCTATATAAATGAAATTTTACCACCTTTGTGTTTTGAAATTCAAAAATATGACATACATGGTTGTCATTAAGAAGTAAAATTTCATTTAATGAGATTAAAATAATTTTTTTTGGTGAATAGTAACTTATTAAGTTTTAATCGCTATTAGTGGTAATTAGTGTAGTTTATGGTAAAAATAATGTTTTAATCATATGATATGACCTAGACACATGTCCTAACCTCATTGGATATGTCATGGCCGACCCAGAAAAGCCATGGGTCAACTTGGGGATCCCATGAATCCACTTTGGTTGGAAAATGACATAAATACCTTTTATTTAATGTTAATGTAAAAAATGACACAAACATGATATGTTTTAATAAAACAATTTTTAAATTGGGTTATACAAGTCATATTTTTGATTATAAATAGTCATTGGAAAGCTAAAAAGATTTCCTACATCATAGTAGTTTTTTGTATAATTTTTAGACATTAAATAAATTAAATTATTTATGACATAATAATGATGCAGCGATGACATCATTATTTGACGATTTAAATAAAATGGAAAGATAATATAAAATCTATAATCTAAACTTGTCCAAAACATATTGGATGCATGGATTTCGAACACTTATCACCTTATCCACTAATTATATCAATGTGGGACCTTTTAAAACCGAAACAAATTTTCAAATAAAGTAATATTTCTTTACTTTCCAAAAGTGCCACTCCTCTCCTCTTATAAAAGGCCCCCACCTCTACCACCTTACCCACACTCCCAAAGCCTTTGGATTAGCCAAACCCTGCCCATTTTGTCTCTCCACTTCCTTATCATACTCCTTGAAGCCTCACTTTGGGAAGAAGTCTTCCCAAGGAAGCCATTGAGCTCAAACCAAAGAGAGTTACCCGATTTTGAGGTAATGTCTTCACTTGAGTCCTTTTGTATTATTTTGCTTCTCCATCCCCCTAAAATCTTTTTATTTATTTCTTTTTTAACGACTCTAGTATCTTCAATATACTAGGATGTTGTTATAAGAAGGATTCGAGCTACACTTACACACACCTCATCTAATGGTTAAAGAACATACTTTTTCTGTGGATGGTGAATTTATGCCTCCCGAAACGATGATTGTTCAACATTCCTTTAACACCTTCAAAGGTGGCCATTAAGATGTCACTATATTTATACATGATATATAATATGTTTATGTTTTCCTTAAGCTTATGTATTTTTCATTTTGGGCATACCTTTATGGTTTCCATTATGGGTAAACGCGATATCTTCATTTAAGGAAGTGCGGACTACCGCCCCCTCAAGTGATTTGATTCCTTAAAAACCATATGTGGAACATATAAAGGATGGAACTATTATATTATATATGATATTATACTGGAATTATAATATATTTTTATATCATTATGATTCCATTCTATAAAATACGAAATAGAAATGAAAGTAGCGTTCATGCGTACGTACGACTTACCGTCTCCATGAACGGTGCATTTCATTTCTTACCTCTAAAAGATTATGTAATATTATAAATGCATGTGTATAATGGATATATATGATATATACATCATGATTATAATTCTGGATATAATGGATACATGAAAAACATGTAATTATAAAGGGTTTATTTTTTTGACTCAAGTACCAATGATCGTTAAAACGACCGTTATTAACTTAAATAATTACATAGTGTTCATGACATGGCAATAAGTGATATAAAAGGAATAATGAACTTGAAAAAGATTCTTAAACAAGAAGAAATTAACTCATGTTTATTATTCAGGAGATTAATGAACGATCGAGTCAAGTCGGACCCGAGGTAAGGGACTTCGTCTCGATCTCCTTTCATTGAGGATATTTCGTTTTATACACAACTTTCTTTTATACAGTGTATAAACCCCTTTGAACTTTACTTTTATACAAAACGAATCTTTTTCTACGAGGCGCTTTACTAAACGACAAAAAGGAATGATTTTTTAACGTACGCGATGACAACAACCTTTTCCGCCGCCGTGAGTATTATTTGGTCTTTGGCTTCCTAAACAAGCCGTAATATTTTTTTTAAACTGAAATAAATACCATATACTCTTATATGTATTTTGGTATTGAAAATGGTTTTTATAATGTATTTGTTATGTCAATATATTTGAGTGATATATTGTGATCAAAGTGTGAAAATGTTTTCTTTCCTTTATGTTTTCTTTATGTCTTATGATTTTATATTGGTACTTGGACATTTGACGGGTGGTTACGTGATAAACCATATGACGGGTGGTGCCGTGAATACCAGGACTGGTGGTTACGTTATAACCTCCAATGCATTGGGTATGGAAGTCGGCCGTATGGCTATTCCATTAAGTATGTATGGAAATTGGCGGTATGGCTCTTCTATTAAGTGATATGTGTGGAAGTCAACCGTATGGTTATTCCACTTAAGTATGTTTATGTCCCAAGCTACCTTTATATATGCTATGTGTTCTTTATATGGGTTTTGTGGTAACCCTTTTGGTTACAAAAAGGTATGTAATGATACTTTATTCAGTGAAGAGTTTTTACTACTTCATGAAGGTGAAGGTATTACTTTGATAGAGTATACATGGTTTACTTGATGTTTGAAAAAGTAACAGTTTTCATTCTTTGTGTATCCCTTACTGAGCTTTTTATGCTCACCCCAAGTTTTTCGAAATGTTTTTCATGGGACTTAAAGTGGAATAAGGTCAAGGATGGGATCAAGGGAATGGCACGATATATAAAACATGGAAGTAGACATGTTTTTTTAAGAGTTTTTTTTGATTATGGAAACTTAGTAGAAGTGTCTACTTTGTAATCTTTTGAGATGTAATAGTTATGTCGTAATTCTCTAAAACTCTAATCCTGAAAATATCCTCAATGTGAATTATTCATTTAATTCGATAGTAAGTAAGGTCTAAGGCTGGGGCCTTATAGTTGGTATCAAAGGTCAGTTTAGACAACTTTAGGAGTTAAAAAATTGTTAAATTATAAGATAATTTATGATATGATTGAAATGATATAGCATTTACAGATTACCATGTTGCTTCTCCTAAGATATTTCTATGTTCAGAATGGTTTTCCGCAGAGGGAACAAAGCAGCTATGTTGGGACGACATTAGTAGGAAGACAACCTTCCAAATCAGCATATTGTAATGGCCAGATTCAGAATTGAGCGGTTTACTGCAGTGATGGATCAGTTGACTCAGGTGAAAAATGTTGGTTGTTTTTATTGATGATATTTTGGTGTTTTATAAAATTAAAGAGGAGCATTAAAGTCATTTAAGGGTTATCTTTCAAACCTTAAAAGAAAAATAACTATATGGAAAATTCAGCAAGTGTGAGTTTTGGTTACAACAAATTTCTTTCCTGGGTCACATTGTTTCAAAAGATGGCATAACTGTTGATCCTACTAAAACAAAATTTGTTGAAGAATGGCCGAGACCCACAAAGGTAACCGAGATCTGTAGTTTTCTTGGTTTAGTAGGTTACTATCGAAGGTTTGTTGAAATTTTTTCACGGTTATCTAGTCCAATGACTAAGCTTACTCGTAAGGGTGTTAAGTTCATCTGGACAAAAGAATGTGATGATTGTTTTCAGGAGTTGAAAAGAAGATTGGTGAATGCTCCAGTTTTGGCACTTCCTTCCAGGAATGGTGAGTTTGTTATATACAGTGATGCTTCGTTGAATGGACTTGGCTGTGTCCTAATGCAGAATGATCAGGTAATTGATTATGCTTCACGCCAGTTGAAAACTCATGAGGTAAATTACCCTACACATGATTTGGAATTAGCTGCTGTTGTCTTTGATTTAAAAATTTGGAGGCATCATTTGTATAGAGTAAAGTGTGAAATATATACTGATCACAAGAGTTTAAAGTATATATTCACTCAGAAAGAATTGAACATGAGACAGGGGAGATTGCTGGAATTAATCAAGGATTATGATTGTACAATCCACTACCATCCGGTAAAAGCAAATAAAGTGGCCGATGCTTTGAGTCGAAAAAGTAATGCTTCATTAGAAATGTTGCGTTTGGAATGTGATCCTTTGGTTAATGATTTGATGAACTTTGGCATAGAAGTTGTTGGTGCAAGAAGTCCTTCTGTTTTGTTTCAGGTATCAGTGAGATCTTCTCTATCAAGCAGAATCAAGCAAGCACATAAGCAAGACAGTGAGTTGCAGAAAAATGTAGAGCTGGTTCAAAAAGGTAAGTTTCCTGAATTTAACATTGATAATGATTGTGTTTTAATATTTGCGAAGAGATTGTGTGTGCCTTGTGATTCACAGTTGAAGAGAGAGTTGTTATGTGAAGCTCATAGTTCTCCGTTTTCAGTTCATCCTGGCAGTACTAAAATGTATAGAGATCCGTGAGAGTATTACTGGTGGGATGGAACGAAAAGCGATATTTCTGATTTTACTGTGAAGTGTTTGACATGTCAACAGGTTAAAGCAGAGCGGCAGTTACCTAAAGGGATGCTTCAGCCTTTACCAGTGCCAGAGTGGAAATGGGAGAATATATCCATGGACTTTGTTGTGGGATTACCGAAGACATCTCGAGGAAATAATGCAATCTGGGTTATTGTTGATCGCTTGACCAAATCTGCTCATTTCCTTTCTATACGAGATACTTTTTCCCTAGATCAACTTTTCCATTTGTATCTTAAAGAGATAGTCAGGTTACATGGAGTTCCTCTCTCCATTGTATCTGACCGTGATCCCAGGTTTACTTCTAACTTTTTGAAAGGCCTTCAGAAGTCGTTGGGTACTGAATTAAATTTTAGTACAACTTTTCATCCTCAATCGGATGGGCAGTCAGAACGAACAATTCAGACCTTGGAGGATATTCTACAAGCTTGTTCGTTGGATTATCAGGGAAGTTGTGACCAACATCTTTCTTTTGTAGAGTTTTCTTATAATAACAGTTTTCATTCTAGTATACAGATGGCACCATTTGAGGCATTATATGGGAAGCAGTGTCGAACTCCAGCATTTTGGGATGAAGTGGGTGAAAGGAAGCTGATGGGACCAGAATTGGTAGAAGAGATGGCAGAAAAGGTTCAGTTGATTCAGAAACACATGAGAACAGTTCAGAGAAGGCAGAAGAGTTATGCGGATAACCGGAGGAAGGATCTATCTTTCGAGGTAGGTGATCATGTTTTTCTCAAGGTTTCTCCATGGAAAAGTGTGATGAGATTTGGTAAGAAAGGAAAGCTGATTCCAAGGTTCATTGGACCATATGAAATTCTAGAGAATGTTGGATCAGTTGCTTACCGAGTGGCTTTACCTCAGAGTTTATCTCAGGTACACAATGTTTTTCATGTTTCAATGTTGAGGAAGTATATGCCAGATCCATCTCATGTTTTGAGTCCAGAGGTAGTTCAGCTGGAAGAGAACCTATCTTATGAAGAACAACCAGTCCAGATTCTTGACCACAGGGAGCAGGTGTTACGGAATAAGGTGATTCATCAGGTAAAGGTTTTGTGAAAAAACCATGTGATTGAAGAGGCAACGTGGGAATTTGAAAATGGTATGAGGGATAAATACCCACACTTATTTTGATAAGTGAATAAAATTGCGAGGACGCAATTCCCAAAAGGGGGGAAGGATGTAACATCCCAGGTAAATAAAGAATAAAGAATTTTCATATTAATTAATATTTAAGAATTAAATATTATTTTTAATTAAAAGGGGTTTCTACATTCGATAGCGTACTCGATACGCAACGATGAGTTTCTTTGAAAACTTACGTTGCACACTAGTAATAAAATAATATTTGTAAAGACCCGCAAATTTCAAGGAAATTTTTTTTCTTAATTTTCTTTGGAATTTTACAAGAGCGCAGCTTCAGACGGCACCTGATTCCGAGGCCCGGTGTGCCCGGAATCAATTTCCGAAGTTTGGCTCGGGTACGTTCAGTGAACGGACGAGCGGGTTTTTCTATCATTTGAACCGGTGCCCGGAATCGAATTCTGAGGGCACCGATGAAATAGCAGCGCCGGTATTTACTTAGAAACGCCTCTTCCGGAGTTGTGTTTGCTCAGACGTGGTTTTTAAATTTTGCGGCTTTAAGTCAGAAATAAAATAAAGTTTGTGCGATAACTTTATTTTATTTCACTTAAGCTGCTTGGAAGCCACTTGAAGTCACTTAAAGGCGGCTTGAGCTGAGTTGAACTGGATAGGATGCTATCCAGAAATATCCTACCCCTTGGTAGGATATTTGTGAGGCAGGGCCCGCACGAGCCCCGCCGTTTCTTTCGCTAAGTAACGCACCCGCGAAAACCCGTCAAAGTAACTGAAAAGTCAACCGACGCGTTTTCTTTAATTCTTAACAGACCATTTAATTGGGCGGTTTATTTCGTGAATTAAATGGGCTGTTTCTTTCGTGAATTAAATGGGTCGTTTCTTTCGAATTGATGGATCGTTTCTTAACCGGTTTCGTGTGTTGGCATGTTTATAAAATAAGACCAACCTAAAAAAATCCTTTGAAAGGATTTGAGAGGATCTTGTTTCTTCATCTCCCCGCGAAGAACGCGAAGAACGCGAAGAACGCGAAGAACGCGAAGAATGCCGGTGACCGAAATTCGACGACGCACACCGAGATCTGCGACGTCGACGAGCTTTACCCGCGACGTTCTTCGGCGACGCCTCTTCTTCCGCAGCCGATCCTCGTTCGGCAACTAAGGTAAGAACCGGATCGTTAATTCTCCCTTTTTAATTTCATGGCAACGGATTTAATTAATTAAATCCATTTGTTCTTGATCCGGAGATTGGAGACGCGACGCCGGATACCGCGACGACGCAACGATCCCTCCTTCTTCCGCGACGAGCGATTCCGCGACGACCTCTCGTCCGACGACGACGACGACAAGGTAGGGGTTTATTTTCTTGATGATTCATTCCCGTGTTCTTATTTCTTTTGAATAAAGAACCGGCGTGAATAAATTCAATTAATTAAAAATTGAAATTCCGTTTAAAAGAAAAGGAGTGAACAATTTTTATCTTTGATTAAAAATTGTTGTAGCCCTTCCTCCCGTTGATTATGACTAACGCGGAGGGTGCGGGTCTAACGAACAAGACCCGGCAACCCTCCGCCGATCTCTTTTGTTGTGCGGATATGGCGGACGACGACGAACCGCGCGGCAGGGGCGATCTGTTGATTCCGCAGTGAAGATCGGCCCCCGGGAGGAGCATCGGCGCAGACGGGAGGCAAAACGGGCCACCGGAGCAACTCCGGCGGCCCGCGGAAGGGGGCGGCGGCGCGGGCCGCCGGCGCGGCGGCGCCGGCGACCGGAGGCGGCGGCGCCCGGCGCGCCGCCGGAGGAGTCCGCCGCGGCCGAGCCGCGGCGGCGGCGAACCACCGGACCGCGTCCGCGGTCCGGCCACCCAGCACGCGGCCCGCGCGGGCCGCGTTTCTCCAAAGCCGCGGGTCAAACCCGCGGCGGCTCAAGCGGCCGCCCGGCCGAAGCCGAGCCGGCCGGTCCGGTCGGCCGGGCCGCGCCCAGGCCAGACCGGACCCGGCCTAGCCGGTTCGGGCCGGGTCGGGCCGACCCGGTTCGGGCCGACCCGGTTCGGCCGACCCAGGGGGGGTTCGGGCCGGGTCGCCCCAGGCCCAGAACCCCCGTTTTCGGGCCCTCTTCGGTCTTTCGCCCATATCTTGGGCCTGGGACCTCCGATTGACGAACCGTCAGCGGCTACGCAATCCTTGGATCGAGATGGTCGTTTCGGTATATTATACTCAAGGTTTCGGAAGACTTTGGGTTCGGCCGGGTTGGTTCGTACACGAAACCAACCGGGCCCTCGGAGCGGAAACGCTCATAACTTGAGCTACGGACGTCCGATCGACGTACCGTCAGCTGTGGTAGTTTCCTCTAAGTGAGACGGAACTTTTGGCATACTCCGCCCGAGGATCGGATACAGGCGGAGTACGGTCGGGTTGGTTTTGCCCTAAAAACCAACCGGGCCCCTGGGACGAAAATGCCAATAACTCTCAGACCGGGCGTCCGATTGACGCGCCGTCTGTTGCGTTGAGATCCTGCTGTCGATACGGAACTTTTGGATACATCAACTTCGGACTACATGTCAGTTGATGTATCAGCCTCTCGGCTCGTGGAGCGGACCCTCCTAACGAGCTCGCTATGTGCGGGAACCCTAGTGCTGGCTGTGGCTTCGATGACAGAGCAGAGATCCTCCGTGGACTGCGACGACGACAGAGCAGAGAATCCTCCATGGACTGCGACGACGGCAGAGCAGAGATCCTTCGTGGACTGCGGCGACGACTGTGCAGAGATCCTCAGTGGACTGCGTCGACTACTGCACTCAGCGATCCTACGTGGAACAGTGCTACCGAACCTGTGTGAGCTGAATCTTCTTTTTACCTTGAGCGGTGGAGCGCTTGGGTGTAGCGGCGGACCCGTGGTACTTGACAGTGGTGGTGCGCTTGGATGCAGCAGCAGACCCTTGGCGGTGGAGCGCTTGGTTGTAGCGGCGGACCTGCGATACTCTACGGAGTGTGTGCGCTTGGTTGTAGCGACAGACCCGCGACAGTGGAGACGCGCGTGCGGAGTACGGAGACCGTGTAGATGACTGAGACCTGACGACTGCTGGACCGACTCGACTTGGAGTGAGTCGACTAGCCCAGTGGACGGAGCGCCCAGTAGTTGGCAGCAGACCCACGGCGGACGGAGCGCCTGGTAGTTGGCGGCAAACCCGCGGTACTCGACAGGAGGAGTACCTCAGTAGGCTATCTGGGTGAGCGCCCGGTATTTGGCAGCAGACCCTCAGCGGACGGAGCGCCCGGTAGTTGGCAGCAGACCCGCGGTACTCGACAGGAGGAGTACTTCAGCAGTCTTAGGTTAGTGAGCAGTACCTCGGAGTCGTGACAGGACCACTGTACACTTCAGAGATGGGGCTCTTCAACATTTACGGTTTCGATAATGAAAATCCTGGTTGAGCTGAATCTTATGTTACTCTCCTTTGTGGATTGTGTTGAATTATCCTATGTGGATTTACTGTTTACTCTCCTTGTGGATTTGAGTCTTGCTTTCCTTTGTGGATTGAGTTGTTCTTGAGCTCGTGAGCAGAGCTAGAATTGGGGACTTAGGTATATGTATGGGAATATACCTAAGTCGAGTCAGATGTTACTTCGTGATTGCATCTTTCTTTTGTGCTATATCCTTTGTGGATTTCGGGAGACCTTCGGGGGTCTCGGGGTCCTTACTGAGTAGCTTATACTCACCCCTGCACGGGATATGCCCGCACCTTGTTGTGTTGGTTGCAGACGACAGACAGCGCTGATCACGGTTGGGGCGTGGAGCAGGACGGTACCTGGATGTGGACCACTGGGCGGGACGTGCTCGGAGCGGACGTGGGACCCGAGGAGCCTGGAGGCTATCTGTACCCACCCTTCAGGTGGGAATGCCAGTAGACGACACGAGGCCGCCGTCTTTTCTTCAGTTGCTGTACTTTACTTTTCAGTTGTACTTTACAGTTGGGCTTGTATTTTCGGCCCCCTTTACTTTCTGCACTTTACTTTCCGCTTGCTGACTCTGTGTGGTTGTTACTTATAAAGGCAATGCCTTCCCTGTTTACTGGGATTTTACGCCTTGGTGCTAGTCGCCATCCCCTGGCCTATGGAAGGCGGGCTTGGGGTAGTCACGGCACGGGCCCCGAGGTCGGGTCGTGACAAATTGGTATCAGAGGTGGTCGGTTCTACCGCAGACTCTGATCGTCTTTTCTTTCTATGTGAAGCAATAGTGTTTAGTGTATTGAGTGTGGTTATCAGTTCAGGGAGCCCAGTGTTGGTGCGGCGGCCGACGTATCCGTACACCAGGACCCTGACTCCTGATTTCCGACTTAATGCATGAAAACATTGATTGCGTGTGTGTTTCAAGTCTTCTTTGTGATTACTTGTGTCAGCTCACCGGGTATACTGATCTGCTTTATGAAAGTCTCAAGTTTTCCTTGTGATTACTTGTGCCAGCTCACCAGGTATACTGTTCTGACTGTGGTGCTCTTGTTCTCCTTTTCAGGATGGCCCCGCGACGACAGCCAGCTAGGGTTCCGAGTGTAGGGCGCGACGACAGCCCACCGAGCGACGAGGCCTCGGTGCAGGGCCCTTTGCCAGCAGTGGCACCGGCGGTAGCTTTACCCGCCGAGCCACCGATGCTACCGGTACCAGACGCTGACGATGCACGTCGCCTCAGGGCACTGCATGAGTTTCAGAGCCAGGCGTGCCGAGAGTGGGCAGTGTTACTCATGTGGCGGAATTGGTCACATGGCTCGTGACTGCCCGACCCGCCATGCGGGGGAGAAGCAGACGGTTGAGGAACCACCTAGGCAGAGGCAGAGGTTCGACCGTGGCAGTCTGCAGGGAGGAGACAGACGAGGTAGAGGAGCTGGCCGAGCAGCAGGTGGTGGACGACGCTTCGAGGCTCTACCACCACCACCACCAGGAGGTCCACCCCGACCGCAGGGGAGAGCTCAGCTTCAGGCAGCCGAGGCCTTCGATCATGGAGCCCTGGGAGCTGATGGACAGGAGCAGAACTAGTGGATACATCCTTTGTACTTCTGGTTCCTTGTTGCTTTTGTGTAGCGTCTTGTAATATGAGCTGCAATAATAAAAGACGCATACCTTTGTGATATTTTCGTACCTGTCCTCTTTCGTGATGTTACTAGGAGATTCCAGTTTTGGCTGTTGACTTGACCCTCACTTGTGAGACATCTACTGGAGGAGACCCAGTTACCACACACTGATGCCGACAGTGTGACTCAACCCTTGGAGGTGAGAGTAACGGTTGAATCTCTTAGTAGTAGCGTCGAGGCCTTACGACGTCATCCTTGGTATGGATTAGTATCATCCATGTTAGGATTGACTGTTTTAGGCAAAGAATGTGGTTCATTCAGGGGATGAGACCAGATTTCTCTTTTCGGCAAAGAAGAAATCTTGCAGCCTTTGTGGGACCTGTGATGGTCCAGGCCACGACAAAGAATGTCCAGGTCATCCAGGAGCGGATGAGTACAGCTCAGAGCCGACAGAAATCATATGCTGACAGGAGGCGGAGGCCACTGGAGTTCGAGGATGGCGAACACGTCTTTTTGCGTGTCTCACCTCGACGTGGTTTACGGAGATTTGGCCGAGGCGGCAAGTTGTCTCCACGCTTCATCGGGCCTTTCCAGGTCCTCAGCAGGATAGGAGAGGTGGCTTATCGCCTGGCTCTACCACCTCAGTTGCACCGGGTGCACGACGTCTTTCACGTGTCTTAGCTGAGGAGATACGTGCACGACCCGACGCACATCATCGGCTTTGGGGAGCTGGACGTGGACGATGGGGCGACTTTTGCGGAGGTCCCAGTGGAGATCGAGGATCGACAGGAGCGGGTCCTATGTGGGCGGTCGATTCCTCTTGTGCGCGTCAGATGGCAGCACGAGAACCTCCAGGAGAGCACTTGGGAGCGGGAGGCTCAGATGCGTGCTCAGTACCCCCATTTGTTCCCCTAGTTTTTGATGTATCTTTACGGGGACGTAAAGCCCTGAGGTGGGAGTAATGTAAAGACCCGCAAATTTCAAGGAATTTTTTTTCTTAATTTTCTTTGGAATTTTACAAGAGCGCAGCTTCAGACGGCACCTGATTCCGAGGCCCGGTGTGCCCGGAATCAATTTCCGAAGTTTGGCTCGGGTACGTTCAGTGAACGGACGAGCGGGTTTTTCTATCTTTTGAACCGGTGCCCGGAATCGAATTCTGAGGGCACCGATGAAATCGCAGCGCCGGTATTTGCTTAGAAACGCCTCTTCCGGAGTTGCGTTTGCTCAGACGTGGTTTTTAAATTTTGCGGCTTTAAGTCAGAAATAAAATAAAGTTTGTGCGACAACTTTATTTTATTTCACTTAAGCTGCTTGGAAGCCACTTGAAGTCACTTAAAGGCGGATTGAGCTGAGTTGAACTGGATAGGATGCTATCCAGAAATATCCTACCCCTTGGTAGGATATTTGTGAGGCAGGGCCCGCACGAGCCCCGCCGTTTCTTTCGCTAAGTAACGCACCCGCGAAAACCCGTCAAAGTAACTGAAAAGTCAACCGACGCGTTTTCTTTAATTCTTAACAGACCATTTAATTGGGCGGTTTATTTCGTGAATTAAATGGGCTGTTTCTTTCGTGAATTAAATGGGTCGTTTCTTTCGAATTGATGGATCGTTTCTTAACCGGTTTCGTGTGTTGGCATGTTTATAAAATAAGACCAACCTAAAAAAATCCTTTGAAAGGATTTGAGAGGATCTTGTTTCTTCATCTCCCCGCGAAGAACGCGAAGAACGCGAAGAACGCGAAGAACGCGAAGAACGCCGGTGACCGAAATTCGACGACGCACACCGAGATCTGCGACGTCGACGAGCTTTACCCGCGACGTTCTTCGGCGACGCCTCTTCTTCCGCAGCCGATCCTCGTTCGGCAACTAAGGTAAGAACCGGATCGTTAATTCTCCCTTTTTAATTTCATGGCAACGGATCTAATTAATTAAATCCGTTTGTTCTTGATCCGGAGATTGGCGACGCGACGCCGGATACCGCGACGACGCAACGATCCCTCCTTCTTCCGCGACGAGCGATTCCGCGACGACCTCTCGTCCGACGACGACGACGACAAGGTAGGGGTTTATTTTCTTGATGATTCATTCCCGTGTTCTTATTTCTTTTGAATAAAGAACCGGCGTGAATAAATTCAATTAATTAAAAATTGAAATTCCGTTTAAAAGAAAAGGAGTGGACAATTTTTATCTTTGATTAAAAATTGTTGTAGCCCTTCCTCCCGTTGATTATGACTAACGCGGAGGGTGCGGGTCTAACGAACAAGACCCGGCAACCCTCCGCCGATCTCTTTTGTTGTGCGGATATGGCGGACGACGACGAACCGCGCGGCAGGGGCGATCTGTTGATTCCGCAGTGAAGATCGGCCCCCGGGAGGAGCATCGGCGCAGACGGGAGGCAAAACGGGCCACCGGAGCAACTCCGGCGGCCCGCGGAAGGTGGCGGCGGCGCGGCTCGCCGGCGCGGCGGCGGCGAACCGCCGGACCGCGTCCGCGGTCCGGCCACCCAGCACGCGGCCCGCGCGGGCTGCGTTTCTCCAAAGCTGCGGGTCAAACCCGCGGCGGCTCAAGCGGCCGCTCGGCCGAAGCCGAGCCGGCCGGTCCGGTCGGCCGGGCCGCGCCCAGGCCGGACCGGACCCGGCCTAGCCGGTTCGGGCCGGGTCGGGCCGACCCGGTTCGGCCGACCCAGGGGGGGTTCGGGCCGGGTCGCCCCGGGCCCAGAACCCCCGTTTTCGGGCCCTCTTCGGTCTTTCGCCCATATCTTGGGCCTGGGACCTCCGATTGACGAACCGTCAGCGGCTACGCGATCCTTGGATCGAGACGGTCGTTTCGGTATATTATACTCAAGGTTTCGGAAGACTTTGGGTTCGGCCGGGTTGGTTCGTACACGAAACCAACCGGGCCCTCGGAGCGGAAACGCTCATAACTTGAGCTACGGACGTCCGATCGACGTACCGTCAGCTGTGGTAGTTTCCTCTAAGTGAGACGGAACTTTTGGCATACTCCGCCCGAGGATCGGATACAGGCGGAGTACGGTCGGGTTGGTTTTGCCCTAAAAACCAACCGGGCCCCTGGGACGAAAATGCCAATAACTCTCAGACCGGGCGTCTGATTGACGCGCCGTCTGTTGCGTTGAGATCCTGTTGTCGATACAGAACTTTTGGATACATCAATTTCGGACTACGTGTCAGTTGATGTATCAGCCTCTCGGCTCGTGGAGCGGACCCTCCTAACGAGCGCGCTATGTGCGGGAACCCTAGTGCTGGCTGTGGCTTCGACGACAGAGCAGAGATCCTCCGTGGACTGCGACGACGACAGAGCAGAGAATCCTCCGTGGACTGCGACGATGGCAGAGCAGAGATCCTTCGTGGACTGCGGCGACGACTGTGCAGAGATCCTCAGTGGACTGCGTCGACTACTACACTCAGCGATCCTACGTGGAACAGTGCTACCGAACCTGTGTGAGCTGAATCTTCTTTTTACCTTGAGCGGTGGAGCGCTTGGGTGTAGCGGCGGACCCGTGGTACTTGACAGTGGTGGTGCGCTTGGATGCAGCAGCAGACCCTTGGTGGTGGAGCGCTTGGTTATAGCGGCGGACCTGCGATACTCTACGGAGTGTGTGCGCTTGGTTGTAGCGACAGACCCGCGACGGTGGAGACGCGCGTGCGGAGTACGGAGACCGTGTAGATGACTGAGACCTGACGACTGCTTGACCGACTCGACTTGGAGTGAGTCGACTAGCCCAGTGGACGGAGCGCCCAGTAGTTGGCAGCAGACCCACGGCGGACGGAGCGCCTGGTAGTTGGCGGCAAACCCGCGGTACTCGACAGGAGGAGTACCTCAGTAGGCTATCTGGGTGAGCGCCCGGTATTTGGCAGCAGACCCTCAGCGGACGGAGCGCCCGGTAGTTGGCAGCAGACCCGCGGTACTCGACAGGAGGAGTACTTCGGCAGTCTTAGGTTAGTGAGTAGTACCTCGGAGTCGTGACAGGACCACTGTACACTTCAGAGATGGGGCTCTTCAACATTTACGGTTTCGATAATGAAAATCCTGGTTTAGCTGAATCTTATGTTACTCTCCTTTGTGGATTGTGTTGAATTATCCTATGTGGATTTAATGTTTACTCTCCTTGTGGATTTGATACTTGCTTTCCTTTGTGGATTGAGTTGTTCTTGAGCTCGTGAGCAGAGCTAGAATTGGGGACTTAGGTATATGTATGGGCATATACCTAAGTCGAGTCAGATGTTACTTCGTGATTGCATCTTTCTTTTGTGCTATATCCTTTGTGGATTTCGGGAGACCTTCGGGGGTCTCGGGGTCCTTACTGAGTAGCTTATACTCACCCCTGCACGGGCTATGCCCGCACCTTGTTGTGTTGGTTGCAGACGACGGACAGCGCTGATCACGGTTGGGGCGTGGAGCAGGACGGTACCTGGAGGTGGACCACTGGGCGGGACGTGCTCGGAGCGGACGTGGGACCCGAGGAGCCTGGAGGCTATCTGTACCCACCCTTCAGGTGGGAATGCCAGTGGACGACACGAGGCCGCCATCTTTTCTTCAGTTGCTGTACTTTACTTTTCAGTTGTACTTTACAGTTGGGCTTGTATTTCCGGCCCCCTTTTCTTTCTGCACTTTACTTTCCGCTTGCTGACTCTGTGTGGTTGTTACTTATAAAGGCAATGCCTTCCCTGTTTACTGGGATTTTACGCCTTGGTGCTAGTCGCCAGCCCCTGGCCTATGGAAGGCGGGCTTGGGGTAGTCACGGCACGGGCCCCGAGGTCGGGTCGTGACAATATTATTTTAAATGTTAGTTTACACATAGCCATTGTACTAGCGGGAATGGATAGAAATAAGAAAAATGTGATTATATATGTTTTTAAATGTTTTTACATTTATCCAATAAATGATAAAGTCTTAAAATACGAAAAGAATTCAATTTTAGGCATATATACTCTAATTTTCACTAAAGGTTCACTTATCACCTTTTGATAGCGAACTATCATTAAATATAGTTTTGATCACCCTTATACATTATTTTGGACCAAATATAACTCTTCTTTAAAATCGGGACATCAAAATTTACTTTGTGTAAATTTTTGATATCTTTCCGATAAAGTTCATTTTTTTTAAATGAATAGTGAAAATTGTTGTATTTTAATTCAAAACCTCTTTTTAATCTAATTTTTTAATATGATTAGATTATCTTTTGATTTTTTTTAAAGTGAAATTAGAAAATATTTTTACCATTAAATCCAATAGTGGTCGTTGGAATAAATTTCACTTTTAAATCGGACATAAACTAGTGTCAATCTTTTGATAGTTATTGTTTCACAAAAACACGCTATTTGTCATGACAGTAGGAACTAATTATGAAATTAATTAATTTGACTTATATTTTTTGAATTTTTTAAAATAGACTTCATTTTTGAATTCGGAATATCAAACATAGCTTAGGGTGAATTTTTGGTATTTTTTGGAAAACTTCAATTTTTGATGAATAGTGAAATCACTAATTGGTACTTATAAAAAACTGATTTTCTATTTAAATGAAATTTTGCCACCTTTGTGTTTTGAATTTCAAAAATCCGACATACATGGTTGTCATTAAGAAGTAAAATGTGGTTCAATGAGATTAAAATAATTTTTTTGGTGAATAGTAACTTATTAAGTTTTAATCGCGATTAGTGGTAATTAGTGTAGTTTAAGGTAAAAATAATGTTTTGATAATATGAGATGACCTAGACACATGTCCTAACCTCATTGGATATGTCTTGGCTGACCAAGAAAAGCCATGGGTCAACTTGGGGACCCCATGAAGCCACTTTGGTTGGAAAATGACATAATTACCTTTTATTTAATGTTAATGTAAAAAATGACACAAACATGATATGTTTTAATAAAACAATTTTTAAATTGGGTTATACAAGTCATATTTTTTATTATAAATAATAATTGGAAAGCTAAAACGATTTCCCACATCATAGTAGTTTTTTATAATTTTTAGACATTAAATAAATTAAATTATTTATGACATAATAATGATGCAGCGATGACATCATTATTTGACGATTTAAATAAAATGGAAAGATAAAGTAAAATATATAAACTACACATTTCAAAACCTTATTTTATGTGTGGATTTAGAACCCTTATCACCTTATCCACGAATTATATCAATGTGGGACCTTTTAAAACCGAAACACATTTTCAAATAAAGTAATATTTCTTTACTTTCCAAAAGTGCCTCTCCTCCCCTCTTATAAAAGGCCCCCACCTCTACCACCTTACCCAAACTCCAAAAGCCTTTGGCTTGGCCAACCCCTACCCATTTTGTCTCTCCACGTCCTTCTCTTACTCCTTGAAGCCTCACTTTGGGCAGAAGTCTTCCCAAGGAAGCCTTTGAACTCAAACCAAAGGGAGTTACCCGATTTTGACGTAATGTCTTCACTTGAGTCCTTTTGTATTATTTTGCTTCTACAACCCCCTAAACTCTTTTTATTTATTTATTTTGTAAACACTCTAGTATCTTCAATATACTAGGATGTTGTTATAAGAAGGATTCGAGCTACACTTACACACACCTTCATCTAATGGTTAAAGAACATACTTTTTCCGTGGATGGTGAATTTATGCCTCCCGAAACGATGATTGTTCAACATTACTTTAACACCTTCAAAGGTGGCCGTTAAGATGTCACTATATTTATAAATGATATATAATATGTTTATGTTTTCCTTAAGCTTCTGTATTTTTCATTTTGGGCATACCTTTATGGTTTCCATTATGGGTAAACGCGATATCTTCATTTTAGGAAGTGCGGAATACTGCCCCCTCAAGTGATTTGATTCGTTAAATACCATATGTGGGATGTATAAAGGATGGAACTATGATATTATATATGATATTATACTGTAATTATATTATACCTTTATATCATTATGATTCCATTCTATAAAATACAAAATAGAAATGAAAGTAGCGTTCATGCGTACGTACGGCTTACAGTTTCCATGAATGGTTTATTTCATTTCTTACCTCTAAAAGATTATGTAATATTATAAATGCATGTGTATAATGGATATATATGATATATAAATCATGATTATAATTATGTATATAATGGATACATGAACAAAATGTAATTATAAAGGGTTTATTTTTTTTGACTCAAGTACCAATGATCGTTAAAACGACCGTTATTAACTTAAATAATTACATAGTGTTCATGACATTGCAATAAGTGATATAAAATGAATAATGAACTTGAAAAAGGTTCTTAAACAAGTAGAAATTAACTCAAGTTTATTATTCAGGAGATTAAAGAACGATCGAGTCAAGTCGGACCCAAGGTAAGGGACTTCGTCTCAATCTCCTTTCATTGAGGCATATTTCGTTTTATACGCAACTTTCTTTTATAAGGTGTATAAACTCCTTGGACTTTTAAATTTATAGAAAAGGAATATTTTTATACAAAGAGCTTTACTAAACGAAAAAAAGGAATGTTTTTTTTAACGTATGCGGTGACAACAACCTTTTCCGCCACCGCGCGTATTATTTGGTCTTTGGCTTCCTGAACAAGCCGTAATGTTTTTTTAAAATGAAATAAATACCATATACTCTTTTATGTATTTTAGTATTGAAAATGGTTTTTATAATGGATTTGGTTTTGTCAATATATTTGAGTGATATATTGTGATCAAAGTGTGAAAATGTTTTCTTTCCTTTATGTTTTATTAATGTCTTATGATTTTATATTGGTACTTGGACATTTGATGGGTGGTTACGTGATAAACCATATGACAGGTGGTGTCGTGAATACCAGGACGGGTGGTTACATTATAACCTCCAATGCATTGGGTATGGAAGTCGGCCGTATGGATATTCCATTAAGTATGTATGGAAATTGGCCGTATGGCTATTCCATTAAGTGATATGTATGGAAGTCGACCGTATGGTTATTCCACTTAAGTATGTTTATGTCCCAAGTTACCTTTATATATGCTATGTGTTCTTTATATGGGTTTTATGGTAACCCTTTTGGTTACAAAAAGGTAAGTAATGATACTTTATTCAGTGAAGAGTTTTTACTACTTCATGAAGGTGAAGGTATTACTTTGATAGAGTATACATGGTTTACTTGATGTTTGAAAAAGTAACAGTTTTCATTCTTTGTGTATCCCTTACTGAGCTTTTTATGCTCACCCCAAGTTTTTTGAAATTTTTTTCACAGGACTTAAAGTGGAATAAGGTCAAGGATGGGATCAAGGGAATGCCACACTATATAAAACATGGAAGTAGACATGTTTCTTTTTAAGAGTTTTTTTTTATTAGTGAAACTTAGTAGAAGTGTCTACTTTGTAATCTTTTGAGATGTAATAGTTATGTCCTAATTCTCTAAAACTCTAAACCTGAAAAGATCCTCAATGTGAATTATTCATTTAATTCAATATTAAGTAAGGTTTAAGGCTGGGGCCTTATAAATGTTATCAGATATATATAACATGTAACGTGAATTATTTATATGTCAATGATTTTTTTGGGATATAATAATTTCTTTTGAAAATAATTGTTTTAAATTCCTATTATTGACGTCAAAGTATTAAAGTGATCTAAAAATTGGAATTAATGATATTTTACAATAACTAATATTTTAATATTTGATATAATATTATTAAAAATATTATATTCAGACAAGTGAGAATTATATTATTTATATTATCAAGCATGGTACATTAATCAATATCTTTCCATATATATTTTTTATCATGTTCCCTAAATAGTAAGAAATTTCTTGTCATGGAATGTTTAAAAAGTGTAAAATATGGGTTCAAACCAAAATATATGGATTAAAAATAATATAAAATAATAAAAATTTATGTTTTACTTCCGATTTTTACACATCCTAATCCTATCATTTAAATAAATGACTTTGGACCCATAAGAAATTTAATTTTTATTTATACTAAATTATATTTTTTTTTCAAATCTTTAGTATGCCCCTTCCCTATCTTATAAATGGGAAGTAATTATTATCACTATATTACCCTTCAAACCTCAATTTTTCGGCCACTAAATTCCCAAATACCATCCTATAATACCTATATTCCTTTTTTAGGATTGTTTTTTTATAATAATGTAACATTATAGTGCTTATGTTTTTAATCAAAGAACATTTTCAAATGTAATGGTATAGTTTTTATCCAATTATTTTAATTTTTATTAAGATTCCACCTTCAAAAAATTCTTTCTAATGATTCCAATATAATAAAAATATTATCCACCACTTACTGTGGTTTATTTTTTTTAAATGATAACTTTTTTTCCATATCCACAATCCATAAAATAGGAAAAGAATTCATCATTCATAGGTAAATGAGACCACTCCCTTTTAAACTAATGTTATTCATTTTTACTCACCATCACTAATAAAAGGTTATAATGATGGGTGTAGTGTTTATATATTTCATTCATTATATTTATATAATTTTTAAAATATATTTCATCACAAATTTTTTTACCCATCGTTCTTTGGACAATGATAACATCGTTTGTGCGTACATATGCCTATCACCCCTATGAAGCGATGTGATTCATTTTTCATCACCACATCACATGGATGATATATACACATATATTGGTAAAATTAAATAATTAATATGATATATTTGATTCAATTATCCATATGTTAGGATAATATAATGCTTTACTTATTTCCAAAATTGTCATTCGAAAATGAAATGTTCCTCTTGCGTACGTACACCATACTGTCTCCAAGGTTGTAATATAGTTCAATTTTCATAACCCTAATTAATGGTTGGATTAAAAATAAGAATTCAAGTATAAAAAATGATATTTATTTCATTTATATTATTTTGGTAATGATATAAAAACTCACTCTTTGACCATATTCAACTTAATGAATGCATTTGGGATTTATGAACCAAGTATTGTTAAAACGTCTGATGTGAACATAAAATAATTTTGAATTTTTATAAAAAAGTTCTAAGTTAGATAAAATAATTGTAAACAAGAAAAAATTAATTATTATGTAAATAATTACCCTATATTTTTATTCTTTTATTCAATGAACAAACATAATGAGTTAAACTAATGTTAAGGGTTCTTCGACTAAATTTTGTTTCAATGATATATATTTGATGTTATGCATCTATTTGTGATTATAAGGTGTATATATGTTAAAATTTACATATTAAATAATTAATATTATTCTATTCATGATATTTATACTTTTATTTTGGTTCATCATATCTTGGGTAATATAATGTAGATTTTACAAAAGTGGTAAGGGTTTAATTCACAATCTCATCATTATTCAGTATTTTTAATACTCAAGTCTCTACTTGGAAAAATTTGTATTCATATCCCATATTTTATAAATATGTTTTCAATGATTTTTCTGTTACATTATATAATTAATTTAATATATTCTAATCATGTTTTACATTTTAACAAAATGTTTTGAATGAATGATTTTATTCATTTTCCAAATGATGTTATTTTTTATTTTCTAAATAAAATATTGAAGGAATGTTTTTATAACTTATATGGAATGTGAGGATTTCCCCTCATTGTGGATATGTAATTATTTGAAACTACCTTTACATGTTTACAAGGTTATTATAAAATGAAAATGTTTTTTTACTATGATGTTATTTTATAAAAAAACATGATTTTCGGATGGAATGGTTATTTTCCCCAAAATTATTCCAAGTGATCTTTCAAAATATTTTTTCATAAAATATTCAATTATTTGATGTTACATAATATTTAATTTGGAGATTGTCCAAGTATACAATTAATATAAAATCTTTGGATGGTTTATGAATTATTATTATTTTTTGTGAGTTATGTTATGATGACATGCTTATTTAACCAAATTCCTTTCATGGGTTATGACATGCTGAATACTCTATTATATTTTGGAACACAAATAAATTATTTTTATAGGGTGATTGGTTGAACCAATATATCCATCTAATGCATTGGGTAAATTATTATATTCTAGGGGATAATAATGGGATAAAAGTAGACGTTTTTATCTATTATTGGAAACATGAAGATATGCTTAATATGTTATGGGAAACATATTGATGTGATTGGTCTATAATAGGAAAATGGTCTCGATACTTGATCTTATGGCCTAGGTATTTATCCATTTTATATGAAGTGGTTTGTATATATATGATTATGTATGTAATTTTTTTGTCTTAAATTTATGTTTCATGATTGTGGAATGGTGATTTATCATTCTTCTAATTCAAGTCTTTTTGAAAGAAATTTGTTAATAATATTACTCATTTTATGATCATTGTTATATTGATTATTTAATTTTTATGTTATCAATTTATGTATCCCATACCTACCCTTACCGAGAATCTTGTCTCGCCATTTCAAATGATTTTGTTTCCCAAGTTGTAAATATTGATCCCGAATTATTTTTTTATAATGCTATAATATATAAGGATTTTTTTGGGAGATATTAATTACTTCACAAGAAATATAAAAATATTCATATAGTGGGAGATGATTTTGATCGTTATCAGATTGTTTTTTATGAACCAAATTGTTTATAGTTCTTACTAATTCTCTAAGACACTAAACATAAAGGGTCATCTGGTATGTATGTTATCAAATATTTCTTTCTTTTTTATTGAAAAAATCGATCAAATTAATCAGTATTAAATCTGGAAATTTATTTCTTCTATTTTTATCATATGATCCATGGGTGTAAGACTGGATCTATTATTTTTGGTATTAGATAAATGTATAGAGAACATTGGAGATTTTATTTTTTCATGTGATGTTAATTTTTTTGGAAACAATCATTGGTATATAATTTTACATTTTATTATATGTTTAACGTTATATAAACTTGTTTATGTACATTCAGTGATGGAATAATATGGTGAGAATTCTATTTTGAGAGAAATATTTTTATTTACATTTATGATATAAATTAATATGAGGAAACTTCATAAAAATAATGGTGAACTTTCCCATTTGATGAAAAAATTTAAAATGTATGGCTAACTATTCAGGTTTTTATGATCTTTTATTTTGTGTTAATTATGAGTTATTACATTTTTGGGATAAAAAATGAAATGTATTAGAGAACCGATGAGGTTAAATAATTACTTTAATGATTAATATATTAACATTTTATGTGGATGTTTATTACATTCCAAATAATTTTATATTTATTATATTAATATTGTTTTAAAAAGTAAAACCTCAATGATGGGAAATAACATGTTTCATTCATTAAAGATGTAAGTCTTGAACCGATATCCAAAATAAGACAAGGGTGCATAACCTACCACTAGCTTTCAAGTTTTCATGGTTTGTATGAATTTTATTTATTTATTTATAATGTATAAAATATCAACGTTTTGTTCATTTTTTGAATATATGTTTTATTATATAGATAACCATGACCATTAATGATATTTTGTGATTATATGATTAATGATGTTTTAGGATATGTTTACTATTTTTTGGAAGCATATAAGATCTATGTAAATAAAATATTCTCATATATTATTTGATGAATAGAGCTTGAACTATTTTTCGATTCAAAAATTAATTTAATGTATCTTTATATAGATTCATGTAATTTATAGAAATTATTCTCATATCATGTAGATTTTATTATTATGACAGTAATATTTTTGGGATGAGAAAATAATATTGGATGAAAATACTTGGAAAAAAGGAAATCATATATGGTAGACTCTATCATCAAATTTGTCTGATATTTTTTTTATTTACAGTCTGAAATAATTTTTGTTGAATTATATGGATATGAATTTATTGAATAATCTACATTTAACATTGGGTATTACTATTGACATTTAGAGATTAATGTATTTCTCCATTCTATGAGAGAGTTAATCATTTTGGTAATTATATTATCCTTTACTAACCATTTTGGTCTTGGTTAATGTCTAATGAAAATAAGAATATCTTTTTATGTTTTTTTATTATGGGATACTATAAATTTGATTTTGGGGCTTCATTAATGAAAATTTATACTCAAATACTCATTTTTTTGTGTGATATATGGGATTCATGTAGTAATTAGTTAAACATAGGAATTAAACATGTAATTTATATAAATTTACACATGTTTTTAGTCTATGCAGAAAAGTAATTCGTTAATTAATTTTAATGAGTCTTGAAATCAAAATTTTATCCATTAACATTTATTATTGAGAAATCAATTACCATTTATCCCATCACACCCGCCTGAATGGCCCGAGGGCCTTCTTTTTTTTTTATTATAGATAATCCCCCTTTTATGGGTTTTAGGGGAACCCATACATGACCCGTTGGCCCATGGCACAAGGTCCGACAAACCCGGAATACATGACCCGAAGGCCTATAGGAATACCATGCCCAATACATGACTCGCAGGACCAGCCCACTTGAACTGCCCCTCCCCAGCTTTTTGTGTCTTTATTATGTTTTATATCAGTATATTTCATCCCATGGGTGTTTTTTTCTGTATACCCTTACCATGTATCCACATTTTACCAATGTTGACCGACATAGAATTCGAGTTATTTGTTATTTTAGCAGACCATCCTTCTTCTATTTCTCTCTTTTTACGTAGATTTTTTATTTACTATTTTGAAAATATTGTATTTCAAAAAATTTATATTGAAAACTCTTAAGAAAGTCAACAATGACTTATTTATAAATGAAAAGGAACAATTAATTAATGTGGGGATAATTTAATATCACCAAATGTTAAAAATAAAATCAATGGCATACAATATACACAACACTGATGTTAAACGAATAATGAAATATTATTATATAGATGTGATGATTAAATCATAGACACTAAATTAGTTTTTATGAATTGGAATAACTGATTAATGAAAATACAAGAGTCTTATACACTGCTAATATATTGACTAATTCTTTGTAAATCATCACTTGTTTTTTAGTAGTAATCTTATACCTAAAAAATATGGTTTCTTCAAAAATGTTTTTAATTTTATTTTTTAGTGAATATTAGAATTTTTATTAATTTTTTGAATTTTATTTTATGATATTAATATAATTTTTTAATCATAATAAGAATAAAATGAGAAAATATTGTTATTTTTCATCAAGTGTTAGGTTTTTAATGAAAATTGAAAATACTGATGGAAAATGACATTGAAATTTTAAATTATTTATAATGTAAAATTATATTTTTGATAATTATAAAAATTTAATTTGTTACATTTTTTTTAAAACAAATCAGTTTCACTATTGGAAATCAATTTTATACTCTAGTTTTGAATAAATGTTTTTATATTTAAAAATGTCATTTTTCTGAAAATCAATATTTTATCACATTTTTTCAGATAAATTTTAATTGAAATTATGGAACATAAGTGTATTGAATTCATAATATTAAATTACATATTTTGAGATAGGATGTCCAATTATTTATAAATATTTCCTTTTATTTTTTGTAAAAATTAAAAGAAACCATAGTAATTTTTGTTTCCTTGATTAAGGGTAAATCGATAAGTCAATGCTAGAAATAAAATGTTAATATTTATAAAATTACCCTAAGACATGGCTTATTTTAATTTTATGATTTCTTTTCATCTATAGTTCTCTAGGATTTAATTTTATTGGAGTTTTTATCCATTTGGATGAGATTGGAACCTTTATAGTATTTTTTTTCTAGAAATGTAAAATTTGTATCAATATTATTTTTAATAAATATAAAATTTCTATTATGTAATTTTACATAGGATATATTTAAATATATATATTCTTTGAAATATAAAATTATTATCTTTCTAATATTATCTTTTTATTTTTTTAAATTATATTTTCCATAAATTCCTTCCCAATGTTGATCCAATAATTAATTAATTATTGGAAAATCAATTTGATGATATAAGAAATATTAAAATTAATATTATTTGACATAAACAATCTGATATATTAAAATTATTGATGTACCTAAAATTTTTAGGATATAATTAAATATTTGGTTTGAATGAAATGTGTAATTTTGATATTATTAATATCACTGTAATGAATGGTTCTATTGATTTCCATTATTGATATTTTATAATAAATTATATTTCATTGAAGGATATAAAATTATTAAAAATATTAGATTCATAATTTTATTATGATTTTTTTGATAATATATTCATTTTCTGAATGTATGGTATGTTTTTCCATTATTATTAATTATCTTGACCCTAAAGTGTAAAGAAAATGTTTTTGAAGATATGTTTATGAAGAGTTAATGAGTGTTTAAAACCAAAATATAAGGATATAAAATTAATAATAAATATAAGAAATATATATTCTAATATATAATATTAACCCATAGTAATAATATATTAATTATAAATGAGATAGGGTCCATTTCTAATTGAATAGTAATTCAAAATAAATTAATTTTTTGAGAAATTTCAATAGTGCCCCTCCCCTCTCTTATAAATGGGAACACATTATTATCAATCCATTATACATTAAAACCCATTTGTTCAAAAAATTACTTCACAAATACATTCTAATAATCACGCTAATAATTTTAGTTTTATTGTTTTAGTCATAACATCAATCTTAGAACGATTAGGGTCTATATCAATAATGAATTTTTAAAATAGGGGTATTTCTCTTTTGGGATTGTTTTATTTTTGTATCTTATTACACCTACATCAAATATTATTTTATTATTATAAAATAATAATATAAGTATACCCAATATACTGATATCATATTATATTAATATCATTACTTATATCCCTCTCAAACCTCAATCATATTTGAAATAAATTTATCGTTTCTGTGTATGGTGTGCTACCGCCTCACGGATTAATGTATTTTCTTATTTTATCACCGTATATCGAAATAAGTTATAATGATGAAATTATTTTTTTTATATTAATGATAAAATTATAATTATTAAAATATAATGTAGCATGTATTTCATTACCATTCCAAACATTGGAAAAGGATATCATTATTTGTGCATTTTTGTTGACTGCCACCTCCACATAGTGATGTGATTATTTTTTCATCACCACATCACATGAATGATTTATATATATAAGTATATTGAAAGGATTAATTTAATATATATTATATTATAATTATTATGGTAAGGAAAAATAATACATACCATCATTCCATTTTAATCATTGAAAAATGGTAACATTACTCATATGTACTTACTTCTTACCATCTCCATGATTGTGACGTAGTTCATTTTTCATAAAAATATAAATCGGATTTATTTAAGTGTGTAATTTTTTTTAAAAAATTTAATTTTTTCATCATTATTATTTTTTATTTTATTTAATAATAATTAATTTGACCATATTCATCCTACCAATGTCTATTTGATGTTATGTACCAAATATCCTTGAAACATCAAAAGAGAAAATGAATGACTAAATAATTGTTATAACATTTTAATTTGTGAATAAAATGAATATTATTCATGAAAAAATTTATTAATAAACTATATAATTTTTCAATGTTAAATATTCTATATGTTAAATAATGCGCTTGATGAGTCAGACTCGTGTTAGGGGTTCTTCATCTCAGTTTTGTTTTATTGATCCAAAATTTATATTATGCACTAATTTATTATTATTTAGTGTATATAATGAAACTTTTACAAATAAAATGATTAATACCTATTTTTCATGATATATAATTTTTAAAAATGAAATTATTCTTTGATGAGGATTATGATTCTAGTGTTTCCAAATTTTTAAGGGTTTATTTCACAATATCATCATTATTTAGGATTTTTTGTGGAAGATTCTTCTACGTAATATTTCACATCAATGTACAGGTTTTAAAAAATGTTTTCAAAATGGTTGTTAATTTTCCCGAGTAGTTTTTCTAAATTAATTTCTACACATAAATACAAATTTACAAAATGGTTTGGAAACAATATCTTTCATCATTTTCTGAATGACGAACTTCATGAATTTTGTGAAAAAAATATAGATTGAATGTTTTTTACATATTATAGAATGTGATGATTTTCTTGCAATCCTGATTATATTATTATTTTATTCTAACATTATATTTTTTCATGTTTATTATCAAATAAAGAAAATTTCGTTTATAACTATGATATTTTTAAAAAAGAATATGTGATTTCAAAATAGAATGGTTATTTTCTATTTTAATTATCCTAAGTGATCTTTTAGAATATTGTTCCTTCTATGATGACATCATTTGTTGTTAAATAATATATATTGTGGATATGATCCAAGTACAACATCCTTGATTATTTTGTTGGTTTTGATTATAATGACATGTTATTTATTATCCTCATTTCTTTTCCACCAGTTATTGTATGATCACATGTTTATGAATCCTATTTCATTTCACGGGATCTAATATGTTGAATTCTTTATAAACATATAGAACAAATATGTATGACCCTTTAAATTTTATAGGATTTTCCTTGTTTTAATTTTTATAAATATCATTTTTGGTTAATGAATAGTTTATTGGGTGTTTCAGGGGCATTGATTGTATTATCACAGTTCAAAACACCAATAAAGGAAATCCCAGAACAACCTATAGAAGGCTCCTGGTTGGAACATGGTTTTAGCTTTGTTATGTAAACATTGTGAGGTGAGGGGATGTGATGTTCAATTAATGACAATGGGATATCACACAATAGGTACACCGTTTTTAAACATTGTGTTTCTCCCCAACTAATCATGTATCCAACATTCAATTATAGATTTGAATGAACATAGTTTTCAAATGGTTTGGAAAACCATGTGGCCAAATTGTGCTCCCTTATCAATATTGGAAAACAATTACAAAGATGCCACTTTTGGATTCTAAAGTATAACGACCCATACTTTACATACATTTTTAATACTTCAAAAATTGAAGCACACTTATTACAACATATGATAAAACTACAAAGGACCGTATAGGTATAATGCCTTTAGAAACTGGGAAACATAAACAACTGGTTCATAAATCTTCTATAGTGTCTCCCATTTATTTCATCATATCTAGGGTCCCTTTTAGCATATTCTACTTAATATCCATCTTCCTGACCTGGGGAAAAGAAAACATAAAAGGGTGAGCTCAAATGCTCAGCAAGGCAAATAAAGGAAATAAAAATCATATCATATCTTTTTGAAAATCATAACCTGCAAAAGAGATCATAATATCTTAACATGGAACAAATCATAGGAGTGAAAATGAGATCCCCATAATCATAACATAAAACTTGAAACTTTGTGGCATGCACACATAATCATGGAAAATCATTTCTTGTTAGTCATGACTCATCGCCAAGACTATCTTAGTGGACAAAGTCCCTTTCTGAACCGAGTTCACTCCTCGTTTCAGTCCTGTATCACTGAACCGAAATAACCTTCCGTTCCAGCCATGTCTATCTCATGAGATATAAAATCTTTACCCAATGCATTGGAGGGAGATATAGGTCCCACCCATCTTATAATGAATCCTTTCTTATGTGTGCCACATAATCATAAAACATACATCATCGCATAACACATGAAACAAAAATGGGATTCTTGAAACATCATGACATCATAAATCAATTCATATAAGATAAAGGAATTCATAAAAATAATTCCATCACAACATGATAAAATCAATGTAATAATAGGGATAAAAACAGAAGCCTTTATTATCTTAGATGGAAAATAATTTTGAAAATCACTTGAACTCCATTCTTGAGGAAAATATCCTTTCTTCTTCAAAACATTTTTCCTTTCATAACATGTCATACAACTTTAAAATAAAAGAAGTTGATTAAAAATAAACTTGAAAAATTTTAAAGGAAGCTTCTTGGAAACAATGTTTTAAAAATCCATTCATGCCGTATAAGTTAAAAAAAACATTCTTCGTACTTTTGTCGGAAAAGTCAAAAAGTACCTCGTACGGAAAAACGAAAAAAGATTCCTTTCATATTCTTTACTAAAAACTCACCTAAGGGTAAAATTGGATTTAAACTATTGCAAGTGGATGGAAACAATATTTCATATTGGGGGAACATGGATGTGGATGATAAAATACACCCCAGTAAATACTTACGAATAAACAATCTCGGATAAAAATGAGATTGTGATATTTCCCTTACCTTAGGTCCGATTAGCTTTGTACGTGTCCGAAGCTCCTGTATAATGGTTTAAATAATGTTATTGACTTATTCCAGAATCATACATATTTATATGATATCATATATGGTCATATTATTAGCTTCTTGTTAGTAATATTTCATTGTTACTTGTTACTCGGGTCTTTATAACTTTTTGTTCTTATGCGTGTTTTGTCGAATAAATTCTTATTCTTATCTTTAGGTTATAGATAATTCATTTCCAGAATGGTATTAGTGTATTATATACCATATTCATTCATTCAATTCATTTATATAATCATTATGAAATGAAGATCATGTAGAACGAGTCGCATCACATCGTGGAGACGGTATTCCCTACGTACGCACGAGTGATGATATAATTCCTATGATCGTGGAATTGTATTGGAGTATATATATATTATTTCAGTATCAATATTAATTCATAATAATCATATTTAGTTACTCATTACACCATTATAACCATCCTTGTAAGGTGATGGTGGAAAATAGATTACACCACGGCGTGGAGACGGTATTCCGTACGTACGCACGCGTGGTGATTTCATTTTTCCGTAGGATGGATAGAAGGTGAAATAGGGTTGTTTCATATTTATAATAACATATCAGTATGTAAGTAATACTGATGTTATTACTTTATCATGAAACAACTAAAGAAGAAGAAGTTGAAGAAGAAAGAAATTGAAAAGATCGGTAATGGATATTACCTCTTCTTTGGAACGCCTCTTTGAATCCTCCACTTAAGGAACTAAGATTGGTCTTTGTAGAAGACCAGGACCTCTAGGATTATTCTAGGGAAGTGGAGAGGAGAAAATGGCAGGGGTTGGCCGAGCTTGAGTGCTCAATTTGGTGTGAGGAGGAGGGGGAGGAGGTGCCCTTTTATAAGGGAGGAGAGGGGCACCTTAGGAATATCTCAAAATATTATTTTATATTAAAGTCAAAATCGGTTTATAATGGTTCCAAAGGGTATTATTTCGAAGATAATGTGGGGAAGGGTCGAAAGCCTATCAACCAATAGGATTTAGACAAGTTTAGGGTATTATTTTATCCTTATCAATTAGATTTAACTCTAAGTTAAATAATTTAACTTTTACCATGTCTTTTTGTTTTCTTTCACTATAAGGTTAATACACTTACTATAACATGCCAAACGAACCCCAAATTGTTTATTATTAAAATATATATCCTTATCTAAGTCATTTGGCCGAACCTTAGATATTTAGGAATAAAATAACAATTAATAATATAATATTTGATTTAAAAACTATTTTGTGTCAATTTTGACACTATTTGATATATGATTTTTGTGAAAGTCATAAAAGAATTATATGTTCGAACCAAGTTGATTAAATCAACATTAATATATCATAGTAACCTATAAAATTAGTTGAATTCATAAAAAGTCTCAAATTACATTTATTTTGATGTTTATAACATCAATTATGTCAATATTTCATTAATAAGATAATTACTGCATCATCTTTGTGTCATAAATAAATTACATTATTTGATGTCTAAAAATTACAAATAAAATATCATCATGTAGGAAATCATTTTAGCTTTCTAATGAATATTTACAATTGAATTTATCTTATGTATAACCCCATATTAAAAATGATTTACTTATTAAACATTGATTTTAACTATTTTAACCCTTCTTTAAATAAATTAATAATAAATGTCCTAATCTAATCCAAGTGGGCCTAAATGGTCATATTTTATTCCTAAGTTTGTTTTTGGTCGAATTACACTTGTCCAATAGAATTAGGACATGTGTTAGGGTAATATTAATATCATATTTACCCTTAGTTACCCTATTTAATATTAACCGCGGTAAGAAAAGTAAAAAGTTACTATTCACCAAAAAATTATTTTCATCTCATTGAACCACATTTTAGTCCTTGATATTAACCGTGTCTCTCGGATTTTCGAAATTCCAATCACAGAAGCGGTAAAATTAAGTTTTATGCAAAATTCAGTTTTTAACCTACCACTTAGTGGTTTCACTATTCATCAAAAATTGAAAGTTTTCAGAAAAATACCAAAATTTCACCCTAGGCTAATTTCGATATTCTGAGTCCAAAAATGAAGTCCATTTTGAAAAATAAAATTTATAAAATTCCAAAAAGTGGTTATTACTATTCATAACGGCTAGTTTTAATAGCATAATGTTGTTTAGTGAAACTCGGTATTGCGTACGACGCAAGCTATCGAGGAAGGTCACGATTGCGTGTAAAGCAAGCCAAGCAAGTGTTGTATAGAAAAAGATTCCTTTGATGATTTATATAACATAAAAGTCTCGGGTGTTACATTCTACCCCCCTTAAAAAGAATTTCGCCCTCGAAATTCGTCACTTTGCAACAAACAGATGAGGATACTTCTCCCTCATCATATCCTCAAGCTCCCATGTAGCTTCTTCAAGTTGGTGGTTTCTCCATAAAACTTTCACCAAGCGAGTGGTCTTGTTTCGTAGGACTTTTTCGCTACGATCCAGAATCTCTATCGGCTGTTCTTCATAAGAAAGATCTTGCTCCAGCGGTACAACTTCTGAGCTGAGTACATGTGAAGGATCTGGTATGTACTTTCTCAGGAGAGATACATGGAACACATCGTGAACTTGAGAGAGATTCGGTGGAAGTGCCAATCGGTAAGCTACCTTCCCAACATGATCCAATATTTCGAAAGGACCGATATATCTAGGGCTCAACTTCCCCTTCTTTCCAAATCTCATAACCCTCTTCCAGGGAGATATTCGTAAGAACACTTTATCACCCACTTCAAACTCTAGGTCTTTTCTTCGGTTTTCGGCATAGCTTTTCTGTCGACTCTGAGCTGTTCTTATGTGTTGTTGAATAGATCTGACCTTTTCTGCCATTTCATCAACGAGATCAGGTCCTAATAGCTTTCTTTCCCCAACTTCATCCCAGCAAGTTGGAGTCCTGCATTTCTTTCCATAGAGAGCTTCATAAGGAGCCATTTGAATACTGGAGTGAAAGCTATTATTATAAGAAAATTCCACCAAAGGTAGGTGTTGATCCCAACCTCCTTTGAAATCCATAGAGCAAGCTCTCAACATATCTTCTAGGGTTTGAATTGTTCTCTCAGACTGACCGTCTGTCTGGGGATGATAAGCAGTGCTGAAACTCAACTCTGTATCCAGAGTATGCTGAAGACTTCGCTAGAACTTCGAGGTAAATCTCGGATCTCGATCAGATATAATAGAAAGTGGTACTCCATGCAATCTTACCACTTCCTTTACATATATCCTGGCAAGCTGATCTAGAGAGAAATCCTCTCTAATAGGAATGAAGTGTGCAGACTTTGTGAGACGATCAACTATGACCCAGATAGCATTATTGCCTTTGGATGTTTTAGGAAGTCCTGTGACAAAGTCCATAGTGATGTTTTCCCATTTCCATTCGGGTATGGGTAATGGTTGTAACATCCCCTTAGACTTCTGTCTCTCAGCTTTAACTTGTTGACAAACCAAGCATCGAGAGACATATTCAGCAACATCTCTTTTCATTCCATCCCACCAGAAGTACTCTTTCAGGTCCCTATACATCTTCGTGCTTCCAGGATGAATAGAGAATGAAGAACTATGAGCCTCATCCAGCAGCTCTTTCTTTAATTCGGGGATGGTAGGAACACAAACCCGATTCCTGAACTTTATTATCCCATCACAATCAAGGTTGAATTCAGGAACATTTCTCACCTTCTTTTGTAACTCGGCATCTTCTTTCTGTGCCTCTTTAATCTTCACATGTATAGATGGTTGAACATTCATTTGAGAAAGATACGATTTTTCCCCTTCCATTATAATTCCAAGATCCATCCTTTGTAAATCCATAAATATTGGATCTTTTGTGATCCTCATCATGGATAAACTAGCATGGTCTTGTCGACTTAATGCATCTGCCACCTTGTTTGCTTTCCCAGGGTGGTAATGGATTGAGCAGTCATAATCCTTAATCAGCTCCAACCATCTTCTTTGACGCATATTCAACTCCTTTTGTGTGAAAATATACTTTAAACTTTTATGATCAGTATAAATATCACACCTTTCACCATAAAGGTAATGCCTCCAAATCTTTAATGCAAAGATTACTGCAGCCAACTCCAAATCATGTGTTGGGTAATTTTGTTCATGGATTTTCAACTGTCGTGAGGCATAAGCTATCACCATATCATTTTGCATAAGAACACACCCCAATCCCTTCTTGGATGCATCACTGTAGATCACAAACCTTTCTCCACTACAAGGCAGTGTGAGCACAGGTGCACTGGATAACCTTCTTTTCAAATCCTTGAAATTATCTTCACATTCCTCTGTCCAGACAAACTTAACTCCTTTCCGAGTCAACTTGGTGAGTGGATTAGATAATCGTGAAAAATCTTTTACAAAACGTCGATAATATCCAGCCAAACCAAGAAAACTTCGGATCTCAGTTACTGTTGTTGGTCTCGACCATCTTTCGATAACCTCTGTTTTTGCTGGATCCACAGATATCCCCTCTTTTGAGATTATGTGACCCAAAAATGCAACTTTTTGAAGCCAAAATTCACACTTGGTAAATTTGGCATAAAGCTTCTCCTTTCTCAGGGTCTTCAATATAATTCTCAAGTGATCTTCATGTTCTTCCTTGCTCTTTGAATAGACAAGAATATCGCCTATAAAGACTACCACAAATTGATCAAGATAGTCTCTAAAGACTCTATTCATTAGATCCATGAAGATAGCAGGGGCATTAGTAAGACCAAATGGAATCACTATAAATTCATAGTGTCCATACCTTGTACGGAAGGCCGTCTTTGGTATATCCTCCCTTTTGACCCTTAATTGATGATACCCTAAACGAAGATCAATCTTGGAAAAGTATTGAGCTCCGCGTAGTTGGTCAAATAAGTCATCAATGCGTGGGAGAGGATATTTGTTCTTGATAGTGATCTTGTTAAGTTCTCGATAATCAATGTAGAGTCTCATTGATCCGTCTTTCTTCTTAACAAATAGAACAGGTGCTCCCCAAGGTGACGCACTAGGGCGTATGAATCCCTTATCAAGATTCTCTTGGAGTTGCTTCTTCAATTCCTGCAACTCAATTGGGGCCATTCTATAAGGTGTCTTTGAAATAGGCAAAGCACCCGGTACGAGTTCTATTGAAAACTCAACTTCACGATTTGGTGGAAGACCCGGTAATTCCTCCGGAAAGACATCATCAAACTCCCTTACAATGGGCATATTCTTAATCGTGAGTTTCTCACCAACCATTTGAGATAAATAACCTTCATTTAGTGGGATCAATACCCATAAGATGGAAGAAATTTCCACTGGAAGGTTATGTTCATCCTTGCATTGGTATACGATCGTAGATTGATCTGGAGTATGAAATGTGACTTCCCTTCTTTGGCAATTGATATGAGCTCCATGTAGAGAAAGCCAATCCATGCCAAGAATCACATCAAATTCCACTAAAGGAAGGATCACAAGATTTGCAGGAAGCACTTTCCCACAAACTTCGATCAGAGAAGAATTATAAACTTTTGATGCGATTGATGTGCCATTAGGTGTTGACACAGCTAACTCAACATCTAATTGTTGAGGTAGTACGGTGATACCCTTAGAAAAGTCTTCAGAAATAAAAGAGTGGGTGGATCCAGAATCAAATAAAACATTTTCTACTTTAGAGTGGATGGTAAGTGTACCTTTCACCACATCGTTATCGTACTCCACATCGCTGATAGAAATTGCATGTGACTTTCCTTTGTCTTTAGCTTTAAGAGTTTGTTGACGTCGACCATCATCATCAACCCTTGGATTTGGGCATTGATTGGCATAATGCCCCATCTCCTTGCACTTGAAACATTGAAGTGTTGTAGGTTCATTCTGTGCATCCCTTCCTTTGTTTGCGTCATTAGACATCTTCTTCCCATTATCACGGCATTAAAATGCCCGATGACCTTCCATTCCACATTTAAAACATTTACTTGTCCCTTTAAGACAACTCCCTCCATGTTTCTTTCCACACTTTGAGCATAAGGAAAATCTCATCTTCTTTTCTGTGTGCTCTTTAGATTTTTCTTTGAATTCCATCTTCCTCTTCTTATCAAACCCATGTGACTGATGGGTTACTCCAATCTCCATCTCGACTTTGAGAGCACATCGAACGATTTCCTTGTAGCTATTGAAGTCTCTTATGGCTAACGCCCTTCGAAGACTTGGTTTTAAGCCACTAAAGAATCGATCGATCTTACTCTCATGTTGGATAATAATACCAGAAGCGTACCTTGCCAGTCTTGTAAAATTTGCTTCATAGGTACCAACAGATTCATCTTCCCTTTGCTTCAGTTCAAGAAACTCTTTCTCCATCTTTGTTCGGAGAATACGAGGGAAGTACTTATTGAAAAATAAGTTCTTGAACTCGTCCCATTCCATAGACTCAATTTCATCCCTTTGCCTCGTATTCTTAACAAGATTCCACCATTGATCAGCATCTCCTTCCAAACGATACACTGCTAGGATGACTTTATCATGTTCAGAACATTGAAGAACTGAAAATATCTTTTCAGTAGTACTAATCCATTGTTCAGCAACTAATGGATCAGTAGACCCGCTGAAAGAAGGTGGACGCTGCCTCATGAAGGATTCAACAGAATGTTGCTCCCTCCTTTGCTCGTTTGGAAATCATGCATGATTCATAGCTTGAGAAAGTTGTGTGAGCATGGCTACAAGATTTTGCATTCCAGCTCCCATATCGTTTGGTTGCTCAGGGGGACAATCATTGCATTGCCCATCGCATTCCGCATTAACACGGTTCCTTCGGGTTCCAGCCATTGACTAAAACCAAGAAGTATAGTGTGAGCAACACTAATTATAATAGGAAACCACATAATTCAAGAATAAAATTTTCATGCTTATGGTCTTATCCTAGGTTATTCAAGGCCATTTCTAAAACACTAAGATTGTGTACTATGCTTAGACTTATCCTTAGGGTTCTTACTAAGGCTTTCACATCCTAGTTTCCAAAGGTTGACTATACCTTTCCTCTGATACCAACTACAATGACCCATACTTTACATACATTTTTAATACTTCAAAAATTGAAGCACACTTATTACAACATATGATAAAACTACAAAGGACCGTATAGGTATAGTGCCTTTAGAAACTGGGAAACATAAACAACTGGTTCATAAATCTTCTACAGTGTCTCCCATTTATTTCATCATATCTAGGGTCCCTTTTAGCATATTCTACTTAATATCCAACTTCCTGACCTGAGGAAAAGAAAACATAAAAGGGTGAGTTCAAATGCTCAGCAAGGCAAATAAAGGAAATAAAAATCATATCATATCTTTTTGAAAATCATAACCTGCAAAAGAGATCATAATATCTTAACATGGAACAAATCATAGGAGTGAAAATGAGATCCCCATAATCATAACATAAAACTTGAAACTTTGTGGCATGCACACATAATCATGGAAAATCATTTCTTGTTAGTCATGACTCATCGCCAAGACTATCTTAGTGGACAAAGTCCCTTTCTGAACCGAGTTCACTCCTCGTTTCAGTCCTGTATCACTGAACCGAAATAACCTTCCGTTCCAGCCATGTCTATCTCATGAGATATAAAATCTTTACCCAATGCATTGGAGGGAGATATAGGTCCCACCCATCTTACAATGAATCCTTTCTTATGTGTGCCACATAATCATAAAACATACATCATCGCATAACACATGAAACAAAAATGGGATTCTTGAAACATCATGAAATCATAAATCAATTCATATAAGATAAAGGAATTCATAAAAATAATTCCATCACAACATGATCAAATCAATGTAATAATAGGGATAAAAACAGAACCCTTTATTATCTTAGATGGAAAATAATTTTGAAAATCACTTGAACTCCATTCTTGAGGAAAATATCCTTTCTTCTTCAAAACATTTTTCCTTTCATAACATGTCATACAACTTTAAAATAAAAGAAGTTGATTAAAAATAAACTTGAAAACTTGTAAAGGAAGCTTCTTGGAAACAATGTTTTAAAAATCCATTCATGCCGTATAAGTTAAAAAAAAACATTCTTCGTACTTTTGTCGGAAAAGTCAAAAAGTACCTCGTACGGAAAAACGACAAAAGATTCCTTTCATATTCTTTACTAAAAACTCACCTAAGGGTAAAATTGGATTTAAACTATTGCAAGTGGATGGAAACAATATTTCATATTGAGGGAACATGGATGTGGATGATAAAATACACCCCAGTAAATACTTACGAATAAACAATCTCGGATAAAAATGAGATTGTGATATTTCCCTTACCTTAGGTCCGATTAGCTTTGTACGTGTCCGAAGCTCCTGTATAATGGTTTAAATAATGTTATTGACTTATTCCAGAATCATACATATTTATATGATATCATATATGGTCATATTATTAGCTTCTTGTTAGTAATATTTCATTGTTACTTGTTACTCGGGTCTTTATAACTTTTTGTTCTTATGCGTGTTTTGTCGAATAAATTCTTATTCTTATCTTTAGGTTATAGATAATTCATTTCCAGAATGGTATTAGTGTATTATATACCATATTCATTCATTCAATTCATTTATATAATCATTATGAAATGAAGATCATGTAGAACGAGTCGCATCACATCGTGGAGACGGTATTCCGTACGTACGCACGAGTGATGATATCATTCCTATGATCGTGGAATTATATTGGAGTATATATATATTATTTCAGTATCAATATTACTTCATAATAATCATATTTAGTTACTCATTACACCATTATAACCATCCTTGTAAGGTGATGGTGGAAAATAGATTACACCACGGCGTGGAGACGGTATTCCGTACGTACGCACGCGTGGTGATTTCATTTTTCCGTAGGATGGATAGAAGGTGAAATAGGGTTGTTTCATATTTATAATAACATATCAGTATGTAAGTAATACTGATGTTATTACTTTATCATGAAACAACTAAAGAAGAAGAAGTTGAAGAAGAAAGAAATTGAAAAGATCGGTAATGGATATTACCTCTTCTTTGGAACGCCTCTTTGAATCCTCCACTTAAGGAACTAAGATTGGTCTTTGTAGAAGACCAGGACCTCTAGGATTATTCTAGGGAAGTGGAGAGGAGAAAATGGCAGGGGTTGGCCGAGCTTGAGTGCTCAATTTGGTGTGAGGAGGAGGGGGAGGAGGTGCCCTTTTATAAGGGAGGAGAGGGGCACCTTAGGAATATCTCAAAATATTATTTTATATTAAAGTCAAAATCGGTTTATAATGGTTCCAAAGGGTCTTATTTCGAAGATAAAGTGGGGAAGGGTCGAAATCCTATCAACCAATAGGATTTAGACAAGTTTAGGGTATTATTTTAACCTTATCAATTAGATTTAACTCTAAGTTAAATAATTTAACTTTTACCATGTCTTTTTGTTTTCTTTCACTATAAGGTTAATACACTTACTATAACATGCCAAACGAACCCCAAATTTTTTATTATTAAAATATATATCCTTATCTAAGTCATTTGGCCGAACCTTAGATTTTTAGGAATAAAATAACAATTAATAATATAATATTTGATTTAAAAACTATTTTGTGTCAATTTTGACACTATTTGATATATGATTTTTGTGAAAGTCATAAAAGAATTATATGTTCGAACCAAGTTGATTAAATCAACATTAATATATCATAGTAACCTATAAAATTAGTTGAATTCATAAAAAGTCTCAAATTACATTTATTTTGGTGTTTATAACATCAATTATGTCAATATTTCATTAATAAGATAATTACTGCATCATCTTTGTGTCATAAATAAATTACATTATTTGATGTCTAAAAATTACAAATAAAATATCATCATGTAGGAAATCTTTTGAGATTTCTAATGAATATTTAAAATTGAATTTATCTTATGTATAACCCCATATTAAAAATGATTTACTTATTAAACTTTGATTTTAACTATTTTAACCCTTCTTTAAATAAATTAATAATAAATGTCCTAATCTAATCCAAGTGGGCCTAAATGGTCATATTTTATTCCTAAGTTTGTTTTTGGTCGAATTACACTTGTCCAATAGAATTAGGACATGTGTTAGGGTAATATTAATATCATATTTACACTTAGTTACCCTATTTACTATTAACCGCGGTAAGAAAAGTAAAAAGTTACTATTCACCAAAAAATTATTTTCATCTCATTGAACCACATTTTAGTCCTTTATATTAACCGTGTCTCTCGGATTTTCGAAATTCCAATCACAGAAGCGGTAAAATTAAGTTTTATGCAAAATTCAGTTTTTAACCTACCACTTAGTGGTTTCACTATTCATCAAAAATTGAAAGTTTTCAGAAAAATAACAAAATTTCACCCTAGGCTAATTTCGATATTCTGAGTCCAAAAATGAAGTCCATTTTGAAAAATAAAATTTATAAAATTCCAAAAAGTGGTTATTACTATTCATAACGGCTATTTTTAATAGCATAATGTTGTTTAGTGAAACTCGGTATTGCGTACGACGCAAGCTATCGAGGAAGGTCGCGATTGCGTGTAAAGCAAGCCAAGCAAGTGTTGTATAGAAAAAGATTCCTTTGATGATTTATATAACATAAAAGTCTCGGGTGTTACATAAAGCCTCTCCTGATTTTTCTCCACTTACTCCTCCCTATATCCCAAGTGATGAACACAAATTTAGAAACCTTCCCGAGGGTGGTTATCTCACGATTCAATGATGATTAAATTTCCATTGGTTTTGAATGAAAGATCCAATTGTGTCTAATATTATCTTCTCTTTTTCTTTCTATAATGGGTCTTGTATCTAATAAGATTGTCTTTTGAATCTCTAAAAACCTATATATCTAGTGGAATCTAGGTTGAAGCATTAGAGGGTGTGTGTATTTGGTTATAAGGATACATTTATGAGTGTTCCCATCATTTATTTTTTGGTATGTGGTCTATAAGCTACATCTCCGAGCATTACTATAGATATGTGCATTTGTGTTGAGATCTTGAAACCCACATGCTATGAATTTGTTACCATGAGAAAGATTCAGTAAAATGATTGTCTAATTAATGATTTAGACCCCTCATGATCCTTATAAGATGCGTTTAGGATAATTATACCTATTTAGATCCACCAATGGGGTGTTTCAGCATTACCAAAAATATAAATTGTTAATGTTAAGTGTAGATTTGGCTTATGATAATGTAGATCCCATATTGAACCTATTGAATATGTCTATTGGATTGGAAAATATATAATTGATAGTTGTACCAAAGATTTGATAGTGGAATAAGGGGTGTTTGATGAGGCTTGAAAACCGTTAATTTGGTCAGTTGAAATCAGTCAAATTACGAATAAATTGTGTTGAAATTCCTAATATGGTTAGGATACATTTGAAATGAGGAACATGTCCATTAAGAAATGTCCTATGAATTGATAAACTTTTAAATATATTAGTATAAGGTAATTGTTTAATATGTTCAATGGGTTAAAAATGATAATTATGGGGTATAACTAATTGGTTAATGGTAATAAAGCAGTTGTGATATGTGATATAATAATTTTACATGAAATAGATAAGTGAAAAAATAATTATGAACTAGTAAATGGGATATATTGGATAATCCATGGTAATTGGTGAATATTATCTAATTTATTGAAATTAATAATCATATTTAATGGTTTCAGGAATGATAATGGAAATTTGGGTAAATGACAATGTAATATAAATGGATAATGTGTTAATGGGATATGGAATAATACTAATTCAAATGTTGATGGTTATGTAATGTGATTTCTATTCATATTGAATGTGTTTTGTTAAAATATTCTATGTGTCACAAACCAACCCTTGGGGCCCCTGTCGTGACTACCCCAAGTCCGCCATCCATAGGCCAGGGGATGGTGACTAGCACTGAAAGACGTATTCCCCAAAAACAAGAAGCACTGACATTATAACATGGAAGCTCACACAACTAAGCATAAAGTAGGATTCAAGAACAAAGTAAAACTATATTGTAAACATGGTGTGTACTGCAAGTAATAGGGGCCAGAATATAATCCCAACTGTAAAGTACATGTAAAAGGGAAAGTACTAGTAAAACAAAATTCATCTCCTGTGAACACCTGCCAAGGAGCCTACCTGAAGGGTTGGTACAACTCTGAAACAGTTGTCTCTTTGGTACGCCTCATCGGAAGTCCGCCTCCGAGATACCTCCAGTCCTGGTACCCTCGACCTCAGTCAGTATTGTCTTTCTTCTGCACCAATAAAAACAAGGTGTAGTTGTAACCCATACAGGGGTGAGTATAACGATACTCAGTAGGACCACGAGACCCTGCAGGTATTATAGAGTTTGAAAAAGGATAGACCATAAGCAAGATCCCAACACTACTTAAGTATATTCCCACACATATTCCTATGTTATCCAACTATACTTATCACATACATGAGGGAAGTATACCTCAATGGTAACACCACGAAGGTGATGTATCACATAGCATAACCTCAATCAAAAGCATAATGTAAAGACATATCACACTAGGATTTATTCTAGGGGTACTAACGAAAAATATTATCAACACCTCAAATGTAGGAGAACTCTTCCTCTATCGAGTACAGTGGGATTTCTACGTCACACAGTGTCACTTCCCACTAACCTTGGACTGTTGAGGTACTCATCCTGTTGAGTATTGTGGTTCTATCACGACACAGAGGAACTCCCCACCATGGGTGTGCCACATCACACAGAGGATCTATCCCCCTGTGGCTTGCTGAGGTACTCCTCCTGTCATGTACCATGGGTCTGCCAAGTCACATAAGGCGCTCCCCACCATGGGTCTTCCACGACACACAAATGTGCTCCCCACTGGGCGAGTCGAGTCACTCCAAGTCGAAACGGTCAGCATTCTTCAAGTCTCAACTAGTCACAGGATTCCGTACATATCGCACTTGGGATTACTTCCCCCCTTAGCCATAGGTCATACCTCAACTTCTCCAAAGTTCCATGAAAAAGTAACCCAAAGGTCTGTCACGTCAAAATGGGCACAACGCAATATACGGTGCGTCGATCAGATGCCCAGTCTATAAGTTATTAGTGTCTCTCCTCTGAGGTCCTAGTTGGATTGGGGGACCAATCAAACATTTCCATACTCTAAACATTTCCAAAACCCAAGTAGAGTATATCAAAATGTCCATCTTTATCAAAGGACCCAGCACCACAGACGGTTTGTCAAACGGACGCATGTTTCTCAAATTATGACCATATAGGTGAAAAAGGGTCTGAAAGGGCTCGTGTCTGGTCCGAACCGACCTTGGCCTTAGAAGGCCCGAACCTCTATTCTGTAGTCCGACTTGACATGTGAAGGGGCGTCCTGGTCCAAACCATTGGCATGGCCCGGTGGCCCGGCCCGCAAGGCGCGGCCCGTCGGGCGCGGTCTTCCCGAGCCAACTCGAAGGGGCTGTGCCCTATTCTGGTTTCTTCCAAATGGTCCCTTGGACCATTGGAATCAGTGGCATGTAGGACACTCCAGAGGGCTCCCACCCAGTCTTGAATGGCCAACCAGACATCCTCCCAGCGGCGCGGTCGCGCACCACTGCTCCACCACAACCGGCCGGAAGGTCGGCCGCCGTTTAGCCTCCGCAGCGTCAATGCGGTTGTGGCCTTATGCTCTATCAGTGGTAAGGATGTGAACCACCACTCTGCCACATAACCGTCCAGTTTACAGCCGCCACCCTGTTCTTCCGCGGACGACAGGCCGCGACTGTCTCAGTATCCGGTAGTGTAGATGCACACTTTCCTTCTTTTCTCACGGTCAGTCAGGTGTCGGATGTCGTCTCCTTTCACTAGACATTTTAGATTTGTTTCAATCCCAAAAAATTAATCGATCACATATTTGTGATCCTTGCATCTAGGGCTTCGCATCCATATATCGCGCTTAGAAAAACTCCGTATTTCCATGACCAATAAATAATAGGCGTTGTAGAACGCATGAAGAACATGGGAAGAATAAAAAGAAAGAGGAGCATGGTTTATGTGCGGGACGATGGCCATGTTCGTTTTCCTATCATCATCATGAATTTAGGATCAGAAGAAACAATAGAATAGAATTCAAAATACTTAAAACCTATAACTCAATTGTTCATTGGTGGTGGCGTGAGGAAGAAAGATGTGGTCGATGAAGAACGTCGGCATTCGTCGCTTCCATCGAACACTTCCAATTTGTACTTTGGGTTAGTTCCTCATTCTTCATTGGTGGCAGTTCTTCATTGGAGAAAGATCTTCCTGGTTCACTGTGGTTCTCTCAACTCTCCTTTAACAGTGATTTCCAACAAGGAAATGAGGAGCCAACGTATTAAAATATGTTTATCAAATTAATTAAGGATGGCGCAATTAATTTGGTTATGTTGGAACATTAAAGTTGGCACAATTGAATGGAACATTATATTGGATTACAATGCACAATTAATTGGAAAAGAAACCAAGAGTCACCTCCCTCATTAAATAGGGAGTTCAATGGTCAGGTTTTCCCCACCACTAAATTCATATCGGGAGTTTCAAACATTGGTGGTCCACACCACCATAACTCAAAAAAGAGGTTTCAAAAATAAAAATAAAACATTAATTATTTTATTTTTCTTCAACACAATTAACTAAAAAACTAACTTCTTCCCTCGACCTACTACGGTCGAGGTGAAGGTCTCCTTAACTGAATAATGGTGTTATGAGCTCAATGGTGTCCTTGGATCTCAATTACGAGCACCGGTTCAAAAGATACAAAAACTCACTCACACGTTTAATAAACGTACCCAAAAAAGTTTTAGAAATTCATTTTTGTCACTCCAGGCCTCAGAATCACGTGTTGTAAATTTTTGTGGACTCATAATATTCTTATATAATTAAAAAATAATACATTGAAAATCCAGATCATTAAATTCTCCCCACCTCAAGGATTTCAGTCCCAGAAATCCAAAACACAAATTAAGGATACAAGTGGGGGTACTGAGCACATATATGAGCATCCCACTCCAATGTGCTCTCTTTTAGGTTTTCATGATGCCAGCGAACGCACACCAAAAGTATCGACTACCCACAAAGGACCCACTCTTGTTGAACCACATTATTTATTAAACCTCCCTAAACATCGCCCCATTTTCAATGTCCATATCACCATGGTCGATGACGTGAGATAGGTCATGCACATATCTCCTCAACTTGGATACGTGGAAAATGTCGTGCACCCAGTGCAATAGAGATAGAATAGAAAATTGGTAAGACACCTCGCCAACTCTACTGAGGACCTGAAAGGATCCGATTAACCTCAGAGATAACTTGCCACCATAGCCAAATCTCTGCAAACCTCATCGAGGAGAGACCTGTAGAAAGGAAAGGTCACCATCCTCGAACTCTAGAGGTCTCTGTCTCCTATCAGTATAGAATTGTTTCCTAATCTGTGTAGTCTTCATCCACTCCTGGATGATCTGCTCCTTCTCCTTGGTAAAATTTACCATCTATGGTCCCATGAGTGCTGACTCCCCTAGGCCAGTCCAGCATATTGATGATCTACAAGGTTGATCGTACAATGCGTGGAATGGTGTGATACCGATAGTGGAGTGATATCTGTTTTTTTATGTGAACTCCACTAAGGGAAAGTGATCCTCCATGTTGTGGCCAAAATCAAGGACGCATTCACGTGGCATGTCCTCAACAGTTTGAATTGTATTCTCTATCTGGCCATCTATTTGAGTATGGAAGGTAGTGCTCAACCGAAGTAGTGTCCTGAATGCCTCCCACACACCCCTCAATTTCCAGGAAGTAAACTGTGCATCATGATCAGAGACAATCATTGATGTAACTCCATTAATACTTATAATCTCTTTTATGTAGAGATGTACCAAGCCCTATACTGATCCCTTCTCTCTGATAGGTAGGAAGTGGACCGACATGGTGATTCAGTCAATGATCACCCAGATAGAATCATGACTTTTATATGTGTGTGGAATTCCCATCATGAAGTCCATGAAAATTCCATCACACTTCTACTCTAGTACCTCAAATAGCTAAACTATGCCTGTTGGAACCTGATGCTCTTCCTTCACTTCCTGACAAGTGAGGCATCGAGAGACAAACTCGGCCACTGCCTTCTTAATTCCCGACCACTAGTGCTGACACTGGAGGTCCTGGTACATCTTCACCACTCTTGTATGTACCGCTAGAGGCGACGTATAGAAGTCCCTCAACACATCCCCCCTATGTGCCATTGGTACCATAGTACGCCCTCTAAAAAGGATGACATGATCCCCACCTTTAGAAAATCCATCAGGTTTCTGTCCTGTGGATATTTGAGCACATCGAGTCCCGCAGTATGTATCCCCAATTTTCACCTCCCTAACATGATGATGGAGTGGGGGAGTGACTGTTAGAGACTGAAAATATGATTCCCCATCTCGATCCACATAGGATATCTACAAAGTGGCTGGTTTCTTCATCGCCTCACTCAGCAACTGTATACCAGATCTCGTGTTGAGTGAATCTGCTACTACATTCCCTTACCCAGAAGTATAGACTATCTCAATGTCATAGTCCTGGACGAATTAAATCCAATGATGATGTCTCTCATTGATTTCCTTATGGGAGAATATATATCTGAGACTCTTGTGATCAGATTATACTGTAAAACGTTCGCCCATCAATGAATGTCACCATGTCTTCAAGGCTATGAATACTGCTACCAACTCATGTTCATGGTAGCATAGTTTTTCTCATGTTGTATCAGCTGTCAAGAACCATATATGATCATTTCTCACTCCAGAATCAGGAAAAATCCAAGCCCAATCCCCGATGCATCGCATTAGACCACGTACCCAATGCCTTCCTCTGGTAGCCTCATGATGGGGGCACTGGTCAGTCTCTGCCTCAGCTCTTAGAAACTCCACTGGCATCCCTCCGACAACAAGAAGGGTAGCTCCTTCTTCTTCAACGCTGATAAGGGAGTTGAAACTATAGAAAAGTCAGGCACAAACCTCCAGTAGTAACCAGTCAAATCCAGAAAACTCAGCATCTCTATCATGCTCCTGGGTGGCTCCCAAGCTAGTAAAACCTCAATCTTCACCGGATCCATAGAAAATCCAGAATCCAAGATGATGTTTCCCATAAAGAGGACCTCTCATATAAAAATCTAGAACTTTTAGATCATACCATAAAGAGGGTTCTCTCAGAGGGTGTCCAGAACTATCTGCAAATGATAGGCATGACCCTCCTTCGTCACTGAGTATATCAGGATGTCATAGATGAAGACTACCAAAAATCGATTGAGGTATGGATGGAAGATCTTGTTCATGAGTCACATGAACACTGTTGGGGAAATGGTCCCACTTAAAGGCATAAAAAAGAACTCATAATGGTCATATCGATATCTAATTGTCATCTTCTACACATCCCCACCTTGTACCCTGAGCTGGTGATAGCCTGATCTGAGGTCTATCTTTGAAAACCATCATTCTCGCTTCAGCGGATCAAAGAGATAACCAATCCTCGAAAGTGGGTAATAGTTTTTCATGCTCACCTGGTTCTAGCTTCGATAGTCAACAAAGAGTCTCAAACTCCTATCCACCTTCTTGGTGAACAAAATCAGGGTGGACCGAGTGGAAAAAATTATCCTAATGAACCCCTTGCTCTGCAGGTCCTCCAGCTGTACTCGTAGCTCACGAAGCTCCACAGAAGCCATCTAATATGCTGGGGGAGGTATCAGTGTCATCCCAAGGATGAAGTCAATTTAAAAGTCCACCTCTCTATGAGAAGGTAGACCCAGATTATCATCCATGAAAACATCATCATACTGGTCCAGCACAACAGGATAGATCAGACTCTCAAAATTAACTTCTCTGAGGGTAAGGCTATCCAACTGATGTTTGATTGGCTTCACCATCTTCCAGGTAAGTCCATCCAATGTTACAAAGGTACTATTCTCACTGGAGAAGGAAAAAATGGTCCCATCCATGCTGGAACACTGTACTTTGCTCATAATACAGTCAACCTGAACATGGAATGCGAATAAACAGTCAATACCACAGACAACATCATAAGGCCTCAACAACACTACTAGGAGATCCCACCCTAAGCTCTCACCTCATAGAGTAAGTAATCACTACTTGAACCAGTGCATAATTTTTGAATCTGTTCCCGTAAGAGTCTCTAGCCTTAATGATCGATCCAACAGCTCCATTAGAATCGTCGAGCTCTGAACAAGGGTCGTGGAAATAAAAGAATAACTGGAATATGTGTCTATACATACAACAAAAAAGGTGGTGTAGACACAGATCATACCTCTAATCATCTCCTAAGTTCCATGTTCATAGGAATCACCTTCAAGGAGCTATGCTCATCCCTATCCACCTATTCCCTGTGGTGGGGGTTGTCATCCTCGTGGTGGTGGTGGTAGAACCTCAAAAAATCACCCACCGCCTGCTCCACAGCCTAATCATATGCAACATCTACCCCCAGCCTATAGAGAACCCCGAACGAGGCTTTTCCTCTGGCTCAGTGGTCTCTTGAATGTTTGCTGATCATCGTTACGGTAGGTCAGGCAGTCAAGAACCATGGGACCGTGCCCGCTGCATGTGTAACACTGTGTGTCTCTTGGCTGTCCGGCACTGCCTCGAGAGCCTCGCACGAACTACTGTGTATCCTGCATTCGTCTGCCTATATGTCTGCTCCTCTGGGAACTCTGTGTCATTTGTCTGCCACCAGCTGTTGATGACTCCGCTACGAGTCGTCCGGTTGTGGGTCTCACTATCGGGGACTACTTTGCAAGGAAACTTTCCACAAAAAGTGCTCACTCTAACACCCGATCCTGTGTTGGGATGCTGAAAGAGACCATAAAAGACTTAATCTCCCAAATTAGCCCATGCTCGTAGGTCTGGGACCTAAATAAAGGGTCCCAAACCATGTCAGTGGAGTAGCACGTGAGGTCGGTGAACCTCGTTGAATACTGATCCACAATCATGTTACCTTGCAGCAAGTGGAGAATCTCTTGTATACACACTGAGCGTAGGGTAGATGGGATGAACTCATCCATGGAAAGGCTCTCAAAGTCTTCCCATATGAGAGTGACGTCATTATGAAATTGGAGAATCAAGCTCCACCATCTTCCCACTGCTGCCAGAAAGAAGGATGACAACAAGGATCACCATGACTTCAGTTGGTGTCCCTACCAGTCGAAAGACTCTAACCACAACCTCTAGCCAATCCTCAGTAGCTTGTGGATTTTTCTTGAACTAGAACCTTGGTATCCTTTGGCACTGGAACACATGCCACACACTCAACCGAAGTTCACCCTATGCAGCTATGGCTGGTGGCATCGACTAGCCATCAGGTTAATAGTGTTGCTGGTACAACTCTTGGTGGTACAACTGCTATAAAGAGGCCCTCCACTGAAGCCTCATCACTCGGTGGATTATCATCACATACTCTAACTGGAATCCTAGGTGGCTTTCTATGTAAAGGCATCCTAAAAAAGAAACAGGTGTGCCACAATCATTATGTTTATACCTGGTTATTTGACTACAATGAAATTACAAAGAAAACATTTCAAAAACATAAATTCCATCGGTGTTTTCATGTACTAAGTTGGAAATTAGAATTCAGTGTCCTAGTGTATGGATAGGTCAGCCGCAACACCAACCCAATACTCCTCGAAATAAAAACCACAATCAAAACACTTAAAAATAGTGCTCCACACAGAAAATATCAGAGTCATAGTTCTTCAGTAGAAGAAAACTCTTTTGATACCACTTGTCACAACCCGACCCTTGGGGCCCATATCACGATTTCCCCAAGACAAAATTCCATAGGCCATGTGCTGGCGAGTAGAACTGAAAGGCATATTCCATAATAATGGGATGTAATTTCTTTTATAACCTGTAAACTCACACAACTAAGCACAAAGTAGGGTACAAGTACAAACTAAATCTATATAGTAAGCAGGGTGTGTACTAAAGGTAAAAGGGTATAGAATAGAATCCCATATATAAATCACACATAAACTAAAAAATACAAGTAAAACTGAAAATAGCTCCTATGAACACCCACCAATGATCCTACTTGAAGGGTAGGTACAACACTCGAACGATCGTCTCTGCTGTACGCCTCATCTGAAATCCACCTCCGAGCTACCTCTAGTCTTGGTACCCTCATCCTTAATCAGTGTTTTCCATCGTCTACACTAAACACAACAAGGTGCGGGCATAGCCTATGCAGGGGTGAGTATAACGAAACTCAGTAGGGACCCCAAGACCTCATAGGTCTCCTGGAGTTCCAAAAAGGAATGATCATAAGCAAGATCCCCACTCTACTTAGGTATATGCACATACATATACCTATATTATCAAGTGATACCCATCACACACATGAGTTAATTGTACCTAAAAGGTAACACCACGAATGGGATGTATCACATAGCATAACCTTAATCACCAACACAAAGTAAAGACAACTCAAAAAATGATTTATTCTAGGGGTTATAACAAGTAATATTCTGAACACCTTAGTTGCTGGATAACTCCTTTCTATCGAGGACTGTGGGATAGTCGAGTCACTCCGATTTGAAACGGTCAGCAGTCATCACGTCTCAGCAAGTCGCAGGGTTCCTTACATATCAGTCTAGGGAGGACCACCCCCCATGCCATAGGTCATACCTTAAACACTTCGATGTTCAACGAAAAACTAAACCAAAGGACTATCTTATCCAAATGGGCCCAACGCAATGGACAACGCGTCAATCGGACACCCAGTTGGTAAGTTGTTAGTGTTTCCGCTCCAAGGACCCCATTAGATTGGGGGTCCGATCCAACCTGACTGTACTCCAACATTATCTATAACTCAAGTGGGGTATATCAAAAAGACTATTTCGATCCACGGACCCTAGCACTATAGATGGTTTGTCTAACGAATTTCAGGTTCTCAAGTTAATATTATAACGGCGAAAAAGGGTCTGAAAGCGCTCGGGTCTGGTCCTACCCGATTAGACCGACCCACCCTGGGCCTTGGAAGGCCCGGGCTACTGGGCCATGGTCTGGACAATTCGTGAAGGGGAATCCCAATGGGGTGGCCCATTTGGTGAGGCCTGGTGGTGCGGCCCACCGGGTGCGGCTCGCAGGGCGCGGCCCGGTGGCGAGGCTCAGCCTGCTGGGTCACGGTCTGCCTAAGATGAAACATAAGGGGGGAGGGGGGTGCGCCCCATCTGGTTTCACCCAAACTTTAACACAGACCATTTAGCTAGTTGGCATGTGGGACCTGTCATAGAGGTCCCGCCCAGTATTGGGTGTCCGTCCAGAAGGGTGGCCACACATCGACCTCCGCCACGGCCGACGAGGTATGGCCTCCTGCACCACAGGTAGTGCAGACACACGCTGCCACTCCCCCACACAGCCGGCCAGTTTCCGGCTTCCGCCTTGATCAACCATAGCTGACGGGCCATAGTCTTCTCATCATCTGGTGGCGCGGATGCACGCTTCCCTTCCTTCCTCATGGTCGACCAGGTGTTGGCCACTGTCTCCTTCCTCGTGCCATTGTAGATTTATTCCAAGCCCAAAAAATTAAATGATCGCATATTTGCGATCATATAATTGAGGGATTCATGTACATATATCATTCTTAGCCAAAAATTTGTATTTATAGTGCCAATAAATATTAGGCGTTGAAGAATGTATGAAGAACGCGCAAAGAGTAAAAATAAAGATGAGCGTGGTTTATGTGCTGGATGATGACCATGTTAATTTGGCCATCATTGTCATGAATTTAGGATAAGAAGAAACAATATAATATAATTAAACATACATAAAACCCACGCCTCAATTATTCATTTGTGGTGGCATGAGGAATAAAGATGTTTTCGACTAAGAACATCGTTGCTCATCGCTTTTGCAAGAGGCTTCTAATCCAGTCTCGGGGTCGGTTTTTCATTCTTCGTCGGGGTGGTTCTTCATTGGAGAGAGTTTTTCCCAATTCTCCAAGGTTCTCTCAACTCACATTTTCCAACGAATTATAACAAGGAAATGAGGATCCCACATATTAAAATAATTTAATCAAATTAATTAAGGTTGGCACAATTAATTTGATTTTTTTGGCACATTAATGTTGGCACAATTGAATGGCACATTAAATTGAATTACGTTGGCACAATTAATTTGAAAAGATACCAATAGTCACATCTCTCATTAAAGAGGGAGTTCAAGGGTTGGGTCGTCCCCACCCCTGAATTTAAATCTGTAGTTTCAAAATCAGGTGGTCCCCACCTCCATATCACTAAAAAGGAGGGTTCAAAAAGAAAAATAAAATGTTAATTATATTATTTTTCTTCTCCCATGAAAAACTGAAAAACTAAATTCCTCCCTTGACCTAATGCAGTCAAGATGAAGGTCTGCATAAGTGATATTGGTGCTGAGAGCTCAACGGTGTCCTTGAATTTCAATTCCACATGAAGGTATAAAAGATACGAAAACTTTCTCACACGTTTACTGATCATACCCGAAAAAAGTTCAGAAATTCATTTTTTTCACTCCGGGCCTCAGAATCACGTTCCGTAAATTTTCAATAACTCACAATATTCCAATTTAATTAATAAATAATTACATTGGAAATCCAGGTCATTACATCATGTTTTTTTGTGAATTGATAAATAAGCACGTGCACATGGATTTGTTGTAAGATAAAGGACTTAGGCTCCTCCCATGGGTTATGTTAGGTTGATTCTCTTTTCCCACAAATGAATGCACATATTAGGGTGTTGGATTGATTATTAATGCTTCTAATGGTTTAATTCAATCAAACTACATCGACTGAGGCTCCATGTTTAGTGAGATTTATTAATTGTGAAACGTTTATCCCTTGTGAGATAGGAACTTGATTTTATCCCTTATGTATAATCATTTATTTCCATGGACCAATGTGTAGATGATGTGTAAGATTATCCCAGGGATAACATGTTGAAAATGGATTATGTATAAGGTGATGAATATGATTAATATAGTATTATGATTATAAATTGTAGAAGTAAATATTGATAACAAATGGAAAATTAATTGAAATTTTTTATTACAACTTAATTAGTATTTTTGTGCACTATCTATTTAAACTACATATTTTTTAGACAGTGTTGGTGGTGTCCTATAGAGCAATACTCACACTCTATTTTGGCCTCCATTGGGTACCCGGGTGGAATTCGTTATAATAGTTTTAGATATGTTCAAGGGAACAATTCTGGGGATTTGAGTTGGTCCTGGGATACGTATGTTTGAGGATATGGACATTGAGCCAGGACCATTTTGGGAATTTATATGGTTTTCATTATTTTTTGTTCTAATAATTTTGGATCTATTAGCATGAATTGATGCGGTTAATGTTGATTTATGGTTCGTACCCAGTTTTGGGAGATGTTTTTCTAGGCACTTTTATTAATTATTGAATAATATTTCCAATATTTACATGTTTAACTCTTGTGGGATACTCCAGAAAAGGGGGTGTATTATCCCCACATCGCTTATTAGACTGTCTATTCTAGTCAGCAACCTATGGACAAGGGAATGCATTCTTGAGGTCATATGATGACTCGGATCACGAAACAAGTATAGTGGCTCCCTGGTCGGGGTGGATACAAAGTTGTATCAGAGTAGTTCTTTTCTAGTGTATTTTTATTTGGGATGGGGAACATGAGGTTAGGATGTGTTGGGCCATTGTAGTTAAATCAGGTTTTGTAGTATCTAACCAATGTTTGAGGGAATACCAAAGTCACCAATGGTGGGAATTTTTGTTATTGATGTTTGTTGTTAGAGTTGAATGAAATATCACCATTGGGTGATGCACATGTTGTGTGATGTGACTGATTTATGATATTTTTCTCATGTCCGGAATTGGTTGAGGGTTTTAATTCAAGCATTATTCTAGAAACCTAAGGATATATGTGGAATTAATCTGGATATGCACACATGGTACAGGTGTGTGGGGTATAGAAAACATAATTACATTCAATAAATTATAAATTTGATGAAAATGGTGTGTAGTGAATATGATGTAAATGGTTAACCAAAAAAGAAGAGTTAAATAATGATTAAATAATTATATTTGCAGAAAGTACGAAACAAGTTAAAAATGATGATTGTAACCTGATTTGAAATGAGAAATGTGCCTAAGAAAATAGTTTTTTTTTGACATATGAAATTGGTTAAAGAAGTCATTGATAGATAAACATGTGATTATGTAATTTGGTTTCCTCATGTTGACCATGGCTTAGTATAGCGTTATAAAAGATTATTTTTCTAAGTGGGATGATGATTGTCAGGATTGTTCATGTCACACACGGTTTTTTTTCTCTGTCTTTGTATTGATCTGGCCCATTAGAAATCCTGATCCTTTTCATGGGTATTTTAGGAGATTAATCTTGAGTTTTTAAGTTTCATATATGTCTAACCACCATAATTTTTGATCCCCATTTCTTGTTTAGGAGTTTTTGAAGAAAGGGTGGTTACTTCATGATTTGGGCCAACCGTGAGCCCATTCCCAGTTTTAAAAACTGAATTTGTTTCTTTTATAACTCTTTTGTTTTTCATCCTTTTTCACCCTTTAAACTTTCCACTTGTCCTATACTGATATATTAAAATTTATTTATCCTTTTGGACCCATTAGAAATTCATGAGCCGGGTGAATTTGGGTTAATTATTTAGGTATTGGGCCAACCCATGGGCCCATTTCCTGTTTAAAAAAAAATAATTTGTATAATTTATATCTTTTTCATTTTTTACTCTTTTTCGGTGATTCCACCTCCCCCTCGAAGCCAATAACCATATACCAACCCTCATAATCGATTGTACCTCTTTGTACTCATTTGGGTCGCGAATTATGGCGAAATTCTCATGAAACCTCAAATCTCCCAGTATTTCCAAGGTAACTTTTATCATTCACAAATCAATCAATTCGTACTCCTTTAGCCACAAATATTCTTCCCATGGTTCTTACAGACCTTAGGAGTCTCTCAAAGAATTTTCAAACCTTTACCTTTTCTCTAGGGCTTCATATGTAATGGTAGATGAAGAGTTTTCTAGGATGAATGGTGAGATTCCTTCTCCTTTCTTCTTCCTCTTCCCCCCTCCTTTCATTATTTCATTTTTTATATTGTACCCTAGTCTTTATCAACCTAGGGTTTTGTTATAAATTGTTTTTTGATGGGTTTTATGTTTGTTTAGGTCTGGTATTTATAGTTTTAGGGTTTATAAACCCGCGGCGGGTGATTTCGGGTGTGCGTTTCAATTACGCCAAAGATTTGATGTAGGATACCCCTTGCACATGACTTTATTATTTAAGTTTCATCATTTTAGTATATTTAACACCAGATATATATGTTTATTATTGTTTTTCATCATATGAATAATTTTATTGGTGTTCAAAGTGGTTGTTTAATCATTGGTTTGTGAACGGTAGTGTTGTTTTTTCATGAAAGTTCTCAACAAGTGTTTGTTTAAATGTCCCATTATCTTTTGAAAATATTTTGTGAGGTTTATAATCTGTTTTATGGTATTTTTAACATGTTACAATATATTGAATAAAAATATGGTTTTCAATTGGTGTTTTATTCCTTTTCATGTACATAAAATAAATTGTTTTGTTTAAAAAGGGCATGTCATGTGTTCGGTAAATTGCCCGGTTGGATTTTATGTGTGATGTGTGATTTAAAAGTTATTTGTTTGGATTTATAAAGGAATTGGAATAATGATAAATGGTATTTTTGGGTACTTATATGGATTTTCCTATTTTTATTTGTTTTTACAATCAAGTTGGTTTTTATTTACAACATATTTTGGCCCGAGTTGCCCAAAAATGGACTGTTTCACATCTTTATGAAAATGGTTGTGTTTTGAATATGTAACCTGAGTATTATAAGAGATTTATGAATGTGGTTTTCTGTTGTAAATTCTGTTTATGCAGATCCTTAATAGAATTAAAATTCATACCTTCGTCAAAGGATAGTTTTGAGAAAATAATTAAAGGCCTGTTTGGCATTTCCTAGAAATGAAGGAGTGTTTTACTTGTATATAACAATTTGTGAAATTTGGATTGTTTTATGGTCCATTAAATGATTTTATTAAATGTTTATTGGGATTCCAAATATTATTTGGTTTGGTTATGATGTGTGTTTATAATTTAAAGAGTGTTTTTGAAAGAGTTTTATGTGTAAAGCCTCAATACACTTCATGAAATTGTTTTACCAAAATATTTAGCGGTTTGTTGATTAGTGTAAGAAATGTGAAGAATGATTATGGGATGTTTGTGTTTTTATGGTTTTGGAATGAAATTTGAATGTGAAATGTGTATTTGATAATATGTGTAACTTGATTGAGCACTAAAGGGAATCCCGGGTATCTAGGTGGGCGGACGTGTACTAGTATGCTAGTGATTCTGTGGGGGTTGCCCCCTGTTTCACATAGAAAGTTTGACGATGACAACACTAACTAAACTATGATAATGATGATTATTGGGGACCACTATGTTATGGGTATGTTCCCTACTAGTGGCTCGTGCACGAGAACGGATATTTATTATGGTTACTTTCACCGAGATACGAGGTACCTGGGGCTCACAACTAACTAGTGCCTAGGGGTATTCCTGTGACTAGTGCTCATTGGCTATTTTGTACTCACCATCGGCATACGGTGTGTTTGGTTGGTAAATTCAGTAGTATTTGTTATTTATTTGAATGTTAAAATTCTTTAAAGCAGCCCTCTTGAAAACTATTTTCATTTTGAAGTTTCACCTCTTTGAAAATAATTGTTACTTGCATTTTTGTTTATTAAACATTCATGTTTTTGTATGATAATTATTATATCATGGAACCTCATTTGAAAATCATACTTTCATACCTTGAATTTAAAACTATAAATTGATGTTTCATTTATTTTAAAGGAATGTGCATTGGGAATAGAATATCTGGCTAACCTACTGAGTTTTAATACTCACGCCTATAGTCTTCTTCTTTTTTTAGCCCTTGTGTAGGTTTCATATTTAGTTCGATCACCTTGGATGACATTTTATAATTATATTGGAGAGTGACTAGAAGTGTCGCATGGATTTAGTTGTTCATCGTGTTTGTTTAGTTGAGTTGTTGGTTGTGTTATAATTTTAGTTTCTTGTACAAATAATATTTAGATCAATTTTTATATAAATTCTTTTTGGGATGTCCGTTTATTTCCACTGTTTGTTTGATTCCTCAGATATGGGCAAAATCGTTCCGTTGTGTACTCTATTGATGCCCTTGGTGCTTGTCACCATCCCGAGAGGATCGGGAACACCTCTCGGGGCTTGTCGCGGGCTGGCCTGGGTGACCGGTTCAGGGTCGACTCGGGCTCGTTCGTGAGAAAATGGTATCAGAGGAGGTCGGCTATTAGCGGACCTTTCTTTTTAGAGCGCCCTTGTTATTTTGGGTTTGTCAAGGTAGATGTAGTAGGATTTTTGGGACTTGAGGGGTAAGTTCAAGAAGAGCGTCGCGAACTCTTTCTTGTTCTAATCCTCAGGTTTCCATGGAAGTCCGATTTTATTAGTGTCCATTGTTCTAGTTGATTGTTTGGTATTCGGATATGACAAGGGGAGTCTGACCACTGGCCTTCATGAGATCACAGGGCTTGGAAAGAAATGTGGAGCTGGTGAATGGTCCTAATAAGTCTCTCTGTGTTGGTTTTGTGATTGGCATATGGGCGCCCACCATATGGTCAAGTCACCCACCGACACTAGTTCCCTTTTTTTGGGTCTCTTGAACCTTTCATGAATTTTGAATTTTTGTTTTTATAATCCTTGTTTGAGAATTGTGGAAATGGGTTTTAATGTAAGTATTATATTATTAAAAGTGAAAAAATGGGGTTTTCAATATTTAAATATAAGAATGGTTTTGGAAGGTTGTGTGTTTGTGAAAAAAATGGAGGGAAGCAGAAATTATTTAAAGGGATTGGATTATCCATAATCTAAACTTGTGGTTTTTTGAAATAAAAAGTTTTGAAATTGTGAATCATTTTAAAGTGATTCTGGATTTTTTTTAAATGGGGTAGTTTATGATGTTATAAAGTTTTTGAATCGGATAAATTAGTTTTGGAAATTAGTTTTGATGGGTTGGTGTTTTACTAGAAACGTTATTGGTCTCAATGGACCTCGGATTAAGAAAATATACATTGCTGATTTTTTTTTTAAAATAATTGGAAGGGGTTGTTTGGAGTGGCTTGGTTATTTAAAAAGTTTTTAAAAATGAAAAGGGGTAGGTTTTTAAGAAAATGGTTCTTAATTAATTGTGGATTTTTTTGAAACATGAAAATGTTTTTTGACTTGGTGGTTGGTGTTCCTTTTGAAGGTAAATTGTTTTTTTTGAATTATGATGTTTAATTTTAGCCTTTGGTGTTTTCATGGGTGATCACATGCATGGTTTTATTTATATCTAGAAGTATGGCCTATATGGTATGGTGGTTGGGTGCCAGGGGTGGCATGAAAATGTGCATGTGGGTGATACCTGATGAAACACCATTGGTGAATGTGGAAACCCACCAAGTTAGTTTGATTTTTCAAAATTGTTTTGAGCTGAAAATTGTGGCCTTTTATTTAAAACCAATGGTTATGTGGCATGATTTTTCTATGTCTTATAAGAGTTATTTATTTGGTTAGCTTCCATGTGATCTAGAACTCATACTCTTGTTCTATCTAGTGATGAGATCTTGTTTGTGGCTCGGTTTTGGAGTAATTTTTATTGGGATTCTAAAAATGTGTTTGATGTTGTGATGTGGCCATGGATAGTTCTGCGTTGGAAATCTTTCCTGCTGACCAACCTAATAATTCCTTTCAAATTTTAAATTCACCTCTTTTGATGATGCCTCAACTTGTTTGTTGGAATAGAGAGCTGTTTGGGATCTATTAAAAGTGCTTCCAGGTCATGATAATTCTTTTGGGCAGAGCAGTTGTGTTCGGTGATGTTGATGTGTTTCATCGTATTCCTTGTCCATTCAACCCCTCGTTTGGAGTGAGATAGAATTTTGATATGTATCTATGAGTTCCTATTTATATGAAGGTTTTTTTATGGTGATCAAGTGTGGTTTTTTTGAGTGGTGTGATTCTTATCACCTGACTGCGGTGCAGCAAATGCTTCAAGAATCAGGGCTCCAGCCATAGGCCTCGGAGTGAAGCTTTTCACGCAGTCAGAAAATTGACATAGGTGTGGAGTGCTCAATTATGATCCTTACTCCTCTATTTTGTTAATTTATTTTCTATGTCAATGTTTTGGTTCTTCATTTCTATGAATTTCCCTTTGTCGCAACAAGCATGGTGGACTTAACCCCTCAACAGTGTCTATGGTTTTTCCTTCATGGATGTGGGTTTTCAATCAATGTCCATGTGTGGACCTCCTGTAAAAATCAGGTGCAGTCTTGGTGTAACCTATTAATTGGGGGAGAGTTTTGGGTAGTTTCTTTGTTTCTTTTGTTGTTTCAGTGGCCAAATTATTGGGTCCCCTTCCCTCCCATCCCCAAGTGGCGGGGGTCCAGAATTGTGCTGAATGTGTCGACCAAGTTATTGTCCCCTCAATTCGGGAGTGGGTGGTTTATAAGTTCATGTTGTAACTCTATTAACTTGTTATAGTGGGTTTTTGTAGGAGGGTTTTTTTTGGGCTTGTGTGAGTGAGTCCCAACTCTAGCTCATGTTCAATTATTGTCTACTCATTGCTTGTTGGTTTCCAATGGTGGGGAGATCCACCATGGGTCTCCTGGATTTTCATCCTAAGAAAATTTCTAGTGCTAGTTGATTCTTAATGGTGGGATGTACATTCTGGAATCCTTAAGTGTTGTTTTTTTTTTCTTTTTTCAGTCGGAAAGTGTTATGGCTTTCCGGGGGTAGAAAGCTTTAATGGTGGGGAGAATTGTCACACACGGTTTTTTTCTCTGTCTTTGTATTGATCCGGACCATTAGAAATCCCGATCCTTTTCATGGGTATTTTAGGAGATTAATCTTGAGTTTTTATGTTTCATATATGTCTAACCACCATAATTTGGGATCCCCATTGCTTGTTTAGTAGTTTTTGAAGAAAGGGTGGTTACTTCATGATTTGGGCCAACCGTGAGCCCATTCCCAGTTTTAAAAACTGAATTTGTTTCTTTTATAACTCTTTTGTTTTTCATCCTTTTTCACCCTTTAAACTTCCCACTTGTCCTATACTGATATATTAAAATTTATTTATCCTTTTTGACCCATTATAAATTCATGAGCCGGGTGAATTTGGGTTAATTATTTAGGTATTGGGCCAGCCAATGGGCCCATTTCCTGTTTTTTAAAAAAATAATTTGTTTCATTTATATCTTTTTCCTTTTTTACTCTTTTTCGGTGATTCCACCTCCCCCTAGAAGCCAATAACCATATTCTAACCCTCATAATCGATTGTACCTATTTGGAGCTCATGTGGGTCGCGAATTAGGGCGAAATTCTCAGGAAACCTCAAATCGCCCAGAATTTCCAATGTAACTTTTATCATTCACAAATCAATCAATTCGTACTCCTTTATCCACCAATATTCTTCCCCTGGTTCTTCCAGACCTTAGGAGTCTCTCAAATAATTTTCAAGCCATTCCATTTTCTCTAGGGATTCATATCTAATGGAAGACAAAGAGTTTTCTAGGATGAAAGGTGAGATTCCTTCTCCTTTCTTCTTCCTCTTCCCCCTCCTTTCATTATTTCTTTTTTTATATTGTACCCTAGTCTTGATCGAACTAGGGTTTTGTTATAATTTTTTTTGATGGGTTTTATGTTTTTTTAGGTCTGGTATTTATAGTTTTAGGGTTTATAAACCCGCGGCGGGTGATTTCGGGTGTGCGTTTCAATTACGCCAATGATTTGAGGTAGGATACCCCTTGCACATGACTTTATTATTTAAGTTTCATCATTTTATTATATTTAACACCAGATATATATGTTTATTATTGTTTTTCATCCTTTTAATAATTTTATTGGTGTTCAAAGTGGTTGTTTAATCATTGGTTTGTGAACGGTAGTGTTGTTTTGTCATGAAAGTTCTCAACAAGTGTTTGTTTAAATGTCCCATTATCTTTTGAAAATATTTTTTGAGGTTTATAATATATTTTATGGTATTTTTAACATGTTACAGTATCTTGAATAAAAATAAGGCTTTAAATTGATGTTTTATTCCTTTTCATGTACTTAAAATAAATTGTTTTGTTTAAAAAGGGCATGTCATGTGTTCGGTAAATTGCCCGGTTGGCTTTTATGTGTGATGTGTGATTTAAAAATTATTTTTTGGGATTTATAAAGGAATTGGAATAATGATAAATGGTATTTTTGGGTACTTATATGGATTTTTCTATTTGTATTTGTTTTTAAAATCAAGTGGGTTTTGATTTACTACATATTTTGGCCTGAGTTGCCCAAAAATGGACTGTTTCACATCTTTATGAAAATGGTTGGGTTTTGAATATGTAACCTGAGTATTATAAGAGATTTATACATGTGGTTTTCTGTTGTAAATTGTGTTTATACAGATCCTTAATAGAATTAAAATTCATACCTTCGTCAAAGGATAGTTTTGAGAAAATAATTAAAGGCTCGTTTGGCATTTCCTAGAAATGAAGGAGTGTTTTACTTGTATATAACAATTTGTGCAATTTGGATTGTTTTATGGTCCATTAAATGATTTTATTAAATGTTTATTGGGCTTCCAAATATTATTTGGTTTGGTTATGATGTGTGTTTATAATTTAAAGAGTGTTTTTGAAAGAGTTTTATGTGCAAAGCCTCAATACACTTCATGAAATTGTTTTACCAAAATATTTAGCGGTTTGTTGATTAGTGTAATAAATGTGAAGAATTATTATGGGATGTTTGTGTTTTTATGGTTTTGGAATGAAATGTGGATGTGAAATGTGTATTTGATAATATGTGTAACTTGATTGAGCACTAAAGGGAATCCCGGGTATCAAGGTGGGCGGACGTGTACTAGTATGCTAGTGATTCTGTGGGGGTTGGCCCCTGTTTCACATAGAAAGTTTGATGATGACAACACTAATTAAACTATGATAATGATGATTATTGCGGACCACTAGGTTATTGGTATGTTCCCTACTAGTGGCTCGTGCATGAGAACATATATTTATTATGGTTAGTTTCACCGAGATACGAGGTACCTGGGGCTCACAACTAACTAGTGCCTAGGGGTATTCCTGTGACTAGTGCTCATTGGCTATTTTGTACTCACCGTCGGCATACAGTGTGTTTGGTTGGTAAATTCAGTAGTATGTGTTATTTATTTGAATGTTAAAATTCTTTAAAGCAGCCCTCTTGAAAACTATTTTCATTTTGAAGTTTCACCTCTTTGAAAATAATTGTTACTTTCATTTTTGTTTATTAAAAATGCATGTTTTTGTATGATAATTATTATAGCATGGAACCTCATTTGAAAATCATACTTTGATACCTTGAATTTAAAACTATAAATTGATGTTTCATTTATTTTAAAGGAATGTGCATTGGGAATAGAATATCGGTCTAACCAACTGAGTTTTAATACTCACGCCTATAGTATTCTTCTTTTTTTAGCCCTTGTGAAGGTTTCATATTTAGTTAGATCACCTTGGGTGAAATTTTATCATTGTGTTGGAGAGTGACTAGAAGTGTCGCATGGAGTTAGTTGTTCATCGGGGTTGTTTAGTTGAGTTGTTGGTTTTGTTCTAATTTTAGTTTCTTGTACAAATAATATTTAGATCAATTTTTATATAAATTCTTTTTGGGATGTCCGTTTATTTCCGCTGTTTGTTTGATTGTTAATATATGGGAGAAATCATTCCCTTGTGTACTCTATTGATTCCCTTGGTGCTTGTCACCATCCCGGGAGGATCGGGAACGCCTCTCGGGACTTGTCGCGGGCTGGCCTGGGTGACCGGTTCAGGGTCGACTTGGGCTGGTTCGTGACAGTTCATGTAGAGTTGGTTGTTTAATGTCGATAGGGTAAGTTCATTTCATTATGTGTTTTTTTCTATGGACCATTCATCAACGTTTTTGTTGAGGTAAATGGTTTTGATTATGTTTTTGAATATGGCATGGAATTTGGATACATTGCATGAATGGAGAGTTTAAAATGTGAATTCTTGAGTTCAAATACAGATTAGTTGATTATAAAAGTGGGTGGGGGAAGAAACTATTGGGATAATCAGGTAGTGGGTATTCATTATATTGTCAATTTCACTCTTTTAAGGGATTCTGGGGGTAGTGGGAGTGCCCTAGTTTGATACACTAGATTTTGATGGTGAGGCATTGATGGTTGTGATATGGAATATAATAATTCATTAGAGCACCTTTTATGGGGTGGCCTTCGGGACACGTGGCTTCACTCGATATTGAGAATGTGGAAACTCTCTTAGGTTGTGACCTCATAGAGCACAAGTTGAACATTAAGGATAGTGCATGGTTTATAGTGGCATTGTTTTTAAGTACCTTGGGATTTGTGTTTGGGATTCTTGAGAGGACTAGTGGGAAGGTTGATGGTTTGGTGATGTAAATTGTGACGTGCTTACACATTGGTAGTTTCATGGAAAAGGGAGACCTCATGGGAGGCCATAGAAGTGATTCATATTCCTTTGAATAAGTAGCATGGAAGATTATTTAGAGGTGGAATCTATGTATAATGTGTAACATTGAGTTTTACTAGAGGACAAAGTTGTTCCATAGTTCAATTAGAAGTTTACCAGAGTGATTGTGGTTGGTTGTACGTTTTTTATGGGTTGTGTTGTATGGATGCTAGATCCATCTATTTAGACAATGATTAATGGAGTTCTCAGTGTTGTGTTCTAGTGGAAGAGAAAATGGTGACTAAAGTTCACATAGATTTTTTGACGGTGTCACCTAGGTGATGGTGGTCACATGGTTGAGAATGTTTGTATGAATGGTTTGGTTGTGGGTGATATGATGAGAATGGATTTGTTCGGATCTGGAAGACATGCCATGTGTAATGGTTAGGTGAGTAAGAGGATGAGGTTCTATGCTTAGCTGACAATGGTCTTCTGAGAGCTAAAGATAGTGTAAGAGTTATCAAATATAATATTAAAATATTTAATGCTTTATTGAGGTCCAGACATGGGAATATACTGGTAAGTCTTGATTTTGAGTAGGATAAGCCTCTACCATTATCTATCAAACCATGGGGATAAACGTGGTTATACAAGAGATGCTCAGTTTAATTTATGTCATGGACCGTTTTGATTCACTTGTTAATTCTAAGGGGTGAACCCAAAAAGGTCTAGGGTTATGGTAGAATTATATCCATAAGAAACGTTTGTTTAGGCCTGTATGGAAAATGTTCAGTGAGTTGTGGTGTGTCTTTATTGGAAATCATACCTGAGTTGTGGTTAATAAGTGTGGATGATATGTATAAAACATGGAATCCTGATATCTTTAGAATTTTATGGTATCCCATAGTAGGACGTGACATGTGAAGTTGATAAGTTAGTGGTTTATTTCCTCGATATTGTATTAGAATATCGTAACTAGTGACAATCAAGCCCAAAAATCATTATATAATATGAGGTACGTTGATAAGTAATTACTTTAAACTAATTGATTTTACGGTGTTTTGGTCAGGTGTGGGATACGATGGTGATTTTCCTAAAATGGGTTTTATATTTGGAGATGGATGTTAGAATTCACACCATCAATAGTATTAGGTGATTCTCTCAGGATGTTCATGTTGTTGAAAATGTCAGGGGTTCCATTCACAGAAGCCAAAATGGGCACTGCATTGGGTTCAATTTCTTGTTCTAGGAAAATATAGATAGCCCTATCTAATATTTGAGGTTTTTCTGGTGATCATGTGTATGGTGTGTAGTGGAAATCCAACATGGATAGAATTGGTTACGACCCTCTTAAAGTGGGGATTAATTAATTATTCTTGAAGATGGTGAGTATATCACTAATTTGAAATACCAACAAAGGGATGACAATGAAGAATGTGTGAGGTGCACACTATGTGTCTCTGGGAGCCGAGGTGGGCATTGATTGTGGTTATTGATTGATCCAAGCATCAGATTTGGGAATAGGGTGGTTCTGAATGAAAATAGATATTCTCATGTATAATCATTATTGGTGGTGGTTAGCTGTGTCAATGGTTTTTGAATGAGTGGTTGGGTTCTATAACTCAAACACAATTTGAAGTTGATTCTGGTATGTGTATTTGGGTGTTAATGGAATTTCATGATGTTTGAGGGATCTTTGGACTTGAGATGTAGTGTCCTGCCAATGGAAGAGCGAGGATAACCGCTCTAGGGGAGTTAACTGAGGATAAATCAACTCACCTTGGATATGGGACATATTCTGAAAAAATTAAATTACCATTGATTAATGCTCTGGTGTGAGAAATATGTTTCATATTTCATGAAGATATTGAGTTAGAGTCTATACTTATGTATTTAGTGAATGAATGATATGAGTGATTGGGATGGGAATGGTAATGGAGGTAGTTGAGTAGGTGAGGGTTTGGAGGGAAGTTATGTCATGATAGATGAATTATAACAGAGGTTAGGGAATGTCCATGATAGGTGAGTTTAATGATAATGATGAGATTCAATTCAGTAAGTAATTTTGAGAGGTAAACATGTGTATCGTGATAGTAGTGAATGATGGGAGTTTTGGAATAGGCTAGTCAGGGTCCGTCAAAGCTATGTTGGTAAATAAGAATGGGTGTAGTGATAGTGACCCACCTCCAGTTTGAAATTGTATAAGAAAGTGCCATAATGAAATGAACTCATTCTTAAGTGAGGTCAATTTGATCTTATTCCACGAATTGATAGAGTAGGAATGTCATCTTAGGTTGTTTCAATTGCAATGATAAAGGCTAGTGTCGGGAGATTTCCATATGGATGTTCAAGAGAAATGATTCAGGATCATGTCATGTATGATGTGAATGTCTTCTTTAGATTCAGGTGGTCATTATTTGATATTGGGGGTTAAAAAATGGATGATGGTGGAAATAATCATAATGTTCATGTGGTTGGTTGATGAAGTGATTAGACATTTAGGCTATAGGGACATTACTGATCACCATTTGAGGGAGTTTTCCCTGATATAAAGTGTTAGGACTTGACTACTGGATATATATACATCATGATATGTTGTTAGAAAGACAGTTAGACTTCCTATCATCGATATTGTGTTCTAGTCACTATTAGAGTTTAAAAAATTTAGTTAAATGATGTCAAATGACTGGGTCATGAGTTTTGAATAGGACCAGACAAATTGTGTGATGATTGGTTTATCTACGATGATATGATGCTATGTGAAAAGTTTCCATGCTCTGTGAATCAGAAATAGTTTAATAAGTTTTTCCTTATGAAGTTATCATGGTTAATGTATCGTTGAAGTTGATGAACCCTTTGAGGAGAATTGGTTTTGTGTTGTGGGTTGTGGTGAGTAAGTATTTTGATAGAAGACCATGCCTTTGTTTTTAATTTTATGGTATTATTGTTATGCTCAATGATAAAATTATGAAATATATGTGGATATTAGGACCTAGTGTCCTGATCTCTAGTTACTGAATTTCATTGAAGATTGAGGATGTGGATTGAGGATGAGCTATTATATGGTGGGGAGGTTGTAGGATCTTGGACCTCTTGGTGGCATGTTTTTTTAAAAGATTCATTTAAATATTGTAATTTTGTTAATAATGCGTTTATCATGAGTTTTTTTGTGTATGTGGTGTATTCAAGTTGATCAGTACATGAAATAAGGAAAAAATGAGATAGCATGTGCTGGGTGGAAAATTGAAGAACGGTGGGAGAATGGTTATGTAAACCAGATGAGGTGAGCATCCAAGATGTAATGTTTAAGGTAATGTCAGATTTCATTTTCCGAAAATGTCTTTAAAACTATGTGGGTTTCCCTAGGTAACCATGAGACCCAAATTCCCTTAGACAGAGTATTTCACTTGGTTTTAACATGGTTTGGCGAACCATGCAGCCAAACTGTGCGCCTATGATAATGATGGGAAAAAATTACAAAACTTCTACTGGGATATTAATGACTTATACAATTTTCATCTCTTTCCACCTCTTGCAAACCCTATAGTCAATCAAAATTCCCAAAACCATCCCATGGGTGATTCTCTATTTATTATTGGTCATTTAGAGTGCTTTTGGATTCGAATCAGGGATTTAGGTGAGTGTTATCCTCTCATATCTTCTATTTTCTAGATTAATTCATGAATTTCGGGTGATCTTATTCTAAATAACTAAAATCCTATTTTTCCCTAGAATCAACGTTCATGATTCAAATGGTGCGTGGATTCCAATCTAAGTATAAATTATATAGTGCATCGATTTTTAGATTCAAGGTAGGTGGTCTACATTTAATATCCCATAATTTTGTTATAGCTTTGTGCATGTGTGTTGAGATATTGCCTCCCACTTCCTATGTAATTTTTACCTCATGTTATATTCACTTAAATTTTTATTTATTTAATGATTTATACCCCTCATGATTTCTATTATATTCATTAAGGATGATTAGACAAATTTGGTGCCACCCATAGGGTGTGCCTGCAATCCTTATCCTTGATATTTGTAAAGTTGTGTATATAATCGACTTTGGATAATTTAGAGACCATGATGAACTAGTTTAATATTTTTAGTGGAGTTGAAAATAGAATATTTATATTTGGTCCTTGGTTTTGATAATGAAACAAGTGGTTTATATAGTGTCTTGAAAATGGTTAATTGGGTGAAATGATTTTGTGTAAAATGGATTATGAATTGCATTCAGATTCATAATAGGGTAAGGAAATAAATTAAATGATGAATGAGAGAAATTTGTAATGGAATATGAGTTAATGAACTTTTAAATGGGTTAGCATAAGATAATTTATGATAATTTAAAATGTGATAACAAATGGGAATTATGGGGTATACCTAGTGGGTTTAAGGTGATAAAGTTGTTGTGCTATGTGATGTATGAATTTTACATACAATTCATAAGTGGAAAATCATTGTGAAATATAAATTAGATATACTGTGTTATCTATGGTAATTGTTAAATATTTAGAAATTTATGTGAATTTCTTAATATACCTAATGGGTTAAGTCACATTAATGTTAATTTGGTAAAATAACTATGTACTGTTATTAGAAAATTGGTTAATTTTTTATGGCTAGTATTAACTCTTATATTTATGCATATGAAATGTGATATATATTCATATTGGTAATGTTTTTCTTAAATATTTTGTGTGTGGTGAATGGATAAATACGAATTTCTACATGGTTTGGTGGTGGGATAAAGGACATAGGATCCTCAAAATGGTCGGGTTGGACTGATGCTCTAACCCTACCAAGGAATGCATAGGTTTGGGAGTTATACTGCTGTATTATGCCCCTAATAGTTTCATTTGATGAAACTAAATTGACTAAGGATCCATGATCTGTTTGAATTGTTAATTGAGAATAATTTATCCCTTGTGATATTGGGACATTTTTTCCCTTATGCATATTGATTGATTTCCTTAGACCAATGTGTAGTTGATGTGTCTGATTAACCCATGGAACATATGTTGTTATTGAATTATGTAATGAAGATGATGCATGTGATTAATGTTGTACTGTTATTAGAAATTGTAAAAATAAATATTTTTAAGCAATGGCATCAGGGTTTTCCATATTGTTTTTCATTTAATTATTACTAACATATACTATCTATTTAAACTATATATTTTTTTTGACACCAATTATTGAGGCCTACTGAATTGTTCTCACACCCTACATGGGACACTGTTAGGTACCAAGACAGTCGTAATTATCACATGATCTGACAAACATAAGATCCTGGGGTATAGAAGGTGAGTCCGACATGGGACTAGCATAGATGAGAGTCCATACGTAGATTTATGAGCATTTTCAGGATTCATCTAGTTTTGTTTATTTTTTATTTCATTAATACATACACTATCGAAACAACATGACATGGTTAATAGTGATTTGTGGTTTATACCTAGTTTTGGGAGATGTTTGGATACGTATGTTCATTTTTCATTACAAACTATTTCCATTATTTATGTTGTTAACTACTAGGACCTACTCTATTAAAAAGTGTTTATTCTCTCCAAGTGGCTTATTATACCCTTGTTTCTGGTAATGCCCCATCCCCAAAATCCCAGAGTCACTGCATTATTTTAAAAAAATGGCATGATTTCAAGGAATCAATTTTCTATGGACCGATCAATTTACTAGTCATGGAAAATAGATTACATACATGAACGTTACATTTAAAATTCAAACATAAAACAAAACATAGATAGTTCATTGAGAACACCATTATTCCCTTTATCTTAACCCTAAATATCAATAATAATACACATCTTGGAATCATTGGAAAATAAAACATAAGAAAGTGGTGAGATTATATGCTCAGTAAAGGTAAATAATTTAGCGGAGGAAATATACTTTTAAAGAAAGATGTGTAATAAAAATAACATACTTTTTATACCATATCATGAACTTAATAAGGAAAATGTAAATCAAAAATCAACATATAAACATGAACATGGATATTCTACTAGTTGAATAATCACATGTAATAACTTATTTCATAATGAGGGGATGCCTAACACCAGACATCATTACCACATAGTCAAAGCCTTTTTTCCAAGAGTAAAAGTAATATTTTTTTCACGGCCCTATGCAAATACACTAGGTTGCCTCATTAGACCAAAAGATGCATTGAGGAGATATAGAGGGATCCACCCGTCACTTACTAAGTCCACCACATTCATCATACGAAAAAGTTGATGTTTAACATAAACATTTTTATTAAAACTAGCATACGATATTCCAATACATTAACCATAATCTGTGAATGGTACAAAAATAAAATATTAATAGTCACACATATCATAACTCATTCAATAATATATGGAAGATTGTATTATAATAAATCAATGTCAATCAAGAATAATATCTATTAAAGGATACTGACATAGTTGAACATGATTAGAAAAACATTTTGGGAGAAATATACTTTTGTGAAAGCATTTAAATGTAACACATTTATGAAGGAAGTGATTTAAAATTTATTTTTGAAAAAAAGTATCCCATGCCACTTTTACTATTTTGAAAATAATTATCATTTGAAAACATTCATGTCCATATAAATAAATCCATAAGATCATTTTTAAAACATAGAAATTAATTAAAAGGATTTAGAAAGATAAATCACTAAAACATTTAAAATGATCACCCAGTTAAATATATCATACCATAAAACCATAAAATATTCCTTTTAAAAACATTTTAATGAAATATGGTTATCCATGATAAATATTTCCCAGTAAATACTTACACCTAAACAATCTCGTATAATAATGAGATAGAGGAAATAACCCTTACATTGCACTTTACATTGGTCAATGGTATGTTTACCATCCTATATAATGACCATAGTATGTTATTACATAATAAAAGAACCATATTAATATTTATTATATCAAAAATTATTCATTTATGACTTCTTATTACCCATTTAATAATGATTTCCATGTTAAATTGACATTTGGGGTAATAATTGCTTTCTTTATCGTATGTGTTTTAACTTGTTATTCTTGATCGTATCATTTAGATCATGATTTAAATACTTTCAGAATATAATCATTGATTTATAGATCATATATATTTAGAATATAAATATTTATAATAGAGATATTTTGAAATGGAAGGCACTGTTTATGGAGACGGTAGGCCGTACATACGTATAAACAATGTTTCTGTTTTCATATCGTTTTGAACAGAAGTATGTGAATAAGATATATGTAAGTTCATACATACATACATACATACATACATACATACATACATACATACATACATACATATATATATATATATATCCATTATAATTATTATGTCATATATTACATAATAATTAATAATATATATTTTTATAATCATCATTTAATGGTGAACATGGGAGTAAATCTCATAGTGTCGTGGAGACGGTAATCCATATGTACACACAAGTGACAATATTATTATATTGATGGAGAAATCATATGTAATTGGATTTTATATTATATATATGGAATAATTAACATGTTTTATTTATTATTTACTTTAGTTATACTCATTATTATTTTCGTCCAAATATTGATGTGTTTGAATATCAAACTACACCACGACGTGGATATGGTAAGCCAAATGTACACACATATGGTGACTTTGTCATTTGTAGGATAGATAGAATAATGAATATAGTTGTACCATATTTATAGTAACATCAGTATATGAAATAGGTACATGAGTTATTATTTTGGTATGGAAACAACAAAGAATGAGGACTTGGAAAAAGAAACGCACTTGAAAGAGGGTGGTGAATATATTACCTCTTCTTCAGGTGTTTCCTTTTTGAGTTGATCAAAAGGGATCGTTTATATGGCTTTATGATCAAATTAAGGACTCTAGGATGATTTGAGGGAAGTTGGGAAGATATTTGGGAAGGTTTATCCCAAGATAAATGGATTTGGAGGTGTTATTTTGATAGAAGGGGGTGTTTACTTTTATAAGAGAGGTGAGGGGCACATATGGAAAAGATTGAAATATTATTTTAAAATAAAATAATTTTCGGTTTCTAATGGCTCTAAAATTTTTTATTTTGAAAATAAGGTGTGGGTGGGTCGAAAACATCTCATCCAATAGTTTTTATACAGGTCTGGGTAACCATATTAACCTTATCATTTATATTTAACTCTTAGTTAAATAGTTTATGTTTTACCATGTATTGTTGTATTATTATAATAATTAGTTAATAAACTAAAAATATAATTCCAAGAAAACTTATATTAGTTCTTTAATAATATACCTATAATTAAATATTTTCTTTGTCAGAATCGTAGATATTTATGACTATTATATAATTTAATAATATAATATTTGTTTAAAAAACTCAATTATTTCAATTTTGACACTATTTAGTATTTGTTTTTTCTTAAAGTCATCATAACATGATTACTTAAAACCAAATACATTTAATCAACTATAACATGTCATATTCATATAATAAAATCTTTTAATGTCTTAAAAACATTGAAATTAAATTTATTTATTATTTATAATACCATTTATTTGATTCTTTAATTAATAAGGAAAATACTGCCTCAATATTGTGTCATATTTAAATATATTTATTTTATGTATAAAAATTATAAATAAAATATAATGATATAGGAAACAGATTTTTCTTTATAATTAATATTTATTTTTGAAACGATCAATTATATAACCTCATATTAAAATTTTTTCACTAAAAGATATATGCTTTTCTTTTTTTGGTCATTACTTTAAATTATTTAATATAAAATGCCATTATCACTCTCAAGTGGCTCCATGGGGTCCCAAAATCGACTCAAGGATTCTCATGGTCAAACATTTATTATCAAATAGGAATAATACACATTTTATGATAATTTAATAAAATTATAATAATATTATCTTACCCTTATTTACCAGATTTACCCATTAACCATGGTATATAAAATATCTACTGATGTAAAAATTCATAATGTAATGTGATAAAAGTTATCTATTTACACAATTTGTGCCTTATTATTATAAATAAGGAATCCATTTTTCCAAATTCAAAATAAAAATGTGGCATAAATTAATTGGAAATTAATTTCAGTTGTCAAAACCAAAAACGTGTTTTTAAGAAATATAAACTATCAAAAGCCTGAATCTTGTTGCTATCCACATTAAATGTGAAATTAAATTAAATGGCCTGAATTATATTAAATGAGAAAAATATAACATAATGATACCTTAAATCAACTCAAAATTTTTATTTAACACTATAAATTATTTCGATTAAAATAGTCGTTTTTAATTAAAATTTAGTATTTTTCACTATTCAAAAAAATATAAAAGTTATCAGAAAAGTACCAAAGATTTATCCAAACAAAACTTTTATGTCCCAATTATAAATAATAATTAAATTTAATTAAATGAAATGTATATGTGTGTGTCAAATATTGGTTTTAAAAATGTTTCACAATTAAAAGGTGGTAAAATTGCTTTTTTTGTAAAATATTTCATTTATCTGAAAAAATGAATTTATCCTTATATTATGTCTATGAAATAGATAATATAGATTCTAAAATTATATGGAGCCTATAAAATTGAAAATTATGTTAAAACTATTCCTAACAACTTTTTGAACGGTTAGTTTGGTAAGTCGTGGTGTGCTCGAACTTGGTGTTGCATGTAACACAAGTTATTGAATTACTTTTAAGAGATAACATACTATGGAATAATGAGGTATTACATTCCAAGTCAAAAACCGGTAGCATACATGGAGGTGTGCTTGGGTACATCTGATGACTCGACTCAGAGCACCAGTTTTGTCTATATTGGGTAAGGGATGTAACAACACATTTAATATTTTTAATATTTTATGTGTGGGACATATATCTCCCTTCAATTAATTGGGAGAAGAATTATATCTCCTAGATAATAATGGGGAACAAGTTGTTGTGCATGATCTTTTAGTGGAAATGGATTATGTGCTTTATTGGTTGTAGGAAACTAGTTGAATCTCTTGATACATTTTTTGAATCATGTGTGTGCTTGATCTACAGTGGGGAATAATTATCAATGACTGATCCAATGGTATTATTAGTTAAAATTGACATATGAAATGGATTCTATACTTAATGTGCTTCCACAAACATTTATGAAATGAACTATTTATTTATTGTTTATTTTTGATGATTTGTAATTGAAATGAATCATTTAAAATGAAAATTTTTTAATCACTTTTATTTGTGATATTTTTTAGATTGGTTATAAACTATTTAGGTTATGGTCATGATATTATACCCATATTATTATATAATTCATTCATATGATTATCGATTTTTATCTAAAATACCTATCCTTATTATGTATCTAATATCACATTTTATTATGTTTTGTTTTCCTAGGTAATGTAGAATGATTATAATGGTGTGTGTTTATATTGTTGTCTTATGTGAGGGATTTGTTTGGGATATGTAGAATACATAACATGGAATATGAAAATAAGTGTATAGTGGGAGATGATGTTTATCAATTTAAACTGGATTTTTATGCATCTAATTAATTAAGATTTATCCTAATTTTCGAGAAGTATTAATCTATATGGTCCTTGAGTATATATGTGATCCAATATTACCTTTTCATGTTGGTTGTTTTAGAAGGAAATAAAAATTGGGACACATTTATCAGGATCGAATACAACAATTCAATTTTTATGTATTTATCATCTGTTCTATATGTGTGGGTTCAAGGATATAAAATAATTCATTTGTATGAGTGGTGATAAACTTCCATAATGTATTATGGGTAGGGAAAATTTTATTTTTGTCTTAAAAATCTTCATTAAAATTAGTCATTATATTTGATTATCTATTAATTATTTTCTCAGTATTTTGGAATTGAATATTTCCTTTTAGAATGAAACGATGATAATATAGTGGAAATTTATCCAATTTAAATTTAGATGATCTTGGATCATTTAAATATGTTCATTGATTTATAATGGGGATCCAAATGCTCTACTATGATGAAATTTTTAACATTGTTTCATATATATATATATGTTTATTTAAATAATATGAGAGAATTGTTCGTGGAGTGTGGTTCAATGGTTAGAGGTATATTATCTAATAGTTAACTACGAAACCACATATAGATGATCAAATGTTGCATGAAATAAGAAATATGTGTCTTGAGAATATTTTTTCAATAAATTATTCATTTTGAGAATTTAATTTTCCAATACAATCATAGTGAAAGGATTTTGAATAGTTAATTTTGATATGGATATTTTCAAAAAAAAAAAATTTCCCTTCATTTGGATTAATGATAAAAATTCATATATTATATTTATGTATATCATTTTATTAATTTATGTATTCATTTTATTAATTTTTAAATATATATATATATATATTTGGTAATGTATTAGTATATTTGATTCATGATTTTGGAACACCATTTTTCACACTCAAATAAACAAATTTCATTGTTATATACAAATTTTTAACATTTAAATATATATTCTTAAAATATTAGCTTTCATTAGACATTTATTATTTATTTATATTTAACGTTCATATTTATCATTCAACATTACAGCTTAATCATAAAAATTAAATTGTTATTAAGAACATTAAAAATAAAATTCTCTTTATGGGGTTTTTATGCATTCAATTTTTGTAGAGGATATTTCACCTTTATATCACTAACCACGCCAAAATATAGAATATTGAATCCCTCATTTTATTTTTTAGGTCACTACTCAATAAAATTTTAATATATATGTGAATATATTATCACCATGTATTATATTAAATTGAAATGATCAACCATTAAAATAATGATTCTGATACCAAATTTGTATCACCAAGAGTTTTATCAAATTTTTTTTTCAAAAATATCCAATTTTAATTATTTATTGAACATATATAAATTCAATAATTCATTTCACACTACAAAGACATGGATTTATATACACACAACACCAACATGGCATTTGTTACACGCAACACCGAGTTTCTACGATACCGTATTTTAATAGTTATAATTATTTAAATGAGATAATAATTACATGGAAATTATAAATTGTGTTAAATATATTAATAAGTACATTTTCAAAATTTTATTATTATTTTCAATTTTAATAATAATTATTTATAATGACAGATATTATTTTTTTGTTAAAGTATTTTTATGATATAAAATAAAACATTCTCAAATAAATTACTATTTGTGTCCTTTTATGAAAAAAAATTGAATTTTTATTATACACTCATAAAAATTTATTGTCATAAAATAAACTTCAACATTGAATTTATATTGTCTAATATATCTTATGATGAAATTTTTAGATTTTTCATAAGATACATTATTTTTAAAAATATATTGAAAAAAGTGAATGTTAAATCAAAACTACTTTTGCATCGAATTTATTTATATAGTTAAATTATATATTTATTTTTTTAATGTATAATTAGAAAATATTTATATAAAATAATTCAATTAAAATAATTATAATAAATTCATCTTTGAAACAGTTTATAAAAACATATAAATTGTTTGGTTGTTTTTACATTAAAACCCCAATGTGTCATCTGGTTGGTGGGATTAAATTTAAAATATTTTCTACCTATTATATGATTATAATTTTAAATAATTTATTCCATATTTATAATCAGAATAATATATAATTTATAATATGTTCAACTTTGTTATTGTCTAGAAATATTTGTGAATGTTATTAAAAATAAATATAGTGATTAAGAGAAAAATTATCTTAACAGTAACTAAACCCTACAAATAAATCCCCAAATGAACATGAATGATGTCCTAAACAAATTTGATGGAAATTATTCATAAATAAACCTTAAATTTATTATTTACATTGGTTTAGGGTTACTTTTATTAAGTAAAAAATGCGGGTTCACCTAACGTGTTTTCAAGGAAACCAAATGGGAAATTTTCCACTTCTATAAAAGCGAAACACCTATCCATATTCTCCACACCTCTAAAACCAATTAGGTTCACAAAATATATACACAATCCACATAAAATCATACCTAACTTCCAATTCTATAACTCCCTTTGTCGATAAAGCAATCAAATTATTCCATTTGTTGAAAACGAAAATGGATTCCCAAAGAGGAGGTAACATCCTCTTCAACCTCATTTCACTTATTTTTATTCACCATCCAACTCCATTATAGTTATTACATGAGGTTAAATAAAATAAATTATCATCAATATACTTATATTTTTTAAATACAATGGTTCTACATAAACTTACATACACATCCATTTAATGGGTATTGAGAAAACAATTTATTTGTACGTCGTACTACCACATCACATTATGAAAATTGTTCTCTCATTATTTAACGCCTCTCATGGTGGGAATTATGATGGAAAATATTAATATATAAAATATATATGATATTTATTATTATATTATTCTTATTTAATTATATTACAACATATGTATTTATACTTCCAATTTTTTGTAAATATGACAACCACATTTGACAATGTGTGGAATATTGGCCCCTCAAAGCGATGTGATTCATTAACACACTATATGGAATGTTTAAATGATGGTTTTAGTTAAATAATATGAAATGTTTGAAATCATATTTCTAAATTAATTATATAATATACACATATACATATATGTAATTTTTTTTTTCTAAAATGAACTTGACATTAAGATGGAAACATCATTCATGTGTACGTGCGGTCTTCCGTCTCCATGAAAGGTGTATAACATTTTATACATCTATATTATATACAATATTATAAAAAAATATATTTAATAAAATATATATATATATATATATAATGTTTTAAATTCATTAAATCTTAATATAAGTATAAATACATTATAAATTATGATACATTCAAAAACGAAGAGGATATTACTCTAAGTGAATCCTTAACAAAGAATGGTTAAAAATATGGTAATATAAGGTCATAATAAAACCATATATGGTTTTAGATATAAGAATATAATTATTTAGTATATTTATAATATACATAAATTTATTATAAAGTATTATTTTATGAATATTAAGAGATTCAACACACAAGTTAAGGGAAGTTTATAAAAAATTTTATCTTTGTGAGATACATTCCATGTTCAACACTATATTCTTTTGCATAGTGAATATAATGATGAATAATGTATTTTCTAATTATTATTCAAAATCTTCTGATTATTTACATATACATTATATGATCATTATTTCATGGATTTTTTTGATGAAAATATAACAATTTGGAAAGACAGTTTTGACTCAATTTACCTTAATAGAGACACAAGTTTTGTTTTGAACCTACATTATTTTTAATGTTTTATATAATTCAACATAATATATTATATCATGAATAAATTTATTTAATTATATTTTAATATTAATGTAACATATTTTCGTTTCATGTATAGTACAATCTCTTGTTACCATGTAATAAGAGTTTATTGAAACAGTCTCTATTCATTTCGAGATAGTTTTTGTTTATAATTCTTATGAATTATTATTCTCTGTTTCAGAATAACTATCTTGATTATTATTATAAAATTTTTGTTAATGAAATATTAATATATTGGTAATAGTTTCCACAATTAGGTATATTAAAAAGTTAAGAATGTTTTTATGAATGTTTGACTTTTTGTTTCTCTTCAGTCAGAAATATGTATTATTTTATAGACCATTTTTTAAAAGTGTTTTCAATTTTTTTTAAATTCTATTTTAAAATAGTTATAGTGGAAGAAGTTATTTATAAAATTAGTTATGGTTTTCAATGATTCTTTTATAAAAATATTTTCTATGAAAATGGTTTTCAATGAAATAGGTTTTCAAAAATTTATTATATTTTAAAAAAACAATCAATGTTGAAAAGTTATTTTCCTCATGAAATGTATTTAAATGATCTTTCAAAATTATTTCCCAACTAATATGAAATCCATTATTGTTACTTATGACTTTATAGGTAAATGATTCAATGTTTTAATTCATATTCATTCTCTAAATTTAGTATGTTTTTATGACATGATGTTTGCAAAATGTATTTTTATTTCATGGGTTATATGCCTCTGTAAAGAATATAATTTCATTGGTAATTATTTTTTAGAAATTATAATTAAAAATATATATTTTCCATAAGTTATGATTGGATTACATGATTATGAAAGCCATTTCATATCATGGCTAGTGATATAACTTTCTAATGATCTAATAGAACATGTTTGTAGGAATTTTTTATGTTATGGGTGGGATATATATCTCCCTCTAATGCATTGGGTAATGATTTTATCACATGGTAAATAATATGATTGTATTGGTAGTGAATAGTGAATACTATGATTACCATGGGAGGTAACCATGACAAAAAATATTGAATGAGGAGTGAACTCCTGCAACTAAGATGGCCATTGGTATGAACCCTGACTTCCATGATGGTATGGGGAGTGTTCCTATACTACTGAGAATGACTTTACAATGATTCCTTGGATAAAATGGAAGTAATGTTATATTATTATGTGTATGAAACCATTCTATGTTTTATCCCCAGATTATTCATTCATTGCATGTGTTCTTTATTTTATTATGATTGGTGGATTATGAACTACTAATGATTATTCAATGATTCATTTTTATGATATTTGATATAAAGGGTATGATCTTATATTTTCATGATAATGTTATAATACCATTATTATCATGATTATTCTTATATATCTCCCTTATTTACCCTTACTGAGCATCTAGGTTAACCTCTTTTATATTTTTTATCCCCTAGTATATGAATATATTTATTATGTTTTATGTATATAAAAAGGGATGTAGTAATGAAAAACCTAGTTTTAGATAATGTATATCACTTATGTAAATGTGTTCATGATACAATGTTTCCAAATTCAGGCGACTAATATTGTCTTTGGGTGTTTGTTTATATAATGTTTTATGTATTCCATATAAGTTATATATTTATATTTTATGAAGAATAGATGGTTCCATTTAATGTAGAACATGTTAAATGATAAAAACGATCTCATAACATTCATGATTCATGTTATCACTACATTGAATAGAAATTTCCTAACTGGATCCTTCAATTCAAATTTGGAAAATGATATACAATTTCATAATAAATTTTAAAAAATATCGTGGTTATCTTCTTATATCCATATTTCACACATGAAAATACTCATGGGACAATGTAATACTTATACATAATTTAATTTATAAATTGTGAATGGTTTTAATAACATTCAGATATGGTGCATAATCTAAAAAATTGGAAGAGAAATGATGTTCTTGAGTTGTGGTATTTATTTACAGTTTCTTCATGTAAGGAATAACTGAAAAAATAACTAAAAATAAGAAGAAACCATAATCCTATTCAGATAAACATTGATGTTATTTATAAAACCATATAATAAAATACTAAATATGTTGTTAATTATGAGAGATGAAAAATAAGAGAGAAATAATGTCACCGTGAATCTGGATATTGAATTCAATAAGTTATATTTATAGTTTTTCGAAAACAATGGAAAATAAACGATGGGAAATATAAATTAGAAGAATATATTGTTATTTGTGTGAGTATTATAGTTTACCTTCATATCCGAAGACTATGTTTTTATATCATATAAATAATTTATATACATTAATTATTATTATTCAATGATATATTTAAATATTGAGTGTGTGCAATGATTTTTAATTTATTGTATCTTTTATTTAACCCATTTTATGTTTTCTGAATGTAATATTATATGTTAAACATAATTGTTTCATATATATATAATGAGTTTACCAGTATAGGATCCTTGTGAATGAGTGAAAGTGGAAATTTGGTTTCCTCATTTATTAATAGGATGATATTAATAAATTTATGGAGGATAATCTTAATAAACTAAACTATTTACCCTAATAACCAATACAATATTACCAAGTTCATGTTATATGGTCAAATTATAATACTAAAAAAATATTTTAAAATCATTCCAATAATTAATAAAGGATATATATCTTTATCAAAAGAACCAGTAATCATTAAAAGGTTATTCGGTATTACTAAAATAACAACCAATGGAATTTTGTTATCATTTATGGTTCTATATTGTAGAAATGTTTTTAATTTTGGTTTAGTATGTTGGATATTTCCCTACATGATTAAACCACTCAAATAGAAGTATGTATAATGAATGTTATTTTTTAGAAATTAAATATCAATAATATTTCCAATTATATCATAGGGAGTCTCATTAACACCATGTACACATTCACATCACCATATCTTTTTTATATTTCATCACTTGTTCAATCGATAAGACTTGTTGTCCAAAATATTCCAATGGTATATTACATGGTTACTCCTTAATTTTTTTACATGTTATTAACAAAATTGGAACCACTAACAACAATATAGTTTTAATTTTTATTGTATAATTTTTATAAAAACTTATATTAATTATAAAATATAAAAAGGAATATAATATATAATAAATTTAAATAACTATATAATAATTCATTTTCTATAGTTATTATAGTATTAATTTTAACTTCATAGTGATATTTTTATTTGTATTAATACTCTTTATTATTATTCATTGACATAAATATGTAATAATTCTTTTATAGATATATTTTATAGTTTATGGTTGTTATTTGATTGAGTGACCAAACCGAGTGTAGACGTATCATATATAGTGCTACTAGACATCATTTTTTGTATCATGATGAAATGTGGTCATTAAAACCCCAAAATAAATAGAGTAAACAACAATATTTTCCATTTTATAATAAATATTTGAACATTCTGATATTTGGTAAAATAATAAATGATAAACAAGGAGGAAAGACAGACTTATAAAAATTTATTTATATAAATATGACCAAATAGATTGATTGAACATCGCATTAATAGGCATTAAAAAATTTACCCAAATTCTATATAATAAATTTTGTATAATTTCAAATTATATGTATAAAAAGTACACAAACATGAAATATTCAAGACATTACATTTGAAATGTATAGAATAGGATTCCCAATGTAAGGAAAATAAATATAGGGTTAATTTCCTTAAAGTGGATTGAATCTTGGAAGATCATGGAGAGCCTATGAGTTAACCCTACATTAGTACCACCCTCCATAAAATTGAAATGAAAATAACATTTAAGAGAATGAGATGAATTTATTTTTCATTACAATGGATATCGGGTACTACACCATAAAATTTGAAAAAACAATATTGATGTTTCTTATGATAGAATTTTTTTTCATTATATTGGAAATGTAATTTTTAGGGGTGGAGGTAGAATCCACATGTTGTAGTTATTACACATGATACCATTAACATAATTCAATTTTGGTTATTTTTTCAATAAAGACAAACTAAAGGCTATAAATTATGAAATCTAAGTTGGAATTGAAAGGAGTATTTAAATAATATTTTTTAACATGTTCGTTTAATTTTTTTTTATTTTGTCAGTTATTTTCTTATATGGTGTTGAGAAAAAGTATTTTTTTTGGGAAACCATTTATTATATTTATAGGACCACATAGTCTTTGTTTGAAGATGAATATTAATAAGCCTCTACTAAGAGGTGGAGATGATGTAAAAATTTGTGTATTTTATTGTTTGTTTCCTATATTATAAACACCTTTATAAATATTTTTTTATACATAATATTTTCCCTACTTGAGTTATTTATTTCTATTAGATCAATGTATTATGATCTGATTTGTTGGAATTATTATTATCAGTACCATGTCACACCTGGCATTGACATTCGCCTTGGTTCCAACATGGGTTGGGGTTCAGGGAGATTCCTTGTTTAAATGTTTGATTTTTTATTAAAAATTATTGTTTTGGGCACGGAAGCATCAGGCGTATGGGTAGTTCGTAGTCTGGGACCGTACAATCAACAAGAGGACAAGTTCACATGTCGCATAGTTTAAGTATGCAAATACATTGAATGGATTGAGGCAATTGTTGAAACAAACCTAGGACAATGTCTATTAATGGTTAAAATATTCACAGTATAAATAATGTGAGTAATTTTTATAATAATTATTACAAGTTCTGTGAATGTCAATAAATGTTAATATTTAGAATATAACAATTTTTGTTAGATTTTGATTATTATTTTTTATTATAAATATTATGATTAAAATAAACATTACTATTGATTTTTTTAGCTATTATTATTCTTAATTTTTATCATCATTATTTTTTATTGTTTCTTTTATTATTATTATCATTGTTAAAATTATTTATACAATTAACATTACTATATTTTTTATAAATATTATTTTTATTAAAATGAAATTAATTCTATTATTATTTTCACCTTGATTATATGAAAATTATTATTGTCACTCCCCAAAATATTTTTTTACATTATAACCATTTAAAGGGAAATTAATTTTATTATTAATTTTAACATTATATTATTATTAAGGATATTGAAATTTATTACTATCACTAATATTATTAATATTATTAGGTTTTTCCATTATTATATTATTATTTTATTTTTTCCCTTTGGTTGGGGTTCCACGACACCCTCCTTCTCTTTAGTCTGTGAAGTGCGATGTCCTCACCCCCCTATGACCTAACCTGCATGAACTCCTCCACCTAGCCGACCCTCTTCATGTAACCTCCATTTCATAGAGCCCCTTTCGGCATAGCTACTATGTATGCTGCATGCACCCATGACCGGTGCACCTCCGGATCAGCACACGATGCCTCGCGTACCCCCTCATCCATCTCACATGACACCACCTATCTGAGTAGCTCCACCACATCAGCACCGCTCTTATGCACATCATGACCTCCCACATGCCACCCACATCCTACAGTCGGCCTCATTCCCCCAGTTACCTCTATTGTTGGGGCCATCATTATAGTTAGAAACCCCCTCTTCTAGTACCTCTTTGCGGTGTACGACCCCCTACCAGAGGCCCTCCATAGTACGTGCCCTCCCTGTCCGAATGTGTGACCATCTATTCATTGATGTTTCACCCCACTAGTGAGAATTCCCCCCATTTTGTTGGTTTTCTTCCATTCTTTGAATTTATTTATCTCTTATCCTTGTTTTGGTATATTTTGGTAGCATGTTGTTAGATTCACCTCTTATATCATTTTGTTGATGTGCGAATGAGACCGCACACTAGTCAATGACATGATTTTTCATTACGCCATGGAGTTAAGGTGGGTTTCAACTTTTAGAAATAATCTTGATTTAAGATTCAAATGTTTCATGTATTTCTAATTTTTTTTGTAATTAAATGGTGGAATTTTATTTCTTGAATAATTTATTCTATGTTCAATTAGTTGGAAATGAGTTTTTCATGTAAAAAGTTGGTACATTGTGTGTATGAAATGTTTTTCCTTGTATTTCCTATAATTTTAAAATAATATTGAATAATTTATTAAATTAAAAATATTCTATGAATCATTATTTGAAATAGTCTTGGTATGAAGTTGGACATAAAGAGGGGGTTTTGGTGTGTTTCGACGTAAAATCCTTGTGATGATATTTAAAATTATTTTATAAACATTTAACTGGATTATTAAAAATTATACATGGAGAATATTATGTTATATATATATTTCGAGGTGTTATTGATTTCAAAAGAGTACTTTTGGATTATAGTTTTTACATCAGTGGGGGTATGGATTCTAAATGGATTTTTGACGAGTGATATATTTTTATTAAGTGGTGAAATTAGTATATTTAATAGTGAAAGTGGTGCATATTTTTCTCTAGAATGTCGAGGATGTGAGGTTGATCATAAAAGTTGTTTCGAAGTGGTTTCCTAGTGGATAAAGGTGTGGGATACATTTTGAAAATTGTTTCATAAATTTTAAAGTGGTTTAGTAAGTAATGTAGATGGTGAGAGTTGTGTTTTGAAAACATGTCGAGGTGGTTCTTTTTCACCATCTGTTATATTGAATTGTTTAATGTCTATGTTTAGGAAATTTTTTTGTTCATTTTTTGCAGCATGTTAGTGAGGTAACCCTACGATAATGTGCTCATGAACTTGTGTTTTATTTTTCACCTATGAGAGGTGTGTCTTGTCATTATGTTTGGTATGTGAGTTGAGGTTGGTCCCCCACTACACTCGCCATTAAATATAGAATTTATTAAATGGTTGATATTTTATTTATTTTTATAAAAAGATAAATTATATTATATTATTATTTTTGGAACAAATATTTAATTTAAATGATGTCATTAATTTTATTCAAGGCACATGAATTATCTTCTTGAATAATTGATGCAGAATATTGAAAGGATGCATGTTTAGCCTTTGAACATAAGTCACGAACAATCATGCGTGGTTATGGATTGATGTAAAATTTTATCTTATGATGCGTGAATAAATGTTTTTCATTATATAGAGAAAGGGTATTTTTTTAAAAGTTGAATATGGTATATTTGTCACATTAATAAAATAAAGTATTTTGAAAAAAAATCTTTGGGTAGACTCAGGGTTGATCGTGTTGTGTACAAAGATTGTGTGAGTTGTTGTATGTGATGATTGTGCGTCATTACTGGTTACATGATTGACATTATTGACTCCCCCCTTTATTACTTGTGTTGAAATGTAAGCCTTGCATTGTAATTTAATTTTATATCATCATTTTTAGCACTAATTTAGTTTCCACATTGGTTAGTGGACAATAATAGAGATTTGTTTTGTTATTATTAATGCTATGGGATTGGTCGCCTTATCCAAACCTGTTAGGGAGATGGTTGGGCATTAGGGTGTTATGACATCATTGATTAGGGCATTTCATTAGGATGAGAAACAAGTATAGTACATTCTAGAGTGTTCAAGAGCTCTTAGGTTCAATCCATGTTTTCTTTAGTGATTATTTGTATGTGGCAGATGATTGAGGGACCTAGTTCAATTTTCAGTCCCTATATTCTACTTTCCCATTACCATTAGGGTGTTTGGTGTGTGGTTTTCCTGTTGACTAAGAAATATATTATTATATTTTAAACTGTTTGTGAAAATGTTTTGAAATTTAATCGACATATTCCCTACAAACATTAAACATGTTTTTACATTAAAAAGGGAAATGGATTGTAACTTGTTTTAGAAATTAATGTGTGTGTGGAATCACATCACTTATATTATTTATCTTAAACATGGAATTAGTAAATATTGTATCTAAAGTTTTTTCTTTGGGAATAGTTTTTGTGGGTATTCCTAATGAGTGTTGATACTCACGATTATACAGTCTTCTTGTTTTTTGTTTCTCCTACAGGATCTGTCATTGGTTTGGATAACCTTGGGTGAAATTTGGGTTGGGTTTTGGAGAGTGACTCTTAGGGTCTCATGGATTTTTGCTCAGGGTCATGTTAGTATGTGTTGTTGTCTGTTATTTGTCATCCATGTCATTTATTTATTTTTAATTGTTCTTTTTTCTTTCTACTAGTTAGTAAAACAAAATTTTGGTGAAATCTTCTCTCTATTGTTCTCTTCTGATTCCCTAGTGCTTGTCACCAGCCCGGGGGGATCGAGAATGCCTCTAGGGACTTTCCACAGATCTGATAGGGTGACCGGTCCAAGGTCGACCAAGACAAGTTCATGAAGAAATGGTATCAGAGCAGGTTAGCTCTTAGCAGACATTTTTTTAGAGTTCCCATCATTGTTTGGAGTTGTCAATGTACAAGTAGTAGAATTTTCGACCCTCGAGGTATATGAATGGGAAGGACATCATGAACCCTTTCTCGTTACGAACATCGGGTAACCATGGGTTGTTTGGGTTGTTTGTGTCATATTGGTTCAATTGAATTCTATTATGTTGGGAAATGAAAACAAAAATTTGAATGAAGCCCCGTGATCTCTTAAGGCCTAGAATTCCATTTGGTGTTAGGGATATTTCTCTATACTACTATCTCTGATGATGGCATGACTAGTTTATGGCTGACAACCATATGTCTATTTCTTCCATCAACACTAGTTTTCCCTAGTGAATCATTTTTATTTTCCCTCACTATAAAAATCATTGTGAAAAGATATATTTCGGTATTTTTAATGAAAATGTCCACGTTTTTATTATGTTTTTTCCCTTGTTCTTGGGTGTCACCCACATGATGTTCGTATTAATGATGAAGGTGCAGCTTAAGGTGGTGAAGAGTTAAAAAATCTTACAGTTGATCAACCTATAGACTGTGTTCTTGAATTATTGAATTTGAACCCTCCCATGTTTTATAGTCAAGCATATCCTCTTGATATAGAGGAGTGGTTGTGGATGATTTAGAGGAACTTTGGCTTCATTTGGACTCCTGAGTCAATGATGGTGAAGTTCACTACATTTATGGTTGAAGGTTCAATATGGAAATGGTGGAAGTTTGTTACTTAAAGGGAGCCTCAAGAATATATCACATGGGAGTTCATTATGTCTTAGTTTATCCCAGAATATTTAACTAAGTTGACAAAGCTGTGGATGAGGGTGTAGTTGTATGGTCTTTCAGAAAGGTGTGGGATCATTATTGGAATTCTTTCATCATTTCTTACACCTAGATCTGTATGAACCAGGGTATTTTGGAAATGATCTTGTGAATGTTTTACATTTTGAGCATGGGATTCATCATGAGATACAGTCGAAGGTGGCATAGCTAAACCTAACCACCATCTCAGATGTAATTGTGAAAGCCTTTCATAATTAAGTTGAGTTAGTAGAAGGACATGAGGTGGAGAATCCTCCCCCTTCCATGGATGCTTTTGCGGAGGATGGTGACAGGAATAATGGGAAGCAACATGATACTGGTGTTACTGGTAGGGGAATTAAGAGGCTTTCAGACCTCCATCCATCTTCTTCAGAGAAAAATGATGTGATCTATCATTAGTGTTGAAGAAAGGGTCATAAGAAGATTATGTTCCCATGTTCTCTGAGACCCTTCCACACCTATGGTCCTCTAATTCACTTTTAGAAATTCTACTGAGGTGTTTCCAAGAAGTGTGATGAACCCACACCTAGCTCATAGATGGTCACCTCATTCCATCAGCAGGAGTAAGAAAATGTTTGTAATCAGTTTGGGGTTTTCTCATGAAGTGTTTCCTGGAAGTAGTGGTCATCAATTATATTGTTTTTTGGTGTTTCTTTTCCATGAGTTCTAATAAAGGTTATTGACAAAATTCTTTGAAACTATTGTTTTAATGGAAATATGTTTGGTAAAATCCAAGTTCATGTGTTATTTTTGGGAATTTTTGAAGTCGTACTATGAGGTAAGAGATGCTTCAATCATTGTTTCTCTAGCCATAGGTCTTGGAGTGAAGCTGTAATGTAGTCAAGAGAATCCCAACGGTGTTAAAGGGCCATGTTTTATTAGTTTTCATTTGTTTTAAATGGTTTTTGTAATTCTAAGGGTGTGATGTTGTTGATGTAGAAATGGTGGTAGTTTAGATGCTTTATCAGTTAGTCTGTTCCATTTCCCCCTTGTGGTTGGTGTTTTTGGTATGTATGGAAAATATTCTTGTTCGGTTAATCTTGAAAGTTCTTATGGTGGGGAGACCCACAATGGGTCTCGTAGAGTTTTACCTGAAGTAAAATAGTTTTATACTAGGCTTTATGGTGGGGATTCAGTACAGACCTTCCTATCTCAGTATCATAGTTCTGTTTCAATGCTCATTTTCTAGCATGTGGTCTCGTACAGAACCACATAATCCTAGGTTCTTCCTCTTGAGTAAAGGTTGGGATTGGCATACACCAAATGGGTTCATTGTACTAATATCACGAGAATAAATGTGGAATGTGGTTAAATTTATTTCATTCCTAGGTTGAAATGGATGGATTGGGTTCTGTTTGGTAGTGTTTGAGGTGATTGTGTTTTAAGGAAGAGTATTGTTTCATGGGATTTTAATGACTGTTTGGATCAAATAACTAGAGAAGCTTAAATCTTTAGAGGTGGGTGACACATATTATGTGTTATCATCAGGTGTATAATTTTTTTTGGCTTTTTAGGGGAATAAATTGTTATGGTGGGGATAATTATCACTCCCAGTATTGAATTTCACCTTGGTACCAACTCTAATTTGGTTCAGGGGGAGTTCTTGTTCATATTATTAGAATTTTTATAAAAAGATTAGTGTTATGGGATTTAAGGCATCGAGCACATGGGATGTGCATAGTATGGAGATTGTGTCATCAACTCGAGGGCCCTTCTATGGGCCGCACTGTTAGAGTATTCAAATAAGTATAATTAATTGAAGAAATTGAGAAAACAAAACCAAGACAATGACTATAAAAAAGAAATTCACCGTATAATTAATGTGAGTAATTTTTATTATAATTATTTACAGGTTCTATGAATGTAAATAAATGTTAATATTTAAAATTTAATAATCTTTATCAGATTATGATTATTATTTTTATTATAAATATTATAATCAAAATCAACATTACTATTGAATTTTTTGGTCTTTGTTATTAAAGTTGTTTTATCATCAATATTTTTATTAATGTTTATTTTATTATTATTATCATTGTTAAAATTATTTATATTATTAGTATTACTAATGTTGTTATGAATATTATTAATAAGAAAATGAAATGAATTCTATTATTATTTTCACCTTTATTTTATTAAATTTATTATTGACTCTGAATATAATTTTATTATATAATAACCATTTAAAAGAAAATAAATGTTATTGTTAATTTTAATAGCAAATTATTATTAAGGATATTAAATATTCATTATATCATAATTATTATTAATATTATTAGGTTTTATTTTTTTTTTCATTTTCCTTATTTTATTTTTCCCCCTTTGGTTAGGGTTTTGCAACCCCATCCTTCCCCTTGGTCTGTGCGGCGGGATTCCTTCACCAACCTGCGACATGTCCTACGTGAACTCCTCCACCCTGCTGACCCTCTTCGCATCACCTCTAGCATAAACCATCCCTTCTGGTGTAGGTCCTCTGACCGCTGAATTCACCCCCGACCTAGAGAACCTATGGCTCAGCATACAACGCCCCACGAACCCCCTCTTCTAGCATGCACGACCCCTCAGGTCTGAGAAGCTCCCCCACTTCGGCACCCCTCTTATGTGCAACATGACCTCTATAACGCCACTCCCAAACTGCAGTCATCTTGCGTGTGCTTGTGCGCCTGTGCGACCATACCACATCATTGTGTTTTTACTATGAGATGAGGATGTACTCCCTCTTTACTAACCTTTATATTTAAATTTTTTTAATTTCATGATATTTCCTTGATTTTTGATAAATTTGAAGGAATATTATATAATTATTTTTGGAATAATATCTGATCTAAATGAAGCTATTTATTTTATTCATGGCCCATGAATTATCTTCTTGATGAATTAACCCACAATAGTGAAAGAATGTTTGTTTTTCCATTTGAACATAATTCCAAAACATCAAATTGTGGTTTTGGTTTGATGTTAAATGTTCTCTTCTGATGTGTGAACATATGTTTTTATTTCTCTAAAGGAAGGTTATTTCTTTTAAAATTTTAATAAGGCCCTTTTTTCACATTGATAAAATAAATTATTTTGAAAAAAATTCATTGGGGTGACTCAGGGGTGATCTTTTTGTGTACGTCAATTGTGTGAGTTTTTGTGTGTGATTTGTTTTCATCATGACTGATCACATGATTGAAATTTCTGACTCTCCCCCTTATTATTACATGTGTAGACATTAGAACTTTGGATAGTATGTGAATTTTCAAAGAACGATTATTGCACTAGTTTAGATTAAGAAATGGTAATGGCCCATAGGAGATATGTGTTTTGTTATTATTATTATTGGAATGGACCCCTAGACCAGGCCAGGTTGGGTGATGGTTAGGCGTTAGGGCATTATGAAATAATTGAGTTTGGTATTACTTTAGGATGAGTCGCATGTATAGTACGTTCTGGATTGTTCACAAGATCCTATGTTAAACCCTTGTTTTTATTATAGCTTATTTGTATATGGAAGATGATTGAGGGTCCTATTTCACTTTCTTGTACCCATTTTCTACTTTACCATGGACCTTATATTATGTTCTGTGTAGTTTTCTTCATGGCCAACTTATTGATTTTTAGATTTTAAATTGTTCTAGGAAATGTTATGGAATGTATTTTATAAATATGATAGAGTCAATGGAAACACATATTTTATATAATTGAGTTCAAACATGGAAGTTGTATATTATTTATTTAATGGTTGTGATTTGGGAATTTTTTTGGCTTGCCTTCTGATTTTAATACTCCTTCCTACAGAAATTTCTTGTTTTTAGTTTCTCCTCTATCTTCCATCTCTAGTTTGGATCTCATTGGGTGACATTTGGTTTAGTTGATTGAGTGTGACTATCAGGGTCTCGTGGAGTTTTGGTCGTGGTAAAGTTAGTATGTGTTGTTGGACATTATTTCTCTTCCATGTTGTTTATTTATTTAATGTTGTTCTATTTTATTTTTACTTCATAGTTCATTTTTATTATCCCAAATCATTCTCCTTTTGTCTCTACTAATGCCCTGGGACTTGCCACCAGCATTATAGGATCAGTAATTCCCCTCAGGAATTTCCATAGATTAGCTCAGGTGATCGATCCGGGGTGACCTGGGTTGGTTTGTAACATACCCACTTATACATTGATTCATTTAATGGCTAAGGTAATTTGTTTCATAGGATCCAAATTATGTGAATGGTTTTTATATAATAGGAATATGAATTTTAATGAGAATTTTTCATACATGGATTAATATGTTCTGAATATAAATTGGACTATGATATCAAAACATTAATGATTTTATTTTATTTTTCAATGATTATATATAAAATTACAATTTAATTATTAAATCAATATGTTATCTTTTGTGAGTATTATTTACAATGTATCATACTATGTTTTCTATTTTTAAATATTATATTATAACATGTCTGTATAAAAAGTGTACATAAAAGAAAATGTTTTCAAAATAATAAATCCATGAATATGAGTTAATATCTTTCTATCCTATATATTCTCCATTCCTATGTTTTTACAAAAACTAGGTAGACACATATTTATACAAATTTTGTATATCTTTATTTTATTCATCGATTCATGAATACATGGTATATACATGATGTGATATTGTGATAATAATAATAATAGTTTTGTAAAATTGATGCTTATAAGCCCAATCATTGGATATAATGAAGATTGATTATGTTAATAACATAAAAAACAAATTGTATTTAAAATATGAATTTAACAATTAATGGTAATTTTTATAATAGTCATCTTGTATAAAATTTCATTATCATAATTTTGATATGTGATAAAATAAGATATTTTACACTGTAAATGTAAATAATTACATGAAAGTTGATGATTTGGTTTGTGAACATATTATGATGAGTAGTCATTTAATGTAATTTTATTCATTATGATCATTTTTAACATGATTATTAAGGTTAGATATAGTTTATGATTGTGGGGGGTTGGGTGTGGGGTATGTAATGAGTGTGTTCCTATAAAAATATTTCATAATTCATTTTATGTGTTTGGTGAGATTTATTTTAATGAATCTTTAAAATTTATTAGGGATATATATTTTATTGTTTTAAATAATATTTTGATTAAAAATATGAACATTATTATATACATTGGTTCATTTTTTGTATAATTTATTCATTATTTTGGAACTCCATTTTTTTTAAAAAAAATATTTATTTTATTCTGGTATAATATGTTTTGACATTTAAATTTTATTCTTGTAGAATAGATATAGTTTTCCATTTATTTTTTTATTCCTGATATACTATGATCACTATTTAATATATTTTCATGGGATTGACGAAAGAAAACACTGAAATAAATTTCATTAGGATAAATAATAAGTCACAACCTAATCAAGGGAAATCCATAATTAGTTTTTTGGTCAAAAATCAATAAAAGAACACAATTATATTTCACCTATTTATCAATAATTTAGGAAGTGTTAACTAAATATCATAGAACATATTATAATACAATATAATGAAGCCCTTATAATTAAATCACTATTACTATTCAATGTTGTTTCTGAAGATAAATAGAGGTAATAGAATGATTCTTCATAATAATGATATATGAATAATATGGTTGATTTACATAAAATCTATTTAGAGTATTATTAAAACTATGTATTGTTTTACAGGTTGAAATATATTTACATTTTTGGAATTTGAGATTTGCATATTCTTAGATTAGGAATTATGAATTTAACATTTATAAATGAAATTTAATTATTTGAGATTTTGTTATGACTACAAATTATAAGTTGATTATAATTGATAATAAAGTGAAGGGTTGTCTGTGATTTGATCTATGTTGTACATTAATATAATTTATAAAATTTAAATTAAAAATGAACATATTTATTTAATTAGTAGAATTATAAAATGAAAAATGATTTCTATTTCCTACAACGTAATATTTTTTGATGGCATTGAGGTTTAAATTTCGTATGTTTCACAACATAAGGATATATAAATTAACCATTTTTGTCCTTGTAATATAAAAATGGTGATATAAATTATAATATTTAAAATGGTCTTTTCCAAAAGGGAGGTAATAAAATGTTCAATAAATATGATGTCTTAATGAATTATTAAAATTTTATGACAATCCAAAAGAAAAATTTGGGACAATGTGTTTTGTTGATGTTTTAAATATAAAACATAATGGATGATAACACATTTCATATCGATCATGATAATATTTAAGATAACTCCAAAAATTGTGAAATATAAATAGTTTTTCATTTCTCGATGTTATTTATAGAAATATTATTCATCAATGAATGATTTAGAATCAACACATTGTATATAATATACATAGTTAAGAACAAGTAATTCAACCACATTTCAATCAAATATTTAAATTTAAATCAATGGAAAGGCAGTAAATATCAATTTTCTTATCATGGATAATGGTTTATCAAATTATAATAAATTAAAGGAAAAATTAATTTGATTCCAATATAGTTCTCGCTATATGACTGTTCAATATAAGGAATCCATCCAAACACAATAAATGAAAACAAAAAAAATAAATTAATCATTTCAATAGATTTTAAGTCAAACAAATTGTATAAATTTACACATAATGGTCTATAACAATGACAAATGATTCAATATATTCATTTTGTTATCTAAAAAAACATAAAAATATCTTTTTGATTTATATAGATGGAATTAATTAATATCTAACTATACATATAAGTCCCTGGTGTGAAACACTACATAATATTGAGTTATGTAAACAATTCAAAATGAGGATGCTTTCAAGTATAGATATTTTTAGAATTATCTCATAACAATTACATCAAACCCCATAGAAATACAGTTTGGACACTTCCAATAGTATCCAATTCTTCCATAACACAAATTCTTTAAAAAGAAGCATAGTTTATTCTTATATTTAGTCATCATAACATTTCCGTGATTCCATCCATGATTTTATTCTCCCTTAAAAGCTACTAAGAACATTTAAAAACTAATTATGAGCAACACAAACTCAATAATTGACATAAAAAGAAACAATGCCTTTAGTCTAGTTAAAATATGGTAATCCATTTCATGTTCTATTTGCGAATGAAACAAAACATTTTTATAAGAAAACAAATAATACGATTTTTATCAAAGAATCAAATTAAAACCAAAAGAAAAAAATGATAAATCATTTATATGACTTAGATCTTCATAAACATAAAACCCTTTCAAACCACTTTAAATTAGAATCACCATATGGTCAAAATCCAAATTTGAGATATTTAATGGAGATCACCCATCATGTAAGCTATATTAGACTCAACCATGAACAATAATGGTGTTAGAACAATCTTATAATCTATAATGGGATCACCTGTGATCTATAATAGGCTCAATAGTTTATATAAGCTATGTAGGGATAAAAAATTTCTAATAATTCTCAAGTACTATTTCATTAAAAAAACATGTTCGTCACCAAAAACTTTTGTTAAACTCTTCTAATCCCATTTAATGAAAAATGTCCATATAAAAACACCCTTTTGAATTAACAAACCATATTAATTATTGAGATACCAAAAAAGAGTAAATAAGTGATTTAATTTCCTTTTACATGACACTAAGACTTATAGAGGAATCCAATTATAAAATAATCGTTATGGCTGCAGAGAAGTAGTAGTTGTGTTATACATAAAATAAGTCTGTCATGATCCATCCTTGGGGCTCGTGTTGTGACTACCCCAAGCCTGAATTCCATAGGCTAGGGGCTGGTGACTAGTACCAAAGGCGTAATTCCTGATAAAAAGGTAAGACATTTCCTTTATATATGAAAACAAACACCATAATGTACACAATATGAAGTAACACTATGTAAAATGAGTACAAAAGTATGTGCTAGAAAGTAAATGGGCCAGTATACAAACACAACTAAAGTACAGTACAACATAAAAAATAAAGTGCCATAGTTGTAAAGTAAAGCAGCAACCATGAAGTCGTCTTCCAGAACTCCCACCTGAAGGGTGAGTACAGACAGTCTCATCGGCTCCTCGAGTCCGGCCGTCCTATCCGTGTATGTCATGCGTGATAGACCACCTCCGGGTATCATCCCGCTCCTCAATCCTCAACCATGATCAGTGCTGTCCATCGTTTGCAACCAACACAATGTAGTGCGGGCGTAGCCTATGCCGAGGTGTGTATACGATACTCAGTAGTGACCTTGAGACTCCCGAAGGTCTCCCCGAATCCACAGGATAAACCACAAAGGAAATATACAATCACAGAGTATCAATCAACTCTACATAGGTATATGCCCATACATATACCTAATTAATCAATTTCAGTTCTGCTCCAACTCAAGAGCCCAAGTTCATCCCAGTCCACACAGGAAAGAACAACTCAATCCACATAGGAAAGTACGTCCCAATCCACATAGGAAAGCAAGTCAATCAAATCGAAGGTAAAGATTGAAAGTCAAGACTCTGCTCACACAGTTATAAACTTCGTAAGGCCATAGAGATAATCAGATGTAGCCACTGATTCATCTAAGCTGTCGGACCCAAATAGGATATAAGACCAGCTAAGCTGTCAGACCCAAAAAGATACAAGACCAGCTACTCTGCCGGACCCACATTGGATAGAAGTATAGAGTCAAATACTGCCGGACCCACATAGGATACAAGAATAGTAGTCATCTCCGTCAAACCCACAGAGGATCCCAATACGATCATCATCGGTGCCAAACACACAGAGGATCCATGTATAATAGTCATCACTGCCGAACCCATGTAGGATCCAAGTATAGTCGTCATCATTGACGAACCTACATAGGATCCATGTACAATCGCATCATCATCATAGTCACAGCCAGCTCTAGGGTTCCCACACACAGCATGCTCGATTTTAGGAGGGTTCGCTCCACGAGCCAAGGGGTCGATACATAAATTGTCATGAAGTCCAGAGTTGATGTATCACAAAGTTCCATCTCATCAAAAGAAACTCAATGCGACAGATGGCACGTCAATCAGATACCTGGTCTGAGAGTTATTGGCTTTTTTGTCTTAGGGGCCCGTTTGGTTTTTAGGCTAAAACCAACCCGACCGTACTCCATCTGCGTCCAAACCTTGAGCAGAGTAAGCCAAAAGAACCGTCTCACTAATAGGAATCCATCAAAGTCGACGGAAATCCAATAAGACGTCCGGAGCTCATTTTATAAGTGTTTCCGCTGCAAGGGCCCGGTTGGTTTCGTGTACGAACAAACCTGGCCATAGAAAAAGTTCTCCAAAACCTTGAGTGTAATATACCAAAACGACCGTCTCTATCCTAGGATCCCAAATCAACTGATGGTGTGTCGATTGGAGGTTTGTAACCCTTATTATGGGCATTTGAACAGATCAGTCCGAAAACAGGGGGTTTAGGCCCGGTACGACCCGACCCAATACCCCTGGTTCAGCCCGATTCGGGTCGACCCGACCCGGGTCTGGGTCTGGACCGGTTGGGTGTGGCCCAGCCCAACCAGTGTGGCCCGGGCCAGTGCGGGGGTCCGTCCCTACGCTGGTGGCCTGCCCCGATGCGGGCGCTCCGACCCGGCGCGGGCGGTCCGACCCAGCGCGGTCGGTCCGACCCAGCGCGGGTGGCCGACCCAGCACGGGAGGACGTGAAAGGGGGGATCATTTTGAAATGGTGGCCCCCTTTTTGTGGGGCCATCCCTTCCCAGCTGTCGGGGGTTACAAAACCCGAACTTCCCGAAAAACGGCCGGCCGTAATGGCCGGCCGGAGATCTACCACAGGACCCGCCGGTCCCGCCTCCTAGAGCGCCAGCGGCCAAAAGTCCAGCCACCCTCTTCCTGAACCGCCGTGGCCTAAGGCCGCGACCCCTGTCCGACCGGCGCCGTGCGACAGCGCCGCGCCCCTCCACCGCGGCCCGCCCCGACCACGACCTCTTGGTGCTCCGGCACGGGGTGACGGTGCCACGCTCCTCCACCGCGGCCCACTCCGGCCGCGGTTCTCTCAACCTCGTGCGGTGCAACGGTACCGTCTCTATTTCAAGCCACGAAGAAAATCAAAAAAAAATGCGGAGGAGGTTCGGTCGTGTTCGTGTGGTCCTTCCTCCCGTTATATTGATAACAAGCGGCCAAAAATTAACGAAGAACCTAAAATTAATCTCGAACGTAAAACCAACTCCTAACTCAACAACATTGATGAAAGTCGACATCACAGGGGTGATTTTGATGACAGCATTCACATGTGTCCAAGGAGGGGATGAAGTCTCAACACGAGCTGCAGAGAGGGTAAGAACAGAATGTCATCTCTACTTGGTGTCAGCGTTCTTCATTGGAGGGTGGCGTTCTTCAATGAAGGAGATTTCCTTCGTGGGAAGATAATGTTCCTCCAAAAACTAGAACACTCAAAAAAACGTAACACAAAAAGCTCAAACCAAAATAATATAAGACACCTCTTATTTTATTACTCAATTCATGCATTTCAAAAATCCAAATTCATAACCAAACACACTTAATTAATTAACCTTATGTTGTCATATTAATTAGGTGTTTAGTTGGCATGCATTAATGTGGGAGGTGAGGAGGGGAGGAGTCACTTAATTAAAAATGGGTTTAGAGGAGTTAGGGAATTTGAAAATGTGGGGGATCATGTGGGCCCCACCTCCCCTTTAATCCTCTCATGGGAAGTTAATGACTAGTGGGTTCGACTCCAACTCCCACGCCTAGGATCTAATTTTTAGAAAAGAGAAATAAAATTTGTAACAAAATTTTATTTCTGTTTACTCTTAAACCTAATTTATAAACAACTCTTCTTGAGCAAAGGCTACACCAAAAAATGTCTTCTTAAGCAATTACCGACACTGCGGTTTAATCAGTGCCCTCATATTTTGATTCCGAGCACCGGTTCAATGGTTAGAAAAACCCGCTCGTTCGTTCACTGAACGTACTCGAGCTAATCTCTTGAAATTGATTCCGGGCCCACAGGGCCTCGGAATCAGGTTCCATCAGAAACTGCGTACTCGTAAAATCTCAAATAATTTATGAAAATATTTTCCTTGAAATTTATGGGTCTTTACATTACTCTTACCTCAGGGCTTTACGTCCCCATAAAGATACATCACAAACAAGGAAAACAAATGAGGGTACTGAGCACTCATCTCAGCCTCCTGCTCCCATGTGCACTCCTGGAGGTTCCCATGCTTCCACCTGATGCGCACTAGAGGAATCGACCGCCCACATAGGACCCACTCTTGTTGAACCTAGATCTCCACCGGGACCTCAGAAAAATTCGCCCCGTCATCGATTTCCACCTCCCCATGGTTTATGATATGCGTCGGGTCGTGCACATATCTCCTCACCTGAGATACATGGAAGAAAACGTGCACCCGATGCAACTGAGGTGGAAGCACCAAGCGATAAGCCACCTCGCCTATCCTACTGAGAACCTGAAATGGTCCGACGAAGCACGGAGATAACTTTTTACCTCGACCAAATATCAGTAATCCTCATCGAGGTGAGACCCATAAGAAAATGTGGTCTCCCTCCTTGATCTCTAGTGGTATCTGCCTCTTGTCATCATAAGACTTCTATCGGCTCTGAGCTGTCCTCATCCACTCCTAGATGACCTAAACCTTCTATTTCATAGCCTGCACCATCTCTGGTCCCACAAGTGCTGACTCGCCAGGGTCTGTTCAACACAGATAGGATCTTCAAGGTCAGCCATACAATGCCTCGTATGGTTCCATCCTTATGGTGGAGTTGTACCTGTTGTTGTATGAAAACTCCACCAAGGGTAAGTGGTCCTCCCAGCTGCGACCAAATCGAGGACACATGCACGGAGCATGTCCTAGAGAGTCTAAATGGTCCTCTAAGTCTTACCATCCGTCTGAGGGTGAAAGGCGGTGATCAGGCGTAGCTACATCCCAAATGCCTCCTGCAACCCCTTCCAAAGACCAGAAGTAAAGTGAGCATATTTATCGGAGACCATAGTTAATGTCACACCATGAATTCATATGATCTCCTGAACATAGTGGCGTCTCATGCTTTCCACTGAGCCCTGCTCTCTGATGGGTAATAAGTGGGCCGACTTGGTGAGTCGGTCAACGATCACCCAAATAGAGTCGTGTCCTCTGGAAGTATGTGGATGTACAGTCACGAAATCCATAGATATCCCGTCCCACTTCCACTCCGGGACCTCCAAGGGTTGTACCATGCCTACTGGTACCTGATGCTTCTCCTTCACCTGCTGGAAGGTGAGGCATCGAGAAACGAACTCTGCCACAACCTTCATCATACCCAGCCACCAGTGCTGTCGTCTGAGATACTGGTACATGTTTCCCCACGTGGATGTACCGCCAAAGGGGATGTATGAAAATCTCTCAGAACCTCCTCCTTTAATGCATCTGGTACCATGGTACATCCTCTAAAAAGTATGATGTGATCTCCTCCTAAGGAAAAAACTTCAGGTGTCTGTCCCGTGGAAATCTGTGCATGTTGCGTCTCACAGTCAACGTTCCCACGCTGTTCCTCTATGACCTGCTGAAGATGTGGAGATATGAATATGAGCGACTGAAGGAAGGCTGCCCCATATTTTTCCATGAAGGATATATGAAAAGTGGATAACTGATCTGTCACCTCTCCAAGAAGATGAATGCACGTCCTCCTGCTAAGAGCATCGGCTACTACGTTACTCTTCCCAGGAGTATAGAATATCTCAAAGCCATAGTCCTGGAGGAAATCGACCCATCACCGTTGTATCAGGTTCAAGTCCTTCTACGAGAAGATGTACCTAAAACTCTTGTGGTCAGAATAGACTGTAAAGCGCTCTCCCATCAGATAGTGCCACCACATCTTCAAGGCGAAGACCACTGCTGCTAACTCCAGGTCTTCGGTAGCATAGTTCTATTCATACTACCTCAACTGTTGTGATCCATAGGCAATAACTGCCCACTCCTGCACCATGACACACTCGAGTCCAGACCCTGATGCATCATAGTAAACTACATACCCTACCCCCTCCTCCGGTAGCCTCAAGATGGGTGCACTGGTCAATCTCTGTCTCAACTCCTGGAAGCTCTGCTGACATTTTTATGACCACACAAAGGGTTTCCCCTTATTCTTTAACATTCTTCAAAGCTGCAATGATTTCTCCATTTCTGAAATGAAAAATCTGGTCTCATCCCCTAGACAAACCATGTTCCTTGCCTAATACAATCAATCATGATATGAACAGTGCTAATTCATGCCTTGGATGACGTTGTATGGTGTCGACACTGCTACCCAGAGATCCAACCGTTCCTCTAACATCCAAGGGTTGAGTCACACTATCGGCATCAGTGTGTGGTCACTAGGTCTCCTCCAGTAGGAATCTCATATGTGAGGGTCATGTCAATGGTTTTTAACTGGAACCTCTTAGTATTATAATACAAAATACAAGAACGAAAACATCACTATTTCAAGTGTCTTTTATTACTGCAACTCAAAGTAAAAAGACAAAAATCAACACAAACAATGATTTCATCAAAGATAAAAGCATTATGGACAAAGGCCTCTATGCCTGGAGCTAGTCCCGCTCTTGTCAACATGCTTCCCGAGCCACATGATCGTAAGATTCATCTGCCTAAAGCGGTGCTCTCCCTTGTCCACCTGATCCCTGTGGTCGGGGTGGACCTCATAGTGGTGTTGGTGGTAGAGCCTCGAAAGGTCGTCCACCACCCGCTGCTCGGCCAGCTCCTCTGCCACGTCCACCTGCTCCTAGCGAACCACAATTGTCAAACCTCTGCATCTGCCTAGGTGGTTCCTCAACCGTCTTCTGCTCCTCTTCATGGTGGGTCGGGCAGTCACGAGCCTTGTGGACATGCCCGCCACATGCATAGCAAAGTCTGCCTCTCATATGACTGGCTCTACTTCATTTGCCCCACACCTCCGAACCAGTATCCTGAGGTCGCCCACCTGATGTTCTGGTCCGCTTGGACCCCTGTGACATTCGTCGACTGCCAACTGCTGAAGACTCCGCTACGTGCCACCCTGCGGTAGGTCTCGCTGCTGCTGTAGTCTCAGCAAGAAAGATCTCTAGAAGAATAGCTTGCTCTAGTACAACTGCCTGCGTCAGAATGCTGAGGGAGATCATCGAAGCCCTGATCTCATGCCTCAATCCCTGCTCGAAGGTCCATGCCTGAATGAATGGGTCCCATACCATGTCCGTGGAGTAGTGCGAGAGATTAGTAAATCTCGCTGAGTACTGGGCTATTGAGATGCTGATCTGCTGCAGCTGTAGTAACTCTTGTATACACACCGCATGGAGGGTGGTTGGAACGAACTCTGAGTGAAAGAAGTTCTCAAAGTCTGTCCATTGTAGAGACGCTTTGTCATGCACCTGGAGAATCAGGCTCTACCATCTACCTTCTGCTGCATGTAGGAGACTCGCCGCAAGGATCACCATGAGGTCTGCTGGTGTCCCTAAAAACCTGAAAACTCGAACAATAGCCTCCAGCCAATCCTCGGCTGCTTGAGGGTCTGTCTCCCCATGGAACCTGAGTGGTATCTAACACTGAAGCTCATGCAGTGCACTAAGGTGACGTGCACTCTCAACTACTGGGGCTAGTGCCATCGGTGGCTCGGCGAGTAGATGTACTGCTGGTATCTCCGCTGTAATGGGGCCCTGCACCGAGGCCTCGTCACTTGGTGGGCTTCCATATTGCACAATGCTCAGAACCCTAGCTGGCTGCCATTGTGGGACCATACTGAAAAGAAACAGGTGTGTCATGGTCAATACAGTATACCTGGTGAGCTAACACAAATAAATAACCAAGAAAACATTGAAACACACATGAAATCAATGTTTTCTTGCACTTAGTCGAAAATCAGATGTCAGGGTCCTGGTGTATGGATACGTCAGCCACCGCACCAATACTGGACTCCCAGGACTGATAACCACACTCAATACCCATAACACTATTGGTTCACAGAGAAGAAATCATAAGAGTCATAAGTTCTGCGGTAGAACTGACTCCTCTTATACCAATTTGTCATGACCCACCCTCGGGGCCCGTGCCATGACTACCCCAAGCTCACCTTCCATAGGCCAGGGGCTGGAGACTTGCACAAAAGGTGTAAATCCTGATAAAAATGGAAGGAATTTCCTTTATATATGAAAACAAACACCACAGAGTACACAAGCTGAAGTCAAAAATAAGTAAAAAAAGTACAAAAGAAAGTGCTCGAAAGTAAATGGGCCAGTATACAATCCCAACTAAAGTACAGTACAACTGAGAAAATAAAGTGCAATAGCTGTAAAGTACTGTAGAAACCACAAAGTCATCTTCTGGAACACCCACCTGAAATCTGAGTATAGAAAATCTCATCAGCTCATCGATTCCAGTCGTCCTCTCCGTTTACATCCCGCCTGATAGTCCACCTCCAGGTACTATCCCGCTACTTAATCCTCAACCACGATCAGCGCTGTCCATCGTCTGCAACCAGCACAACGTAGTGCGGGCGTAGCCCGTGCAGGGGTGAGTATACAATACTCAGTAGGGACCCTGAGACTCCCGATGGTCTCCTAGAATCCAAAAAGGATAAACCATAGAGGAAAGATACAATAAAAAATTATCAACCAACTCTACATAGGTATATGCTCATACATATACCTAAGTCATCAATTCCAGTTCTTCTCCAACTCACGATCCCAAGTTCATCCCAGTCCACACAGAAAGCACAACTCAATCCATATAGGAAAGTACGTCCAAATCCACACAGGGAAGGAAGTCAATCGTATCGAAATAAAGATTGAAAGTAAAGACTCATCTCACATAGGTATACACTTCGTAAGGCGATAGAGATGATCTGATGTAGCCACTGATTCATCTAAGTTGTCAGACCCACATATGATACAAGACCGGCTATGCTGTCAGACCCACAAAGGATACAAGAAAAGCTACTCTACCAGACCAACATAGGATACAAGTACAGAGTCAAATACTACCAGACCCACATAGGATACAGAACTATAGTCATCACCGTGGAACCCACAGAGGATCCCAGTACGGTCATCGTTGCTACTGAACCCACGGAGGATCCAAGTACCGTCTTTATCGCTACCAATCCCACGTAGGATCCATGTACAGTTTTAATCACTGCTGAGCCCACATAGGATCCAAGTACAATCGCATCGTCGCCGCAATCGCATCCAGCTCTAGGGTTCCCGCGCATAGCACACTCGATTCCAGTAGGGTCCACTCCATGGGCCAAGGTGTCGATACATCAACAGTACCTATTTTCAAAGTTGATGTATCACAATGTTATTTCTTATCAAAAGGAACTCAACGCGACAGACGGAGCATCAATCGGATGCCCGGTCTGAGAGTTATTGGCTTTTTCGCTAGAGGGGCCCAGTTGATTTTTAGGCTAAAACCAAACCAACCATACTCTAGCTGCATCCAAACCTTAAGAGGAGTAATCCAAAAGAACCTTCTCACTAAGAGGAATCCAATGAAGTCATCGACACATCAATCAGACGTTCGGAGCTAATGTTATAAGTGTTTCCGCTCCTAGGGCCCGGTTGGTTTCGTGTTCGAACCAACCTGGCCATACACAAAGTTGTCCGAAACCTTGAGTGTAATATACTGAAACAACCTTCTCGATCCAAGGATCCCAATGCAACTGACGGTGCATTGATCAGAGTTATGTCACCCATGATATGGGAGTTTGAACGAATCTATCCGAAAAACGGGGGTTTGGGACCGATGAAACCCTGCCGAATACCCCGTGGTTCGGCCCGAACCGGGTCGACCTGACCCGGGTCCGGGTCCGGCCCAGTTGGGCATGGGATGGATCAGCTGGCGCGGCCTGACACAACCTGCGCGGCCCAGACCAGCACGGGGGTCCGACCCTGCGTTGGCGTCCAAGCCCAACGCGGGCGGTCCGACTTGGCGCGGGCAGTCAGGCCCAGCGCGGGCGGTCCGGCCCGGCGCGGGCGGTCCGACCCAACACTGGTGGTCCGACCCTGTGCGGGTGGCCAACCCAGCACGGGTGGACGCGGAAGGCGGGGGGGTCTCATTTTGAAATGGATACCCCCTTTTTTGTGGCCCGCCCTTGGCAGCTGTAGGGGTTATGACCCCTGGACTTCCTGGAAATCGGTCGTCCGTAATAGCTGGTCGAAGAGCTACTGTCGGACCCGCAGGTCCCGCCTCTGGGAGCACCAGTGGCTGGAAGTACAACCCCCCTCTTGCTGAAACGCCGTAGACTAAGGTCGCGGCCCCTGTCCCACTAGGGCGGCACGACGGCGTCGCGCCCCTCTGCTATGGCCCACCCCGGCCACGACCTCCTGGTGCTCCGGCACAGCGTGATGACGCCGCTCTCCTCTGCCACTACCGGGCTCCAGCCACAGCCTCTTTTAGCCTCACCATCACGGCGCGACAGCGCTGCGCTCCTCTTCCGCGGCCCGCTCTGGCCACAGTTCTCTCGACATCGCAAGGTGCAACGATACCGCCTTCGTTTCAAGCCACGAATAAAATCAACAAATATATGTGGAGGAGGTTCAACTGGTTCGTGTGTTCCGTCCTCCTCCTATTATATTGATAACATGCAGCCAAAAATTAATGAAGAACGTCAAATTAATCTCGAACGTAAAATCAACCCTTACCTTAACAATGGTGATGAATGTCGACATTGCAGGGGTGATTTTGATGACGGCGTTGGCGTGCGTCCAAGGACGGTATGACGTCTCAGGTGGGCTGCAGAGAGGGTAAGAGTGTCACATCGTCTTTCCTTGGTGTCGGTGTTATTTGTCAGAGGGTGGCATTCTTCAACATTGGAGATGTCCTTCGTAGAAATATAAAGTTCCTCAAAAAACTAGAACTATTTCAAAAACATAACACAACAAGCTCAAACCCAAATAAAACAAGACACCTCTTATTTTATTACTCAAGCCATGCATTTCAAAAACCCAAGTTCAAAAATAACCACACTTAATTAATTAACCTTACGTTGTCATATTAATTAGGTGTTTAGTTGGAATGCATTAAAGTGGGAGGTGAGGAGGGGAGGAGTCACTTAATTAAAAACGGGTTTAGAGGAGTTAAGAAATTTTAAATTTTGGGGGCTCGTGTGGGCCCCACCTCACCTTTAATCCTCTCATGGGATGTTAATGACCATTGGGTCCCACTCCAACTCCCACACCTAGGATATAACACATAGAAAAGAGAAATAAAATTTGTAACACAATTTTATTTCTCTTTGCACTTAAACAACATTTTTAAACAACTCTTCCCGAGAAAACGCAACTCCAGAAAAGGTCTTCCAAAGCAATTACCAACACTGTGTTTTCATCAGTGCCCTCAAATTTAGATTCTGAGCACTAGTTAAAAAGTTAGAAAAACCCACTCATTTGTTCACTAAACGTACCTGAGCAAAACTAGAAAAATTGATTACAGGCACACCGGGCCGCAAAATCAGGTGCCGTCCGAAACTGCGTACTCATAAAATCCTAAAGAATTAAAAAACAATCCTTGAAATTTAAAGGTCTTTAAAAAGTCATTCCTTTTGACATTTTGTCAAAATGTTTCATAAAAATATGTTTAATGATTAAATATTTAAGACCTTAAAATTAAATTATAAAAATTTATGAATGTAATTTAATTTTTATTTATAAAAAACTTGGAGATTAAGATCATGATGAAAATATTTTATAAATAAATCATTAAATGTTAATGGTTTTCAATAGAACATTGAACATTTAAACATTAATATACATGAAATAATACATTTAACAAACATTAAATAGAATAATTATATATAAAATATGTATATGAAATGTTTTAGTGGATGTAAATACAACTTATAAAAATTAATTGTGTATATTATAAAAAATGCCTCAATGAAAAGAGATTGAGATGAAGTCTCTTACTGTGAGTTCGAATCGCCACGTATGTTCCTTGTTCATCCAATAAAATATATATAGGTTAGTTTAGTTTATATTAATATCAATTATAATTTCACCAATCTCCTGATATCAATTAATACTATGTTATAAAAATTGCATAATTATTTAGGTACATATGAGACGTTTTGTGGATATTCGATACTTGGGTCGAAAAATGAACATTTTATGATTAAAATTGTCTATGTGGTCATAATTTCAACATCACATGAATAATATTAAGGATTTAATAATAATATATATTAGTTATATATATATTTATAATAATACCTAATATTTAGAGTTAACAAAATAAAATACACCGTTCATTGAGATGGTAGGTCATACGTATTAATGAAAACTAAATTCTTTTATTTATCATATTAATATAATGCAAAATTAATTCTCATATTTATATTATAAATAATGTATAAAAAAATGTTATATATGTTACATGGGTTCATTAACATCATTCATTATATGTTCCAAGTATAGCATGTACGAGTTATATAAGTTTGAGGGGGCGGTAGTCCACATATTCTCAAATGAAATTATTTTATTTTCACAACACAAAAAGAATTAAGATATGTACTTAAAAATAATTAAAGAAGTATATAGATATTTTAAATATAATATAAATCATATATAAATACATTTATATCATAATTTCCACCAGGAGAGGTGGTAGGAGGAAATCATACAATCATCATTTTCTGAGGCTCAAGTTTAGTGTACGCCGAAATAGTATGTTATATATCCATTATATAGAAGTGTGTGTGAGTGTGGTTTAAATGCATAGAATAATAACATCATAGTATAATAAGGATAGAAGTTTTGTTAAATCAAAATTTAATAAAGGGATGGTACGGGGGTGGTAGAAGGAAAATAAATGATAGTATCGTGAACGAATAACATACCTCTAAATTGTGTAAATCCTTTTCATTTGAGCCACAAGGCCTTCTTGAGTTGACTTCATAACATTTTAAGTCTTATATGAGTAAGGGAGCGATTTTGGGAGCTTAATTTAACCAATTATAGTTAATCAATGGGGCTTAAGGGGTGTGAGTAAATGGTTAGTGGTGGTGGCCTTTTATATGATGGAGAAGGGAACTTTATGAATGTACTGGAATATTATTTTTTTATAAATTTATTTAATAATTATAATAGCTTCCAAGTGATATATTTCTATGATAGGATGCGTATGGTTCTAAATTCTCAAAATTAGTAGGGTTAAGACATGTTTAGGTCACAATATTAAACATATCTTCTGGCATTATCCCTTAGATAAATAAATTAGCATATACCATGTCTTCATGTATTATCATACTATATGGTTAATATAGATACTATAAAATAACAGGGGGACATCAATTGGATATTTAATTACAATAGTAACACTATATTTCATTTTCTGAATCTTATATTTTTATTACTATTATATCATTTAATAAATATTTATTTGTTTTAAAAACTCATTTATGTCAATTTTGACACTATCTAGTATTTAATTTCTTTTGAAGTAATATAAATATTATTAATTAAGAAAAACAACATTAAATGAAATATAACATGTTAAAAGGATCCTTAAAATTTCTGTATTTCATCAAAAGTTTCAAATAATTTTTTTAATAATTATAATTTCATTTATTCGAATCTTTATTAACTATGGTACTCACTACATCATCATTGTGTCATGAATAAATTTATTTGTTAATGTATAAAAATTATAAATAAAATAGCATGAGTTGGTAAATATTTTAAGCATTATAGTTAATATATATAGTCAAATGGATCAATTAAATGACCTCATATTACATTTTTTTGTAATAAGAGATGTGATTATGATGTTTTTATTTTTATTTTAAATAAAATGTTATTATTGTCATTATCATTCCCAATAGGCATCCAAATGACAATCATTATACCAAAGAATTTTTGTGGTCTTCCATGACTCATCCAAGAATGTTAGGATATGTTTTATGGTGAATTTATGTTATTATAATATTATTTTTACCTTTAATTACCCAATTTATCATAAACCACATTAAATAAAATTATAAAGTTACTATTTATAAAAACATTACTCATTCACTTTGTAACACATTTTTACCCTGATAACAACCATGTATTTTGGATTTTTTAAATACAATCCACAGAAGCAGTAAAGTTGTCTTTAATGATAATTTGTAAATGTGCATGGGAGGTGGGTAAAAGAGACATTCAAAAATTCAAAAAAAAAAAATCTATATCTAAATTTATAACAAAAAATAGTCAAATGAATTAAATTGAACTAATATATATATATAATTTATATATTTTTACTTTTGAAACAATTTAATGTAAAATTAATTATATAAATGAGAATTTAGGTTTTTTAATACTATGCGGTATTTTTCAATATTAATAAAAAATTAAAACCATTCCTAAAAATATTAACAATTTATCCAAAGTAAATTTTTATGTCCCACTTCTATAGAAGAGTATTATTTTTCCAAATATATAATATAAAATTTTCAAAAACTAGACTTAAAATGTGTTCTCCATTAAAAAGTGATACAACTACCATAAAAAATATTATAGTATTTTATGTATAAAATTGGATTTATTCTTATTTAATAACCATAAATTTTTTTGTTTGAATGTAAAAACAATTAACACCCATGTGTAAACATAATATAGTTAGTTATGCTCATTGATTTCAGTACAAAAGATGGGAATTAACTACAATTTAAATTATTAATAATAATATTATATTAATTTTCGTTATAACTCAATCTTGTGAAAAATTTATGATTTCGTAGAAACCTATTATTGCATGCCGAGAACGATATCCAAGATAGCATCCCCATTAAGGTAAAAAAATTATCTAATTCATAATTATTAAGCGATATTAAAAGGTCTAATTTTAAAATTCGTGGGATGTTACAATGGGACCCATTAATGAAGTATGAGTGATAATGGGGGACATGTATTATGGATAATCTAGTGTAAGGTTTATCATAATCATTTTTTGATCCACTAATCCATAATACATATTATAGTAGATCTATAAAATTGATATATATATATATAGAAGAAAATAATGGGAAAAGGAGATGCAGATTCAATACGCAGGTGATGATAAATGATGAAGATCTGCTTGAATAGGTATTATATGTTGACCGATCATTGTACATACTAACAAGGTATATTTACCAAATAGTTTATTAATATTTATGAAAAATTAATAAAGGGAACTCATACATTGAATGAAGGAGTTCGATAAATAGTGGTCATGGGAAGAGATTGGTAAACTTTGGGGAATGATCTTTAAATATAATCACTCTTTATATAAATATTTACATTCTATATTAAATTCAATTGATTATTATGTGCTTGGTTTTATAATACATTATATTTTATAGGGTAATATGTTGTTGATAAACACTATGATTACATGAATCAATTTAATACATGATATTCTTCTTTTTTATAAATTCAAATATAATTTGATCTCCTATATATAATTGTTTTGGATGGTTGAGTATATAAGTTATAAAGTTTATCATGTGCAATATTGATATAAAATATATAAACTAAATAATTAAATTCACCTTATATATCAAGGAGCACATATACTAGAGAATATAAAACATGTATCTGCATCGTACTATTGGTATATGAAACTATATGGGGACATGTGGTTATACTAAAGAGCCTCATTTTGGGTCAAAGAAGCACTCATGTGAATAATTTATCATACAGATAAACAATAAATGATTTAAAGAAATAATTGTATGAATAAATTACAATGGGCCGAAACTCCCCATTTCTTTATCATTATTTTCTCAACCATTTTTTAACAGTGCCCATTTTCAAATATACTATCAGAAGTCCATTTTTATTACTAATTTTTCATTCATATAGATATAATAACTTAAAACAACAATTAATACCTAAAAATATTTATGTATATATGTTTTCTATACATGGTTGTTAATCAATAATATACCTATGGAGATAAGGTGACACTTCCAATGAAGGTTCTCCATTTTAGAACTCTATATAAACACAACTAGATCATGTTTTATAAACACATTCATTACATAATATATTTGATAATAACAATATATTCTCACACGTAGCACTCTCATAATAATTGAATCTATGTAAATATTTCATTTCATACATTCCAGATAACATATAGCTTTAAATATTTAATGAATTCGAAAAAACCATAAGATAAATAATCTAATATCTTTATCAACTAATGAATATTTTTTCCACTATGTAATAATACACTTACTCAATAATAACACTTAAATATCATGGATAAAATCTCATCATTAGTTAATCTGTTAAAAATATCAAATAAAATATTGTTATTTAGGACTTACGGAATTAGAAACATAAGGTTTGAGATCAAACAATTCGTAAGAGATAACTCAAGAGATAACAATCAATGATCATAAGTGAGTATATTATATGAATATATAATATAGATAAAATAGATAAATATTAACTACATAATATAATGAATCAAAAAGAAAAATATATTCAGGTATAATATTAAAAATAAAGATATTACAGGTATAATAATAACTACATCCTAAGAGAAGAAATATATAATTCAAAATTGCTATTTCCATTACCAAATCACAGATATCATGATAATTGTTATCAATATCTTACCATCAAGGATATGTGTATAAGAAATATTTTGTTATGGGTTAACATAAACCAAAATTTACAAGATAGCTTGTGAAACGGATCTCGTCAATGCCTCGAAGGTCTATATAATACCAGGATCAACCATCAATTATTTATTTATAGTGCATTTGACATATGAATGATATGAAAAATAATAAAATACATATTAATTTTTTATAAAAAATAAATTAAACCCCATTTTAAGATAACAATATATAGAACAAAAATAATTCAGTATCAAATATATTGTATAATATATACATAATCTCTACAGAGAAAGATGGTGCATGATTAAATATTACATAATCAACATTCCATATATATACAAACAACATCCACAAAGAACTAAAAATTATATATGTTTATAATGTTTTCATATAAAATAAATAGAATATATTTTCTTCTATATCCCTTAAATCAATACTATATAGAGTAATTAGTATAATATTAAGTCCATAATTTTCCCAATTAATCAATATATGGAATCCATGTTATAATCCATCAAATACTAGAAGAAATTAAATTGTATTCACAAAGCAATTAAATTAATAGAAAAATAAGGAAATTAATAGAGAATGGTTTGGAATGGAAAAGTAAGTGATGGATCATATTATAGATAGAAAAGAACAATGAATAATCTATCCATATAAATGAGGTAGATTCTACAATTTTATTATTATATTTAATAAAAACAATATATGTCATAAAAATAACATAGATAATAAAACCTAATTGGAGTATTAAAAACCCCAATTTTTAATTAAGAAATATCCTTGATATTTTTAAGAAATATATTTTATAAAACCAAGAGGGTAAAAGTATCACTTAAAAACCATCAATTTATATATATTATATTTCATATAGATACGATATATAATGTGATAATATTTTTATATGGATTAAAATATGAAATTATATTTTTAAATTTTTTATTAATACAATAATATAAAATTTCATGTAACATTAACACATTATTTTAATAGATATTAAGTGAAAACATTGAAAAATTTTACTTCTTAAATAATAGATATTAATAATATATCCTTGAAGAGTCTTAATTTTTTCCAAATTAAATTGGTTGGAATATAAAACATTTTTTTTTTAAATTATGGAAATAAATTATTTATTTTGAAATATCAATATTAAAAACACCCATCATAAAAAGAGAAACATATAATCTAAATTAAAATAGGAGAATGGAAATATGGTTTCTATATGAGATATCATATAATTAGTTTGCAAATATAATTTATAAAATTAATACGAATGGAAAATATGGACATAGTGGGGAAATATTTGTTAATGAGGATGATAATTATTATCAATAATGACATTATTTGGGAGAAATAAATAAAAATAAAAATAATATTTTAATTAAATGGAATATCCCACGAATGTGTATGTAGGATTTAAGATGAATGGAAACCAAATGGTTGAAGGAACCATTTTATGTGAAATAAGTTCAATAAGAATAATTTTAACACAATAAAGTGAGGTGAGTTAGAAAACATCCTTAAGGTTATGGTAATATAAGAATAAAAGAATATTTGTTAGAAACATAAAAATATAAATTAAGTAATCATGATATTAAACATAAAAATTATACTGGTTGGTAATTTTATAATGAAAACACCATATAATAGAGTTTATGGTACCCAATATCTAACACATCTCTTCGATTTAAATTTGAGAGAAAGAAACATATACATCCTTAGTAAAATTCGATTCAAAATACATAATACTCTATGATTTAAAATGAAAAATTATATACCATGAATAATGTGTGGTTTATTATAGAAAACAATGAATGGGTATTTGAAACACCATTCAAATGAAAACATGGTTTATAATGGGGAATATGTCTCAAGAGGTGATAATCTGGGATAAGAAACCCATACGACCTTACTATCATTAAAATAAATAACCATTAAGAATGAAGAGATTAAATAATTAATTAAAATATAATGAAATATCATTCATGACATAATATAAAAAATTAGTCAGTTTATACAACATAAAAACTCTAAAATGATGCAAAATAATAAGTATGTCTCAAGAAATTTTAATTGAGACCCTGAAACTACATTCAAGTAACATAATATTGGATAACATAATCACTTGATAACCATGTTATATGAAATATTGAAGACTTATATAATTTAATGATGAAATGGGATAGAATTTATTAATTTTATATAATCAATCAAACATGGAATTATAGTGTTCAATAAAGAAATCCAGTCAATAGATGAAAATTGATTTGTTATAAACCCTTACACCCTTATAAACATTTCATCTAAATCCCCTTTAATGTTTGGTTTTCAAGAGTATCCTTAGATACCATGAATAATGATTTTATTATTGTAAAAAATATCATATGGGTAGTAGATTCACTATTGAAAATAAAACATGTCATATAATAAGGAATATCTCCCAATAAGTGAAAATATTTGACAATAAACCCTTATAAGTAAAGTTATGTGTATGATATTAATCATTAGTTAATGTAGTTATGAATCATAATTTCATAATCAAATAGATAAGGATGAAGTTCTGAAAAAGATAATAAATTTTTAGCAAAATAAAACTTTTAAGTGTAGATGTCAATAAAAAACCATGTGTCTTAATAAAAGAAAATCTCATCAACAGAAACCCTTGAATAAATTCTTACCACCAAATAATGATCTTGAATATCTTGTTAAAAATTTACCACATCTATCACCTATTTTAAAACATTATTCATATATATTACCTTTAATAATCTTATTTTATAAATTTTCATTACATATATACTAGTTAGTTATTATAAATTTTCAATATCATGTGTAAATATTCGTGATATTTTTGTACTTGTTTCATAATATAGTTGTGTAATTCATTATTATCATCATGTTCATCATTCATAGAAAACAAACTGAGAATTAATTTATTTTTAATAGTAATTTTTTATGTTATCATTTTATTTTATGGGAGTAATGGTTACGATCCAATAATGAATAGATCCATGATGATCATGTTTCGGTGAATTTGCACGAACATAAATTTATATATTATGTATAGAGTACAAAAATAATACAACAATTCCAAAACTCAAATAAAATAATATTTTTTATTTAAAAGTTATATTTAATTTAATTATTTTATAATAGCCATTCATGATATTATTTCATAAAATTGTTCCCATATGTGGTTTGATCAAGAAAAACATGAATGTACCATATTTAATAGATGCTTATGATTATTAGATTTATTTATTTTGGTAATAGTATCATCATTAATGAAAAATAATTATATTATTTATTAAATTTAGAGGTAGTGAATCAAATTTTAATTGAGTTTAGAAAATAATTTTGATACTAGATAGAAAATAAGTTATGTTACTTCACATAGGTAGTAGAGTACACATCAAATATGTTACCATTTCATTTTAGGAAGAATAAAAAAGAAAAAGGTGGAAAAATATTATAATCATATTAATTATAATTATATTACACATTCCAGCTTTATGTTTAAATTTCACCCATATAACTAGTGAATAAAATCATTTATGAAAAACAAAAGTTGGTGCAACATACATGCGGTATTCCATACAAGATAAAAATTAAACATTAATTTTTCTAAATTGAAAGTTAAAAATATTTTTACTAGTTATTCCCATAGAATTATAAAATTAATTATAAAAACAATACAAATGAACTAATATAGGAACATTAAATATTTTTTTTGTTAATTTAATAATGAAAGGATAAAAAATTAGTAAAAAATTACTCGTATTTAAGTCATTAGAAATCCTTTATAGGAATACATAGAAATAGAGGACTTAATCTAATCATTGTTGAATATATTATAAAAAAGGAATAAAATTATTTGTTAAAATTGTTTTTTATCAAGAGTAAATTTAATTCTTAATGTGTTATTTTAGGGATCATGAGAGACCCATTTTATATCAAGCGAGAATGAAATTACTTTTTATTTCCAACTTTTCATAATGAAGGATAACCTTTAACATTTATAGAATAACGAAAAATGCATAACATGGCATTTAAGGGAGAGATAAGTTCAATAATACCTCGATAATTCATTCTACCATATGTTTAAACCATGTTTTTAATTCATTTAATCATATATATTTTTACATCTACAATTTTGGTTTACCCGTGTTACCAACATTTTACCTAAGCAAATCATTTGTTAGGGATAAAAATTAAATGGACCTTTTAAAATAATTTCGATCTAATTATTCCATATCTAAAATACATGTTATAAATAAATTTTTCTACGTGCATGTGAACAAATTTTTTAAAATTGCTCATAAAACTCCTAAAACCCCATTTTTAGAAAAACTATAATTTAAATATTAAAATTTAAGATTCGGGTATTGATTAAAATTTCATTGATTTTAATGACATAAAATTAATTATTATAAAAAATCAATATTATTTATATTTTAAAAATTAAAAAACGAATTTTTTCCAAAATTCTAATAAATATAATAAAATAGCAAAAAAATATTAAAAAATAAAAATTATGTACTTAAAATGTTCATAATAGGATTCATTAAACCATAATAATACTTTTAAATATATGTTATTACTAAAATAATTATTTTTTCCCTAGGAATGTTAGAACTCTTATTATTCTTAATCATATAATGATGATGTCAAAAAATTTATAATCCTTTTCTAAAATCTATTTTTTAATAGTCTCCAAAAAATGGACTACATAAGAGAAAAAACCATCTTTAGTTATTTTTTTTATAAATTAAAAAATTACTTCAATGTGGTCAAATTTAATTTATTAAATTGGATAGTTTAACTTTAAAATAAAACGTAAAAATATTATCAAAACTATTTTTATTGGAGGATAATTTTTTTTTAAAAAAATTAACATTGATATTCTTATTTTTAATAATGTCTTAATAATTTTTTTGTTTACAAAATTTTCATATAAAACATATATTTTGTCGATTATTATTTTTTCACCAAAAAAACAAATGAAAATTAATTTTTAGAATTATTTCATTTTATATAATTATTCATTCGAAATTGTTTTTTTTGAAACACAAATTTAATTTATCAATGACTTCACATTGATTAAAAAAGGTATTTTTATTTCTACATAGATTTCATAATATAGTAGCATATATTTTTACCCACCAATTTTATAGTTATGAATTACATGTTATTTAAAGTCTCATGGTTCATTTTAGTTAGATGTTGTATGGGACGAAAGATATTTAACACATTTAGTTTTAAAGTGAATTATCCAATTTAAATCATCAACCTGTAATATTTCCCAAATTAAATAAATTACATCCTTTCAATTTTAATTATAGCATACCAATAATATAATTCAAGAGTATCTAAATGTACGGAGTAACAATGGATATATTTTTATATGATTCATCTAACTTAATATTTTAGCAATAACTATGAAACAAATATATTTTGTTCACCATGTTATTGGATTTCATCATTTTTCCTACACAACATATTGTTGTGTTATCCAAATTTACACAGATGAATCATCTTACAATTACTTTGACACATTAACATGGGTTATTATTAACACATTTCTAAAATGGAGTATGTTTATTCTTCATTCCTTCATCCTCTTTTTTCTCCTGTACATACATTAGACATCATCATTCTTCCCATTAGTGTGTCTTATAATCAACTAATATCACATTGTTAGAAATAAATTTTCATAGATGGGTTTTGATAATAACATTTTTAATCACTACAGTTATTATCACATTGGTTTTTTTGTTTCTACAATCTCTTCATTATCTATGACATCAATAGATATCTTTATTCCTTCAACCTTAAGAAATTACTAAAACAAAAAATAGTCAACTTCTTTGCGGAACACCAAAAGATAATTATTTTATACTAATTACAAGGCTAATTCTAACAAGAAATTATGTACTGAACTAAAATTATTACATTATCATCCATTTTAACCCAAATCTCTCTCTATTAAATCTATGAGACTTCCTGTTTTATTTTCTGATATACCTTAATAAAAATTTATACCATAAAAAATAAAATAAAATATATTATAAATAGACTATGATTAACGAAATAATATACCCAATGAGTATATATAAAGGTGTACAATATTATTCCCATTCATTATTCACTAGATTGAATATTGATTTGATACTCAGTCATTCATTCCCAGGGTGATTACCCCGAGGTGAATCTATTCCACAACCAAATCCACTTTCCAATATCCAAACATCGATTTAACCGTTTTGTGAACCACACAATGTCAATTTTACCTAAACATCAGTATGTTATCCTATGATTATATTTTCAGCTTAAATATATCACTATATTTTTCATTATAATTTCTTTATTCTAATCAGTAAATTATCCAAAAATACCTCAACTAACCCTAATGGTTATCTATAGCACTATTATTGTTATCATCCTTAACTTATCACTCTATAAATAAATTTAAATACAAAACTAATAAACTCATAACATTTAACAACATCTATTCACCACTCTGATTGTGATTGTAGCGACATAGTCCCGCACTCTAAGTTACATTACCAAATATATATACCTTACATACTCATATTAATACAAAAAATAAAAATATATAAAAATTAATAATTAATTAATTACATAAATAAAATATTTAATAGCATATATTTCATTGTGATTTTATGTTTAGATGTTTATTGAGTTATGAGAGATCATAATCTACTAAACATTAACCATTTCATCAATAATATAATTTTTTCCACTATATTTAAAACTAATTAATCCATAATAATTCTTTAACATATTCAAAAAATTCCTCACACATGTTATTCTATTCGAACTAACTTTTGTAGTAAAATTCATTAAGACATAAAGAAATCTATATATAATATGTGATAATATAAAATGATCATTAAGGGTAACATAATTGATAAAAACCAATTATCATAAGTTAGAAAATGATGAGCATAAATAAAACTTTAGGAATAGATATTGACCAATAATTACATAGTATAATGAAACTGAGTGAAGAATATATTCATGTATAAAAATGGATAAAATAAGAGATCACACGGATAAAAAACAATAAGATCTCTATTGATGAAATGGATATTGTTGGAGTGATAATTCAATGGAATAGACTAAGACATATTGATCTTGGATGTAAAAACACAACTATTAGGGCATCTTTTCTGGGAAATAATTTTTATGGGGTTTCTATTTGAAAAAATACATTATCTAGTTTCTCTCATCAGATATATCAATTAATCAATTCTATATATAACACTGGGTCCAACCCATAACTTCTTTAAATCAAATGAATTCATTATATATAATATATGAATATTAAGATGATATATAATTAACTAGCATTGTGAATAACAAAATCCTTATTGAGATACAAAACAAACGGCACACATATATTTTCCCATTAAATAAGTAGGATAACATATAAATAATCCATCTAAAGAAAAAATGTGGATGGTTAAAATATATATTATCATTATTACATAATAATTATTAAACATTAGAATTAATATAACAAGAATAATTATTTCTAATATTTCCCTAGTTAATAAATGGAATTTATTTATTTGTAAACATTCCTCAATCTAACACTATATATATAATGGTTTTATATTTTAGCTAATAATTTACAAAATAAATTGATATTCAGTGTCCATGTGTTCACCCTTCAATCAGAGTAAATAAATATTAATTTTTCCCAAAATAAAGGCATTGAATTTAAACTCATTCTTATAATATAGGATGATTATGAATGTAAAAGGAAATAAAATATAATTAAATTGATATAATATAACATAAAAAAACAATTCTAGGAATGAAGGTTGATGGTTTCATTTGTATAATATCCTTGACCGTGCATTACATTTGTCCAAGAGAAATGACTTGAATGAAAAATAAATTTATATAGTTTGAAAAAATATCTTTGTTGATAATAAATATCATAAATAATGGTAAATTTTTTATTTTATAATTATCATAGAGAATAAATTTCATTGAAAAATAGTGAAATTAAAAATAAAAATAATCGTTGATAAGACCAAAATGCGGGAATTATTTGTTTACTTCGAATAAAAATATAAAATTTTATATTTGGATTCATTTTTTACAATATTGTTAAATTTAAATGTTATGGGTCACTTTAATAATGTATTTAAAAAATGAAAGCAATGAAAAAAATTATTTTTTAAAATTACACATTAATAATTGATCATTCGAAATCATTAATGATTAAGTAATTAAATTTGGTGTGGAAGATAAAATATTTTAATTTAAAAATATGAAAAAAACTTTTTAATATTATGAAATATCTTTAATGAATTCCAATAATCATAAAAAATGTTTGAAAAATTACTTTTCAAATGTGGAGGTGGGAAATATAAATTTAACATGAGAAAATAATTAATTTAATTTAAAATTATATAGATTAACATTTTTACACTAGTAAAATTGGATAATGAATGGAAATAATTGTTATAGAGTATGAGAATTACTCTCAATAGTGATAAACATATCAAGGAATAATTCCATCGAGGTAAAATATTTGAAATAAAATGATATTTTCAGCATTTATAAAGATAATATACCATGAACGAAATAATAATGGTTGAAAAACCAATCATGGAATAATTACTTCAAGAAGATACCTTTTAACTAAATTAATGTGGTTGTGTTGACAAAAATACACACATTAATAGAAACATCATAATCAAATAACAAAAAAGTTCTATTCTGAAAATGAAATTAAATTATTATAAAATGAATGATAATTGTTATACAATAATGTAATAGGTAATTTAATACACCAACTAAGATAAATTATTGTGATTAATATAAAACATGTCACATTTAATTGTAAATAAGGCAATGAATCACATCCAACCTTATAAATAATAATTTCAAGAAATAATAAATGTATTGATTTCAAATGAAATATTAAATTTTATTAATAATTAGTGGATCATGATAAAATATATTAAAGGGGAAGTAGATACGTTATTCCCAATAAGTCATCGTGTATATTAAGGATTTTTTTACCACATGTTGAAAATTGAGACAATAAACCCATACAACTATAGTATCATTAAAATAAAAAACCATGAAGAACAAAGAGAATGAAACTAAAATATCATATACCATGAAATATAATTAATGATATAATATAGAAAAAGTTGTATTTTATACAAAATATAAAACTTAATTTGTATAAAATGAGTAGCTAGTCTTAAGAAAACGTAATTGAGACAAACAAACAACTTTCTGGTAACCTTATCAGTGAGGTATGAATCATTCGATATTGTAGAATTACGGAATGAATTTAGAAAGTTTTAAATTAATAGAAATGTATTATTCAAATTATTAATATGGTATAATAAACAAATATTGGAATATTAAATTTTTATAATAATGATTACATATCAATGTAGGAAATTTTTTTCACACAAACACTTACCAAATTAGACACAATTGAATTAAACCACAATGAAGGATTGTATTTCAAAATGAAAAATTAAATAACTTTAACAATGAGTGTATTTTGATACAAAATAATAAATTTCAATTGAATACATTGTTAAAAAAATGTTTATAATAATTAATATGTCTCAATGGGTGGTATTTTGAAATAAGAAAAACTTACAAGTAACATAATACATGAAGTAATAATCATTTAATAATGAGGCTATGAGGATTAATGATAGAACCCAAAAAATGAATGAAATAACTTAGGAAGTATTCATTTGAAAAAATGAATCAATCATGTAATAATATTGTTCAACAAAAAAATCATGTAACTCAGTGGAAGAGAACTGATTTGGTACAAAACCCAACCTTATTTTTTTTATTCCAATAAAGCTCATTAATAGCCTATATAAATTAATAAAAAACATAATAAAATATATAAGAACCTTATACATATTTTTATAAAATTTTAAAAACATCATTTTTAATTATTCTGTAATTTTTTATTAGAAATTTATTATATATTTTCAATATTATATGAGATAAATATTAGTTTTTTTAATCTATTTTTATAATATCATTGTTTTTATTCATTTTTATAAAATGTTTTCCGAATTTATAGGTCCATAAATATTGTTTTATTGTCATGATCCCACAATTATGAAATCATATCTGAGCATGTTTTAATAATGTTTCATGAATATACACTAGTATCATAATTATTGTGTTTAAAATTATTATTTTCGTTCTCCAACCACCATAAAATCATTATTTTATTATTTATTTTTTCAATTATAAAAAATATAATTCGATTATTAATAAATGATAATTTCTTTTTAGAATATTTCATGTATATTATTAGACCAAACTTATATCATTGTCTAGCTATATTTAAAGGATTATTATGATTATAAAAGTGGTTTATTATGGAAATCATATCATTTTTAAACATGAATAGGGATGTAATATATATTATTGGAAGGTGGTGAATTAAATTTTAGAATATATTAATATATAATAATGAAACTAGTGAAGAAATGAGATATTTTACTTTATGAAGGAAGTAGTCCACACAATACATAGACAAGATTTTAATTAATATATAAATTATAGGGATAGATAGGGAATTATATTTTTTCTCATAATAATCATAATTATATTTAATAAATCACAATTATTCATTAATTTCATCCTTATAACCAATGATCAAAGGTTATGGTGAGAAATGGAGGACATCACATCATAGAGGCAGTGTAAAATCCTATCTCAGATTCAACTAAATAGTTGACCTGAGCTGGTTCACCACATGACCTCAGGAATGCCACCTGATAAACTAGAGAACACCCACTTGTAGTAGATGAATAATATTTAACTATAAGGATACTTTACCCCTACTAGTGTTTACTACAAGAAACACATAAAAAATATCATACGCATCAGAGTAAGTGAAAATAATAAATTAATTGAATCTAAAACTATCAAAATTAAAATGTAATACTAGAAGGTCCAGAATGTAAATGTCCAAACATACATCCCACCATCCATTATGTTGATTACATAACATAACTAAAAAACTTCCAATGGGCTCTATAACCTCACTGATCGAAGCTTATCCAGACACATCATACCACTCATTGAATCCAACTTCATCAACCAATATATATCCCGAGAATCTTCCCAAATAGTGTCCTATAACAAACATGTTAGAGTTGAATGGGTACCTAGGAGCAATAGGAGCCTGGGCATGGTTTGACTAAAACTCAGTAGGCATCCACCAACAATGTCTAAAGAAAATCTGAGTCAATGGAATAGTACATATAAAAAAATGAATAACTATAAATAATAAGTAACATAAATTTGGGTTCATTATTAAATAATGGTTAATTAATAACATTTAGATTTTTTTACAATTTTTATCTATTTTTATCACACCACAATGAACAAAAATGATCATATGATCTATATATCACAGATATTACTGGGTGGTAGTCTAGGATGCTCTGTATAATAATCCTACTAGGATATGTTATTCCGTGTTAGGCAATAGAAACACTAGGTCAAAAGTTGTCAAACTTGAAGCCTTAGTCCATGAAACCAACTGCGACTAAGAACACCATGTCTGAGTGTCCCAACACTATGGTCACAAGTCATAAAACACATTAAATCTATCCAAGAATCCAATAGAGACTTAGAATGTTATGACCATCCATCCCATATTTCATACAGAACTCCATTTCATTAAATGTGGGTACATGAGAATCAGTACATCCCGTAAAAATAGTAGCACACCATGGAGTCGATAAATAGTCTGACATCATAAAACTATTAGTCATATAAAGGAACATGTTGATCATCAATCCATGAATCGATATAGTATTCATCATTTCATGTATGACCATCCCCCAAAACATTAATCAAATATTTTATAACATGGAGCATCATCCCCTAAGTTCATCTATGATTTGGGACATCATGGTCCTCCATATTCAATAAATATTATTATCAATTACTATTATTTCATTCAACATTTCCATACTCCATTACATTCTTAATATAAAACCAATTTCATAATTAATTTTTTTTTTCTTTCATAATCATGAAATTTACCATGGTCAATACATACCCTTAAATGAATTCAATGATCACACAAAACCGAACCCCATCCAATGGTCATGAACAACTACATCGAATATTCTTATTAAACGTATCCCAACATTTATTTTTCACATTTGACATCCAGAAACATGTGAAAACCTAAATAGAACATTTATATCCATTCAAAAATCACCATATGAATTTTCATAAAAAAATAACACATTGAAACTTCCTCTCCCAATGGCTGGTATACCCCATGGGTGGACATACGTCTGATCTCATATTACTAAAGATACATAGAGATCTATTTATGGTCCACTGTATATGTATATCGATATAACCAATATCATAAATCAAGTATTCTTTCAAATAACACATGGTATCTATGAAATATATAAAAATTCAAAGGTAATACAAATATTAAAATTATGACTGTTAATTTTTCAACTACTATCCTCAGTAAATATTCTTTCCATTATGTTTGAAAAACACGGTGGTTGCATCCAGTGTATTCCAAGAATCAAAAGAACCTCTTTATAGCCAACCATGCTCCCCACCACCAATAAGGATCCAGTATCACATTCAGAAAGAAAAATAATTAATAAAAGTAATTATAATTAATTAATAAACCAAAACCCAACATGGAATTATCCAAGAAAACTCACGAGGTCAATCAAATATTATCAAAACTCCATTAAACCACCATGGATGATTCAAAACAAAATCTCTAAACCATTCTCAGGAAACTACCTAAGTGGTGACACCAATTTAACAACTAATTATATTAAAAAATTTAGAAAAATGAAATATAATTCACTATGGTCACAAACCATAATGAAACTCAATGAAATTAATTAAAGAATATGCCATGAGTTAACTTCAACACAATCTTACAAAAATACCCATGGGAAATAGATGATCCAAACATGATCTACAGAAATCATAAAAAAACATAAACTGAAAATCACAATTATTAAATATAATGTTATCTTAAGTAGGATACATATCATAAGAACAAGATTAAGTAAGGTATGATAAATTAAAAAAACTGTCCCTTTTGATCTTGTTTCATCATTAATAAAACACGCTTCTCCTCTTCACTATTAGAAATTGAAAACCAGAAATAAAAGCATGAATGAGAACACTAATTTTAATTTTTTTCAACCTCATTGGACTACATCAAATGAGAATTAAATGGAAATTTTTAATGCATCAAACCCATGATGGCTCACTTCCAAATTAAAATTATGGTGCTTGATCAATTCTATACCTAGGTGCATTGCCCTTAAAAGGTTTAGGGTAATTTCACTACATTCCCATGTGTCACTCCCGAAGTCTCTTTCCTGCTCTCACATCCAGTGGAAGTGATCACCTTCATCCTCTTCCTTTGGTGAATTCTCTTGGAAGGGTTTTATTCCCGGTTTAAGGACATGTAGGTACCTTCATTATTTATAATTAAGACATCCTTTGTTGTAGATGGATTCTCTAGTGAAGTCACAATTTCATCCACTTGATGAATCTCACATTACACCAGTTCATTGGGAAATAATTTTTTTATAACATTCATGATTCCCACTTCTTACGTGTATCTCACTTATTTCGCAATTCTACAATATCATTCATGATGAAAAAATCTTTCACGAATATTACATACCCATTACGAATCACAAAAATTTTGGGTGAATTTTTATAGCTCTCACGAACTGTATAAATTTCGGGATGCTAAAATTTTTTGTTTAACTTTTATAGCCTTTGAAATCCACATTTATTCATGAAAATTTCTCTCCTGGAAAAACTTTTAAAACTACCATCATGAATTCAGATCCTTTGGATATTCATTAAGTCATGCTTATTTTCTAATGGGGGTAGAGGCCTAATTATTAGCCATTCTAGTTATTAGAAAATCTTCCAGCCACATCATCACCATTTCATGATCCTCCCTCATTTTATTCACAAATATCCTTGTCTCACGAAGTAGCATAGGAATTTCTCATTTGAGATGAATGATGTAGTCAAGGAGATTGCACTTAACTTTATAGTACATTAATAAAAAATCCTTCACAAAACCCATTCTTCTCAAAACATTTGAATTCACCATATTTTCATTAGTCCTTTAAGGAAATTAAATTTTATCGATACTGGAAATCCTACAAATTTGGGATTCAATAAATTATTCAAACACAATAATGCATCATAACCTTGTTTGCATGATTTTTTTACTGCTTCTAGGGAATTCATTCCTTTGTCTTGGATCATTTTCAACAAATCGTGTCAACATTATATCTGATACTACACTACTTACAATTGAAACACATTTTTTATACAAAAACAATCAACCAAATAATTATTCATTTTCACCATGCGGTATGATTCCCCAACAATATCCCCCTTTGGTATTGTGGAAAAAACTTCATTTCATATAAAAAATTAAATCGTCTTCCATTTTCTAACATAAATTTATTATTATGATTCATATTGTGATCAAATATTTAATAAAACATACCCTAAGACCACACAATCCAAGATTGGTGGGACGAAAAATAGTATAATTGATGGTTCTTCAATGAATCCCTTCTTTTAAAAACAACTCAACTAATTTAATCCTAAACCTAATCTCACTTGATTTATAGCCTTTAATAAATCACTTTTAGCATCATTAGATTTAACATCCCCATACATCAATACTTGTGATATAAATATCTATAATACATAATGATAACCATGTGATGATATGATCTCACTACATCCCTTATCATCTCCCCCCCCAATTTCTAGACGAAATCTTTTTCCTACTTTTAATATCCCATATTTCTCAACCTTTTTCAACAAACACAAATTTCATCCCATTATTGTCTGAAATAGGGTAAGGAAGACACTATACCTATGAAAGAGGAGTTACCACATCCAAACATCTTCATGTTTGGGGAGAATAATGAAATCCCAGAGCTAGTGGATTCATATGAAATGCTTCTTCGGGTTCGGCCATTGTGACAATCTCCGCAACTTGTAGTTGTATAGAGACAGACACCATCAACATAAGCTTGTGCTTCACCTTATCCATGATAAAATGATATATTATTTTATTATTCTTCTCCCTTGAGTGATGGAATGTATTTTTTATAAGATTTAAATCATTTTATTTTTTGCAATGGATTTCAGTCAAAGACATCCCATCATACCCCATAACATCAAGATACTTCCTCATCCACAATAAATTCATGCATTCGTGACTATCCAAAATATATTCAACATCTTTGGTGCTCACCTAAATGAAATATTATTTATTTCGTATCTATGAAAAACAAAATACAATATTATCGAATGCACCACCTAACATTTATTTTATATCATCAGTTGATCTTTCAAAATATTCTACTATATAGCCCAATAAGACAAAATGTCATTTTTCAGTTTACAACAAACTAAGATCCATCATTACCTTGATATATTGAAGTATTATGTTCACATAAATAATTTTTCCATACATAATATTTCTTTTATATTATGATTCTAGGAATTTAGAAATAATAATATCAGTTCTGGTTGTTGTCATGTATAGTAGAAATCCATTCATTTTCAAATATTATTTTACAGAAATAACATTTTCTTTAACATCGCATGATAGTTTCATCCGGGTCACAACTGAAATATTATACTTTGTTTGATTATGCATTTTTAATCATCTTAATGTATCCTTTGAATATTTAGATTGAAAATTCAACGGGCCATTATTTCCTTTTGACAACTATAAACCAAGAAAAATTTTCAATTGTCTAATCATTTAGATTTCAAATTCACACTTAATGAATTTTAATAACATAGTCCACAAAACATAATTTGGTTTACCAAATTATATTTTATTAAAATATACCAGTTCCATCATCCTTTGATTACATTCACTCATGACATAGATATTGTAATCCTCTCTACCACGCTGAAAACTGAGGTTCTTAAAAAATTGATCCACCCTTGAATATCATGATCTAAGTGTGAGATTTAACCCATAAAGAGCCTGATCTATCCAAGGTAATTATTTTGAATCTTAATGAATGGGAAACCCATATTTTTACTTAATATAATCATTATCTTATATAACCCCATTAAAATTTTTGACATGACATCCATCTAAAAAATATTTAATGTTTTTTGCACTCTAATGGACAAGTATAGTTTTCTTATCTCCTAACTTGAATCATGTGAAAATGTTTGATGAACACTTTGACCCACTATTTTGATGTAACCTTTTTATAGTAGTTTTTCTTTTTTTCAGATCACCATACCATCCTCATTCATCTTTTTAAAAAAGACTGATTTAGTCCCGATGAAATTCTTAACTATTAGACTCAAAACAATATCTCAAGTTTGATTATTATCTATTAAGTAAATCACATCATTCATAGAGTACTCTAAATTATCATATATTGATACTTTTTCAAAAAAAAATTGGCCCTGATTGTGAATATTATTATTATTTCCTATAGATTATTTGTCCTAATTTTCTGCACTTGCCTTTTCTGATCACCAATTATCTTTAGTCTACCAAAATCATCTCTTCTCTTCGATCATTGTGATGATACTTGTTTGGGATCATACTTCTCGTTATCTTAATCATCATATTTAATCAGCTTATTGAACATGAAAATCCACTTATCTTATAATCACTTCATTTCTATCCTCCTGATACTGAACATATATTTTCTTAATATTCTGATCTATCTATATTACTGTTACATCATGGATTTTATCTACAATTCACAGCTTCTTGTTGAATCATTTTTATGCTTTTATTTTATTTGATTTTCTCAGAAATATAAATTCATATATAAGAGATTCAAAATTCATATGTTTTTCTTTTTTGATAATTAATAATTTAGTTATGAAGACATGGAAGTATATAAAAACTGGCCTTTGTCCAAAACATAAATCATATGGAGTTCTATAATCTTTTAGACATAATACGTCTCTATTTTATTGTTAGACTAATTTCATCTCTACTTCATTACAAAACTTATTTCGAAGGTCTTTCTTTATGTGAAATTTTCTTTCCATGTTGTTGATAATTTTATTCTGTCCCTCAACTAATCCATTATGTCGTGGTGTTCGTACAACTTAAACATGGTTTCATGTCAAATGAATCATGATAGAATCCTCCACATGGGTCTTTATGTACTTTATTAAATTATTTATTTGGATATTTGGTATTTTGACCCATCATATTCTAAAAATCACTTTGATATGTTTTTTAGAAACTAAAAACCTCATTTATGTGAGTTATAACCGAAACCACTTCCTTTCACAAAAAATCATCAATGAAGAGAACATATTATATAATTACAACAATACATTTTGGTGAAATTGGACCACACACATCAATACGAACCAAATAAAGATTTGTTTGAACTTTTCTTCTTTTACCTTATATATCTTTCAAATGACCTTCCCTTGGTGGAAAGCAACACATGTATGGGTGCGATCATGTGATAATATAGTGAGGTCATGAGCATAATCATATTTCAGATGATTTTCCAACGATGTTTGGCTCAAACTATTAAGGTATTAATGCTATAAAATGTTTTCTTATTCCATGGACAAAAAACACATATCATCTACTGTAGTTACATAGTAGATATTACCTTTCATGCACTTAACACCAAAAAAATACTATGTGTTCTGTGAGGACACATAATTATTTGGAAAAGAATATTGTATATCATAAGTCAAATAATGGGATGATTCATAGTTTGTTGTGATTGAGACCATCATGAACCAAGACATATTTACTTCCCATGTCTTTCCCACATAACATTACTTTTCCAAAGTCAATAATTTTCAAGTCATCATTAGAAAATATATCACAATAAATTCTTTATTTTACCCACAATATACCTAAAGTTCCTGGTTTAGTTTAATATTAGAGGTAATTCCCCTACCATTAATCCATTTTCTAATTTGATTTGATTTATTAAAGCCAATATATAAAAAAACTTCCTATTCATCCATTTTTATTTGATCCATATTTTTTACATCTTACTGGATATAGATTCATAATTTTGATCTGCCATGAAGAATGATGTAATATATTCATCTAGTATATCTACAATTTTTCATTTTCATCTTATAAGATGGTACGATTATCTATTTATTATAAATTTATTAAGACTTCCCGGACACATTCTGCTTCACTGTTGATTGGAAATAATATTCCATGTGTCAAATTCTTCCAAAACCCTAACACTGACCACTAAATGATAACTTGGAATATTGTGTTTGGTATTGGTGCCTCTTTTTTACCTTTCCCATTCAGTACCACTTTTCTATGTAACATATATATTTCATATGTCACATATTTATAAAAAACATAGCATGTAATGTGGGGTTCATTCTTGTGTGTCCATACAATACTACTAGATGTTCCATGGGTTATTTGAATATTTTTATTCCCCATCATACACAAATCAATGATTAATCTCTGAGTTGGTATTTGTGGTATGACTTCAACCATTAAAACATTATATATTTGATCGATCCCCATACTATAATATTCATTTTTATTGGAATGATGCTTCTCTTTTACTGTACCCCTATATTCCAATTTTATCTTTTCTATTGCATGAATAATATGCATTATCGATGTCAGAAAAATATTCAATAGATTTTCTCAATCCTAAAGACATATGCATAGACTAATGACTTTCTATTCAGGTTCCTCGATACATTTTAATATATCTTCTCCAATTTCATTCAAACTGTCAATATCCCATTTTTTCTTTAATGTTGAGGTTTCAGTCTACAAACATACGTGATCTCTCAAGAATTGAAGATATTAGTATTTCAATTCTATTATTCAATCCAGATTTTACTTCTTCCATCAACAACATATAATTTTTATCATCATGAAACACTTTGTTGAATTTATTCAATTTGGATCTTGAAATATATATTTCTTCAAGAGAGTATTCTAATTACACATGAAGGTAATTTTTTCCTTCAAATTATCCTTAATAATTGTCTCCTTCTTTATTTTTTTGTAAATTTATACTACTACCACCATAACACCTACATCACGATCCTTGAAGTCCTCTAACTCTTCTACATTATATTCTTCCAAACTGTCATCTTCTCATGAAGGTAAATTATTATTTTCGAATATATTTATCTTATAATTTTTATTACATATCATGTTGGATAAAGACTTGTTATTTATAATTTAAATTTCATCCTCATTACCATATTAGAAGATCATTGGGAGACTTTTTGAAAAACATTAAAAATGTACACATCAAAAGAATACAAGCTAATGTTTCCCTTTAAGCATTACTTTTCCCCTTTGATGGTTTCAGGAAAGGAATGAATGACTTAATCTATCACAATTGAATCCTACGCATATACAATAATCATATACTTCATGCCCTTGAATCATAATTCATCATACATACCCTTTTCCAAAAACACATTATCATCATTGCTGGCATCAAATTCATCATGAGGCCACATATAGTCCTATTTGAGAAACATAAATCCCCAATTTGCGTTAGTCGATGATCCTAATAAACACAATGGATACATACATAAGATTGGATGCCAGTGTGTAACAACAAAATCCAGATGCAAGGTTCATACCTGCCCAATGTGATGTCAAAGGCAATATTTATCCCAAGCTCCCAAAAATGGCCAAATCATGTGCAAAGAAGTTTTGAGGGTAGTGTGAAATGGGTCAGCCAACATGTAAGACTATTTTTCATCCAATACAACATAAACTAATAATTTAAATGATATACTTCTTACGTAAAGGTGAAAATATGTTCATATATAAATAAAAGGGCACCCCACCCCTCAAGGTAATTATTTGGATGTCAAAGCGTCGCTCGCATGAGTGAATTAAAACCGCATTAGTGATCTTGTTCATGTCATGGATTCATGTTATTCGATCATGTTTGATAGGTACCCCATGATTCCACCTTTGAGTGGTCCCACATGGGCATTAACCATTCAAATATAATTTTTTCATAAGAAAGTTCAAACAAAAGACGCTTCTTGCATGCTAGTCATTCCTTTTGATTGCAATAAAATGTGCTCGAGCACCATAATTTTTATTGTATGTATCCAATATTTGGGGAACCCCTTTATATAGATTCCATGGATTGTATTTATCCCAATTAACCATGTGTTATCTCCTATTCTGAACAACATCCAAATATTTCATGCAACTTTTCTGTGCATCCCTCCAAACTAGCGCATAATGATTTCCTTGTCTGTCAAGTGGTGCATCCCATTTTTTAGTTTTACATAATGAATCTTCACATACGTATGATAATAGACATTTATTCTTGGCATAGATTTTATAACATGGACCCCTTGAGTGACCACTCCCCCATAATTCTCCCATCTTGAATTTCTGTTGTCTTTCCATCAGGACTGGTTAAAGAGAACCAGCCATATATGTCCAAGGGTTGTAGAGTTAGTCCTTATCATCCCAGATACATGATGTTAAACTACCTATAATCCAACATCATCAACACTTAATGTTAAACTATAGGGGATGGAACCAGAACCCTTCAATTGTCTCTGTTTTCATCTTCTTTCACTCTCCCTTTGGGATTCATCTCCATGTACGCCTCGAGTAGTCTCAACATATGCCCCAAATCAACCCTTCATGCCTCCCTCTTGGATTAAGTCCCAAACTATTTCCCCCAAGGGTCATTGAATGTGTAATCCTTGATGTATCTCTAACTGATACATCTTTCATGGAGAGTTTAACTATTATACTACTCTTATTGTTTCTCACTCAAAGCATGAATCAAAACTGATTACAGATCATTAGTGACAATTAAATTCTTCTCCTAAAAACACATCATGGAGTAAGGCACAACTTTCATTCTCACAAGGTCCAGGTTTGTTCATAATCCTTATTCACCTTATAATGGAACTATGATAGCATTGATCCTTGTCATCTAACAAAGTACGCCAATAGCCTCTACATTTTTCAATTCCAAACCAATGTAAAGTTTTGTGACCCATACTAGGGGTGAACATCTATGATCCACCCTCAGTGGTGTCCATATAAACAATCTTTTGGGTCATCTCAGTGATTGATCCACACTCATTCTTGCGATTTCTTCTCCAGGAGGTAGTTGTGTTTCCTCAATGTGTAAGCCCCACTCCATCCTAAAAACTATGTGGGTTTTGATACCTATATTCTAAACCGAGTATGTAGGAATCCTTAAAAAGTGTCATCCCTAACTATTATAAAAATTCGAATCCCTCCTCCTTGGAGGTGCACCTCGTAGATCCTAATCTCCAACATTATTTATTTCCATCTAGGTATTTCCTTATTGGAAATATATCTCAAGATGATCATGCCCCACACGGAGGTCACATATCCTTCTGGTACACCTGGTCAGAAAACGTTGTGTTAGCCCCGACCACATGCCCCATTTTGACTAGGCATATAACCATTCATAATCCCCAACACCCAATTTGGAACTATGTGAAAATTGATTACAGACCAGTTGGGATAAATATGAAACCTCCATGAAGTTGAAGTCCAAAACCATAACCTTCACATCTGTTCCAACACATTCATTTCATCAACATATTTTAATCCTCCATTATCCATCCTATTTCTTCTTTATTCCACCACATCTAGGTGGGATCATTGCATTCATTCAGGGTTCTAACTTTGTATAAGTAATAGACATTTGTTCTATCACCACACCCTTGTCGCATTGAGATAACATCATCCACATGGGTAATTTCAGTGTATAATCCCCACACAATCCAACCAAGAGAAATCCTCTTGTGATAGGAAGCTATGTGTGTGCATTCCCCAAACCTCACATTAGAACTACATGGTTCATAATCCATATTTTCTAGATAGGTTATATAGGAAACCTTCCAATGTTCCAATCCTAGCAAACCGTAATCCTTGGTGTCCCCCTTATAGGGGCCCACCGTACCTTAACAACCCTTAATGGTGTCCCAATAAGCCATGATGGTTTGATTCCATCCCTTTATGGGCCAGATCATAGTCTGGTCTGTCCTCCTTTGGAATCTAGATCCTCCCAATGATTAAATATTTCAGTCTCTCTATTAGGAATGTGCCAATATAATATACCTTTATATGTTTTCCAATAAGTCTGATCCATCCCTAATAGATGTTAAAAAAATTCAATACCCCATGTTAAATATGGAATTCCAATGAAAAACTCAGAGTCATGCCTCCAACATAAGATACCTCAAGATCAATGTGGGAAGTCATATGATTCTTCACCCTTGAGAAGAAATCAAATGATGATGAATACATGTGTTTCAATGTCTCCATATAAATAAATGCCACAAATAAAAATCATAACTACTTTCCTGACTGATGTTTTCTGCAGAAACATGAATCTTTGATTGTCTGGAAAAAAGAAGCATCATTAACTAGTGTTCACAAAGAGATAGAACTGGGAATGTGTTCACGAATAATTTATTAATCAATAATGGAGACTTCTGATAGGTGATGAAATCAGAGGTTGAATTCACAAAATAAGGAACTAAAATCCCATCATCCCATTTCAACCAAGGATAAAATATCATGGATGAAATGATGAATGTCGACCACTTTTTAAAATATGGAATAATAGTTACAGTGCCCCCTATGTGAATGGCAACATGTTTGAATGGTGGTGCCCCTGGAGAAAACTATCAGAAACTAAAATGTTGAACTATTCATGAACTATATCTCAACTATCGATGTCGATTAGTTGTTCATAGTACATCAATAGACGATCATGTCCCTAGATTTAGATATTTTTCGAAAGGAATAACTAATAAAATAATGGGAATGTTGTGAAACTCACTAAAATTCAAGGTAGTTAATTTCCTATCATTCTGGTATATGGAATTGTCATATTGGATCTCTCTCTCCCACTATAGAGGGCTCAACAGCACTGGGGCATTGAAAATTGCTTTCTTATTATATATACTAATGGATGAACCATCCTTAATTGTAGGGTTCAAGATAATGTAATATAATCACTCGTTCCCACAGATGCAAGGGGATGAGGAAAAATAATGCGACATTCCTGCGTTGAACCACCACCTCCATGACGAAAATATCCACGACCATATATACAGGATTCCCATGCCCTATCACACCATCCAAAAATATTAAAAGGAGGGTGATGGGTGTTATTTTATGGAATTTTTAGTATGGGTCATTCAAAAGAGATATATGGACCATCGGGATATTGATTGTTTTGAACATTCTCATCTCTACTTCCCCTACGGGGTAGGAATGGATCCACTCCACCCCACCCCAACATCTAACCGTTTCAGGAGTCTCTTTGTGGAACATTCATATGACTAATTCCCCTACACCAATGAAGTAGGGGATGAAGGATTCAGCCCATAAATAAGTAGTAAATGATTGTATAAAAGGATAGATCTCACCAGGTCTTTTCAATGCTACCACATACTAGTCACTCATGCCAAAGAACAGGTGTTTTATGCCCCTACACAACTGGTCCCATTTCAGACGACTGAATTCCAACATCAGGAACATTCTAAAGAAGAATCCAATAAAAGGGAATCATGTTATATAGATTCAATGTACCATGATACCATGGATGCATGTTACCGTATATCTACTATTTCATAGTTTAGGCACTTCCATTCCAAATATGGATTGAGACCCTAGCTACCCCACGGGCAGGATGAGTTGTCTCTTTTGGTAACTGGTGCGATCAACAACTATCATGGGCCAACATCTGATGATGATATCATGTTGGAGATCCTCCCCAAACCATCGTTAAATGTAGTGGATGTCCTCTATTCTCTCTCACTCATCATGGAGGTGCTCTCAATGTTACTAGTATCACTCCAATAGGAGTTCGTCCTCATCTAGTTAACATACATCATGGATGTATTCCTCATGCCTATCCTCCCATAGATGAAGGACATCCCCATGCCTCAGATCACTAAAATGAAGGGTTTCCTTACGTCAACACCTACTCAAGAGGAGGTACTCCAAAATATACCATGTACTAGGGTGAATGTCTTCCTCACCCCTCATCTATCTACATGGAGGTCATCCCCATGTTATCCTTAGCTCCAATGTAGGTCTTCCCTGCTCCAGTATACATCAATGCAGAGTTCATACCCAATCAATTGACTATCATCAAGGTGGTCCTCCCAATTATCAAATTGGTTAGTGTGGAGTCCCTCATCATGATACCACTTCCAATAATCATGGAAGTCCTCCCCATTTAACATACAACTAACAATGAGGCCCACCCCATGTTCTAGATAGCTCCAGTGGAGGTCCCCCCACTCTAGTACTCCCAACAGCAAAGGCCCTCCCCATACATTCATCAGTAGACATAGAAGTCCTCCTTGTGATCCATTCAACAAATTCATTGGTGCTCTTTTCACCACTTCCCGCTAAAGTGGAGTTCCTCCCCTAACCAATAACAATAGATACAATGGTCCTCCTCCTGTCAAGGCTACATCAAGTGGAGGCCGCCCATGCTTTATCACCGATCCATGTGGAGGTCCTCCCCATGATGAAGACCCACCCTACCCTAATGAATTATCTCAGTGAAGAATGGTGAATGGTCACAACCTAATGGAGAACCCTATTATGTTATAGATCATTTAAAATCAATTTTTATTTTCATATTCTAATGCAATGTGCGACTCAAAGATGGATTGTTAAACATGAACATATATAACTGCTTCTAGGGAAAGAACTCGATGTATAAACTTCATCCTCCAAAAGGGTTATATTTACCATATAATTGAACCCTATGCTGGTATAGGTAGGGGGAGGCAGATTTGGCTCCCTTCTAATGTCTGGTCATGCAGTATTTAGTACCATCGCCAGACTCATACTCTACATCAAAAAAATACCAAAAAGAGTTGTTATATGGTTTGGTAGATGATGAGATCCATCTTGATCCATAACTTTCAACTAACTCTCTCACAGAATAAGAAATAGTCAATGATATTTCTTATATAAACATGATGATACAGTCAGTATAGCCACCATGAGATGACCCAGTGAATAGTATATTATCCTCCCGCACATCGCTCAATCCACCAACCAGTCCACTCCCACAACGGTCTTTATCAATGTCATGGAGGGTCCCTCAGCCACCCCTAATAGTGGTATGGGTAAACCAATGGCCTAATTGGACTTCAGAAAGGAGATTCTTGGGGAACATTCTCATAGAATCCTAGTTTACAAAGTTATTCTCCCTATTTGTGACTCCATATTTCACCATTTTAGAGTCCCTCGCCTAGAACAAAGACTTGTGATATCATCGAACTCTATGGGAAAGAAATATCTGCATTGAAAATAAATGGATGGAAAATACAAAAATAAAATAACATTACGAAGTCATCGACCTGCAGTGCCACATTGTTGACCTAGTTTTATATCATGTGACTTAGCACCCTGCATCACTCAGTTATCACAGGATCATCCATTAATGTGGTGCCATGAGATTCACTGTGCTCCATATAATTATTGTGGAGGAATCCACACATGTCCAAATCCATGGAAGGGGGTAGTATGAAACTCTTAAATTCAGTCCCATTCAATGACAACAAGATGTTCTATGTGATATCTTGTATGTGCCTCTAGGTATGATCACAATTAATATGGTTGAACTTAATCCTATCAATGATAAGAATATCAACGAAGGGATTCATAAAGATTATTCACCTCTTGGGGTATCATACTAAAATGTGGAATCCCATAAGAGCATTATCAGTCTCCAGAAAAGGTTGACACTCTGCCTTGTAGACACTTTTGAGTTATCTACTTTTAGACGATATCCCAATCAGGGTAAAAGAAAATTTGGTAACATTAATTCATACGACATTTATGGTTAAATGTATAAGACAATAGATGATCTTTATAATACTACAATTTACCAAAATATTAATGACTAGAAAATTATATCTTTGATGAGCTCCTCAGTGAGTGCATTTTGGAATAAATATTGGATTATGGTGATGCTTGATATGATACCATGTACCCTCCACCGGGGTTGTAGAGGAAGCCATAATGCCATCATGGAAAATCACCCCTTGTAAATCCCTATATCCTTTCACATCATGATGGGTAGTGGAAATGATTATGGAAAATGACCACGGTATGATTCACTTATCCTCCTGAACTGCATGGGAACAATCCTGGAGACCCACCTTAGGTTATTACTCCAGTGGTTCCACTATCTACTCCAGCCACTCCACGACCCACTTAGCCTACCCATCATTTTGAAGTGCATTATAGTGAACTGTTGGTTAGGAATCATCAATAGGGCATGATATCCCACTAGGGTGATCCATTTTCTGCTCGCATTTCCCACCAAGAGGTCCTTGAAATGTGATAGGTGGAGATCCAACCTCATGGAAATCCATATCCAGAATTGGTGGATGATATACTATCAAACCCATATTTCTGAAATCATATGATTAATCTTTTCAATAGGATGATCCAAAAACTATTGCATTTGGACCTATTTGTTTTAGGGTGTGGACCCATGCTGGGAACTCCAACGTAGTAAGAATTCATCATGTTCTGATGTAAGATACAATCACTAGAAGGGCCGACATTCTTTCTTATTATACTAGTTTCCCATTAGGTCTATAGCTTGTTTTGATGGTATATATATAATTTTTTCTTATTAGTTCAACTCCCCCATGAACTAGAATAGAATTTCCGACATCTTCATAAGAATGAAACTGCCAAATGAGCGAGTCGTAGGCTTTGTACTTATGTGGAAGGGACTAAATTATTTACTCAATATGCCACCAACTAAGGAACAATTGTAGATGATGTGTTTGAGGAACGAAATGAATAAAACGGTTCCCTCTCAGATCACAATGAATTTCCCATCATCATTCAATGATATATTTGGAAAGGATTAGATACTATAGGAGGCCTTGGAGCATGCTAAACAGGAATGCCTATTGGCTCCCAAAGCTCATCAAAGGAGACTAGCTCTGGGTGATACAACATTAATCGCATAGGTATATTCCACTATAATGGTTGAAAGGTTACCAACATATCCTAATATAATCCCTCATTGAGGAATATAAGCATAGGCTCAACCTCTGGTTTAGCATCTTCCACCTTAGAATTTTCTTGAGCCGCCACATCCAGCAGTACCTCCTAGGAGAGATTCTCAGGCACATTACCCGAGCCAGGATCCATCCCATAATTAGGGAAAATCTCCTAGAGTCCCTTACTAAGATAGGAGAAACCATACCATCACATTTAAATTAGTTCATGTCCCTTGATATTTATGAAGATACCTGGATCTTGGAATCAAGATGTTTCTAGAATGCAGGAATCCCTAGGATTATAATCTCATTGATATTTCTAATTAATTCCTTTATCAAAGGATCCTTGGACACAACATGAAACGATAATATATGTTTAAAGACTTTCTCCATGACCGAATTGATAAAAATATGTTCTGTATTGGTCTGTTAACAACATCTATAGCATGGGTTTCTGAAAAGAGCGACATTGACAACTTAGGTGAATGGGAGCATGTATCTAGCCACAAGTCATACAAGTATAATGAATTGTTAACTTGAATAGCATACACTATTTCCTATGATATCATTCAATACCAAATGAATCATACTAATCCTCTTGAATTATCCACGCCTCTTCCAATTGTGGAATCTCCATCTATGTCTTTTCCTTCTACATCTCAAAAGAGAAGGCATCGATGACGCAAGGGAAAGAATGTCCTCCACCGGTGTCGATGAAATATCACACTATTTGTGACTAAATTCCACTATAGATGTGTATAACCCCTATAATTGACACAATGTTATATTATTCCTCAATTTATCATTGGCAGTCTGCCTTGTTGAATAGCATTTAGCTGGTGGACTTGTACATGATTCCCGGCGTTGAGAAATAGTGGAATGGTCATTTAGATGTTCCTGACAGACACAATTGTTGACATGGTCGTGGATATGTGAATAATAGTAATTGATGGGATTGTAATTATAGCCAAGACATTCTTGATTCTGATACTAGAAATAATACCCAGTGCAGAGATCAGCTACCGTACAACTCCCATACACTCTCGTTAGATTCACTACCACTGTCGTTTTTGATACTCCATGTGGTAGAGTCGATGTGGCTATGTTATGACTAGACATGTCAATCTATGGTCAGAAACCTATAATTAGATAGACATTTAGTATTAGTAATAAGAGGATTTACTACTGAACATTTTGATATCCCCACCGCCATAAAAAATCCATCGATTTGAGTAGAAATTCTTGTCACACCACCTTCCAAATAGCAACTCCCTACCAATGGAAAAGTACACCTACCAAAAAAGTATGGTGTGATTAATCACCTAAATATAATTCCATTTATTATATCGATCATAAAGGCACTAAAACTATTAAATGATATGTGTGAGGCGCTCACAGATTCTATAAGAATCCCCCACCAACTAAAAACAAAGTTAGTGGTTGCAGAATATTTTCATGAAGTGGATGTTGAGTTAGCAGAGTGTCAACTCATCATCTCGTTCTTAGGAGAACATGATTCCCCCCCCCCCCCATATAAGGGAATATATATCCATTCTAAATCACTATCCTATACAATGGTGAGTAATTATTCCACTATATTTTCAATATTTGTTCTAGGATTAATCTCACCCCGACATGGACACTCTGAATGGTAGGAATGTCTGAAACAGATCCGAGTCTCATTAAACTAATGATCCATCTTTATGATGATATTGAAAAAAGGCCATGTGGGAAGATTATTTAGAATTAAATGTTTGTTTTATGGAGTTAAAACACCAAATCCATGGTCATATCATAGGAAATTACCCATAATGTGTTGTAGGGAAGACTTAGGCCCCTTCTTTATGAAACACTTCCCTTGTCGTATCACCAATGACTCAAGTACTCCATTACTGGTCATGTGTTCCTACTCCAAGGTGAATCTTCTACCTTTTCCAATATTGAAGCTATCTATATTGACGTTTACTATTATTGGACCAGGGTAAAGAAGGTTAAATGAAATGAGCTTTGGAACACTATGGCTAGGGATATCCCTTGGATAGATTTTAATGATGCATTAATCCTACAGATTCATTGGTAGGAGGACAAAACCACAGACATGAGGAACTGCTTCAACATTTCTACAAGTGGGGGAAGGAATATTCCTACATATAAGGAATGCAATATGATGACATCATATTACTATACATTACATGCTTGGGTTATACCAGAAACCATTACACCTATTAGGAATTGAGACATTCTCCCAATAACAATTGTTGTAAACCTATAAAATTTGTTTCAATGGGATGGGCTGAGTAGACATAAGTTGAACCACCAAAACTGCATTTATATTATCATGCACAAGCCCCTCGGTCAAAATAATGATGGAATTGGATCAAAATCCATTATGACCATTTTTTCAATAGTGGAGTAATCTCCCAATAATGATCCCATATATACCTAAGAAGAACTAGGGTTCCTCTGGGATTAATTATCATGGATTATCCATATACTCTTGATGATTCCAAAATATCAGAAAATGAGGGGGCCTGTAAGAAGACCCATGATCATTTTATGAATTTTGTTACACCACTCTCGATTAGTTGGTGTAGGTGAATCTCAGTACTGAGGCAGATCCATCCCAAAAAATGATCATTGCAGCAATTCCAATGGATGAATATAAATAATATGTGGATTTTCTAATGTAGAATCATGATTTATTCACTAGGAATAATGATGAGATTCTAGGATAGGACCCTCATGTCACTGTCCACCGCATTTTTATCCAATTAAGTCAATGAAGCGTCAAGTTGTAAGGACCATTTTATTATAAAATTCCATTTCTTTGAATGTTTTAAGGATATAAGAAATACATACACTCTAATTTTATTATTATTGGGTTGAAATTACCATTATGTATCATTTATATTTATAATACAACAATTTAACAATTATCATACCACATATATAAATATGAGGTATTAACAAGTCATTTCGGCTCAGACAATGGAGATGATGGACTCATCCAGTAGAGTCGGGCTGTACAAAGCTCATTTGATAGCGCTCATAAAGGAGATCACATCAAGGGTAATTTCTCTTGACCAAGTCCAAGATGAGATTCAACACTTTTTTCATGGACATAATCACCTACATGGAATGTTCAAGTTAGTAGAGATTTCCACCAGGAAGATGATTTGTGATCCACCACTTGTGTCTGTCATCATCACAAATTGTACCGTTAGGAAATATGTGTGTATTATAGAGGATATATAGTAGTGTATTAGTTACTCATTTTTTTGAACATTTTTATAAATAAAACTCATATTCCACAAATTCCTTTTTGGGAATATTCTTTATTAAAAAATGATGAATTTGATAAAATGATTTTTCAAGTTAAAATGATACTTTTGAGAAATGTATACAATATTATATTTAACTATGGTATTTATAAAAACAAATCATATAAATGATGAATATATTTCTTCCATATCTTCAAATGATTCAGTAATCAGTTTGATTAGTGTTATATATTTATACGATTAAAAAAGAAATTATAATTTTGATTAATCATTTTAAGGAAGTAATGATATATTTAATTAATTATTATTTTAATAAATCATTATTAGATAAATAATTTTTTTTTCATAAATGAGTATTATATTTTTATGAAGCAAAATTTTATTTTTATAAAGGTATAAAAATAATTTTTTTCATAACCATTCAATTTTAAATAAAGGTAGATTTTTATTTTAAAATTAAAAATTAACATACTTAGAAATTTTACAAGAGAAAATTAATATTATTTTTTGGAATTAATAAATTAAACTTATATAACTATTAATGTTTCATAATTTCTTGAAATAGTTTATTTTTTAGGTAAAAATTAAAAATAAATAAATAAATAAATATAATTATATAATGTCTTTTATGATATCAAAATCACCCAATAATCATGTAATAAATACAATAAAAGGTGTATTCGTCCATATATATGTTTTAACATTAAAATAATATGTTTTTTGATTTATTTTAATTATTTTATAATACCTTTGTGAATCCTCAAATATGTATAATATATTTTGTCATTTTAAATTTTTATCCTTGAGAGTGTGACTCACCTTCACATAAGAAAGGATAATATTTCATTAACTTCTTCCATTTTCCTAATAAAATAATTTTTTCCACTCCAATATCTAAGAAACAATGGGAAAAAGAAATTTTTTGGTCTTGGTTTTTGATTATTTTAGTGTGTAGTGTTGAAAACCCAAATAATAAAGAATTTCCCTTCGTTTCCTATATAAACCCACCCAAGCTCCCATTACTAATCACTCAAATCTATTGAGGCACATCCTCACTAGACTCTCAACTCGCCTTATTCATACCATGGTGCCCCATGCTCACAATAAGCCTCCCTTAATCCTCTCTCATGTCTTTGGGATCACACAACCATGTTAGGGATTCATTCCTTTATCATTTTTCCCAAGATTCATTATGTTTTTATACATTTCGATTTTAAATTTAAAATGTTAGGGATTGATTAATAACCTCCCTCATAATTCCCGTATTATGTTTTTATGATGGGATACCACATTATCCCTCATTAATCCCTCCCATGTAAACCTGTTTCCATGCTGAAATTTCGTGAGAGTAATTCCATTCCTCCTCTATCATCATGTTTCATTATTATGATAACACTTTTATTTAAAAATTCCTGTGTTGGGACTTGTATATATATAACCCCATTTTTTTACAATTCATTTATTTTTTATGTGTGGTCCCTTTCTATATAATAACCAATTTTAGTGAATTTTTTGACATGTTGTTTGGGTGATGAAATTGCACCATGATTTTCCATGCCAAATTTATCCTGTAGTGAATCCCATGAAAAATTATCTATCATGTGAATTCATCTTTAATCACATATATTTATTTATTACGTACATTCATTTATTACTTCTTAATTACATTATGAAGTATTAAATAATGATGTGGAATGAAACCATGTTATATGATTTCTAGGTCACACTTAATTAAGAGATAGAAAATTTCATGAAGGGTGTCTCTAGTAGTGCTCCATTGAAATGGGTATTTTTTTGTATTATGATACATTATGATGGGACATGGATTTACATTATTCCTATTAAGAAATTATTCCACCATATTGGGATTTTGATTTACCTTATTCCAATATGTAAATAATGCAGTGTCTTATCTTGTTGACACATTTCCATGTCACAATAGCCATGCTATATCATGCCTTTATGTTCATGATTCATTTATTCTCCATTGATATGTGTATTTTATAACATGTATTTTACCCATTATTGTATATATTTTTACACCCTTATTAGGATTTATATCTCAACCTTTTCTTATATATGTCCTCAGGTCATCCCATGCAATTCTATATATGATATAATTTTGTGGTCATGTGAAAGAATATTTCAATAAAGATGTTGTATTTTATGTCTTATGTTGTCATGTAATGTTCCTAACCCATATAAAACTAGACCTTGTGATATTATGTGTTGGAAAAAGTTCATGTTTATATAATAAATCATGTTTAAGTGTTTAATAGTGATTATGGGTGTTATAGTTGGTATAAAATTGTAGGTTTAGTTATTTAAGGGATTACGATTATAAAACCCTACTGAAATCGTTAGGGATAAGACTACATTTAAGAAATACATCCAAAATGTATGGTGAGTATAAAGTAATTTTTTAATCAAGAAAATATATCCTATTTTGGATATGATCATATAGAGATGTATTTGGCACAGATTTATCTAGGGGTAAAACAAGGGAACACCACTTTGAGATAGACTCAAACAAGAACTGGTGCATGACAACATGCCTTGTTGCACTCTTGGTTCGACACTCTTGGGGGATATTCTTTTGTAAATTCATAATCATAGTATGAAACATTATTAGGGTAACAATGAAATTCCCATTAAGAAAATACATTAGGAAATATATTGTGGATAACATAGATTGAAGCCTAGAAATTCATAATTTAAGGAGATAAATGTAAATTATATGTTACAACTTCTTGTCATTAGATTCCCGTTTATTTGTATAATAGTATACAAGTACATATCCTCATGCCTATAACAAATTATCTAGAACTAGATAAAAATTGAATGGTAGTTTAATCATTTATAGTTTTACCCATTCTTTTATATACCAACATATTAGTAAAACAATCCAAACACCACATCAAATCGTTGAAGTAGATATATCGACGGGGATAGGAAATGGGGAAACTACTACATCACATGAATATAACTCCTCCTCTAGAAAAATAATTTGATTTAACATCCCAATTAACCTAATAAATCTTTCATTGGTGGAATTCTGTGCAATTATTTTCCCGGAATGGCTTTCCCTATTTTGATCCAACATAAATTTTCAGGAGAGGGAAATCACTCCCCATATGGTGAATCGACCCTAAATTCAGTACAATTGAAAATAGGAGGATAAATAATCATTAGAACTATAATATCAATAATGTATATTACTTCCATATGTGTACCAGTATCATTCTCAGATGATTGACTCTAAAGAGGAAACCATCCTTGAAGGCATGCCTGTTGTACGAGAATTTGATAATGTGTTTCTAGAGGAATTTCATGGTCTTCCACCAAGAACATATGTTGATTTTAGATTGATCTTGTACCAATGGTGTTTAAAATATCCATGAATACATAAAAAATTCTATTGTGGAGAATGAGTTGTTAAGAAAACTATAAGAGAATCTAGATAATGTGTTTATATGCCCATGGGATACAATATGTAGTACACTTGTGCTCTTTATGAAGAAGAAGGATTGGTCAATGCCCATTTGCATTGATTATCATGAGCTCAAAAAATATGATAAAGAAGAATTATCATTTTCCACGAATTGATGACTTGTTTGATCATCTATGTGGATCACAATACATTTCTTAGGTGGACTTGTGATGTGGATATTACCATGTAAAGGTGATGAAGGAGGATATCCCCTAGACTGCTTTTCATACATGTTATGGGCACTATGAATTCATAGTAATTCCTTTTAGACTCACAAATACACTATAAAGCTTCAACAAAATGTTGAATATATTCTTTAGTTATTACCTAGATAAATTTTTTGTAGACTTTTTTGACGATATTCTAATATACTCCAAAACCATGGACGAGCATCAAGAGAATGTAATAACTACATTGTAGAATTTTTGAAAGGATAATATCTATGAAATTTATAGAAAAGTGTGTTTTATGGTTGAATTATGTTTCATTCTTGGGGTATATCAACACACTAAATGGTTTAAAAATGGACCCTTACAAAACCAAATCAATTGAGGGGTGACTGAGGGCCACATCTAGGATGAATATCCATTGCTTTTTTGGGGTAGCTGGATATTATCAATGATTTGTAAGAAATTCATCATGATTGTAAATCCCTCTATCAAAACTATCATGGAGGTGAGACGATTTTCCTATGAATGATTAATGTGAAAAATGATTCTTGTGGTTGAAGAAGAGGCTTATCACCCCCATGTGCTGACACTACCCACAAGTGGGGATCGTTTGTAATCTATAGTGATGCTTCGAAGAACCATACATGGTGTGTGTTAGTGAATAATGACAGAGACATCACGTATGCCTCAAGAATGTTGATAATTAATGCGAAAAACTATCCCATGTTTGATCTTGTGTTGGAAGCTTTGATCGTTGCATTGAAAATGTGGTATTATTATCTCATTGGGGAAAAGAGTGAAATATATACGGATCACAAAAGTCTCAAATATATATTCACATAGAAATATTTATGAACATGATCCAATGAATATGGCTAGAGCTCATCAAAGATTACGACTTCTAAATCCATTAAAACCATGTGAAATTGAACAAGGTGGCATATTCAATAAGTAGAAAGGACCCAACTACTCTGTCATTGATGAGAATTTAGTAGGATCCAATCATCTGATATTTGATGAATATGGACTTAGGATTCATAAAAGAATGGAAAATCATCATTCCATCCACAAATGATTTCTCAAGAGTCTCTTTTGGAAATTATACAGGAGGATAAAAAAGGTGATGTGGGAAATCAGAAAAAAGTAGAAGTTATCAAAAAATGTAAATCCATAGAGTTCATTCTCAATGAAGAAGGGATTGTGATATTTGTTCCATGACATTGTGTTCCATTAAATCCATAGTAAAAGAAATAACATTTGGATGACGTATATAGTTTGAATTTATTCATTCGCCCTGGAAACAAAAAGGTGTATCAGGATCTCTGAGAGCATTATTAGGGGGATAACATGGAGATGGAGATTGCTAAATATACATCAATGTTCAAAGTATTTTAGCAAGTAAAGGCTAATATGTAGATGTGTAAGTGGGCGACGAAACCATTACCCATACCAACATGTATATGGGAGAACGTCACCATGGACTTTTTCACTGGACATATGAAGAAATACAGAGGAAACAATGCTATCTAGGTAGTGGTGGATCATCCTACAAGGACTGCGCACATCATTGAATTTCAAGGGGATTTAACATTGGATACAATGTCATAGATATACATCATAGAAGTGGTAAGGCTTCATGGTGTACCACTATCTATTATATCTGATCAAGATACAATATTCTCATCTTTGTTATAGTAGAGTCTCCAAAATTATATGAATACTAAGTTGAAAATTTGTATGTATTATCATCCTTGAACTGATTTCCAATCTGATCATACTACCCAAACATTTGAGAAAATTTTTAGATCTTTCTCAACATACCTCAAATGGAGATAGGATCAAAATAATCCTCTGATTGTGTTCACATAGAACTACAGTTTCCACTCATACATCAAAATGGATCCTTATGATTCCCTTCATGGGAATAATATCAGAACACTAGCATGGTGGGATTTTGGTAGAGAGAGAAAACTTCTAGGTCCAAAAATGGTCGATGAAAATGTGGAGAAGGTTAAGACCATCTAGCCAAAAATCAAAGATAATCAGAGTTGTCAAATGATCTATGATGTTAACTATTTACGAGACCTAAATTTCAATGTTGGATATATGTCTTTCCTCTATATATATATATGGAAGAGAGTGATGAGATTTGGGATGAAGGGATAGCTTAATACAAGGTACATTAGCCATTTTGATATCCATGATCAAATCATATCAGTGGCTTATCAAATATAATTTTACCTGAACCTATCTCCTGAACATGATGTATTCCATATATCACACTTGAGGATGTAAATACTTGGCCCATCACAAGTACTCAATCCAGAGGTGGTACATTTATAGAATTAATTTTCCTAATAAGATAAGTTTGTAAAGATCAAAGATCATATGAAAAAATTTCAATGAAATTAAAATTACATCTCATAAATGTTTTGTGGAGAAGCCACAAGTTTGGAGAAGAAACATGGGAACCAGAGTAAGTGAGGATTCATAGTTAATCACTTATATTTTCTTGTAGTGAAAGGAAATTTTGATGGCAAAATATCTTAATGGGGAATGATGTATCGACCCGAACATTTAAGAAATAAATTCCCATGAATTTAGTCTCTTTTGGATATAGAAAACACATGAACCTTCTTGATTATTATTGTGTTAAAATAACCATAAAGTATAATTACCATTGATAATGTAGTTTCTAAATAGTTATCACAAATCATATATAAACATATGGTTTTATAAAATCATTTCAACACAAGAAAAAGAGAGGATGACTTATCCAGTGGACTCAGGTCATACAAAGCACATTTTTCAAATCCCGGAAAGGAGGGAGCATCACTGTGATTCCCTCTTGACCAAGCCTAAGCTAATATTAAACATGTTAACCTTGAATAGAATGACATATGGGAAAAGTTAAAGTTACTGTATATTACAAAACAGGTGATGATATCCAGGATGCCCCAAGATTCTGTCACTATCATACACATTACCAGTAGATCATATGTGAGTGTTATAATGGGTTATGTAATAATGTATTGGTTACTTATTGTGTAATCCATTTTCATAAATAAAATTCTCATTCCATCAATTCCTTTATGTGAATAGTCTTTAATTAAAAATGATGAACTTAATTAATTGATTTTCTTGGTAAAAATTATTCTTTTGAGTAATATATACATTATTATCTAGAACTATGGGTATTATAAAAACAATTACTATAAATGATGATTATATCAGTTCTTTATCTCTAAATGATTAGGTAATCTGTTTGATAGGAGTTATATTTTTATACGATAATATAAGAATTTTTAATTTAAAAAAAATTATTTTATGGAAGTAATGAATTATTGAAATAATGAATATTTTAATAAAATATTATTATTGAAACGTAATTTTTAATAAATGAGTATTTAATTATTAAGAATTCAAATGGAATTTTATTAATGTTTAAATAATGTTTTTATAAAAAACCCTTCAATTTTCAAAAAATTTTGATTTTTATTTTAAATGAAAATTTAAAAAAAATTAAAATATTCTTTAGATTGTATAAATATTATTTTTGGAATTAGGATGTCAAAATTATCCAATAGTACTTTTTTCATAATTTTCTGAGAAAGTAAAATTTTTGTGTAAACATTAAATATTATATAAATATATAGTGTGTTTTATGACATCATAATTACCCAATAGTTATGTAATAAATAAAATAAAATGGATATTTGACCATATATATGATTTAACATTTAAATAAAGTTATTTTATTTTTATTTCACTTCTTTTATAATTCTGTAAGGAATCCTCCAATATTTATAATATATTTGATGATTTTAAATGAATTTCCTTGAGCGTGTGATTGACCTTCACATAAGGATAATATTTTAATTTCACAATCCTTTTCACTAATAAAATAATGTTTTCCACTCCGCTTTTCCAGAAACCATATGATGGTTTTTTGTTTTGAATATTTTAGTGTATAGTGTCCAAAACAAAAATAATAATGAATACCCCCTCCTTTCCTATATACTCCCAACCATTCTCCCATTCCACTTCACTAAAATCTATTAAAGCACATCATCAATATTATATCCTCTCTATATAGTCCTCCCATGGTCTCCCAAGCACCCAAGAATCCTCTCCCAAGTCATTGGGCTCACACATCCAATTAAGAGATTTATTCCTTTCTCGTTTTTATCCAAGTTTATTTATGTTGTTAAACCATTTTATTTTCAATTAAAAATGATGTAGTTTGATTTAGAACATCCCCCACACATCACATATTATGTTTTTATAATGGGGGACATCTTTATCTCTCATTAATCTCTCCCATGTAGACATGTAACCATGCCAATTTTTTATAATATTTATTCAAATCCTCCTGTTTCATTAAGATTATTTATTATGTCATTCCTTCTATTTCATAAATCCTTATGTAAATACATGTATCTATATGACCCCATGAATTCAATTTAATTTAATTTTTATTAGACGCCCCATTCTATATCATCAACCATTTTTACAAAAAAAAATATGTCATGCAGTTAGGCTACAGAAATTGCACCCTGATTTTCCATGACAAAAGAATCATGTAATGAATACCACACACACATAAATATCAAGGGTATTCAACTTTATGTACATATAATTAATTATTATACAATTTCATGTATTTATTCCAAATTCCTTTATTTTGTAATAAATGACGATTTTGAATGAATCCCTGTTATATGATCTATGTGGCACACTTAAGTAATTGATTAAAATGTTCATGAAGCGTTCACTCAGATAGTGCTCCAATTAATTGGGTTATGTCTAGTATCCTAAACTGTTATGTTTGAATAGTGGTTAAAGGATTCCATTTAATAAATTTATCGACCATGTTTGGACAAGGGTTTACCTAATTCTTTTATGTCAATGATGTGTTGTTTTAAGTAGATTCAACATTTACATGTTATTATAATAATAATATATCATTCCTTCATGTTCAGGTTTATCTAATTCTCCATTAACATTTATATTTCCTAATATATACTGTATTTTTCATGTTATTCCATTTTTACTCGAATACTGGGCTATATAGCACACCCTTTTCTTATATAGTTTCTTTGGTTATCCCATGCAATTCTAAGAAAAAATGAATGTTGTGGTTTTGTAAGAGATGTTTTCAATAAAGATATTTTATTTCATGTCTTCTGTTGTGATGTAATGTTCTTAATCCCCAAATAAATTATATTTATTGATATTATGGGTTGAAATATGTCAAATTTTATGTTATAAATCATTTTTATGTGTGTAAAAAGAGTTGGGTTCTTATACAAATAACGTCCCATGAAAATGAACCACTATCATGGTTTTATGGTTGAGGTTGAGGTTGAGGTTGATAATATCGTCAATGAAGACTAGTTCATTGTACATTTATCCATCATCATTCATATCATAATGAAGAGTTAAAAAATTAGAGTCAACATTGACTTCTAGGTTTTAAACGGCCACTTTAAGTAGGATGATATTCCACTTCATATCAAAGAGTTGTTGATTGACTCAACTAATTCATTCTAGGACCTCCACTTCATGGATTAATTTTGTAGGTATAATCACATTCATATATCCCATAAATATGTTGAGTCAACCACATTTTTCTGGTCACAAGGTACATTCCTCTATCAATTAATTCTCTTTGGGTTGAATAATTTAGGAAATGCCTATCAGTGTGCTATAGACCGCATATTCAAGCCACTCCTCAGAATGATAGTGGAATTCAACATGGACGATTGGGTTTTCAAATCCCACTGACATCATAATCATATAATCGATATTGAGAAAGATTTTGGATTCATATTATCCCACCATCTACGTATGAAACACTTGAACAATTCCTTCAGAGATACATATGGGATAATTCATTGGATTCATTGATAGATAAAGAGGCATTGAGATTGACTCAGGGAAGATCATAGACATTAGATAGATGTCTCCTTTGAGAAACCTATGGGAAATTTGAGGAATTCAAGGCCACATATCCTCTATATTCATATTCATTGAATATTTGGATTGAATGTTCAATCCATTTTCTAGACCCATGAATAAATGTTTCAACTACAAATGGGATGAAAATTGATATACCACTTCTAAGTAAATCCTACTATATATTCTATAACCTATGATTCTGATTCCACCCATCTCTATAATGCTACTGGTCTATTAGGTTATGACCCTAGAATGATCGTACATCACCTTTATCATTTAGAAAAAAAATGAGTGTACAAATAATAGTTTTTACTATGTTAGAATCATGATCCTCGACAAAATGTCCCAATACTCTCATACCAATAAATGTTGTCTCATTATTGTTGTTATAGTGAAGAAGATACGGCTTTAACTACAACATCATTAGAAACAGTGGGTGTCTCACATGGATCTATTAATTTATATTATGAAATTTCTTATGTGGATAGGTTGTCTAATTCTATGGGCAATGATCCTTCGGTGATATGACATCAGGTTCATACCGTAGAAGAAAATCTAGTGTCATACACTTGCACAATTTTTGGATGCCAATCCATCCCATGTAGAGAATTATATGGATCCTGATTTTCTAGATGATGCCATATTCTTAGTGGTCCAATCTATGCCATTTGGAGAGATGCATTTCGACGGTGCCTCTAGAAGTCTGACTAGTGGGAGGCTCAATGATCCTAGGATCAATAAATTCAGCATGGGAATCATCTTAACTATACAAAAAAAGATTCACCATCCCTATTCATTATTTTTCATAGATGTATGTACTGCAATAATGAGGAATATTAGTGTCCAATAACTTGTATTTTTTTGGAACTTGAGATTGAATTTCCCATCTTACAAGTTAATGGAAATGTTGAGCTAGTCATCAAAGGGATCAATGGTGTCTATGTCGTCAAAAATCTAGAGCTCGTGACCATGTAAGAGTGCACTCATTAGTGGATGGCCCAGTTCTCTTACCAACCAGAGGCCAATTATGTCCCCAGGTCACAGAATGGTCATGAATATTCTTTGTATAGTCTCACCTCATCCCTTTCAGATATGAACCACGATGACATGTTTATACATTTGGCGGATAAAAGGTTAATCAATCCTATATCCTTGGATTATTATGAAAACCAGTAGGAAATACAGCATACCATCAATTCCTATACATAAAAATCTCAAAATCCCCAGCCATAGAATTGGATTCCTCTGATTGGACAAATACTTTCATCAAGTACCTCCAGTAGGAAAATTTCCTGACAAAAAGAGTCAAAAGAATGATTAATTTAGAGTGAACTATAGTTTACCCTCGAGAGTGACCCCAGCCTTGAACATATCATCTATAGGCACAGGTTTGATGGAATTCCCCTCTATTTAAATCAAGGAGCATAGATTCCCTAGGTTATGTAGAAACATCATGCTAGTTCTTGTAGATCCCATCAAGCATGATGGAATGTCTCTTTCCATATTCAATGGATAGGATACTTTTATACCTACATGGTCCATAATGGTATTGGTTTCTCCAAGAAGTTTGACACATTTCAGATTCAATCCATCATTGTGCATAAACTACCAGATCCCCTCCGTACCACCAAGTATTGTTTTACCTTCATAGTCAAGAAAACCAATGTAGTGTGTCCACATCCACCAGCTTTAACTCACTAGTTCCAGTTCATTCTAACATCAACATATTTCTGTTCCATGTTGGTAGAAGTGATTCCACTCATGGATGTCAAGTCATGTTCCATTTATGAGTTCATGAGAACTAATAACATCCATATATTTGGAGTCGGTCATGTTTTTACAATAGATAACGATGCCAAATTTCGATCATATAAGATGGAGAAATTTTATTCCAAATACGTCATCTGGTCCAACCACACATCTCACATCCATGAAAAGTACAATGGAAATATCGAGGAGTTCAGCAAGACCATATCTAGCATTTTTTAAGAATATGGTGGGACAATAAAAAATGAGTGTTTCATACATGCTCCCTAATAATATTTGGGATTGTCAAAAACCAACTCAAAATTCCACCAATGTGACCCTGTATTCCCAGGTGTATGAAATGGTGGAAGTCGTGCCCATGAAGCATTTGTTTCCATAATTGTGTACAACTATATATTACCAGATAAAGTCAGATAGACTATAAAACTTCTATATATATATAATGTAATCCCTAGAACAAAACTACCTCTATGATTTTCATAATATAAAGAGCCACTAGAACAAGATATTCAATGCTTTTAACAAGAAAGCTTGACTCTTCTCCTTCCTTCTAGGTGACCTGGTATTGGTCGTATGGATGCCGAAGTTACCTTGAATTAGGCCAGCAATATTGGAGGCTAAATTAGAGGGACCATCCATCATTCCCAAGCTGTACCTTAACTGTTCATAATTGATGGTTTCTAGGGATGGAGAGCGAGTCACCCCTCCCACCAATTCCATGTTCATAAAACTGAACATCACATGTTCTGGTTTTTATTATCCTAAATTATGATAAACTGTATATAGTTATCCTATGGTTTTAGATATATGAACTTAATGTATGATCTATGTCCTCTATGTTACATTGTGTTAAAATGTGATGTCTCATTCTTGATGATGTTAATATATTTATTCATAATTTAAAGACATCAAAATGTGAATCTTGGTCCTTTTGACAAGACCTTAAATTTGAAGTTCGATTTTTTCATGAATGATACTAAACACCCCCTTACAAAATAATGTTATACTTCTTCTTATTCTTAGTTTCCTGATGTTAATCTATGTAGCATATTGCATCCAATTTGATGATTATAATATACACACCAGCTCGATGTCCTCATCTGAGAGGGAAGCACCTTTGGCACTGGTCATTGACGATGCCATATTCATAACTATATATGTCATGATTACAATCCTCATGGGATACATATGAATGAATAGATATTTTATATATTTTCCATCCACAAATTCCTCCATATTATTGAACTAATTTTCTCATGGGAGTATGTGTTGTGTTGAGACTATTTTGGCACCCATTCACGTCGAGTCAAATTAGTCGTTCCGCGTAACACCCTCATGAGTTGTCATTTTTTACCTTATTCCTTACTAAATAACATTGAACTCCACAGAATCCATGATCTATGCAAGACTTGATTCACATCCTTTTGGGATATGTTATTATAAGCCTACATTTTTTTTCAGGAATATCCATAATTACATCCCATCATCCCCTTGGCATGAGTTCTCAATTTGGAGTGTGTTATGTGGTGTGGATTTCGGCAATCCTCATTCATTTTGGAGTTATTTTTCCATGCCATGTGCTTCCCCATTATTATACCTCTTCCCTAAATGGTGTATCCACATAATAATAAACTCAATCAGAATATTCATCTAAACTATATGATGTTAATTTTCAAGGAATTACAGTACAATGTAAGGCATGATTCACATCCTAAGAGGATATATAGAAATTCTTGAAAACTTTCTCTAAATCCCAACGTATGTTTAATACCCCTTTCATCACCTCAAGAATATGTGGTTTGGCAATGAACCTCCTTTCCCCCCATTCACACTTGTTTCGTCACCCCAATATGCCATCTATATCCATTAAAAGACCACCACTTTGTCCGAGAACTATGACCATAAACCATGGTATTGGTTTATCATCATTGTAACATAACGATTTAATTTGCCACATCTTCATCATCGCCTCATGACATTGAACTGTATAGAACCATAATAACTATGTGTGTAATGATTCCTACCATCACATTTTATATAGTGACGAAAAATTTGTTTTCCTTCGGGTCCATCCATTATTTTATTACCCCTATTTTTATCATCCCTCATCCTCTTCATTTGGAATTAGTCCATTATTGTACCATATCTAGGATCCATATTGTGGTTTCTTCCCGTAATAATGGGAATGAATCCCTCGATCTACTACGCACCAATAATGTGATCCGAATAGATGTGGCAATGAACCAAGAGTGTTTGATTCAATGTTGATATTTTATCATTCCATCTCCAAGATTCAAGTGTCCCCTTATTTGGGTCTCCATCATATTTCACATATAAAGGACCTCCTAATTACTTTGTACCTAGATTTGGATCACCTTCCATCCTAGGACAACGCCCTAGAATATTTTTATTGATATTTTGAGATAGTTGTCTCATTCCAAATATGCTCGGCAGCCAAACCACATTTTTCTTTTCCGTCCATGGACTCATTATATTGATGCTGTTTTTTCAAACAAGGCCAGTAGTTTTCACCCATCATTATTACACCATCATTGTGTCCCAAATATCACATTTTTTGATTTTAATCATCTTCTAAATTCTTATGTTATGGCAGAACATCACCACCCTTAGTGATATCCCTCAGTGATCTTATTCCCATATATGGGGAAGATCATTAGTATTGGGAAATTTGTTTCCTGACATCCCAATTTCAATGCTGTGAATTTCAATGTGTTATAAAAATCTTCTCCACCCATTATTCACACAGTAAGCATGGATCCTGTTGGATTAGGGGTCATGTTAGGGTTTCTACCACCATGGAAGAGTCACAACATCTTAATTGTTCAAACACAATAAACTTAAACTAGGAGTTTACAACCCACATGGTGTTAAATTTATAATCCATTTCTAGGCATCATGAATTGAAACTGTTTGAGTTTTCTCTTGAGAATGTGTGGTGATGGTCCTCTAAGGTCCTCATTCACCCCAAATTACTTCTTGGAGCCACACAACCATTTTCCACTTTGGAATGATCCGAGAACTACTTTTATTATCTAAGATCCTAAATGTCCATGTTTCATGATGATAAACTACATTATAACCCTCATACTTATTGAATTGTGTTAAACTAAAAATTTTCTATAAAATTTTTTTATGGAAAAATACACAGAGCTACAATTTATTCGCCTATGAATATGTTGCAACATCGCACTGGACATAAACCATGCCATTTCAAGACCTTAGTGTGGCTTGATTCATACCATCATTAGATTCTTAGTTATAATCGAACATCATAACACTTGGCCAAGATATAGAATTTTGAACATGTTTGTAACCTTTTATTGTGGGATTCTTCCTTGGGATGTGTCTTATGTTTTAAAACTCATAGTCCTCATTCATTTCAGGATACCATATGAAACAATGCTAAGAATATCTCCCCCTTTCATCCAAAACTCTACAACCATAAACTAATATTTTCAGTGTCCTTGTTACATGATAATAAAATAGGTAACAACCATGATATCTTCATTTTTGATAACACATCCCCCTTTTAGTTAATGGTTACTTATCATTCAATCTCATTAACTATGTGTCTCTTAATTCCTAAACTTGTGGGAAATGTAGTCACACTTGGAAATATTGTCTAGGACAAATGTCGCCGAATCATGAACATTTTCACTTTATTTTTATTAGACTCCCACGTAGGTGCATGATGTGGTATGAACTTCATTATTCCTCAATTGTGTCGAGTTCACAACAGTCACAACATGCAACTCCCATGGGAAAAATTCTGGATATTTTATTCTTTACTACATGACTTAAAACAATTCAAGTACATCCAACACACATGATTTTAAAATCAAAACCTATGTTCCACAAAATATGACCACAAACTGAGAGAATATGTCTATGAAACATGACTTTTATAAAATTTAAAATAGAACTCAGTAGCACAGTCCTTGAAGATGGATCTATTACCTTTTATAGACACTCCACATCAGCATATTGGACATTACGGTGGTATGAGACATGGAGCATTGGATTCCATAGGTAAATTTCTCCAACATCACATACATGCTTCACATGTCCTTGTATATTTGTCTCTATTATATTTCACATCTGAAGGTACCCCCTATCAGTATGGTGTGTTTATTTGACTCACCTATCAACATGGGCCAATTCCCTAGAAGTTTTTGAATAAAATTTTGAGATAAGTCCTACATTGTGATCCTGGTTTTTGATCGAACCACATTTGTCTATTACCATCCTAGGTCACATGATATGGATGATTTATGTTGAAAAATTTCAGTATTTATCCTCCAAAATTATTCCACCCCTATTTTATCCAAAATATTTGATGTTGTTATTCACAGTTTTCTTCCCCCATAGGTTTGTATTGATCACTAAAAACACTGGTGTGGTTTCTTTATGCATTATTGAACATTGAGTATCAATGTTTTCATGTTTTGTATTTAACCACCCTTCATTTCATATTAATTGTTGTGAACTCTCGTGTGATGGGAAATGGCCAACATCACACCTTTTTCCCACGCTGAGCATGTCTCACATGGGCTTAAGGATCCTGGAAGGTTCGTAACCACATAATAGTGTTTTGAAACCATATGGTCTAACTTATATGACCCTAAATAAAGATCTATTTCATCCATGAATCTTTAATTAATTAGTGTTTCTCCATCCCAAATGAAATGAAATTATTGTTTCCTTACCACATGACGTTAAATTGCATTGGATTGTCCAGTCATACAACATCAAACTATGAAATCATCATCCTAGACACACGATGGAAATTAAAAATTATTGTTTTGTTCACACATGAGGTTATAACCCTTGGGAACTAGCCATCCACCATAAAAATGATCAAGACATCAACACGATTAGATTATTGTAATTGCACCTGGAATTTTCCTCTTGGTCCATCCACTCTCAATGATAACATTCCAAATATTTAATAAGAAATAAATAATTACTCTCCTCTCTATGTGTGGGTCAGTACTGCATGGAAATATTTACCATCAAGAACAATGTGCAGCCTGATTTCCATTCTCATGGGATACAAAGTGACACTCAGTTCATCAATCTCAGGTCTAGCTGCAATATTATTACAGTTTTTCAGGTTTATTCATTGATCCTCATAGTGTGACATTAAACAGTATAAGATTCCAGTAATATGTGCAACATTATTCACATTTTTATGGGATATGTAGTGATGCAGAATTTTTTTTTCTCGAGCCCAGTCATGAGTTCATTAAAAAAATTTGTCCCATTAGACCACATTTCTATTAAGATGTGTATGCAAGACATGATCCCCCTTTTCCCTCATTCAAGTTAGGATTTTCATTATGCGAGCATGACCAAATAATTTTTTAGGGAGCATGACTTCAAAAAAATTTCATTAGTTTCAGAAAAAAAAGACGTTATCCTATTTTCATTACCAATATTGAATCTCACATTCTAATATACTCATTCAACACATTGATTCCATCCCGATATGGTTTTTAAAACATATTTAAAATAGATATGGAGGTCCTAATGGTGATGGTATCATGTCTTTTTGGCTCACATATTTTCCTAGTCCAACGCCCTAATGGTACTTTAGCAAAATGTAGCGAGTCATATGTCTTGATCATGGACTAAAGTTTACCCAAAATTTTCTCGCCCCATTCTTAGAACGACGGTTCTAGTCCCTGTGTTTTGACCATGGTCAACAATCATCCATTACATACCTACCCCCTTTTTAATTTATACATTTAAGGTCTCGACATACCCTCCATCTCACATTCTTATGTCATTGTGTGATTCTATAATTGATGTCACCATTGAGGAACACTCCCACATATCAGGCTAAACCTCAACACCATTCCATGTTTCCTACAACGAGCATGACTCACAAGGGATTAAGAGTTTTGGTAAGGAGGGAATGTATGTATTTTATCCACATAGAGTTCATTGGTCTGAACTCAATTAATTTAAACTAGGAGGCTCAAAGGGATGTGTCGTTTTATGGTTGGTCCCCTTGGTATCTAATCATGTTGGGTTTTTTCCACACAACATCGCATGTAACTCCTTCTTGTCTAGGCCTTGGTAATTATACATTGTGTGGGCCTACCTTGGCTCCTTAATGTTAGGTTCATCTCTTCTTTTACATACAAATTTAATGTAAATATCATTCATAGTTCATGTGACACAACATTAAACTTTTTTTGGGTCCATCCAGTGTGACCTTAAAATAAATTTAGTATCTTATTCATGTGATGATAAACTATTGTATCAATCATTATAGGGATGTTAAATTGCACCATACATATTCCTAGATTTCATGATGTAAAACATCAATGCGTCTTAGGACCTCATTTGAGAGTTCCTCTCACAATGTGTTGATTATCTACCACATTGTTTACACCTTCAACTGTAACTTGAAATCCTTGATTACTCTTGAAAATAACATAGGATTGATATTTTTCCAAAATATGTTCTGATACCAATGATCTCCTAGCCATAGTGGTGTATTTCTAGGAGTGATGGAAAAATATTATGCATTTCATCACTCCATTCTCATGATTTTACCCTTATATGGATCAACATCCTTTTTCACATCCTAAGTAACCCCCTAAAAACCTAGTCCCATGCCTCTTTGGCTCACCAATCATCCTTAGCCAACATTTTTAAAGTCATCAGACAATAGTTCTGGGTAGGTCATTTGTTTCAAACCTGATCAACAGTTGAAATTTGTTTGTTTCAGCATTTCATTGTACACAATATGGAAATTTTGGTGTCGAACTAGATAAAATGGCATCCTATATTTTTATGCTTCTACAATGATGATATAAATTATGGGTATCATGATTCAAAATTTCTATCTTCCCTTTATTTTGATTGATTCCAATTCCCCAAGAGTTATCCCGTTCATGCACTAAATCACGTTGACAAATGAGAGTTAGATATTTTGGGAGCTTGATTCTCTAGCGACGAATTCCCTGAACCTGAATACTCTGATTGGTCAGTGATCAATAGTATAACCTATGTATTATATGTTTATATATCACTCTCATAAAACGTGAAAGATTATGTGTTCATCCCTTATCTTTAAAATTGGTCATGACCCATGTGATATTAGAGACTGATCAATAGTTTCATCACAGTTGTTATAAACGTGCATTAATTAATGAAATAATGATATATTGTCATTTATGTTGTTCATGGAAAACATGAAATAATGTATGTTTAATATATTTGAACAAAACACGTCCCTTGTGGATATGCCCTTTCGATGGAGCACTTCAACACTACAACTTTCTGGCATGTGGATTCTAGAGCCTCTTATATCTTCTTGATGTATATATCCTCATCGATATACACAATGTAAACCTCATTATCCCAAATATTAATTTGATCCCACTGAGCTTGTAGATCATAAACATGATGTCTCACCTATTATAGATGCTTCTAGGCTTCAGCCAATTGGTCCTTCAACTATTTAACAAGTTTAGATTGGTTCATGATCAATGTGGAATGCCCAGTATTATTCTCAATGATTCACTATATTTTTGGCTCAAATTCATAGATCATCGAAATGTTATCATATATATTTTTTCCCTCAGACATAATCTAGGTGTTGAATTCTCTCCCACACCATCCCAACAAAATAGTCTCGGATCACGATATGAAGATGGGGAGTATCCACCCCACTGATAGATATACTGTGTATCCATCAGTGATGTGTCCCCTTCCAACTCTTCCATTATACCTTTGGGAAGTCAAGGATATTATTTATACACTACCACACCCAGAACATTGTCATAGGACTCCTCTCATCCTCATCAGGATTAGAATAATCTTGAAATTTTGGGTATACAGGCTTGTATTTAGGTAGTAGGGTCAAGAGATTAACATCAAAATCTTCTTGGTGGACCCTCATTGAGGGAATGAGATCTATGAATTTTTGGAGACCCTATTCACTCATTTCTTATTCAGTAACCCCATATTTTTCAGCTTCTGGCTCCACTATGGCCATGGAAATACCCATGTCCACCAATTCTTGCCTACTAAGTGCCAAGGCTAGATCTGAATGACTGGTTTACTACTCAAAAACATGTAAAATAGTCAGGAGAGCCCCTATAGAAGACCAAAACACTTCTATTTGACAAGAATGTAGTATTATGAGAACTTTGTGGAATATTCACCAAGGTCATCGATTTTATTAGATAGAAAATGTGGGTCTATGAGATGTAATACACGAATCAACATACTAAGTTAAGAAGGAACATCCACCATGGGGGGATCCCTCACCTATTGTCATACAATGGTTGGACCTAGATCCATTTAAATTATGTGGATAGTGTGGGAATATGAGTTTGTCACTCTGGCCCCTTGACCTAGTTTGATGTTGGATGGTTTGACCCTAACTGGTCCTCCACCTTACTCAGCCCTTGGTGTGGTCTTAGGGGAATGACATGTCATGTTCACCGGTTCATGTTCCCCCTGTAGTTGGATCTCCATGATCATCACCAATGTGTTCTTAAATATGAAATATATTTTTCAACAGTTCTGAGTAGTGGTATTACAATGGACTATGAGAGATATGAATTGATACTTACTTTGAGATGTTCAAACTGATCCTCATCAGTGCCTGTGATTTCAGTGCTGTCATGTGGGATTATCTGATTGGCCTCCGTCTCGTGGGATCCCTCACCTCTAATATCCTCATCCTCAGCCACCTCATATTCTTCTTATACTTCATCCTCATACTCATAATCATCTTCTTCATCATATTCATCTCCATCATCATCGAGTGGAAATTTTATGGAGACTTACTATTGACTAGGTAGTACATCAACTATGAGATGAAGTTCATCATACTACCCTCATTGGAATGCATTTATGTTCATATCCATCAGGTACATGTGTCACCGATGAAATTTCACCATGTCTACCACCTGGATGCACCCGTAATCGGGTAGATCAATTCCAGTTCACAATTGTATTCGATAATTATGTCTAGTTGCTAATGATTCTCACATCATTATCAAAGTAGAAAATAGTGATGAAAAACTTGTGTTAGAAGAAATTTGCATGAGATAAATTATTTTTATCTTAGGGGTTTTGCTCATCAGTCCTTGTGGTCGCCTACATAAAAGCCTCTATTCAAAAGGTGGAGGTGCAACTGCATCTCCTGACGCTCCTACCACCGATGTTCTAGACAAGATGCCATAAACACCAATCTTTCTGTTGGTATTTATTCCTTAGTAGCAGCTGACCTGCTCTCTCTCCACCCAAACTCTAAACTTTCCACAATTGATTTTCAAATTCATTTCTTTAGAATTTGTTTCGAATGTGCCGGCACCAATAGGTTAGGATATTTCATCAAAATTAAATTATAAACACTATTGGGGAAACATTGATTGTTCCATAGAATACAGAAAGTTGTAAACATGAGCCACAACTATAGAATGATTAATGGGTGATTCTCCTCACATTCCATTTTATTAACTTATTTTTCTATTTCTTGTAGGCTCCATAACTATTTGGTGAAGTGTGATGGAATGTACGATTCAAATAGAATCTTTTAATCATTCTAGGATATTAGCACACCACCCATGATACTCTGTAGATATTCCCTCTACTCTAGTATACCTCACATGTCATCCACCATCTGGTAGATTGGGGCTGTGGAATGGGTGGAAGGTGATGTTTCCATGATTCCTAACCCAGATCATCATTCCATTAACATTGTGCAATATTTGACAAATGATGGTGATGTCTGATAAGTTTTATTACATGAAGATTCATAAAGGATGAAGGGAATTTGGGAAATCATATCTAGAAAAGTTAGATACAAAAAATCCATGATGAATTTTTAATTGTTAGAAGATTCACCTTTCTATAACTCCTCTCAAAATATACCCCAGAATACTGCAAAACCTATTCAATATAGGCACTCCATGATTAAAATTTTTATGGTACATCATGGTCCAAACCATTACTAGAATCCCATGATGAAACCTCATCCTTATGACCCTCATCAATAGTTTCCCCCTTCTAAGTAAGCATGTAAGGAAAGTGGAATAACATTCTTGGGTATCTATACTATCTTTCACACTAATTCCACATGATTAGTATTCTGCTACTTCTAAGAACACCCATTATTATCCTGCATTACCCCTCTCTGAATCATTTGGGAATTTCTTCCTGCGAACTGACATACTCAACCCCATATATTTCTTATGAAATATATTGAACCATCATGCGAGGGAGATATAATTAAGGATTTAGTTATTCTTCAACCTCTCCTTTACAAAATCAAGTACATTCCATGTTAATATGGGGGGTCTATGCTCGGTACTCCCAGATGTTTTGTTTTGGGAGGAACTCATCATACTAGAGACATTCCAAAGTAATTCCCCTCAATTCATTTGATTTCCCAAACACGGATACAAACCTCCCCATGGTAGAGTTGAAACATATTGGGGATAGTAGACCACCGACTGAGCAACATAGGAATTATGTTCTTATGGTGGTAGAAATGAAATTATGATATCCACACAACTTCAATACACATGTTGTTCCAAGGCTATTTGCCAAATTCCTCGCTTGTTTGGTTCACCTAGTATGCTAATTCCTATTATCTTTTAAAATTTTCTCCATACCTCAAGTAACAGTTCTACCACTGACCCTTTATTTGGTTAGTATAGGGGATCTATATGGTACTTTTTTAGTCGATGTGAAACTCCCCAACCACTTGTTCACTCCCAATTATTGTCATGGTTTTCAGGTTAAGGGCATAAACAAAAATATCCTATGTCTCTCTGGAAGGGTAGAGAATGTTTTTGATTTTATAACACTGAAGGCTATCCTCACACATCACACATGACATAAAAGAGACAATATAGAATCCTTTAATAAACACTTTCTCAAGAATGCTGATGTTACACAGCGAGAGGCTATCGCTTACGATATAATCCTTATGATCTTATATTAGCATGCTATTGAGTATTGAGATTTATGACAATACCCTCTTTTGATGATGATTGTGGGGGATCTCTATCATCTTGTCCCTTTTTTGCAAAAAAAGCAGTAAAGGAAGATGTCCTCTCAAAATCAGTCAATTCACAACCCATTCCAGTCTAGCTATGAATCATCAAAAGATTGGGCATAGATAATTGGGGTCTAGAATGAAATATTGAAGGTTGAATGCAAGAAATAATGATTGAAAAAAGTGGTTATGTCATATGTGTTTATGATTTAGCAATAGTGTGGAAAAAATAGACCAAATACAAGGACTTTCACACAGCAAATAGAATCTTCCGCACACAATAGTGAATCACATGTCATATAGAAATTCTTGGTATTTTACCTTTGTCCCTTCTTTATATTTATAATACCTGGCCATGTATTATATCTGGGTGAAAGGTTCCTTATACACCATATTTCAAATTTTTTGCGCACCCCATTTAACACGTCATTTTTAACATCATTTCCTTCATAATCTAACTTTCGGGTCCCATTTTAGTTCAAATTTTGAGGGGCATTTATTGGGGGTAAATTCCAATTTAGGCTACAGATAAGGCATTTGGGAAACATAAATCCATAATTTTACTTCGTGGGAAATCCTATGAACCCCATGGGAGTCACATGTAAAATTGTATGCCTTCACATAAGAATGAAATCCACAGACAAGGTTCATTCATGACCCATTTGACATTGAATTAAATCTTTCACATGGGCCTCCTAAAAGTAACTAACGAATGTGCTTAGAATATTAGAGGCTATTGAACAATTGGTCTGTTAGAAAGCAAGACTCTTATAAACCAAAAGTGATGACAACAAGACACTTATGCTCTAGACTTCTTATGCGCCACATCTTATATTTTCTCCAATATATTGAATTGTTCCCCCTCCCCTCAAGGCAATAATTCTGAAGTAAAACTATCACCCCCATGCATGCAAGATGACCCTTCAATGACCGCATGAAAGTCATGTATTCAATGTATAGGATCTTGAATGACTTCTCCTGTAGTGTTCTACCATTGGGTATTCCATCAAGGGATTTACCCTTAACAATGTCCATTTTCCTATGGAAATTCTGCACAAAAGATCCTTCTTACACAAAAGACATTCCCTTTCCCACTATAAATTGCGCTTGAGCTCCGTATGTTTGGGCGCAAGTCTCCAATCATGAAAACCCCCCTTTCTAAAGACTCCATGGGTTGTATTTATCCCAATGAATCATGTTTGATCATGGCATCCCCGTAACATCCAAATCATTTTCATACCTCTTCTGTGTGACCTTCTAATATTGTGAGTAGTGATTTCATAATCCCTCGTGCAGTGTTTCACATTGGGTTGATTAGAATAATGCTTATTTGAAAACGTATGTTAATATATATTTCTTCTTCTCATAACAATTATAGTGTTTAAAACTAGACTGACCACTCATACACCTCACTCGTATTTAAAATTGTTAGTGTCTTCCATTCACAAAGGGAAAAAGAGCACTGGTCATCTAGGTCCAAGGGGTGTAGAATGGGTCCTCATCATCCAACCCATATGATGTTAAATTTCCCAGCATCCCATGTCCTCAAAAAATGACATTAAATAGTGATTTCTTCTTGTGAGATAGGTTTGAGAGGATTAGAGAGGGTATGAAACCAGAAACCTTTATGTTACCTCTTTTTCAATTTGTCTTCTCTCTCCCTTTGGGGTACACTTCCATGCATATTTTAGGTAGAGTCCTTGTAAGCCCAGAATCACTCCTTTGAGCCTCCCACTTGTAGTAAGCCTCAATATCCATCTCCCTGGGCTTATTCAATGTGTAATCTCCAATCCATCTCTCACTAACTCATCTTTCACAAGAATACCATCTGGTCGACAAATTTTTCTTGTTTCTTATAGAAAGCATGACTTATATGTGCATAATTATTAGAAGTGATTGTTACACTCTTCTATCATGATTCTATCATGATGTGATCCCCAAAATCTATCCTCACATGGCCCACCTCATTAGGTAAGCCCCATGCCCCTCGTTACATAACTACATAAGATTTGATCACTATCTAGAAGATAGGGTATGTAGTCATCCTCTACAAGGTTCAATCCCAACCAAAGGTTAACATTGGTGTCCCCTCCTATGGGTGAACCTCTCTGATCCACCTTTCAAGGTGTTTAGATAATAACTCATTTGATCCATATTTGTGTGTAATACCCATTCATTCATGCGATTTATGCTCCTAGTAGCACCCCAGAAGCCTTAGTTCATAATCCCCATTCCATCTTAGAAAATATGTGGGTTTTGATCCATATCATCTAAACAGGGAACATAGAAAGCCTCTATGAGGTTCAATACTGACTATCGATAAATTGTGGTTCCCTCCTAATAGGGGGAAAACATACTAATTCGCAGTGTCCACCATCATTCATATCTATCGTGGTATTTCCCATGAGACGCTATTTCTTGATAGGGTAATACACAACTCGAAGGTCACATCTCCTTCGGGTTCAAATGGGTGGCTAACCATGTGTAAACCTGAACCACATATCCTATTTTGAATCAGAATCTAACCTTGCATAATAAAAAACACCCCATTAAAAAATACTTGTAATTTTATTCCTAATAGCTGAGATACGTAGGAAACCACTCAGAGGTTCATGAGACCATCACCATCACATCAATTCCACCCCATTCATTCATTACAAGCCATCAAATTCGCCACTATCCATCCTGATTATTATTTGGGCCACCACATCCTAGTGGGATGACACCATTCATTTGGGAATATGACCATTATTAATACCCATCGATGTAGTCAATAACCTAACCCTTATCGATGTACGATAAAATCATACATATAAAAAGTCAATGTGTGTAATCACCACACAATTAAAGCAAGAGAAATCCTATTTAGACTGGAATCTAACCACGTGTAAGCACTAAAAAATCCCTTATATCTTTGTGGTTTTTGGTCCATGAATTCTACATATGGTACATCAAAAGCCTCCTCGAGGTTTAATCCCAGCCAATAGTACTCAATGGTGTCCCCCTCATTGGGGACCACCTTCCCTAACCCACCCGCAGTCGTTTCCAAATCTGCCCTGATAGTGAGAAACCTTTCTTTAATGGGACACACAACTCTTGAGTCCATCCTAAAGGGCCACATGATCCACCCATTTGGTAAATCCTTCATGCACTCCCTTCATAGGGATATGGCAATCTGATCCACCTTTATATCTATCTTGATTAGTTTAATTTGTTTTCACTCGATGTTAAACATGTAAGATACACCATTGTAATCTTGAGAGGCTCTAGAAATAATCATAAACACGCCTCTAGAATAATATACACCGAAATTAACATGGGAATATTCGAGATTATATGCCCTTGAGGATCCCTCCAATGAGGATGAGTACATGTGTTTCAATATTTCTGCATCCAGACATGCCATAGATTCCCATTCTGACTACTCTCGTTACTAAAGGTTGCTTCCCTGACTTGACAATTGGGAACGTCCAAACAGAAACGGCATAATTAACATATGTCCAAAAAGATATGACAACAAGAATAGGTTTATGAACAATTTCTTTATCTCAAATGGATACCAAGACTATGAAATGGATTATAAGGAGGAACCCATGGATAGAGGTGCCGATATCCCATCATCCCATTTTTATAAAGGAGAAAACATATCTGAATAGTTGAGTAATGCTTCATGACATTAGAATGTGGGAATGTGAGGTATCATGAATTGGAGGAAAACATCAATATCCATGAACGAAGGCATTATCTTATTGAAATATATGGAGACAATATTTTCTCATCTCAAATGAAACAAGAGTACCGTGAAAGCTATCCAATGACACCTCATTCAGATCATTATCCTCAAAAATAGAAATGCTTCCATAGAACAGAGATACATGTCTTCTCAAGATGCACTTAACAATATTTATATTATTACTAATTTATTTGAGACCACACGTTTCTTCCACAATAACATTATCCCTATAATAAATGCATCAATAGATTAATTTGGGTACATTATGAGATCCTCATACATGTTCCATAGTCCCTGAAGCATTGTTTCACGTACATTTGAGTGGACCTCAAAAATATTTAGCATATTTTTCCTCAAAGCCTGTAATGTTTCACCAGAAAACACATTTGTATATATTTAATTGGATAGGTATCCCACTAAAACCTTGATTCCTTTAGAGTCAGTATCCAATTCCCATCGTCTATCTTCTGATAAAGCACTACTATAAAAAATGGATCAAATACCATGCATCTCTGTTGTAATGACACCCCTTCCAAAATATCGACAGTAGTGATGCATTCAATTCTTCCATGACTGAAAATTATCCCCCATCAATGATTATAATCCCTCTGTGATTTAAATCCTCCTTTAAAATCCGTGAGATATAAGAACTAAAATTAACCTTACTCTCAGATATTAATTATTATCCAGTATAGGTTAAATAACCAATGGGGGGTTCCGAGTGTGATATATTAAATCAAATTACCCATTGGATCATGTTTTGTTGTAAAAAACACGCTTTGATCCTTCCCCCATGGAAATGTATAAACATAAAAGAAATTATACAAGAGATACAACAATGTTACATGGTTTACCCTCATATTACTATGTCCACATAGAATACAATGAAGATGTGCTGATGTATCAAATCCCTTACGTCTCACTTCCAAAATAAAAGTTTCATGGTAGACTAAATCAATTACTAGGGTCACAAGATTTATAATGTTTATTTAATGCTTACTACTTTCTTAAGGTCACTCCTACAGTCTCTTTCTATGGATCACTAATTATGGAAAGGACCACCATCTTGCCCATCTTTTTATCAATGATCTTGAAAAGGATTCACCAACAATTTATGGTCCTATAGGTCCCTTCATTATTAGAAATTAATATATCATCCATAATAGATAGATGCTATATTTAGGTCCCACTTTCATCCAGTCAATGAATCTATCATTTTAATAGTTCACTAGGAAATGAAATTTAACAATTTTTTGGATGCTCACTGGCTTTTTAAAGCTCGATTATTTCGTTAATCTACAATAAACATCATGAAGAAACCTCATTTCATGAATCATACATAGATTTCTCAATTCACACAAATTTAAACTAGATTTTTATATCCTTTTTAAACTAAATTACTTTCACAATGCCCACAATTTTTAGTTAGATTTTACAGCCTTGATCGTCCCCCTTCTATAGATATAATTTTCCCAAGACAACCTTTGTGAACCACTTTCAAGAATCTGAAACCTTAGGATCTTCTTTTATACATTCATATTTTTATAGGGGTAGATCCATATTTATATGTGTTTTCACTGATTCTAAAATCTTACTTTATTTTCATGAACACTTTTTTGATCCTCTCTCATTTTATATGAAATTATCCAATTCTCACTAAGCACCATGGGATTTTCTAATTTTAGAATCCTTCCATAGTCATAAATATTACCATAAACTTCTTTGTTCTATTGTGAAACCACCTTCATGAAACCTGTTCAGCATGAAAAACATTCCATTGACATATTTTCATAAGGGCTTCTAGGAAATCAAAATTTCATGATATTGTTCGTCCTCAATTTTTTGGACCACAAAAATTTAGAAAACACTGGGAAATGTCCTCACCATGTGTAAGAAATTTTATACACAACATAAAAGGCATATATTACATTTTATTGTTTCATTATCAACATATTGTGTCAAATATAACTCTAGATTTTTACTATTTACCATCGAAAACCAAATTTTACACAATGATAGTTAATCCAAAAATACTGAAATGTTACTTTGAGGGATTATTTTCCCAATATAGAACATGAAGAAGATTAAAGGAAGTAACCAAAGGAGGAGAAATCATCTAAAACACCATGAAATATCCATCAAAATACCCCAAAATCAATAGGAAGGAGAATATGAAACGGGTTTCGGAACCCCTGATTAACACAAATCCATGTGACAAGTAAGGGGTCGAGTAGAAAAAATTAATAAGGAAATTATTTTTCGTTTCCCCCATTTTAATTAATTCATTGTAAACACACATGTTGGTGATAATGTTTTCCAAAATGCTTGGATACAACGCAATTAGCTCTATCCGAATCCATCACTTTCATATTTTGATCACCCATTTGGCCAAATTGGGTACCATCCATGTGCAGCCCTACTAACCAAAACCACTTATTTTTCACTGTTGTGTTTCATGATTGCAAAATACATACACCAACCATGTTGTTAGAAATATCTCCTCTTTGTATAAATGTGTATTGTTTTTCTGAAATAGCGTGATTCTCATTCACCATGTCTCTATTAGTCCTTAACCCCACTCAGTTTTCCCTTGGTCCATACATAGTTTTCCATTAACCATGCTATAATCATTAATCACAAACAATATCAATAAAAATTTGAACTAAAAAACGTCATTAGCATCATGGTTTCACATATTTTCTCCTAAACCGTGCACACCAAACCGTTCACCCTTTCGAGAAAACCTCCAAAACATTAAACAATTAACATGAAGCATCTTAAGCTCAACCAAATACCTGATATACCAAAAAAGAAACAATACTAATCCCAAAAATTAAATTGTATTAATTTAAACTCCATAAATATCATTTCACGTCTTAACTTATTATTGGAATTGTTCTATAAGAAAAAATGAATTTTCTATTTTAATTTTTTATCCATTCAAACGAGGGATCATACAACCTCCCCAAAATAACACATCACACCCTAGAGAATCCTTGTAGGTCATGAATCTGCACCAAATAACCAATTATGGTCATCAAATTTTAGCCAATATCCTCGTTCATAATCAGATTTCCTGAAAAAATATGAAGTCACATCCTCAAACTCAAGGCCCCTAAAAGGCCAAAACCCTAGATAAAATCCATTAACAAATTGGATCACTAAGATGGAACAAACTCGAGACCATCCAACCGAAACATATATTATAACATCACCCATTCATTATTCAATTTATATAGCTCCCCACCATATGTTTTATACTATACCATCCAAATTTCAATACATACCACCCTTTCCATCAGGAAAGACCAACCAATCATAATGTTTCAATACCATAAAAACATATTTCTTATGACTCCCAAGCTATAATTTCTAGCACCCTGAAGTACAATAATAATCCTTAGTGCCCATCCTCATCATTGAAAAAAACATAAGAGGAAACATACCCACCAACCATTCCCAAACCAAAAACATATCACCATTTCCATGTATTCCCATCTAAAACCTAAAACTCACCCACCATACCTAAAAGAAAACAATGTACATATCTAGTGACCTTACAAAAAAATATTTTGTGCTAAACATAACAAAAATATACTATGTTGACTCATTTATCAAGTAGCCAACTCAATCTTCCACCCCTTTTTCATATCCCCCGATGAAGATTTCCTTAAACGTAAGTGCATTCTACAATCACACAAACAACCCCACTAGTGTAATACATAAACTAGTTTCTAGAACAAAAATGAATCGAAATTCACACTCTAGTTGATAATCTAACATAACTGATCTCCCACTAGAATTACTTTAAAATTAATTCACAGAAAATAAAATGTTTCCATAGGAATCTCCATGCCACCACAAAAGATCCACGACCAGTTCAACCAACCCATGAAAGAAACATCAGAATCGTTATATATCTTCAACCAATACATCACTCCCTGCAATGAGAGATTATAAAAAACCGAATCAACAATATACCTTCAATAATATTAGAACCTTATTTAACCACTACTGAACAATGAATTGAAGTGGCTTTCTCACCATCACATAAGAGATAAAACAAAACATCTACTACCCCAAGTCCCCAACATCCCTAAATGAAAGCACGTAATTCATCTGCATATGTTACATCCTGAGGACCTTCCTTGTAAATAGATTTTGGTTCACTCCCCACCATACAAATCTACATTCACTAATACAATGGATAAACCTCCATGACCCCCCATATACAACTGGTAGACATTATTGTAGTAAGGTGTATAAGAATTTCCCTCTTAGAATTCCTACGAATATTAAAGATATTGTGCATGATATTATAAAAGATAAGAGTACAAAAATATTTCATTGAAGAATATCCCAACCAATCATCAATTTCCAATGTCACTAATAACTATAGAGATATTCCATGATAATTTAAAATCCTCAATCCTCCCATTCCACAAGTGTGTCATCACATGTGTATTGGTCCTCAGTATACTTGTGTCTTCCTTCCCAAAATAACACATCAAGGATATTATCTAATAACATTCAGTCCATAAATAAAATTATATAGTTAATCACTTTGAAATCATGCCCCCAAGGCTCTATTTACATTTAACAATCACACACACTCTCATGTGGCCCTACCACAGATCCTTGCCCCAACTCAAACGAGTCAATATTTATGAATCCTTATCCCAGAAGCCCAAACCATTTTACATGCCTACAATGCATTCCAATCTCAACTATCATAGATCACACTTGGTGCTTTCCAAATCCAAAAGAAACTTAGTGAGCCAAACCCACATTCTATATCCCTCAAAATATGATCATCATTCCATGAATTATATAGATGCCGTTTTCATTATAATCACATTCCATTGTCATAATCACTCTAATTTCCATTCATCTCATGGAATCTAGCAATCTCTATGTGTAAAAATCATATACATGGTTAAAACCCTCCTGCACTGTTTTCTATATTATTATATCCTACCCTCTTCTAAATAAAATATGCATAAATAATCCAACCCATCTCATGGGTTACCCATGAAATCCAAAATATATCATTTCCAAAAACATGGGTCCGATAAAAATGTCACTAAGTCTAACCAATCATGGAATACACCATCTTAAAGAAGTCCACAACTCCTATGAAACAAAAATACACTAGTCTCATCATCAAAAAACAACAACAAGGAATAACATCTTCTTCTAGGGTATCAAAGCATAAATATATTATATACCCAAAAAATTCCCACAATTAGGGTGTCCATCCTACCCATGAATCTTCACATCAAATTGATCGATAGAAGACTCAATCATGCAACTAATTCCAAAAAAAATTCCCACCAGAGATCCAACAATCCTATACTCACATTGTACCACCCACTACGATCACGACTCCAACCATACAAGAGGACCACACCTGCACCCCCCATCTCCGAGAATATCACCTTAGATCCATATAAGAATCCAATAGAATTGAATCCATAAACCACACACTAGTATACATATAACATGTGGATCCTATGTTTTATGCATGATCCATAAGAATCCTATTCCTCTAAAAACCAATAGTCAAATCAAATTCATTAGCCTCTCGAATATGGCATAAGATCCGTCCATCCATAATAATCCATTAAATACAAACTACATGAACATCATATTGACTAAAAATCATGTACAATGATAACATTCCAAACCCAAAATAATTAACCATAGTCTATGGTAACATTGGAATCATACTGGAACATGCCTTTATTACGCACAATATCGATATCAATTGCACGCTTCTACAAATTTTTATATATCTATTCTATAAAAAAAATAAAAATTACATAGAAAATAAATATAACTGATATAATTTTGTATTATCCTTAACAGGGTTCCACTAAACAGGTACCCTGAGACATTTTTTTACATGAACTCAAGCATGCCTACTCAAATGATAGAGGCTTATAAATAGAAGCATGGGACTAAAATGGAACTGTAAGGATTCTATACCAACTATCATAGTTCACAACTAGAATAAAATGACTAATTATTATACACATCAAAGTATCTGTAAAGAATAAATAAACTGAAACAAGATATAATAAATTTAGATGTATGTATGGCCCCATTTTCCATGTCATACACACAACCAATCACCCACTGTGCCAATTAAACAATATAAAAACACAAAATATTCAAGAAAGGCTCCATAACATCACCAAACCAGACCCATCTAGTCAACCAAAACTACATGACCAATCACGCTCGATTTACTAAAACTCAAATGGGCCTCATCCCAGACCTATTCCTGTAATAATCATGTGAGATCTTATTGGGTACCCATGTACAATGACGGCCTGAGAATGGAAAGATTAAAAAACAATTGGCCACTATGAATTATTTCTAATGAGAATACCAGTCAGTGAAACAATGTATGTAGGAAAAGGAATTCCATAAAAAATATATTAAATAAAAACATATTATGTTTTAAACAAAGATCAATTAAACACTTTTAGTGTTTGTTCCAAAATTTATTCATTTCAGTCAAATAAAATCATCAATGGTTGTACATGTGATCCATATACTATAAGGGGTCTCATGTTCTATGTCATGGATCATCAGTCCAAATATCAAATTGATATTTGGTATGCCATGTCCTACAACACATCCACTAAATCAAAAGCTATAAAACTAGGAGTATCAGTCAATGAATCCAACTATGACATTGAACTCCATGTTTCACCATCGCAAACCATAGGTAAAAAGGTAGAAAACATGGAACATCAGTCCATGAATCTATCTGATACTGATAAAACCATTTAAAACCATCCCAAAATTGATATGGATTTCCATGTCTATACCATTTTGTTCATGAGATTCAATTATTCTATTGAAAAAACTACAGTGCATTGGGGAGAGGGGATTCAGCCCTGAATCCCTAAACCATTAGTCACATGTAAGTAAACATGGAGCATTATTACATGAATGAAACATGGATTATTTATTTCATTATTGAATATACCCAAAAGAATAAATCATAGGATTGATAACATAGATTACCAATCCATGAGTCCTAAAATAGTTTGGCATGTCATGGCCGACAATTCCAAATCAATGTCTATATCAATTATCACAAATTCCATCAATATTTATATAATCCATTAAATTCATCATATTAAACAATATTTAGAATAATAAAACTTCATACATTATAAACAAAAGAATGTACTATTATCTAAATCGACTTATAAATCATAGAAGGTATTATAGAAAACCAAACCACTTTCAATGGTCATTAAACTCCAAATAAAACATTACTATTAAACATATAAAAACATTTTCTCCCATTGACATCCAATAATGAGTAAAAACCCAAAGAACACTTTTGAAACCAATTGAAATCCTAATATAAATTTTTATAAAAATAAAATCAATAGAAAATTACACTCTCGATGATTGGAACACCCCATGGGTGGCTATATGTCTAGTCTCACATCACCATTGATATATTGGTATCTTTGGAACGAAAAATGTATCCACCTAAATAGAAATAAAATATATTAAATCATGGTAGCAAGAATATCACACATGGTCTTTAATACATTCACCAAAATAAAAATGTATAAAACTATTTATCTATGGGTAATTCTCTTAGCCCATTTACCTCATTAGAGTGTATTTTAATTGTGTTTCCAAAATATTATGGCTTCACCATGTCCTGTACAAGGATAATCAAAATCTCTAAAAACCAAACCAAGCTCATGGCCACTAGCTAAGCTTTATTATCTCACCAGTAAATAAGAATCAATTAATTATGAACATTATATTTAAATAATATACAAATAACCAACAATGAATAATTCCATAAAACTCACTGAGTGTATCAAATCTTATTGAAACACTAAGAAACCATATTTAATGGTCATCAATGAACTCAATACACCATTATTGGGGTAATCCCTCAGATGTGACATGAATTCAAAAAAATTTAAAATATCCCTCAAAACCATATATAATTCAAAATGGTAACATACCATAAACGAAGTGTGGAATATATTTTGAGATATCTTATACCCATGTTGTCAAAAATCACCATGAGAAAAGGATTATTCCACTATTCTGTTATACAATCATCTAAAAAACATAAACAAGAGAAATCCAAACCTAAATTTAACAAAAAGATAAAAGGACAAAACCACAGTAAGAGAAATCAACTCAATATCCCATAAATATCCATGGAATCATCCCAAAATCAAGGGGATAGAGATGATGAACAAGGTTTGGGAACCCATGGGATACGCACAACCAGGGGAGAAGAATGGGTGCAGAGTGCCCAAAAACCAGAAGGTGGATTTTTAACATTTCCCCATTTAAATGAAATATAAAATACCACTCAATTTGGCTATTTGAGTTTTCATACCGTGCACCAATCATGTAGTTGGATCTATCCAAGCTGCATGATTTTCATAACCATGTTCCGACCATGTTCACCCCTATTTCCAAAACCCTCATCTTTTCATCATTGTGATACCTGGTTTTACAAAAAAATGTGACAACCACTTTGTAAACACGGTCTCATCATTAAATCAATTCACATAGTTTTTGTAAACTATGTGCAGCCCGTGAACCATGTATCTGTCACTACATAACCTCAAATTATTTTATTTTGAGCATAGATGACTAATCATTAACTATATTCTAACTACAAAACACATACCTGATCTGTCCAATATGCACCAATGGCCTCCTATGTGTCATGGTGTCTCATGGTTTCTCATAGAACATGCTCCCTTCTTAGAAAAAGTCAAAAATTTCTATGAAATCATTTAAATCCTCTAAAGCTCATCAAAACACCCAAGCTACCTAACAAGAACCATTCCTCATATCGAAAAATACATTGAAGAATTATAACTCTCCAAGTCTAATTCCAATATTAATTTAGGATTTACACTATCCAGTAATGAAAAATAAAATTCCTTTAGAAATTTTCATTACATACCTATGTGAGATCATACATGTTATATCGCACACAACACAAGAATAATGAATTCATTTTTCATAATAAGAATAGGGAAATGTGTATAATATTTTTCATATAGAGTAATAAACATAATTAATCTAGAAGTATTTATTCAATTATAATTTAATTATAAATATATTTTATTGAAAGAATGAATGAATTGAAAAATAAATAGAGAAAAAAGTACCCATAATGAAGAATTTATCTTTTAGTTGGATAAATCCATGTAAATGGAGAATTACCACAATATACTATTACTTGATGATTTTATAAAAGAAATTTTATTCTAGGTTAAAAAATTGGGAATATTTTTATGTGTAAATGGAATATTTTTGGTAGTCTTGAAGGGTTACTGAGAAGCAACATTTATATGTGGTGATAATGTAATTTGGTAAAATAATGAAATTCATATATATATATATAGAAATTTCATCACTGGTAAAGATGATAAATAAAATAGATAATAATGAAATATGGGATAATATATGTTCCATCATACCTCATTAATTCATTTTAATACATCTTTATAACAATTTAGTATGTTTATTAATCTTAATATTTTTTGTTTTACCATTTTAGTTTTTGTAAAGGTAGCTAGATTTTTCCTAAGTATATCAATTTTTATGCATAAAATATAGTCCTAATTATATAAATTGGTTGTAATGATTAAAAATATGAACTTTATTTTATCAAATAAAATTTAAATATTTTGAATTATTTTTCAATATATCATATAACACAAAAAATGGCGATTTTTTAAGAAGTTTAAAATTAAGCACAATATTTATCCATATGGTAGAATTATAAATGTTTTTTATTTTGAGGATATAAATTTTATTAATATAAAAACATAAAAGTTATTTGGGTTTGAATCATGATGAAACAAATTATACCCAAATGATATTTAATTAAAAGTAATGACTATTAGTAGTCTTTAATATAAAATATTACTTAGGACACTAACATGTCATACCAAGGTTATATAAATCAATTATAGTATATAGAAATGTATTTTTCTTCTCCTTAAATAAATAATTTATGAATTAAAATTGTTTTTGAAATTCTATGTATTTTTTATATCATGATAGAATCATAAAATTTATTTTTTTCCAAGTAATATTATTTTTTTGTATTGACCTTAAATTCCTGTTTCAAAAAAATCCAAAATATTAATCTGTTGAAAATATATTTATTCTATATCCAAAATTGTTCTAATTTATTTGAAAAATAATATTCTAAAATTTGTCATTTTTCCATTCATATAAAAACATAAAACATCAAAAAATAATAAAAGCTTTTTTCATATGTAATTAATTTTTTTACATTAACAATTATTTTTCTTATTTAATATTAATTATAATTATAATAGGTGTTAATATATTATAAATATCAATAATATATTATAGAGATGATATATTTAGTTTCATAAAACTAGAAAAAAATGCAATTTTTATAAAGATTTTAAATTAACAAACTCATATGTCTAATTAGTAATTTTGCTACAATAATAAGATTTATTAATATATTAGCATTAATAATTTATTCATTTGTATTTGTAGATAAATTTCGTAATTTTTTTACAAATATTTTTTCAATCCACTTCAACAATAATATAATAATGAAAACATAATGTTTTGTTATAAATTTTGGCATGTGGTTACATTTGAAGAAAGAGATTGAAAATATTATATTTTAAAGAAAATATATAATTCATATTATATGGCTGTTATATTCAGAGACATAATTCATTTTTATGACTATTTTGTATCTCACGATACCATAAAATTGTCCTGATATTGTATATGATTTATAATAGAAAAAAGTGGAGATAAATGTATTTTTACTTCAAATTGGGAAATTATGGTATACAATTCCAAAAGGGATGGATCAAAAAAAATGAAAACATGAGTCAATGTATATAATGTCAAATCATATATATCAAAAATATTTTAGTAGATACATGTAGTATAAAGAGAGTTCAAAATCATGGAGGATCCAAATACATCATCATCATGAAAATCATCTTCTTTCATTTCTTTATTTTCAATAAGTCATATGAAAAACACTTTTAGATCAGTTGTATGGACTTGGAGACGTTTATTTAAGGAATAATATACTTTATTAAATCAGTGGAATGAAATTTATTATGATGTTTTGATTTTATTTGTTACCTACATTTATCACTAACTATATAACTCTTAATATTAGTTGTTCATTATGCAATATCCTTTTATTTACAGCCACCTAGAAGGATCATCAACAAAACAATGTTTTCCCATGTTTTAGCGAACTAAGAGGCTGTGGAGGAAAGGGTCATCCTATGCAGACAATCCATCTTGCTGAGGGTGATGGTCCCAAATGACGACCACCCCTGAAAATTCATTGACCTCATGCAGAGAGTTGCAAATCTCTAGGGTTTTGGTGACTGGTAGATGACTTTAATGGAAGGTGGTTTTTACCATGTGGTTTTTCCCTCTGATGACCTCAAATGACGAGCCTAGAGACTTGATTCACTGTCCCTACGGCCTAAAATTTTAAGAATTCAAAAATGGGAAAGGAAATTTGATCCGGACATGGTAATGTATACTCATACATAGGTCTCGATTCAAATTTCCAAGATGAATTGGCTTTACTGGAACCCACGCATCCTATGAGACATCGCTTCTGCAATAGGTATCCCCATTCAGATGGATCGGCAGACTGACAACCCCTCCTTTTGGAATTATGCTCTAATTATTATTGAAGTGGAAATTGAAACCACACTTATGGAATAACATATTCTAACAACAAGAGATGATAGTTACATGTTTTTGATTCAGTATGAGTGGAAACCAATGTTCTACTTGAACTGTATGTTCTTCGGTCATCATCTCCCTTAGTAAAAATAGTACGAGGAGTGCTCCTTCAGCAGTTTGAAGGGGTTATGATTTGTCAAATTGTTGGAAGAGGAAGGAAAGGGGAATGATTCATCCACTATTCTGAAGTTCCATACAATTGCTAGTCCCTCTAGTGCACATTTTATTAATGACATCCCCAGGGATGGATGGCAAGGATATGATTCCATGGATGGTATCCTGGTTCTGGATGCAAAGTTTGATCGACCTGAAGATGATGGAGCAGCTCTTGACCATGTGGCTCATCCTGTCTATGAGCTGTAGGCCCTTGATGATTATCAGGGTAGGCTTGTGATTCCAGAGGAAAGGGTTGAGTAGGATTTCACTGCTCGTGATCCCCCATCATAGTATCCTAGGGGCTTGGCCTTTCCTTCTAGTGGAATTATAGGTTCTGATAAGGAACTGTTTTCCCCACCCTCTAAATGGTCTATATTATAACCTACCACTTCTGATTCTTCCAGTGAGAATGAAAACACTGGCTTGGCACTGACTGGGGATCTTAATATTTGATTATTGAGATCAATGCGGACTAAGGCCATTGCTAGTCAGTAAGCCAACCCCTCTCTTCCACAGCTCCCATCTCTTAATGGTGATGTCTCAGTCGATGGATAGAGATTCCCTAGAAATAAAACACCTATTGGGGAGAAAAACCCCATCATACAGTTTCCTAGTGGTAAATATGTTAGTAATGTGATACCTGTTGTGCATTTTGATCCCATGCACTCTCATAACACGTTCAACCCATTGAGTAGATATGTTTGGGCAGAGGTGGAAGAGTAGATGAGGCTCTGAAATCTCTTATGATCTATATAGGGTATGTTGGGATTGATGCATCAAAAGATGATACTGGCCCTCATGATGAGATGAGGAGAGGCAGAAATAAAAAATAAATATTCCATGGCATGATGGTGAAAAATGAAGGACCTTTGACTAGGGGATTGGAATCCAAGAAATGAAGTTTTTTTTCTTGAACTACCAAGGTCTTGGAAACTCTAAAATGACCAGATCCCTTAGGTATATTGTTATATCCCATAAACAAACACACATTGGCATTGTGGAGCCTAAATTGGTCTTTGATGATTGGAAGCACTTTAGGTTGTCCTCATCGGGCTATTAATTCATCTCCCAGAATCAATATAACGGCAGAATGGATCACTTAAGGGTGATAAAGCAAGAGGGTGATCTCATTTCCTCCACTGTTCAGGGAAAGTAGAGTGTCACTATTCATACATATGTGGCAGGGTTGTGCTTGAAGGTCACCTTTTTGTATGGTTTGAATTAATACATTATTAGAATAGACATCTAGAGGGATCTTGAAGACATCTCTATGTATGTATCTAACAAATGGGTGGTGAGGGGAGATTTTAACATCGTTATCTCCCCAAATGAAAAAACCAGGGATAACATTAACATGACAATAACTAGTGAATTATTTCATTGCATTTATCAGAGCAACCCCTCTGAGGTCCCTCTTGCTGGAGTGAATTTTACATGTAGTAGATTCATGTGGAATGGCTGGAAATTGAGTAAGCTTGATAGATGCTTTGTTCAATTGGCTGATAAAAGTAACATAAATGGGCTCTATGGGAATACGCTCCCCAAGAATCATTCCGATCAAAACCCTATTGTGGTTATCATCTCCATCATATGATGTACATACCCCCACTTGTTTCATTTCAATAACAGGTGGATCACCATTATTGGTGGCAGGGGAACAATGCTCGAGGCTTGGAAACACATGCATTGGGAAGTCCTCTACACAGACACATAGAGAAACATATGCACACTAAGCAGATCTTAAGGGAGTGGAGTAAAAGTTAATTTTCCAAGCATGATCTTGACATTCAGCATGCTGATTAGCATCTGGAGAGCATTCATGATCAGGTTCAATATCATGGATCTCTTGAAAGGGGGAAAAATTCTTGCTCACATGAACCATGATGATTTGAGATCAATCAAAGAAAGGCTAGACAGACGTCAGCTGAATGTGATGTGGTTGAAGTATGGTGATAGGAACTCTATATTAATTCATAGAATTCAACATCAGAAAATGTCCAGTAAGGAAAATCAAGCTATTAGTATCAATGGAATCTTGTATACCTCAGAAAATGAGGTCTCACAGGTAGTTGTTGAATACATTTTTGTTTCTTACAATGATGATGGTTTTGATAAAACATTGAAGATGAATGGTAATATTACCCCCTGCATTGATGATCATTAAAAGAAGGAACTTTTTAAGGACCTATATAAAGAATAATTTAGAAACAACCAATTTTATTTAAACATGGAGAGCACCGCTGGACCTGATGGTTTCACAAACAGTATCATTATGACTTACTCAAACATTCTGAAAGAGTATTTGGTTAATATAGTGAAGGGATTTCATTCTTCATGATTTTTTAACTTATGGAGGGAATTCATACTTCTTTGAATTGATCCCAAAGAAGGAGAATTTGTTGGACATCAAGGATTTCCGTCTCGTGGCCATTGGAAACACAGATCCTAAGGACATCAGATGGATTATTTTATTTAGATTTGGTTCAATTGTTAGTGACCACATTAGTCCGAATCAATATGGTTTTTTTCTAGGAGATGTATTCAGAACACTATCTTCACGACCTCAGAGTGTGTTATTATCTTATGGAAGCATATTAATGTGGGTAATTTGTCACATACGATTGACATTTCTAAAGCCTTTGATACCCTAAAGTGGAACTTCCTGCTCGACATCCTTACTAATCTTTTCTTTTCCAGCACCATTGTGGGATTAATTAGAGGTATTTTTTCATTTTCATGGAAGTCAATTCTCAATAATGAATCCCCAAGAGGATACATTCCATGCAATATGGTTATTATACCAGGTGATACTCATTCCGAGCTTCTATTTTCGATTGCTGAGGACTACTTGAGTATATGTTTTAATGACCATGCTCAAGTGGGGATCTTTAAGAAGGTTAATGTAGGGCATACACTTTTTTTTTCTTTTCCCACTATCTCTATGATGATTTTATCCTTCTATTTTGAAGAGAAATCAAGGGTATTGTTTCATCAATTCAATTTTGGTTTCATCATTTTGAGGTGGTGGTGTGGCATGCCATTAGCTATGGAAAATATTTTATTGTTTTTGGATATGGTCCCACTACGGGGAGGCAAAAGAGATTGGAAAGGAAACATGGTGTGTGGAGAGGATCTATCCATTTCACTTATCTTGTGTTGCCATTATTTTGGCTCAAGGATAAGAGAAACTTTCATAGAGGAATTATCCCTGGATTCATCAATCAATTGACCACCTGGAATGGGAAGTCCATGTCACAGGCTGGAAGAGTGTACCTTGTGAACTTGATCATTACATCCAAGTTTTTGTATTCTTTTTTTCTTTATAGATGGCCTCCGGGTCTCCTTAAGAAACTGAATGGCATGATTCATAATTTTCTTGTGGACTAGTTCCATGCATGATAGGTGGCTGGTTACCGTTGCTTGGAATGATTGTATCAAGCCCGTCGAGCAGGGGTGACTAGGCATCAAAGATCTGAGAGTTTTTAATAACATCATGATTGGAAAATTTAAATGGAGCCTAATTAATACCAATGATACTTCATGTGATTTCTTGACATGTAGGTTCCATGATAAGATTCTCAGTGGCTACCCACATTATCTTGGATCCCTGTTTTGGACCTCAATTAGGATATCCTTTAAGAGAATCATGCAGAATACTAAATGTCTAGTAACCAGGCTCTCATACCTGAATTGCTGGAGTACTTGCTAGCCTGATCAGCCCCTTTGGAACAGAATGGTGATTCCACCCAAGCAAATGAAGATTACCATCTTGGAGATTTTGGATCAGATCAATGCTTTATGTTTCATCCCCACGTCGGTGATCCTGGATGTTCAGAATGATTCCTTCATGGATGTCAACACACATGATTGGAATCCCATGGTAAATGGAAAATTTTCATCCAAGGATTATTAAGGATCAGAACTGAGTGCTCTAGAATAATTCCTTTTTGGATTATATATTTCATGGTCAGTGTCATTCAACAGTTGTGCTTAATTATGTTATAGAAATTATGGAAGGGGAAGTTGCCTTCTTGTGATCAGCTGAGAAGGATTGGGATGTGAATTGCATCTTTTGTTGCTTATTCATGAGGGCTATAGAGGATATCGATCATATTTTTTAACACCCCTTCTAGAGATCCCTTTGGGAGTATGAAAGGGTCATCTTTGAGATGGATCTATGCACTGGGCGCTTGCTGGAGGGGCTTCGTTATATCATTGGCAGTGTTGGGTAGAGTGAGCAGGTTCATCACCAACTACTTGTGGCCATTGCAGAAACCTTTGCTACTATCTGGAGGTCATGTAATCTCAGGTTATTTGAGGAGAAGAGTCTTTCTTCTTCTTTCGGCATACGTTCTATGCATAGGGAGGTCAATTATGCTACAAACGTTTAGGTTGGAGTGATGCATAACTGCATGCATGATCTGAACATCCTCCAGAGATTAGGAGTGGCAGGCTGGTCAAAGGAATCTCTGGTCGTTATATATGTTTGATTGATACCCCCTATTGAATCATGTAACAATGTGAATGTTGACTGCGTGACGTTGGGCACACCGAGACCTTCAGGTTGTGGAGGTACTTTTCGAACATATCATGATTTTATCAAAGTTTTCATTCATCATTATAATTGAATATGGAATACCTATGAATATATGTTGTGGTCCATAATTTATGTGGTCATGTATTATGTGCTTCATAATTGGCATGATCTCGGGGTTGAATCGGACTTCCATAATGTGGATGTTACCTCGAATTTAAAAACGATGATTGTTCTATGGAATCTCTTACTGCATTGGGTTGAATGTCTGAGGCTCGTTCATCATCCAAACCTGCATTTCACGCATGCGTATAGGGAATCCAATCATGTGGTAGAATCCTTTTCCAAGAGGTTAATTCTAAAATCAACCTCTATTTGATCTTTCCGAACCCCTGATCATTGTACTTATCTTGTCCATGATGATATGTGTGGGGTTGCTCACTCCCGGATGTGCATGTTTCCATGTAACTCTTGATTTTGTACTATATTTTTCTTTAATTAATTTTGAGGACCAGGCTTACCTGAGTCCTGGACGACTCTTTGGTAACAATAAAAAAGCTCCATATCATCAATAATTTTAGTCACAGTTGATTTAATTATTTTATTAATGTATAATTTACCTTGTATGGTCACTTGGTGAATCATTTATTTATGGTAATTTTCAAGAAAATATAGCCCGAGAGCTAAAACATATCTAAAATCTGAATTTGATGAATATATAGTAAAATTATGTGAATTGAAAATGAGTTATGGGTAATGAAATAAATTAAATAAATGACATCATCACAAATATTATAGACCAAAAAAAATAGTTTTTAAAATATTTTCACCAAAACCCAAAAGAATTTGTTGTAAAATAATTTTTGTTGGATTAATGACTAAATGCATTTTGATATCCCATCATCAATTTCATCACCATCTAATATAGAGGAAGTATTCTATATACTAAATTTGGATTATCGAATACTAAAAATGATCCATATTAGAATATATATAATCAATAATTGAAAAAAATCCAAACATATATTTTATAGGAAAGGGGATTTCATGAACAATAATCTATCTTCATTTTAAGAGAATTATTGATATCAATATCATAGAAGGAACTAATATGGTCACAATAATAATCAATATAAAACTTAAATACATTATTACGAGGGTAATATGAGGGGTTTTCTTGAATTTATAGAATATTGAAACCCAAATGAAATTGAATGAATTTTTTAACTTTACTTAATTGAATTTTTATAGGATAGTTCAACTAATTGGAGGAATTAATTATATTAAAAATAATTTATAAATTCATGGTTTATTGTTATAAAAAAATGTTCTAAGGGATATTAAATAGATTTGAAGTATTACTAAAACAAATCCAAATGATGTATGAATGTAAATTAGTGCATGGGGATGAAAAATAGTCAAGGGTAATGATGAGGAAATGAATGAATAATAGAACATAGAAGCTAAAAAATAGGAATATAATAATTTTCAAGATAAGGTAGAGAATATAATAAAAATGAAACAAATACTCCACCAAAAATGATAACAAAAATAAAGTATGAAAATGAAAATTTAAGGTTTGGGATACATTTATTAGGCATTCGAGTCAATTAATACAAGCTCTATAAACAATTACCCATTATTAAGAGTGAATTGGATAATATTGATTTAGGAACCATAAAAGACTTATTCAATTGATAAAAAAATTAGAAATGTTATTAATATAATAATGGTTTTAGAAATTAATCATTATATGAAAAATTTATAAATTATCTCATTTTAAATAATATGTAGATGATGACAGTTTGGATAACTAAATTAACTAGTAATTTGTTATTGTATATTGAATAATGATACCAAAAAATATAAAAGATCATTGGTTTTTGAATATTCCAATTAATATTGAAATGAAGTTGATTTAAATATGTTTGGTTTACATATGAACCAGCTCTAAACTTATTATCTTACTATTATTCAATTTATAAAAAATATGGGTGCTTAATATAACTATAAAATTTCTATAACATGAAAAAATATCACCTCAGAAAGCCATATATACTATAAAATATATTTTATTATCAATTTTTCAATTATTATTTTCTATGAATTTTATTATTCTAGTCATTATAATAGATATGAAGATACATATCATACATGTTAGACTATTACTAGCTACTGTGGGTGCTAAAATATAATTCTATATGGAAAAAAAATTCATTTGCCTGATGGAAATGAGATCTGAAATGGCAATGACACATTTGAATGTCAATAAATTTCAAATGTTTTTTCCATATTAATTTTATTCATAACGATAATTTAGTTTTTATATAGAATCCTATGAGAACTAATGTGTATGTGAGAGATGAAATAATAAAAGATACAAAAAACCCATAAAATATATAGTAAAACATCAAGCACAATATTAATGCTAATTCCCATAAAACTCTTATGGGTAACAAAAAGAAATGTTAGGTGAAAAACCATAGATACTAATATAATCTTTGGAATATCCACTAACAAAGTCATTATCCATTACAAGAGAAAATTATTTATTTGTACAATGGTGAAAAGACACTTTTTGAGCTATTTTATCGTATTATAGAAAAAATAATTATGATGATAGTTTATTAGAAGTGTTGAATAACCATAAGATGAAAATATCCTAGAAAACTTCAAATATTGAGTGAAAATTTCATTCCATTACATTTCACAAGTTCTTATAGTGTGATTGACATAAGCAAGTAGTATAGTGAAAATTTATTTGAAGACAAATATGATTGTAAATTTGATATTATAAACAATCAATTAATTAGATAATGGGATAATATATCATGTCATAAATACTTCATGGATAATCCTAATTAATATATTACCTATGAAAAGAAAAATTATAATAGTATCTAATGTTATAAATTAAGAGATTTATATATTAAGTATTATAATTCATAGAGTGTCAAATAAAATTTAAAAAATTAATTAATTAATGAAGAAGGATTATTTCATTATTTCTATTATTGAAAATGTATTTGAGTGACTTTCAAGACAATAATATTTAAATTTACTTAAGGTATTTTCAATATACATTCTTTTACATATTATTATGTCATGTAAAGAGAAGTCCCCAATAAAATAACCATTTGTAAAATATTATTCTAAAAGGATGAAATTTGGGTTATATGGCGCTGCTTCAACATTCCAAATAGTGTATGATGGAAATCAAATCTGAAATGGTATATAAAAAAATGAAATATTCTTGCATGATTTCTTCTTATTTGGATCCTTATTAGAATAATTCATAGAAAACCTCTTTAATGTACTTAATATTTTGAAAAGACCATCCAAATAATAAAGTAGAAATATTTTTTTAAATTATGAAAGAATGAATTTTATAGGAACAAAAAATATTAATAAATATAAATGATGTTGAAAGATTACTAAATTCATATCTATATTTATATTACATAACTCAGTGAAATAATAATTGTGCATCATATGGATTCATGGATTTTTTCAATGTTTTATTAATTTTTTATCTCAAATAAAAATTACATTGTATTCACTTTTGGTGAATGATGTGAAGTTGCATTTTGATAAGGATCTTTAAGAAGCATATTATATACTTGCGTATGAGTTATTATTCAAACTAATCATTATTAGACTAAATTATTATTATTTAAGCTCATTTGTGATGCAATTTATTTGGAAGTATGTTCCTCGATTTACAAAATAATAGAAATATGGGAAAATGTCATATTTGATTCATGTTTGTAATTAAATACAATTTAATTAAACTATTACATAATTGGGAAAGAGTAACATGTTATTTGAAATTCCATTATAAAATTAAATCCCAATTTAGTTGGAAGTAAGATTATATTTTAAATAGATTACATTTCTCTAATCTAACAATTCATAATGAATGAGGGAAATCCATGATTAATTTCATTGTTTCATCATTAACATGAGTATTAATTTGGAATAAAATACATGAAGGGTGATAATGTTAATGTGGTGGATCAATTATATAGATAAAAATATTAAAAATGATCAAACTAATATTTTAGTGTTTAATTCCATGACAAATCATTATTCCACAATAATACATGCGGTATTCCAAGGTACATAGAGATTTAAAACCATCATGTCATAGATATCAGGATATGTGGGATGATATTACTATATTGTTTTTAATAATTTGGGAAGAATGAAACAAATACTTTAGAAGAAAAAAAAATTTGATCATTTATTGGGGTGGGTGAAGCTATTTAGGATGTTTTGGGGGGTGGGGGTATCAAAACAATTAGGTCTCTCTGTGACTCATAAAAGATCACTCCATTGTTTTTCCTCGGATATAGTTTCTGCCAACTCAATTAGGGATAATGGGTTAAGTGGTTAACTCCTATTATGGGGATGAAATTGAATACATATGGGTCATATTTGAATGGGTTGATTTGGGGGGGGGGGGGTTGGTCTGAGATGGTCGGGGTTCCATGGTTCTGGATTTTAGCTTCTACTTTGGTGCATGTAATTCCATGGGTGAAAGGGCTAATTCATTGCTCCTAGGAATTTCATTATATTGTTATTTCAATATACACATCAATATAGTGGAGACAGATTCTTCTATGGCGGTCTTGTTTATTAAAAATATGGGTACCATTCCGTGGGAGCTGGTTGACATGTTAGGTTCTGTAGGACCTTTTCCACCACAAATATTAATATCAGGCATACTTGGTGTGAAGGGAATTATGTACCATATTTTCTAGATATAATGGGACGGCTAGGAGATATACAGATACTTACACCATCTTGGGATCTCTACTTAATAAATAAAAAATTATTTTTCAGATGTGATGCACTTGGTCTCCATTAATTTCTCCCTCCATAAAATCCTTAGTTTTATCCATCTTGAATTTGAATAAAATATTAATTTTACAGTTTAATAAATAATATTTCATATATAATCATTTATCCACGGATTATTAATGGCGATTACAACTCATACTGTATATGGATGAGAATATTGGACTATTTTTACATTCAATTTCAATCAAATACTTCAGAGCCTATGTCGAGGAATAAAATCAAACTAAGAATAACCTTTTCAGATCCATGTTTACTTATTATATATTGAATATACATTGGATAAAGTATACAAGAATTGATAGGTATTTTGTAAATGATGCATCACTTTTTACTAAAATATCCATGTCTCATATTACCTTGGCTTGACATAACTCTAAACACTACCCCATCCTTGTGAATTATCTTGATAATGAGTAGAGGAATCATCTACCAATAAAGTTTAGTAATGCTTGAACTACTATCCAATAATACATGAACATTTTCAATGATATATGGTAAAAATTTAATGAAAAAAAACCCACTTCTTTTCATCTCGAAACTTAATCTGCTCAAATAATATGAATGAATGGTGTAGGAAAATCTTCACCTTCCTTGATGAAGAGATTGATTCCCTTGAATGTTCTCTCCATATCCTGCAACAATACATCACCAAAAATAACATCCTAGGGAAATATGATCAACAAATAGAATATTACATTATAATCGAATATCTTCTTAGACCTGAAAGGCATCATGTAGATAGATATGTGAAAAACATGCTGGCTCATGGATGGAGATAGTATTAGTAAATTCTTCATTCCTCTTCAGGGGACTAGACGAGTTAATCATCCCCTATCCCCTCTTATAGATGTATTAAAATTTCTATATGGTGGGAATTAAAAAACAAATAATGTTGTTACGTTCTATATGAATCTCCCCAATTTACCATAGAGAAATTAATACTTAATATGGGATACCTATAATACCCATATTTGTTTTGAAATAGTTTGTTTTCAAATTAAATTCAATTTTTTATATTTTTCATTTTATATGAAACATAATATATATATATTACACCACAATGTAAAACATACCTTTCAAGTTACTCCAAATTGGATGGAACTACAATGAAAATTTACTTGTCTGGTTCTACACGTAATACTGACTTTGAAAGTGCTACACACAACACCGACTTGGCATACATTACACAAAATTCAAAGTTTCTATGGAACATCATTATATTGTTAGAATTATTTAAACATGATAGTTATAACCAAAACAATATATAATAGTATTATGAGTAGTAATATATACATTTAAATAGGTTTATAAAACTTTTATATAAATAAAACAAATTTATAATGAAAAAATATAATTTCTAAAGACATTATATAATAAAAAATTCTATTTTCTCCAATGAACTACTTTTCATTTCCATCTGTGACGAAAAAAATCAGTATTAGATATATTTATAAATTTAATTTTCTAAAATAAAAATTATTTTTTAATTTAGAATGCCATAATTATCTTAGGGTCAATTATTGGTATTTTTCAGACAAACTCAATTTTTTTTAAGAATAACGAAGAATATAGAATTTTATTTAATAACTACCTTTTAGATTAAAAAACATTTAAAGTAAATCAAACATTAAATTTTGTGTAATGTCACATTAGAACAATTATACATGAATTATTAAAATTTTGGTCATCCTAAAATATTTCACTTTGAAATTTAATATAAAAACTCAACAAAAATTGAAACATTTTTCAACATTAAAAACCTATTATTTAATCACGAATACAGGATTGGTGTTAATATTAATTTTTTATCTTCGTGAATTTAATATATAAACTTGTTCATAACCTATTATAATCCAAATGATATTATGTTTCTTATTATATCTCATAAATTGTTGACCAAAAATATTATTTAAAGTGATTAAATTTATCACATCAATTGAGATAAACATAAGTTTAATTAGGCTCTAATCATTTATCTTATAGGACAAAATGACCTATCAACTTGTCCAATACCAATTATATAGAAATATTTAGGCCATAAGTCTTCCATTGTTGATTTAGCTTTTCATTGTATGAATTCATATATGAAAGAACATTTGTACCCCTAACTTGTCTTAAAAAATGTCATGTGACTCCATTTCCTTCCCTATAAAATCCAACCACATCTCCATCTTCTTCACTCCCATAAAACCTTTTATATTAGGACAAGATCTAGAAAATGAAATTATTAAAATATATAAACTAATATTATAATCCTATACTTTGGAACAAAGTAATCCAAGGAATCCTTTAGACACAAACCAAAATGAGTAACCTGATTAAGAGGTAATTTTATCTCTCATGCTCCTTCATTTTATTTTCCTTCTCCACTCCATACACTCGGTTTAATCCATTATAATAATAAAATAGTATATTTAATATTCTAGCATATTGATAGGATATTTTTTTGACCTAAAATAACACACATATCCATTTAATGGGTAAAACATATAATATTTATGTGTACAACTAACTACGACATCACTATACAATGATTGTTCATTTTTAATTTACCGCCTCACATGGTGGAAATTATGATGGAAAAAATATTTTTATTTCTTAAATATTATATTTAATATTTATTTATTCTTATTTAATCATATTACAACACATATATTTATAACATCCATTTTTTTAAATATAATAATTTAGTTTGATGAAGTGTTGTCTATCGCCCCCTCAATATGATGTGATTCATTCACACACTATATTGAATGTATTATTGATTGGTTTAATGAATATATTTTTAATATATTGTGTAATAATTATAATTTAATATATATATATATATATATATATTTCATTTACCTTATTTCTTTCAATATGAAAATAAAATGGAAACACCCTTCATGCATACGTATGACTTTCCGTTTACATGAATGACCTATTCCATTTCATAAATCTATATTCTAAATTTTATTGTAAAAAAATATACAGAATATATATTATATTTAGATCATTATTTAAATTACTGAAATTGTGATATAAATATAAGTAAAATAGATATAAAGAATTAAGACACAAGTGACGAACCAAGAAAATAATACCTGATGTGAAACCTTAACAAAAGAAATTTTTCCGGAGGGTAATATAATGTTTTAAAAAAACCATATAATTTTTTAGATATAAGAATCTTATTTTGTTAAATATTTCTAATAAATTTATTTATATTATATTGGTGGTTTTAATGAGTACTATGATATTCAAGACGTAAAGATTAGGGTTTTGATCTCACTTATCATTTATCTGTATACATGGCCTATCGACTTATGACTTCTTTTGTGTGGTGTATTTAATGACCATGAATACATTAAATTCATATTATAATAAAATTTATTGGTAATTAAATATCATTTTTTTGATATTTCTATCGTGGGTTTTATGTTTCAAATGTTAAGAAACTGGTAAGATAGTTTTGCGTCAACTTTCCTTCTTTGAGACAAATGATTTGTTATTCACCTACATTATTTTTCAAAGTGTATTTGACATATTATACAATGAGTATAAATTTTTTTATTATATTTTTATCCTAATTTTTTTCATACATAGTGATTATGGTATAATGTTTCCATATAGTATGATTTTATTTGGTCAATCTTATAAATTAACAATATTGTTTATGTGTATGATTCCTTTGATGAAATATTATGATCCATCTTGGAAGAACATATATTATCAATTATTTATCCAGGTATTGGTACCATTTTTCAACTCATTCATACACAAGGGAGTTAAGAGTTTTTTATGAAACCTCAACTACAGCCTCTATTCAGTCGAAAATCTATGTTCCTTAAATTCAATGATTTCTGAAAAGGGTTTACAATAACATTATACAATTCTCTTATAACAGTTAAAATAAATTTTTTCCCATTTTCATTTAATTTTATTTAAATGATTTTTTGTTACACATTCCAAGAAAATAATATTTATAACCTATTTATAGAACAATATAATATTTTTTATCTCATACAACATGTACGGAATTATCCATTGTCATTTCTCTAAGGCAACCATTCCATGTTTAAAAAGTAAATTTTTTAGAAATTATTTTTTAAAAGTAATTTTAAAGGAAGATTGTTTCAATATGTTTCAAATATTTTTATTATGTATTATTTTAAAAAAAAATTCAAAGTGTATTCAATCACTCATTACAGGTTTAAAAAGTTATTTCACATGAAATGTTTATCAATAGATTTTCAAGATTTCTATAAAAAATTTCAATGATATTTTTAATGAAACTTTTTTCATAATGCATTAAATATTTTGTTACATGTCATCAAATTTTTTCAATGAAACGGTTTTTAAATTTTTTTCAACATTTCAAAACAATTTGTTATTATAATTCTAAAAAACTTGTTTCGAAATTGTTTTCAATATTTATTTATATGTTTTGAAAGTTATTTTCAATTAAAATGCTTTTGAATCATTTTCAATCATTATTGACAAGTTTTAATTGTTATTTTAAATAAAATGGTTCTGAGAATGTTTTTATTATTTTAATTATGCAATTTAAAAGTTATTTCCAATGAAATTGTTGTCCAAACATTTTCAAACATTCTATAAAATATTTCAATGTTATTTACAATGAAATGGTTTCCAAATCATATTCGTGATCTATTCAAAAATATGCAATGTTATTTTACAAGAAATTGTTCTCAAAAATTATTCAATCTAATTTTAAAATATTACAATTTGTTTTCAATGAAATGGTTTTCAGAACGTTTTCATGATTTATTTTAATGTATTCAAAATTTTTCAACCAATATTGTGTTTAAAATGTTTTGATGCATATTTTATATGTTTTTATAGAAACTTTTATTCAAAATTATTTCAAATATTTTGTATATGTTCTCAATGTATTTTAAAGATATTTATTTTATAAGGTTTTTTATTAATAATACATATTCAAACAATATTTTATATTATCCATAGGCAAATTTTAAATGATATTTCAATATTATTTTCCATATTATATGACATACAATAATGCAACACATTCATTTCATTGAAATTATCTAATTGTTCCATACATATTCATTCATTTAATGGGTTATTCTTGATGTCATGGTTTTTGTGAAATTGGTTTCCCTATCATGGGTTATAAGCTAATAACATTGAAATTTTTTTAATAGGATATATGTTGAAGAAATATATTTATTTTTCATGGGATATATGTTTGATTAAATTATTGCATCCTTTATTAAATGATATGATATGATTACATGATTATGATACCCATTTTATTTCATAGGATATGATACAATTTTTTTTTATTTAACATCACATGTATGTATGATATCATTATGATATATTGGGATCTATATCTCTCTCAAATGCATTTGGTAATTATATATATCACATGATATAAACTAATATGGTATTGGGAATGAACATTGACTATTAAGATGGCAGTGGGAGTGTACCATGACTACCCTGATAGAATGAGGAGTGAATTCAAGATACTAATAAGGCTATAGAAGTGAACCATGACATCATAAATAGTATGGTTAGTGAACACATACTACTATGTTGTTCATAGTAGTGATCCCTTGACTACCCTAGAAATCATATTATATTCTCATGTGTTTTCCACAATTCCATGCTTTAATTTCCTGTTTTCTTTCCTGGCTTATGATATTTATTTCCTTAATATTCATGTCTTGTGAACATAAAATCATAGTTATGATATCTAATATGTTGGTTATGATCTTAATATATTATGATCAAGTCCCATACCATTTTTTCATGTTATGTTTACACATTTCTGGAATTTAACCTTATTGAGCATATACGCTCACACCTTTCTTATGTTTCTATTCCCTATAATATAATGAAATGTTTTATTTAGAATTGGTAATGTAAGAGATTGTTATGGGCAATTTTTATGATAATTTAAAATAATACTATATTTTTTCATGTTTCAATAGAGACTAAACTATTACAGTCCACGAGCATGTATTTTTTGTAATTTACTGAATATTCAATTAATATGTTGTAAAATCTATGTCTGTTAATCCTTGTTCTCTATAGTAAGAAAAAATGGAAGGGATTAGTCAAAATTTGGAAGCTATAATTTGAATACATTAGTGAGATATCTTGTTATATTTCAAAGGATAATTCAAGGGACTTCTCTAAGGATATGTATAAGGATGTGTTATCATTTATGAAAATATACTGGAATCTTGGTAAAGGGTAAATTATGTGGATTCCTAGAAATACATCCATGTCTGGTTTCTACATATTGATATGTATCTAGAATAGATTTACCTAGGGGTAACTACTCCGACATGATTTCATGGGCCTTACTTGGGGTTATATTGTATAAGAAAAGATGCCTTTATATAAAAAGTATTTGACACTACCAAGGAATTTTGATTTAGGAATTCACTAAAACATTATAAACCATAATGATGGATTTATATTGAAGATTAATACGAATAACCTAGGATAAAACAATGGTGAAATATATTAACTAAGAAAGAGTCGTCATATAGGCACCATATATGTAATTTTTCATGATTATAAGGTATCCATATATGATAAATGTTTCTCACACTATACTTTGTGAATTTATTCTATAGAGAGAAATAGAATGAACATGGTTAATAGTTAATGTTTTAAATGCAGAATGTATGGTAATTATGAGAATAAATTTCGCAATTGGAAACTTTATAAAGAGAATCATGAAGGTTTTCCATGTATTTTTTATACATATGAAGATATTGAGTCAGCAAGCAACATGTGAATTATATTTGATGTTCTTCCAGTATTTTTGAAATTAATCCCAAAAATAAATTATAGATTTAGGTTGAGGAACCTTAAGACAAGATTCATATTTGAAATTCTATTAAATAGGTATTAAATAATTAGTTGAAGAAGAATGTGTAATTTTTTATGAATAATTTAGGAAAAATGAAGTATTTATGTTTGGGAATTCTGTTATTATGTCTGGTGAATTATGAAATATTTAATAATTTTTTATATTGGTTTTCAATATGGGTTGAGAGGAACATGTTGAATGTTTATGAAGACAAAGAAAACATATTTAATAAAAATGTTACATTTTTATTAATAGAAGGTTACCCTTAATTAATGCATGGTCTTGAGATAATAATGTTTTATAATGATATCTTGGATATGAATAAATAAATTAGATAGTATAGATTACCTCGAAAGGTTTATTGTCAAAGTATTCTAGGTCATATTGAATAATTTTTACAACTTCATGGATTTAAATGATATATCTGTTAATAATTTTAGTAATGAAGAATTCATTTTTTCTTAAAGGATTTATTGTAATTGATGTTTTACCATGTTTCTAGAGAAGTCCTAATGAAGGTATTCACATATATAGAATGTGACATCCATGTGGTTCATTGTGATATATGGGGAATCTGTATTTTTCCCAATTTCATCAAACTATTTCTAAAGCATCGAAATTTCATATTTATAAAGGGTTATATGGATAATAATTTATAGAATTTTTAATTTAAACATCAGAAATAGTTAGTAATATTAATGTGTAATATATCCATATTCTGATTAATTCATATTGGATAGACTAATTGTACTACGTTTTGTGGATGAGAAATGTTAATAGATTAGATGGAATATCATGATCTTTTAGTGCATCATGAATGAAAAATTCACATTCCTTTTTAGAGAAAGAGGTGTTGTGGATAAATGAATAACAAAGCATGAGGTTGTCCTGAAATCATGCAAGTAAATATGTAACATCCCTTGTAATTATAGAATAATAATTTTTTATATCTATTTATATTTATGAATTAGATAATCGGATTACCATACTATAGACACTGTCTCCATTAGCGTACTCAACATGCAACAATGAGTTTCTCTGAAATTATTCTTATCACAGAAGACTGATTTATAACGAAAAATAATACAATATTTATATTATTATATTAAATGGTAGTTATCTCATTGCCATTTTATTCTCATGAATGAATTGAATTAACAATATTATGTTTACACATATTTTTTAAATTGTTTTACATTCATAAAATAAATTTCAGAGGCATATAATGAGAATAAATACACTTTTATATATAATATACACTAATATTTTTTAAATGTTGTTTCCCCTATTTTTCATGGATAACCTCTTTTAAATATAGTTCTTGACATATTATATTTTTTATTTAAAAACATTGACTTCTTCTTTAGAAGTTAGACATCAAAATTTACTTTTGTTAATATTTTGGTATTTTTCATAAAATTTCGATTTTTTTGATGAAGAGTGAAAAATACTACACAAAAGTTAAAAACATACATTTTCTTTTAAATAATTATTTTATATTAATTTTTTTTTTAATTCACAAGATATAAATAATACATATATTAGTCCAATTTAATTCCATGGAATATTTTTTATAATAAAATTATATATATAAAATTTTATTACTATTTTGAACGTCACTTTCACCCAGCTCCTAAGAACATTTTCAAATTAGCAATAAAAATAATTTTACTGATTTTGTGAATTGAATTTCCAAAATCCAACATACATGGTTGTCACCAATGAGCAAAATGTTGTCTAGTGGGATCAAAATATTTTTTATTGAATAGTAATTTTTGAATTTTATTTATCATGGTTAAAGGTAAATAGTGTAGTTAAAGGTAAAAATAATATTATAATAGTATTAAATTACCTTCATACTTATCCTAACCTTATTGGATGAGTCATGGTCAACCATGAAAATCATTTCGTAGAACTTTTGGCATTTAGAAGAGACATGGTTGAGATAAATACATTAATAACATTTTATTTGTTGTAAAAATGAAAATATCAAAAACATGTCTCATATTACTAAATCAATTTTAATATGGGGATATAAAATTGATCTATTTGACTATAAATATTCAATCGAAATAAAAAAATATTTTACACAAGATGGTATTCTATCTTTAATTTTTAAACATTTATAATAAAATTATTTATGACACAATCATGATGCGGTGATTACCTTATGAATGAAAGATTTAAATAAATGATATTACAAATATTAAAATAAATTTAATCAAAACTATTGATTCCATACACGAATTTTCAGGTTGATTATGGGATTTTATGTTTGAGGAAATATAGTTTTTTTAATGAATCATGTTGCTATGACTTTATGAAAAATCAATTACTAAATAGTGTCTAGATTGACATAAATGAGTTTTTTTTAAAAAGCAATTTTTTATTAAATGATATAATAGACAAAAATATTGAAAGATTCATTCAAATGACATAGATACTATTTCAAATGTAAATAATGATCCACTAGAGGTTCTCTTGGCATCTTGTAGTAACAATATTAACCATATATAATGAAAATACAAGAACACATGGTTGGAGTTAATTTATTTATGTATGGGTTAAAGCCAAAATATAAGGATTCATTTGTGACCTAAATTTTTCTAAAACCTATTGGTGAATTATATTTTGACCCATCCTCAAATATCCTTTAAATATATCACTTTAGAGCCAATAATACTCTAAAAAATTATAACAATTTAATATTTTAAAATGTTCTTATAGTTTCCCTCCTCCCTCTTATAAAAGGCCACAACCTCTACCCACATAATCACACCTCTCATGCACCTTAGATCAATGAAAATCTTCTAAAATAATCTCCCAAAATCCCTTCAATCCTTCAAGAAGACTTACCTTGTGCAGAAGGAAATTCAATAAAGCCTTTTGGCTCAAATCCAAAGGAGTTACCCAATTTAGAGGTAATGTCTTATCTCAATATCATTTAATATATTTTCCCTATCCCACCCCTATCCACTATTTATTCGATTATCTTATAAAAATCATAATCATCAACTTATTATTATTTTAATATGATAAGGGCTCCACCTAAACTTACACACACATCCATTTAATGGACAAATAAAATATTTTTTCTATGTACGATGAACTATTGTGTCATGAAACGACGACTGTTAAATTTTCTCCTACCACCTCTCATGGTTTCCATTTAGATGGAATTTTATTTATATTTTAATTATATTATATATTAATTTTATCTAAACTTCCGTAATTTTTATTCAAAAAATACCTTTATGCATTTCATGTGATGTAATTATGATAAGTGCATTTTATGAAGTGTGGACTACGGCCCCCTCATTGTGATACGACTCATTATTTCTATACCTAGAACATATAAGGAATGGTTTCAATGAATCTATGTAAAATATAAAACATTTATGTTATATTGTATATATATGATACATATATATCATTTAGTTTTCATTGTTTTAATATGACAAAGTAATGAATGTAGTGTTCATGCGTACATATGGCTTACAAGTTCCATGAACGCTGTATTTCTTTTCTAATCTCCTAATATTTGGGATTATTCTAAATACATAAAACTGTATATATATGATATTTAAATAATCTATATTATTCATGAGATGATTTCAATTTGACCACATTTCCAATTTACATCATGACAAGTTCATTTTCGACTCAAGTATCGAATATCGACAAAACGTCTAGTATGAACATAAATAATTTTGTACTTTTAATAACATGAATATAAGAGATATAAAAGGAATAATAAACATGAAAAATTTTATGAAGGAAGTATAAATTAACCTTATTTTATTATTCAAGATGAACAAGGAATATACATGATGAGTCAAAATTATTTTGAGGGACTTCATCTCAATCTCCTCACATTGGTAAATTTCTTTATAATATACAACGTTATTTTTTATAAGGTGTATATAGAGACACTAATACCTTATATATTCATATTTGAACTTTAATAATGTTATTTAATGTTTGGTAAATGCATTAATTGATTTTTATTTAGATTAAATGTTCACTGTGGTATGTAACCCCATGAACCTTTAATGATTTAATTATCAAATCTTATCTCTATGATATTAATTTACATGTTTATAATATATTTATAAATTAAAGGAATTTCGTATAATTAAATTCAAAATTTGTTTAAAAAATAGAATCATATAACGTGTTTTATATGGAATATTTTGAAAAAATGGAAAAAGGAGTGTCTTTATTTACATATATGTCACCAACGACTTCCCTTCCTTCATAACAGTAATTTCCTATTTTTCCAACCTCTAAAATCCTTAATGTCTTTTAAATGGAAATGAAATAGCATATTAACAATTTTTTGTGAACATGGTAATGAAATTTTTTTCTAAAATAAAAAAGTTATTTCTATACTAAAATGTTTTTTTATGACATTAGATGATTTTTTCTAAAGGGTTTTGTGATGAATGTATTTTATTCATGAAATAGTTATTGAGCGTTGTATGAAATATGAGAGATCAACACAGATTATATGAAGGATTGATCCCTATTGTATCTAACATGTGAGCCTATTATAGATTATATAGAATGATAATCCCATTATAGCTCATGAGTGAGCCCAGTATTGCTTATATGAAGAGCGATCCCCATTAATGATATCTAATTTGTATGTAGACCAAATGGTTTTTTCAATTGAAAGGGGTTTGAAAGGGTTTAATGTTTATGGTGATATAAGTCACCTAAAAGAGTTATAATTGCTTTCCATTTCTTATACATTTTTTATTTGAGATAAATAGTATGAGTTTTTTCCATATGAATTTTTTTTTCATTTGTAGATAAATCATTATTTTTCATTACCTTGTTTTAACTAGACTAATGGTTTATTTTTATTTTTATCCTTTACTAAAATTATATTTTTCATCCTTTGTTTTTAAATTTTCATTATAGGATTTAATGGAAAATAGAGTCAATGATGGAACGTGGAAATGTTATAATTACAAAACATGAAATGAATTCATTATTACTTTTAAATGGTTTTGTGTTATTGATGAAATTTTTATGGTTGGAAGTGTCTGTGTTGTATTTCAATAGTTTTTTTATGTAATAGTTGCTGCCTAACACTCTAAAACTCTTATCATGAAAAGATCCTAAATCCGGATTATTATCTTAACTCAACATTTATTAATATTTAAGGACAATTCCTTATAATATATTTTCATGAATATTCATTAACATTTGTAAAATATTTATAATACCCAAAATTTTATCCTAGTACATTAGTTCATGTCGAATCCGAAGGTCAGATTGGTCATTTTAGATTGTTGGATTACTGATTGAAACTTTCTCCTGAAATTATTTTTTATCACTCTCCATCAAATAATTTTCATAATATTTCTCTTATATGTTACTGTTTTCACTTCCCACATATGTTCTCATATATGGGACTCTATTTGGGAGTTACTTTTGGGTAACCATTATGGCTCTTTCTTTCTATATTTATGGGTTGTTTTAGTATTAATTTTTTTCAATGTGGGTTTCTATTGAATAAAAAATAAATAATAAAACCATTCATAACCCAAATTAATATGGACGTGGAAATTCAATTTATGGGGGTATAACGAATCATAGTGATATTTTATGAAATATTTTTAAAAAAATTTATTTTTCTTCTTTATATTTTTATTTTCATGTAACACTGGAAATAATTCTATATATGTACATATATTAAAACACTAATTATAACATTCCATTCATTGGTAATTAAAAAGGATAGTGAAACATTAATCATTTACATGGCATTATCTATATACAACACTGATATGTTACGCGCTACATGCTACACCAGCTTGGCATACGTTACATGGAATAATGAGTTTATACGAAAAATAATTTTATTGTTATAATTATTTAAATGAGTTAGAAATAACCATTGCACTAAAAATAAGTAATATGAGTATTAATATCTACATTTAATATATTTTTATAATTATTTAATATTAATGAAACATAATGAACATGAAAAATATAGTTTTTTGTAAAGTCGTTATATGTTAAATAATAATATAGTATGGAACGAACTGATTTCCTTGTCCTTCAATGAAAGAAGAAATTTTTATTTTTGACACTCATAGATATTTAATTTGATAAAATATAATATATTATTTTATTTCAAATTCATAAATTTTTATAGGATGAATTTTTGTGTTGTTTTTGAAAAACTCTTTTTTTTAATTAATTATGAAAAATAATGGTTATTAGGTAATAGTTATGTTTTCATTTAAATAATTTTTAATTTTATATTATAATTTGAATTTTATTTTAGGTCACATTACATGAATTATACATATATTAATACTATTTTTTCAATCATAATCAATTTCTAATGGAAATTGAATGTAAAAACATAAAAAACCTCTTGAAAATTTTTCTACTTTAAAAACACATTATTTCATCCCATTTACGGGATTAACATTTATCTTATTTTGTCTGATTCTATGAGTTGAATTTATAAGGATATAAATATGTAATATTAATAAGAATATTATTATATTTATAATTATATCATGTTAATTTATCACCTAAATGCTCAGTAAAAGTGATTAAAATTAGTCATAATGATTATGTTCAAAATAAGCTTAATTTAGGACTAAACCACAATATAAGGGGACCAAATGACCTATCCACATTAATGAAACCAATTTTATGGACCTATATCGTCCATAAACCATTCAATATTTATTCTTTTGGTTTGGTATGACATTTTTTAGGTGACAACATTTGCACACCTAACTTTTTTTTTTCAAATAAATTAAGTGAGTCATTTTCCATCACTATAAAAGGCCACCTCCTCTACCTCTTTGTAACACCACTAAAACCTCTTAGATTCCAAAAATATCATCCAAATAAACTTATAAAAATCCCTAAATTACTATTATAATAATAATTTTTTATAAGTATATCCAAGGAATCCATTTGGATGAAACCAAAATGAGTTACCCGATTTAGAGGTAACATCTTCTCTCAAGCCCCTTTCTTTTATATTCCATCTCCACCTCCTCCAATATCAATATTAAATTATTTTATTTAAAAAAAACATATCTTAAATAAAATAATATTATTTATGATATGGATTTTACCATCACTTTTACACAAATCCATCAAATGGGTATTTAATATACTATTTTTGTGTAAGAAGAACTACAACATCCCTAAATGGCGATTGTTCATTTTTCCTATACCGCCTCTCATGGTGTAAATTTTGATGGAAAATATATATATATATTTTATATATTATATTTATTTTTTATTTCTTATTCTTAAATCCTTTTACAACTCATATATTAATACTATCCATTTTGTTTAAATACAATAATTTTGTTTGAGGAAATGTGGACCACTTCCCCCATAATGTGGGGTGATTTGTTCACGCACTACATTGAACGCAGTATGGGTGTAATTAGTGAATATATGTTATTTAAAAGATATAATCATGAAAAATTAATAATTAAATATATATATATATATATATATTCCATTTACCTTATTCTCTGAATATGAAAATAAAAACGGAAATAATGTTCTAGCATACGTTCGGCTTACCCTTTCCAAGAATGTTGTATTTCATTTCTTACATATATATTATATAGATTATTACAATAAAAATATTATGACTATACATGATAATTATATAATAATTTAAATTATTTAAATAATTATATTTGTATAAATACCAATGATATAAGAAATTAAGAAACTTGTGAAGAACAAAGTGAACATTAACAGAAGTGAAACCTTAAAACATGATGGTTAACAAGTGAGTAATATAAGGTTATAATAAAAACATTGTTTCTAGATATAAAAATATTGTTACATGAAATATTTATAATAAATTTATATTTATTATAATATATGTTTGAAAAATTACAATGAAAAAAAAGACTGAAATGAAGGGGATTCTATCTCACTTTTTATAACATTGAGATACAAGACTTATCAACCACTATTTTCATTTGCGTGGTGTATATAATGACCATTGATATATTATATGAATATTATACAAAAATTTATGGGTATTTAAACATCCAATATATTATCTTTATCTCGTGGGGGTTATGTTTCAAAAGATACCAAATCGGTAAGACAGTTTTGTTAAATAAATTTTTCATTGAGACATTTGTTTTGTAATGCAGATACATTATTTTCTCAAGGTTTATTTGATATTATATACAATAAATATCCTTATTTTTATTATATTAAAATATTCAGGTAATTTCATTTTAATAATTTGGAGAAGGGTTTAATGATACTAAGTTGTAAAAGTTTGTCATAAAAATCTCAACACTTTTCTAGATTGTTTATGTTTATATGTCCATTGATGAAATATTATGATATCATGTCTCAAGAACATTAAATCCAAAATGTTTATTAATTAATTAATTATTTATTGTTATCATTTTTATACTATTTGATATAATATAGTTAAGAATGTTTTTTAAGAAACCCAAACATTACCCTCTCTTCGGTCGAAAATATATATTCCTACAAATTCATGTTTTCTAAAAAGGTTTTCCACAAATATTATTCTAATATTCTATAATAATTTAATTATTTCCATTATTTTCCATTACTAATGTTTTTAATTGAATAATATTGTTTCATTCCAAAGAATTAATTCATCTAACCTTTTATCCATGTAAAATGAATTTTTGACCTCATAAAACATGTACGAGATTACCCACCATCATTTGTATAAAGCTTCCATTATGTGTTTAATCGGATATTTTTTAATAAAATGGTTCATAAAAGTTATTTTCATGGATATTTTTTTTCAAATTTTTTTCAATATTCATTCATATGTTTCCACATAAAATGGTTTTCAAAATCATTCCAAAATTTCATTACATTTTTTATGTTATTTTCAAATTACTAGTTTTCAAAAGGTTTCTAGAATTCATTAAATGTTTAAAATATAATTTTAGATTAAATATAATTAATTTTTTTCCAATGATTATTTACAAAATGTAGATGATATTTTTAAAAGAATTTATTTCTAATCATTTTCAATCTATCATTTCTTGTTTTCATATTTATTTTAAAAAAAATGGTTTTGAAAACATTTTCAAACATTTTTTAAAAGTTTTAAAAGTTATTTTAAAAGAAATGGTTTTAAAAATGATTTAAAACATTCTTAAGATGTTTTGAAATTTATTTTATAAGAACTGATTTCCAAAATGTTTTCAATATTTATTAATAATTTTAAATATTTATTTTAAATGAAATAGTTTTCCGAACATTTTCATTGTTTTTTTAGAGTTTTTGAAAGTTATTTTTAGAGAAATAATTTTAAAAACAATATTATATTTTCTAAAAAAATTGGTGTTATTTTTAGTGAAATTGTTTTTAAAACGTTTTCATTATTTTTTTATATTTATAAATTGTATTTTCAATGGAATGGTATTCAAAAATATTTCATGATTTATTTCAATTATTCAAGTTTTTTTCAAAGAGAATGATTTATACTATTTATTGAATCTTTTTTTATATTATTGTAAGGAGAATGATTTCAAATATATTTGAATTCATTATTATATGTTCTCTAAGAAAATTCTAAGAAAAGGGTTTTTAAATGGGTTTAAGTATTAGAAACCAATTTTCAAAAAATAATGGATATTTTCTTTAAGAAATTGTTTTGAAATATATTTCAGAATTATTTTCCGTCTATGATTGTATCCATTTTTTACTTATTCATATCAAGGAAATTATCTTACAGTTCCATTCAAAATCTTTCTCTGACTGGGATATGATTAAAATCATTACTCTATGAATATCGTTTATCTTTCATAGGTTATATTTTTATTTATCCCATTTATCTTTAGTGGGATATATGGCTATGAAGTATGTTTCTATTTTATAGGTTATTTTTTTTAAACTATTATGAAACATATATATTTTTTCACAAGTTATGATATGAATCCATTTTTATAATACCCATTTCATTTAATGGGTTATGATATTATTTGTTATTATTTTATGGAAGATGTATCTATGATTTCATTATTATATTGGTGGGACCTATATCTCTCTATAATGCCTTGGGTATAGATTTATTTCTCATGATAAATATAAATATCATCATGGGAATGATCATTGACTACTAATATGGATTCAGGAGTAAACCGTGACTTCTATGGTGGTATAAGGTGTCATATAATGCTACTATGCTAGCCATGGAAGTGAACCATGACTAAAAAGTTGGAATGGGGAGTGAAATAATATTACTTAGTTGTTTTTGGAAGTGATACATTAAATATATCTAAAATCATTTTATACTCTTATATAACTTCGAAAACACCATGTTTTATTTTTATGTTATTGTGTAATAGAATATATTTTTTATTTCCTTGTGCTTCTTATATTACGAACTACTGATCATTATGATGATCTGTTATAAGTATGGTATGATCTTGAAATATTATGATCAATTTCCATACCCATTTTTTCATGTTATGATTATAAATTTCGTTTATTTATACATAATTAGAATTTGAGATAACTAAATTCGTTTGTTTCCTTTCTATAGGCCATGATGAAAGATTTTAAGTATATTAACTAAATATGGAGATATTAATGGGAGATCATGAATACCATTAATTAGGTTTGAAGTTTTTCCATGTTTCAAATGACACTAAAATATTAAATTCCTCCATCCGGTATTTTTTTAACGTACAAAATATTCATCTAAAATTATTTAATATACAACTAATTTAATACAGGTCTGATATATAACCATACAAAGACTTATCACTGATGATGAAAACATGATTCATACGACATAACCACAATACTTTGAAATCAATGATTCCATATTTGGACTCAACAATGGTATCTCCCATGGAATTGATTGCTTCACCAACCTCATATTCTAATTTTTCTGGGACGACTTTCCACATGATGTTTTAAAATAAGTTAAATAGTTTTTCAAGGGTAGTTCATTCAATAATGGCATAAATAAAAAAATTTATTCCTTATTCCCACATGTTGAAAATTATAATGACATAAATCAATTTAGAAAAGATTATAATCTCTCAATCATTCATAAAGTGTTAAAATAAATCATTGAAAACATGAATCCGATAATTTTAGAAAAAATTGTGTCTTGAAATCAATTTGTGTTCATTATGGGAAGAAACAAATATGATTGGCTGATCACTACCTCAAACTATCTGAAATTACTTAGAAAGACCACCAGGGGAGGTAACATAGCTATAAATCATGCTCTCAAAAAAGCATTTGATAAAATGGATTGGTGATTTATTGGTAATATATTATTCATAGTTTTCTTTTACATAATATTAATTTTTTGGATATAAGTTTTTCCTGTCTCTTCACGTCTCTCAATCCTCTTAAATGGTTATCCAAAATGTTATTTCACCTGCTCTGGGGGGTGGGGTGAGTGATAGAATTAATATTTTAATTATTTTATTATGTTTTTAAATGATTTAATCCCACCCAGTTAGTCGATAAGATTATATTTGAATCATTTAAGTGTTTTAGGTGAATTTTGAGTTTAATTGTGAAATTTTCTTAATTCTGCAAATTTTACAGTTTTATAGAGCTTCTATTTATAAGGAATAACATTTAAAATTATGATCCATATTAGTTGCTTAATTTTTTATGCTATCATTTATTAGGGGATTAATATTTGTCTTTTGTTCCTAGACCCAATTATACTCATAATGGGCCAAAAAAATTAATCACCTTGAGAAATATTTCTTGTTGGATGAATGGGCCCCCACATATTAAATCAGGAATATCTACTATTCCAACTTTCAAATGATGTGATTATAACTACATTCTACATATGCCTCAATGTTAACAGTTCAAATTAAATTTCTGAAATTTAGGATCTCATTAAGGCATATTTTGAGCACTTCCAAGTGGAGTGGCTGAATCAGTGTTTGGAGGCCATGAAAAGTCACGTTTATTTAGTAGACCATATCCTTCAATAAACATGTAAAAAGAAATTGGACTTTTTGGGTTAGATAACCAACGTTATTCTAAAAAACATTGAAGAATAGATCATTGTGAGTTTCATCCTTATGGTGGTAATAACATAAGAAAACTTCTATCGGACAGATTCATGGGGAGAAAAAAATCAATTCATTGTTTTATCTCATTCATTATTATTAGTTTTTCTGGAATTATTCTTCCCCCATATTAATAATTACCCCTACCATGGTAGGGTAAAATTATCTATGATTGGGTAAGGCAAGGTTTTCAATTTTTAAATCATGATTTCATTCACTTAATATTTTAATATCATTTTCCATCTTCTCCCAAATCAGTGTCAATTTCTTATAACAGTTTTTATTATGATGTACAATTGTATTTGATTTTAGAATATATTATTTGTATTGCTTTTGTCAATTATTAATATATCCATCCACTAGGTTATGGTTTATATACGAAGTAATAGTCTAGGTCTTTGTGGTAATGTAAATGGGGAACACTAGTACTTTTGTGATAATTAGTAAACTTTCCTGATTTTTTGGGATAATCAAGACCCAATTGAGAATTTTCTAATTCAGTTGAGGGTAGTTTCTAAATATCTTTCACATATATGGAGGAGATTAGATGAATATGCGATCGTTGTATGATTTACCCCCACCATCAATATTTTGATAAGTTCTAGGGCCCGCAGCGGAAGCCGTTGGGTCAGGAATTTAATATTTTTTGTCAGTGGGACAACAGAAAATGTCATCGTCGATGAACTGAGCCCCAAATAGGTCCGAAGATCCCATGTAAATTATAAAGAGCACAAAATAAATATGAAAACAAACCCGTTTTAAATTTGAATCCACAGTAGAATGCAACTTTTCGATGTCTATCATTTCTTGAAGGATACAAAGTAGAACCCTCTGGATTGACCAAAAAATTATTGAAACCCCATGAGAGCATTGATTGTCATATTCCATGTGCTGGAGTGGAGATATGATAGTGCTTTCAACGTCCCGATGAATACTATATCAAGATGCCTTTGATGCTTGATGAAGATCATGATATGATCACTTGGATCAACTGATTCTCTCTACAAGAAGCATGAAGATGTGTTGGATCTCATATTCTAATTCCATGAATGATTGAATTGTGAATTTCACCACAGAAGAGATACCCTCCTTCAATAATTATGGTGGAGTTGAGAAATACGTGGTTAGGTTCCCTGGAACCGATTTATTTAAATGTCCAAAAAAAATAATTATGGCGAACTAAACTGCGCCAAAAATATATATTATTTTATCACTTACTTGTAATATATATATAATATTACATGACAAAGCCTGTGTCATTTTAATCAAATAGCTATCCCACTAAATATTTAATGAACTTTGAATATTAAAATAATATTTGTCTGATTAATATATTCCAATATTTACTAAACTTGTAAATACATTAATTTAATACAATACCAAATATTCATAACGTTAATATTAATTAATTTATTGAATTTTGTTGGTGATCGATAGTATGGACAACACTCAGACCCTATGGTGGGGACTACCATGTCTGCATACCAATTCAAATGAATAAGGAAGATTCTTGAATACAATATTGTATGTGACCCCCTTGGACCATGTCTCGATTGTAGTGAATAAAACCACATACCATGATTGTTGTCTAGAAACCCATCATGGACCCTAAATAGATAAGGATTGTCATAGACACAACAATCAAACTACAAACACTACTATGTACTATAATCTATTTTTCATTAAATATATCATAAAGCAGGACGCACACTTGTGTCATTGTCCCCTTCTTACTTTATTATTTGTTGATCTATTAGTGTTGATTTTAAATTGTACTAATTTGACCAAATACATATGAAGGCATCACCATCCTGATTGGCTGGGTATGAGATGTACAACATCCTAAACTTTGAAGTGACAAATTTTTTTAACCATTCTCCAAATGTCATAGCACCAACGACACACCTAACACAAGCTACCTCACCAAGATTTCAATACCATGGTTTTCACCTTGCATCGAAGTAAAAAATCAAATAATACACATTGTTAATAGAATCATGTCAGGAGACCAGTACACATGTCTGTATATAGGAACAACCAATGACACCAAAAACATGTGGTGTTCCTATTGGCGGTGCAGTCTTAATGATATCACTACTAGAGATCACCAATTGATAACACCATGAAAAGAATTTTAAATGCTTATAATCCCCCACCACCTGATATTCAGAAATATGCTATTTCTAGTCATTAAGATGTATCTAGACTATATAACATATATTCAAAATTAATGTCATGGTATCTCGAGGTTCTCATTATTGCATGGGATCTGCTATAACCCTTCGATATGAAAATTAATCTTTGTACATTACCATTATAATACAGGATGCCAAATAGTCTACGGTATAATGGTAAGATAACATCATAGATAACTAAATGTACACTTGATATGGTAATTAAAAGTGTTTTATAGTTGGGTCCAGGGCACCCACTATTTTAACACTCCCACTTGCACTAGAGACAACATGCTAACTAAACATGTAATCTACTAACGTGGTAAAAATCATGCTTCTACTGAGTTATGACCATAATTGTTGGGACTTCCATTTTTTGTCATGTGGCATATCTTCTATATGCGACCTCATCTACTTGAGTAAAACTACTCAGGATATGTTATCCTCAAATATATAACTTTTTTCCATTTTCATAACATTACAAATTGGCTAGTAATAAAATTATAATTCACATTATGATAATAATATTATCACTAGGTGAGATTCCAAGAACTGTAACAAATCATTACATTTAATAACTGCATCATAGATGACTTAGAAGCTGCATCATACTAGGTATTTGTAGATATGGATACCCCTGGCTTTTATGATATTGAATCGCTTATCGTTTTATCCTAAATGCGATACTAGATTAGATTGATCTAGTGATTACTAGTTTGTGTCCCACCATAACTAGTATACCTTCATATCCACTTACCAGGTACATATCATTTGTACTCCTCGAAGTACAATATGTTAGTTTTGACTGCATCACTTGTCGTGATCCTAGATATAATTGATATATACCTACTACAATGTATATCATAGAAGTACCCATTATTGTGCATATTATGGCATATGTGATTGATCCATCGTTGAAGCGTATGAAACACAAGTCACAATATTAATCTCTTCCCATGTTCCTTACTTGTTAACCTGAAGAGATAAATCCATGTAACATGGAAAAAATTCTGAACATGAATTGTCCCAACATTTATTTTTAGTAAAATGTCACTATATGTATGATGGAGTAGATCTATGAAACCATTATATCTAACTCAGTAGATCCAATTCCCTATAACATAGGATTCTTTATTATGTCAATCATATGAGAATTACTATCTCCATAATCTTATCTAACTGTAAGATCAAGATCTATTTTTCATATTTTTCCAAATTTATTTTATAGGGAAAACAGTGGTAGTCCCACAATCCTAGATTAGATACATGGACAAGATTAATCTGAAATGAATGCTCTAATATTATGTTTCATACTTTAATCTGAACTAGATTTCAGTAACTTGAAACCATCATTGTAATCATGTGATCTCATCATCTCATTCTAGTTGCGTCATATAGACACCATCCCCAGAATATGATATTGGCATCCAATGGCCAATTTAATGATCGTAGAAGTAATATATGACAAGTAAAAATTCTAATGGATTTAGGCAATCCAACTTTTTATAGCCAATCAAGCCACATTGGTACCATGCTGGTACCAACCATGTATCATTTCATTTGAATACCCACGGCAATATTCAATTAATAATCACCATTTCAATTTGAAAAATTTAATCCATTATTGAATTTTAAATTAGTCTTGTCAATCATAGATAATTTTCATATAAAATTTACTTTTTGGATTTCTTATTCTAAATGAATAAAATGTCACCAGGCTCTATGAATATAAGACCATTACCATGGTTTCATCCTTCTTATGCAGTACATGTCATTGAAACATTCCCATCCCATATGTACCTATGGAACATGTTCCTATGTCAACCATGTGTGCATCTCAAGCATCGACTAAGTCCAAGTTAATTCAGGTATGAGAATCTCTAATAGAGATGTGATACCTTGTATAGAGGTATTGTCTAGTCCTTGGAAACATCTTTTCTATCTTAGGGATCTATGTAATATCCTATGAAATAGTTAGGATAATTAATTAGATGCACCAAGTGTTCATCTTGATGCATGATTTTTATATCGAAACAAACACATTAAATCCGAACACATGTTCTATGACATAATGTACTTTCATCATACAATGACTCATATGATATTCATTTGTCATTTTTTATGTCATATTGGTTATGGGTTTTTGTCGTTATTTTCAAATCATATCATGAAATATAATGGATGTTTCTACAAGATGAAACATTGATTCAACTTACATCATAACATTGATATATAAATTGTGCATTATAGAATTTCTCCACACTATATATTGTTGATAAATGTAATCATGTAATACATTATCATCAATCCTACTTATGAACATCAATATAGTGATGTAGATAAGGTAACATGAATTTATGAATTACTCTATAAAACATTATCATGATTGATAACTGAATATTCATGGTATTATTTGGCATGCTAATCTGATGAAACATATATCTTCTGACCATGAATAAACATCACTATTACATTCATTAATATCTTAAAGGAACTATAGGATGTATTTTTACATCTAGATTTCCTTTTGAAATGTTCACACTCTTTTGTTGAACGATCCTCATAATCTTTGTGGCATACCATTATTTCAAAAAGTTTCATTGTCTAAACTAAAAATTTCAATAATACCAAAGGAATATAGCTATGGTGAGACTAAATACCATACTAGGTATATTCTTAATGTCCAATTTTAGTTTTAGAAAACAAAGAATCTTCTTTCCCTAATAGGATAGGTCTTACATTTTACATTCGTCTTGTATTCCAATTGATTCATGTATGTATAAACAATTTGATGAGTATGTTACCACCAACAACATTCATTACATAACATGGAATAATGTCTCATCATGTCCAAATGGACACTTGAGATAATTGTTTTTGGTTATACTCAACAACATGTTCAGTTTGTGTCAATAACCTGTCAATTTGATGCTTTTTGTTTCTCATCATTGTCCTAGGAATCACCCATTCTCAGCTTCTAGGAAAAGAAAACATACTCCTAATAATGTTTCCCAACTTACATGGTTACTATATTTCAATACATATATGTTAAAGTCATATCATATTTAATACCCAAGTAGAATTTGAGAAATAATAATTTATAGTGATGAATATAAACTTAATGAAAAGTGAGTACTTGCTTCCAGTATTTTAGTTCATTGCATTTTTTATCTTCTATAATTTTATATCATTATATGTGTGGAAGATAACCTCCTATTATGTAACCAACCTCATTTACATCATGTACATGATGAATGTGCATTTGGCATAACATGCTATAGGCCTTTCTGCCTTTTATTTCAATATATTTTCCATTAGAACAAATGGTTGTGTTACCTTTTATATAATTATCACTAATATAATTTTACCTTAATGGTAATGAAGCACATACTCTATACCATTCATTTGTATCCTTAAACAAAACTAGAGTAATTTGGTGTAAATGTTATAATAATTGGATAACATAAAGGATTGTGAACTTTCATTCACATTACACATTATGAGTGTAATCGTCTCATTCAAATAAGGATTCACATTCTCCTTGGAAACATATTATAAAAGATACTACAAGTACCATCATACTTGTCAGAATATAGGGACCACAAATAAATTTAAAATTTAAAGATAAATTTATGGTATAACCATCATATGCTTAATTCATGAGTCTCCTGTAAACATTTACACACACACATGTTGAGGTGGCTTTATAGTATGGGACACAAGCCCCATGAATTTACATTATGACAATAATGTGCACAAGCGCTTATACTACACTTGAAATTTCGTGCATGTTTGGACTTAAACATTGTCCAAAATTTTACACAGTTTTATTGTTGTATCACATGACTTCATTACAAAAAAATATTAATAGATTAGTACCCTTTATGTAGATTAAAAAAAATTCATTACAGATTAATTTAATCATTAAATGTCTCCCCCTAATTTTTTTAACTATTGGAACCCTCTATACTATAATCAGAATACTTCTGATTGTTATAGATTCATGGATCCCTAAACCTCCCTCAATGTCTATAAGCTATGGCTATGCCACTACTTAGAGGGTCCATTGTAAGATTTTGGATGGTAAACCACGTTAGCTCCAAATTCCTTGATATGTTTTGTGATGTCACAGCTTTCATAAAACATGAATTGATTTACTCAACTCTAGCCGCTAAAATTATAAAAATCTAGGAATGGCTATTCCATTGTTGTGATTTTAGTTAAGTCGACCCACCACTCAAATAAGAACTCCATGATAATAAGAGGAACCCTTTTCTATGGCAATACTGACAACTAGAACACATAGTTTTGATCAATCTTGAATGATGGAGGGCGGTCGTGACATTAAATTTTCATTGAGAGTTTTATTGGTTTCTCTCGACAAATGTAATCTATATATATTAAACGTGTTCATCTATTTTTTCTCCAACTCAACTAGACTTTAATAGAAAAACATATTCTGCTTCATTGTGATTTAAATTTTCTATTATTTTATGTATTTTAATGTTGTTATAAAATATATAAAATAATAAATAAATACATAATGGTTAAAATACTAGCCAACTAATCATGAGAATCAAAACGACCAGAGGTCATCATACTTGTGTCGAAACTTGACTTTTGATGCTGCTTTCCATCATCTAGTATGTTCGTATTGCATCCAAAGTAGCGCCTTGTCTTGGAATGGTCCATGTCACGTATTGGAGTACCACCCCATCATAGCTGAATCCACGTGTCGTTCTACATAGTCTTGGGGGTAACGAATAGTTCATCATATTGTCAGGGTCCACATCGTTCGCAGTCTTAGTGTAAAGAACAATAATACTCATGCGTAGGTGAGGGGGACTCATGGTATAAGTGTACATAAGGTAAATTAGGTGTGCAATCCCTTATATATTTTATCCGAAAAAGAAGATATGAAGACCGTCATTAAATAAATTATAAGTGTCGCATGCAATTTAAATAATTAATTAAATAAAAGAAACATACACAGGTTGATTCTAAAGAACAGATGACGGGTAAATGATGCACAATTAAATTAAAATTCATTAAATAAGTACGAGGGTAATGTAATTAAAAAATGAATTAATAAATTCAAATAATTTAATTATTTATCAGTCCTATAGTTAATTTAATTAAAATTCCAAAATTAAATTAATTAATTAATTTAAATTCATTAAAAAATTAAATTTATTTATATCTCTAGGAGTTATAATAATTAACCAAAATTTATTTTACTTAATTTAATTTAAATAGTAAAACTCAATTAATTAAATTTATTATATTTGATTAATTGAAATGGTCGATCTCCCGAAACACCATTGCATGGATTGTGTGGGTCAGGCCAAAACCCACGCCAGGACATGACAGGCCATCCATGGACAAATTGGGTAGGAAAGATCCATCTAAACCTGTTTCAGGTTAGAGAGGTCATCTTGAACCATTTTGGGGCCATTTTGGTCATGCAAAATGACTTGATGACAAAAAAGAAATTCCAGGTGGGTGACCTATAGGGGGATAAACTATGTGGTGGTAGTCAGGAAACAAACGGTAGTCTGATGTGTGTTTCTAGAAACCATGTTGTGTGTAGGAAAGGGTGGTGACTTGGTGTGCTTTCGGTAGGATGGAACCACTTCGGTGAAGGGTGGTTGGGAAACGGTTCCAGCTGGATTCCAGGCGGTCCGGCACCGTGGGGAGATGTGGGGGGGGGGTCTAGAAGTAGCACCTGGAGGTACGGTGTGCATTCAGCTAGTGGAGGAAGGATACCCCGGGTCTGGATCCTGGTGTGTCGAGGAAGGTTGGGCTCTTGCAGGTTGGCACAAGCGCTAAGGGTGGTCGCGAATCTTCTTGGTAGTTGGGAGGTCGGGACTGTCACAAGAGGGAGGAGGCGACATGGGCTGGCCACTGCTGGGTGATTTGGAGGTCTATTATTGATGTGGTACATGGTGTACCGTTGATGGCCTCTTGGTAGAGGATCTAGGATGAAACTCAGACGAGAGGTGGCAGCTTCTACCCCACTATGTGCTACTATAGGGAGCCTGGGGTGCAGACTGGATGGAGGCTGGTAAAGTCAAGTCTTTTTAGAGAAACATGCCGCTTGGAGGAGACTGACCTATAAGGGTATATTGTTCTTATCGGTGGGAGTCGTGTAGAGGTCCATGGGTCGCCTATTGTAGTGCGATGAGATGCACAGATGAGGCTAGACGGAGGAGGGTGAAGGCCATGGGATTCTTCGACACGGGTCAGTAGGGATGACATGCTAGGTCTATGGTCATTTCCTGGTTCAATGGGAGATGGGGCTCCTATAGGCAGTTTTCTATATGTTGGGCACCCTCCGGGGCGCATCCAAGAATCCCTAGGGGTCCTGAAACCACTTTTTATATTTCTTTTTTGGCCCACAACACCTCTCATTTCTTTTTTTTCTTTAAGACATATTTTTAAGTCTTATTCCACCTCCAATATCTTTATTTAATAGTCAAGTCTCCTCTTATTTTAATGTTTTATTTTTATTTCATGGTCTCCTCAATAATTTTAAAGGAAAAATAAAATCATAAAATAATAATAATTGTTATTATACTAATAATTATTATATTAATAATAAAATAATTATTTTTAGAGTAAGTATACAACTATTATTATTATTATTAATTTATGATGATAAATATTATCATTAAAAAATCATTATTAATATCATTTTTTGGGTTTTAGGAAAAACCAAAACAAATAATGATGATATGAAATGATTGAAAAAAATTACTACCAACGATATAACGCAAAATCAATCCAATTAGAAAACATCAAATTTTCATAACATGGTCATTTGTGATCAGATCGATGTGATTTTTGATCCAATGGGGCCTTTTCTAAACCATCTAATTAATTTTAATGAAAATTTAATTTTCTATGCTAAAAAAACGTGATCTCTCTGATTCCACTGATAGGTTCTCAGGCCCTCACCAGAAGCATGTGGGTCGTGGATTTTTAAATTTTTGTTAGCGGGATAATAGAACATTTCACCACTATTGATCTGAGCCCCAGGTTGGACTGCGGATCTCGCATTAATTAAGAGAAAATCAAAATAAAAATGAATATGTACATGATTCATATTTGAAGCTGCGGTTTACTGAAACTAGTTGACCACAATCATCGCTTGTAGGATCTAAAGCTGGAACCCTCTAGATCATCCACACATTCTTCAAAAAACCTATTAAGGATTGAAGATTGAATTCTGAGTGCTATAGTGGAGATCTAATGGCACTTTTGACATCCCGATGATCGCTGCATCGATATTCCTTTGATGCTTTATGAATATCATGATCCAATATCTTGGATCAACAACATCTCTATCAAGTAGGAAAGAGGAGGGATTATCCCATTTTTTATTTACATGAATGAATAAGTAGTGAATTAAAAAACAAAAGATATAGACTCCTCCTACATATATCGGTGTGTTGATAAATACAAGGTTGGGTTCCCTGGCCCCCGTTTATTTCGACGTCCACTAAATAAATAATCTTGACAAACTACACTATTCCAAAACTATTTATTATTTTATCACAAACTTGTAATATATATAAAATATATTATGTGATAAAACATGTGTCTTTTAACTCGACTCACTATCCAGCTTAATATTAAACAAACATTGAATATTAAAATAATATTCGTTCATTTAATATTGTCCCATACTGACTAAACTTGTACATTAATTAAATAAATTAAATACCAAATATTCATAACTTGAATATTAATGAATATAATTAATTATTTTTCTGAATTATAACTTTGAAAACACACAATCCCTGTGGAAGGGCCCACCATTTTCATATACATATTCAATTGAATTGGAAAGATTCTTGAATATTCTATTATCTGTGACCCTCTAGGCCCTTTTCCCAATAGTAGTGCATAAAATACATATATAATGAGTGGAGTCTAGAAACCCATCATGGCCCATAAAGAGATCAAGATTTTAATATAAATGACAACCAACCTATGGACACTAACTATGTACTATAATCTCTTTGTCATTAAAAAATTGATAAAGACACACAATTGTGTCATCCTACTTTTTTTGATTTATTATTTTTTGATCTATCTAAATTGATTTTTCTTTATAATTCATTGGTTAGTAACTTATGAAGGAAGTACCATCCTGATCAACTAGGCCTGAGATATACAACTTCCAAAACATGGAAGCCACAAATTCTGTTTGACCATTTAACCAATTTTATACCACCAACGGCACACCCAAAAGATGCTACCTCACCACCTTTTCAATACCCTATTTTTATCCTAGAATAAAAATATGAAATCAAATTATAGGAATTGTTAATGGTCACAAATCCTGAGTCCATTACACATGTCTGTAGATAGGAACAACCAATGACACCCAAAACATGTGGTATTCCTTTTGGAGGGTTTGTCCTTAGGATCTTAGTAATAGAGATCACCAAGTGAAAACATCATAATTAGAAGTCTAAATGCTTATGATCCCCCAACACATGATTGTTAGATACCTATTGTTTCTATTCAGTAGTATGTATCTAGATTATAGAATATATATTTAAATTAATGTCATAATATCTCAAAATTATCATTATTACCTTGGATCTGTCATAACCCTTTGATACAAAAATTAATCTTTGTACATTACCATTATAATAGTGGAAGTAGAAAAGTCTACACTATAATGGTAAGATAACATCATGTATTACGAAATGTACACATGATATAGTAATCAAAATTACTATATAGTTAGGTCTAGGGCACACACTATTTTAACATATTTGACCAAGGGGGTGAGAGGAAGAGATTGTAAAAAATTTATTAATCTACTTAATATAATATGATAGGATAAATTGGAACTAAGATAACATTATAATTGGAAAACTGTTATCATATTGATTACACAATTCCTTTCACTATTGACAATCTCTTTCATTGTTAATTTTTTTTGATTGTTTTTTCCTCATTTATTTGTTTCAGTTTTTCACCATAGTTCATTATAAAAATCAATCAATTTACAAAAAAAATCTAGTATTATTTCCCTAATTTTAACATGATAGATTGATTGTTATTAGTTCCTCTCAAGAGACAATCTAGGGTGACCACTATAACACATTTTAACATTGAAATAAATGTTTTTTCACAACAACACTTGATAGGAATGTATCGAAATATAATGTTGTTTCTTGGGAGGCTATTCCAATGATCTAATTCTATCATTTAGTAAATATTTTCATTTCTTTTATTTTAAAAAATCCAACAAAAATCACGAGGTATGTCAACTACAATAATTATTTGATTGATAACTCATAGTTGCAAGGAGAAATAGAAGATAATGATTACTTTACCTTATTTAAAAGGTTGATGAAATCCATGTTTTGGATAAGAGAATGATTTATGGCTATGTCACATATATCTATCTCCAAGAAAAAATTGATTTTATAAATCAAAATATAATTTATTATGAAATATTGATGTCCATGGATAATGTTACAATGGATAAAGGACCTCAACATAAATTATAATCCAAGAATGTGGTGAATGTGATTTCCCTTGCCATCATTCAAATAGTGGAACCTAACTTTTAGCCTCTATTTACAACCACTCTACTCCAAGAGGCAGTTCACACTAAATTTGTAATTAAAGCTTGTCCTATTATGGGATATGATTTCTTTTTGAAAATATTGTCTTTTAATTTTATTAAAATTTAATTGTGTATAAAATCTTCATTCAAGAAATTTTTAGATTCAGAAAGCTTTGTTATTTCCATAGAAGATGAGCAAGAAAATAGATATTTAGCTAAAGAGAAATTATAAGATCTCCCTGAACATGTTTCTCGTTTATTGGACGATGTTCAAGAGGCAATCCGCATTTCATTTCATGGAAAAAATAGGCGCAATATGCTTAAAATATATGGAATGAATTTAATATTGGCACTTCATGCTTTAGCTTTGTTCAAATAGAATTACACTCTCACTTTCCCTTTTATTATTTAATAGATGTAGCATCCCATAAGAAAGAACTAGATAATGATGAAGTTATGAAAGTAAAAACCATGAAAGATGAGGAATCCTTCTTTATCCTACCCCCAGAATGAATGTTATATATTATTGTGCTTGTGGTTGATACGTTGTACTATACCCATGGTGTCTTAAAAAAGGCTGAAATATATGATGTAAAGAATAAATTTTTTTGGATCATCACAAAGAATCTCAAACCACCATCCAATTGGGGATAATAAAATTGATTTACCCAACTAGAGGAATCTGAAACCAACATCCCACTTAGGGGATTAAAACAAGATATATAATTATTTTCTCATTCTATTTCTATTTTTTCATTCAATAAATATCTTATGATTTATTTTGATCATTTTTATCTAGTATTTAATGTGATACACTTTGGAGCATACCTAAATGTTGCACTACCAATATGTTAGGTTATACCCATCATTTACACTTTCATGATTATTGTGACTAAATTTCAATTCTTTTTACATGTTAAATCCATTTGAATTAATTTTGGACACATCATCATTTATGTGTTGGTAGGGTACATTTATAGATTATGATTTTTCTTTGTTGTTTTTTTTCAAAACAAAAAAAATGTGTGTTTATAAAAAAATTTTGTGTTTCATTATCAATTTCGGAATTTTTTTGGAACATTTCAGTTGAAAAGATTATAACTGAAATTTTTGAAATCCATGTCAATGAGTGATGTAACGCCCCGACCCCAGCTACCCAGAGTCGGTGCATTATTACATAACATTGGCATGATCACAAGAAAGATCAAATCTCGAAAGATCGATTGGTTTAGTAGCCTTGGAAACACTAGATATATTCATAAGTCTTACATTACATCATAAAATGAAAAACTACTACAACAACATATTGTCTCCATAATCCACACTCATATCCCCACATAATATCCCTGCAGGTCATTCATAATTTACTTCTTCACTTCCTGGGAGAAATAAAACATAGAAAAGGGGTGAGCTCAAATGCCCAGTAAGGATAACAATATAGCGGAAACTTTCATAAATAAGAATAAACATTTAAGGCAATGTATAACAAATCAAAAGCCTTTCAAACATGAACTTTCAACATGGTATGGCATAAATAAAATGAAATAATTCCATTTACTTATTCACATGGATATTCTACTAATCGAATAATCACATGAAAAAATCAATAACCACTTTCATAATGTTGGAATGCATAATGCCAGACTATCATAACCACATAGTCAAGGCCTCGTGCCAAGACTACAAATAAGATTTTGTCAAGGCCTTGTGCCAAGACACTAGTTTGTCTCATGAGACCTACCGATGCATCGAGGAGCTATATCGGGCTCCACCCGTCACTTACTAAGTCCAATGCATTCCCATATGAAAAGGTTTAAACATAACATAAGCATTCGTATTAAAACTAGTATACAAAATGTCAATAATTTCACCATAAACTATGAATGGTATAAAAATAGAACATCCACAGTCAAACATATCACAAAACCTTCAATACAATATAGAAGTTTTGTATCACAATAAATCAACTTCAAATAAGCGTAAAATCCTTCAAAGGATGTTGACATAGATGAAATCAAAATTCTTTTTAAAGAAATATCTCTTTTTATTTTGAAATCATTTAATATCCATATAAAATAAAACATTTTCTTTGAAAATATTCTTATAAGCTTGTAAGGGAAGCTTTGAAGATTTTATAACGGTGGAAAATAGCCGCACCCGCCGTATAAGTTAAAAAAACATTCTTACCTTAATTCTGTCGAAAAGGTTAAAAAGGACCTTGTTTTGAAAACGACGGAAAGATTCCTTTATAAACCACTTATAAAAGTCAAAAAGGGTATAAATTACTTTAACTCATATTCTAGTAAATAGTAAAAATGTTTTGAAATACATTTTTAAGAAACATGGATGTGGATGATAAAGAGATCCCAGTAGATTATTACATATAAACAACCTCGGATAATGAAGAGATTGTGAAATAACCCTTACCTTGTACTTTTCCTTGATTGGGGTAGGTTAACCTCCTGTATAATGGTGAAATAATTGTTATTAAATTATACAAGAATCATATACATTAATATGATATCATATATGCTCTTTTAATATTGATTTGATAATAATATCTTAGTATTATCATTGTTTCGGGTGTTAACTTACTCATTTTCTTTTATATGTTTTGTTACATAAGACATGTTTGTTGTATCTTATTCATATCCATAATGATATCAAGTCCTTAAACATCATTTTTAAATCATCAAATGATAATTATACTTTAATGGATACGATGGAGAATGAATCTCATCGCGTTCGTGGAGACGGTAGTCCGTACGTACGCACGAGCGACAATATCATTCTTTTGATATTAAAATAATATATAAATGGATGTTATATCATATATACAGAATCATTAACATGTTATATTTATTATTTACATGAGTTACACATCATTATTATACCCATCCAAATAATAATATATTGAATAACAATTACACCACGACGTGGAGACGGTAAGCCGTACGTACGCACGTATGGTGACATGTTATTCAAAGGGTGGATAGAATACTGAATATGGTTGTACCATATTTATAATAACATCACAGTATATGTGAGATACTGGAGTTATTATTTTAGAATGGTAAGAACAAACAAAGAAGAAGTGGAAGAAGAAATGAACTTGGAGAAGGGTGGTGAAATCATTACCTCTTCTTCGTGTTCTTCCTTTTGATTTGATCAAAAGGGCTCCTTAGGTTGGCTTTCTGATCAAAATAAGGCCTCTAGGTTGTATTGAGCGATGTTTGGAGAGTATTTGGGCAGAGTTTGGCCGAACCAAAAGGCTTTGAAGGTGTGAAGAAATGAGAAGGAGGAGTGCCCTTTTATAAGAGGGGTGAGGGGCACCTTTGGAAAAGCTAGAAATATTAATTTATAATAAATTAATATTCGGTTTCTAATGGCTCAAAAGTTGACTATTCAAAGGTTTAAGTGGGGATAGGTCGAAAACCACTCAAACAATAGAATTTAGACAGGTTTGGGTACTTATATTAACCTTATCTTTAAGTATTAACTCTAAGTTAATTAGTTTCACTTTTACAATGTCTCTTTGTATTTTTATATAATATGGTTAATAAACTTACTATATACATCCAAGAGACCCCCAAGTGGTCCATTAATGATGAACCTATCATGATATAAGTCTCTTGTCCGAACCTTAGATTTTTAGAAATTTAATATCAATTAATAATATAATATTTGTTTTAAGAACTCTTTTATGTCAATTTTGACACAATTCAATAGTTGATTTTTGTGAAACTCATAACATATTGATTACTTCGAAAAAAGTCAATTAAATCAATTCTAATATATCATATTATCCTAGAAAATTAGTTTAATTCATTAAAAGTTTCATATTATATTTATTTGGGTATTTATAATATCAATTATTTTAATTTTTCACTATTATAGTAATTACTGCATCATCATTGTGTCATAAATAAAATACATTATTTAATGTCTAAAAATTATAAATAAAATATCATTATGTATTAAATCTTTTTATCTTTCTAATGAATATTTATAATCTAAAATCCAACATATATAACCCTATGTAACAATTGTTTTTCTAAAAGATATATGCTTGTGTTATTTTTGTATTCATTTTAACTTAATTAAAATAAAGTGTCATTATCACTTACAAGTGGATCCATGGGGTCCCAAAATCGACCCAAATATGACCATGGTCGACCATGTATCAACCAATAGGGTTAAGACACGTTTTAGGGTAATTAAGTATTATTATAATATTATTTTTTAACCCTTATTTACCGGATTTACCCTTAACCATGGTAAATAAAATATTTACCGCAGTAATTATTCAAAATGTCTAAAAATAAAAGTTACCCATTTACACAATTTGAACATCCTGATTCCAAATATGGAATCCATTTTCCTAAATTCAAAACACAGAAGTGGCAGAAATTAATTTAAAATTAATTCCCGCTGTCAAAACAAAAAGCGTGTTTTTAAGAGATAATAACTATCAAAAGATTGACACTTGTTTATGTTCAGTTTAATTGTAAAATTATGTCCAATGACCAAAATTATATTAAATGGTAAAAATATATTCTAAATATACTTTAAAACCACTCAAATTCATAATTTATCACTATTAATTATTTTGATTAAAAAAGTTGTTTTTAATTAAAATTTAGTAATTTTCACTATTCATCAAAATATGAAAGTTATCCGAAATGTACCAAAATTTCACCTTAGGCTAAATTCGATATTCCGAATCCAAAAATGAAGTCCATTTTCAAATATAAAATATATATAATTTCAAAAAGTAGGTATTACTATTCATAACGGCTAGTTTGATTGGTTGTTAGAACTCGGTGTTGCGTACAACACACGCTATCGCATTATTCAAAGAGAAGCGTACCGTAGAAGCTTGGGATGTTTCATTTTAAATTTTTTGGTGTCCCCATTTAGTCAAAAAGTTTAAAATATTGTATTTAAAAAGGTTTCACTATTAAAATTTGATAAAAGTGCAATACTGAAAATGAATCTGTTCTTGCATTATGACTAAGAAACTCATAATATGGATTCTAAAATTATAAGGATTATATAAAGTGAAAAATGTAGTTAATGCTATTCATGACCTCTTTTAATGCCTTTTTTTTGTAAGTCGTGGTGTGATTGAACTCGGTGTTGCGTGTAGTGCAGGTTATTGAATTATTTTGAAGATATAACACACTATGAAATCTTGGGGTGTTACATTCTCCCCTCCTTCAATAAATTGCGTCCTCGCAATTTGAAATTGTTCTTCGAAAATAAAAGGTTGAAAATAGAAAATATATTTGTGGAAAAACCCACATCGGAAATTGGGTTACTAAAATTTAGTCTTAATATGTGGAAAAGAGAGATGAAAGGGTCACCACCAAATTATGATCTTGATTAGGAGAACATTGGTGGCAATTAGAGACATATAATTGGAGGAAAAACGTAAATATTTATAGGTAGTGATTGAGGTCATCAATCACAAACAAGTATAAAATTGAGGTCCTTAAACTCACCAATCTATGATGATTTGAAGTACCATCGGTTCAACAAAATATAGGGTATTGGGATAACACATTTTTGACGTTTCAAAATATCTTAGTTGAAATCCCACATCGAAAAATGAATTAATGAGGCCTCTATTTAAAATTAAGAGTGGAAAGTATGAAGATTACCGAAAATAACACATACTAGGGTTCCATGTAGGAAAATATGGATATGGAAGAGAAATATAACCATCAATTATCTGATGGAGAGTGGTAGAGAACATGGCTATGAAAAGGCCAACAATCCCAAAGCCATAAATTAGTGATGATTTAAGGTACCATCTAGGACAACATTTTTGTTCTAAGTTCATTTTATTAATTTTGAGGAATTTATTTATGAGATTGGCTAAGATCATAAGGAGATATACTTATATTATAATTAGAGTCTTATCCATTAATAAATTTCTACCACAAACTCATCTTTCACTCTAAAAGATAATATAATGTAAAAAAAATTTCTATTTATACTATTCGTACAGGGTTCCAAAATAAATGAATTTATAATTCATCTACCAGATCTTTTTAAAAAAAACTACATTATTTAATCTAGGACATCTCGTGGGCCAGTGGTAGGTGATACACCCTTGTCGCCCTTCGGTTGCGGGTTCAAGTCTCGCAGCCTTGCCGGACGCGACGGGTTGCCGCCCGACCTCCGGGTTGTCCTTTTATGGCAATCCAAAATAATCCAAACTAGAACTATCCAAAATACTTCTATCCAAACTCACAGTCCAACATTTATAATGAAGGTAAGCATAATGTAGATCCTTTTTTACCCCGTAATAGCATATGAATACCTTCATCATGTATTCTTTTAATACACTGAAACATCCTGAATTACCATATTCCTTATTGATTACATTCATGATCCCTTATTCCATATAGAATGCTGGATGTACTTCATTAATCGAAAAATGTTTTAAACCCCAACAATTATGGAATATACAAATCATTAATCAGTTCCAAGGTAGTCAATAATATCCAATATAATTTATCCAAAACAATCATGTATTATTCCAAAATCACTACCACGGTGTCAGAACTATATTATGGTTTATCATTCTCTCAACCATATATTTTCCAAAAATTTATCCTGCTATTGAGTCACTTTTCTTTGTTCCACACAATCTCAAGTCCTTAATGAAATAGTACTGCAGTACAATCCTTATATACTCCATAATTATTATAACAAGTACATTGTTGATACAACACTCAATTGACATAATCAACATAAGAAATCTAATCATTCCTCTTCATCTGTGGTAGTATCATAACTTGATTATTATCCAATAACATCATTTGCAGCATATTCTGATGACAGGGACATTGGTTCGCGTAGTTTCCAAACTCCTTGCAAATGAAGCATTGTACATTTAAAACCATTTTCTTACCCTTGCAGTCACGTACTTTGTGCCCTTTTTCTCCACACTTATAACAAACTCCCATTCCTTTCAGGAAAGTCCCAGGGTGTTTCTTTCCACAGTTACCACATATGGGAAAATTCTTCTTTTCCCTCTTCCCTTTATCCATCTTTCTCTCTTCCATCCTTTTCATCTCTTGCTTCCCTTCAAAGCCATAGGACTCAGTAAACTCTTTACTTATCTTATCAACACATGATATTATTTCTTCATATGATGATAATACATGCGAGACTATTTCTCTTATAAATTCTGGCTTGAGACCATGAAATATATGATCCTTCTTTCTCTTTCTATCATATGCATTGCTGGAGTTCTCATTCCTTCTACTGGGTTCCATTTCTAAACAATGGCATAAACTAGATCAGTTTATGAATCAAAATACATAATCCCATACTTATAAAACACTTAACATAAATTGAACTATTTATGGATATAATCCATAATCATAAAAAATATTTTCTTTGAGGAAGTATATACTCATAAACCCTTCATAATGATTTGTAAAGAAAATGAGAGTTATCCTAAGCATATCCCCCGGGAGTGTCGTAACCAAGAGTGCAGCAAGGCCCGTTTTCGTGCACCAGTTCCCGTTCGAGTCTAGCTCAAAGCGGTGTTTTCGGGTTTTACCCCTAGGTACATCTGTGCCAGAGCCGCCTCTACCTGCTCGTATCCAGACAGGGATGTATTGCTCGGAAAACTCACAAAATCTCTACAATACCAAAATTATAGGAAGTTCTTCTATACTAATCATCAAAGTTCATCTTAGGTCTACGTGCTCTAATCAGAGTTTATCTAAATCTAGTTTCCAAGGTTTGTACTAAACTTCCTCTGATACCAACTGTAACGCCCCGACCCCAGCTACCCAGAGTCGGTGCATTATTACATAACATTGGCATGATCACAAGATAGATCAAATCTCGAAAGATCGATTGGTTTAGTAGCCTTGGAAACACTAGATATATTCATAAGTCTTACATTACATCATAAAATGAAAAACTACTACAACAACATATTGTCTCCATAATCCACACTCATATCCCCACATAATATCCCTGCAGGTCATTCATAATTTACTTCTTCACTTCCTGGGAGAAATAAAACATAGAAAAGGGGTGAGCTCAAATGCCCAGTAAGGATAACAATATAGCGGAAACTTTCATAAATAAGAATAAACATTTAAGGCAATGTATAACTAAAACAAAAGCCTTTGAAACATGAACTTTCAACATGGTATGGCATAAATATAATGAAATAATGCCATTTACTTATTCACATGGATATTCTACTAATCGAATAATCACATGCAAAAATCAATAACCACTTTCATAATGTTGGAATGCATAATGCCAGACTATCATAACCACATAGTCAAGGCCTCGTGCCAAGACTACAAATAAGATTTTGTCAAGGCCTTGTGCCAAGACACTAGTTTGTCTCATGAGACCTACCGATGCATCGAGGAGCTATAGCGGGCTCCACCCGTCACTTACTAAGTCCAATGCATTCCCATATGAAAAGGTTTAAACATAACATAAACATTCGTATTAAAACTAGCATACAAAATGTCAATAATTTCACCATAAACTATGAATGGTATAAAAATAGCACATCCACAGTCAAACATATCACAAAACCTTCAATACAATATAGATGTTTTGTATCACAATAAATCAACTTCAAATAAGCGTAAAATCCATCAAAGGATGTTGACATAGATGAAATCAAAATTCTTTTTAAAGAAATATCTCTTTTTATTTTGAATTCATTTAAGATCCATATAAAATAAAACATTTTCTTTGAAAATATTCTTATAAGCTTGTAAGGGAAGCTTTGAAGATTTTATAACGGTGGAAAATAGCCGCACCCGCCGTATAAGTTAAAAAAACATTCTTACCTTAATTCTGTCGAAAAGGTTAAAAAGGACCTTGTTTTGAAAACGACGGAAAGATTCCTTTATAAACCACTTATAAAAGTCAAAAAGGGTATAAATTACTTTAACTCATATTCTAGTAAATAGTAAAAATGTTTTGAAATACATTTTTAAGAAACATGGATGTGGATGATAAAGAGATCCCAGTAGATTATTACATATAAACAACCTCGGATAATGAAGAGATTGTGAAATAACCCTTACCTTGTACTTTTCCTTGATTGGGTTAGGTTAACCTCCTGTATAATGGTGAAATAATTGTTATTAAATTATACAAGAATCATATACATTAATATGATATCATATATGATCTTTTAATATTGATTTGATAATAATATCTTAGTATTATCATTGTTTCGGGTGTTAACTTACTCATTTTCTTTTATATGTTTTGTTACATAAGCCATGTTTGTTGTATCTTATTCATATCCATAATGATATCAAGTAATTAAACATCATTTTTAAATCATCAAATGATAATTATACTTGAATGGATACGATGGAGAATGAATCTCATCGCGTTCGTGGAGACGGTAGTCCGTACGTACGCACGAGCGACAATATCATTCTTTTGAAATTAAAATAATATATAAATGGATGTTATATCATATATACAGAATCATTAACATGTTATATTTATTATTTACATGAGTTACACATCATTATTATACCCATCCAAATAATAATATATTGAATAACAATTACACCACGACGTGGAGACGGTAAGCCGTACGTACGCACGTATGGTGACATGTTATTCAAAGGGTGGATAGAATACTGAATATGGTTGTACCATATTTATAATAACATCACAGTATATGTGAGATACTGGAGTTATTATTTTAGAATGGTAAGAACAAACAAAGAAGAAGTGGAAGAAGAAATGAACTTGGAGAAGGGTGGTGAAATCATTACCTCTTCTTCGTGTTCTTCCTTTAGAATTGATCAAAAGGGCTCCTTAGGTTGGATTTCTGATCGAAATAAGGCCTCTAGGTTGTATTGAGGGATGTTGGGAGTGTATTTGGGCAGAGTTTGGCCGAACCAAAATACTTTGAAGGTATGAAGAAATGAGAAGGAGGAGTGCCCTTTTATAAGAGGGTTGAGGGGCACCTTTGGAAAAGCTAGAAATATTAATTTATAATAAATTAATATTCGGTTTCTAATGGCTCCAAAGTTGACTATTCAAAGGTTAAGGTGGGGATAGGTCGAAAACCACTCAAACAATAGAATTTAGAAAGGTTCGGGTACTTATATTAACCTTATCTTTAAGTATTAACTCTAAGTTAATTAGTTTCACTTTTACAATGTCTCTTTGTATTTTTATATAATATGGTTAATAAACTTACTATATACATCCAAGAGACCCCCAAGTGGTCCATTAATGATGAACCTATCATTATATAAGTCTCTTGGCCGAACCTTAGATTTTTAGGAATTTAATATCAATTAATAATATAATATTTGTTTTAAGAACTCTTTTATGTCAATTTTGACACTATTCAATAGTTGATTTTTGTGAAACTCATAACAGATTGATTACTTCGAAAAAAGTAAATTAAATCAATCCTAATATATCATATTATCCTAGAAAATTAGTTTAATTCATTAAAAGTTTCATATTATATTTATTTGGGTATTTATAATATCAATTATTTTAATGTTTCACTATTATAGTAATTACTGTGTCATCATTGTGTCATAAATAAAATACATTATTTAATGTCTAAAAATTATAAATAAAATATTATTATGTATTAAATCTTTTTATCTTTCTAATGAATATTTATAATCTAAAATACAACATATATAACCCTATGTAACAATTGTTTTGCTAAAAGATATATGCCTGTGTCATTTTTGTATTCATTTTAACTTAATTAAAATAAAGTGTCATTATCACTTACAAGTGGATCCATGGGGTCCCAAAATCGACCCAAAGATGACCATGGTCTACCATGTATCAACCAATATGGTTAAGACACGTTTTAGGGTAATTAAGTATTATTATAATATTATTTGTTTAACCCTTATTTACCGGATTTACCCTTAACCATGGTAAATAAAATATTTACCGCAGTAATTATTCAAAATGTCTAAAAATAAAAGTTACCCATTTACACAATTTGAACATCCTGATTCCAAATATGGAATCCATTTTCCTAAATTCAAAACATAGAAGTGGCAGAAATTAATTTAAAATTAATTCCCGCTGTCAAAACAAAAAGCGTGTTTTTAAGAGATAATAACTATCAAAAGATTGACACTTGTTTATGTTTGGTTTAATTGTAAAATTATGTCCAATGACCAAAATTATATTAAATGGTAAAAATATATTCTAAATATACTTTAAAACCACTCAAATTCATAATTTATCACTATTAATTATTTTGATTAAAAAAGTTGTTTTTAATTAAAATTTAGTAATTTTCACTATTCATCAAAATAAGAAAGTTATCCGAAATGTACCAAAATTTCACCTTAGGCTAAATTCGATATTCCGAATCCAAAAATGAAGTCCATTTTCAAATATAAAATATATATAATTTCAAAAAGTAGGTATTGCTATTCATAACGGCTAGTTTGATTGGTTGTTAGAACTCGGTGTTGCGTACAACACACGTTATCGCATTATTCAAAGAGAAGCGTACCGTAGAAGCTTGGGATGTTTCATTTTAAATTTTTTGATGTCCCCATTTAGTCAAAAAGTTTAAAATATTGTATTTAAAAAGGTTTCACTATTAAAATTTGATAAAAGTGCAATACTGAAAATGAATCTGTTCTTGCATTATGACTAAGAAACTCATAATATGGATTCTAAAATTATAAGGATTATATAAAGTGAAAAATGTAGTCAATTCTATTCATGACCTCTTTTAATTCCTTTTTTTTGTAAGTCGTGGTGTGATTGAACTCGGTGTTGCGTGTAGTGCAGGTTATTGAATTATTTTGAAGAAATAACACACTATGAAGTCTTGGGGTGTTACAAGTGAACCAATTATTCCCCCTGAAAGTAAGGTTAAAGGAATTTTGAATATAACATTGTTTCATTGTTTAATTCTTATGGAATTTCAGTAAAAGTACACTGAATTTTGATTCTCTTTCAAGATATCACATTTTATATATTTGAAACCACTTTCCCATGAATATTTTAAACCATTGTTTTCATATGATTTTCATTCACATCACTTATTGAGAGAACTATACCATTCTTGTTTTAACCAAAATATGATTTATTATTTTCAAATCAAGAGGGTTTTGGGTACCCTTGTTTTAATTGATTGAGGGATTTTATTAGTATTAAAGACCCCTTTTCTAGATAACCCCCTTTTTATGGCCTACCTTGTACATTTAATCCTGGTATCTCTTAGAATCCATGAACATTCTGATAGGTTATCCACATTATAATCTAATTTTCCAAATCCAACATTCTCTTGAAGTGAAATTGAATGATCTAGTTGAACATATGTGTAGAGGGAAGCTATATTGTGTACTGATACCTCATTATTTGTGACATTGGGTGTGAAATAAAATTCTAAATAGATTATTTTTTGCTGAAAAATAAACTATTTTTTTGAAATTTGTGCTTTTTCTAGAGATTTCATGATAAGAGATGTTGTGACATTTTGTAGCCTCTAATGGATGAAGAAACTTTTTATTTTTTCATAGTCTTAAATAAAAATTATGTTTGAGAATATTGCTATTTTTTCTACTGAAATGCTAAACTGGGTAAGCATTCTTTCAGTTTTTATGATGATAGAGATGATTTTCTACTCTAGGGAGTGATGATGAGACCATACATGAGTGAAATTCATAATAATTCCATTTTTCCAAAGAGTGACAAGACTTCCTCATTCATCCTAAGCATTTTAAATATATAAACCTTAACAATGGAAAAATATAAAACAAATGTGAAAATTACTCCTGATTAAAACAAGTCCTTGACTAACATGTGGTGGGGAGAAAGGCATTTATCAAGCCTATGATGACCCTTTTAGGATTATTCGATAAGAAAGACATTGCTAAAAATTTACATTTATGCGATGAGAGAAAAAACATGTTAGGTAAGTTACTTATGTTCATGGAAGGATAACTGAATATGAAAAAAAATTAATTCTCTAGTTTTATAACATGGAATAATTTTTTTTATGTGTCATTATGTCTTTTTATTTTTGTTGTTAAAATGGAGGATCTCATGCATATGTGTTTTAAATTTTCATTGGTTTCATTTTGATGTATATTTCTCCAGGATTCCAAGTGGTATGTGTGTGTGGGGGGTGGGTGGGGGGAATGATAGAGTTAATATTTTCATTATTTTTTATTTAATATTTAATTATTAAATCCCATAAAATTAGTAAATTTGAGAATATTTTCATCATTTTATAGTTTTTGGTGAATTTTGTTCTTAATTGTGAAAATTGAATAATTTAAAAAAATTCACAGTTTTCTAGTGATTTTGTTTTTCGGGGAAAAAATTTACAATTTGGATCCAAATTATGTGATTCTATTTTGGGAGGAATTCCTTGCTCGAGGGATTAATATTTTTGTAGTGAACCCAGATCCAATTCTACAAACAATGTCCCAAAAGAATCAATAAAGTGGAGAAATGTTTTTGGTTGAATGAACAGAACCCACAATATTTAATTAGGAATATTTCATGTTACTGACCATCAAATGATGTGAATACATGTTGTTTCTATGGAGGACTAAAAAGGGATGGTTCACATTACATTTCATAAATTATTTATATCATTATGGAATATTTTGATAGATTCTAATTAGAGTTGGTGAATCAATTTTTGTCGTTGAGGAAAAGTCTTTTCATTGATTCGATCATATCATTATTTACACCTATCCAATGAATATAAAGTTTTTGTATTGTTATCCAAAATAATTCCAATAATATTTTAAAAGGAGGCCTCTGTGATTTTTGGCCGTCATGTGGGAATAACATAATGAAAAATCTATCAAACAGATTCTAGAGTAGCAGAATTAATCATTTTAAATTTATCTATTTTATTCTTCATAGTTTTGAAATGAATTATCCTTACCCCATATTCAAAATTACCCTTAACATGGTGGTGTAAAATTATATGTTATTTGGTATGGAGATTCATTCCATTTTGAAATTCATGATTTCATTCACTTAAATTTTTATGATCCATTTCTCTCTTCTATGAAATTAGTTTCAATTTATTATAACAGTTCTTTTATCATATATGATTGTATTAAATTTTAGATTATTTTGTTTTTATTTCATTGGAAAATAAAAAATATCTCCCTCCACTAGGTTCTGGTTTATATATTATGGAATAGACAAGGTCTTAGTGGTGAAGTACTTAGTGATCACCATTACATGTGTGAGGAGTAGTGAATGTTCTGGATTGTTTGGGATAAACAAGAACAAATTGGGAATTGAATATTTTCATTAAGGGTGTTCACTAAAAATCATTCACACATTATAAGGATATTAGATTAAGATGAGATTGTGTCATGGTTTACTATCAACATCACCATTTGAACAAGGGGGTGACAGGATGCGATTGTGTAAACTCACATTAATCTGTTTAATAGAAGGGTGTTTGATAAATTGGAAATATGATAACATTATAATTATAAAATTGATCCATACCTAATAATTCAATTTATATCACTTTTTCAATCAATTTATTTGTCAATTGTTTTTCAATATTTTTCATCATTTAGTTGTTTTGTTTTGACACTTTAGTTTCTTTTTAAACTCAAACAATTTTAAAAAAATATCTTCCTCTTTCTCAAATTTTATGCTGACGACATGAATGTTGTGTGCTCCTCTCTAGAGACAACCTAGGGTAAAAACTATAAAAAATTTGAACATTATATTTTTCCCACACCCCACGACAAGAACATGTCATTGAGTAAAGGAAAACCTATATCTACTGTTACAATTTATGTTGATAACGATTACTTTACCATGCTTGTTATTTATAAGGTTTAATAATGGAATTTTAAGATTAATAGGGAGTGATAAGTATCTTATGAGTCTTATTATCTATTTGTTTCATGATGACATTAAATTTTATTATTAGGGGGATATAAAAAATTAAAATAATAAAAAAATATATTTCACAATATAAATGTGTGTCATGAAAGGAAATTAGTTAGAAGAAGTCTTATATCAATTTTGAAAAAAATAAATATATGCCACTAGAAAATTGATAATGTTTAATGATATGGGAATCAAAAATGGAACTATCCCATTCATGTATTTAGGTGTTCTTATGTTATAGGGAAGACCTTGAGAATCTCACTACACTCCTAGTTAAATCCAGATTAGAATAACATTGGCCTCATAGAAAGGTAAATCCCTCTCAAAAGTATGGAGGCATTTTTAATCAATAATATGGAGGACTCTTTGATTTATTACCCATTTATGATATATTTATATCGCTATATTAGAATATTAAAAGAAGTAATTCCACTATGAGGAATTTAATCTAGAGTTATAGCAATTTGGAGTGTAAAATTTTCATAGTTACTTGAAAATAGTGAATAAATCCTTATCCCCATTAGGGAATTGGTATCAAAATGATTTGTGTGTTTAATCAGTATCATCCAGTAAAATTCATACAGATACATTCAAAAAGAAAATATTATTTACATGGATTCCACATTCCAAATTATATAAGGATTTTAGAACTAGAAACTAAATTTATCTTGAATCCTCCATCTAGAATGGGTTGAAAATAGTTTTTTCTAAGGTTAATATGAATTATCATCAGTTGTTCAGTACCAATTATTCACTCTAATTGTAGAAATAAAAGTGGATTGGAAAAACATTGTTGAATTTTAGCAACACCTCTTATCACGACACTAATATGAATATCACTATAAGTAGTCAAATTGAAATCATTGACTCACTCTGAGATGACATTAGATCAACTATTAAAAACATTGATTCATGGCATAATAGGATTTCCAAATCTATGAGACAACATTGAAAGGGTTTCTAAACTCCAAGTCATTTTACAAACATGAAATTTAATGAACTCCTATTTGTATTGGAACCTTTAACCCAATATGTAATTTTCATTTCATATTTTCTTTTTTATGGAGAATCTTCTTATTCCAATGGCCTAGTGGATATCAATATTAATTTAAATGTATTTTATAGTCGATAATGGTGTGTTCAATACCATCTAAATAGAGAAGATGTGGATTATTTGTTCTTATTCAATCAAAATACATCCTCTTTTTCGTAGAACCTATTAGAACTCTTTGAAATTCACCCAGGAACATGACTACAGTTGAGAATGTTATGATGGATTCTGTTAGTATATCATTATCTTATAAACTAAAATACATTTTATAGGGGTGACTATGTGGAAAAATTTCATGTAATATGGAAATGAAGATATAATATTATTCTTGATCAAATATCTATAATTAATTAGTCATCAATCAATGAAATCATGGTGGATGTCTAGAATTAAAATTTTCCACAAAAGGAATGATGAAGAAACTCAATTCAAGGCTTCATAGGACTGATGCTTTGAAATAAATTAGGTAAATACCCTCCCCCTTGAGGCCTGCAACATGTTTTATATTTTCTACCATTTGTTGTAGGGTTAAAAAGAAACTGTGATGGATCTTCTAGGGGAAATCATAGACTAGTTGGATTCGGTTTCTACTGAGTCAATACAGTTTCTTTATGACTTTTCTATTCCTTCGTGTTTTGAAAATTGAAAACACTCTATCATAAGGAAAAATTCACTTTATCATAATAAGTAAAATTTTCTTTCATTGGGGAAATCTTCCTTCCATATGGAAATATTCTCTTATAAATATGTTGTATTCATAAGGGCAATTTTCCTCCATTGAAGAAAATTTATCCTTATCATGTTTTCGTTGTTCATATTCTATGTATAAAATTTGGTTTTGTATCCACTACCTCGGAATATTATAAATACATTGATATAAAGAATTATATTTTCAGGATCTGAATTCAGATTATGAATTATTTCAATTCAGATTATAAAATTTCTAAGATCAAACTCCAAATTCTCTGAATTCAGACTCTAAACATTCTGAGTTCAGACTCTGAATTCTCTGAATTCAGACTCCGATATTTCTGAGTTCAGACTCCAAATTATTATGACTTCAAACTCTGAACGTTCAGAGTTCAGACTCCAAATTCTATGAATTCAGACACTGAATTTCCTTCAAATTTAGACTCTATAATTCTATAAAATTCAAGTTCCGAATTTTTTTGAAGATAGAATCCAAATATCCAAGTATTATAGAAATTGAATAGTGTTTTTGGATAGACTCCAAAAATTCATTTTTCCTCACACTCCGAAAAAATGGATTTTGGTAAGGAAACATATTTTTGGTTACTCTTGTTATAGTTACAAAATGATGACATGCTTTCTTTTTCTAACAAACTGTTGTTTGACTGACACGTGTACAGTTACCTCCAAAATTCAAGAAAAAATATGACCATTGGAGGAGGAACTCGACCGTTGTGAATGTTCATATAAATAGGAGCTCATTTGAACGAGCTCGCAGAGGTTGATCAATCTGGAGAATACATTCTACTGAAGTGATTTCTAGAGAGAGTGGATTTATTTCTTTGGCTGTACTGAACATATTGTTCAGAATTGCCTCATGAGACTCCAAATTTTCCTGAGTACATTGGAGGGCTTCCGGGGATAGAAAGACATAGGTGCTGACTTCCTTGAAGTTGAGGGCTTCCGGAGATAGCATGACATACTCTGATATTTATATTGAGGGCTGACACTAGTGTGGGTATGAAAAACATTCTAGAATATATAAATCATGGGACCTTTATCCAAGGTTGTTGTATACCATTATCTTTGGGTTAAAAGAGTTACTACATGTTACGTGTATTCTTTCATATTTTCCTCCGCATTTTGGTTTTTGATCAAAGTATAACTATCTTATACTTTCTATGACATGTACTCTGATTTCTATGATTCTATATACTCTAAGTTAGAATCTTTATCTTTGTAAACATTTCTTATGTTTCATTTCCAGAACCACATTTATGGAATCATGCAATTTTGTAGAACTAAGAGGTCTAGTGAATTTTCCATGTTTAACATTGTTAAGAATTACCATCTTTAAAAGTTTCAAGAGTATTTTTTAAAGTATAGAATTCACCCCCTCTTGTATATTGAGAATCTAAATCAATATTTTGATCCTACAATAGGTATCAGAGGAGGTATCTGAAATACTTATATTCACATATATTTTTTCTTGCTCATGTTTTAAATTTTTCTATATTTTCCCCTATTAGGATATTTTTATACTTTTTTACAAATTTTTATTACTGAAAGGTTTATTTGGAAAGATTTTATTCAAGATGTCAGGAATCAAGGTTGGTTCAATTGAAAATCGTAATCCTACAAGACCACCTATTCTTTGATGGGATTGATTAGGAATATTGTAGAGATAGTATGAAGAGTTTTGTTATTGACACTGTAGTAGACAACGTTATTATTCCTACTAGATATTTCAAGATTTTTGATAAGGACGTCAGAAATATTACTAATCAAGAGAAGACATAATATCATCTTAACTACAAGGTACATAATACTTAGTTGTATTCCATGATGAGGAATATGTATTGCCATATTTCTTCGTGTGAAGCTACAAATTGTATTTGGAAGATGGTTTAGTTACACATATTTGTACTTCCAAAGTTATTGAAACTAGATGTGTTATTCTTTGAGCTGAGTACCATGGTTTTTTTATTCCTTATAAAGAACCCATATGTAAGGTACAATCAAAATTTATGACTATTGTAACACCCCAAGATTTTATGAAAAATATTCCTTTTAATTTCACTAATGTCTTGTGTTGTACGCAACACAAAAAGGAGTATGCACAACACACATCCTTGACTTGCCTTGCATTACACGCAATCGCAACCTTCCTCGATAGCGTGTGTAGTACGCAATACTGAGTTTCACGAAACAACGATATGCTATTAAAATATTATTAAAACTAGCTGTTATGAATAGTAATAACCACTTTTTAAATTTTCGAAATTTTAGCTCTCAAAATGGACTTCATTTTTGGATTCGGAGTATCAAATTTAGCCTAAGGTGAAATTTTGGTACTTTTCGGATAACTTTCATATTCTGATGAATAGTGAAAGTTACTAAATTATAATTAAAAACAACTTTTTTTAATCGAAATAATTAATAGTGATAAATCATTAATTTGAGTGGTTTTAAAGTATATTTAGAATATATTTTTACAATTTAATACAATGTTGGTCATTGGATGTAATTTCACATTTAAACCAGACATAATCAAGTGTCAATCTTTTGATAGATATTGTTTCTTAAAAACACGCTATTTGTTTTAACAGCGGGATTTAATTATAAAATTAATTAATGAAATTTCTATGTTATGAATTTGGTAAAATAGACTTCATTTTTTAATTCGGAATATGAAATATAGCTTAGGATGAAAGTTTTGCATTTTTCTGAAAACTTTCAATTTTTGATGAATAGTGAAACCACTAAGTGGTAGGTTAAAAACTGAATTTTGCATAAAACTTAATTTTACCACTTCTGTGAATAGAATTTTGAAAATCCGACAGACACGGTTAATATCAAGGACTAAAATGTGGTTCAATGAGATGAAAATAATTTTTGGTGAATAGTAACTTTTTACTTTTTTTACCACAGTTAATAGTAAATAGGCTAACTAAGGGTAAATATGATATTACTATTACCCTAACACATGTCCTAATTCTATTGGATAAGTGTAATTCGACCAAAAACAACCTTATGAATATAATATGACCATTTAGGTCCACTTGGATTAGATTATGACATTTAATATTATTTTATTTAATGAATAGTTAAAATAGTTAAAATCAATGTTTAATAACTAAAACATTTTTAATATGGGGTTATATTTAAGATAAATTCGACTATAAATATTCATTAGAAATCTAAAGATATTTCATACATAATGATATTTTATTTATAATTTTTAGACTTTGAATAAATTAATTTATTTATGACACAACGATGATGTAGTAATTACCCTTTTAAGGAAATATTAACATAATTGATGTTATAAATGCTCAAATGAATGTAATTTGAGACTTTTTATGAATTCCACTAATTTTCTAGGTTTCTATGATATATTAGTGTTTATTTAATCAACATGGTTCGAACATATAATTATGTTATGACTTTCACAAAAATCATATATCAAGTAGTGTCAAAATTGACACAAAATAGTTTTTAAATCAAATATTATATTATTAATTGTTATTTTATTGCTAAAAATATAAGGTTTGGCCAAATGACTTAGATAAGGATATATATATTAATAATAAACAATTTGGGGTTCGTTTGGCATGTTATAGTAAGTGTATTAACCATATAGTGAATGAAAACAAAAAGACACGGTAAAAGTTAAATTATTTAACTTAGAGTTAAATCTAATTGATAAGGTTAAAATAATACCCTAAACTTGTCTAAATCCTATTGGTTGATAAGCTTTCGACCCATCCCCACATTAGCTTCGAAATAAGACCCTTTGGAACCATTATAAACCGAATTTGACTTTAATATAAAATAATATTTTGAGATATTCCTAAGGTGCCCCTCTCCTCCCTTATAAAAGGACACCTCCTCCCCCTCCTCCTCACACCAATTTGAGCACTCAAGCTCGGCCAACCCCTACCAAAATCTCTTCTTCACTTCCCTAGAAACATCCTTGAGGTTCTGGTCTTCCTCAAAGACCAATTTTAGTGCCCTAAGAGGAGGTCTCAAAGAGGCGTTTCAAAGAAGAGGTAATTACCGTTACCAATTCTTTCATCTTTATTTCTTCTTCCACTTCTTCTTCTTAGGTTGTTTCATTATGAAGTAATAACATCAGTATCACTCATATACTGATATGTTATTATAAGTATGAAACAACCCTATTTCACCGTCTATCCATCCTACGGAAAAAGAAATCACCGCGCGTGCGTACGTACGGAATACCGTCTCCACGCCGTGGTGTAATCTATTTTCCACCACCATCTTACATGGATGGGTATAATGGTGTAAAGAATAACTATGAATAGTTATTAAAACATCATATTGATTCTGATATATTTTATAATCCACTCCAATTCTATTCAATATTTATGGAAATGATATCATCGCTCGTGCGTACGTACGGACTACCGTCTCCACGACGCGATAAGATTCATTCTCCATGTTAACCATTTAAGAATGATTATAAAGTATATATAAGAAATAATAATGAAATATATGAAATTATAAAGCTACTGGATTTATGTATATATATATATATGTATGTCATCTACTTACTTCCATTCAAGACAATAAGGAAAGGAAAACAGCGTTCATGCGTACGTATGGACTACCGTCTCCATGAACGGTGTTTTTCATTTCATATATCTATCTATTATATATATATATACTGAATATATATGATATATAAATCATATTTTATATTCTGGAAGTAAGTAAATCATGATATAAGTAATAATAATGTCATGAACAACAAGTCAAAACACCTACGATAAATGAAACGATTTTACCCAAAACGCTTCTTTAACATGGAATTTACAAAAGAACGGGTAATATTATGTCATAAGTGATCCATATATGATATCATAACAATGAATATGATTCTGTAATAAGTCAATGTCATTATTTAAATCATTATACAGGAGGTTCGGACACATACGAAGCAAATCGGTCCTAAGGTAAGGGAAATATCACAATCTCACTTTTATCCGAGATTGTTTTTACTTTGGTAATTACTGGGGTGTATTTTATCATCCACATCCGTGTTCCCTCAATATGTAATATTATTTCCATCCTTATACAATAGTTTATATCCAATTTTACTTTTCGGTGAGTTTTTAGTAAAAGATATGAAAGGAATATTTTGTCGTTTTTCGTACGAGGTACTTTTTGACTTTTCCGACAAAAGTACGAAGAATGTTTTTTTTAACTTATACGGCATGAATGGATTTTTAAAACATTATTTCCAAGAAGCTTACTTTACAAGTTTTCAAGTTTATTTTTAATCAACTTCTTTTATTTTAATGTCGTATGACATGTTATGAAAGGAAAAATGTTTTTGAAGTAGAAAGGATATTTTCCTCAAGAATGGAGTTCAAGTATTTTATCAGAATTATTTTCCATCTAAGATAATAAAAGGGTTCTGTTTTTATCCCTATTATTACATGGATTTGATTATGTTGTGATGGAAATATTTTTATGAATTCCTTTATCTTATATTAATTGTTTTATGATGTCATGTTGTTTAAGAATCCCATTTTTATTACATGGGTTACACTATGATGTATGGTTTATGATTATGTGGCACACATAAGAAAGGATTCATTATAAGATGGGTGGGACCTATATCTCCCTCCAATGCATTGGGTAAAGATTTTATATCTCATGAGATAGATATGGCTGGAATGGTAGGTTATACCGGTTCAGTGAAACAGGACTGAAACGAGGGTTACTCGATTCAGAAATGGACTTTGTCCACTAAGATAGTCTTGGCAATGAGTCTTGACTAACAAGAAATTATTCTCTATGATTATGTTTGAATGACACAAAGTTTCATGTTTTAAGTTATGATTATTGTGATTACATTTCACTGCCATGATTACCCCATGTTATGAAATTATGATCTCTTTTGCAGGTTAAGATTTCCAAAAGATATGTGCTTATGTATATGTTGTGATTGATATTTTTTTTGTTTACCCTTACTGAGCATTTGAGCTCACCCTTTTATGTTTTATTTTCCCCAGGATATAAAGAAAGGTTTTAGGTAAAAAAAAGGAAGATCTTTATGGGAGATTTTGAAGATCTTTCACCACGATTAGAAGATTATATTCCGAGTTTCCAAAGACACTAAACTATTACGATCCTTGTGTGTGTGTTTTTTGTTATGTACTAAGTATTCCTCAAATGTAATGTAATGTCCATGTATGTCAAGCTTTGGGTCTCTACAGTTGGTATCAGAGGAAAGGTTTAGTCAACCTTTGGAAACTAGGATGCGAAAATGTTAGTGAGATCCCTAGAGATATTTTTATGCTATGTCTAGGGATGTCCCTAAGGATAAGTATATGTATAAGATATAGTCCTAGAACTATGGTAACGATATTAGATTAAACCTAAGATGTTAGATATTGAAGTTACTCCCCCTTTATTATGATTTTTGCCTCTAACACTATTTTTTTGGGGTTTTAGAAAATCGCTGGAAACAAGATGATTCCCGATAATGGAGGATATGGTGGACAATGGAATGATATTCTTCATAATGAAATGGGATTTGGAAGTCCAAATATCATTATTATGCCGAATCAGCAATCTCATAATATGATCAATAAAGTAAAATTTGGTAAGTTTCCTGACTCGGCTAATAAGAGAAAGATGGAGTTTCATGATGATCATAGGGGAACGAAAGTTCAATTTCCCCTATGTAAATCATGTGGGAAGTGGCATCAAGGAGAATGTTTCAAAAGAACTGGAAGATACTTTGGGTGTGGAAAATAAGGACACAAAGTAGGTAAGTGCAAAGGAAAAGGTTCAGTTAACACCATGGATGATGATAATGGTATTGCTACGACATCAACAATGGTTAAATGTTTTAAATGTGGAATGTACGGGCATTATGCAAACCAATGCCCTAAGCGAAAGTCTCATGAAGATAATCAGTATGGTCATATGGGAAGTATTTATGTTGATGATGATGAAGAGACTACAAATGATATGTGAGATGAAACAATTGTTGAAGCTCGGTAAATGGTTTAAGAATGTAGTGGAATGATTCCTTGTTTATCATGTGTAATGTTACAATGAAATAAAGAGACATCTAAGGATTGTTACACTGTTGTCTTTCCTTGAGTTATGAAAGTGTATGATTAATGGTACCACTATCCATGAAAGGTTATTCAAATATTTTTAGAATTTAGATGATATGCGCATAATGAAGGAATAATAATATAATGAGGTGTTTGATTTTATTCATGAGCTCATGACTGATATAAGGAGAAGGTTATATCATGGTTTGAGTATAGATAATTTTTGGATTTTGGTATGTCGAAAGAGTTATCTTTTAACTGCATTCATGTTTTCACTAAGGTTCAATGGGTATTCAAGAGAATACATTATTAAGGCCTTTGAATGTTTGGAATGTGACCAACAAAACATATCTTATGATATATGGGTATCGACGATGGTGTTAAATCTCTGGTAATCATTTTCACTATGTTATGAGAGTGGACTGCAGTATTATGGATAAGCCTAAAGATTGGAATATATTATGTTGGACATAAGTTAGTATTGTATAAGGATATAAGTTTTTTTGATATTATTGATGGGATGTTATAGTAATATAGTTTTAGAAAAAGGACAACCTTCAGGACGGGCGACAGCCCATCGCGTCAGACAAGGCTGTGGGAATAGAACCCACAACCGAAGTGCGACTGGGCTTTATCACATACCACTGGCCTACAGGAAGTCCCTGTTTAGTAGAAACTATTTTTATTATATTAAGAAGTATGATATATGAAGTATAAGTCCATTTTAGGAACCATATGTGATTAATCTCACTATAGATCGACTTATGTATATAATTTTTTCTAACCTTTTGTTTGAGATAGATGGAATGACCTGTCATTCTATCACATGATCTGCTAACACTTCACGAATAAAAAATTCAACTTCATTTATTTAAGAGATGAAGTGTAAATTGTTCAAGGCATGAACAACAGTGATATTGTACCAAAATAAAGAAAGTATTTATTCTAATTCAAATTTTCAATTTTAGGGAAATGATCTTGAAAACCAAAAATGTTGTCCTAGTGATCTTATACCTGATGAATCGTATGGTACCTTAGATCGTCACAAATTTATGGATTTGTGATTTTTGGCTTTTCCATAGCCATGTTCTCTACCACTCTCCATCAGAACATGATGGTTAGATTTTTCTTCCATATCCATATTTTCACCTATGTAGAATCCCAGTGATTAGTTTATTTGGGTAACCGTTAAGTTTCATACTTTTGTTTTAAAATATTGGTTTTGGTATTCCTTTTTACGATGTGGGTTTCTGTTAAAGAAACTTTCGAATAGTAAACCATTTATAACCCCGACGAATTTCGAGGGTGAAATTCATTTTAAGGGGGGTAGAATGTAACACCCCAAGATTTTATTAAAAATATTCCTTTTAATTTCACTAATGTCTTGTGTTGTATGCAACACAAAAAGGAGTTTGCACAACACGCATCCTTGACTTGCCTTGCATTACACGCAATCACAACCTTCCTCGATAGCGTGTGTAGTATGCAACACTGAGTTTCACGAAACAACGATATACTATTAAAATATTATTAAAACTAGCCGTTATGAATAGTAATAACCACTTTTTAAATTTTCTAAATTTTAGCTCTCAAAATGGACTTCATTTTTGGATTTGGAGTACCGAATTTAGCCTAAGGTGAAATTTTGGTACTATTCGGATAACTTTCATATTCTGATGAATAGTGAAAATTACTAAATTATAATTAAAAACAACTTTTTTTAATCGAAATAATTAATAGTGATAAATCATTAATTTGAGTGGTTTTAAAGTATATTTAGAATATATTTTTACAATTTAATACAATGTTGGTCATTGGATGTAATTTCACATTTAAACCAGACACAATCAAGTGTCAATCTTTTGATAGATATTGTTTCTTAAAAACACGCTATTTGTTTTAACAGCGAGATTTAATTATAAAATTAATTAATGAAATTTCTATGTTATGAATTTGGTAAAATAGACTTCATTTTTGAATTCAGAATATGAAATATAGCTTAGGATGAAAGTTTTGCATTTTTCTGAAAACTTTCAATTTTTGATGAATAGTGAAACCACTAAGTGGTAGGTTAAAAACTGATTTTTTCATAAAACTTAATTTTACCGCTTCTGTGAATAGAATGTCAAAAATCCGACAAACACGGTTAATATCAAGGACTAAAATGTGGTTCAATGAGATGAAAATAATTTTTGGTGAATAGTAACTTTTTACTTTTTTTACCACAGTTAATAGTAAATAGGGCAACTAAGGGTAAATATGATATTACTATTACCCTAACACATGTCCTAATTCTATTGGATAAGTGTAATTCGACCAAAAACAATCTTATGAATATAATATGACCATTTAGGCCCACTTGGATTAGATTATGACATTTACTATTATTTTATTTAATGAATAGTTAAAATAGTTAAAATCAATGTTTAATAACTAAAACATTTTTAATATGGGGTTATACATAAGATAAATTCGACTATAATATTCATTAGAAAGCTAAAAATATTTTCTACATAATGATATTTTATTTATAATTTTTAGACTTTGAATAAATTAATTTATTTATGACACAACGATGATGCAGTAATTACCCTTTTAAGGAAATATTAACATAATTGATGTTATAAATGCTCAAATGAATGTAATTTGAGACTTTTTATGAATTCCACTAATTTTCTAGGTTACTATGATATATTAGTGTTTATTTAATCAACATGGTTCGAACATATAATTCTGTTATGACTTTCACAAAAATCATATATCAAGTAGTGTCAAAATTGACACAAAATAGTTTTTAAATCAAATATTATATTATTAATTGTCATTTTATTGCTAAAAATATAAGGTTTGGCCAAATGACTTATATAATGATATATATATAAATAATAAACAATTTGGGGTTCGTTTGGCATGTTATAGTATGTGTATTAACCATATCGTGAAAGAAAACAAAAAGACACGGTAAAAGATAAATTATTTAACATAGAGTTAAATCTAATTGATAAGGTTAAAATAATACCCTAAACTTGTCTAAATCCTATTGGTTGATAGGATTTCGACCCATCCCCACTTTATCTTCGAAATAAGACCCTTTGGAACCATTATAAACCGAATTTTACTTTAATATAAAATAATATTTTGAGATATTCCTAAGGTGCCCCTCTCCTCCCTTATAAAAGGACACCTCCTCCCCCTCCTCCTCACACCAATTTGAGCACTCAAGCTCGGCCAACCCCTGCCAAAATATCTTCTCCACTTATCTAGAAACATCATAGAGGTTCCTCAAAGACCAATTTTAGTTCCCTAAGAGGAGGTCTCAAAGAGGCGCTTCAAAGAAGAGGTAATTACAGTTACCAATTCTTTCATCTTTATTTCTTCTTCCACTACTTCTTCTTAGGTTGTTTCATTATGAAGTAATAACATCAGTATCACTCATATACTGATATTTTATTATAAGTATGAAACAACCCTATTTTACCGTCTATCCATCCTACGGAAAAAGAAATCACCGTGCGTGCGTACGTACGGAATACCGTCTCCACGCCGTGGTGTAATCTATTTTCCACCACCACCTTACATGGATGGGTATAATGGTGTAAAGAATAACTATTAATAGTTATTACAACATCATATTGATTCTGATATATTGTATAATCCACTCCAATTCAATTAAATATTTATGGAAATGATATCATCGCTCGTGCATACGTACGCACTACCGTCTCCCCGACGCGATGAGATTCATTCTCCATGTTAACCATTTAAGAATGATTATAAAGTATATATAAGAAATAATAATGAAATATATGAAATTATAAAGCTAATGGATTTATGTGTGTATATATATATGTATGTCATCTACTTACTTCCATTCAAGACAATAAGGAAAGGAAAACATCGTTCATGCGTACGTACGGACTACCGTCTCCATGAACGGTGTTTTTCATTTCATTTATCTATCTATTATATATATATATACTGAATATATATGATATATAAATCATATTTTATATTCTTGAAGTAAGTAAATCATGATATAAGTAATAATAATGTCAAGAACAACAAGTCAAAACACCTACGATAAATGAAACGATTTTACCCAAAATGCTTCTTTAAAATGGAATTTACAAAAGAACGGGTAATATAATGTCATAAGTGAACCATATATGATATCATAACAATGAATATGATTCTGTAATAAGTCAATGACATTATTTAAATCATTATATAGGAGGTTCGGACACAGACGAAGCAAATCGGTCCTAAGGTAAGGGAAATATCACAATCTCACTTTTATCCGAGATTGTTTTTACTTTGGTAATTACTGGGATGTATTTTATCATCCACATCCATGTTCCCTAAATATGTAATATTATTTCCATCCTTATAAAATATTTTATATCCAATTTTACCCTTCGGTGAGTTTTTAGTAAAAGATATGAAAGGAATCTTTTGTCGTTTTTCGTACGAGGTACTTTTTGACTTTTCCGACAAAAGTACGAAGAATGTTTTTTTAACTTATAAGGCATGAATGGTTTTTTAAAAAATTATTTCCAAGAAGCTTACTTTACAAGTTTTCTAGTTTATTTTTAATCAAATTCTTTTATTTTAATGTTGTATGACATGTTATGAAAGGAAAAATGTTTTTGAAGTAGAAAGGATATTTTCCTCAAGAATGGAGTTCAAGTATTTTATCAAAATTATTTTCCATCTAAGATAATAAAAGGGTTCTGTTTTTATCCCTATTATTACATGGATTTGATTAAGTTGTGATGGAAATATTATTATGAATTCCTTTATCTTATATGAATTGTTTTGTGATGTCATGTTGTTTAAGAATCCCATTTTTATTACATGGGTTACGCTATGATGTATGGTTTATGATTATGTGGAACACATAAGAAAGGATTCATTATAAGATGGGTGGGACCTATTTCTCCCTCCAATGCATTGGGTAAAGATTTTATATCTCATGAGATAGACATGTCTGGAATGGTAGGTTATACCGGTTCAGTGAAACAGGACTGAAACGAGGGTTACTCGATTCAGAAAGGGACTTTGTCCACTAAGATAGTCTTGGCAATGAGTCTTGACTAACAAGAAATGATTCTCTATGATTATGTGCGAATGCCACAAAGTTTCATGTTTTAAGTTATGATTATTGTGATTACATTTCACTGCCATGATTTACCCCATGTTATGAAATTATGATCTCTCTTGCAGGTTAAGATTTCCAAAAGATATGTGCTTATGTATATGATGTGATTGATATTTCTTTTTTTTTACCCTTACTGAGAATTTGAGCTCACCCTTTTATGTTTTCTTTTCCCCAGGATATAAAGAAAGGTTTTAGGTAAAAAAAGGAAGATCTTTATGGGAGATTTTGAAGATCTTTCACCATGATTAGAAGATTATATTCCGAGTTTCCAAAGACACTAAACTATTACGATCTTTGTGTGTGTGTTTTTTGTTATGTACTAAGTATTCCGCAAATGTAATGTAATGTCCATGTACGTCAAGATTCGTGTCTCTACAACGATTGTTAATAGTTTATAATACATGGATCCATGCATTGATCTTGGAATTACTATACACTAAGAATCATATTGGTATAGATAGTTATAATTTAATTCCTAAGACAATATTATGACCATGAGATCTGATTAATTGTATCTGAATATTCAAGCGTCAAATATCATATAAGATCTAATCAATCATTCTAGAATTCTCGATTAGCATATATCATATTCCATCTCATGAGTATATAAAATAATGTGGATTATCACACAGAAAAGACTATTTTGAGGTTTATTTATATTATATTGATTATTAAATTATTTATTAAGTAATCACATTAAAACATAAAAAATTTACCTTATTTCAATTTACCAATACCTCTTTAATACATAATTATCGTATAACATCTTAATAACAACAAAAAATACAGAACATAATATAAATTTTTATAAAAAATTGATATTTCCAAAAATATGAATTCCCACCATAAATAATTTCAAGCCTTATAGTACATATTTTTTGTATCCCAATTAACCAATGGATTCCTCAATTTCCCCTTCAAATCCATTATTATGAAATTTTGTCTACAAATATATTTAACAGATGTAAAATTACTATTGAATTCATTTCCTAAAATAATATTATCCCAGTTTATATGTTCCATTTCATAATCATCACTAATTTTTTTGTTTCCATTACACAATAACTGAATTTAAATATTTTTAATCCATTAAGGTTATCAATATATTATTCTCATAACAGTAAACGTTTTTTTTGGAAATTAATAACATTTATTTTGTTAAAATTAATTTAAAATTTAAAAGCAGGTCATTCCATTATAAACCTCATTTTTTTAAGGAATATAGCTTATATATATTATAATTCAATGATGTTAGGGAATAATTATATACATAAAATTAATTTTTATTAATACATGAAAAAACTAGAATTTATTCACAATGAATCAATTTGGAAAAAATAAAAGAGAATATGTTAGGTACATGGACTATATACCATATCCATATATGATCCCATCTATCTAATAGAAACTATAGGTTCATCCTAATTTGATATAAATCAATAAAACAGACAGAAACCTGATTTTTTTCATATAATGTCAATTATCTGAAGATAGAACTCTAGAGTGATGTAAATTATGAATAAGAGAAAACCCCAATACATTTACCTCAGTCACATGATCACACCAAATATTAGATTAACAACCTAGGTATTAATGGATATCAATCAATAATAACTATATAATGTATTGTGGTATTAAGCCTGGATTCTTTGAAAATGAGAAGTATGAAAAATATTATTGAGTTTAATGTATAAAAGAGGTGACAAAAACATTTTAAAAAACAACCAAAATGTTCTAGAGTCAATTGGATGGTCATTAGAACCATTGAGATGGTGGGACACTGGTTGGATGGTGCTGGGATAACCTTCTAGTTGAAAAGCATTGCATTCCTCTCTGGCTATAGAGGATTCTACTAGCCATCCGGTGGTGTGGCAGAATAATGGGGTAATCCCTAGTATCGTGTTCTAATCATCCTAATCTCATTGAAAATCCATACAAAACAATAATCCCACATATTAAGAAATTTATATTTGGATCAAAAAAATCTAACTATCCTATACTATGGTGATGAGATAGGCTGTCAAACCCATACAAGTACATTTAAAAAATGGATTTATTCCTAGATAATAACTCATAAGGGATTCCCAAAATAACCATAGTTGGCAATAGGTTTTTTTTACAGGATGCTGATGGAAATGAATATCCCCTTATGTATAATGAATAATCTCCAAGACACATAATTGATCTAACAATTACAAAATGGTTTGATTCATTATTTCTGAGAAACCATTCAAATATTATGTATTGATGTAATTGAGTTGAGATAATATCCAAACTCAATTAGATGATTGGTGAATTTTTTGTTGTGGTACTCACTTCCCATATCATAGAAGATTTTATTGATCTTTATAATAATATATTATATACATCATTAATGAATTCCATAAATTTCAAAATTTAATTAGACTTATACAACACCACTTAGATATCTCCTTGTCTATTACACAAATCAATAAATTTTATAAACTTGATATATAATCCCACCTTTTTGTCACATTAACTTTCATTTAATTATACAAAACTGATGATCTTTAAGGTTTAGTGTCTTGGAAACCAGGAACTTAATACATGAAACAAAAAAAAAATTCTTCTTAAACCCTTGAAAGGCTTCTCCTGATGTTCATCCTAGTTTCATTACTGCACCTCATAATCTGGGGACATACATCTAATGAAATGGTGAGCAGAAGGCCCAGTAAGGGAAACAAGGGAAACATTTAACATGTGAACTTGAGATGCATCAATAAAGTCATGAAAATAACTTTAAGGCATGAGAAAGAAATCATGAGGCGTATCATAATAAAAATAACATTTTTCATAACTTGACGATGTGGCTACAACATTTAATATTGACAATCATTTCGTTTCACCAAGTTCCATCCCCAAGGTGTCATTAAAAATTACCAAGGTTATTCACAAAGGTATCAATCTAAAAGGTCATCTATAGAGATTAAGACTTTACCCAGTGCATTAGAGAGCTATCTGGGCACACCCTTGACATGTATTTATTATCATGTGAGCCAAATATATCATCATAAATCATTTCATAAACAACCCATATAGCATAAAATAAATGGGTTTCATTTCATAATCATAACGTTTTAAAAACTGCTTTAAAGACAAGATCTTTATGTCACTTTAAACCCACGGAAAGGGAAAGCGGGTCTCATGTATGTAAATCCCAGAATTTAAAATAGAACATTTTGGTATATATTTGAATACCCATATATAATAGAGATCTTTTAGTATTCACTTAATAAAATAAAATATCTTTAGAAAAAGAGAGAGACATTTTGAGATGAAAATTATGCAGCATAACGGCTATGTTATAGGGTTTTAGAAAACATTAAAAAGAGAGAGGACATGGGTCAAACATTCATAAATGACCCATAAAACCGTAGAGGGACAGAATATAAAAGATTTAATAACATGGTAATGAAATTTAAAAATATACCTTATGAAATGAAAACATGAAAGGAAGACAAAAAAATAGATTTCTCTTATGAAAAATCGGCAGCCTAACGGCGTCACATAAACTTCAACCAAAAATGAATTGTAGAGATAAAATAGGATTTATAATCATAGGAACATAAAATATCAGTATGATAGATAAGTAGATCATACCCCAACATAATAAAAATGATCTTTAAAGACTTGTCATGAAAGTATAACTTGAAAACGTGAAGGGTGAAAGAACCACTTAAAAATTCGGCAACCTAACGGTGCCACTTAAAATTTCAAAATACTGAATTGAAGAGATAAAATGGGGTCTCTCATCATATGATAATAAAATATAAGTATTATATATATAGAGATCATACCCCAACATAATAAAAAGGAACTTTAAAGACATGACATGAAAGTAGAACTTCAAAACAAGAAGGGTGAAAGAACCACTTAAAAATTTTGCAGCCTAACGGTGCCACTTAAAACTTCCAAATACTGAATTGAAGAGATCAAATGGGGTCTCTCGTAATATGATCATAAAAGATCAGTATGATATATATATAGAGATCATCAACCAACATAATAAAAATTAACTTGAAATACTTGACATGAAAATAGATCTTGAGAAAAAAGAGAAGCGAGGAAGAATCCGTTACAAATATTTCGGCAGCCTAACGACGACACTTAAACATGCATAAAACTAAATAATGAGAGTAAGAGGGTATATTTCATTATATGAACATGAAAATGGTAGTAAGAGGAATATAAAATAACATCCTTCAACATAAGAACATGGAGCATACAAGAAATGAAAAGAAACAGAGAGTTTGGATCCCTTACCTTAAAACGTAACTCTTAAAACTCAAAGGGTGGGACCTTGAGAGGCTTGAGGGCACCTTGGGATGAATCCTTGGGAGGTAAGGAGACCAGAACTTCGTTTATAATGATTTTGGAGTCCAAAGGATGAGAGAATGTCTTGGTATTTATAAGGAATGTGAGGGGACAAGGCATTAATGGCCAAGGGATACCTCATTGGTGGTTCTGGCAAAAACATGGGCTTGGCCATGGTATTTTCCCATAGTATTTCCCACTTGAGACACCTCATACCTTATCTTACTATTCATAAGTAGACTATATTGATTACATACTTAATACATCACTTAATGATGTCATTAAACACTCGTAACTTAAAAACTGTATTTTCACTATTCACTGAAAATTTATCTTTCTCAAAAAACCCCCAAACTTTTACCTTAACCAAATATCGATGCTTTGATTTCAAAAATGAACTTTATTTTATAAAAATAATTTCTAATTATTTTTTATTTAAATTTTAAATAAATAAAATATTCACTGAAAATTCATTTTTTTCAAAAAAATCCCAAAAAATTACCTTAACATAATATCAATGCTCTGAGTTCAAATTTGAAATCCATTTAATAAAAATAATTTTCTAAATATATTTAATTAAATTTTTAATTAAAAAACACTATTCAACCGAAAAAACTAATACTTGACTAATAATTTATGAAACTATTATTTAACCATTTTATTGAATCACATTACTTAATAAAGGTGCCTAGATTATATTAATACTTTTTTAAGTGAGATTACTAATCCATTTGGTCACATTACTAATCCTATGCATAAAATAACTATTAATAATTTACTATTAATCAAAAATTAAGTTCATCTTATTAGACAATAAATTTAGTACTGATCATAATTGTAGAAGACCATTTTTTGAAAATCATTACACATTTTTAATTATTTAAGGTTTAAATAAACATTTTTAAAATATCCTTTCTCTAAAATTAATAAAAAATATGCATACTATATTTATCCGGTCATTTAAAAATTCAAAAACATCATCATAAGAAGAAATCAAAGATTTTATTTAAAACAAAGGATTACACAAGGTAGTTACGGTCTTCTTACATAGCCCCTTATCACACCAGCATAGGACCAAAGTGTATGGTGTGCTAAGGTGAGAGATTCTGAGGGAGGCTCGGCCAACATCACACTAGTAGTAATTTCTATCAGTTTTAACTTCTCATGAAGGCGATTCCATTCTAGCTTCACACGGTGAAGTTCGGCTTGGGTTTGGTTCCGAGCAAAGCCCAGTGGTGCTACCTCCTTCCCAAGTTCTGTTAGATGTGCTTCGATTGGTCGAAGACTACTGGGTGGGGAAATCGAATCTCCTTTCTATATTAATTATCCAAGGTCACTTGTATTAAGAGACAAAAGTCGCAACATTCAGTTTTCAAAGGTCATACTGACTAACGGTCATATAATAGTCAAAACCCAACAGTCTCATATTAATTATACTCATGTAATCAAATTAAAAAGTTTTGTTGAGTATGAAAAATAAAATAACACACAAATTTAGGAAACAAGATTTATTCAAAATTTCGGGTCGTTACAATCATCCCCCCTTAACAAATTGCGTTCTCGCAATTTTTTTAAATAATGGTTTTGAAATTTCATTGAATGTCCCACATCAGAAAAGGAGTGGGTAACACTATTACTTTAAAAGAAAAAAAATGGAGTATAAAGGTCACCCGAGTTAACCCATACTAGGATTCCATGTAAGAAAACATTGATATGGAAGAAAAAAATGAAGGGTCGAGTTCTGAGGGAGAGTGATAGAAAACATGATTAGGAGAAAGTTAACCACAAGAAAATCACAAACTTGTGATTTTTGTAAACAGTATTTGATTACCTAGTAGTAAACATAAACCAACAACATTTTTGTTTTATGTTCCTTTTCATAATTTTGAGGATCTCATTTACTACATAGAACAAAAACATAAGAAAATATACCTACCATCATGTAGAGTTTAATCCTTTAATATGTTTCTATCGAAACTAATCTTTTCTCCAAACGATGAGCATTCAAAAATACTTGGTCTCATTAGATTACAATATTCATCTTCATGTGAGTCACGTAATCCAAAAAATATTAACACTAAATTTCTTCTATCTTTAAACATTATCCCAAAAACAGAAAGGGTAAGATAAAAAAACTCTTGAAAAAGAAAGAAGCCCATATGAGGGGAAACTAATTTTAAATATTCAAAGTTACATGGTACTACCCAAAGTTCATCATAGACCATTCCATAAATAAATGTTCTTAAAATTCCTCAAAATAAACCAAACTAAGATTGAAACCCAAATTGAAGAAGGATTTGATAACATAGTCTTTCAAAATAAACTTCATCCTTCGTCTCCAGACAACATCAACCACTCCGAACATCTTATAACAAAAGCATATAACCTAAACATATTCTACCCAAGATAGGTTAATCATTTCCATATGTAACCTAAATTACTATAAATCCACCTTAAATTCATCGATTCGTCCAAATAAAAGTCACATTTACTCCTCAAATAAAATACCGTAGTAATCTATTTACCACGATCAAATAGGGTTCCCAAAATAGTGAATGTCTTCCAAAATAACAATAATCTTTTAATCCCCTAATCGTCTCTGTCATATTAATACTGCAATCGTCACATTTCCTATCACATTGGTCATTGGTAAATTCTCTTCCATTTCCCACCATTAACTAAGAAAATAACGTATAATTAGGGGGATTAAATACTTAGCCAATAATCATGAAAAGGAACTTAAAGCATAGAAGGACAAAATTATAGAAGTAAAGTATAACCTAACTTGTGATCCCCTAGGTCCCGATATAGGTTATCCATGATTATATATTATTATGTGAATCTTTATTTTATTTTTTGTTTGTTCCTTTAATAATGGTTCATACTAAGCTAATGAATTTACCAAAGCATATCCCCCAGGAGTGTCATTACCAAGAGTTCAGCAAGGCCCGTTGTTGTGTACCAGTTCCCGTTCGAGTCTAGCTCAAAGCTGTGTATTCGGGTTTTACCCCTATGTACATCTGTTCCAGAGCCACCTCTACCTGCTCGTATCCAGACAAGGTTGTATTTTCATGGAAACCCCTTACTCAATACTCACCAAAATACCATGAATATTTCTTATATTTAAACATTTATATTGCACTATTCCTTAAGTTTTTAGATCCTAATTTCCAAAAATAACTAAACCATCCTTTGATACCAACTATAGAATCCCGCCTTTTTGTCACATAAACTTTCATTTCATTATACAAAACTGAGGATGTTTAAGGTTTAGTGTCTTGGAAACCAGGAACATAAAACATGAAAAAAACATTCTTATTAAACCCTTGAAAGGATTCTCCTTATTTTCATACTAGGCTCATTACTGCATCTCATAACCTGGGGACATACATCAAAAGAAAGGGTGACCAGAAGGCCCAGTAAGGGAAACAATTGAAACATTTAACATGTTAACTTGAGATGCATCAATAAAGTCATGAAAAAAAACATTAAGGCATGACAATGAAATCATGAGGCATATCATAATAAAAATAACATTTTTCATAACTTGAAGATGTGGCTAAAACATTTAATATTGGCAATCATTTCGTTTCACCAAGGTCCATCCCCAAGGTGTCATTAAAAATTACCAAGGTTATTCACCAACGTATCAGTCTAAAAGGTCATCTCTATAGATTAAGTCTTTACCCAATGCATTAGAGTGATATCTGGGCGCACACTTGATATGAGATTATTATCATGTGATCCACATATATAATCATCAATAATTTCATAAACAACCCATATAGTATAAAAGAAATGGGTTTCATTTCATAATCATTACGTTTTAAAAACTGCTTTAAAGACATGATCATTATGCCACTTTAAACCCACAGAAAGGGAAAGAGGGTTTCATGTATGTAACTCCCAGAAGTTAAAATAGAAAATTTTGGTATATATATGAATACCCATATATAAGAGAGATCTTTGAGTATTCACTTAATAAAATAAAAGCACTTTAGAAAAAGAGAGAGATGCTTTGAGACAAAAATTCTGCAGCATAACGGCTATGTTACAGGGTTTTAAAAAACATTGAAAAGAGAGGGGACATGGGTCAAACATTCATAAATGACCCAAAAAACAGTATAGGGAACGAATATAAGAGATTTATGAACATGGTAATGAAATTTGAAAATATACCATATGAAATGAAGAACATGAAAGGAAGACAAAAAAATAGATTTCTCCTATGAAAATTCGGCAGCCTAACGACGTCACATAAACTTCAACCAAAAATTAATTGAAGAGATCAAATAGGATCTCTCATCAAATGAACATAAAAGATTAGTATGATATATAGGGATATAAAACCCCAACATAATAAAAAAGAACTTGAAAGACTTGTCATGAAAGTAGAACTTGAAGACGAGAAGGGTGAAAGAACCACTTAAAAATTCGGCAGCCTAACGGTGCCACTTAAAACATCAAAATACAAAATTGAAGAGAACAAATGGGGTATCTCATAATATTATCATAAAGGATCAGTATGATATATATGGATAACATACCCCAACATAATAAAAAGGAACATGAAAGACTTGACATGAAAGTAGAACTTCAAAACAAGAAGGGTGAAAGAACCACTTAAAAAGTTGACAGCCTAACGATGCCACTTAAAACATCAAAATACTGAATAGAAGAGATCAAATGGGGTCCTGCATAATATGAAAATAAAATATCATTATGATATATATAGAGATAATACCCCAAAATAATAAAAAGAAACTTGAAAGACTTGACATGAAAATAGATCTTGAAAAAAAAGATAAGGGATGAAGAATCCGTTACAAAAATTTCGGCAGCCTAACAGCGCCACTTAAACATTCATAAAAATAAATAATGAGAGTAAGAGGGGATATCTTATTATATTAACATGAAAAGTTCAGTAATAGGAATATTTATGAACATAATCTATCATAAGAACATGGAGCATAAAAGAAATCACATAAAATAGAGCATTTGAAAAGAAAGAGAGAGTTTGGATCCCTTACCTTAAAATGTATCTCTTAAAACACAAAGGTTGGGACCTTGAGAGGATTTAGGGCACCTTGGGAGGACTACATGGGAGATAAGGGGACCATAACATCGTTGATAATGATGTTGGAGTCCACATGATGAGAGAATGTCTTTGTATTTATAGGGAAAGTGAGGGGACAAGGCATTAATGGCCAAGGACACCTCATTGGTGGTTTTGGAAAAACCATGGGCTTTCCCATGGTATTTGCCCATGTTATTGGACACTTGGGAAACCTCATACCTTATATTACTATTCATAAGTCTACCATATTGATTACATAATTAATACATCATTTAATGATGTCATTAAACCCTCATAACTTAAAAACTGTATTTTCATTATTCACTGAAAATTTATCTTTCTCAGAAAAATCCCAAAATTTAACCTTAACCAAATATCGATGCTCTGATTTCAAAAATGAACTCCATTTTATAAAAATAATTTTCTAAATTTTTTTAATTTTATTTTTAAATAAATACACTATTCATCTAAAATTCATTTTTTTTCAGAAAAATCCCCAAAAATTACCTTAGCATAATATCGATGCTCTGAGTTCAAATATGAAATCCATTTTATAAAATGAATTTTCTAAATATTTATAAATAAATTTTTAATTAAAAAAACTATTCACCCAAAAAAACTAATACTTGACTAATAATTTATGAATCTATTATTTAACCATTTTATTGAATCACATTACTTAATCAAGGTGCCTAGATTATATTAATACTATATTTAAGTTAGATTACTAATCCATTTAGTCACATTACTAATCCTAAGAATAAAATCACTTTTCATAATTTACTAATCATCAAATATTATGTTGATCTTATTAGACTCTAAATTTCGTACTGAACATAGTTGTAGAAGACCATTTTTTGAAAATCATTACACATTTTTAATTATTTAAGGTTTACATAAACATTTTTAAAATATCCTTTCTCTAAAATTAATCAAAAACATGCAAACTATATTTATCCGGACATTTGAAAATTCAAAAACTTAATCATAAGAAGAAATAAATTTTTTTATTTAATTCAAAGGATTAAACAAGGCAGTTACGGTCTCCTTACAAAGCCCCTTATCACACCAGCATTGGACCTAGGTGTAAGGTGTGCTAAGGTGAGAGAATTTGAGGGAGGCTCGACCATCATCTCACATGTAGTAATTTCAATCAGTTTTAACTTCAAGCAAAGGTGATTCCGTTCTAGCTTCACACGATGAAGTTCGGCTTCAGTTTGGTCCAGAGCAAAGCCCAGTGGTTCTACCTGCTTCCCAAGTTCTGTTATATGGGCTACGATCAGTCCAAGACTACTGGGTGAGGCCATCAAATCTTGTTTCTATATTAATTAACCAAGGTCACTTGTATTTAGAGACAAAAGACACAACATTCAGTTTTCAATGGTCATACCGACTAATGGTCATATAATAGTCAAAACCCAATAGTATCATTTAATTATACTCATGTTATCAAATGAAACAGTTTTGTTGAGTATGAAAAATAAAATAACACACAAATTTAGGAAACAAGATTTATTCAAAATTTCGGGTTATTACACTCTGAATAACCGTCTATATATTTTATAGAAAGAGATCCACATATAATTCTTTGAAATAATTCTATAAGATTGATATCTATCATACTTTTTCCACTAAAAAAACGTTGTGAATTGTTTCAAATAAATTATATTATTAAAACCCAATTACTTTATCTTAAAAGTTTCTTAATAAATTTCTAGATATAATTTTTAAAATTATTTCTATTTAGCTAACCATGTATTTAACTCAACAACAATTTATAAAATGAGGCATGTTAAATTGACACATTATATATATTAGAAACATTGTTTTCATATTATATTTTAAAGAGATCATTATTTATCAGCTCTATATAAAAACATATTATATCTTTATAAAAGGTACATTATTATTTTTTATATGTAAAACAAACCCATATATGAGTATAATTGACACAAATAAATTTTTTATTACTTACCTTGGTTGTGTAATAATAGTTACTCCAGACTTAAAAAGTCCAATATAAAATTGGAGATGGTTTTCTACTACAATTTTTATATATAGTCATAATGTATTGGAATCTCAATGATCATTTCTTCCATTAGAAATTTATCAAAATCAACTCTAATCCAATATTTCGATATAAATGTGTGACTGAGATGATATATCTTGTATAAAATTTATAAAAATAAAAATATAACCCTCAATAATGAACACATATATATAATCCTATAAATTATTTTCTAAGGGTAGGTTATAATATTTTTAACCTTTCATCTATAATAAAAAAACACAAAACATTCAACTAATTAGCCACCCATGGGATATTTTACTACATTGTAGTTGTTTTAGATGTTACATATATTTAAAACCTTTTTTTTCATATGTTCAAATTCCATTTACACTTTTTCATGAAAATGATAGAGAATTTTTTATGATTCTTGTCTTTACAGGCATGGAAAATCAATGTTGAATGTTTTAATAGGTACTTCTTAATGTTGTAAACATATATATTCATAACATAAAATTTGAATCATATTTTAATTAGGGAGAGAATGGTTCTATTCATAAATAATTATGAAAATTTAATCTCAAAATATCAAACCACTGATTGTATCTGATGGTCATTACTATATGAGGCCCAAAAAAGGGATCCTTCTCTAAGATTTCATGTGATTAGTGACTTGAAGACTTCGTATATCTTTTAACATTCTTTATCTATGTAGAGATCATGATGATGAGATATATTAATTTACTCATCTTTGTCTTCATGAGGCTTCTATCCATGAATATTTATAAATTATATCAAGAGGAATTATTCATCCATTATGTCATTCATAATTTTCTATGTTACATATTGCATATCATCATATTCATCTTTAGAAGGTTTATTAGAAAAAATGGATTCTAGTATATAAAATATACTATCCATTGATAGTAAAATGCATAATATCAATTTTAATTCCTTTATTTTTTGTATTGGTCAATATATTCTATTTATCTAATATAGATCAATATTATTTTGATTTCGTTAAATGGATGACATTTATCTATAATAAAAAATCATTATTTATTTCATTAAATTGATCACTAGTAATCAAAAAATTACTAAGTTAATAATTATCCATCTATTTAATAATATCCTTGTATCCCTTGCTATTGGATTTAGAATTTCAAATTTCATCTACATTGTAGTTGAAAGGGTATATATTTTCCATCTGATCATCTCTAAAGAAACGAAATCAAATTATTAAATGATATTTCTCACTTCATGACTTTTAAATTAATTATATACCGTTTATATGATCTAATTTTTGGGAACCCCAGTCCTATAATCAAAAACATAAATTTCATCAACTCCTATCTCTATATTACATGGTTTCATTTTAGGGAAGCTACTCTAGAATAAAACCTTATTAAGTCTAAGAAATTATTTATTTAGAACTCATTAATAATTTAATGTGTTCATAATGATATTCTTATCAATACCCTAAAATATAGTTTTGTTCACTGTAATGTTGTGGAATATGGGTTATAACAAAATATTTTAATCATGGGATGTTTTTACAATATTTTAATAAGTTCCTAATTTTTTATAATTTATTTTAACTTACATAATTAATTAACCATCACTGATAATTTAATTTACACATAGTTAAATTATTATATATTATCATAGAATGATTAAAATTATATTTATATTATGTGAACATGATTAATTAAACCATTAATTAGAAAATTTATAATATAAATATATTAATAACCATGAATATATAAATATAAAATAAATACATTATATAGTTTTGATCTATTTTTTACTCATCATTATCAAATTATGTGAGAAACCAACATTAACCCTAGGGAAAATAAGGCCATGATATAACATTTTCATCATAGCGAAGAATTTATTAATTTTCACATATATCACATTTGTTGGATCTTGTTTATATTGTATAATGAAACACCTCCATTAGTTTGGGTATCCATCCATGGATATTGATTACTCCCAAAAATGTTGGGTAAACTAGGGTTATATAGTTACAGAAATTGATCCTTAGACCCACCTTCCTGTTAATAATAAAGGAGTTATGGATGATTCACATAGCATCATATTAAATCTAATTAATTATTATGTCATAAAAACATACCATAACTAATTTAATTAAATTAAAAATCCAATTGATGAATAGTTCTAAAATTATAATGACCAATCACAAAAACTATTAACACGATCATTTAATATGTCTAGAATTCATTGTAATTAATAAAAATTTAGTGTAATTAAATAAAATTATTAAATATATAAATAATTACTTATCTTAACATTATATAAAAAATATCATTGAGACATAATTACAACCCCATCTTTTATTATTTATAACAATTTTATTTTTTTACTTTTCAATATAAATTATATTATAGAGTGTACTCAGAATCCCAATTGATTGGAATATTCATCATTAGATAAACAATTGAAAACATTAATAGTGTTCATGAAGAAAATAATGGGGAGAATAAAAAATCTATTTAATCCTAGATTATCATTAGTTATATCTGTTATTATACAATTGTCTGTAGTGGTGAGTGTAAATAATTAGGTATCGCTTTTTTGGTTAGAGATAGGGTTGGTTTTTGAAATAGATTGGTATTTTAGAAATGTATAATAGATATTGAAAAATAATATTTTGATAAACATGATTGTGTCATGATTGGTTATAAAAATTTTAATGTTTTACTAATCTAAAAGTATTTCCACTCTTCTTTCTGTTAACTGGTATGTTAGGGGATTCACAATCACATCCACTATCTCCCTTGTCTAGATGCTTTATCTGAAAATATCCAAATATAAATTGTCATCATCTAATACCTTCCATACTAGGTATGGAAGTGTTATTGTTAATCACCCAAAAATGAATACAAAAACACCCAATCAAGACATTATTTCACAAATTCTCTTTCACTTTGTCACATGTTCATTATCATTGTGCACATTACCACATGACTGTTTCCTAGTTCACCATATCTAGATCATGATTATATTATTGGATAATATTTAATATTCACCCAGGAAAAAATAACGGATTTAATTATATCTAAAAAAATATAATTTAAATAAATACTTCTAAATATATTCAATAGTTAGAAATAAGAAAATTCTTTTATTAATTAATGTTTAAAAACCAATATTTAAAATAGAAGAACATTACCATCCCAAATTAGAAAACAATTAATTCATTATTTGAACCATAAAATTAATTAATGGACAATATCTAATCAATATATTGCATAATAAAATAGAAAATAAAATATTTTAGAATAAAAAAGAATTAAATTATGAACGTTACCATCACCTTTTTGTATGTACTAGGTGTCCATCTACATCGGTTATGATCAAACCTCTGAGGTCCCCTCAATATAATTTCACTACAATTTATTTTCTCATCATTGTTAGGAATAATTATATGATTTTCTCTTACTACAATTACATTTATGCCTTTAATTTATCTTTATCAAATGATTGTGAATAATATATTCTATATGGAATCCGAAATGTCTTGTAATAATGTTTATGTGTCACCTAGAGTAATCATCTTGAAGATGATGTTACAATCTTGTATCTTGTTTATAACCACTCATTAGATGACCTTTAAATTTATAACATCCTAACTGAGAAATAATTATATACATTTAATGATCCTTTTGTGTAGGAAAATTCTCTCATATATATATATAATCGTCTATGTGTAGATGAAATCATTTATGCCAAGGGGAAATTTTACATAGCATATTGAAAAGACTATTTCCCTATTCAAATTTCATACATTAATATTTAATATAATAATTATATAACTCTTTTACTTTATAAAAATATGAAATGATAAGATAATATTTTAACTCTTCCAATTACATTCACGTAGGATAATTATCCTACATGGCTGACAAATTCTCGTGTGTGAAATCCACAATACACATTACACATCAATTTTCTTCCCAACTCTATCATATTACATTCCGAATAATTTCCAACATTAATAAAATAAATTTTTATACTCCAAGATCACCTATAAAAATTAGGAAAAAACATCTAAGGAGGTTGATGGATTTGTAGGCATCATTTTATAGATTACATGGTTAAAAAAATAAAAGTCATGTATTAAACCACTTTTTTCATTGAAATGAAAATACTCATATACTCCAAATATGTATCAATTACCATTATAAATTAATTTTCTGGGATATAAATAATTCATATATGATGTAAAACAATGGAATAAATCATTCATTCAAGAAATATAATAAATTAATATAAATTATGTTAATACCCACATATATACTCATATATACATTGCTAAAAATATTCCACATAAAAATCATTAAATATATCATAATGTTTCTCATTCCAAGATCCTAATAGGTTAACTGCATGATATTAGAATTCTATCATCTAACCACAATGATTTAAGAATTTTTTTGTATCCAAATTGATTTTGAACATTGTTTTGTGGATTTTGTGGTCATATTTTTTTGTGATAATATTTTGAGGAAGAATAGGGTGGTTTGGAACATTTCTAGGCATATTGAATCATATTTAGTTTATATCAAAAATAGAATACTCGCATATATTCTTCTCTACCTGATTCAACTTCAATACTCATAATTATTAAAGAAGACTACACACCATTATTTTTTCAGTAACAGGAAGTACATCCTATCTATATTTTTGTCCACAGGTTTTGGTTGATGTTTTTTGGTTCTTCATTGGATGGAAGAGATAGAAATTTGAATATTTATGTATCTATAAGACCATACATTTCCCATTCTTCGAGGCATCGTAATTTTATTTTTATTTTTTATTATTTTCATTAAATAGTTTAGTATCTCGTTTAAAAAGAATCATATTGAATTTTACTAATTCTATATATTTCAAATAAAATTTTTAAATCTATACCCTCTAGTTTTCCTCCAATATCATATTCGTATTATGAAGAATTATTCAACGGAAAAATTCATCATTAATGTTTTATTTCCTAACTATTTACCCCATTTTCCTCTATTTCATCAGGAAAAAAAATCTGATTTGTACATTTATTTTTTAAATAAAATTATAGATATCAGTTTCCAGACAGATAAATCCACTTTTTACGTCATATAGTTGGGAAAATCAATTCACATATTTCAATTATCTCTATATAATCTTTATATCCTTCCAACCATAATTAATATAATATATTTTTTGCAATAATGTTGAAAAATGTATCACTTCAACATAAGAATATTTTATATAATGAGCTTATTCTGGATCACTTTTCAACTTCAATATCACTTCAATACAACCATGATCCTAAAACAACTTCTAGGAAGTTTTAGATATGGATTTTTGTGTAGAAATGTGGCCTCTAAATAATTTCATTCATTTAAATAGTGGTATTTAAGGGCCAATAGTGAAGGAAACTATATATTAATTCTCATTGAAAATTATTATTTAGCATTAAAAGATTTCACCAATCATGTATAGCATATTTTCCTCAAATAGCCCATGTTTATGAAAAAATTTATGATAAATTTTTGGTTACTCAAGAATTTCTTGGATCATTGAAGAAGTATTCAATTGTGTAGAATATATCAATTTTGGCTTAGAATGTTCTCAGGTAACTGAATAAAATATGATATTTTAAGATGGAATTATATTTCAAAATTAGTATAATTTTCATGAAAATAATTCTCTTATAAATAGAAAAAAAAATTATTTCATCCTTTATCTAAAAACATTAGATGATATAAATGAGGTCAGTAAGAGTATAATAGATTATATCAGTTTTCAAGTGATATAAAACTCTGATTACTTTTATTCATAAATACCCAAAAAATAATGAAATGTAAATTTTTTTTTACAATAAGACATAAAATTTTAATAAAAAAAATTAAACCCCCACGTATAAAAGGGTACCATCCCTCACAAATAAATTATATACATTACTAAATAATTTATAAATAATAATAAATTTAAATTTAATTATAATAAATCACTAAAATAAATAATGTGTTAAGGAGTAATAAAACATGATGGGACATGATTGATAAATAGGTTATAGGATTGTGGTCTCCTCTAATAGTTCTTAGATAATTTTTAATTGGAATTTCTTCAGAAAGTTCCCATTAATAGTTAATGGGGGTTTTCTACTTTTATAACATTGACATTAATACAAAATAATGTACATGAGTGTATATAAATGGAACTTTTATTATGAAATAATGATTATATATTATCAACCAGAGTGTTGAGTTTTATCATAGGACTAATTTCGCTAGATGAAATCCTAATAACAGAATGATATTATGATTAGCTGTTGTAGTCCTTTTTTATAAATATTTGAATTCTTAAAATCATAAATACTAACCAAATCTATCTTTTACATCTATAGTATTCTCTATTTTTATCCTTTTACATGTCTAAATTCATCACGCTCACTACATAGTGTGATTTATTCTCCTAATCTGTGGGTAGGTGACATATCATTTCATAAACCATCATTTATTGAATCATTATAATGTGAGTTTTATAGGTTCTCATATAAACCCATAAGGTTTCTTCCGGCACATACCTCAATTTTTTATGTTTGGTTTCATAATTTTTTTGTAAATATCTTTAATCTCCAAACATAAAACAATATATTACATATTTTATTATCGGAGGTTGGGTTTTGATGAGTTATGATGTACTACAAACTTCATTGTAAGATAATGAATGACCCTATAACTAAATTAGGACTCCTAATATCTAATATTTACTATTAGAGCCTTAATCATATAATAGATATCATCTTTCTTAAAATAAAATATAAATTTGGAATCATTTTTCTTGGTTCATTTGTTTCTAACTATATTAAAACATAATAAATTGGAATATTGATGATCGATTTACCAAAAGGCATTATAAATTTCCATGAAATATATTCTCTAGAGATAGAAAATATAACAAATAATTTAGGGTTTTTGGAATTTATCATCACTTTGGAAATATTATTGTTAATAATATGATTTATTACTCAATAAAAACTCATGATAATTTTTAGATAATCTTTTTAAATAAATTTAATTCAAGAAAACATTCTACTCATTCATTGGTAGTCCATGTGGCATCCAAAAAAAGCGTCTGAAAAAATTCAAAATTTTTATCACTTTTTTTGTGAAAACTAAAATTATGATATATATAAAACCAAATGTTAAATTTGTATTCATATTTATTACATTGATTTTGTTATGGACTTAGTTGAGATAAAAAAATTTACTTTACAATATAATTGAAAATTTCAAAATAACAACAAAATTATCCATAAACCAAATATATCTTACCACATGGAATGTGATAATTTTATAGTGTTTTTCATGATTATCTAACTATCCAGTGTTAGGAAATCTACTCAAGTGATCAAATACTAGGTTTTCCATTTTTTCGTAACAGTAATCACTAAATTTAATTATTTATGAAAAAAATCAATCATACTTGAATGGGTTTTCTATTGCAATTTTCAAATTTTACATATGATTGGAATGTCAAAAGAAAATTTATAATTTAGTTCCACGAAAGTATGAACATAATTTATCTAGGGTAAATTAATTTTTTAATAACTCATTTATTGTGTGTTTGTGGTTGTGTTAAGAAACATTAATGGTTCATGATGGGACTTCAATATTTCTGTGAATAATTTGGGAGAGAAATGATCTTATAGCTTGATCCAAATGAAAAATAAGAATCTCAAAAGGATTATCTCAATTTGGGGCATGCATCACCGGTAGTGATATAAATGATCTCTTACATGAAACCATATAATTCATGTATTTTCCATTAAAATGAAAAACAATTTCTTTCAATATTTACTTATACATTTTGAGCGAAATCATGCTAAAGTCCTTGATTGACCTTATATACAATGCATTATATCCATGAAAAGATCTATCATTTTGCTATATGATGGATAAGGTAAATAATTTCTCACATAAATTTATATTCCATACACATCAATACCTTTATTTACAATGGAATTATCATGATCTATTCCAATTTCATCCAAAATTTAAATGAATATTTATTAATATTAAATTTATCTTAAAAACCCTCTATTAAATCCTAAATCTGATTAAAATAATTATTCCCATCCACCTATAAATAATACCATGATAATAAAAAAAATTCAAAAGGCATCCTCTTGAAAGAAAATGGTTATGTAAAAGTGTTCTTATCTCGTTCTAATAGGGATTTTGGTTTGTAAAAGTCAAATGAAAATCCATCATGATAAAATAATATTTTCATCCTGTCAGTATCCCAATTTTTTTTCAATGAATGGGATAAGAAAATTATCTTTCCAAGAGACATGATTTAGCTTTTTATATTCTATACCAACTCTCCGACCATTCTCAATTCTCCAAGGGAACATCATATTTTAGTTATTCCTCTAAATGATCAATATTATTTTCTTCAAAATAGTGACTGTGATTGACCAACTTCCAGAATGAAATGGGGTAGATGATGTTTGCCTCAAAAATATTATATACATATTTCATAAAAATTATCATCAAAGTAAAGTTTATCATCTTTTATATAGACTTAATAGGCCATGAATTTTCATTAAAAAGAATAGAATGAATGTATTTTTTGGTATTAATTACTTAAATATCATCTAAAATATGATATATTTCCTTCCTATTCCTTATCAATAGTATAAATAAATTTTTTATTAATATATTATTAGAAATGACAACCTAATATAGTTTTATTTATAAATTTAAGGATTATTTAAATGATTAAAACCTGTTGGCATTTCTAATCTCTAAAGATTAAATATCTGTCAAGAATTATTACATATCATCATTTATGGCATAAAATAAATTCTCAGGTAAATATAGAAAATCATATGTAACCTATTTTCCTAACGTAAAAAACTATTTTCTAAATTTTTCTTCATCACATTATCTAAATGATTGTTACTCATTAAATGTTATTATAGATATAAAAAATATTATTAAATACCAAGATATTTATTTGTTTCAGCCTCTTCAAAGTGGGAATGCTAAAGAAATGAATGATCCTTTGAAGGGTTTTTTATAAAGTAAATATTATTGTTGTGCCAAATGATATCTCTAAACACCATGTAGAGGGTTCCTTTACACTCATTTATGATTGTCTTCGATATTTGTAAGATAGATATATACAATATGATTATTGAAAATGTTAGTTCCCATTTTTCCTCTATGATTAGTAATTAATATCTTCTCATAAAATTATGTTACAAATTCTCACTAATACATACTCCAATATTCCTAATGCAATGCATTTAGATCTATTCACATTCTATAAAGAGTCTATTTTTTTGATTTTATTCTACCAAATAAAAAGTTGTTTCCAAAGAGTGCATCCAAAAAATTAATTTATCCAACAGAAACTAGAGAATCATAAGATAAGTTCATGGTATCAATGGGGATAAAGATAAAGAATCTCTATAGGACTGGATACATTGTATGATCTTGTAGTGTAATAATATTATGATATGTTTTCCTATATTTTCAATTTAATTGCATTGATGTCTACTATTTGAAGCGAAATCATCATTATGTGATTTTGAATATATGGGGGTTTTCAACAGGGAATCCATAGTGATAATGTTGATCTCAATGTTATTGAATATTTAAAAAACACATTTTGAAATGAAACATATGTAATCATCATATATTATATCATTCAATATGTGAACCTGAGGGGAATTTCATTCTTCTTCCCTTTATTCTTCTATAATGGGGTCTACTATTTTTTACTCAATAGCCCAACATATTCATTCTATTATTTCATTTCATCTTCTATTATACGATTTTCATGAAGAAATCAAAACTTTTCTACTAAAAATATCTCATGATTAGGATTGGTCTATTCATTTTTAGGTTTAGATTGAGATTTAATTTATATCCCACATTTGGGATGTCATAATGATCATATTTCCCATGGGATACGGGACTGATAAGGCTATTAGTTTCTATTAGTATTTAGATAACATATCCAAAAGATGAATAATATTGATTATTAATTACCCTTACACATTTGAATAATTATTTACTTCAGTTTATGGTTGTTTTTGTCCACGAGGATATGAAATTTGTGAGGGACGTTAATAATATTTATTTTTATGAATAGATTTTGGTTATTAATATTAGAGTTGGGTAGATGATTTCTGTAATGGTATTTTTTAATGGTACTGGTTTCTAGAAATTAAAATGAATGAATGTTTGTTATTAATACTGATTCTCACTAGGTGGAATTGAATAGATTTTTATATTTCATAAGATGAATAAGATTTGGAACTTTTCTATAAATCATTCAGAATGTGTTTTTAATTACCTTCAAAGAAATTATGTTGCAAAACATCTTGATCACTACACATAAAACTCATAGTAATTATAGAGTGGGGGTGATGAGTTAAGAATATAAACATTTACTATTTATTTTTATCCATTGGTAGATATAAAATCCATTTTCATTGAAATACTAGTTTTCACATCATTTCATCCCAAAATATAGTGATGAATCATAAGATCTCACCTCATGGAGACCACTGGTACTAGAACCTCTTGAGTAATTGTTTGGGAATATTGGGATGCTTTTTCCCATATTTCCATTAACCTATACATTTTATTAGCCTATATAGATCATATAAAAGATGTTTCTAAGATATTTTCATCATAATTATTTATTCCATGAAAAAATATGTAATGAATGTTTTACTCCTATACAGATTGATTTGGGGAAATGGAACCTATTTTCAAAAACCTATTCGAGTACTCGTATATAGTTGATATATTGGTTTGTTTGGTTGTATACTACTCTTTTCTGATAGATATGTTCATAGTGATAGTGAAGAATATCAGAATAAATCATCTGTAAAGGGTTTCATAGTTTAGTGATTCACATAGTTTTAGGATGTGCACATTTTCATTGGATTCCCATTTAAGTGAGAAGGGGCATTCCCCATAAATTACTTGGCCATATTCAACTCATCTCAGTTTATAAGTTGTGTATTCCATAGTAAAATATATGATAAGACAATTTGGGGCCACACCTATCAAGATGTATAGTTAGGGAAACCATAGTATCCTATTTGAATTAAATTAAATGTTAATTTTTCATAGTATTCATTGTAAATTCAGTGGTATAAATTGAAAATATTAGGTGAAAATTGATCGTTATGTGTTTAAATTGGGTTTTCATAATTAAATGAAGACTCCCAATGAAAACTATTAGTTTTAATAGTGTTTATAAAATAAATTTATTGAAAATAATATATAAAATTTTTCCCTCATTTTTATATGCAATAACCAATCAATTAAATGTTTCTGAAAAATAAATTGTGAAAATAGAATATATGTTCAGGTAATTTTAAAAATAGATCTTATAAAATCATTCTAGGAAACACATCCATAATTTTTATTTACCTATCAAAATTGGTATCAAGAAGACATTTATTCCTTGGTTAAATATATTTCTAGATGTTGCCACTATGTTTTCATGAAACAGAATAACACAGAATCAATAGTCACATTTTGGTTTTGAGATATGAATGTTTATAAAAAAATTGGTCTTAAAAAATAGTTTTCCTAATATGGAGAACATATTATGTTAACGGGTATTTGAAAATAATAATTTTTTCCCAATTTACTTTTGAACCCATTACAAATGTTTTCACTATACGTTCATTATTTTGTTATGTGAGGGGATCCAAATTTGCTTCCCCTCTCACCCTTACCTTGATTGATTTTCAGAATATCCCATTATGAATTCTCACCATGGTAAACCCTTCTACAATTGAATGAAATATTTATTGTGGATTACCCTCATATATCTTTGTAAATATTCAATATTCTCTTGTTCTTCTCATTCATTCACATACTATCTATTTCCCCTTTGACATGTTTTGAAGTTGAGATAACTTCACCACTTTTAGTTTCATATTCCATAATATATTTAGATGGACTGAATATGAGGATAATATAGATCATTAACCTGATAATGATGAGAAAATTGAAATTAATTATAATCACATTTAATATCAATAATTGATATATAATATCACCTTAAATTAATAGGAAATAGTGTGTTTCATCAATTAAATTTGGAACACTGGTGTATTAAAAATGGTAATCAACACTTATATAATCACTCATATAATCCACTTGTACTCAAATCGTATTAGGAAAGAATTGAGAGGACTAAATCATTATGGTACCTCAGAAAATAAAATAAAATATGGATGGATATTGAGATCTTGAATCCCCATTATTTATGTCCTCCAATTTTATCCTCTTCAGCCAATATCAAACATTTGTGATCCAATTTTTTAATTTATTTATATATTCATTTTCCCTAAAAGATAAATATATAAATAATATTTTCTATTGTTAAATAATTGGGGTTTCATTACCTTTATCTTGATTGGAATTTTATTCATAATATATTTCATGTGGAAAACCTCTAATTTTATACAAGTATATTGAATTCTCACCCCAAAATATCATCTTGAAACACCTGGGAGTCATCGAATGACCTATTAGAATCATTAGTTAGTTAATTTTTAATTCCAAAATATAATACATGATAAATCATCAATCACATCACTAATTTTATTATGTATAATACAATTCACCTTGGCATAAATGAAATATTCAACACATCAATTATATCTATTGTACATAGTTTAAATGTCGTATAACCTTGAAAAATTTCTTATTCCCAATTTAATTATCATATGCATAGGTGAAATAACACACATGTATGCCTTTTATCATTTAGAAATATCTATAATGCCTAAATAACATGTGATAGCCTCAAATTCCATTTGTGTTAGATAATTTTAATATGATACTCAAAAAATGTTCTAAACATGGACTTAATGGAATTGTCCATTGACATTTTCTTCCCAAAACAATCTGACTACATCAAATTTTCTTTTTTAACATCATAATATAAAATATAGAAAATCCAAATATACTCTAGAAAATCTATATTACAATAATATATAATTTTATGTTTTGTATTAATTAAATTAATTAAAATGATAAAATATATAGTGAAAAAATATGTGTTGACGATTTGTTTATTTATCCCAAATTAATCATATAAAAACAATGTGCAAAAAATGAATTTAAATTGATAATTTTTGTATAATGTAAATCATTTTTATACCAATTAAAAATAATGAATAAATAATATTTAAAAAGTATGTACTAATACTCAACATATCATATGTCATTTGTTTCATATAGTTGTTACCATTAACACTGTATATAAAACACATGTATACCGACATGACATATCATGAAATAATCAACTTGAATTTCCATGTGTTAAAATATGTAGTATATGTTCCATGTATGACCATACAATAATCCATAAGTATAAGAATCATGTACCCCTGGCAATTTATGTGAATTATAGGGCTTGTATAATGACAATAACATGGAATTAAGTCACAAAATATGTGTGGCTGATAATAATAAATAATATATAACCCAAAAAGATGTAGAAAATCACTATCTATATAATAGGTGTGAAAAAAAATTGTAACATGTTTTTACATATAGTCACATGTTGTGCAGTTTATAAATTAGTTAATTAAACTTTTTTCACCCATGAAACATACTAAAAATTACAAGGTTTATACCTTTCATGTGTTTGAACATGTTGCATAGTTTAAACAAGATGTATGCATGGTTAAAAGGTTGATGGACAATATATGTTGTGTAATTACACCACGTATCAGTCAGATGACTAATCATAAAGTATTTATCATGTTTAATTGTGTTATGCAACATGAAAATACATGAAATATACATCATGTACACCGTGTAAATCCATGTGATAAGCCTGTAGTCTACACTAAACATGTAATTGAATCACGTATCATGTAAAATATAGAGCCAATATATACACTATATTCTAATTATTTTGGATAACCATGGGTACATGGTGTGTATCATATTCATAAGTAACATGTATTCATGACATTTGACCCACTGCATTGTCACCCAAAGAAGGCCTCATTGAGAATTATTAATTTTTTTGGGAACATTCATGACCTTATTAACTTAGAATAATGTGTCATCTCAAGCATTAATATAAGATAAAAAATAAAAAAAATAAAATAAAAAATTAATTATTCAAATTGATCAAATAAATAATAATTAATTAGTATTTTTCACCATTAGGATTTTATACCACTCAATGAATCTAAGTCATCGTGGAAGCAATAAATAGGGATCCAAATTTTGGTATTTCATTTGTTTCAGTGGATATATCATAAAAATAGGATGAAAAACCACATAATCTTCAATATGGGAAATTTAAAATTTAATTTATAACTAATCTAAAAAAACTAAAACATTCACTGTGATAATCCTCATGATCAATGTCAATGGTCATAATTATAATTTTTTGTTGAAGTGGATATCTATGAGATATTTTTTGTGTATTAATATGTGATCCACAAATATATTAATGTATTTATTGATTATCCAAGTGGTGGTATAGTAGATTTCAGTTCTTCATGTAAGTCATCATTGACTTCAAAAATATGAATCAATTATTCTCACTATATTCTTCAATGGATCATCAGGCCTTCATAGTCCATCATATCACAATATTATGAAGGAAATAAAAGAATGTGAATCATAATCCATTAATTTAAATTAACTAATTCTATATATTTGACTAATCGGGAATTAACATCTCCCAACTATGAAAAAAAATTAAACATATCCTGCATGGTACACAATAACAAAAAATAGGGGATCCATACCTCAATGAATATTTATGGACATGCTATGCACCGTAGGAGGAATATGAAATATCCACAAAACATAACTAACAATGAGAGACCACATATTAACCCATTATGCACCCAAGGATTATATAAAGAGATAACAACTGAAACCAGAAACCAAAACAACAATACCACATCAAATACCCAGAGGAAAATCAAGATAAACCCATCCATAAAGGGATAATAACTCAAATCTGACTTCTAGTGTAAATACACTATAACCAATTAACCAATCTAGGGATAAGAGGGATAAAAGGTCTCTTATGGGTGCCTATGAATCATCCAAAATAGGTGACACGGGGGATCTACTAAGTGAATAATATATAGTTGAGAAAATAACATAAAATTTCTAGGATGATTATTTCACATTGTGTGAATTTTACCTGGTGTGTATTTTTTGGGTTCTAATTAATTATATCCTTTCTTTGAAAAAATGAGGTCCCCTCAACAATTATTTAATAGACATCATGAATCCCCATTACATGATGTGTACCCGTCTGAAGGGTTACCTCTTTACCTACTTTTAAGTCGCGAACCTAGAAACTTTACAAGGTATAGACAAAATTTATAATTCTTATAGCAATTAAATAGTCTGAATTTCATGAATCATCTGTAATGTGCCTCTAGAATCCAAAAAAATCACAAAAAATCCCCAAACCTCATCCTAAACACCAATAACACAGAAAACATGTAATGTAATGGTCTAGGAAGGAATAAACCATTACATCATCAACCTCCCAAATAATGTGGGTCCTTTAGAATCTAAAACCAGTCCTAGAAGGAATGGGGGGGGGGGGGTGGGGGGGAAACAACTACCCCATTGGATACCTTTCAAGGATCATATCATACCTCTGATGAAATCATTGGCCAAACATGCCAAACCAAGTGGCCACAAAAAAATTTCACATAGCTTTACCACCGTATAGTCATTCAACCACCACACATACCAAACCAAATACCTTTTTATCCAACTAACCAAAAATCCATCAACATGAATATCTAGTAATTCTCTATTCCATGAAAAGTTATTATCCACACTAGGTGGAACTGGCTTGAACACTTGTGTTTACTCGTATCACAACGTAATGGTTCTTGATTAGGAATTTGAGCTTCCAAATTTCTTGTATTGAAAATCAATCACACAATATGCATCAAAAAAATTGGGAAAAAATTAACCTAATAAATTAACAAGAACAAAACACAAAATCACAATAAAAATATAAAAGGTAAAAAATAAAAACAACTCTAGGTACATTATTGATAAAAAATAATATTATAATGGTTTGTAAATGATTTTATAGGTACAAAAAAAATTGTAATATCCTATACCAATGTGTTTGATGGCCTTTTGATGATTTGGCATTGAGAATGGTAATGTAAAATAAAATAACCAGCCGAGGTTTGATCCCACAATCTTCAACATATATATAAAATACCGAACAAATATACTAATTTTTTTTTTGAGTATATTTGGATATATATATACATAATTTATATATATATTTATTTGATAATTTGTGGAAAAAGAATTCACAATCAATTTGGGTACATATCCCCACGATTCTCAAACTATTGAGATAGGCCTACAACAATGGTTTTGAGAAATGTTGGGAGAGGAACAATTAGTTTTTTTATCTCCCAATAGTTTTTAAACAACCTTTGGGAAATCCTTATCCCATACAAATGGTTTAGAAGAGCATTTTGGATAAGAAGATATTATTGGGATCTATCCCAATTGTTTTTTAAAACTGTTGGGATATCCTTAACCAATACTAGGGGGTTTTGAAAAACCATTGGTATATGACTACTTTTGGGATCTATCCAATCAGTTTTTAAGAACCATTGGGTCAGGATTGATTTTTTGGAATTATCCAAATAGTTAATGGAGAACTGTTCGAATTAGACCCCAATCCCAAAAGTATTCACAAACTGTTGAGATTAGGGAACTGGTATAGGTTGGATTTCTATTAGTGGTACTAGGAACCCATCTTGGTATCTCAATCCCATGTACTCTCTTCTAGGATACAATGACTCCATAACACATGAAGCAAATGCATGGATTGTCAATGCATCACCTTTCTTTGTGATACAACATCACTACCGGATGCTACATGAATTTCACTTCATCCTAAATATCTAACACTCCTAATTTAATGATATTGGAATCATTGTGAATATTTATATATATTGATCAGAGATGTGATATAGGTCACATATCCTCTCCATCCAAGCTGTAAATTCTAATCAACACACCACATCCCCTACTCACCTCAACAACTCAAATGTTCCATAAAACCTAGGATAAATTTTAATTCCCCAACCAAATCATGTATTTTCACATCAAGGAGAAAAATTAAAGGACACGTTGTCCATAGACATGTACTCCAAGAGAAACCTAATGCAATCGGCCTATGAATTATTCTGATCCCATGGTACATTCATCTTATCATTAATAAGGTGAACCTTCTCAGTCATGCTCTACACCACATTAGGTCAATGAACTGATGTCTCACCAACCTCTGTTCAACATAATGGTGAACAACATATCTACCAAAACAATACTCAAATAGAACCATGCCAATTGAATATTGATATATTTTATTATAACAAAACTCATCAAAATAAATGGTACATACCCATGATCCTATACATTCCAAGACACAAACCTGTAACATATGCTACATTGTTTTGATATTCCACTATGTCTACCCATTTTTTAGAGCTTGAAAATTTTTATTGAGGTGTAACTGAGTTCTAAAATAATTTCAGAAAACCCTATAGACTAACAAGGTATAATATAGGTCATTCTATAAGGAAATAGTTCTTAAAACACTATGAAACTGCACCAATACATACACATACATCATCAATAAAGCATCTATTATGCCTGAACTCCTTAATCATTAAATGTGGGTCTCATTCATCAACTAATTGATGATTACCCAAATATAATTATGACTTTCACAAGAATAGAGTAGCCGTATGATGAAATAAATATGGATATTATCAAATTTCCACTTGTTAACATCCGTGGGATGAAAAGAATCGATTTAAATGCAATTCTAATCTATTTCCTGATGGGAAACTAAGCATTTTCTTCACAAACATTACGACTTGTTGTTTCATCCCAGCCCACCTAAAATATATACTCAAACCCCAATAGTTTTTGGAAAAAATCAGGTATAATGACAAAGGAGATATATAAAACTCATGAAAGAATCCCTCATGCATTACTACTAGAACAAAAAAATCAGATGAAACAACATCTAGTTCCAACCCACCTCAAACCATTCATTAAGAGCATCACCATGGATAACATGATCGCACATCACCTATTCGTATGAGCCTCACCAGGCTCCTCCACCTTCTAAAAAAAGAACACTACATAATCATTTGAATCAAACATCCTCTACTACCATCCACCATTTCTTCTAACTAAAAGGGGGCCAACTCCTCCATTAGAATTCTAGAACTACCACAATCTTGATAAATATCCTTCCTGCATACCCTTCATGAAGTGTTGTCCACAACATTACCATCCTCTATTGTGTACATGAAATCAAAATCAAAATCCCAAATAAACGTCATCAACCTACACTTTTGAAAATTCATATCACAAATAGAAAAGATATACCTCAGGTTATTGTGTACTTTGAAGACCACAAATAACTCCCCATTGATGTGATGTTATAACATGATCTGAAAAAACTGAACTGCTACTAGCTCTTGATGATGGGTGGAATAGTTAGTCCCAGGGGGATGTAACAACCAATACCCAAAATAGATAACTACTCATTACATCATCAAAACACATCCCAATCCTATATGGGAAGTTTCAAAAAACAACACAAACATCACACCGTCCTACTAAACCTAATGCAATATAGCACTAAAAATATTACCCTTTTGGGGACTTAACATTTCATAAAAATAACATGTCAAAATAAAATATTTGCCTTTATTTTCAATACTATCATGGGTGGTAAATCATGAGATAAATTAGGCACAAACATCCAAAAATTTCCTATAAGACTAAGAAAACTATAAAACTAAATATTCTAATTGGGTGATTTGATAGAAAATACTTCCGAAACATTTGGTGAGTCTGGTGTTAGACCCTATTTAGAATCTAAATTCTTAAGAAAATGAACCTCCTATTATCCAATAAAAACACTTCGGAAACATTTTGTAGGGTGTGTGTGTTGAAGAACCTGCAACACAACACTAACTTGATTAGAATTATCATCACATGACTTCAAGTAGATCAACATATAATTGATGAATATGATGATAAATATTTCTTGGAACATGTATAGAACAGATTTAACAGTCCACATGAACATGTATACTGTGTTCGTAACAATGAAAGTGATGAATAAAAAAATTGAAGTTCCCATGCATGTATATGAAGGAAATCTTCATTATATCACCTTATTTAAGCCTGAAATAGTAATTTCTAGACATCAAATCTATCGTTTATAACTAATGTTCACCTATAATATGAACTTAGAGATCATCTATAATCCAACGTGGGTAATAATACTTCAACATCACCTGATTAAACCTTTAGTAAACTATACATGACCTCATACTACCATTTACATTCTTGGAAAACATCACTGGATCATTACATAGAAACACATTGGTCTAGATATAACGTTTCCACATCAACTATTGAATCGAAAAAATCAACTCTAATAACTCAAAATATTCCTTTTTATATAGAGACATTAACATCGTAGAAGCACCGGGATACAATTCTATCCCAAAATCAACATCACGTCGAGGGTGTAGCATCCGAAAATCCCAGAGAAGAAATAAAAATACTCTCCAATGACCCTTTAAACCTATACCATATCATTCTATATTAATTCCTAAAAAACATAAAACAAAAATGAGAGAATAAGATATATATTACTAATTCCAAAAATACATCCACACTCACCCACAAAAACCCATAAAGGTCATCCACATATGAAAAAAATAACTTATGGAAGGAGTTGAAAATAAAATGTAAGAAATACTTCCAGAAAATGATGAGTATAAAATATTATGGCCCAAACTTTAGTAAGAAAATATCTCCAGAAGACTTAGGTGGTTCCACCATTAGTTAACACCATAGGCTCAAATAAAACAATATGGTATATCCTCTGTCTAGTTTAATCAACACGAGGAGAATTTAAATCATTTTTCTATCCATTCTAATTTGAGGAAATATTGCTTTGAAATAAAGTATTTTTATGATATGGAATCAAACATGTACTAATAAATAGTACAAAAATACCGATAATACCTACGATGTTTAAGGATAGGTCTATCACTACTTCCTCCACGATGTGAAACATACTACACCAAATTCCTCAAACATTTTAAGGATGACCACCTATATGAAAATGCATAGGTTGTGGTCCCTAAAATTGAGAAACATCCTGAAATAAACCACTAACTTCTCCATATTCCATTGGAAAAGCATAACCATACTTCCCATTCTCCAGGAATTGTCTCAAAAGAAATAACTACAGAGTCTTGCACTGAACTAATCCGCCTCCCAAAAATGTGTCAATTTAAGCATTGAGCACTAATTTGGTGGTGGCCACTTACCCTATAAATAATACACATTGGAATAATGATATTTTTAAAATCATTAAATCAATGTTACCTAGAATGCAGGAAAGGAAGCTATGTACGCCATCTCATCACTAGTTCAAACCTCAATGATCCTAGTTCCTGAGATCTTCCATCCATAACTACACTCCTTGAGGAACCCAAGTAGTTCCATTATCATGGTAAACTTTATCATGGGTGAATTCTCTCAGTCCACACTATAATATTTCAAAACTATAAATATGTCGAATATTTAACAGATGTACCTTCATACTGCATAGAAGGATAAAGTTCTTCTTCAAAATGTATCACATGAGAATCAAAATCTATATAAGGATTTATGTAAAGTAAAAAAGGTCCTTGAACATAATTCCCAACTCCCACGTTGACGTAATCTAATGCTAAATTCAATGAATATACTGCCACATCACTGCCACCATGGTTGATTAATGGAACTCTACCTAAAATGCCTTCTGAATGTCATCCCATGAAGTCAATTTCATATTTCACTCTTTGAGATACATAATCCACCTCTGATTTACATCTCCCCATATTTTACTAACAACAAAATTGACCTAGTATCCTCTTAGTGCATAGATTAAACTGAATGTGATCTCAAGATCCTCTATCCATCTCTAGGTCTCCAAATCGTAAATATGTAACCCATACATATCAAAATCATTCCACTAAAAATAACAATAAACCTTATCCCATGCTTTATCAACCTCTACTATATGAACCATGTGGTGATCATCCAATTTATACTGTTAAAAATCTACATACCCAAAAACACACAAATGACAAATTAGATCCACAAAAGAAAAGAAAACAATAATTTCATAAACTCGATAATAAGAAATTTCATTTCATTTAATTTTAATTAAATTTAATTATTTTAAGCATCTCAAAAAACCCAATTCAAAACATAACAATATCCATCTTGATTCATGTACATATCCTAGGTCTCTACCCTGCAAACAAGTCTACCTCACTTGGCATAGAATCTGTGTACTAGATTATGAGGGGGGGCTAAAATCTCATGTCCTAGTCAATCATAGTATCTTATTTCATGTACGAAGGTCAAATGGAATTATTTTCATACCAACATATAAAATCCTCAATGTTCCTAATTCAAAATTCCATCATACATGTCAAACATCCCTTTGATAACAATCGGTCAGGCCCCCTCCCTCTAAAGACACTGCAATGAGGGTAGAGGAATAATGACCCCTGATGTCCAGACTCCAGTAGGCCCCATGTTGGATACTAGAATTCATGGAATAAAAATCATATAAAATGGGGGGAATTACCCTCTACAATAATGTTTGATCAAGAGATAAGATAAATCAACCGCCCAAAAAAATCCATGTAATAATATATAATAAAACAAAACCATCCCACAATGAATGAATTAATAAAATTGATTTATCATAAAGCCATAAAAGTAAATATCCAAAATCAATGATAATGTAGGAACAAATGAGAAATAAAATGACCAAATTTAGTAATGTGTATCATGTTCCATGAAATTAACTTCGAAACCGAAAAATTAGTTTCTATATGTTGGGTGAGTATACAATTATACTTCGTAGGAAACCCAAATTCTGTTAGTGACATGAAAAACGAGAATTCTAATCCACCAATGAGAAAATATCAAAACCAAACAAATCCTACAAAATTAAACTAACTTAACCCAACCACACCGTGAAATTATCAAAAAATAACAATTTTCATGAAATATATCGTAACATGTGTCATGTCAAAAAATGATAGCTCACATTTCCTTCCCACAACTATACCACACAAACACACCAACTTCATTCATCCTAGAACACCCATTTCACCTGAATACCTAACCTCACTACTAGCATGGTCATAAGTTATCTCACCCGTTGAAAACTCACCTCACCCCTAACAAGGTTGGTTCATGTATCACATAAAATCACATGGGGAACAACACATCCACAACCATAACTAGAGAAGTAGGGTTTCAAGAAAATAAGTCACATCAAACTCATTCGATCCTCCAACCATTCTTGACCCTCACCATATACAACAACATTCCATATCATCCTTATCATAGACAAATGTTCTATGTCATTTCCCACACAAAGACACCCAAGAATACCACCACACATACAAAGATGGAAAAACAATGTCACCCAAACAAACCTAGGATTTCAATATCACCATCTATTGCATAAAATACTCTACCCATCATTTAATATTTAGTGATTACCACACCTATAAGAGAGAGAGAGAGAGAGGGAATTAGATGATACACATTCATTCATCCTCCTCACCAAATTTTAGTAAAAAAACCACCATGTGACTATGTCCTTGTTAGAACATAGTACATGATGTGGGTGGGATGCATATAGAAATAAAAAACGAACCTAAATGAGTATACATATAGTCAGAGAAACACAAGAACAACCTATGGGTTCCAACCAAATACCAGACAACTAACCATATGAGTATTTTCTATGTCAACGCTAAATACATAACACTATTCCAACCAAAAGCCAAACCAAACAACTGACCAACTCCCACTACACATCCCATTCATTTTATTATGTAGAATTATCCACATTTAACCCTAAAACTCATCTTCTATTTGTTAATTTATCATTTAAACCTCATTAACCAAAAAAATACATAGAATATCATTCTCTATTAAATAAGTTATTTTTTCACTATAATGACATATAACACAAATAAACCATACATGACAAGAAACACATAATCCACATTGTACTATCACCTTGCTGGACCAAAAGCGTGGTCTAACAGCCAACACATAGCCACCCCGAATGAATGACCAATCAAAACCCAACCAATAGCCCCAAAATCAAAGCCTAACAAAAAAAACCCTCCACCCCAAAATAACGACCAACAACAACTTCCACAACGACATAAAAGCATGTAATAATAAGAATCTCTCATTTCAATTAACACCAACACAAGGCAACATTAGTGACCATAAACAACTTCCACACAACATAGCACATGAAAAACCATTTTAATTATTTTGTAAGGTATTTTAACACAATCAAAATTATTTTAGTGGAATGTTCAAACGAGACAAAATCATGGGGAACCATTTTATTAAGCATAAATAAGTGGTAAGGAAATTTCCATATTTTGGTGATATCAAAATAATAAAAATAAACACATTAGTCACAAACCATAAAATAAAGTGAACACTAATATCCAAATGGATAAACTTTTTTGTGGGGAATGAATCCCATACAATACATCATATCATATTAATATCAAAGGTGAAAAATAAAGTTATTTATTCCCATTAAATTTCAATTTAGTAATTTATTATAATTGATTAAGTTAGTATAAACATTTAACCCAAATAAAATAGGTAATTTTCTCCTAAATGATCCCCAATAATGAGAAATGAGGGATTCCCTTCCTCAAAGAATCTTTTTTAACAAACTGTGCAATTTAGGATTAAGAAGAAACACATGTAAATCAAAAAATCAAAATGATAATCTATGGATATACTTAAATCACAGTAAATGATTATGAAAATGAATAACAAATCACACCAAAAACGAAAAAAAATCATTTTTATGAATCCTTTAGAGTATAATAGAATAAATACACCATGATAGGGGGAAGCACTCACCATTGTTCATTAATTGACAACTAGTAGAACCAATAGTTAAAACAAGGGAAAAGTGGGATACAATATTTCATAAAGGCACCTAGAGCTCATCCAAAACAATATACAAGGAGGTGCGGCTGAATGATTAGGATTTGGATGATAAAATAGCCTAAGAGATGGAATCCCACTGATTTCATGTTGGGTAAATTTTACAAGGTGTGTGATCCCTAGGTATCACAAAATATCATCCTTTTATAGAAGAATTTTCCACCTCATCCTTAATTTAATACACACCGTGAATCCAATATACATGAAATGTACTCATATCATGGGCTACACCTTATCCAATTTCTATACCATGGAAATTATAGTTATACAATATTTGAACAATCATTACATGTTTTGTAGAAAACACAATATGTTTATTTCATACACAATCCTTATAATATGTCCAAAATCTTCTAAAAACACCCATGAACTCTTCAAGACCACATCCCATAAAATTCCAACACCAAAAATAGATATGTAATACTCAAAAAATGCATGAAATGTTACATATGTTTAACAATTAATTTGAAATTAATATTACAGATTTGATGATAAAACAAATTTTAAAAGACAAACTTTTCAAAAGATGACAATGGTTTTATATCCAAATACAGTATGAAAATGATTCCAATGACTTAAATTTTAAAAATTTAAACAAAATTGAAATAATATTATAATAAATAAAATTAATAGGTTATTTTAAAACTGAAAATAATTCAAATGGGTAGGATATTTTCAATTAAAATAAAATAATATTTATTATTCTTCAAAATTGAAAACATTTAAAAAAACCAAAATTTCACCCTTAGATAATTTTGATAAGTTTCTCTAAAAAATTAATATAATTTTATAAAATTATTTATAAAATAATGAGAAAACTTATTTAAAAAATATGTTTTCAAAGGGAAGTTAGGCCCCCTTATAAAAAATAATAATTTCAGAAATCATTAGTTTTTCATGAAAATAATTATTATTTTATCTCTAAAAAATATGTATTAATTTTATTATTGTATAAATATGTAAACCCAGAATTTTTCATAATTTATTATGTACAATTAGCACCCTCTAATTTAATCACTAGGTTATAATGTAAATTATTAGATAATACTATTTTAATAGAGTACCATATTTCGTTCAAACCAAATATTGTATTCAGTAAAATATATCAAAGTTATTGATATTATATAAATAAGATATATCTTTATTTCTTGGAAATTTATGCTTCTTTATTATCTTGGTGATACATTTTATACAAAAAATTGAATAAGATGTTCATATTTTAAAATCTCAGTGTGTTATACTAATATTAAACTCAAATAATCTTATCCATAATATTGCGTGATTGAATTTATCTATTCAAAAATAGTTAGATAAGTATTATTCAATAAATTGAGTACCAAAATATTAATAATGATAGAATAAACATGAATAAATTATTTTCTAGATACACTTAGTGAGTACTCCTCTTTGACTCTTTCTCAGTTGGAATAGTTTATTACTTATAATGTCCAGAATCGAGATATAGTAAAACATCAAAGCACACATAGAAAATAATGTATATCTAATAATGAAAAAAAAATTAATGAACTCCAATACACAATTTAATACATTAATCCCAAAATATATCTTGATTTAGGCATTGATATTTGGTCGTCAGCATATATGTTAGATTTAATAATGATATTATTTTTTAAAAGATTTATTTTATAACCATTAGTAGCCATTAATTTTCATGATAATTATATTTCCCTAAAACATTGATATATAATATATTTCAGTATCATTGAACATAAAAATACATTCCTTTTAAAAAAAAGATGATGCCCTTTTAATAGACCAAGACACAATAAATAAAAACAAATAATTCAAGGGTTACAAAAGTCTAAACGATGAAAATAATTTACAATCATTATCCTGAAAATGGATAAGATCACCACGAAGGTCAAACAACCATGTAATGTCATGGTTAACACACCAGTTAGCAAGGCTTTCCACCACTTTGTTTTCTTCACAGAAGGAATATGTGACAATATAATTGATCCACATGAGCGCTTGAAGATAACTCATCCAACGGGTAGAGAGAGGCCAAGCCAGATGGACCACCCCATTCCCAATTTCCTGGACAATCATGGTCGAATCGCATTCAATACAAATATTATTCCAGCCATGTTTCTTGGAAAAGGAAACAACATGAATAAAACTCATCATTTCAGATTCTAGTGATGAAGCAATACCACAACTTCCGTAGAAGCATCCAAGGACTTTCCCAAAGTGATCCCTAAAATAGCACAACATCCTGAGGGACATGAATTTCCATTTGATGCTCCGTCCATGTTCACTTTAATACATCCAGGGAGAGGGGATTTCCAAAAAAATTCAAAATTACACCTAGGTTACCGATATATACCATCAACCCTAAGACGATGAAGAATCTCAATGTCTTTGACAGAGTTGCAACAACAAGCATTCTGAATCGAGGCAGCTTCACTAATAGAAATGAGTATCTTAATCTGACATGAATTTAATTTGAATGAGGAATTGATATGAATAAGATCACTTCTACTATACCATATCACATGGAATAGACCTGCCACAACACTAAAGAAAGGATTAGTGATTTGTGGGGAGGCTTAAATTTCCAAAATATGTTTTAGATGTACGGTGATAGAGTTAATAAAATTTCATATGCAATCCAATATGTCAAAAATATATTTCCAAAGGGCAGAAGCTATTGTACATGACAAAGAAATATGGTTAGTATCTTCTCTATGTTGGTTACATTGGTAACATTTAGAGAAAAGATGAATCCCAAAGTATGAAGGAAAACATCAGTGGGGACTCTATTGTGAGCTCTACATCATATAAGAGTAAACCTCAAAGGCTTAGTCCAAGGATTATCAAAAGATTTTATCTAGATGATGTTGCTATCCAGATTTTGATAAATGTGATTTTAAAAATCTATGGAGTTAAGAACACCATTATGAGTGGGTTCCCAAAGAAGGAAATCATCATAGTTGGAAAAGGGATAATTATTTATGATATGGATTATGTTTTCAGTAAGGATTGATATCTAAGAATTTAACATCTCCCAGATAGTATGATTAGAATTATGAGGTAAATTATTAGAAGTTATCATGTATTTTAATAGAGGACGAGTCTGGTTTTCTATCCAAGAAATCATGCATGATTCATTGTTTACCATCCATCTCTAATTGATCATAATGTTGGAGAAGGTATTTCTAATAGAAGCTAAAATAGATGAAAAAATATAGCTCAGGGTTCCCTTCATTATATTATCAAGGAAATGATTCTTTTAAAAAACAATGTTTGGGGAATCATTATGAATGAGGTTCCAAGTTAATCTGTATTTCAAGGCATCATTGAAAATATTAAGGTTCTCAATGCCAAGACTATCTTTTTATCAGAGGCTGACAACATGTATTCTAGGTGATGGTCACAATTTTCCAGTCTAACTTGCTTCCAGAACAAACAAAATTTTTTATATAAACCTTCAAATTTTTGAGGAGGCCAACCGACCATTTTTATACCATCAAATAGTAAACCATTTTAGAGATAATTGTGGATATAACCAAATATTTTCTACTAGCCATGGAGAGGGATTTAACCTTTCAAGAGGTGATCTGGATAAGGATTTGATCAAAGGTGCTTGAAAAATAACAAGATTTAGGCTGACCCCAAATAATGGGTACACCAAGATGTGTTAATTGAAGAGAGACTTCATTGATATTTAAGAGATTTATTATGAATCATTTTCTGGTAGAGGAAAAAAAATTACAATGAAAATATAGGATTTTCTACAACTATTTTTTTGACTAGAAATATCTTCATAATGGGAAAATGGAATTTTTAGTTTTTGAAATTTATATTTTTCTCCTTGAAGGAAGGGTCTAATATCATCTACATAGTGGAGATGTGTGGGGACATTTAAGTTTCAAGAAGCATCAATAGGATTGATTTCATTTGGATCTACAAGGAGCGTGACTAATCTACAAAGGTAATCTTCAACGAATGTGAAAATAATGGCAAAGAGTGGATCCACCTGCCTAACTCCTTTTGTGCAATTGAAGTAACCCTTGAGGGATACATTGACAATGATGTAAATAATGGAAGAATTTTAGAGAGTCATAATCATTCCTTTGAACAAGCCATTAAAACAATTTCATTGATGCACTTTGATAATAAAATTACAGTCAATGATATCAATGGCCTTCCTAATATCAAGTTTAATAGCAATATTTCTCCCTGTTGGTCGATCTATATAAATTATTAGAACATTCAAAGGCATGACAGTTACAATCTTGGATAGACATACACTTGATAAATCCAAATTGATTCAATGACACAATTCAACTACTTATCTCAGTATGCCTATTGGCATGGAGTATGGTGATAATATATTAAATGGAATTAATGAGGGAAATAGGTTAGAAAAGATGAATCTCAGAGGCATTTCTATCTTTGGGAATTAATGATAGAAATTTTGCATTGAATCCATGGGGAATCCAACCATTGTAAAAAAGGATTTAACAATTTTAGAGACATCAGATTGTATGACTTCCCAGAATTGTTGATAAAATCCACTATTAAAACCGTTGGGTCCAGGGGTGATTTCCGGTTTGAGGCTTAAGAAAATTTCCTTGATTTCATAATCCAGAATAATTCTTATGAGAAAAGCATTATCTAGTTTGTTAATAAAAACAGGGATGAAATCTAGTAAGAGATCCATGTTGATATTAGGACCATTGAAAATATTTTCAAACTAAGTGAAACATGATTAGAAATACCTTCCTTTGTGTCAATGAGGGTGTATGGATCTCTAAGAAATGTTAGAGTCTTAATAAATTTCCATATTCTTTGAAGAGAATTATAAAATTTAGTGTTCCTATCACCATCTATAATCCATTTTGTTTTGATAATTTTCTTGTGCATGTTATCCTAAAAGGAAAGCAAAGCATTAAGTTTCACAGAAGAAATTATTTCATGTTGAGAATCATCTGTGAAGTCAGAGCTAGTACTGGAGTTTTTAATTTTTTTTGGTTCATTTTAAAGAGAGGCAATGTCACTATCATTCTGCTTGGATTTATTAATGCACCAACATTTATGGTACTGCTTAAGATGTTTGAGTTTGCTAATATAGGCAGAAGAGTCATTTTGATGTTTCGTAGACATCCAAATGTTTTTAATAATGCTAGAACATTCAAGATCAATGGACCAAGCATTATTAAAACTGAAGGGAAGAAAGTGTTTCATGCTTTTAATATGCATATAAATTTGGATCGGATGCTGATCATAGTTTAGATAGGGGAGGGTTTTTCGAGAGGTAGTATTCCAATTTTTCAAAGATGATTCATTCGTGAATGCACTGTCTTATTTACTAGAAACCACCCAATTGTAATTTCTTCTATAACAATTAATAATTTCTCCTGTAAGGTTGATTTACACAACGTTACTATTCCTTACTGAATATTTTGACTCCAAGAAAGAGATAAGTAGGGTAGTTGGGATCAATTTCTCCCTGGAGTTGGAGATATCATTGATGAAACCAACTACAAACCAAGGATCATGTATGTTGATAGACAAGAAAATATGGTCATTCTAAAATTCTCTATTATCTTGGTATCTATTCATAGAATGGACCATCAAGAAGAAGATGTGTGACTGATCTATCATGAAATCACAAGTAAACATTTGTTCTGAAACATGGAAGATGTTCTCATTTTAGTGAGAGGAATGATAAAAAAATCCAAAGAGTTTCAATAGAAGTATCCTCTTTGATAGCTCCTAAAAATTTATAAACATAGGAAGAGAGATGCAAGGTTCATGAATAAAAGTTATCTTTAGGATCAACAATAGAAAAAATATTAGGTCTGTGAATCATAATATATATTTTTAAAACAATAAATGTTTCTTTTTTTCAATAGCCTGATTGTTCCATAAAAGAAGATTCATTAGAACATGGATTTGGAGGAACCCCCCTTTTTTACTTCGAAATCCTTTTCTCCTGGAAGATCTTTTGATGTTTTGAGCTGAGGATAGACTTGATTTTTTACCCTGTTTTTCATTAGAAGAAAGACATTGAAGATTAGCATCATATGCATTCTCTACCTTATTAGTTGTAATTGGCGGGACCATTGTCAATGAAGGAACCATTGGGATGACATTTAATGAAGACAACCAATTATCATTATGGTTCAAAGTGGGAGCTACTCCATGTCTTTCATCCATCTTAGGGCCTTCAATCAGAATATCCACATGAGCATTCAATGAAATAGATGCAGAGTTTGGAAAAATGAACTTGAGTCGCCTGCAAGTCCTGGCGTAGTAGCAATGTTATTTTCAGTCTGGTTAGAGATTAGAGCCACTGTGGAGGACTCCATCATCTTGGGATGGGTCTAGGAAATTACAACATCATATTCTAGGCCCTCAACCTAATTTATTTTGTGACTACTTGATGAAAACTATGAAAAGTAGTCCCCTTCTGGTTCCATAATCAAGGTGTCCTTGTCAAATTAATCTACATTACTGATATCAACTTCTTTGGAGTCAATTACCCCAATGAGGTGTTGCCCGGTTACAGAAGAGGAGATCTTTTGGGACTCCACTAATAACAGCTCGAATTGATACTACTCAATGATCACCATGATCATCTTTTTGATGTCCTCTTACATAACCTGGTCTTCATTAGCATTTTCCTCTTCTTCCACATGTTCAGCCATGGATCTGTTCGAGTTTTCACCAATCAGGTGTGGGATAACCAGTTTCCTCACCCAAACATTATTCTTTTTCGGAGGAGGTTCATGTTTTCCAATTACAATACATGTGTGATTTCATTCCTAACCTCTGTTCAGTCATTATCATTAGTATGGACTGTTTGGTTATTCACTACTATACAGTTTATGGTGGAGTGCCCCACATTCATACATAGTTCACAAAATGAGGAAATTCATTCATACTCAAAGCTAGCTTCTATCTTGTATTCATTTGCATTAAATCTAATAATATTAGAAAGTTTAGACGTCAAATTGATTTCCACCATGACCTGAGAAACGAGGAAAAAGTTAGCATGCAAAGGTACATTGGTCAATTTATGGGGGGGTTCCCACACAAGAAGCAATATCATTCATGATATTCGGATGCGAGAAGAACCAATTGAGATCGTACAGACAAATCCAAACCTAAGACAAAGTATTCTTGTGTGTGTGAGGATTAAAATCACAATCCCATTCTAGGATTCAGTGGAGGCCAGGTTTAAGATAAATGCTGTGAATTTTCCAAGCTCAGTCTAACTCCACTTGAGATTTCAATAGGATATGAAAATACCCATGGAAAATTGGCACTAATTTTGAGTCGGAGAATCCCCAACAACGAGGTTGGTTTACGCACAGCCGACATCCCGGCGTGCAATATTTCGTGGGAGATTTTTTTCTACACAGACCCATGATCCCGAGAACCTATAAATAGAAGGCCATCCCTTTGACTACATCATGATGAATCTGAATTGTCCCCCTGCACGAAATTCACCCATTGTGCGCACAAAATATGTCTTTCATGAACTAAATTTTTCACGCCAAGTCACCCGAGGGTCCTCCTTTGCGCGAGACCTATCGGGCTTGATCGACTTTGAAGTCCCATGGAGCCCCTTCCCTCATACACAATTACATTCAATTGCACGAAATCAGTTCTTCGGTGTGCAATTCATTTTGTGCACCGGTCTTTCTTTTTGCGCGCCCATTAACCATTAGTGCGCCACACCTGGACTTTTTCGTGCCCAACACTCAATTGCGCTCTAGCCCGGCCTTTTTCCCCCACTACTGATTTACATACATGCATTATGTCCCTCTTCCAGGCATCATTTCTGAGTGCCTCCGATACCAAAAACATTTCTGTCACAAACACTTTTCTCGTACAACCCTCCAGGTTCATACGACATAACTTCAATGTCTCTTTGGTGATACCACATGTTGCTTTGCTTTGCCTCATGCTTCCTCACATAGACATGCTAATGGCTATTGCTTCTTCGCATAGCCACTCTAACGTAGATGCCTTGATGGTTTTCTCCATGAAACCCCATATTTGTGGCGTTGTCTGTCCACTCACTGCACCAAGGAGTATAGGGTACCTTTTATGTAAATCTTAGGGGTGCGGAGTGAACCCACCTCATCCAAGACGCGTGATGTTAGCCTACCACGCACCATCGTCTTCGGCACACAACGTTAAACTATGGCCTCGCCCCGTGACATGCATTTGGGGTGCCCCCTCCATGGACATTATTCATGCCCACTAGTCTCCACGAGGATGAGATCTTCCCTCACAGGGGATGATATACTCCTTATCAGAGTGGTGTTTGTCTGTCGGGAGAGGGAACCCATCTTGGTGTATGCCCCTATCTTTTCTTGTAGGAGGCGGTTTCCATGCTCCTCCTTTATTATTCAGTCCCAAGGACAGGGGGAGGAGGAAATGGACACCAAAACCTTCTTTTCTTCAGTGCCAATTCTCTCCCCTGCTGGGCTTTGTCACCTCCAGGCCTCCCTCCGAGAGTATGTCCCCACCCCTTTGAGATGCTAACCATTCATAAGCCCCTGATTCCTCTTTATGCCACTAATTATGTGTAAGCCCCACTCTCCTTCCCACTGGTGCACCTTTTGAGATGTGATCATCAGGTATCTACTATCTCTTGTTTCTCACACTGAGCATGGATCACATGGGCTTAGAGTAAGAACTGACTATTACATCATCTTGGGCAGCCTAGAGTGTATTCCCCACGCCCAATAATGAACTAAGTGGAAAATGATACTTGCCCAGGAAATGTACGTAGGAAGCCTCCCTGAGGTTCAACCCAACCAGCACCCGGTCATTCTGAACCCATTCAGGTTGGTTCACCAAATCCATGATCTACGAGGTCGTAGATCCTCACCAAGGAAGGGTACGTAGGAGTCCTCTACGAGGTTCAATCCCAACAACCATTGGACTCCAGGTACGCCTTAACATCGGTTCCCACCCACCTGAACTATGTGTTCTTTGATCCTTGCCCTGGAAGGGTACATAAGAATCATACAGGAGATTCAATCCCAACAACCATTGGACCCCAGGTCCACCTTCACGTCGGTTCCCACCCACTTGAACTATGTGTTCAATGATCATTGCCAAGGCAAGGTACGTAGGATGCCTCCCGGTGGTTCAATCCCACCATCCACCTCGACCCTAGTCCTTATTCACGTCGGTTCACTGACTCCTGCCTCATCATGGGTATCCTAGAGTGTAATCCCCATGACCTAACCTGAACTACGTGGAGTTTGATCCTTGCCAATCAAGGTACGTATAAAGCCTCCCTGAGGTTCAAGCTCACGAGCACTCGGTCGTTCCGACCCAATTCACGCTGGTTCACTGAAACCATGAACTTCATGGTCATTGATTCTTGCCAAGGTAGGATACGTGGGAAGCCACCACAAGGTTAAAGACCAACAACCTTTGGGCCTCAAGTCCTCCTTTACGTCGGTTTACCGACACCATGGGTATCCTTAGAGTGTAATCCCCAAATTCCCCATATATTGAACTACTTGGTCTTTGATCCTTTCCAAGGCAGGGTACGTTGGAAGCCTCTCTAGGGTACACACCCGACACCCAGCTGTTCTGACCCCCTTCACGTCAGTCTGCCCATAATCCTGCATGACGTTACATTATGGGCCCTAGTAAGCAGTAAGTCGTTGCGACCCTATCCTGTGGTAAGCCGTTGTGACCTCATCCAGCGGTATTTCAATGTGACCTTATCCGGCATTAAGTCGTTGCAACCTCATCCAGTGGAAAGTCGTTGTGACCCTATCTAGTGGTTATCCGTTGTGACCTTATCTAGCGGTAAGCTGCTGTGACCCCATCTAGTAGTAAGCCATTGAACCCCCATCGGAGGTTAGCAGTAATCATATGAACTACATGGACTTTGATTCCCATACATGGGGATACGAAGGAAGCCTCTTTGAGGATCAAGCCCAAAACCATCATCATCCTCATGATGGTTCCAGTCTATTGATCATTCCCTTCACGGAACGTTCCATCATTCATCCTGATCCTTACCCAAGCCGCCACATCTCCGTGGGATCATGTCACCCCATTCCCCATTTCATTTAACAACATTAGGGAAGCCACCCACATGTTAGCCTCAATATCAGTGTTTCCTCTAGGTGGTTCCTCTATCTGATCCACTCTAGTAAGAGTTCTGATTAGTCCATTCCATCTATGCTGGATATTAAAAATGCTGCATACCCTATGTTAAACATGGGAAGATGAGGAAAACCACAGATACATGCCCATGGAATATGATTCCCCACGTTCAATGTGTGATTCATCGAGCTTACGTGCCCTCAAGAAGCCCTATAATAAGAGACAGATGTCAGACATGCCAATTCCCCAACATCCAGACATGCCAGTGATGCCCAACATGACTACTCCCCTGGACAAAGGTTTCTTCCCTGACTGAACCCCTTGGAATTTCACGAGAGAAGCAGTGTAATTAACTAGTGTCCAAAGAGATATGAAGCTAGGAATACTTTCACGAACAATGTATTAAATCTATAAGGGAGACCCATTCTAGGTGATGAGTTCCGAGGAGGAATCCACATAAGGAAGAACCGACATCCAATCATCCTGTTTTGATGAAGAAGCAGACGTCCCTGAATAAGGAGTAGATGTCGTCCGCCTTTTGAAGGAGAGAATGCGGGGCAAAAAAACGACGCCCCCATCCCCGAACGTGATGGATGAGTGCACCCCAGAAAAAGCGTCAGAAACAGAAATGGTGAACCCGATATGAAGTTATTCTACTCAATACAGTGATTAGTAGCACTCTGGGCATCAATAAATTGAAGTGTCATCAGATCCAGTAATCCGGTTTCGGGTCCCGCTAAGCAAATAGTGGGAATGTAGTTAAACTCACCAAATTTGGGGTAGTATAATGTTGTACATCCCATTCTACGACGTGGTTATCGTGGAACCCTCTTACCAGCCATGGAAGACGGGTTGGAACCGGGTCATTGGTCGTCGGTTCTTTTTTCTTACAACACTGATAAGTTAATCTCCTTACTTTTTAGGAATCAAGTTGCTGCCTTAGGGACGCGATCACCTTCTTCCCGTCTACGCAGGGGTAGGGGAAACGCCTGTACAACTACTCTGTGTGGCTTCACCTCTTCTGTGATGGCCTCAAAATCTACGAAAATATGACTCCCATGCCTCCTCTCCCCATATGAGGTCATTCACGAGATGGTAATCAATGACCTCGTGTGTCGTTACGAAGAAGAGGGTATCATCCATACATGTGATATGGCCCCCTGGACCTGGAGGTGTCTATGCCTCATCACCAAAGCCACCCTCAAGGTCTGATCAAGGAGCCATTTCTCGTCACCCTGATATAGAATAGCATCGGGAACCTCTCCTCGGAGTGCTATGACAACTCCCTACATTATGTTTTTGAGGTAGGTGATGTCCGGGTGAGCCCAATCAGAGTCCCATTCCAGGGGCCCCCGGCTAGGGCTCCCACTTGGCCGCATCAGCACCACTGCTAGGTCTTGCTGGAAGAGGAGCAGGAAAGCTATGTACCTACACCATCGGCCTCAGTTCGTCCGACCCAACGCCAGTGTCGGGCGCAAGCTGAAGAGGACGCCTGCCAAGGGGCTTCATCGTCGACTTCTACTGTGGTCCATCCACCACTGACACATATCATCATTTCCCTCCATACACTAAGGAGCGACACTTATATTCCCAAGTGGGATCAAGGCCCGAACCACCCCACGGGTAGGCTACGTTGAGTCTCCTGCTTGCAGGCACGAGCAGTGGTCACCGCGAACCAACTCGCAGCAATGCCACCCGGTACGGAGGTCCTCCTCGCACTACTACCATGTAAAGCATGAGCCATCCCCACTTCAAGGCTCAGCATAGAGGACCGCCTCTTTCCACCCTCATTGTAAATGAGGGTTTGCCCTATGGCAGTGATACTCAGTATGGAACCCTCTTCTTTTCCCATTACATAGGGTAAGGAGTCATTGCTCCTACCCTCGACTGTCGGTGCATGAACATTTCACATTCGGTCCCTCTTCAACAAGGGGACCCTCCTCATGTCCTCTCAATTGCTCGTGAAGGCCTCCTCTCCTCAGAAACTAGAGGTGTGTGGGCCAGCCTTGCTCCACCAACATCCATCATGGAGGACCTACCCGTATTTAGCTAGACTGGTTCAAGGGCCCTCCTCATACTGAAGACGCCCACAAAAATAAGTGTGGAGGTCCTACCCATGCTCTTTCTAATTCAAGAAGAGGTTTTTCCCACTCCAGTGCTACCCATCTAGGTCCTCCCTACGTACCCTCCGACATTTGTCCTGGTGCTCCATGCACCCCGTCTTTCTCGGGTGGATACCCTCTCTGCCCCAGCAACAGTGCGGCCGAAGGACCTCATATCAGAAATCTACCATGTACCGAGGAGCCACCTAGGGGAAGGATGGTGGGTCATCACCGCCATTGGGTGAATTTGGAGAAGGTCTGAATATAGATCAAACCGGTCCACTTCTCACAATCTAAAGCGGGATACAACTCAGCTCAGGAACCTTCCCCTTACTCATCCGAGTCAAGGGCCGGGGCAGGGACGAGGCGCATCGGCCTGATGATCCCAGAATGCGAGGTTCATATGATTCCCTCCTTCATCTAAAGGTATATCCTGGAGGATAAAAATCTAGCGACCCTGCTGGTTACGGTCATGTAATCACCACCATCATCACCGGAAGCACTGTCTACCTCCACTAGAGATCACAGAGAGTTATTATGGTGACCAATGGCAGGCAAGCTGCATCGCGGCCTATCACCAATATCCATATCCCTTGAGCTAGGAACATCGGCCATCGGCCTATCTTATCGCAACGTAGCGGCCAGGTCACTACACTCTTTCGAGGATAGCCTGAGGTTCATCAGCCAATCAGCCCGCTTGGCGTACTCTCCAATGGCTAGCCTGTTGTCCCAACGTTCTACCTCAGTACCACTGCCAGTTACACATCCACCCCTAGTTGATGAATTGGATAATCAAGGGCCAGACCCTAAATCTTACTCGAGGAGCTTTGGGACCATCCTCATGGTGGACCACATCATTCTCGAAGTTCTGGCCCATAGAAACACCAAATTTATGCATACCAGATTCCCTCACCTAGGAAAAGTGGTTTGTTTCTGCTACACACACTGGGTGAAAAATTTTATTCTACATCATCAGAAAGTGGATAACACCAAGATCCAAGCGCATTTGAAACACATCAGTGAGCAGTGCCATCTTGTCGATCTGGCTGCACTCCCTATGACCCAGCACCCGGAATCACCGGGTCATCGTGAGGCCCTCCAGCAGCAATGCATTCATAGTATCATGGTACTCTGCGAAATTATTAGGGAGGATACCCCCACTTGAAAATCCATGGATGGGGGAAGTATGATGCCCTTATCTTTAGTCCCATTCGGTGGCAGCCCGACTCACTATGTGATATTGAGGACATGACTCAAGGAAGGGTCATAGTAAACATGGCTGACATAGTGGAGAAGGAGGATGACTTGGAGATTCTCGATGGTGACCTACACCCGGAGGGTGTGCCACCACTTTTAAATACATCGGGGAGGATTACTCATTAGTATAGGAACCTCCTAGGTCTCCCTATACCCAGTGAGGCGTTGGTCCTCGACAGGAATTTTGGAAAGGAGAAAGTACATATTAGAGCTACAAAGCAATCTGACCCATCCGCCTCAGTGCAGAAGATGGAGGAGGTCCCCGATAAGGCCACACAAGGCCAAAAACATGACGAGCAGAAGAATTTGGTTGAAAGACTTTTGTCTGAAAGCGCTGCAGAGCAATGGCCCGACTAAATCTATCGTAGGCCATGGTAGTAGGGGCAAGAACAACTACCCCTCAGTGTGATTCCCCCATGAAACCCTGATCATTTCACTCTTGCAGACATGGATGAAGTCGGAGCTCATGGAAAGAGGGTGTGGTATGTCTCACCAAACCCTCTTGAACGGCATTTCAATCTAATTAATCCTGCTCAAGCTCCCCCGGCCTCCCCATGTGTTGCTCCACCAACCACTCCATGAGCTTCTGAGCCTGTCTACTGTGTTCAAAAACCCAACAATGCACTTGTGGTTAGGGATCCTCGTCAAGACAGGGACCCCAACCCAGATGATCCTATGGCGGTGCTCATAGCCTACTTTGAGGCATTGGAAATGTGGCGGGTGTCAATCCCACCTGATGGTAAGCCATACCCGGCATGGGTGGATGATATGTCGGCCCCTCCGGGTTTCGATAATCCCACCTTCTCCCACTTTTAACGGGACAGGGGACCCGCCGCAGCTCCTGGACCACTTCAACTCAAGGTGTTTTCCCATGTTAGGGACTCTATTGCAGTAGGAGGCCTCTAAGATCTGCTGTTTTGTTCAGACATTGGATGGGCTGACATCTGTTTGGTACAACCTGCGCCCCATCAGATCCATAACCAGCTGGGATGACCTTCACAAGAAATTCCTCTACCAGTTCAGTTATACTAGTCAGAAATGAGCATCAGATACCTATTCAAGTGAAAAAAAGTCCTGATGAGCAAGTCGCAAACTTTATATCATAGTGGAAGGGGCTCACATACTCCCCTGACATGCCACCAACTCATGAGAAACAACTTATGATGTGTGTAGGAACACCAATATGGAACCGGTTCCCTCCCAAATCACCCAGAACTACCATGGAGGATTCTGAGACTTCTCTAATAAGGCCCAGCTTCTAGAGGAAGCCATGCAATAGGACATCTAAGCAAGTCTATTTCCCCCTGTAATCCCAGCAAGGAGGGCTGCCAGAGCCGAGCCCATCACGGTGGGCCAAATAGAAGCCTCCAGGAAACTAGAACTGCTACTAGTGCCACCAACCCCGCGACCTCACAGAGGCCCTCCACCTTAGGTGGAGCCTCTGGCTCAGTAGCGTCCACCTCAAAAATGGATGGTGCCTCGCGGAAAGCACCGCCACCACCCAGGCAGGACAATCATGGTCCGCCTCCTCAACAGGACCATCCAGCTGCTCCTAGCTAGGGTCTATCTCCAATGGCCCTATTTCCAGACAATAGAAACTGGACATACTCATTGAATGAGAACCAGGTCTCTGGTTACTTATATAGCCCCTTAGAGTAGGGGATTGTATTCTTGCAAGTGTGTAGAAGGTACCAAGGGACCATTAAGTAGTGTTATGTTTTTAATGTCTAGATCCAAGACTAATTTGATTACAACATAGTTAGGCTGGGCCCGGCGCAGACACAAGTGGTGAGTGTCTTTATAATCCCAGATAGCAGTAGTGACAGCAAAGGCGAGTGGCAGCAGGTTTCCAACCATGGGTCGCAAAAGTATGATGATTGGATGGCATGGAAAATGGTTTCATGTTCCCATGGTATCATCCGTGCACACCTGGATCAGCCAGAGCTTTCAGAAGCTATGGCCACCACCACTACATCATCATCTTAGCCAACCTATTTCGAAGAGAGCAAGCATTTGCGGTGAAAGAAAATACAACGTTCCCCACTAATGACATCGTCTTCCTGCACTCTCGGTGACTTTATACCTCCGGAGATGGGGATCCCTCAATGAATCCACCCAATGATGGATGGCCCTTCAAGTGATAGTCAAGGGTACACTTCGGTTAATACCATGGAGTTGGTAACACTACCAGAATTCAAGGTATTTGCGACAAGCAATTTGCAATGGGGCCCCGTTTCAAATATCCAATTGCAGAAAAAGGTGTCACACCATATATTTTTTTGATGGGCCCATCTCAAAAAACCTTGAGATTATATACATTATATACTCCTAGAAGTTTTGCAATGGGCCCGTCGCAAATACTATTTGCGATGGGGAACTTACCCGTCGTAAAAACATTACGATTATAAACCTGTTACGAAGGGCCCGTCACAAATACTAATCATAAAACAAAATTTCTCTTTTTTTCCACAGGTCCCCGTAGAAAATAATAAACATAATAAATAATAATAAAATAAAAATTAAATAAAAAATTATTTTAATATTATTAAAATAACAAAAAAAATAAATATTATTATTTTTATCAGTAAAATAAAAAAGCATTAAAAAATATGACACTAACAAAATATATTTAATAAAATTATTACTGATAAAAAATTAAAATTAAAATTATTAAAATAATATAAAATTAGTCAAATTCTCAATATTTACAAAAAATATAAAAAAATCATAAAATATTATTATTATTAGTAAAATAAACAAATATTAAAAAATATAATACTAATAATGAATAATAAAATATTAAAAAAATTAAATTATGCAATATTTCCACCATTATCAAAGACATAAACTGTAAATATTTAATATTATTACAAATCTTGAATTCAAATGTTTTTAACATAAAAAACAAATCACTGGTGGGGTTTGTCTTCGGTAGGAGGTGGAAGAAACTCCATTCCTAAACTACAAGTCAGATGGCGCATGAACTCCATATACTTATGATGCTCTTGCTTCCGCCGATACATCTCTTCATGCTGTTTCTGCAAAGTCTCTATAAGTACAACCTGAGTTAACAACTTCTCCTGATACTGTGAGCCAGAAGATGGTGCCTATCCACGAGCTCCACTCGAGAAGGACGTCAGCACTCCAGATTTACCATAATAAGTACCGGGAGTCAAATGAGATCCAATACCAACTACTCGGCCTTTCGCAAAGCCATACTTAGTCGCATGTATCCATGTCACCTCATCGACATACTGGGCACTGGTCTGGTCAGTCATCTCGTCCTAACCCTTAGCCAGTGTCTGAGAGGTCGTAGCCTCATATGACTCCATCAATTCCAATTTGAAATTAAAATTTTGAAAATATTATATACAGTTAATTGTTAAACTGAAAAAAATAATACTAACCACAATCTGATGCTGGAGATCCCCTCTAATCTCTCCAGTGGCTGGATCACTGTACATCCTCTTATAAACGTCATACTTTGTAATATCGGGATGCTCGACTGCCTACAGAAATATAAAATAAACTATTTATATTTAAAGTTATATAAAATATTTAAAAAATATACTTACTAGATGCTCTCTATGCGAACTAAATGTATGGTTACCAGCTCGATGTGTCACCGCCTGTCTCCCCCGGTTCTTCCATCCCACTAAAGATCTCCTCTGTAATCCACCGGCCAACATGTGTAAACATAATCCATCCCAAACATGAGATGAAATGTACTCTGGTCTGTGGTCTCTACATGACTCATCAAATTCTTTCACTCATTCTTTCTTAATGGTAGTCCTTCTCAAATTGTGCAAAAACTGACATAAATGGACACACATAGAAACCTACCATGCTTCATGGATAGTGTCCCGAAAGCTATCATCGTTATGATACCATAAACCCTATAAATAATTTATAATATCATGTTATTAATTAAATAAATTTAAAAATAAATATTATTTATTTACGTACCAGCCATTGATGGAACATGTCGCGCTGCACATCAATAGGAATCTGTTCCCATGTGATCCATGGCTAATAAAAATAATTTCACAAGGTAGCTTTCCCCTGTCCAATAGCTACATACACAAAACTGTGAAAAAATAAATAATCAAACAATTATTAAATATATAAATAAATTAATGAATGCTAATTAAAATATAGATGTTACCGTACCTCCGTGTGCATGGATCGAAGCCAGGAAGTGGACGTCACTCAGAAATAGGGTCAGTAATCATCAGTCACGGAAGAATGCACCCCCTTTGCATACCCCCTAAACCACATGTAGGATGAGGATCAGATGCTCCAAAATCCCCCTCATCCAATGATTTCTTAACTTCCTACAACTCACGAAATACATCATCGTCCATCTGAAACACAAAATCATTATTGTTAGTAGATAGTTTAAAATAACTATAATATATAGATATATAATAGTTATGATTATAACCAGCATTTAACCATGTCAATGTGCATATTCATCCAATTCTCCACAGTTGTCATTTTCAATGTATTCATCTTCCTCCTAAGCATCATTAATATCCATATGAGTTTCATTTTCAGCATCTCTTTTCATTTAAAATTCATTTGTAACATCATTAACATCTTCATCACCATCGATCCTTAATTGTTGGGTGTCATCAATGATATTATTGTCACTTTGTGAATCAGATGGATTTTAAGCAGTCTCTAGAAAATTTTCAATTCCTTCCACTTCAGCAGAACAACATTCATATTGAGTAAACTTATTTTCCCGATATTTCATTTTTATTATGCTCCACCATTCGCTCAAGTCTCTTTAGGTAGCACCATACATTTCTTAATAAATTTGATGTGCCTGTAGAGCCAGTAAAAATGGTTCATTAACTGCAAAAAGAATTTTATATTTAATATAGATGATTCTATGAGTCGGATGAACATGCAATCATCTCCCAAATCCAACCACTGACATTTAAACATTGTAATGTAATTCTGACCTAGATAAGACAACTCAATAATTTCATCCAAAATGCCATAAAAGTCAACTTCGTTTTCTCTGTGATGTGATCCTCTCAAGAAAACTCCACTGTTCATTATTTTTTTTGATTCCCCGTATCAACGTTTATGAAATCAAAAACCATTACAGACATATGCATTATAAGATTTAACCATTTTGGATGGTGTGTTACTCAATATACAGTGTCACTTATAATTTTTTTCATCATTTTACGACACCTAAAAAATTTGTAAAATAATTATTAATATAATAAATAATAAAAATAATTGATATTAAACCATCAATAATTTATGTTACCAGTTTTTGAAACTGTTGAGATTTTTTTTCTTCGTTCTTTAAGTGCAGCTCCTGTAATTTGCGAAACTTTTTTCTTGATAGGATTATCATATAACCTACATATAAAATAAGTTTAAATACAATAAAATAAGTTATATAATAAGTGATAGAAGCACTCACATGACAAATGAATTCATTTCTTCACAGTTGAGAAGAACATATGTATGAGCTCTGTGATGTTCATCATCTAAAATCCATCGTTCATGAACTCCACCGAAACCAAGATTTGGCTGATTAAAAACTGTAAATTGATTTTCCATTTCATCATTAACATTTCCCTCATTTTTTCCCATGCAATTGTGTTTTGAGGGATATTGAGATTCAAAATATTGAGAGCAGGAAAAAGAAATTTCCTCTTTCAAATAAGCTTCAGCAATTGAGCCTCCAATTGATGCTTTGTTATGTACTTCTTTCTTCAATTTCTGCATGCATCTCTTGAATGGGTAAATCCATTGAAACTGTAATGGACCTCCACATTTAGCTTCATGTGTCAAATGTAATATAATATGTTCTTTTGATTCAAAGAAATCCAGTGGAAATATTTTTTCCAGTTTACATATAATTACAGCAACATCTTATTCCAGTTTTCTAAGCACATCGTAGTTTGTTGTGACTACACAAATGTCTCGACTGAAATATGATATGTCTGTTATAAAATCCCAAATCATAGAATTAAACAAAACCATTAATCTAATCTTCATAAGTCATTCCATTATTACCAGACAATCATGACATTTTAATCCAGTAATATAACCATTCTTAACACATCTACCCAAATTAGAATCATATCCATCTGGAAGTCTCAAATCTGCAATCCACAGAAAAAAATAATAATCGACTCTCTTTGGATAGTGTATAAGATACTTTTGGCTTCATTAACACATATGATATGATATTTTAAAATAGTTCAAGTTCAGGTCGCCTGGAAATTTTAAAAAGATCTAATCGTGCCTTTACAGTACCTTTGGTCTTACCTGATGTTTCCAAAAGTGTATGAAATAAATTATCAAAATAGTTCATCTCAATATTTATAACATCCAAAATTTTGAATTCCAAAAAATCAGACCAATATGGAATATCCCAAAAAATTCTCTGTTGTATCCATTTATATTCTTTCCCAAAGCTAAAGAATTTTCTGTTGGTTTACTGTTGGTCCAAATGTGATGGGAGGTAATGAAAATACAACTGATTTTAACTCAGTACCTGAGATAATATTTGGAGGTTCATCCCCTTCAATTGTAACTTTTTTGAAATGAGATTTGTTTCTCCGAAAAGGATGATCGGTTGGAAGAAATATACGGTAACAGTCAAAATAACAAGGTTTTTTTCTATTGACGAGCATAAATGCTTTGTTGTCCATCTTACAGTAATGATATGATTTTGGACCATGTGTACTCTAACAAGATAACATTCCATATGCTGGAAAGTCACTAATGTTCCACATCAATGTAGCTTTTAATATGAAATTTTGTTTCATAGCAACATCATATGTAGTAACACCATCACTCCACAATGCATTTTACACATCAATCAATGGTTTCATATAAACATCAATATTCTTTTTCGGATGTCCTAGGATTAATACAGACAAAAAGATACAGGCCTCCTTCATCAAAATCCATGGAGGTAATTTTTTCAGAGTTACACAGATAGGACAACATGAATACTGACTACAATTAGAACCAAACTAACAAGAAACTATCATTTGAAAGACCCAATCGCACATTTCGGGATTCTATAGAAAAAGACAGATGCAGATGGTTAAATTGTTTCCATGAATCACCATCAGATGGATGATTCAATATTTTATCAGTTGAAATCTTGGTTTTGTCCCATGACATCATTGATGCTGTGTTATGAGACATAAATAAATGTTGAACCTTGGGTTTAAGGGGGAAATATCTCAACTGTTTGACTTGAATCGATCCAGACTTCCCTGGTTGTGCTTCGTTATACATTGATTGTCCACATCTGGGACAAATATCCAATGGCTCATTTTCTCCAGAATATAAGCTGAAATCATTTGGACATTCATTAATCTTCTAATAACTAAGGCCTAGATTACAAACCAGCATCTTGCTCTTATAGTGACTTGTAGTCAACACATTTCCTTTAGGTAACATTTTTTTAACCAATGAAAATATCTGATCAAAACAGTTGTTTAAAATTTCATTATATGATTTAATAGCCATAAATTTTTCAACCACTTCTAATTTTTTTTATCCTGCAACCAGTATTTAATGCATCCTCAATAGACCTCAACAACTCATAAAATTCGGATGGTGCCAACTCAAGAGTTAAATCAATATCATAGTGAGTTCCAATTTGGTGCACAGATGGACCTGCAACATCATGTAATAAATTTTGAAACTATGATGGATATAGAATAAAGTTGTTAGTATCTTATCTGGAACTGGGTTCACCATGTTGATACCAAAAAAAATAATCTGGTTGAAAACCAAACCATAAGAGATGTCCCCCAACATTGTCAAATGTGTCAAACGTTCTCAGAGCACATTTTTTACAAGGAAACTTAATTGTGCCTTCAGAAACATATTATGGTTTTGATTATGCAAATGATAAGAAAGTTTCAACACCCTCAATATATAAAACATTTAAACCAGAACCATCTAGATTGCTATGCTGATTTTTCCATCCGTGATCATCTAATAATGACTAATTTCGACTTCCTTGTTCCATATTTTTCTACATAAAATTTAAAATCATCACTGTTTTGGAATAATTTGAAATTATAAAAACAATATCTGAAAAAAGAAGATAAATAATTACAACTAATTCTAAATAATTACCATTAACAAAAGGTGACACAATTTCTAGTGGATTGACGACTACTCTTTTGTCTGACGGATCATTTACTTGCATCTTTCTCACACTGAAATCGCAAGGAAGAATCTGGTCTTAGGTACACATATTCATTCTCTTACATGATAATGAATATGTGTACCTCTGACAAGATTCTTCATTATGATTTTATTGTGAGAAAGATGCATGTAATGATCCGTCGGACAAAAGAGCCCCCTTTTGGTCGATGAATTGTCCTCTTCCAACTATCACCGCCTTAAAACATTATAAAAAATATGATCCTATGAATGAATATCCAATATAGTGAATATAATATTTAATATGCCTACGTAACGACACATTTTTCATATTGTTTTGAGTCATAGAGAGTTTAAAAGAGAAAAGTCATCTAGCAAAAGGAGTGCTGTCAATCCACAAGAAATTGTGAAAAGTTATTAAAATTTATTAAAATTTATTAAAATTTATTAAAATTTATTCCCAACTGTTCCTAATAGTTTCTGACTAATTATTACAATTTATTAATATTTATTAGTATTTATTACTATTCTTAGTATTTATTACTAATTATTCCTATTTAATACTAATTATTCCTATTTATAATTAATTATTACTAGTTATTCTTAAATATTCATAATCAATACTAATTAATGTTAATCAATACTAATGAATGTTAATCAATTCTAATGAATTCTAATCAATTCTAATCAATACTATTCAATTCTTATCAATACTAATCAATTCTAATTATTACTAATCATTGCTAATTATTATTAATTAATGCTAATTATTACTAAACAATTCTAATTATTACTAATCAATGCTATTTATTCTAATTTATTACTAATTTTTCATAATTATTACTAATTATTACAATTTTTTACTAATTATTACAATTTATTACTAATTATTCACCATTATTACTAATTATTACAATTAATTACTACTTATTTCAATTTATTACTATTTATTGCAATTTATTACTAATTATAACAATTTATTACTAATTAGTACAATTTATTCCTAATGATTACAATTTATTCCTATTTATTACTATTAGTTCCTATTTATTACTATTAGTTCTTATTTATTACTAATTATTATAATTTATTACTAATTATTACAATTGATTACTAATTATTTTAATTTATTACTAATTATTACAATATGTTACTAATTATTACAATTTATTACTAATCATTACAATTTATTAATAGTAATTATAATTTATTCATAATTATTACAATTTATAACTAATTATTCCTATTTATTACAAATTATTACTATTTATTACTATTTATTACTATTTATTACTAATTATTACTAATCAATGCAAATTATTACAAATCAATGTTAATTATTACTAATCAATGTTGATTATTACTAATCAAAGCTAATTATTACTAATCAATGCTAATTATTACTTATCATTGCTAATCAATGCTAATCAATTTCTAGTCAATGCTAATCAACAACTAATGAATGCTAATTATTACTAATCAATGCTAATTATTATTAATCAATGCTAATTATTACTAATCAATGCTAGTTATTCCTAATTATTACTAATTATTCCTAATTATTTCTAATTATTCTTAATTATTACTAATTATTACAATTTATAACCAATTATACCAAATTATTACTAATTATTACAATTTTTTACTAATTATTATAATTTATTACAAATTATAACAATTTATTACTAATTATTAAATTGTATTACTATTATTACAATTTATTCCTAATTATTAAAATTTATTCCTAATTATTACTAATTATTCATATTTATTACTAATTATTACAATTAATTACTAATTATTACAATTTATTACAATTTATTACAATTTAATAATAATTATTACAATTTATTACTAATTATTATAATTTATTACTATTTATTACATTTAATTACTAATCATTAAACTTTATTAATAATTATTACAATTTATTACTAATTATTCCTATTTATTAGTAGTTATTACTAATCAATGCTAATTATTAGTAATCAATGCTAATTGTTACTAATCAATGCTAATTATTAGTAATCAATGCTAATTGTTACTAATCAATGCTAATTATTACTAATCAATGCTAATTATTACTAATCAATGCTAATTCTTACTAATCAGTGCTATTTATTACTAATCAATGCTAATTATTACTAACCAATGCTAATTATTACAATTTATTTCTAATTATTATAATTTATTCCTGATTATTACAATTTATTACTAATTATTTCAATTTATTACTAATTATTACAATTTATTACTAATTATTACAATTTATTACTAATTATTACAATTTATTACTAATTATTACTAATTATTAGTAATTATTTCTAATTATTACTAATAATTACTAATTTTTTCTATTTATTACTAATTATTCCAATTAATACTAATTGTTTATATTTATTACTATATATTAATATTTATTACTAAATATTACAATTTATTACCCTTTATTACTATTTATTACCGTTTATTACTAATTATTACCATTTGTTACTATTTATTCTGATCTATTACTCATTATATCCATTTTATGATATTTATTCATTTTTATTCCTAAATATTTCCATTAATTTCTATTTATTCTTATTTATTCTAAATTATGACTAATTAGTCTTAATTATTACTAATTATTCCTAATTATTACTAATTATTCATAATTATTACTAATTATTCTTAATTAATACAAATTATTACAATTTGTTAATAATTATTAGAATTGTTACTAATTATTACAATTTATTACAAATTATAACAATTTATTACAAATTATTACAATTTATTACTAATTATTACAATTTATTACTAATTATTTCAATTTATTACTAATTATTACAATTTATAACAAATTATTACTATTTATTACTAATTATTGCAATTTATTACTTATTATTATAATTTATTACTAATTATTACAATTTATCAATAATTATTCATAATTATTACTAATTATTACAATTTATTACTAGTTATTCCTATTTATAACTAATTGTTCCTATTTATTACTAATTATTCCAATCAATTACTAATTATTCCATTTTATTACTAATTATTATAATTGATTACTAATTATTACAATTTATTACTATTTATTACTATTGATTACTATTTGTTATTAGTTATTACTATTTATTATATTTTGTTATTAATTATTACAAATTATTACTAATTATCACAATTAATTACTAACTATTACATTTTATTACTCATTATTACTATTTATTACTTATTATTACTATTTATTACCTATTGTTATTAATTACCGCAAATTAATTATTTACATTACAAATTATTGCTTATAATTTTTAATTACTACTAATTATTATGAATTAGAACTAAAAATTTCAATTTATTAGTAGAAATAAATACTCATGACAAAACAATTTAAATTTAATTTAATTACAACTAACCAACAATAATAAAAGTTAACATAAAATGAAATAAATAATAAATTAAATATAACATAAATTCCTGTAAACATGACTTCCTATTGATATAGACGGCTTCACAACTTCATCGTGAAAGGAAAATTAACATAGAAAAATTTTCACTCTGAAATTAGAGATCAGAGAGAAACAAGATCTTAGAATTGAGAAGAATGGGAAGAAAAATAGATGGGGTATTTATAGGTTAGATTATTTGCGATGGAATACCCGTCGCAAATAGTGCCTATTGTGACGCAACCCATCACAAATAACTAATCACACATTAATTAATGTTGGCGGTTTATAAGGAATTTGCGACAGGTCCCGTCACAAATAGTTCTTGCCGATATGCCATCTGCCACAGGACGACATCCCGTCGCCAAAACCTATTAATCGCCGTCGGGCATTTGCAATAGGCCCCGTCGTAAATACCTTACTATTTACCCCATGAGATGAAATCCCATCGCAAATAACATCTTGGACGTGTTTTTTGCGATGGGAATAAATCCCGTCGCAAAAACCCCATCGCAACAAGTTGTTTTTCCTGTAGTGTAAATCCCTATATGACTCTCGACGATGGGGAGCGCCCAGCGACCCTCCCCAATATCCCCAGAAGACACCAACGTCAGTAGAGTCATGGCCACATGGGTCGTCGGGGCACGTCATCTGGCACCCCCATCCAGGCCGTGCATGCCACTAAGACAAGACAGCAGGCCCAACGCAGAACTCAGCATGCGTAGCCTCTTCATCTGGTGTCGTCAGGCCAGCCTCTACCACCATTTGTGCAATTGGATCAGGCAGAACTACATCGACCAGGCTGCGACCAGCTTTTCCCTAATACAGGCTGATCCTAGTCGTCTGGTCATCATCCGGAAGCTACTCTTCGGAATTCGACTAGTGAGCAGCGGGATATACCCACCACCAGTCAGCCGATGGTCCGGCTGGCAGGGCCCACCTTGTCCTCTATCACAGAGCGACTTCCTGCAAGTAAGAGTTTGTGCATGGCGTGGATATATGATATTCTAAATCACCTCACAGGCATCCCAGCGTGGCTTCCCGTCCTTGAATCCCTTCGCTTGTCACGAGATATGTGTGATGCCCTCGCTGAGGCTTTAAAAAGCCCCCTCCAGTTCGAGACAGAGGTAGCAGCTGTAGACGCTTTTCATGCTGAAGCGGTCGAGAATGATGAATGTCATGCCATCATTTCGTTCTCTGAAGAGGATGAAAGCTCTCCCATATAGGGGAACATCCGCCCACTGTACATCACCAGCCAATTTAACTATGTGGAGGTTCGCCTCTATCTCGTTGACACCGGCTCCTGGATCATCCATATCCCGATGCGGACGCTGCGGATGCTAGGGTTATCCGAAGATGACCTGAATCCCTCCGATTTAAGGATCCAGGGATATGACAGGACCAAGATGACCCTGCTCAGCTAGATCTGGTTGAAGACCCAGTTTGAAGGGACAGTTTCCAGTACTGAGTTTATGGTTGTCTCTCAGGACACCGCGTATAATGCATCGATGGGCAGTCCATGGCTCCACCTGCATGCGGAGGTTCCCTCATCATATCACCAATGCCTCAAGTACTCCCTTAATGGTTGAGTAGGAATACTCCAAAATGATGCATCTCCTTTTGCCTCTTGTGAAACCTGCTACATAGATGTCGACTATTACAATAGTAAGGAAAAAAAGATTTAGGCGAGTGATCTTGAACCTGTCATAGTTGCAATTGACCCCTAGGCTAGTCTGGATGACACCTACATCTTCTCGATCCATCGGTTGGAGGCCACAAACCCCATTATGGGTCAATGCTTTGTTGTCTCGAGTATAAGGGGAAATCATATTCCCATGTTCAAGCGACAATGGAAAATCACCTTCTACTCCTACACAAACTAGGCTCAGGTGATCTCGGAACCTCATACCCCCATCCGATGTCGGGATGTCCGCCCAAGGAATCGATAGTACGTCATACATGTCTGTTTTTTCAAGATTGGATTAATCGGTTCAAGCCGACACGCCACTATTACTTTGATATCATCAAGTGTGCCCCCCTGGGCCAATGACCAGATGGGATCAGATTGAATACCTTCATTGCTATGGTTTCAGTAGCATGTAGATCTCCTGATATGTTTTCCACTACTTTCTAGGTTGGTACCAGACTCCCGTCCGAATCTGCCGACCCAGAGGAAGATTCTCCTGCTAGGAATCACTCCTCCACAAGTGAAAAAGAGGAGCTGCAGGATACTCCCTCGGACCATTGAAGAAGGAAACTCCACCACAGTAGATGAACTAGTATAGGTGAACCTTGGTAGTGAGGGAGATCTGAGGCCCACCATGATCAATGCCACCATGTCCCATGATGAGCAGCAATGGTTCATAGATTTCTTGAAGTATCATCGTGATGTATTCACCTGGAGTTACGACCTGATGGAAGGACTAGATCCTCAGGTAGCCATCCACTTCCTTAGTCTCCTGAAAAATCATTGTGGGTTCAAGAAACCTCTTAGGAAGATGCACCCTTTTCAACGTTCCATGTTCGAGGCTGAATTTGACAAGATAATTAAATCCAAATTCATCAAGGAGGTCTAGTACCCCATTTGGATGGCCAACATTCTGCTAGTCATGATGAAGAATGGATAGATCAAAGACTACATCGACTTCACAGATATCAACTGTCTCTGTCCGAAGGATGATTTTCCCCTTTCAGTGATAGAATTGTTGATCTACTATAGGGCTGGGTTCTAAGACCTCTCCATTGTCGATGGTTACTCTGGATATAATCTAATCCGGATGGCCCCCGAGGATGAAGAGTCCATAGTTTTCAGGGTTCCCTAAGGTACATTCTGTTACCAAATTATGCCCTTCGTCCTGAAGAATGCTTGTTCCACCTATCAGTGTGCTAGGCACTACATATTCAAGGAAATCCTCAGGAAATAGGTGGAATGTTATGTAGATGATCTAGTGGTAAAATTACCCTAGCACTAGGACCATGTAAAGGACCTTGAGAAAGGGTTCATCTTCTTCCATTCCCGCCACCTAAAGATGATCCTGGTGAAATAAACCTTTAGGGTAACCTCTGGAATGTTTCTCGGATTTTTTGTTAGGTACCGGGGCATCGATATCGACCTAGTGATGATCAAGGCCATCAGCCAGATGCCTCCCCCAGAAATATTCGGGAGCATCGTGTTTTCCAAGGCCACTTAGCGTACATACGCCGATTCATTGCGAATCTTACCGGCAAGTGTAGGCCCTATTTAGGGATCATGAAGAAAGGCTCTGCCTAAAAATGGGATGAATTGTGCTAGACCACGTTCAAGGGAATCATGAAGTATCTGCTCCCGCCTCTAGTCTTCATTCCACCCATCTCCGAAAAACTGTTTATCCTGTACATTACTACCCTGGAATGATCTATCAACACACTTCTCTCCCAGAATAACAATGAGGGGATGAAAAACATGCTCTACTACCTCAGCCGCATGCATCTCAATATGGAGAGAATATACTCTCCCATCTAGAAGAGTTTCCTTGTGCTGGTATTCGTAGAAATGAAGTTGCGACATTACCTATAGCACCACGAGGTATAGCTAATGTCTTAGGTAGACTTGATGAAGTACATTTTGAACAACCCCATGTTAACCGGCTGTCTATCACGGTGGGCAATAATCATCCAGTAGTTCGACATCAGGCTCGTTCTTTAGAAGGAAATCAAGGGACAAGCAGTAGTAGATTTTTTAACTGCCCATCCAACCCATGCGAACCAGTCCTAAGACCTGGATTTTCCCGATGAGGCAATCCTCTCAGTAGGTCATGCCATCCCATGTTGGCATATTCACATTGATGACGCTTCCCATAGCCCAACTAGTAATAAAATCAATGATATCAGACTCAACAGAGTAGGCCTAGGTATTGTCTTTATTACCACAGCATTAGCAATTCTGCTGTATTCATTTCTTTTGTAGGAAGGATGCACCAACAATGAGGCAGAGTATCACGCTCTTATTACTCGCATCGATCTGGCTCTCAAGATCGATGTGCCCTATCTACATGTGAAAGGATATTCCGAACTATCCATTAATAAAGTCAATGGTGACTATGTCGTCAGAAAGACGAAGCTCATACCATTGTTGGAGGGTACCGTCCAGATAATGGAAATGTTTCCATCTCGTCTAGAATTTACTCATGTCTCTTGATCTCAAAACAGCCGAGTTGATGCCCTGGCCAGCCTGGCTGCGTCACTTGCTGAACCTGAGCAGAATGTTCTGATTATACACATGGAAAACTTGAGAGTCATTGCTCCCGTCACCCTACGAGTAAGACATCGTACCACCGGATCCTCCATGTCAGGACCCCCAGGTTCTTCAGATGCAATGGTTGAAGAGTCTCCCAACTGGAGAGCATCTTTGGTCGAGTATCTCCAAAATAGTTTCCTCCCGGCTGATCGGGCCGAGAATGAGCGAATCTGAAGCCACACACTACAGTTTACCCTCAAGAGTGGTCCCAGTGTTGAGAATATCATCTAAAGGTGCGGGTTTGATGGTGTTTTCCTCCGTTGCATACATGGATTTCAGATTTCTCATGTCATGCATGAGTTCACGCCTGTTCCTGCAGTGCTCCCAAGACTGGGCTGAAGCTGTCCCATCAGATCCGGATACTAGGGTACTTCTGGCCCTTCATGATCTATGATTGTATTGAGTTCTCCAAGAGATGTCACGTGTGCCAAATTCATTCTAACTTCATGCATCGGCTACCAAAACCTATCCACTCTACCAAGTACCCTTGGCCATTCGTGGTGTGGGGACACAATATCGTGGGACCATACCCACCAGTGACAGCTCGCTAGTGTAGGTTCATCCTGACCGCTACAGATTTATTTTCTATGTGGGCAGAGGTAATTCTTCTCAAGGAGGTCAAGCCCCATTATATAGTTGAATTCATGAGCTCCAACATCATCTTCCAGTTTGGAGTCACTCACGCTGTCCTCAAAGAAAACTGTGCCAACTTCCAAGTAGTCGAGCTAAAAAAATTGTATGCGAAGTACATCATCCGTTCAAACCATACCTCCCACTACCACATGCTGGAGAATGGATAGATCAAGGCATTCAAAAAAACCCTCTCTATCATTTTGTAGAAAATGGTTGGTTAGAACAAGAAGAGTTTGTTAGACAAGCTCCCCAACGCCCTCTAGGATTATCGGATGATGACTCATAATTTCACCCAGGTGACCCCATATTCCCTTGTGTAAAAAGCTGAGGAAGTCCTGCCCATCAAGATCCACCTACCTTCATCACGCACATCGGTCTATGTCTAGAAGGTTCCAGATAAGGTAGCCGAAATTCATCTGGATGAATTGGAAGAAATTGACGAGGATTGGATATGTTCCTTGCACAATCTTGAAAGGAATCAGCATAATATATCTAAGGCCTTCAACAAGAAGGTTTTCATTCGATCTTTCCTACTTTCCAACTTGGTATTGGCCCTCAGGGCACCAATGATCCCCAGTAGGAAACCACCCACATTAGATCCCAAATGGGAAGGACCTTGCATAATTCACAGGGTTTACCCCAATGGAGCATAATCCCTCGTGGCCTTGGATGGTGAGCATATAAATCATCCCACCAATGCCAAGTTCCTCAAGAAATACTATTCTTGAGCCTACTGGTCCAGCATTACAATAAAATGGATGGTCCCACATGACCCTAAACTGCATGTCCATCCAGCATGACATTAAATTGTCTAGTCATGCATGACCTTAAACTAGATAGTCCCGCAGGACCCTAAACTGCACGGCGGTCGAGCATGACCTTAAATAGTATGGTCCTACATGACATTAAACAAATCATCCTCCTTCATGACCTTAATATTAATTTTGATAACTACATGTGGCTCAATTCCCATCCGTATGGGATACTTAGGAATTCTCAAGCGTTTCGTCCTAAGACCATCCCACAAACTCTTCTCTTTGACTACGCCCTGGTTATAGTTCTCTCAGAGAGTCCATGCATGAAATGGTTTAATCTTCCGTAGCCCCACCCATGTAGGGATTATTATGGTCACACCATTTCCCTTCTCCCATTCTTCTATCCTCCCACGTCCTCACCGCATGATGATAAACTACATGGCCTTTATTTACTATGTACGGCTTGATTCCCATCCTTATGGGATACATAGGAACACCTAGACATTTCATCCATTGGCCCATCCCAAATGCAAAAATCTTCCCCTCGAGATAAGAAATATGGTGGGGTGTAGACTTTTTCCCCAATTTACATCGAGATCATCTCGATCCGGTAGTACGTCCCACTCCCCAGAGGTGTCCGCCTCTTTCACCGCCCTGCTTGACATTAAAATGTATGGGTGGAGCTATGCTTCACCCACTCCTTTTATTGGGACTCCATCTTCCATCCCATTCAGAAGGGCTCCCAAATGGAATGGATTCTAGGCCTAAGGGCTCTCCTACTGCTTCGGGCTAACTCCCTCGAGGATGTTGATTAAAAAGCTGATACAAGTCCCACGTTGTGAATACGGTCAGTGGTAGAAGCTCATTTGTGGTTCCCATTTCTGGTCACTATGGGGACACAGTGTTTCCAACATGGTCAACAGTTATCCTGCGTCGTTAGAACCACCCCAAGATGTCCCAATCATTGAGTGTAGTGGTTCATTATTCCTCGTTATATCTCCAAGAGACATACTCACTTTGGGAAATGCCAGCTATTAGACCCCATATGATGGGTAGATCTGAGACCGACTCATTTTTTCCTACACTGAGCACTACTAATGTGGTCTTAGTTGCTGTGATGAGTTGGTAACCACACCAAAAGACATATGGATTCCCATTCGAGGCCTAGCCTTAGGCCCCTTGGCCACTTCGAGCCCCCATCCCAAGTTCCTATTCAGGATTGTATGGTGTGGTATGGGATTATGTCCTCAATCACGTCAGGTTACTCATCGAGCTGTACACCTCTCATGTTTGAGGTAACTTGCCCCTTTATTCATCCTCATTGCAAGACGTTAATCTTCAAACTCACCCATGTGTGTGTGTCATCACCATAACTATGTGTGTCTTGAATCCCATCCTCATGGGATATGTAGGACTACCCGAGCATCTCATTCTTGGTCCAGCACCATCATGGCCCCTTGGCCCATATTCCCCAGAGAGAGGAATATATGGTGTGGTATGGGATTATGTTCTCACTCATGTCGGGTGTTTTAACAATCTTTCCATTTACATATTCCCCCTTAGAGTTTTCCATCCCCTTACACTATCTTCGTCTATTCAAATCTTCTGCTCTCAATATGAGGCCATCAAACCACTTTGGATATTCATTAATATGCCTAACGGTACTCTAGATTAGTACCTGGAATGTCTGACTCTACTCGGGCATGCATTCACCCATTTCTCAGGCTTCACGTACTCCTTCATTAGGGCTTCCATCAACTTTTACACTCGATGAGACACCCAAGAGGCATGTATGCTAGGCCTAATGGATCTCCTGCAATTATGGACCAATGACCTTGCGGTTCACAAACCACATATCGATACAAATCCTACATTTCAAATATGGTCAGCAGTCAATGCTCATTTTATTATAACCATTTCAGGCTAACACAATTTGAAAGCTGTGTTTCAAACATGGTCAACAGGCATCCTACATCGTTACGCAAGCCCCATTAAGCCCAAAAATTAGTACATGCTTCACATCCTTCTCCACCTCATCATGTCCAAGTAGAACTTCAAAACTCTTGGTACCATTCCTCAGTGCATATCTTCACGTTAGGAGGAGAAAGAAGCAATAAGGTGATCATTCGTGGCTACATTGGTTCCCCCTTTGAGTGTATTTCATGTATTGCGAATATAATATCTTCCCTTGTTCCATACACTGAGTTCAACACAAGTAGGCTTAGGGATTGGGTTAAGGTCCTCTTTTACTTTGGATAGTCCTACTTCTCTATGGTCGGACTTCTAAGACCTTAAACATAGATCTTTTCATATTTCCCCTTTATGAGAACTACGTATAGCTTGATTCTTGTCTTTATGGACTATGCAGGAGTACCCAGACGTCTTGTCTTCAGGTCCAGCTCAATTGGGAGCTAGTTTCTCCTACCCCTTACCTTCTTACCTCTATATTGGCCCATTGGCCCGATGTTTCTATCTTTGAACTGCGCACAATGTGGTATAGGATTATGTCCTCGTTCATGGAAGGTGTGCTTTATTTCACCTTGCACGTTCTCCCTTTAGCCTCATTTCTACTACGGCTGTTTCAGATGAAATTAAAATGAACGCTTGGTCCCATAACAAGACCCTAAACAGTGACATTATCATCCTGGCTGCACGATGAAAAATGGAACTACATCATGATGTCCTCAATAAAGGGAACACCATGTTTGGTATTGGTCACACGCCTTATGATTTTTCAACGCCTGTACATGCCTTGATTCTTGTGGCGATGCCGAGACATTCTACCCTAGGCCTGTCGCATAACAAAAAAAAACAATTCACCTTCAAGGAAAAACAAGATACATCAAATACCGCTTTTTTGGGGTGAGGGCCACACCCGTAGGCCCCTTTATCCCTGGTACCGGTACCTTACCATACCACCCCTTAGAACTATGTATGGTTTGATTACTATACTCATGGGATACGTAGAGGCACCCAGGTATTTTTCCTAGGGTTCATCCCCTAGGAATCATAAACCCTATTCCTCCTCATTTTCAGCCCCTCAGCCTGACCCATTGTGGGGAACCATGTAACTGCAGATTTTCCCTGAACATGTTCGGGATGCCCCATGATAACATGGGGAAGCGGAAGCTGCCTCACCAGGGAGTTACTATCTAGAAAATAGGAATGATCCATGATTGGACTGATGCTCCCATCTAATGATCTTCAACCACAGTGGCATAATTTCGAGAGTGTCATATTATTTTCTAAAACACTATCAGTCCACATTCCATGCTTTGTGTGCCCCTTATTTGGCCCCTCTTTCTCTTTCATCTCTAAGGGAATCCCCTAATAATATGGATGATCACCCAATGGCCCACCTATTGTCCTAGGCCAATGTTCTAGAAGGCTAATGAATAGAATTTTGAGTAAGGCCTCATGTTTCGAACATAGTCAGAAGTCGGCCCCCATTTTATATCCGTATTCCAGGCTAACACAATAAGTGTATTTTGTATCTAATGTAGTCATTAGTTATTCTATATTGTCATGCCACCCCCACAATGTTCTGAATATGGTGTATCGTGATTTACAGCTTCCATTCCTATCTGTTCAGATTGATTCTAGCACCTCTTGCGTTATCTTGTTCGTGCAAAAGAGCACCCTGGGAAAATGGTATTTCAACTATTCGAAGAACGTCGTTATATAGTCAAGTCAACGCCATTTCTTCTTCTAAATCTAATCTGGTTGTTCAAACCCCGGATGCCCAAATCTTGGTCGATGCTCCCACGATCAAGAGATGTAATCGCATGAACATCCCTTGTTTCTCAAATTGGGTGCAACCATTATGAGCTTATGAATGAATTATTATTTATTCCAGGAATGTGGTTGATTGAATTAAAACAGACGAACTAATAAATAAAATTATCCACTCATGCATTTCAAAATAAGAAGCAATAAGGGAAAATGAGTTTATGAGTATGGCCAAAACAGGGCCCTTAAGGGTCAGCTTCTTGGATCAAACATTCCAGCATTGCTACCCTTTGGCTGGTGGCCTCCATGTTTGATTCCCAACCCTTGAGAACTCTCTCTTCATCAGTGGTTACAGAGCGCAATCCATTGACCCTAGCCTGTGCTTGCTCCTGTCCAGTATGAAGTTTAGATATTTGGGGACCTGTTTCCACTAGTATCTCTTGGGCGTCTGCCAGCTGGGCCCGAAATTTCTCTACATGTTCAGAACAATTTGCGGTGAATATTTCCTTTTCCATCACCTATTCTTCTATGTGTAGGTCTTCTTGTTCTATCTTGATAAATGCATGGTTACTCCCTGACTCCTCCCGGTAATGGGAAACATTAGAGCGTTGGTTGCTCTCGCGCAGCTTCTCGGCCATGTAGTCACAGACCGTCATATGAAGGCACTAAGAATCCACCCCTCCAGCATAGAGATAGCGCAGCCATGTGTGGAGTGACCCCATCTACTTCATCCATTCCGTATGAGGCTGAACGAGAAATCACTTGACGCTCTTTGACCCTTTTCACCATGTCAGTCGGCTCTCCTCAGCTGCTACCAATTCAGAATTATCTATCTCCTCAGGGTCTGTGGGTTGATCATCGGGGAAGGCACCCAAGAGACTAGCAGCTGGGTCTTATACGGGCTCCACTTCCGAGTGGTTGGCCTCTTCAATGCTTGGGAGACCTTCCCATCTCGCCTCAGTCCCGATATCTCCCTCTCAACTTCTGACCCTCCCCTAACATGAGTATAACTGATGTCCACTGCTCTCTACTCACCATGTGCCGGGGTCAACATAGTTTGAGATGTGTTCCATGAATGGGGTGACACATTTACAGTTGAAATAATTGTGGATGACCCGTCGGCAGCCTGACGAGCCCCCAAGCTGTGATTATTGCAAAAAAAGGGAACACCCTAATCAATTGAGCTCTCCAATAGTGATTAACCAGCATTAATGTAATGAACATACTAGATCCCAAAGCATTGGAATCATGTTTTCTAGTCTCTACATGAGCTGCCATTATAGGGTATCCCTCAGTGCTCGTCATCTCAATAATTGGCATCGGATCCCCACCTTGTTCTACTGGCGCCTCCTCCCCTTCAAATGCAGACCCTTGGTTGGCGCCTGTATGCTCCTGAACAGAATAAGGTGATCTAATTGAGGGATAAAAAACACGACGGGGGGAATGTATAGATAAGGGATGAGATGTACCTAAAGCATCTCAGTTATATCCACATCAGAGCTAACGATCTCGCCACTCTCCCGGAGACTCTGTAGAGACCCGAAGCTTATCATACATGGACTTTACATTACATTTGCGGAATACTTAGTACATAACAAAAACACACACACACAAGGATCGTAATAGTTTAGTGTCTTTGGAAACTCGGATCGTAATCTTCTAATCGTGGTGAAAGATCTTCAAAATCTCCCATAAAGATCTTCCTTTTTTTTTTACCTAAAACCTTTCTTTATATCCTGGGGAAAAGAAAACATAAAAGGGTGAGCTCAAATGCTCAGCAAGGGAAAATAAAGGAAATAAAAATCATATCATATATTTTTGAAAATCATAACCTGCAAAAAAGATCATAATATCTTAACATGGAATAAATCATAGAAGTGAAAATGAGATCACCATAATCATAACATGAAACTTGCAACTTTGTGGCATGCACACATAATCATGGAAAATCATTTCATGTTAGTCATGACTCATTGCCAAGACTATCTTAGTGGACAAAGTCCCTTTCTGAATCGAGTAACCCTCGTTTCAGTCCTGTTTCACTGAACCGGTATAACCTACCCTTCCAGCCCTGTCTATCTCATGAGATATAAAATCTTTACCCAATGCATTTGAGGGAGATATAGGTCCCACCCATCTTATAATGAATCCTTTCTTATGTGTGCCACGTAATCATAAACCATACATCATAGCGTAATCCACGTAATAAAAATGGGATTCTTAAACAACATGACATCATAAAACAAATAATATAAGGTAAATGAATTCATAAAAATAATTCCATCACAACATAATCAAATCAATTTAATAATAGGGATAAAAACAGAACCCTTTTATGATCTTATATGGAAAATAATTTTGATAAAATTCTTGAAATCCATTCTTGAGGAAAATATCATTTCTACTTCAAAAACATTTTCCTTTCTTAACATGTCTTACAATTTAAAACTAAAAGAAGTTGATTAAAAATAAACTTGAAAACTTTTAAAGGAAGATTCTTGGAAATAATGTTTTAAAAATCCATTCATGCCGTATAAGTTAAAAAAAACATTCTTCGTACTTTTGTCGGAAAAGTCAAAAAGTACCTCGTACGAAAAAACGACAAAAGATTCCTTTCATATTCTTTACTAAAAACTCCCCGAAGGGTAAAATTGGATTTAAAATATTGTAAGTGGATGGAAACAATATTACGTATTAAGGAAACATGGATTTGGATGATAAAATACACCCCAGTAAATACTTACGAATAAACAATCTCGGATAAAAATGAGATTGTGATATTTCCCTTACCTTAGGTCTGATTTGCTTCGTAAGTGTCCGAACCTCCTCTTCTTTGAAACGCCTCTTTAAATCCTTCACTTAGGGAACTAAGATTGGTCTTTGAAGAATACCAGGACCTCTAGGATTATTCTAGGGAAGTGGAGAAGGGATTTTGGCAGAGGTTGGACGAGCTTAAGTGCTCCAATTGGTGTGAGGAGTAAGGGGGAGGAGGTGTCCTTTTATAAGGGAGGAGAGGGGCACCTTAGGAATACCTCAAAATATTATTTTATATTAAAGTCAAAATCGGTTTATAATGGTTCCAAAGGGTCTTATTTCGAAGTTAAAGTGGGGATGGGTCGAAATCCTATCCTCCAATAGGATTTAGACAAGTTTAGGGTATTATTTTAACCTTATCAATTAGATTTAACTCTAAGTTAAATAATTTAACTTTTACCGTGTCTTTTTGTTTTCTTTCACTATATGGTTAATACACTTACTATAACATGCCAAAAGAACCCCAAATTATATATTATTAATACATATACCCTTATCTAAGTCATTTGGCCGAACCTTAGATTTTTAGGAATAAAATAACAATTAATAATATAATATTTGATTTAAAAACTATTTTGTGTCAATTTTGACACTATTTGATATATTATTTTTGTGAAAGTCATAACAGAATTATATGTTCGAACCAAGTTTATTAAATCAACAATAATATATCATAGTAACCTATAAAATTTGTTTAATTCATAAAAAGTCTCAAATTACATTTATTTTGGTGTTTATAACATATATTATGTCAATATTTCATAAATAAGATAATTACTGCATCATCTTTGTGTCATAAATAAATTAAAATATTTGATGTCTAAAAATTACAAATAAAATACCATCATGTAGTAAATCTTTTTAGATTTCTAATGAATATTTACAATCTAATTTATCTTATGTAAAACCCTATATTAAAAATGTTTTAGTAAATATACTTTGATTTTACCTCTTTTAACTCTTCTTTGAATTAAATAATAATAAATGTCCTAATCTAATCCAAGTGGGCCTAAATGATAATATTTTACACCTAAGGTTGTTTTTGGTCGAGATACACTTGTCCAATAGAATTAGGACATGTGTTAGGGTAATATTAATATCATTCTTACCCTTAATTACCCTATTTACTTTTAACCGTTGTAAATAAAAGTAAAAAGTTACTATTCACCAAAAATTATTTTCATCTCATTGAACCACATTTTACTTACTGACATCAACCGTGTCTCTCGGATTTTTGAAATTCCATTCACAGAAGCGGTAAAATTAAGTTTTATGAAAAATTCAGTTTTTTTAACTACCACTTAGTAGTTTCACTATTCATCAAAAATTGATGTTTTTCAGAACAATGCCAAAATTTCATCCTAAGCTATATTTCATATTCCGAATTCAAAAATGAAGTCTATTTTACCAAATTCATATCATATAAGTTTCATTAATTAATTTTATAATTAAATCCCGCTGTTAAAACAAATAGCGTGTTTTTAAGAAACAATATCTATCAAAAGATTGACACTTGATTATGTCTGGTTTAAATGTGAAATTACAACCAATGAACAACATTGTATTAAATTGTAAAAATATATTCTAAATATACTTTAAAACCACTCAAATACTATTAATTATTTTGATTAAAAAAGTTGTTTTTAATTATAATTTAGTAATTTTTACTATTCATCAGAATATGAAAGTTATCCGAAAAGTACCAAAATTTCACCTGAGGCTAAATTCGATACTCCGAATCCAAAAATGAAGTTCATTTTGAAAAATAAGATTTACAAAATTTTAAAAAGTGGTTATTACTATTCATAACGGCTAGTTTTTAATTATATTTTAATAGCATATCGTTGTTTAGTGAAACTCGGTATTGCGTATGTCACACGCTATCGAGGAAGGTCGCGATTGCGTGTAATGCAAGGCAAGTCAAGGATGCGTGTTGTGCAAGCTCCTTTTGGTGTAGCGTACAACACAAGACATTAATAAAATTAAAAAGAATATTTTTTATAAAATCTTGGGCTGTTACATTCTACCCCCCTTAAAATGAATTTCGCCCTCGAAATTCGTCGGGGTTATAAATGGTTTACTATTCGAAAGTTTCTTTAATAGAAACCCACATCGTAAAAAGGAATATCAAAACCAATCTTTAAAAACAAAAGTATGAAACGTAACGGTTACCCAAATAAACTAATCATTGGGTTTCCACATAGGTGAAAATATGGATATGGAAGAGAAATCTAACCATCATGTTCTGATGGAGAGTGGTAGAGAACATGGCTATGGAAAAGCCAGTAATCACAAATCCATAGATTTGTGATGATATAAGGTATCATCTGATTCATTAGGTATAAGATCACTAGGACAACATTTTTGGTTTTCAAGATCATTTCCCCTAAAGTTGAAAATTTGAATTAGAATAAATACTTACTTTATTTTGGTACAATATCACTGTTGTTCGTGCCTTGATCAATTTCCACTTCATCTCTTAAATAAATGAAGTTGAATTTGTTATTCGTGAAGTGTTAGCAGATCATGTGATAGAATGACGGGTCATTCCATCTGTCTTCAACAAAAGGTTAACAAAAATTATACGCATAAATCGATCTATAGTGAGATTAATCATATATGGTTCCTAAAATGGACTTATACTTCATATATCATACTGCTTAATATAAAAAAACTAGTTTCTACTAAACAGGGACTTCCTGTAGGCCAGTGGTAGGCGATAAAGGCCAGTCGCACTTCGGTTGTGGGTTCGATTCCCACAGCCTTGTTCGAAGCGATGGGCTGTCGCCCGTCCTGCAGGTTATCCTTTTTCTAAAACTACACTACTATAACATCCCATCAATAATATCGAAAATCTTCTATCCTTAAACAATACTAACTTATGTCCAACATAATCCATTATAATCTTTAGGCTTATCCATAATACTACAGTCCACTCTCATAATATAGTGAAAACTATTACCAGAGATTTAATACTGTCGTTAATCCCCATATATCATAAGATATGTCTTGTTGGTCACATTCCAAACATTCAAAGTCCTTAATCATGTATTCTCTTTAATACCTTAGTGAAAACATGAATGCATTTAAAAGTTAACACCTTCCACATACCAAAATCCTCAAAATTCTATATACTCAAACCATGATATCACTTAATACTTATATCAATCATGAGCTCATGAATAATGTTAAACATTTCATTTTCTCGTTTTCCCTTCATTATGCACATAATATCTCAATCAATTTGAATACCACATTATACCAATACATAAATATTCCAATATTCCATGATACAACATTATTTTGGAATCCCATTACATAAACACTTAATCATTCCACCACATCATTGTCATATTCAACATTGCCAATAGTGATCGCATGTGACTTCCCTTTGTACTTTGCCTTAAGCGGTTGCTCATGTCGATCATCACTAACCCTTGGATTAGGGCATTTATTAGCATAATTCCCCATTTCCTTGCACTTGAAGCATTGAAGTGTTGGTTGTACGTTCTCTGCAGTGTTTGCTTTATTCACATCATTAGAAACCCTTTTTCCATTTCTTCGACACTCAGCTGCTCGATAACCTTCTTTTCCACACTTAAAACATTTTCTAGTCCCTTTAAGACAATCTCCACCATGCTTCTTTCCACACTTTGTGCATAAGGAAACATTCATCTTCTTTTTACCATTATTCTGAGATTTCTCCTTGAACTCCATCTTTCGTTTCTTGTCAAAACCATGAGATGGATATGTAACACCAACTTCCATTTCTACCTTGATAGCACAACGCACAATTTCTTCATAGCTACTGAAGTCTCTTATAGCTAATGCCCTTCGAAGACTTGGTTTTAAGCCACTGAAAAATCGATCAACTTTACTTTCAGGTTGGATGATAATGCCAGATGCATACGTTGCAAGTGTTGTAAAATTCGCTTCGTATATACCAACAGATTCATCATCTTTTTTTCTTTAGTTCAAGAAACTCCTTCTCCATCTTCGTTCGAAGAATACGAGGGAAGTACTTACTGAAAAACAAGTTCTTGAACTCGTCCCATTCCATGGAATCAAATTCATCTCTTTGCCTCGTATTCTTGATAAGATTCCACCATTGATCAGCTTCACCTTCCAAACGATATACTGCTAAGATGACTTTATCATGTTCAGAACATTGAAGAACTGAAAATATCTTTTCAGTAGTACTAATCCTTTGTTCAGCAACTAATGGATCAGTAGACCCACTGAAAGAAGGCGGACGCTGCCTCATGAAGGATTCAACAGAATGTTGCTCCTTCCTTTGCTCGTTGGGAAGTCCTGCATGATTCATAGCTTGAGAAAGTTGTGTGAGCATGGCTACAAGATTTTGCATTCCAGCTCCCATATCGTTTGGTTGCTCAGGGGGACAATCATTGCATTGTCCATTTCATTGATCAACACGGTTCCTTCGGGTTCCAGCCATCGTCTAAAACCCCAAAAGAATAGTGTGAGAGGCAAAAATCATGCTAGGGAAAACAACATAATAAAGGTGGAGTATCCTTGATATCTAACATCTTAGGTTAAATTCTATGATCATTACCATAGTTCTAGGACTGTATCCTATACGTATACTTATCCTTAGGGACATCCCTAGACATACCTTATAAATATCTCTAGGGATCTTACTAAAGTTCTCGCATCCTAGTTTCCAAAGGTTGACTAAACCATTCCTCTGATACCAACTGTAACGGTCTGGAATTACTTCCAGTGGACTATAGTTGATACCTATCAGGGCACTCCATGGGCGGCTACACCCCCTGGGCGGGACACACCACCATCCCCAGTGGAAGCCATTTCCGCATGAAGCCCTTGGGCGGAGAGCCATGCTTCGTCCAACGCTCACATGTGAGAGTTCCCAAGGATCGGATACATTCCTACCTCCTTTGCCTCTGATACCAACTGTAGAGACCCGAAGCTTATCGTACATGGACTTTACATTACATTTGCGGAATACTTAGTACATAACAAAAACACACACACACAAGGATCGTAATAGTTTAGTGTCTTTGGAAACTCGGATCGTAATCTTCTAATCGTGGTGAAAGATCTTCAAAATCTCCCATAAAGATCTTCCTTTTTTTACCTAAAACCTTTCTTTATATCCTGGGGAAAAGAAAACATAAAAGGGTGAGCTCAAATGCTCAACAAGGGCAAATAATGGAAATAAAAATCATATCATATCTTTTTGAAAATCATAACCTGCAAAAGAGATCATAATATCTTAACATGGAATAAATCATAGAAGTGAAAATGAGATCACCATAATCATAACATGAAACTTGAAACTTTGTGGCATGCACACATAATCATGGAAAATCATTTCTTGTTAGTCATGACTCATTGCCAAGATTATCTTAGTGGACAAAGTCCCTTTCTGAATTGAGTAACCCTCGTTTCAGTCCTGTTTCACTGAACCGGTATAACCTACCGTTCCAGCCCTGTCTATCTCATGAGATATAAAATCTTTACCCAATGCATTGGAGGGAGATATAGGTCCCACCCATCTTATAATGAATCCTTTCTTATGTGTGCCACATAATCATAAACCATACATCATAGCGTAATCCACGTAATAAAAATGGGATTCTTAAACAACATGACATCATAAAACAAATCATATAAGGTAAATGAATTCATAAAAATAATTCCATCACAACATAATCAAATCAATTTAATAATAGGGATAAAAACAGAACCCTTTTATTATCTTAGATGGAAATTTTTTTTGATAAAATACTTGAAATCCATTCTTGAGGAAAATATCATTTCTACTTCAAAAACATTTTCCTTTCTTAACATGTCTTACAATTTAAAACTAAAAGAAGTTGATTAAAAATAAACTTGAAAACTTGTAAAGGAAGATTCTTGGAAATAATGTTTTAAAAATCCATTCATTTCGTATAAGTTAAAAAAAACATTCTTCGTACTTTTGTCGGAAAAGTCAAAAAGTACCTCGTACGAAAAAACGACAAAAGATTCCTTTCATATTCTTTACTAAAAACTCCCCGAAGGGTAAAATTGGATTTAAAATATTGTAAGTGGATGGAAACAATATTAAGTATTGAGGAAACATGGATGTGGATGATAAAATACACCCCAGTAAATACTTACGAATAAACAATCTCGGATAAAAATGAGATTGTGATATTTCCCTTACCATAGGTCTGATTTGCTTCGTAAGTGTCCGAACCTCATCTTCTTTGAAACGCCTCTTTGAATCCTTCATTTAGGGAACTAAGATTGGTCTTTGAAGAAGACTAGGACCTCTAGGATTATTCTAGGGAAGTGGAGAAGGGATTTTGGCAGAGGTTGGCCGAGCTTAAGTGCTGAAATTGGTGTGAGGAGTAAGGGGGAGGAGGTGTCCTTTTATAAGGGAGGAGAGGGGCACCTTAGGAATACCTCAAAATATTATTTTATATTAAAGTCAAAATCGGTTTATAATGGTTCCAAAGGGTCTTATTTCGAAGCTAAAGTGGGGATGGGTCGAAATCCTATCCTCCAATAGGATTTAGACAAGTTTAGGGTATTATTTTAACCTTATCAATTAGATTTAACTCTAAGTTAAATAATTTAACTTTTACCATGTCTTTTTGTTTTCTTTCACTATATGGTTAATACACTTACTATAACATGCCAAACGAACCCCAAATTGTATATTATTAATACATATATCCTTATCTAAGTCATTTGGCCGAACCTTAGATTTTTAGGAATAAAATAACAATTAATAATATAATATTTGATTTAAAAACTATTTTGTGTCAATTTTGACACTATTTGATATATGATTTTTGTGAAAGTCATAACATAATTATATGTTCGAACCAAGTTTATTAAATCAACACTAATATATCATAGTAACCTATAAAATTTGTTTAATTCATAAAAAGTCTCAAATTACTTTTATTTTGGTGTTTATAACATCAAGTATGTCAATATTTCATAAATAAGATAATTATTGCATCATGTTTGTGTCATAAATAAATTAAATTATTTGATGTCTAAAAATTACAAATAAAATACCATAATGTAGGAAATATTTTTATATTTCTAATGAATATTTACAATAGAATTTATCTTATGTAAAACCCTATATTAAAAATGTTTTATTAAATATACTTTGATTTTACCTCTTTTAACTCTTCTTTGAATTAAATAATAATAAATGTCCTAATCTAATCCAAGTGGGCCTAATTGATAATATTTTACACCTAAGGTTGTTTTTGGTCGAGATACACTTGTCCAATAGAATTAGGACATGTGTTAGGGTAATATTAATATCATTCTTACCCTTAATTACCCTATTTACTTTTAACCGTGGTAAATAAAAGTAAAAAGTTACTATTCACCAAAAATTATTTTCATCTCATTGAACCACATTTTACTTACTAACATCAACCGTGTCTCTCGGATTTTTGAAATTCCATTCACAGAAGCGGTAAAATTAAGTTTTATGAAAAAATCTGTTTTTTTTTACTACCACTTAGTAGTTTCACTATTCATCAAAAATTGATGTTTTTCAGAACAATGCCAAAATTTCATCCTAAGCTATATTTCATATTCCGAATTCAAAAATGAAGTCTATTTTACCAAATTCATATCATAGAATTTGCATTAATTAATTTTATAATTAAATCCCGCTGTTAAAACAAATAGCGTGTTTTTAAGAAACAATATCTATCAAAAGATTGACACTTGATTATGTCTTGTTTAAATCTGAAATTACAACCAATGAACAACATTGTATTAAATTGTAGAAATATATTCTAAATATAATTTAAAACCACTCAAATACTATTAATTATTTTGATTAAAAAAGTTGTTTTTAATTATAATTTAGTAATTTTCACTATTCATCAGAATATGAAAGTTATCCGAAAAGTACCAAAATTTCACCTTAGGCTAAATTTGATACTCCGAATCCAAAAATGAAGTTCATTTTGAAAAATAAGATTTACAGAATTTTAAAAAGTGGTTATTACTATTCATAACGGCTAGTTTTTAATAATATTTTAATAGCATATCGTTGTTTAGTGAAACTCGGTATTGCGTATGTCACACGCTATCGAGGAAGGTCGCGATTGCGTGTAATGCAAGGCAAGTCAAGGATGCGTGTTGTGCAAGCTCCTTTTGGTGTAGCGTACAACACAAGACATTAATAAAATTAAAAAGAATATTTTTTATAAAATCTTGGGCTGTTACAGACTCCCTTGGTGGGATGCCCCATGAGACCCTCCACCCTTAGGCTCCTCTTCTCCTTCACCCACTACTTCACCTAATTCTTCTTCTTCCTCTTATATCTCGACGCCCTCTGGCTCATCTTCACTGTCGTCATCCTTGGCCGACATCTTTTCTGGACCATGCTATTGGGCGAGCATAATTTTCACCAAGAAAGATGGCTCCTCACTCTAACCTCGTTGGCGTGAATACACATCCATGGCCATCAGATATGCATGACAATGATGAAAGTCCACCCTGTCGACAACCTGAATGAGTCCGACCTCCGGCAGCTGGATTCCGTCTCGCACTATGTTTTGACAAAGAGCTTCTATACACATCGATTTTCGTAGGGTCATCCAGGCTGACCACATAGCAAGGATGTTTGTGTCACTACAAGGTTGAACCATAACCTTATCTTCTTCCCGATAAGTTCCCTGGCTACTTCACGATATCTTCTCCCTCTAGGCGATGAGGGCACGACCATGCCATGCGACATCCTTACCGTTGAAGTCCCAGCCTATGAGGGCCCAAAAGCTCGAGGAGCTTCCGACCATTCCTCCCTAACATCACCCTGTCTACTCTCCCACCACCTGGGCTCTACACTGGCTACCTAGAGTTTCCATACTCTCTTCCTAAAAATCCCATCAGGGTATTCTATGGCCCAGTGCTCAACCTATTCAGTTGAGAGGCAAGCAACAACTCAGGTGGGAGGAATGTTCATAATGTCACCAGAGACCTGGGCTGTGAACATCAGCCAGATTTGGCAAAGGAATGAGGGGTGCCTCTCTTCCCAGACAACCATGTACACCTTCTTCATAATCTGATGAAGTCATGCGAACTGCATGGAAAATATGGACGTCATGTAGGGCTTACAAAAGATCTTCCCATCAATCTGTGCCATGAGCACCCCACGTCTGATGCTCTAGAAGTATTCCCATTGCTCCAGTGAGCCTTTCCCATTATCTGTCATCCGGAATGTGTGGGGTGATGAATGGGATGAAAGTGATGTTGGAATGATTGACGATCCAGATCCTTACTCCCTCCTCATTAAACGTCAATGGCATTCCCCTGACAATGTTCAGCAGGGAAGGTCTCAGGCCATTACCTGGAGGACGAATGGCATTCGGGAAGGTATACACCTCACAATAGGCCGTAACCCTGTCATAAATGATCTGGAAGGGGAAAAATATCCTTCTCTGTTACCCTTCTCATGAGATTCTTCCCAAAATGGCATACAAGCGAGCCAAAATAGGGAAACCCAGATTGATCCTTTGATTAGCGGTCATGATGTCGACCATCACCAGGGTCTCTGGATAAACCCTCATCCTTGCACCCCTCACCGGTGGGATCCATCCACTCTAGAATGTGGTAAGGAATCTTGAATATCCGACATTCAGGTCCTGGCTCTCATTTATGCTGATACCCCATCACTGATAGTCCCCCGCCTCCAAGATCCTCTAGTATGATCTGTTATTGGTCCTCTGTGCCGCGTTCAGACACTTTCTACCTCACCCCATCATCTTGACATCTGGATCTCTTTACTGGAACAAGCTGAACCATTTCATGTAAGCAATGTCCTATAAGAAATCCTTGACCCACAACCTCTCCTCAGCCATCTCCAACAGGTACCATGTCTGTATAGGGGTTCGTGATTCGTCCCTCTAAGTGTTCCACATCTAGATAAATTCATCATATTAGTGCCCATCCAAAGGGATACCCCTGATGAAATGGATTTCCCAGAGGTGGATACCAACTTACCTATATCATCCCTCCTTTTTTCACATAAAGTTTTATTACATTATACAAAACTGAGGATCTTCAAGGTTTAGTGTCTTGGAAACCAGGAAAATAATACATGAAACAAAAAAACATTCTTCTTAAACACTTGAAAGGATTCTCCTTATGTTCATCCTAGGTTCATTACTACATCTCATAACCTGGGGACATACATTAAAAGAAAGGATGAGTAGAAGGCCCAGTAAGGGAAACAAGGGGAAACATTTAACATGTGAAGTTGAGATACATCAACAATGTCATGAAAAAGAACTTTAAAGCATGAGAAAGAAATAATGAGGTATATCATAATATAAATAATGTTTTTCATAACATTAAGATGTGGCTACAACATTTACCAAATACAATCATTTTCCTTTCACCACGGTCCATCCTCTAGGTGTCAATAAAAATTACCAAGGTTATTCACCAAGGTATCAGTCTAAATGGTCATCTCTAGAGATTAAGTCTTTACCCAGTGCATTGGAGCACTATCAGGGTGCACCCTTAAATTTTTCTTTATCATCATGTGAGACACATATATAATCATAAATTGTTTCATAAAAAACCCATATAGCATAAAATAAATGGGTTTCATTTCATAATCATAACGTTTTAAAAACGGCTTTAAAGACATGATCTTTATGTCACTTTAAACCCACAGAAAGGGAATGCGGGTCTCATGTATGTAAACACCAGAATTTAAAATAGAACATTTTGTTATATATGGGAATACCCCTTTAGAAGAAAGATCTTTGAGTATTTACTAAATTGAATAAATGGATTTGAGGATAAGAGAGAGATGTTTTGCGATGGAAATTTTGCGGCATAACAGCTATGTTTCGGGGTTTTTGAAAACATTTAAATGAGAGGGGACATGGGTAAAAAAATCATAAATGACCCATAAAACAGTAGACGTACTGAATATGAATTATATATGAGCATGGTAATGAAATTTGAAAGATATACCATATGAAATGAAGAACATGAAAGGAAGACAAAAATAAGATTTCTCTTATGAAAATTCGGTAGCCTAACAGCGTCACTTAAACTTCAAAAAAATGAATTGATGAGATCAAATAGGGCCTCTCATAATATGAACATAAAAGATCATTATGATAGATATAGAGATCATACCTCAACATAATAAAAAGGAACATGAAAGACTTGACATGAAAGTACAACTTTGAAAAATGAGAAAGGTGAATGAATCCCTTAAAAATTCGGCAACATAACGACGCCACTTAAAAATTAAAAATACTGAATTGAAGAGATCAAATAGGGTCTCTAATAATTTTAACATTAAATATAAGTATGATATATTTAGGGACCATACCCCAAAAAAATAAAAAGGAACTTGAAATACTAGACATGAAAGTAGAACATTGAAAAATGATAAAGGTGAACGAATCCCTTAAAAATTTGGCAGCCTAACGACACCACTTAAAACGTCAAAATACTTGATTGAAGAGATAAAATAGGGTCTCTAATCATATGAAAATAAAATATCAGTATGATAGATTTAGATATCATACCCCAAAAAAAAATCAACTTGAAATTCTATTCATGAAAGTAGAACTTTGAAAAATGAGAAAGGTGAACGAATCCCTTAAAAATTCAGCAGCCAAATGGCGCCACTTAAAACATCAAAATACTGAATTGAAAAGATAAAATAGGGTCTCTCATCATATGAACATATAAGATCAGTATTATAGATATATATATATATATATCATACCCCAAAATAAAAAGGAACTTGAAAGACTTGTCCAGAAAATAGAACACGAAACTGAGAAGGGTGAAAGAATCCTTTACAAAACTTTGTCAGCCTAACGACGCCACTTAAACAGTCATAAAAAAATGATGAGAGTAAGAGAGTATCTATCATAATATGTACTTAAAAGGGTCAGTAGTATGAATATAAAATAACATCCCCAACATAAATATATGGAGCTTAGAAGAAATTACATAAACGAGAGTACTTGAAAAGAAAGAGAGAGGTAGGATCCCTTACCTTAAAACGTAACTCTTAAAACTCAATGGTTGGGACCTTGAGGGATTGCGGGAACCTTGGGAGGACTCCATGGGAGGTAATGAGACCATATCTTTGTTGGGGAATAGTTGTGAGTCCAATGGATGAGATGATGGCTTGTTATTTATAGGGAAAGTGAGGGGATAAGGCATTAATGGCCAAGGGACACTTCATTAGTGGTTTCGACAAAACCATGGGCTTGCGCATGGTATTTGCCCCTGGTATTGGCCACTTGGGACACATAATAACTTATATTACTATTAATAAGTCGAACATATTTATTACATACATAATACATCATTTAATGATGTCATTAAACACCCGTAACTTAAAAACTGTATTTTCACTATTCATCGAAAATTCAACTTTCTCAGAAAAATCCCAAAATTTCACCTTAACCAAATATCGATGCTCTGATTTCAAAAATGAATGCCATTTTATAAAAATAATTTTCCAGATATTTTTAATTTAATTTTTAAATAAATACACTATCCACAGAAAATTCATTTTTTCCAGAAAAATCACCAAAAATTACCTTAACATAATATCAATGCTCTGAGTTCAAAAATTAAATCCATTTTATAAAACAAACTTTTCTAAATATTTTTAATTAATTTCTTAATTAAAAACCACTATTCACCCAAAAAAACTAATACTTGACTAATAATTTATGAAACTGTTATTTAACCATTTTATTGAATGACATTAGTTAATCAAGGTGCCTAGATTATATTAATGCTTTATTTAAGTAATATTAATAATCCATTTGGTACCATTAATTATCCAAAGCATAAAAATCACTATTCATAATTTAATATTCATCAATAATTAAGTTGATCTTATTAGACTCTAAATTTCATACTGAACATAATTGTAGAAGACAATTTTTTGAAAATCTGTTTACATTTATAATTATTTAAGGTTCACATAATATTTTTTAAAAATATCCTTTCTCTAAAATTCATCAAAAATATGCATACTATATTTATCCGGACATTTGAAAATTCATAAACATCATCATAAGAAGAAATAAATTTTTTTAAACAAAGGATTACACAAGGCAGTTATGGTCTCCTTACATAGCCCTTTATCACACAAGCATAGGACCTAAGTGTAAGGTGTGCTAAGGTGAGAGAATCCGAGGGAGGCTCGGCCAACATCGCACGAGTAGTAATTTCTATCAGTTTTAACTTCTCGTGAAGGCGATTCCATTCTAGCTTCACACGATGAAGTTCATCTTGGGTTTGGTCCAGAGCAAAGCCCAGTGGTGATACCACCTTCCCAAGTTCTATTAGATGGGCTTTGATCGGTCCAAGACTACTGGGTGAGGCCATCGAGTTTAATTAACCAAGATTAGTAGTATTTAGAGGAAAAAGTGGCAACATTCAGTTTTCAATGTTCATACTGACTAACGGTCATATAATAGTCAAAACCCAACAGTCTCATTTTAATTATACTCATGTTATCAAAGGAAACAGTTTTGTTGAGTATGAAAAATAAAATAACACGCAAAATTATGAAACAAGATTTATTCAAAATTTCGGGTCGTTACAATCTTCCCCCATTAAGAAATTGCATCCTCGCAATTTTTAAAATTGGGTTTTGAAATTTCATTGAAAGTCCCACATCAGAAAAAGAGTCAGTCACACTATTACTTTAAAAGAATGAAAAGGAAGTACAAAGGCCACCCGATTTAACCCATACTAGGATTCCATGTAGGAAAACATGGATATAGAAGAAAAAAAAGGGTCAAGTTCTGAGGGAGAGTGATAGAAAACATTATTAGTAGAAAGATAACAATAAGAAAATCACAAACTTATGATGTGTATAAATGGTCTTTGATTTCCCAGTAGGAAACGTTAATAGACAACGTTTTTGTTTTACTTCCTTTTCATAGTTTTGAGGAATTCATTTACTACATAGAATAAAAACATAAGAAAATATACCTACCATTAAGTAGAGTTTCATCCTTTAATAATTTTCTACCAAAACTAATCTTTTCTCCAAATGATGAGCATTCAAAACTACTTGGTCTCATCAAAGAACACGAATCATCTTATAGAGAATCACATAATCCACCAAAGATTAAATATCCATTTCATATATCTTTAAAAATTATCCCCAAAATAGAAAGGTTAAGATAAAACAACTCTTCAAAAAGAAAGAAGCCCATTGGAAAGGAAACTAATTTTAAATATTCAAAGTTCCATGGTACTACCTAATGTTCATCATAGACCATTACATAAATAATTATTCTTAAAATTCCACAAAATAAACTAAACTATGATTGAAACCCAAATGCAAGAAGGATTTGATAACATAGTCTTCCAAAATAAACTTCATCGTTCTTCTCCAGACAACATCAACCACTCCTAACATCTTATAAAAAAATTAACTAACCTAAACATATTTACCCAATGATAGGTTAATCATTTCCATAAGTAACCTAAATTACTATAAGTCTACCTTAAATTCTTCGATTCTTCAAAATATAAGTCAACCATTACTCCTCAAAGAAAATACCGTAGTAATATATTTACCTTGATAGAATAGGGTTCCTAAAATAGTGAACTTATTCCAAAATAATATTCATCATTTAATACCCTAATCCTCTCTGTCATATTAATACGGCGATATTTACATTTCCTATCACATTGGTTGTTGGGACATGTTCTTCCATTTCCCTCCATTAACTAAGAAAAGAAAGTACAATTAGGGGCTTAAATACTTAGCCAATAATCATGAAAAAGAAACATAAAGCATAGAAGGATAAATTGTTGAAGAAAAGTATACCCTAACTTGTGATCCCCTAGGTTCCAATCTAGGTTATACATGATCATATATTCTTGTGTGAATCTTTATTTTATTTTATATTTGTTCCTTTAATAATTGTTCATAATAAGTTTATGAATTTACCAAATCAAACCCCCCGGGAGTGTCATAACCAAGAGTGCAGCAAGGCCGGTTGTCGTGTACCAGTTCTCGTTCAAGTCTAGCTCAAAGCGGTGTTTTCGATTTTTACCCCTATGTACATCTGTGCGAGAGCCGCCTCTACCTGTTGGTATCTAGACAAGGATGTATTTTCTTAGAAATCCCTTACTCAATAATCACCAAAATACCAGGAATATTTCTTATCTTTAAACATCTCTATAAGGTTCTTCCTAATGTTTTCATATCGTAATTCCCACAAATAACTAAACCATCCTTTGATACCAACTATAGCAACCCACCTTTTTGTCACATAAACATTCATTTCATTATAAAAAACTGAGGATCTTCAAGGTTTAGTGTCTTGGAAACCAGGAACATAATACATGAAACCAAAAAAACATTCTTCATAAACACTTGAAAGGCTTATCCTTATGTTCAAACTAGTTTAATTACTGCATCAAATAACATTGGGACATATAACAAAAGAAAGGGTGAGTAGAAGTCCCAGTAAGGTAAACAAGGGGAAACATATAACATGTGAACTGAGATACATCAACAATGACATGTAAAATAACTTTAAGGAAAGAGAAAGAAATCATTCGGCATATCATAATAAAAATAACGTTTTTCATAACTTGAAGATGTGGCTAAAGCAATTAACAAGGACAATCATTTCCATTTCACCAAGGTCCATCCCCAAGGTGTTAATAAAAATTACCAAGGTTATTCACCATGGTATCAGTCTAAATGGTCATCTCTAGAGATTGTGTCTTTACCCAATGCATTGGATCGCTATCCGGGCGCATCCTTAAATTTGTCTTTATCATCATGTGAGCCTCATATATCATCTTCAATAATTTAATAAACAACCCATATAGCATAAAAGAAATGGGTTTCATTTCATAATAATAATGTTTTAAAATCTGCTTTAAAGGCATGTTCTTTATGTCACTTTAAACCCACGGAAAGGGAAAGTAGGTATCATGTATGTAATTACAAGAATATAAAATAGAAATTTTTTTATATATGTGAATACCCCATTAGAAGAAAGATCTTTTAGTACTCACTAAATATAATAAATGAATTTGAGAATAAGAGAGAGACATTTTGAGATGGAAATACTGCCGCATAACGGCTATGTTTTGGGGTTTTAGTAAACATTGAAATGAGAGGTGACATGGGTCAAACAATCATAAATGACACATAAAACAGTAGAGGGACAGAATATGAAAGATATATGAACATGGTAATGAAATTTGAATGATATACCATATGAAATGAAGAACATGAAAGGAATAAAAAAATACGATTTCTCTTATGAAAATTTGGCATCTTAACAGCGTCACGTAAACTTCAAAAAAATGAATTTACGAGATGAAATAGGGTCTCTCATAATATGAATATAGAAGATCAGTATGATAGATATATATATCATACCCCAACATAATAAAAATGAACTTGAAAGACTGGACATGAAATTAGAACATTGAAAAATAAGAAATGTGAATGAATCCCTAAAAAATTCGGCAGCCTAATGGTGCCACTTAAAAATTCAAAATACTGAATTGAAGAGATCGAATAGGGTATCTCATCATAGGAACATAAAATATCAGTATGATATATTTAGATATAATACCCCCAAAAAATAAAAAGGAACTTTAAATACTTGATATGAAAGTAGAACTTTGAAAAATGAGAAAGGTGAACGAATCACTTAAAAATTCCGCAGCCTAACGACGCCACTTAAATCTTCAAAAAATTGAATTGAAGAGATGAAATAGGGTACCTCATCATATTAACATAAACGATCAGTATGATAAATTTATATATCATACCCCAACAAAATAAAAAGGATCTTTAAATACTTGTCATTAAAGTATAACTTTGAAAAATGAGAAAGGTGAACGGATCCCTTAATAATTCGGTAGCCAAATGGCACCACTTAAAACATCAAAATACTGAATTGAAGAGTTCAATTTGGTTATCTCATCATATCAACATAAAAGATAAGTATGATTGATATAGAGATAATACCCCAACATAAAATTGAACTTGAAAGATTTGTCAAGAAAATAGAACATGAAAATGCGAAGGGTGAAAGAATCCTTTACAAAAATTCGTCAGCCTAACGTCGCCACTTAAACATTCATAAAACAAAATGATGAGAGTAAGAGAGTATCTCTCATCATGTGAACATAAAAAGGGAATTTGTATGAATATAACAGAACATACCCAACATAACAACATGGAGCTTAGATGAAATGAAATAAACGATAGTACTTGAAAAGAATGAGATAGGTAGGATCCCTTACCTTAAAACGTAACTCTTAAAACTCAAATGTTTGGACCCTGAGGGATTGGGGGAACCTTTGGAGGACTCCTTGGGAGGACTCCATGGGAGGTAATGTGACCAGAGCTTCGTTGGGGAAGATTTGGGAGTCGAATGGATGAGAGGATGGCTTGGTATTTATAGGGAAAGTGAGGGGACAAGGCATTAATGGCCAAGGGACACCTCATTAGTGGTTTTGAAAAAACCATGGGCGTGCCCAGGATATTTCCTCTGGTACTGGCCCCTTGGGAAACCTCATAACTTATATTACTATTCGTAAATCGAACATATTGATTACATACTTAATACATCATTTAATGATGTCATTAAACACCTATAACTTAAAAACTGTATTTTCACTATTCATTGAAAATTCAACTTTCTCTGAAAAATCCCAAAATTTCACCTTAACCAAATATCGATGCACTGATTTCAAAAATTACCTCCATTTTATAAAAAAAAATTTCTAAATATTTTTAATTTAATTTTTAAATAAATACACTATTCACCGAAAATTCATTTTTTTTAGAAAAATCCCCAAAAATTACCTTTACATAATACCGATGATCTGAGTTCAAAAAAGAAATCCATTTTATAAAAATAATTTTTCTAAATATTTTTAATTAAATTTTTAATTAAAAAACAGTATTCACCCAAAAAAACTAATACTTGACTAATAATTTATGAAACCGTTATTTAACCATTTTATTGAATCACATTACTTAATCAAGGTGCCTAGATTATATTAATGCTTTATTTAAGTGGGATTACTAATCTATTTGGTCACATTACTAATCCTAAGCATAAAATCACTCTTTATAATTTACTATTCCGAAATAACTAAGTTGATCTTATTAGACTCTAAATTTCATACTGAACAAAATTGTAGAAGACCATTTTTTGAAAATAATTACACATTTTTAATTATTTAAGGTTTCCATAATTTTTATTTAAAATACCCTTTCTCTAAAATTCACCATTAATATGCATACTATATTTATCCAGAAATTTGAAAATACATATACTTCATCATAAGAAGAAATCAAGATTTTTATTTAAAATAAAGGATTACACAAGGCAGTTATGGTCCCCTTACATAGCCCCTTATCACACTAGCATAGGACCTAAGTGTAAGGTGTGCTAAGAAGAGTGAATCGGAGGGAGGCTCAACCAACATTGCAAGAGTAGTAATTTCTATCAGTTTGAACTTCTCACGAAGGCTATTCTGTTCTAGCATCAGACGATGATGTTCGGCTTGGGTTTGGTCTAGAGGAAAGCCCAGTGGTGCTACCTCCTTCCCAAGTTCTGTTAGATGGGCTTCGATCGGGCCCAGACTACTGGATGAGGCCATCAAATTTAATTAACCAAGATCACATGTATTTAGAGACAAAAGTCACAACAATCAGTTATCAACGGTCATACTGACTAATGGTCATATAATAGTCAAAACCCAACAGTCTAATTTTAATTATAATCATGTTATCTAATGAAAAAGTTTTGTTGAGTATGAAAAATAAAATAACACACAAAATTAGCAAACAAGATTTATTCAAAATTACAGGTCGTTACATTCCCAATGATGAAGACGGATGTTATTGGTGTCTGGGGACCACTGGGTAAACAGCTCTAGCCCGAGCTCAGGATGGAAATAAAAATGAAACTGTGACGTCCACACTACCTTAATCAAACCAATGTGCCACAGTTAGGCCCCAAACTGGTCGCATGTCTGGAGAACCCAATATACCTAGTCCCATTCACTGGTGAAATTTCCTCCAGACCGATGTTCTCAATAATGAAGCTAGCCTTTGGTCTTATCAGTGACAATCTGATGGATGGAGATTACATAAAGGGCTGGAGAACACTCCATGACACGGACACTCCAAGAGATGGTCATGGTCCTAGGATTCAGGATGTAAACATACAGGTGTTAGTTTCTATAGTAGGATGGCCGTTTTAGGTGATGTTATACCAGGGTAGGTCATCCTCGCGGGTCACCCATGACCACGGTGTGTCAACCTCAAACCTTGGAACATGTACCTCCTCCAAGATTCCGAAGTCCCAGATCGGATGGTTGGAAGATAGTGCATACTCCTTCTGCACTGGGGTCAACATGTTGAAGAGAGTATGGTAGTTTTATATGATCCTTTGGGCACCATAAACCTCGGGGTTGGCCACCATCTCGTCCCTTTGGGTAGTGGATGCAGCTTCCCTTTCAGCATCAGCCCGATTGGTGGCCATTTCCATGCTGAAAAGATATTTAGGATTTGGTGAAAAAGTGCAGATGTTGTTGTAGAAAATCAGTGGCTGGCGAGAAAAATCAGCGACTAGCATGAAAAATCATAATAAGGCATGGAAAACGTCCGGGTTGGCGTGTAAACAGACGACTAATCCTGGAAAATTACATTAAACCGACCTATTTTTCGCGCATGCGAAGAAATTTTTCGCACATGAGAGCTCCAGGCTTATCACCCGAGAAAATCCGTACTGAATGGGGGACCCATGGGGCCTTTTATAGGCCGTTTGAGCAGTTTCCACATCCACGCAAAAAGAGGATTGTGTGATCTGGATTTGTTTTCTACATTGGCCCAAGGGAGTCCTGTATCTTGTCATTTTTCTTGGAATCTGACCTTTGCGGCCCCTCACAGATCTGATTCCAAGGGGGGGGGGGGCATTTTAGACACCGAGAAGCGATCCAGGGATGAGGAAGGTTTGGGTGCGACAAAGCAAAGCCATATTGGGAACCAGCGATCCGTTCCGGGTGGGGGCAGAGGGGCGGCGTGAAAAAATTAATGAGTTGTGTGAGAAAAATATACCCCATGTGAAAAACCATGTGTTTTGAGAGAGTTTTCCATGCATGAGTGAAACATTTTCATGTCATCACTTTGCATAGTTAGTTTACGCGCTACCGACACACCGACGCACAATATTTCACACTGGCTTGTTTTATGTGCGGACCAGCGATCCAGAGTGACTATAAATAGAAGGACACTGCTTCAACTTCATCCCAAATAATCTAAACTGTTTAACCATCATGAAATTCACCTCTCATGTGTGAAAATTATGGCTTTCAAGTACTAAATATTTTGTACCAGGTCGCATGGGGGTCTTCCATTGCGCGAGACACCTCGAGCTTGATCTTCTTCAAAGACCCATTGAGTCCCTTCCCCCGCACGCAATTTCTTCCAATTAAATTAAATCAGTTCTTTGGCGCGCAATTCCTTTTGTGAGCTGGTGAGTCTTTTTTTGTTCCCTCTTACAATTAGTGCGCTACATCCAGCCTTTTTCGCGCTAAACACTCAATTGGGTGCTGGCATAGCCTTTTGTTTGCTCACTACAAATTTTCATGCTTCCATGATGTATCTATTACAGGGTTCATTTTCGGGCACCACCCGCGCCCAAAACACTTCCTCCACATACTATTTTATCATATGACCCTCCATGTTTGTACGAAGTAACATTAAAGTCCCTTGGATGATACCTCCCATTATGTTGCTTTGCCTTATCTTTTCTCACATAGGGACAATAATGGCTATTACTTCTTCACATAGCCATGCTAACACAGACCCCTTGATGGTTCTCTCCATGACACCCCCAAGTCACAGTTTTTCTTGTCCCCTCTCTACACCAAGGAGTAGAGTGTACCAGTTTTGTAAGTCCTAGGGGTGCTGAGTGAACCCACCACATCCGAGCAGTAGGACATTTAATTGTCAATCCCCATAGTCCTCATCACATGACGTTAAACTATGGCCTTCCGTCATGCCTCACACAAGGGGTTCCCCCGCCGTGGACATTTTCCACACCCACTGGTCTCAATGAGGATAAGATCTTCTCTCATAGGGGATGATATCCTCTTTATCAGAGTGGCATTTGTCTGCGGGGAGAGGGAAACCATCTTGGTGTAAGCCCCTAGTTTTTCTTCCAGGAGGCAGATTCCCCACTCCTTTCTTCCTTTGTCCCAAGGACTATGGGGAAAGAGGTTATGGACGCCAAACCCCGCATTTATTTAGTTCCAAATCTATTTCCCACTAGGATTTTTCACCGCCGGGCCTCCCTCCTGGAGTATTTTCCCACCCCATTGGGTTGCTAACCACGCATAATATCTTGTTTTCTCTTTGGGTAGCTAACTGCGTGAAAGCCCCACTCCACTTCATACAGATTCACCATTCATGACCTGATCTGTAGGTCTCTGCTATCTCTTGTTTGTCACACTGAGCGAGGCTCACGTGGGCTTAGAGTAAGCACCGACTATGACATCATCCTGAGTAGCTATGTGTGTAAGCCCCACACCACATCCTGAACTATATAGACTTTGATCCTTGCAATGTCAAGGTATGAAGGAATCATTCATAAGGTTCAAGCCTACCAACACTCAGTCATTCCAACCCCACTGACGTCGGTTCACAAAAACCATGAACTACGAGGCCCTTGATCCTTCCCAAGGTAGTTTATGTAGAAAGCATCCACGAGGTTCATGCCCAACAACAGTAGACCCCAAGTCCACCTTCACGTCGGTTCCCACCCACCTGAACTACGTGTTCTTTGATCCTTTCCATTGTATGGTATGTAGGAAGCCTCCACGAGGTTCAATCCCGAGAAGCATTGGACCCATGGTCCACCTTCACGTTGGTTCCCACCAACCTGAACTATGCGGTCTTTGATCTTTGCCAATTCATGGTACGTAGGAAGCCTCTCAGAGGGTCAAGACCACCATCCACCGAGACCCCTGGTCCATATTCACATCGGGTCAGAGTCTCCTGTCTCATCTTGGGCAGCATAGAGTGTAATCCCCACGCCACATCTGGAACTACGTGGACATTGATCCATGACAAGGCAAGGTACATAGGAATCCTCCTTGAGGTTCAAGCCCACCAACACCCAGTTATTCTGACCCCATTCACGTCAGTACATAGGAAACCTCCTTAATTATTAAATGTATTTTAATGTGATAGATAATTATTTGAAGGAAGGAATATTTTATCTTACCTGATGTTAAAATGGACCTCAAATTTCTAGAACAATATGATTTGTGACCATGATATAATGTTCGTAAGATATCAGTTATTTTGGTTAGAACGTGATAAAATACAATGAAATAAAAGGTATATTGAAAATGATTCATGTAGTGTACAAAACATGTGTATTGTTTATCCATAAAAAATATAATAATTGGTACATTAATAATTTATTATAAAAAATAATAATAAAATAGATACCAATTAATTAAAATATTATTGAATGATTTCAGATAGTTATTTAGTAATATGTTAGCTTCAATGATAACACAACAAAATTTTTTTAGTATTATTTCATAATATAAAATACATGGTTTTCCAAAAATAATAAAATGGACTCCCATGGTGGGAACAAATAATGGAATGATAGTAAATTTCGCAAGGTCATCCAATATTGGTATGTATGGAAACATATATTTTTGATGTTTTTTTGAATAAAGAAGTTCAATTTAAGAATATAGCACTTAAAAAACTTTCCTAAAAATGCTCTATAAGAGAGGATAAAACAAACACTACACGACAGAACTAAATAATATGGATTTATTATTATTTCATTAATGAAAATTTGTTCTATGATGTCAAATATATGACATATCATTGGAATCAGATTCCATTCGCACAAATAAAAAATATATGGAATAAAATTTATAGATTGGAATACCAATCGACGTATCCCACCAAAATGACTCCAAATTAATCTCATATTCTCATGTTGTATCAATGGAAAATGAAAAGTAATAAGATAATTCTCGGGAATGATTTGGTTTTGTTTATGTTAGAGAAGACTACTTTTTTTTAACTCTGAAATACATGATTATGGTTTTTTTAGAATCATGAATGCTCTCTTTAGTGAGAATATAATGTAATAATATTGAAAAAATAAAGAAGTAAAAACTGAGAGAATGTAATTAGTGAATTATGAAATAGTAAATATCAATAGGTATTTATATTTTCTGATAGTGTTGATAAAACTCAATTATTTATATTTAAAAATGATGTGAATGATGGATTTCAACACATAAGGTACCTACAGATCCATATTCACAAGAATTCCCAATGACTATAAGGGATTATATATATCTTTTGGATAACAAGTTACTAACTTGAAAAAAACCTCAAGGATGGTTAAGGGGGTGGAATAGTGATGGGAAAGAAATTTAATATTTTTCAAGTAATGTGAATTACCTTCTTCTAATATATTATAGAGAACCTAAGATTTGAGAAGATGTTGAAATTCCCAATGATTCAGAATATTAAAAGATATTTTTTAGGGGGAGGTGAACTATTTTTATATAAAAAGTACATGGTAGATAATTAAACATAAAAAGAATAAATGATCCGTATATATCAAATGGTTCGATAGTTGGTGTAAGATGCAGAAAGTGGAAAATTGAACAAGTTACAGTACATTGTGATATGATTTCAATAAATTTATTTTGTTAATTTCAATTTTTTAAATTATTTTTTAGAAGAAAACATTTTTTATTGTTTTTTAAATGGTTATAGATTATGGAACATATGTTGAATATTTATATGGGTAATCATCATTCAATCAATGGGATTTTGAGGAAAAAAATATTCACATTGAAACCAACATGATTCTTACAATACCAAAGCATAATGTTGCGAATGATAAACTAATATTTTAATGGGATCAATCAAGAATACATTATGTGGAATTAAAATATTAGTACATTTATAGCAGAATAAAAATTCAACCATTTCATTATTTGTCATCACATCATCTAGAAGTTCTGAGAGGATTGTACTATCATTATACATATGTTATATATGGATGATAACCTCCACTTAATATATGATGTATAATGGATTAAGGAATAAAATATTATTTTGAAACGTGGTTTTATAGGTTGTATCATAGAGAATATATATCAATTTTTTTATATTTATTATTAAATGATGGAAGCTTGAAACATTTTTCTTTTATCCGAAGGTATTATATCAAATTGTTTTTGTAGATATTTAGTAATCTCTATATATAATCATGATAATAAATAAATGAATATAATGTTCCGTTTCATTAATGAAATAGGATCATGAATAAAATAAGAGTCTTAGTACATGGTCTAGGATATATATGTATCAATGTTTTAATGAAATATGTATTACTTTTCTTGATCATCGACAAATATTTCCCATGCATTGTACATTTTCATTAAGTTAATGGATAATTATTGAAAATAATAAATTGGTATCCTTGAAATAGATCATACAATGTCTCAATGTTTTAAAAAAATTATACCTATTTAACAATGGGGATCCTTTAAATGTTTATAATAAATAAATATTTTAGAGGATATGTGGATATATTTAATGGTACAACTTACTTTATGTCGATCTATAGAGGTAATGTCATAAGATTTCACTCATAAATACCATGAGTAGTTATACCATATTCCATGGAATCTGAGTATTTTAGAAAAATAAAATATATCAATACATTTATATGATCATGTGGTAATATAGTGGAACACAAAATAATGTAATAAAATATAAATTTATTTTGGGATTCTCTAAGTGTGGTCTTTTATACTAATAATATGATGTTTCAATCAGGGAATTTATACATTAAGATGTAGTATCACAACATATATAATGTTATGGGATATTAATAATAGAATAAATCGAATATTAGTTTAAGTAAAAATGTTGTGTATATACTGATAATGGTTATATTCCATGAAATTCAATAAGTTTTTTCATTATGGTGCTAGTATAGTGGAAGAAAAGATTGGAGGATCCAAGTTACTATGGGAATATGTTTAATAATAAAATATGGTTAAAGTGATTAGGTTGATCAGTGATAGGTTTAACACAGGAATAATGTATTCCAGTAATATATTTTTAGGAATGAGTGAACCAATAATCTTGATATCAGAGCATTATCCTTTTTAGGGAGAAATCATTGAATGTATTACAGAACTAGATAAAGGTAAATGATGTAAAACAGGGTGATATTTTTTTGAATATGAATTATTTGAATCATGTTCATATGGAATGAAATCGGACAATAAAATAATATAACATTATTATTGAGTACATTTTCCCTTGGGAGGGATGTAAATATTAACGACATCCAAGCCGAGGTAGTTAGTGTGGTGAAAATTTCACATGGTAGCTAAACCCAGTGGACATAAATACTACATATATAAATATATAATTGGGTATCACATAGTCATCGTGATTATATTTCTATAATATACTATTAAACTTATTTTTCTCTTATACCAAATAGCTTAAAATCGAATATAGTGTTTCCTCCTATGGAGTATGATAATTTTTGAACAATGAAAACTCACTTATTATAGTTTTGAGTGTGTGTGAGATTATTTATCCATGGTGTTTCACTCACGTATGATGATATTCTAAATAAATCCTGGTGATTATATTTGAGCCATATATTCCTATTTCAATTTAATTTATATTTTCATAATGTGTCTCTAGTTTCATCAGACTCATCCAAGCTTCATAAGTTGATATTTATATAGTCATTCCAAACCAAGTATGTTCCAAAAAAATAATGTCACAAAAAAATTGAATTTTCATATTTTAATCAATTATATGAATATTATTAGTATTTTAATTAATTATTTAACATGTAATTATAATTGTGTTAAATAATATTATTTCTTGATGGTTTTTTATGTTCATAAAACATAAAGGCTAGTAAATAATTATTTAATACTTAATAATTATTTATGTATGTTGAATTTTGTTTATTGAAAACCGAATAACATCCATAGAATTTTTTAATAAAATTAATTTCTAATCAGTTATAATTAATTTTTTATGACTATGAAAAATTTAAAAATTAAGCTTTCATGAAATACCATTTCATTTGGAGGGACCACTTTCTTCCCCATCAATTGAAAAAATCTATATTTGTTGTCATTGGTTCCTCCATCGACCACCACCATTTGATTTTATCAATTATATTTATATAATTTGATTAATTAATGGTTATATGGATTTTAAATGTGGGGTAAAAGGAAATATGGGAAAACACATGAAAATGGGTATGAAATTGGGTTATCAATTTTTATTGGTCAGGGATTCAATAGATCATTATGCTAATAAGAAAAGGTGGTCACAATGACTATTATTGATTCCTGATTTGGGAATGATGAATTTAATAGGGGTGATGGAATATGATGGAATGGAAAAATAAAAATACAATGTTGAGATGGAATTGGTCATTGTGATAAAAAATGATAATCTATTGTTTTTATTATCCAATTCATGATTATGATTCATGTATTCATCTATGTCACATGGTTTGTGTCTCTCATGGTACATATATAGGTTTAAAAAAATAAAATATTACATGAGATGTAACCATGGGTAACATGTTATATAATGTAGGACTGAGTACCTCAGTGTTTACTATGAGTAAAATATATGCCAATTCGTTAGAACAACATAATGTTTCACCCAGTTGATATTTTGTACACATTTGAAGATGCAGATTTGAATGTATCTGGAATTCATTCCAAGTATAGGATTATCCAAAACTGTTTTGTGTTCCATAAATTATAATGTGTATACATAGAGAACATCTTCGACAGATAGGAAATATACTTGTTGATTTTATGATATGGTTCCACATACTATATGATTTAATTTACCTACAATGTAATAAGATAACCATTACAAAATCCAATGTTAGTAAATATAAAACTGACCCCATGAACCCATATGTTTTTTATCCAATAGAGACAAACCACATATGTCAATCACATATGAAAAAAACTGATAACATCATATACAAATCTGTGTTCAAATCATGTTTTAAATGATCAGAAAATTACATCTTTTGTACTAGATAATTTTCAGAATTATTAATAATGATTCACCTCGGTGTCTATTTTGGATTCATGAGTATCATGTTTTGATCTTTTTTTCTTATAAAACATGATATTATCTATTAATTAATGATCTATAGAATATTTAAAAGGATATATTGAATTTAGTATTCCTTATTCATTTATAAAAAATGAAGAAGTGTGGGAAATATGGTTATACAAGACAGCGGTCTATAACCCCCTTATGGATTTCGGATTTTATGGAATGTGCCACCTTTAAAAATAGTCTATAATGTATAACATGTAGTGAATTTTTATTTTTCTCCAATGCATGGAGTATTTTATACCCTTGGATAATTCACATTAATCACAATGTGGTGTGGGTACATCATAGGTTTTAATACCCCCTCAACTGGGGTACTCACTTCTATGCGACATTTATTTCAAAATAATTCTACATTTGATGAAATATTTAATTGTGATAATGGTAAAATATGTTGTGTTGTTTCTCTATATAATTATATTTAAATATGTTATATAACATTTATAGAGATAATATATGACAAATTAAGACCTATTTGATCTTTGTGACCTTTTTATTAATGTATTTCTGGTTATATCTTACTGTTATGGAATGCTGATTTCTTATTTTTGTGAGAATACAATTAGTTATTTCTATACCCCCTATTGAGGATAATTGTTCCCACACATGTTATATATTTTTATATGAATTATTTTTTTGTAGAATTTTTTTTGGTTATAGGGATGGTGTAGTTACTACATTAAATAATTAAAAGGATTCATTATTTTTGGTGCTCATGCTAGTGGAAACATGATGTGGAGATCATCTACCCTAGTTTCTCAAGGTTAATGATAGGAATCTATTGTGTGGGATTTATATTTTTCCATTATTTATCTCATTGGTTCATATTACAATGTGTTTATTCATAAATCTTTCATGCATGTTGTAATATAAATTTTTATTTATATGGGGTTTTCTTATTATATAAATTATCTAAATATATGTAGTTATATATAGTATTTTATGAGGATTACCCCATATATGTGATATTTTTTACCTACCATTATCCAGCCTATTTCCGATGGGTGGGAGGTTTGGGGGGTCACACTGAGACAAATACCAGCTCATACAAGGCTCTAATGGGTCAGGATATGTTAGGTGGCCTCAATGGATATTTATTTCATAGGGAAATTGTTTGATGTTAGAGGTACTTTGATTATATTTCTAGTGTATTAAGGCCAGTGGTGTTATGTGGTATGAAGATTAGTTAACATATTAGGGAACCTACTAAAAAAATTCACAACTAAAATATACTTAAACATATACTCTAATAATATATTGGTCAACTCAAAACTATGATACATCACACGTGGGTGTTAAACGTGATGGTACATGTGTTATGTATAGTGTTAATGGTGTTTTTATTTAATTTTTTGTTGACTATTATGTACTATAAGTATTGGAAATAATCATTGGATAATTATATGATGTTTTATATTCTACATTATAAACCACTAGATCTTCATTAGAGGTTGATTCATATTGATACTTTCCTAGAAATTTACCCTCTCATCAATGACCTGTTAAGAAATAGATATTTAATATAGGGACCAAATGTGAAGTTTATTCCTCCAGTGAAGAAGATGATATCTATCACCATTGGTAAATCTATGGGAAGACCCACCAAATGCACACATATCTTTCCTATAGAGTTGGACTATAATACTCATAGGTTGAGTGTAATTTATGACATCTTGAGATAAAGTCTTCCTGTTATTCATAGTTGGTCGATACTTATGTACTAAAGTATTTTTTTGTATGTTTCCATTTTCTTAAACTCTAGACACATGATGGAATGATATTTGTGGTTTCAATGTGTGTAATTCATGTAATATTAAACCACTAATGGATAATGATCATTCTATCTCATTTTGAGATTACACGGATCGATGTTAAATAGATTGATCATATATGTGTATTATCATGTAAATCATTGTATATAAATATTCAAAGAGATACTATGCCTCCCACAAGGTCTCATAATGGTGTGTCAGTACATAGAAATGTTTATGAACCTCATCATGTAATCTTAGGACACGATCCATGATGGTTTTCATCGTGATCATAAATTTAGTTTGACAGTATCATATGAAGTTAGTGATGAGGTGTTTATTTCCACCTATGTTAGTGTTTTAGAGTATGTCATTGTGAAATATATATTTGTAATTTTTTTTATTATGGTGAAGGATCAAGGTATGTATTTCCAAGGGCAGAGTCACTAAAAGTTATTAGCCAGTTACAACTAATTGGATAACTTCATTGGAGTCAATTAATGTTTTTATCCTAGAATCCATCGACGACCAATAAGTGATCTTATACAAGTTTCACCATTCTAGGAGTTATTTCATCTTTTACATATAATATTATAGGTAACCATACTTATCCTTACCGTTATCATTGGTTTGTGAATGTGGTGAGATATTACTAAGATTTAAGTGAATTCCCCATGAATCCAAAGGCTGTCAATAAATGCTAAATGGGGTCAATACTTGTATGGAAAAAAATTTCATTAAATAATAAAACAAATCAGCAATAGATATATATCCAAAAAACAACTAAATCATATATGATTATAATTGAACAAAACCCCACATTTCATCTATGAAAACTGACTAAATAGTACCATAGTGGAAGACATATTACATAAAACAAAACTGTGGAATATGAAACTTTTTAAACTTAAATTCAACCAACATCCTCTAATGTTCAAAATTCTATAAGATATAACTGCACCAAGAATCCCATGTATCATTATTTATTTATAAATAAGTGTGATACTTTATCATTCCACTTATCCTGATAGAATATGTCAACAAAAGGAGTAATGTTCCCAAGTAGGTGTGTGTACTAAAACTCAATAGGTTTTACCTGATGATTTCCAAACACACACCACTATGAGAGAATATGTTAGAAACCTTTAGATAATAATAATATATTAAACATTTTATAAATTGTTTCAATTAAAATATTAACACAAACCTTATAAAATATTACCAAATAGAATAATTTAAACCATTATTTAATAAATTAACATTCTCTTTTGGTATAACCCCTACTTTAAAAAAACCATACAACCAAACATGAATAAAATCCATAGACCACCCTATACTCAGGAGTGGTGAGTTATCATTAAACAAAGCCATCACTTATTGGGCCTCCTTGATGGTGGATCTTATTTCCCTTATCCATCGCAACCTTTTAATGGGGGTACTTCACACTCTTATGCTTCCTAATGTTTATGAACATGTGATATAAAACCTTGGATACCCATGAAAAAGAAACAGTGTTCAAACCATTTACCTAAAACATCATTATTTTTATTTAAAAAAATAATTCCATAAAGAATATTGGAAAAGTATTTTATGATCACCATTTTAAAATAATGTTATTGAAACAACATTCGAACGACACACCAATTTTCCACATTTTCAAAAACAGTGACTCATGTTGGTTTCAAAAACAATTACATAGTGAATAAAAAATCCATTTCACTTAGATAAATTAATGTGAAACTATTCCTTCATATCCCATGATTTAATATTTTATATTGGAGCCACCTACTGTAACAGCCCAAGATTTTATAAAAAAATATTCTTTTTAATTTTATTAATGTCTTGTGTTGTACGCTACACCAAAAGGAGCTTGCACAACACACATCCTTGACTTGACTTGCATTACACGCAATCGCGACCTTCCTCGATAGCGTGTGTAGTACGTAATACCGAGTTTCACTAAACAACGATATGCTATAAAAATATTATTAAAACTAGCCGTTATGAATAGTAATAACCACTTTTTGAAATCCAGTAAATCTTATTTTTCAAAATGAACTTTATTTTTGGATTCGGAGTATCGAATTTAGCCTAAGGTGAAATTTTGGTACTTTTCGGATAACTTTCATATTCTGATGAATAGTGAAAATTACTAAATTATAATTAAAAACAACTTTTTTTAATCGAAATAATTAATAGTGATAAATCATTAATTTGAGTGGTTTTAAAGTATATTTAGAATATATTTTTACAATTTAATACAATGTTGGTCATTGGATGTAGTTTCACATTTAAACTAGACATAAACAAGTGTCAATCTTTTGATAGATATTGTTTCTTAAAAACACGCTATTTGTTTTAACAGCGGGATTTAATTATAAAATTAATTAATGCAACTTTTATGTTATGAATTTGGTAAAATAGACTTCATTTTTGAATTCGGAATATGAAATATAGCTTGGGATGAAATTTTGGCATTGTTCTGAAAAACATCAATTTTTGATGAATAGTGAAACTACTAAGTGGTAGGTTAAAAACTGAATTTTGCATAAAACTTAATTTTACCGCTTCTGTGAATGGAATTTCGAAAATCCGAGAGACACGGTTAATATCAAGGACTAAAATGTGGTTCAATGAGATGAAAATAATTTTTTGGTGAATAGTAACTTTTTACTTTTTTTACCACGGTTAATAGTAAATAAGGTATTAAGGGTAAATATGATATTAATATTACCCTAACACATGTCCTAATTCTATTGGAAAAGTGTAATTCGACCAAAAACAAACTTAGGAATAAAATATGACCATTTAGGCCCACTTGGATTAGATTAGGACATTTATTATTAATTTATTTAAAGAAGGGTTAAAATAGTTAAAATCAAAGTTTAATAAGTAAATCATTTTTAATATGGGGTTATACATAAGATAAATTCGACTATAAATATTCATTAGAAAGATAAAACGATTTCCTACATGATGGTATTTTATTTGTAATTTTTAGACATCAAATAATATAATTTATTTATGACACAAAAATGATGCAGTAATTATCTTATTAATGAAATATTGACATAATTGATAATATAAATACCAAAATAAATGTAATTTAAGACTTTTTATGAATTACACTAATTTTCCAGGTTACTATGATATATTAGTGTTGATTTAATCAACTTGGTTCGAACATATAATTCTGTTATGACTTTCACAAAAATCATATATCAAATAGTGTCAAAATTGACACAAAATAGTTTTTAAATCAAATATTATATTATTAATTGTTATTTTATTCCTAAAAATCTAAGGTTCGGCAAAATGACTTAGATAAGGATATATGTATTAATAATATACAATTTGGGGTTCGTTTGGCATGTTATAGTAAGTTTATTAACCATATAGTGAAAGAAAACAAAAAGACACGGTAAAAGTTAAATTATTTAACTTAGAGTTAAATCTAATTGATAAGGTTAAAATAATACCCTAAACTTGTCTAAATCCTATTGGTTGATAGGATTTCGACCCATCCCCACTTTATCTTCGAAATAAGACCCTTTGGAACCATTATAAACCGATTTTGACTTTAATATAAAATAATATTTTGAGATATTCCTAAGGTGCCCCTCTCCTCCCCTATAAAAGGACACCTCCTCCCCCTCCTCCTCACACCAATTTGAGCACTCAAGCTCGGTCAACCCCTGCCAATTTATCCTCTACACTTCCCTAGAAACATCCTAGAGGTTCTGGTCTTCCTCAAAGACCAATTTTAGTGCCCTAAGAGGAGGTCTCAAAGAGGCACTTCAAAGAAGAGGTAATTACCGTTACCAATTCTTTCATCTTTATTTCTTCTTCCACTTCTTCTTCTTAGGTTGTTTCATTATGAAGTAATAACATCAGTATCAATCATATACTTATATGTTATTATAAGTATGAAACAACCCTATTTCACCATCTATCCATCCTACGGAAAAAGAAATCACCGCGCGTGCGTACGTACGGAATACCGTCTCCACGCCGTGGTGTAATCTATTTTCCACCACCACCTTACATGGATGGGTATAATGGTGTAAAGAATAACTATACATAGTTATTACAACATCATATTGATTCTGATATATTGTATAATACACTCCAATTCAATTCAATATTTATAGAAATGATATCATCGCTCGTGCGTACGTACGGAATACCGTCTCCACGACGCGATGAGATTCATTCTCCATGTTAACCATTTAAGAATGATTATAATGTATATATAAGAAATAATAATGAAATATATGACATTATAAATCTACTGGATTTATGTATATATATACATATGTATGTCATCTACTTACTTCCATTTCAAGACAATAAGGAATGGAAAACAGCGTTCATGCGTACGTACGGACTACCGTCTCCATGAACGGTGTTTTTCATTTTATTTATCTACCTATTATATATATATATATATACTGAATATATATGATATATAAATCATATTTTATATTCTGGAAGTAAGTAAATCATGATATAAGTAATAATGATGTCAAGAACAACAAGTCAAAACACCTACGATAAATGAAACGATTTTACCCAAAACGCTTCTTTAACATGGAATTTACAAAAGAACGGGTAATATAATGTCATAAGTGAACCATATATGTTATCATAACAATGAATATGATTCTGTAATAAGTCAGTGACATTATTTAAATCATTATACAGGAGGTTCAGACACATACGAAGCAAATTGGACCTAAGGTAAGGGAAATATCACAATCTCATTTTTATCCGAGATTGTTTATTCATAAGTATTTACTGGGGTGTATTTTATCATCCACATCCATGTTCCCTCAATATGTAATATTATTTCCATCCACCTACAATTGTTTAAATCCAATTTTACCCTTCTATGAGTTTTTAGTAAAGGATATGAAAGGAATCTTTTTTCGTTTTTCGTACGAGGTACTTTTTGACTTTTCCGACAAAAGTACGAAGAATGTTTTTTTAACTTATACGGCACGAACAGATTTATACAGTTTTATAAAGCCTTATTTTCATGAAGCTTACTCTAAAAGATTTCATGACTATTTTCAATAAAATCTCTTTCTTTTAAAATTGCATGATGTTTTGTGAAAAGAAATTGATTTTGAAGAAGAAAGGATATTTTCCTCAAGAATTCAATTCAAGTGTTTTATCAAAATTATTTTCCATATAAGATAATAAAGGGTTCTGTTTCTATCCATATTTTTACATTGATTTGACTATGTTGTGATGAAATTATGTTTATGAATTCCTTTATCTTATATGAATGGTTTTATGATGTCATGTTGTTTAAGAATCCCATTTTTATTACATGGGTTATGCAATGATGTATGATTTATGATTTTGTGGCACACATAAGAAAGGATTCATTAAGAGATGGGTGGGACCTATATCTCCCTCCAATGCATTGGGTAAAGATTTCATATCTCATGAGATAGACATGGCTGGAATGGTAGGTTATACCGGTTCAGTGAAACAGGACTGAAACGAGGATTACTCGATTCAGAAAGGGACTTTGTCCACTAAGATAGTCTTGGCAATGAGTCTTGACTAACAAGAAATGATTCTCTATGATTATGTGTGTATGCCACAATGAGTAATGTTTTAAGTAAGGGTTTCATTTTCACTACTATGATTTATCCCATGTTATGAAATTATGCTCTCTTTTGCAGGTTAAGATTTCCAAAAATGTTATGTTCTTATGAAAATTATGTGATTGATATTTCTTTTGTTTACCCTTACTGAGCATTTGAGCTCACCCTTTTATGTTTTCTTTTCCCCAGGATATAAAGAAAGGTTTTAGGTAAAAAAAAAGGAAGATATTTGTAGGAGATTTTGAAGATCTTTCACCAGGATTAGAAGATTACGTTCCGAGTTTCCAAAGACACTAAACTATTACGATCCTTGTGTGTATATTTTTGTTATGTATTAAGTATTCCGCAAAAGTAATGTAATGTTCATGTACGTTAGGCTTCGGGTCTCTACAGTTGGTATCAGAGGAAAGGTTTAGTCAACCTTTGGAAACTAGGATGCGAAAACGTTAGTGAGATCCCTAGAGATATTTCTAAGGTATGTCTAGGGATATCCCTAGGGATAAGTATACGTATAGGTTATAGTAATAGAATTACGCTAACGATCATAGAATTAAACCTAAGATGTTGGATATTGAAGGTACTCCCCCTTTATTATGTTGTTTTCCCTAGCATGATTTTTGCCTCTCACACTATTCTTTTTGGGTTTTAGACGATGGCTGGAACCCGAAGGAACCGTGTTGATCAATGCAATGGACAATGCAATGATTTCCCTCCTGAACAAACAAATGTTATGGGAGATGGAGTGAAAAATCTTATTGCTATACTTACACAAGATATGAATCATTCTGGACTTCCAAATGAGCAGAGAAGGGAACAATATTCTATTGAGTCCTTCATGAGGCAACGTCCACCTTCTTTCAGTGGGTCTTCTGATCCACTTGTGGCTGAACAATGGATCAGTACTACTGAAAAGATATTTTCAGTTCTTCAATGTTCTGAACATGATAAAGTCATCTTAGCAGTATATCGTTTGGAAGGTGAAGCTGATCAATGGTGGAATCTTATCAAGAATACGAGGCCAAGAGATGAAATTGAGTCCATGGAATGGGACGAGTTCAAGAACTTGTTTTTCAGTAAGTACTTCCCTCGTATTCTTCGAACAAAGATTGAGAAAGAATTTCTTGAACTGAAGCAAAGGGACGATGAATCTGTTGGTACCTATGAAGCAAATTTTACAAGACTTGCAAGGTATGCTTCTGGAATTATCATCCAACCTGAAAGTAAAGTTGATCGATTTTTCTGTGGCTTAAAACCAAGTCTTCGAAGGGCATTAGCTATAAGAGACTTCAGTAGCTATGAAGAAATTGTGCGTTGTGCTATCAAGGTAGAAATGGAAGTTGGTGTTACATATACATCTCATGGTTTTGACAAGAAACGAATGATGGAGTTCAAGGAGAAATCTCAGAATAATGGTGAAAAGAAGATGAATGTTTCCTTATGCACAAAGTGTGGAAAGAAGCATGGTGGAGATTGTCTAAAAGGGACTAGAAAATGTTTTAAGTGTGGAAAAGAAGGTCATCGAGCAGCTGAGTGTCGAAGTAATGGAAAAAGGGTTTCTAATGATGTGAATAAAGCAAACACTGCAGAGAACGCACCGCCAACACTTCAATGCTTCAAGTGCAAGGAAATGGGGCATTATGCTAATAATTGCCCTAATCCAAGGGTTAGTGATGATCAACATGAGCAACCACTGAAGGCAAAGGACAAAGGGAAATCACATGCGATCACTATTTGCAATGTTGAATATGACAACGATGTGGTGGAATGATTAAGTGTTTATGTAATGGGATTCCAAAATAATGTTGTATCATTGAGTATTGCAATATTTATTGATGTGGTATTCAAAGTGATTGAGATATTTTTTGGAAATAAGATGATATGCGAGAAAATGAAATGTTTAATAGTATTCATGAGCTCATGATTGATATAAGGACTAAGTGATATCATGGTTTGAGTATATAGAATTTTGAGGATTTTGGTATGTGGAAAGTGTTAACTTTTAACTGCACTCATGTTTTCACTAAGGTATTCAAGAGAATACACGATTAAGGACTTTGAATGTTTGGAATGTGACCAACAAGACATATCTTATGATATGTGGGGATCAACGACAGTATTAAATCTCTGGTAATCGTTGTCACTATATTATGAGAGTGGACTGCAGTATTATAAGCCTAAAGATTAGACTGGATTATGTTGGACATAAGTTAGTATTGTTTAAGGATAGAAGATTTTCGATATTATTGATGGGATGTTATAGTAACGTAGTTTTAGAAAAAGGGACAACCTACAGGACGGGCGACAGCCCATCGCTTCGGACAAGGCTGTAGGAATCGAACCCACAACCAAAGTGCGACTGGCCTTTATCGCCTACCACTGGCCTACAGGAAGTCCCTGTTTAGTAGAAACTAGTTTTATTATATTAAGCAGTATGATATATGAAGTATAAGTCCATTTTAGGAACTATATATGATTAATCTCACTATAGAATGACTTATGTATATTTAATAACTTTTTCTTACCTTTTGTTTGAGACAGATGGAATGACCCGTCATTCTATCACATGATCTGCTAACACTTCACGAATAACAAATTCAACTTCATTTATTTAAGAGATGAAGTGGAAATTGTTCAAGGCACGAACAACAGTGATATTGTATCAAAATAAAGTAAGTATTTATTCTAATTCAAATTTTCAACTTTAGGGAAATGATCTTGAAAACCAAAAATGTTGTCCTAGTGATCTTATACCTGATGAATTAGATGGTACCTTAGATCGTCACAAATTTATGGATTTGTGATTACTGGATTTTCCATAGCCATGTTCTCTACCACTCTCCATCAGAACATGATGGTTAGATTTCTCTTCCATATCCATATTTTCACCTATGTGGAAACCCAGTGATTAGTTGATTTGGGTAATCGTTACATTTCATTCTTTAGTTTTTAAAGCCAAGTTTTGGTATTCCCTTTTACAATGTGGGTTTCTATTAAAGAAACTTTCAAATAGTAAACCATTTATAACCCCGACGAATTTCGAGGGCGAAATTCATTTTAAGGGGGGTAGAATGTAACAACCCAAGATTTTATAAAAAAATATTCTTTTTAATTTTATTAATGTCTTGTGTTGTACGCTACACCAAAAGGAGCTTGCACAACACACATCCTTGACTTGACTTGCATTACATGCAATCGCGACCTTCCTCGATAGCGTGTGTAGTACGTAATACCGAGTTTCACTAAACAACGATATGCTATAAAAATATTATTAAAACTAGCCGTTATGAATAGTAATAACCACTTTTTGAAATCCAGTAAATCTTATTTTTCAAAATGAACTTTATTTTTGGATTCGGAGTATCGAATTTAGCCTAAGGTGAAATTTTGGTACTTTTCGGATAACTTTCATATTCTGATGAATAGTGAAAATTACTAAATTATAATTAAAAACAACTTTTTTTAATCGAAATAATTAATAGTGATAAATCATTAATTTGAGTGGTTTTAAAGTATATTTAGAATATATTTTTACAATTTAATACAATGTTGGTCATTGGATGTAGTTTCACATTTAAACTAGACATAAACAAGTGTCAATCTTTTGATAGATATTGTTTCTTAAAAACACGCTATTTGTTTTAACAGCGGGATTTAATTATAAAATTAATTAATGCAACTTTTATGTTATGAATTTGGTAAAATAGACTTCATTTTTGAATTCGGAATATGAAATATAGCTTGGGATGAAATTTTGGCATTGTTCTGAAAAACATCAATTTTTGATGAATAGTGAAACTACTAAGTGGTAGGTTAAAAACTGAATTTTGCATAAAACTTAATTTTACCGCTTCTGTGAATGGAATTTCGAAAATCCGAGAGACACGGTTAATATCAAGGACTAAAATGTGGTTCAATGAGATTAAATAATTTTTTGGTGAATAGTAACTTTTTACTTTTTTTACCACGGTTAATAGTAAATAAGGTAACTAAGGGTAAATATGATATTAATATTACCCTAACACATGTCCTAATTCTATTGGACAAGTGTAATTCGACCAAAAAAAAACTTAGGAATAAAATATGACCATTTAGGCCCACTTGGATTAGATTAGGACATTTATTATTAATTTATTTAAAGAAGGGTTAAAATAGTTAAAATCAAAGTTTAATAAGTAAATCATTTTTAATATGGGGTTATACATAAGATAAATTCGACTATAAATATTCATTAGAAAGATAAAAAGATTTCCTACATGATGGTATTTTATTTGTAATTTTTAGACATCAAATAATATAATTTATTTATGACACAAAAATGATGCAGTAATTATCTTATTAATGAAATATTGACATAATTGATAATATAAATACCAAAATAAATGTAATTTAAGACTTTTTATGAATTACACTAATTTTCCAGGTTACTATGATATATTAGTGTTGATTTAATCAACTTGGTTCGAACATATAATTCTGTTATGACTTTCACAAAAATCATATATCAAATAGTGTCAAAATTGACACAAAATAGTTTTTAAATAAAATATTATATTATTAATTGTTATTTTATTCCTAAAAATCTAAGGTTCGGCAAAATGACTTAGATAAGGATATATGTATTAATAATATACAATTTGGGGTTCGTTTGGCATGTTATAGTAAGTTTATTAACCATATAGTGAAAGAAAACAAAAAGACACGGTAAAAGTTAAATTATTTAACTTAGAGTTAAATCTAATTGATAAGGTTAAAATAATACCCTAAACTTGTCTAAATCCTATTAGTTGATAGGATTTCGACCCATCCCCACTTTATCTTCGAAATAAGAACCTTTGGAACCATTATAAACCGATTTTGACTTTAATATAAAATAATATTTTGAGATATTCCTAAGGTGCCCCTCTCCTCCCCTATAAAAGGACACCTCCTCCCCCTCCTCCTCACACCAATTTGAGCACTCAAGCTCGGTCAACCCCTGCCAATTTATCCTCTACACTTCCCTAGAAACATCCTAGAGGTTCTGGTCTTCCTCAAAGACCAATTTTAGTGCCCTAAGAGGAGGTCTCAAAGAGGCACTTCAAAGAAGAGGTAATTACCGTTACCAATTCTTTCATCTTTATTTCTTCTTCCACTTCTTCTTATTAGGTTGTTTCATTATGAAGTAATAACATCAGTATCACTCATATACTTATATGTTATTATAAGTATGAAACAACCCTATTTCACCATCTATCCATCCTACGGAAAAAGAAATCACCGCGCGTGCGTACGTACGGAATACCGTCTCCACGCCGTGGTGTAATCTATTTTCCACCACCACCTTACATGGATGGGTATAATGGTGTAAAGAATAACTATACATAGTTATTACAACATCATATTGATTCTGATATATTGTATAATACACTCCAATTCAATTCAATATTTATAGAAATGATATCATCGCTCGTGCGTACGTACGGAATACCGTCTCCACGACGCGATGAGATTCATTCTCCATGTTAACCATTTAAGAATGATTATAATGTATATATAAGAAATAATAATGAAATATATGACATTATAAAGCTACTGGATTTATGTATATATATACATATGTATGTCATCTACTTACTTCCATTTCAAGACAATAAGGAAAGGAAAACAGCGTTCATGCGTACGTACGGACTACCGTCTCCATGAACGGTGTTTTTCATTTTATTTATCTACCTATTATATATATATATATATATACTGAATATATATGATATATAAATCATATTTTATATTCTGGAAGTAAGTAAATCATGATATAAGTAATAATGATGTCAAGAACAACAAGTCAAAACACCTACGATAAATGAAACGATTTTACCCAAAACGCTTCTTTAACATGGAATTTACAAAAGAACGGGTAATATAATGTCATAAGTGAACCATATATGTTATCATAACAATGAATATGATTCTGTAATAAGTCAGTGACATTATTTAAATCATTATACAGGAGGTTCAGACACATACGAAGCAAATTGGACCTAAGGTAAGGGAAATATCACAATCTCATTTTTATCCGAGATTGTTTATTCATAAGTATTTACTGGGGTGTATTTTATCATCCACATCCATGTTCCCTCAATATGTAATATTATTTCCATCCACCTACAATTGTTTAAATCCAATTTTACCCTTCTATGAGTTTTTAGTAAAGGATATGAAAGGAATCTTTTTTCGTTTTTCGTACGAGGTACTTTTTGACTTTTCCGACAAAAGTACGAAGAATGTTTTTTTAACTTATACGGCACGAACAGATTTATACAGTTTTATAAAGCCTTATTTTCATGAAGCTTCCTCTAAAAGATTTCATGACTATTTTCAATAAAATCTCTTTCTTTTAAAATTGCAAGATGTTTTGTGAAAAGAAATTGATTTTGAAGAAGAAAGGATATTTTCCTCAAGAATTCAATTCAAGTGTTTTATCAAAATTATTTTCCATATAAGATAATAAAGGGTTCTGTTTCTATCCATATTTTTACATTGATTTGACTATGTTGTGATGAAATTATGTTTATGAATTCCTTTATCTTATATGAATGGTTTTATGATGTCATGTTGTTTAAGAATCCCATTTTTATTACATGGGTTATGCAATGATGTATGATTTATGATTTTGTGGCACACATAAGAAAGGATTCATTAAGAGATGGGTGGGACCTATATCTCCCTCCAATGCATTGGGTAAAGATTTCATATCTCATGAGATAGACATGGCTGGAATGGTAGGTTATACCGGTTCAGTGAAACATGACTGAAACGAGGATTACTCGATTCAGAAAGGGACTTTGTCCACTAAGATAGTCTTGGCAATGAGTCTTGACTAACAAGAAATGATTCTCTATGATTATGTGTGTATGCCACAATGAGTAATGTTTTAAGTAAGGGTTTCATTTTCACTACTATGATTTATCCCATGTTATGAAATTATGCTCTCTTTTGCAGGTTAAGATTTCCAAAAATGTTATGTTCTTATGAAAATTATGTGATTGATATTTCTTTTGTTTACCCTTACTGAGCATTTGATCTCACCCTTTTATGTTTTCTTTTCCCCAGGATATAAAGAAAGGTTTTAGGTAAAAAAAAAGGAAGATATTTGTGGGAGATTTTGAAGATCTTTCACCAGGATTAGAAGATTACGTTCCGAGTTTCCAAAGACACTAAACTATTACGATCCTTGTGTGTATATTTTTGTTATGTATTAAGTATTCCGCAAAAGTAATGTAATGTTCATGTACGTTAGGCTTCGGGTCTCTACACCTACCCTGAGACATTTGGTGAAAATGAATACCAGAAAAAAAAACATCAAAAAAATGGATGAAACTCTACAAAACCACCTTAGATCGCTTACCCAGACATCAACTAAGATATAAAATAACATATTTGACTTTCACAACCTTATATCAACCCATAGTGGGTGTAGAGCATTTAAACCTAGAGAGAGAGAAAATTATATATTTGAAAATCACCAAGAACAACCATAAATGATCACATGTCGAGAGGATGCATGTTATAATAACAATGGTAATCCTTAATATTACCTCTAGATTGATTGATGAACCTTCCATGACCTTTAAGAGGGACAAATACGATATAGGGATTCATAAGAGGAAACTAATGTGTGTTAAAGGGAAAGTTATATGATATCCACTTTTTAAGGAGGTTGTTTCTTATCGCACACAGTTTAGTCACACTATTAGGAAAACCATGCACTAACCATGAGTTAGCCACCACCTTAAGGATGTCCCTCACATGGTCATCTCAAAAGGTATCCAAACCATGTGCCATCCATTCTAGTGAAATAACACAAAATGATCAAACCAATTTTTCATGTTTCAGGGTTTTTTTAGTGGATGCATGGATTAGGAAAACCATGTGCCACCTGTGTGCTTTCTGATTCCCCTTGTCTCATTGGGAATAGTTTTATACAAGTGTTTCACAGTTTCAACAACCATGCACCACCCATTAACCAATAAAATATCAACCACAACTATCTAAATGTCATCCATACTATCATAAATTTCACCCATATACTTTATACACATAAAAGACATAAATAATGTTTTATTATCAAAAAATTATAGGTAATATATTTTTCCCACCATTGGTCATTCTATCCTAGAAATAAAAAAACCATCACTATATTGAAATATTTATATCCATTGATCATTTATTTCCCTCTCCCATTTCCAAGATTCATCTTGAATCTGACTATGTTTCAATAAAACACACACTAGCATGATGTTTTTTTTTGAGAAAATAATTTCTCTTGCGTATCCATAATTTTCACAGAGATATGTACAGACAAATAATCATGATCCAGTTCAACCATATCCCATATATTCACATTTTCATGATTAGGATGATAAGTTTTCAACCATGATATGTGGAACTCATTATTTATTGTATTTATCCATGGTGGAAATTCTAGATGATATGCAACCACTCATACTCATTAAAATATCTCAAAAGGAACTATATAACGAGGATATAACTTTCCCTAATTCCCAAAATGCTGATGACCAAGCCATGGGTAAATTATTAAAAGCAAATGATCACTTACTACGTTGGAAAACTATTATCTATGATGATATGCATGAAATTTATAACCAATATGATCTATCTTGAACCCCATTCCGATCAAAAAATTATTCTTCATTGATTCCTAGTCAAGGCTCGGCCAAACTAGTTATGTCTCTCATATTTCCACCCAATAATGTAGAGAACAATAATGTATCCCATATAATTTTCCAAATGGATTCATATATATCAAGGACTGATAGATTATGTTATTTGATAACTCCACTAATAGTCCTTTCTCTTCCCATGATCCGTAAAAATTCACTACATAAGCTCACCAGATCTCTTCAAACATTTGAATCCTCCTTTATTACTGACTATCTATTATAGGATGATAATCCATAATTATTATAAACGAATTCTTTATGGCTTTCTATAATGGTTTCTAGAAATGAAATTTTAATCATGGACCTCTGTCTTATACAATGGAATCTGGAATACTATCTATCTTTACCACTTCTTTGATATAGATTTTGGACCTATTTTCCACGAAATGAGTTTCACAAATAGGGATGAAATGAGCCAACTTGGTTAGATGAACCAGTATCACCCATATAGTATAGTGTTCCTAAACAATTACTAGGAGACCGGTAGAAAAATCAATTTATATAATCTTTAATTTCCACTCTGGAAAAGGTAAATAGTGTAACATACCCACTAGTCAAAGATGTTCTGCCTTAACTTGTTGACTTATTAAGCATCTTGAGAAGAACTCAACCATCATCCTTTTCATGTCAAACCACCAAAACAATTCTTTCAAGGATTTATATGGAATTTATATTCAATGAATGGAAACCCTTATTTAATTATGGTAAACATGAAAAATTTGTTCCAAAAAAGCCACATGTATAACCATTCGATCTCGAAACTACAAAACATTATTTCCATCCAGCCTCCATCCCACAATGGTCTCCCCAAAATAGTGTTTTTAAATCATTGCAACAAAGTCTCTATTGGATTTTTACCACTAATACTATCTTTACCAAATAAGGAACAAAATAAACCAGATGAAAACTGCAACATCACCACAATCGCCTAATCCCACATGCATATTGGCTAGGACTGACATTTTATTCCACTCATTTGAAGTTTCCTTTTCAAATTGTTCATATGACTTTGTACTTAATTCTTTATCCATTGAATTTACTTTACCTAGTGTATACATCATGTAAATGTTGAGAATTTGTATATACTCTATCTAATTAATTTTCATCTAATTCAAATCCCTTAGTGAGGAAATAATCTTCATCACCTTCTGATCAATAACAATATTAAATTTCTCACCAATGAGATACTGATTCCATGTCTTTTGAAAATGGATGACTACAGCTAAATCCCAATAGAGTTTTGGTTTGTTCATTTAACTATCTCATAACTACATTGATCCATAAGAATTATTATGATCTATTTTCATGGGAACACATCCCAACCATGATTCTAAATCATCACAATACACAACATTCACTTTTCCATATTCTAGGAATATCATGATAAGTGACGATGTAAGGAAATATTTTTTTTAGTAAAATACAACTGAAATTCCTTGTCCAATTTCAATGTAATAGACTTATTCTTCAAAGCATTTAGATATGAATCTATCCATGAAAATCCAGAAACAAAGAACCTATATTAACAAGATAGAACAAGAAAGCATCATATCTCAAATATATTATTCTCAGTTTTCTTAGATATAACAACTTATATCTTCTTTAGATCCACTAAAACGCATCATTTAAAAATTATATTTTTATGAAATAATGACACTTGTATATAAAAAAAATTGATAATATTTCATTAAAATTCTGATATCTCATGATTACCAACACTACGTTGAATTTTTTCTCATGCCCGACCCATGTTCTTGAATACATCAAAATGTCATACAAAAACACCACAATAAGGGAATCAAGATATCTATGAAGTATATGATTCATCAATTCCCTAAATACCGATGGGGAATTCATATGACCAAAATAAATTATCACATATTCATAATGGCCATATCATTTTATCAAATATATATTTAGAATATCCTCCTTCCAAACTCACAGTTGGTGAGATCCATATTGCGAGTCATTTTTTGAGAAGCACTAAGATCTAATTAATTGATTGAATAGATAATCATTTTTAGGAATTTGGTATCTATTCATTATCATAACATGGTTACGATTATCATAATCCATACACAACCTTAGTGTTCTAGATTCCTTCTAAATGAATATGACTGGTGCTGGATATGGGGACATATAGAGCCAAATGAAACCCTTTCTTTATAGCTCTTCTAACATAACATTAAATCACCTTAATTTATTTTGTTACATCCTATATGTCAGATGTAAAATAAAAATAGTCCCCATAAGGAGATCAATTTTACACTCCACTTACAATACACGTGGTAACCTTGATAATTTTAGGGAAAAGACATGAAACTTGTCAACAACTACTGAAATATTTATATTTTAAAAATATTCACATGACAAAAAGGTCAAAGATGAAATCTTATATGAGATCATCCCAACTACTAGTTCCAACATGCCTATTTCACCTGCCTTTACACACTAGTCTCCTCGAATGATCTTATCGACGTAGTCTTGCAAAAAATTGTTCTAAAATAAAAGTTTATTTGAGCCTTGAACATTATCAACCAATCCATACCCAGTATTAAATCATATACATCAATTTCATGAATGGAGAAATCTCATTTCAGCTTCTCCCCATCAATGCTTATAGGACATTATAGACAGACAATGGGTTGGAATTCTCTTGGACCCTAAGGATTTTGAATTCTTATCACAGAGGGTATATGCTCACATTTTATACTCAACAAATAAATAGTAACATAGGAAATAATGGAATTAAAATCAACAGTATCAAACCACACATTCATATAGCTAAACATTAATTGAATTGTATCTCTCCCCATATATGGTCTATCTGAATCATCCACAATCACCTACCCAACACCAAATAATTTATTTCTCGCTACACTCTGATCCTTATTTCTCTGTAAAGATTTTCCTACTTGAGGATTAATGGTATTTATATAATTTCTATGGATTTCACTATTATCCTAACAATATTGAGTCCTCTATCCTTGCCTTGATGAATCATATGATGCCTATAACACCTGATAAGTGTCCCGAGCACCTGACCTTGGAGTTATATGATAATAGAACCTATGATTCCCCATATGGTTGTAGTCGTGTCTTTCTCTAGGTTGTGTTGTAATATATTAATTTATGTGGTCATGAAAACCACATTTGAAACATCCTAATTTTCTATTGGGTCGTGGGGGATGGTTCCCTGATCCAGCTATCTAATTTTGAGTAATTCTCCCATCATAGTAATTGGTGACCCTCTTCTTCTTAAACCCAAAATTATAATTAACGTCATTTCTCATTGGTATCAACACAAATCATCCTCCCATTTCTCATGAGAGATATCATTCATCCACCATTGTTCTATTTACTATTTAGGTATAATTATTAATAATAAAAAAAAATATCATTGGGAAAATAAAATGTCTCCTCCCTGATTCAATGACGTGTTCCTTCAAAAATGTACTAGTATCAACATTAGGTATAAAGAAAAAAATTCATGAACCTATCTTTATACATTTTTATGCATAGATTTTCCAGCACGAGGCTGATGAAGTCCATTGTTTTATGAATCATGAACATGTATGGATTAAATTTTTTGATGAAACTGTATTTAAAGTCCTATCAAGAAAGTTCTAGATCCACTTTATCCTTCACTGCTAGATCCCATAACAAGCATGAAAGATCCTATAGAATATATGTCTCACTCTTTACATTCAATTATGCTAGTGTACCAATGAAATCGAATATATGATTCATCCTACAATGCAAATCATTTAACATGTATGGTTAAGAATCACTCCGAATGATTTGTGAATTATGATTATGGATCTGGATAGTATGACCTGCTTGCCTCGGCTAATCCCATTAGTTACCCATGTACAAATCCTAAAATTATTGGATGATTATCTGAAGGAGTTGTTGGTTCACATGTGGCTTATGTGCAACTGCATTCTTAGTACCTTCCTCTAGATGGTTCCTATGATTCATACCAAGTTCCATTTCAATACAGAGAACAGACACCATATGTTTCAAAATCTATTTATTTTTGGATCAATGATTAACAATTATATAACATAAACTATCACATAATTTATTTATAAAATCACTATTTTCCACATTCAACCTTTTTTGAAAACATTCGACTAGTTATTGAAAATCAACACATTTTCAAAATAACATATCATTTCCTTTTCCTCTTAATGATTCATTCTAAAATATATTCATAACCTTCCAAATTAATGAATTTTTGATGAAATAATAAATAATAACTCAAAATGATGTATGCCCTTATAATGCGATGTCATTCTTGAAATTCAAGTCCAGATAATCTAATTGGCTAAACCGATGAGAATGATATTCCAAATTCAGCATGTTTATCGAAAACACTTATGTTCCCAACACCCTGGTAAATTTAAATTCAACATAAAAAATGATATCTACATGTTTTTATGCTATAAATTTAATGTTCAAATAATTTTATTCCATTTTGTGACTGCAACTCAAGGAATAGACAAAATGAAATTCCACTCCAAGACTGTAAAAACTGAGGACTACATGATTCACAAGGAAAGGATCAAATTGATACCATTTATCTCAAAATAACTTTTGTACTAAAAAAAACTAAAACCATTTGTAATTCCCCACCCATTCTCATTGTTTTGAGAGAGCAGTGAGAGTTACTTGGCCTTAAACGAAATTTCAATGATTTCAAAGGCTAGAAATAAATGATGAAGGGCTTCAATACATGTAGGGGACAAAATTATCATAAAGAATAAAACAACTAACACAGATATACATAACCAAACAAACCTCAAAATTATGCATGATAACAATGATTGAAAAACCAACATATCATATCTCAAAACCAACTAAAGAGTACCAAAGGGGAAGAAAACTAATATCAATGTAAATAGAAAAAGACAAATCTATGAAAACTGAAACAGAACCATGGGATTTTGAAGGTCCAAATGTTCCATGCTTCAGCTCAAACATATATCCTATTTATAAAAATGTAGTTCAAAAGATGTTTGACACATTCCCTTTGCTTGTATCCCAATTTAAGATATTCAAAAAAGCACCCAAGCTCCTATAATGGGGTGAGTATTAAAACTCAGTATGTTTTCCTCGATGATTTCCAAACTCACGCCTATACAATAAAACTTGTTAGCAGCATTTATATAAAAAAAATGCATAAAACATTATCATAATAGTTTAAATAAAAATATAATTTCAAAAAAATGTAAACATTTACCCAAGAAGAACACAAAAAACATTTATTTATTAGTTTGATAATATACTTTGGAATTACCACTTCATTTCCACAAAACCATACAACCAACCATACAATAAATACATGGACCGTATAATACCAATGAACATTATATTATACTTATAATGAGCCATCAATTAGTGGAAAACTTTGATATGGGTAATTCGCACCCATATCTATCCCACAAATTTACTAGGGGTACATTACACCCTTATCCAACCCAATTCATATGAACATACAGAAGATAATCATTAAAACCATAGCCAAATCCCAAGGTGTTCAAACCATTTCAGTAAAACAAAATTAATTTTATTGAAACCCATTTTTTAAGAATAAAAATCTGCAACTATTTTTAAATCATGTTATCTAAAACACTTTCCCACAACTCACCAATTTTCAAAATTTCCACAAACTATTAGTATAGAGAGTTTCATGAATGTTACCAATGTGAAAAAAAATGAATTTCAATCAAATTTTTTTAATCTAATAATTATAATTCTATGATAAAAGGGTTGAGAGTGAAGCCACCTACCTTGACCATTTTGGTGAAAATTATAACCAAAACAAAAACATCACAATACTGGGATAAAACATTATAAACCCACCTTTGATCACTTCACCTAACAAGAATAAAGAATAATGTACAAATATTTGAATTAAAACCCTTATCACTACCCACAACATTCATAAATATATTAAACTGAGAGATATGTTGAAGTATATCTATGATAAAAATCCACAATGAGCCAGAACGATCACATACTATAAGGAATTATCTTTTAATCACTAATGGACGCCTTAATATCACCATTCAATCAATAGAAGAACAATTAATGAACTTTGAGGGAAATAAATACCTAATTGAGGTCCACATAGAAAGAAAAATTCATGTGATAAAGGGATGATTTATTGAGATACATTTTTAAGGAGGTGATTTCATTCTGTACATAGATTATTGTCAGGGTTAGGGAAACCGTGCAGTAGCTCTATGTTAGAAACTGCCTTTTGGATGACCCTCACAGGGTCTTCATGCATATTATCCAAAATATGTTATAACCATATTTAATCCAATGCCTTATAATGAAAAAAAATACTTTTTTTAATGTGTTCATGGCAGACATATGATTTTGGAAAACTGAGCACTGCTCGTGCGCCTTCCATTTTTCCATTGTCTTACAATTCACAATTTCCTGCAAGTATTGCACCGTTTCAAAAAACTATGCACCACATTTTTACCTATATAAAAGGACAAAAAACATTATGAATGTTCTACAAACTCTCCAAAACATCACACATATAATTTATGTCCATAAAAATTGGAAATAAAGGGTTACTCTCTAGAAATAGGGTGTTCAACATAGCTTTTGATTACTATTCTAGGACATAATTAGTGCATATACATACTGAAACTATGGATGCATCTATGTGATAATGACTGTACGAAGAGAATTGAACTCCATATAATAGATAAGATAGACCTATATAAGGTGGATATAGAAAAGGATCATATGTTATATGTGAAAATAAGAACATATTACACTATTATCCAAATCCATTACATTGCCACATCGAAGAAAAATATATAAATAGTTTTTAGAGGTCAGCGAAGAGGTTAGATGTAGTCAGTGGATAGATTTGGGAAAGTAACTTCCAACCTAGTTTGATGCCCTATTTTTGTCTACTATACATTGGAACATGTAATAATCAATACTATTAATTTTTTTATTATCATATAAATTATTTACAATCTATAGATTCATTATATCTCATATATAAAACTCTTCAGAAATACTTTCCTTTTAATGTTTTTCATCCTCTAAATCTAATTATCAAATATTCTAAAATTATTCATAAATGAGATATATTTTTAGAGGACCTCATCATGGCATAGGAAAAATCTTATAAATGTATTCTGAGTATGGACTTTTTTTCTATATAACATTATTGGGTAAATATATATCAATGAATAGTTTGCTTTTATCGATCGTATTGGTTAGATATGACCATCACTAGTGATTGGAACACATTGATGGCATGAGCAATGAAAACCCTAATAAAATTATAGTCAATAAACCATTAATTATTGATATTTTTTTGGTGTTCCAAAAATACTATAGATGATTGGATACCTATGATGCTACCAGAGTATTTGACCATTTTCATTTTTGATTGTTATTTTTGTTTCATACTCCAAAACCTAATGATTTCAATATTGAAATTAACCCTTCAGAAACACACAATTATTTTTTATAGATGCCCCAATCAATTCATAGTGATTTGAAGGTGTGGTCAATAGATCAATCATATAACATCACATTTATACCATGTTTCACCCATTGGGTAGCTTATATTACCTTAATCAAGAAATAAAATGTTTGTTTTAGGTAATTTTTTGATTATATTCACATAAATGAATTATTATTCCAGAAAAAATATCTTCCCAGAAGGATCTAGAATATATTCATCAAGATGAGTGGAGAGAATTGGTCTTTTTTTATTTATCTTACATATGTTCATCATTTTATTTGATACCATGAGAAGGATATGCTAAATATTTTTTTTAATTTCTCTACAGTCAATATGGGTAATTTTGTGATGTTTTTAATGAGAACAATTCCCTCGTAGTGGTAAATGATCTCATGAAATAAATCTTTCAACATTTCCCATTTTGGATTATGTTGATTCTCATAGATTATGCCCTAATTTATTATCATTTATATAGGGTGAAAGAAATAAACATCCTATTTGTTATATATATATATTAATTGAGAGAATTTGAATTTTAAAAATCTCTCAAATTTCTAATTTATGATTCAATAATTTATATTCCTAAGTAATTTAATCTCATAGGGAATTCTAGATATTGATTTATTATATGATGAGTCTATTATGTATTTGGATGCATACAAGATTTTTTTTAAGTTTGTAGTTTCTATTGGATATTATGACATTAATAAGGGATCATGGTGAAAATATCATAGAATCATCCCCTATAAATATAATTACCAAAATTAGGGTGTGATATTTTTGGTCTATGTATCTATAGTGATATTTCATGCTGATAAAATATATGATGATGGGGAAAATAATTTTATTCCATCTTGAGGGATAATATTATTTAAATTGTTATATGAATCATGTTGAACTAGGAATGGGTTTTCTTTATATAAAAATTCACTGTTATGAGCCATAATCCTAATAATATAATAATACAATAAAAAATATATGTGACCCATGTATTAGAGAATATTGTAGTGATTTTTTTAAGGGAAATGATACACTATCTTCTTATCATGTTCTTTGAGTTCATTATAAATTTTATGTGAATCATATATTTATATCCATAGAGTCATCCCAAATTGTGTTTGAGATGATGGATAGAGTTCATGCAGACTGAATCTGAGAGAGTATGTTGACTAATAATGTGAAACATTGTGATATATTTTATCGACATGATATTATAATTACTACATGATGACGGAGGTGTATATGAATTTAGCTTCAGTTTGGATTCAGGTAGTGGGAGATAGATGATTATTTTTTACATTCATTTGATGGAGTTTCCCCTATAATTTTCCCATTGGTGAAAGTGGCCCAATATAGAGGTATTCATTATGAGAATATGTAATATTATATTTTCTATATATATATGTAAAAAATGGATTTTTTTTAATGATGGGATCACCTCATATATATTTGGGATTGAATAGTAGATTTAGTTTATATTAATGTTGAGATTTTGAGGGTGGATCATACATCCTCAATGATGGTACATCCCTTCAAGATGAAAAGGAACATGGAAATAATATCCATTTTTGTATCTTGAAATGAATTATATTTCATAAAAGTTTATCTAATTGTTTCTCACTAGTCATTAGGTGAAATATGGGCACCGGGTTATGAAATGATAGATCCAACCCCGATACATTATAAAGTGGAACTACGAGGGTATTTCTAAGAATTTCAAGAATTGAAATCCATAATATGAGTGGGTTTATATAAGTATTTTGATTAAAAAACTAGAACTTTTATCTCATTTTTATCAATTTAAATAGTAGAGTATGATTGGTAGTTTTTTATTCATGAACTCAAATGAATTTTCATAGTATAATTGAATATTATTGATGATTTTCTCGAACTAAAACTCATAATTAATGTTATGGTTATATAGAAGGTTGTAAGTATCATTTCTGAACCACTTTGTATTTATAATTGATTTCCACCCCAATATAATTTTTCAACTTGAATGCACTTCTATGGTTCTTGAGGATATTTGGAGTGGTTACAAGATAGATGTTTTATCGAGTTAGGACGATAACCTATGATTATATGTGTTGTTGTAATATAAAATTACAACTGTAAAATTGATACAGAATAATTTTAGGCATTTTTTGAGGTACTATAGCAGGTACGTATTTTATAGTTAGTAATTTAATATTGATCACTTTTATAGAAAAAAAATTATTTGATGATCGGTAAGGATCATGGAATCCTAAATAAAATGAGGATATCCGAGTAGATATTGAATTCCAATGAGGAGCCAAGACCAATTCCTTTAATTTTTTAGAAGGGAGTGTGTGTGTTCCTAATGTTATATATAAAAATTAGTTTAAGTTGGTATATTTAACATATTAATATACACCCAAAGACAATAATGATATTTTAGAACCTATGTAAGTTAGTTAAGGATTAATGACATCTGATGTAACCCCTATATCTAGAAATGATTAACAACACATTATAGTTTACAATGATAATGAGTTATATACATATATTATCTAACATTATAAATTGGGAAAGGATAAATATTTAAGATTAAAAAATCATTTATTGAGTACTTTTTTTATCCTGTATAATAAGAAAAACATCATTCATATGTGACTCCCTTGGTGTGTATCATATATATGCTAGGTAATATTTGAGTGAAATAATTGGAAACCAAGACATATATGTAAACATAATAGCCTCAAATAATTTCATGATTTCTACCTTCTGAGATGAGAGTGTTTGAATACTGGGAGGATATAATGACCCTCAATTTATTAATAGACCCCTTTTAAAATAATTAATAATGTTTATAAAGGATTTCACAAAGGTGTCATGTTTATAATTAAAACATGGGTCATCATTTAAATAATATAATAAATTTATTACATTTATCATCTTGAATGAGAATAATTATTAACTCCTAACATTTTTAATGAATAAAAATTCTAGTTGTAGCATTATGATTGGAATTTAGGGATGTTTTTAAGAGTCGTATTACATTTATTTTTTTAAGGCTCGAATCATGTATTTTTAGTTTCTTAAATTTGAATAGCGTCCCATTATATTGAAGAATTAGTTTATCCTATCAATATTGAATTATTTTTACATCAACGGTATTTGATAACATGATTATGGGAAAACCCTTTAACAATTTTCACTCGTTTCTAATATTATGGGGGATCATTCTTACAAGTTGAACTATTGATAAATATTGATTGATGTATTTTCACTCCAGAATCAATAATAATAAACTTAGTATTGAATTCATATTATTTAAAGTATCATTATTAACATTCCATAATTATTTAACTTGATAATTATATTCAAATTTTATTAAATGTAAAATTGAGCTTAGTCTAATAATATTAACTATTTAATTTTTTAGAGAACATAGCTATATTTTCAAAAATAGGATTAAAATTTTTCATGATTAATGGTTATTGATAACTAATACATAAATTATTTTAAATAAAAATATTTTTTTTATATAGAGGTAATTGTCAAATTTTTATATACTATCTTCTAGAATCCTATATCTGTTTTTCCTGGGACAAGATAGTATAAAAATAAATATAAAATAGATAAAAAATATATTTATTTGATTTTTCCTATTTAATACATAATTTATTATATGGAATTTTTTATATCAATAACAATTTGAAAATGTTTATAGATGTTGTTAAGTATTGAAGAATAAATATGACAAAAATTCATAAAATTTTATTTCTTGAAATATTACTTCATATTTTTTCCAAGTAAAAAACAAAACCACCATTTGTGGGTTAGAAACTAAATAAAAAATCATTTTTTATAATTTTTTTACATAATAATTACCATAATTGGATAATTCATTTGTATATGAAATTATAATGGTAGGAAAAAAAAGATTCTGTTATTCACGATGAAGTGATTATAAAAAGGTGAGTGTAAGTGTATTTTTTGATCAAATTCAATGGAATAGGATTGGAATTTGTAAAATAGGAAATAATTCACATATTCAAAAATATTATGACATAGAATAATGTTTCCAATGGTGATGGACTAGGCCAATAGTTAAGGTGTGACCAATAGTCAAAAAAAAATGATGATATGAATGAATTCAAATGAAAAGGATAGATAAATCATCTTTAGAAAATCATAATATATATACCTTACAATCATTGAAGTCATATTTAATTTATCCTGCATTGTTTAGTAACATGGATTGTGCATATTTATAATTACTAAATAGGTTATGACTGTCAGGCACATGTTTTCTTTTTCCGGAACATGTTCCGTGGTTTTTACTCTATTAAAATGCTTGATCAGTACATCAAACTCACAAGACGTGTAAACCACATGATATTCCATGTATTTAATAAGAGGAATCATGATTTGTATCAAACATTTACCCAATATTGTTCTGTGGTCCCAAAAATCATGTAGGCCACTCAACTTGGTGTGTAAATATAGAGATTGGACTATGAATATACAACGTGTACACTCCAATGATCCCATAATGTTCCACACATAATGCACACTATAGAAACATTGTTTTCATAGATATATGGTATATACTCCAACATTATTACATTTACCACATACCCAAGGATCCCTCAAACATTATTCCTCTTACAAAATTTTTTATAGGTCAAGAAAATAAAAGATAGACCTTAATAAAAATTCATATATACAATTGCGGTATGTAACCCATGCACTACAAGCCACATTCCATGTAATAAGTAGTTCTAATAGTTAATTATAATTTATTGATAAGGTATTTGTTTTAAATAAATTGATATCATATTCCAACTATTTATCAATGAATAATATAATGGAAAAATATTCATCAAATATGGATTGTTTCCAATGAAATATAAAATATTATCTTCTACTGACTTGAAGAAATGATGATTTAGAGTGGGAATGGTCATTATAATTTCCATTGGGTTAGCAACCCTATGGTTGAAAAAATATTTTAAGGAATGGGTCCTATATATAAATGACGTAGTATATTAACCTCATTAATGATAGAGGTTTGATTCCAAATACATGGTGTTGGTAAACCCTTGTATAATGCACAATACAGATGAGGTGTAGGTCCTCCATAGAGGTTTCCCCACCCTTAAATGGCATATTATCATCATGAAGGTGTGAACACCCCAATAGAACTATTATAGATGTATGATTTTGAAGTGATGGAAGTGTGATAATTAAGGTGATTTGGGGTTTTTTTTTGTAGAATGTGTAACTCATATTCCCTTCATTATAAGACCTCAGTTTTTGTTCTTTTTATAGATAATGAACTTTTTAATCAATGGATACATGTTCAAATAATAAAATCATGGGTTTATCCATTTTAAATGACTTATTGTATGATTTTTTTATTCTGTTTCTAGGGTTTCCTATTTGGTATACTTATAGTATGGCCTTTGTATATGATTTTCATATAAATTATGTGTATTTATTGATAGTATTAGAAACATATATATTCATTCACAACAATTACACCATTTTTAAGATAAAAATATAATAGAATTAAAAATATATGATACAAAGACTTAGTGTATTGGAAAAATCAAGCTTTAACATAACTTTTACAATATATAACCCAAAAATTATTTAATTCCTTATTCTATATCTTATCATTAGCCATTAGATTATCTTTATTATAAGAAATCCTATAAGGATACACATAAATGAAATGGTTGATATAAAATTATAGTAATAAGATGAATAAGGGACATCAATAAATATAAAATGATTGAGATTATTCATAATCATCATCATAAAAAAACATTGTATTCTCATCAATGACATAAATGAAACTATAGATAAAGGCACCGAATGGGGAAATGAAAAAAATGAAACATCATATCTTAGTGGCCAAATGCCACACATTGTTTTGAACAAGGATAACAACATGTTCATACTTGTTTCACATTATATTATTATATATATTACAATAAACAATTCATTAGAAGCCTCTAAATTTCATGGCCCAACCATCACATATTATTATTGTGTAGTCATTCATGCCACATAGAATATATATCACATAATTACATGATGCAACAACAAGGATGTGAATGAGTTCTATAAGGATTTTATAAATATTAAATTTATTAATAAACCTTTTTTTCAAAATGGATAACTGGAATCACCCATAATTATAATAGATCATTACTCTTGAGTGTATATAATGTAATTCAATAGAAGTAATATAAAATATTATGGAAACTGATGTCACTTTGAAAGTTGATATTTTCCATATATTTTTTGACTTGGTAGGAACATGTATTTCCAAAACAAGAAATGGAATATAAATTCCAAGAAAATAATATAAAAACTCATACCATGAAATTGAGAAGACCCCAATGAATGGGATTGGGTTTCAGAATCACCATACCGAATTCCATTATCGTTTTTCCACATTATCAATTCCTCGATTGTAAACATATAATAATTAAAACATCGATCTAGATGTGAATTATTTAAATATAAACATCAATTTTCAATTTATATTATTTTATAATATATTATAATTTCTATTTTTTAAATTGAAGCATGTATAGATCATATTTTTCTTAAAAAATTCCCATTCCACTTTGATTTCCCTATTTTCCTAAATGAAGATTAAACATTATAATAATTAATTCCATAATATTATCATTCATATAATTACATATTTATATATTATATACAGTTTATAATATCCATCAATGGTGATGGTTATATGTGTTCTTATGGAAATTACTCCATAAGTGGTTAATCGACCTTTGCCAGGACATTATCTTGAGAGCATGAAGGAGACGTTTAATGTTTATATACATAATAGTATGATAAAAACATTATGTTAACATTATTAATATAATGTTTTATTTATATTTAGTTAATTTAATTTAACACATCATGGTATTTTCTGATTTTGACATACCTCATCCTGGAAGAATCATTATGAAATGGTGGATCGCACACATATCATCCAATTAGGATGTCATTTAGGAGTGAGACATCCTATGAAATTATTCAATAATTTTATTGGTTTTGGTCTAAAAAGGAGAATGAACATTGAAATTTCTGATCATAACGAAATAATTATGAATGCATATTGATTTGTTTACTGTAGGATGAATTACATGGTACATGATAATTATCAAGTTGTGTTTCATTCGGATAATTGAAATAGGTGTGGTGGGAGGATGGGGTAAATTTATATGAAGCCTAGGTTTCATAGAATTTAGGAATGGGATATAAACAACGATGCTGATAATGTATATAATAACTTTCTATAGGGTTTATTAATATAGTTAAACATAATTAGATCTATTGGAAAACAAGGATCATATAGGGAATAGAATTGTCTGTTGGAATCCCTATTAGAATTGACAACCAAATTGATAATAAATTATTTAGAAAATAGGAAAACATCAATGCAGATGTTTACATGTCTAATCACTTAGTATATGTAGTTTTTATCACAAAATGAGATGACACTAACAAACATGACTTTAAATACAAATGAAAACAATAAATTCTCTATTAACAAAATTTTTTTTGGTTGCCTTCAAGAAATAAATTCACGGTATATTGAGTGTGGAGTTGTAAAAAGTTTCTGTGCATTTAATGAGTATATGTAGAAAGAGGTAGGGGAAGGATCCCCCCCTAATCCCACACATGTTTTTCCAGCCCCTCATGTGTTGAAATAAGGGAACCAAAAATCTTTAATATGAACAATAATTGCCTGGGATTCAACTATCTAGAGCATGTAACTGCAAGAATCAATCAACAAAGGATAATATAGTTGGAGAAAAAGTGATACCTTCTATAGAGATTGTAATTAATATTGGTTCCATTTAGAATGATGTTCAAAGAAAATCTAGGAGTAACCTATCCATAGAGGGAAATCGATAGCCTAATGCGAATTGCAATGATGGTGTGCCTTTAAAGGAGGTAGATATTCTTTCACACCACCAAAAGGATCCTACTGATTCTCACATGAAGAACCCTAATGAAGGTACCTCACATGTGATAACTAATGTGGTTTCTGTTTATTTGGATACCAATATTTTTAATGATGGACAAAATTTCGTACTACGGCCATTTAGAGTCACTTTTACTACATAGAATTTACCACATGTTGAGAAAGAAGTGAGTGATGATGCATGTAGCCCACATACTATCTCTAAGGGACTCAAGGTCATACCTGATAATCAGCACTCTAAAATGGGTACAACTCAAACAATTACCACATCTTGTGATGGGTTTTCTCTAGTTCACTCAATAAGTTCCATGTAGGATTAAAAAAAGTTATCTAGTAAAACCGATAAAAATAAACTATAGGTGGGTTTCTCGGACGTGAATTCTTCTAGAATTGTGGTCAAGAGTACACCAATTGAATGATCTGATACACCAAACATAGTGTATGAATAAATTCTAACATTTGAATTCTTATTTTGGTTTTATGAATCTGAAAAGACACATATAAATGAGTTTACTATTTATCTATAGTATAATGATGCGGAATGTAGCGGTTTTAGGATGAACAATATCCTATAATTGCTAGCATGTCAAAGGGGATGAAGAAAAATATAAATGGAATCAAAAAACGTTATTGGCTATGTGAACATGGATTAAAAGGAAAGCACCCCCAAAAGGGGAAAGACTCTATATCAATGAAGATATTGTAATATAACTATCAATAGATAGGGAACTCCTTAATGGCCAAATCCATTTGGCATTTCATCATGGCCTACATGCATTTGTTAATTGGTATTACTAAACCAAATCATCTGTTTACCAACTTGAATGGTTCAAATGGTAATATCATGGATGCATGTTTATATCTGAAAACTGTCATGTCCCCAGTATTTATCATATATGGGTGTTAAGGAATGAATCCATTATCATCAGAACGTATTGTATGAATCATCAGAGTGTTTCAATATATTATAACACATTAGGATATGACTTATAAAAATTATTTATATATGATTTCACATCATATATCAAGAGAAGGGAATTGTGGCTAGAGATTTAATATATTTCATAATATGAGTAAAAAATGCGCGATCCCTGGGGAATTCAATACATTTCAGAAACCCAAGGAAAAAACTAAATAGAGCTTCATCCACACAGCCTATTTGTAATTATCTTCTTGTATTTACCATTTCAATCCTGCTAAGGTTCTTTTTGAAAGTGATTATTTTACATGGAGAATATATACAATGAATGGAAGAAAATAATTTATTATTGAATGATGCTTCATTAAAATGGACTACATGAATTATGCAGCCGGACTCATAGTGTTCATGCTTCTAAAGAATCAATCTGATCAAACTCCTACCATTGTTGAAGTGTCCAAACACATGAAATGGTCAAAATATCCTCCATTATGGATTAATAACTGATTTTTTATGGTTCCTAGATACAGGGAGACTTTGTTTTATTATTGGAAACATGATCATATTGGTAGCCACTTTTAAAATCATATTGTGAAAATTAAGCACACCAAGAGGATACTTAAATAATGTAGTAAAATTATATTTTCTATTATGGAGGATAACATTAAAGAGGCTGAGTAACATCATTATAATTGTAGGATCATGAATCAAAAACTGGATGTGCCATCCCATGATGAGATACAAGGGTATAATCGACATGATGACCTTGAAAATATCACTGTAATGATGGGAAAAACCAACTTACTATAAATTAGATTAAATAAGGGGATCAGAACTCGATGTCCATCCATAGGATACCCCATGAAAAGAGGACCAACGTGGGGAATAAGGATATAAAAATAAATGGTATCACCTACACCTCATAAATAAAAATTCTGAAGCAACTATAGAGCACTTTACGAGACTCTACTTAGATAATGGGATAGATAGTACACATAAAATGGTTGATAATATCACTAATTGTATTGAGAATCATCATAATAAGACTCAATTAAAGGCTCTATAAATGGAAGAAGTTAATAATGTCCTATTCTCCAAGAACATGGAGAGTGCTCCTAGTCCTGATGGATATACGAACATATTAACCATGTTTTACAGGGAAATATTATAGGATGATGTTACTCTTGAACTCAAGGATTTCTCACTCAATCCTACATGCCTGATGGAGAAATTGAAATCTTCATTTCCATGATTCCCAAAAAGGATAGCACACTTGATGTAAAATACTTCAAGCAAGCTTACCTTGGGTGATAGATTCCCAAATCATCAAAAAGAACCTTATGAATAGGATGTCACATCTTGTGAATGATCATATCTACTGGAATCAATTTGAAATGGTCTATAGAAGAAACCTTAAACATTTATTTTTGTTCACAACATTATACGGTGTTAACTTAATGAGGAAAAAATAAGGTATTTTAACTTCTCCCTTAAAATATAAATATCCATGACTTTGGATACATTTAAATAAAACATCTTATATAATGTTCTCGGATGGTATGGATTCTCATATTCTTTCATTACTCTTTTCAGTATCATTCTCAACTCTTCCATGCTACCCATTTTTTTAATGTAGCACCTAGAGTATATATTTAGTGCACTAGAGGTGTGATATAATGTCACCCACTTTCACGGCTACTTTTTCCATTTCTAAGGATTATACGAGAAAATTCATTAATGATTTGGATCAACATGTCCTATGAAAAAAAATTAGTGATGCTATAAATGATCACGTTCCTTATAATTTTTTAAATAGATGATAATCTATTGCTGGATCAGGATTTGAGGAAGATGAAAACATCTATAAAATCCCTTTTTTACTTTATGAGGTTTTAGTTGGATGAGCCATAAGTTAGTACAAACATGTCATTAACTTCAGTGATGGATTTATTATTTGTATGGAAAATTGGTTAATTAAGCTTCTTGGTGTTAAGAGAGGCTCCATATAATTTACTTATCATGGTGCTCATCTATTCAAGGGAAATTTGAAAATTCACAACATTTAAGACATACAATGTTTCATTTGTTAACCAAATGGAATGGCAGAATAGAAAATATATTTCCCAGGATTCAAGGGTGTGATATGTTGATTCTATTTTATCATCAGAGTTTTTCTATATTTTCTAACTCTATAGATGTCCCAAGAGTCTCAAAAATGGGATTCAAGGGATGATATGAAACTTTACATCGAATGGTTGAGTTCATGTAAAGAAGTTGGTAATTGTTTCATGGAAGGAGTACATTAAACGCACTGATCTGGGAGGTCATGGTATTAATGATCTCAAGGTTTTTACGGAAGTCCTAATTGGTATCTTTTTTACAGCATAATTTTTCGTGATAGCTCGTCTATTTTCTCATGAAATATGTTTAATGGGAATGGTTTGAATGGATATAGGCATTTTCTCAAATCCTCTAATTGGGAATCAATCAAAGAATCCTTTATCAAAATCATGCATGACCCCAAATGCATTGTATGTAGGGGTTCCCTACATAACAATTGGACTACCACCCGACTTAAAATCCCACTTCAAAAATATCATTAGAATTCCCCCCTAAGGATGCTATCAAGTAGATTATGAATATAGTATAAAAAAATACACTTTGATTGAATAATTATTTCTTTGATCATACTGAACATCAAAATCTTTAAATTCGTTGATTGAGACACCATCATATGAATGCCCAATCTTCATGGTATCTTTAGCACCCATGAGTTTAAATATATGGAATGTGGTTCTGGAAATAAGCTACCAACATGTCTAATGATGTTTTTAAACTAATTCATTCAGACTTACATGTTTCTCATGAGGTGGATGATTAGGAATCACAGGTTACCCACATAAGATAGCATTAATAAAGACAGAAATCACATTGAATATGTCTGCATTATCTAATTCTATGAGGAGGTGGACACAAACCGTCTCTTCCTAAATTGTGTCAATGCACATGAAAAATGGGATTACACTAGCACACATTTGTTTCTAGAAATTGGCAGGTTTTTTCTACTCAATGACTTTATTGAATAACTATGCACAATGTACTTCAGTGAGAAGATTTGTTGTCTTTCATTTACAGTAGATGATTTGAGCATTTCATCTACATAGACTGCATTCAATCCAAAACTATTTGATGGAATAAAAACCATAGATCACATAGGAATTATGGCATGACACAGGGACATCCATGAATTATGAGTGATATAATGTAAATTTATGTCTAATACTATCGATGAGAAGAATATATTTTGGTTGTTGTGTGTTTAAGGATGGCTGATGAAACCAAAAATGATTAAATACACTTGGTGGGTCCCTATAATTACTACATGGATCAATGTTAATGTTGATGAGAAATTTTTTGGAAGGATGAGACCATTAGGTTGTGGAGGTGTCTTCTTCCAAAATAATGGACTTATTGAAGGATTCTTCAACCACTTTATTATAATTGGAACTACCTATGAATATGATCTCCTAGCTATTATACATGCAATTAGAAATAATGTCCTATATTATTTCACATCATTATGGATTGAATCATACACTAAAATAATTTTGAAGGCCCTAAAAACATGAACATGGTTTGTGCCTTGTAGAATTTGACCACTCTAGGTTGAGTGTCTTAGTAAGGATACCTACCTTAGTTGTATCATCTCTCATTCATAGGGGGTTAAAAATTATTTGGTGTATGTGTTTTCAATGAAGGTAGACATAGAAATGGATATGATGTGCTCATTCAAAAACCCTAACTAGTGCGATCCAAATAAGGATGCAATCATGAATGGTGAGAGTAATTATAATTTATTTTATAATCCATTTTTATCCTTGACATGTTTATTACTTTTATTATATATTTCATTTAGGACTGACTTTGATGTGAACCAATATCTTCTTTTATCTCTCTTATATGACACATTTACTCCATTGTAGTTGGATTTGGATTTCTCTAGATTGTCCCTAAGTAATAAAAGGGGTTTTGTAAGGATGATTTGGGTGGATATTGAGCTTTTTAATGGATGAGATGTGTGGTTTTTCGAGGGGTGAAGTGGGGTTTTTTACACATGAGAATATGCGTATTTTTAGAATTAATTATTTGATAAAATAATTTATCAAAGGAAAAATATGTAGTAATTATTTTTTGAAAATATAATTCATAAACGAATATAATATAATTTGTTTAATATGTTAAATTCCATTTATAATTTTAATTCATTATTTAATTAATGGAATTTGGAAATAATGAAAAATTGATATTTTAAGGATTTACTTTTGATATTTGGTTGCAAAAAGTTTTTTTAATATTTTAAAATTGTGTATATTATATTCTAATTAACCATTTATGAAATTTAATACAGCAGGTGAAATTCTAATTTTCTGAAAATTATTATTTCATTATTACATCATGAGTGATGAAATTTTAGTTCCACGAGTTTTGTTAAAAGTTGTAATTTTTACTGTTCACCTAAAAATGTTGTTTGAGAGAAAATTACCAAAAAATAACCCATGCAATTTTTTCGACATTATTATTTCAAAAATGATATTCATTTTAGAAATATATATTTTTAAAATTGGCATTTTATATTTTTAATATAAATATAATGATTTTTATAAAATATATATTAATATATTTTATTAAAAATTTTCGTTTGTTTTCTTTTTTATTTTTAATCATTTAATTTTTTCATTATTATATTAATACATATATTAATTATTCATGAAAATATTATTTTTATTAAAAAACTAATATGTTTCTTAAAAATACTATTCCAAGGGTCTCATTACCATTTTTAGGGTCAATTTTCTTTTTCATTAGTCACATTACTATACCTACAGTCACCTTTCACTTGTAATAGTCAAATTACCTCTTATATATATACTAATCCATTATTTCACTCAATATGCAACTCTATTACTATAAGGCCCCAGCCTTAAACCTTACTTAATCTTGAGTTATTACAAGATTACACATTGAGGATCTTTTCTGGTTTAGAGTTTTAGAGAATTAAATCATAAAACTTTCATTACATTCCACATATAAAAAAAGTTGTTACATAAAGATAGTATTCTTCATTCCCATCAATGGAAACACATTTAAAATAAAACATGGATTATTTCTTAACACATCCTTGACTCTATCATCTTATCAAGTACCTTTCCCTTGACCTGTGAAAAACATTTCAAAAACTTGGGATGAGCATAAAAACTCAATATGGGTTATAAAAAACATGGAAAGGAAATGTGAGTTCATATATACATAAGAATGAAATCACACTTTACCCATAAAACATAGGCACTTTAACATGCCTCATAAAATCATGAATAAATCATAGAAATCATAACACATAAAGGTAACTTGAGGCATTCATAACATTCTTACGTAGGGAGTAACCCTCTTGGTTACGTTTGGAATACCCATCACAGTATATTCCCTAAAATCTCTTTGGAGAAACCTCAACGTTTCACTCCTTCACGTTACCCAACGCATTGGAGAGCTATAAAAGGCTCCCCCGCCCTTAGTTTATCACAGAACCACCCGTCTTCATAATAATGCCCAAGAACCATAACATAATCATATCACATAAAACATGCATAAAGGAAACATAAAATTTCCACATTTCAATCACAAGATATCAATACAACACATTGATATAAAAACATTATGAAAACCATTTTCAATACCAAAATAAAATAAAAGTAAAACATGGTATTTATTTTTCTTTTAAAAAGAAGGTATGGCTTGTAGAGGAAGCCGAAACTCAAATAACGGTCACGACAGCGGAGAAGTCGTTGTCGCCGCATACGTACGAAAAAAACATTCCCTTTTGTCGTTTAGTAAACGCTTCTGATAAAAAAGATTCCTTTTGAATAAATTTAAAAGTCAAAGGGGTTTATACACCGTATAAATGAAAGTTGTGTATAAAATAAAATATGCCTCAACGAAAGGAGATTGACACGAAGTCCCATACCTCGTATCCGACTTGACCCGACCGTTCTTTAATCTCCTGAATAATAAACTTGAGTTAATATCTACTTGCTTATGAATCTTTTTGAAGTTCATTATTCCTTTTATACCATGTTATGAACATCATGTAATTAGTTAAGTTAATAATGTTCATTTTGTCGGTATTTGGTTCTTAAGTCAAAAATAGACTTCTTACACTTACATGTTGTTAATTTGGTCAAAGGTTCATTATATCCAGAATGATATTAGTGATTTGGATATCATATATATCATATATATTCATAATATACATGTATTTATAATATTACATCACATTTAGAGGTAAGAAATGAAATGCACTGTTCATGGAGACGGTAAGCCGTACGTATGCATGGACGCTACTTTCATTTCTATTTCGTATTTTATAGAATTGAATCATAATGATATAAAGGTATATTATAATTCCAGTATAATATCATATATAATATCATAGTTCCATCCATTATATGTCCCACATATGATATTTAACGAATCAAATCACTTTGAGGGGGTGGTAGTCCGCACTTCCTAAAATGAAGATATCGTGTTTACCCATAATGGAAACCATAAAGGTATGCCCAAAATGAAAAAAATAGAAGCTTAAGGAAAACATAAACATATTATATATCATATATAAAAATAGTGACATCATAATGGCCACCTTTGAAGGTGTTAAATGAGTATTGAACAATCATCGTTTCGAGAGGCAGAATTTCGCCATCCACAGAAACCGTATGTTCTTTAACCATTTTATGTAGTTGTGTGAGAGTGTAGCTCAAATAAATATTAAAACAACATCCTAGTATATTGAAGATACTGGTGTTGGTACAAAAGAAGTAAATAAAAAGAGTTTAGGGGGTTGGAGAAGCAAAATAAAACAAATGAACATGATAGAATGAATTAGCTTTAAAAGTGTAACTCCTTTTGATTTGAGCCTAAAGGAATACTTTGAAAGGATTATACCCAAAGGGAATCCACTAGTATGAGGAGAGGTATGTGGAGAGAGTAAATGGGCAGGGGTTGGCCGAGCAAAAGGCTTGAGGAGTGTGTGAAATGAGGTAGAGGTGGGGGCCTTTTATAAGAGGAGAGGAGGGGCACTTTTGGAAAGTAAAGAAATATTAAATTATTTGAAATTTGTTTCGGTTTTAAAAGGTCCCACATTGATATAATTCGTGGTTAAGGTGATAAGGGTTCGAAATACACTCATCCAATTGGTTTTGGACATGTGTAGTTCATAGATTTTACATTGCCTTTCCATTTTATTTAAATCGTCAAATAATGATGTCATTGCTGCATCATTATTATGTAATAAATAATTTAATTTATTTAAAGTATAAAAATAATAAAAAGAATACTATGATGTATGAAATCTTTTTATCTTTCCAATGAATATTTATAATCAAATATCTGATCTTTATAACCCCATGTAAAAATTGTTTTTGTAAAACATATTATGTTTGTGTCATTTTTAATTTTACATTAAATAAAAGGTTATTTATGTCATTTCCCATCCAAAGAGGATCCATGGGGTCCCCAAGTTGACCCATGGCTTTTCTTGGTCGTCCATGACACATCAAATAAGGTTGGGACATGTTTCTAGGTCATTTCATATTATTAAAGCATTATTTATACCTTAAACTACACTAATTACCACTAATCGCGAATACAAACTTAATAAGTTACTATTCACCAAAAAATTATTTTAATCTCATTGAACCACATTTTACTTCTTAATGACAGCCATGTATGTCGGATTTTCAAAATTCAATATACATTAGTGGTAAACTTTCATTTAAATGAAAAATCAGTTTGCTTGATTACCACTTAGTGGTTTCACTATTCATCAAAAATTGAAGTTTTTCAGAAAATTATCAAAAATTCACCCTAAGCTATATTTGAAGTTCCGAATTCAAAAATGAAGTCTATTTTACAAAATTAAAATCATATAAGTCAAATTAATTAATTTAATAATTAATTCCCGCTACCAGAGCAAATAGCTTGTTTTTACAAAACAATAAGTATCAAAAGATTGACACCAGTTTAAGTCTAATTTCAAAGTTCAATTGATTCCAATGACCACCATTGGATAAAATGGTAAAAATATATTCTAATTTAACTTCAAAACCAATTCAAAACACAATCTAATCATATAAATAAATTAGATTAAAAAGCAGTTTTGATGTAAAATGCAGTATTTTTCACTATTCATTAAAAAATGAACATTGTCAGAAAAATACCATAAATTCACAGAAGGTAAATTCTGATGTCCCAATCATAAAGGATAAGTTTATTTTGACAAACATAGTTTATAAAATTGTCAAAATATAGATTCAAAAATGGTTTGCCATCAGAAGGCAGTAAAACAATCTTTTAAGAATATTAATGTATTCTATGCATAAGATTGTATTTATTTTCATTTTAAGCCTCTATAACACTATCTTAATCATTAATAGACATAGATAAAATATCTATTATTCATTACTTACTTGGGGTGTTACATCCTTCCCCCCTTTAGAAAATTGCGTCCCTGCAATTTATTTACTTATCGAATAAATGGGGGTACTTATCCCTCATTGCATTTTCAGATTCCCATGTTGCCTCTTCAATCATGTGGTTTTTCCACAAAACCTTTACCTGGTGAATCACCTTATTCCTTAACACTTGCTCCCGGTGGTCAAGAATCTGGACCAGTTGTTCCTCATAATATAGGTTCTCTTCCAGCTGAACTACCTCTAGACTCAAAACATGATATGGATCTGGCATATACTTTCTCAACATCGAAACGTGAAAAAAATTATGTACCTGAGATAAACTCGGAGGTAAAGCCACTTGGTATGAAACTGATCCAACTCTCCCCAAAATTTCGTATGGTCCAATGAACCTTGGACTCAATTTTCCTTTCTTACCAAATCTCATCACACTTTTCCAAGGAGAAACCTTGAGAAAAACATGATCACCTACCTCGAAAGATAGATCCTTCCTCCGGTTATCCACATAACTCTTCTGCCTGCTCTGAGCTGTTCTCATGTGTTTCTGAATTAGATGAACTTTTTCTGCCACCTCTTCTACCAATTCTGGTCCCATCAACTTCCTTTCACACACTTCATCCTAGAAGGCTGGAGTTCGACACCGCTTCCCATATAATGCCTGAAATGGTGCCATCTGTATACTGGAATGAAAACTGTTATTATATGAAAATTCAACCAAAGAAAGATGTTGGTCCCAACATCCCTGATAATCCATAGAACAAGGTCGTAGCATATCCTCCAATGTCTGAATTGTTCGTTCTGACTGCCCATCAGATTGAGGATGAAAAGCTGTACTAAAATTTAATTCAGTACCCAACGACTTCTGAAGGCCTTTCCAAAAGTTAGAAGTAAACCTGGGATCACGATCCGATACAATGGAGAGAGGAACTCCATGTAACCTGACTATCTCTTTAAGATACAAACGGGAAAGTTGATCAAGAGATAAAGTATCTCGTATAGCAAGGAAATGAGCAGATTTGGTCAAGCGATCAACAATAACCCAGATTGAATTATTACCTCGAGATGTCTTCGGTAATCCAACAACAAAGTCAATGGATATATTCTCCCATTTCCACTCTAGCACTGGTAAAGGCTGAAGCATCCCTTTCGGTAACTGCCACTCTGCTTTAACCTGCTGACATGTCAAACACATCATAGTAAAATCAGCAATATCTCTTTTCATTCCATCCCACCAGTAATACTCCCGCAGATCTCTATACATCTTAGTACTGCCCGGATGAACTGAAAACGGAGAACTATGAGCTTCACATAAAAACTCTCTCTTCAACTGTGAATCACAAGGCACACACAGTCTCTTCCCAAATCTCAAAATGCAATCATTATCAATGTTGAATTCAGGCAACTTACCGTTCTGAACCAGCTCTACCTTTTTCTGCAACTCATTGTCTTGCTTCTTGTGTTTTCTTGATTCTATCTGATAGAGAAGATCTCACTGATACCTGAAACAAAATAGAAGGACTTCCTGCACCAACAAATTCTATTCCAAAGTTCATCAAATCGTTAACCAAAGGATCACGTTCCAGCCGCAACATTGTTAATGAAGCATTACGTTTTCGACTCAAAGCATCATCACTTTATTTGCTTTTCCTGGATGGTAATGAATTGTACAATCATAATCCTCGATTAATTCTAGCCATCTCCTCTATCTTATGTTTAAATCTTTCTGAGTGAATATATACTTTAATCTTTTGTGATCGGTATATATTTCACACTTTACTCCATACAAATGATGCCTCCAAATTTTTAAAACAAAAACAACAGCAGCTAATTCCAAATCATGTGTAGGGTAATTTACCTCATGAGTTTTCAACTGTCGTGAAGCATAAGAAATTACCTGATCATTCTGCATTAGGATGCAACCATGTCCTTTCAATGAAGCATCACTGTATATAACAAACTCACCATTCCTGGAAGGTAGTGACAAAACTGGAGCATTCACCAATCTTCTTTTCAATTCCTGAAAACAATCATCACATTCTTTTGTCCAGATAAACTTAACACCCTTCCGAGTTAGCTTAGTTATTGGACTAGATAACCGTGAAAAATTTCTAACAAACCTTCGGTAATAGCCCCGCCAAACCAAGGAAGCTACGAATCTCGGTTACATTTGTGGGTCATGGAAATTCTTCCACAACTTTTGTTTTTGCAGGATCAACAGTTATTCCATCTTTAGAAACAATGTGACCAAGGAAAGAAATTTGTTGCAACCAAAACTCACACTTGCTGAATTTCCCATACCGTTTATTTTTCTTTTAAGGTTTGCAAGATAACCCTTAAATGTTTTTCATGCTCCTCTTTACTTTTATAAAACACCAAAATATCATCAATGAAAACCACCACAAACTTATCCAAGAACTCATGGAAAATTCTATTCATTAAGTCCATGAATACAGCAGGTGCATTGGTTAGCCCAAAAGGCATTACTACAAATTCATAATGGCCATATCTCGTACGGAACGCGGTCTTCAGAATATCTTCCTCCTTTACCTTCAGCTGATGGTACCCCGATCTCAAGTCAATCTTTGAAAAAAACTGAGCTCCCTGGAGCTGATCAAACAAATCGTCGATATGAGGCAAATGATATTTGTTCTTAACAGTGATATTATTCACAGCTCTATAATCAATGCAAAGTCTCATAGAACCATCTTTCTTTTTAACAAATAAAACAAGAGCACCCCATGTGGATGTGCTAGGTCTAATGAAACCTTTCTCTAATAAATCTTGTAATTGCTCCTTCAACTCTAAAAGTTCAATTTGTGCCATTCGATAAGGGGGTTTTGAAATTGGCTTAGCATCAGGAACTAAGTAAACAGTAAACTCAACTTCCCGATCTTGTATTATTCCAGGCAACTCATCAGGAAAAACATCAAGATACTCATTTACAACTGGCACATCATTAATCTGAACAGTTCCTTAATTTTCAACGACGTGTGCAAGGTAACATTCATTTCCATCTTTTACAAGTTTCTCGGCCTCTTGATATGTTATCAAAAGTAAGGGTTCATTCTTGTAAACAAACTGAAAGTCTTTCTGAAAAGAAACTTCTTTAGCTCTACAGTCAATCTTAGCATGGTAAATAGAGAGCCAATCCATACCCAGGATAACATTAAACTCTACTAGAGGTAGAACAATAAGGTTTGCAAGTAGGTTCTTTCCATAGAGAAGGATAGGAAGATTCTTATAAATTCTTTTTGCCTCGACATTTCCCCCAGGTGTTTTTACCAAAAGTTCAGGAGTCATTTCTTGAGATTGCATTCCCATTTTACAAGAAAAGGTTTCAGAGATGAAAGAATGTGTAGACCCCAAATCAAACAACACACTGGCATAATCTGAAAAAACAAACAAAGTACCTGATACAACTTCATTTGATGGCCCAACATCTGCTGAAGTAGTTGCAATGGATTTCACCACCCCTTTCTACTTGTAGTCTAACTGCTTCCCATCACTCAAGCTCCTTGTCGGACACTCGTTTTCATAGTGACCCATCTCATTGCACTTATAACATTTAACTAACTGCAAATCAAATTTGTTCTTACCTTCACCTTGATCATTTTCAGTGCAATCATGAGCCTTATGTCCCATCTTACCACATCGGTAGCACTTCCCAGAATTCAGAAGACATTCCCCAGCAAGCCTTATGCCACATTTATCACAAAATGGAAACTTAGTTCTCTTAACATCAGACTTTTTTGAAGAATTCTTACCTTTCTCCTACCACCTCAGTCTCTTCTTCTGCTGGTTGTTATAGAAAACTTGGTCATCAGCAAACTCCATTTCCCCCTTCTCAGCACATCGAACAAGATTTTCATAACTTTTAAACTCACGAGAAGCTAATGCCCTTCGATATTTTGGCTTTAATCCTGAGTAAAAACGATTGATTTTACTATCAAGGTCTCGGATAAAATTTGGAGCATAACTTGCCAATCGAGTGAACCTTTCTTCATAGGCAGCCACTGAGTCTTCCTCTTGCCTTAATTCCAAGAATTGCTTTTCCATCCTAAGTCAAACAGCCTTAGGAAAATACTTCTCAAGAAACATACCTTTGAATTCATCCCAGTCAAGAGAATCAATCTCATCGGCATCCCTGATATTTTTAACCATAGACCTCCACTGATCTGCTTCACCCTCCAAACGGTAAATAGCAAGACTAACCTTTTGATTTTCTGAACACCCCATGACATCAAAAATCTTCTCCAGTGATTTAATCCACCCTTCAGCTAGCACAGGGTCAGATGATCCTCTGAATGATGGTGGATGTTGCCTCATGATATGTTCCACCACTGACATGTTCCTCTGCGGTTGATCTGGCTGATCTCGTGCATGGATACCACCGCCATTTATCGCTTGAGTCAACTGCGCCATTACTGCAACAAACTGTTCAGTTCCAATTCCGACCATTTCTGGATGCTGATTCGGAAGGTTATTTCCTTCTGTATGCCTTCCTAGCACTGCTTCCATGTTTCCTCTGCGGAAAACCATTCTGAACAAACATGTCTTAGATGAAGCAACATGGTAATCTTTAAATGCTATATCATTTCAAAAAAATATATTTTTGGATAATCATTTAATAGAATTCTAACTCCTAGAGTTAACTAAACCGACCTCTGATACCAACTATAAGGCCCCAGCCTTAAACCTTACTTAATCTTGAGTTATTACAAGATTACACATTGAGGATCTTTTCGGGCTTAGAGTTTTAGAGAATTAGATCATAAAACTTGCATTACATTCCACATATAAACAAAGTTGTTACATAAAGATAGTATTATTCATTCCCATCAATGGAAACACATTTAAAATAAAACATGGATTATTTCTTGACACATCCTTGACTCTATCATCTTATCAAGTACCTTTCCCTAGACCTGTGAAAAACATTTCAAAAACATGGGATGAGCATAAAAACTCAGTATGGGTTATAAAAAAAACATGGAAAGGAAACGTGAGTTCATATATACATAAGAATGAAATCATACTTTACCCATAAAACATAGGCACTTTAACATACCTCATAAAATCATGAATAAATCATAGAAATCATATGACATAAAGGTAACTTGAGGCATTCATAACATTCTTACGTAGGGAGTAACCCTCTTGGTTACGTTTGGAATACTCATCACAGTATATTCCCTAAAATCTCATCAGAGAAACCTCAACGTTTCTCTCCTTCGCGTTACCCAATGCATTGGAGAGCTATAACGGCCTCACCCGCCCTTAGTTTATCACGGAACCACCCGTCTTCATAATAATGCCCAAGAACCATAACATAATCATATCACATAAAACATGCATAAAGGAAACATAAAATTTCCACATTTCAATCACGAGATATCAATACAAAACCTTGATATAAAAATATTATGAAAACCATTTTCAATACCAAAATAAAAGAAAAGTAAAACATGGTATTTATTTTTCTTTTAAAAAGAGGGTATGGCTTGTAGAGGAAGCCGAAACTCAAATAACGGTCACGACAGTGGAGAAGTCGTTGTCGCCGCATACGTACGACAAAAACATTCCCTTTTGTCATTTAGTAAATGCTTCGTATAAAAAAGATTCCTTTTGAATAAAAGTAAAAGTCAAAGGGGTTTATACACCGTATAAAAGAATGTTGTGTATAAAATAAAATATGCCTCAACGAAAGGAGATTGAGACGAAGTCCCATACCTCGTATCCGACTTGACCCGACCGTTCTTTAATCTCCTGAATAATAAACTTGAGTTAATCTCTACTTTCTTATGAATATTTTTCAAGTTCATTATTCCTTTTATACCATGTTATGAACATCATGTAATTAGTTAAGTTAATAATGTTCATTTTGTCGGTATTTGGTTCTTAAGTCAAAAATAGACTTCTTACACTTACGTGTTGTTAATTTGGTCAAAGGTTCATTATATCCAGAATTATATTAGTGATTTGGATATCATATATATCATATATATTCAGAATATACATGTATTTATAATATTACATCACATTTAGAGGTAAGAAATGAAATGCACCGTTCATGGAGACGGTAAGCCGTACGTACGCATGAACGCTACTTTCATTTCTATTTTGTATTTTATAGAATGGAATCATAATGATATAAAGGTATATTATAATTCCTGTATAATATCATATATAATATCATAGTTCCATCCTTTATATGTCCCACATATGGTATTTAACGAATCAAATCACTTTGAGGGGGCGGTAGTCTGCACTTTCTAAAATGAAGATATCGTGTTTACCCATAATGGAAACCATAAAGGTATGCCCAAAATGAAAAAAACAGAAGCTTAAGAAAAACATAAACATATTATATATCATATATAAAAATAGTGATATCATAATGGCCACCATTGAAGGTGTTAAATGAGTATTGAACAATCATCGTTTCGAGAGGCAGAATTTCGCCATCCACGGAAACCGTATGTTCTTTAACCATTTGATGTAGTTGTGTGAGAGTGTAGCTCAAATAAATCTTATAACAACATCCTAGTATATTGAAGATACTGGTGTTGGTACAAAAGAAGTAAATAAAAAGATTTTACGGGGTTGGAGAAGCAAAATAAAACAAATGAACATGATAGAATGAATTACCTTTAAGAGTGTAACTCCATTTGATTTGAGCCTAAAGGCTTCCTTTGAAAGGATTCTACCCAAATGGAATCCTCTAGTATTATGATATGGATTTGGAGAGAGTAAATGGGCAGGGTTTGGCAGAGACAAAGGCTTGAGGAGTGTGTGAAATGAGGTAGAGGTGGGGGCCTTTTATAATAGGAGAGGAGGGGCACTTTTGGAAAGTAAAGAAATATTACTTTATGTGAAAATGTGTTTCGGTTTTAAAATGTTCCACATTGATATATTTCGTGGATAAGGTGATTAGGGTTCTAAATCCACTCATACAATTGGTTTTGGCCATGTGTAGTTCATAGATTTTACATTGCCTTTCCATTTTATTTAAATCATCAAATAATGATGTCATCGCTGCATCATTATTATGTCATAAATAATATAATTCATTTAATGTATAAAAATCTTAAAAAAACTACTATGATGTAGGAAATTTTTTTATCTTTCCAATTAATATTTATAATCAAATATCTGATCTTTATAACCCCAGGTAAAAATTGTTTTTGTAAAACATATTATGTTTGTGTCATTTTTACTTTTACATTAAATAAAAAGTTATTTATGTCATTTCCCAACCAAAGTGGATATATGGGATCCCCAAGTTGACCCATGGCTTTTCTTGGTCGGCCCTGACACAACCAATAAGGTTGGGACATGTTTCTAGGTCATTTCATATTATTAAAGCATTATTTATACCTTAAACTACACTAATTACCACTAATCGCGATTAAAAACTTAATAAGTTACTATTTACCAAAAAATTATTTTAATCTCATTGAACCACATTTTACTTCTTAATGACAGCCATGTATGTCGGATTTTCAAAATTCAATACACATTAGTGGTAAAATTTCATTTAACTGAAAAATCAGTTTGCTTGATTACCACTTAGTGGTTTCACTATTCATCAAAAATTGAAGTTTTTCAGAAAATTACCAAAAATTCACCCTAAGCTATATTTGATGTTACGAATTCAGAAATGATGTCTATTTTACAAAATTCAAATCATATAAGTCACATTAATTAATTTAATAATTAATTCCCGCTGCCATAGCAAATAGAGTGTTTTTACAAAACAATAAGTATCAAAAGATAGACACCAGTTTAAGTCTAATTTCAAAGTGAAATTGATTCCAATGACCACCATTGGATAAAATGGTAAAAATATATTCTAATTTCACTTCAAAACCAATTCAAAACATAATCTAATCATATAAATAAATTAGATTAAAAAGCAGTTTTGATGTAAAATACAGTATTTTTCACTATTCATTAAAAATGAACATTGTCAGAAAAATACCAAAAATTCACACAAGGTAAATTTGGATGTCCCAATAATAAAGTATAAGTTTATTTTGACAAAAATAGTTTATAAAATTGTCAAAATATAGATTCAAATATGGTTTTCCATCAAAAGGCAGTAAAACAATCTTTTAAGAATATTAGTGTATTCTATGCATAAGATTGTATTTATTTTCATTTTAAGCCTCTATAACACTATCTTAATCATTAATAGACATAGATAAAAATATATATTATTCATTACTTACTTGGGGTGTTACAATTACTATTAAGGTTTTATATTTACATTATTTTTCATTGTTTACTAAAATATTTCTTCTTCTCAGTGGTTATTTTAGTGGGGGTAATGATTGTAGTTGATTGGGGTGATCCATATTTTCCAATTTTCAATTTCCGGTTTTATATAGTATTCCAACTGTAATATTTGTATCTTCGATTGGTTTCATTGTAGATATACGTAACAATATTCAGTACTAAAATAATTTATTTGTAAGTCTCTATATTTTTTATATGTATTTTATAATATAAAACACATTTATTCAAAATTCAAATTGTACTAAATCTATATGTCGTAACATCGACCCAACATTTATAAATATCATCCCAAAAAATTAAACTTCTACTCATAGTTGAGAATAAGTGGGGGACGTCTATTTAATTATTTTCTCTGGTTCCCAAGTCTCCTAATCATACTTGTGGTTTATCCCCAAAACATTGAAAAGGAGAGTTGTCTTCTGGTATGTAAATGTGTCCCTATAGTCTATGATATTTACTAGTGGTTATTTGTTTGCATGTAAATTCTCTAGTTATACCTCCTTTGTGTTTAATACATGTGAGGGATCAGTTATATACCGCATCAAGAGTTATATGTGGAACTCATCATGAACATGGGTCATACTTGGTGGAAGTTAAAGACAATATGCCATTGCTCCTATAAAATAAATGATCTAAAAGGTTATAATGTACATTGTAATAATATTCTATATAATTCAAGACCATGTGAATATCATCTGTGGTGATAGTAGAAGGAAAACATTATCTCCAACTTCAAACTCCATTTCCCATCTGTTGTGGTCATTATATCTTTTTTTTGACTCTTTGAAGCTTTTATATGTTTTGTATAGCTTGATATATCTATGTCATCTATTACACTAGATTAGGTCCATATATATTTCATTCCCCAACATCATCCGAACATGTTTGTGTTTTAAAACACTTCTTATATTGTTCTTCATATGGATCCATTCTAAAACTCGAGTTGAATCTATTATTATATGTGATATAAACCAGTGGATGATATTGATCCCATCCTACATTAAATTCAATTGAACATGATCATAGCATATTTTTGATCACCAAAATAGTCATTTAATATTTTCTATTATTTTGGGTGTGATAGGTAGTGAAGAAATATAAATTCATACTCCAAGAATGTTTATATAAGGCCCCGACCTTAAACCTTACTTAATCCTGAGTTATTACAAGATTACACATTGAGGATCTTTTCGGGTTTAGAGTTTTAGGGAATTATATCATAAAACATGCATTACATTCCACATTTAAAAAAAGTGGTTACATAAAGATAGTATTCAATTTTTTCCCATCAATGAAAACATATTTAAAATAAAACATGGATTCTTTCTCGACACTTCCTTGACACTATCATCATATCATGTACCTTCCCCTTGACCTGTGAAAAACATTTCAAAAAACATGGGATAAGCATAAAAAGCTCAATAAGGGTTATAAAAAAATATGGAAAGGAAACATGAGTTCATATATACAGAAGAATGAAATCATACTTTACCCATAAAACATAGGAACATTAACATAACTCATCAAATCACGAATATAGAATAGAAATCATAAGACATAAAGGTAACTTGAGGCATTCATAACATTCTTACATAGGGAGTAACCCTCTTAGTTACGTTTGGAATACCCATCACAGTATATTCCCTAAATCTCTTCGGAGAAACCTTAACTCCTTCACTTTACCCAATGCATTGGAGAGATATATCGGGCTCACCCGCCCTTAATTTATCATGGAACCACCTGTATTCATAATAATTCCCAAGAACTATAACATAATCGTATCACATAAAACATACATAATGGAAACATAACATTTCCACAATTCAATCACAAGATATCAATAAAACACATTGATATAATAAAAAAAATTATGAAAACCATTTTCAATAACAAAATAAAACAAAATTAAAACCTGGTATTTATTTTCCTTTTTTTAAAAAAAGTTATGGCTTGTAGAGGAAGCCGAAACTCAAATAATGGTCATGGCGGCGGAGAAGTCGTTGTCGCCGCATACGTACGACAAAAACATTCCCTTTTGTTGTTTAGTAAATGATTCGTATAAAAAAGATTATTTTTCGATAATCATAAAAGTCAAAGTGGTTTATACACCATATAAAAGAAGGTTGTGTATAAAACAAAATATGCCTCAATGAAAGGAGATTGAGACGAAGTCCCATACAAAGACGGTATCTTTGGATTAAGGATAAATCAATTACATAATTATGTGTGAAAAACGAATACATGAAATATAAGTGGGTATTAAGTGTAACACAATCATAGGAAATTCACACATAATCATATAACGACATATTAAAGGAGTATAAGTTTATCCCAAAGAATCAAAATTGGGTTAATAAGGTCCCTTGCAAAAATTCGACAGCCTAACAACGTCACTTCAAAATTCAGAAAAAGAGTTGGTGAGAGATAAAAAGGGTATCTCATCACTTGGTCATAAAATTTACATCAATAAGGATATATAATAACATATCCCAACATAATAGTATGTGAATTAAAAGACATAACAAAAGAAGTCTTTTATAAAGAGGAGGGTGAAAAGTTCCCTCACTGACATGGGTATCTTTCGAAACATGCACCCCATGAAATAAGGATAATACAAAATTGATGTAAATACTCATAAATGAAATTATATTACACAATGAGTAAAATAATGGGCAGTACATACACCACTCAAAGGAAATTGTGGCAAATGTATCATAAATCTCACGGGAATAAAAGTGAGATGAAAAATCCCTTACGAAAACTCGGCAGCCTAAAGGCGCCACTTAAGACTTCCAAAATAGATTGATGAGAGGAAATATGATCTCTCATCATATTAACATAAAGTTTATAGAAAGATGAATATAAAATAACATCCCCCAACATAACAAAGAGGAGCTTAAAATAAGTGACATAAAGGAGAGTACTTAAAAAGAAAGAGCGAGGTTGGATCTCTTACGAAAAATTCGGCACCCTAACAGTGCCACTCAAAACATTCAAAATGGATTGATGAGAGAGAATAGGGCCTCTAATCATATGAACATAAAAATTACAGTAAGAGTAATATAAAATAACATCCCAATAACAAGAAAGATGAGCTTTAAAAGGAGCGACATAATAGAGTGTACTTAAAAAGAAAGAGAGGAGTAGGATTCCTTACCTCAAGTCCGACTTGTCTTGTTCGTTTCTTTATATTCCTGAATAATAAACTTTTCTCAATTTATAATTGCATAAGGACCTACTTTAAAGATTATTATTCAGTTAATATCACATATTTTAATGTTATAATAATTGGTTAATAATATGAGTTCATATCAGACGTTTTTTTCGATGTTTGGTACATTAGTCAAAAATTGAACTCATTGGAAAATAATTTTCCATGTAGTTATAGGTACATCATATCCAGAATAGTATTGATGTTTTAAATATCATATATATCCAGTATATATCCATTTTATACTATTCCATTTCATTTGGAGATAAAAAGTAAAAGCACCGTTCATGGAGACGGTAGGCCGTATGTAGGCATGAACGCTACTTTCATTGTTTTGTCATATTAATAGAATTAAAACAAAATGAGAAATATATATATATATATATGTTATAATTCCAGAATGATATCAATAATTTATATGTAATATATTACATATATATCGATTATATATATGTACTTATAATAGTACATAACATTTTGAGATAAGAAATGAAATGTACTGTTCATGGAGACAGTAAGCCGTACGTACGCATGAACGCTACTTCCATTTCAATTTCATATTTAATGGAATTAAAACATAATTATATATAATAGTATTTAAATTCCAGTATGGTATCATATATAATTTCATTAAATATATCCTTTATACGTACCACATATGGTATTAACGAATCAAATCACTTTGAGGGGGCGGTAGTCCGCACTTCCTTAAATGAAGATATCACGTTTACCCATAATGGAAACCATAAAGGTATTCCATAAATGAAAAATACAGAAGCTTAAGTAAAACATAAAAATATAATATATCATATATAAATATAGTGTCATCTTAATTTCCACCTTTGAAGGTGTTAGAAGAATGTTGAACAATCATCGTTTCGTGAGGCAGAAATTCACCATCCACAGAAACAGTATGTTCTTTAACCATTAGATGTAGGGGTGTATAATTTTAGCTCGAAACCATCTTATAAAAACATCCTAGTATATTTAATATACTGTATTTGTAACAAAATAAATGAATAAAAAGATTTGAGGGGGTTGGAGAATCAAAATAAAACAAAAGGACACAAGTGAAGACATTACCTTAAAATCGGGTAACTCCCTTTGGTTTGAGCTCAAAGGCTTCCTTGTGAAGATTTATGCCCAAAGTGAGGCTTCAAGGAGTTAGAGAGGTTTGTGGAAAGGCAAAATGGTGAGGGGTTGGCCGAGCCAAAGGCTTTGGAAGTGTGGGTAAGGAGGTATAGGTGGGGGCCTTTTATAAGAGGAGAGGAGGGGCACTCTTGGAAAGGTATAAAATGTAACTTTATTTTCAAATGAGTTTCTGATTTTAATGGTCCCACATTGATGTGTTTCTAGGATAAGGTGATAAGGGTTCGAAATACACCCATAAAATAGGTTTTTTACATGTGTAGGTCTTATATTTTACATTATCTTTCCATTTTATTTAAATCGTTAAATAATGAGGTCATCGCTGCATCATCATGATGTCAGAAATAATTTAATTTATTTAATGTCTAAAAATTATAAAAAAAATACTATGATGTAGGAAATATCTTTATATTTCCAATGAATATTTATAGTCCAAATGATCATTTATGCAAACAATGTTACAAATATTTTACTTAGGTGATACATTCTTTCTTACATTTAACATTCTTTAAAAATAAAAAGATAAAAAGTCACTTTCTCACAAAAGTGATTCCATGGGGCCCCCAAGTTTGGAACAAGTAATTCCATGGTCGGTCCTGAGACAACCAATAGCATTAGGACACATTTTGTGGTCATTTTTTATTATTATGATATTATCTTATTATCTTTAACTACCCGATTACTCATTAATCAAGATAATTAAAGATAATTACCGTCATTACTATTCATAATTTCCAAAAACAAAAGAGTCTTAATTACATAATTTGGACCTTATGATTCCAAATATGTAATCCATTTTACCAAATTCGAACACATAAATTGTAATAATTAATTTTAAAAAAACTTCCCGTTGTAAAAACAAATAGCCGATTTTTTAGAAACAATATTTATGAAAAGTTTGGCATTTGTTTATGCATAATTCCAAAGTGAAATTAATCAAAATGACCATAATTTAATTACATGGTAAAAATATATTATAATTTAACTTTAAAACAAATTAAAATGATAAGATAACCATATATTTAAATTATATGAAAAAGCAGTTTTGATGTAAAATGCAGTATTTTTCACTATTCATTGAAAAATGAACATTGTCAGAAAAATACCAAAAATTAACCCAAGGTAATTTCAATGTCTGAATAATAAATAATATGTTTATTTTAGAAAATAGAGCTTATAAAATTGTCAAAAAGTGGATTTAAAAGAGGTTTGCCATTAAAAGGTGGTTAATCGACCTTTTAATGAATTTTGGAATGTTTACGCTTAAAATTGGATTCATTCGCATTTTTAATCCAATAAAATTTATTGTAAGGAGTAAAAATATTTTACAAACATATATAATCATTTCTTAGTTAGTTCTGTTCATTCCTGCCATTACAACGACTAGGCATTAACTACCATTTAAAATAATATTTTTAGAGTGAAACGTAAGATTCCCAAGAAACTCGTTGTTGCGTGTTGGGTATGCCATCGAGCATAGCATCCCCTTTAAAGTAATATTAATATTTTATTCAAAAATATGGATAAATATAAAAATGTCATATTCTATATTTACCTGGGGTGTTACATCTTTCCCCCCTTTTAGTAATTTCTTCCTCGCGATTTTAAAATTGAGTTTGGAAAAATCCTTGAAAGTGCCACATCAGAACCAGAGTCGGTAAAACAATCACTTTAAAAATAAAGAAAGATTAGTACAAAGGTCACCCAAGTTAACCCACACTAGGATTCCATGTATGAAAATATGGACATGGAGGAAAAACAAAGGGTCATGTTCTGATGGAGAGTGATAGTATACATGTCTAGGAGAAAGCTAACCATAAGAAAATCACAAACTTGTGATGGGTTAAACTGTATTCAATTCCCCAGTAGGAAAAGTTAACAGACAAAATTTTTGTTTTAAGTTACTCTTCATTGAGGAATTTATTTTTGATCTTATGGAAACGTAGATACTTGTCATGTTGACTTTCAACTTTTACTAGATTTCTTACACAAACTCATACTTTCCCCAAAAGATGTGTATTTAGGAAGACTTGTCCACATTAAAAGTACTATAATCAACTTCTAGAGGATCAACTAATCCACAGAAATTAACTATATACTTCCCATGTCTTTTTACTTTAACAAAAACGAAAACCAAAAAGGTTAGTACAAGATCAGATAATCCAGAAAAGGATAAGCCTTTATAAAAATAAAATCTATTCTTAATCTCCAAAATTTGTCCAAAAAAACCCAAAGTTCAATGAGGACCATTCGATAAACAATTTATCGATTAAATTCTTCAATGTAAACCAAAATAAGATTGAAACCCAAATATTTGAAGGATTTAGTCACATAGTCTTCCAAGTTAAATCGTAACATTTATCTCCAAACAACATCAGTTTCTCTAAATGTCTCGTATTGAAAAGTAATTAACATAATCACATATCCTCCATGATAGGTTAATAAATTTCCATAGGTAACCCAAAATCAACTTACTCTTAATTCATAAATTCATCTAACTAAAAAGAATCATTAAAACTAACCAGGGACTTCACGTAGTCTAGTGGTAGGCGATAAATACCAGTCGCACTTTGGTTATGGGTTCGATTCCCGGAGCTTTGTCCGACAAGATGGGTTGTCACACGGTCTGAGTGTTGTCCTTTTTCAAAAAATATATAATTCTTAAAACATTCCCTAAAATGAGATAAAATATTCAAAAATGATCATAACATATTTTAAACTCAAGTTTATCTCTTGCCTTTCATTTTCCATCATAACATATAATAACCCATAATTACCTCAAATGTAAGGATCATATAAACTATAATGGTTACCTTTATAATTATTACCAGAACTTCCACATCGATTGGTCATCTCGTACATGATGCATTACAGATCATACCAAGGTTCATGTGGTTGATCATGACTCCTTGATAGTTGGTTTAGAAAAATCACGAGTTTCCTCATTGAATCCCCCATTTTTATCTAGTATCATAATCATAGAACCACCATAGTTTCCTTCAACAATTTTGTCTCTTTGGTACCATCTAGATCCATCCATTCACTAAAAACAGAAATGTCAGTGAGAGTATATCAACAAAACCATCATGTAATAATGAGGAAGATAAACACTAATCTATACTTACTCATTCACTTTATCTAAAAACTATGACTCTTTCTAAAATCCTAGCCATTATGGTAATGTCACTTATGCTTAAAGAATACCCTAACCTATAATGTTATTTAAACCAACCTTTGATACCAACTATAAGGCCCCAGCCTTAAACCTTAATTAATCTTGAGTTATTACAAGATTACACATTGAGGATCTTTTTAGGTTTATAGTTTTAGATAATTAGATCATAAAACTTGCATTACATTCCACATTTAAAAAAAGTGGTTACATAAAGATAGTATTCATTTTTTCCCATCAACGGAAACATATCTAAAATAAAACATGGATTCTTTCTCGACACTTCCTTGAAACTATAATCATATCATGTACCTTTCCCTTGACCTATGAAAAACATTTCAAAAAACTTGGGATGAGCATAAAAAGCTCAGTAAGGGTTATAAAAAAATTATGGAAAGGAAACATGAGTTCATATATACATAAGAATGAAATCATACTTTACCCATAAAACATAGGCACTTTAACATACCTCATCAAATCATGAATAAATCATAGAAATCATAAGACATAAAGGTAACTTGATTCATTCATAACATTCTTAAATAGGGAGTAACCCTCTTGGTTACATTTGGAAAACCCATCACAGTATATTCCCTAAATCTTTTCAGAGAAACCTTAACTCCTTCGCGTTACCCAATATATTAGAGAGCTATATCGGGATCACCCTCCCTTTGTTTATCACGGAACCACCCGTCTTCATAATAATGCCCAAGAACCATAACATAATCGTATCACATAAAACATACATAAAGGAAACATAACATTTCCACATTTCAATCACAACATATTAATAAAACACATTGATATAATAAAAACATTATGAAAACCATTTTCAATACCAAAATAAAAGAAAATTAAAACATGGTATTTATTAATTTTTTTTTAAAAAATGGTATGGCTTGTAGAGGAAGCCAAAACTCAAATAATGGTCACGGCGGTGGAGAAGTCATTGTCGCCGCATACGTATGAAAAAAACATTCCCTTTTGTCGTTTAGTAAAGGCTTCGTATAAAAAATATTCATTTTGGATAAACATAAAAGTTAAATTGGTAAATACACCGTATAAAAGAATGTTGTGTATAAAAAAATATATGCATCAATGAATAGAGATTGAGACGAAGTCCAATACAATGACGGTATCCTTGGATTAAGGATAAATCAATTACATAATTATGTGTGAAAAATGAAAACACAAAATATAATTGGGTCATAAGTTTAACACAATCAGAGGACATTCACACATAATCATAGAATGACATATTCAAGGAGTACATGTTTATCCCAAAGAATCAAAATTGTGTTAAGAAGTTCCCTTGCAAAAATTCGACAGCCTAATGGCGTCTCTTCAAAATTCAGAAAAAGAGTTGATGAGAGATAAGAAGGGTATCTCATCACTTGGTCATAAAATTTACATCAATAAGGATATATAAGAACATATCCCAACATAATAGTATGTGAATTAAAATACTTAACAAAATAAGTCTTTTCAAAAGAGGAGGGTGAAAGGTTCCCTCACTGACATGGGTATCTTTCGATACATGCATCCCCTGAAAGAAGGACAATACAACATTGATGTAAATACTCATAAATTAAAGTACATTACACAATGAGAAAAATAATGGGCAGTACAAACACCACTCAAAGGAAATTGTGGAAAATGTAGCATAAATCTAACGGGAATAAATGTGAGATGAAAAATCCATTAAGAAAACTCGGCAGCCTAACGACACCACTTAAGACTTCCAAAATGGATTGATGAGAGGAAATAGGGTATCTCATCATATTAACATAAAGTTTACATAAAGAGGAATATAAAATAACATCCCCCAACATAACAAAGAGGAGCTTAAAAGAATTGATATAAAGGAGAGTAATTAAAAATAAAGAGAGAGGTTTGATCTCTTATGAAAAATTCGGCAGCCTAACGATGCCACTCAAAACTTCCAAAATGGATTGATGAGAAGGAATAGGGCCTCTCATCATATGAAAATAAAAATTACATTAAGAGTAATATAAAATAACATACCAATAACAAGAAAGATGAGCTTTAATAGGAGCGGCATAAAAGAGTGTACTTAAAAAGAAAGAGAGGAGTAGGATCCCTTACCTCAAGTCCGACTTGCCTTATTCGTTTCATTATATTCCTGAATAATAAACTTTGGTCAATTTATAATTTACTAAGACCTACATTAAAGATTATTATTCAGTTCATATCACATATTTAATGTTATAATAATTGGTTAATAATATCAGTTCATATCAGACGTTTTTGTCGATGTTTGGTACATGAGTCAAAAATTGAACTCGTTGGAAAATAATTTTCCATGTAGTTATAGGTACATCATATCCAGAATAGTATTGATGTCTTAAATATCCTATATATCCAGTATATATCCATTTTATACTATTCCATTGCATTTAGAGATAAAAATTAAAATCACCGTTCATGGAGACGGTAGGCCGTACGTACTCATGAACGATACTTTCATTTTTTTTCATATTAATAGAATTAAAACAAAATGAGATATATATATATATATATGTTATAATTACAGAATTATAACCATAATTTATATGTAATATATTACATATATATCTATTATATATATGTACTTATAATAGTACATAACATTTTGAGATAATAAATGAAATGTACCGTTCATGGAGACGGTAAGCCTTACGTACGAATGAATGCTACTTCCATTTGTATTTCATATTTAATGGAATTAGAACATAATGATACATAATAGTATTTAAATTAAATTATGTTATCATATATAATATCATTAAATATATCTTTTATACTTACCACATATGGTATTAACGAATCAAATCGCTTTGAGGGGGCGGTAGTCCGCACTTCCTTAAATGAAGATATCGCGTTTACCCATAATGGAAACCATAAAGGTATGACATAAATTAAAAACACAGAATCTTAAGTAAAACATAAACATATTATATATCATATATAAATATAGTGTCATCTTAATGGCCACCATGGAAGGTGTTAGAAGAATGTTGAACAATCATCATTTCGTGAGGCATAAATTCGCCATCCACAGAAACAGTGTGTTCTTTAACCATTAGATGTAGGGGTGTGTAAGTGTAGCTCGAAAACTTATTATAAAAACATCCTAGTATATTTATGATACTGTATTTGTTACAAAATAAATGAATAAAAAGATTTTAGGGGGTTGGATAAGCAAAATAAAACAAAAGGACACAAGTGAATACATTACCTTAAAATCGGGTAACTCCCTTTGGTTTGAGCTCAAAGGCTTCCTTGAGAAGACTTAATCCCATAGTGAGGATTCAAGGAGTTAGAGAGGGATGTGGAAAGAAAAAATGTTCAGGGTTTGGCCGAGCCAAAGGCTTTGGAAGTGTGGGTAAGGAGGTAGAGGTGGGGGCCTTTTATAAGAGGAGAGGAGGGGCACTCTTGGAAAGGTATAAAATGTAACTTTATTTTCAAATGAGTTTCAGATTTTAATGGTCCCACATTGATTTGTTTCTAGGAAAAGGTGATAAGGGTTCTAAATACACCCATACAATAGGTTTTGGACATGTTTAGGTCTTCGAGTTTACATTATCATTCCATTTTATTTAAATCGTTAAATAATGTGGTCATCACTGCATCATGATGATGTCATAAATAATTTAATTTATTTAATGTCTAAAAATTATAAAAAAACTACTATGATGTAGTAAATATTTTTATATTTCCAATGAATATTTATAGTCCAAATGATCATTTATGTAGATAAAGGTAAAAATATTTTACTTAGGTGATACATTCATTGTTACATTTAACATTCTTTAAAAATAAAAAGATATAAAGTCACTTTCTCACAAAAGTGATTCCATGGGGACCCCAAGTTTGGAACAAGGCATCCCATGGTCGGCCATGAGACAACTAGTAGCCTTAGGACACATTTTTTGGTCATTTATTATTATTATGATATTATCTTATTATCTTTAACTACCCGATTACTCATTAATCAAAATAATTAAAGATAATTACCGTCGTTACTATTCATAATGTCCAAAAACAAAAGAGTCTTAATTAAATAATTTGGAACTTATGATTCCAAATATTTAATCCATTTTACCAAATTCCAAACACATAAATTGAGATAATTAATTCAAAAAAACTTCTCGTTGTCAAAACAAATATCAGGTTTTTTAGAAACAATATTTATTAAAAGATTTGCACTTGTTTATGCCTAATTCCAAAGTAAAATTAATACAAATGACCATAATTGAATTAAAATTTACAATTATATTCTAATTACAATTTAAAACAAATTAAAAAGATAATATAACCATATAATTAAATTATATGAAAAAGCAGTTTTGATGTAAAATGCAGTATTTTTCACTATTCATTGAAAAATGAACATTTTCATAAAAATACCAAAAATTAACCCAAGGTAAATTTCAATGTCCCAACCATAAATAATATGTTTATTTTGAAAAATAGAGCTTATAAAATTGTCAAAAAGTTGATTTAAAAGAAGTTCCCCATTAAAAGGCAGTTAATCGACCTTTTAAAGAATATTAGAATGTTTATGCTTAAAATTGGATTCATTCTAACTTTTAATCCTATAACATTTATTGTAAGGAGTAAAAATATTTTACAAACATATATAATCATTTTTTAGTTAGTTCTGTTCATTCCAACCATTACAATGGCTAGGCATTAACTACCATTTAAAATAATATTATTAAAGTGCAACGTAAGATTCCCAAGAAACTCATTGTTGCGTGTTGGGTATTCCATAGAGCATAGAATCCCCTTTAAATTAATATTAATATTTTATTCACAAATATGGATAAATATAAAAATGTCATAATGTTTATTTACCTGGGGTGTTACAGTTGATGCCTTGCCAAAAAAAATTAGGTTAAACTAGGATCACAAACATAGATGATACAATGTGGTACCCATAAATCATGAACACATTCATTTCATATATATTGTAATGTTTTTAAATGAGAAATATTCCAGAATAGAGATAATGTGTGTATTCTTGGTGATTTTATCCACTCTAACCCATATCAAATTGTTTATTTTGGTTTTTTAGCAGACCATAGGAAAAGACCATAAGGATTTTCTCCCATTTCCACATTGGTATAAGAAGTGGTTACATCATCTGTTTTTACTTCAACCTCTCTTATTAAACATTATAATATACTGAACATCATGAGATATATTCTAAAAAAATCCCTCTTCAGGTTTTCTCACAAGATGTTCTCTCGAAGCTCATAATATGTCTTGGTACATCAACACATGATGGAGAAATATGAAAGGTGAATATTATCCAATAGATCCTTATATAACTCAGGTGGTGAAAGAACACAAATCCTTATTCCAAACCAATTAATGACATCATTTTTGATTTGGAACTCACACAACATCACATACTTTATTTCGTTATCCTTTTTTAGTAATAGATCATCACTTTGTGCCTCATTAATCTTCTCTAGGATGGATCATTTAGAAATAATTCAGGAATGTTATGATGTATCCCCTATAGTTATGATTTCTATTTCCATCCCATTAATATCCATGATGAAATGGATTTATCAGTCAACATCATGGATAGAGTAGTAGGTTCTTTTCTGGTATGTGCACCAACTACCTTGTTCTCTATTTCTAAATAGAAGTAAATAGAGTCAGTATTCCTTTATTATATGTAGTCATATAATTTGACGAGTTTGAGATCCTTTTGTGTGAATATAAAAATTATTATTCTAGGAACAATATATATATCCCGCATCCCACTATATAGATATTGATGTCAATTTTTATGATTGGAGATTAAAACTTCTACCTCAAGGCCTTGATTTGGGTAGTTCTTCACATAGACCATCCACTACTGTGAGGTGTATGTTATCCCTTTATCACCGACATGATTAAACAAACCATGATATTATTTGAAACATCACTGTATTTTAAAAAAGCAATTTGGACTTGTTGGTAGTGTTCATAAACGTGGAGTGACTAGCACCATCTTGAGATCCTTAAAGTATTCCTCACATTCATTTGTACAGACATACTTTTACACCTTCCATGTTACATTAGTTTGCGGAAAATAAAATCATTAAAAATTTAACATATAACATTAATAGTACCCTAATAAGATAATAAATAAATGGATTTCAATGTAATGACTTGGTCTGAGACATTCCGAAATTGCATTTTTCATTGAATGGTCCATAGAAATTCCCTCACTTGTGATCACGAGACCCAAGAATGTGACCTAATTCATCTAAAAGTAAAACATTATAAATGTAGTGTGCTTTTTCTACTCAATTAATGTAACCATATAAATCATCAGAATCATCTCATGTTCATTATTTCTAATGAAGTAATTGAGAATAGCATTTATAAACACTACAACACATTTCTCGAGGTATTCAATAAGACTATATTAATCCAATCCATGAAAATAGCATGAAATTTTTTTTCTCAATGGAACGACAATGAACACATAGTTTCCATACCTTGTAAAAAAAGTAGTACTATGAATATATTCATTCATTACCTTTAGATGTTGATATCCAGAATGAAGATCCACCGTTGAGAAGTATGGAGATCCACATAGTTGATCAAACAGGTCATCAATCATTATATGAGGGTAGTTTTTTATATTGTTCCTATATATATCTTTGTAATAAATATAAAACCACTTTGATATGTCCTTCTTCTTGAAATGGTGAACTGGAACACCCCATGCAGATGCACCAGGATTTATGAACAATCGTCTAAATTCTCTTGTAGATGATTCATCAACATCTGTAATTCGATCGAGACCAACCAATAGATGAATTTTCATATAGGAGTAGAACAATCTATAATATCTATTGATAAATATACGTAACATTCTTAGGTAATTTTTGGTATCCCTTCATGAAATACATTATTGTTTTCATTAACAATGTGGTTTTATTTTAGGTTTAAACCATCAATTGAATCTACCATTTGTGCAAGGTATAATTATTCATAGGGTGTAAATTCCCACACAGCTGATGGGTTTTCAAAACAATATTAATGATCTCTTTTAAATTATAATAGGAGCGTTGGAATTTTTGGAATATGAAAATGGATTTCCTCTTTTGTACAGTTGATGTGTTAACTATATAATGGGTTACAATCCATGCATTGTATAGCATTTAATTAAATGAATGTAATTATTAATATATTCATTTGAATATTCATCCCACATACTTCAATAGGGGATGATTCTAATACTACGGTTACAAAGATTTAACCACTTGGATTTTTTATAAATCTAAATATCAAGGTAATGATACATCAATTCATCTATTTTTCTAAACATTTAGGATATTAAGGAATGTGTATAACAAATATTGAATATAGTTTTTTACTATTATTGCGTAAATATGAATTGTACCAACTATGAATGTATTATATTGATATATATTAGTAGTTGATATGAGATATTATTTCTATTTCTATTTTGTCTATAATGGATTCTAACACTAATCACCCTCACCAACTCGAGGATTAGTTAAATTGCATAAGTTTTCCTCATGCTCCCAAATCTTTATGTGTTGAACAATTAGTGATGCATCTAGAGGATGCACCCCCTTTATTCTTTCATATTATATGAAATCATAATTTATATGAAACATTAATGTTCGTTGGGTCCTAATATCTCACAAATGATTCATTTCCATGTCCCATTTATACAATTTCCATGATTCTTCTTAGCATATTTTTGACACAAGGGTACTTAGGTTCTCCTTCAACCATTTCCTATTTTCCCAGCATCTTGAAAATCCATTCTTCCTATATTATATCTATAAAAATGGAAAAAATAAATAAACCCCATATATACATTGTGATCACATCAAACGTATTATTAAAAACTCACAAATTATCAAATATCAAGGGCCTTTAGAAGTTATGGTTTAAAAACTCTAAAAATATATCCGATTTTATATCATTATTGATAAGAAAACTCAAGGCTTGTCATGTAATAATTATGATGTTTTCCTTATAATACACAATGAACTCAACATACTTTTACATTAGTAGTACAAATTATCTCTCTAGGTTTGTTCTAAAAGTCCGGCCAAAATAATTGGTAATAAATATTCTCTGAACGTCCTCCCACAGTATTTCTTTTATTACATCTATTATAAAGGTATTATTTTCCAAATCACACCATTGATTTGTTTCATTATATCAATGATAAACCCCAATAGTCCTATTCCTATTCTCAGAACAATAGATCACATATTGAATCTTTTCCATTTAGTGAACCCCCTATTATGTGAAAATATGATTGGATGTTGCACTAAACATTGATGGTCAATTCCACATAATGGATGCAATATCTTGTTGATCCTTCTTGGGTTAAGGCAGATGTCCCACATAATTCAGGATATTATTCCTAGCATAAGATAGATGGGTAATCATCACCATAAATTTTAAAATAAAAATACCATAAAATTTGAGATGCCAATATGAAAATAGATTAATTTTCCCTAACATGGGTTGTTTCCATTGTTCCTCTATGATTCCACCATTTTATGAAATAGTAATTTTCTGATGAAAAAGTTTGTCAACAAAGCATAAATGAAAATTTTATTTTTTCACAATTAACATCAAAGGAATATATTATATGATCTCCATGTTTATCTTTTTTAAAAAATATTATTCTATGATTTTTTACCTATATATAGACATATACATATGGAATCCACTATTTTATTTTAAACATAATTCCAAAATTAACAATATTATGATTTCATTCCCACTATAGTGACAATAATTTTTTATTCATAACTTTTATATAATTTTAATGATAAAAACCATAACCACATTACAAATATAGGATCCATGGGATTTGTGAAATAGGAAAATTAAGCTTATATATAATTTTTTTCATAATAAAACTCTTTTTTTCATTCCTTAATCTCTATCATCTAAGTATAATTGACATTCTATTTTATAAAAATAATCTCTTGAAGAGTAAAATAAAACATTTATGGAAATTGAATTCACATTTAAAAATGGATTTTTAATTGAAAACATTTTAAAATTGTTGGAAAATTTATATCCCTCAAGAAAAAGGGAAGATAAAGTTTATGAACATTATATGAAAAATAATACCAAGGAAGGAAGAATGACCCAAAGAGAGAAATTATCATCAAGAATCCCCTAACCTTAATTCCCTGTGTATATTGTCGCTTTTATCCACCATGAATAATTAATAAATATTAATTAAAATAGTGGTGAATAATTAAAATATATTTATTTATACATATATTTTTCAATTATATTCACTATATTATATTTCTTAATTTTGGTTGATGAAATTTATGCATTTGGATATCAAATTTTTCTTAAAATTTTTCTGATTCAGTGTGATTTCAAAATCATCATAAATGTGACATATTCACTTGTCTAATTAATTTTATACTCTTACAATTTAGAGAATTACATTTTTATTTATTATATATACATTATAACATCCATTCATGATGGTGTTTATATTTTTTTAAATGGAAATGTCAAAGTATGTGGTTAAATGACCATTAATGGGACACTGACGTGGGAGTGTGAAGGATAAGATTAATGTTTATATGTATAGTAGTATAATACTTTAATTATGTTAACATTATTAATATACTGTTATTTAACTACGTAATTAATTATTTTATTGGTTTTTTTAATGGGAGGTTGAAAAAAAAGAGAAGAGGAAGAAGGAAAAAAATAAGTGTAGTGACACTTACATAATCATCTAAGTAGCTTCTCTAGAATGAAAATATAACTCCACTGTGGTTTTAGTTAGACTAATCCACAATTTACCTATGTAATGTAATGGAATTTTTATGGAGTATTTGGGATGATATTGGGATTTTGAAGGGATGGAAGAAGTAGTTTTTCATGCGGAGGGAGAGGGTTTATTTGTACTTGAGGAATGTGGTATATTTGGAATAAAATATTGAATAAAATAAGTTATAAAATTTAAAAAATATAGTAGAGATTGTAGTCAATATAAATAATATGTTACTATTCTATAGTTTGTTTAAAACTTTAACCCTATTTATAATTTGAATTCAATAATTTTTTAAAAGGGAGTGTGGAAGGAAAGGGAAATGGCTATTTTACAGACTAAATTTTGACTATTGGTTTTTAAATGTTATTTTTAGGTTTAAAAATAGGGTTAAATTTATTTTAGTAACCATTTATTAAGATACATATTCCATGTATGAACCTTACTTTTTATAAACCTTTATTTCATTTTGGAATCCTTAATGATGGGATTTGAGTTGCACAAGTTATGTAAAAAACTTTATTATCACTATTCACTTGAAAATTGTTGTATTTTGGAAAATTAATAAAAATCTACAATTGGATATTTTATGCATGATAATTAAAAAAATTATAATCAATTTATTAAAATAAATTTCTAAAATATATAGTTATAATTTTTAATATAATGATAATTATTTCTACTAAATACATTAAGATATTGTTAAATAAAAATGGGCTTATATTTTATTTGGGTTTTTGAATAATTTCTTTTTTAAAATTATTAAATTTATACATAAATAAATTAATCATGATAAATATTATTTTTATTAAAATTTGTTATTATTGGTATATTTACTATTTCAACGGTTAGGTGACTATTCCAAATGGTCTCATTACTATTCCAATTGTCACACTTATATTCAAAGTGTATGATTTTCTCCTATATATACCACAATATTTTTTCACTCATTGTTCAATTAAATAACTCTCAAGGTTTTATTTTTCAATTTTTTTGTTTTCTAATATTTATATTCTTCCCTATAGTGACTGTATTGGTGTGATGATTCTAGTTGATTGGGGAGATCCATATTTTCCCACATTGGCTTTTCAATTTTATATTTTTTTCTCATGTTATATTTTTTGGAATTTAAATTTATTTCATTTATAATGAAATTAACATTATTTACTAATGAAAATAATTATTTTTTTTGCATATAAATTTTTTATTTTATAATAAAATACCACCCAATCATTTTCATGATTTTTTACTAAAAACAATTTGTCATTAAATATTGTGTTTATTTTTTACATATTTCGTGGTATATTATGCTTTTGGATAATCTTTATAGAAGATTATAGTGGTGATCAGTTTTGGTGTTTCCCATGGAAATAATGGAATGAATATGAATTCATGTATCTCAGTTCCATTTAATTTTTTATTACCAATTTTTTATTCTTTTTATTCTAAAATATTTTACTATAGGTTTTATGATAAATTATTTGGATATTTTCCACTATTATATAAACTCTATAAAAAATATGCATAATGAAATTGTTTTTTTATTAAATAATAATTGTTATAGATATTAGTAATTATATAATAGGTAATAGTCTATGGCCTCACAAATGTGTGTATTTCCTTTTTGGTGTCTGGTTATTGTCTATAAGGTGTTGGAGGTGGGGGTGGGTTGGAATATATAACCTACAACAATCTAATGTTGGTTCGAGTGCATCAGGTCTTGTGAAAATAAGTTTCACCAATGTAAATTGTACTTCATTAAATAAAATCATCACTTAATTTACTATATAAGATATAAACATAATGACCAAGAGTACCTATTGGGGATTTGATTAATTATTTAATATATTTATAAAAAATATCAAAATTGTTATTTATTTATCTAGAAGTTGGGAACTAATCATAGTCTATTAACTATGTTGACTAAGTATAGGGTCTTGTAAATGAAAAGAAATAAGGTGAATATTGTGAATAAATTATCTAACAAAATTGCAGAATCCTCTAATAAAATGTATAAATCAAATATTTTAATAGATTGGGGGAATATTGGAACATACATAATGATATATTGATCCAATAATAAAATGATTTTGATAGATGTGGATACATTTTTATAGTTATAACATGCGGAGTGATCATGGTATACACTATAGTAAGGTCTTAATTATAAATTAAATAAGCTTAGGGATGAGGTGAACAAAGTTAATGTTATAAAGTAAAAATGTTAGTGGTAGATAATTGTAGTGATAAGTGTATCATTTACCATGATATAAAATTTTACGTCATGATCACTATAAAGAATATTCCATGATAATTAAATATATTACTATTAAATTATTTTTTGTTCATTATATAAGATAAGGATATATAAATTATATACACATTGTGACAACATAAATTAATTAAATAAAAGATATTCTTGTTGTTTTATATTAATGGATGAGTATATCAAATACCAATTGTATAAATCTTCTTTATGGATGATTATATGATAGTTAAAAACTTCCTGGTTCACTATATAGTAAAACCAAATGATTTAATGTATATCAATCACTAAAGTACTCAGGGTACTTGTGGATTAAAGACTATGAATAACCAATACCTATAGTGTAGTTATTATAAGAAACCATATGTCCACTTAAATAATACTAAGGAGTTGATGTATGTGTAGATTGATTAATAAATGGCTTCAGTGATCATATTCGTTCTGGTTCAAGGAATTCAATAAATAATTATGTGAATAAAAAATCCTAAACATCCCAATTACCCTTCTTTAATCTACCAACTATTTATCTAATGTTATATGTTTCACACATGTCATACATAATTTATTCTTTAATATATATTTTTATATATATATAAATAACACACTACCATCAAATAACAATTATATTTTTTTTCGTATAGGTGATTTATAATTTTGGTGTAAATTAAATATGTCTCTATAGTGACAACTCGGGATTTTTACTAATTGTCTCCTAAAAAGAGTCTAATATTGAATGAGTGTTTTGTTTCTCATAAAACCCTAATAAAAGGAGTAATAAAATTTTTAATCTATCTAAAACACAAAATATTATCCAAATCTAATAAAATATATAGTATTAAGAGAACATTATAGTTCATGATTGTAACAAATTCTATAATAAGTATACTACGTTTCCTATTATTCCTTTATAGGAAATGATGGACATTCTTTCTTTGGTGTTACAATGTAATCTAAAATACACTACTAACACCATGTATGAACTCCACATTACTGTCTGAATCAATAAATTGTTAGTAATACTTGATTGTATAAACATCAATGAGAACATAAGAATCAACCATGGAAAAAATCTTATGTCCATATAGCGCAAAAGAAAATACCCAGGGGGAAACAAATCATTAAATGAAACTATATAACAAAATCATTTATGAATCTATCCTGATATTAAAATTGAATATGATCATATTGATAATATTATAAGTATAGATGATGTGGAACAAAATTATAGTCTTATCTCAATAGGAATAACAAAAAAGGATCATTATCCACATGGAAGAACAACATGTGTATTCCATGAAAAATATAAGGGATCCTTGATACACAATAATGAAGTAATGAAATGTGTCAATTTAAGAAAGAATAAGAAATAATGAAGTATTATATCACATAAATTTTCAAACTATGCACACATTATAGGTTTTCAGTATTGTAAACTTGAGGAGACATCCATAGGTTGATGCACAACCAAGGGAATTAAATATGATATAAATCAGATGTTAAAATGGATTTCATGTGTGAAATATAAGATTTAAATTCCTTATCCACGATTTTTATACATATATTGATGTGTGTTCATGTTATAATGAATGTTAAACTATAGTAAAAAAATTCTTCTTGATGTTTAATTTTCTTTCACATAACACTTCTCTCTCTGAATGTGATATTCACTATATAACATAATACATACTTCTCATGGTAATATACGATACTAGGGATTGAGTTAAATTATTAAATTTTTTATTAACATAGTAATTAAGTAATTTCAAAATAGATGTATGTGTGTATAAATAATACATACTTTTTTAGACTTAAACCCATTCTATTGGCCCTTATTCATTATACAGTGGCAACACATAACACCATTGTACCATTGAGATTTTATAATCCATATTTGGAAATGAAATGTCAGTTTTCGAAAATATTTTTATTTATTTATATGTTTTTGTGTTTTCCTATAATGAAAATAAAAGTAATGTAGTGGTATATTTTTTTCTAAATCCGGAATATTTTGTGATATTAAGTGAATTCAATTGAATTTTGTTTTCGCTTGCGTGTAGAAGAATATTAGATGGTCATAAGGGTCCAACTTGTCAATTTTATGACTGAAACCATTCTCATTACTCAGTATTCTATCACATTGATTGATATATGAATACTAAAAATTTCAATTGAAACTGTAATTACTATTTTCTTCAAAACACCGACCCGAAAATTTTTTATCTCAAAACCTATCCTTATTGTTAAACCTAGATACCAACAAATGTATTTGTGAATATTAATATAGATGTGGTATCATCTTGATATTTATGGGTATGAATTACTTGAGCATGATAAATAATTACTTTTTACATTGTAATGGTGTAGATTGTATTATAATTATTTTTATTATTTTTATTATGTGTTGAATGTGATGTGTATATGGTTATCAAGATAATGTAGTGTTTCATTGAATTAAATAATAGTATTTGATTTTTTCTTATTTTTTATGTATTTATATTAATGATACTTTATGGATGAAAATAAGATTTTTTTGTAGAAATGTCTACATGAAAGGGTTTTCCTCAGATGTTGTCCAATATCCTATTATTAATATGTTATTGTGACAACCTATATGCAAATTACCCGCCAATTTACCTAATGAGATTGTTTTCTTCTAGTTATGGATATATATGTGGTTTTTCATGTTTTATAATGGTAGTGAATTAGTCATTAAAGATACATGTTACATGCTAGTGGGATTTAGTTTATCGTGTGCCTTATATATTTTTATAGTGTTTTATACAATATATTATTTTGTTTTTCATGGATTGGAACTTCTAATAATATTGATTTTGAATAATATAATGATAATTAAATTTCTATAATGATGTTTCAAATTATGATATGAACTAGACCAGATTGATGTGCCTTATGAGATATTAAGGATGAGATGGATTCTTTATGATGAGTGGAATTTATTAACCCAATTATGTATCCATCTATTATCATGTGACTATGTATATTTGTTTTAAAATAGTGATCATTATACATGCTCAATATGGGATTGATTGATATTTATTTGTGGGTGAAATAAAGATTATGTGTATATTTTCACACTAACATTATAATATAGGATTTGTTTCATCATTTTTATTGGATGCCGAGATATTAGATCATATACATATTAAAATGTGGGGAATATGGTGCACGGAGAAAATATCATAAAACATTGAGTTATAAAGGGGTTTCCAATTCTTAAAAATTATAACAACTCAAGATCATAAGAAGTTTTTCCCAAATGAATTTAATCTGTTCTAAATTTTTCGTTACTCATAACACTAAATTTATATTTTATTATAATGAGTAATAAGATTAAACAAAACATGAAATAATTACAATATTATTGTGATTCCATTAGAAAGGAGGGTATGAATAATAATTAGTAAATTATGAAAATTTATTATTTACATATATATATATATATATTTAATTTCATAGTGAAATATTAATTTGAAATCAAAATAACAAAACATTTGAATATAATGAAAATCATTTTCTAAAATCCTTTTTTAAGAAAAAATACATTTTTTAACTCAATAAAATGAAAAAATTACTTTTAGTAAATTATTTAAATTACAAAAAGATAAATATATTAAATCAAATTTTTAATAGTCATTTTATTTATTTCAAGATATATATAATAATAAATCATTTTTTCGCATAAGAATTATATTTAAAATAATTTCTTGTCCCTTTTTTGAAAGTTTATCAAAAAAATATTTTTTTTTTCTATTTTATAATATTTATTTGGAATATATAGTTTATTTTTAAAATATTCATGCCATAATTATCTAAGTTATATCTTTTGATAATTTTATAGAAAAGACAAGTTCTTTTTATAACAAGTGAAAATTACTACATTTTAATACAAATCCTCATTACTATTAAAATTATTTTAAATGAGATCTTTTATTTTAAAATTTTGATAAATTAATATTACATATTATAAATATATATAAATATTAATCCATTTTAGGTCATTGAAATCATTTTTATATTGAATTTTTATATCAAAACCATGTAAATTATTTAAAATTATATCCTAGATAGCTTGTTTCCTCCTCACATCTTTGAGATAAATTTTAAATTAAAATTTCAAAATTATGTTCATTGAATTTAGAAAATTCATTTCCAAAAATTTAATAATGATCATTTAAATTTTATATTAATATCAAATTAATTTTATTCCAAAATGACTAATGAAAACAAAAACAATTAATTACCAAAGTTAAGGTATAGATGGGTTTATTGGGGGTTAAACTAAACACGTAATGGTAAAAATGATATAAAAACGTTTCTAAAAGCTATTTTCTAGCCATATTTGAACCTATTATTTCAATTTATCATTAATACACTATTTTTTAACATTCGTTCATGTAAAAAACATTGTTACACCATTTTCATCTTGAAAATTTCAAGTGTGCTACTCACCACACTTATAGAAGAACACCCATATCTTATTTTATTCACAACTCAAAACACATTTTATTCAACAGATACATGGCTATATAAATTCCCAATTTCTATATTCTAATCCTAGAATAAATATTTTTGTGGGAAACCAAACATAAGATGGATATTAGGGGAAACCTATCAGGGTTACCTAAAAAAGAGTTATGACTCCTTAATGAGCCTTTTTATTTTATTTCTCCTTCAAAATATGTTAATTAGTATTAAAATATTATTAAATAATATCCTAATTATCATCCATAAAATCAGATGTTTTTATCTAATTTTAATTTTTAAAACCATCATTACAACAATCAAATGGGTTCCAAAATCATCATTCTTGTGTAGGACGGACAAATGCCTCACAAACCAATGTCTTTTATTTTTCCATTACCACTACTCATGCTTGGAATGTATGACAGATAAAAAGTGTCTATACAATATTTATTAAATAAATTTACATATGTATTTATTATAATATATATATTTTTTATTACTTTGCATTCCAAATGGGATTTGATGAAGTCTTTCCTATTTATAGTGGATTACTACCTTTTGAACTGATCTAATTAATTTTTAATAGTTAATTATATGGAAAATTATTTTGATAAATTTATTGAGTATGACTAATATAAATGAAATAATTATTGTAATAATGAAATATTTATCATTATAAAATGATAATATATCTTTTTCTTCCATACCTTTTCACTCATGGAATGGCGAAAACAGCTTTCATGTACATGTGGACTCTTACATTCACAATGTGATAAGGCACTTTATTTTAATTGCCACACAATATGAATGATATGTATAAGTATCTATAGATAAATATTATTCTATTAATTATATTATAATCATTGTCTAATGATTAAATATTACATACCTCTATTCCATAATGATCTTTGGAAAATGGAAATGTTACTAATTCTTACGTAAACCCTAACATCTCTATGATCATAATAAAATCCATTTTGCATAACCAACATTTAAGATTAGTCTAAAATGTATAATTGGTATATAAATATAATAATAATTTCATAATTATTAATATGTAATTTGTGGAATAATTAAAAAATTATGAGGATAGAAATTATCAAAACAAAATATATACTTAATATAAAGAAGTTGTTAACCTATACATGATTTTAACAAGAAATTAGTAACAAAAAAGAAATAAATATTAATTATTAAATATTATATGGATTAATATATATAATTATAATTTTTTAATATATGAATAATTATAATATATATATATTATACAGGATGTTATAACATGTTCTGTTGAGGTCGAGACTCAAGGTAATGGATTTCAAGTCTCCCTTTTTTATTTCTAGGAGACATAAGAAAATTATACATTCATTTCTATATATGGTTAATATACATACCATTTGATAGATTATATCGTATATGTACTAATTTTCTGTATATATAATGTTTAATTTTATGTTATTATTTATTTTATATTATGATTCAAATTATTATGAATGTGGTATGTGATTTTTGTCCCACTTTTTTACTTCTATGTGGCACATGCCATATTCACCACTTATTTCATTTTTGACTAGTCTATACATTCCATGAATTTATTATATGAATCATATACTAAGAGTTATTTTTATAAAGATACATTCCATTACCTCTATTTTAATATGTTCACTACTCAAAAGTATCAAAATATATAATAGATTTTATTCTCAATTTTATTCATTGGGAAATATTTTATTTTATAAAGCAATATTTTTTTTGAGTTTTATATATAGCCACATTGAAATATAATATAACTATTAGTTCCACAAGGATGAATACCATGAGAGGGGGGGGGGGGGGTGAATCAGGGTATGACTAATTTAAAATTAACGCCCGTTCTGATATTGTTTCGCTGTAAAGAAAAACACTCTTCTCTCTCTTTCCTATTGCACAAAGTAAATAGAAAGTAAAGAATGCACAGGACACGACAATTATACTTGGTTCACCGCAAAGGGCTACATCCAAGGAGCATACGCTGACAAGTTTCCAGTCGTACCAATTCCACTAAGCTTCACTAGCTATGGATTACAATGTTTGGGGTAGATCACTTCTACACCCAGACTCACTGCCTTTACAATGTTTAGGGTCACCTCACTGCTTCTCCAAGGGTCACTCCCTGTTTCTCTCTCTCTGGCTCACTGCCAGTGGAGAAGATCACCTTATTTCTCTTCAATTTCTCATTGATCTCGGAAGGAATCCACTCATAGTTTATATACCTGTAGGTCTCATCAATTTCACGAAGGAATGCATCTTCCTCTGTAAGTAGATGCTCTGTTGAAGCCCAATTTTCACCCGTAGATAAAAATCTCTTTGCACCGAAGGAATCAGGAAAACTTCTAGCTTCCACGCAGCCTAAAAATCACTGCTGGAAATGAACCATACTTGGTGTGCAAGTCTATCTCGGCGCGCAAGTATCGGCGCTCAAGTCACATCGGGTGCGCATGTTTTCCTCAGACACTTGCGCGACTCAAGCTTCCTCAACTCCGAACCTATGAGACTCACATCCTTTTATGCCCAATCCAATATTGATGCACAACTCGACACTAGAGCGCAACTTCAAACACTGTCACACAACTATCACCCTGGCACGCAAGTCCCACCTGCGCGACCACACACACCACTTGCGCAACCACCACACCTGCATGACAGGAGCTCCGATTTCTCAAAGTGTTGAACTCTGGTAAAGAATGAAGTGGGGTGGTCTAGTATTTATAGGAAAATTGACCACCTTACGCGATGGCGCGCAAGTCACCTGCACGATCTAGTCTCAGTGCGCAAGTCTACTGTCCTGCTAGACACTTGCGCGACCAACTCCCAAACATGTGTGAACCTATTTCATTTGCCATATTTTGATCTTTTGATCTTGAAAAACATATGGAGCACATGTTTCCTATACTACAAGTCCTCGGCATGCAATTCCCTTTGCCAAAAACACTTTTCTTCATTTGTCGATTTTCAGGCCCAGAAATTTGGCAAAAACTGGAAAACAGCGCCACCTTGTATCTATTCTTTTGTACTGCATCCAGATCATCCATTACTTTTATTGACATTCTTGAATCAAACATTAATTGTTGACCTCAGCACTTGAACTCGACATTCCATCATGAAATCCTATTTGTCAACAAGTTTGTATGCCATTGTTTTGATTTGTCAACAAGCACCACTTAGCTGTCCACTTTGTCAACAAACACAATCATCTCAAAAATGTTTCTATGACGCCTTGAGGAGTTTTTTCTTAACAATCTCCCCCTTTGGGTTTGTTGAAAACTCATTTATGGAATGATACATCATTATTTCGTCAGCCACCATTCACCTTTTTCAATTCCAATAGAGATCAAGGATTTACTCAACACATACTCTAAGCCCACATGAGAAATGCACGGCGGGAGAAACAAGAGTAAATGAAAATTTCATCAATGAATCACTTCATCTCTAACATCCACTATTGACACCAAACCGATACCAATTTTTACTAAACTGATACCAATTGTTGAAGGACTTGTTGGAAATCCAATTTTTGTTTGGAAATATTTTTACCACAATCCAAAAATACTCTTCTACTTTTATCATGATCCGTAGTTGTCGTGATATCTATTCTTTGATCGATCACTTCTAGCATCGTCAGATTTAATACGCTCCCCATTTCTGTTCACCGCTTCATCCCTTGTCACCTTCAAAACCACTTTATCCTTATTTCTTATGTTGTCCATGCTAAACTATAGCTAAGCACATTCAACTAGTTTCAACTCCCCCTATCTGGATACTCCCCCTATCTAGCTGCTCCACCTGTTAGATTTTCCCCATATCATTCATGATTTATCAGATATTTACATTGCCTCCCCCTTAAGCAATCACTATTTTCTCCCCCTTTGTCAACGAACCCAAAGGACACTCCTTTGTAGTCTGTAACATAGTAGAGAAAACATATTAGCACAGTAGGGAAAAACACATCATACCTCGGGGAGAGGGGGGGGGGGGGGTTCCACATCGACAATATTTCAAGTGCGGGGAATCGACTGAACTCTCAGAGCAAGTCGATGCCTCTCAAAAGCATCCTTCGGTAAGGCCTTTGTCAGAATGTCTGCAACCTATAGCTCTGTAGGCATATACTCCAACTTCACGATTCCATGCTCAACCTTATCCTTGATAAAATTATACTTTATCTCAATGTGCTATGTCCCTGAGTGATGGCCGAGTTTTTTGCTAAGATATATAGAACTTGAGTTATCACACTGGATTCCGATTGGAGACATCACTTAAACTCCCATATCTTCAAGATGCTTCTTCATCCACAATAACTGTGTGCATGCTTGAGTGGCCGCAATATACTCACCTTCTGCGGTGCTCAATGAAATGTAATCTTGCTTCTTTCTTAGCCAATAAATACAAACTCCGCCAAGATAGAATGCACCACATGACGTTGATTTTCTATCATCTATTGAACCTACCCAGTCTGCATCAGTATATCCCAATAACTCTGTCTTAGATTTGTTAGTATATGTCAAGCCGAAATCCACTGTGCCTTGGATATACCGAAGTATTATTTTCACTACAAGCATGTGGATTTCCTTGGGATTACTCTAATATCTCGCTGCTTGGAATGTGGTGAAAAAAATATCAGGCATTGTTGCGGTTAAGTACAACTGACTTCAAATGATTTGCCTGTATTCTGTGATATTAACTGCCTTGCCATCCTCATCTTTTGATAATTTAATCCGGGTAGTAACCGGCATCTTCATCTCCTTGGAATATTCCATTCCAAACCTTCCCAGTACCTCCTTGGCATATTTAGATTGAGAAATGAATGTTCCATTACTTCCTTGTGTCACCTGTAGACCAAGGAAAAATGTTAGCTCTCTAATCATTGTCATTTCAAACTCATCTTTCATGAATTTGGAAAACTGCCTACACTGAGATTCATCTGATCTGAAAAATAGTATGTCATCGACATAAACCAACACCATCATCCTTTGATTACTGTCATTACTAAAATAGAAATTGTAATCAACTCCTCCACCTGGAAAACCAAGCTTCTTCAAGTACTGATCAAGCCTTGAGTACCATGACCTTGGTGCTTGTTTCAGCCCATACAACGCCTTTTTCAGCCTGAAAACTTTGTTCTCATCCTCATGAATGAGAAAACCATATGGCTGCTCAATGTAGACCTCTTCTTCCAGAGCCCCATTCAAGAATGCGGATTTGAAATCCATCTAGAACACTTTGAACTTTCTTTTCACTGTTATGGAAAAAAATAATCTGATTGTCTCCAGCCTTGCAACAGGTGCAAATGTCTCATCTACATCTATTCCCTCGATCTGGGAGTACCCCTTGCACACTAGTCATGCTTTGTTCCGAATCACTATTCCATCTTCATTCATCTTGTTGTAATAGACCCATTTAGTCCTGATTAAATTCTAATCTACTGGCCTCGAAGCAATCTCCCATGTTTGATTCTTCTCAATCGAATATAGCTCTTCATTCATAGCCTGAACCCAGTTTTCATCTTCAGCTACATCGGAAAAACATTTCGGCTGCACCTGAGATAAAAAAGATGTTTGTTGTAATGACTTCATTTTACGAGTCTGAACTGGAGCTATCTGATCACTAATGATATTCTGCCTATCAATTTCAGCTTGACTCTTTGGCTTCCTTGCAGACATAGACTTGACAATCTCTTGTTCATCATCAGTATCTTCTTCTAAGTCAGCCTCTGCCACTTCTGCTCCCTCTGTGTTGCTTTCCTCATCATCATTTTCATCCAAGAACTATTCACTGGGTCATTGAGTATTTTGTTCATTTTCAACTATAGTGACATCATTGATCTCAACAATTTTTCCCAACCTTTTATTGAATAATTTATATGCTTTGCTTTTCCCTGAGTAGCCAAGGAATATCCCCTCATCTCCTTGTGCCTCAAACCTCCTGTGATTTTCTTTGTTGAGAATGAAACACATACTTCAAAAGATTCGAAAGTATTTCAATGATGGATTCTTTCCGTACCACAGTTCATACAGAGACTTTCTTTACTTCGGACAAAATAGAGACCTGTTCGAAACATAGACCGATGTCAAAACTGCTTCCTTCCAAAATTTCTCTAGTAGTTCATTATCAATAAGAATTGTTCTAGCGATGTTGTTGATGATCCGATTTCTTCTTTCAACCACTCCATTCAGTTGGGGAGTTATTACTGATGAAACTTGATGCCTTATCCCATGTTTCTTGAGATAGTTTTCAAGTTGACTGTTTGTGAATTCCATACCATTATCAGTACAAAACTCTAGAATTTTCTGCCCAAGCATCTTTCCTGATTCCCTCCTATACTACTTTGTGCATCTGAACACCTCTGTCTTATGGGTAATGATGAATACCCAGGCCATTCTGCTATAGTAATCAATGAAATGGTCATAGTACCTTTTCCCATTTATATCTCGTGGCGAAATAGGTCCACATACATCAGCATGTACCAATTCGAGCACTTTGGATGATTAATGTTCCTTCGGACTGTATGTTTTTCTGATGATCTTCCCTTGTTGACAAGCATCACATATTTGAGAACGATCACGTGATAGTTTGGGAAGGTCTCTAGAAGCATCACACTTTACCAGATCATCCATAGATGGTTGGCATAGATGACCAAGTCTCTTATGCCACAGATGGTTTTCTTCCTCTCTAGATAAAAGAAATATATCTTCTTCCCCAATTAAAAGGTAAATATGTCTTTTTTTCCTTTTTCCTTGCAGAACAACTACCCCATATTTTTCGGTGACAGTACAGGTCTTCATGGTAAACCATATAGAATATCCTGAGTCACACAATTGACAGACACTGAGTACATTATGACTGAGACCTTATACAACCAAGACATCAGGATGTCGGATTTCTTTGTCCCCAAACCTAGCCTTTCCTGATCTAATTATCTCCAAGCCTTCATTATTTACAAACTTGAAAACTCATTCTTTGACATATTTTATGCTTGTAATCAAATCCTTGTTTCCTGTCATGTGAGACATACAACCACTATCAACAATCCACACACTAGAACGATCTGATTCTTTAAGGTCAATTTCAGCAACTACCCACTACTACAAACACGACCTTTATCAGTGCTAAAAATGGCCTTTATCAACGCTAGAAAAGCATTGATAAAGCCATCGTAGATAAGGGGGGGGGGGGGGGGGGGTCCCCTTTATCAGCGCTTCCTTTATCATCACTTTTTTTTAGCGCTGATAAAGGACCCTTTTATCAGCGCTTTTAAAAAAGTGATGATAAAAGTAAAAAAATTTAAAAAAATTTAAAAACTTTAAAAAAATTTAAAGAAAATTTAAAAATACTGCCAATCGGGGGGGGGGATTTTATAGCGCTTGAAACCCCCTTTTACAATGCTTTTTGGCCTTTATACAACACCCCATTCACCCCACGCACCCCCCTCCACCATTTAACAGCGCCTGCTCCAATATTCCCCATGCGCGCGCACCCCTGCCTCCACCAGGATTTGAACTCGAGACATCCCCCCTGCGTGCCTAAGCCCTTACCACTACTCCATTTTAATTTGCATTCCAATTCATGATATCTCTCTATATATATATTTATATATTTAGTTATATTTATTCGTATAGTAATATATATTTATATTAATATATATATTGTTATATTATAATATATATATAGTTATATTATAATATATATAGTAATATTAATATATATATATAGTGGTATTAATATATATCAATATATATATATATATAGTTATATTTATTCGTATAGTAATATATGTTTATATTAATATATATATAGTTATATTAACATATATATAGTAATATTAACATATATATAGTTATATTAACATATATATAATTATATGAATATATATTTATATAGTTATATTAATATATATATAGTGATATTAATATATATATTTATGGTGATATTAATATATATATTTATAGTAATACTAATATATATATATAGTTATTAGATTAATATATATATAGTTAAATTAATATATATATATTGTTAGATTAATATATATATATATATATATAGTTAGATTAATATATAGGTATATAAATATTCATATATTGGTATTCTAAATAAAATTGATATTAGTTATTATTTAGATAAAGCTAATATATTTTATATATAAATATGTTTAATTATTTATTTAAAAAATTTAATTTTTAGGTGCGAATATATAAAAAATATGTACATATAGTTATATATTTGATTATAAATAGCAGTTCACTAAAAAAAGGATGAAATTTCAAAGACATAATATCAATATGAATGTAATACCTTGGAATAAATTCAGTCCCCGCCAAGAAAATCCAATAATACCCCCTTAAACGAGTTTGAAAATCCACAAATTGTTAAAAAATCTGGGTACCCCGACACAAAACTCAGTTTTGGAGGCCTTCTGTTCCTCTTTTGGCCTCAAAAAACGCTTGATCGGGGTCCCACAGATCATAGCGACATAGACCTAGTCACAGTCTTTGATTTGATATGTGGTAGAGCTTAAACGGACACCCGGATCAAAAGTTATGGCCGTTTGAAGTTTGAGTTGCGTTTTCAACATATTTTGGATCTTTTTTTATTTTTTTTTAATTTTTTTAGTCCTCAAATTGTTATTAAATGACTATTACTCCATAATTATTATCAAAATATTAATTATTATTTTTTAATTTTTTAAGAGGTCATTTTCACTAAATATCTTATATTTTAAGTATAATAATTGTAAATGTACATTTATACTTATCTAAAATATATTTAAGAATTATATATTATATTTATATAACAATATAACAATATAACTATATTTATATATTAATATATTTTTTAAATTTTTTTTTGAAGCCGACACTTTATCAGCGCTAAAAAAATCACTGATAAAGGCCCCCCTTTATCAGTGCTACTAAACAAGTGCTGATAAAGGGACCCCCCTTTATCAGCGCTTTTTCGTTAGCACTGATAAAGGGGGGTGCTGCGAAAAACTGTTTTTGTGGTAGTGTGCCTTCTATGCTCTTTTCTTCTTCTTCCATATTGTTGTCTCCATACTCGGTATTGATTGAGACTCATGAACATTCTCAGAGTACGATGGACCAGCTTCATCTTGCAGAGATGAAAATCTATTCTGAACTTTTAACTCACTAGTTGGTTTATTGATCTGCTTCTTGTGATCATTTTGATTCTGGTTTGGCACATTTCTCTCAATGATCGAAGTGTAGTACCTAGCCATGTGCCCAAATCCTCTGCACCAAAAACGGTGTCCTTCAAAATAGGTTCTGGAAAACCGTTCTCTGTTTGGCTGCCACCTCTATTCCTGTTCCCTTCTATATCTCTTGGCTATGGAACACACATACTGTGAATGTCCCATCTTCCCACAACAATAACACCTGATATAGGGTGCATTCCATTGTGTTAATTTAGCACTATGGTTTTCCTTTTGGGATCTCTTAATATTCTAATTTTGGTTTGTGCCCAAATCAACCTTCAATTTCGGGATGGGTGCTTGCGGTCTGACATTAACTACCACAGATTTCTGTTTCTTATCAAGCCCTGAATTAACCTTAGCATTTGAGATTTCTTGCTGCTTCACTCCTGCTGAACTACGAGCTTCCTCTTTCATATTCTTTATCTTCTGAATGTCTTGCTTTTCTAATATCACATTGGGGGTCATGATTTTTTCTTGATCCTTTATTTTTAGTCACATACTGTCCACTTCTTCTTCATGTTCTTTGATACGTCTGACCTGCTCTTTTCCTGTGTTAGTCAAACTATCAATTTCCTTCTTTTTTTCCTCAATTTTAAGCTTTTTCTCAACAATATTTTCTGAGCTCTCTGGTGTTGAGGATTTTAGTCTTTCAATTTCTTTTAACAGCTCTGACTTTTCTTAATCTTGTTGTTTCATATAGAATTTGGCATCACGAACCACTTTATTGGATTTCTTCATTTTGGCTCTCCAAACGTCTATCTCCTCAAGAGCTGCTTCCAATTCGGCTTCCATATCAACTCTCCCTTGAATTTCATCTTCTTCTTCAGCGTTAGCTTCTTCCTTTTTCTGTGAACTACCATCAATTTCCACCAAGGCATTTACCCCACGATCTCTGCAATTTTCTATCTTCTCAACCTCTTCATCCTCAGACTCATCTGAACATTCAAATTCTTGTGAAATAAGATTCTTCTCCATGAAGAATTTTCCCTTGAATTGTTTCTCCCCTCTCACAAACGCTGACGTCTTCTTTATGGAAATTTCAACTTCATCATCATCATTATTGTTATCTTGAAACTTCTTGGGTCATCTTTCTGCAAGATAACCATCCTTTCAACATCGAAAGCATGCTAGTGGATGTTTCCCTTTAAACTTTCCTCTTCCTCTTTGCAGATTTGCAGAAAGGAATGACATCACCTCATCTGTATCTTCTTCTTCATTAGAATCTTCAATGGTGATATTCTTCATGGCCTTGAATTCCACTTATTTGGATTTACCCTTTTCCGTAGCCTCGTTGTCATCATTCCTCATCTCATATGAATCCAAGGTATTGTGCAAGTTGTCCAGTGTCATATCTTTGGGATCTTTATCTTCTAGTACATAAACTTTCGGATTGAACTGAGGTGGATGCTTCCTCAAGATGCGCTTTACGATCTTTATGTCTTCAATGGCTTCACCAAGACCTCGCATATCTTCCACAACAATATTTACCCTATCAAAAAATGCATCAACAGACTCATTCGGGTTCATCTTCAGATCTTCATACCTATTCCACAACACTTGTGGATTTGCCTCTCTGACCTTTGTATCTCCTTCATATATATTCAATAGCTTTTCCCACATGGAACGCGACGTTTTGCATGACATCACCTTTGTATAGATAGGATTGGATAGAGCTCCCCCTAAGCATTAATTTCTTTGGCATCTGCATCCAAATCTCTATTTTCAGCTTCTGATAATGCGCCACTATTAATATCAGCTGTTATGACATGCATTGCTGCTGGGAATACATCCATTCCCAAAGATCGGAAGTAGTGTTGCATCCGATTCTTCCATAGCTGAAAGTTATTCCCATCGAAGATTGGAATCCCTTTATGATTGGTGACATCCATTGAGAGAAGAACTAATATAAACCTTTCCTCTGATACCAATTGTTAAGTCCACAAGGTTGAATACCCTGAGAGGGGGGGGGGGGGGGTGAATCAAGGTATGACAAATTTAAAATTAACACTGGTTCTGATCTTGTTTCGCTATTGAAAAAAACAGTCTTCTCTCTCTTTCCGGCTGCACAAAGTAAACATAAATTAAAGCATGCACATGATACAACAATTTTACTTGGTTCACTGCAAAGGGCTATGTCCAAGGAGCATATGCCGACAAGTTGCCGATTATACCAATTCCACTAAACTTCACTAGCTTTGGATTACAATTTTTGGGCTAGATAACTTCTACTCCCAGGATCACTGCCTTTACAATGTTCAGGGTTAGCTCACTGATTCCCCAAGGGTCAGTCCCTGTTTATCTCTCTCTGGCTCACTACCGGTGGAGAGGATCACCTTCATTATCTTCCTTTTCTCACTACTCTTGGATGGTATCCACTCACAGTTTATAAACCTATAGGTCTCTTCATTTGAACGAAGGAATGCATCTTCCTCTGTAAGTAGATGCTCTGTTGAATCCCAATTTTTACCCGTAGATGAATATCTCTTTGCACCGAAGGAATCGGGCATACTTCCAGCTTCCACGCAGCCCGAAAATCACTACTGGAAATAAACCATACATGGCGCGTAAGTCTATCTTGGCACTCAAGAATCGGCGCTCAAGTCACAACGGGTGCGCAAGTCCTCCTCAGACACTTTCATGACTAAAGCTTCCTAAACTCCAAACCTGCATGACTCACTTCCTTTTACGCCCAATCCAATATTGATGCACAACTCCACACTGGTGCGCATCTTCAAATACTTGCGCGCAACTATCACCCTGGCGCGCAAGTCCCACATGCGCGAAGAGAGCTCTGATTTCTCAAAGTGTTGAACTCTGGTAAATAATGAAGAGGGGTGGTCTAGAATTAATAGGCAAATTGACCACCCTACGTGACGGCACGCAAGTCACCTGCGCGATCCAGTCTCGGTGCACAAGTCTTCTGTCCTGCTGGACACTTGCGTGACCAACTCCAAAACATGTACAAACCTATTTCCTTTTCCATATTTTGATCTTATGATCTTGAATAACATATGGCGTGCAAGTTTACTATACTCAAAGTCCTCGGCGCGAAATTCCCTTTTCCAAAAACACTTTTCTTCATTTGTCAATTTTCAGGCCTATAAATTTGGCAAACACTAGAAAACGGCGCTACCTTGTATCTGTTCTTTTGTACCGCCTCTAGATCATCCATTCCTTTTGTCGATGTTCTTGAATCAAACATGGATCGTTGAACTCAGCTCTTGAACTCGACATTCCATCATGAAATCCTATTTTCAACAAGTTTTTATGCCATTGTTTTGCTTTGACAACAAGAACCACTCAGATGTCCACTTTTTCAACAAACAAAATCACCTCACAAAATGCTTCAATGATGCCTTGAGGGATTTTTGCCCAATAATAACTTATTAATTTATTCACATGATACTCTATGTATCAAAATATATAATTATACCAGAATTCATGTAATTCTATTTTATGTAGGTTTGAATAGTTTAATGATAAAATCTCATCAATATTTGGGTCTTTTTATGACTATTCTTTCTATAATTAGTTCATAAGATCAATATACTAGGATACTCATAAATTTTCATCCCCTTGGGTTATGTATTATTTGTATATTTTTCCCTCCTTTTTACTCTCCTTAGGTACTCCATAGATAAAAATAATATTTCTTAGGTAAAAATTAATTTATTTATCTCTACAGTTGAGAACTCATGTTCTTCTAAAAACCTATTTTTTAAATATGTTTTTAACCCTTTTCAAGTTATTTATTAATGATATTTTTACCATTGTATGAATTTTTGAATATTATTTTAATGGATACATCAACTCATTTTACATATAGTGACCATTTGGATTTTCCCAAAAATAGGAAAGGAATGATCTTTTAAGCATGTTTGGAATGAATAAAATTTTATGCCTTCCGGACCATTATTTTTCAGGACAAGTATTTTATATGTTTTAAGATTATTTTAAAATAAAATAATTTTAAAATTGTTTAATATTTTTATTTTTTTTAAATTTTGAATGATTGTTTTGCTTAAGAAATTTTCCACGAGATTATTCAAAATTATTCTCTATCTAAGAGGACATTCATTTATGATACTTTTTGTATTATATGGAGATGAGACAAGGATACAAATATTATTCTTTCAATGAATGTTATATAATGTCATGATTTTTATGAAACCCATTTCCCTTCCACGTGTAATACTATGGAAAAATTCTTCTGAACCCCACTTATTTTTATATAGGTTATGGTATGATAAAATATTGAAATGATTATGAAACTATTAACTTATAAAAATGTTTAGATATGATAAATTGTTTATGAAATCCATTTCATTTTATGGGTTCTGATCTTAGAAATGGTTTTTGGTCATTTGGTTCACATAAATATGATTATCCGTACGTGTCTGTTATACATATATCTACCTCTAATTCATTAGGTATAGATGCATATGTAAAAATTAAATTGGTTATGTGTGAACCTGATTACCTGATCAACATGTTAAGCATTAAAAGGGTTACACATTCACCATGGGTTTCATGAACCAAATTAAATTTTAATAACGTGATGAGTGAACATGTTTACATATTGAAAATGTTATAGATGGACCTATCAATCATTTATAGAATGTTATTAATGAACCAGTCTTTATTTCCATATGTTCATGTGAGGGAATTATTTCATGACATTAACTTAATGAGTGAATATTTCTTTATTTATACATGTTCATAAAATTAAATATGATGGGTATGCTAACAATCTTTTCACATTCCAATGTAACTCTATCTTGGATCATGTTATTGGATTCCCATAGGATTAATGTCTTATAAACATCAATGATTTATTCCATGACTCTATATTGTACTCTTCTTTATTACTTCTTTCCAGTTGGATTATTGGTTCCCACACTATGTTTTATGGGATTTACTAAATTGTGGGAACTATAAAAAATTTAGTCAATAATGATTGTGACATACAATTTTCCAATAAGAATATATATTAGATAATTATTTTAGTGAATAATATTATAATTATTTCTATTTTTAATGGAACATGTTTAACAACATTTGCCTTAACCAATCTTGGAATCACAAAAGAATACAAGGATATTTTTTACGAGTTAGAATAGTATATTCATTGGAGGAATGAATTTTTGGATACCTATATGTTAATAATATGTGATGATTCAGTGTTTATAATTCCCCAAAATAACAATAAGAAGTTTTATACAGGTAAAATAAGTGAATATAGTAAAACAATTATGACAGGAAGTGAAATGTTTAGTTAATCAAATGGATGCGAATATTGGTCTACCTGTGGTAATTTTAGTTAATGGATTCATTAAAATAGGAAATCTTGTGAATTATGAAGATCAATTTAATAGGTAAAAAGAATGTGAATAGAATCCTGAAGGTGTTATGAGTAATTTTTATACTAGTGACAATGAAGAAACTATGAATAAAATAAGAAAGGAAAAATGTATTATGGAATATTATGAAAAAGCATGTATAATGTCTTATAGATGAGGTAAAATAATTGAAGTTTTTATGTACTGAAATTGTAATGTTATGTTATATGAATATATATGTATTATTAGTATAATTTTTTGATAAAGTATTCTAATAATATATTAAACAGTATTTTTGACCAAGATAATATATTTAACAAAAAGATGGGTGTTTATAGAAAAAATATGATTTTGGGAAGTTAAGTATTAATAAGTTTATGATGTTGAAAAAACATTTTCCAGTTTTGATGAAGAGAATATTATTATGAATCAAGTAAATTGGATAGTACTAATTACCATGGAAATGACTAATGAATTGTTGACAATTTGGTTTATTATATAATTGATGGAGTTTAAAACATTTTTTTATTTATGTAATATATCCAATAATCTCTATTCTATATAATGAATGAAGAAGAATTTATGTTTTAAATATTATTTTATGGTAATTTGAGTTATTATAATTTTTCAAAATAATAAATCATGAAGGCATTCAGATGATTGATATTTAAATATCAAGAGAAAATTTATGGAGTCATTCCATTTTTTTCATCATATATGATAATGAATTACCTGCAAGTGTATCAGAAGTTCCTATTAGTTTTTTTTAATAGATATAAGATCCATGTAATGTGTGATTTGTATATAAACATATTTGGAGATGGTTGGATATTATATAATGGTCCAAATGGATATATCAATCATGACTGCTCATTTCACCCTGTATCATCCAACCAGTGACAGCTTTCGTGGTGTATTGAGAAATAATAGGAATATTCACAAAAATTTAAAGAATGATGGAGGTGGTTCAAAGAAGACACTACAGAAACAGCTATATCCAATAGTGTTCCCCTGACATGCTCCCAGAGTGTTAAGGTTATAAAATATTGAGGTTCTTCATTTGTGTTTATGAAGATATTACATGGTTGTGGATACTAATGCAATATGTAGGAAAACATTCAGGATATTTCTATGAATTTTTATTAGATGGAATTATTATATCCAAATGAAACTATGACCCAATAAGATTCTAAAATATCTATAACAATTAAATCATATTCCTCAAGAGTTAATCACCTTCACATAGTGTATGAGTATTCAATGGAGTTCAATGAATATCTAATGACAGTGAGTGGTACCATATTTATTGCAACATTTATAGTGACATCATTATTTGATACTTGGGACTCAAAATCATTTTTACCTCCCAATTACATTGATATTATAAATCATCATATAGAACTCATTTACTTTTTTCAAGTTCACACCACCTCATGGAAAGAGGAAAGAAAATCCTTTTGTTGTCCTTCTTTATTTCATTCGGTAATTGAAAAAAAGTTATTCTATTATCTCATTATTCTCGATGTAGATTGGATTAAAATCATCATCACAGTGTATTTTATTTCTGATAATCATGATGATGTAAATTTTTTCAATTTATGTGTTACATCTATTTCTAATTATGGTATATTTCTAAAGTAGCAATGAGAGTGGGATCCATGTTCTTGTCATGCATGACCATTTGTCCAGATATAAGGATATTTATTTATTTTATTTCCTTTTATTATAATATTATTTTTTCCTATTGATTATATACATATAGTTCTCCAAAGTCTTCATGTCCTTTTCCAATATTAATTCTATATTCTTAAAATATAGAGGTTTTTTGTGTTTATGATTTATCTGGAACGGTGTATGCATCCAATATAGATACCTTCTTTTCATATAAGAGATTAATTGATGAATGTTCACAACATAAATATTTGTGATTTGATGGGAAATGGTATTTTATCCCTATTATTTCAACTTTGTAAGCCCCTATTCTCACTTCCAAGAATGTATATTGTTCATGCCAATGGTCTGTAGACTATTTGTTGGTTAACTGGGTGATGGTTATGAATAAGCTTCTGTTACCCATGTAAAATTCTTATTTGATCAGCTAAAGTATGAATGGTAGTTGTAAAAGAAAAATATTTCTCAGTTTATCTTTATCTTATAGTTCATGAATCTCATATAAAATATATGGATTTTCTAGGTATTTATTACTATTAAAAATGTCTTATGTTACTTTTGTTTAGAAAATGATCTTTCATTTTTAATTACAATGATGAACCAGATATTCAGTCAGTATCTATACATTTTTGTTGTAGTTGATATGGATGTAATTATTTTTTATTCACGATCTGAGCTTGATCATGAACAACATACAAACACATTATACCTAATAGATAACACAAATATTCAATGATGATGATCATCGTATGATTTTTTCTATCATTGTGACACCAACATCCGTAGATGAATATAATGAATAGTTTATATCACCTTTGGAAAAATCTAATTCCAACCAAAGAATATTCACTAATCTTTGAGAAAACACTATTTATATTTACTAAGACAACCATACAATGCCTAAGAAAGTTTGAATTATAATCATGTACTGGTTACTGTTGTTATAAGAGTATTAAACTAGCCTTAAATATCCATAAAAAGATCCACCAAAATCAAGAATCCATGTACAATGCATATCCTGAATAATATGAATAACTATATCTCTATCTCTCTTTGTCCATCCGTCTTTAGATGGTAATCCATACTCAAATGAACATGATATCGTAGTGCCTCCTAAAGGCCTCTACAAAAAACTTGAAGTTAAAGGGAAAATCATTATAGGATACTATACCAGACGAACCTTTGTGAAAAACATATATCCCTCGCATATAGACTTACCGACTCATTGACTTTGGTTTAATGATAAATGGGTAAGATATTAGAAATTTTTTATCTTATAAATATAAACCCATATCACATTCTTTTAAATATTGGTACATCGAATTCCAACAACAGAGTACATAGAAAACTCAATCCAATACCTTGTTGACACTGGAAGTTTCTAAAAAAACCTGAAGGTATCAGATGCATGACCAAGAACTATTGGAATTTATTGTAGTATGAAACAATTTCAATGATATATTGTCTCATACATAGCCAAAAAAATTTCACTTCATTTCTTAGAACAAATTTATAGTTCATGGGAGGAAACCCCACTATGAATTATGGAAATATCTCATCTATGGTTTCTATATAAAAAAGGTATTATTTTCTAGTTATAATAATATAGGATAACTATCGTAGATAATGACAACTCAGTAATGGTATTCCCTCCATAAAGAGAGTTCTTAATACTATATATCGCATCATCATTCTAAACATACTAATGAATCATCTTGATAATAGTAAATTTCAGCTAAATTCTAGAAAAGACAACATTGTGCCACATCTCCTAGACTCCAATATGAAACATTGAAAAAACAACTATCATGTACCACAGATCAGATTATTTTTTCACAATCTAGTTCATAGGTTTCCTGCTTAACGTATTAGTATTTACATTCACCTTCCTCGGGGTATAGGTGATGTAGAAATAAAATTATAATAGGTACCCCAAACAATAACTCTAGTGAATTTCAAAATATATTTGGGATAAGATATAACTCTATATAAGGTTTTCTGAAAATACAGTAAAAATTTATCTGAAAAGGTAATGCTTTTAGATCTAAAGCTCCAACAACATGTTCAGTGTCATAAGCTAGGTAATTATTATCATGTAGTCTATGATGTCAATATACATAGAAAAAATGTGATCATCCTTTATGAACTACAAATAATATCCATTAAATCCAAAATGCTCTGAATCTAATTTTCTTTTTTGTGATTATCTCCCTGTCATAACAGTTTTCAACTTCACAGGGAAAATAGAGATTCCATGTTCTAATGCCACATTTCTAAAGAAATTCACTTCACTAATAAGGAAATAATATTCTGATATCTTGGAATTAATTATGGGACATATCAACAACTCCATAACTAGTCATAGATGATGCACATTATCCTCAAAAGACATATTGTAACAATTATTTCATCCATAAAGACATCCAACAATTTATAAAGAAACTCATGGAATATCCTATTCATTATATCCCGGGAGAGTTTATGATATTTTTTTGACCAAATGGAATGTCAATGCACTAATAATTTTTATTCAAGCAATGTAATTTAGTTATCTAAATTAATGGTTCATTTGTTCTGAACTAATAATAACTAGATAGAAGATCTATATACAAAAACAACTATTCCCCGTTCAACTGGTCTTAAATATCATCATTCCATTGTAATAGATACTTTTTCCTTATTTTAACTCACTAATTTTTTTTGATATGAATAACATAGGTGAATTTTCCCATCAACATTATTTAAAATGTGAACCGGGACCGCCTATGGTTTTACCGTCTTATATATAATTTATTTCATTTAAATATAATATAATTATGTCTATCACTCAATTATTTCAGCAGGATCCATGTAGTAAGAGCAAAATGATAATGTTTGACTATGAGACAATAAATAAAGAGAAAAATCCACCTCCGTTGTGGAAAACTAGAGATGTTAGATAAAAAACATTAAGAAAATTTAAGAAGATTAGAGGGAAGTCATCAATCAAGGATTCCCAATTTAGGTCATAAGAGAACATTAATATTTTTTTCTACAACACTAGATAAGATACTCTGACTATACTGGAATGTTGGTACTATTTTCAATGAAAGATACCGAATACCCCATTGGGTGCCGTAAATGTTATCCATGGAATATAATTTCAAATTTAGAATTTATTAGAGACGAGAAAATATATCCGAAAATCAAAATAAACTTGTTACATGTCGGGAACCATAAACTTCGAAATAAGATAAATCTATGAGAAAAAATGATACAGTATTGAAAACAAAGTATATTCTCTCCCTTTGTTCAAATAAATGTAGTAATATTCATCACATAAGATAAATGATTTGTATGATGATTAATAAAACTCAAAATATTTGTCAAAATGAACTAATGTGATGCACCATTATCAAATAATGATGCTACTAAAGATAAAACAATAATGGTTTTACCTCTCATAGTCACAAGACTCATATCATCTTCCTTTGGAGACACTTCAACTTCATAAAGATACATCATTATAGATTCTATTTTCTATAACCCCATATATATTGATTAATAGGATTTCAAAACTACACATTTATGTGTTGATGATAAATTTCTACTATATGATGATAAATAGAGATTAAAAAATATATTGATGTAACATCAAAAATTGAAACAACTTCATATATTTGTTTCATAAATGGAGTCTTGTTTTGAGTTCCAAGGATTTCCACACTGCTAGCACATCAAATGGAATCTAACAGGAACTATAGGTGTCTTAGAAGAAACCTTATATCATGATCCACCATGAAAATCACCATAAATACTATTTCCATTAGTGGAACTCACATTACTACCAATGGGACAAATGGATATCTTTTCAACATGACATACCATCCAGATCAAGCTCAACCATCAATTCCAAATCCCTTACATTAGTATAAGAAGATAGATTCAAAAATAAAAACTAAAAAATAATATATGATATAAGTAAAATATTGATATGTCTCGTATACATATTATTATTTGATATAAAGATAGGTATAATATGCACATGCCCATTGAATAATTTATTTTATTCTGTCATGGAACTATCAACCTACTCGATTTGAAAAAAACTATAGCCTTATCCAGCACCATATTTTTTTTGGATATAACTAGTCAGTGAAATTATATTTTATGTACTTCCACTCTATGAACTCATGATGATTTTCTATTTCCATCTTGGGCCACAATCTCTTACTTTTTTTCCAGCTTGAAGGTGGAAAATTTCACATAGAATTCATCTGGTGTCTCTAATTACAAAAAATATCAATTCTCATCCTCATCCTTTTGAGAATCATTATAGAAATGGAAAAAAGGTTGTATCTAGTAAAGGTAATATGGATCATTATTTCAGAACTCACCTCTCCATGGTTCCAAAACAAGAGCTAGAATAGAAATGGGTGCAAGTGCCTATCCCAATGTGTGAATAGAATGCACAAAGACATCAACTGAGTTGTGGTCCATGAGAGTATTTGGTGTCTATTGTTCATCAGCAACATACTCTTTGACCTTATTACAAAATATTCTAAGAGGCATGATGAAACTATGCATCATTAGAAAACATTGAAGATATTATAAGATTACTTCGATCATTAAATCAATTAGAAAAATTTGGAAAATAATTCAATCCCGTAAGAAAAACTGGTTTTTATTTCATCTATTCAAGTAAAAATCTATGAATAGACTAAAACTAATCCCCATCTGTCCTTTCCCAATATACCCCTTCTAACATACGGCTCATTAAAAGTAGTTTGTTTGTCCACTCACTCAAAATTACATCTTACTTATCGACAAGATCTCTACTTCATACCGACACCAAGGAGTCGTGCACAACTGACATCATTGATAAAACTTTTCTAAGAACCCACATAGACACCCAAGTATTCTGAAACATGAGATAGCTCTTATGTAGCTTCAAGGGAGTCCCCCATCCACACAGGTTATTGACTACCACCTATAATCATATATGATAAATGTTCGAATGGATTCACAATAATAATAGTCGAAGAAATAGATACATATTATTATTCTCACGGAAAACTCCCAATTAGGTAGAATTGTAAGTCAAACATGTAAAAAAACCCAATTAGTACTTCAACATATTTCCTAAAGAACTTGAAAAAAAATGAAGTCCTATAAAAAATATCACTCTAAAGACAATTAATAAACAATCACTTCAACCTATGTGTGTTACAATTTAATAGCTCGAACTTAGTAGTGGGAAATATAAAATTTTCAATGGAATAGTGTGGGTGTGAGTTAAAAGACAATTATGGTATCACCATGTTTTCCATAATACAAACCCAGAATAAATAATCCTAATAATTATTCCAACATCAAATAAGGTAGTCAAGATACTATAATATCATATTAAATAATAAGATTGTGTTTTCTATTAATGTAAATATTTCAAATAATAAATTCAGTAAACATATTATATAAAACATTTCATATAAAAAATAGAGATGATTAAAGATGTCATACAAATAATGGAATATATATATATATATATCAATGTAATAAGAATAGGTAACATTATCATATATATTGTGGTATTATAGATTCTAATTATAGGATCCTCACACACTGGTTTCTATGATCATGGAAATGTGAACACACGTCTAATCAGATTAGGCCAAATATGACCCATCAATATCCCATTGGAAATAATATTTACTAAACTAGGATTATGATAAAGTTGTAAAGCATGAGTCCATATTGAGGGAATTATAATCCAATAGTGTATGTAACAAATAACTAAATAATTATCCATGATTTAATGTGCTCAACCAATCAAATGGGAAAATTATTATAAACCTATTTAAAATACATTTTCTTCATTTTATGTTTTAATATAAAAATTCACTTTAAAAACAAAAACATTGGGTTTTATACATTTCCCACATTTTTCAAGATAAAACCATCCATATGTTTTTATCCAATATATCTAAGTCATTTTCTTTTCAATATTTTACACCCCAAATAATATTCACAATTTTGATTAAATTTAGTTACACCCCAAATTCCAAATTCTACTGTAATTGGGAGGTTTCTTGATTTTACAAACTAGATAAAGACAAATTCTAATTTTTTGGAAATTGGGTCATTGAATTTTAATTCAAATAAATTTAAAATATCAAAATATTCAAGGGTTATACACTTTCCCAATCATAGATAAAACCACCTATGTTTATCATGGACACACAATACAGAACACCCACAATGGGGAACACTAATGAAATAATATTGGATATATAGATCCTGGAATCAAACCTAGATCCAAGTTAAAATTTTAGTTTAGATAAATAAATATAGAATTATATAAAATAAAATGTGCAGTGAGGAATAAGAGAGTGAGAGAGTAGGAATGTAACAAAATCACACATTGTAGAGGAATAGAATGAGGTTCATCAATATTTGATCAACATTGGAATAATATTGTATGAGGAAAAGGGGGTTATTTAGAGTTCCAAGGACATATGATTTTGAGTAATCCCGAGCTCAGATCATGTAAGTGAAGAAATTTGGGCTTTTGAAAATTTAAATTATTTTAGGAATAAAAACTTCTCTCGTGCAAGTTTATCATGGTCGACTCCTATTGTATGTCAAATCATGCACCATAAACATGTTCCCCTATTATTGGGTGTAGAGTTTTTTAATTTTTAAGTGAAATGTATTTCAAACTGTGTACCAACTGTGAAACCATATTTTATTTTGGTTATCTAGGATTACCCTGGGTGAATGCACGGTTTGGAGAAATGATGCACCAATAGTTCCCAATCGAGAAAATTTCAAAAATTTCAAACATTCTCCCAAAAAACATGAGAAAGATCACCAATAAATCATGAAAAAAGTAGGTGGAGAGGATTTCATATAAAGAACCATAATATAGTATAAATATCCTTATGAATAGTTTCATCTTCTTCCCACATATCTTGAGGTTTTATTTTTAAATGATCTCCTATGTTATTTTGTGCCCATATCAAAAAATACTTATAAAATGGGCTCAAATAATTTATGGAAATTAAACAATTAACATCAAGAGAATATATACATATACCAGTTTGAAAAAAATAATATGATTCACTATGAGGTATAAAAGACCACATATTTAATGGGAAATATGAGTTATTGTGTATTTTCATTGATTTTTGTGGACATAACATAACCCTTATCAAGAACATTTGTCCCATTCCACAAACTGACGACTGGTTTGATCATCTATTAGGGCCTCAAAAATATTCAATGTCTAAAATTTTATATGGAATTTAAATAAGGGTGAAAATAATGGATGTACCAATGATGGATTATCTCACAATATTTGGATACTATGATTTCATGGTGATTCTATTTAGGAATATATATTCACATATTAACTTCTCTAATATGTCGAATAATGTATTGAAATAATACATCAAAAAAATTGTAGTATTATTTCTAGATTATATTTCTCAACATCACAATCCTATGAAGAGTATGAAGACAAGTCCAGGATTATGTTGTGGAAATTGAAAAAAGAGAAATTGAACTCAAACTCAGTAGGATTGAAATCTAGTAGTAAAAAGTATCATTCCTGGGTCATGAAATCACATGTCAAGGTATATATGATCATAAATTATATTTGTATTATATAGATGAATTAAAATTAATAATAAATATAATTTATATCTATTGTTTTCATTAATTTTATTGATATTACAGACACTTTGGGATTAATATATCATGATTGTAAAATCCACCTACCCTGTTAGCATGGAGGGGATAAAGACCCAATGGACTGATTAATGAGTATATAATTTAAATAATTTCCACATATGTTTTTCCACTACACATGTAATCACACTACCATAAATTATGGAAGGTTTTATATTAAAAAATGATGTATCCAAGAAGGAATCAGGATGTGTCCTCTTATAATATGACATTGTGGAAGATTATTCCTCACTCCAAATAAAACATCATGAGAAATATTTCATGATGTTAGATTTGGAGATAGTTGTTTTAATATTTTCATTGAAAATACTGAGTCATTATCTCTATGGTAAGAACTATGAAAAATATATGGATATAAATATCTTAAATTATATATTAACACATTATTATTTGAATATATTAAAAGGATATGGTTGGTGTTGATTGAGGACTATGAATATTAATGCATTACCAACCTGATAGGGAAAATAAAATAGTAGATTCTTTGAGTAGGATGGTTTGTAATACATTATACATGATGAATAATTAAAGAAACCCAGTACACATTTACATTAAATAGATGGACCATTAATCATAATGTAACTAGAAATTCATTATTTCCAAAATGATTCCTCAATCATCTATCCATGCAATGAAAAAGTTGGATCAAAAGGTTTATATGGTGCTACATAATAATGTATGGAATAGTTCTATATTCCACATTTAAAATAATGGAAATTTATGATTTGTGAAGTTAATATATAATATAAATATTCCAAATAATAATAAAGATGTAACTGGTGATGAATATATCTAATCATTCTCTATCAATTCTAGAATATTAATGATATATATAGTCTTATAAAAAATAATTTCTTATAGGAAAATATGAAGAGAGAGATTTTATAGTATTATATTTATTTATTATTATAAATTATGTTATTAATGAATAAAAGTAGACTATGTGGATGATAAAACCATTTACCATACATATATAAAAATGTGATTAAATCATCAAGGATTTTGTTTTAGGTATTTTAAATAAATATAATGTTTATAAATCCATTTCATTTGTAGTTGATCATCTTTCAAAGATTGAAAATTTTCATTTATATTAGAGAATATATCCAACTCAATAAACATTCCATTATATACATAATGGATGTGGTATGTCTTCATATCGTACAACTACTAATTGTGCCTTATAGAAGTATGGGGAATACAAAAAAAATTTATAAGTATTAAAAAATAATTTGATTCAAATAGGTTATTCAATACTATGTAACATACATAGAGTTATTTTGAATAAAAAAGAACCATTAATACTCTATATGACTTGTAGAGAACATATTCAATGGATTTTGAAGGAGGTTAGGACAAATAACATTCATTGGTAGAGATATCAAGTAATGAAATTTTTCATTACCACATCCAAATGGAACTGTATGAGGATATGTGTAGGATGATGTGTAGTACTCCAACATGTTGGGAAATACTCGGTGAGTGTAAACTTATGTGTCTACTTATTTCGAAGGAAATTTCATCAATGTTTCAAACTATTCAAAAATACATTAAAAATTCCCAATGTTTAACAAAGAGATACATTGGTAATCATCAGTGATATATAGAGTTTTAATTCAATGGCATGGTGTATCTTTAAATATTATTATTTATGAGGGTTATGAGGTTCATAAAAATATAATTTTCAACCCTATATAAATTTTCACTATTCTAATTTATTAACATATGTGGAATGTATATTATCGTCATTATCATCCTCCAAAACACTAACAAGTGCACAATATTCTCCAACTAACAATTTTATGGTTTTTGATACATGATCCTGAATAAATATTGAAATCATGGGTGGTACTATTATATCTATATATCTCTCATTAAGAATAAATTATGATACTATTTGATTATAATGTAATGTACTTTAAAACATTATAACTCAAATAGTTTATGTTCTATAGAGGAATCATAAGAATTATGATGAAATTTGGGACCCTAAAAATGTAATGAGGTAGGAATAACCTCATATGTTTTCATCAATATAATGATAGTTTGGGGTAGAAATTATTTAATAGGATATATAATGTAAAACCACCTGATTATATGATGTATTAATTTTGTTATATAAAAAATTTGTTAAATAACTTATTTAACATGAAATACAAAACTAAAATTAGTTGAAATGAATTTATAAATAAAAAAATATTAAAATACAAGGCAAAAAATAATAAATTTTTGAAAACATATTATAATCATGATTATGAAAATTATAAGAAGAATAAAACCACACATAAATAAAAATATCATGAACAAAAAATTCCACAGTTATACAGAGGTCTTTTGAAATATAGTCATTGGAAATATAGTACCTGATTATATGGTCCATAAGTATACATGTATCCAATTTCTATTTTGATGTTGGGTAACTTTTTATAATAAAATTTGAAGTAATGTAATTCAAAAAATTTAAATCATTTTTCTATGAAATTTAGAAATTATATTTATTTAAAAATATATATAAGGAAAAAATATTCTGTTACATATTATTATTATTTAATAATATTTAGGATCAATTTTATCTAATTAAAAAATTCAATTAAATATTCAAATTCTAATATATAAATAAAATAAATTTTTTAGAGGATAAAAATTAATTTTATGTGGTTGTGATAAATGTCATTAAATGTTATAGAAGGGGATATTTTTTTATACCAACATTTTATTTTTTTTATATTCTTTCATAATGTATTACATTGGACAATTATAATGATTAATATTTTTTAAATTTTCATTTTTTAAAATTTTCTTTAACACTTTTTTAGTTATAAATAAATATGAAATATGAATAAGATAACATAATATATAATGATTCATTTTTTAAAAAAAAATAGAATATCTATATATGATGTATTTTTGGTTAAAATAAAATTATAATGTAAAAAATGAATAAGATATAATGGTGTTAAAATTTTAATCAAATTTTGAAATGAGGTAATATTGTTAATTTTGTATGCATACAAATAAGATAATGTGGTAAAAATATAATTCCCATAATAATTTTAAAATGAGGTAAAAAGAGCTAAATATATTTGTAAACAATTAAAAAATATTAAGAATATTCATCATTAAATTATATTATTGAGGTTATATTTGAGCCATCTCCATAATTTGTAACATTCATTAAAATTTCATTTTAAATGTCAAAATTAAATACAAATTAATTAAAATTTATAGTAATGCCACACAAGAATTAATCAATAAATTGTTAACTCCTTTATTAATCCTAAACCACATATACCATTTGGTTATATCTTAAATAACATCCCATATTTTCTCTCCAAAATCATTTTAAGATATTTTATTGGTTTTTTTACTAATAGAATTTTAATCCTTTATTTTATGGGATCTTGTGTCAATATGGATCAAATTCAGGACTCTGTGTAATTAAGTACATATCTAATTTTTTCAATTTACATTTTATATAACCACTTTATAAATTTCATTCTCCACTATAATTTTATTATATTAAAATAAGATTCTGTTTATTAAAATGACATTTTTATTATATAAATATACATTCATAATAATTCATTAGTATAAGAAGTTGTTATTTAAATTAGTTCATCCACCCTCATGAACATAGCAATACCAACATCAAATTTTCTTTATGAGTATGTATTAATACATGGAAACTAGTATTAATGATGTTAATGATATGTTTATTTCATAAATATAATTCATGAAGTGTTACACATAAAAATAAAAAACATTATAATGTTACAAGTTATTATAAGTAAATTACCTGAAACATGATCATCATGAATTTTATTATCGTAAACTATAAAAATACATTCCCTCAATTGAACATGGGAATTAATGAATCATATGAATAAAATGAATCCAAAAATGTGAATTATTATATAATCATGAACATGATATCATAGAAAAAGCATCAACATCACCATTTTGAAACTTATAGGAAATAATAAAATACTTTATCATCTGCTGATTAGAATAAAAAAATAAAATTTTAAACACAACTAGTAATTATAATTGAAGAGTAAAAAAGTTAATATAAATGAATATAGATATGATATAATTTTTGAAAATGATATTTTTTATTGTATAGAAGGATGAAGTGATTTCAAGGAATAAAAGCATAAAGAATAGTGTTTTGTTGATGGAATAATTTCCAAATGAATATTGTTTATGTTTGAACATATATTTATGGAATTTATATATTATTTCAATATAACAACAATATATTTTATTGTACATGATTTATTAATAGATTTTAGATGAATTCACAGCATTTCACAACGCTTTGGGCATAAATTCTACTTACAAATTGATATTTAGAGGATTAGAATTTATCCACTATTATTATGGGAATATTTATCCTCTATAACCATACATTCAGTAAAATACCCAACTAAGGGGGAAATAAACTAGTTACCCAAGATGTTTCATCAGTTTACATTAGGTACGCCTCCCCGTAAACAAGTGGATTTTGACTTGAAGAGAGTGTCTAATGTAATATGTGGGGAGATTATACCCTCTTTATCATAGTAACACACAACATATAACAATAATAAATAATGGATATAATATATCTAAAAAAATATGAAAATACATAGGTTTCCCCAAATTGGGTAGAAGCCTACAACAAAATGTTAAATATGGAAGGTTATGTCATATAGTTTCCAGTGTAAGAATAACCCAAAATAATGAAAATAGTGGATTCCCTAAAACTGGTCCTAACACTATGATTAGATCTATAATCCGTACACATACCATGCAAAAATAAACCCTCTAGTAAATTCCCTTTTCACATGTCCAAACATGTAACAATGTATATTTATCAGGTAAACAATGGTACAACAAATCGGGTGCGATTATAATTTAATACTCCACCACCAACAATGTATAAATAATAACCTTTCCAAATAGATTACTCCTGAACGTGCTATGTAAATTATAATAAAAAGATGACATTACTTGGTTATAAGTAGTTAATAATATTCACTTTTACCATTTTCATCATTTGATCAACAAGTTATGCAATTTCATTAATTAAACTATAGCCTATGCTTATATTTTATTATGCATAAGGGGATAAATTAGGTTCCCTATCTCAGTAGGGATATGTTTCTCAGGAAAAATTACATCCGATATACATTGGAGATTCATTCTAGGTATTTTCATCATATAGAACCATTAGGGGAATTGTGCCTTGGTCACCTTTCATAACATGTGCATTATAGGTGTGGCGTATAGAGCCTCAGGATAACCAAAACCATGAGTGTAGATCCTCATGTTTAATACCCCCAAAATAGTAGTCTATGTTCCATAATTCATTAACTATTTACCAAATATACCATATTAGAACCCGTATGGAAATAATACCCAAAATGTATACAATATATATTTATTTCAACACAAAAACCACATTCAATCCTCGAACCACAAACACAATTAACATTTACATTGAATATCACACATAAAAAATTTCTTTCCTTAATACCATGAATAATTTAAAGTATTCATCAATTCCCATGAATTAACCCATTTAATATATTCATCAAATCATATTCAATAAAACATTTAGCACATTTCCATTACCATATCGTAATTTATTTAGCATAATCACTATATTCTATTTAACCCTTTCACTCAATACCAAACAACACACTTATGTAATTACCAATGACTATACACAAGTTCCATTAGTTCCCATATAAAAATAAAAAATATCAGGTCAAAATATTTCTCACGGTCTTTATTTCATGATAAATAACAATATGTTTATAAATAAAATTTCATGTGATTATGATTTTAACCCACCCCATGGGTATCTCTATAACCAATATAAACAATCTCATTGAATTCCATGAGGACCATGAGGGGTTAAATTCATAATTTAATCAATTTATCTATCGTTAATCACTTATGATTAAATTGGGACAACATGAAAAAATAAAAATCTCACCCATATTTTTATAAATCAATATCAAGACTATTATATATAACTTATTTACCACATAAATAGATTCCAAATATGAACGATTACATAACCCTAGAATTTTAGTTATATCCAAACTTCATAAGATGCCCCACCATAATATCTTCTATAGAATGAGGGTTTTAAGGATTTTATTGAAGAATAATGGAAACAAAGACCTAATATGGAAAAGAGAAGAAAGATGTCTGTTAGACTCAATCATAGCTTTAATTCAGACCCAAAATTGTTCCAAACATATTATAATCGAATTACATTGATCCTTGTGAAGAATTAGGTGTTTATGTTTCTCACTAGGGATGGATGTGGAAGAATGAGGAATACAATCATGCTAGATCTCATAAATACCAAGGGGGATGGTAAATTATAGCTTTTTGATGAGGGCATAGTTCGACCATAGTATTTTCCTAACCATGTTCTAACTGTGAACTGACATCCTTCAAAGAGGGGATAGGTTGAAAAGTTACATGGGGATCCCACACAGATTTACAAACCATGCTCCTGCCGTTCAGAATGGCCATGTCTAAGCGTACATGGGTTTTCCACCACACTTATATTGATTACATAATTGTCCATCCCTCCTTTGGTATTGTATGATTGAGGTGAACAGTTATCCCTTACCATGGGTTAACCATGAAACATGCACCCAATGTCCATTTATCCACAATCGTCAATGTCTCGAACCTCTGAAACTCCCCCAATACACATCATAGTGGTGGTAAATTTTTTTTTAACCATCAGTGTAACATTTAAACCGAAATTTAAACAAGGATTTTCTTTAGAAGATGTCAGGGAACATTTACAGACATTATAATTATAATGATATGATTATTTCTACTTATATTTTTTCTTATGACCATTTTCATTGGACAATAATTTATTGACAATTATGATATTCTTTTAATTTTTTTAAATTGATATATTCCTCAAAATACTAACTTCATTAAAATATATATTAGATGAATATACTTTTTAATAATTTTCTGAGTGATTGAATATCCCTGTTCTATTCATTGAATTTCATTAAGAAACATAATCTCAATTTTTTCATTCTCTCCAAAAATATTTAATATTACAATTTTATAAAAAATTATTTTCCTTTAAAATATATTATATTAATATTGTGGTATATCTATTATTAATATTTAAAATAATTTTCTAATTGTCATAGTAAATTGTTCTCAATCTATGTAATCATTTTTTAAGGTTTCTTATAAATATTTCATGATATTCTTTAATGATATTGTCCACCATTTTTCTTATTTTTACAATATTATAATGTCTAATAAATGATTTAGTGATACCCATTTCTATTTCATGGTCTAATAATGATATAATTAAATTAAGAATATTTTCTAGTTAATGTGGAATACATAAGTCTATTTAATCATTATGTGATTTGTTGACTGGGAGTTTTATAGCCCTCTAGTGCTATGTATAATGATTTTAATCATATTATTTGACATGTTTGGTCTTGGGGAGAAAACCAAATCCACTATGTGAATGTTTACACAATGTTTACGAGAATAGGGATTGAACCCAATGAAATATGGGACTCTATCAAGAATGTGATGATGGTATTCGTAATGATCCTTGTCATATTGAACAATTTTATTTTCATAGGTATATACCTAATTATTATGTGTATTTTATTTCATTAATTCTCATTAATATTTACTCAGGAATCCAAAATCATAATTCTCATGACTTATATAATGGAAACAAATTATTTCATGACCCATGGTTTATGATTTGGGATTTATTGGGTAGAATTATATTATTTTTTCCTTAAGTATGTTTATTATATTCCCATTCTCAAAAGTGTCTATTATTCTCACTTTTGGTATTGGATTATTTTCACTCATGTTTACCCACAATGAGTATTTCATCTCACCATTTCTTATATTCTCATTCCATATGATATAATGAATAGTATTTTGAATGATATCTATAATATTTTAATATTATTGAATTGTATTTAAAGATGATATTTAAGATTATTAGTAAAAATATATTTTTTATATTTCTAATCTATAAAAAACAAATCTAATAGGTTCTAGGGTGTGATTTAATATATTATTTAATTAATATTAATTTAAACTAATGTAATATAGATGTATTCAAGGATTAGGATTCTCATTAAATAATGGTTATATAGTATCATCATCATAATTTCTATGGATTTATATGAAAATAAATGATATATCCATAAACATTTATGGGATAGTGAGGTAATACTATTAGATTAGTAGTTATATTTAATAGATCACAATTTTCTCCCTAGAAAAATGAGTTAAAATTACTTAAGGAATGTTACATTTTAATTTATACATTGTTAAACAATTATTGTTAGAAATAATAATAATTTTATATATTATAAGGTTTGCATTTTTATGAATATAGATTATAATAACATGTATTAGAATTTGATGGTTATAGACTTATAAGTGATTTTAATTCTATCTTTTTTTATGAATACCTCCATATAGGGATGTGTAGTTTTCTGTTGATTTCATTCACAGAAATCTGTTACACCATATAAAACACGAATATTATTTTCATAGAATGAATAGGTTCCACTATATTTTTTTTAATTACTTAAAACTAAAACACATAATTTTGATGAATAAATATCCTTTATACAATATTGAAATTTTTTTTATGATGAAAAAAGGATTTTAGCACCTTTCTAATAATTAACTCTCCAATGTATAACATTATTCGTAGGAGATAATATTTTTATTCCAAAAAAATCATTCTAATGTCATTATAGATATATGAAGTATTTTGTAATTCCATTTATAGTTTTAAATGAGAATATCTTATTCATGGAATTGATGACTTCTATACTTTACAAACACATTTGTACATTTTTATAGGTGTATGGATGATTTTTTTTATTTATTGATAATATTATGTACATAAAAACATTAGTTTAGTTGGTTTTGGAGATATATTCTAGGAATTAAATTTACATGAAATCATTTAATGTAATTTATAGATTATATAAGATTATTTTTTAGAATCTCTTGTTTCATATAATTTTTTGATGATCGTAGAAATACTACACTAAAGAGGATTTGGGTAAAGACCATCATTGCTAATAAAATATATTGATTTTCTTGTTTGGTTGGATAACAATTGTGATTCCATATGAAATTTTATGAATTATTTCTATTATCAAGGAATTTATTTTGAAATAAATATATTTTAATTGAAATTTTATGTTTTAGGATTCTGTTAATTTTTTGAACTAAAGACAAGTTTCATCTCTAGTTTAGAGTTTACAAAGAATGATATTGGATTTTATGTTTAATGTGATTAATTTAGAGATGTATTATGATATATCCATTTTCACATTGAATATATGAGGAAATATAGGTCAAAGAAATGGATTTATTAATTAATTAATTTAAATACTCATTATCTGAAGTAAACAATTGATGGATTATTGATTAGAGACATATAAAAATTAACAATTTGGATAATATAATTGGATTTTTAAAATAAAAATAATATGGAGTCTATATTCCCTAAATTAGACTTAAATTTTAGGATATAATGGAATATAGGATAAAATATTAATTTATATGATAATCTATTGTATACACAAAGTAAATAAAAACAATTTCACGACTATTCGATTAGAAAATAATTATTTTATGAAATTAAACATTCAAAAGGGTAAAAGAAATTTATATAATGTTAGAAAATAACAACATGAATGTGGATATTGATATAATTCATATAGTTTTATCAAGTTTGAAAATTATATATATGATTTGGGAGTATATAATGTTAGTGATATAAGCTAATTTATATGTAATTTTTTAGGTATACCATTAATAGTTGAAATAACACTGATATGTGGGCCTTCAAAATTGATTTTAATATATATTTCATGTATATACTAGATATTCCATTGTGATTAAAAAATTATGAAATAAAATATTTTTATTATTGTATATGGAAATTAAATCCTTCAGTAATGAATAAATACTATTAAACTAAATTTCAATTCCACTATACTATGAAGAATACATGTATTATTGAATTTTTACTATTGTTTTACTTTTTAGCATGAAATTACAAATACAAAAACAAGAAAATGTTTACCTTATCAATTACAAATACCAAAATAAGAATAGAAATATATTTTCATGGACATTACAACTGTGTTTTCTAGAACACTGTTAAAGAATGTTCTTTTTTTCAGTGGTGGGATGACTACAAAAGAGGGCATATTTTTTCCAATTAATATATAAATATTTTATATATGGGAAAAAATGTACTAATTAATATGATATAAAAAATAGAAAACATATAATTGTAATATAAAAAATCCTAATTGTGATCAGCGATTCATTGAAGATATTGACATAACATCAACACCATTACCAGAATATGAGTCTACTATCAAAAATATATTACCACTATTAGATAGGGAATGTGGAATATCAGATAGATCTATAGATAACCATCATGGAGAAAATTTATATTAGTGAATGTATGGGAAGAATGAAAAAAATGGAAATACTAGATATAAACATTTATGCTGGAAATAAACTGAATAATAATCATCATCATAGTCATAAAAATAATATTGTAAGAGACAAAATTGTTACTATATATTAATACTATAAAACTAATACTTTGAATAACTTTTTCTACATAAAATATCATAATATTGATTTAAGGATAAATTAAAATAAAATAAATATATTTTACCTTTATAATGTTTTAATCACAATAATGGCTATATGTAGATGTAATGATATTAAAAAATCTAAATGTAACAAAGAATAAAACACAATTAGGTAGTCGAAGTATCACCAATAAAGATCATTTGTTAGAGAATATAATTGAGGTAGCTTCACTATGGTTTTCTATTGACCAATCACATTTTAAAGAACATAAGTTTCATTATGTGTAAAATCATATCCCTGAGAAGTTCAAGATCATGGAAAGTTTCACAAGATCAATGCTGGTGGACTCACTAATGGAAACTATCATAAAGATTATCATATTCATAGATCATACATGGATATATTTAGTAGAGATATGAATAGAATGTAGAATTTCTATAACACATAATCATTTCAGAAATAAGATATATATCACATTTATTTAATACATTTATTGAATAATGTTTAATGAAATAGAAAGATTATTTCATATTCCATTGATAAAATAAAGAGTTAATTTATTCCTTAAAAACTTTTTTGCAGTAAAATCAAAATTTTTTATTTATTTAAATAAAATAAATATATTATCTATATTTTACAATTAAATAATTTATTTACAGTAATGATTAATTTATAAGAAATGAAAATAAGGACTTTCAATATTTTAAAAGATAATATCATATGAAAATAGTTTTCAAATTAATTTTTATAAATTCATTTTAAATTTGGATTCCCATATTATATAGTTTGTATATAATAATATTAACATCATTATTTGACTTTCAAAAACAATTTTTTCTTAGTAATACTGTCTAGATTATTTGTATAATATTTTATTTTTATATGAATTAAATATTATGTATTTTTCTAATAATGTAATAATTTTCATGAAGTGAATATTTCATTAAGAAATTTATGTTTTTTAATTATTTATCTAATACATTTTTATTTTATTTTTTGGAAAGATCCACGTTAAGGAAATATTGAAACCTTACTAAAACGGTCACCACCTAATTTCAAATATAAATTTACATGAATCTATTTCAAAATGCCATAAAAGACTATCATCGCCACATCGGACCACATACCATCTTTTGATACACACCCTAACAGATGATGAACCCTAATATAACACCAACATGCTGATGAGAACCATTCTCCAAAACCATAAATTCCACTAAAAACAACATAATAGAGTACCATTGAAACACATATTACAATAATCATCTAGAAACAACCTCAAGTCACACACCCAAACAGCCGACATTATCATTATCTACAACATTTCTCCTGAGATACCATCAACCAAAATACGTCATCACGCCCATTGAAAACGGAAAATGTACCAAATCAAACAATCACAACAACAAAAATGATAAAACCACAAAAAATTTTATTAATTCATGGCCTCTATGGACCCATGGTCAGATTCGAGGCCACCACATGGAAAAATCCTCCAAAAACACCGATGAATGCTCAATAATAACATCTCAAAACAACTTGTAAACCACCATTAAAATTACTAATAGAGATGATTACAAGGAACCAGGAGCATGTTCATATTTTAAGGTCGAAAAAACCCACTATAGTGATGCTTGGAAACCTCCATGACCACTAAGCCCTACCAATCGATCCATAAATAGCTTAAGAACAATAGGAAACCAACATCCTAATTATGGATGAACATTGAATAACTCCACTCAGTTAGTCAAGACAAAACCTGAACCAGATGGACAAAAAACAAGGAAAAGGAAAAAACCAATCTCTAAATGTTGAAGAAACAAGAAATTTTAAATTGACGCAACTAAAATGAAACCCATAGAGGGTAATTGAATAACAAAAAACATACCAAAAGAAGAAATGTAAGAATAAAATAGATAAAGAAATAGAAGTCAAATATGAAACATGGGGAGGAAACACCTACATCAATGACACCATCACCTTCCCAAAAAACTATAAATCACAATCATGCTTGAACAAGAATGGGAGTTTTCATGGTGGGGAAGGTAATAATAACAATTGAAGAGTGTTGAAATTCGAGACCGATGCCTGAAGAAATAGGATCAATTAGAAAGAAACCCAAATGAATTGAAATCGGGAAGCAACTTGCTAGATGATACCACCAATAGAATCCTAATATGTTGGATAGAGATCATGGTTAAAGGAGATTGGTTCGATTCACTAGGATTCTAGTGGAACAAGTGATAGTTTTATCTGACGAGGTACAATGGAAAGAGTTATTTTAAAATAATTTTATTTTTATTGTCTGGAAAATTTTAATTTATTATATTACTTTGATTAGTTATTTATAAATAATATTATATGATTTTTAAAAATATATATACATATATTATCACTCATCTAATTTTCAAGTAATAAAACTAGGAACAATTATTGATTAAAACATAATTTTCCAATAATTTTTAAATATTTTATCTTTTAACTTTATAATTATTATTCAACTATATCGACATTGATTTAGTTTTAATGTTTTTTAAATTATGTATTTTAATGTAAAAATATTTTCCTATTTATTGTAATATATATTTATAAAAAAATTAATTAATTGTGTTAAAATATTGTCTACCAAAGTAAAAACCAATAATTTACAATTTATAACAGCAACATTTCACAACCCAAGAACACTGAATGATTACCATGTTGGTGGTAACCACTATACATAATGCTTTCCTCCTAATATTCTAGAGTGTTCTAAAAGAATATGGAGAATATTTAGATTCCTTGCAGATTTTATACCATTTGCTCAGAGCACAATACTTATGGAAAATAAGGGAAACTTCATACATGACATAATCCCACAAGAAACATGAAAATTGAATCTAATCTATACACATACAAAATTCAATTTTCTTTATTAATCCAAAAAAATCTAGTAGATAAAAATTTAAATTGTCACAAAGAACATGTATAAAAGTGAATGAAATTTAAAAGCAAAAAAACTTTACGAATAATAATATGAGTCAGCTCCATCTGAACGTGATCCTTTTACCGAAAAAAAATCCGGAATTATTCCTTGGGAAATTACCCTACTCCCTTTAATCACCTAAAAATCTAAAATAGTACCAGATGGTGTCAGATCATTTTGTGAGTACGAATCAGTATGCCACCCCCAATGAAATCCCTAAATAATCAATAATGAAATATAAGTTAATTTTTTTCCTATTTATATAATTATAATTACATAAAGAATAATTAAATATATAGATCTCTAATCAAGGGATCTAATGTTAACCCAAATGTTATATACACCAAATTCAGGAATTATTGGGTGCCTCTGAGCATGTCACTGATACTGTGCCAACCAAAACAACTCATGAATGAAGGTAATATATAAATCTCATGTATATCATGATTCTTTGGGTAATATACCCATATATGGGGACCCAGTATTGTCCAAGGGCCCATATTCACCGTGATTTTTACTATTAACCATAGAAACACCAATGAAAAACCGTGTAGGTATAATGTAACTGAAGAATTTTCCAATATTTTTACTATACCATTAAAAAATTTCCATGCATAAGGGATGAGTTTGATTTAAAAAATATATCCCCTAAACAAAAATAATTTTTTATGAACTAAAATCCATATATTGAAATTTATTAAGGGAAAACAATTTCCACAATCTAATTATCAATGTTATAATACCAAAACTATCGACCAAGCCAACCCATGTTCCAAAATTTCAAAGGAATGGTCCAAGAGGAATAATACTAACTTTGGGCTCCTAAGATCCAACAATATTCAACTTACATGAAAAATATTTTAGAGTTGTATACCATGACGATGAAATTCTTTATGTCTTGAAAAAATAATAAAGACATTCAAAACATCTATATTGAGAAATGTCACTTGTAAATAAGGAAAAATTGATCAAATATGGTTGAATACATTGGGACCAGATACCATAGTACAAGTGGAGTCCACATTCACATAACTAAGAATTTAATCAACTCTAAATAGATGGGAACTTAAATTAAAATTAATTAAAGCAAAATAGTGAATATGATCTAAACATTATGAAACACATATGTATGTAATGAAAAAATAATGATTGAATATAGATTCATACAAATACCACAATAAGTTAATCGCACCAACGAGAAACTTATAATTCCAAGGATCGAAGGAGTTCCTTGAAGATTAATATAAGATGAAATGATCTTCAATGTGTGGGATATTTTTTTATTTTTTGGGTGGAAATTAGGAATGTGTTTTATGGGAGAAAGAGGATGGAATGGAATATATTCACACATTAAAAAAATAGGTGGGCATTGGAAGGATTTTGCCTCCACAATTATTATAAGGTGAAGGATGTGAGCCTGTGAAGGGTCATTGGATGGATGGTGTTCCCAATATCCTTGACATAGATCCTAGTTTTCCATCATCTCACTAGTATCCATATAGTAGTTATTAGTTTCTAATGAAATAACATGTGATATTCTCATATTATTTCCCTTGTCACTTGTTTCTCTATCTCCAGACATCCATTAATTAAAACACTGTTAAACTAACACAACAAAAAGGGTTTTATTCATATTACAGTGGAATATGCCTTAAGAAAGGGGTGAGTTAGAAAATATCCCCACTATATATTACCATAGCCTTAAGATAAGCTCCCCGACCTCATTGTCTACCATTCTAAAAATCTATGACCACTAGACATAGTTGTATTAAATTCCTTTACAATTTTCTTCTTGGATGTATTTTTTTACATAATAAATTTACCTTAGGAATGGTGTCGCTCTAAGTTTATTTTTACTATGGTGCCTAATACACATGACACATTTTTTAAAGGATGAAATAGAGACCAGTTTGATGTCCACTTCATACATAACATGGATGGGTTCATGGTGATATCATTGATGCTAAGAGACATTGAATGCATTAGGAATAATTATTTATATTTTTGGTATTTATGTTTTTTATAATATGGTGGAATATCTTTTCACAACATCAAATGGATAAAAATTATCTTTAATATCCCCTTCCTCTAAATATAATGTTTCTACAACCTCGTCATCATGTATAAGAAGACCCTCACTCCCACCAAAATCTCTAGGGGACATCATCTTCAATCAGTACAATATATATTAGTTTTCTTAGATGTTTCCAATAATTAACTAATTAAATGTATATACTCAGTTCTCTCAAGCACCGAGCGCATCTCGAGCATCGCTAACTCACTAGAATACAACACTCATAATGTTGATTGACATGACCTAACATATGTGGACATAAATGGTACCATATGAATTTGTGAATGATTTCTATTATTATTATATTAATATATATATAAGTCACATTAATTTACTATAAATTTTAAAAATCATGCGATCATGTTCGTAGAATTTCCTCAATAACAAAAATAGAACATTCCAATTTCCCATCTATTTCTGGACGGTAAGCATTTATTCGATGGATCTATTTTCCAAAACATAAAATTCGTTGACATAACCTTAATGTTTAATAATAATCACTGTAGAAAATAGTTCTCCATGTCACACATTTTAGGAATACTATATCATGTATATATAATCTACCAATTTAGTAATTAATAGAATACTCCTTGATGGGTATAAAGTGGTTGACCTTCATCGATAAAATGATGATAACCAAAAATTCATTATGACTATAAGGAACATTTGGTAGACCCATCCCAAATTCCTTCATCATCAAATCTTACATTAACTATAGAAATATATAGGAAAATAAAATCCAATTAGGGTGTGGATTCGTGGAATTCATCTATTGATAGGTGGCGCATCATTAAAAAATACTAGATAAGTCAATCTTCATCCAAGGAAGCCAATATTTCCCACATATTTTTTGAAAAATATCATTGATCCATTGATGCATGGAATATTTAGAAGAGAATAATTCTATCATTAGTTTCTCACATATCCCATGTGGAATACAATATGTTATAAGATATTAAAACTCTGTACATGATCCCATGACTAGTAAACATAGGGATCCACAAATTATATTCTATCCAACATTACATGATTGTTAGAATCTATTACTTGACATTATATAACACTATCAAGGTGCGAGGAGGTATAATATAGGGAAAATGATGTCACTATACCATGATAATCTTGGATATCAAGATGAATCTCAAAAAATCTGGCTAGGATATTCCACTAAAAACTGAACTACTAAAGCAAAAGTGACTATTTTTTTCATGGATTAAAGGATTATTACTATATTACACTTTCTAGGGGTATCAGTTCGCATGATATCAAGAAATTTTTGGAACTACACCCACCATCCCTAACAAATATTTAGGACATTCTAGGGGAAAAGATATTTCAATATTTAATGTTATGTATATAACACCAATCCATATCCAATTATGTATTTTTCCAACATCATTGGAATTGTAAAACTGTAAGAACACTTAAATCATATATTGTGTAGTTATACTACGATGGTCTTAACTTATGGGACCCCAAAGTGATTAACATTCCACTCTAGAAAATAATTTTTCATAAGCTAAAGAATAACACATCATAATATGTGGTGCACTCTCTAACATGTCTAGTCAATGTTATGATCAGGGAAGTTGTCCACATCATCTTCATCTCTAAAATGTTATCTCACTATCCCAACCCAAACATACTTTATCCTTTCTTATTCTTTCCCATAAATTGTGATTCCAATATGTGGGAGCAATGGGAAAATATATTAAATTATCAAGTTAACCCCATGAAGTTACAAATCTAAAAAACAATCATGGTCCTCACCATGGGGTCAAGGAGATAAATGTTTATAGGATTCATAGAAACATAATCATTAGATATTACATAGCCCAAAAAATTCACTCGATACAACCAAAAGTAACATTTAAAAAATTTATAAAAATATTCTTTACCCTGATGTATTCTCAAAAAAATATCTAGAATCATATTATTATATTGTATACACTTTAATGAAACTAGTATTCTATAAATAACCTACCCATGAAGAAATCTAGATTTAGAAGAAAGACTCTATTTATCAAATCCATACATACTGATGTAATATTCATCAGACTGAATGACCTAAATAGGTACACATAAAGACTGTACTTTCTTTAAAAGGATGTATGAGTATCATAATATAGTCCCAGATAGATATAGTGGTTCCTATCATTTAAATATTTGGGGGATAAAATATGGGCATTGTTGAATTTTTCAATGAAGTCATAAATGCAAGGGATTGGATATCAATTCTTAATCATTTCCAGATTAATCGCCTCATAATCCACATATATTATCAATAATCCATATAAATTCAGGGAAAATGAATTATAGAACCCAAAGCGTACATTCATGGATAGATAAACCCTTTTTTAAAAAGACCCTCTATCTTGTATTTAAATTTGGACATCTCATATGACACCATACAATAAGGTGGGGGAAAATAGTTTTCTTACCTGATATGATCTCTATTGTAAAATCGATTCCATGATCTGGGAATAATCAAAAGAATTCACCATGAAATACATCTTAGAATAGATCATCCAAATTAAAAAAAATTCTTGACCAGTCATTCCCTGATCAAGTAAAAGAAATCCCCTTGGTCAGTGATTCCACTTAGTTATTAATGGTTTGATCATAAAAAACCTAACTGGACATCCCATTGTCTTGTACAATGAATGATATAACCCAACAGATAATAAAAATATTCTAGTGATAAAAATAGATTTTTTCATCAAAATGAACATGAATGGTCACATATTAATATATATCATATACAACAATTTTTTATAAGTGTGAGTCCCAAAGGAAAAAAGAAGTTGCAGATTACTACCTCACAAATAGACGATTTTCAAATTCTTTTTGACATTATTATGAAGAGTTTATAAATATAAATAACATCATATTGAAACCCCACTACCAAAACCAAAGCTTGATTACCAAATAAGGCTAATTTAAGAGTAAATATAATAATAATTTTACTTCGAACAACTGATGGCTCACCATCATACACTATTAGAGAAGGATCTATGGCTTACAACAACACTACCACCTAGCGCAGTACATAAATATGACTATATATACAAGAAAAATTTACACATAATATTACAATTTTTTTAATATAAATAGTAATTAATAAATCAAATGGTTCTTGAGGCATTGTTTTTTTAATACAATGTTCATAATAAATTGCAAGATCATAAAACACTCCATCCTTATTTTCTAGTACAATATGAGCACCTAAATTCCATTTGAGATCCTAAAACATCAGTGGATAACAAGAGTAATACATAAATAAAAAGGTGAGATAAATTTACAAATAATGTAATTATCAAGATAAGAAAACATAACATGTGATTCAATGATATAACATGACATCCTAAAATCAAAGTCAAAAGGTTAATCACATGGATGAATAAAATAATGAGAAAGGTATTAGATGACCATGCAAATATAGGAAAAGAATCCAAAGAACAAAAAAGGACATAACCATGAGTCATGGAAAACTCCATAAACAATATCACAGAGTGGAAAAAACCCCAAAACGAATTAGGTTTGTAGGTTAATCCCATAAATGACACTTCAGGATACTAGTGATTTACATAAAGAATTAGAGAGATATCATTGTGGACCAATCATAAATTGTTCATGATTTATTTATTTCCCATAAATCAATCCAATCCTACTGAATAACAAAACAATTCCACAAGGAAATAAATTGGGTTTCATAATCATTCCTCATATCATAATTAATAGAAAGTTTGTAATGATGTAATTAGGGAAATTATCATAAGTAATGTTTACCCACATAAAAGGAAGGGTTCCTAAACTAGTTATATATGTGAGATACATACATATTAATTATATCTACAATGTGATTTGGAGGGATATTGCTTATAACCCAAGGAAATGACAATGTTGAGAGATCCCCTACCATTATCCTGATTCGTCACACATGTTCTTTGTATTTTTATATAATAAAAAATGTTATTTATTTTGTTTATTATTATAAATATTTATTTTTATTATTCCTTTTCTTTTATTTTTTATCTTTTAATATTCTATTAATTAACCAATTAATTTCATTTGGGACGTTATAATGATAAAAGACTAATATTTACAAAATCACCATGTAACGTTGAATAAGATAAAATAGATTATTATTTAATCATTATATATAGTTAATATTGATATTATTTTTATTTTCATACATAAATTATACTTTTAAAACAAAAAAATTGTGGTTATGAAAAATGAACAACATTACAAATATAGAGATGATAGGTCATTCAAACACATAAATAACATTTCCATTTTCCAACCATTGTGAGGGAAGGAAGGTAAGTGTAACCATATATTTACATAATTATAGGGGTATGAAAATATCATATTATTTATTTAAATACACATTAATATACAATCCATGTGATTTGGTAATAAAGAATGAATCACATTTCATCGTGAGGTAGTATTCCACCATACACAAAAACAAAGATATAATTTATTAAATGGATTTTGTTGTAAAAAAATAAATATTATATTTATTGACAATAATTATTATCATCACATGTGTATTATATATAAAAATAAAATTATTTTATATTTACTTCCATGTAATGTGTGTGAAAATCTATTCACATCTCCTTGTGTGGGGTTAGTCCTCGATATACACAAGACACATTAGTGTATTCCCAAAAGTATAAAACATAAAAAGGTGTAAGTGGTAATATAAATTTAGAAGAATAATTTTATCATTAATATACTATATAAACATTAAATATATAATTATATACAGTCATGATGAGTGGGGATATAAAATGAATTATGATGGTGGGAAAGGTGACTATTTTTCCAAGAGATGATCAAATGTTTTTTCAATGTTGAGTAAGGAAGAGATAGATTATGTTATTAAAATTACAAAAAACTTCTTAATATATTTATTATACAATGTTGATTATTTCATAATGGTTATATATAATTTTTTGGGGGTGGAAAAAATAATTAAATAAAATTCTTATTTGAGGACGTTTTCACATCCTCGAATGACTTCATTTGGTTTGTAAAAAAATCATTGAAATGTGTGATTTATAACAAAAAAAGGATTCTAGTATGGGGTGGGGTAAGATTTTATGTTATTTGGGAGTGTATGTTCTGATCCAATGGGGTTTTATGTATGTAAATGAGAGGAATGTTGGTGTCCTTTTATATGTGGTGGAGAGGACACATTTTGTGTCTTTCAAAAATGTGAATCACAAATATGTTTTTAAAATTAATTAATGTTGAAAATTGGCCTATTTAATAATCATATTAGATATAATGTCTCCAAATTTCAAGATAATTTTAATTAGACAAGATTTTCAATGTTTTTTACACAAATCATTTTAGTTTAACCACTAGGTAAATCCTTTAATACCTTTACTATTAGAAATAGTTTTTTATATTTCCACTCTTAATTATGGTAAAAATCATGTTGATAATATAATATAATATTAAATTTTAATATTCTTAATATGGAATAAATTTTTTCAAATTCAAAACATATAAGTGGAAGAGATTCATTTCAAAATTAAACTAAAATAATTGTTGAAAAAATAGTTTTCTATGAAATGTATTTCCCTCAAGAATGATATGATTTTATAATAATATTGTGGAAAGTATTCATAATTATATGAATTTATTTTTATATTAATAATATATATATATATATAATTTAAATAAATCTTTATTATTGTTTATTTAAATTAATTAAAATGGGAAAATATTATTGATATTTAATGAGTGTTCAGAAAAATGTTTTCTGATGAGTATTAATAAACATAAAACAAAATATAGTAAAAATATGATATAAAAATAATTAATTGTAATTAACATGACTAAATAATAATTTTTTATTATTAATTCAAAATAAATTAATAATTGGGTTTTAAATAGATTAATTTATTAAAAAATGTTAATCTTCAAAATATCTGTATTTTAACTATTCACAAAATGTCAATATTTTCTAAAAATACAACAATTATCAATTAGTTAATATGAATATATTGATTATGATAATAATTTATATTTTAAAAAATAAAATTTATAAGAATTTTAAGAAATAATTATAATATTTTCTCACAAAAATATATATTACACATTCTATAAGGAATTTTTTTATTAAAAAAGCTGACATCATATTTCTTAATAATTTATAGATACATAAAAATTTATTTGAGAATTTATATCTATTGGATAAATATTTCATTCTAGTTATTAACCACCAATTTAACAACAATTTGAAAACAATCGAATCATTATATTTCTATAGTAGGTGGATATTTTTTCAAACATAGTAGTGTGTGTTGAATTCACTACAAAACATATTGTTATGGTAAAATCTAATTGTGTTACAATGCACCCCCTATAAATAAATCGAATCATTATAATATTTATTTGTTCCCAGTAATCATGGGGATGAAAATTGAAATTTTATTTTATGAAAATACACATAATAAAAAGGCTTACCTCTCAAAAATAGAGAAATGGAAATACAATGTTCATCATATTATTGGGTTCCCACATAGTGCATTGTTGGTGGGAATTGAAGATAAGAAACTATAATAAATGAATAAATAATTATCGATATTAGTAGTGATCATTTACCACAAGAATATGAATGATCATGAAAAATTCAACATCTGCAAAACCATAAATCTAAAATGAATTAGAGGACCATATATTCATTAGATATGAGGTTAATATGATAAAATATTTGTTCCAATATCCTTCCCCTATATTTTATGGATTATTTTATTATTATGAGAGAAAATATAATCTTAATTGATTTTATTTTTATTTCATAAATGTATAATCATACATAGGTGGTTCTTTAACAACTCTCCACTTCCCCTCTTACTCTATGAAATGAATACACAATATGATATTTTTTAACCTAAAATAATAATATTATCATTTAATAGATCATATGAGCCCTACAAGAGAGGAAATTTATTCCTCATATTTTAATTAAAAACAAATGTTTCATCATAATGTTATATAACATTGAAAATTAAGGTGAATATATTAATATTTGAAATTAAATTGTGAAACCAAAGGGTGATGAGGGAAAATTATCTAAATAAATAAAAATATATACTAAATAAACTCAATAACCTCAATATGATATTTTGGCTCAACCTTAACGGTTATATAATGCCCTTCCATCATTAATATATATTGATTTGACAGAATTTTTATCTAATAACCCATTATGTTAAAGAAATAGAATTAATATAAATATATAAATATATATTTACATAATAAAATATTTCCAAAAATAACATTAATCAACTCAAAATATTAAATATTAAATAAAAATGGTTGAACTAATATGTTTTCCAAATTAAACATAATATTTATCCAAATAATAATATAGGTGAAAATAATTTTATACTAACTAGTATGTTATGATGGTTTGTGGTAGGCCACATGCTCTAATTTTCATATGGTTGTAGGTTCAAGACAAGAATCCTTTCCGGATGCTGTGTGTTGTCATCGGCTTTGGGGTTGTAATTGATTTTAAAAATGTGGGACCACATATGTGATATTTACATTCATAATTCTCCTATATCCTATAGCATACCCAATAATATTATGAACATAATCAAAAATACATTAGTTATGAAAAAACATTTTTTTACGAATATGGTTTTCTCTAGATCACATTCTTTTCCAAAAAATAAAATTATTATAATTGACAATAATTACCCTATAATCAATAAAATATTTAATATGTTATTTTCATCAATTATGTGTTTTTATAAAGAATATCGCATTACCATTAAAGCACTTTTCTATGTCATTAATACCACTCTGTATGTTATTGAAAATCATTGAATAAAAATAATATTTAATAATTCGTAGATGATTCATGATTCTTGAAACCAAAATTCACTAAATGAAATACAAAAATAACATGATTCTTTAATACCAACACCTAAACAGATTATTCATTCCACTTCAATGAGTTTCATAACATATTCCCAACTGAATTAATACATGGATTTTGGAATTTACACATATAATGTCTGTGTTCCCCATATATTTGAAATTTTATTCTTAATGGTGTCCTAAGTTGAGAATTATTTACTCACATCTTATAAACAAGCCACTTCATTTTTTAGAATATAACTAATTTGTGACATCATTTTCCATTCATAAAAAACCTTATATTCCATTTAAGGAATTTAATTTTGTACATCATCCTAAATTTTTTGCATGCATGAAACTTCATCATCCCTATTTTTTCATATTTTAGGAAATAAAAATCAATCACATTCTATCCTTATTTAGTTTAATATGTTTATAAATTAATCAATGATTCATGTGTAAGTCCCAATTCTTGGAATCTCATTTGTTATGATCGTAATATTTAAGAATTATTTTCCAAATCATATTATCCATCTGGTTAAGAAAATCTTTATATTTCCTATCAAAATGTATGTTTCAATGGTTTCTTCTATTTATAGCCATTATATAAAGGGTAAAAATAAGAATATAACAAAATATCATTAAAATTTAAAATACAAACTCACATGAGGTATAATTTAGAAAAGATTAACACATCATAACCTAACAGTCTCTAGGTTTCAATATAGGTTATTTATTGTAATATTTCTAATATGTTTTATCAGATAACAATTTGTTCATGTACATCATAATGGATCGTAAATTGTTTGCGAATTTACAAATCATATCCCCTAGATTGCCAAATAGGTGTATGGTGAGAACCATTTCACGTACTTGGAAATTCTCTTGTCTTTCCCAACCTGACTTTTTCCGAGATATTACCCCTATGTACATAACTCCCTGAACCAAATCACTTTATAATATCTTGAATGGCTTTTAATTAATCTGAAACCACTCTCTATATACTTCATAATAATTTCATGGTATTTTTCTATATATTGTCTTATCCTTCGACAAATCCCTTGGGTTATCAATATTTTTTAACATCCATGTTTCTAAGGACAACTAAATCTATCTTCTGATACCATCTCTAGTGACCCAACCATATTTCAGATAATATTGCATGATTTTTAATGTATGTTTCCAATAATACACCACACAGATCATGTGGCCTTCTGTATTTAGAATAACAAGGTTATATTTATTCAATGGATATTAATAATAGAATTCTTATTTAATTTTCCATAATGTGCTCTTTTAATTCTTTTGAGATCCTAAGACTACATGAGATTTCATTGGTAACAACTATAAATATTTAAGAGTTAAAAATCCTAGTAACATAATAAATATTATAAGGAAACATAACCTGTGATTAAATTAAATAACATGATGTCATAAATGAGATGGATCATGAGTAATCACATGGAATCATATCATAAATAAAATGGAATCATAAGATCATGGTAATATATGATATGTGAATGTAACACAATACATGAAATAATCATGAGTTATGGATAAAATTATAGAGAATATCACATAGTGGGTAAAGTCTTATATTGTATTGGGTTTGTTCCCAAATCCAATACATAATTTACCACAAGACTAAAGCCCTACCCAATGTATTCGATCACTCTCGGGTTACACCCATAATAACATGTTCATTAATTATGTGTTACAAATATATTAAATCAATTATAATTCATAACATAAAAATTACCCATGGAATGAAAATTGGTTTCATAACCCTGGTTCATATCATAATCAAAGTAAATTTCATAATGAGTGGATTTGATAATTTATCATTAATTAGGTTTTACCTTAAAATTTAATGGATAAAAATATAGTCATATATGTCAGAGATATATATGTATATTTTTTAATGATATAGTTAAAAATATTTACAGTGAGAGACAGTTCTCATAATACAATTTAAAGGGTTGTTCAGAGAGATCTCTTAACTAACATTAGATTAATCACACACATTCATTATATTCTATAATAATAAACTTTTGTAAATTAATTATATTAATATGATATTATTTCAGGTCTATTATTCATTTTTCATATTTTATTACTTGTCAAATTCAATTAGTTATCAATTTATTCCATGTTAGAAATTTTAATGATAAACAACTCACATGTCAAAAATAATTTTCATATGTCAAAAAATATCAAACCTATTTCTTTTAAAATATATATATAATGATAAATAAAATAAAATATTCATTTACATAAATAAATTTACTTTTAAAACAAACCATGATATATGGTTATGAAAAATGAACTACATTACAATCATTCAGATGGTAGACAATTCATACACATGAGTAACGATTATATTTTTCAAAAAAACACAATATAAATAATTAAACTAATATTTTTACTTTATGTAATAATAATTATATCATAAATATCATTCTATTTCATTAAATATACTTCTATGTTTCATCCAAGTGATGTGGTAATAAAAAGTAATCACATTGAATTATGATGAGGCAGTCCTTCATACATGCAAACGATGTTATAATATATTCAATTTACATTTTGGTAAGAAGATATATGTTATATTTCATATTTTTAATGATTCGTGTATAATTAATATTATATATAAAATCAAATCAATTCTCAATACCATAAATGTAAATCATATGTCTAAAATAAATCACATTGCTTTGTGAGGCAGTAGTCCACCATAAACTTGAGGGACATTACATTATTCCCTTCAAAATGGAAATTAAGAATGTGTATATAATATTATAATTTAAAAAGATTAAATTTGTCTTAAATATAATATAGAAATATTAAATACATAATTGTATAAATCCTTGTCTAGTAGTGATGTAAAACGAATTATGTCGGTCCACGAGGCTATATTCCTCTTAACAAATGATTAACGATATATTCCCATTTGAGGGTGGAGGAGATGGTTGATTATTTTGAACATAACATAAAAATATCTCATTAAATATAGAATAATTTTGTTATTATATAATCACATTTTAACAAAAATTTGAAGGATGTGGAAGAATAAATAAATGAAAATCATCATTTAAGGACATTACATCATCTATGGATAACGTTGTCAAGTGGTAACTCAAATAAATATAAGTATTCAAGGATTATGATATGAATGTAATGACGTTAATTGGGTAGTTATGTTTATACCCAATAGATTCGTTATGTGTTTAATGGAGTGGGGAGGGGGTTACCTTTTATATGCGGGGGGAGAGATCACATTTGGAATTATTAAAATGAATGAATTAAACCCCTATTTGTTATATTCCATAATGCACAAAATGGACCTTTTAATTGACATAAAAACAATATGGTCTATAAATTACAATAAAATAAGATTTATACATGTTTTCTATCATTTTTAATCCATATATTTATGTTTTAATTCCCCATGAAACCACATTTTTACTTTATTCACAGTCAATAATTATTACTATTTATACTATTCATTATAGTAAAAACTAACATTAAAAAAATTAGAGAATATAAATCTTCCTCATTAAAAATATGAAATAAATTTTGATAATTTAAACTCATAGTTTTTGTAGAAATTAATTTAAAAATTTACCTTTATGATGTGATGAAGAAATAGTTTTCCAAGAAAGGGATAATTCTCAAGCGATAGATGGTTTTATAATAACTATATGGGATGTAATAATAATTACATGAGTTTAAATTAATATTAATAAGTATAAGAAATAAATTTAAATTAAATAATTCATTATTAGGGTTTATATTATACATTTAAAATACTGAAGCATTATTCATATTAAAAGAGTGTTCAGAAAAACGTTTTTTTATTCTTAAATATAAACTAATACAACAATAGAGAATCAAGATGGTTTAAAAGAAATTAATACGATTTTATATAACTAATAATAATTCTATTAAATTTAACTCAAATTAAATTAATAAAAGGTCTTTTAAATTAGAAAATTTATTAAAAATAAATAACTATTTTATAAAATTCTATAGTTTTTAGTATTCATTAAAAAAATAATTTTTTTTCTATAAATTCAGAAATTTCCTGAATAATTTAATATTATCATGAAAATTTCAATAATAAATAAATCTAGTTATATAGTTCCTTTAAAAGTTCCAAGAATTATATATAATATTTTCTCACAAAATGAAATAAAAATTATTAATTAAATGTTTATTTTTAATAAATAATTGAGTTTATATTTCAGAAGTGTTTATAAAAAAATTTACATTTATTATAAACATTAATTCTATTCCAAAATATAGATAATCGTATTTATACGCTCCAATTTAATAGGTAGATTAATATTTTCATATTATAATATTTTAATATCATGTTGAGGATCATTTATTGTCCATGTTATGTGTTAAATAAGCTATCGAACTTAGTGTTATTTTAAAAACTATTTTTGTTACAATGAGTCTCCTGAGACACACTTCCCTAGCACTAAACTTTTTCGATGTGAAGATCAGTGAACACCACTAAAACTCAGGCATTTAATATATATCCATCTTCCAAGTTGTTTTGGTGTTGTATACCCCATGAAACATGAGATGTGATCTACTATTAATCCACTAATAATGAAATTATAATATTCTATATAAACATTAAATATGTATCCCATAGTCCCATTACAAATGGTACTCCCTAGATAGACTATTGAACTAGTATCTCATGGGTCCCAAATCACTAGAAAAATAGCACCCAACCACACTTTTCCATCCTAATGAAAGCGAAAATTCACCGACTTTCCTAAAATGAGAGTAACTACCTTGTTTTGGGTCAATTTATAATCTCCCATAAATTTTGGAAATCCCAATAACACTACAAGTTTTTACAAAGGGGGGTATTAAACTAATATGTTAACCCTCAATAATATTCATTTCTGTAATCAAATATCATATAATGTTATCATAGAAGGTGGTGACATTTTACATGTTCACCGCCACCATAACCTCTTAGAATAGGCCATCATCAATGATCTTGGTCCATGAAACCTCATCACTAGATAAGGCCATATTGAACTAGTTATGATAAATCAATAGATAAAAATAATCCATTACTACAGTATCCCTCTACTTCAACCTCTGAAATTAATGGTCCTAACTCAATTATAAGGTATCATGAATGATTTGTCTAAATATGTGGGTCAATAAATCATTTCCAGAGAGCCCAAAATGATGCTACCACTAGAATATAATTTCCAACCGTCGAAATACATGCCACCTCACATTAAAGATTCCAACATTAAAAACTTTTCGTAAGGAGTCTCTAAGTGGATAAAATTAGGTTGAATGTACTCTGTGCATTGGTCCGCCACCAATAGACTGGCCTCTCATATGAAAGGTGGAGTGTGACAATAGTGTATCTCATGTGTGATATTTTTCATAGTTAGAGAATGATAAGAAGGTCCCCTATCCAAGGAACATACTTTACATAAGAGGATGTCACAAATCTGATCATCTATAGTGGGACCATAAAAATTATATTGTTCTAGACCACCCTCTAGGGGGGTAATACAGACCCTCCCCCTCTTGGTAAGGGACTACAACACTCTATGGTGGAGTACCACTACAATATCCATCACATAATCTAAAAAGGAGACATTTGACTTGATTTTATCTTTGATCAAAATAAATCGAGACAAGAACATCAACTGTTGTCATATCATTATATAAAACAAACATTGTATTAAATCTTATCCAGTACCATTTAATTTTAATTTTATCATTATTTATCAATTCATTTTGATTTTATGATGTACATTTCATCTCATTAATGTTTACCTAATGGTTTTAATTTACATAGTACTATCAATTTAGATGTCATTCGTAAGCTATAAGTGTAAACACCATTAAGATTTCATCATGAATATTTATTTAAACTGTAGTTATTTAATCATCTATTTATATATTCCTTAATAGTTGGGTACTATCTGGAGAATTATCCAAGTATCTTTTCACCAAATCATTATATGGCAATGTACTATATAATATTTTCTTGATCTATTAATTTTCAATGGACATTATCCACGTGGAGTATTATCTATTTATACACTTGTTCATTAATTGTATACAAGGAACACATGATATCGATAACCCATATTTATAGTATAATTTCTGAACACAGAAATGCCCGAATTTCATACAATCGCAAGAGATAAAATCTCATGAATCAATAATAATAAAAACCGAGAGAACCACTCAAAGTAAAAATATATCAACTATAAAATCATTAAAAATTAAAATAATCAAACACGTTTCCACATACATTTTCAATTTATGTCGGTTTTATTTTTATAAAACCATAAACTTTTATTAAAAATATATTTTGGTAATATATTTAATTTCTACGATATCTTGATTTATATTCAACAATTAGATTAAACAATCCACAATACATTATTAATATTTATTTCTTAGAAATTTCCTTGGCAGGTATGAATTGGATTAACCAAATTATTAATAATATAAAAAATATATTTGTTGAAATTTAAAGGTTTTAATATATCTCTAGAAATAAGAAAACCATTTTGAGTAAATCAATTTTATGATTAAAAAAAATTTATTATTCAAAAATGTTTTTATATATTTTAATGAATATATATTATAAATAATTTATACTAATTTTATAAATTCAATTTTATAATAGTGTATAATATAAGAAACCCAAATATAAATATTTTCATAGCTGTATTTTGTAGTATTCATTCCAAAAAATGTTTTGAAGAGTGAAAATTAACAATTTTTTTAAATTTCCTTTTACATTATTTAAATAATGATATATAAATAAATAATTCTATTTCTAATTTTATATTAATGTTATATAATATCCATTTGATTTTAAAAAATAAAACCATTTCCATTTGGATTTTTATTTTAGATCATTTTGTAATTAGTCAATTTTTTGCTACAAAATGCAATTTGTATAGAACATCTTTTCAATATGTTTGCTTGTTTTTATTTAAATTAAATTCCACCACTGTTTTAATTAGAATATTTGAAAAATGGTTCCCTATTTGGTATAAATGTGAACAATGGTTTTAAATATTTATTTATTAATTTGATTGATTATGAATTGTAAATGTGGTTAAATTTATCTACTATATTAAAGGAAAATCATGTAATTAAGGTTAAAAATTCTATCTTAAGGATTTGAAACAACTATTAAACATTCTATTATCCAACTATATAAGTTTATTTTATCAATTTTCATCCTATTATTTAATATATTACCACTTAGTTCAATTTTATCAGAGATTATGACCTTTATATGATTTTATAAAAATAATAAATACAACTTGTCAAATATTTGAACTTGAAACTAAATATTATAAATTTTACTAAAAATACAATAAGTTATATTATCAATTTTTATTTTGAATATTAACTAATTATTTTATTATCATGGTTTAATATTTATGTTTTATTGATTAAATAATAACTATCATTTCATATGAAATTCCATCCCAATATCAAATAAATTATTAGAAAAATACAATAAATGAATTTAAAATAATTTAAATTTTATAATATGGAAGAATTATATTGACCAGGAGATTTTTTAGAAACATTTCAGATACTAGTGATATCTTAATGTATTATTTATTAATTTATTTTCTATTTATTTATTTTCAATGAAAAATGAAATTAATTATTCAAAAAAGCTATTAATGATATTTTATACTAAGTTACTTTTAAAAAAAATACTAAAATTCATAACGATCTTATATTATAAACAATATTTTCGGTTTTTCTTGAACATATCGGCTATGTTACATTCAATATCCTATTTTTTACTTACGATATCATTCAAGGATCTTAAAAAGTATTTAACTATGATTTTGCAGATGCTGTTAAAATGCTTAAGAAGGGATAAAATTAAGTGATAGGTGTTAAAATACAACTTATGCAATGAACTAGATTTTCTATGTAAGTACTTTTAATTTTATGGAATTATTACTAATCATCAAAAATTGATGGCGTGTGATTCTGATGCCATGTGTGCCCAAATGAATTTATGAACTTTGTTAAGGTATGTTCAGTAAATGTGCAAGCGACGTTTTCTAACTTATGGACTAGTTCTCAGATTAAACATATGAGGGAACTGTTGATTCCACAACACTTGTATTTGCTTAAGGGATGATTCACTTTAACCATAGTAGGTCTGGAGAAAAATATAGATTTTGGGAATTATAAAAGTATTATAAAAATAACAATGTTATATTATTTCCATTATCTTTTTCCTCCAACGGACCAGCGGTGGTGGAAGGACCAATGATGTGTCAGCCATTAAATAGATTGACTACACAATTCTATGTAATAGAACCCTTGAATTAAATATTTTACTTAATTAATTTAACCCTATTAATTACATGTGCATTGTTGACCCTCCCACTCTCCTATTTATATGGATATGGGGTAGGAGTATTAGAGGGACATCACTAACTGATGATGTTCGGATAATATTCCACGATGACAACCACTTGGACGACATGACCAGTTCTGGCGAGCAGTGATGAGGGCCACCGAATCACGAATCATAGAGCGATGATTGAGCAGCATTGTTGGAGGTTTGTTGCGGGAATGAAAAACGTCGTATCTTCCTCAATCCCAGATGTTCTACAATGATCCGGAGGTAGGAAATTAGCTTGGTTTAATTTTTAGAGGTTTTTGAATCATCACTACCCTCTTGATATGAAGTTACAACGGAGGGCGTGTGCCAAATGAACAAGGCCCAAACCCTCTCCCTTTTTTTTATAATTTAGTGAGTTCTACCCAATATTTTTTATTTGGGATTTATGAAACCTAAGACGGTGGGTGACGATGATGGTATGTCATGGAGAATATGGTGGCACACCGTCGCTTGGTGTCATCGAAGAAGGTTGCGGTCAAAGCTGTGGTAGGTGAAGACGATGGCTAGCTTGGGCCAGCTGCGGAAGGCGAAGCGGCGCATAATGGCATGCCCTCAGAGACAAGGTCGAGGCATTTCAACTTCAATGGAATTGAAGGGATGGCAGTATCGGTCATTCATGGAGGACGTGTGGCATGCCATCACACGCTACTGGACGCGGCCACGGATCGAAGTCACATCGGTGGAGGGACCCGCCTCTTGCAGGTCTTGCATGGACCAGGCGGAACCATGTGGCACCATATTTTCACATTTCTAAGGATATATCCGTTCATGGAATGGGGCGAAGAATTACCCCGCCCCCCCGAGCTAGGTCAAACCCCAGCTAGCGGGTCACACCCCTCTGCGGGCAGGGTCGCGCCACCCTTACGGGTTAGGCCACGACCATAACAGGTCAGGTCGGACCATGACCTAGTGGGCTGAGCCCGCCGTAGCCCTTCCCCACTTGGCCAGACCTAGACCAGGTCGTGACAAGTCGATCCGACTGGGTCAGACCGGACTTGGACCCTTCCTGGCCTAGTTTCGCTAAAAGAGCCATAACATGTGAACCATGAATCTGTTTGATGAACCGTTTAGGACAATGATATCCTCTGAGCAAGGCTGTACTTTTTGGTATATTCCATTTGAGCTCTGGATATAGTTGGAGTATGGTTTATTTTGATCACACTTGAATCGAACTAGGCCCTCGGAACTAAAATCCTTATAATTTACAACTTGGCATCCGATTGACGCGATGTCTGTCACATTGGACCCCTAGGACATGGAGGTCCTTTGGGATACTTCTTTGTGGAGCATCATGGTGGTTTAGGTACAAATGATGGATTGAGTATTGGAATCTCCCAGAATCAAGTGTAATATGGGCAAGAATCCTGTGGTTAGCAGTGATGCAGAGGATAGAGACAGATCTAGCTGCTGTTAGTACCTAGAAATCATGCATGGATCCACAACAATCCTATGTCGTTTATATCCTTTTTGGGTCAACACATACTATTATTGTGTGGGTCATATCATTTGTGGTTCAGCGGGGGTTTGTACCTATCGATCCCTTGTGGGTTAGACTATGTATGGTTAGTAGTTTTATCTATTGACAGAATAAGATGATCACGGTTTACGAATAATCATTTGTACTTATGTACTTATTCATGGTGTCAGCTGATTCTTTACCTTTGTGGTACTTTTACCTTCGTTGTGTTACCTTCATGGTGTTACCATTGTGGTGTTACCTTTGTGGTAGTTTTACCTTCGTGGTGGTAACTTCGCGGTGTTACCTTTGTGGTACTTTTACATTTGTGGTGTTACCTTCGTGGTATTATTCCATTGTAGATTAGTAGTTCAAATGGATTAAAAGTTGGAGTCTTATGTTTTCCTAGGAATGAGACGAGTATCTTTTGATATCTTAGGTATGTGTATCAGCATATACTAATGTAGAGGAGAGAATACTATTGCTTACTGCTTTGTGATTGTGGTCTTGCTTTGTGGTTTTCCCTTTGTGGAACTCTGGGAGACCATCGAAGGACTCAAGGTCCCTACTAAGTATTGTTATAATAACCCTTGCATGGGCTTTGCCCGCACCTTATGGTGTATTTTGTAGACGATGAGCAGTTGGACTGAGACTTGAGAGAGCCTGGACCAGGCGGTACACAAATGAGACAAGCTGTCGTGGAGTGTTGTGGAGATGATCTATACCTAACCTTCTGGTATGATCCCTAGTGAATGATCGAGGAGTTAATTTCTCTTTTCAGTTGTACTTGTACTTTTAATTTGGGCTTGTATTCCTTCCACATTACATTCTGTAATCCTTTTTACTATAGTAGTTCAGTTTGTATTTTTTTCTTGTTTAGTTCATGGATTTTTTATTTTTACTGGTTTAATGTTAATTCCTTCTCGTTATAATGATAATCCTTTTGGTGCTAGTCGCAAAAACATGTCCTATGGACGATGGGTTTGGGGTATTCCCAGCACATTCCCTATGGGACGGGTTGTGAAAAAGTGTTATTAGAGGAGTCAGTTCAACCAAATAAGTAGGACTCAACTATTTTTATTATTTCAATATTGTTAAGTGTTATTTGTGGGGTTTCTTGTTGGGTAAATCTGATGTTTGTGCGGCAGCTGATGTAACCACACATGAGGACCCTAAATTCGGAATTCTGACTTATTGAATGAAAACACTGATTGCATGTTTGTTTGAAATGTTATTCATTTATCTCTTTTAATCAACTCACCTGGTATGTAATTTAACCATGGCACAACTGTTTTCATTCAGGATTCCTCCACATGGACATCCATCCTGGATTCTGGAGAGAGGACATGATGATAGACCACAGAGTTATGTGGCTTCAGTGCAGAGACCTCTTATGGCGATAGTACCATTGGGTGGTGCACCAGTAGCACCACCACCCTTTGGGAAGCAGATTCCACCATCCCAACCAGCATAAGGTGCATGCCGACTAAGTGCATTGCACGAGTTCTATTAGTATAGACCTCAGAGGTTCTACGGAGAGATATATATGAAGGCAGTTAAGGACCGGGTGGAGGCTGTGGCTAGAGTTTTTCACATTGCTGGGACACTAGCTAATCTGATGGTGATCCTGGCTTCTATTATCTTCTAGGGAGTAGTTGCGAGATGGTGGAGTCTGAAACTCTAGTTACACGATGTGGTGACCCACACTAGGGCAGACTTCTTGGTATTTTTCAGGGGAGTGTTTGTCCAGGAATCTATATGATCAGTTCTTATAAAAGAGATGTTTCACTTACAACAGTGATTCATGACTGTGACCTAGAACTCAGTGAGGTTCATTGATCTCTCCCACTACTCCAATGACATGGTATGAGACCCTTTCGTCATGGCCCATACCGTTGAGCAGTGTCTTTGATGAAAGGTCATAACATTGATGGTATCACTCAGTATTCCGACTCAAGATAAGGTTCCAGATCGAGCACATTTGGTGGAGAGCATCCTAGCTGAGTAGCCACCAACAGCGAGAGCCACCACCATACATAAGGTAGCAGATTCATCTGTAGCAGGAATAAGATGGATGAAGAGCGGGCCCAGGTAGGCCAATCCATCAGTTGGGAAACCTCATGATATAGGGTCGGTGGTGAGGGTCTCATGGGATAGAGGAGGAAAGATGGGGTTATGCAGTGCTACTCGTGCAGAGGGCTTGGCCACATGTCTCATGAATGACCAACCTACCGTATGGGCGACCAGATGACTGTTCAGGGACTAGTGAGGCATAGGAAAAGGTTTGATTGAGGAGGACTGCATGGTGGTAGACATTTCATATAAGCTGGTCATGCAGTAGGTGGTGGGCGACGATTCAATGTTCTACTACTACCACCTCTATGTGGTCCACCCCAACCATAGGGAGAAGGTGGAATGGGATGAGCACAACTCTAGGCAGCTGAGGCCTATGACCACGACACTATGGAGATGATTAGAGGTATGACACCCTAGTTTTAGTACTTATAGACACAGGTGACAACCAGTCTTTTATTTCCCCATCCCTCGTTCGGTGGTAAGAGATCCTGATGGAGCTGATGGATTGATCCTTATGATTAGACACACTGATGGGAGATTATTTGACAATTACACACTATTGATGGATGTGGGACCATACTCTAGGAGTGGAGAGCTTCACATGGGATCTTCCACCTGAGGTGTCGTGGCCTTACGACATTCTCTTGGGTAAGCACTGGTTATCCAAAGTCCATTATCTGATTGACTGTATAAGGTGTAATGTACGGTGTGCATGTTAGGATGGGACTGAGTTTTCCTTCACTAGAGAGAAGGGAAAATTTTCAACATATGATGAACTTACTTGGAGGAGGGTGTCGCAGATCACACATCAGTTGGCTAGCCTTACTCTCATTGCAGTTGATGTTTATTGTCCGGGCTATCCTATAGTTGTGGACTAGTATGCCGATGACTTCCCTAATGATGTTATGGGAATAACTCTCTATAGAGAGGTGTTATTTTACATATACATGTACCCAGGGAAATTACTGATACTGACACTATCATATCATATGGCTCTTGTGGAGTTTCATGAGTTACAAGTATAGTTGGAGGACTCGCCGAAGATGGAGTTCATAAGGCCCAGTGTTACTCTGTGGGAAACCCTGATTTTGTCCACCAAGAAGGTATATAAGAGTTTGAGACTCAATCTAGACTATCATCACTTGAACCAAGTGACTGTAATCAACTAGTATCCACTTCTATAGATTGATGATCTATTCGATCATCTGAAGGTAGCTCATTGGTTTTCAAAGATATACCTCAGATCAAGCTATAATAAGCTCAGGGTATGTGATGAGGATGTATAGAAGACGGACTTCAGATTCCTATATGGTGACATTAAGTTATTGGTTATGCCATTCTGCATGACTAATGGCCAACAAATTTTCAATGGGACTCATGAATATGATCTTACAACAATACCTTGATCGTTACGTGGTGGTCTTCATTGAGGACATCTCCGTGTACTGATCGATTGAGAATGAGAATGCCTATCACCTGTAGATAGTTATGGATACAATCTGAGGGCACCAACAGTATGGTAAGATATTTAAGTGCTAGTTCTGTATATGAGATTTCCACTATATGGGATACGTTATCAAATAGGTTGGAGTTGTAGTGGATCCAAAAATGATAGAGGTTGTTCTAGCTTAGGATCCACCTAGGAGTGTGACCGAGGTGCATAGTTTCTTTGGGTTGTTTGTGTAACTCAAAAGAATTTTAAATTAATTTTCTAGAGTTTTTGAACAATTTTGAGAATTGATAATGACTGTTCAACCCTTCATGTGGATGGTGAGATGCGACTATAGTTTTTAGTAGCCTAGGAGGAGACTAACATGTTCCCCCAAAATGAGGCTATTTGAAGAAGTGCATGTGTTTGTAGTCTACTGTGATGCATCAAGGACCATACATGGGGGTGTCCTAATGAAGGAGTGAGTAGTTATCGCTTATGGTTCATGAAATCTATGGCCTAATGAGAAAAACTATTCCACCCATGACTAGGAGTTAGCAGCTGTGGTCTTCACCATAAATATGTGACGACATTACTTGATGGGAGAATGTTCTACAGTCTACTCTGATCACAAGAGTATCAGGTATATCATCTAATAGAAGGGCCTGAATGTGAGATAGTGATGTTGGATAGAGTTCCTGCAGGACTATGAATTTGATATTGTCTACACTTCTGGGAAGGGGAACATAGTGGCAGACACACTTAGATATAGGTCAAGTATACAACTATTGTGTGAGGTGACAGAGTAGATAGCCACGTTGCAGATATCCTATCTGGATAAAGATGCAACATATTACCTCCAGTCTTTGACTATCACCTCCCCACTTCATCAAGGATTTCATGATGCATAGCTTGGGGATGTTGATTGCGAGGCTCAACATGCTCATATATCCCCATGACACACACCAGATGGATTTTTTGAAGTTGGGTATGACATCATACTCTTCAGAGGATGTACAATGGTACTATGGGCACTATGGTAGGAGCTGTTGAGAGAGTTCTATATGTCCCCTCTGGTGGTACATCCTATTATGGTGAAGATGTACTAGGACCTCCAGTGTCAGCACTAGTGGCTAGGGATGAGGAAAGCAGTGGCATAGTTTGTTTCACGATTCCTCACATGTCAACAATTGAAGGTCAAGAATTAGGTTCCAGAGTGGAAGTGGGATAGTATTTCTATGGACTTCGTGACATGGATTTTACATATGTCCATGGGACATGATTCCCTTTGGGTGATCGTTGACCGAATCACCATGTTGGACCACTTTATACCTATCTAAGAGTAGGGATCAATATAGTTAATGGGATTCCTCTACATACAATATATTATGAGACTTCATGGGGTTCCATCGACGATCATCTTTCCCTGTGACTCACTTTTTACATCATGGTTGTGAAAGCCATTGTAGTAGGAATTTGGGACTCATGTACATTTGAGCACCACATTTCTTCCACATAATGATGGTCAGATTGAGGGGACCATTCACACACTAGAAGATATGCTTTATGCATGAATCGAAGATTTTGGAAACTATTGAAAAGATCACTTACCCTTGGTGGAGTATGAATACAATAATAACTATCACTCCACCATTAGTAAGGCATCATTTGAGGACTTTTACGGTCAACCATTCAAATCACCTCTATGCTGGACCGACCTGTGAGAGTCAGCAATTATAGGTCTAGAGATTGTATGGGCAACCACTGGAAAGGTGCAGATCATCCATGAGTAGATGAAGACTACAAAGAGTGGGCATAAGTCTTATGGTGACAATAACGAGAGACCGTTTGAGTTCGAGGATGAAGACCATGTCTTCCAACGAGTCTCACCTTGACAAGGTTTGTGGAGATTTGGTCTAGGCGAAAAGTTATCAACGACATTTATCAGACCTTTTAAGGTTCTTAATAGAGTTGGATAGGTGGAATATTTCTTGACTCTTCTCCCATAGATGCACTGGTTACTTGAATTTTTCCATGTGTTAATGATGAGGAGGTACGTGCACGATCCATCACTTGTCATCTACTAGAGTGAGATGGACATCGACAATGGGGTGACATTTATGGATTTTCTTGTTGAATTTGATGATCAACAAGAGTGGGTCCTTCTTAGACAATCGATTCCTCTAGTGGGTGTTTGCTGGCAGCACGAGAACCTCTAGGATAGAACATGGGAGAAGGAGGCTAAATTTGTTCCCAGAACCACAATTTGATTCCTTTTCCTTTGTTATGGATTTTGGGGACAAAAAGCCATTTGGTTGAGAGAATTCAAAGTCCCAGATTTTCCATGTAATTTTTATTTTATTTTATATGGAATTTTTATGAGTCTGGGAAAATTGGCAGCGCGTGATTATAAGGCCCAGTTTGCCCAAAATAAAATTTTTCAAGATTTTAAAGGTACATTCAATAAACTCGAGAGCAGAGTTTTCTAACATTAGAAATGGTGTTTGGATTAAAAATCAGAAGGCAGAGCTGAATCTGCTGCAATAGGATTCACTTATGGGAGGGTTCACTTCAACCGCATTATGAAGAGATAAAAAGATAGATTTTGGGATGTTTAAAAGAATAATAAAATAACAAAGTTATTTTATTTCCTCTCATTTTTTCTCCAACAGACAGGTGGAGGTGGTGGGACAAACGATGTGTCTAGTCATTAAATGGATTGAATCTTCATTTAGTTGTAACAGTACAGTTGGAATTAGGAAGGATAATTAATTAATTGAACCCCATAATTTCCACGTGTGTTACTCACCACCCCCACTCTTATTTTTATGTAGCTTGAGGAGGAGTATTGGCAAGACTCCCCAAAGTGAAAAAGTTATGATAATGTACCTCAAAAAATAACAACATGGAGGGAATCACCGGTTTCAGAGAGTGGTGATGAGTGCCACCGAATCACGAACGAAATAATGATGATTGAGTGGGGTCGTTGGAGGCTTGTTGCAGGAACAAAGTACAACGAATCTTCCTCAAACACAGAACATGTGCAACGATATTAATGTAGGGATTTATATATTTTAAATTTCTAGATATTTTTTAATCATTACTACCCTCTTGATATCAAGCTATCAAGGAGGGAACATGAAAAACGAACAAGGTCCAGACCATCTTCATTTTTGTTTGAATTTGGTGCTTTCTTCGCGAGCATTTTATTTGGGTTGGATGAATCCCGGAACAGTGAGTGATGATAGTGGCTAGCACTGGAAAGACACAGTGGAGATATGCTACACTGCCATGCACTGTTGGGGGTGAATCCTACGGCCGTATCCATGGCATGTTTAGATGGAAGCTGGATCGGGCCGGCTATGGAGGAGGTTCAGTGTACTGTCGAGCACCGCTGGAGATGGTCACGGTTCGCAGTCGTGGTGGTGGAGGGACCTGCCTCTTATGAATTCCACAGAGACCAGGTATCGCCACTTGGAACCTCTTCTTTACATCCCAAATGTCATAGACTTTTGAGGATATCGGGAAGTGTTAACCCTCCCCTTGCGTGGCAGCTATAGCAGACCCTAGATAGTGGGCCATGACCTCCGTGGGCCAGGCGACATGAACCCATTGAGCCGTACCCCCCTTGTCGGTCGGGCCACCCCACCAAATGTCTAACTAGAATGTTTACCTATATTCCAAGCCTACCATGACTTAGAAGCACTGGGACAGACCTAGAAATGGTTGGTCTGGGTCGGTCTACTCGGTTCGGACCAGATTCAGACCCTTCTAAGCCTAGTTTTGCTAAAAGAGCCATAACTTGGGAATGAGGTGTCAATTTGATGAACTGTATGTGCTGTTGGGATCCTTGGAGTGAGATGAAATTTTTTGATATACTCCACTTGGGATTTAGAGAATGATAAATTACAAATGGGCGGGATTGGACCTGAATCCAACTGGGCCCTTTGATCTATAATGATAATAAGTTAGAGATCAGACGTCTGATTGACGCACCGTCTTTAGTGTTGGAACCCCTATGACATGGTGGTGCATTAGGATACTTCATTGTGGAGCTTTATGTAGGTTGAGGAACGAATGCTGGATTAGAGAGATGATCATCCCGGAGTCAGGTGTACTATGAGGAGAAATCCCGTGGCTGGCAGTGAGGCAGAGGTTGGAGACAAATCATATTGGGGTGAGTACCTAGCGATCCTGTGTGGATCACCACTAATCCTGTGTTGTTCAGATACTATGTGGGTCAGTACTCAACGATCGTGTTTGGGTCAGCGCATACCTATCATGTGTGGGTCAGATCATTTGTGGGTCAGTGGGGGTTAGTACATATCGATCATGCATGGGTCAAACTACATATGATCAGTAGCATAGCCTGTCGACAAAATAATATGATATTGGATTACGACTTATCACCTATACATCAGTACATATACCTGGTGTGAGCCGAGTCTTTACCTTTGTGATACTTTTACCTTCGTGGTGTTCCCTTCGTCGTGTTACCTTTGTGGTAATTTTTCCGTTTTGGTGTAACCTTGGTGGTAATTTTACCTTTGTGGTGTTACCTTCGTTGTGTTACCTTGGTTGTATTCTTCCCTCTTGGATCATATGTGAAAATATCTTAAATGTTGGAGTTTTTGTTTCCTCTTGAATGAGGAAAGTATCTTTTGTAACATAGGTTTATGTATGGGCATATACCAAAGTAGAGTTCAGATGACTATATTTTAATGCTTTTTGATTGTTGTCTTGCTTTTTGGATATTACAATGTGGAACTATAGGAGACCTTCAAGGGACTTGGGGTTCCTACAAAGTATTTTTATACGCACCACTGCACCAGATTCACCTACACTTCATTGTGTCTTGTGTAGATGACATGTATGTAGGCTGACACATGGGGGATCTAGGACCAGGAGGTACATGAAGGAGATGGGATGACATAGAGTGTTGTGGAGACGGTCTATACCTACCATTTAGGTAGGATACCTAGTGGATGATCTAGGATCTATTTTCTCTTTTCAGTTGTAATTTTACTTTTCAGTTGGGCTTGTAATCCGGTCCCATTACATTCAGTACCTTTTTTAATACAATAGTTTACTTCATAGTAGTGTATTCTTGTGTTTTTGGATTGTGTGTTGGTATGGCTATAAAGGATTTACCTTCAAATTATAGGGATATTCCTTTTTGGTGCACGTTTCCTACCCCTGGCCTATAGAAGGTGGGCTTGTGGTATTCACGAGACAGGCCCGGGGGACGGGTCGTGAAAACATAAACATGTTAAATATTATTTTAGATGAGTATTTATAGTTATAATAATACTATATTATAAATATTACAATTTGGGGCCTCATGAAGATGAATATTAAAATATATTAATTTAATACATTATATAATTCAATGGGTTCCCTTCTCCCCAGTTAAAAAAGAAAACATCTTATTATACATTATTACAAAATTTTGATAACCAAATATTAGAAGATACCTTCCATATAAACATTATAAAAAAATTCCAAAAATTCTAATGCACTTATTATTTCCAAAATACCATTATTTCATATCTTATTGTTTAATCCAAAAAAATTTCATAAAAAATTAGTTGTTACTCTTAACCAAGTATACTTAAAATTTTATTCTTTTTATGATTACTGAAAATATGAATTTATAATTGTTAATAAATTACATTTTTATCATAAATAAAATAATATTTTTCTTTGATTATGGTATAATAATTTTCAACCTCTTCAACACTACTAAAAATGAAAATACCACTCATTCAGGAATAAAATACACCTCCTCTACATAATAGTGTATTTTATTTTTCATAAATATTTTAAATGGATGGCCAAAAAAAATTAAATATTAAATAAATATGATATTTCTGAATTAATTATTATTCTAACATTATAATATCATATCATTTTTCTTACAATTACATTTTTTTGAAAATGATAACATCGCTCGTGCATACATGTGCACAACCATATAAATGAAGATATGTGATTCAATTTTTGTTTTTGATTATATATGGATTGTTATAATGATTAATTTAATGCATATATAAGATTGTTATAGAACCATAATTATTCAATACAAATTAATTATTATTTACTATTCTTTTGTTACATCTTTCAGAAACTGAAACCCCCATTCATGCATACATACGACATACCGTCTCCATGAATAGTGCATTTTGTCTTTCTATCTATTAATTTTTTAGATGATTATAAAATTATATTTAAATATTTTAAAATTATATATCATATATTAATAATCAATAAAAATATGTTTAGGACATAATAATAATAAGTAAATAATGGATATATAAATTTAAGAGGAAATCATTGGAAACGAAAAATGAAATAAACAACATAAAGAAAGATTACTGCAATAAACAATTTTTAACGAAAATGAATTTATATTTTATAGAGTAATCAAATATGATATTTTAATTATCTATATAGTTATGATCTTGAATTAAAATATATCTAAATTTTTTATACATAAGATTAAATAGCATACAAGGAAATATGAACACGGTGTAAGGGATTTATGTTTCGTTGTAATTTTAATTTGGATTGTTAATAAATGATTTTCATTAAAGGAAATTCAAAATTACATTTATAATAAATATATATAATTGTATTATTATTATTATTTCAATAAAATACATCTTTTATTATCATTTTACCCCACGTTACATAATCAAGAGACTAAAATAATGTGTTTACAAAAAACTATATGGATTTCTACATTTATCAAAAATATATTTTCTTCTAAACCTATGTGATAAAAAATTCAATTAATAATGTTTATAATAATGTCCAATGATTGTTTAAAATGGTTTTACCCATGATTCACATTTCATATTTTTTATGAAATATTAATTTCATATACTGAATGAGGTACTTCTTGACATTTTATACAAAAAATTAAGGTTTGTTTGATTTTCAATTATAAAACATGAATATAATTTCCCACCATCATGTATACTATATTATTTGACTCTTACTTTGAAATATTAGTATTTTCTTCACAATTAATATTTTTTCCTTACTGCTTTGGAAATTTTTACCTTATAAATACATTAATTCAATGAGAAAATGTTTTTTTCTTCATGAAATAACACATGGATCTCCTAATTTAAATTTTAATATATTATAACATCATTTTATGTTATATTTTACTGGTGAAATGATACAATGATACCAAAATCATTATTGATCAGTATTTTTTATGATAATCATGTATTGATGTTCTTTATTGTTGATTTAATTTTTACATTTGTTGAATAATAAGGAATTTTGTGAATCAAATGTATTTGATCATTCCAAATATAAATAATACATAGGATGTGAAGTGTTTTATGGTGATAATTTATAGTTATTCCCTCAATTCATTGATATTTTTCATAATATAATATAGAATTCATTCTATATTTTTTTGGTATTTAGTTTACAGATACCCATTTAATAATAATTATTAATTAGATAAGAGTCTATGATAATAAGATTCACAATATCATGGTCGTGAGTCCTTGATCATGAATGTATAAAATTGTTTATTACCTATATTGTTTTCCTTTTTTTCACTATCCATGTGTTTTCGAATTTGATATTATCCTTGGGTTTTCAGTGAACTAATGTGTTTATTTAATGGAATGTGGACTGATTATACACATTACCATGTCAATTATGCATTATTTACACATTATATATTTTTCTATACACAACCCTTACTGGCTATCCGGACAAAACAATAATTTTTTTCTTTCCCTAGTATTTTATGAAGGATATAATGAACTAAATGAAGGTTGACATATTTTTTTCATGTTATATGTTTTAAATTTCTAATATAATTTAAGAGTACTATTTATATCTAGTTTTCCAAGACTATTAAACTAATAGATCCTATATGGTGACATCATTTGTATATTGTACCAATGTGATAATGTTAACACTAGATTTGTGTTACTAGATCTATGGTAATTTTAGTTGATATCTTAGGTAATTTAATTGAATCATTTAGAACTAAATTATTAAACATACCATTTAACATGATAATTATGATAATCCTTTATATTGTTTGTGAACATTAACAATTAATGGGATTTTTTATTTTATAGCTCAATATTTATAATTATTACGAGCTATCTCTGTGTGTTCCATTTTTATATTATGACACCCAATATGATTAGGGTATCTGACATGCACATTATATAAGGATATTTACATAAATAAAATTTAATATAGCTATTGTTGGAACCGAGCAGATTGTAGTTATATTTTGGATGTTATATCAAGTAATGATAATTAAACAAGCATGAATAGATCATATTGTCATGCCATATTGTTATTAACATATTCTTTATTTTTTAATGAAATAACATATTCTATATTTTAATTTATATACTAATTATATTGTGGTTAAACCAGAGATTATGTCCCTTGGTATGATATTCTCCAATTTGGGATGTAATTATTGTGAAATGGATATTTTTTATTATATTATTTATGTAATGTTGTTGATAAATGGTGGTTATTGATTCCTAACACAATGAAGGATGATGAAAATATAATATATTTAAGTAGAACTTTTATTGTGATATTTACTGAGTGATAATTATGTTGAAAATATGATCTAAAATGGTGAGGGGGTTCCCAAATTTAATTTACATGGAAAAAGAATGTATAATATATAATTATGTTAACATTGCATGATTGGACAAACTAGATAGGAAATACATACATAATCTAGAATGAAATATTTACCATTTCAATGATGGGATTATTATAGTCTCTCATTGGATCTTATTTCTATTACATTTTTATCATATTATGGCTTACTATAATGTTCCATCATGAAATATAATGACTCTTATGGGACTTATATCTTCATGGGACGTCATCAAAAGAAGTGTTCATCTATGAAAATTTAAAAAGGAAATGTGTCAAAGAATAAAAATTAGAATATGGGTTTATTAACATGTTATAACATGGGAATGAAACATCCATGTACATTTTTAATGATAGTAAGAGAATGTTTCAGGAATTTAGAATGGGTTAATAAGTCTCATGAATAATAGTTAATGAATGAAAATAGTGTTTTCCAATGATTTATGTATAAATAATTGGGTAATTATTAGGAATAATGTCCCATGAATCATAGAAATATACCACAAAATAATCCAATGTGAGAAATCCATGATTATGCAAATAATATAGAAAATGTGGGAGTTAATAATGATATTTTTAAGGTACACTTATTCTAAACTCTAAAAGTCAAAATTATTTATTTGATTTATCTTCTAAAAATTCATTAATGTTTCATAATTTTATATGTTAATTACATCACTACCTAAATGAGTTTATTTTGTGTTGGATATTTAAAATCATAATGTCAATATGATCATATCTCATGACAATATATCATTTACAATAGAAGATTCTGGGAATGTAATTCCTAAAAATCGTAACATTATTCCTTTAGTTGAATTTAATTTAATTTTAGGAATGTATTGTCTCTCTTGATATATGGTTTGTATCATTTCTCATTGAAGGGAAGTTTCATTTGATGTTCTATATCAACTTATAATTCTATATCTTTGTGAAGATTAAATTAAACTCTAATTTGAAAATAAATCCTTCATATGGGTTTTATTACCTATTCAAAAGAGATATTTATCATAGATAATTGGTGAGAAACATGAAATTTTTGATATACCTACTACATGGGAGTGTGTTGGAATCTTTACATAATATACTCTTATAAGTCCCTCAAATCCAAAATATGAGTTTTCCATAGAACTCATAATTGTTACTACTTGAATTTCAAAGATTCAATATAGAATGGCCTTATTTGACTTAAATGAATTAAATAAGCAACTCTAGAAAATTTTGGTATATGATTCATTCAAGATATTACGTCATCAATAGGTTCACAAATACTTTATATTAATAATAAATATGTTTCAACGAAATTTTTTATTGATTATTAAAAACATAATAATATTTCACTTATGTATACCTATCATCTACCCCATATCAATGACATATTTAATAAATTATTATGAGCTTAACATTTTTTCAATATTTATCTTCAATATGGATATCATCTAAAAATGTTAAATAGTGAGATAAACAAAAGACATCCTACTGTATGAGGTAATGTCATTATGAATTTATTGTAATTTAATTTTTTCTTATCAATGCACCTAATCTATTCATTTATTTAATGAATAGAGTGTCTAGATATCACCTTGATCATTATTTATAGTAATTATAGAAGATATTATATTATATTTCATTGGAAAGGTAGCTAATTAATGATATTTGAGGATTGTTTTGATGACTATTATTAATGAGAAGCTATATTCCAAATTTACCATGTTTTCAGTTTGGCTATACTAGTTTTTAAGTTTTTATTCATAATGAATTATGTATAAGTAAATCGATGAGTCAATCAAAGTTAAAAGTCATTGATAAATGGCCTAAAAAACAATGGTAAAAAACAACAACAATTGTCTTTGGTTGTAAGGATATTACTAATGTTTTATAAGAAATTAATTAGAACTATATAATCGACACAATATGATGGCATATAAGGGGGTTATGTATTGATAACATGATGAATATGGGAAATATTTCAAGGATGTGATGAAATAGAATTTCAGTGCATTAGTGCATGCACTACAGTATAATGGATAATTGTTTCTGAAATATATTGATGTATCAATGTAGGGAGTAGGATTTTTCCACATAAAGAATTATATAGTGATAACATAATGTTTTATGAAATTGAATATTCAATTGAAATATTACCTGACATATGATTTTTTTAGGTGGTGATTGTTGCATTAATGTTGTAGAAGAAATATCTATATGGTGAAAAGTGTAATATATATAATAATCATAAAATCATGATATAAATATTTACATTGATATAGTTAAATATGTTCCATATAATATGGTTAGAGTTGATAAAATTTATGATTGCTGATTACATTACAACCCTTGGAAGGAAAACAAGGTGGTACATTCATGGATTTGAGAAGGCATTGGTAGTTTTTCTATGATTAAGATTAGAAAATATCTCATATTTATGTATTTTCAAGGTATGGATCATGAAATCATATGTAAAGGGGAAATAAATTGTCTTTCCTAGACGAATGTTCAACAATCCATTTACGATAGGATTAAGAAGGTAAATAAAAAAGATGTAATCTTATAGAATAAGCTAGGGAATGATTCTGAGTTTAGAAATTTTCATGATAGAATGATAAGTACCGGGAACTAATAATGTGGTTCATCAATAATAGAAATTAATATGGATTTGTTGGATGAATCTCATTGTTCATCATTCTTTATTCATTTAGTATTTACAATGATGTTTAGAGATCTGTAAGAGTATTTTTATTGGATAAAATGAAAAGTAATATTTTAATGTCTGTATATTGATGCCTATAATATTAAAAACATTATAATTTGTGATAAAATTATAAGGGTATAATACAACAAATACTCATCATATAATGTAAATGAAATACACTACCTTGGATTTCATCTATGTTCTCCCTAAAAGTGTATAGGCTATAATATTGTTTGGGTTTTTTCAATCCCCTTATAATATAATTACATTATATATTCATTAGATAAGATTTAATTATAGATCATCTTTCTCAATTTGAAATTGAGTAATTTTTTATATTTCAGGTAAAACCACTCTCAACATTATGTGATTTGGATCCATGGTTTATTTTAATGTCATATAGAAGCCATTATTAGCATGTGGAAGCATATTTCAATTTCAAAATTTGTTTATCCATATATTTTGTTATATAGTGGGGGATATAAAAACTATATAAGAAATTTTGTGATATTTTTAAATGTATTTCAATATTATTTTAAATAAATAACCTATATAGGTGGGATTTTCATACAATAAGAGAATTCACTTCATAATTCAGATAGATCCTTATTAATCCATCTATTTTCCGAAGTGTATAAATACTACATTGTAAGAAGATTATTATTAAATAAATCTATTGAAAACGGATCTTTCTATGAAAATAATAGAGATGTTTAGATCCATTCAATATCATAGATGGGAAATCATAGTGGAATATGTAGTTTGATGATAATCATTGTTGAGATCTCGAGTTTAACGTTAGTGACATGATATTCATATGAATATAACCTTAGTAATAGTCTTTCGTTTATTAGAAGAATTTAATGTTGGCATTATTTATATTGTCCCATTTTAAATTATTGATTTTATCGTAATTGTATATTATCTTTTGATAGTCCAACTGAATCCCACTAAACATCATGATGTGTTCAATATATCTCTCATAAGGATGTACAAACCTCATCCATCACATATAGTAAAAAACTAGACATGCCAAATGAAAAAAGAACTATGTTATTACGAATAACCGGTGGTGATTATTTATTAAAGAGATTATCTTATATTAAATAAGACAACTCACATTGTCAATTTATTATGGTGAAATTATAAAATATAAGAATCTAAATAAAAACTAGATGATGTTATGAGGAAAAAATATATATAATTTTTTGAAATAGAGTGATGTAATTTCTATGGAAACATTCTTATAATGGTGGTAGAATTCAAAACCATTAAATTTAATCACATATTTATTCATAAATAAATTAATTTCATTGATATATTTCTTTAAACCAAACACAAATTGTAATCAAACCACATTATACTATTGATAGTTATCTCCAAGAGATTGTATTGGACAGATAACTAGAACTATCCACATTTTAAAGAATATACATAAGTATTTTATTGAATATAAATTTATTGATTAAATCATATTTCATAATTTCTCATTATTTTTGTAAATATTTTTAATGCTTCAATAACATGGTTCTTAACTGATCATTATAAGTTTTAATGCTTATGGCGACATACAACAAAGAGAGATACATCAAGGAGGTCAGAAGTAGTGAAGGCCCAAAGCATCATTAATAACAACAATGATGCCTCCAGAAAGAAAGGATAAAAAATTTACGTAGAGGGAAATAGTTTTCCTTGGGGAAGCCTGGGATGTCAAGAATTCTACAACATTATTACGTCATCCCATTTGTGTGAGATCCCCATATGGGTGCCCACGATATGTTTCTTAAAAAATGCTATTTTTTTCATTTTGTGTATGAATATTATAAATTATTTCTTCATCATTTATAAATCATATATTATAAATTTTATTAAAATAATATAAATTTTAAAATCATTAAATCAATGTTATCTTATATTGAATTTTGGGTGAGTTTTTTAAATTTATATAATTTTAGTGAATATGGAAAACATGATATTTTTGTAAGCTGGAAATTTTTTTTCACATAATTTAATATTTTAAATTCCCATTATAAAATAAATTATATATTAAAATTATATAATATTCCATTTAATTATCATAATATAATTAATTTATTTATGATTATAATTCAAAATTATTTTTATATAATTTAATTTTCAAGCTTCAGAAAACAATTTTTGGAAAACAACTTTTCATCATGTTTTGTGGATTTAATTTTTAATTAAATTATACCAACTATATGAATTGTATCATAAAAAAATTATATCATATTTGGAATAATTTTAATAATTTTTTTTAAATATATCCCATTAATTTTTAGTTGTTATGAATTTTAATCCTGGAAAAATTTATCGCGTAAGAAAATGGAAAATTAGCTAAGTAAGGTTAAAAATAATGTGTTAAATGGTTTTATATTTTCCTACAAAATTCTTATATTTTATTTTATGAGTATGGAATTTCCATCCATGAATCTAATATATTTCCACTTTGTTCCATTTTTACTTTATTATGACATTTATATTATTTTAATAAGTAAATAAATGAAAAATGATACAAGCCTCTCTTTCATATCTGTAAATTTTCCAATAATGATAGAATCAGGGAAAGTTTTCTTATATGTTTATAAGTTAACGATTTATTAATTTTTAATCCTAATAATTTATTTTAAATTTTCATCCACTCTGACAAATATCTAGTGTTTTAATAGAAAAATAAAATAAATGATTTTAAAATTTTAAATACAATATAATTTTTGAAAAAATATAGTATAACAAACATTTAATATATGGATATATATATATCATATTAGGTATTTGTGAACGTAATATATTTTATTTCCTTTGATATTGTGTTGTTCTTAATGTAAAATTGATTAAATATTCCAAAAATGATATTATCAGTTTTTTAGAATAAATAAATTTTTATTAAATGATTAACGGATCATAAAAATCCATTAATTTTATGTTTTTTAAAATGTCAATAATATTATATTTAGGGGTCTATTTTTCACCTATGTTAATATTCATGACCCTTAAAGAATAGACGTCATTGATTTTATAGTCTTGGTTAAAAGGGTTAACAGAGGTTAAAACAATGAGACAGGGGTTAAATCATCACATAAACAAGTATACATAATCATTAATGGGAGAATTTAAAATTATTATAATCCATTATTGAATAAATCAATATTTAGATCCAAATGAACTAAAATATTCATTTATATTAATTTAATAGTTTGTGTAATTCTATGTGCGCCCCTCAACTAACTTATAAATTGGCACCTCCACTTCTCATATATTTATAATGTTTGAACACTCAATAACATATAATACCCATCCTAATAAAATATTACTTTTCTTACCTACATCTTTGATATTTTTTTCATTCAAACATTCCATATATTTATGGCATAGGGATTATTTAAAAGGATGTTTCTCAATGAAGATGTATAACTCTTAACTGAGTACATTCAAATTTATTTCGTTTAATACTTTCTATAAATTTATTATATTAATTAGGAAATAATATATATATTACAATGGTTATAATGATATGTTAATATTTAATTAGGGAATTTGATTTCTATATTGTTTCTGTCCTACTAAATACATTATTATTGCTCATGTTTACATATATCTCACCTTCTACACATAGTACTGTTATTTGTTTGTCATCACCATTATATAAGGACAGTTATAAAATATGTAACTATGTAATATAAATGATATATATTAAAAAATTATTATTCTATAATTTTAATATAATATATATGTTTTTACAATTTTATCCATTGTAAAATGATGATGTAACTCTTGTGTACCTATGGGAAATCAGCTCCAAAAAGCGATGAAATTCATTTCCCATTTACTCATTATAAATATTTAGTTAAATAAATATTCAATGAATATAAATTATTTATAAAAAATATATACATTGTTTGAACTTGAATGATTATTTACCATTTTTTAATTTCAAAAATTAAAAATTACAAATAATATTCTTATGTTTTTACATCATATCGTATCCATGAACAATTTAAATTCTTTCCTACATATACCTCTTATAGATGATTATAAATATATAAATATATAAAATAATTATATATGATATTTAATCCATGATTAAAATTTTGAATATGGTTGATCTGCTATCAATGAATTATGACTGAATCTATCGAATCAATATTATATTTGAAATCCAAAATAGTTAATAATAATAAAAAGATAATTTTATTATATAATTTTTCATACAATATATATTGGAATGTTATAAAGAGATAAAAAATGATATTTTGAGTATTTATAAGATTTTTCAAAAGATTTATAATAAATTTAAATTTACAATATAGGAGTATAAAAGATATTTTGAGGAAATTTTAAATTTTGTTAAGGGAGTTATGTTTTAATCACATTTACGCTGATATTTTTTCAACATGAATTTCTATTGAACCCCATTTAATATAATTCTTTTCTAGTTATTTCTGGAGAGTAAATTTATCATTTTATTTCACACAATTTATGCATTAAAGATACCAAAATATTATTTCTAAGAAATAAATAATTTTATATTCACTTTAGTGGAAAATCATTTTTATTCCATGACCATGATCCCTAAAATGGTTTAAATATTTTATTACTATACTCTCTGTGATATTAAATGTAATTTTTATCCGTTATGGTATTTTTCACAATTATTTTAATATAATTTATTTTGAATGCGTTAGTTTTTTAATTTTAACAAAAGTATTAAAGGAATGTATTCTATTACCCTATATAACATGAAAAAAATTTCCTTCCATCCAGACTGCTCAATACTTGGAATATTCCACTACAATTTTATATTATTATAATAAATGAAAAAACTGCCTCTATTATTCAGAATGTTTATATATTTTCAATAATTTATTTCCAAAGGAAATTGTATTTTTGTAACATCCTAGGTAAATATTTCAATTTGAAATTTTTATATTTATTAATATTAGTGAATTAAATATTAATTTTACATTAATGGGGTTTCTATGTTCGATGGTGTACCCAATACACAACAACGGATTTCTTTTCAATCATACGTAGCACAATTATAATATAATATTATTATTTTAAATGGTAGTTAACACATAGTTTTTGTATTGGTGAAAATGAATAGAACAAACTACAATATGATTATACATGTTTCTTATATGTTTTTAAATTTATCCAATAAATGTTAGAGACAGAAAATGTGAAATAATCCAATTTTAAGCACAAATACCTTAATATTTTTTAAAAGGTCGATTTTCCACCTTCGGATGGAGAACCCTTTTTAAATCTCGTTTATGTCACATGTATATGTTCTTTTTGAAAAATAAATATAATTCTTCTGAATCGGGACATTAAAATATAATTTAGATGATATTTTGAAATTTTTTGATATATTACATTTTTTAATGAATAGGGAAAATAATGTATTTTATTTAAAAACATCCATTTAATATAATTTATTTATATGGCTATATTATATTTGTAATTAGTTTTAAAATGTAATTAGATTATTTTTTTACCATTTAATCTAATGTTTGTCATTGTAATTAATTCCACATTGAAATATGACATAAACAATGGTTAATATTGGGATAGTTATTATTTATTAAATAAAAGATATTTATTTTAAATGGGGGAATTAATTTTAAATTAATTTCTTCCACTTTTGTGTTTTTAACATGGAAAAATGGATTCCATTTTTGAAATCAAAAGTTCTATATACTGAAAATAGGTAACTTTTTTTAGACATTTTGAATATTTACTTCAGTAAATAATTTATTTACCATGGTTAAAGGGTAAATATTGTAAATAAGGGTAATAAAATATTACTATAATAATATAAAATTACCATAACTTGTGTCCTAATCCTATTGGTTGATTCAATTCTGACCATCAGCATCTGTGGGTCGATTTTCGGACCCCATGGGGACATTTGGTAGTGATAATGGCACATTATTTTAATGAACATTATGTAAAGAAAAAAATTAAATAATCAAATATCTTTTAGTATATTACTTTTTACATAGGGCTATGTATCTTATCATTTAGAAAATAATTATTATCTAAAAATATAAAAAGATTACCTACATCATGGTATTTTTATATAATTTTTAGACAACATATATATTAAATTATTAATGACACTATAATGATATTTTGTTTACCTCATTAATAAAATATTAAAATAAATAATATTATAAAGATTAAAATAAAATCCAAAATCTGTACAACATTAATTGAATTATTTTATTTTGACCATGAGTCATCTTATCGTCTACTTTAATAAGTTTTGGACATTTATAAACTGAAAATCATTATATAATATAATAATATTTTCACACATTCTTAAATAGACCCTCCTCCTACTTATCAAAACCCCACAACTCTAACCCATTCCTTACACAATTCAAGCCCCTTAGATCATCCAAAATCTACACAATTAGGTTCCCTACATTACTCTACATGTAACTTCCCGACCCCAGTTACCCAAAGTCAGTGCATTATTACATAACATTGGCATGATCACAAAAGATCAAGTCTCAAAAGACCGAATAGATTAGTAGCCTTGAAAACACTAGATATATTCATAAGTCTTACATTACATCATAAAGTGAAAAACTACAACAACATCTTGTCTCCATTGACCACACTCATATACCCTTGTACTATCCCTGGAGGTCATTCCTAAAATACTTCATCACATCCTGGAAAAAATAAAACATATAATGGGGGGAGCTCAGATTCCTAGTAAGGATAACAATATAGAGGAAACTTTCATAAATAAACATAAACTCTTAAGGCAATATATAACTAAAACAAAATCCTTTTAACCTTGTACACCTGCATAATATGGAAAAGAGAAAATGAAATCATTCCATTTACTTATTAACATCGATATTCTACTAGTAGAATAATAACATGAAAAATCAATAACCACATTAAAAATGATTGAATGCATAATTCCAGACTATCATAACCACATAGTCAATGCCTTGTTCCAAGACTACAAATAAGATTTTATAAAAGCCTTATTCCAAGACACTAGTTTGTCTAATGAGACCTACCGATGCATCAAGGAGCTATAGCGGGCTCCACCAGTCACTTACTAAGTCTGATGAATTCCTCATATGAACTGGTGTAAATATAAAATAAACATTCGTATTAATACTAGCATACAAAATATCAATAATTTCTCTATAAACCCTGAATGGTATAAAAATAACACATCCACAGTCAAATATATCACAAAACCATCAACAATATATGGATGTTTTGTATCATAATAAATCAACTTCAAATAAGCTTAAAATCTGTCAAATGATGTTGACATAGTTGAAATCAAAACTATTTGAGAGAAATATCTCTATTTTTATGAAATTTTTTTAAAATATGCATAGATAAAGAATTTACTTTGAAAATATTGTTATAATCTTGTATGGGATGCTTCGTCTATTTTATAACAGCGGAAAATAGCTGCACCCACCATATAAGTTAAAAAAAGACATTCTTACCATAATTATGTCGAAAATGTTAATAAAGACCTTATTTGGAAAACAATAGAAAGATTCCTCTATAAAAATCATATAAAAAGTCAAACAAGGGTATAAATGAGATTAACCCATAGTCTGTAAAATATTATGAATGTTTTGAAATACATTCTTAAAAAACATATATGTGGAAGATAAAGGGGTCCCTATAGATAATTACATAATAAACAACCTCAGATAATGTAGAGATTGTGAAATAAACCCTTACCTGGAATTTTCCATCATTGAGGGTAGGTTACCCTCCATTATAATTGTGAAATAATTGTTATTAAATTATACATGAATCATATACATTAATATGATATCATATATGATCTTATAACATTTATTTTCAATAATATCTTAGTATTATCGTCGTTTCGGGTGTTAACAGATTCGTTTTCCTTTATATTCTTTGTTATGTGAGCAATATTTGTTATGTATGGGATGTATCTTATTCATATCCATAATTATATCATGTCTCTAAACAATATTTTTAATCATAAAATAATATTTAGTCTTGAATGGATACGATGGGGAATGAATCTCATCGGGTTCGTGGCTACTGTAGTCCGTACGTACACACGAGCGACAATATCATTATTTTGATATTAAAATAACATATAATTGGATAACATATCATATATACAGAATAATTATAATGTTATATTTATTATTTACATGAATTACATAACATTATTTTAACCATCTCAATAATAATGTATTGAATAACAATTACACCACGACGTGGAGATGGTAGGTCGTACGTACGCACGTATGGTGACATGTCATTAAAGAGATAGAAATAATTCCAAATATGGTTGTACCATATTTTTAATAACATCACAGTATATAGAAGATACTAGAGTTATTATTTTATAATGTAAATAACAATGAAATAATAAGTGGAAGAAGAAAGGAACTTGAAAGAGGGTGGTAAAAACATTACCTATTTTTCGGGTTCTTCCTTTTGATTTGATAAAAAGGTATCCATAGGTTGGATTTATGTTAAAAATAAGGCCTCTAGGTTGAATTTAGGGAAGTTGAGAGAATACATGGGAAGGGGTTGGCTGATCCAAAAGGCTTTGCAGGAGTGAAATTGAGAGAAGGGGGGTGCCCTTTTATAAGAGGGGTGAGGGGAACCTTAGGAAAAGCTATAAATATTATTTTATAATAAATTCATATTCAGTATATAATGGCTCCAAAGTGACTTATTTTGAGGATAAGGTGGGGATGGGTTGAAAAACATTCATCCAATATATTTTAGATAGGTTTGGGTCACTATATTAACATTATCATTTATATTTAACTCTTGGTTAAATAGTATGACATTTTCCACGTCTCTTTTTATTTTTAAATAATGTAGTTAATAATCATACTATATACATTCAAGAGACTCCCAAGTGGTCCAGATTAGATACACATATAATTATATCAGTCCCATGGACAAACCATAGATTTTTAGGAATTGAATATCAATTTTTAATAAAATATTTGTTTTAAAAACTTTTTTATGTCAATTATGACACTATTTGATAATTGAAATTTTATTAAGGTGTTAACAACAATATTAATTCAAAATAAATTCATTTATGTCATAAACACATGACTTATTAACCAATAAAATTCTTTTATGTCATCAAAACTTTCAAATTATATTTATAATAATATTTATAATACCAATTAGTTGATTCATTCATTATTAAGGAAAATAGTGCATCATTATTGTGTCCTAAATAAACATAATTATTCTAATGTCTAAAAATTAAAATAAAATCCTATTATGTAGAAAATAGTTTTAGATTTCTAATGAATATTTATAGTCGAAAATATAACATATATAACCCTATGTAAAAATTGTTTTGTTAAAAGATATATGCTTATCTCATTTTTGTATTTACTTTAACATAATTAATATAAATAGTCATTATCCCTTACAAGTGGCTCCATGGGGTCCCAAAATCGACTCAAAGCTGACCATGGTCGGACATGTATCAACCAATAGGGTTAGGAAACGTTTTAGGGTAATTAAATATTATTATAATTTTATTTTTTACACTTTTTTACCGGATTTACCCTTTAACCATGGTAAGTAAAATATTTACCAAAGTAATTATTCAAAATATTTTAACAAATAAGGGTTAACTATTTAAAAAATTTGGACATCCTGATTCCAAATATGGAATCCATTTTTCCAAATTCAAAACACAAAAGTGCCAGAAATTAATTGAAAATTAATTCCTGCTATCAAAACAAAAAAGCATGTTTTTAAGAAATAATAACTATCAGAAGATTGACACTTGTTTATGTCCGATTTAAATGTCAAATTACATCCAATTACCAAAATTTTATTCAATGGTAAAAATATATTCTATATATTCTTTAATACCACTCAAATTCGTAATTATTCACTATTAATTATTTTTATTAAAAAAGTTGTTTTTAATTAAAATTTAGTAATTTTCAGTAATCATCAAAATAGGAATGTTATCAGAAAATTACCAAAAACACACCCTAAGATAATTTAGATATTCTGAATCCAAAAATAAAGTCCATTTTTAAAGATAATATATATATTTTTTCAAAAGGTGGGTATTACTATTCATAACGGCTAATTTGATTGGATGCGGTGTGTCTTAGAACATGAAGATGTGTACAACACACGCTAATGTATTATTCAAAGAGAAGCATACCGTGGAAGCTTGAGGTGTTACATTATCCCCCCTTCAAATAATTTCATCCTCGAAATCTAATTAATACTACCACATGAAAATACTCAGGTGGTTCTTCATCCTAAGTTTCTCGGGTTCCCACGTTGCCTTTTCCATCTTATGGTTTCTCCATTGAACTTTTACCAGAAGAGTCATCTAGTTTCTCAACACTTGTTCTATGGTATCACGAATCTTGATGAGATATTTGCAATAAGACAGATCGGGTTCCACTTCTGATTCCTCATAAGTGAGTACATGCATTGGGTCAGGCTTGTATTTTCTCAACAGTGATACGTGGAACACATTGTGAACATTAGAGACACTTTGTGGCATTGCCAAACGGTAAGCTACAACCCCAAATCATTCTATAATTTCAAAAGGTCTGATGTACATGGGACTCAATTTACCAATCTTACCGAAATGTATAACTCCCTTTCATGGAGATACCTTCAAGAAAACATGATCTCCTTTATGAAATTCCAAATCCTTCCTTCGGTTATAGGTATAACTCTTCTACCTAATTTGAGCTGCTTTGATGTGGTTATGGATTACCTTCACCTTTACCATCGTTTCCTCCACCAGTTCTGGGCCTATGAGTTCTCTTTCACAAACATCATCCTAACATGTTGGTCTGTGACATCACATTCCGTATAATGCTTTCTATGGTGGCATCAGAATACATGAATTTAAGCTAATGTTATAGGAAAATTCTACTAGAGGTAAATATTGACCCCACATACCCTGAAAGTCACGTGAGAAAGATATCAACATTTCTTTTGTGGTTTGAATAGTCTGTTATAATTTTCCATCAGTTTGGGGGAGGTAGGCAGTGCTCAAATGAAGATCAGTATCCCTGGCTCTATGAAGTCTCTTCTAAAATCGTGAAGTAAAAAACGAGGATCTCGATCAGAAATAATCGATAGGGGTACTCCATGAAGTCTCACAACTTCATTAATATATATTCTTGCAAGAAGTTCAAGTGGTAGATCTTCTCTTATAGCAAGACATTCTGCTGACTTGGTAAGACGATCAATAATGACCCATAATGCATCATTATTTCTAGGATTCTTTGGTAGTCCCATGACAATGTCCATCATAATATTATCCCACTTCCATTCAGGTATTGGAAAGAGGTTTAATGACTCCTCTAGGCTGTTTCCTTCCAGATTTCACTTTTTGACAAACCATACATCTTGACACAAATTCCGAAATCTCCCTCTTCGTGTTGTCCTACTAAAAATGTTCCTTCAAATATCTATACATTTTGGTGCTCCCAGGGTTTATAGAGATATTGTTACTATGAGAATCGACCAACAATTCCCTTTTTAGATCAGGTATATGAGGAACACAAAGTCTCTTCCCAAATTTAATAATTTCATCTTCATACACAACGTCACTCAATCTCCCATCATTTATAGGTTTAATCTTTTTTTGAAATTCTTCATCATCGGTCTGAGAACTCTTTATCCATTCTAGTAAAGGTGGTTTTGAAACAATTTTAAAAAGTATTGATGTTTCACCGTCCATGGTAATTCACATATCCAAATTCACAAGATCCATGAAAATAGGACCCCTTTACACTCTCATCTGGTTTAAAACTCTATCATCCTTTCTGCTCAAAGAATATTCCATCTTATTTGGTTTCCCCAGATGGTAGTGTATCGTGCAATCATATTCCTTGAGTATTTCAAGCCATTTCCATTACCTCATGTAGAGTTCTTTTTGTGATAAAATATAATTCAAACCCTTATGATCGGTATATATTTCACATTTTTCACCATAGATATAATGTCTCTATATCTTCAAAGAAAATATTACAACAACTAACTCAAGATCATGAGTATGATAGTTTTTCACATTAATTATTAGTTGTTGTGATGCATAGGCACTAACCCTATCATTCTGCATAAGGACACAACCAAGTCCATTTTTTGAAGCATTACTATAAATAAAAACCCCATCATTCCTCGATGGTAGAGTCAAGATAAGAGCATTGAATAATCTTCTCTTCAGTTTTTCAAAACATTCATCCCACTATTTTGCCCAAAAAAATTTATCCCATTTACGTGTGAGCTTCGTTAATGGGTTACCCAATCAGGAAACATTCTAGTCAAAAGGTCGATAATAACCTGCTAAACCAATAATACTGTGTACCTCAGTTATACTCATCAGTGCTGGCCATTCTTGTATTTCTATTGTCATTGAATGTTCAATGGAGATTCCATCCTTAGAGACAATATGGCCAAGAAATAAAATCTGTTGAAGACAGAATTCACACATGCTAAATTTCCCATATAATTCATGTCATCTAAGAGTCTTTAGAATAATGCAGAAATTATTTTCATGATCCTTATATATATTGATGTATACCATGATATCATCAATAAATACCACTATAAAGTCGTCACAATATTCTTTGAAAAATCTGATCATTAGATCCAGGAAAATATAGGGTGCATTAGTCTACCCAAAAGGCATTACTGTAAACTCGTAATGCCCATACCTGGTTTGAAATGATGTCTTCAAAATGTCTTCCTTCTTCACACACAAATGAGGATATTCAGATTGAAGGACAAACATTGAAAAGTATTGAGCTCCATGCAGTTGGTCAAATAAATCATCAATATGAGATTAGGGATACTTGTTCAATATTTTTATAGCATTGATCTCCCTGTAGTGGATAGATAACCTCGTAGATCCATCTTTCTTCTTTACAAAATGAACAGGGGATCCCCATGGAGAAACTCTAGGGTGAATAAATCCTTGGTTACTGAATTTCTCTAGTTGTTTCTTTAGTTACACTAATTCCACAATTGCCATTCTATAAGGGATCTTCGATGTGGGTCTTGATCCAAGAATTAAATCAATGGAAAACTCAATTTCTCATTCTGTAGGATGTCCTGGTAAATCCTCTGGAAAAACATCAACATATTCTTTAACAATATGTACATCCTCTATTTGAACATTCCATTCCTCACCCATAGTTATTTCATTTACATCATCCATGATAATTAAATTTAGTTGAGCTATTAGGGGTGGATCTAGATAAGAATCAAGTGGTGATGATTCTTCCCTAAAGATAAGGTGTTCTTTATCATCATCATCAAAAATCATAACCTCCTTCTTCTTATAATAAATCATCGCATCATGGTCCAAAATACAATATGTACCGAGGATTATATCGAATTCAATCATGGTTATGATGATGATATTAGTAGATAAAGATCATTTATGTGCCCTAATGGGGACTAATTCACAAAACATTATTGCAATTATACTTCCTTTAAAAGTTTTGACTGACAACTCCATTGTTAAATCAAATTGGGAATATCTTATTTTCATAGAAAACTAGGAAGATGTGAAATAATGCGATGATCCAGAATCAAATAATGAATTTGATAAATTTGAGGAAACCAATAAATTACCTTCCACCACATCTTTCGGAGCTTCTACCTCAGCAGTAGTGATAACATATGTCCTATCTTTTCTATTGTCCTTTCCTGAGGTATTTTCCCCTGATGCTTAAGAAATTTATTTGTATATTGTCCCATCTCCTTGGAATTGTAGCATTGAACATCAGTATCTTCTTTATTCCCTTTGCAATCACGAGATTGGTGGCCTGTTTCACCACATTTGTAATAGACTCCCATTACATTTAAGAATGTATAAGGGTGTTCCTTCCCACATATACTGTAGGATGGATATTCATCTTTTTCCTTTCTTCCCCTTATTTCCATATCCAGATTGATTAGCAGATCTCTTCTACTCTTGCTTTGCTTTAAAGTCGAAAGACTTATAGAATTCCTTTTTTGTCTTGATAGCACATGAAACAAAATCTTTGTACAAAGAGAAGTATTTTGAGATTAATTCTCAACAATTAAATGGTTTTAACCCATCAGAAAAATGATCAATATTAATTCTTAGGTTACATATATAATTTGCAGCATGCCTTGCTATCCTTGTAAAGTTAGACTCATACTTTGCAACATTCCCGTCCTCCTTTTTCCTCAGAATAAGAAATTGTCATTCCATATCTGCTCGATGGTCATGACGAAAGTATTTTTCTAATAAAATATCTTTAAACTCGTTCCATTAAATATTTGATACTTCTAATCTTTATTCGTGTTTTGAATAAATGACCACCATTGATCAACATCTCCAGTGAGGCGGTAAACTGCCATGACAACCTTTTCCCTTTCACTACTCCCCAAGGCATGGAATAACTTCAATAAGGAATTTATCCATTGTTTTTATTCTAGTGGATTTGTACAAAAATTTAATTTTTGTGGATGTTTCCTCATGAAGTGATCTAACATTGATCCACCATGCTGCGAATCAGGGTGCACCATATGGGTAAGGTTATTATTTATAACCTGAGTGAGCTATCCATGTATGGTTATTTACTGATCATCACTAGTTGCATCACCAGATCCAATATATTTATCTTGAGCTGGAGGGAAATCCCTACATGGAGTTTGTGCACTAATACGGTTTCCATTCCTTCTACTATGAACCATTTCTAAACAATGGCATACACTTGATTAGATTATCAATCAAAATACATATATCCAAACTTGTAAAACACTTAACATAAATTGAATAGTTTTTGGATATAATCCTTAATCACAAAAAAATTTTCTTTGAGGAATTATATACTCATAAACCCTTAATAATGGTTTTTAATGAAAATTTGAATTATCCTAATCATATCCCCCGACAGTGTCGTAACTAAGAGTGCAACAAGACCCGTTGTCGTGCCCCTATTTTTGTTCGAGTCTAGCTCAAAGCGGTGTTTTTTGTTTTTACCCCTAGGTACATCTGTGCTAGAGCCTCCTCTACCAGATCATATCCAGACAGGGATGTATTTCTCAGAAAACTCACAAAATCTATACAATACCAAAATTCTAGGAAGTTATTCTATACTAATCCTCAAAGTCTACCTTTAGGCTATGTGTTATAATTAGGGTTTATCTAAATATATCATCCATGGTTTATACTAGACTTCACATGATACCAACTGTAATGCCCTAACCCCAGTTACCTAGAGTCAGTGCATTATTACATTACATTGGCATGATCACAAAAGATCAAGTCTTGAAGGACTGATTAGATTAGTATCCTTGGAAACACTAGATATATTCATAAGTCTTTCATTACATCATAAAGTGAAAAACTACAACAACATATTTTATCTATAGACCACACTCATATCCTCTTATACTATCCATGCAGGTCATTCATAAAATTATTCTTCATATCCTGGGAAAAACAAAACATAGAAAGGGGTGAGCTTAGATGTCCGGTAAGGATAAAAATATAGCAATAACTTCCATAAATAAACATAAACATTTAAAGCAATTTATAACTAAAAAAATTCTTTTAAAAATGGATTTCAGAATAATACAGAAAAGATAAAATGAAATAATTTTATTTACTTATTCATATTGATATTCTACGAGTAGAATAATCTCATGCAATATCAATAACCACTTTTATAATGATAGAATGCGTAATTCCAGACTATGATAACCACATAGTCAAGGCCTTGTGCCAAGACTACAAATAAGATTTTTTCATTCCCTGTACAATGTCACTAGTTTGTCTCATGAGACCTAATTATTCATCGATGAGCTATAGCGAGCTCCACCTGTCACTTGCTAATTCATATGCATTCCACATATGAACAGGTTTAAACATAACATAAACATTCATATTAAAACTTGCATACGAAATGTCAATAATTTCTCCATAAGCCATGAATGGAATAAAAATAACACATCCACACTAAAACATATCACAAAACCATCAATACTATATAGAAGGTTTGTATCATAATAAATCAACTTTAAATAATCTTAAAATCTATCAAAGGATGTTGACATAGATGAAATCAAAACTATTTGAGAGAAATATCTTTTTTTTTAATATTTTAAAAGCCACATAATTAAAACATTTACATTGAAAATATACTTATATGCTTGTAAGGTAAGCTTCAATGATTTTATAATGGCAAAAAATAGCCACACCCGCCGTATAAGTAAAAAAAAGTCATTCTTAACTTAATTCAATCGAAAAAGATAAAAAAGACCTTGTTTGGAAAATGAAGGAAATATTCCTTTATAAATAACTTATAAAAAGTCAAACAAGGGCATAAATGACTTTAACCCATAGTCTGTACAATAGTAAGAATGTTTTGAAATACATTTTCAAGAAACATGGATGCGGATGATAACGAGGTCCCAGTAGGTAATTATAAAATGAAAAACCTCAGATAATGTAGAGATTGTGATATAAACCCTTGTACATTCCCTTGGTTGAGAATAGGTTAACCTCATTTATAATGGTGAAATTATTTTTATTAAATTATATATGAATCATATACATTAATATGATATCATATATGATCTTTTAACATTGATTTGATAATAATATCTTAGTATTATCGTCGTTTCGGGTGTTAATGGATTTGTTTTCCTTTATATTATTTATTATGTGTGACATATTTGTTATGTATGGGATGCATCTTATTCACATACAAAATGACATCATGTCTCTATTAAGTATTATTAATCATAAAATAAAATTTAGTCTTGAACGGATATGATGGGGAATGAATCTCACCACGTTCATTGAGACAGTAGTCCATACGTACACACAAGCGACAATATAATTAATTTTATATTAAAATGATATATAATTGAATAGTATATAATATATAAAAATAATTATCATGTTAAATATATTATTTACATGAACTGCATATCATTATTATACCCATGAAAATAATAATGTATTGATTAACAAATTACACCACGATGTGAAGACCGTAGGTTGTACGTACACACGTATGGTGACATGTCATTCAAAAGATGTATAGAATACTGAATTTGGTTATACCATACTTTCAATAGAATCACAGTATATAGAAGGTACTGGAGTTATTATTTTATAATGGATATAATAAAGAAAGAAGAAGTGGAAGTAGAAAGGAACTTGAAAGAGGGTGGTAAAAACATTACCTATTCTTCGGGTTCTTCATTTTGATTTGATCAAAAGGGATCCCTAGGATGGCTTTATTATTAAACTAGTTCATATATTTTTAATTCAGGAAATTTTAGAGAATACTTGGGTAGGGGTTGGCCGAACCAAAAGGCTTTAAATGTGAGATATAGAGAGAAGGGGGTGCCCTTTTATAAGAGGGGTGAGGGGCACCTTAGGAAAAACTAGAAATATTATTTTATAATAAATTAATATTCTGTTTATAATGGATTAAAAGTGACTTATTTCTAATATAAGGTGAGGATGGGTTGAAATAAATTCATCCAATAGATTGTAGACAGGTTTTGATCACTATATTAACCTTATCATTTATATTTAACTCTATGTTATATAGTTTGACATTTACCATGTCTCATTGTATTTTTATATTATATAGTTGATAAACATACTATATCCTTCCTAGAGACCCTAAAGTGGTCCATTAATGATACACCTATCATTATATAAGTCTCTTGGATGAACCTTATATTTTTAGGAATTGAATATCAATTAATAATATAATATTAGTTTTAAAAACTCTTATATGTCAATTTTGACACTATTAAAAAATGGAATTTTGTTAAAGTAGTAACAACATTATTAATTCGAACCAAATTCATTTAAGTAGTAAAATCATGTCAGTTTATCCAATAAAATTCATGTATGTCATCAAAACTTTCAAATTATATTTATTTTAACATTTATAATACCAATTATTTGATTCTTTCATTAATAAGGAAAATACTGTATCATTATTATGTCATAAAAAATTAATTATTATAAGTCTATAAATTATAAATAAAATCCCATTCTGGATGAAATATTTTTGGCTTTATAATTAATATTTATAGTCTAAAATATAACATATATAACCATGTGTAAAATTGGTTTTTTCTAAAAGATATATGCTTATGTCATTTTTGTATTACTGTAACTTAATTATTATAAAGTCTCATTATCACTTACAAGTGTCTCCATGGGGTCCCAAAATCAACCCAATGATGCCCATGGTCGGAAATTTATCATTCAATAGGGTTAGTACACATTTTAAGATAATTTAATATTATTATAAAATTATTATTTTACACTTATTTACCTTATTTACCCTCTAACCATGGATAATAAAATATTTACCGATGTAATTATTCATAATGTCTAAAAATAAGTGTTATGTATTTACAGAATTTGGGTATCCTGAATCAAAATATGGAATCAATTTTTCCAAATTCAAAACACAGAAGTGCCAGAAATTAATTTAAAATTAATTGCCGCTGTCAAAACGAAAAACGTTTTTTAGGAAATAATAACTATCAAAATATTGACACTTTTTTATGTTTGGTTTAAATGTGAAATTATGTACAATGACCAAAATTCTGTTAAATGGTAAAAATATATTCTATATAAACTTTAAAACCACTCAAATTCATAATATATCACTATTAATTATTTCGATTAAAAAATTTGTTTTTAATTAAAATTTAGTAATTTTCACTATTCATCAAAATATGAATGTTATCAGAAAAGTACACAAAATTCACCCTATGAAAATTTCGATATTATTAATCCAAAAAAGAAAGTCCATTTTAAATGATAAAATGTATAAAATTTCAAAAATTGTGTATCACTATTTATAACGGCTAGTTTGATTAGTTGTGGTGTGTGTTAGAACTCGAAGTTGCGTACAACACACGCTATTGTATTATTCAAAGATAAGCGTACCATGGAATCTTTGGGATTTACACTACACCTCTTAGATGACTTGAAATATTCATAAGGCACATCAACAAACCCTTTTGGTTCAAACCAAATGGTATTACCCAATTTAAAGGTAATGTCTTCTCTTAAGTTATTTTGTTTTATTTTACGTTCCAACCCCCTAAACACTTTTTATTTCCTTATTTTATAACAAAACTAGTATCCTATGTATAATAAGTTAATTTAATGAGAGGGATTAAAACTACACTTACACACACCTCAATATAATTGTTAATGAACAAACTATTTTGGTGGATGTTAATGAAACACCTCACGAAACGATGATTGTCCAATTATCTCATACCGCCTCTCATGGTGACCATTATGATGGAACTGTATTAATATATGATATATATTATGTCTATTTTTTTATCCTCCTATATTTTCCATTTATAGCATGCCTTTATTGTTTCCATTATGGTTAAATATGATAATTTAATTTTAGGGAGTGCGGACTACCGCACTATCAAAGTGATATAACTCGTTAATTCCATGTATGGGATGTATAAATGATGATGTTAATGATAATAAAAATGATATTATACTGTAATTATAATATATCTTTGTATCATTATGTTTTAATTCCATTAAAATATGAAATAGTAATGGAAATAGCATTAATGCATACGTACGACTTACCATCTCTAGGAACAATGAATTTAATTTCTTACCTCTAAATGTTATGTATTCTTATAAATACATGTATATACTATATATATATATATGATTTATATGATATTTAAATCAAGAATATCATTCTTGGATATAATGGACTTTTGACTACATAGACATCTTTTAAATATAAGAAGTTCATTTTTGACTCATGTACCAAATATCGACAAAATGACAATTACTAACATAAATGATTTCATGTTGTTTATAACATGGTAATAATTAATATAAATGGATTAATACACATGAAGAGGTTATTAAGAAAGTAGAGATTATCTTCATCTTAATATTCATGAGATTAAAGAACGAACCGTTCCAATTGGACATGAGGTAAGGGACTTCGTCTCAATCTTCTTTCATTGAGGATTATTTTGTTTTAATACACGACATTATTTTATACAATGGATAAACATATTTGAATTTTCATTTCACTAAATTGAAATCCTTTTCTACAAGAAATTTTACTAATTGATAAAAATAATGTTTGTTTTTAATATTCTCAGGGATGATGACCTTTCCACCGTCGCGAGTATTATTTGATCTTTGACTTCCTTAAAAATCCATAATATTTCAAAATGAAACATAAATACCATATACTCTTTTAATTATTTTGGAATTGAAAATTGTTTTTGGATTTATTATTTATATATCTTATTCAGGAACATTAAAAGATATATTGTGATTGCAATTTTGGAATGTTATATTTCCTTTATGATTATGTTATGTGTTATGATTATATTATGGTCCTTGTGATTTTTTACATATATGGGTGGTTCCAAGATAAACCTAGGGCTGGTGAGTCTGAGATAGCTCTCCAATACATTAGGTAATGTGACAGATGTAAACATAAATGTTTCTCATAAGAGATTTTGTTAATATACTATTATGTGTATTCCAAATATAACTCCCTACGTATCTGTAATAGCTACAATTTATGTATGATATGGATGCCACATGTTACCCTTATGATTTATGATTTCTATTTGTTGTTCATAAATCTTATGATTTCCGAATGTAAATTAATGAGCATACGTTATGTATGTAATGATTAACTAATGTTTTAATTCATTGTTTTATAACCATTTCTGATATTTTTATGCTCATCCCAAATTTTTAAATGTTTTTCACATGACTTAACGATGAATAGGGTCAATGATGTGATCAAGGAAAAGTCATCCTATCTATAACATGGAACTATACATTACACTTTTTTTCAAGAGTTCTTTTTATTTTTGTGTAAAATTTGGAAACTGATAGAAGTATCTACTTTTAAAAACATGAGATGTAATTTAATAGTTATGGACTAATTCTCTGAAACACGAAACTCGAAAAGATACCCAATGTTAATTATTTATTTAATTCAAGAATATGTAATGTTTTAAGGCTGTGTCCTTATAGTTGGTATCAAAGGCCAGTTTAGTTATCATTAGATGTTAGGATATTTTTAAATTTATGTGCAAAAATTAATTTATGGTGTGATTTAAGTGATATAGTATTTATAGATTACCATGTTTCTAAACCAAATATATTTCTGTGTTCAGAATTGTTTTTCGTAGAAGAAACATGGCAGTTATGTTGGGATAACATTAGGAGGAAGCCAATCTTCTAAGTCAGAAACCTGAGATGGTCAGAATAGGAACTGAGCATTTTTTTCAGTGATGGAACAATTGACTTAGGCTATAAATGGTGGTGGTATCCATGCACGAGATCATCCAGATAAACCATAGAGGAACATGTTGGTTTTGGAGAATTTTATAAGGCAACATCCCCCATACTTCAGATGATTATCTATACCTATGCTATCACAAGGGCATATTAAAGAACAGGAGATGATATTTTATGTTATGGTTTGTTTAGAACATCAAAATGTTAGTCTCTCTATTTACTGTTTTGAATGTGATGCAGATTAGCGGTGGTCGATAGTGAAAAAGATCATGTATATTGTGGATATTTATTATCTTGATTAGGATTAATTCAAAGAAATGTTTCTTGAGAAATATTTTCCTATGGTGGTTCATCTAAGGATGGAAAAACAATTTCTAGAATTGAGGCAGGAGGATGACTCAGTGGCTGCTTATGATGAAAAATAAACATGAAGGGAAAAGTATTATCCAAATTTCATGCGAGATATGGATAGTAAAATCACCGTATTTACTTAGAATTGATGCCATTGTATGAAAGGGCTTTAGGATCTCATGAGTTCAAATGTTTTGAATAACTTGTTTGATGTGTAGAGAAGGTGGAAATAGAGTTTGTCGATGATTAGGTCTTCTTTGAAAACAAATTAATATAAGTTCAAGGTGGCAGGTGAAATGGAAAATCTCTTCCAAAAAACAAATTGTAAGAAACTTCAGTTTATAGTTTGTGAAAATTGTGTCGAAAAGCATGCTGAGGAATGTATTATGAATTCTGTTAAGTGCTATTAATGTGGTAAAATTGGAAACAAGGCTCTTAATTGCATTGAAAAAGAGTAGGGTAATGGTAAGACAAAATCTGATTTACAATCAGTAAAATGTAGTAAGCGTAATAAAATGGGTAATTATGAAAATGAGTGTCCAATTAAGAACTCACATATGGGAAATCATCTAGAATACAAGAAAAAAGGGGTGGTGAATTCCTTTGCAACAACTTCATCAGATTTTGTGCCAACAAATGAAGTAGTATCAAGTACACTAGAGGAAATAGGGAATTCCATCTCAAGATATGAATCCTTAACTTATGGTAAAAACACATGGCCGAAATATTAAAACAAAAAGAAATTGTAAGAGCCTTATTATACTTGTGTAAGTAATAAATCTACCTGCAAACCATATTGTTTTTCCTCAAATATACATTCATGTAATTTTGAGTAAAGATTGGATTTTTGTTTATCAGGATAAGATTGAATATAGAGATAATTAGGATTCTTTTCAGAAATATTATCATTTTGGGTACAATAATGAACTCTTACTTTTGATAAAATATTAGGAACTTGAAAAACTAGTAAAAGATTGAAATGAATGTAACCTTGCACATATTGTTGAAATCAATGGAACTACTTATATTAATTATGTGTTAGGGGTAAAGAGAAACCTTAACATATTTCTAGATGAGTTGCCTGATATTATAACTGATTGGGAAGTTGAATTTACTGTTGGCTTTGTTCTTGATGCTAAGCCAATTTCAAAACCCCATTATCAAATGGCTCAAATTGAACATTTAGAGTTATAGAATAAATTAAGGGATATATTGGATAAAGGTTTCATTCAACCTAACACATCACCATGGGGTGCTACAATCTAATTTGTTAAATAGTAAGATGTATTAATGAGACTTTTCATTAATTATAGTGCATTCTATAACATCACAATTAAGAACAAGTATCCTTTGCCTCATATCGGTGATTTTTTTGATCAACTCCTAGGATCTTAGTATTTTTCTAAGATTGACTTGAGGTCATGGTACCATTAGCCGATAGTAAAGGAAGAAGACAATCCAACGATCGTGTTTCGTACTTTATATGGACATTATGAATTTTTAGTTATGCATTTTGGTTCAACCAAAAAACCAGATGTATTCATTGATCTTAATAAAAACATTTTCTGTGAGTTATTGGATAATATTGTGGTTGTGTTCATTGATGATATTTTGGATTATTAAAAAATTAAAAAGTAGTATGATTGTCATTTAAGAGTTTTATTGAAAAACATAAAAGAAAAGAAACTATTTGGGAATTCAGCAAGTGTGAGTTTTGGTTACATCTAATTACATTCCTTGATACCATTGTTTCACAAAATGGAATAACTGTTGATCTTGATAAAAAAATGTTATTGAATAATGTCCAAGAACTGCAAATATAACTCAGATATGTAGTTTTCATTGTGGAAGGTTATTACCAGAGGCTTTTTGAAAAAATTTCATGGTTATCTAGACCAATGGATAAGTTAACTCGAAAAGTTGTTAACTTCTTTTGGACAATAAGATGTGTTGTTTTTTTAGGAATTGAAAAGAAGATTGGTGAATTCTCCATTTTTGAAACTACCTTCTAGAAATGGAGTGTTTTTTATTTACAGTGATGCTTCATTGAAAGGACATGGTATTGTATTTATGTAGAATGATCAGGTAATTTCTTATGCTTCACATCAGTTGAAACATCAAGAGTAAAATTACACTACACATTATTTGGAATTAACAGCTGTAGTTTCTGCTTTAAATATTTGGAGGCATCATTAGTATGGATTAAAATCTAAAATATATACTAACCACGAAAGTTTAATGTAAATATTCACTCCTAAAGAATTGAACATGAGGCCGAGGAGATGGTTGGAATTAATCAAGGATTATGATTGTATAATTATTTACCATCTGGGAAAAGCAAATAAAGTGGCTGATACTTTGAGACGAAAATGTAATGCTTAATTTACCATGCCACGTTTGGAATTAGATCATTTGGTTTTTGATTTTATGATCTTTGACATAGACTTTTTTTGTGTAGGAAATTCCTCTATTTTGTATCAGGAGTCAGTGAAATCATCTCTATTAGACTGCATAATGAAAGCGCATAAGGAAGACAAAGAGTTGCAGAAAAAGGTGGGGTTGGTTCTGAAGGGTATGTTTCCAAAATTTAATGTTGGAAATGATTGTATATTGAGGTTTGGGAAAATATTATGTGTGCATTGTGATTCACAGTTGATGAATTTGTTGTTATTTGAAGCTCATAGTTCCCCGTTTTCAGTTCATTCTGGCAGTACAAAGGTGTACATAGATCATGTGGGGTATTACAGGTGGGATGGAAGGAAAAGTGATATTGTTGACATTACTGTGTAGTGTTAAACTTGTCAAAAGGTTAATTTTGATTGACAATTTCCAAATGGGATGCTTCAGTCTTTACCGGTACCAGAGTGCAAATTGGAAAATATATCCATGGACTTCATTTTGGGATTTCTGAAGACATATCGAGGTAATAATGCAATCTGTCTTATTGTTGTTTGATTGAAAAAATATACTGATTTCCTTCTTATTGAAGATACTTTGTCACTAGATCATCTTTCACTGCTGTATGTTAAAAATAAATTCAGGTTTCAAAGAGTTCCCTTGTCCATTGTATCTGATTGTGATCCCAGGTTTACTTCTATCTTCTTTAAACGCCTTCTAAAGTTATTCGATGCTGAATTATAATTTATTATAGATTTTCATCCACATTCATATGGACAATAAGTATGAACAATTCAGACATTATAGGTTATGTTACATGCATGCTCGATGGACTACCAAGGATGTTGGGACAAACATATTTCATTGGTTAAATATTCATATAATAACAGTTTTAATTCCAGTATACAGATGGCTCCATTTGAGGATTTATATGGGATGCACTATCGAACTCGGCCATTTTGGGATGATATATGAGAAAGGAAGTTGATGGGACCAGAATTTGAAGAAGAAATGGTAGAAAAAATTCAATAGATTCAGAGTATCATGAGAATAACTCAGAGTTGGTAGAAATGTAATGGGGATAATCATAGGAAGGATCTTTCATTTGAGGTAGGTGATAATGTCTTTCTCATTATTTCTCTATGGAAAATTGTGATGTGTTTCGGTAAGTAGAGAAAGTTGAGTCCGAGGTTCTTTGGACCTTATGAAATCATATATAAAGTTGGATCAATTGCATACATAGTGGATTTACCTCCATTTTTATCCAAGGTACATAATGTTTTTCATGTTTCAATGTTGAGAATGTATATCCCAGATACATCTCATGTTTTGAGCCTAGAGATAGTTCATTTAGAGGAGAATCTCTCTTGTGAGGAATTTCCAGTCCAGATTATTGAACGAAGAGAGCAGGTATTGAAGAATATTGTAATTCCCCAGGTAAATGTTTTCTGGAGAAGACATATGGATGAAGAGGCTACATGTGAATCTGAAAATTCTATGACAAATAAATACCACCCATTTATTTGATAAGTGAATAAAATTGCGAAGAAACAATTTACCAAATTGGGGAAGGATGTAACATCTCAGGTAAATAATGAAATGTGAAATTTTAATATTTATTAATATATTTGAATTAAATATTAAATTTTCTTTAAATAGGATGTTATATTTGTTGGCGTACCTGATACACAACAACGGGTTTCTTTGAAATCTTACATTGCACAATAATAATATCATATTATTATTTTAAATGGTAGTTAATGCCTAGTCGTTGTATTGAAGGGAATGAAATAGAACTAACTAAAATATGATAATACATGTCTGTTAAATGTTTTTACATTTATCCACTAAAATTTAGATTTGTAAAATTTGAATGAATCCAATTTTACGCACAAATTCTCTAATATTCTTTAAAAGGTCGACTTACCTCCTTTTGATGGAGAACCAATTTTAAATCTATTTTTTCACTTTTATATATAATATTTGGCTAAAAAATATTATTCCTTATAATTCAGACATCAAAATAGAATTTGGATGAAATTTGTGTATTTTTTGATAATGTTCATTTTTTAATGACTAGTGAAAATTTAGTATTTTAATTCAAATAGCCTTTTAATATAATTTATTTTACTCTGTATATTAAAATTTAATTGGTTTAAAATTTTAGTTATATTATATTTTTTCTATTTAATATAGTTTTTTACATTGGATTTAATTTTAATTTGAAATTAGAACTAACCAAGTATCAATCTATTTATATTTATTATTTTCAAAAAACACAACCTTTGTTTGGACTGTAGAAATTAATTTTAAATTAATTTCTGCCACTTCTATGTTTTGAATTTGGAAAAATGGATATCATATTTGGAATAATATGGTACAAATTGTGTAAATATGTATATTATATTTTTAGTCCGTATGAAAATTTACATCAGTAAATATTTTATTTACCACAGTTAATTGATAAATCTAGTAAATAATTGTTATCAAATATTACTATAATAACATTAAAATACCCTATCAATTGCCCTCATAATATTTGATGATTCACATCCAACCATTGGCATCCTTGGGTAGATTTTGGGACCCCATGTGGCCACATGGGAGTGATAATGAGACTTTATTTTAATTTACCTAATGTAAAGGCAAAATTGACCAAAACAAATATCTTTTTATAAATTAATTATTACATTGGGTTTTATAAGTTATATTTTTGACTATAAATTTTTTCTAGAAACTTAAAAATATTTCCTACATCATGGTATATTTTTTCTATTTTTAGATATCATATTAATTAAATTATTTATGACAGAATTCTAAGGCAGTGTTTACCTCATTAATAAAAGATATAAATAAATATTATTATAATGATTAAAAAATTATCCAAATCCTATCCAATTTTAATTGGATTATTTTATTTCAAAAATGAGTCATCTTATACTATACTTAAATATATTTTGGAAATTTATAAACCTAAATTCATTATATAAAAACATAATATTTTCACACATTCCTAAATAGTGCCTCCTCCCCTTTATGAAAATCCTTCACCTCTAACCCATTACTTACACCTCTCAATATCCTTGGATTGTCCAAACACTACCAAATTAATCTCCCCACATCCCTATATTACTCTTATAAGCCTTAAAATAGGCATAAGTCACATCAAAAACCCTTTTGGTTTAAACCAATAGGATTTACCATATTTAAAGGTAACATCTTCTCTTATGTTCTTTTGTTTTATTTTACTTCTCCATCCCACTAATCCATTTTATTATATTATTTTATAAAAAAAGTATCATCAATATACTAGGATGTTTTTATGATATTTTTTGTAATTAGACTTACACACACCTCTACTTAATGGGTAATGAACACACTGTTTCGATGGATGGCATACTAACGCCTCACGAAACGATGATAGTTGAATTATCTCCTACCACCTCCCATGATGTCCATTATGACGGAACCATATTTATATATGATATATATTATGTTTATGTTTTCTTTATGCTTACGTATTTTCCATTTATATAAAGACTTTATGGTTTTCATTATGGGTAAACACGATAATTTCATTTCAGAAAGTCCGGACTGATGCCCCCTCAAAGTGATATGACTTGTTAAAGCCATATGTGGGACATATATAGGACTGAGTTAATGATATTATATATGATATTATACTATAATTATAATATTAATATGTATAATTTTGTTTTAATTCTATTAAAATATGAAATATAAATGGAAGTAGCGTTGATGCGTACGTATGGCTTACCATCTCCATGGACAGTGAATTTCATTTATTACCTCTAAATGTTTTGTACAATAATAAATACACGAATATACTTGATATATATGATATATATGATATCTAAATAATTAATATCATTCTAGATGTAATGTAATTTTAACCACATAGACAACTTGTAAATATAATAAGTTCATTTTTGACTCAAGTACAAAATATCAACAATACCACAATTATTAACTTAAATTGTTACATGATGTTCAAAACATGGTAATAATTGATATAAAATTAAAAATAAACATGAAAAATGTTCTTATGAAATTATAAGTTAACTTCAGTTTATTATTCAGGATATTAATGAACTAACGGGTCAAATCGGACATGAGGTAAGTGACATCATCTCATTCTACTTTCATTGAGGCATATATTGTTTTACTAAATGAAATTATTTTATACAGTGTATAATCACATTTAAATTTTCTTTTCATTCAAATTGAGTCTTTTTTACGAAGTTTTTTACTTAATGACCAAAAGAATTTTTGTTTTTAATGTACATGGTTACAATGACCTTTCCCCCAGTGTGAGTATTATTTGATCTTGGGCATTCATAACAGGCCTTAATGTTCATAAAGGAAAAATAAATTCCATATACTCTTTTAATTATTTTGGTATTATAAAAGGTATTTTGATTTATTATTTCAATATCTTGTTCAATATCTAGAAAATATATATTGTGATTTCAATTTTGGAATGTTATCTTTCCTTCATGCTTATGTTATGTGTTATTATTATATTATAGTCTTTGGGAATTGTTTATGTATACTAGTGGTTCTATGATAAACCTAGGGTGGCTGAGCCCGATATAGCTCTTCAATGAATTGGGTAATGTGACAATGGTAAATGTGAATGTTTCTCCTAAGAGATTTAGAGAATATAATGTAATGGGTATTCCAAATGTAACTCCTTATATAGTTGTGATAGATATAATGAATTTATGATATGAATTCCACAAGTTAACTTTATGATTTATGATTTCCATGTGTTATTCATAAATTGTATGATTTAATGAGGTATGTTAATGTTCTAATGATATGAATGTAATGATAAACTAATGTTTTCATTATTTATTCAATAACAATTTATGATCATTTTATACTCATCCCATGTTTTGAAATGTTTTTCACATGACATAAAGATGAATGAGGTCAAGGATGGGATCAAGGAAAAGTTATGTTGTCAAAAACATGGAACTAGACAATACTCATTTTTTCAAGAGTTTTTTTTATTTTAAAAAAATGGAAACAGAGTAGAAGGGTCAACTTTGTAATTCTTGAAATGTAATGTTATAGGTATGGCCAAATTCTATAAAAATATAAAACTGAATAGATCCTCAATATGAATTATTCATTTAATTCAAGAATATGTTATGTTTTAAGGTCAGGTCCTTATAATTTTCATCAAGATATATTTCAATGATATATTAAAGGAATTTTTGACATATTATAATTTTCTTAGATGTTATATATTTTTACCTAGGATATAATCCAATGAGGGAATTATTATTCATTCTTTAGATGGTTTATAATAATAAATTATAGATTTTTATTATTCTTAAATAATTGTTGGTCGATGTGTTTATATATCCCCTTGATGAAAAAAGAAATTATAAAAAATAGTAGGTATTAAATTTAATGAAATGGGATTTAACTAAGTTAATACTAATTTCATTTCACTATGATTCATTTGTTTTAGCATGTTTAATATGATTGGAATAATATAAAAGGTTCGAATAGCGTATGGGGTCTGTTCGGACACCATAGCTCTATGTATTGTAAAAAGTAATCTATATAGATAGAGAATGATTATTAATATCCAAGAATCATATTTGTAAAATGATCTTAGATTCCTACATTATGAATAATAGTTATCCAAAACAATGTGGGGCAAAGTGAATGTCGTGTTATTTGTCTCAGACAAAATGTTGAGGAAATGTTTAATGTTTGGGTGTTGTTACCAAAACAATGTGACTTTACCATTTGGGGCCCTCTAATGGAAGTGGTGTGGAACACAAATTGGGTATGGTTTGGCCAATTGTGTGTCCAAACAATGCACCCTATTATGGATGAGTGATTTCTGGGTTTCGCTATAATAACCCATGCTTGACGTACCTGGAATTTTTAATTAATTTTTGGGAATACATAATACATGACAAAAATAGATATACAAATACAATATTAGTTTAGTGTATTTGTAAACCTAGAACAAAATCATCAAATACAGTGAATTATCTTTATCATCTCCTATAAAGATATTCCCATTTTGTTTTGCTTCCTAAAACCTTTCTTTCTGTCATGGGGAAAAGATAACATAAAAAGATTGAGATCAAATGCTCAGTAAGGATAAATATCATGAACAGAAAACAAACCATAAAAATAAGAATGTATAAACATGATCATAATGGTGAAATATGAAAACCATGTTTCATGAAATAAATAATGGTAGTTTTTAAGGAATAGATCATAAAGGAACATAAAAAAATGATAAAATAGAATTGGCATAAAACATGGAATTTTGACAAAAAAAGATTATAATATGATTTCAATAGTATCAGAGGCATTGCTTCCTAGCCCATCATATTGGACAAATTCCATTACAAAATTGGGTTTACATGACATTCCAACATTGGATTACTGAAACTGATTTACATGTCATTCCAGACCTATATTACTAAACCATAATTACTTGTCATTCCAATCATGTATATCTCATGAGATATAAATAGTAAACCAATGGATTGTAAATGAATAACTATCATACACATCACATAATGAAATTATTCTTACATTAAAAAAAACAGAAATCATTAATCATATCATAACCCATGAAATAAAATTGGTGTCATAAACATCCTTCCATAACAATGAATATAAAATTAGGGGATTTCATAAAACTAATTCCATCATAAAAAATATCACATACATGAATTATTTTAATGTTAAATTTCATTTAATTTTCATTCATGCTTTGTTTTGGGGGTTTCACAAGCTTTTATGGAGGAATGGGTTATTTTTCATTAATTGGGCCAAACCGTGAGCCCAATTCCAGATTTAAAAAAAATATTGATTTCTTTATAAATCCTTAATATTAAATTTTTTAATCCATTCAAATAACCACATTTCATCCCCTGACCTATTAATACCACCATAATAATTTGGACCATTTTAGAATCCATAATCATGGTGGATATGGGTTTTTATTTAAGGGATTGGGCCTACCTGAAAACACACTACCAGCATTAAAATTATTATTAAATTATTTAATATGTCATGTACTATTTTTTTGATGATTCAAACTCCCACTAAAGACCACGTACCCAAGGCACGCCCCTATGCTCTCCTCCCCCTCTTTGGAGCTCGGCTTGATCGCGAATTTGGATAAAACTTCACTAAATTACTCAAATCTCCAATATTATTGGAGGTAAATTCATTATTTCATAACTCATTGATTTATCAGTATTTACCTTCATTCCAATTCCTAAAGTATATCTTAAACCATTTTCAAATTTCTCATGAATGGTTGGATATTTTCAAATTCATATACTAGTGTATTCGGTGTGATTGTTTTAATATTTTTTGTGTTAAGTGATTCTTTTTGGGGTACTTACTTTTCACTTAGGGTTTCACCCCTCTTTCATTATGTTCTAAAATGTCCAGATGTTAGGGGTAGAACCTACAGTTTGATTTTGTGTCTTGTTGTTCATATATTATGGTCTAGGGCTAGGTTTATATTCTTTGTGGTGTGGTGGTGGTGTGTTTGATGTTTTCCAACAAGTATTGTGGTATTCGACACTTTCGGTATGTGATTCCATGGTTAACCATTCCATGATGATTTTGTTTTCTAGATTTTTATGGTTTTACATGTTCATTATATGCTTTTTGTGGTGTGAAAATTATTTTTGTGGGATTTTGTGAAGCATTTATTTTTATAATTTCATTTTTGTTGAAGTTGTGAACTTTTTGAATGTAACACGTGTGGTATCATTTGTGGTAGTTTTATAAATTACGAAGTTGATTTAATAGATTTTGAAAGGGGATTATAATTATGTTTTGTTAATTCCATAGTGTTATGTGGGCCTTGTATGGGGGTTTTTGGAATATAGTTGTTGTGAAAAACATTGTTATACTTATTGTGAAAATTTTATAAAAATGTGTGTTTTCATTTGTATCTTTTGTGGTATTATCCAAGGTAATTTTATAACAATTGAAAGTGGTTTTGAAATTGTCCCTAGGGATGTCTATAATACTATGCTAGTTTTTTGGTCTGGTTTTTTTTAAATATGGGTTTTAAAATGGGTATTATAAGTATATATTGGTTATATTCTTTGGAATTATTTTATGAAATATTTGAATGATTTAATGATTTATGTAAGTGTTGAAACCATATTGGAAATTTTTTTGAAGTGTGTATATTCTGAAATGGTACATTTTAAATGTGATATGGGCTGTTTTTTGATGTGTACCATCTTGTAAATGTTTTAATAAAATGTTTGAAGGATTTACTAAAGTGTGTAAAAGATGTGAAAGTGTTTGGGATGTTTTGTGTGACTCTAATGTGCAAAATAGATTTTGATTATGAAAAAGGTTATTATGTTATATGTGAGTGGGTTGTTATATGAGTTGTAATATATTGGAATCGTTTTATTAAATTGTTTAAGGGATTTGTGAAAGTGTTAATGAAATTTGAAAAGTGTTGTGGGCTATTTTGGAGTGAGTACGATTTCAAATCAATTTGAAGGAAAAATGTAGTTTTGTGACTTGTGGGGTATACATGGGGGATGTATGGTGATTTTTATTGAGGAAATTATATTTACATGTAAATATTATATTTCATGACTTTTTGAACTTGTTTGGGAACAATGGTAAAACCCAGGAATCTAGGTGGGTGGATGTGTACTAGTATGCTAGTGAATCCGTGGGGTTTGGCCTCAGTTTCACTTAGCATGATTGATGCTTAAAACTTAAAAAACTATGATGATGATGATTTGGTACCAAATATTTATGGGTATGTTACCTACTAGTGGATCATGCATGAGAAAATATATTTGTGATGGTTACTCCCACCGAGATACGAGGTATCTGGGATCCATAATGAGCTTGTTCCTAGGGGTTATTTCCTATTTCTTGTTCTCATTAGATCATTTATACTTACCGTCAGTATATGGTATATTTGGATGGAAAATTCAATAGCTTTAGAATTTATTTTAAAAGTTTCTATTCATTAAGTTACACAACATTAAAACATATTTTTTTTATGTTGCATCTTTTAGAAATTGTAACTAGAAATATCATATTTCTGAAAACATGCATGATTTTTGACATTGAATGTTTTTCTCATGGAATATCTTAGTGGTGTTATCATAATGGGCATTGTATCACACACTAATTAAACCCTTGGGTGTATGTAGACATTGTTATTTTTGTTGTCGCAGGTTGATTACAGTTTTTAGTATCAGTGGTTCAGTTTTCTAGTAGGTCCTTAGTGGTAAAGTATTGTAGAGATGGCATGAGGGAGGTGCTCCTTGCCATGAGGGTTCTCGGGTAGTTTCATTTTCGTTTTGTACCATTTTTATAGTCTTGATGAGTTGTTTTATAATATTTAACTCAGTTATGAAATTTTTAAAAGATCATTTGGTTTGAAAAATCCATATTTTTTTATTGTATTCTATTGTTTTTTTATGTTTATAAACTCATGTAAATAGTTCCAAACTATCATTTTATGATACCCGGTCACTTGTGCCAACCCATGGGGATCGAGAAGCCCTTCCGGCCATGTCATGGTCTTGGTTTGGTGCAGATTTAGGTGGAAAACTGATTTGGTTCATGAGAAACACAATCAATTCAATGTAAAAATAGGGAATCTCATCCTATATGGAAAATATTTTTTATAAAATAGTTGAACTTAATTCTTGAGGAAAATATACTTTTTTCTTTAAAAAAAATTATTTTTCGATAAATGCTATAAAATTTTAAATTACTTTTTGTTGTTGATAATACACATGAAAATGAGTATAGTAAGCTTCATACAAATAATCCATTATTATGATTTAAAAAAATATCTTCATTCCTTATATGTTAAACAAACATTATCCTCATACTTTTTCTGAAAAATTAAAAAATAAAAATTCAAATTGAATAATAACAAATGATTCCCTTCGTACTATTAAATAAAAATTCACCAAATGATTAAATTTACATTAAAATATGGTATAATAATAGAAATAATATTAGAAAATTTAGATAGATTGATGTGGATGATAAATATACCACATTAACTACTTATGTATAAACTATCTCGGATGGAAAAGAGATATAAAAATTATCCCTGAACAGAGGGTTTATATGCTTCGTATGTATCCTAAATATCTATATAATATTTAAAATAATGTTACAGGTTTATTCCAAATTAATAATCATTTTTATGATATTTTTTGTGTTCATATTTTCATCTATTTTATATTATCATTTCATTATTAATCATTATTCAGGTATTAATTACTTTATGTTCTAATGCATATTTATGTGAAATGATATTATTTCAATTGTTAGGTTATAGTTATATAGTTTAAATCATGGTATTAGGTTAATATGTATCATATTTATTCATTAAATTAATTTATATACACATACATTAATTAAGATTATGTTTAACGAATCACATCGCACCGTGGAGACGATAAGTCATACATACGCATGAGTGATGATATCATGCCCCAAATTTTTGAATGCTATTGAAGTTTATGGAGTATATTATATCATAAAAAATATAATTTTATATTACAAATATAAATATTTAATAATTACGTCATTATACCCATCCATGTATGGTGGTAAGGAAAAATGGATTACACCACAGTGTGTAGAGAGTAATCCATACATACACATGCGTAATGATTTTATTATTCATATGATGAGTAGAAGGTGGACTATAGTTTTTTAACAATCATAAATAACTATCATTATATATGTAATACTAGAGTTATTACATTAAAATGTATCTACTAATGAAGTGGAAGTAGAAGAAGAATGATGCAGAAATAATCAGTAAATGATATTACCTCATCTCCGATGTGCCTCCTCTTAATATTCTGGTAGAGCAATATAATGGGTATTTGAAGAAGACAATAACCACTATAAAGTTTCTATAGATGTTTATAAGGTAAATTGGATATATATGGTCGATTTTTAAGGGTCAAAATTATGTTAATAGTCAAGGGAAATAGTAAAGACCTGGAATTTCAATTTTATTTTTGTTAAATTAAATGGAAATTTTACATGTTCATGAAAATTTATGGCGAATTATTCAGAGGCCCGGTGTTCCCAGAATCAATTTATGAAGTTTTGTTCAGGTATGTTCAGTAAACATATGAGATGGTTTTTATAACATTTTAACTGGTGCATGGAATTGAAATCTGAGGACACTTTTGGACTCGGAGCGCTGTTATTAGCTTAAAAAGACTTCCACCTCGATGGTAGTGGGTCGAGAAGAAAAGATAGTTTTTGGGTTTTACTCGAATGTTTAAAATAAAAAAAAATTATGTGACACTTTATTTTTTTTGAGCCACCATGTGGATGTTGGGAGTTAGGACTCACTAGAACTATAAACTCAATGTGGAGGTTGGAAGTGTGGACCACCAGGCCATAACCTGCCATGAGAGGTTATGGTGGTGGGGACCACCACACCTCATCCTCCCATGAGAGTTTAATGTGGTGGGAACCACCCGAGACCACATTAGCTCCCAATTTTAATATTAGGGGTGGGGACCACCCGAACCCTATTAAATGGGAGGAGAAGAAAACCTCTCAACCCCCTATTTAATGTGGAGGAACCTCTTTAACTTCCTCCACATTAATGTTGCCAACACACCAAATTAATGGTGCTAAAATCTCCCCTTTAATTTTTAATGTTCCAACCAAGTGCTTAGTTTTACTTTTTGAATTCTTGCCATAGAAAAAATAGATATTATAATCTATTACTTGGCACAACTTTTCACTTAGATGTTTTGAGAGGATGATTATTGGGATAGGAGAGAAAAGCCATGTCCAATGAAGAACGAAGCATTAAGAACGAAGAACAAAAAACGAAGAATGCCGAAAATGATCTACTCCGGCATTCATCCTCGGATCCTACAAACATGGGACTTCTTCAACTGAACTTCCCCCCACATCATCATAAATGAGATGACACATGGGCTTTGGATTGGAAGAGTGCGGCGGACGCGATAAACGATGATATCCTCCATCTTCTTTTCATTACATCATCGTCGAACAAAGAAAAAAGGTCAGGGTTTAATTTCACTTAAAGGTACATTTTCATCCTTTCATCAAAAAAAAAGAATGTGGATGATTTCATTTTGATGGTGGATTCTTGGGGATCATTCTAAAGGACAGATTGCTATCGCCCTGAACATGGAGGGTGCGGGCCAAACTAACATGGCCCAACACGCTCCGTCGATCTCTTTTGTGATTTCCATTGGCATGGTGATGAACCAACGAGGCGAAGATGGTGAAAAAAACAAATGCCACGCTACCCATGGTCTCCGTGAATCGTGTCACCCTGTGGTGTGCCACACTGCGGTCTGCCAAAACGGCCCGCCTCTCGGCTTCCCGCCAGGCTGCCGTCGGTCTGCCCGACCGCATCTCGGCCCCCCACCGTCCAGCCTTTGGTGTGCCCGGCCGCCCACCGGCCTACCCGGCCACCACTCGGCTGCTCGCCAGCCTGATACCCTACCTCCCATTAGCCACCCTACATCTCGGGTTTCCTCACAGCTCCCAGCGGCCCGGCCTCCCGAGCCGCCACCCTACCCCCGGTGGAACCAGTGCCCTGGATGAACAGCCTAGCTGCGATGACCTCCCGGCAGAACCAATGCCCTGGCCACCCCAGCCCGCGGCCCCCCTTATGGAGCCCTGGCCAAACTAGCTCTTGCTGCGCCATCTTGGCCGAGTTGTGCTGGTTTGCTCCCTCGCGGTGCTTCAGGCTAAACCGGCCCCGTGCCCGGTCCGAACTGCCGTCGCGGCCAACTGGGATGGACCCAGCAGGTCGGGCGAAACCCAACGTGACGGCCCACCCAATAGGCCAGGATGGACCCAACGCGTTGGTCGAGTCGACCCAAAATAGGTCACCCTAGACAATGTCGGGTTGGATCTGTCCAACTAGAATTTGACCTACTACCGACCCTTTACTTTATTTTGGCCATATCTTGGTCAATAGACGTCCAATTGATGAACCATGAGTGGCGTTGGTATTATTGGAGCACGAAGGTCCCTTTGGTTATACGCCACTGGATTTTTGGGTATAGTTGTGATATGGTCAGGTTGGATCGAACATGAATCCAACCGGGCCCTTGGAACTAATTTTCCAATAACTCTCAAACGGGGCGTTCGATTGACGCACTGTTTGTCACGTTGGATGTCTTTTGGCATAAAGAATCTTTTGGGAACATCAATATGGGACTTCATGGAAGTTGATGTATAGACACCTATCTTGAGGAGAGGACCCTCCCGGAATCAAGCATGCTTTGTTCGGAACCCTATAGATGGCTGTTCTATGTCTAATATTCTTGGATCCTATGTGGGTTCGACAGCTCTGACTATTGTTCTTGGATCTGGTGTGGGTTCAACAGGTTTTACTACTGTTCCTAGATCATGTGTGGGTTCAACAGCTCTGTCTACTATTCCTGGATCATGTGTGGGTACGACAGCTCTGAATACTATTCCTGGATCATGTCTGGGTTAGAAAGTTCTTGCTAATGTTTATGGATTCTATGTGGGATCGATAGAATAACTGATTTAGTGGATACATTTGATCATATCTATCTCTCTACAGAAGTTGTATACCTACGTGATGTGAGTCAGTAATAATTTTTTATTCTCTTTATTGCGATGGATTACTTGATAACATAGGTATATGTGAGGGCATATACCTATGTCAGTTTATCTGTTGATTTCATTCTTGTGGTTTATACTTGTTGGATTTTGTGAGACCATGAGGGTATCAGGGTCCCTATTGAGTATCTTTATACTCACCCCTACACGGGCTATGCCCGCACCACGTTGTGTAGGATGCAGATGGCGAACAATGCTGACTGAGGCTGAGAGTACTAGGACTGGACGGTACCCGGAGGTGGACCTTACGACGAGTCAGTACATAGAGGAGACTTGCAGACGTGGAGTTTTGAGGAGGCTATCTGTAATTTCCCTTTAGGTAGGAATACTATAGGATGACCTATCAGTTGTTTTCCCTCTCATCAGTTGTATTTTTACTTCCAGTTACATGTACTTTTCAGTCAGGATTGTATTTCCGGCCCCAATTACTTTTCAGCACTATTTTGTTTTACAATAAACTTATTGTTTTGTATCTAGATGTGTAATATGTTGTGTGTGTTTTTGGTTATAAATGAAATGCCTTCCCGGTTTTAGGGAATTACACTGTTGATGCTAGTTGCCAGACCCTGGCCTATGGAAGGTGGGCTTGGGGTTGTCATGACATGGGCCCCGGGAGACGGTTTGTGACATATTGGTATCAGAGGAGTCGGTTCTACCACAGAACATAACACTCTAATTTTTTATATGAAGCAATATTGTTAAGGGTGTTGAGTTTAGTTTTTAGTTCAGGGAGTCTAGTGTTGGTGCGGTGACCGACATATCCATACAGCAGGACCCTAACATCTGATTTCCGACTCAGTGCATGAAAATACTAATTGTGTGTGAGTTTTAAATAGTTTTCTTTGAATATTTCGAGTTAGATCACCCGATATAACTTTTTGACCATGGTGAACCTGTTTCGTTTTAGGATGCCTTCATACAGACTGCCAGCTCGGGTTCCGAGAGTTGTACGAGATGGCAGCCCACCGAGCGACGAGGCCTCAGTTATAGCAACCCATCCTTTTATTACATAACTATTACATCATTTCAAAGATAAAAATCATAATAGTATTACACAAAGAGGATCCAAAGGCATAATTTCTTTGGCCTACTAGGACCACACATAACAAAAACAACATCTATCATAAACATTTATTTAGATTCTTCTTCATTAGCTTTTTATTAGCACTTGTACTCTCCTTAGTACATGTAGACACCTGAGGATATATATCAAATGGGGTGAGCTAGAATCCCAGTAAGAGGATAGAAAGAAATAATATATCATGGGGTGAGCATAATCATAACATAGGAAAATGACCACGAACATGAGAGGTGCATAAATAAAAGATTTGAAATGTGGCAATGCATGAAAATGAAACATCATGTATTAGTGGTTAACTACCATGCATACTTTTGAACCAAGCTAGAATATTGTTCACACATCATTTCACATTTACTCATGAGATTCATCACTTTACCCAATGCATTGGAGCATTGTATAATTCCAGGTGCACCCGTCACTTTGAAACATTCATAATTGCACTATATAATTCCGGGCGCACCCGTCACATCATTACATTATCATTATCACAATTTCCACATAGTAAAATATCAAAATTGAAATTAAATAAACCATGTAAATAAATGTGTTTCATCTCATAAGAATACATTCATAATCTTTGGGTTCCAAAAATAAAGAGGGAACAACATACTTGATACAAGAACCATCAACAATGAATGAGAGTAAAAAGTTGAGTTCTTAAAAGAAGAGTTCTTTTGGAAAACATTTGGATTGAAATAAACTTCATTAGAATACATGTATATCCCTAAAGAAGAAATAAAATTATGAACAAATGATCTTCAAAGAGTGACCATATCAAAAATGGAGTGAAAGAGGTAGAACTCGAAGGATGAAATGTGGGTTTGAGAATTTACCCTTACCTTGTACCAAAATGATTACTTCTCTTTAATGTCCTGAATAATGACATTATATTCATTTATTAAAAATACATTACATTGTGTACATTAATAGGGATCATTCTGGTTTCATTATGTCATATTATGTTCCTTTGGATGACATATAGAGTATAAAAACATTGTTTGGGGATGTTTGTTTTTTTTTTGTTTCTGTTGGGTGGTTCACTTGTATTCTTAAATTGAAGTTTGGGTAGAACATGAGTACACAACGATAAATTATATTACATGTAATTACTGATATTATAGGATCTTGAATTATTTTATAATGAATTATATTAGATCCATGTGGATGAATCATTAGATAAGAATTAAATGATGGTGATTTGGATCAATTTGGGAGGTTTTTTTATCACAACAAACTTGTTTTAACATATCTCTTAGTAATATGTCCATAGGACATTTAAAAAACTTTAAATAGAACATAATACACATAAAATATTCTATCTCAACCATAAAAATGTTTTCATGACCAGGTTTGTTGGTTGAAATCGAAGAAGAAAGCATGTCGTTCTTGAAGGTGATAAATTAACACCTCACGAACAATGTTCTCTTTAATAAAATAAAAGGATGAGGGAAAGGGGGTTGGATGATATAATATCCAATAAGAATCATACAATTACATTATATGTATAATACAAGAATTATAATACAATTTGGATGACGATACGTGGGGAGAGATCAAGAAATTAACTTGAACTTGAAAGGAAATTAAAGGAGAAGAGGGAGTGAAATTACCTCATGAATCCTTCTCTTGAGAACCTCCTTAAGGGCCTAATCTTGGTCTTCTGATGAGACCAGAAGCTCTTGGACGTTTAGGATAGGATAGGGAAGGTGTTTGGGCAGAGTTTAGATAAGGCTTGGAGCTTTAGTGGTTTGAGGAAATGAGGGTGTGAAGGGTGGCTTTTATAGTGGAGGGGAGATGGGTTTCCTTAATATAAAATTCATTAGTTTATTATTTCCCCAGAAGACATAGAATAGTGATAATTGAATGACCAAGAATAGTAATGTTATAATTTAATCCCAAAAAAAGTGGGCTTACATCAGCAGAACATCACACATGACCCTATAATTAGCTTATTTAGCTTATTTGGTAAATTATGGTATTTCACTATTTATCAACAATTCAAGTATCTCAGAAAAATCCCAAAAATTTACCCCAACCATTTTTCGACTTGTAGAATCCAAAAATGATGTCCATTTTTCAAAAATAATTTTCCAAATATTATTAATTTAATATTTAATTAAAATCATAATTTAGTTAAAAAAACTATTTTTAAGATTAAAACTAATTTTATAGTGCTTTTAAAAATTACGTAGGGTCTTATAAAATTATCTAAAAACAATAAGACGTTGATTCAATAATTTATGAATACATTTTAGAAAATTAAATATTCTTTTAAATTAATTAATTATTTATAATTAATTTTTTATGACTTATAAAATACCAAAATGTTTACTAAGGTCAAATTGTCACATTCTAAGATGTATAAATTTTATTTTTTTATTCATAGCTAATGTTACTCTTATGTTGGATGATTTACTATTCATAAGGGTCAAATTACTATTCATAAGGGTATGTTACTATTCTTAAGGGTGTGTTACTATTCACCAAAAATTATTTTTGTTTCATTAGACTCCAGAAATAATCATGACCACAACAGTGTATGTCAGATTTTCAAAATTCCGAACATAGGAGTGAAAAACTTATGTTTAAAGGTCACATGTCACTTAGTAGTTCATTATTTTATGTTTCATGTTTTTTGATGACATAAATATAAGAAGGGAATCTTCCATTGAAAAAAATAGGGTCGTTACATTCTTCCCCCCTTACGCCCCCAAAATTTCACTTTACACAAACAGGTGAGGGTACTTCTCCTTCATTGCCTCTTCTAGTTTCCAAGTTGCTTCCTCAAACTTATGGTTCCTCCACAACACTTTGACAAGATGGTCTGTCTTGTTGTGTAGAACCTTATCTCTCTAATCCAGAATCATTACTGGCTGCTGCTCATAGGAGAGGTAATCTTCCAGCTGCACCACCTCTGAGTTTATTCCATGCGAGGGGTCTAGTATGTACTTCCTCAGTAGTGAAACATGAAACACATCATGGACTTGACCCATATTTGGTGGAAGTAAAAGACAATAGGCCACATCTCTTATGTGGCCAAGGATCTCAAAGGGGCCAATATACATTGGGTTTAGATTCCCTTTCTTCCTGAATCACATGACTCTCTTCCATGGAGATATTCAAAGGAAGAATTTATCTCCAACATCGAACTACAAGTCCCTTCGACGGTTGTCAGCATAGCTCTTTTTCCATATTTGAGCATCTTTTATGTGTTTCTGGATGACATGAACCTTCTCTATCATCTCTTGAACAAGATTGAGTCCATGTAGATTTCTTTCTCCAACTTCATCGCAATAGGTTGGAGTTCTACACTGCTTACCTTAAAGAGCTTCTTACGGAGCCACCTGAATACTCAAGTGGAAGCTATTGTTGTATGAGAACTCAACCAAAGGTTGATTCTAATCCCATACACTTTTTAATTCTTGAGAGCAGGATATTAGCATATCATCAGGTGTCTTAATAGTCCTTTTAGACTGGCCATCAGTTTGGGGGTGATTGGTCGCGGTGAAATTTAATTCAATACTCAAAACATGTTAAAGGCTCCTGCAGAATTTAGACGTGAACCTTGGATCATGGTCAGAGACAATTGATAGTGGACCATCATGCAGTCTCACCACTTCCTTCCCATATATCATTGCAAGTTGTTCAAGTGAGAGGTCTTCCTGAATACCGATAAAATGGTAAGTCTTGGTGAGTCGGTCAACCACAAAACATATCACATTATTTCCCTTTTACATATTCGAGTGACATGTGATAATGTCCATAGTAACATTTTCCCATGTCCACATGGGTATAGGAAATGGTTTCATCATACCATTGGAAGTTTGTCACTCATCTTTAACTTTATAACATACCAAGAACCTTGATATGTATACCGCAATATCCGTCTTCATGTTATGCCACCAGAAGTGTTCTCAGAGATCACGTTACATCTTGGTACTACCAAGATGGATAAAGAATTTTGAGCTATGTGCATTGTCCAATAGCTCATTTTTTATTCCGGGTGATGAAGGCACACAATGCCGTGTTCCAAACCAAATCACTCCATCATCATCGATATAGAACTTTTGTAGCTTCCCTTCATTTACTGCATTCACCATCTTTTGTATCTCCACAACATCCATTTGTGCTTCCTTAATATTCTCCTAGATAGATGGTTGCGCAACCATTTGGTCAAGGTATGATGTATCCCCTTCCCTTATGATTTCCAAATCCATTCTTTGAATATCCCTGAAGATATGGTCTTTCTCAATCCACAACATGGATAGAGTCGAGTGTTCTTTTCTACTTAGAGCATCAGCTACCTTGTTCGCCTTTCCATGATGATAGTGAATAGAGAAATCGTAATCCTTGATTATCTCTAACCAACTCCTTTGACGCATGTTGAGATCTTTTTGTGTGAATATATACTTTAGGCTCCCGAGGTCGGTGTATATGTCAAACTTCTCCCCATAAAGGTAGTGACACCATATTTTCAATGCAAAAATCACGTCTACCAGCCCTAGATCATGCATCATGTAGTTATGCCCATGGATCATTAACTGTCATGAGGTGTAGGCTATCAAATTATCATTTTTCATGAGTACACAACCAAAACCATTCTTTAAAACATCACTGTATATCACAAAACATTCTCCATATTCCGGTAGTGTGAGTACAGGTGTAGTGATTAGCCTTTTCTTTATCTCTTGAAACTTCCCTCACATTCTTTCATCTAGATATACTTTACCCCTTTCCTTGTTAACTTAGTTAGTGGGCTTGAATATCGTGAGAAGTTTCTCACAAAACTTCTGTAGTACCCAGCTAATCTAAGAAAAATACGGATTTCTGTGACACTAGAGGGCCTAGTCCATTCCTCAATCTCCTTTGCCTTTGAAGGATCCACAACAATTCCATCACTTGTGATCACATGTCCCGTGAACCTGACTTGATTCATAAATAAGTCATACTATATGAACTTGGCGTACAACTTATCCTAACTCAATGACGGCAACACAAGTCTTAGATGTTATTCATGTTCCTCCTTGATCTCATAGTAGATGAGAATATCGTCGATAAACACAACCAAAAATTTTTCGAGGTAATGTCTAAAGACTCTATTCACAAAATCCATTAATATTGCAGGGTCATTAGTAAGTGCAAAGGGCATCACCAAAACACATTGTGCCCATACCTTTTACGGATGGTAGTTTTCTAAATATCTTCCTTCTTCACCTTTACCTGATGATATCCAGAATGAAGTTCCACTTTTGAGAAGTATTGAGCTCCTCTTAACTGGTCGAACAAGTCATCAATCCTTGGGAGAGGATATTTGTTCTTTTTGGTGATCTTGTTGAGTTCCCGATAATCGATACACAACTACATGGTTCCATATTTCTTCTTCACAAAGAGCACTGGCGCACCCCAAGGTGATGCACTAGGGTGTATGAACCCTTTGTCCAGATGCTCTTGTAGCTGCTTCATTAACTCCTCCAGTTCGATAGGATCCATCCTATAGGGGCACATTGAGATAGGAGTAGCTCAGGTTATGAGATCAATTGAGATCTATACCTCACGATCCGGGGGAATTCCAGGTAACTCTTCGGGAAATACATCGCTGTATTCCCTCACGATGGGCATTTCCTCAAGGTTGGAACTTTCCATCAACTCAACTATTTGGGCGAGGTATGATTCTTCATAGGGAATCAACACCCACACCATTGAAGGATTTTTCAAAGGAGATTAATGATATTCCATGAATTTTTAGAGGAGCATGGGATGGTTTGTAATATGAAAAGATATTTCCTTTTCCCGACAGTTAATATGTGCCCTATATAACAAGAGCCAGTCCATTCCAATTATAACATTGAATTCCACCAAGGGATGTATTATGAGATTTTACAGAAGAATCTCCCCATATACGCCAACAGGAGAATATTCAAACACATGGGTTGCAATCATTTCACCACTTGGTGTTTTTATAGATATCTCTACTTCACAGTTTTGGGGCTTCGATTCTATAGTTTTAGCAAACTTGCAAGATATTAAGGAATGCATAGAACCAGAATCAAATAAGACTTTTTCCATTCTTGAGTGAATAAGAAGTGTACCTTGTACGACTTCATTATCATGCTCTACCTCTGCTGTAGTGATGGCATAAGCCTTCCCTTGTTCCTTAGGGTTTGGTTGCTGCTGGAGCTAATTACCCTCGAGAACTCGAGGTTTAGTGCACTGGTTTGCATACTGCCCTAGCTCCTTATAGTTGAGGCATTGAACCATGAGTGGTTCTCTCCTTTCATCAAATACATTCTCCTTCATTTTCATGTATTTTCGACACTCTTGATAATGGTTTCCTTCTTTCCCACACTTGAAGCATTTTCCCAACCATTTGAGGCAGTTCTCATGGTGCAACTTCCGACATTTTTTGCATGTGGGTCATTGATTGGTCATCCCACAATTTTCACTAGATCCAAGGTCTTGAAACTCAATCTTTTGTTTCTAATAACCATATCCATGGGACCATTCTCCAAACTCCATCTCCACCTTGAGAGCACACAGAACAACTTCATCATAACTCCCAAATTATCGAATTTCGAGAGCCTTTCGAAGGTGTGGTTTTAACCCACTAAAGAATCTATCAATTTTTCTATCATTGTTGATAACAAAACCCGAATCGTACCTTGTAAGACATGGGAAATTCTCTTCACAGGTTGTGACAGATTCTTCATCTATTTTCTTGAGCTCTATGAATTCTCTCTCCATTTTTGTGTGAAGAGTTCTTGGGAAATACTTGTTAAGAAGCATTATCTTAACATCTTCCCATTCCATCTCTTCAATTTCCTCCCGTGGCATGGTATTATTAATCAAAGCCCACCATTGATAAGATTCTCCATCTAGACGATAAATGGCTAGAGTCACCTTCTCCCTCTCAGAACATTGTAGCACAGAAAAGATCTTCTCCATGGAGTTGACCAACTATTCTGTAACTAGTGGATCAAAAGATCCACAAAACATCGGTGGTCGTTGCCGCATAAAACATTTGATAGTCAGTTTCTCCCTCTTTGGTGAATGAGGATGTTCCCCATTATGATTGTTATTATTCATAACATCAGATAATTGGGTAAGAATCACCATGAAGTTTTAAAATTCTCCTCCCAAATCATTTGGGATGTTATTCGGGCAATCGTTGGATTGGCCCTCGCATAAGTTGTTGGCCTGATTTCTCCTGGTTCCCACCATTTTCTAAAATTGAAAAGGATAGAACAAAACATAAGTAAACAATTCATGAATAACTTATTCATTTAAAAAATTAATACCAGAAAACATAACAAATGAAATCCCTAGGTAAATATTCTTGTGTGCATATTTTTACTTAGTTTCATACTTTAGGTTTCCTCTAGGGTTCACTAATCCTAATTCAAAAATTAACTAAACATTTCCTTTGATATAAACTATAGCGACTCAGCCTTTTCTTACATTACTATTACATCATTTGAAAGATAAAGAACATAATAGTATTACAAAAATTGGATAAAAAGGCTTAGTTTCTTGGGAAAACTAGGACCACACTTAACAAAAACAACATCTATCATAAACATTTATTTAATTTCTTCTTCTCTAGATTCTTATTAGCACTTGTCCTATCCTTAGTATATGTATCCACCTGAGGATATAAATCAAAATTGGTGGGCTATAATCCCATTAAGATGATACATAGTAACAATATTTCATGGGGTGAGAATAATCATAACATAGGAAAAAGTTCATGAACATGAGAGGAGCATAAATAAAAGACTTGAAATGTGGCAATGCATAAAAATGAAACATCATGTCATAGTGGTTAACTACCACACATACTTGTGAACCAAGCTAGAATCGTGTCCACACATCATTTAACATTTACTCATGAGATTAATCACATTAACCAATGAATTGGAGCACTGTATAATTCCGGGCGCACCCGTCACTTTGAAACATTCATAATTGCGCTATATAATTCTGGACGCCCCTATCACATCATAACATTAACATTATATGGATTGCCACATAGAAAACATATCAAAAGTGAACATAAATAACCCATGTAAAGGAATGTGGTTCATCTCATAGGAATAAATTCATAATCATTGGGTTCCCAAAAGAAAGAGGGAACAATATACTTGATACAAAAACCATCATCCATGAATGAGAGGTAAAATTTGAGTTCTTAGAAGAAGATTTCTTTTGGAAAACATTAAAAATGACATAAACTTCATTTGAAAACATTTATATCCCAAAAAAGGAAAGAAAATTATGAAAAAAATATTTTTAAGGAGTGACCATATCAAAAATGGAGTGAAAGAGGTAGAACCCGAAGGATGAAAGAAGGGTTCGAGAATTTCCCCTTACCCTGTACCCGAATGCTTCCTTCTCTTTAATGTCCTATATAATGTCATTATATTAATTAATTAGAAATAAAGAAGCATGTTTAAATTAATAGATATTATTATGGTTTCATTATGTCATATTATGTTCCTTTGGATGACTTATAGTGTTTAAAACCATTGTTCAGGGATGTTCATTTTTTTGGTTTCTCATGGGTGGTTCACTTGTATTCTTAAATTGATGTTTGGGTAAAACGTGAGTACACATCCAGAAATTATTTTACATGTAATTAATGATATTACAGGAGATTTAATGATTTTATAATGAATTATATTAGATCCATGCGGTTTAATCATTATATAAGAATTAAATGATGGTTATTTGGGTGAATTTGGGTGGTTTTTGGATCACAATGTACTTGTTTTAACTTATCACATTGTAATAAGTCCATAGGTCATTTAAAGAAATTTAAATAGAACATAATACACATAAAATATTCTGGTTCAACCATAAAAATGGTTCATGACCATATCTGATGGTAGAAATCTAAGAAGAAAGAATGTCGTTCTTGAAGGTGATAAATTAACACTTCACGAACAACGTTCTATTTAACAAAAAAGGATGAGGGAAAGGGGGTTGTATGATATAATATCCCATTAGAATAAAAAAATTATAGTATATGTATAATAATGGAGTTACAATACAATTTGTTTGAAGATACGTGGGGAGAGATCAAGAAATTATAATGACCTTGAAAGGAAATTAAAGGAGAAGAGGGAGTGAAATTACCTCATGAATCCTTCTCTTGAGAACCTCTTTAAGGGCCTAATCATGGTATTTTGATGAGAACAGAAGCTCTTGGACATGTAGGGTAGGATAGGGAAGGTGTTTGGGCAGAGTTTAGAGAAGGCTTGGAGCTTTAGTGGTTTGAGGAAATGAGGGTGTGAAGGGTGGCTTTTATAGTGGAGGGGAGAGGGGTTTCCTTAATATAAAATTCATTAGTTTATTATTTAACCACAAGACATAGAATAGTAATTATTGAACGACCAGGAATATTAATTTATAATGTAATCCTAAACCAATTGTGATTACATCATCAGAACATCACACATGACCCTATAATTTGCTTATTTATCTTATTTTGTAAATTACTGTATTTCACTATTCATAAAAAATTCATGTATGTCAGAAAAATCCCAAAAATTTACCCCAACCATTTTTGATGTGTAGAATACAAAAATTAACTCAGTTTTTAAAAAGTATTTTTCTAAATATTATTAATTGAAAATTTAATTAACATCATAATTTACTTTAAAAACAGTTTTTAAGATTTAAACTGATTTTATAGTGGTTTAAAAATTACAGAGGGTCTTATAAAATTATCTAAAAACTATAAGTTAATGATTAAATAATTTCTGAATACATGTTAGGGAAATAAATATTCTTTTAAATTAATTAAAAAATTATAATTATTTATTTATGACTTACAAAATAAAAAAATGTTTACTATGGTCAAATTGTCACTTTCTATGATGTCTAAATATTATTTTATTATTCATAGGTAATGTTACTCTTATGTTGGATGATTTACTATTCATAAGGGTTCTATTACTATTCATAAAGGTATGTTACAATTCCTAAGGGTATGTTACTATTATCCAAAAATTATTTTTGTTTTATTAGACTCCAAAAATCATCTTGAACACAACCGTGTTTGTCAGATTATCCAAATTCCAATCATAGGAGTTAAAACATTTTGATTAAAGGTCACTTATCACTTAGTAGTTCATTATTTTTTGTTTTCATGTTATTTTTTGACATTAATATAAGAAGGGAATTTTCCATTGAAAAACATTGGGTCGTTACATCAGTGCATGGCCGTATCACAGTGGAGTCACCAGCGGTACCATAACCAATTGGGCCATTGATTCCACCAGTCCTAGTAGTAGAGAGTGGACGCTGCCTGAGCACACTGCACGAGTTCCAGTGCCAAATGCTGCCCGGGTTCAAGGGTGAGACGGACCCGCAACCAGCTAAGGATTGGCTGGAGGGTGTGGTGAGAGTCTTTAGACTGGTAGGGACACAGACCGACCTTATGGTGATCCTTGCTGTGAGTCTCCTTCAGGAAACAACTGGCAGATGGTGGAGCCTGATGCTCCAGGAGCTTGACGAGGCGACAATACTTTGGGCAGACTTCGAGAGCCTGTTTGTGGCAGTGTTTTTTCCAAAAACCCTACGTGTAATGCGGACACAGTAACAAATTCATCTACAGTATAGTAGCATGATGGTGGCACAATACTCAGTGAGGTTCACCGACCTCTCATGCTACTCCACAAATATGGTGCAGGACCCCTTCTTCAGGTCCCAGTCCATCGAGCAGGGGATCAGGTGAGATATTAGGGCTTCTATGATCTCCCTCATCATCCCGATGCAGGTGACAGGGGGGGTCGGAGCGAGCCCTCTTTGTTGAGAGTTTCCTTGTTGTGCAGTCACCAGTAGTGATACCTGCCACCGAGCTTCGTGTAGCGGAGTCTTCTGCAGTTGGAAGGAGAAAAATTTTATATAGATCCAAGCGGACCAGAGTATCTGGTGGGTGACCTCAGGAATCGGGTTCGGTTGTGTGTGGCACACGAGACAGAGCCAGTAATACAAGGAACATGCCATGTTTCACATGCGGCGGGTAGGGTCACATGACTCATGACTGTCTGACCCACCATTTGGATAATCATCAGTTAGTTGAGGGACCTCCCGGGTAGAGGAAAATGATCTATCAAGGTGTTATGCACGGAGGAGGAAGACATGGTAGAGGATTTGGCTGTGTAGCTGGCGGTGGAAGTCATTTTGAGATGTTACCACTGCCACCACCAGGAGGTCCACCCTAACCGATATGAGTAGTTGGACAAGAAAGAGATTAGCTCCAGGAATCTAAGGCATACAATCACAGTGCTCTGGAGATGATTTGAGAAACGATTTGTGTCTACTCTTCAATAGATGCAGTTCTTATAGACACAGTTTCCAGTGACTATTTCATTTCCTCTTCCCCCATTTGGACCTTCGAGATTCCAAAGGAGTCGTTGGCTCGATCCATATAGATTGATACTCCTACGGGAGTAGATTCGACAATTACACAATGGTACCGGCACTGTGAGCTTACTCTAAGAGGCAAGAGCTTCGGCTGAGATATCCTAGTAGCGGCGTCGAGACCTTACGACATCATCTTGTATATGGAATGGTTATCTACCGTCCATGCTCAGATCGACTGTATTAGGCGCAAAGTGAGGTGTGTCCGCACTGATGGGACCAGGTTCGCCTTCACCAGTGACAAGGGAGCCTTTGAAGCATATGACAGACTTACTCAGTGGAGGGTGCATCCGATCACTCATTAGTTACCTTACCATAACCTCATAGAAGTTGATTTGGAGAGTCCACACTATCCTGTACTGGTGGACCAGTATAGGGATGCTTTCTCTGATGATGTCATAGGTCTACCTCGTCATAGAGAGGTTGACTTTAACATTGACATGTACCCCAGGATGGCACTGATATCTACACCAGTATATTCGATGGCTCCCGTGGAGCCTTGCAAGCTGCGGGTACATCCAAAGAACTTGCATGGGAAGGGATTCGTCTGCCTTAGTGTTTCTCTCTAGGAAGCCCAGATTCTATTCGCAAAGAAATTGGAAGGGAACATGAGTATTTTCATATAATAGTGTCAGCTAAACTAGGTGACCATGAAGAACAATTTCCCACTCCCAAAGATTAACAACCTCTTTGATCAGATGAATGGAGAACGGTGGTTCTTAAAGATAGACCGCAGTTTAGGCTATCACCAGCTCAGAGTTTGAGATGAGGATGTGCATATGATGGCTTTCAAATGTCAGTATGACCACTATGTGTTCTTGGATATGACTTTCGGCGTAACCAATTCTCTAGCAGTGTTTATGGGACCCATAAACATGATTTTCCACCCATACCTCGATCACATTTTTGTAGTCTTCATCGATGACATTATGATCTACTCGACTACTGAGGAGGGGCATGCCTACCATTAGCAGGTAGTACTTGACACACTCCAAGAGCCCCAGATTTATAGTAATATCTTGAAGTGCCAATTCTGGATTCGAGAGGTTTCATTTTAGAGACATGTCATCTCAGAGGCTGGAGTTGTTGTGGATCCTATGAAGATTGATTAATTACTTGCTTGGGATCCACCCATTAGTGTGGAATAGTTAAAAAGTTTCCTGGGATTGGCTGGTTACTAATGGAGATTCGTTACATTATTTTCTAGAGTTCCTACATCACTATCAGCCTTGACAATGAAGGGGAAACCCTTCATGTGTTCGGAGAGATGCCATCATAGTTTTTAGAAGCTGAGACAGTGGCTACGTAGTGCTCCCATCATGAGGCTTCTAGAGGAAGTCATAGGGTACGTAGTCTACTGCGAAACATCAGTGACTGGATTCAGGTGTGTCCTGATGCAGAAGCAAGTGGTGATCACATATGGTTCTTGACATCTGAGACAACACGTGATGAACTACGCTACCCATGACCTGCAGTTAGCAGTAGTGGTCTCTGCCATGAAGATGTGGAACACTATCTAATGTGTGAGCATTTTACAATTTACTCTGATCACAAGAGGTCTGGTATTCAACTGTTAGGAAAAGGGAAAGACCTACTAGATGAACTTAGTAAGAGGTGTGGTATACAAATGATAGGCAAAGGGAAAGAGCTGCTAGATGATTTGCAGATATCCTTTGTGGATAGAGATTGAGAAACTTTCCTACAGTCTCTCACAGTCACACCTCCACTCCTTCAGTGATTCAGGGAGGCGTAGCATGGGTACAATGATTACGAGACACGATGTGCTCATATATCCACATGGAAGGCACCTGATAGATTTTTTTGAAGGTGGGGAGCATGTCATCCTCTTTAGAGGACGTACTATGGTGCCAGTGTCACTTTAGGAAGAAGTTTTGAGGGAGTTCCAGACATCCCCTCTAGTAGTACATCCAGGAGTTCCAGGATCTCCGGCGACAGCACTGGTGGTCGGGGATGAAGAATAAAGTTGTAGAGTTTGTCTCTCGGTGCCTCACTAGTCAGCAAGTGAAGGCAGAGAACCAGGTACCATCTGGCTTGGGATAGCCTTTAAACGTCCCAAATTGGATGTGGGATGGGATATCCATGGACTTTGTGGCAGGACTAACATGAACATCCAGGGGACATGACTTGATTTAGGTGATTTTCGATGGACTCACCAATTCAGCCCTCTTCCTGCCGATCATAGAGCCTCATTTAGTAGAGAGAATGAGACTCCTCTATGTGCGAGAGATCGTGAGGCTACATGGAGTAACCTCGATTATTAATTATGATCGTGATGCACAATTTACTTCCCAGGTATGGAAGGGGTCGGATGAGGCTTTCGAGACGTTGCTTCATTTGAGCACCGCCTTCCATCCTTAGATGGATGGTCATATTGAGTGGGCCATTCAGACCCTCGAGGACATGATGCATGCTTGTGTCCATGAATTTAGTCACAGCTGCGAGGATCACATACATTTGGTGCAGTTTTCATTCAACAACAGCTATCACTCCACCATTTGGATGCCACCTTTTGAGGCGTTATACATGCAACATTGAAAATCACCCTTGTGATGGACTGAGCTAGGGTTTTCAGTACTAGTAGGACCAGAGATGGTACGAGCTACCACGAAGAAGGTGAAGATCATCCAGGAGCAGATGAAGGCTACAGAGAGTAGGCAGAAGTCATATGATGACACGAGACGGACACCTCTAGAGTTCGAGGATGGCAACCACATATTTTTACAGGTCTCACCCCGACAAGGTCTATAAGGATTCGGCCGAGACATCATGTTATCTCTATGATTCGTCAGACCATTCCATGTCCTCATTAGAGTAGGTGAGGTGGCTTAACACCTGGCTCTTCCCCATCAATTTCAATGGGTGCATGACATTTTTCACTTATCCTAGCAGAATAGATATGTGCATGATCCTACTCACATCATCGACCATAGAGAGATGGACATAAATGATGGGGCAACTTTTTTGGAGGTCCCAATGGATATTGAGGATCAACAACAGCAGGTCCTACATGGAAAGTCGATACCTCTGGTCTGTTTTTTCCAGTAACACGAGATCCTCCAAAAGAACACATGGGAGTGGGAGGCTCAGATGCGTACTAAGTACCCCCCACTTGTTCCCTTAGTTATGAGTTTTGGCTTACAGGGATGTAGAGCTCTGAGGTGGGGAGAATGTAATGATCCAGAATTTACATGTATGTTTTTTAAATTAAATGAAAATTTTATGAGTCCGTGAAAATTTACGGTGCCTAATTCTGAGGCCTAGTGTGCCAAGAATAAATTTCTAAATTTCTGTTTGGGTACATTCAGTAAACATATGAGCGGGTATTTAAAAACTTTTAACCAGTGCTTGGAATTAAAATATGAGGGCACCGTTGAACTCATAGTGATGGTATTCTCTTAATAATATGTTCACCTCAATAGCAGATGGTTGAGAATAAAATATAGTTTTTGGGTTTTACGTGAAAGATTAAAATAAAAATAAATGTGTGTGGAAATTTATTTTTATTTTTGATCCACCATGAGGATGTAGTGAGGTAGGACCCATTGGAACTAGAATCTCTATATAGAGGTTGTATGTGGGGACCACCAGGCCATATCCTCCAATGAGATGTTATGGTGGTGGGGACGACCAGACCTCGACCTCCCATGAGAGGTTAATGTGGTGGTGACCACCCGAGACAACATAACCTCCCAGTTTGAATATTAGGGGTGGGGACCACCCAACCCCTATAAAATGGGTGGACAATAAAACATCTCAATCCCCCTCTTTAATGTGGAGGAGCCTCTTGGGCTTCCTCCACATTAATGTTTCCAACGCACCAAATTAATGGTGCCAAATCCTCCCCTTTAATTTTTAATGTGTCGACCAAGTGTTTAGTTTTTCTTTTTAAATTATTGCAAATGAAATAATAGATATTATAATCCATTATTTTGTACAACTTTTCACTTGGGTGTTTTGAGGGGAGTATTATTGGGAGAGGAGAGAAAATCTCTCACCAATGAAGAACGAAGAACAAAGAACGAAGAATGAAGAACGAAGAACACCGACAACAATCTCCTTCGACCTTCATCCTTGAATCCAACCAACAAGGGACATCTTCAACCGACCTTCCCTCTACATCGTCATAAAAGATCTAATGCCTGAGCTCGCAATTGGAAGTGTGCAGAGGATGCAGTGAACGACAATCTCCTACATATTCTTTATACGACTTCATCGTCGAACAAAGAACAATGGTTTAGGTTTAATTTCATTTAATGTTCCAGGTTCTTCCATTCATCATAACGAAGAATAATGATGATTTCTTTTTGTGGGTGGATTATTATGGTTCATTCTAAAGGACCGATAGATGTAACCCTAAATGCAGAGGGTGCATTCCAAACTAACATGGCCCGAAACCCTCCGTCAATCGCTTTTTTGATGGCTTTTGGCTGGGTGACGAAATGATGAGGTGACGAAGGAAGCATAGAAAAAGGCCACGCTACCAACAACCTCTGTGACCTGTGCGGCCCCATGGCATCCCGCACCGCCACTGGAAAAACCATCACACCTCCTAGATGCTTTTTAGACTACCTCATGTCTTTCCGGTAGCCTCTCAACCGCCCGTCGGCCTCCTGAGCTGCAACCCGGCTCCCGGCCGAACCGACACCCTAGATGAACCCCATGGTCTCGCCAGCCTCAAGGAAGAACCGGCGCCCCGGCCATGCCGGCCTCCCAAGCCAGCACATTGCACCCTAGTGGCACCATGGCCGAACCGACCCAGACCGCGCCCTCCGGGCTGCACCCTCACGACGCCCTGGGCCAAACATGCCCCTAGCCCGGGTCGGACCGCCCTCACGACCCGCTGGGCGGGGCCCAGTGGGCTAGACCCAACCCAACGGGCCGGGCCTAACCCAATGGCTAGGCCCACCCAATGGGCCAATCCGGACCCAACAGGTCAGTCCGAGTAGACCCAAACTAGGTCAACCCAGATTTGGTCAGGTCGGGTCGGTCTGACCGGGTCCGACCGAACCTAGACCAATTACCTACACTTTACTTTCTTTTGGCCATATCTTAGCACTAGACATCTGTTTGATGAACCATCATCAGAGTTGGTATTCATGGAGCATGACAGTTCCTTTGTATATTCCCTACTAGAGTTTTGTATATTGTTGAGTTACGGTCAGGTTGGATTGAGAATGAATCCAACCAGAAACTGGTAACAAATTGCCAATAACTCTCAAACCGAGTGTTTGATTGACACACCACTATCATGCTGGGTTTTTTGGCATGAAAGATCCTTTGGAAACATAAACTTGGAAATAGTGGCATTTAATGTATAGACACTTGGCTTGAGGAGCGGACCCTCCATGAATCAAGCATGCTTTGTGAAAAACCATGTGGCATGCTGCGCTCTGTCTACTATTCCTAGACCCTATGTGGGTTCAACAGCTCTGACTAATATTCCTGCATCCTGTGTGGGTTCGACAGCTCTGACTACTATTCCTGGATCCTGTCTGGGTTTGACAGCTCTGTCTACAATTCTTGGATCTTGTGTGGGTTCAACAACTCCAACTATTGTTCTTGGATCCTATGTGGGTTCGACAGCTCTGACTACTATTCCTGGATCCTACCTAGGTTTGACAGAATAAATGATTCAGTGGCTACATCTGATCATCTCTATCTATCTGTATAATTTTTATACCTATGTGGATGAGTCTGTAACTTTGTTTTTTCTCCATGATTGAGATGGATTAATTGATAACTTAAGTATATCTATGTGCATATACCTATGTATGGTTATCTATTGATTTCATTCTTGTGGTTTATCCTTGTTGGATTCTATGAGACATTAAGGGTATAGGGGTCCCTATTGAGTATTGTTATACTCACCCTGACACAGGATATGCTCGCACCTAATTGTGTTAGATGTAGTGGACAGACATTGCTGACTATTGCTGAGAGTACCAGGACTGGACGGTACCCCGGAGGTGGACCATACGACGAGTCATTACACGAAGTAGGCTGACAAACATGGAGTTCTGAGGAGGCCATCTGTACCTATCCTTCAAGTAAGAATTATGGAGGATGACCCAACAGTTTTTTCCCTTTTCATTTGTTGTATTTGTACTTCTGGTTCTTTGAGATTTTCAATTGGGCTTGTATTTTCGGCCCCTTTTAATTTTCACCACTCTTTTGTTTTATAGTTGACTTAATGTTTTGTATCCAGCTGCATCCTCGGTTGTGTGAGTTTCAGGTTATAAAAGAAATGCATTCCCTGTTTTAGGGAATTACGCCATTGGGGGTAGTCTCTTGCACCTGGCCTATGGAAGGTAGGCTCAGAGTAGTCATAGCACAGGCCCTGGGGGACAGGTCGTGACCGAGGTAGTGCCCTTTTATAATTAGGGTGAGGTGAACTTTTGGAAACCTAAAAAAAATTAATTTATAATATTTTGAAAATAAATCAAAATTCATAAAAATTAGATATATTATAAGATAATATATAATAATATAGAAATATAATCAACCAATAAAATTTCAATATTTTTTTTTGTCATTTTAAACATTATCATTTTAATTGACGATTAGTTATTCTTTTTAAATTTAATTCTGTTATCAAATTTTTCAATATTAATAAGGTGAAATATTTACTTATTTGATTTAAATTATACCATAAAATAATAATCAATTAAATTTATACAATATCAGAATTATTCTATATTTCTTAAATTATTTTATGAATTGAATATAATTTTAAAAAATGATATTTTAACAAAATATCTATTTGGTCAATTTTGACAGAACTCATTTCATGGATTCATAAAAATATCAACATAAGGTTTTATCCTCAACCAAAATATTTTATATTATCTCTAATGGGTCAATGTCATTTATAAAATTTATTAGAAAAACTAATTATCCAAAATTTTATTTATTTTAATATTCGTAATAACATTTATTTTATGACTCTATTATTAAAATAATCCCTACTTCAATATTGTGTAATTATTTTATACACGTATTTTTAGATTAAAAATTAGAAATTAAATACTATTATGAACAAAATTTTTCTATATTTAATATGAATTAATTTAGTTGAATTTATCTTCTCAAGAAACCAAAATTTAAAATGTTATACATATTAAAAATGAATGTGGAAAGATTATCATCTCATTAAATAAAATAAAATAAATCTTATAATCTATTCTATAATGATTGAAATGGTCACCCACATTGAACATGGATTCTTATGGTTGAGATATACTCGAAAAATATGATTTATTCATGTTTTTAGTCCATTTAATGGTTATAAATACTTACAAATTTTTTTAATGGATTTCTCATCAATTAATTAATTTCTACATCATCAATGTAAAATAATAGAAGGTAATTATTAATTTCCCATCCAAATTTAAAATAAATTACCATGAGGTATTTAATTATTTTATCATTCCATGAACTATTTATGTTTGATGATATGACTTGGTTATAACTATATTAAAATAATTATACTTATCATAAATGTGATTTGGTCATTTTGTAACTTTCTTTGGTTTAATTAATATCTATGTCATTTTCATTATCAGGTGTCCCTGAAATGAAAAGGATTCTATCCTAAGATTTCAAGGGATAAATATTAATCATATAAAAGGATTATGGTATATTTAAAGAACATTTTCTATTTCTTTATCATATTACCGTTTAAACAAATTCATCAGATTTACCATTAATTGTGTTAGGTAAAAATTTCCATAGTTTCTATTCATGATATCCAAAATATAAAAATAATAAAATAAAAGTATCCTCATAACATAATTTGGGCCCACTGAATAAAAATATGTAATCCATTTTTCATAATTGAAAACACATAATTAGTATAAATTTATTTAAAATTAATTCCCATTGTTAAAACCAAAAAGTGCATTTTTTAAAATTAAAAACATATCAAAATATTGTTATATTTTTATGTCAAATTCAAATATGAAATTACATAAAATGAAAAAATTGTATTAAATTATATAAATAAATTCCAATTACACTTAAAAAAAATTAAAAATAAAATCAAAATATTAAAAAAAATTAGTTGAAAATGTAGTTTTCAATTAAATTTCAATATTTTTCACTATTCATTAAAATATGAATTATTTTTTAAAAATACAAAAAAAAAATGAAAAAGAAAATTTTTATGTTTTGATTCCAAATAGGATGTTTATTTTGTCAAATATAAATTATAAAATGTTTTAAAAATTAAAAATAAAATGTGTGCGCTAGCAGGAGGAAAGAAAAATGAAATTTTCAAAAAATACATCTATTATCCGAAAAATTGAATTTGTTCTAATATATTGTCTATAAAATAAATAATATAAATTTAAATGTTTTATAAAATTCAGAATTTGGGTAATAAATATATCTATGTTTAGTTTATATCCCATTAAATAATGATATTTTAATAATATATCATTGTTTAGTGAAACTCATTATTGCGTACAACACAAGCTATCGAGGAAGGTTGCACTTGTGTGTAATGAAAGATAAGAATAATGGAGTGTATAATAAAATATAATTCTGTGTTTCTTATATCAAAATCATATATTGTTTTAGTGTGCAATAAAAGACATCATCGAAATTAAAATGAATCTATCTCATAAAATCTAAGGGTGTTACATTAAACACCCTTAAAAATTATTTTTCCCTTCAAATTCATTGGGGATTATAAATGGTTTACTACTTGATAGTTTCTTCCAGGGAAACCCAAATCATAGAACAGAATACTAAAACATCATTTGAAAAAGGAATGATAGAGACATAACGGTTACCTGAAGTACTCTTCACTTCAATTCCACGTAGGAGAACATAGTTGTGAAGTGAAAATATGTATATATAAGAGAAATTTAACCATCATGTTTTGATTGATAGTGATAGAAAATAAGGTTTGGAGGAATCTAACTACTAGAAAAAGATAAATTTTCATTCCTTTTTGGGACCATCTGATTCATCAGATAATATGGTACTAGGATAAAATTTTTAGTTTCAAGATATTTTTCTTAATGTTGATCATTTTTTATGCAGAGAAATACATATTTAATTTCAAAAAAATCTCAACATTGGTTATCCCTAGAACAACCTCCACATAATATCTTATTTAAATAAATGATGTTGAATTTTACATTATTTATACATTATAAGATCAAGAGATAGAATGATAGGTCATTCCATCTATCTCAAATAAGGTTATAATAGGTTATCGAATATGTAAAATTTGATCTATATTGAGATAAGACATTAATATAACAAAAATAAACCAGAAAATAGGGTATATTATCCATAAATATATAATGTTACAATACGTCCAAAACTGAAAATATAAAACATTATAAAGAGGTGAACTAAATTGACTTAACATTTTTCCCCCATATTTCAAAAGGTATCTCTTGTTGGTCATCATGTATTCTCTTATCTCACATTAATAACCTCAATTTTCAGATATACATTTTAAAATCATTCATGTTTTCTTATTAAAAAACATACTAGATTATTCCTTAAGTAACAAAAAGATGTATTCATTATCCTTGATACCGTATCCCTCTTGTCAAAAATCCATAATTAGTTCTCCAGAAACCATAATCATCTATTTTTATTATTCAAACCCAATATATATTTACCCAATCATCATCATCTTAACATAAGGGATATATTAGGTGTCATATTTCTCTTATTCATGTGTTCCCCAAGTATATCAACTTACAGTTAAATCACATTTCTGTCTCCTTAGAACTATTCAGCATATCCTTTCCATTCCATTATGAAAAACATATACGGAAATGACATATCTTTTTCATGGTACATAAACTATAATATTTGAATTACGAAACATATACACCTCAATAATACATCTTTATTCTTAATACATTACTCTGGACCCATCATCTTCATCTTTCCTAAAATATGAATCATGTCTTATGGTTTCTAAACCTCAATATTATGATATTGAATGTATGAAATACTATAAGAAAATCACATACCGTTCAAATTTCGTTAACAATTTCATCATTTGAAGTAGTATGACATATATTCATACTATATTCATGATTCCCTTCATGATATTTCCACTTATGAAATTGATTTTAATAATTCACGTACCATCCAGAAATGAAAGTATAACTGGTAAAATATATGTTCTTTAGTTTCATAAATTGATTAGGACTAAAAACCGATGATTGAGAAATATATATCATAGAATTGAAACAAATAAGTATGGTAAATTATTTATAATATTTCAATCTATGATATCTTTAGTTTAAACCTAGGTAAGTAATGATTGTCCCAAAAACCCTCTGATTGTACCCTAAACTTGAGTTATCCTTAGGACATCCCTACAAATACCCTTATAAATATCTCTAGGGATCTCACTAATATTATCACATCCATGATTCCAATGTATGACTAATCCTTCACTCTAATACCTACTATAATGATCCATGATTGATGTACATGGAAATTACATTTCTTTTGAAGAATACATAATACATGATAAAACTAGGCACCCATATAGTGTATTATTGTAGTTTGTTTGGAAAGATGGAACATAATCATCTAACACGGTGGAAGATCTTCAACATCTCCCATAAAAATATTCCCATTCTGTTTTCATACATAAAACGTTTCTACAAATCCTGGGGAAATGAAAACATAAAAAGGGTGAGCTGAAATGCTCAGTAATGGTAAACATTGAGAATATAAAAAAAACCTTAAACATAATAACTCAATAACATGAACATAATGTTAAAATATCTAAATCATGAGTCATGAAAGAAATCGTAGGAGTTCGTAAGGCATAAATCACAAAGAACATTAACCCTAATAAAATAACATTGGCATAAATCATAGAATTGTGGAAAAAATAAGTTCATAATATGATTTACATATTATCCAAGGCATTGCATTCAAGACCATTATAGTGAAAAAATTCTATTACTGAACTGAGTTTACATGCCATTCGAGACCTGTATTATTGGACCAAATTTACATTCCATTCTAGCCCTGTATTACTGAAGAGGATTCACATTCTGATCCCTTCATGTATATATCATGAGATATAAACCATTACCAATTGAATTTTAGGTATATATATTTCCCACAAATATCTTAATCATATCATTCTTACAAATAAATCATTCATCATAGCATAACCCATGAAATTAAATGGGTCATATAAACATTATTACATCATAATCCATATACAATTAGTGGATTTCGTAAAAATAATTACATCATAAAAAATGTAATAATAGTTATAGAAACATAACCCTATGTTATCTTAGACAGAAACTAATTTTGATAAAACACCTGTACTAAATTTTTGAGGAATATATCCATTCATTTTCAAAAATATTTTCTTTTCTCCAAACTCCATGAAATATTAAATGAAAAGAATTTATTTAAAAATACACATGAAAATTTGTAGAGAAATTTTTAGGTAAATAATGAATTATAAAGATGTAAAAAATCATTTCATGCCATATTAGATAAAAAAATATTGTCCTCATACTTTGGTCGGAAGAGTAGAAAAGAACCACAAATCGAATAACAACAAAATATTCATTTTGTTACTATTTTATCAAAATTCACCAATGGGTAAAATTAGAATTAAATAATGGTTTAAGAATAGAAATAATATTACATAATAAGGACACATAGATCTGGATGATAAATATAACCATGTAATTACCTATGTATAAATAATATCGAATAAAAATGAGATTGAAATATTATACCTTACCATAAGTCTAATATGCTTCATTTGTATCTGAACCCCATGTATAATGATTTAAATTATGTTACATATTTATAAAAAATCATATTCATTTTTATAATAACATTTATGTTACTATTTTCATTTCTTATTAAAATTAAATTATTACCCATAATTTAGTAATTAACAGCTTTGTGTTCTTATGCATGTTTTTTCATATAAATTTTTATTCCTCTTTGTTGGTTTTAGTTGTATTATATAAATAATTGTATTAGTATAATATATATCATATTTATTCATTTAATTCATTTATATAATCTTGTTTTAATGATGATTATGTAGAATGAATCACATCGCATCATGAAGACAGTTAGTCGTACATACACACGAGCAACGATATCGTTCTCATAATTGTAGAATGGCATGGGATTTTATGGGGTATAGTATGTATGATTCTATATTATGTTATATTAATAAGGTATATATTAATTAATTCCATCATTCTACCCATCATTTTATGGCGGTTATGAAAAGCGGATTACACCACGACATGGTGACTGTAAGCCGTATATATGAATGAATGGTAATTTTATATTCTGTAGGATATGTAGAAGGTGGAATATGGATAATTCCTAATAATTATAAACTCTCACTATATATTCAATACTAGATTTATTAGTTTCTAATGAAACTACCCATGAGGTTGAAATATAAGAAGAATGATGCTGGAAAAAATCACTAAATTATATTACCTATTCTTCGGCGTGTCTCCTATAAATATCTTTATAGAGCACTAGAGTTGGTCTTTAAAGTATAAAAGTACCTATAGAATGTTTATAATGAAGTTGAAAATGGAAATGGTTAGTGTATGGTCGATATTGAAGGCTTAAAATGAAGTGACTAGTTGAGGGAGGATGTGGCTTTTTTATAATAGAGGAGAGGGGTGCTTTTGGAAGCCTAAAAATTTTTAATATATAATAATTTTAAAATCAATCCAAATACATAAGAAATGATATATATTCATAGATACGATATTAAAATATTTAAATTTAATCAACCAATAGATTTTATAAAAGTTTTGATTTTAATTTAAACATTATCATTTAAATTTACCATTAGTTATTCTATTTAATTTTAATTAAATAACAAATGTTTCAATATTAAAAGGATAAAATATTTACTTATTTTATATCAATTATAACATAAATGAATTATTGAGAACATTTTATACCATATCATAATAAATATATATTTTCAAAATTGTTTTATGATTTTGAATAATTTTATAGAAATTTATTTTAATAAATTATCAATTGTGTTAGTTTTTAGACTACTCATTTAATGGATTCATAGAAATATCAAATATATGTTGTTATCCATGAACCAAATATTTTATTATATCTCTAATAGGAAATTTCCTTATATAAAATACATGGGTAAAATCAATTAGCCCAAATTTATTTCTTTTTATATTCTTAATAATTTTTTTTTGAAACCACCATTATTAAAATAATCACTACATAAATAATTTTTAATTATTCAATATACATATTTGTACAATAAAAATATGAAATAAAATACTACGAAGAACATAATTTTACTAGATTTAATATGAATAAATGTAGTTGAATTATTCATTTGGAAAATCCAGCATAAAAAATGTTATACTTAGTAAAGTATTAATGTGATAAATTTAACATCACATTAGATGAAATAAAATAAATGTATTAATATCTTCAATAACGCCCAAAATGGTCACTTTCTTAGAACATGGATGATTAAGGTCATTATATACTCAACCAATATGATTTTGTCAAGTTTTTATGATTTTTGGGTTATTAGAATTTTAATAAAAACTATTTTATGGATTTCTCATCAATTATTTATTTTTTACATCATCAATCCATTTGACTTTATGGTGAATATTAATGTCCTAAAAATTATAAAAAAAATTACCATGATTTTGGTAATTATATTATATTTACATGAAATATTTATTTTTGAAGATATGACCTGGTTATCCCTATATAAAAATTATTATACTAATAAGAATATTTAGTTAGTTATTTTGTCACTTTCATTGGTTTCAATAATATCTATGTCATTTTAATTGACATGTGGCCTTTAAATGAATTTTTTTTAAAAATTAAATGTCAAGGGTAGAATTTTATAAATCGAAAAATATTTGTTTTGGTTCAATGATCATTTTATTATTAGTATCATATTATTTGTTACACTAATTTACCTGATTTACCTTTAATTGTGTTAAATAAAAATTAATGTAGCTACTATAAATAATATCAATAAAAAATATCTTATATATATAATTTGGATTCACTAATTAAAAATAAGGAATCCATTTATCATAATTCAAAACACAGTATTGATAAGTATTAATTTAAAATTAGTTTCTATTGTTAAAAGCAAAAAGCGGGTTTTAAAGAGGAAAAAACATTTCAAAAGATTGTCATGTTTTTATGTTCAAATTAAAAATGAAATTATTTCCAATGTCAAAAATTGGATTAAATTATAAAAAAATAACCCAACTACACTTTAAAACCAAATAAATAGAAAATATAAATCAATAAATAAATTTGATGAAAATGATGTTTTGAATTTAAATGTAGCATTTTTAACTATTCATTTAAATATGAATTTTATCATAAAAATACCAAAATAAATTTAAAAGTTTATGGACTTATTCCAAATAACAGGTTCCTTTTTTCATATAGAATATATTAAAGTGCTAAAAAATAGATTTAAAATTGGTTCTCCAGAAGAAGTTGGAAGAACAAAATTTTTTAAAAAATAATTCTTTTATCTGAAAATTGATTTTGTGTTTATATTATGTCTATAAAATACATAAGATGAGTTTAAATGTTATATAAAATTCAAAATCTGGTTAACAGTAAACATAAAATCTTGTTAATATCACGTTAAATAAATAAATTTTAATTACATAATGTTGTTTACTGAAACACCGTATTGAGTACATCGTAAGCTATCGATCAAGGTCACTCTTGTGTATAATGAAAGACATGAATAGTGTTGGGTATACTACATGATAATATGATGTTTCATATGGAACAAGATAATATTGGAGTAGCATAAAACAGAAGACCTCAATGAAATTTAAAAAATATATCTTATAAAATCTTGGGGTGTTACATGATCCCATTAAATGTTGTTAAAATAATTTTATTTTTGCTCATTCTCATTTAAAACTCACTGTGCTATATACCTTCTCTTGTGAAACAATTTTCTCCTCCATTAAGACATATTGATATCTCCTTGATAATGATTCCAAAATTTATCATCATTGGATGTGTTGGATAGATATATAAGAGATCTTGAACCCTCTTCCTTCAATTCTATAATTCAATTCTAGTCTATTATACTATTTGTGTTCAATCTCACCGCTATATTATAAGGGTGTTGGAGAAATCTTATATTTTTTAAAATTACATAATATATGAATCTAATATTGGATTAGTGTCCATATACATCCCTATATAATAAGGTCTTGAATTTATTCCCAATTTTGTTTTTATTTTTCATAGTCTCACCATTGTGCTACATGCTGGCCTTTTTGAGGTGATGCATTGAAGTGTTATTTTCCTTTATAAATGAATATAAACATTATGTGATACTAATGTGGACTATTTACATTTTTTTATTGTACATATACCAAAACCATAACAATATATATGGGTTTTCCAAATTATGTTCTATATATTATATAATTATTTAATGGACCAAACACTTCTCAAGGGTTCAACATAAATTGATAATGTATTTTCCCACTCATATATAATTTATTATTTGAACAAAGAACCTATTATGTCCGTGGATTGTCATGAAATGGAATTCATCACACCTTATACTTGATTTAAATTGATTCAATATGGTTTTACATTCATAAAGGAATGAAATGGATTAATTTAGATGAATTATAATTACTGGTAAGACAAGTCTTATTAATGCATACATTAGTATATCAATTAGTCGAACCATGAATCCCATTTATATCATGGTATTGATGATTATTATATTAATGAGGAGATTAATCAAGTTATTATTAATATATGATTTTTCATTTTGTAGTAGTTGTATAACAATTTTTAGGGGACATGTTGACTGTGATGATTAACTCTCTATTACATCAGGTGTTGTGAACGGTGTATCTCACCATTATACATGGATTCGAGTGATTGGAATGACATTATATATTCCTCCATATTAGGTGTTGTTAAGGAATTTTCACCCCACCTATCTAATGTGATGAGAATGAATAGTCAAATTAATTTTCATATCCAGGAAAATATACCATTTTTTAGAGCATGTACCTCATTGAACTACTTATGAATGCTGGAGTTGCACCTTGGGTCCAGCTAACACCTAGTATCTATATATATTCATACCTACATACTTAAAATAATTTTTTATATATGTGGATAAATTATAAATCTATATTTATAGTACTGTATATATGGTAACCAATTGGACTCTTACACCAGCCTGTGCCAAAGCTGGTGGAGCTGGTCAGGTGTCATGTAGAAACATGATCATGTTGTTATTTATCTATTCCCCATTGTTTATTTTATTATTATAACAGAAAAATATTATTTCTATGTACATGTGGTGGATTAAATCTATAAAAAATTGGTGGTGTCCAATAGGGATTTTTTCTCACACCAAACTTGCACGTCATTTTGAACCGAGTGGATTATGTGTTGGTATGTTTTCATAAGGGAAGGCACACCACCACAAATGCTTTATAATTTTTAATTGTATTTTGGATCATGGGTTATGAACATGGATAATATGATTGTGGTTATAGTGGATAATTATTCTTCCCTTCTTTTATTTATTATTACACATTGTGTATGCCTTTAAAATTTTACATATTTTTGTATACATTCATTCTACGACAAAATCATGTATTTTACAATTCATTTATGTATTTTGATATTATTAAGGATTACTGGTTATTTAGGCTTCCTTGTTTATTTAGTATATTTGAGTTACATATGAAATTATGTTATATCATCCTTATTTTGGGGATAATTACTTTCCCTATCAGTATAGTTTCGGTATCTGTTGTGCTGCTATAATAATCTATTTATATATTATATTTTTTATACCACTCTGATATGAGGGTTTAGTCTCCCTATTGTAACACCTCATACTCTTGCTATGTTTTTGAACTATAGAGAATACTGGGAGGTGTTTTCGAGACCATGTGACCCACTCGTATGTGTAACAAGTTAAATGTATCCCGTGTTGGGACAATACAATATACTACCAAGGCATTCTATTACCTTTGAATTATTTTTTTTTTGTGGCCTAGGAGACTAGATTGTAATGGGATTTGGTAATGAGCCAGTTCCAATGAATATGTAACCCATGTATATAGAGAATAATGAACAACTTTTAGGGGAAGTCGTAGTTATTTATTATTAATGATATAGTTGGAATGTTTTCTCTGTTTACTTCCACACATGTCATGTGATGATTTTAATATTGAAAATATTGCGTGGATATTTTTATCTATTCTTGATGAAATGAGGGAGAATCACTCTATGTATCATTACTAGAACAATATGACTAAAATGGGATGGTTTTTTTCATTCAACATAAACATTTTTGTTCATTTCTTAATGTGTATTATTACTTATAGAATCTTATATATTAATATTCTTTGACATTTCTAACAGTAATAATATAATTAGATTAATTAAAGTTACTACATCGATCTAAATGGTTTTCTCCTCTTTATATTTTTGATGTAATTTTGATAAAAGTTTTATAAAATATTACTGGTTATGGACCTACTTTTTCATGCTCATAATGTATTTATAATGTATGTAAATTATTACAAATTATGATGCATTTAAATAATTAAATGTTAAATTGTAACTACTAAATTGAGTCCAATTGTAACATAAACGGGTTTTTCTTCTATACCTTATAATTTTAACTCCATTAATTTTATCTCCTACAATTTTATATGAGAATTAGACAAAAACTATGCATTAGTTTTGGGTTGTTGAGGGTGTCTATTACATTTATATGGCAATTTATAGTATCTTTTTACTACATCAACCTATCATTTAGAGCATGAAGAGAGTTGAGATCCTTTTTATAGGAAGGCATGTTGATGTAATTTTCAACTCAATATAATTGATACAACTGTGGATTTATCTAATATTTAATGTGTTTTGAATTTTACAATCATGAAACCCTGAAATCAGAAATTAATATACCCATAAGTCAATGAAGCATATGCATGAGAGGGGGTGGTCCTTATGACATAAGGGATACCTACTGTAGTTCCACAAATGGTACTGCATATAGTTCCTAAAATGGTCATAAATTATTAATTTCTATAGGGTTTTTTCCACATGATAAATAATTATGGTTTCCCTCAACATACACTAAATGTGGTTGAGTATACTCAAGAGTTCTTGTAGTAGGACCCTTCAACAATTTCAGTGGTTCTAGTACCACAGGATGCTAAGTCATGGATATATGACATGATTTCTTTCGTGGAGCCTTGAGATATGCATCTAGTGTGTGGGTCCAACATCACTTCCAATACATTATGAGATTCTGAATTTTTTTTGTGGTGTGTTATTTCCGAGGTATATCCTTATATATATAGGCTCAGGGTGGACATCCCAAAATTTGTCTATGATTACCACATTCAAAAGACATTTAGGGATGGTCGAGCTAGTGAGTTTTTCCACCAACAATAGAGAGTTCTGTTTTTCATAGAGTATTAATCATTTTATCTACTACGTATTAGATCTCACCAACTCAATATGGTGGTGATCATATGGATGCGAGTTTATCTCAGAATGGGAGAGTATATTCCATTGCATCATAAGGAAATTTTTTCTATTTAAATATTTTTTGAGATAGAAAATAATGACCTCATAAATGATGGGAAATTGATGTATGTCAATGGTGCGAGATAGAGTTTTTTGGAACCCAGACTGGCTAGTGGTTCTAATGTGTTCCTTTGCATCATTTCAAGGTTTCTTATGGGGGTTGTAGTTTTTATACTCATCATATAGAAATATACTAAATATGTCACCAGTGTAGGAACCCATGATAATGAAAACATCATTCTCTATGGGATCTAGTGGAATGAATAAGATGAGGTAAATGTGGAATATCTTGATCATCTCAAAGGAATTTCTTTCAGGGACTAATGAGAATGTAACTACTCGTAAAAAACTTTTTTGGGAGGGGACAATATTATTACGTTAGGTTGGTTTTCGGAATACCATTGTCTACACAAGGCGAGGATATGGATGAGGTATAGGTATTAAGACTTATGATTCTAAGTACCATCATTGTGGACTTTTTCTGGGGAGTTAAGATGTGACATAGGGACATGGTACCTGAATGTTACATAAATACATCTTTGGTTGGATGAGATAATTTTCATAACTTGTACTATATGAGGTATTATTATAATGGCCTCTACCTTTGTGGTTTGATTGTTTTATACAAGCATGTGCCAATATTTAATAACTGAAGAAATCTTAGATCATCTCGGCATTGAGATAGAATACTTCTAGGTAATGATGTCTCCTGACACACTATTATATATCCAATCAGATAGAATTTACCAATACAATTATTTTCCCCTTGAGAAATGACGAAATCTCATAATGTGGAATATTTTCATCTTCAATAGGATAATGTTTGATGTAATTGTCGAGAAGGAATGTATAGTACCCTATAACTTCCATGTTGACTTTTATCATCAAAGGATTAAGTTTACGTCACCATTGGGTGATATCAACATTCATAAGGGATCTTGGGATATCAAATCTACACAATCATGACAGGATCATCATGGGGATGAGTAGTGTGATAGAACAAATATCATATATTTATATGGGTGATTAAGGATTATTAACTACATCTTTACAGCCATTGGTTTATTGATATATAGATGTGTTCTATAATATATTTCATGTGATACCTCTAGTGTGAGTGGTATAATTAACTATTATGCTAGTTATTGGAGTATAACTTGTGAAAATACCTCCATATCGAGTATAACAAATGGAGAATCATGTGCTCTATAATTTAGTGGAAAATAAAGGGGATAAAATATTTATACTCCCCAACACTTCCCCATATGTCCACCGATAATTTATTCATAATATTGAAGATGGTACCCTTAGGATTTTGATGGATTTAATATGGTTGTGCAAGCGTAGAGTCAAGAAAATTATTCCACAACCTTTAATATATGGAATCTTTAATAATCTATGAGGAGTGATAGTATTTTGACATTTTTAATTGAGGTTGAGATATCATCAAGAGCATGTTAGGGCATTATAAATACCTCCCACAGCTTTCAAGAGTAAGTAATGTCTTTTTGAGTGTAACACCCTGATAATTTATGAGATGGATTATCTTTAATTACTTCAATGTGTGGTGTCTTATGCAACAACATGATTAGCTTGTGTTATATGCAACACCATATTATCAGGCAGTAAATGCAACACTGTTCATTTCTAGTGTTACAAATGATTTCAAGTTCATTTTATAGAATTTATTTTACATAACATTGAGGATATATTTTTTAATTGATTATATAACAATGTTTGGATTCTGTTATATGACATAATAAAGGAAGATTTCACTACATGGAATACTGACTTAGTATGCTTTACACGCAAGAGCGATCTTCCTCGATAGCTTGTGTGGTACAAAATACCAAGTTTCACTAAATGACGATATATTATTATAATATTATTATGAACTAGACATTACGAATAGTAATAAAAAATTTTGAATTTTATTAAATTATCAGACATCTTTCAAATTTTCTAGACCATGGTATGATTATAAAATCTATATTTCTGTTAAAAGAATAATTTTTTAAAAAATGATGTTTTTCCACCATTTCATAAAGCACCAATTTCAAATCTAATTTTTACATGATTATATGTACAATTTGAACAATTAAACTTTTTATTTGGAATCAGGATATAAAAATTTACTTGGGATAAATTTTTCATATTTTTTGATAACTTTTAAATTTTTATGAATAGTACAAATATGCTATGTTTTTTAATGAAAAATACATTTTAAATCGAGATATTTATATGGATATATTAGAATATTTAATGATATTAAATTAAAAATATAACATATTTTTTCCATTTAATATAAGTCATGTAATTAGCATTGATTTTTCATTGAATTCATAGGTAAAAAAGTTCAATCTTTTGCAATGTTTTCGCTTTTAAAACCTATTTTCTCAACAATGAGATTATTTTTAAATTAAATACTGTAAATTTTATGTCTTGAATTTGGGAAAATGGATTCATAATTTGTAATCATTTGTTCCAAATTATGTTAATATGAATCTTTTATTTTTTTAACATTATTAATAGTAAATATGGTAAATTTTATTTACCACAGTTAAAGGTAAATCAGGTAATTAAGGATAAAAATAAAATCAAAAAATTACCCTAACACTTGTCTTGATATAATTTGATGATTATATTTCTCTCTAAAAAAATACTTAGGATGAAATGGTATCTATTAGAACACACATGGATGGGATTAAGACAATTAATTTATTTCATTTAATGAAAAGTGAAATATTCCTCACTCCAAATTTAATAAGTAAATTATTTTTAATATAAGCTTTTACCGAATATAAATTGAATTATATATACTCATTTGGATGATATTTTTTTCTTTACCATGGAAATTTATTTTTAATTTTTAAGAAGTATATAATTACTTAAATAGATTATACATTAATGATATATTTAGTGAGAAATCAATAATATATTATTTATTAAAATTAGAGTACACCTAAAAAGGCCCAATCACTTGCCCAAACCTTATTGGCCAAGTATATACAAATAATAAACATCCTAGGATCAAATTTTGGTCCATTGTGGATCGTTATAAAATTGATTATGACACTTGAATTGTTTTATTTTAAATTATTTCACAGTTTTTACCTTCAAAATTAAATAAATATAACACTTTAAGAGTTGGGTTTTTAGAAGACAAATTCGACTAAAAGTACTCTTATGAAATTAATTATATTTATATTAGTCATATTATTTTATTTTTAATTTTTATGCAACAAATATATATATTATATAATTATAAAAAAATGTTTTAGAAAATATTTTATTATCATAAATATCAAATAAATTGGTTTAATAATATTAAAATAAATAGTATATAAACTAATTAATGTGATCCAAGAATTTACTAGATTAATATTTCATGTTAGAAATATATTAAATATATTGGTTTGAATATATATTCCAGGTGGATTTTATTTAAATAAGTATAAATGAATAGTGTCCAAATTGACACTATTAATATTTTTAAAAAAATAATATATTATTAAATTTTTTTAAAATCACAAAAAAAATGAAAATTTCAAATCGATAATTATATAGTATAAAATTTCTTAATGTATCCTAATATTTTCAGTTCACAACAAATAATTAAGTATTTATAACCATTTAATATTTATAATATTATTACCTCAAATAAAATTAAATACCTTAAATAAGGATAAATCAAAATAATATAGTTTAAAATAAAATAAAAACATGTTTAAATAGTGTTTTTTGATGATATTACAACCCTATATCATCTCATATTCACATTTGATTCATTTTGGATGTTTTTATGTGTGGTTTGTTTTTATTATAAATTAATATTTTCTGTGTTCCCAAAAGTTCCCTTCTCATATCTTTTAAATGGGAACCTCCTTGCTCTACACTTCACTCCATTATGAGCCTTAAAACTCGTCCAAAACCTATAAATTTACCTTTTAAACTTTCCTAAAAACATACTATAGGTCGCGGTCTTCTTTAAAGATGAACATTGGCACCTTAAGATGAGGTTTAGAAGAGGAACGTCGTAGAAGAGGTAATATCCTTTACCGATTCGTTCAAACTTCTTTCTTCTTATACTTCCACTATATGAGTTATTTCATTATTAAGTAATAACTCCATTATCAAATTTATAGTTTTATTTTATTATGAATATGAAACAAAAATATTCCTTCTTATATCCTTCCAATGAAAAAATGAAATCATCATGCGTGCATACGTACGACCTACTATCTTCACACCGGGGTGTAATGTGTTTTTCATCCCCAAAATACATGGATGGGAATAATGATAGAAGAAATAAATATATATGATTGTTATAAAATTATATAAATTATGTAATATTATAAAACATAAAATATAATACACTCCCATAATCATGTGAATGATACCGTCGCTCGTGCGTACGTACGGCCTACTGTCTCCACGATGTGATGCAATTTTTTCTACATGGTCTTCATTGAAGAATGATTATATAAATGAATTGAATTTATAAATATGATATTTATTATACTAATACCATTTTTTATATGATATAACATTAACCTGACAAGAGGAATATGTATTTATTCGACAAAACATGCATAAGAACATAAAGCAGTTAACACCCGAATAACGAGTAACAATGAAATGTTACTAATAAATATATAGGAATATAACCATATATGATATCATAAAAAATTACTATGAATCTTGAATAAGCCAATGAAATTATTTGAACCACTATATAATATATTTGGACACAGACTAAAGATATTGGACCTAAGGTAAGGGATATTTTTTTAATTTCATTTTTATTTGAGATTACTTCTATGTATGTATTTACTGGGGTTATATTTGTCATCCATGTCCATGTTTTGTAAAAAAATCAAAAAGTATTTAAAATTATTCCAAAAATTTTTATTATCATTCTTACCCCCTTTTGACTTATACTATGTGATATGGGTGTAATCATTCTTTTGTTTGCCATACGAGGTACTTTTTGACATTTCTGGTAAAAGTACGAAGAGAATGGTTTTTAATCATTTACAACATGTACTTATTTTTATGATTTCATTGAAAATGATTTCCATGAATCTTCATTTACATCTTATCATGTTTATTTTCAATTAACATATTTCCTTTTAAAATTTCATGACATATTGATAAATTAATATATTTTTGAAGAAGAAAGTATATTTTCCTCAACAACCAAGTTCATGTGATTTAACCAAATTAGTTTCCATTTAAGATGAAATATGGTTTTTCTATCCCTATTACTAACTTATTTTTATAATGTTATGATGTAATTACTTCGATGTTGTCATTTTTTATTATATGGATTATGTTCTGATGGCATGATGTTTAAGAATCCCATTTTATTACATAGGTTTTGCTATGATGTACGATTTTTGTTTTTTTGGAACATATAAGAATGATTTTATTATGAGATGGGTGGGAAATATGTCACTTTCCAATGCATTGGGTAAATATTTATATCTCATGATATAGGCATGGATGGACCAACTAGTTTATCTGGTTCCGTAATACATGCCTGGAATATAATATAAACCTGATTCAGTAATGGACATCATCAACTATTTTGGTCATGGAAGAAATGCCTTAGATACCATAGAAATCATATTATCTGCTTGTTGGTTTTCCACAAATCCATGTTTTATTAACATGATATTTTATCATGATTAATTTTCATTTATGATCTATGCCTTAAGTACTACCATGATTTATGTCGTTGCTTAAGATATTGATGTTCAACATACCTTTACTGAGAATTTGTGCTCACCCATTCTATGTTTTATTTTCCCCAGGATATAATGATAGGTTTTAGGTGAAAAATAAAAATGGGATAATCATTATGGGATATGTTGATGATCTTTCACCATGATTATAAGGTTATGTTCTGAGTTTCTAAAGACACTAAAATAATACCATCATTGGGCATCTGTTCTTGTCATGTATTATTTTTTATGCATAATTAATGTAATTTACAAGTATGTGATTCATTGGATGTTTTTATGGTTAAGTATAAGTATAAGGTACATTCCTAAAATTATGGTAATGATCATGAATAACCTAGAGTTAGACCTATGATGTTAGATATAGAATATTCTCCCCATTGAATATATTGTTTTCATAGTATTATTTTTTCCCCTCACAATATTCTATTTTGGGTTTTATAAAATGGATGGAAATATGAGGTTTCATGTTAACGAAGAATATTATGGATAATGAAATGATATTCTTCCTGAGAAAACAAATTAAATAGGAGATTGAAGGAGAAACATCATTATTATTCTTAATCATAAATATCAGAATATGATTTATAATCTCAACTTTGGTGAGTTTCGTGATGTAGATAATATAACAAAGACGGTGTTTATGGTGATCATTGAGGATATAATGTTAAATTTTCCTCATGTAAATCATGTGGGAAGAGACATCAAGGAGAATGTTTCAAATGAACTGGATGGTTATTTGGGAGTGGAAAAGAAGGACACAAAGCCAGTAATTTCAAAGGAAACGGTTATGTTAACATAATGGACAAAGATAATGCTGTTATTAAGACATTAATAGTGGTTAAATGTTTTAAATGTGTAATGTAAAAGAATTATTCAAATCGATTCCCTAAGTGAACAACCCACAAAAAGAATCAGAAAAGTTGTATCTGTTGTATTTATGTTCATTATGATGATGAGACTACTATGATATACGAGAAAAAAGATGTGTTGGTGAATAAAATGATTAATCTCAATCAATAGTTTTAGAAGGTAAATGAATGATTGCATGTTTATCAAGAGTAATGTTGTATAAGAAATTCAACGGTACGATTGATTAAAGAATCATCTAAGGATGGTTAAACTATTGTTTTTCTTTATATATTTGAATGTATATGATGAAATGTACAGGTATCCATGAAGGGTTATTCAGATATTTTTGGAAATCCTTTAATATTCTACAATTTATGGAATAAGAATAAAATAATATGTCTGATAGTATTAATGAGCTCATGATCGATAAAAGAACAAATTCATATAATGTTTTAAGTATATAGAATTTTTTCTAAATTTGGTTTATAGAAAGAGTTAATTTTTATGGGATTCATGCTATAACTAAGGTTCTAAGGTAATTTACGTTATTATAATATTTCAAGAGGATGCATAATGAAGTCATTAAATTGTTCAATATGTGACCAAAAAGATATATCTTATGATATATTAAGGATAAATGATGGTGTTCAAATTCTTATTATATGGCATTTCTATTAATTTTTTCTTCATTATGTGATATTAGACAAAAGTATTTTTTATAAGCCTAAATGATAGAATGGATTAACTTTGACAACAGATAGTATTCATTAAGGATTAAACATTTTATAATTATTAATATTATTTCGGGAATGTTATAATAGTATAGTTTTAGAAAAAGGGAAACCCACAGGATGGGAAAAAACATATCTCATTCTACAAGTATGTAGGAATCCAACCCATAACCAAGGTGTGACATGCCCTTATCACCTACCACTGGCCTACAAGAAGTCTTTGGTTAGTAGAAATTAGATTTATTTTATTATTCTGTATGATAGATGAAGTATAAATCCATTTTTGGAACCATATACAATTAATCTCAATATAGATAGACTTATATATAATTAATTACTAGTTCTATCCTTTTGTGATAGAGAAATATGGTATGACCTATCATTCTATTTCATGATTTTCTAACACTTCCAGAATGTAAAATTCAACTTCATTTATTTAAATAAGATATGATGTGGAAATTTTTCAGGGAATGTCCAATGACGGTATTACACTGAAATCAAAATAGTATTTCTACTTATGAAAAACTTTATAAACTTTAGGAAAATGATATTTAAAACCAAAAATATTTTACTTGTTTCCTTATATTCAATGAATCTAATGGTACCTTAGATGATCACAAATTTATGGCTTTGTGATTGTTGGCTTTTTCATAGCCATGCTCTCTGCCACTTTTCATTAGAACATGATGGTTAGATTTTGACCCATATCAAGGATTTAACCTATGTTCTCAAATTTTAAAACCCAATGATGATTTACAATGGGTATTCATTATATTTCTAACAGTATTTTTATTTAAATTATGTTTTATTACTTTTTTTAAAATTTGGGATTCTATAAAAGAAACTTTCATGTTGAAAACAATTTATAACCCCGGCGAATATCGAGGGTGAAATTAATTTAAAGGAGGGTAGCATGTAACACCCCGAGAATTTATGAGTGGTATTATCATTAATTTCTTGAATGTATGGTGTTGTATGTAACACCAATATTAGATTTTATTATACACAACACCATATTATGTTGCAGTATATGCAACATCACACTTTTCATGTGTTACACATGTTTTAAAGATCATTTTCTAGAATTTATTTTACACAACATTGAGGATAGACCTTTTTACAGTGTATAATAGAACTATGTTTGGATTCTGTTATACACAACAATTATGGAAGCTTTCACTACACCCAACACTGACTTGTCTTGCGTTACATGTAAAATCAACCTTCCTCGATAGCTTGCGTAGAATGCAATATCGTGTTTCAATAAACAATGATAAATTGTTATAGTATTTTTTTGAACTAGATGTATCAAATCTTATTAACCTAATTTTGAATTTTATAACATTATCATTTATCTTACACATTTTCTATAACATGATATGAGAACAAAATCAATTTTTCTAATAAAAAACATATTTTTCAAAAGATTCGGTTTTTTCACATATTGAGGGTGTGCCCATTTAAAATATTGATTTGAAAATTTTATAAGTAAAATTTAACAAATTAAACTTCATATTTTGAATCATGATATAAAAAATCACTTTGGAAAAATCTCTGATATTTTTCTGATAACTTTCATATTTTGATGAATTCTAAAAATATGTTAACGTTTTAATTAAAAACCACATTTTTCATAGATATAATTTTTATGATTAAATTATAATATTGAGAAGATTTAATATATAAATATTATATTTTTTACCATTTATTATAATATATGTGATTAGTATTAATTTATCTTTGAATTCATAGGTAAAAACATTTCAATCTTTTGAAATGTTTTAACTTTTAAAACACATTTTCTCAAAAACGTGATTAATTTTAGATTAATTACTCCAAATTATATGTCATGAATTTGAATAAACGGATTCTATATTTTGAATAATTATGTCCAAATTATTTTAATATGCTACTTTTATTTTTTGGAATTGGGAATAGTAACTACGGTAAATTTTATTTTCCACGGTGAAAGTTAAATCTGGTAGTTAAGGATAAAAATAATATCATAAATTTATAATAAAAATTTTCTTGATATAATTGGATGATTATATTTCACCCTAAAACATACTTGGGACGAAATGGTATATTTTGGAACCCACTTTCATGAGATTTAGACATTTAATTTAATTTATTTCCAAAAAAGTGAAATATGTCTCACTAAAACTTTAATAAATAAATATTTTTTTGTATAAGGATATACCTAATTTAAATAGGATTATAAATATTGATTTTTATGATAATTATTTTTCATTATTATGGTAATTTATATTTAATTTTTATGAAATATATAATTACCTTAATTGCTTAGACATTAATTATTTATTTTGTGAAAAATCAATAATACAATTTTTATTAAAATCATAATACCCATAAAAGGACCAACCACTAGACCAAACCATATTGGTCGAGTATATATAAAACATAAGCATTCATGGGTTGAGTGTTTGAACATTTTGAGCATTATAAGTGAAACTATGAAACTTATATTATTTTATTTTTAATGATGTCAAAGTTTTCACCTTCATAATTTAATAAATAAATATTTTGAAGTAGGGTTTTTAGAAAATAAATTAAAATAAAAGTATTCTTTTGAAGTATATTATATTTCACTTTAGCTTAATATTTTATTTTTAATTTTTATGAAAGAACGAAATATATTAACTAATTATACATCATTGTTGTAGTAGTTATTTTATTAATTAAAATATCAAATAAATGGTTTTGAAAACATTAAAATAAATATTATATGAAATAATTAAGGATATCCAAAAATTTTCTAGATTCATATGACATGTCAGGGATCTTGTCAATAATTTTGGTTCAAATCTATATTTGGTGTGGATTTTATTTAAAATTAAATAAATGAATAGTGCCAAAATTGACACTATTGATATTTTATAACAATAACATGTTAATAAATTGATTAAAAATACAAAAAATATTTATAAATTTCAAATTGAAAATTCTATAATCCAAAATGTCATAAATTATCAAAATATTATCAATTCACTCCTCATAAGTAAGTAGTTAAAACAATTTTAAATTTATAATATTATTACCACAAATAAAATTAAATTGGTTAAAAAAGGATAAATAAAAATGGATAGGAAAAAAATAAAATAAAAACTTGTCTAAATTTTCTTATTTGATCATATTACAACCCTATCTCATATCATCTTAGAAGTTGAGTCATTTGGGATGTTTTTTTGTGGGTTTTGTTTTTCTAATAAATTAATATTTTTGAGGTTTCAAAAAAGTGTCCCTCTCCTCCCTTATAAAAGGGTACCTCCTCCATCTTCTCTTCACTTCATTTTGACCCCTCAAAATCGGCCAAACACTATTCGTTTATCTTCTCCAATTTCCTACCAACAATCTAGAGGTACTTTCCTTCATCAAAGACCCACATTGGTTCTCTAATAAGAGGTTTAGAAGAGGAATGTCGTAGAGGTGGTAATATCCTTTATCGATTCTAAAAACATCATTCTTATTATACTTACTCAATATGAGTTTTTTAATTATTAAGTAATTAATCATGTATATATATTATACTTATATTTTTTTATTAATATGAAACAACCATATTCCATCTTCTTTCCATCCTATGAAAAATGAAATCACCACAAGTGCGTAAGTATGGCCTACCATCTCCACACTGTGGTGTAATCTATTTTTCATCACCATCATACTGGGAAGGGTATAGTGATGGAGGAAACAACTATATATTATTATTTTAAAAACATATTAATTATGAATTATTATACACCATACACTTCAATACAACCCCACAATCATGGGAATGATATAATCGCTCATCCATACATACGACCTACCGTCTCCACGATGTGATGCAATTTGTTTTAACATATCTTCATTGAATAATGTTTATATAAATAAATTGATTGAATAAATATGATATATAATATACTAATAGAATTATATATATGATATATCTATAACCTAGAAATAGGAATAAAAATTTATTCAACAAAACAAGCATAAGAACATAAAGAATTTAACACACAAATAATGAGTAATAAAGAAATTTTACTAATAAAAAGAAAATAATATGACCATATATGATATCATAAAAGTTAAAATAATTCTTTAATAAGTCAATGACATTATTTAAAGAACTATAACATAGTTTTAGACATATAGAGAAGAAATCAGATCTATGGTAATCGATAATTTTTCAATATCTTTTTTATATGAGATTTCCTATACATAATTATTTACAGGGTTATATTTATAATCCATGTCCATGTTTTATAAAAATGTTTTCATAAATTATTTAAGTTTATTCCATGTATGTTTAATGTCAATTTTATCCCATTTAACTTATACTATGTGGTATGTAAGGAATCTTTTTTCGTTTCCATACGAGGTACTTTTAGAAATTTCTTGTAAAAGAATGAGGAGAAAGTATTTGTAACTTATATGACATGACCGGATTTTTTTTGAATTCATTGAAAATTGTTTCCATAAATCTTCATTTAAAATTATTCTTGATTATTTTCAATTAATATCTTTTCTTTTAAAATATCATGACATATTGAGAAAAAAGTGATTTTGAATAAGAAATGATATTTTCCTCTAGAACTAAGTTCACATGTTTTATCAATTTTATTTTCCATATATGATGATAAAGGGTTATGTTTCTATCCCTATTATTACTTTTATATGATTAAATTTTGATTGAATTACTTCTATGAAGTCCTTTTATCTTATATGTATTATGTTATGATGGCATGATGTATAAGAATCATGTTTTATTGTGTGGGTTATGATATGATTTATGAATTATGTTTTTTTGGAACATGTTAGAATTATTTCATCATGAGATGGGTGGGACTTATATATTCCTCCAATTAATTGTGTTAATATTTATATCTCATGATATAGAAATGGTTGAAACGCCATGTAAATCTAGTTCCGTAATACTAGGCTAGTACTACAGTAAACTCGGTACAATAATGGACTTCATCCAATATGATGGTCTTCACAGAAATGCCTTTTTACTGTGGAAATCATATTATGTTCTTGATGGTTTTCCAAAAATCCATGTTTTATTCCAGTTTTATTTTTTCATGACTAAATATCCATTATGATCTATTCCTTATGTACTTATATGATTTATGTCATTTCAAAAGATTTTGATGTTAAAATAATGATCATGTTTTGACGTTCAAATGTTTATGATTTGTTTTATGTTATCCATGTTTACCGTTACTGAGCATTTGAGCTCACCCATTCTTTTATTTATATTCCGTAGGATATAAAGAAAGGTTTTAGGTAAGAAACCAATTGGGGACGATCTTTATGGGAAATATTGAAGATCTTTCACCATGATTAAAAGATTAAGCTTTGAGTATCTGAAGAAAATAAACAAAAACGGTCATTGGGAAACTGTTTTTGACATGTATTTGGTTGTCTACAAAAGTAATGTAATTTCTAGATATATCAATCATGGGACTCTACAATTAGTATCTTGCTATACTATTCAGACTCACAAATGCAGTTGCCATTATTATGGCCTTGATGAATCAGGTTTTACTCCCATAAATGAATTCCGTTATTACAGTCATTATTGATGGAATAATATTGTATTTATGTTCTCAACATGACCCTAAAAACCATATTGAGACCTTTTTAAAATATTGTGACAGCTTCATCTTTAGTCTAAGTTCAGCAAGTGCCCCTTTGGATTGAGAATTCCTACATCTATGGTCATATCATTGCGGAGTCTAGACTGTCAGTATAACCATAGAGAGTGAGATATATATTTTCATAATATAATCCCAATAAAATATTTTATCTAATGAATTTTATAGGGTATGATAAATATTAAATAAATATCATCGCACAATTATCATGCCTTACATGCCTCATTATGGTCCGAATAAAATGGGTGTGTAATTTGTATGGTCAGAAGATTATGCTAAATCAATTCATTAATTAAATAGAATATTTAACCTAGTTACAATATTTATTATTCTAGAGAAAAGATGAATATGTAATATTTAATGTGACACATTTGGTATCAAACTGGGATTTATTCTGATGCAAGATAAGTGAGTTGTTGCGGACTGGACTCAATTGTGGAGGACCATGAAAAAAATTACATGATGCATGACCTATAGCCATATATTGTAGTATATTGTCTACATAGAGAGACACGCTAATTTATTGGGTATAATTTTGTATTTTCACTAAAAATGATTCAAGTGAATCTTTACACCACATGATCATAATCTCAGGCATCACATATGCATTGACTATTAACAATCTTTTGATTTCAGGATTATCTATACGCCAACAAAGGTGCCAACGTATACAATTATCTGATATAGAAGAATCATAGACATGTGGTTTTGAAGCCCCGTATAGAATAGAATCTAATGGGGTTTCTTTTCGAAATATAAGTTGATATTCAAGAGGATCATGAGATGAAAATCTTCTCAACCATGGTTGTAACCACTACCATTCAATAACAGGTTTTAATGGGAAAAATATATGACATCAGAGGCACTGTACTATGTTAATGTATCTCAAATGATTATTCATCTTATCATTTCACCATGATTGAGGATAAAACCATATTATTTCATAGGAATGTTTTGGTCACAGAAGTCATTTTAGATGAGTTGATGCTGGAATTTCATGCCAAAAATTGGGAACTACATCCAAGTGCCACCAATATGTATAATGATTTACATCCCCCTTTTTTGTGGCATTATATTAAATTTTAGATAGCATGTTATGTCACATGGATTTCCACATGTCAATATATTCAGGTGGAACATTACAAATTCACATGGATTTTACAGTCATTATCCATTCATGGGTGAAAATGGGGTGATGTTTCTCTATATTTCATGATTGGTTTACTGAGATCTACTCATGGAAACATTGACATTCATGTATTTTTTTAATCAATTTAATAAGGTCCCACTGTTTTTACATGTGTGAGAGACCATCATGGAAATTACTTAGGAAGGATATAGGCCATGTACATCATACATCTTCATAGATCTCTAGGATCTATCAAATCAAATAGGGATGCTTGGTTCACATCTCAGATCTAGAAGGGTAGCATATAACCTTGTGTAAATATGTTATTTTGTCCATGTATTATCACCTTAGACTGATAGATAGATAGAGTGAATGATTCAGGTGTTAGAGAACATGATTGATGCCTGTGTCCTAGACGTCGTTCTTTCTTAGGAGAAACACCAATACATTGTTGATTTTTCTAATAATAAAAATTTTTGGGGTACCATTGAGGTAGATTGGCCTGATTCCTTAAATGGAATACCATGAAGGTAACCTCTATGGTGGTTATAGGTTGGGGATTTAACATTACATGTGAAGCATCTCAATCAGGAGAGTCCTAAGAATGTCATATTGACTAGAAATCGTATGCTGAAAGATAATTCTAGAAAACATTCATTTTCCTACTATTGTCAAAGACCTATTGGGTTCATGGTCTGAGTCTAGTTTTTCTTATGAGTTTAACTTAGGTAATTCATGTTATGTATAATCCTTTAGGGTAAACATTGTACTCTATTTTTTGCAACATTTAATGCTATGAAACGAATCAGAACAATGGATTACCTATTAAAACATACTCTGAGATATCATTCTATGCATGATGTCTTTAACATATGACAACATTGTAGATCTTATCTACACCCATTAAATTTATTTCATCCTGATGAGATTAATTTATATATGGACACTTCTTTCGAGGGATATCTAGCACATATTTTCAATAAGATCATGATGAAACAAAATGGAAGGTTAGTTCCCATAATAATGGGGCTATGTAACAAAGATGACTATAATATGAGCTTTAGTGTGAGAGGATAATATAAGAGCTCAATTTCCAAATAATTTCTCATGTGATACCCCTTTACCAGTAGAGTTCCATGTTTGATAGGAGTCACTTTACGTAGTGGATGTTTTAATGACTCTTCCTTTCTTGAAGTTATGACTTCTTCTTTTTGAGCCCTTTACACTCTATTAGTAAAAGTGAAATATGACCTGATGATGGTTATGGGATTGTATGTAGATTTTTCATAGTATGAATATTATAGAATAGAAAAAATATAGTAGGTAACATGGTTAGCTCATTCATAGTACTAATAGTGTGTGGGGATCTGTGTGTCCTATAAGAGGTGGCACAATTCTCTAAAACCATGCATGCCTGAGCACATAGCCATGTGATTTTTCTCAAACAAATTTAATTTGAAATTTTCACGGGATTCTCATGGTTTAACAAACTATGTACCTAGTCCATGAATGGTCCTCCATAAGTGTTGTGGTGAATGGCGGGAACATAAAATTAATAACCATTAATCCATATCATGTTCCCTTATCAGGATGGTTCATTTTACATGTTTCCCTCAAATTATTTTAAACTATGGTTAATTTTTTCTTTATAATTTCTGTGGTATAAAGCTCTATTCCTTTATCTATGATCAATTTTTCTCCAACATCATGGAATCTTGATAACTCATGTATATGGAATCTAAATTTATTTCGATCAGAAGCATTATATATATAGATTTCATGGGTTGAGCATCTCAGCACAACTGTTTTCCAATTTGTCACCCCAACCCCCTCCAGAGAATGTATGGTTGATCCATCCATCACATGATATTATGTGAGGCTCACTATTATCATTCTACCATAGAATCATTAGGAGATTTCCCAAAGTCTCAACCAGTGGTTCTAGGACTGACAGACAACATCCCTTAAATTGTCGAGGAAGCTTCCATCTCTTCGATAAGGAAAAACCACTTGAACGACAACCTTGATGTTGTTTCCTGTGTTCGAAAAAATCCACATTATTGGGTGATGAAATTATCCCACTACCACTCCATGAATACACTCTTGCATTAGTTATCATGGTCTTCTCTATGTACACCAAATGGTCTTCTTCCTACTAACTGTCTACCAAATTTTCCTAAGAGGACATTCTTTCCTTGTCATTGGAATCAAAGGTCCACCCAATCTCTATGACTCAAAACACCAGGTTCCACGACCTTGTGGGTTCTCATAACACCTCCTTGAATCCCACCCTTTATAGTGGTGTATCTTTTTCTTACAAGTCACAAGCTCGACCTTCTCTATCGTGTCACTTCCTCCATGATACACCAAGACTCTGCTCCCACCACCAAGGTCCAACTAGTGGCATTCCACAAACATCATGCGATACATTCCCTCATATACCACTTTCTATGGTTTATGAATATTAGAAAAATACTTCTACTATGTGGTACCACATCCCCCTCTATGGAGGGCAGGTTTTATCCATCCAACTCTTAATTTGATGTGTGTTTCAACAGTTTCATTCAGATGTTGACTCATTAAGAGTGTGCCACCCAAATCCCAACTAGTGGTGTCCGAAATGACATAAATCATCCTCTAAATTTTCAATGAATATTCCATCTATTCGGTAAGGAAAAACAACATGAACCACATCCTTGATGTTCATGCTGCTTGGCGATAGTCCCCCCATTATTGGGTCATGATATTGTTATGGGACTCGACCTTCTCTAAAGCTCTCATGCAGCACTTGGAAAGCTTCTTTAATCAAAACCAAGATTAGTTCACCCTTTTCACACTCACAATGAAAACAAGAATCTTAATGGATGTTCTCGACAAGAATATAAGAGACACATGCCTTGTAAGCTCTCAATTTCTATCAACATTTGTGCGTGTTTACACATGAGGAACCACTCCCTTTATATAAGGGTTGGTAGAAATGTCTAAAAAATTTTATAATTAGTACAAATACATAATATTATATATTATTCTAGCCTACTATAACATAATAAGCATGATAAATTCTATTACATGTAGATATCCTCAACCTTAAATGGAGTCCTATAATGTTCTGGGGTCTTCAAGGCCCAAGGGGTGTTCTAAAACACTCCGAATATGTTTGTAATGTTCTAGAATGTAGTGGATAAGTAGATAACATTTGAATAATATAGAGAACCTTATCAGTATATTGTACCTCTATTTGGGGGGGTCATAAAATCCTCCCACAACTATTCTAGGGACCTCCCCAGTATGTCCTCGATAATAATCCCCAATTTCCCTCCTAAACAGCCAACAATTGCCTTTTGTTTCCCATGTTCCTTCGTATTATTCTAAGAACTTGCACTCGATAAATTACTCATTATTTTTTAGAACTCCATGCCTCTTTACTATCTGATCGTGGAGTATGATATTCAGCTTCTTTTTATACGATTCGTCAACAATTGTTGGCGCACTCCTTGAAACCCATATACAAGGTTTATACTTGTATACATGATATGTCTTGAGCATAATCACATGGATGAATAGATGAATCTTTTTCATTGGAGACAACTAGAAGTAGTATGATACCTCACCAACTCGGTGTGTAACCTCAAATGGACACTCATATTACCTTATCATTCCCGTGTAAACCAGTCTGAAATCATTGTGATTCTAAGGATAGAGTTTGACCATTACATTGTCCCCCGGTCGGAAGCTTAGATCCCTTCACCCTTGGTTGTCCCACTTCTTCATCCACTTATTCACCTTGTGTAAGTGGGTTATAATCGTGTCATCATGCTTGTTCCACTTATTTTGCACATAGTAGGATGTTGTGCTACTACCATGGTACTTCTCCTCATGTACCACTATGCAAGTAGTGAGGGATCATTTTCCGGTCACCACATAAAATGGAATCTTCACCATCGACACACTACATTGAATGTTGTAGGATAATAGGGCCAAATAAAGCAACATATCCCAATCATGTTTGTTGGAACTCACAATGTGCCTCAAGTATTGATCAAACTATAAATTCACCCTCTATACTTTCCCATATATATGGGTGTGAAATCTTGTGGAATGGTGGAGCTTCAATCCAAACAATCCGCAGGGCTTAGTGAAAATAATTTCCATGATGTGTGGATATAGTTCAATGATGATATGTCATGGCATCCCCCAATACATCACCACATGCTTGAGGAGTAGCCTTGTGGTGAGCTATGTTGTCGCATTTTCTATGGATGAGATAAATTTGGCATTCATTGAGAAATTTTCCACCACCACAATGATTATCCATCACATTTTGGAATTCAACAATGAAATTATGACATCCATGGTGACTATCTCCCGCGGCCTCTCCACAATGGGAAATGGATGAAATAATCCCATGAGAAACTAATTTTCCACCTTTTCCTATTGGGAAACAAGGCAATTATTCACATATGACTCCACATATTCCTCTATTCTCACCCAATAATACACTACCTCTAGAATGACCATGGTGCAGTTCAACCCTACATGTCCTTCCGATCTTGATTCATGAAACCCTTATATGAGATGCCTCTACAGGTTATCCCCATTTGGTAGATATATCTTCATCCTTATGGTAAGAAGAGTTCCATCCTCCCCAAAAAATATCTATGTCTTTCCCTCAACCATAAGAGACCGGACATTCTTGGATATTAGATCATGTTCTATTCTATCCTTGCTCAAAACCATGATGTCATCATAAAAACAAGACAATTGGTTGAACACCATCATTTTTGTCTAGTGTGTTGGTAATGACCTTGGATTTCTCATGCTTTTACTCCAATTAATAATCATACATGGACATTATTTCATTAAATTTTCTTACTTGATGGTTAGTATCATATGGGTTTTGGAAGTGTCTTGTGATACATTAGTAGCCTTCATCATAAAAATCGACCCCAAAAGAAATTTTCTGCATCCCCGAAGTCCTTATACCACAACTGTAATCTATTTCTATGGATCTATGTACCTCCTCTCTATGTCCTTCATCTTCTGGATCTCAACAGCTTTTTTATGTCATTATTTCATGAGCACACCCTGAATAACAATGTATATGGTATCACTATGTACCTCATAAGGCTTGGTTGGATCTGCAATTCTCCGGACCAGTTCCTCCATGAAAATCTTCTTCAATCCCTTAAATGCCTCCTCACATTTGTAATCCCACTCCCATGCCTTGCTTGTATTTAGAATTTCAGTGAGTGTAACCAACTTCATTGGATAATATCAAATGAAAGACTGATAATAGTTCACCATCCCAAAAACAATATCTGATCAGGAACCATGGTTGGCATCTTTAATTCACCAATATCCCAGAACTTCTGATGATCCATCATGATCATGCCTCCTTTGACAATCTTCCCCTAAAAATTAATATCATCCCTTTCAAAATAAAACATATCCTTTTTCACATATAACACATTCTCCATCAATTCCTTCAACACGGTTTTTATGTGCTCCATATAGTGCACTATTTTCTCACTATAGATAACAATTTCTTCCATGTAGACTACCAAATACTTATCCAAATATTTGTGTAAGACATTTTTCAGAATGGTGATAAATGTTGTTGGGCCTTAGTAAAAAAAATGGAATAACAAGGAACTCATTGGATCTGTACCTTGCCATGCATGGGGTATATGACACATCCTCCCTGGAAATGAAAACATTATTGTATCTGAACCACATGTTCTGATTGGTGAACAAACATTCCTTCTCTAACTGAAAAAATAAATGTTCAATCAATGGGATGTGATATTATTCCTTCACTATGACTATTTTCAACACCTGAAAGTACATGCACATATTCAAGGAGATTTCAAGATTATTATTGGAATAACATGATAGATTAATATAGAAACATAGATGGTTGGATTTATGTTTCATCCTTCAACTCTTTCAACTGCCTCTTCAACTACCATTTCGTAGGTAGGGTCGTTAGATATGGTACTATAGAAGGTATTTTAGATCCTGACACCAAATGATTTTTATGATCCAATAATTTTTTTGGTGGAAGTCTCTTTGGTATCTCTAGTAGAGTGATGTAACTAAAATTCTTTAACACACCCTTCACTACCATCATGAAATCATGTTTGTCATAATACAACACATATTCTATCAATGGAACAAAGACGGTATCCCCCTTCTTGAATCCATAATGCCATTATATAAAAGAAATTAATGGAAAGTCATGACTTCCACATAGATTCATCATCAACATGAATGGGCTTCTATCTTCTATGATCACCATTTCATTCAATTCAGGTGTTGGTATGGACATTGAATTCTAGGTTAACTACATCCACAAAAATAACCTAAATAAATCCATTGGAACCACCACGAGATCAATAAAACCCCTCCATTCACTAATGAAATGGGAAAATTTAGCGATAATCCCACTTGGTGTTTGAGGTATGGAATTCACAGCTTTAATAAAACTAGTTTTCTTGGATACAATTATCCCAAGACTCCTTGCCGCGTATTTGGACAAAATTTTTTTGTGTGGCTCCCATATTGAGCATCCCAAAGCTTGCCTTCACATTCATCTCCACCTTTTCATTCATCAACCCATCCTTAGGGGGATCCTTAGTTGGATTCTTCACCACTAATTCATTGAAGATCCTTAGATTCCCCCTTTACTTCTCCATCAGAAATTACTCCATCTCATCAAACCTGGAGTTGAGTGACTACCACATGGGACAATCCTTCCATGTTTCAGGACCATCGAAAAATTAGAATCCTTAGGGATTGTGTTACATGGAGATGTCCTGGGTGTACTCCATGGACTTCCCCTTTTCATGGGAATATCGATTCCACCTCTTCTCTTGATCCCTCCACCATAACCCTTGTAAAAAATCTTGGGATTAGGGGTTAAACCATCTTCTGGTATTTCACGAAGGATTTGGTAATAGACACAACATCAGTAAATTTCTTAGGTCCTCGAACTAACACATCTTGTTATGTCCATGGCTGATGACACTTTATGAAATCATATATATGATTATAGTCCAGATTTCCATGTACCTGGATCTTTTGAGGGACATACTCTTGATCATACTCATGGATTTACGTTGTATGTTTCAATGTATGTAGGTTTTCCGTTTCTTCCTATTGATATTTCAGAGGGTAGAACATTGAAAAAATGATATAATAAAACACATACCAAGAAGGAAATTCCTGCCCAACATCCTTGAGCTCTTGGGGCCTCATCCACTCCCATAAATATACATCATCACCAAGGTAAAGAATGTTGGTATTAATATTATAGAGGCCTTCCATAATGTCAATTTCCTCGAAGTATAGATTCCCTTTCCAAAAGATTCTTTATACCTCCATGGAATATCTCTTACCATTGATGTTCATTGGATGAGCCACATTAATCATTGGTGTGTCTCACTCAATCAACCCACTATCCAACTAGCCACTATAGTTCGACCAATCCTTATTATGTTGATCAAGATTTTTGTAGTAGATGGCCATAACATCTCCATGTTGTTCCTATATCCCCTATGTCCCATCCATAATGGCATCTCACTCAGCATAATTGTCTTTAGCATACATATCATCTAACGCCACTCGTTCTTGGATATTGAAGAGAATATCAAGTATTCCAACCATTCCTAGTTCACCTTCTTCATCATCTTCCTTGAAATACTTGATCCACTTGTTCACATCGATAAGGAACTCCTGTACCCTTAGAATATGCTCTAGAAGAGTGGCCACGATCTCCTGGGACTTCCCACCCTTCTTTTTAGGAACTTGTGATGGGGTATCCTTCACCGACATAACACTAGGTTCATCCATATTCGATCTAGCCACCTCAATCACTTTCCATGAACGTGTCTTGTACCATATTCCATGGGACATAGCCTTCTCCCAAGCCCTAATGAGACACCAATATAGTTTCCTCACTCAATGAATAAACATTTTAAGCCTTTACACACCCACAATAGAAGGTAGGATCTTATGGGATGTGCTTGAGAATCTCACAAGAGACCCTTACATTGGATGATCTCAATTGCTGACAACTTTTGTTTATGATTACAAATGTCGAGCCACTCACTTATTATAGGGGTTAGTGGAAAAGTTTACATAATTCTATATTATGTACATATCATCAAAATTATGGATTATTCTAGGATACATTACTAGAATGTAAATAAATCATTCTAGAACATGTAGAGATCCTCATCATCCATGAAGGCCTAGAATGTTCCCAATCCTTTATGGCCCAAGGGTTGTTCTGAAACACTCTTGAAAAGAATCCAATATTCTATAACCTATTGGAGATGTAAAGAACTCGAAAAATTTATTGAGAACCTCATGATCACATCTTCTCTCTATTTGGTGGGGCATGGCATAGAGGTGAGTTCTTGAATCTTCTCCATTCTATTATACTTTAATTCTTCCATATGTTTCTCTATTTAGGTACAAGATCATTTTCTCAATATTCTATGAATTTTACCATTATTTTTTTTTGGTCCAAAATACAATGAATCTAAAGATGATATTAGATGAGGAGTTGTTAATGAACCTAATGGTGGTGGTCTAGTTATTATTCCCAATGTATATGTGTTTTTTCATTAAATCACATTTTTTTGCAAGGCAGACATTATTGAGTATTGATTTACAATGTAAATTTCCTTTATAAATGAATATATGCATGATGTTATACTCTTGTGGAGTATTCAAATTATGTTTTTAGATGGGTAACTCTACTATATCCACCCATTGGGGTGTTTAAATTAAAATACATTTGTTATATGATTTATCAATATACTCAACATAGACTTAGGGTTCTCCATGGATGGTAAACCCCCCCCCCCACTCCACTCTTATACAACAGTTTATTTGTCCATAGAACCACATAATTGTTTAAGGTTTCATGAAAATGATTTTTTCTTATCATATAATCCAATAAAATACATTCCAGTTTGTTACCCTTACATAATAAAATTAAATGGATTAATTAAGATGAGAGGTAATGGGTGGTAAGGACAAACCAATTGATGCATACTTTTATATATGAATTTTGTGAAATGTGATATACATTTATATATTGGGCTTGATGAGTTTGATTTTTATGATATGATTCATCAATTCCATTTTATTTTATGTTTAATACATTGATATTGGTTTTCGAACTATGGTTGGGGAATTTTTTAGCATTATGATTCACTCATCCTCACATTGAGAATTGATCCGGATGTCACTCATAATTATAGTTGTTTCTAGGAATTTGGAATGAAATTCAACCGTACACTATATAAGGTGCTTGGAATGATGTCTCTCCCATCCTATCACGAGTGACAGGCATGTGATATCTCATTTATTATGAGATTTATGGTATTCACCCTTTGTTGGAGATTATAGCTTATTAGACTTATTATATTTGCTTATGTAATTCCCTAGGACTAACTATCACTTAGTATCCAGGTATATGCTTATTTACATAATTACGTACAAAGTGAATATATGTGGATATGATATAAATCTATACAATATATATTATTAATATATATATATTGTTATGTAAAATACTATTACAGTAGACTATAATAAAATAGGTAGCGATAGCCAGGTGTCATGTAAGTACCTAATCAGTATGTTGTTTATTTACTCAGCATTTTTTATTTTTATAATACCTTCACACTATTGTTTATATGTACTCCTCATCGATTATTTGTAGACAATATTGATGATTTTATTCTTGGATTTTGTCACAAAAACTACAAAGGCTACTTCTAGAACCTAAGTAGAATCTTTATATTGAAATGTCTATAAGGGAAAGAACCGTTAAAAAAATTCTTCATTATTATTTTTATAGTGAGAATCATGGGTGCAAAGGAATAAGAATATGATTGATATTATTTTGGAGCAGTCTATTGGATGTTTTAAAATTTTGAACAGATGTTTTATATGTCGGTCCCCTATTTACATTTTTATATCATATTTCCATGACATCAATATATATATATATGTGAGTCATCCTTTTTAAAATTTTATAATATTATAGATTATTAATTATTTATACTTCATCATTAATTTAATTTATTTTATTTCTTAGTGATATTCTTTTTTATCATGCTTTTGGTATGGTGGGTTATTGGTTATCTTATTTCTGTGTATGTTTATATTTTTCCTATGGAGTAAGGTATATATTTATCAAATCCACAGTGCCACTCTAATATGAGGGTATAGTCGGCCCACAATACCACAATATTACCCAATATGTAATCAGTAACCTCTATCAGAAGAGGAGGCATGTGTGAGGCTATGTGACACACCGGGTCAGGGAACATGTTATGTGTATCCCAGTTTGGGATGTTATATTATATCAAAGATGGGTATTTTGTATTCACATTAACATTTATTAAGAATGACATATTTGATGATAGTCCATGATGGTAATATTCATGATATCTTAGTTAAGATTTTTTGATCACGAATGAAAAATTATTAATTTCTATTATTGGGAATTCATTTTTGATTATCATTATGTTTTTGATATTAATATAATCTATGGATACTCATTGAACAATATTATTAATTTAATGTATTCTATTTTTTATCAAGATTTTGTTATTTATTTTTAATTATTTACTAAGGATAGGTTTACCAATACATTAACCAGAGAGAGCATATGAGATCCACATTTCTTTTATTTCCAATTCCTGGAGATATTATTAAAGATACAATGAATGATATAAAGGATTAATAAGTATTTCTTAGTATATGCTTTTATATTTCCAATAAAATATTCAAATCATATATGTCTCCCAATTTCAATGAAATTGAAACTAATCAGTCATGTATGGAGAGATCTTTATATATTTAAAAAAACCAATAAATTCAAAAATGACTCTAGAGAATCTGGAATGGGTTTTCTACACAACTTTAATGAATGTTTTATTTTAGTATCTCTGAAACATACCATTCACTTTGTTACAAACACAAATAGTAATCCAAAAGAGAAGGATCCTCTATTACAAATTTACCTTGAAGCTTCCTCATATGGCCATGAACCAAGTTATCTAAACCCATGAGTAATGTGTAATACCTTGATATCTATTCATTCACTCCATTGGATATTATCCACCATGGTTACTTTTGAAACTAAATACCATCCCCATAGGACACCCATTTTATTTTGGGAGTTTCATCCTCAATGTAACAAACTCAGGGAATCTTTCATAGAGTTCACCCATCTTATATGACTGAAAATTAAATTTTCAATGAAAAGGTGTGATATTAATCATAGAAAATATTAATGGGTAATTTTGAATATTACATTTTAGTCAATTATTAATGGAGACCACTCACACCACATTTCTACATATATTCCAAATAACTTTCACATTAATAACTCCTATAAACACTCCCATTATCATTCATCTGATTTTCTTGAAACCTTTTTTACTCTAGAAGTCAAATCAAAGGTGTCTAAGATGTTACCCAAGGGAAAACATCTACTGACGGAGGTAATGCATTCAAAAAAAATATTTTTATTCTTTCTATATTTTATTACCATAAATTTATTTATTATATTAAATTATCATAATATTGTTATTAGTATCAATATGATAAAATGTTACCACACTGATGTAGTATCTCTTTACTACCTCCATCAAAAAGAATTACTAAAATAAAAATGCAATCATGAACATTTTCGTCCAACAAAATTGATCAATTGGGTATTGTATTATACCAAAACATCAAAAAATAAATGAAAAGTAATATTTCATTGAAATATATAATATTTATTACATTATTAATATTATAAACCAATTATTATTATTTTTATACACCCTAACATTTTATGAAAATTGTCATTGTTGCACATGTGTATGGAACATCTTGTTTTGTTTTCTATTACCTCCTAACATGGGTGCCCATAAAATATTATTTGATGTATAATAAAGATATTAGTTATTTTATTAATATTATTTAATTATAATAATTGACATTTTATAAATTAAATTAACACTAATAAGTCATAGAAAGCGTAAACGAATTTAATGATCATATGGGGAAACCATTCATAATTTTAGTCCATCTTATGGAATTCCAAATATATATGTAATTTTTCATTTCAAATGGAATATTAATATAAATAATTATATTTCATTATAGATACTATGATATAATTTTATAGAACATTTTATCATAATCATTGTACTGAATAAGATTCATATAATATTATCGATCCATCTCATGTAACAACATTATGTTATAACTATGTAGAATATAAATATAATTTTATAATAAATTGAAATTTTAAAATAAATTGTTTATGTAAATTGAAAAAAATTAATGATTTAATATATATAAGTTTATTAATCAAGATGATTGGTTCATATGTATAATGAATTAGGTCTCGAGGTAAGTGTTTCTTAACCTCAATTTTGATTCGTTGAGATATTATTTGTAATATCCACTTACTACATTTTATTATTATAAATATTTACCTTTTAAATTTGTATATATATAGAATTATTTTAATTAAATATCTGGTATTTAAAAATAAATACCATTTTCTAACATTATGGGGTTTTATTGGAATGATAATGATGTCATAAGTAGTATGTTAACTAAATTTTTCAATCAATTTAGTTCTTGTAAAATAAATCATTATATGTATTTATTATGTTCCAATATTCTTCCATTTATCTATTATAAATGATAAATTATATTTCTCTATTTGGATAACTAATTCATTAATAAGAAAATAATCTTATTATTTTGTTTATTTCGTCCCAACAATATTTACATAGTTTTGATTAATACCAATCCTATTTAATTTTATTTTATCCTTCATGAACACATTTTTAATTCACACCAATGTTCTCATTTCCATTTGAAGAACCAATGTATCTTTTTTATTTTCATTCTTATGTTTACCCTTTCCATTTCTCAAAATAACATTTTCTTATATTTTTTAGGATTAACGTTTCAAAAGAGTTATTTTCAAACCAAAAAAGGGGCCCTTTGGAACCACCTTAATTACTTATAGGTTACATGTTCTCAATAATTTTCACCCCTTTTATCTATATATTTTTTATGTGATTCATTTATAATATATATATATTTACCTTACATATGTATATAAATTAATTTATATATCTTTATTATGTAATATTCATGTATTATGTTTTCTATATGACCTTCTTTTTTAGGTAAACCTAATTTAATTAAACTTCCAAATTTATTTTTTATGGCTAGTAAAAGCTCAAAAAAAATATTTTTCAACATGAAATAATTTTAAAAATAGTAATTATTTAACATAATTCCCACTTGGTTAAACACTAATTTATATATAAATAATAATTTAATCTCTTATTTTAAACATTATTTTTCGTTTTCATAAATAATCACCTAAGCGGTTCAATTTAATTCTTTCTCTTCCTACCATTCGAAGGTAATTTTAGACTTTGAAACACCTTGTTCCAAGCTAATTATGCATGTTTCAGATACTGGTATCCAAAATAATTTAATTCATCTATCACTTGGTAATCCATAAGATATCTTCTATGATTATTCCTTGAAAATTTATTATGAAATCCACTTCCTTTTCAGGGGTTTTATCATGATTTGGATTTATATAATGCTTCATTTCCTAATTTGGTACAAATATTCTTATATATATTATCAATATGAGGGTTACAACTAGATAGTTATCTAAATAATTTGGTAATATTTTCATCTCATGAGACATCATCGATGGTTCATGGGTGGTTATCTTGTACACACAACACTATGATGTCCTTGGGATGATCCTTGAGTATGGTGAATGAGTGGATAGTCTCGGAACATTATATTATATTGTAATAATTGTTATCAATATTTTATATTCATGATATATTGTTTTCTATTTTTTAAAAATATTTATTATTCCTTGAATTTATGATATCAATACCATAATCCATATTTCAATCCATAACGGACACTCTTATTGCATTGTACGTTATTGATCATTTGAGATATATTGTTATACTATCATGAATTATGTATAAATACTATTATCCCATGTTCTTGTTAAAAGAATATTTATCCTGTTATCATACAAATTTTTATTATTATTATCATTACCTATTTGGAATTTATATATTGTATCCATCATTGAGTTTTTGAGCTCCCCTCTTTCTTATGTTTCCACTACCTGGGCCATGAATAAGAGGATAAACTATTAGGAGTCTATATTTGTTTCATTGTTCATTGATTGTATAAACATGATAATATGTATTCTAAAATAAATTTTCACATATATCTATTCCTTAATGAATCCAGAGATTGCATTTATTGGCATGTGAGATTATTTTGTGAGATGTAAGGTCAATATTATTGAAATGGTGTAATATTAGGACATGGTTATTGTGGTTCACTATAGTTTGTATCAAAAACGTATTTAATTATTTTTTATGTTTTTACAATTTTTTTTTTGAATTATCTAGTTAGTTGTAATGGGAATAGTAGGCCATTATTTATTTCTATACAAATATGTCTGTGGAATCTATCTATATGTAGGATAACATCCTTAAATATTAGGGATTTTTTGAGTATACAGTGTTCCTAGAAATTTCATCCCTATCTAAATATTTAAAATTTTATATTTTTGGGGAATATATTTTCCTTGGGGTGATTACCGTAAATAATGTTGGAATAATATTAACATGATATTAAGTAAGTTCATGCTGAGTGGGACTATGATTACACATGTGGATATACACTGCAAGTAAATATGAAGTACTCAGTAACTTCCTCATTATGAGACACTATGAAGGATTCATTATGATGTGGAAATAGGTTAAGGATTATAAGAAAAACCAAACTAAATATGATAATATTTAATCTAGAGTGCTTTAGTTTGAACCATAATTTAATGTGATGATTTTATGGAGTATGATATTTCAAGATTGGATATTTTATCTTAGTATTTATAATGAATTTATCTATTAATTATTCATCTTAAGACTTTTTTAATATCACTTAAATATAAAAGGAAATAATATAATAAAGGATTCAATAAATAATTTATATATTGTCTCGATGATAAAACTAATAAGATAATAGACTGGGTTACAGATATTTTTGATTAATCCAAACCTAATATTAACAATTATGATTAATAACATGAACATAGTTTAGTTTCCAAACACACCAATGGAGATAATTATAGAGTATTAGGGACTCTGAGGTGATGAGGATAACAAAATAAATATAATTAAATTTTCAACACGTAACAATTATGTGAAGTCTCACATAGGAAGATGTCATAAGGGACCCTTAGGATGTTTCAAGTGAGGGATAAGAGGGAATAATGAAAATAACATCTTCCTAAAAATGAAGAGATCAGTGGGAATGGTTAAAGTAGAAATGTTTTCATAATGAGTTACCACTAATAATTCAATTTATTAAATTAGGTAATTTGGGGAATTTCCCAAATCAATACCATAATATACGAGTAAAAAATTATGATTAACATCATAATAATATAAGTCAAAGGGAACATAAGATATACAATTCTACCGAAGCTGATAAAATTTTCTATCATATTGATGTAGAGTGTGGAACAACAAAAATCTACTCAATAACTATGATTTTTTAAATTTTATATTGTTCATCCCATTTATTTACATGTAGATTTTTTTATAATAACATCAAATAATCATCTTGATAAATATATTTTAATTCATCAGTATAAAATCTTCTATTATGATCATTATTTCATATTATTATGTTTATAGGAAATATCATTGTGTAAATCATGTTATCCTTCTTTCTTATAATGATTTTTCGTAATTTTTGAAATGGACTGGTTCACTCCACTTAATATGAAAATTATACTAAATAAATGATCCCATTTCATGTTAACCATTTATTTTTTATCAATTAATGGATGATTATAAACTCCCTTATGAATGAAAATAAATAATTTTTTTTATGAATTTTTGTGGAATATTTTTTCAAGTTGTTGGAGAAAATATAAATATTTGGATTTAACCAAATCCGAGTGAAAAGATATGGTTACATGTTAGTAAGTAATATATAATTATAGATATTATATCCTGGAGACATGTATATAATTTAGATATCCTTACCTATTTCCATTGGAATGTTCTAATTAAACTTAATGGTGCACAATTTATTGAAGGCTAGAGAATGTGACAACATTTATTTGAAAAGTATATTTTACATTTAAACCCATTGTGGTAAATATATAATTTAATAGAAAACTATGAAATGAAAATGAAATGGTGATATTTTAATATAAAATTATCAAATATTACCATTTTAATGTAAATCTAAAAATAAAGGGTATAAATATATGTAACAATTCTATGATAACTGTGATGAAAAGGATAAATTCCCCCAAAGCAATATAAGATCACATTATAATGCTCATGTTATTGAGCTGGGAATAATGTTAGATTCAATATTTTTTCTGTACATAAAAACCAATGTTGAACTCCAAAAATTATGGTATAAAAAAATTGCATGTGAGATAATGTGAAGAAATAATTATATTTCCTTAAGATCCTTGCTAGAAGAATTTCCATGCACAACTACCAAAATAACATACCATATTATTAGATCATACATGGTGTTCTTTAGGGGGTATGTAAATATAAAATAATATGGTAGAAACATGTAATTAATTTGTAACAAAAAATTTAATCACATGTATTTTATAGGGTTTTCATTATAGTTTTAAATAATATGAATATTTATTTAATAAATCATTGAGAAAATGAAAGATAACCTTTTATTCTTAAAATGTATTTATTTATGACCTTATATTATTGATTAACCTTTTTGAAGGAAACTACATATATAGTATATATTTCATATATGAATAATAAATAAACACAAATCCTTGAGTTATTGTATATAATAACAATAATAGTTTTAATTTTAAATTTTTTTTCATATTAAAAAATTACTAAATATATTTTTTTATTTTATTAAAAAAATGTAATAATTTTAGAATTTTATTATGAACAAATGATTTTTTATTTTTTTAGTAGAAATGTTTTTCATAGCATTATCCTTTAATATTATTGAAGAATATATTTAGGTGAATAATAATTGAATTTCCATACTATAATGTTTATCATGAAGTATGATTAACATATAACACATATAGAAAATGTATTAGTGGATATAAATATTAAATTATTAAAAATAATCATTTAAAAAATAATATCATCAATTAATAAAACCTGTGTTTTAGATTTTATAATATTAAAGAATATTTTAATACTAATACATTTTTTATTCGATTATATTAAATATTTGTATTCATCCCCTTGAAAAATTAAATATAAAATTTAGATTTAATTTTTTAGATTATGATGATTCTGTTATTAAATACGTTCATCTTCATTTTTATTCAAAATTGATTGATTGTCTTGTTTAAATTATATTCTCATGATACTGGTGAAAGGGTTATTTTCAGTGAATTATTTTTTTCTATTATATAAATTTTAATATAATAAATTTAAATGATTAATTTTATAAAACGTATCAGATATGATTATTACACTTAAATACTCGTATATTACCACTCATTTGATTGGTAATTAATAATATCAAGAAGACTAAATTATTGAATAATTATTTATTTATAAACATAGTTCCTCAATATATTATATGTTATAATTATTTTATATATTTTAACATTATTTCAATCTATATTAGGAAAACTTTAGCCCCATATTTGATTCATAACATAAAAATTCATAAATAAGTGTTATCTTATATATATATATTAAAAAATTAAATTACTTAGGTAGAAATAAATATTTGAATTGTAAAATCCAATATGTATTAATATTAGTAAAAATATGTAATAGACTAAAACCAATTTAAAATATGACATCAAATTAATGGGGAGGGGGGAAAAATATGAAATAATCCTCGACTCAATAACCTTGGAATTTGGAGCCATTAAAATTTTAATAGTTTCATTCCATTATAGAAAAAGGAAATGTGTATTTACAATAAAAAAATCAATTTTCATCAGTTATAAAAGGTGATCACTTACAGAAAATATATATTACCATTAGAGTGAGCTATATATACCAAAATACTTTAATATTCTTCAATAAATCATCCATTTTTATTTTATAAGTATTTTTTTATTAAAATTCATTGCTAAGAAGCCTTATGGGGTTACCCAATGGAGAGCAACCCAAGGGGGATGCAATGCTCTTAACCGAACTCTCATAATTTTTTGTTCTTTTACCCCTTAAAATATTTTATATCCATGAAATTGATAGAAATTATGTACTTTTAATATTATGATCCATTTTTATAGTAATTAATTATCATTTTTCATCTTACACAAAAAATGTTCGAAAAATAATAACATTATCAATCGTATGTGAATGCTAGAGCCTTTATGAATGACGTGTTCAATTTTTCATAACATCCTGAATTTACATGTATAGAAATGATATTTAATGTAAATAATATATTATTTATTACATAAATAAGAATGGAAAATTTTAATTTTATTATCATTTCATCGAAAATATACTCTTTGAAAAATGATGTCATAGCCCATGTGTGTGTGCGTGTTAACTACTAGCTCAAAGGAATACCATATTTGTTTTCTATTACAACATAACATGTATTAAATTTCAAATGAATTTAATATATAAGAGATATATTTATGAATCTATTAGTATTTTTTAATATAATATACATCATTATACAATTAATATTTATCATGACTCATCCTAGTGGGGACAATTCCGCAACTCCCCAAATCCACCTACAATTGGACATAGGTTGGCGACTAGCTTCGAGTATGTATATCATTATCATGGTAGGATATTGACTAAGTATATGTACACATGGAAAAAGGTCCAATATCATAAAATGCTGAATTTTAAAACTGAATAAAACAACCATTAATGCATACAACTCTATCATGTCATCAGTGTATGATAGAAAGTAAAAGTTAATAAATAGGGCCACATACAATCCCACAATAATGAGTCAAAAAACAGAAGCACAAACTAAATGTAATTTGACTACAGTATGAAAGTATTAGTAACAGACCTCCTTTTTCTTTCCTCACTGATAAAAATGGTGTCCATGTATATCTAAAACTCTATCAAAAGGTTGATTTTCTACACAAGACACAACATATTTAGGAAATGATCTTGAATGGGTGAGTATAAAATACTCAGAAGGACACCCTAAAACCAAAAAGAATAAAACATGGGTAAATAAAGTAAGCTATACATAGGTATATGTCTACAAAACATATAACACGAACATCTAGAAATAATTAACAAGGACATATATACATCGATGGATGTTATATTCTATATATACATCCATAATGGATAACTAGAATGATTTCATGATCTCTTTTTCCTACATTAGAAACTGTGAACCAAATCTCATATTGAGAGAGTCTTATAACACATTTCTCCTCCCACGAGTATTTACAAGTTTTAATTCCTATCCCTTGATGAAAATTATCCATCACCTATGACTCATGCAGAGATCATACTAAGAGAAGTAATCATTGGGAAACTTCTAATCCTAATAAATGACAAACCGCTCACCTATCATGCAGCATCTGCAAAAGTTTAGTGCGAAGACTACTAAATCTCACTCGATATAGTGGGTTGCGTAGTATAGATCTGGTGGTCAATATTGTCATGAACCCTAGGAAATCACCAATTACCTCTACATATAAACACAACAATGTTCGGTTCCTGATGCATCATGTAACAATACATACTCAACAACCTCCATCGAAAATATCAATATGTGGGCGCTTGTCAAACTCTACATGGATATCTAAAAAGTCCACATGATCCTCTTTCTCCACAAGTATAGATTCCCATTTTTAGTCAACGATGTCATGGGTGATGATAATCTGGATAATATAAGTATGAATCAATGATAATAGCCTTCCAAACCAACAAATCTCTCACCTCTATCATGCTAATGGTTGGCTCCAAAGATAACACCACCTCATCCATGTCTAGGTCCTCTTCCAATCCATACAATGAGATATCATTTCCCATAAAATTGACTGAAAATTTTGTAACATAATCATTGAGATATTTCTAGAAGAAGGTTCACTCAGAGTATGTGGTGAACTATCCTAAACGATCTCACGTTATCCTCCTTGAATTCTGAGTACACAATGATATCATTGATGAACACTACCATGAACCTACCTAAAATATTATAATGGATTTGGTTCGTGGGTTCCATGAATGATGATGGGATGTTCTATATTCCAAAGGGAATTATCCTGTACATATTGTGACCACAATGGCATCTAAATGTCGTTATCAATATGTTGTCATTCCATACTCACAACTGGCGATAACCAGATATAAGGTCACCCATGGCGAATTATTATTCCCATATGAACTAATCAATGAGTCCATCAATCATCGGTAATTAATACTTCTTCTTCATGGTAACCTAGTTCAAGAACATGTAGTTCACACAGAACATCAAACTCCCATATTCCTCTTTGAAAAACAAAACTAGGTCCAGCCAAGGTGAAACATGAGTTCTCACAATTCCTCTAGTATATGAGTCCCCCAATTAAAACCTTTTATCGTAGAGCTCTGTGAGATCCATCGGATATGGTAGTGAAGATAACAGATATATAATGGGTTTCTAATCAATTGTAAATTCAATATCTTAGTGGGGAAGTATTCTCGGAACATCCATGGGGATTACATCCTCATACTCATCGAGCACTACATAAAACCTGGAACTCATAAAATCATCTGAACCAAGGGTCAGGCTATCTAACATATGAGTAATAATATGCACCCTGTTATGCATGATTTTATCATACACTACATGAGATTCATTTTCCCCAATAGAAGAGAACGTAGTTCCATTTCTATGAAATAACCACAACACTCACATTAAGGATTCTATATGACCATAAAATGTGGGAAAACCATCCACACCAAGAATGACATTGTATGGCCCTAATGATACATACAATATATTCGAACTAAAATACATTCTTACAAGAGTTAGGTCAAATTCTTAGCACTTGTGTGTGATCACGGATTCTTCACCATTATAAGTCTCCAAGCGTAAGCGTTCAGTCAATTGTTATATTGGAATATGTAAATTTCGTAAAAGGTAAGTGGAATAAATAGAATTACTAGCAAATATATCTATCATTACATTAGATATGGTATAGAATACCCAACATGTACCTTGTATCATTCATCGAGTCTCTTGTTTATAATCATTATCCACATGTACTTGTCCACACACCTATCCTCTAGCTCCTTAAGCCTAGATATGACCTTTTGGGGGTGGAGGTTATCACATTTAAAGGCTTCAACAACCTATTTCTTCTCTCCCAACTCAATTTCAATGTCCATCACACTTCAAACCATCCTGCTCCTTCAACTTTATCTACCTCAGCATCTTGTTTATGGTTTGCTTGTCAGATGTATAGTGGGTCAGACATTCATAGGTGAGATATCCTCTACCACCATATGAGTAGCACTGCCTTTGAATTGGATGAATTTAATCACCCTATAATCCATTAAATGTATATACTCAATCTAGAGAACACCTCCTGAAAATTATCACACGTCCAGGTCTGTTAGACAGATGTCATATCCCTTCTGCTATGGTCGCTGCCCATTCTTTCCAACTTCATACAACAAATGGCTATATATTTTAAACCAAGAAACACTCAACCACCAAATATCAATTTAGAACCCGATCAATGGTATGAATATATATATAAATAACATGTGATTTAATTTCTCCATGTATACATCTCTCTAATGATCAATCTCAAAAGAACAGATCGTGAACTGTGTTCAACGTGTACCTGGAAAGGCTAGTAGTCCTTGATAAATAATAAACAACTCATACGATTCCCTATAGATGTTATTGAAGCTCATGGATATTTATTTATGTCAGCATAGCTTGTGAGAAATTATCTCCAAAAGGAAACATTAAATTTATCCATTAATGAGACGACTTATCATAAAACTAAGTAACTACACCCCACCATCACCCTACATATCTATCACGTTGGATCACTTCTCAGACCATGACCTACTATTCTAATATCATGATCAGACTCAAAATATAGGTTAGCACCTACTGAAATTCCTAAAAAATGTGATGGATAGGCTCACATAGGGAGATGATGGTTCTCTACTATAGAAACATGCTCTGCCTGCTCACCACATACACTGGTACCATGAGTACCATGTACTGCCCTATATTTTGTATGGATGGTGCACCTAATTGAGTAAATTCTAGAAAACTAATACCTTTATTTTTTCCCCATCAATGAGGGGATCATTGTAAAGGTCATTATTCTGAGTCCTAGATGGTATACGCCAGATAGGCATCCTCAAACAAACATGATTTACCACGGTTAAAGATTATATCTAGAGAGATGAGTCAAGAAGGACTAGGAAACTAGTGACCATTCCAAAATGATACGTGTACCGTTGTTTTCCCTAAAACAACTGATATCATGTATCTAGATAAAAAGATGATGATCAGAGTCATGGTGTAAGGACATTTCATCCACAACACCAATATAGGAGTCCCTGACCTGAAAGGTGAAATCATAATACACTACATAGTTTCCCCAAAAAAATGTCACAAACTCTCAATCCAAATGTATAACTTACCTGTTTGATACAACTCTATCATGAATAATACTAGTGGGGACCTTATGTGGCTCCCCAATCCCCACTCCAAAATGTCAGGGTTTGGAAACTATCACTCAGTAGGCATATCACTAACATAGGAGGCCTTAGCATAAGTACATACACACACTCACACATACATACATCTCAAAACTAATACAATGATGAAATGTAAAAACAAGTAATCAACCATGAATGAACTACTATTTATCACCTACCAAGTGTATGATAGGAAGTAAAAGGATGTAAATAGTTCCAAATAAAAACCCGCCACAATGAGTCAAAACATAGAAGTATAACATAAAATTTAGGGACCACTTTTAAAATCCGCAGGAATATAGCTGGATGTGTTTGGAATCACTATAATCTTCCTATTCATGGTCCATCTTGGAATATTTTATATGTTCAGTCATCTTCAAAAGACATATCGTGTGCAGGAAAATCCCATACAAGAGTGAGAATAACAATACTCAGTTGGTCACCCTAAAACCACACATTATAAAAAAAGAAAAACACAGTCATCACTACAAAGGTATATGTATATAACACCTATAATAAAAATTTCTATATTTAGTCAATAATGAAACAGAATCAATAGGCAATCCATAAATATATTATACCATCATAAAAATCTTCCCTCAATGATTCAACAAATCACTCATTTGGGAGAACTCACTTTTCAGTATAATATCTTTGACAATTTTTATCTGAGGGGGTACTTCTCGTCAAGACATTCCATCAGAAAGAACATACTGATAGTTAAAAAATCATGTGATACATATATGAGTATCATATCCAAGGACATGTGTTAATACCAAAAAACTATATTTGTATTAACCTGCTATGGATAAGATTGACACTGACATTCAATTGGTCACAATTATATAATGAAATCTGTATAGGTGATGAAGATGAATAAATGAACCCACTCTAGGCCTCTCAATGTGATTCCAATGACTCAATCTATGATATCCTATAGATATAATTATTATCAATGGAGTAATAAAAAATTCCGGTCAAAAAATCTAGGAAACAATATGGGGGATAAACAATAATAAACATGTCCATGATATGGATATAAATATATAAAATCCATATATAATAAAGTAAAAATTATTTAATTTTGTCCACATTCCATTTCATTGACCTAGGTTCTTACCATACAAATGGTATGTTTAATCAAGTCATGACCATGTAGTGGGTTACTTCCTAGGTAGGAAACTTGTGTACCTCACTCCAGATCCATCACATGGATCAGCCCATGTATTTGTTCCAACATATGTGTTTGTACTCTGAGGTACATGTTGAGTTAACTCATGAGTGACCACAAGTCGTGTGGCATTGGTCACATGGTTTATGATATATAACATCAAACAAAACCCATTGAAACTGCAGAATTGATCCCATATAATTCATGATGATCTATTTTACATGTCATGTTGTTTGGTATTTTGTAGAATCCAAGATCGTATCCTATATTTAATCTGGCACCATCAACCTTTGATCTGATAACTGAATCTATAATATATATATGAATGAATCTCATCTGGGCCATATTGTCATCAAATATAATTTTCTCTCATCATATCTTCTTGGAAAATGAATCAAATCAACATTCTCTAATATGCACCCACAAATGCCAAAATACTATCAATCCGTATCCTTTATCATATTAATCACTCAATCTCATTCATCACTCCTTATTCAAGCCATGACTATCCCAAATCTATGATATTATATCATTTCTCCATGAAACTGGTGTGAATCGATCTATGGGATGGGATATGTTGAGTCTATTTCCAAACAAATAATTCTTTTGATGAATGATGAATATGGGGAAGAAAGTAATAAGAATATATTAGAGTAACAGTCCTCAATCATTGTTTCTATCAATCATGGTTCATTTCATTTAGAAGGACAATAGAAATAGATCAAATCACAAAAAAAATTCACTTACCCCTAACATCTAAATTATCCCATCCCAAATGGAAATAGAAATGGTGATCAAACTATTTATTGATTGATTCAATTTATTCATAGAAAAAATGATCAAAAAATGTAAAAATAAAAAACACATGCCCTACCTCAATTTTGTTCTGTCACTGACAATGAAATAAGCAACGTTATTTTCATAGGAATGATCATTCGAATCTGCAGTGTCTTGATCAGTGATCCATCATCGCATTATTGTTCTCATGAGATAACTCTATAAATATATATCTAACACCACTCCAATGTTTACAGGGTATTATGGATAACCATTTTATTTAAACATAACAATCTATTTAATGATTGTTTAGTCACTGTATAAATAGAAATGAAATAAAATAAACTTTATTCAATTATTTTTATTAATTTCCATGAACCTGATGAATTTTCAACAAAGTACCCACTCTAAATAATTCAAAGTAACGCCTAGGGTAAAAACCCCATTCTAATCTCAATGGTGCCCTCATATTTTAGATAATGGAAACCATTTAGACGTTATTCCACTTTTTTTTATGAAAACTAGAAGCATGTTATTTTTTGACATTTGTAATAATTTAAAACATTCATTGCTTCCACACATGGACTCGTAATTTTAGGTAGTCTCAGCACTGAAACTCTAAAATAATATAAATAAAATCAAAACTAAATAAATAAAAAATCTGATATATCATAATATTAACATTTAAGGGTCATAGTAAACTTAACCACCATAAATAATCATATTAAGGCACCAATCTCAATTTGATTCAATTTAAGGAAAAACTAGGTATTTTAATGAATATAGTGAAAATAGAATAATAAAATAAATAAAACTATCAAAATATTTATATTATGAATCTTTTTTATGAAAATTTTGACAATAATATATATACTGGTGAAGAATCATTGAAATCGACCGAACTTCCTCATGTAACCACCAAAAGATAAAACTATTTAATTAAAAAAATAACATATGATAATTAATATATGATATCAAATAAATAAATGTATGGAAATTTTTCTCCAACATGTTTTTCATAAACATTATTTTTTGATTTATGATGTTGAAGTACAAATTGAATGAATTTGGATGAGACCAAAGGGTTTTACTTCCTCAATTTTGAATCATTGGGATATGAAGTGTATGCAATAGTTATTAAAATTTTTTGTGGTAAAAAATTAAGATATATTTTTTATCATAATTTTAATGAAATATATGTTATTTACGCATCCAAATCAGGTTATAACTTTTTGGGTTTCATATTTTAAATATAGTAAAATTATAAGTGGTTTGTAGACTTGTTTTTTTATTTCCATTTGGGTCTCAATCTATATTTATTTCTGATCCTTTTCTAGGATTACATATCTTCTTATTTATCTTCATAAAATGGACACTAAATTTTATCCTTTTTTGGAATTAATTTCTAAATAAAAAACTTTCTAGATAATTTCATTCTTACAGTTATGTCATTTTTATTATTATTTATCATAACTTCTAATAGAGTTTTCTCCATCATGTGCTTTTTTTTCGTCCAAAATGATCCTTTTTTTATTTGGGATCCCATTTATATTTTCTATCATATGTTAATAACATTTCTCTTTAATAATATTAAAATGTATTTTCATAATCTATTTAATTATATGGGTTTATAAAATGTTAATTTAATACATAGAATTTGATCTTCTCATCCAACATAATTAACAATGGGTTACGAGTTTTTAATATTTTTCTATATTCTAATTTATATATTTATTTAATAAATATTTAATATTACGTATATATGTTCCATATATATATATATATATATAAATTTTACATTACCTTCCTATTTTTGGATACTATATGTTTTATGCTTCATTAACAAATATCGCTTTTATGTAAACATAAATTAAAGGAACAACCCAATTTCGTATTTTTAGTTAAAATAACATCACCATAAAATGTTTTTTTACCATTAAATGATTTTTAAAACACTCATTATTTTATGTATGACCATAGAGAGTCAATTATAGTTTGATTGGAAATAATAAAATTTTCCTTTTTTAGGATATATTTTAATCATTTCATAAATCATCACTTAAGTTATTTATTTTTATATTTAATTTTACAAGACACCTCAAAAAAATTATGAAATTGGAATTCAATGATCAAGCCATATGATTTAATTTCAAATACTATATCCAATTTTATTATTTAATTCTTTACCATGGATTCCTTGTTGTATATCCTAAAGATATTCATTGAGAGAATATTATTAAAACAATATATTCCATTTATGCTTATTATGATTGTGATTTATATTTGGGGTTTTGTTCATCTTATAGAACACATATTCATGTACATGTCATGAATATAAGGGGTTTTAAAAGAAAGAAATCAAATGAGTAATGTAATTGTTTTACAACATGAGATTCCGTGTATAGTTAATGTGATGTTAGCTGAGAACACAATGTTATGTTGTCTTGGTAGTGAGCCTCGTGCTTAATGCACGAGTGGTTTCCCTAAATACACTATGTTTATTTTACATGGTGGTAATCGTTGAATGTTTAATATTATTTCATTTTTTTTGTTCTATAAAAATGTTTATCATTCCTTGAAACAATGATTTAATACACTTATTAAATAGTTTAATTCTTATTTCACACCCATTTACTATATTATTGTTTTGTCAATTTTCTATTTCATATTCCACTATCATGGCACAAGGGAAAACATTATTGTCAATTGATCTTATTAATATGATATTTATCCAACATTCAAGATTCGTTATATGATTATGATCTAACACATAAAGGAATGTTGTTATGTTTTCCAATAGAATTTCACCTCACAATATTCATATGTTTACATTTCCTAGGTCATGAATGTTAGTATAACCGATGAGGAGTATAGATTAGGGTCTACTGTGGTTTGAATCCAGAAAAATAGTTACATTTTTTTTATAATAAATATAATATGTATCAGGTACTCAATGAATTAAACATTTTAATCTAAATTGATTTGGGTTATTATGTCATGTGTAAAGATTAAATTTTGTAATTAATGAAAAAAAATGTACTTTTCTTTCTTGGGTCTACATAAAAATTATTATTTACTCTATAAGGGAGTTATATAATATAAATATTGGAAAAAAGAGAATATATATTTTCTATAATAACGATCAATTTGTGGATGAAAGATGAATCTCTATGAAAAATAGTTATAAAAGAGGTCTATGGAAAGGATCATTATCCACATCAAAATGATATAATGTATTACAGGGATATCACTAAAGAAAATTGAACTGGATACCTCATGAATGTGGGGAAACTAATAATAATTCAACATCATCACAATTAGAAGAAAAAATATATAAAAATTATAATAATGAAATATCATGGATAGAGTAATTATCTCCACTTACAACAATATTGAAAGTATCACAATTACAAAAAATACACAAATTATTGATTTGGAATGTTTTAATGTGACCATGTGAATGAAAGAGTAATTTTATAGAATAATTACTCTTTCGATGATTTATCAGTTTCTCATTTTGAAATGGAATAAAGAAGACAACTACTTCAATTAAAATGGATTATGAGTATAAGTGTAAAAACACCACTAAATAAGAAACCCAATTATATGTAAAATATAGACTAAGTTCCTTAAAATTATATGTTAATGGAATGAGAGATTTAAGATAACTTTGGTTTGTAAACCATTAAGAAATGGATTTCAATAAAATAAAAATTATGGTATAAGGAGGTTAATGTTTTACACCCAAAGTGAAGAGTTCCATGAAGAGTATATTTTCCTGAAACCCAAAGAGAAAAATGATACAATACTCTATTTATATAAACTGAAAGGATATAAATATATGTCATGTTTAATCTTCAACTTAGTCAATAGATTTTTCTTTTTCATGATAATATTTCTTCTCATTATTTCATTATATTTTGTATCAAGGATATTTTTTTCATGGAGTTAACAAGTATATTATCTCTAATTGATATCCATGTTTAACATATATAATCACGAGATTACAACATAATTGAATTGGTAAAAACTAGTCTTGATAATGGATTACCATCAATAGTTGGATAGATTTATGGAGTTTTTCAATGTAGATATTAGATGATATTATTTAAGCAGTTGTACATGTTTTTATAAATTATTTGAAACACACTATTCCAATTATATAATTTTCATAAAATAATAGTCATCATACATATTTATATATAGAATAATTTCATTTATTTTATGACATAGGATAATATCAAAAAAAGATAAATAGAAATGCCGGAAAGAATAATTTTGTAGCTTCTTTTGGTTTAGGATTTGGGAAATTAATTTCATTTATTTTAAATGTATATTACATTAATTCAAATTTTCTTGTGTATATTTATTATATTTATCTATAAAACAATAATTCAAAATATTATGTTTTCTAGTATTTATTTTTAGAGATGTATAAAATAATGTAATGTTAATTACATTGGTAAAAGGGAAACTAAAACCCATAAACATGGTTCCTATTTAGATTGTTGATATAATTGGTGAGAAATTTTATCAGTTTTAAATTAATTTAAAATATAATGATACATTTTCCACTGAAATATTAGAAGTGTTGGATACGTGTGGAACATTAGAAATGATAATCAAGGTATATATTTAATATTAAAAGTTTTTTGAATGGGAAAAAAGAAATATTAATATTTTTAATTCAATTATGAGATCAAGTTGGTATTTTGTACAGAAATTATGGCATAAAAATAAAATAATTATCATTTATACTAATTCTAATTTTGTAGGTGTAGATAATATTGATATTATATTTTATACAATAACATGTTAAATACGAGAAATGGTAATTCAATAACACTCTATGACATCAGTATGCATTTTCTGTGAAATAAATACTATGTTTATTATCTTTTATTACATAAATCAACAAATAATATTTATTGTGATTACACATGTTACATTATAATGTACATATTATTATATTATGTGAATAAAATATGATTCTTAATTAATAAAATTTTAACATCAATAAAACATTAGTTAAATAAAAATATATTACAATGATTTTATAAAAAATGACAAATAATACATTATATAATAATAATAATAATTTTTTAAAATGATGTTTCAATTTCTAATACTGATTAATTGATGAAACATTCTGATTAGAAGATAAATAAATACGTTTATGTGATTAAAATAATTCAATGTGATAAATTTATTTTTTTCAAAGAATTTTGTTTCTAAAATTGGGTGTATTTTGTCATAATAAATAATATTTAGCAATTTTAAAAGATAATTAGGGTAATATTCAATGAATCAGTATATAATATATGATCTTATAGATACATATAATAATATTTTACTAAAAATATTATAAACACTAAATGATTAAAATGACTTTTTTCTATAAAGTGGGCTTACAATAAATTTTAAATTTTCATTAAAAATATAATTTCATAAATCATAGAAATTTATTTGGAAATATTTACTTAATTTATGTATTTTGGAACACAAAATAATTATAAGATTATTTTTTTAGATTTCATTGAAACTTTTGATTATTACGTGAATTGTCAAAATACCATTTTTTTAGAAATACCATTACTTTCAGGACATCGTCAAGATATAATAATGATAGAAATAAATTATAAAACCATTAGAACAATAATATAATTATTTAATGTTAAAAATATATCATTTTAAAATATTATTTTCAATTAATAAATTTATTTTTTATATTTCAAATCAGAATGGATATTTTAATCTAAAAAAGAAATTATTTTTATTCACAATGCTCCATGAATTTTTTGTATTCTTTGAAAATGAAAAGTAATTTTTTTGTCATTAATAAATAAATATATTTGGAATTATTTAAATATATGAATATTGTGTAAATTAATGTTTATTAATAAAATTTTGTTATTCTAAAAACTATTTTGTTTCTATAAAAAAATATTTTATTATGTTATTGTTAGGACATAAAGAAATTCAGTCACAAAAAACGGTTATCAAATTTTGAAACATCCTGTTCATATTTGGAAATAAGTAATGTTTCATTTTTAATAATTATATTGAAGTTACAATATTTAATGTTAGTCACCTCGACTATGGTTAACTGGGGTTAAATGGTTTAAAATTTTCATAAGTATTCAATTGTTGTTCATGATCCGTATAAACTAGTTTCAATCCAACATACATTAGAAAAAAGAAATTAGTATGATTAACCACAAACATAATCGATATTAAATAATAATATTCAAAAATACAATCTGAACAAGGAAAATAATGAGATACCTAAGAGAAAAAGAAAAATTATAGAATGATAGAGTTGTTAAGGCTGATGGATGACACAAAAGATAGAAATAAAAGGTAAATGAATCCGAAAACATATGGATTTTATAGTGAGAAAATTCCACACACTCCATGTGCAAATATCAAACACAAAGATATATAGATATTATCTATAATTAGAACCACAATAAACTTATAATATGTAATGTTGTGAGCTAAAATCATAGTATGATATCTCTCACATACCTAAATAAAAAACCATTTTAAGAGAATTCATAATATATATGTTTGAAAATAAATATAAAAATAGGTTTTTCAAAATTTACCCCTCAAAAGGAATTATAAAAGATTCTCCTAAATTAAACTATTTTCTCAAAAATAATCATTTTTTCAAAATAAACTGAAACTTATTTTCTAATAAATTTCATGTAAATATTTTAAAATATTTCAGTTTTAAAAAAACCATTCATAAGAAATATGATATCATTTCATAATTTTGAAAATAATCATTCCTTAAAAAGTAAACAAAAATCATCATATTGGAAACCATATGTGAAAAAAGGAAAATAGTATAAAAATAAGTAATCATGGTGATTGATAAAACATGATTGTGAACTAGTATTCAATCAACACATCAATAGACCCCATACCAAATTCCCAGACATATCCTAACATGGACAAAACATATGGAAATCCCTTTATTTGACTATTTCCGCACCTAAGGCCAATATCCAGAGTATTATACTAAACTATGGTATATATGTACCTAGACATTTGACCTTGAATCTGGGGTTTTCCCTAGACATTCAAATGTATGTGGTAATTTAAAAGGTAATATCATACCATATATAATATCATATCATCCATTTTAAAAATAAATACAAATTCCCTCTCACATTACATAATGAAATTTAGGATAATCCCCATAATCTAGAATATGAATTCAATTAAATTAATATATCCTTCTAGAAAGTGTACAACATTAAACATTTGTTAAAGAATCCATATTTTATATCAAAAACGAAATTTGTATATACTATGGGTTTTAATATTTAAATAAATAATATATTGTTCGAACAATGATTTTCTTGTTCCTCTAAAATTTCCAAGGTATTCAAGAAATTTATTATATATCATAAAACAATTCATTAAAAATTTAAATTTAATAAATACAATATATAAAAACATTATCTCAATGTGGTCCAAAACTCTTAAGATTTATAAAACAACACCATTCCCTTTTTATAAATCATCATAAAATTTAATTAAAGTCATATATCTAGAACCATATAGGAAAATCAACATCTAATTAAATGATAAATTTTATTAGTAACAAGTTTCACCTCAAATCATATAAAAACCCACTATTTCATTTTTTATTAAATGATAAAGAAGTCATAAATCATGTTTTGGTACTCATTATATTTGGAAAACAATAATGAAATTAAAAACTAACATTGAATAAAAATATAAATCACATATTATATTGTAAATGTTCAAGAATGTGGCATCAATGTTAAATGGTATGAAACACTATATATTACATGAGATCCACATATGTTATAATATGAGGGCTCTAGAGGAAAATATAATCTCCAAATTACATGAGATCCACATACGTAAGAATATGAGGGCTCTAGAAGAAAAAATAATCACATAAACCATGACTCATATAATATATAATTTAGATTCTACTATCCCATGGTCAATATCGAAGATGTACATATGTCTTACAGTAATAATCAAAAAATTATTCATAATGATCATCCCTTAGCCATTGTATTTTACCTCATGAAAAAAAATCGAATAGAAATAAAATTAAAACATTTCATAGACCTTAGATATGATGATAACATCCCTATACTAAAATTCTATTATGGAATGGAGGTTAAATTTAGAGAAATTGAAAAAACAATGAATAATAGTGACATACATTTGAAATACTAAATTAAATCCCACACTATTCGTTAGAAAAAATCTTCAAAAGGTTTGGGATTCTCAAAATTACATTATAGTGACCTATAGTCAGATACTCGAAATTTATGGAGATAGAATATTGTAAATAGAAGGCATGTTGTGTTTTAAAATTAATTTGTTGAAAAATTAATTCAAACTTCATGGTTAGAATACACTATTTAAAAAATTTTCTTTATTCATATAGTTAGTTATGTGATAATTGGGAGGCTAAAGAGTTAATTATAATGGTTTGAAAATTAGTGTAAAATTATATGGACACTATATATACAATGTAGTTTTTTCAAATGGCCACACAATTTTTATTAACCATGAACCCTTCCTCAAAACCAAAAAATGGATTTTAAACGTTCCAAGAAATAATCTACAATTTTCATTCATCATTAAAAAATTGTTTAATCCCGATAACAAATCAAAATTCCAAGAAAAGACTCATGACTGAATATTAATACTATAATGACCCATTTTTGAGATACCACGATATTATATAACATTTTTGGAATACATAGAAAATTAAAAAACATTGATTCTCGATGACTGTACTTGTCTAGTGAATTTTAAAACATGAAATCATACCCTTCTTGTTAATGATCATAAACACAAATCATTGAATAAATACTAATAGTTCATAAGACAAGAATATATAGAAATATAGAATAAAAGTCAAGATTGAATAGCATAGGGTTAAAATATTGAATTGTGGAAAACACATAAGAATATATAATGATTTCAATAGTTGTCAATAAATCCCTTAAAATCCCATAATAGATGATAAATTTCTTTTATGAAGTAGGTTTACTCACCAATCCATCCATGTATTATTAATTCCAGTTCGCTCCCCTTTCTATCCTTGTAACAGAAAACCTTTCTCACTCCTTGTTACAATAATTTTTATCTCATGAGATATAATTCTTTCCCAATGAATTGGAGGGAGATATAGTTACCACCAATATAATAAAGAAATCATAAATAAATATGTCATAAAATCATAAAAAATAATATCATTACCTAATAAATTAAATGGGTATCATAAGCATTTAATCATTTCATAACTTGTGGAAAAAGATACAAGTTATGAAATAATTTCACCAACATTATATCCTATGAAAAAAGACTATTTTAAAATAATATAACCTATGAAAGAGATATAGATTTCATAAACATAATTCTATAAAACAAAATCCAATTATTGAAAGAATATGAATGAAAACATGGAATCATATCCCCATAATGGAATGATTTACACTAACAGATTTTATCTTATATGATAAATAATTTTTTAAGATTCTTTAAAAAAATCATGAGAAAATAATCATTTATCCATCGAATTATTATTTATTAATATAAAATAATTTTAAAAAATTATTATGAAAATAGTCATTTAAACTTATAAATTAACAATTAAAATCATTTTGAAATACTTTTTCATTTTAAAACATGTAAATTGGCTAGCATACATTTAGAAAATAATTTTTGCTAGATAACATAAAAACTAATCGTGAAAAACAAATAAAAACTATTTAATTTTACAATACTTGTAATATAATTTTCTTAAAAATAATCCATTTAAACATACAATAAAAGCTTCAATTAAATTATTCAACGTAACCCTGTTCTTTCTGAAATTTCCTTTTTTATAATAAAATTTTTTAAAAATTGATTCGATTAGAAAATGTCATGAAGAATCGTTTTTTAAATCCTATTTTCATTAAAAATTAAAATAAGGGTAATGGTTTTAAAATATATCAGTATAATATTTGAATATTTTGGGAAACATTTTTATAAAAAAAACATTTGAAGGAACATTGATTTCTGACCGATGATATCGATAAGGTTATATTTTTTATTAAAATTTTAATAATAATATTCTATACCAAAGAGTTGAAAAATGGTACTGTAAAATGAATAAATTTATACAAACCAAATTAGAATAAAATTCATCAATGTTCTTGAAATACGGATAATAATATTTCATTAATGAAAACACGATGATATTGAATATTGGTAAACATTGAAATTATTTCAATATAATCTAATCTCAAAATAACTATCAATCTTACTCCACATATAATAAAATTAAATAACACTGAAGTTTAAAATATCATTAAAATAAGGTGATTAATTTTATAACATGTCAAATTATTTTTAGACACCTTATTTAAAAATATAGGTGTATAACATGGAATGTGTCTCTATGATGGAAACGTTGAGACAAAATTAAATTACCGATATTGGTATCTTATGAAACATAATACTCTTGAAGGAAAGATAATAAAATGTTTATTTAAATAACCATGTATTTATGTATAAGAGGCGTAGACTACATTGTTGAGATGTATAAAAATCACCCATAAAATTTGAAAAGTTAATAAGGCATGTATCTCATAGAAATAATGAGTGACATGAAATTCCAATACATTGTGGATTGTATCTATTTGTAGTCATACGAGAATCATGTTTAGTAAATGAATGTTTATTAAAATTATTTAAAAGAAAAATATTTTTATATCAAATACAATATATATTTTTACTGTGACCTTATATTACCTTTTTTTAACAATTATATGTTTATATTTTTCTTCAGTTAATATCTTCCATGGTCCTTGCATTTGTCTTAATTTGTTATATCTTTTATCATTATAGTTATATAAAGATTTAAAAAATATAAACCATTATATAAATTTTAATTATTTTCATTATATTTTTATTTTAATAATATATTCATTATAGATGTATGATGTGTAATTTACTGTCCATGGAGATTGTAGGTTATATGTGCGCATGAATCTTGCTACTATTTTATTATCATGTTGGAAGAATGATAGTAAATGAAATATATATATATATGTATGTATGTATGTATGTTTATAATTACTAAATTAGCCAACCTACATAATATATATCATATAATTACACCAAAATAATCATAATACATTCTCTGTAGTGTGTGAACAAATCACATCACTTGTGGTTAGGTCAGTCCACTCTTCCTCAAATGAAATTATTATATTTTAAAATGAGGCATATTAGAAAGATATGTGTTAAAAAGTAATTATATATTATTAATGAAATTATAAATATCATATATATTAAATAAAATTAGAGTTTCTATAATAATTTCCACCATCTTAGGCATTAATGGATGAATGAAAAATCATCATTTTGAAAGGAGGTAGTCCACCTTACACATAAATAGTTGGTTTTTACCCATTAGATGGATGTGTCTGTATGTGTATGTATAAATATAAGAATAAAAAGCACAGTACATTTATTATACTGATGTTTTTAATATTAATGGAACAAGGTTAGTGGAAGGGATGGAGAATGAAATTAAGATAAATGAAAATGAGGGAGGATGTTAACACTTCATTGGGTAACTCCTTTTGGTTTTTGAGCAAGGAACATTATTGGATGACTTTTGGAAAAAAATGGAGGATTCAAGGTGGATGTGAGGGGTGTAGGTGAGAAATTTTCGAAGACATTTTCCAAACATAAATATATTTAGAGGTGTGTGTTTGTGGATGAATTGGTGGTCTCTTTATAGTGGAAGAGCAGTGACAATATTGTAATATTTTGGGAAAGGGAAACCCCACCATCGTTTAATTTATTTAATGTGTATAAAATAATGGCCTCAAGTAGATCTAATGGAATGTAGTGTCTAAATATTTCCATAAAATGGATTTTCACATGTTTTGAGAACGTATTAGGATATAGTATTAGGTATTAGTACATTGTAAGCTTTAAATTAATATTAATCATATTAATTTTTTTAATAAAAATTTATTACCTTAATTTATCATTTTGGTAAAAAAATATTGATTTTATTTGAAATTATAAATTATGATTATTTCTATTATGGATTGCATTTTCCTAAATATAAATCATATATGTGGATGAAATGAATTTAAATTTAATCTCACTGACGTGGAAACAATGTAGGTTTTTCAACTAAAACATATCAAATGTCTGCTAGGTTTTTTTAACCACTTTCATTATGAAATTGATTAAAATGAAATAAATTTCATAAATATAATTAAATTTTATGAAATTAAAATATAAAATCAATAAAAAATATAATTTATCGTTGTAAATAAATTAAATGAAAAAGCGATTTTGTGATAAATTTTAGTATTTATCACTGTTCATTAAATAATGAAACTTCAAAGAAAAATACCAAACATTCACCCTAACCTAACTATTATTTTTCTATTTCAAAATTTATTTTTTTACATATAAATTTGATAAATGTTTTAAAATTTTTATTTAAAATAGATTCTCTACCAAAAAATTGATATGTTACCTTAATAAAAATATCAGTATTTAGGAGTAAAATTTCATTTGTTATTATTTTATTACTATTGAATCTATTTTATGAATATAAATAATATTTTATTGAATATATAATATATTTATTAAATTAATATCACTCTCTAATTGTAATTAGTTTTATTTATTAGGATAAAGTATCATTGTAAGATAAAGAATAAAATCATTCAAAATATTCCATTTATATTCAATTGTTTATATATACATTGTAGAGACCCGTATCCTGACGTACATGGACATTACATTACATTTGCGGAATACTTAGTACATAACAAAAACACACACACAAGGATCGTAATAGTTTAGTGTCTTTGGAAACTCGGAACATAATCTTCTAATCCTGGTGAAAGATCTTCAATATCTCCAATAAAGATCTTCCATTTTTTTTACCTAAAACCTTTCTTTATATCCTGGGGAAAAGAAAACATAAAAGGGTGAGCTCAAATGCTCACTAAGGGTATACAAAAGAAATAAAAATCATATCATATCTTTTTGAAAATCATAACCGGCAAAAGAGATCATAATATCTTAACATGGAACAAATCATAGAAGTGAAAATGAGATCACCATAATCATAACATGAAACTTGAAACTTTGTGGCATGCACACATAATCATGGAAAATCATTTCTTGTTAGTCATGACTCATTGCCAAGACTATCTTAGTGGACAAAGTCCCTTTCTGAATCGAGTAACCCTCGTTTCAGTCCTGTTTCACTGAACCGGTATAACCTACCATTTCATCCATGTCTATCTCATGAGATATAAAATCTTTACCCAATGCATTGGAGGGAGATATAGGTCCCACCCATCTTATAATGAATCCTTTCTTATGTGTGCCACATAATCATAAATCATACATCATTACATAACCCATGTAATACAAATTGGAATCTTAAACATCATGACATCATAAAACAATTCATACAAGATAAAGGAATTCATAAAAATAATTCAATCACAACATGATCAAATAAATGTAATAATAGGGATAAAAACAGAACCCTTTATTATCTTAGATGGAAAATAATTTTGATAAAACACTTGAACTCCATTCTTGAGGAAAATATCCTTTCTTCTTCAAAAACATTTTTCCTTTCATAACATGTCATACAAATTTAAAATAAAAGAAGTTGATTAAAAATAAACTTGAAAACATGTAAAGGAAGCTTCTTGGAAATAATGTTTTAAAAATCCATTCATGCCGTATAAGTTAAAAAAAACATTCTTCGTACTTTTGTCGGAAAAGTCAAAAAGTACCTCGTATGAAAAACGACAAAATATTCCTTTCATATCTTTTACTAAAAACTCACCGAAGGGTAAAATTGGATTTAAACAATTGTAGGTGGATGGAAATAACATTAAATATTGAGGAAACATGGATTTGGATGATAAAATACACCCCAGTAACTTTCAAAGTATAAACAATCTCGGATAAAAATGAGATTGTGATATTTCCCTTACCTTAGGTCCAATTTGCTTCGTATGTGTCCGAACCTCCTGTATAATGATTTAAATAATGTCATTGACTTATTACAGAATCATATTCATTGTTATGATATCATATATGGTTCACTTATGACATTATATTACCCGTTCTTTTGTAAATTCCATGTTAAAGAAGCGTTTTGGGTAAAATCGTTTCATTTATCGTAGGTGTTTTGACTTGTTGTTCTTGACATCATTATTACTTATATCATGATTTACTTACTTCCAGAATATAAAATATGATTTATATATCATATATATTCAGTATATATATATATAATAGATATATAAATAAAATGAAAAACACCGTTCATGGAGACGGTAGTCCGTACGTACGCATGAACACTGTTTTTCTTTCCTTATTGTCTTGAAATGGAAGTAAGTAGATGACATACATATGTATATATATACATAAATCCAGTAGCTTTATAATATCATATATTTCATTATTATTTCTTATATATACATTATAATCATTCTTAAATGGTTAACATGGAGAATGAATCTCATCGCGTCGTGGAGACGGTAGTCCGTACGTACACACGAGCGATGATATCATTTCTATAAATATTGAATTGAATTGGAGTGGATTATACAATATATCAGAATCAATATGATGTTGTAATAACTATGTATAGTTATTCTTTACACCATTATACCCATCCATGTAAGGTGGTGGTGGAAAATAGATTACACCACGGCGTGGAGACGGTATTCCGTACGTACGCACGCGCGGTGATTTCTTTTTCCGTAGGATGGATAGATGGTGAAATAGGGTTGTTTCATACTTATAATAACATATCAGTATATGAGTGATACTGATGTTATTACTTCATAATGAAACAACCTAAGAAGAATAAGTGGAAGAAGAAATAAAGATGAAAGAATTGGTAACAGTAATTACCTCTTCTTTGAAGTGCCTCTTTGAGACCTCCTCTTAGGGCACTAGAATTGGTCTTTGAGGAAGACCAGAACCTCTAGGATGTTGCTAGGGAAGTGGAGAAGAGATTTTGGCAGGGGTTGGCCGAGCTTGAGTGCTCCAATTGGTGTGAGGAGGAGGGGGAGGAGGTGTCCTTTTATAGGGGAGGAGAGGGGCACCTTAGGAATATCTCAAAATATTATTTTATATTAAAGTCAAAATCGGTTTATAATGGTTCCAAAGGGTCTTATTTCGAAGCTAAAGTGGGGATGGGTCGAAATCCTATCAACCAATAGAATTTAGACAAGTTTAGGATATTATTTTAACCTTATCAATTAGATTTAACTCTAAGTTAAATAATTTAACTTTTACCATGTCTTTTTGTATTCTTTCACTATATGGTTAATACACTTACTATAACATGCCAAACGAACCCCAAATTGTTTATTATTAATATATATATCCTTATCTAAGTCATTTGGCCGAACCTTAGATTTTTAGGAATACAATAACAATTAATAATATAATATTTGATTTAAAAACTATTTTGTGTCAATTTTGACACTATTTGATATATGATTTTTGTGAAAGTCATAACAGAATTAAATGTTCGAACCAAGTTGATTAGATCAACATTAATATATCATAGTAACCTAGAAAATTAGTGTAATTCATAAAAAATCTCAAATTACATTTAGTTTTGTGTTTATAACATCAATTATGTCAATATTTCATTAATAAGATAATTACTGCATCATCGTTGTGTCATAAATAAATTAAATTATTTGATGTCTAAAAATTACAAATAAAATACCATCATGTAGGAAATCTTTTTAGCTTTCTAATGAATATTTACAATCGAATTTATCTTATGTATAACCCCATATTAAAAATGATTTACTTATTAAACTTTGATTTTAACTATTTTAACATTTCTTTAAATAAATTGATAATAAATGTCCTAATCTAATCCAAGTGGGCCTAAATGGTCATATTTTATTCCTAAGTTTGTTTTTGGTCGAATTACACTTGTCCAATAGAATTAGGACATGTGTAGGGTAATAGTAATATCATATTTACCCTTAGTTACCCTATTTACTATTAACCGCGGTAAAAAAAGTAAAAAGTTACTATTCACCAAAAAATTATTTTCATCTCATTGAACCACATTTTAGTCCTTGATATTAACCGTGTCTCTCAGATTTTCGAAATTCCATTCATAGAAGCGGCAAAATTACGTTTTATGAAAAATTCAGTTTTTTTAACTACCACATAGTAGTTTCACTATTCATCAAAAATTGATGTTTTTCAGAACAATGCCAAAATTTCATCCTAAGCTATATTTCATATTTCGAATTCAAAAATGAAATCTATTTTACCAAATTCATAACATAGAAGTTGCATTAATTAATTTTATAATTAAATCCTGCTGTTAAAATAAATAGCGTGTTTTTAGGAAACAATATATATCAAAAGATTGACACTTGATTATGTCTGGTTTAAATGTGAAATTACAACCAATGACCAACATTGTATTAAATTGTAAAAATATATTCTAAATATACTTTAAAACCACTCAAATTAATAATTTATCCCTATTAATTATTTCGATTAAAAAAGTTGTTTTTAATTATAATTTAGTAATTTTCACTATTCATCAGAATATGAAAGTTATCCGAAAAGTACCAAAATTTCACCTTAGGCTAAATTCGATACTCCGAATCCAAGAATGAAGTTCATTTTGAAAAATAAGATTTACAGAATTTTAAAAAAAGTTGTTATTACTATTCATAATGGCTAGTTTTAATAATATTTTAATAGCACATCGTTGTTTAGTGAAACTCGGTATTGCGTATTACACACGCTATCGAGGAAGGTCGCGATTGCGTGTAATGCAAGGCAAGACAAGGATGCGTGTTGTGCAAGCTCCTTTTGGTGTAGCGTACAACACAAGACATTAATAAAATTAAAAAGAATATTTTTTTATAAAATCTTGGGCTGTTACATTCTACCCCCCTTAAAATGAATTTCGCCCTCGAAATTCGTCGGGGTTATAAATGGTTTACTATTTGAAAGTTTCTTTGATAGAAACCCACATCGTAAAAAGGAATACCAAAACTTATCTTTAAAAACAAAAGTATGAAACATAACGGTTACCCAAATAAACTAATCATTGGGTTTCCACATAGGTGAAAATATGGATATGGAAGAGAAATCTAACCATCATGTTCTGATGGAGATTGGTAGAGAACATGGCTATGGAAAAGCCAACAATCACAAATCCATAAATTTGTGACGATCTAAGGTACCATCTGATTAATCAGATATAAGTTCACTAGGACAACATTTTTGGTTTTCAAGATCATTTCCCCTAAAGTTGAAAATTTGAATTAGAATAAATACTTACTTTATTTTGGTACAATCTCACTTTTGTTCGTGCCTTGAACAATTTCCACTTCATCTCTTAAATAAATGAAGTTGAATTTGTTATTCGTGAAGTGTTAGCAGATCATGTGATAGAATGACGGGTCATTCCATCTGTCTCAAACAAAAGGTTAGCAAAAATTATATGCATAAATCGATCTATAGTGAGATTAATCATATATGGTTCCTAAAATGGACTTATACTTCATATATCATACTGCTTAATATAATAAAACTAGTTTCTACTAAACAGGGACTTCCTGTAGGCCAGTGGTAGGCGATAAAGGCCAGTCGCACTTCAGTTGTGGGTTCGATTCCCATAGCCTTGTCCGAAGCGATGGGCCGTCGCCCGTCCTGCAGGTTGTCCTTTTTCCAAAACTATATTACAATAACATCCCATCAATAATATCGAAAAAAAATTTCTATCCTTAAACAATACTAACTTATGTTCAACACAATCCATTCCAATCTTTAGGCTTATCCATAATACTGCAGTCCACTCTCATAACATAGTGAAAACAATTACCATAGATTTAATATCATCGTTGATCCCCATATATCATAAGATATGTTTTGTTGGTCACATTCCAAACATTCAAAGTCCTTAATCATGTATACTCTTGAATACCCATTGAAACTTAGTGAAAACTTGAATGCAGTTAAAAGTTAACACTTTACACATACCAAAATCCTCAAAATTATTTATACTCAAACCATGATATCACTTAATCCTTATATCAATCATGAGCTCATGAATACAATCAAACATCTCATTATCTTCTTATCCTTTCATTATGAACTTATCATCTACTTTCCACAAGTATATGAATAGCCTTTCATGGTTACTGGTAACATTAATCAGACAACAATGTAACAATCCTTACATGTCTCTTTATTCCATAGTACCATGATATTACTTATACAACATTACACATGATAAACATGTAATCATTCCACTACATTCTTAAACCATTGACCGAGCTTCAACAATTCTTTCCTCTCACATATCATTTGTAGTCTCTTCATCATCATCAACATAAATACTTCCCATACGACCATACCGATTATCTTCATGAGACATTCCCTTAGGGAATTGGTTTGCATAATGCCCATACATTCCACATTTAAAACATTTAACCATTGTCGATGTCGTAGCAATACCATTATCCTCATCCATGGTGTTAACTGAACCTTTTCCTTTGCACTTACTTGCTTTGTGTCCTTCTTTTCCACACCCAAAGCATCTTCCAGTTCCTTTGAAACATTCTCCTTGATGCCTCTTCCCACATGATTTACATAGGGGGAATTGAACTTTCTTTCCTCTATGATCATCCTGAAACTCCATCTTTCTCTTATTAGCCGAGTCAGGAAACTTACCAAATTTTACTTTATTGATCATATTATGAGATTGCTGATTCGGCATAATAATTATGTTTGGACTTCCAAATCCCATTTCATTATGAAGAATATCATTCCATTTTCCATCATATCCTCCATTATCGTGAATCATCTTGTTTCCAGCCATTTTCTAAAACCCAAAAAGAATAGTGTGAGAGGCAAAAATCATGCTAGGGAAAACAACATAATAAAGGGGGAGTACCTTCAATATCTAACATCTTAGGTTTAATTCTATGATCGTTAGCGTAGTTCTAGTACTATAACTTATACGTCTACTTAACCTTAGGGACATCCCTAGACATACCGTAGAAATATCTCTAGGGATCTCACTAACGTTTTCGCATCCTAGTTTCCAAAGGTTGACTAAACCTTTCCTCTGATACCAACTGTAGAGACCCGTATCCTGACGTACATGGACATTACATTACATTTGCGGAATACTTAGTACATAACAAAAACACACACACAAGGATCGTAATAGTTTAGTGTCTTTGGAAACTCGGAACATAATCTTCTAATCCTGGTGAAAGATCTTCAATATCTCCCATAAAGATCTTCCATTTTTTTTTACCTAAAACCTTTCTTTATATCCTGGGGAAAAGAAAACATAAAAGGGTGAGCTCAAATGCTCAGTAAGGGTATACAAAAGAAATAAAAATCATATCATATCTTTTTGAAAATCATAACCTGCAAAAGAGATCATAATATCTTAACATGGAACAAATCATAGAAGTGAAAATGAGATCACCATAATCATAACATGAAACTTGAAACTTTGTGGCATGCACACATAATCATGGAAAATCATTTCTTGGTAGTCATGACTCATTGCCAAGACTATCTTACTGGACAAAGTCCCTTTCTGAATCGAGTAACCCTCGTTTCAGTCCTGTTTCACTGAACCGGTATAACCTACCATTTCAGCCATGTCTATCTCATGAGATATAAAATCTTTACCCAATGCATTGGAGGGAGATATAGGTCCCACCCATCTTATAATGAATCATTTCTTATGTGTGCCACATAATCATAAATCATACATCATTACATAACCCATGTAATACAAATTGGAATCTTAAACATCATGACATCATAAAACAATTCATACAAGATAAAGGAATTTATAAAAATAATTCAATCACAACATGATCAAATCAATGTAATAATAGGGATAAAAACAGAACCCTTTATTATCTTAGATGGAAAATAATTTTGATAAAACACTTGAACTCCATTCTTGAGGAAAATATCCTTTCTTCTTCAAAAACATTTTTCCTTTCATAACATGTCATACAAATTTAAAATAAAAGAAGTTGATTAAAAATAAACTTGAAAACATGTAAAGGAAGCTTCTTGGAAATAATGTTTTAAAAATCCATTCATGCCGTATAAGTTAAAAAAAAACATTCTTCGTACTTTTGTCGGAAAAGTCAAAAAGTACCTCGTATGAAAAACGACAAAATATTCCTTTCATATCTTTTACTAAAAACCCACCGACGGGTAAAATTGGATTTAAACAATTGTAGGTGGATGGAAATAACATTAAATATTGAGGAAACATGGATTTGGATGATAAAATACACCCCAGTAACTTTCAAAGTATAAACAATCTCAGATAAAAATGAGATTGTGATATTTCCCTTACCTTAGGTCCAATTTCCTTCGTATGTGTCCGAACCTCCTGTATAATGATTTAAATAATGTCATTGACTTATTACAGAATCATATTCATTGTTATGATATCATATATGGTTCACTTATGACATTATATTACCCGTTCTTTTGTAAATTCCATGTTAAAGAAGCGTTTTGGGTAAAATCGTTTCATTTATCGTAGGTGTTTTGACTTGTTGTTCTTGACATCATTATTACTTATATCATGATTTACTTACTTCCAGAATATAAAATATGATTTATATATCATATATATTCAGTATATATATATATAATAGATAGATAAATAAAATGAAAAACACCGTTCATGGAGACGGTAGTCCGTACGTACGCATGAACACTGTTTTTCTTTCCTTATTGTCTTGAAATGGAAGTAAGTAGATGACATACATATGTATATATATACATAAATCCAGTATCTTTATAATATCATATATTTCATTATTATTTCTTATATATACATTATAATCATTCTTAAATGGTTAACATGGAGAATGAATCTCATCGCGTCGTGGAGACGGTAGTCCGTACGTACACACGAGCGATGATATCATTTCTATAAATATTGAATTGAATTGGAGTGGATTATACAATATATCAGAATCAATATGATGTTGTAATAACTATGTATAGTTATTCTTTACACCATTATACCCATCCATGTAAGGTGGTGGTGGAAAATAGATTACACCACGGCGTGGAGACGGTATTCCTTACGTACGCACGCGCGGTGATTTCTTTTTCCGTAGGATGGATAGATGGTGAAATAGGGTTGTTTCATACTTATAATAACATATCAGTATATGAGTGATACTGATGTTATTACTTCATAATGAAAAAACCTAAGAAGAATAAGTGGAAGAAGAAATAAAGATGAAAGAATTGGTAATGGTAATTACCTCTTCTTTGAAGTGCCTCTTTGAGACCTCCTCTTAGGGCACTAGAATTGGTCTTTGAGGAAGACCAGAACCTCTAGGATGTTTCTAGGGAAGTGGAGAAGAGATTTTGGCAGGGTTTGGCCGAGCTTGAGTGCTCCAATTGGTGTGAGGAGGAGGGGGAGGAGGTGTCCTTTTATAGGGGAGGAGAGGGGCACCTTAGGAATATCTCAAAATATTATTTTATATTAAAGTCAAAATCGGTTTATAATGGTTCCAAAGGGTCTTATTTCGAAGCTAAAGTGGGGATGGGTCGAAATCCTATCAACCAATAGAATTTAGACAAGTTTAGGATATTATTTTAACCTTATCAATTAGATTTAACTCTAAGTTAAATAAATTAACTTTTACCATGTCTTTTTGTTTTCTTTCACTATATGGTTAATACACTTACTATAACATGCCAAACGAACCCCAAATTGTTTATTATTAATATATATATCCTTATCTAAGTCATTTGGCCGAACCTTAGATTTTTAGGAATACAATAACAATTAATAATATAATATTTGATTTAAAAACTATTTTGTGTCAATTTTGACACTATTTGATATATGATTTTTGTGAAAGTCATAACAGAATTAAATGTTCGAACCAAGTTGATTAGATCAACATTAATATATCATAGTAACCTAGAAAATTAGTGTAATTCATAAAAAATCTCAAATTACATTTATTTTTGTGTTTATAACATCAATTATGTCAATATTTCATTAATAAGATAATTACTGCATCATCGTTGTGTCATAAATAGATTAAATTATTTGATGTCTAAAAATTACAAATAAAATACCATCATGTAGGAAATCTTTTTAGATTTCTAATGAATATTTACAATCGAATTTATCTTATGTATAACCCCATATTAAAAATGATTTACTTATTAAACTTTGATTTTAACTATTTTAACCTTTCTTTAAATAAATTAATAATAAATGTCCTAATCTAATCCAAGTGGGCCTAAATGGTCATATTTTATTTCTAAGTTTGTTTTTGGTCGAATTACACTTGTTCAATAGAATTAGGACATGTGTTAGGGTAATAGTAATATCATATTTACCCTTAGTTACCATATTTACTATTAACCGCGGTAAAAAAAGTAAAAAGTTACTATTCACCAAAAAATTATTTTCATCTCATTGAACCACATTTTAGTCCTTGATATTAACCGTGTCTCTCAGATTTTCGAAATTCCATTCACAGAAGCGGCAAAATTACGTTTTATGAAAAATTCAGTTTTTTTAACTACCACATAGTAGTTTCACTATTCATCAAAAATTGATGTTTTTCAGAACAATGCCAAAATTTCATCCTAAGCTATATTTCATATTCCGAATTCAAAAATGAAATCTATTTTACCAAATTCATAACATAGAAGTTGCATTAATTAATTTTATAATTAAATCCTGCTGTTAAAATAAATAGCGTGTTTTTAGGAAACAATATATATCAAAAGATTGACACTTGATTATGTCTGGTTTAAATGTGAAATTACAACCAATGACCAACATTGTATTAAATTGTAAAAATATATTCTAAATATACTTTAAAACCACTCAAATTAATAATTTATCACTATTAATTATTTCGATTAAAAAAGTTGTTTTTAATTATAATTTAGTAATTTTCAATATTCATCAGAATATGAAAGTTATCCGAAAAGTACCAAAATTTCACCTTAGGCTAAATTCGATACTCCGAATCCAAGAATGAAGTTCATTTTGAAAAATAAGATTTACAGAATTTTAAAAAAAGTTGTTATTACTATTCATAATGGCTAGTTTTAATAATATTTTAATAGCACATCGTTGTTTAGTGAAACTCGGTATTGCGTATTACACACGCTATCGAGGAAGGTCGCGATTGCGTGTAATGCAAGGAAAGACAAGGATGCGTGTTGTGCAAGCTCCTTTTGGTGTAGCGTACAACACAAGACATTAATAAAATTAAAAAGAATATTTTTTTTATAAAATCATGGGCTGTTACATACATTGTACCTAATGAATTCATTTTATATTTCTATAAATGATGAGTTTTGAAAATTTAGCAAATACTATTCATTTTAAGTAACATAATGACTATGTTCTATTTTATTAAATAAAATATTAAAATTTTTAGAATATATTTTTTTTTGGAAAAAATCAATCGTATGGGTTACAAAGGTTTCCTAGGGAATTACGTCTTTCATATATCTTAAGATAACCTCAGTATTCTATATTGAGAAATAAGATATTTATAGTGCATGTTGTGCATTACTATATTTTCTATGCAAATAACTCATTCCAAATATAGTGTATTGATATATATAAAATAACAATTTTTATTATTCTTTGAACAACAAAATATCAAAAAAAATACATTAATATAAAAATTTTACTCTCAAAATACTATGGTGTTACACTCTGAACTACATAAAAATACATTTTCTATTGAAATTTGTCTAGGTTTTTAATAGTCTAATACTTGAAATCACATTTCATTGAAACCGAAATCGTAAAAATGAATAGTAAAACATCCTTTTGAAAAGAAAATTTTGATACATAATAGTTTTCTAATATAACATATAACTGGGTTTCCGCATGAGATAGTATATATGGAACGTGTAAAGATAGGCATGGAATTAAAATATAACTACCATGATCTAATAGGGAGTTATAGTGAACAAGTTCAAGTTAAGGTTAATGATCACAAAGAAATAGATCTTCAATGAACTACGATGTCACCTGATTCATAAAACATAGAGGAACTAAGATAATATTATTTTCATAATACTTATTCCAATGGATAAGGAATTTTCATGAATATTTATACTTTAGGATTTGACGTCCACCTCACCCTTTGTGGTCCCTTGACCCACCTCATCTCTTTCTCCAAAAAAGTCAGAAAACTTTTCATTACTGAACCACTAAGAGATCTTGAGATCCATTATTTTACATCCCACCTATCATCATTCATCATCAACAACATGTTTCTACAACAGGTTATCCAATATGAATAAATAATCATGTTGTGAGATAAAAATATATTCACACAACCATCGACCAAGGATTATTGTAATATTTCCAAAAAAAGAAGACCTTATAGAATTTCTAAATGATAAAAATACATAACATTAGAATTTTGGTCCTAAAATAAGCTTAACATTTACCACCTATATATAATAAATTCACCATTGTTTTTCTCATTTCAATCATTCAAAAAATTTAATCATATATTCTCTTGAAAAATTTTAATAACATGAATTACCATAAATCTTTATTATAAAAATGCATAACTCATTTTTTCAATGTATAATAGATATATTTATAAAATCCAAAAAACATTATAAAACAGATAGCATAAACCACTTCTTGGAATGTTCTTTATTAGTTCCAAGCTAATTAGTACAATACAATTTAATTATTCTTATCCATAATATAATTGTCCATACAACATTATCTTAACATATGGATCAAATTATGGATTATCATCTATTAATCAAAATATATCTTTATCATTTGGAACCATTCAATATAATCTTATAAATTCTTAGAGAAAAACATGAACTAAAAAATAATTTCACAATTCACAATTCATACTAAATATTAATGAATCCAATGATATAGAATCAATGATTATTCCAATTCATCCACTAGTTATAACAATGGTAACTCATATTATACCTCAGTAACTCTTTCCATTCATATTTTATCTATAGTATTATAATCATCCATAATATAATAATTACTCACACCACCTTACATATTCTCATAAAAATCTACCCCCTTATAAAATAATATTTGATAATGAATATTCATTCCACTGATAAATAATTTACCCTTTAATAATTTCGTAAGGAGACCAATATCCCCATTTATTTGGTTAGTCAAACCATTTATTTTTCCTTTATAGTTAAATTCATTGTGTCCTTATTTTCCCTATTCAAATCACTTTTTCCTATTAGTCATTCCCATAGGTGAATATTTTTATACTCATGAAACAATGGAGAATGAATCATCTTTCTTCTTGGGACTCTATTACAATATATCTCAGTGAAATCCATCCTACCATTATTTGGTGAGTCTGATAGTTGGTTATGAAATATTTTTCTCACTATGTCTATTGAAAAGTGATTAGCCTAAACCAAAACTCCCTTTAATCAAGTGGTCATACCATTTGACCTCTCATGAATATATTTTACATCACATTTAATATTAATTAGTTCCTTTTTATTAAGTCTATTACATAAGACAATATATAATTTAATATGAAACAATTATCGGGTTGAGTAACTGAAAATTCATAAAACATAACTTATATGATATATATGTTGCGAAACAATCTTTAATCTATGAAACCATAGTTTTATCATAGGTTATTCATATAAAAATTATATTTTCATCACTAATTAAGATTCTGGATGAGTTTGTGACTTCCCAAGACATTTCCCCTAGGAGAGTGATACTAGGTTCATAGTAAGGATTTTTTGTCATATAATGGGTTACCCCGAGTAGAGCATGGAACAGTTTTTAGAGTTCTATCTCCTAGGTACATCTAGGAGTGAACCAAACCAAATATTATTATATAAATAGTGATTTATATATAGAAATCCACTAAATCTATCCTTTATGAAAACTATAGGTTATTTTCATATATGTTTCATTATCCCTAGACTTATCCAAAGACACCTCCTTAGAGGTATCACTTTTTTTCTCATCCAATTTCTAAAGGGAAACTAGTCCTTCAATTTAATACAAACTATAACAACATATTCTTGACATACATTAACAATATATTACTTTTTTAGAATAGATAAAACTTTAATAAAATAGAACCCCAAAGATTATTTTTGTATAGTGACATTGGAAACATAATATCATGAACATTTGTACATTTGTGAGAAACATTATATCGCAGAAGGTTCTTTTTAACCATACACTTCCTAGACACATCATAATTAACAAATGTCTTCATAACCTAGGGAATGAAACCTAAAATGTGGGGAGCTTAGATGCTCAGTAATGGTAAAAAAGGGAGACATTTAATCAAAAAAGTTATAATGGGAGTTTGAGAACTTGATGATAACATTTGAAGATCATAAACATAATATCAAATATCATAAACATGAATCGTACCATAAAGCATGACAGTTCATAAGACTTGAATCATAAGGAAATAAAGATCATAACCCATGAAAGAGAAACATACTGATAACACATGGAATTCTGGAAAATATAATGGCATATATAATGATTTTCAGAGTAGTCAATGCATCTCTTCCAAAGCCATCTAAGTGTAAAAAGGACTTTATTGAATCAGTTCCACTCCATGTTCTAGCCCTATATTACTAAACCAATCTCACTTCTTCTTTTATCCTAATAATACTAAACTGAGTTAACTAGTCATTCTATCTACGTTAATATCACAAGATATAAATCAATTCCAAATGCATTGTGAAGAGATATTGGTCCCACCAATCTTATAATTAAATCATATATACGTGCTCCATGAAATCATGAACAATCATATTATGAAACAAGAAATCAATTAGGTGTTATATGCCCATCAAAATTTGGTATCCTGTAAAAAATACTTATTTCTTAATAATTTCAACAAAATTTTAGCCATGGAATCACGAGAGTTTTAAAATAATATAACATATGATAATCAAAAATATTTCATAAAAATCAATCTATAAAATTTAAAGAACTCCATGAAAGAATATGAATGGGAAAATTGAATCATTTCCCCAACAGTCATGTGTAACACCAATATATGGTATCATAGATGGGAAATAACTTGGAATGATCCATTAAATACAAATCATGATGAAATTTACCATTCTCCATAGAAAATGATTCTTAAAATTTAAACCATTATAAAAAAATACAATGGTTATAAACATTAAAACATATAAAGTAATCATTGAAAACATTAATAAATATTTCTCCATTTGAAAACATGTAATGGGTCTAAAAACCCTATGAAAACAACATTTTTTGAAAAATTATTAAAAATAATATTATAAAACATATATTTCAATATTTCATTTAAAAAAAATTCCTAAAATTAACCTTTTAAACCAACAAATGTTGATTCAATGAAATTATGGTAGCTAATTCTGCACATACCAAACATTCCTTTTGCACCAAACGTATTTTAGGGAATATCCTTAACCAATATATGAAATGATGATTAATTTCTTAAAACCTAATTTTTTTTCTAAAAGTAAATCATTGGTAAAATTTATTTTAAATATATTAATAAATTATTATAAATTTCATGGAATTTTTTTTATTAACATTGTTTTAAAAGGAATATATATTTACAAATGAAGAGACAGGTAAGGTAATGTTTTCTTAAAATAATTTGATAATTATTTTTAGTAAAAATTACTGGTAAAATAGAAATAATACATAAGTAAATCAATAAAAACTAGAGGATAAGATATGTCTTGAGTACTCATGAAATAAGAGTCATAATATTAAATTAATGAAAACATGATCGTAAACTATCATGATAAGCGGCAAGATTGTTCTTATAAACTCTTACTACAAGGTAATTTTTTGTAATACTCCCCATGTAAGAAAAAGAAATTAAATTGAGCTTAATCATATCATGAAAATAAATAGATTCATGTTATAACAAGTAAAATTTATTTTATACACCTCATATTAAATTATAGTTGTATAACATGGCATGTGTCTATTGAGACAAAATTACTTAATTAATTTTGTTAAATTTGAACTTTTAAATCATGAAAGAAAGACTATAAAATGGTTATATAAATAAATATATATTTAATTATAATAGGAATATGAAAATTTAATGGTATGTATATAAACAACCCAATGTATGTGAATGGTGAATAAGGCATGTATCTCAATAAAATAAAGAGTGAGACGAATTTCAATTACATTTGGTCCTGACTACCATTAAACTTGTTGAGGCTTCCTATAAAATAAATTAATGTTTTTTATAAATAGTTTATAAAATATTATTCTAATATCTAATACTATATATGGTTTTAGTGCAAAAATTCATTAACTCCATGTTAGCAATTCAATGTTATGGTTTCACTTTAGGTAATATCTGCTTTGTTCTTCCCATGTATCTTAATTTGTTATATAATTGATCCTTAAACTTATATCATGATTTCTAGAATGAAAAACATGATATAAATTTCATGTATATAATGTATATTTTTATTATAATAATATATATTATATAGATGTATGAAATGAAATACACCTTCAATGGAGATGTTAGGCCATAAGTACCAAAGAATGTTGTTTCCATTTTATTGTCGCATAGGAAAAAATATAGTAAATCACATATAAGTTTATATATATATCATTATTCGAATAGAAATAGTATATCATATAAATTATATAATTTCACTAAACACAACCTAGAAGCATTTCTGGTAACTTGTGAATGAATCCCATCACTTTGAGAGGGTGGGATTCCACAATTCATAAAATGAAATTGTTATATTTAAACAAAAAGAAAAGTATAATGTTATGTGTCGTAAAATAAATAAATATTCTTAAAGAAATTATAAATATCATAAATTTTATATGATATATATTATACCTCATAATCTCCACCAAGATAAGTTGTAACGGAAGAATGTACAATCATTTTTTTGTGAGGTGGTAGTTCTTTATGCACGTAAATAGTATGTTTGTTACCCATTAGATGAATGTTCATGTATTTGCAGGTAGAAAGAATAATATAAAAAATATCATTATATTGATGATGTTAGTATTTCAATTCTAACAGAATATGTAGAGTGTAGGGTATGGATAATTAAAATAAGATAATGGATCATAATGGAGGATGTTATAACTTCTTTGTTTAACTACTTCTGGTTTTTACTAAGGGACTACATTGGATTAATTTCTTCCCAATGTGAGGCTTCATGGTGGAAGATAGGGATGCTGGGGATATATTTGTGATGTTTTCCTATGAACACAAGTTGATTGATATGTTTGTTTGTGTGGGATCATAGGATTCCTTTTTATAGTGTTGGAGGTGTGGCACTCATGTTATATTTTGGAAAATGGAATCCCCATAAACCATTTCCAAGTTATCAGTTAGTCAAATAATTCTAAATATTAAATGAATGGGTGTATAGAGTCCATATTTGGGAATCTAATGGGGTTCTGACCAATTTTCAGGTCATATATGGCCTTATGATTAGGGTTTATCACTTGTTACGTTTACATTAATCTTACTCATTTTAATAAATTTTAATTACCTTCAATAATTATTTTAATAAAAAAAATATTTTAATCATATTAAACTTTAAAAATTAAAATTATTCCAAATATTTAATCCATTCTTCCTAACTCCAATCATAGAAGAGGCATAAACTAATTTAAAATCAATCTTACATAGTGGGTGACAAAGGGGGATTTTGAAGTAAAAAGCTTCGAATGATTTCAGGGTATTAGAAATTCATTCATTGTGAAATTAATTTGAAAGGAAAAAATTAAATACATTGATAAATATTTGATCTAATTAAAAATTATAATCTATAAAAATTTCATTTAACCTTATAAATAAATTATATGAAAAAGTGGTTTGGAGTTAATGTTTAGTATTTTTCAATATTCATTAAATAATTGCACCTCAAAGAAAAATATAAAAAATTAAACATCTTCTAATTTTTATGTTTCATTATATCTTTTTAAAATTTTTAAATATAAAATTTATAAATGTTTCAAAATTTAAAATTAAATTATTTTCTTATCCAATGGCTAAAAAAGTGCCTTAATAAAAATATAAGTTATTAAATATAAAATATTGTTTGTTCGTATCTTGTTACAATAAAATATTTTATATTAATAACAAAATAATTTTACATAATATAGATTATATATAATAAATTAATATCACTATGTAATTTTAATTAATTTAATTAATGAGGGTAAAATAACTTTTTGCGTGTAAATATGGTTTTAATCAAAAAAATGTTATATTTATATTCAATTTGTTTATATATTCATTGTAACTAATGAATTAATTTTATATTTTTGTAAACCATAGGTATTCATAAATGAGTTAATAATATTAAAATCCTATAACATAATAACTTTATTATTTATTATTTTATTATATAATAATATTTTAATAATATAAAGTTGTTTGGTAAAAATAGGTCTTGCGTGTTATGAATGTCGTTAAGGAATTTAAGTTTTTCTTATGACGTATGGTGACTTCAATGTTTCTTATAGATCAATATACCCTATATATTGTGTTTATTGCCTGATTAATGTGCAATTGCATATAAATCGAGATAAACATAGTGATTTAATATATATATATATATATAATACTATTTACAGTGTTACTTGAATATAAAAATATCAAAAATAATAATGTAAATTGTAAAAAATAATCAAAAAATTCTCAAGGTGTAATAGAAACAATGTTTTCTAAATAGAAAAAAAATAAATCAGTTTTCCCGATTAAGGATAAGATAATTCTACCCACCATATAGAAATTTTCCTCTTTAATTCTTCAAGTAAATTGTCCAATAATGATGAAAGAGGAAAATAATAGCTCAAGAGAAAATTAAACCAAAGATACTGTATAGAATCTTGAATACATTATTCACTAAATAATCAAATAAATTAGAAAACAATCGAAGGGATTCAGCCAATCTGTAGAATAATTCATGAATAGAAGATGAAATCTAAATGAGCTCAAACCACAAAATAATATTAACAAGGTAAAATAGAGAACTAGTTTAAGAAAGGATATGAAATTATATAAATAAAATTCATCATGTGACTAGCCCAAATAAACATAAAAAATCGCGCTAAAATATTTAATAGAATGGTATAAAACCATTTAATAATGATGTAACTTGAAATCATTACACATGTTAATAGCGTACATAATGATAAAACTAGATACATAGAAGTATTTATATTCTGGGAAAATTCATCTAGAATGTCACATGAGAGGAAACAAAAAAAACTTGATATTCATCAAGTATAGACATGCATCATTAAGAATGATATAGTATATAATTAGGTCCACTGAGGGTAAGACAAGAATATATTCCAAAAAAATATCATTTGGTAATTCTTATTAAAGTATAATATCATCATCCACACTCTGATCTGAATTACAAAAAACATATCCATTCTTTCCTATATAAAAATTCAAAAACCCTATATCCACATATAGTACCATGATGTGATGAGGGAATATAAGAACAATAGAACCCAATGACTATGTATTTCAAAATTGACAACAATCCCAATGATAATGTGAATGGTTTATGAAATAATGAAAACTCACCCAAATCTTGTGCTATGATAGAGGCCAAACAATTGGTGAACTCACACTAAGGATCGCTCATATTTATCCTTACAAAAATTATTTTCTAGAGAATAATCTAAAAACCAAAAAACAATCCCTATATATGAACTGAATAATAAAAAAATCAATCCTATTTAAGGGAAAGGGGAACCTATAAATATAAAAATTAAATATTGGTGGTCCAAAAACCATATTAAATTTCATTCAAATCCTAAATATCCCAAAAAAACTTATCATATTATAGGAATTTAAAACATGTTGTCAAAATTATTGATGTCAATGAGCCAAACACTAATTTCACCAAGAAATAATATAAAAATTATACTAGATATTTCCAAAAATCACCAACAAATTATATATAGACTTAAAGAAAAAATCATAACACATTAACATTTATGATGGAATGAGATTACCATCAATGAAAATATAAAAAGAATAATTCTATCATCTAAAAGTGTAGATATATTAATATAAACATCCACTAGAAGATCAACACCTATTTGATAATAATTCAATCCAAGGCCTATGTTTGGAGGCATAAAAACTTTATACTTTTACTACATAAAAATTCCCATTATAAAGGATGATTCATCATATCAAGGAGGTAAAACAACTTTTTCTATGAACCTCTATTGAAGACCACAAAAAAAAAATGAAAGACATTGATAATGTCCTGAAATGAACCCTTCTTATACCCTAAAATTTTGAACATATAGAACATCATGTTCTTCCTTATAGAGGAATCATGTGAGGTGAAATATATTGGTCTCTTAATTCCACAATTAATGGGGTATGACATTTCATTATTCATTACCCCCGTATAAGAAATTTTTCCACAACATCTATGAATAAGAGATATTTCCAATGCCTCTCATGCTCATATAATTAATGCTAGATCCTTGATATAACACTTCAAAATAATTCTATTTGATTATATTTCAAGAGAAAACATAACCTATGAATAATATAGATGATGACCATCTATAAAACAATAATTCATCATGGAATCGCCCATTGATTAATGGAGATTATTTTCTTCGAATTCCATAAAATTTAAATCATAATTCAACAAAACATTATCCCCTTGTTAATGAAAAAAATATTCCCTATCCAGTAGTATATTTGTTTAAATAATAATTATTTTTTATGAATCATCCGTGAAAAAAACCTAGAATGGTCTTACTTTGTATTATCCACAATAATAAAACTTCTACCATATTCAAATAATGATATCCTGAGTAGACATCAAATATAGAGTATTATGAGATTCTAGAAGATCATTTTGGTTAAATATCTTTTAAATAATCTTCAGACATGTCACTACTTTATTAGTCTCTGGTTGTCATAACATGTGAGTTAGGTATCAGATTTAAAAACGAGAAGATAATCCAAAAATTAGTGTAAGATAGGGAGGAAAAAGGGTCTTGATTCTCGAGTTGACATTGTCCCAACGGATTTTGGATCAACAAACGAGTCAATTGACAGCCAACATTGGAGTACATTTAACAATAACAATAAGAAACACTTCAAAACAAATATCCTAAGTTCATTCAAATAATACACAACAAAAAGTAGAAAAAATCATTAACCCAAAATTTTGAATAATCAAAACCCACCCCAAAATAAACACCAAACCAACAAACTCATGTATAAATTTTTGTATGAATAAAATAACCTTATTAACTCAAAAATATTTTAACAAAAATAATTTAAAAAATTATTTTCATACAATAAACCAACACTTTAACCTACATGGATACATTTATCAAAAAATTACTTATCAAAGAAACATTTATTAATTTTTTTTAATACATTAATCCCCTATGGACTTTAAAAGTTATTAAATTAAACTTTATTAACTTCATAAGATATCATTAGTAAAAATTAAGACATTGAAACATTTCATAGGAATCAATATGATCTATTACATAAATCTATCACTGTTTAAAAATAAATTATTTAATAAATTTGATATACATAAAGCAATATTGAATTTAAAAAATTTCTAGAGAAAACCAATAGTTATAATAAACCGTTTCAAAGTAAGGAAAAAATTATATTTATTTTAAAATATTTCAAAACACAAAGAAGTTCAGATCTCTTTCCAAAAAATATATGATCTGATATCAAAATGTCAATTAAATATTCACTATTCAATTATTTATGGAGAGGGACTCTAAATCATTATGAAACAAATTAAATAGAGTAAAAAAGTTACCAAAACTATATGCAAGAAAACATATAAATTCCATGAAATATTAACTAACCAGGTTTTTCATTATATATTAGAATAAAATGAGTAACTAAACATGTAAATTTAATAATAAATATCATTATTTACTATTATTAATAACTTTTATATAGTTATATTTATTGTTCGAATTTAAATTATCAATTGAAAACATTATAATTTAATTATAATTAAACTAATTTTCAAAAAGGATTTTTATTTAATATTTACATTCTAAATTATTGAAACTGTAAAAATTAAAATAAAAAATTTAAATCAGCATATCAATTTTTTATTATGATTAATTATAGAGATTTTATAAAGAATTTTTTTTAATTGAAGAGATAAAATTTTTTTTATAAAATTTCATTCTTTATTCATTTAAAAAATAATATAAAAGTTAGATTTAATAATAATATAATATAATATTCCTTTAAATATAAATAATAAAATTATTTTCATAGAAATAATAATTACAAATAATTATTTATCAACTTAATTTATAGTGTTAAAATATTTTTTTTTCTGAAAATAATTTTTTTCTTCGTTTTGTCATCATTATCATTAATTTATTTGTACCACTTAAAGAAATTGGATTTTAAAATTTCTATTACATATTTGGAATTTGGAATACAAAATTTTGTAAATATGAAAATTTTAATTTTGATCATTATGAATAGAAATTTTAGTAAATATATAACTATTTTTTAATGGAAAATTGGGAAATGAAGGGAAACAATTGTTTGATAAAGACTAATAATTTTCATTATAATTTTATTTATTTCATTTTATAATTTTGTATCAATAATTACCTTGAAAGTATCTAAAATATGAATTTTATTTCCACTATATTTTGATAATGATTTTAATATTATTATAAATGTAGAATGAAAATAAAATACCACACATTTTGTTTTAATATCACTCATTTTTTAGTTTGACAAAAAGATGTCATTTTCAGTTATAAATTCTTATTTTAAATGTAATATATTTATCATGGTAATATATCTTCAATTTTTTTAATTAAAAAATTCTTATAATTCTTATACAATGGAAACAAAATGTTTAAAGCATTAGAAAAATCAAGATAAAAATACTAAAAATACTGAAAGTAATATTTTTTTGGTGATTTGTAGTGTCTCGTAAGTTATATAAAACAATAATAAAATAATGTATTTTGGAACATTATACTATATTTACATTGTTTTCTGAAGGTTATTAGGGTCAAATTAATTTATTATTAATGAAAATGACATTAATATCATTTTATAATAAACTATATTTTATTAAATAATTTTAAATTCATAAAAATAATATATTTATCTACAAGTAATTGATATTATAGATAATTTAACCCACAGTCATGTTAATGAAAAAAATATCATATAATAATAACATTCCTGGATCCTTTTGGAAAAAGTATTGATCTATAGAAATCATTTAAAGGTTAATAGGTTATAACATAAAGATAAAAGAAGAAAAACATCACCTACGAAATTAAAAATATTATTTTATGATTGGAAACTATTAAAAATCACACATTTTCAATATATTTTTATTTGGTTTCGTTTATTATTGAAAATTATTTTAAATTTAATTATTATTTTATGTTATTCCAATAGTTCCACTCTCCTCACTTAAAAAAGGGAATCACCTATACTCTATTCCTCAGTAATTTTGAGTACTTTAAATCACTTAAGATATTACTAATTCCATAACCAACATCACTATTCATATCTTAGTTCCTCTTATTGATTATAAAACAATCATTAGATGACATTTAACGTAAACCTACAAAGGTTTCTAGAAGAAGATGTATAATTCCAAATAAGGAATTTTCATTTTATTTTTTCTTCAAATTCCCAAATTTTATATATTAATAAATAATGTTTATTTAATAAATTTATAAGTTATTATAATAATTTAATAATATATATCTCTATTATATTATATAAAATGTGAAAACAAACTGTCATTCATGTGTATATCGTACTAGCGCCTCGCGAACAAATGTAATTGATTTTCCTACACATATTTTCATGGACTGATATAGTGACTGATTTATAGATTATATATTTTATTCATGAAATATTTATCATTATTTAAGTAAATTATATCATTTAATTTATGAAATTTTCATCCATTTAAAATTGATAACATCTTCTTGTGTATGTGTAGATTACCGACTCTACAAAGTGATGTCATTCTATTTTCACCACTACATCACCTTGATGACATCAAAAATTGAATTTAATGTGGTAAAATGGTATATAGGGTATAATCATACTTATATAAAGGAAAAATTTTGGTTTCTTTCTTTCACTTCTATTTATTGAAAAAGTGAAATGTTACACAAGTGTATGTATGACCATCTGTCTCCAGGATGGATATAAAATTCAATTTTCAAATCCATATATCATTGTTGGTTTTAAAAATATAATTAATTAAGAAAAAAATAAAATTATTTTATTTATATTTATATGTATATTATTTAATAATTACCCATTTTACCATTGTCAATATACCAAATCCATTTCGAACATGTGAATCGAATATCAGAAAAATATATTAGGTGACCTTAATTGATTACGTAATTGTATATAAGTTGTTACTAAATAAAAAACTAAATAATGAATATTTAAAAGGTTGATAAGAAATAAATAAATTTATATATATATTATTTAGTATTATAAATAATATATATGATGAGTAGGTCTTAGTTAAGATGTCATTTTTTATAGAAACAACATTTTCATTATTTTAATTATTTATTTTATAATAAATTTCATAAATTTATATATTTATAAAAATATTTTTTTAATGAGATCATATGAATATAGATGAATTATAATTATAATTTAATTAATGTTTCCATGGTTTTAAAAATAATATTTTTTTTATTTTTTTATAGAAAATGTTTAATAGAAATGAAAAAATGATTGCCCTATTTTAATGCTTAGGGAATTAATGGATTTTACTACTTCCATAACAATTATTTTATTATTTATTTTCTATAGTATAGATTTTTTTAATAAATTAAAATACCTCTTTCAATATGTTATGGGTATTTTAGTTTTGGAAATTTGATTTTAAAATAAAAGGCAACTTTAATTTCCAAAAGAGTTTAGAATACCGGTTTAATATAGTTTCCAAGGGTATAATTATTAAAAGGTGAGAGAATAAACGGTTTTTGTATAGATATTGTGATTGATAATTATAGTTGATGATGGGTGATGCTGATAGACCTAATACAAAAATGTTTAATTCCAGAATGCTTATATTTACGGGTGATCCCAATACATCTATTTTGAATATGTTAGTAACAACCTAATATTTTATCAATGAACAACTATTGTGAATGAAAAAATTCCATTCTCAGTAATGTAGTTATAGAAAAAATATCAATACTTCTGTTATATTATACCATTTTGGACTATAAGTCTTAAATAAGTACAACTCATCAACACTTTTGAAAATATAGACATTGTACGATGATTGATAATATTAGTACACAATTTGTTATGATAAAATCTAATTGACATAAAAAAGAATAAATGGCCTCAACCGCATGATCGTTATTTATAATGAAAATTTATCAGAGACTATAATATTGATTTAATCACTTGGATTTTCATTTACCATGACCATATAATAATTCATCAATCGAAACATAATAAAAATTATTTCTAGGTGAAATTTAAGATTCATGAGATCATTCCCCCAAACTGTGTTCAATAATTCACCAAAAGATGGTGTCCCTATCACGCTTTATAGGCTTGTGGAATATGCTAGCGTGATAATGGGTTCTATATCATGACCTTATTTTGTTTTTAATTTTTATATTTTCTTTAAAAGTAATTAATGATTTTATGTATCACATTTCATTATTACTTTATAAATGATTATATAATGAGTTAGAATATTTTTTTTTCAAATGTAGAAATAAAAAATGAAATTTTCATGAAATATGTATAGTATAAAATAACACATTCTTTTTTATAAGACCACAAATATTTGGAATTAAATTTATTATAAAAACAAGTATGTATTCAATGATATTTTATTAAAAGTAAACAATAATATATTTTAATGAAGTCTAATGTAATTTTTAAGGGATGTAATGTTGTCATAGTTTTAAATCTTGTATTTTCAAGTTAACAATGCATACTATTTAAAATTGAAAATTATAATATATTGATTATTATTTTCTTAAAATAAATATTTTTTTAAAATCATGATGTCATAATTATCAAGTAGAGAATATTCATTTTTTTCTGAGAGAAATGAATTTTTGCGTAAAATTATTATAGTTATATATGAAATTAGTTATGAAATAATCAAAAAAAAGTTATTTATTAAATACAATAAGGTACAAAAATTAACAGAATTATTTTCCAGCATTAAAATACTGTGTTTTAATGTCATTTTATTGATCATATAATCCAATAATGAATCATCCAAAACCAAAATTATATTTTTAGGTTTTGAAAACAATTATTTGTGAACATTAACATTTATCCATCATAATTGTAACTATATATATATTAGTTCTTTTTTTATAAAATATTGATATTGATTCCAATGTTGAGAAAATAATTGGAAAATAATTGGTAGGATTATGTTTTTTTGAATTTTAATATATAGAGTACAAAACCTACAATCAAAAGTTAATAATGAATTACCTCTAAATTTCAATAAATAATCTCTAAATATCCATCTTTATTATCATGAAATACCTTTTAGCATGAATTTATTATCCCTATATCTCTAATTCCCACTATATGGTGTTAGAAAGATATTAGGATGCTCTTCCCAAGAATCATGAAACGCCCTCTCATGGTTATGAATCTCATTGTCTTCTTTTCAATTAAAGAACCTTATAAGTATTTAGAATTTTAAATATCTATTTTTATGACATAATTTACCTCTAAATATAAAATTATTATTGAATTTATTTTCTAAGACTGATATATCATTTATTGTGACACATTTTGACCTTTACCAGCATCATTACTATTCGAAATGAAGGGATTATATCCACATCATCTTTATACATGAGCTTTGTTTTTATTATGCCTTTTAACATAGAATTTTTAATATTGTAATAGGTTTTTACACATAAATTTACATTTATTATGATTCTAGTGTATCAATTTACCATATTTCATTGTCATTAAACTCTTCCATGATCCTTTATATACACACATTATATTGTTTAAATTATCTAGTGATTTTCCACACAAACCCATTATGTTGTGTATTCCCATCCAAATTTCTACCCATGGTTATTATCCAAGATGTAATTATCCATCATTGATTTGGTGATTCCATGAGTTTCAAACACACGTATTAATCATGGTATTAAATTTCTGGATCGATGTTCTTATGTTGTATGATATATAAGGGACACAAATGCATATACATTATATACATGAAATATTTCTGTTTGGAATTATATTTTCCTATAATGCATTGGGTAATGATTTTATCTCTTGAGTTACTGTGTATTTTTATTTTTATGTTATACTAAGATTTTAATATGGTGATTTCTTGGTGGTTATCATTAAACTATGTTTATGACACCATGCACTATTTCCCAAATAGCTGTGTTTCCTTTATATTATCATCTTATATCAGGATTCAATGTTTGTGTTTATTATTAAAACAAATTTTATGTCACTAATATATGCATCTTTTAAATTATGAATTATTATTATCAAACTTTTCATTTCTTGTTCCTCCTACATGGATTAATAGATCACCCATTTCTTAATTCACATCATATGTGTAATGACCCCAAATCCTATATCATGGGGTGGGTTCCAAATTTATTATAATGGAATAGATACACTGGGTAATATTTATAAGGGAAAATTAGTTCAATTTTTTTGGGTACTATATACATACATGTTTACCATTTAATAAAGGGAAATAATATAAATATCAGGGTAATGGTAAGAATTTTTCATCCATGAACTTATTGTAAGAAATCGTCTTCATGTATTTTGGAAAAAAAATAAGATTCATCTAATGTGATCCTTAACGCTGATATAAAGAGTAATACATTATGAATCATGAATCATAATAAATTTGTAATGGAAAATGACAAAACAAATATTCCATTTAAATAACTTATATATCATTATAAGATAAAGAATAATCAATATGGAAAGGTATGTATCTAAAAACAAATCCTATTTAATAAATAAAATGAGAATAAAATCAATCCATAGATAATAGAATTACTATAATATCATATATTATATGTTTTTAAAAATTAATATGATAAGGTAAATAACAAAAAAAATATTCCATTTAATCAATAAACTAAGAATGAAACGCTTCTAAAAATTAGAAAATTCTGAAAATATAATGGATAATAATAACTAAATTATGAATGATGGAAAATATTAAAAACTGGATGTCAGGCTCTTAAATTTTTGGATCTATGTTCTTATGTTGTTTCATGGTATTAAATTTATGTATTTTATGCACTTATAAGGGACAAAAATTCATATACCCACGATCTTATGATTTCCTTCCGCCGTAAATAAAATTGGTGATAGGTAAATATTATTCCATAAATATAATAACATATTTTTTATGGGAGATAATTTAATTATTATATTTTAAGTGTTAATATATAAATTATTATATAGATTTATAAAATATAATGGAAGAAAATTTTTTAGATAATGTCAATCACTAAGAGAAACCTCATTTCGATCTCTTATTAAGCACCATAGTGATGGCCTTTTGGTGAAAACAAATAATATCTATTATGTGTATAATTTTTTGGATAAATATTATTTCATAATTTTTTATGTTACAGTGCATTACGGGTATGATGATGTGAGTGGAGGGAGTTCCCTTTTATACGAGGGAAAGAGGACCCCTCTTGAAAATTACATGCAAATTTCCAAAATGAATCTTAATTGATAATGTAATTCACTAATCAAAGTATCCCAATAATATTATGTTATTTTATGGGACTGGATATGTGGTAAATAATTCTGTACATAAATAATATCACTTTTTTAGGTCATTTGAACCCACATCTTCTTTGTTTAACGCCCTAATAAACCCATTTTTACCATAAATGTGAAAATTAATTATTACAAGTTTCACAGCTCATTTTGGAAACAATTATGTTATGAAAATTTAAAAATATAAATTATTATGACTAAAATTCCATAATAATTTTTTTTCAAATTAAATTCATTTATGTGTCGGAATAAAATTTTATTTATGCCCCCACATGAGAAGGAAAAACAGGTCTCCAATGAGAAAATTCACATAATTATAGAATGTTTTAATATCAAAATTCAATTTTAAATTGACTAAAATGACCAAAATTAGATGAAATATAATATTATATAAATAATTATTCTATAAAAAATTTAATATATAATTCCAAATTATTAATTTTTTAAATGAAAATATAATTTTAAAAAAATTATTTTTCATTATTCATCGAAAAATTTTATCTTTTTTGAAAAATCACAAAAAAATAAAGTAAGATGATTTTTATGTGATGATTTATGAAAAATAATTTAAATTAATCGTAATGTAGAAAAAATAAATTTTAAAGTATGAGCATAGGCATAACAAAACTATTTTTTTGAAAAAAATATAGATTTTCAAAAAGCATTTCAATTTTTATTTTGTGTTTATTATATTATTTTTAATAAATAAATAACCATGATTTTAATTAATTATGTATACATTTTCACATAAAATAATTTAAAATCAATGTTATAATTATATAAAATATTTTTGTTTATTTAGACATTCTATTGTAACTTATATGATCCATCGAAGAGATCAAATATAATGATATATATTTTGTGGGTTGTTTAATATAGATTTTTCTTCTAGAATACTATTTTAAATAAAATTTAATTATTTTATAATTTCATGTTATTACAGTCTGGTTATGTTGTAACACCCCAATGTTTTACAAATAAATTTAATATATATTTAACGTCAAAATAACCCCCTGATAAAAAAAGCTTTTTATAGGATATAATCATAAACTAAAGGCTAAACATAATTTTTGTACTACTATGATTTGAATTTCAAAAAACCCCCAAAAACAATTTCTATTAATAAGACATTTTGTGTTTTATTGGATCTACATAAATTCATGGTAAATAGTAACTTATCCATTTGAATAGAAACTGATGCTTTTGAATAATAATGTATAATTATGAGTTGAAACATCATCCATGTCTATATAAATAAAATTTAGGTACCATATAAATGGGAGTTAATATTTTAATAATTAATAATTTTGTGTTGATGTTTTTATGAGTAACTAAAATTTAAATAAAATTTTAAATTAAATAAATTATTTAATATAAAATTAATTTGCATAATATTTATTTCTAAAGAAATATTTTTTTTTGCCTATGATTTTAGGATTGTTTTTTAACACCTATGTTAATGTTGGAAAACACTATAAACTCAGTTTTAACATTAAAATATTTATTTTTCATGTAAAAATTAAATTTATTTTAAAAAATAAATTTATCCCATATAAAAGAATATTTTGATAAAATGGAGGTTTTTTTAATTCCTCGCGTCTAATAATGTTTACGGCAAATTTTTTGGGTTTTTTTTAAAATACAATGATATTTAGTGAATAGTGATATTTAGTAATTTACAAAACATGAAAAATAAATGAATTTATAAAACATGCTTCATTCATGGATGATGTAAATGGCCAGTGGTTTGAACTCACATGCACCTATTACAGTTTATTTTTCAAAATATTCAAACATTATTTCATGTCTTATGTAAAATAATTATATAATGAAAAAAATAAAAAAATCACTCTTATCCTCCACTATAAAACACACCAATCACTACCTCATTTTTCACACCTCTAATATGTGAATATTATCAATGATCTTCTCAAAAAATATATCCTATTATCTCCCCACATGTAAGAGCTCTCGTTCTTGCTAATGGACGAAAACCCCCTGCCTTAAAGAGGTTCTCAAGGTGGTGCACTCAAGAGGTAAAATCCTCTTCATTTATTCCTTTCAGATTTCTTTATGTTTCTTATTTTCTTATTATCTCCTAACCTATTGTATCCAAATGATCATGGTAACTCTATTATCATCTATATATTAAGATTTATATCACGTTACTGAAATATCCACCATCAATATCTTTACTCTCTATCTTTTATTTTATAACACAAAATCATCATCCAAGAGGTGTCGATATACAACCTTTGTGGATGGAGAAAATTCTTTCTTCATATTCTTCATCAACGCTGGACAAGAAAAATATTTTATGGATTTAACATATTCTAAAATATTTATTTTATTTTATTTAATGATTCTAGAACCATTATTTATATATGATATTATGTAATATAACAAAACTAGTTTGTTGTGATTAAAAAAATGATGTAAAAATCTAAAAGATTTTCAATAAATGTTTTATGTAATGATTAATCTACAAAATATGTAATAAAATTATCTATAAAACCATTTAAATTATTTTATATTCATCAATATCATATAAATTTAATTCTGAATTATTTTACACAATCCACATGAACTGCCATTATCGTATACAATTAAACAGATCCTGAAAACCAATGAAACAAATGCTCCCAATAGATAAATTTGTAAATTATAACTCATCAAAATTCCATAAAATAACATAATTAATTTTTAAAGAAAAAAACATGTAAATAATGTTCTTAATTAAATAATTTGTTTATTAAATTTTATTATCCAGATCATTAATATCATGTGATTTACACATTTAGACCCAAGGTTATGGTTCTCAACCCAAAGCAGCATTTTCCTTCAGGTTACACTTTATCCCTCTTAATCAAAATTAAATTTTCCATTATTATTATTTAATCCGTATAAATACTTTTTTAATGTTCTATTATGTGTATCAATTAAAATCCATATTTATTTTATGGGGAATAAAATGTTTTATAACAATATTTCTTAATAATCCATGATAACCAATCCTGATTCAAGGGAACTTCTCAAATTCATACAAATTTTTGAAATCACAGTATAATCATATTTAAGAAAAATGATTTTTATAAAACAACACATGTAATCAAGGAATTACTACCTTGGTTAATTTCTCAATTTATATAAATATTTATCCAATATAACTATTCTTTCCAAAGTAAATCTGTAATTATATCATATATTCCTCGATGATTCTATTAGAGTATATTTTTTACTAATTAAGAACCTCTATATAATTTTAAGTCTTATAGTGATAATTCTAATATTTTTTTAATCTACCATTTTTTATTATATATTTTATGATCATCTTGATTGTGGATGTTTTATCATGATACTAATATCCATACCACTCAAAATGGTTAGTGTTTATGTGTACAAATTATGGAATGTCATTTCATCTGTTCATGCTGTTTTTTAGCCTTATTCATGTTATTAATTATTTGGACATAATATGTAATGGGTATATCATTTTTTATCTCCTTGATGAAATGTTAGTTCTCATTAGGTACAATAGAAATGGGTTTTCTCATAGGCCATACCATAGTATTTATATACGCCTTTTGCAAGGTCTTGGTGATATGTTTCTAATGTCGGAAATTTTGCATTCCCTGATTATGGTATTTAATATTGATAAAATACATGAATATTCAATTCATAGAATATAAATGACCATGTTTCATTCTCTTATGATCATTTTTAGGTCCATATTTAATCTACTTCTATTCCGACCATATTATGCTCATGTATATTTTTAAAGGCTTGTGTTTTTTTATTTATTTTCCATGCCTAGTGTTTATTTTTATAATACATTTTTTTGTATTAGTTACCAATATTGACAATATGATGTCACAACATTCTGATGATTTATTTTTCATAGGTTGTAATGATTAATATTAGGAATGAATTTTAGTGATAATATTGGAGTCGTATGTATTTGTTATTAAGCGTAAATATTCTAATTTTCATTAAAAGGTCGATTAACGGCCTTTTGATGGTGAACCCCATTTAAATAAATTTTTTGTCAATTTTATATGTTATATTTGAGAAAATAAAATTCTTTTTTGAATTGGGACATCAAAATTTACTTTGTATAATTCTTTGGTATTTTTTACGATAAAGTCCATTTTTAATGAATAGTGTAAAATGATTTATTTTAATTCAAAAAATCCTTTTAATCTAATTTATTTATATGATTATATTATCTTTTTGATTTGGTTTAATGGGAAATTAGATTATATTTTTACCATTTAATACAATGGTGGTCATTGAAATAAATTTCACTTTGAAATTGGACTTAAACTAGTGTTAATCTTTTGATAGATATTGTTTCATAAAAACACGCTATTTGTTTTGACAGCAGGAATTAAATATTAAATTAATTTATTCAACTTATATGTTTTTAATTTTTTAAAATAGATATCTTTTTTGAATTCAGAATATCAAAAATACCTTAGGGGGAATTTTTTTGAAAAACATCAATTTTGATGAATAGTGAAACCACTAAGTGGTGGTTAATAAACTAATTTTTCGTTTAAATGAAACTTTACCACTTCTGTGATTTGAATTTCAAAAATCCTACATACATGTTTTTCATTAGGATGTAAAATTTGGTTCAATGGGATTAAAATAATTTTTTGTTGAATAGTAACTTTTAAGCTTATTAATCGTGATTAGAGGTAATTTGTGTAATTTAAAGGAAAAATAATGTTTTAATAATATGAAATGACCTCGAAACATGTTCTAACATTATTGGATGTGTCATGGACGACCATTAAAATACATGGGTCAACTTGGGGTCCCCATGGAGCCACTTTGGTAGGAAAAGGACTTTAATTACTTTTTATTTAATTTTGAATTAAAAATTTCACAAACATGCATTGTTTTTCTAAATCAATTTTTACATTGGGTAATACGAGTCATAATTTTTACTATAAATATTCATTAGAAAGATAAAAATATTTCCTACATCATGGTATTTTTTTTATAATTTTTAGACATTAAATAAAATAAATTATTTATGACATGATGATGATGTAGCGATTACTTCATTCGAGATTTAAGCAAGATAGTGATAGCAAATTGAGATTTTTTTGGAGATCTGGTGGAGTACCAATTTTTTTGAATGCTTTCAAAATGAAATTTATCGATCCAATAATTAATGTTCATTGGTAAAATGATTTACAAACATAGATTATCATTTGATCTATGGAAAATGAAGGTCATCCTTTTACGGTGTGATCCATGGACTGTATTTGATGTACATATATTCTGTGCACATGATATATACTACCGATGGTCCATCATGGGTTTATAAATGTTAGCATCACCTTTGAATTCTATTACCATGAATGTGGTGAATTTAATATTATATTAAATGTATTAGTATTCGTTAAGTGAATTGAAAAAATGTTTGAGAACATCTTCTATTCTAACATTACCGGATCCCATTAAGGGTTTGTGTTGTTTTATATGATGCTAATGGTCTTATTATGAGTTCCATGATAATGCTTGATGATCATATAGTGTATTATTGAACACTCCATATTTTACCACATAAAATGAATTACACTAATCATGATTTATAGCTTAATATTATTTTTCATCCACATTAATAATAGAAAAACTATCTTTTTTAGGAGTGTTTCATGAAATGTAATGACCTTATGTGTCTAAAAAATATATTTTCTCATAAATACAATAGTTTTATATATAAGATATGGGTTAAATATAGTATAATTTTTAGTTCTTCAATTCCAAAAAACATGTGAAGGGGAATGTTTTTATTTATTCTTTTAGAATGAAAGTACCTTTGTAGGATATTCTAGAATCGATTGAGGAGTAAAATGATATGAGACTCTTCTTTTGTTTTCACGTAGATATTCATGATGGTTTTGATCTAATGGTTTTGATCAGTGTTCATTTATTTTAGGGACCCTAACCCTTGTTCCCTGGAGCCAATACCTTACATAATAACATTTCTATAGCTACAAGATTCAAAGCCCAATGTACTAAAGAAATTATTAGCTTTTGAAAACTAGAAACATATATATTTGTTACATTACAACTTTTAATCTGAATATATCAATGAAACTCCACTGGAATCATCCATAAACTCTTATATTATACATGCATGTCTTTCAAAATATATATTTTTGCGACCCAGAATAAAATAAAACACAAGAAAGCGGTGATATCAGTTGTTCAGTAAGGGTAATAATGAAATTAGAATATTTCATACATAAAAAAACATTAAGGGAAGATGCATAATTACAAACTCATGCCATTAAAACATAATATTTTGTCTAATATGGTAGGAATATAAGATAATTAAATATGAATTTATAAAAAATGGCATGAGAATAAATATTAAATGTGGATATTCTACTAGCCAAAAAATAAGATGAATATCAATTATCAATTTAATAATGATGGAATTCATAATTCCAGTGTTCTTAAACATATCGTTTAGGCTTTGGCTAAGATGCCAATCATAAATGGGTAAAACCTTGTCTAGTTTGTCTAACGAGACCTACCAATGAATCGAGGGGATATTATGGGCTCCTCACATCTCATACTACGTATGTCACATTATTAATGTGGAAAAAAATTATTCATAAAAAACCTAAACATTTTTAATAATAAAATACCATAAATATTTGAATAAATTAACCATAAACCATTAATGGTTTCATATAGCACAACCACAATCAAAATGATCATAAACACTTAGAAAATTATGGTAGATTATATTAGATGTTAAAACCATAAATGAATTATAATATTCACAAAATGATATTGACATAGATGTAGATACGTTTAAATGAGACCACTGAAAAATTCATGCAGAAAATCATTGAACATTACAATGTGTCTCGTACCACAGAAAGTTATTTAAATCATATTATCGGGGAAGTAATAATATTAAATAAAACATATAATATCCTTAGAATAATAAAAATAATGATATGATATAAAAAAAATTATATACAATAGACATAAGTTATATGTTGTGGAAAAAATAAAATATATTACGAAAGTTAATGTGAGATGAGAAACCCCTTTTTTAAATTGGAAATAAGAGTTCCCTTGGAAAATCATTTGTATTTGTCATAAAATTAGATTATTAATATTTATATCCAAATAAATAAATGGGAAGTACTATGAAATTATTTTTTAGAACATATGATGTCTAACTACTGTTAACCGTGTAATAATTTTTTTTAGAAACATTAAAAATGGTCCACTTCAAAGCGGTTTAATGGAAAATATAAAAGAGTCCAATAAGTGGAAAAATGATTACATATTTGGATAAAATTATAAAATAATTAATATTTTATTTGATATATAAATTTTTATATTATAATAATATTTCATTCTTAAAACTGATTATGGACATTAATTTAAAATGGGAATGAAATTGTGAGGATTCACTTAGTCGGGTTATCTTTTCAGTGGAATTAAGAAATAATACTTATAAAACATGTATTTATCCATAAAATAAAAATAAAATTAAAGTTAAACAGGAGTTTTGAAAATTTAAACATTATTTAGAAGGATTATGTACAAAAAAAAAAGAGTAATAAAATTGGTGTAAAGAGAGAGAATATGTATATTGAATGAAAAATGGTTGTTTTGGGAGAATCCCTTACCACTCTATAATCAATAAAATTATATGCCCCATTAAATTAATTATCCTAAAATGAAACACTGAATACTATGAATATAAAAATATTCATTATTTTATACATCAAATGGATGTATAAATCTTCGAAAAAAGAAGAAATAGTGGTGAATAAGGCATATCTTATCGAAATAACGGTGAGATTAGAAATCCATTACCTTATGTTTGAAAGTGCTCTGCAATACCAGTTAATGTCTTAGATAATTTAATTCTATTAATTATAATTTAACTAGGAACCTATTGAAAATTTATTTCATTTATTATAATTTTTTATGGTCACTTACATCCTTTTCATGAGTTATAAGATTCAAATCTCGCATTTATGAGTGTTTAATTCATCGATTTTAATGATTGGTTCACCAATATAAATGTACGAAAGAACATGTAAAAAAGGAATAGATATTCAAAATTGATGTTATATGTTATTAATTAAAATTTATGATATTAAATGGTCTAATATTTAATTTTTTATATATATGAGTATGATTCATTGGATAATTAATTTCTGATAACCATTATGTTAATTTTAGTGTTTTTTCAATCCTCACGAACAATTTTTTTCGTATGAATCAATATTTTGTATATATATGTTGGTAATAGAACATCAAATAAGTTTTATTATGTATATTACTGGATATTTTAATAATAAAAATATTTTTGATATCATCCTCAAAAGGAAAAATTATGAAATAAAAACTCATCGTCAATAAAGGCGGTAAATCGATACATCATGGATGATGTTTTCATTTTTAAAATAAAAATGTGAAGGGAATTGAATTGATGGTTGAAATATCATTAACATAAATATGATATTATATATATATATATATATATAAAAGACATTTTATTTATCAGTAATGAATGGATAGATGATGAATGGAAAGTATAATAAAAGGAATGATGTAGAAGGAAAATTAAAAAACCTAAAGGGATTTTACCTCTTGAGTGTCGCCTCCTAGCGATCCTCTTTAATGGACTTGGAAATGGTATTTAGTTGAGACCTGAAGACTATTCTAGGAGGATCGGTTTCCCATATCCAATGGAGAGAATAATGGATATCATTAAGATTTTGGTGGTGTGAAAAGGAAATGATGTGACTGGTGGTATTTATAGTGAATGAGAGGGGTCTTTTTTTATTATATAATTAATTAGTTTATCATTTTGGATCAATACTGTGAATACTAATTATTCTTGTGACTAAATAATTTAACTATTGAAATTTATTTCGTACCTATGGTTTCTTAACTCATCAATGGATCGTCTATGACTTGATAATTTATATATTTATTTAAAATGTTAAATAACGTAAATTATTATATTTCACAATTTCCAAAAAAAATCAACTATTTTAGAAATATCCCAAACAAACACCATAATAATTTAATGATGTGTATAATATTAAAATGTAATAAATTATATAAAAATTATTTTTTAATTAATGAACATTAATTTTTTATACATAACATAATTTATTAAAAATTATAGATTTGAAAATTATAACATACTTTTTGAAACATTAAAAATATAATTAAAGTACCACAAAATTATTATATGATCAGAAGGAAAAAATATAAAAATTTAGGAAAATGTTTTGTGAAAAATATTTTTCAGTTAAATCGTTAAATTAATTATAACGTTTTAAAAAAAATTATGCTTCAAAAAATTACTAATAAATAATCTATTTTTTCTTCATAAATTTATTAACATATTCTATGATATAAATATATCATATATTAATTTATGAGATAAAAAAATTTCAATTATTATTTCACATGTGAGAACTAATTAAAATAATATATAGACCATAAATATATTGAAAATTATATTTTTATAAAAAAACAGGATTTTTCTGTATTAATATGAAATAAATTTTTTCAAAAAAAAAAACATTTGACCCTAACATAATTTTGGCATCCCACTTTTAGAAATTTATTATATTTTTTTCAATATAATTTATATAACTTTAAAAATGAAAATTTAAAACAGGTGTTCCATTAAAAGGATGTAAAACTACCCATAAGAAAATATTTTTTTTGTGTAATAAAATTGATTCATTCTTATATTATGACTATGAAATCATTTAGATAAGTATAATAAATCATTATTAAATATATAACATATAAAAATTTAATAATTTTTTTAATACTATTATTTCCCTCCAATTTAACACTTTGGATATTATAGTCATTTAAAATTATTAATTTTTGGTTATATATTATTGTTCATTTAAGATATCTCTTTTGTGAATCCTCTGTTATCGAAGAAATAAAAACTAAAAAAACATATAATAAAATATTGGGGAGTTTAATTCTCCCATCCTCCAATAAATGGTTTCATAATAATTTAAAATTGTTCATTCAAAATAAAATATTGATAGATCAAAATTCATTTTTGGGAAACCCATTTTTGAAATAGGGTTAATAAAATATCCACATAATGAGAGGGAAATTGAAACGATAATGTCACGACAAAACAATTATTTGGGTGAATAAATCATTAAAGGAATTTGATAAAATGGATATTTAAGACAAATCTACCTATCATGTTATAACAGAGAGTGAAAGAGAACATGGTCATTATTAAGACATCCATTACAAAACACTAAATCTTTCTATCATTTAAAAGGACACTGATATCTCAGAACTACAAGTAAATTGTTAATGTTTTTATTCCAAAATATTTGTCCTTCTATTTATAGATTCATTTAATATTTAGATAATAAAATTATAATGTAAACATACTTGATTACATTTTATTTCATCAGAATTTTCTCATCACTTGGTCGTGCTTCGATATATTTTCACATCATCCCTCATAGATGGAAATTATCATTCAAAATGATTTATTCATTACTATAGAAATTTTATAAATAAGAAGTTTCTCTAGTAATTCCTTCATCCATTATATATTTAATAAAACCATAATTGTTAGTATAAATTATCCAAAAAATTATTCTTTAACCGCAAAAAATAATATTGAGTGTTCAAATTAATCAATTCCAGCCATAAGAATCATCAAAAATACATCAAACCAATATCACAGTCATGTAATTCACTAAAATTTCTATTAGATGGTAACAATTCCCTTAAATAAATGATATCAACACAAGTCCAATATATTATAATATTGGACTGCAAAATAAAATTCTACTTTTATTCTTTAAAATATTGATTATGTGCTGAAAAATCATTAATAACTTAATCTCCAAATCGCATTCCAATCCCAAGGTTTTCTATTTGATAAAACCAATGTCCCTAAAATAAAAATAACCTTAATCCATAATATATTAAATATTTTAGTATAATATGGAAATTATATACGCTAATGGTAATAGTTAGACCCTTGTCACCCGTCGGTTGTGGATTCCAACCTAGTTGCATGTGAGCTGTCACCCAACCTATGGGATCTCCCATTTCTAAAACAAGTCTAATATTACTTCCAAAATAGATATGGAAAACATTTTTGAATGTATTTTTAATCAGTAATTTTATTAGTAAAACACTAATACATAAATATATCACCAATATATTAACACATATTTCAATCTTTGGACTAGAATTTATCCTATAAAAGAGGAATTTAACTTGGGTAATGGCCAGATTCACCCATTTAAGCTTGTGATATCTATATAGATTGTTGGGGGGGTTTTCCCTTAATTTTTCCATTAGTTTTTTCGTAGAATTTATTTCATTATTTCCCACCCATAAATCATTTCTTCATTCTCTTGAGACACTTTTTAGGGTGTCTCCTTCAACATTTATTGCACGACGGAAATAGTTATTTCTTTTCCCAAGGATCACCACTTCAGCAGCTATTACCAGACTACATACCTCTCTTCATTTGAATTTTTATGGGTTTTTTGATGTATATATTGTTTATAATATTTCAAGAATACTAATTAATAATTATTCAGATATATTTCACTTTTTTCAACATCTAATTGGGTTTCGCATCACCAACAAATTGCCCATCATGTTCAATGTTAACATGATTCATCTGGGTTCCACCTAATAAATAAAACTATAAAAAATAGTGTGAGTAACAATATTCACTATGAAAAAAATATGGAAAATTTTATATAATATCATGAGACATTATTTTAAACCCTAAACACCATAGTATTAGTCGAGGTATTTTATTTCCATTTTTTACTTAAATCCATCAAAATATTTTGTAATGAAAATGTGAAAAAATCCAAACCATATCCCTTGTAATTGCAATACCGGACACGCAATAAGTCCTATTGTTATGTACAAAGTTTTTCTAAGTCAATCCTAACTCAACTTGTATGATTTTTACACATAGTTTCATATGGTCCAAAACCATTTCAATATGTATATCCAGAGAGATATGTATATCAAAAAAGATCCATAAAATCTTTACCTTACAAAAAATCTAGGATTTTCTCATATGGGTGAATTAAAAGTTTATCATTGGGTTATGTTAACAAATATATGTTTTCTAAATCTTTTTTGAATGTTCTTACAATAAATTCTCTAATACCAGTTAGGTCATAATAAAAAAAGTTAACTCAAGAGGGCGTGAGTTTTCACTTTTCAATAATATTAACTGATTCATACATTTAACTACCATTTTTATTTATCAAAATATGAAGTGATTTAGTCTATATGAAATATAAAAAGGGGATGAATAGAAAGAAAAAAAATTCATTTTTATAGTATTTTAGAGAACAAAGATCCCCCAGTCCACTCCACCAAAAATCTCTATGTAATCTTAGTGAATTTCAATAGAATGGTCCTCTAATAACTTGGCCTTCATATCCTCAAATGATTGTATGATGTTTATACCATTATAACAAGTCAATGTAGATCCTTCTATTTATTTTATATGGAACATATTATCTATATCTTTGAAAAAAAAATCTGACACTTCACCACAATTGAGCATGAGTAAATGAAACTCCAATAAATCAAAATAGGTTGATTTGTGGATCGTTTAGGATGATCAACATAGTTAGTGAAGAAACTTATAGTCAATGGATCATTTTCATCAGAAAATAATGTGTTCATAAAATAATAAATTTATTGTTATCAATTTTTTCAAATGATCTTCTTTTTTGAATATCAAAAAATAGTAGTAGTAATCTTATACCATTATGAGGGAGAAAATTCATGTCTCCAAAGTGTTGCATCTTCTAGAAAATTACCGATTCATTTGTCATTTGTAGATGTACTTTTAAATATATTCCAAATAATATATAAACATGTTTTTTATATTTTATATGTAATTCATGTAGCCTATATAAAGACTATTGATTGATTTAATATTCCAGAACGATGGAAATTTCTTAACAGAACATGAATAATCAAATTCAAATTTTTTCGGGGAGTCATAACATCCTCTAAGAATAAGAGTGATATTATATGATGAATATTGTTCTTTGAATTATTAGTAATGTGATTTGGTGTCAGTCATAGTGATGCATTCATTCAGCCTATAATCATGTCAATACTATTTCAAGAAACTCAGATGAAATCTTGTTTTTACAACTCTACTATTGAATAGTCAAACTAGGCGTTCAACAACATATTGTAGGGTTTCTTTGTGTAGCACAAGGTTTATTCGAATATTTTTTTCTAAACCCTATTTTAATCATCACATAACTTAGGGATAATAAGTGATGTAGTGATGATAATCCATTCAAGAATATGAATTACTCCAAATGTAAGGTTGATTATCCATACGTTGAATCTTCTTAACCTCGGTTATATATATTGATTTCATACATTAGTGTTGGGTTAATATACCATACATATATTGTTCTCCAAATTTAGGGTTGAAGAACCCTATGTTTAATATCCATCATAGGGTATATAATCAATATGAAAATTCTTCACCATTGTGTAGGGGTAATGATCCATATATTCATTTACCGAACATTGGGTTTGGAATTTGATTCCAAAACACATACCTTAACATTAAATTCCATAAAAAATTATACATATAATTATGACATATAAATTCATGAATCATACATAAATCAACATTTTTAGAAAAAACATTTTTATTTACGATAATAATAATCAACATAAAACACGATGTATTTTTGAGACAAGACATTCCCTTAAACCGACACCTTTTAATGATCACAAAACCCATAACAAAATGTATAGAAATATAAGAATTGTAAAAACAAAAGAAATAATAATTTATTTAAAATGATTTTTTGAATTGAGAAATAAATTTTCATATTAGTATTTCAATTTTATAGAAGCATTTTGATTAAAAGTAATTATATTCTTATAAAATTTGAATGTTGGGTTCAACCTTATTTCTCCCCATTTTGGGATATCAAAATGTATTAATATTAAAAAAGAATAAAACACTTTCAATTTTTCACATAACATTATATCAATGACATATTGTACTATTTAGAAAAATAATATGTAACTTATGGTAGTGTAAATTTGAACATGAATGAAAAACATTATTTAAAACTATCAAATATAAAAATTATTTAGAGTAAAGTTAACTAAAATGTGGAATAAATGTAATAAAAATAATGAGTACATCCCTCAATAAATAAATGAAATCATTAGAATGAGGGGATTTTGTCAGATTGTTTTTCTTTATCAGAATCTCTATTGGAAGAAGATGTACAAGGATGGGGAATAGTTTCAACAACACCATGAATATCAAGGAGTTTACCAGGGTGATCTGAAAATGATTATTGAAGATATCTATTCATTATTTTGAATCTACCTTGAATCTTCACTGATATTTTGGCTTCCAACAAAATTCTATATAAAAAATTCACTAAATATTTATTTAGATAGAATGGATTTTGTGAACATATCTCTAACATGATAAATAACTAGTCCCAACCGAGATTCATTAGATGTCATCTAACATGTAAAATCTATTTGATTTTCCAAAACAATACTCAATGGAGTAGGGTCACACAGAATAGTGTGCTGTCTATTTTTGAAATTAGCAAACACAGTGGTTATATTATACAATTTTCTTATGATATTTGGATAAATATATGGAGAATACATTGAATATTGATGACTTGCTAAAAATTTTTTTATTCTCTTCCAAAATATTAAATAATTTCATCAAATCATGAATTCATTATAGAGTCATCCTTCATGAATTTGAATTTATCAAAGAAAATATAATATAATGTTAACGATCACCCACTAACACAATAGTTTCCACACCTTCTCTAATATGTAATTATAGGGTCTCAAATATTTCTAATGAGGCATTTGAATTTCTAAGTTATTGAAATTTCTTCCTTTTATAGTCTAACGTTTTCCATATATTCCAATTATATATAATCACATGATTGAATCATTAATCCATGTCTTCTGTATTTATTTCCAATGAGTTAGAGGACTCAGTATATTGTGCTTTGTTTTAACCATCTACAAGTAGATCACAACATGGATCTTTCTCTAAAAACTATTATTTCAATCCATGTTGACGCTCATGTCTCAACTGAATAATCAATGACTAAAGAAATAATTATTTTCTATCCTGATGAATATTATTATCATTTTCTCTTGATTAATAATACCGCTGAGCAACATACTCAACATTTACAGTTACTTGAGACTCTTAATCATAAACACATTCCCCAATTGATTGACCAACATCTACTTGATCAAAAATATATATTGAAATTATTATTCATTTATGAAAACATTCCTCCTAAATTGATTTTTTTTATTATTCATTCAGACTCGGTCTCACAAGAATAGTTGTAGGTAACACATCTCCCAAAGCATCGGTCATCTTCTTTATTTTCTACTTATATACCAACTATTAATGATAAATTCATGATTCGCTCTAAAAAAATCACACCTTTTCAATAGTTACATCATTTATAATATTTCTATAATGAAATATACCACCAAATGAGATGTATCTTACTTTTCATTTCTTTATAAACAAAAGGGATATGATTATTTCATAAGGGTAAAACCCTATCTTTTCATCCTTCTAACTACAAGGATTCAAGTACCTTATTATATATATATTAATGTTTAGTTTAACATTATTCTTTAAAAAAATAGAATATACATATCTTGATAAATAAATTTCTCTAAATCAAACGTCCTTGGAACTATTCCATACTGAATAAATTTTTTCAGGGCTTGTTGATCAGAATTATGTATTATTGTCATATTTCTCCTGACTATTCTAATTCTAAAAATAAAAAAACCTACTATCCAATGTTTTTTATTTCTCATCTCTTATATTTGTCAATTCAAAATGAAATTATACTCATTGGGACAGTACAAGATCATACAAATCTGTGTAGAATTGATATAATACTCACTATTGAGAGTCATAGATGGAACATTATCTTTATCATTTCAAAAATAAGAAGTAAAATTTCAATAAACAATGTTACTGCTATATTAAAATACAATAGTTTATTACTATCATTAAAATTTAATTCCATAACATCAAATAATTTGAAATACATTTACGAAATATTTCATTTGTATATCCAATGAAAATCGATTACCATTTCATGAAGAATAATTATATATTTCTATAGCTGAACATTCTATCTTTAAAAAAATTCATCAACTCTACAATAATTTTCAATTTATAATGGTTTGAGGTTTGAGGGATCAGAGGATAACAATTTTTTTAAATGGGAAGGAGAGATGCCATGTAAATATAATGGTCATAAATGAGTAAAAAGGAGGGTGGGAGAAGGCTGAAAATTTTCTCACATAGATTGAGAATGTACTTATACATTTTTAATTCGATAAGTGGAATAAGAAAATAGAAACTAACATATTTTTAAAATTAATCAATAATTAATTGAATAATAATAAAGTGATAAAAAAAATTAAATAAAAAAATAAAAGGCTAATATAATAAAAAGATAGTGATTAAAAATAAGTTAATAAATATTCATTTAAAATTAAATAATTGTAACTCATTCATAATAAAATCAAAACTTCTAGTGGAAATTAATTTTGATAAAATATTAGTTAAAAGATATTATGTGTCTACCAAATCAAGCGATATATTCTTTTTAAGAATATGATCTCTTAGAAAATTATGCCTAATATCGATATACCATGTCATATAATGACTTATTGGATTTTAGAAAATATTTTTAGCACTATTTTTATAACATAAAATAGGTATATTAATAAAATTTAGTCTATAAACTAGTAGAGTATATTTCATCCATAAAACATGTACACAGAAACTATGAGCATATATATTTTCTACTTGAGTTGTTGATAGAGAAATTGTGTGTTGCTTCTTATTTTACCAATACCCAAATGATTTTCCTAAAATGTGATATGTTCCTGAGGATATTTTTCTATATAATCCATATAACCCATATTCAAAATCTTATTGCGATATTAAATTAAAATCTAATGTTTTTTGGATAAATAATATATTAAAAAGTACATACTTTTAAATAACTTAAATTTATTTTAATACCTATAAGATATGATGATTTTATATTTGAATAAACTATAGAAAATTAATAAATACAATACTTTATGCCTTTATTGTTATCAATATGATACAATAAATTAAATATAATACCTCTATATAACATGTTTTCAACTATATTTCTATCTTCAACAAACTAGAGTTTTATATTGGTACACATCAGAGTCTTATAACTCTTACAATTTTCATTTCCAAAAATTTTCAATAAATCAATAATATGTTTACATATATTTAAAACATTTCCATATTAATTTTTCTAATTCATATTTCCTAATAATTATTTAGTTTTATAATCATTTTTGTTTCAAATTATATTTTCATTATATTTTAAAAATCATTACAAATATTTTTTTTGTTTAACCCAAGATAAATTTTTTAAAATAATTTTATACAAATAATATATTAGAACAAATATTTTCCATAAAATGTGAAAGATCTACTAATCTGATATAAAATCAATTTTCTATCAAAAAGGTGTTTATTATTTCATACCAAGCTCTAGGTTACTATTTACGGACATAAAGTGCTTCGCTATGTTTAGAAATAGAATTTGGTTTATGAGGGTTTTCAAAACTATGAGGTTGTTCAACATAAACATCCAAAATTAAATATCCATTTAAAAGTTCATATTTAACATTGATATGATATAGTGAAAAATTCATATCATATGCATATTCTAAAAGTAATCTAATGACTTCTAATCAAAGTAAAACTCTAAAATTTTCATCATAATCTACCCCTTATTCCAATTTATATTCTTTATCTACTAATCTCCCTTTATTTCTAGTTATAATCCATTGATCATATACTATATTTCTGAAAACCTTATTATTTCTTATTACTGAAAAATTGGATGATCTTTTTACTAATTTCAAAATGTCATTTCTCCTGAATTGGTTTAGTTATTCTTGATTTTCTAACATCCAACTCTCATATAATAAATCTTATTTATAAGAGTTAGGATATATCTTAGAATGAAATGAATATTATTCATCTGGGATTCCTACATTTCATCAGATTTTAATTTCTCTCTCTTAGTTTCCAAAAACTATTTATAAAGGATGGTTCATAAAAGTTCTAGGATGTCAATTTAAGACACTTTCAGGCACATATGTTCCATGTTCAGCTAAATTGGACTTAATTTTTTTTCATTTTAAAAATCAGAAATAGGGGTCTCAGGACTCGTATTGTCAAAAAAATCATTAATTTTTTATATTTTTTCATTCTATATAATAAATCGGTAAAATTAATCATTCTTTATATTAACTTATTCTTCAACAATCCATGACATTTTATTGAACAATATATTGGCTTTGGATGTAGTATAATATTCCAAAAATATTCATTTTTCAACTATTTGATCAAACATAACAAGGTTTTCTTTAGTATCTATGATATATATCATCCATCCAAATACATTAAAATACATTAAAATATGTTTTATATTATTCCTTATATTATAGGGTGTACTTTTAAAAATTAGTCTTATTAAAAAAATTATTCGTGATATAACAAGATATACCAACTGATTCTTCCCAAAAATAGGTTGGAAGGCTATATTCAGTCATTATAACCCATTCCATTTAATGAATAGTTATATTTCCAATTTTATCAATTCCATTTTTTGAGGTGTTCATTATCCAGAGAAGTAATGATTAATACCTAGGTTTGAGAAAAAATAATTATATTCATGACTTTCGAATTTCCCACTATGATCAGTTCATATTGAATTGTTTTATAACCTTTTTATTTTTGTAAAATTGAACAAAATCTTTTAAAAATATTTAATACCTCACATTTATGTCTCAGAAAATATACCCATGTAAATCAAGAACAATCATCAACTAAAACCTAATCATATAATCTACCATCCAAATGTTCTATTATTCATTGTATAAACAAATCTATATTGAAATTTTCTAAATAACAAGATGTATAAATTATATTAATATATTTAAAATAATATTTGAGTTATTTTTTTATTTGACTTTCATCACAAAATGTCTCATTATCAAATTTAAGATGTGGTAAATAAAGAAACTAATTATTTCATAGATAATTTATGAAAGGAATATATATATATAATTTCAAGACTTCTAGTATAGATGTATAACTCATTTCTATTATAATTTAAAAAATTCCCTTTCTGTTTACACAAGGAATTTTGATATGAAGTGTATATATTATTAGTTCATGTTGATCAAAATATAAGAATTTAATCATTGATAACTGAGTAGGAAGTTTTAGAAAAATCATCCTAAAATGCATCATCACAAAGTGTAGAAATGCATATATGAATGTTCTTTAACACTTGTATATATAAAACTATGTAAATTAAGATATTCTTTAGATCTACAACCATTCCAACACTAATAATCTTTTAGTTTTAATTGTCACCAAAATTGACTAGTCCTATATTCATTTGAGTCTATTTATAGAAATTGGATGAGTCACGATGCAAAGGACTTGAGAATCTCATATCCTTATAAAATACATTTTTTGTTCCCATGTCCCTTCCCCAGGAAAATAATTTAAACCCATGAATATTTTGGTACCAATATTTTAGTGGGTCTAGTAGTGTGAGCAAGTAGTGTTCTGGGAATCGAGATATGCCTTATTTTTCAAAAAAATTTATTATCAGCTTCAGACATATTTTGTGAAATAAATTCCTTTTTAATACCACTTGTTTGATTATTTATATACTAAAAGTAATTATAATAATATCCATTTCTTCAATAGTGATAGATTGTAGAAATTATTTAATTTGGAATAAAATGATTATTATATTATTTTGTTTTTTCATCTATATTTCCTATTCCAACATTTCCTATTTTAATTAAATAATTTTCAAGAACCTCATTCATATTTTTCTCTCCATTATTCAATATAATAGTGACAATATTATATGATTCTAGTATTTTATACAATTATTTATTCTTAACTTCATGATCAATACAATTTTCTGTATATAAATTGAGTTTTTCAACTAAATCTTAATCTTCTTCTAGAAAAGTTTCTTTTTCCCCAAAAACATCATTGTGAACAACTTTGAATGATTTATGATACTTTATTAGAGAATCATATTCTTCATCTAGAATTGAATAGTATTTATATAAGACTAAATATGAGTATTAATCAGAGGCATAAGTTTAAGAGTAATGGGATTGTATCTCTTCTTCTTCAGTAGATATATATTATATATTGGATTTGAGATTCTGTACCTCTTTCTCTAGATCATATTTTTAAGAGCATGTGGAATATTTAGATAGACACCATATATCTTTCATGTCTCTTTTTTCTTGTTGTTCATATTAATATTTCTTATGACATCTCATTTTAGGATTTTCTTTCTCTTATGTTTAAATTGGGGGAAATTAGGTATCATTTTTCCCAATGTTTTTTATTTTAATAGTTTTACTTATCTATTATTACTATCATTTTTTTAAGTATATTAGGAAGCATCTTTTCACATTTTATATTATATTGAATTTTCTATGAAGTTGTTTCAGTACCATTGGAGGTTACGATGATTATTTAGTTTTGTCAATCTTAACATCTGGTTTTGATTTTCATTCTCACATAAGTGATGTCACATTGATTTTAGTATTTTTTTTATTTTTACAAAAATCATTTGATTTTCGTATTGTTCATTGTTTTCTGCATCATACATCCTCATTGTTCCAATGAATTCCTTCACAGTTACATTTTTGACATGTGATGATTTTTGAATGGCTAGATATATTCCATTTCAATTTAAGGTTATAACTCAATGTAATTTTAGAGATTGATTTAATTAACTAATTGGATCTCCCAATGAAATAATATTATTGACAATATGTATTAAATTTCCATTCATTTAGGTGATTTTTGCTCCATAAAACATTCTAATGGTGTCAAACATGTGTTATTTTTGGTGCATATCTAAATTTAATGATGTTTTATATTCAGTTGTAACTAACCACTATTATCATCCACATTTCATATCCAGTATAGAACTATGATATTCTATTAGATTCATAAGGTTTGAGTCCAAATATTATGTCATTCATTACCTTTGAATTTATGTCATATTCGGCTTTAACATATGCATTACAAGTCACTTGTTTTTCAAAAAACACATAAGTATTGATGATCATTAAATAGACATTAAACCCCATCATTTTCTGATATGTAATCATATGTGATTACCAGAATCGATATTTTCCACCATTAAAATAAGGGGCATAAAACCATACTAAACATATTTTGGATCATCCATTTTCATATTCATTAATAGAGCATATATTTCTAATATTTTTAGAGAATGATCATAAAATGTAACCATTGATACATGTTTTTATGTTGATAAAATAAAAATATAACACAAGAGGAGGTGAATTGTGTATTTTTTTTATAATCATTACTAGTTATTACATTTTAATACCTTTATGATGTTTTCAGTTATGCATTTTTCCTTCTCTATAGATAATGTATTTTAGATGAAACTAAAGAACAAAAAAACAATTTTATAGTGGTTCTTGGCACAAATATCCCCTAATCCACTCCACTAATGATTTATCCCTGATTTTGGTCAATTTAACTACAAATGTCCTTTATAAAAAGACTATAAAATCAAAACTTATGTATATGTAGTTGGAACCATTACAAAAAGGCTAAAATTATCCTTACGGTTCTTTTATAGGGAACCTATTATTCCTACTTTAGTACAAGAAACCGGAACATAACCACAAATGAGTAGGATCAGTTGATACTCCAACAATTCAAAAGAGTTTAATTGGTTGATGGTTCAGATTGATCTTTAATGTTGCAACGACAACTGAAAATATATAGAACATGTTATACAGAAAGGTATTCATTAATGAAATAATAAATCTACAATTATCATATTTTGAAGTGATCTTCAATTCTAATATCAAAAAACAACAGTAGTAATACTACCGAAATACGAGGTGGAAAATGTATGTCTCCAATGTGTAGACTCTTCTCCAAAAATAACATATTTAATCATTCATTATAGAATTACTATAAATGATATTCAAAATAATATAGACATATGTTGTTTTAAATAAATCGATATAGAATATATAGAGAATATATCTTTCTTTTGTATTACAGCTCTAAGGAAAATGCCTGATAGAATTCAGAAATTCAAATTACAATTTTCTAGGGAGTCATAACTTACCTTTTTGAAGTGATATTCTATATTAAATAAAGTTCTTTGAATGGATTGAAATGATCCTTTTAATTAGTCGTAGAGAAGATTTCAATCATCCTATAATTCTTTGTTGACTGTTTCATGTAATTCAAATGAAATCATGATTTTGTAACTCTGCTATTGAATATTAAAAAGTAGTGTTCAACTACATAGTGTAGAGTACCATTATTTAGTGTATGTATCTTACCAACATATGGTTATTTAATCATACATTCATCTACCTGTAATATAAGAATAAAAAGTAATTATCGGATGATAATCCATACATTCAACTTTTGAGTATAAAATTGATTCCAAACATAATGTTGATTATCCATGCATTCAACCATCCGAATGTAGGGTATGAACATAGAATTAAAGCCTTAACAGTTGGTGGATAGATCATACCATCATTTTTCAATGAATATATTGTTGTAGAACCATGCATTTAATTTCTATTGTAGGGTTTATGATCCTTATATGAATTTCTCAACATATTAGTGGAATGATTACCCATATGTTCCTTTTCCAAACATAGGGTGTGAAATGTGTTTCTAGAAAACATCACATGATGATAAAATACTTCAAATAATAAAAATATTATTTACACATAAAAATTCGTGATATATTATTATTTCAAATTTATTAGAAAAAAATAGGGGTATTTGTGAGCATCAAAATCAAAATATAACACATATTATTGTTGGAAGAATACATTCCCTTCAGTTCCAACAATATGGACCCTGACCCTGGTATCCTAGATCCAAGACCATAATTTATTAAATTTTAATTGATACGTAATTAGAATCATAATGGTCAAAATATATTATTTTATATTCAAAACTAAATACAAACATAACTGTTGCATTACGACATTGAAAGAGAAAAAATAGAAACATCACTGGAAACACTCATAAACTCCAATATTATCCTTGTATGAAATTAAAAAAATATAACTTCACATCATAGGAAATAATATAATTAGATAGTGGTGATATCAGATGTTCAATAAGGGTACAAAATAAACCAAATGATGTCATAAATAGATAAAAACAACAAGGAAATGCGAATAACTACAAAACATATCAATAAAAAAATCATGATCATATTATGGAAATAATAATAGATGATTAAATAACTCCAGGTAAATAATCACATGATAATGATACTTAATAATGAATATAATACTATTTAAATAATCACATGTATTATCAATTTTTAATATCATAATTAGGGGAATTCATTATGCTAAAGATAATAATCGTGAAGTCATTTCATCCTCCAAGACACCATACATAAATGAGTAAAAACCTAGTCCTTTTTGTCTATTAAGAACATTTAATTCATCAAGGGGATATATTGGGCCCCTACCATCACTTAATAAGTCTCATACATTTTTAATATGAAAAGGGTAAAATATACACCACATAAACATTTGAATTTTAAAATAAACTTATGAAATGTGAATTCACTAACCATAACCCTTGTATGGTATCAAATTGCACTTCTATAGTGAAACTGATCATAATCCCCACAAAAATATATGTATGTTAATATCATAAAAGATAACCCACAATTAAGTACACGATTAAAAAATTTATTTTTACATAGATGCAGATATATTTCAATGATACCACTATAAATTATCGAGGAAAATATTCCCTTGACATTCCAATGTGTTCTATACCACATTGAAACACATAAATCCTTATCCATAAAGGAATAATATTATATTTAACTAATAATATAACAAAATTAATAACAAATCATGAAATTATATATCAATGGGCAGTACATACACCACACATGTAACATCCATCCCCATCTCATTGGCTTGAGGGGAGGGGGAATGTTACTTGGCCTTAACTAATGTTCCAAAGGTGAAATGGATGGTAATAAATACTGAGGGCTTTGATAATAAATGGGTGGATGATTTTCCCATGAGAAAAAACAAACTGAACAAATGATCGACTATCAAAAAACAGCAATATGCATGTCAACCCAACAACTAACTCAACATTACCAAAAAGGCATCAAAACTATTCTATGACAATCCTAAATGACAATTACAACTAAGTTAAATACTAGAGTACTATGAGGAAGGCTATAGCAAGAAATCAAAGAAATAGGACACCGTCCATTTCTCCACATCATGCTCCATGATCCAAGCACCACAACATCACCTAAGCATAATGCCCAACCGCTTGCAAAATGAGAATCCTTAATCTAACCTATGCCTCAGCATTTAGAATTTGAAAAAGAACCCATGTCCTAGAGTAGAGGGTGAGTAAAAATACTCAGTACTTTTTCTCCAAACGAGTTCCCTATACAAGCCACTAAGATGAAACTGTTATCACATTTATATAAAACATTTTATTTAAAACATTCAATACTGATCCAACATATGATAAGACAAAAACTCCATTAACAATATATTTCCAAAAAAATCTAAAAAACCCAGGAAATCCAAAAACCCATGACACAATCCATTTAAATATTTCACAATATAATAAATTATTTTATCTTGCAAGAAACACATAACAAGGCAACCAAAACGTTGCAACTTCCTTGTAGCTCGTTCACTGCATTTCCAACTAGTAGTGATCCACACCCACTTATCCTTAGACGGTGGAACTTCTGTTAACTATACATAACTTTTAATAATGGTATTTTATTCATAGTTCTGCAAAATACACAGAATCTGTTACACATAATCAACCCACAATCACTAAGCACCAAGGCCACACAAAAGTACCCCATCATTTCCATCGCATGCCAATTCAAATCAACAAATCACCAATTTATTAAAAACACTCTTTAAGGAATTTTACATTAGCAACCACAAGTCAATAAAAAAAATTTATGGAAAACCATCTGTCACAAAACATATTTCATAATCAACGACCTACGATTTTATAATCAACAATTTAAAATCATTTAACAAACCCATTTTGCAACAATATCCTATTTTTTATAAAATCAAAAAACATGACCAAATGGGTTTCCAAAAAGATTCACACATCATTATCACTATTTATTTTAATAAAAACTATTTTAATTTTCAAAAACAATAGTTCTAACCAAGTGTATTTGAGATTGAAGCCACCTACCACTAGGTTTCCAGTGAATTCGACCCACAAGCTACTTCACCCCCATCTAGGAAAATGATCTACGAAAACTGCTCTAGATATGCTTATATTTCATCCAAAGGCCATCAAATCAACACCCAAGGAAACCACAAAATAATATCTACACAAAAAATTGTTTATATCTAGAAAACAGATCGTGAGGGAGATGAAGATTTATGGGAAACAACAATGAACCTTGCGAGGAGACTTACCTGAGAAGAAACTCTTTCAATAAACCAAGAAACCCCTTTGAATCACAATCAAAAAATTATTGATAGCACCTGAAACCTTTGATAATCCAAAATAATAATTGAGGCTCGAGTGTGAGGATGTTTGATGTGAAAAGAGGCAACCCTTATAAAGCCTAAAATTAAAAACCCCACTTTTATGTGGAAACACAGTTAGCCACATGGATTGGAAAACTGTCTGTTAAACATGTGCACGACACTGCCAAAAGAAAAGGTCTTTGTATGGTTTCCTCACACTATTTGGGAAACCATGAAAAGGTATTTTGAAGCCCATTATCTCCCCCTATACAGTTTTCTAGAGAACCCGAATGGTTTCCCCTAACCGTTCTAAAACAGCGGGCCTTAGAAAATCCTCCAAACTTATTCAAAATCATTACAAACTCTTGCAACCTCTTCCTAACTCATCCAAAGAACCATAAACACAAAAAAAAATGCATAAAGAAGGACACATAACTCAAAAAGATGGTTATAAAATAAAAATAAATAAGTTTAGTACAGGTTATATATCTCATAGAAGTAAACATGAAATGACAAACCCAGTTTTTAAATTGGAAATAAGTTTTCTTTTGGAAAATAATTTTTAGTTTTCATAAATTTATATTATAAAAATAAATATCCCAAGAAATGAAAAGTAAGGATTATGAATGTTTTTTTAAAGAATAAAATGTCCAAATCTTTTTAAATCATTAAATATTTTTTTATGAAACATTACAATAGGGACACTTTAGTACGGTTTAATAGAAAATTTAAGTGATTCTTAAAAACCAAAATGCTTAATTATTTACATAAAAATGTGAAATAACTATGAAATAATTTCATGATTAAATTATTTATATTAAAATAATATATTTTTCATAAAATTTTTTATGGAGTGTACTTTAAAATGGGTAAGAAATTAGGATGTTCCAAATTGTTTGGATTCTTTATTGGGTGGAATTAAAAAAGAAGCCATAAAAATCATTTATTTTATCATGAAAGAAAGATATAATGAATTGGATAAATGAGTATGTATTATATAAACAATATTTATAAGTATTATATAAAAATAAATAATAAATTGATTTGGGTTAATAGAGATAAAATGTAACTTGAACAAAAAATAGTGGTTGGGGATAATCCCATACCACAGTATAATTTGTCGAATTGTAGGCCCCCAGAGACTACTAATATTAAAAGGATATATTTAATACAAATAAAATAAACATATTAATGATATTATATATAAAAGGTAGGTATATATACACCAAACAAAATAAATAGTGGTGATTAAGGAATATCTCACAGAAATAAAGGTGAGATAGGAAAACCATTACTATATATTTGGAAGTTTTCTTCACTAGAACTTAATGACAAGGATAATGAAATTAGATTGATTAATAATTTAATTAGAAACATATTAAACAAGTATATGATATATTATATTTTTATTATGTTCATTTATAACTTTTATGATATGTAATAGAATTCAATTATTTAATTCTTGAGTTTTCATATCATGGGTTTTCATGATCAGTTCACTTGTATACATGTTTGAAAGATCATGTAATATGGGAATAGTTTTCAAAAATTGAAGATATATATTATTAATGAAATTATAGGATATTTAAGGTTCAAATATTTCATTTTGTTACTAGATATAAAGATGATTAATTAGATAAGTAGTTACTAATAACCATTTTGATTATTCCAGCAATTTTTCGATTATCATAAAGTAGTTTTATCTTGTGAATTAATATTATGTATTCATATAATAGATAATGAAAATTAAATTATTTTTCATACATATACTAATTTATTATTTATACAAATTTTTTTATGGAATACCTTTAAGGAGGAAATTTTAAAACAAAAAATCTTCGTCCTTAAAGGTAGTAAATTGGTACCACGTGGATGATGGTTTCGTTTTTAAAATAAAAAGGGGAAGAGACTATAACTGATGGTTTATATAACATTAAAATAATAAAATTACACTATATATATATATATTATGTGGGATTTATCATTAATATCTACATATATTATGTATGTAATGAATAATAAAGAAAAAGAAATTGAACAAAAATTATAAGAACGAAAGGGGATTTTATCTAATGAGTGTTGGGTCCACGAGAACCTATATAAGTGACATAAAAATTGTGTTTCGGTGAGACCATCATGCCAATAATGTGGGAAAGTTATTTGGGAGATAAAATTTTCATAATTGTTTTTTGAATTTTTTGGTGGTGTGAGGAGAAAGGGTGGTGAGAGGTTGTATTTATAGTTGAGGAGAAGTCTGTTTTTTATTTAATTCATTTGTTTATTATTTTTCTCATGACTATGAACAGTGATGATTTTTATGAAAATATATAGTTAATAATGAATGTTATTTCTAGAAAATGTGGGGTTACCTCATCCATACATCATTCATGACTCAATAATTAATATATTTATTTGTAATGGAATATTCTGTAAGTTACTCTATTTCACTACTCAAATAAAATTTGACAATTTTAGAAAAATCCCAAATATTCACCCAAATAATTTTTAGATGTGTATAATTAAAAAATGAAATCTAATTTATGAAAATAATTTCCTATAAATTAGAAATTAAATTTGTAATTAAAATCATTATTCATTTGAAAAATATAGATTTTAAAAATATAACTGATTTTATGACACTTTGAAAAATTATAACAGTCTCGTGAAATTATCAAATAATCATAAGAAAGAAAAATAATTTTTGATTCTATTTTTGAAAAATAATTTTTCTTTTATATTGTATTATTAATTATAAAAATGTTAATTATGATTTAGGCCTCCCAAAATACCAATACATAACATATCATTATTAATATTTTTTCTAATTTCATGCTATAAATATATCATATCATTAATTTTAATATAAATAAATATTATTTATACTTTCATATGTGAGATTATATTTAAATCAGTAATTATCTATTAATATTATTAAAATGATGGTTTTATAAATATAATCGAGATTTTAATCTATTCATCTGAAAATAAATATTTTCCAAAAAAATAATAAATTCATAGTAAGTTTGTTTTAAAATCATGATTTTAATAATTAAATTTATTTTGGACAAAATAATTTATAATAGTGTCAAATGTTTAATTTCATAACATGGTTTCCATTAAATAAAGATAAAACCACCCTTAATGAAATAGTGTTTTATGGATAAAATTTTTGATTTACTCATATATTATGCATATAAATTTATTTTAAAGAATGTAAAACATTTAATAAAATAGTAATATATATAAATTTAATAATTTGGATAATCATATCAATTCCCACTAATTTAATGACATGGTTAAAAATAATTTTTAATATAATGATATTATTTTGTATACCATTATTCGTTTATGCTTGGTTTTGTGTGAAAACAATATTGTAGATGAAATTAAATTTAAAAAATATATATACCATTAAATATTGTGGTTTTATTGTTATAATAATTTATCCTTGACTCTATTCTATAGTGTCTGTAGTAGCATGATGTGTTTAGGGAAATTCAAGATGACTTATGTGGTGGGGAATCCATTTTTGATATGTCTCTATCTTCAAATTTTGTTATGAATATTTGGGATTATTATTACATCCCAAAAACATTAAGAATATAAATTTTATTTTTTGACATGATTCTTCACGTTTCTCTCATTCTCGAACTATGAAGACGTATTATGACCTGAGATGGTGATTCTATGGGCTGGGTTTGATCCATGATATTGCAAACTATGTTACCCACTACTAAACCTTCTTATAGATAAATATAATGAATATGATTCCTTTTGGTTTTAATAATCCCCTTCATATTCTTGTTTTGAAATTTGAAAATGTGTCCATGAATGTTTTTATTTTATTTATAAATAATTTCCATCAGAGGACAGCTATCTTGGTGGAGATTGATCGGTTGAAAAAGTCATATCACATCATTATAACTATAGATACCACTAAAGACCAATACATGTGTAAGATATATGTAAATGATATTGTGATGTTTTTTGGATTTCCTAGTAATACTATTTTTTACATGGATCCTTGTTTACCTGTTGGTCCTAGAAGATTCTCCATGGGGTGATGGGTACTGAGTTCCAGGTGAGTATAACTTGTCTTACAATGTTATATGGACAGAATGAGCATGCTATTAAAATATAATATGGTATTCTATGTCCATGCGTCTTGGGTTTTTGGAAATAAAGGTATTCCTATTATGTATTGGATAAGATTTAAAATAACAAAATTTATTATTTATCAATCTAAATGACTCTTTTTGGATAATTTTATGGTAACAAGTACATGTCATCTCATTATTGGGTAGAGGTTCAGGAGGCCACTCTTATTGGATTGAGTCTAGTTCATGATACATCAGTAAGAATTAATGATATATATTAGAATATGGTAAAATCTCATATTTGATATTAATATTATGTAGATTTGAATGATCATCATTTATAGATTTCTATTGGTGATGAGTTTTTTTTGAATGTTTCTCCTCTATTGTGTCTCTTTCGGATTGGAAAACAAGGAATGTTCATTCCAAGTTATATTGGACCATTTGAGGTCACTCTGTAGCTTAAGAAGGTTTCATATTGGTTGTGATTTATAGCTCAATTAATGGTAATTTTTTTTGTTTTCCATATATTGAAGCTCATAAAAAACCAACACTATCCTTATAACTTTTTTGAGTTGTGAAGACAAGATGTTTGATCAATATATATTGGTTTTATATAAAATAATCGATATTATGAAATATTAAGTGAATATTTAATGTGGGATTATATTTTGTTGATCATAGTGTTACAGTGACATAGACTGAATTCCCATGATACAAGGGAGCATGATCTGTTGATGATGAAGTGGTGGCCTCACTAACTTCCATACATCATTATTCCACATAACATTATGGGAATGTAATGTTTGGTGGTGGGGAGTTTAAAATATCAGGTTACATTTTTCATTTTATTTATCTCCAAAAAATTAGTTTAACCCTTAATATTAATGCATTTTAGGGATCCCGAAAACCAAGATGGTTTCTGTTTTAATGCCAAATTTGATTTTTTCTACCTTCTAGAATTTTTTTTTTCATTTAAATATTTATACAGAATTAAACATTCATCGAAAAGATGTATTGAATTTGACCAATCTGTGAAAGAGTTATATTGTATACTAATATATCACATCATTAAAAAGATAAACAATCAGTGATTTTAGTCAGAGGTGATATGATTTTCTACGTATGTGGTCATCATGGATTTCACATAGTGAAATAGGGATTCGTGATGTGTAATCCTCATCATTTGTAGGTTTCTGGCGCTATCTGCATGATTATATTTTCATTCACATGAAGTAATTTTCTCTAAGACATATGATATCTACTAGGTGATTTTAGAGACCTCTTCTCCTTTAGGATCAATGCCTTCAATGATTCATTTTCATTACTGCTATACTGAATTTATTTTGATGAGTAATCCTTCTAATTCATTATTTTCATTGATATTGGTAGAACCATTTCCATTTTATTTTGAATCCATTTAATGGTGATGATAATATTATTGATATATTCTAAATATGTTGTGTGATCATCATCTGAAGGTTTACCTTCAGGTCATTGGTGGACTGGAATGTGATTTTTGAGGAGTTATATTGTGATTTTTCTTCACTGATGAACGTTTCACTAGTTGAATCGATTCAATGTTGTGAGGATTTATTCTAGTGAATATATGTTTATATTTTTGTTCATCAGTATCAGTGGATACCATTACAGGAATGTGCGACCTAATTTTTATGTAGGTGGGTCCATTTTTTGCCTATGATGGACAAACAATGTTTCACCATTTTTATAAAAAAATTTATCAATCAATTGAAATGATCTTCTTGTGCGTGTTAAATGGTTTTTTCTGAAAGTATTGTATTATGCATGTTTTGGTAAATGAAAAGTGTATTTTCAAGGGATGATGAAATGGATTTATGAAGTGATTTTCGAAGAAGTATTATAATGAATTGTTTTGGAAAATGTATCGGATAGGAAGAATTTGGTACATTAACGGAAGATGTTTTAATAGACATCATTAGTTGATGTTGTCAAGGGGTAAACTCATGGGGGATCCTTTTAGCATGTTTTTCTAGGGACATGTTGTACACTATTATGAGGTTCACTTTATTGGGTGTTCCCCCAATACCTATATTTGATAAATCTATCTAGGGGCCTGATGTACTACTTTTTGTATATGTTTACAAGTCTCTTATCTGGACCGACCACTTGTGATATTTGATGTGATGTTACATTTGATTTGGCTTGTATAGTTTTAGCTTTTTCCACATTGGATTTGATATGATATGTTATGGATGATTTGATTTCACAACATTGATGTATATTAAATATTTTGAAACAATTCTATATTATTTATTTTGAACTGTGGAAAATGGGGATATGGTTTACCTTAATCTTGATATAAAAATAATTTAACTATTTTTCATTATTTTTTGTATTTAATTATGATATTTTTCATATTTTTGTATAGGTACATGATACAAAACTCCAAGGTGGGATCCCAGACAGCATGTTTAGCTGAAATCATGTCCATCCCTTCAATAATGAAAACGCGTAGTTATTCCATTCGATGCAGGTAATGACATGGTGATGTAGTGACATTGTATGGTTTCTTCCATCGATGTTTGGGATGCAGGTGGTGAGATGGTGGGAAGTTTCTTATACCATCATAGGGAGAATCCCTTTAGTTTTTGTTTTCATTTATTATTGAAAATGTATATTAGACAGTATTCAGAAAACATGGAGTTGTATCACTTCTACATGTTCATGTTTGATATGAAATATATTTCTTTTTTACTCTACCATTTTTCATTCCATTATTGATATGTACATATATGTCATATCATTCAATTTAGGTTTTGGGAAATTATTCCCTCTAGTTATTTTTGATTCCTATGTGTCGGTCTCTAGTCCATGGGGTTCAAGAATGCCCATTGGTTATATGAATTTTCAGGTTGGGTACTAATTTTTTAGGATAGCGGGGCAATTTTCACATATATTTTAGCAATAAATTAGTTTAACACCATAAAATATAACATAAATAGCAACTTATAATACAAGAGTCATATATGTGAATAAGAAAGGGGACACATTTTAAATAAATAAAAAATTATCATATTTGAAATCCAGTAAATCATTCGTGACCAATATAAATATATATACAACAAACACATAATAATTTTCAATAAACTTATTGATGTAATATATTATTTAATATATACACACTATATTCATTTTCTACGAATAATTGAATGAAATTATTCATTATTATGAAGTTATTAATTTTTATTATATTAATGAATTATAAAAGTTTTAATATCTGATTTATATTTTATAAACAATTTAAATAATATAAATATAATTTATTAATTCTTATATAAATATTAATCAAATAAAACATCAAAATCCTGCTTTATGTTTTTTATAAAATTTAATCAATGAAGGATTTCATTTGAATAGTTAAAATTCTATATTATGTACATTTCCAAAAATAAATTTACTTTTTTATATATTTTCTTTTAATATTTAAAATTTAAAAAAACTTCATAGATGTCCCTTATAATTTAAAAAATATTAAAATTATTAATAAACATTTATGGTTTACCATTTAATATTTAAAATGTATTCCAATATCAACATTTTCTATTTTATGGACATTTTCAATGAGACATTTTATAAACCATTCAATAATTTATTTTAAATATCTTATAAATAATTAATTTTTTCTATCTTTTATAAATAATTAAATCCCCTCAAATACCAATTTTTATAATTTATAAAAAATTGTAAATTATATATTTAAATTCATAATTTAATTTATATAAAAATAAAATTTTCCTCCAAATCATATATAACAATACCTGAGTAATCTTCAATTATGGATGATGTTGTTGTATCGATTAAACCATTTAAGCACTATCTGTCATACATTATGACTCAGAACCCTTTAATATCTTTTGATATATGGATGATGTATAATGAACAATATGGATCATATTCTCACTTATAAAGAATATTTTCACCCTTCTGTTTGGGTGAATGGACTGTTAAAGAAGAGAAAATGGTATATATTGTTCACTAGATTCACTCTTAATCCTGGAAAAGGAATATATATCGGTTTTCAGATGTAATAATTTACATGAAAAATGGAATATATATAATTACCAAATCAACACTTACTCAAGGGAAACAGAATATTTATAGTTATATAGTCGACACTTATACAAGGCTATGTGCCTATATAAAGGATACATATATACAATGGAGAACCAAAGGAATACACTAAAATAAGGGAATTGGTGTATATAAAGGTAAAATACCATAAAAAATAATTCATAAATATTATTAGTAGAAAACCCCTTAAATATCAGTTCATAACCCTACATATCATGATATCCACTCTTCTAAACCATATATATCTATAGTGTGACCCCTTACGTATCGAAATATTGTAATATATGATTTCAACAATGACAGAATTATTATTTGATGCAAATTTACCCTATAAAATATTTCTTAGTCCTAGATTATCATATCATCTTTATCATAGAAAATTATATAGAATATAAGCATGATATCTCAATGTATCTTTTTTGATAATACAGACTAGTTGTGCACATTTAATATGCATAAATTGTGTGGTACTATATGATTTCTAATGTTTAAAATTAAATAATGGTTATATAATTATTCTAAATCATTAACAACGTATCATACATTTCAATAGATTCAATAAAAAATTATACAAAACATTTTATTCAAATTTAAAACATTATCTAGGGAATCAAATGAAATGAATATATTTTAAACCACTATGGTATTAAAACTGATTAGATGACACACATTAAAAAAATGGAACCAATATGGAATACCAAATGAAATATTCAATATGTGAGGATACCAATTTCATGTTTATTATAAAACAAAAAACTAAGTTTTCACCATTGATCATAGACAATAAAAATTCACCTCTGTCGATTATAGTTGATGAAGACCACTTATGAATTATTTGAATTATTTATCTCCCTAATAAGTATATATGAGATATGATAAATTTCTTGAAAAATAATAATTAATATATAATTACCTATGGAATGATAGAGCCCCATAAAGAATAAATATAAATATGGATTGGTATATGATATTTAATGGGTTTTTTGAATTAATTCACACTCATGATTACAAAATATTTATAGTATCAAGATTCATTATATAACCATTGGGAGCCCCTAGATAACTCCATGAATATTTTCATGCATTTAAAAACATATGTGTTGTGTCTGGACAAATAATTTAATAATTAATAAAATAAGTGAAACTCAGGGTGTTTTATCTTTTAATATGAATTACATAATCTAAATTTGTGGTATTTATATAAATATTTTACTATTAATAATTCTATTACCTTAATAAAAAATAATAATACAAGAAATTTATGATGATATCAAACTTATATTATTAATATATAATCCATGCATGTCTCACCACATGTCATGAAATAATGTTAATATTTGATATGACTATAAAAAATAAAATGAGTTAAAAGATTTATGGAAAAACTGCTTCAAAAAAACATAAATAAAATTCAAAAATTAATGTTGTTTTCTAACTACAAGATAGATTATAATTTTTTCTATGAATTATCTATAATATAGGAAAAATCTGATGATTATTAGATAAGAGGAAATTCTATCTAAACAATTTCAATGTTGTTATAAAAGTAATGAGTTAATAATAATTACATTTTAGGTTAATAATTACTTCCCATATTAAATTTAAATAATTAATTATATAATTTTGAAAACGCGTTGTATACGTATAGTATTTTTTTATGATTGTTTGATTTATCATAGCAAATATAAATAAAATGAATTTAATTTAGAGTCCATTTCAGTGAACATATTTTTAAAATTATATTAAATATATTTAAATGTTATTTCGGTATTTAGGATGTCATGTTTCTAGGTATTAATATTCTAAAAAATAGGATTTCTATAAATATTGATAATGTTAAGGTGGTCTTGTCTTGGGAGAATAATATAAATATTTTTCAAAACAACATTTTCCATTGTTTATTTGGATATTATTGTTATTAATTACTTATTTATTAAAACTAAAACAGTTATTATTTAATTGGATTGAAAATAATTTACATCCATTTAAAATGTAAAATTTTAGGGTTATATTTAATAAGTTAATGAAAAGATTAATCTATAGTGGTCTTCATAAATAGAATGGGTTGTGTCCTTATATAATGTAAAATAATCAAAGTATATAGGTCATGTAAATTTAAACCCCTTAAGAAGATTTTTCAAATAAAATATCAATACATAGCTTTTCTATTTTAATTTTTTAATTGATTCAATACATTATATTTTGGGATAAATATTTATACTATATTTTTATCAATTATTTTTGATGTATTTATTTTAAATATAAAGCACAAATTTGGTAAAATTATGATTTTTGTTATTATAAAATAGTATTGAAAATGGATTATTGAATTCAATATAAAAAGTAAATTTGGGGTATTATTCATTGATTATATAGTACATGTATGAAATGATAAAGTATTTAATGGAAGTGGAAATTGATGACCATGATGAATGAAATACATTTAAAAGAGGTTGCGCATAGTGAACTTATAGTGTTATCTTACTTGAACATATTTTGTATGATTTTAATTATGAAAAATGAATGGAAATAATCTTATTTATAATTTAATATGTTGTATGAGGACTTAAATTAATATTATATCATTAATTTATCGATCATATTGTCTGATTTTTCATATTATTTCATGATTTAATAGTATCATTATGTTCAAAAATATATTTTATAATATATTTTTATCATTAATAATTATTGTTTCCTAGTTTTTTTAATGATATAATGTGATATAAGAATCATATATTTCTATCTCGAAATGAAGAGATATAAAAACTTAATTTTTTTATGATTGAATTTTTTTTTGTTAAATGTATAAAAAAACTCATTGGATTATTGTATCTGTTATATATACATACAAGGAAATATGAATAATTTTCAGTTACATTGTGATTATAAGAACCTAAACACTATAAAATAATGATGATATATTTTAAAAAATTAACCAAATCGAAATTTCAATTCATCCATTTTTTATAATTTAATCATATATTATGTAATTTCATCGTAAGATGTATATAATGTTGTATTTTCACTCCATGGATATGTAAATTATAATCTACTTATTTAATATTCATGTTCCACTACTACAAATATGGCCTTTATCAGCGCTATACAAGTCGATGAACAACACAAAAGCAACATTGTTAATCAAGGTGAGGATATAGGAGGGGGTCCCTTTTATCAGTGCACTGAAAACCGCTGATAAAATCCCCTTTTATCAATGCTGAATAAAGAACTGATAAAATACTCTTTTATCAGCGCTCAAAAAAACGCTGATAAAAGTCAATTTTTTTTAAAAAATAAAAAAGATTTATATAATTTGGGTGGGGGGGAGCTTTCAACAGCGCTTGACCCCCCCATATCAGTGTAAGAAAGATCCCACCTCACTCTATCTTATGTGCTTCCCTTCCCGAATTGCCCCACTTGCCCACACCCCTTTGCATCATCCCGAACTCGAACCCGCGACCTCCCACGTTTCGCCGTTGCACCTTTACCACTACATCATTTCAATTTTTCTCTATTTAATTATATATCTATTTATTTATATATATAATTGTATATATTCAAATAATAATATAGATTCATATTAATATAAAAATATATATTTATATATTATTATATATATATTCATTCGCATATTAATATATATATATATATTTATATTTATTTATTTATAGTTATAATATTTTATTCGTATATTTATTTATATATTAATTTATATTTTTAAGATTAGTTTGAAATATATTTATGAAATATGGTTTTTTTTGTGTTTTTATTTGTAAATAAACAAATTCATACATATATATATACAACACAGACACAGACACACAAACACACACACATAGACACATATATATTTACAAATAAATACATATATATGTGTATTTGAAAAGTCATAAAATTTTAAAATGGCCATAACATATAATCTAGAAGCCCATTTCGACTACATAATGAGTAAAATCAGAGTAAATGAAACAATTTTTGATATGATATGTGGTATAGGCCTAACAGACATCAGGATTAGAAGTTAAACATGTTCGAATGTTTACAAATCAAGGTATCTGAAATAAAAAATCTGTTTTGGAGGTCTTCTGGGCCTTTTGGGCCTTCAAAATGTTGAATAAGCTTTTCCTGGGTCACTAGGACATAACGTTCTTCGTAGGCTTCGATTTGATATGTTATAGAGCTCAAACGGACACCTGGCTCAAAAGTTATGGCTGTTTGAAGTATGAGTTACATTTTAAACTTATTTCAGATCTTTTATTAATTTTATAATTTTTTTGCGTCTTCAAATTATTATTAAATGATTTTTAGTAAATAATAATAATAAAATTATTAATTAATAATATTTATAAAAATATTATAAGTCCATTTTCAGTAAATTTCTTATATATTAAATGTAATAATCTATTTATAATTATCGAAATCATATTTAAAGAAAATATATTATATTTATATCAATATAAATATATTTGTATAACAATATTTTATTTTTCTTGATTTTTTTGAAAACAAAAATTTATCAGTGGTAGGAAAAATTATGATAAATCCCCCCATTATCAGTACAACTAAAAGATGCACGGATAAAGGGGTCATCTTTATCAGTGCTAAAGAAACGCGCTGATAAAAGTGCAATGCTTCCCTTACCCGTTTTTTAGTAGTGTTTTGAATATAAAATTTTCAATATATTATATATATTTATGGGATCTTAATTGATGATTATTATAGATTCATATCTATATTGTTATTAAAATACTGAGTGATCCATTTATAGATTATATTATATGATAATATGTATCTTATATCATTTGTTCTTAGGAATAATATATGTCAATATTAAATTTTATACAGTAATAGATGTATGTTTTCTATTTTTTGAACCTTTTAATGATATTTATTAAAAAAAAATATCATTTAACATTGTTTTAAATTACTCTAACACCCAATATTTTATAGTGTGACTCTTCTTAAATTAATTCATTTTATTAAATATCTTCTATTTCACATAACACAGTGTTCAAGCACACCATGATCTACAAAACTATCCATTTATAAAGAATTTATTAATAATATTAATAGTATTATGTCACTTATAAATTAAAATTTCCAAAATATACATCGTTTTTTAATACAGAATTTCAAAACTATCTTACATTGAATTTTTTGAATTTTCCTGAATAGTTTCATTTTTTATGAATTCTCAAAAAAATCTACATCGTTGTTAAAAAATGAATTTTAATTTAAACAATTATTTTAATTTTAATTAACTTTAAGATAAAAATAGATAAATAATACAAATATTAATATAATTTAGGTCATTAGAAATATTTTTAATAAAGAAATAAATATAATTTTTTTACCTTTTGAAAATCCCTTTTACATGTCTTCTTACAACATCAACGAGATTAGAAATAAATATAATTTTTAATTGTCTATGAATTGAATATATATAATATGACATAAAATTTTGTAATTATAATTACATTTGATGTTTAATATGAATAACTAATTTTTTCCGAATTAGTTTTTTAATTTTTTCAACACTCTTAAGGGTAATTTAATAATTATAAGTAAAAATTATATAATATTATTATAATTTTACCCTAACACATTTCATATATTCATTATAAGTGTGGTTTTCGACCAAAATCAACCTTAGTCGGAAATTAAGATATTTTTTATGCCACATGAGTAAGAATACGACTTTTATTATATTTTATTTAATGATATGTTATGAATATATTACTAATTTATTTAATTAGTAAATAATTTTTAATATATTTTTATACATAATATAAATTAAATTATAAATAGTCATTAGAAATGTAAAATATTTATCCACATCATTGAAATTTATTTATATTATTTTGAATATTAAATTAATGGAAATGGTGACACAATTATGATGGACAAATTGAATTATTAAAGTAAGAATCAAATAAATGATATTAATAACATTAAAATAAATTTAACATTAAATATTTGATTCCATCAATACATTTATTCTCTGACTATGATATGTTAGGGATTATTTATCATATATTTTTAAGGAATTTAGTTTTATTAGTTTCTAAAAGGGTCACGTGATAACTAGTTTCAAAATAAAAAATAAGGAGCCTTTAAAATAAATAATATTTTATTACATATTATAAATTTCATAAAAATATAGAATTTAGACCAATAAATATTAAAATTATAAATATATAAAAAATGATCCAATAGGAGGTCATTTTTAATTTAATGAAACTAAATTAATCCTTTAGTGTAAAAGAGAAATGAAGTATTGGTAAGAGTTAGTTTTTTATCTTGGGGTTAATGCCAAAAGATAAGGTCAATTTGGTGTCCTAAATAAGTAAAAAATTCATTAGATGAGATTATTTTGACCCAAACAAGTATTATCTTTGAATTTTTTTTATATATTTGATATTGAAATTAAATTTATATTAATTTAATTTTTTTAGAGTTTCCTAAAGTGCCTCACTCTATTACAAAAGGACACATTTACTTACCTTTAATTCACACATCCAAAAAACATTCTCTCAGAATACCCAAACCAATTTCTCATCCCAACATCCCTCATGTCATCCTAGAGTCCATAATTTTGGTGTGACTCCATCCTAATAATCCGTTTGGAAAAAATCAAAAAGAGGTACATGATGAAGAGATAATTGTTTTACAAGTTCTTTTCAATTTCATTTGTTTCTTCATCATAATTTTCATATGTTTTATCTATAATAATGAAATAAATCAAAAATAATTTATATTTTGATATGTTTTATTTATTATGATAAAACCATATTCTATCTCTTATACATCCTATAAAAAACAATATCTCCATGTGTGCATACGTATGACTTACTATCTCCACAATGTGGTTTAACATGTTTTTCAAAACTACTATATTTAGATGGGTATAATGATGAATATAATTGATTTAAATAATAAATATTTTTGTAAATAGATTCTGTATAATTAATATGCAATTCAATTCGACACCACATTACTATTAAGGAAATGATATTGTCGATAGTGCGTATGTACGGCTTATTGTCACCACGATACGATGAGATTCATCCTCAACGTTAACCATTCAAGAATAATTATAAATATATAATATATAATTATAAAATATATGAAATAGTAACTGTACTTAAATAATATATATATATATATATATTAAATTTAATTTATTTCATTCAAGATGATGTGAAAATAGAAACAATGTTCATGTGTACTTATGGCCAACTGTCTCCATAAAAACTTTATTCTATTACATATCTATGTATATTATATATTTATATGTCAAATATATATGATATATAAATCATTTTTCTCATTTATTATGTAATTAATTAATTATCTAGTTAATAAGAAAGAGAGTAACATGTAAAAATATATATACGATAAACAACACAACTATTAGCCAAAACGTTGCATTATTAGGGAATTTATAAATGAACAGGTAATGCAATGTCATAAATTAATCATATGTGATATCATAAATATTAATATTATTATAATTCAAGTTAATAATATGTTAAAAAACATAATAATGGTGTTTCAAACTCGTAGAGATGAAATCCGACCTAATTTAACTGTAAATTTTGTAATCTCATTATTATTCAAGGTTATTTATGAATAATTATTTATTAGGAAATATTTATCATCCATGAATATGTTTCTTGAAATTGTTTTCAAAATAATTTTTTTGATGGTTTATTGCTAAAAAATATGAGGAAATATTTTAATGATATATTCATCTAAATATTTCTCATTCATATCCACGTTTTATAAATAGGTTTTTTTGGATTTATTTATAAGGACATAAATATATTAAAATGATATTTTTCGAATTTCAATCAATTTTTTCAAAGTTGTATGGGACACTTTGATTCTAAATTTCCTTTTCAAATGCAATCTTTTTTAAATATGTGGATTTTGAAAAAATTATTTCAATATAAAGATCTGTATTTTCCACTGGAATTTTCAATGATTTTATTAGACATATTCACCCATTTCAATACCTATTAATGTATCTTATTTTTGATAGATATTGATCTATTATAATATCATTTACCATAATTATTTGAGTGGATTATATTTTAGATTTACTATTGATGTTCTATTTTATAACATTCATTATTTATGGTTTATGGTTTCACATTTTGTGTTCTAGTTTTAATAATATTGTTAATATTGGTTACATTTTAAAATGTTCATAAGAGGAATGAATTGGATCTAGTAAGTGTTGGATTGGGACATCAGTAGCTAGTAGATGCAGTTTTTGGTCTCATGATACAAACCAGATTTTGTTGTGGCATGAGTTTTTACCATTTAGATTCAGATATGGTTTTGGCTAGGATCTTAACAATTTATTTTTAGATATATTGTTTAATGCCATGAAATTATGTTTCCAATGATTGACATTATAGATTAATTTATTATGAGATTAGTTATTTATATTACATGGAATTACTCTACTAGTATAATATCCATCTGAATTTTTAAATGTAATTATTAGATTTATTATTTCCATATGATGCTAATGCTTATATTTAAAAGGATTGTGTTTTTTTATACCTTTCCACAATGTTTAACACATATTTAAAAAAGATAATGTTTCATTATTTACCATTACTAGGTAACTTAGCTGACCCCTTTTAATATTTTCATTTCCATGGATTCCATGAAGTGTATTATCATTGATATTCCAGGTCAATCTATGAGATTTATGGAGTACTCAAAGGGTTATCTATGTTGTATTTTATTTTTTGAATTATAATTAAAGGTTCATGTAAGTAATCAATTTTACCTGACTATTAAACAGATTGGTCCCCCACAATTTGAATCATTGTAATTATTCTAATGTACTAAAATAATACAGTAGTATTTGGCTTATGGGGTGAGGGTGTTGTAGTGTGTATGAGAGGATGTGTGGAAACAATCTTGGAAAATATATTTAGAAAACATCAATTCGAGATAATAACTGAAAGATATAATTTTAGGATAATTATAGAATAACGTCCAATAATATTGTAAAGGTTGATATTATGGGGTTATTCCATAAATATTCATCCTAATCTAGAATCTACAAGTGGATGTTATTGTGGTAATAATGTTGTTATGAAAAATAAATCTGACAAGACGTTCTTAGCTTGACTCAGGGTATCGTTGTACACAAAAATGGGCCTTACTACGTACTTGGTTGGAATCACCTTAGTGATATGATTAGTATAATAAAAATTTTAATTAAAAAACATTATAAATTATTATTAAGTAAATATGTCCCAAAATAATGCACTTTTATGGTTATGAGTATAGATATACATAAATCATCAATTTATCTTATTAATTATTCTATTTATTGGATTATACATTACTATATGTTCTAATATAGTTTCTGTTATCATTTTGAAATGGATCGCAGTAGAATGAATGTGAACCTTACTAATTCACGTGATCCATAGAGTAAGAAGGACCAAATATTTCATGGTCTTATGAAAATATGTTGAATCGAAATATTCCCCCAAGAATTCCCATTATATAAGGATATGATATCAAGTGGTATAGGGAATTATAAAGTGCCCTCTAAGTATTACAGTTTAAGAGGGAAGCATGAAAATAAAATGAAATATTGTTTAAATTTTGATAAAGGTAAAAATGGAAAAAAGTATTTTCCACATGTGTTAATTGTGGAAATAATAACCCTGCTACCTTTTTGATGGGAATGTGAGTATGTTTGAAGTATGGAGACAAAGAACATTAAGTTCATGATTCCAATGGAATGAAAGAAATTTTCAATGTGCAATACTTAAACTCTAGGATATGGGACACTATACTCATAAATATACTTTGTGTCAAATGAATATACCCCGAATAAGGTCAATGGAACCTGGTTAAGATTATGGTACTTCCTTGTAAGCTGATTAATAATAATAGTTCATATGTTTGGAATTCTGTTAATTGTGTATTTAAAATATTATGTAATTTTTATATGACTTATGGAATATATAAGGATTGTACTGTAGTAATATTTCATTAAGGATTTGAGAATGTATGCTGAGTGGTACCAATAAAAGTGACCGAATGACCGGTTTATCTTTTTATTTGGCATATGGTTGAGGTAATGATAACAATTAATATGTTTCTGATATGATGAAAGTGTTTTAGGAATAAAGAGATGATTTATTTGGGTATCATAAGTTGGGAATTATTGACATACTTCTAAATTCATAATGCTCCATTTAAAAATCATTTTATTCCGTTATTTTTAGATTTTACATAATTTTTGGATTATAGTAATATATACAATATTCTATGGTTTTCATAATTAAGGAGGAAGCATGAACATATGTAATAATGATTAATGATAATTTAGGTTATCACTATATTTTTTGATAATACATAATGATGGTATTCACATGTTTTATTTGAAATAATAAGAACTACATTATGTTGTTTATTAGAAAATCAGATATTAATATTGATTTGGGAAATTTTGAGACCTTTTGGACTGTTAATTTGGAAATATGTGTTTTGGATAATTCTAAAGGTCGAAATTGATTAATTTGAACAGTGGATATTATTTTTTGAGGACGAAAAATTATTAATGTTATTTTTGGAAAGTTATTATATTATAGTTTTATAAAAAGGATAACCCACATGTCGGGTGACAATCTTTTATATCTAGTATGTTCTTGAGACTATAACCTACAACCTAATAGCAATAAGGATACATCACCTACCACTACCATATGTGACATCCTAGTTAGGATAACATAGCTTTCCTTATTTATACACTATGAAAAATAAAGCATAATTTCATCTTGGGAACCCCATAGGATTAAAATAAAGAGTATATGTTTGAGTTTAATTATAATTTAAAGTGTAAGATGAGTTTAGGGTAAGAATTAGTTAATGGATAAATCTAAAAATGTCAAATAACTATGATCCCTTATGATTATATACCATAAATTAAAATATTTTTCCAACACTATAGAAATGATATTGATAAAAATTATTATATCCCAATACATTTTCTAATTAATCAAATACTTTGTTATATCACTGTAGATTTAGAGCTCTGTGATTTTTGTCTCTCTACAAATCATGTTATCTATCACTCACTATCATAACAGGATGGTTATGTTTTTTCTTTTATGTCCATGTATTCATACATGGAACAATACTATATGTTCTCACTATTGACCTTCATACGTACCATTATTTATTATTATTTGGGGGTCTCATTAAACATTTCTCTAATGTGGTATTTTAATAATTTTATTTTGAAAAGTCAAAACACTAGTTTTCTATCCTGAGTTTGAATTGTGATGACATAATTTAATAAAGTGTAGGATAATTATACACCCTAATATTTTATATTATGTATTTTCTAAAATAATTTCATATTCTTAAATATTTTTCATTGCATGAAACACCGAGTTTGATCACACCAGGATATATCAATCTACCTTTTTAAAAAGAAATTATGAATATTATTAACCATATTATGAAACATATAAATTTTATATTTAAATTTATTTTAATGTCTAAATTCATAAAAATACACATATTAATCGAATTTAGGTCATTGTAGATTTTTATATATATGAAATAGATATAAATATTGTTGAACTTTTTATTGTCTCTTTTACGAGCCTTCTCACCACATCTGTGAGATTAAAATTATACACAACATTCCATTTTTTTACATTATTTTTTAAAAAATTTCCTACAATTTTGTAATTATTTTGTAATTTATAATTTAATTGGAAAAACTAAATTTTTTTGAATGTCAACTATTTTAATTTTTACAACAATTAATTGTAAATTACGATGTTAATTGTAAAAATAAAATAATAATATTATAAATCATCCCTAAAACTTTTAATAATTTCATTGGATTAGTGGGTTTCGTGAAAAATCTATCTTAGGCCGAAATTATGATGTGTTTTAAGCCACATGGGTAGGAATAATACTATTAAATATTTTATTTATTGATAAGTTAAAAATTTCATACTCATAATATTATTAACTCAATTATTTTTTATATCATTTTATAAATAATATAAATTAGAATACAAGTGGGAATGGTTCTAGAACATATGTACTTATGGGTGAAAACTCCAAAACAGGAGTTCCTGGCCTGACTCGGGGTAACATTGTACACGATAACGGGCCTTACAACCCACATGGTTTGACACTCTCAAGGGATATTCATAGGTTAATTGAAATTTCATTAAAAAGAATTATGGAGGATTTATGAGTAAATATGTCTTCAAATGAACCATGCATAAAATTATGGTCTAGATATGCAAAAAAAATCAATTTATTTTATGTATTTTTATAGTTTGGAATTTTTCATTATGATTCAAAACCTAATCTATTGTATGTCATTGTTTAGATATAGAGTATAGTGGTAGAAATTGAAACTCTATCAATTCACGTAATCCATGGAGGTATTTCCCTCCTATAAAAGATTATTATTGTAGAGCAGCTGATGCAACAGCTAATGAATAGATTATAACCGTATTAGGACAAGAGACTCATGTTATAAATAACAACCATACCTGTATAGAGAACCCTAATCCACAATGAAAATGATCATTGTTATACCACTTCATCACACAAAAAACTACAACATTTAGTGGGACTATAAATAAATTTTTATAGTATTGTATATGTTCCTTACCGAAAATATTTATTTCTATAGGTGGTAACAAAACAAAGTAATGTTGTCAAGGTAGTTCAACGTCTCTCGAGAGATGTAGATCAATGATGGTAATTAATTCAAAACACTAAAGAGGAAGAAGAAGTATATGATAAATAATTGAGGGACTTTAAGTTACTTTTCATAGAGAAATACATTCCTCATGAATAGCGAGCTAATATGGAATGATAAATTCTGACTCTAAAAAAAATTTAGTATGAGAATGTTTCAATGAATGAGGAAAAATTACCAACGTTTGTGAGGCATGATATAGATTACATAAGTAATCCATGAAGTATTATTGATTGATTCCTATTATAGGTTAAAATCATTCCTCTAATGGTAATGAGTCTCACAATCATTCTCATCGTATGTAGATTTAATACCATGTTCTACAAAAAGGGAAAAGGAGTATAAGACATATTATATTTATGTAAAGAAATAGGGGAAGATAATGGTGGAAGAAATAATAAATAATGGTAAAAATACGGAATGAATGGTTATCTGTTATATTTTAACTTTTAGAAGAAACATCATGGTACATTCTTTAATGGAATATGACTTTGTAATAAATGTGGATAAAAAGGTCACCATGCTCGTGATTGTAAGGGAATGAAAGAAGTTGTGAAATTCTATAATTGAAAAGATAAGGGATATTATAGAAATTATTGTCCAAATATTTGAGGAAATATAACTCAGTAAAAGAAAATGGGTCAAGATCACTCTTATATTATAACTATGGAGGAAGTGAAATAATTAATGTATTTGTGTTTTTGGAGTCATGAATAATATTTTGGTTATAAAAAGAATGTGAATTATATATTTAATTTACTATAATAATTTTTTCTTTAAATAAGGTTTTAATACGATAAAGGTGATTATATATTCAGTATGGGAAAATAAGATAATAAATATACTGTTTTTGAATCTGATGTTATAATTGATTTTGGTAATTTTGTGACTTTTAGATTGTGTTTTGACTGTAGTATTATGGATAAATCTAAAGTTTGTAATGCACTAATTTGATATTTGGATAATATTTTTTAATTTTAGAACAGTTCTTATGATTATATTTGGATTTTAATAATAAAATATATTTATGAAAAGGATATCCCATAGGTCGAACAATAAGATATCGTATCTGAAAAGGTCCAAATTATTGAACCCACAACCGATTGGAGAAAAGGGTGAATCAACAACCACAATCCTACGTGATTTTTTGGTTTTTATAATGAGTATTTATTTTATTTAAACAATTTCATATATGAAGTGTAAGTTCATTTTTTGAACCCTATACGATTATGAAAAATCAAATTTTATTATCTTTTGGAGCGAAAGTTGTGTTTTTTGGTCGATTTTAATTAAAGGAGAAAAATACACTTTTTATGTATGTATGTATCATTACATATTTTATCTATGAATTAAATTAATTCTTATGCTCTTGGATAAATATCATAAAAAGGAGTTTTTTTCCCTTGTACATTGTTTTTTGATGAATTAAATGGGCCAGGGATTATCACATATTTATACCTTTGTGTTTTTAACCTTTTTATAATCAGATTTACTATTTCACTCCATTAGAACATGACATATACTTTTTGTTTCATTTCCTTTTTTTCATACATCGAACCCTTTTATGCGTTGTCTCTGTTAACCTTCTTACTTCACTTTCATTATTTTAAAGTCATTGTTTTATTGACCAGTTTTCAGATCTGGGGTTGCATTAAAGGGATTTTGTAAAATCAAACTGTAGATACTGAACTCAAATTCAAAATGTATTAGGTTTAGTTTATTTAATTATAGGATAATGTAACAACCCAAGTGTAACACCCCAAGATCCCTTGGTACGTTTCCCTTTTGAAAAATGAAGTTGCTTGTGTTGTACGAAATTGGGAGTTTTAACGCACCACGACCAATCAAACTAGCCATTATGAATAGTAATACCCACATTTTGAGATTTTATACATTTTATTTTTCCAAATGGACTTTATTTTTGGATTCGGAATATCAAAATTAGCTTAGGGTGAACTTTTGGTATTTTCTTAAAATCATTCAATTTTTATGAATAGCGAATAACACATTGTTATTATTTCAAACTGACTTTCTATTTAAGTAATTAGTTATTTTATTTTAATTTATGTTATTATAAAAAATATAAATTATACCTATATATGTTCAATTTAATTCATTTAATTCATTTAATATTATGATTAGATATATAAAATTTTATTGATCTTTTAAACGTCTTTTACCCACCTTCTAGGTGCATTTGAAAATTTTCATAAAACCAAATTTTATTACTTTTGTGAGTAGAATTTCAAAAATTTGATTGACACGATTGATACCAGTATGTAAAATGTAGTTCAATGAGGTGAAAATAATTTTCAGTGATTAGTAACTTTTTACATTACCTTTTCATAGTTAAAAGTAAATATGGTAATTAAGGGTAAGAATGACATCATAATTATCCTAACACATGTCCTAATTATATTTTATAAATGCAATTCAAACAAAAACAACATTAGGAATAAAATATGATCCCATTTTTTCCACATTGATTAGTTTAGGTCATTTATTATTATTTTATTTAATGGCGATTTTTAAGAGTTAAATTCAAAGATTAATAACTAAACCATTTTAATATATGGTTACACAGAATATAAATTAAACTATAAATATTAATTATAATACTAAAAGTATTTCCTACATAGTGTTATTTTATTTATAAATTTTTTAAATTATATAATTTATTTTATTAATGACCCAATGATGATGCAGTAATTACCCAATTAGTGAATGATTAAAATATTTGATATTATAAATATCCAAAAAATGCATTTTGAGACTATGGATGAATTACAATTATTTTCATTGTTAATATTACTTGTTAGGGTGGATTAAATAACTTTTTTTTGATGTAATAATGTTGTAGTTATTTTCACAAAAACCAAATACTAAATAATGTTAAAATTGAAATAATTGAGTTTAAAAAAAATAATATATTATTAATTGATACTATATTCATAAAAATATAAGGTTCAGGCTCAGAAATTAGATAATGTTATATATATTAATAATGAACCACTCTGGGTTGTCTTGTCTTGTTATAGTAGCATTATTAACAATATAATATAAAAATACAAAGAGACAAGGTAAATGTCAAACTATTTAACTAAGAGTTAAATCTAAAAGATAAGGTTAATATGGTGGCCTAAACCTATAAAAAACCTATTTTATGAGATTTTTTAATTGAATAAAACCCTTATACTCATAATAAATCATATCAAATCCATTAGAAACCTAAAATTATTTTATCATAAAATTATATTTCAAGCTTTTCTTAATGTCACCCTCTCCTCTCTTATAAATGGGTACTTCCCCTTCTCTTTATTTCACACCTCCAAATCCATTTGAATAGGAAAAACCCTGCCCCAATATATGCCCAACATCCCTCACATCAAACTAAATTCCTTCATTTATCATAAAACCATCATAAATAACCCTTTCGATCAACACAAAAGGAAACACCCGAAGAAGAGGTAATAACGTCACCACCCTCATTCAAGTTAATTTCTTCTTCCAGTTGCACTATCATAGTTGATTCCATACCAAAATGATAATACCAGTACTTTCTACATACTGTGATGTTATTATAAATATTTTACAACCATATTTTTGATTCTACACATCTTATAAATGAAAATGTCACCATACATGTGTATGTATGACTTACCGTCTCCCCGTCATGGTGTTGTTTGTTCTTCAAACACTAAATTATTTTGGATGGGTATAATAAAAAGCATAATTTATTAAAATAATAAAAAAACATGTTAATTATTCTTTACGAATGATATACCATCCAATTACATATGATTTCACCATCATTATATTAATACTGTCGCTCGTGCGTACGTACAGATTACTGTCTCCATGAATGTGATGAGATTCATTCCCCATCGTAATCATTCAAGAATAATTTTCATTTTATGATTAAAAATAATGTTTATGTACATAATAACATTCTATACATGAATAAAATACCTCATATCCATAACAAACATGTCTTAAATAACCCAGCATATAAAGGAAAATGAATCCGTTAACACCAGAAACGATGTTACTATAGAAATATTTATAATAGAGAAATATTAGATGATCATATATGATATAATATTTATCTACATTATTCTCATATAATTTAATAACAATTTTATAAGTATTATACATGAGGTTAATATACCATAGACTATGGAAAAGTACAAGGTAGGGGGTTTTTCTACAATCTCTTTACTTATCTCAGGTTGTTAATACGTAAGTATCTACTGGGAACTATTTATCATCCACATCCGTGTTTTCATAAATATGTATTTCAAAACATTCTTACTATTTAATTTATACCCTTATTTTATCATATATTTTTTGAGAGTAATCTTTTCGTCATTTTCCAAACAAGGTGCTTTATAACATTTTCGACAAAATTAATGTAAGAATGTCTTTTTTAACTTACGTGGCGGGTGTGACTATTTTCCACCGTTATAAAATCGTCGAAGAATCCCACACAAGCTATAAGAATATTTTTAAAATAATGTTTTTCTTTTATAATTATATGACTTTTAAATGATTTCCAAAATGAAAGAGATATTTCTCTAAAAAAGTTTTGATTTCATCTATGTCAAGATCCTTGGATGGATTTTAAGCTTCATTGATGTTGATTTATTATGATACACAAATTCTATATTGTATTAAATGTTTTGTGATATGTTTTACTGTGGATGTTTTAGTTTTAAAGCATTCATGGTTTATGGATAAGGTATTGACATTTGGTATTATTGTTTTAATTAGAATGTTTATGTTACATTTAAACCATTTCATATGAGGAGTGAATTGGTCTTAGTATGTGACATGTGGAGCTCGATATAGCTCCTCAGTGCGTCAGTAGGTATCATGAGACAAACTATTGTCTTGGAACAAGTCTATGAAAAAAATATTATTTTTAGTCTTGGCACAAGGCCTTGACTATGTGGTTATAAATTCTGGCATTATGCATTCCATCATTCAGAAAATGGCTATTGATATTTCATGTGATTACTCAACTAGTAGAATATCCATGTGAATAATTAAATGGATTTATTTGATTTAATCTTTTCCATATTATGGTGATGTTTATGTTTAAAAGGCTTTTGTTTTAGTCTTATACATTTCCTTATATATTTATGCTTATTTATGAATGTTTTCGCAATATTGTTATCCTTACTAAGCATCTAAGTTCAATCATTTCTATGTTTTACATTTCCCAAGATTTAAAGATTTATTTTATGCATGAACTACATGGATTGGATAAGGATATAAGTCTATTCAAAAGGGGACAAAATTTTGTTGATGTTTTTATTTCATGGATCAATGAAAAACTTATGAATGTATCTAGTACTTCGAAGGCTACTAAACTTATTTGTATTTTGAGACATGATTACTTGTATCATGCCAATGTTATGTTATAATTAAACGACTCTTAGTAACTAGGTTTAGGGTGTTAAAGTTGGTATCATAGAATGTTCTACAAGTACCATGGATGCTATATTTGTAAAACATCTTATTATATAACATTACCCTAAGATAAACTATGAGGATTAGTATAGAAGAAATTCATATAATTCTGGTAATGTAAATATTTATTGAGTTTTCCAAGAAATACATCTTTGTCTAGATACGAGAAGGTAGAGGTGGCTCTGGCACAAATGTACCTAGGGGAAAACCCGAAAACACCACTTTGAGCTAGACTTGAACAGGAATATGTGCACAACAATGAGCCTTGCTGGAATCTTTGTTATGAAAATACAGGGGGATATTCATAGGATAATTCACATTTTCATTAATAACCATTATGAAGGATATAGGAGTATATACCTACTCAAAGAAATCAATTTTATGATTATGGATTATGTCCATAAACTGTTCAATTTATGTCATGTGTTTTACTAGTTTGGGATTATCAATAGCAATTCGTAATGTAGTCTATTGTATTCCATTGTTTAGAAATGACACCTAGTGGAAGCAATGAATACTATATCATTTCACGTAATCCATGTAGGTATTTCTCTCCTACATAAGACAATTATAGAGGTATTGGTGATGCAACTGGTGATGATCTTCTTGTCACTATATAGGGACCACTCACCGAGGATATGAATAATAAGCTTACCTGTATGGACCAACGTCATCTATAACGCAGAGGATCAATGTTAAACCGCATCATATGGAAACAACCAACAACATTCAATTGGAGAAAAAATATAATAGTTTCTGAGCAATGGATACATTCCTTGGAAGAAATATTTCATGATTTTGGGAGTAGTGGAATGGAAAATGTGATCCATGCATTTTATCGCCTCACGAGATACGTATATCAAGGGTAGAAATTAATACAAAACAGAAAGGAGGAGGAAGAAGTATCGAACACGGAATGGAATGAGTTTGAAGAGATTTTCATAGAAAAATACATTCCTCGTGACCATCGAGCGGATATGGAAAGACAATTTCTGAGCCTGAGGCAAAACCATGTTGAATGTTTAGCATATGTATGAGGCTATCTTTACAAAGATATTAAGGCATGCCTGAGATTATGTACGTTACCCAAGGACTATGATTAATCAATTCGTTGATGGGTTAAAACCATCTATCTATCAATCTTTAGTCTCAAAATCCTTCTCATCATACGAAGATATCGCCACATGCACTATCAAGACAAAAAAGGAATTCTCAATGTCTTAAGACTTTAAGAAAAGCCAGAGGAATAGTGAAATGTTGAAAAGTCTAGAAATTGAAATAAGGAAAGAAGAGGAATGTTGAATATCTATGCTGCGGTATATGTGGGAAGAAACACCCCATAACATGCTTGAAGGGAATGAGAGTCTGTTACAAGTGTGGTAAAAAAGGCCAACATGCTCCTGATTGCAATGGAAAGAAAGAGGATATCAATTTTGAATGATATAATTGTAGAGATAAGGGATATTATTCCAATAGATGACGTAATCCCCAAGGTTACATACCTAAAAAATGCCAATGGAGCAAGGACAAGCTTATGTGATCACTACTGTTGAGGTTTATGCACCAAAAGAAGTGGTGGGAGGTAATCTAATGGTTTCCTTAGGTTTAGCCAATGCTTTGTTTGATTCTTGATCGTCAAATTGTTTCATATCATACTAGTGTGCTATGAAAATCATATATTTTCAATTATACATAACAAGGGAGTTGTCAGTAAAATCACCTAAGGGATGTATCATCGTAAAAATGTTTTGTGAATCTATTCCCATTAGGGAATAAAAATGTTTTTTTTTCTACTGATCTCATCCTCATACCCATGATTGAATTTTATATAATCCTCGGAATGGATTGGCTTTCAGATCATGCTCTAAAAATATATTTTATGATTAAGAAGGATGCAATTTTTTATGATGATAAGGAGTACCTTATCTTTAGATCAGAAACGTCACCACCAAGTTTTTTTCATAATCCACCACAAGTAACTCTACTAAATTAAATTATTTGGTTGGAAGAGAATGAAATAACTATGGGTGAGGAAAATAAAGTAAGAATAGAGGATATAAATATTGTGAAATAATAATTTTATGTGTTTCTAGAGGATTTACTTGGACATCCTCCAGAACGAGAAATTGATTTAATTCTTGGTTCAAGGTATAAATTGAAGACCCCTTATGGAATGTCCATTGCGAAATTAGTGGAACTAAAGAAACAACTAGAGAAATTGAGTAATAATGGATTTATTCTCCCTCATGTTTCTCCTTGGGAGTCCTAGTCCTTTTTGTTAACAAGAAAGATGGATCTATGAGGTTGTGCATTGACTACAGGGAGATCAATGCTATAACCACAATGAACAAGTATCCCCTACCTCGCATTGATTATTTATTCGACAAACATTGTGGAGCTCAATATTTTTCAAAAATTTACCTTCAATCTGGATATCATTAGTTGTGTGTGAAGAAGGAAGACATTCTGAAAACAAAATTTTGATCTGGGTATAGGCATTACGAGTTTACAGTAATGACTTTTAAATTGACTAATGCATCCTCTGTATTCATGATTCTAATAAATAGATTTATAAAAGAATATATTGATGACATTGTAGTGTTATTTATTGATGATATCTTGGTATACTCAAATATATATGAATATCATGAAAATAACATTCTCACCATTCTGAAAACCCTTAGAAAAAATGAATTATATGGAATGTTTAGCAAGTGTGAGTTCTGGCTTCAAGAGATTTCTTTTCTTGGGCATATTTTCTCTGTAGATAGAATCTCTATTGATCCTTCAAAGACCAAGGATATCCATGAATGGCCAGAACCAATGAGTATTACTTAGATAAATAGTTTCATTGGTTTTGTAGGTTGTTATCGACGTTTCATCCAGAATTTTGCCTGGTTGGCTATCCAATTAACCAAGCTCACATGTAATGGGGTTAAATTTTTTTTACAAAAGAGTCTGAATAATGTTTTGTAGAGCTGAATATATGATTATTCAATGCCATTATCTTGACTGTACCATTAGGTATCGATGGTTTTGTTATATACAGTGATGCTTCAGAGAAAGGTCTTGGTTGTGTCTTTATGCAGAATGATAGAGTAGTTGCCAATGCATCAAAACTGCTAAAACTTCATGAGAAAAACAGTCATAGTCATGATCTTGAGTAAGAAGCTATAATATTTTCTCTAAATATATATAGAAATTATCTCTATGGTGTATAATGTGATACTTATAATAATCATAATACTTTTATGTATTTTTTATCACAAAAGGAACTCAACATGAGGAAAATAAGATGGCTTGAACTACTGAAGTATCATGATTGCACAATACAGTACCACCTGGGTGTGGAAAATAAGGTGTAAGATGGTTTGAATTGAAAGGTTCATGGTCCTTTAAATGGGATGAGAGTTGAAAAGGATCATATTTTCATGGATCTAGTAATTATGGATATGGGAATAAACATGTAAGGTGAAACATTAGTTATTTTTCAAATTGATTACAGACCATCTTAAGTAGAAAGGATAATGCGTTCTCAGAATGATGATGACGAGTTTTAGAAGAATATTAAAGCCATGAATGATGAGATATTGAGTGAAATCATATATGAAGATGGAATTTTGAAATTTTGGAAGAGACATTGGGTTCCTAACATACCTGATCTAAAAAGAGAATTGTTGGATGATGCTCACAGCTACAATTTCAATATACAACAAGGGAGCACGAATATGTATAGAGAGTTGAAAGAACATTTTTTGTGGGATGACCTAAAGAGACAGATTGCTGATTATGTTTCAAGATGTATAGTTGTTCAACAAGTGAATGTATGAGGGAAATATCCTAGATGAGTCATGCAACCTATTCCAATACTTGTGTGGAAATGGGGTAATATTACGATTGACAATGTCATGGGGATACCAAAGACTCCTATAAGTAATGATGCAATATGGGTCATTGTTGAAAGTCTCTCAAAGGAAGCACATTATCTTGCTATAAGAGAAGATTAACCACTTGAACATTTGACAAGATTATATATTAATGAAGTTTTAATACTCCATAGAGTACCACTATTGGTTGTTTCTGATCATGATCCCGTTTTACATCAGGATTTTGGAAAATTCTATAGAATTACCTAGATACAAAACTTAGTTTGATCACTACATACCGCCCTCAAACCGATGGGCAATTTGAATGGATTGATGATACCATAGAAGTCATGTTGAGATCTTGTTATATGACTTTCAAGGAATGTGGGATCAATTTTTACCTCTAGTTGAATTTTCCTATAAAAATAGCTTCCATTCAAGTACTCAGATGGCACCACATGAAGAGTTATATAGAAAGAGATGTTTCACACCAACTTATTGGGATTATGTTGGTGAACGAAAACTTGTTGGACAAGAACATATTGAGGAAAAAATGGAAAAAGTGAAGATTATCCAAACTCACATCAAAGCAGCCGAAATTAGACAAAAGGGCTCTGCCGATAATTGAGGGAAGGATTTGGAAATTCATGTAGGAGATCATTTTTTCTTGAAGGTATCTCTATGAAAGGGTGTTATGTGATTTATTAAGAAGGTTAAATTGAGTCACAGGTACATCAGACCTTTTGAAATTGTAGAATGAATTGGAGTTGTAGTTTATCGTCAAACAATGCCTCTATGTCTCTCCAAAGTTCATGATGTGTTCCACATATCACTATTGATAAAATACATTCCTGAACCAATGCATGTACTCACATATGTGAAAATTGAATTAGATCCTGATCTGTCTTATTGTGAAGATCGTGTAATAATTCTTGATACCAAAGATCGTGGGCTGAGAAATCGGACAACTCGTCTGGTAAAGGATTTTGGAGAAACCAAAAGATGGAAGAGGCAACTTGGGAACCCGATGAACATTTGATGAAGAACCACATGAATATTTTCATGTATTAATTTTATATAAATTATGAGGATGAAATTATTTAAATTATGGTAGAAAGTAACACCCCATGCTCCCACGATACATTTCCCATTGAATAATGCAGTAGCTTATCTTGTACGCCACATGGAGTTTTATCTGACCACGACTAATCAAACTTGCCATTATGAATTGTAACACACACTTTTTGATATTTTTAAATTATATTTTTCAAAATGGACTACATTTTTGGATTCAAAATATACAAATTAGCTTATGGTGAATTTTTAGTATTTTTCTGAAACCTTTAAATTTTTTATGAATAGTGAAAACTCTGTGTTATTGCTTAAAACCAACATTTTATTTAAGTAATTAGATATTTTAACTTAATTTTTTTTGTTAAAATAGTTACATAATACCTATATATGTTCAATTTAATTCATTGGTGTAATTTTACAATAAGTTTATGTATATAAAATTTTATTGAACTTTTTATCATCTTTTACCCACCTTCTAGGAGCAGTTGAAAATTTGCATAAAACATAATTTTACCACTTTTTCAGTTGAATTTGAAAATTTTGATAGAAAAAATTGATATCAGTAAGTAAAATTATCTTTAATATGATGAAAATAATTTTTGGTGAATAGTAATTTAATACTTTTATTTATCACAGTTAAAAGTAAATAGAGTAATTATGGATTAAAATGATATCATAATTACCTTAACATGTGTTCTAATTCATCTGGATAAGTGTAATTAGACCAAAAAATAACCTTTGTAATAAAATATGATCCCCTTTGGTCCAGATGGATTAGATTAGGACATTTATTATTATTTTATTTAAAGATGAGTTAAAAGAGTTAAATTTAATGTTGATTAACTAAACAATTTTTAATATAGGGTTACACAAATATAAATTAGAATATAAATATTCATTAAAAATATAAAAATATTTCCTATATAATGGTATTTTATTTAAAAAAAAATTATACATTGAATAATTTAATTTATATATGACACAATGATGATGGAATAATTACGTAATTAATAAAAGATTGAAATAATTGATATTATCAATATCCAAATAAATGTAGTTTGTAAATTTTAATAAATTACACTAATTTTATCAATTTATATCACATGCTAGGGTTTATTAAATATTTTTGATGAAGTAATCATTATGTTATGATTTTTTCAGAAACAAAATATTAATTACTGTGAAAATTAACATAATTGAGTTTTTAAAACAAATACTATCTTATTAATTGATAAAATATTCCTAAAAATATAATTTTTGGATAAATGAAATAAATAACTTTATATATATATTAATAATGAACCAGTGGGAATTTTATTTCTTTTGATAGTATGTTTACTAACCATGTAATACTAAAATGCAAAGAGACATGGTAAATGTCAAATATATAACTTATTGATAAATCTAAATGATAAGGTTAATATGGTGACCTAAACCTATCAAAAACCAATTGGTTAAGATTTTTTTGACCCATAAAAACATTATAATAGAGATAAATCATTTTAGATACATTATAAACCGAAAGGTATTTTATTATAAAATAATATTTTATGCTTTACCTAAAGTGACCCTCACCTCTTTTATAAAAGGGTACTTCCCCTTCTCTTAATTTGACACCTCTAAGGTCATTTGGATCTGCTAGAACCTACACGATTATCCTCCAAACAAATCTCACATCAAACTAGAGTCTATACATTGATCAGATATCTAACCAAATGAACACTTTTGATAATTTTAATTAGAAACACCCGAGGAGGAGCTAATAATTTCACCACCCTCATTCAAGTTATTTTCTTCTTCCACTTCCTATTTCTTTGTTGATTCCATACCAAAATAATTAATCCAATACATTCAACATAATGCGAAGTTATTATAAATATGGTACAACCATATTCGTTTTTCTTCCCATTCTATAAATGAAAAAGTTCATATATGTGTGTACGTACGTCTTACCATCTCCACATTGTGGAGTAGTTTGTTATTAAAACACTTAATTATTTAAAATAGGTATAATAATGAGTACAACTGATTTAAATAATAAATAAATAATTTTATTTGTTATGTATATATGATATACCGTCCAATTAAATAAGATTTCACCATCAATATAATGATATTGTCACTGATGCGTACATACAGATTATCATCTCCACGAATGCGATGAGATTCATTCTCCATCATAATAATTCAAGAATAATTTTAACTTTATGATTAAAAATAATTTTTATGAACATAATATCATTCTGTATATAAATTAAACAACCATTATCCATAACATTCATGTCTTACATAACCAAGCATATAAAGGAAAATGAATCTGTTAACACACAACACGATGATACTACTGAAATATTATTTACAAAGTAATATTAGAGGAACATATATGATATAATAATTCTGTACATGGTTATTGAATAATTTAATAACAATATTTTATCTATTTTACAGGTGGTTAAAATACCATTGACTATGGAAAAGTACAAGGTAACGATTAATTCTACAATCTCTTTAATTATTCGAGGTTGTTAATAGATAAGTATCTAATGGACCTCTTTTTCAACCACATCCATGTGTTCTAAAAAATTTAATTCCAATTTTTTTAATACTTACTAGAATATGGGTTAAAGTCTTTTAAACCCTTATATTACTATACATGTTTTGAAAGTCGTCTCTCCGTCATTTTCCAAACAAGGTGTATTATGACCTTTTCGACAAAATTAAGGAAAGAATGACTTTGTTAACTTAAATGGAGGGGATGCTATTTTCTTCCATTATAACATCGTCGAATCTTCTCATACAGTCTTATAAAAATAATTTGAAAAAAATGTTTTCTTTTATAATTATTTGCCTTTTAGATGATTTCAAAATAGAAAGAGATATTTCTCTAAAAATGTTTGGATTTCATCTATGTCCACATCCTTTGGTAGAGTTTAAGCTTGTTTAAAGTTGATTTATTATGATATAAAACATCCATATTGTATTGAAGGCTCGGTGATATGTTTGACTGTGGATTTGTAATTTTTACACTATTCATGAATTATGGTTAAAGTGTCGGCATTTTTTATGCTAGTTTTAATACGAATGTTTATGTTATATTTAAACCATTTAATATGAGGAATGCATTGGACTTAGTAAGGGATGGGTAGAGCCCACTATAGCTCCTCGATGCATCGATTGTAACAGCCCAAGATTTTATAAAAAAAATATTCTTTTTAATTTTATTAATGTCTTGTGTTGTACGCTACACCAAAAGGAGCTTGCACAACACGCATCCTTGTCTTGCCTTGCATTACACGCAATCGCGACCTTCCTCGATAGCTTGTGTAATACGCAATACCGAATTTCACTAAACAACGATGTGCTATTAAAATATTATTAAAACTAGCTGTTATGAATAGTAATAACCACTTTTTAAAATTCTGTAAATCTTATTTTTCAAAATGAACTTCATTCTTGGATTCGGAGTATCGAATTTAGCCTAAGGTGAAATTTTGGTACTTTTCGGATAACTTTCATATTCTGATGAATAGTGAAAATTACCTAATTATAATTAAAAACAACTTTTTTAATCGAAATAATTAATAGTGATAAATTATTAATTTGAGTGGTTTAAAAGTATATTTAGAATATATTTTTACAATTTAATACAATGTTGGTCATTGGTTGTAATTTCACATTTAAACCAGACATAATCAAGTGTCAATCTTTTGATATATATTGTTTCCTAAAAACACGCTATTTATTTTAACAGCAGGATTTAATTATAAAATTAATTAATGCAACTTCTATGTGATGAATTTTGTAAAATATATTTCATTTTTGAATTCGGAATATGAAATATAGCTTAGGATGAAATTTTGGCATTGTTCTGAAAAACATCAATTTTTGATGAATAGCGAAACTACTAAGTGGTAGTTAAAAAAACTGAATTTTGCATAAAACTTAATTTTACCGCTTCTATGAATGGTATTTCGAAAATCCCAGAGACACGGTTAATATCAAGGACTAAAATGTGGTTCAATGAGATGAAAATATTTTTTTGGTGAATAGTAACTTTTTACTTTTTTTACCGCGATTAATAGTAAATAGGGTAACTAAGGGTAAATATGATATTAATATTACCCTAACACATGTCCTAATTCTATTGGACAAGTGTAATTCGACCAAAAACAAACTTAGGAATAAAATATGACCATTTAGGCCCACTTGGATTAGATTAGGACATTTATTATTAATTTATTTAAAGAAAGGTTAAAATAGTTAAAATCAAAGTTTAATAAATAAATCATTTTTAATATGGGGTAATACGTAAGATAAATTCGATTGTAAATATTCATTAGAAAGCTAAAACGATTTCCTACATTATGGTATTTTATTTGTAATTTTTAGACATCAAATAATTTAATTTATTTATGACACAACGATGATGCAGTAATTAACTTATTAATGAAATATTGACATAATTGATGTTATAAACACCAAAATAAATGTAATTTGAGATTTTTTATGAATTACACTAATTTTCTAGGTTACTATGATATATTAATGTTGATTTAATCAACTTGGTTCGAACATTTAATTCTGTTATGACTTTCCCAAAAATCATATATCAAATAGTGTCAAAATTGACACAAAATAGTTTTTAAATGAAATATTATATTATTAATTGTTATTGTATTCCTAAAAATCTAAGGTTCGGCCAAATGACATAGATAAGGATATATATATTAATAATAAACAATTTGGGGTTCGTTTGGCATGTTATAGTAAGTGTATTAACCATATAGTGAAAGAAAACAAAAAGACATGGTAAAAGTTAAATTATTTAACTTAGAGTTAAATCTAATTGATAACGTTAAAATAATATCCTAAACATGTCTAAATTCTATTGGTTGATAGGATTTCGACCCATCCCCACCTTAGCTTCGAAATAAGACCCTTTGGAACCATTATAAACCGATTTTGACTTTAATATAAAATAATATTTTGAGATATTCCTAAGGTGCCCCTCTCCTCCCCTATAAAAGGACACCTCCTCCCCCTCCTCCTCACACCAATTTGAGCACTCAAGCTCGGACAACCCCTGACAAAATCTCTTCTCCACTTCCCTAGAAACATCCTAGAGGTTCTGGTCTTCCTCAAAGACCAATTCTAGTGCCCTAAGAGGAGGTCTCAAAGAGGCACTTCAAAGAAGAGGTAATTACCGTTACCAATTCTTTCATCTTTATTTCTTCTTCCACTTCTTCTTCTTAGGGTTTTTCATTATGAAGTAATAACATCAGTATCACTCATATACTGATATGTTATTATAAGTATGAAACAACCCTATTTCACCATCTATCCATCCTACGGAAAAAGAAATCATCGCGCGTGCGTACGTACGGAATACCGTCTCCACGCCGTGGTGTAATCTATTTTCCACCACCACCTTACATGGATGGGTATAATGGTGTAATGAATAACTATACATTCTTATTAAAACATCATATTGATTCTGATATATTGTATAATCCACTCCAATTCAATTCAATAAGGAAACGAAAACAGCGTTCATGCGTACGTACGGACTACCGTCTCCATGAACGGTGTATTTCATTCCATTATCAATATATAATATATATATATATGTATATTCTGAATATATATTATATATAAATCATGTTTTACATTCTGGATATAAGTAATCATGATCCAAGTAATCATATTAATAATTACAAGTTAAAAACACGAATGAAAAATTAGACGATTTTACCCAAAATGCTACTTTAACATGAATTTACAAAAGACCGGGTAATATAAAGCCATAAGAGAACCATATATGATATCATAACAATGAATATGATTCTGTAATAAGTCAATAACATTATGAAAATCATTATACAGGAGGTTCGGACACGTACAAAGCAAGTCGGACCTAAGGTAAGGGAAATGTCACAATCTCATTTTTATCCGAGATTGTTTATACTTTGGTATTTACTGGGGTGTATTTTATCATCCACATCCATGTTTCCTCAATATGTAATATTATTTCCATTCACATACAATTGTTTAAATCCATTTTTACCCATTGGTGAGTTTATAGTAAAAGATATGAAAGGAATCTTTTGTCGTTTTTCATACGAGGTACTTTTTGACTTTTCCGAAAAAAGTACGAAGAATGTTTTTTTAACATATACGGCATGAATGGATTTTTAAAACATTATTTCCAAGAAGCTTCCTTTACAAGTTTTCAAGTTTATTTTTAATCAACTTCTTTTATTTTAAAGTCGTATGACATGTTATGAAAGGAAAAATGTTTTTGAAGTAGAAAGGATATTTTCCTCAAGAATGGAGTTCAAGTATTTTATCAAAATTATTTTCCATCTAAGATAATAAAAGGGTTCTGTTTTTATCCCTATTTTTACATGGATTTGATTATGTTGTGATGGAAACATTTTTATGAATTCCTTTATCTTATATGAATTGTTTTATGATGTCATGTTGTTTAAGAATCCCATTTTTATTACATGGGTTATGCGGCGATGTATGATTTATGATTATGTGGCACACATAAGAAAGGATTCATTTTATGATGGGTGGGACCTATATCTCCCTCCAATGCATTGGGTAAAGATTTTATATCTCATGAGATAGATAGGGCTGGAACGGTAGGTTATACCGGTTCAGTGAAACAGGACTGAAACAAGGGTTACTCGATTCAGAAAGGGACTTTGTCCACTAAGATAGTCTTGGCAATGAGTCTTGACTAACAAGAAATGATTCTCTATGATTATGTGTGTATGCCACAAAGTTTCATGTTTTAAGTTATGATTATTGGGATTTCATTTCACTACTATGATTTATCCCATGTTATGAAATTATGCTCTCTTTTGCAGGTTAAAATTTCCAAAAGTTATGTTCTTATGAATATGATGTGATTGATTTTTCTTTTGTTTACCCTTACTGAGCATTTGAGCTCACCCTTTTATGTTTTATTTTCCCCAGGATATAAAGAAAGGTTTTAGGTAAAAAAAGGGAAGATCTTAATGGGAGATATTGAAGATCTTTCACCACGATTAGAAGATTACGTTCCGAGTTTCCAAAGACACTAAACTATTACGATCCTTGTGTGTGTGTTTTTGTTATGTACTAAGTATTCCGCAAAAGTAATGTAATGTCCATGTAAGTCAAGATACGGGTCGCTACAGTTGGTATCAGAGGAAAGGTTTAGTCAACCTTTGGAAACTAGGATGCGAAAACGTTAGTGAGATCTCTAGAGTTATTACTAAGGTATGTCTAGGGAGGTCTCTAAGGTTAAGTATACGTATAGGTTATAGCACTAGAACTATGCTAACGATCATAGAATTAAACCTAATATGTTAGATATTGAAGGTACTCCCCATTTATTATGTTGTTTTCCCTAGCATGATTTTTGCCTCTCACACTATTCTTTTTGGGTTTTAGAAAATGGCTGGAAACAAGATGATTCACAATAATGGAGGATATGATGGACAATGGAATGATATTCTTCATAATGAAATGGGATTTGGAAGTCCAAAAATCATTATTATGCCGAATCAGCAATCTCATAATATGATCAATAAAGTAAAATTTGGTAAGTTTCCTAACTCGGCTAATAAGAGAAAGATGGAGTTTCATGATGATCATAGAGGAAAGAAAGTCCAATTTCCCCTATGTAAATCATGTGGGAAGAGGCATCAAGGAGAATGTTTCAAAGGAAATGGAAGATGCTTTGGGTGTGGAAAAGAAGGACACAAAGCAAGTAAGTGCAAAGGAAAAGGTTCGGTTAACACCATGGATGAGGATAATGGTATTGCTACGACATCAACAATGGTTAAATGCTTTAAATGTGGAATGTACGGGCATTATGCAAACCAATGCCATAAGGGAAAGTCTCATGAAGAGAATCAGTATGGTCGTATGGGAAGTATTTATGTTGATGATGATGAAGAGACCACAAATGATATGTGAGATGAAAGAATTATTGAAGCTCAGTCAATGGTTTAGGAATGTAGTGGAATGATTACATGTTTATCATGTGTAATGTTGTATAAGTAATCTCATGGAATAAAGAGACATCTAAGGATTATTACACTGTTGTCTTTCCTTATGTTTTGAAATTGTATGATGAATGGTACCAGTAACCATGAAAGGTTATTCAGATACTTTTGGAAAGTAGATGATATGTGCATAATGAAAGGATAAGAAGATAATGTGATGTTTGATTGTATTCATGAGCTCATGATTGATATAAGGACTAAGTGATATCATGGTTTGAGTATATAGAATTTTGAGGATTTTGGTATGTGGAAAGAGTTGTCTTTTAACAGCAATCATGTTTTCAATAAGGTTCAATGGGTATTCAAGAGAGTACAAGATTAAGGCCTTTAAATGTTTGGAATGTGACCAACAAGATATATCTTATGATATATGGGATCAACGATGGTATTTAATCTCTGAGAGTGGACTGCAGTATTATGGATAAGCCTAAAGATTGGAATGGATTATGTTGGACATAAGTTAGTATTGTTTGTTTTTCGATATTATTGATGGGATGTTATAGTAATGTAGTTTTAGAAAAAGGACAACCTGCAGGACGGGCGACAGCCCATCGCTTCGGACAAGGCTGTGGGAATCGAACCCACAACCGAAGTGCGACTGGCCTTTATCGCCTACCACTGGCCTACAGGAAGTCCCTGTTTAGTAGAAACTAGTTTTATTATATTAAGCAGTATGATATATGAGGTATAAGTCCATTTTAGGAACCATATATGATTAATCTCACTATAGATCGACTTATGTATATAATTTTTGCTAACCTTTTGTTTGAGACAGATGGAATGACCCGTCGTTCTATCACATGATCTGCTAACACTTCACGAATAACAAATTCAACTTCATTTATTTAAGAGATGAAGTGGAAATTGTTCAAGGCACGAACAACAGTGAGATTTTACCAAAATAAAGTAAGTATTTATTCTAATTCAAATTTTCAACTTTAGGGGAAATGATCTTGAAAACCAAAAATGTTGTCCTAGTGATCTTATACCTGATGAATCGGATGGTACCTTATATCATCACAAATCTATGGATTTGTGATTACTGGCTTTTCCATAGCCATGTTCTCTACCACTCTCCATCAGAACATGATGGTTAGATTTCTCTTCCATATCCATATTTTCACCTATGTGGAAACCCAATGATTAGTTTATTTGGGTAACTGTTACGTTTCATACTTTTGTTTTTAATGATTGGTTTTGATATTCCTTTTTACGATGTGGGTTTCTATTAAAGAAACTTTCGAATAGTAAACCATTTATAACCCCGATGAATTTCGAGGGCGAAATTCATTTTAAGGGGGGTAGAATGTAACAGCCCAAGATTTTATAAAAAAATATGCTTTTTAATTTTATTAATGTCTTGTGTTGTACGCTACACCAAAAGGAGCTTGCACAACACGCATCCTTGTCTTGCCTTGCATTACACGCAATCGCGACCTTCCTCGATAGCGTGTGTAATACGCAATACCGAGTTTCACTAAACAACGATGTGCTATTAAAATATTATTAAAACTAGCCATTATGAATAGTAATAACCACTTTTTAAAATTCTGTAAATCTTATTTTTCAAAATGAACTTCATTCTTGGATTCGGAGTATCGAATTTAGCCTAAGGTGAAATTTTGGTACTTTTCGGATAACTTTCATATTCTGATGAATAGTGAAAATTACTAAATTATAATTAAAAACAACTTTTTTAATCGAAATAATTAATAGTGATAAATTATTAATTTGAGTGGTTTTAAAGTATATTTAGAATATATTTTTACAATTTAATACAATGTTGGTCATTGGTTGTAATTTCACATTTAAACCAGACATAATCAAGTGTCAATCTTTTGATATATATTGTTTCCTAAAAACACGCTATTTATTTTAACAGCAGGATTTAATTATAAAATTAATTAATGCAACTTCTATGTTATGAATTTGGTAAAATAGATTTCATTTTTGAATTCGGAATATGAAATATAGCTTAGGAGGAAATTTGAGCATTGTTCTGAAAAACATCAATTTTTGATGAATAGTGAAACTACTAAGTGGTAGTTAAAAAAACTGAATTTTGCATAAAACTTAATTTTACCGCTTCTGTGAATGGTATTTCGAAAATCCGAGAGACACGGTTAATATCAAGGACTAAAATGTGGTTCAATGAGATGAAAATATTTTTTTGGTGAATAGTAACTTTTTACTTTTTTTACCGCGGTTAATAGTAAATAGGGTAACTAAGGGTAAATATGATATTAATATTACCCTAACACATGTCCTAATTCTATTGGACAAGTGTAATTCGACCAAAAACAAACTTAGGAATAAAATATGACCATTTAGGCCCACTTGGATTAGATTAGGACATTTATTATTAATTTATTTAAAGAAAGGTTAAAATAGTTAAAATCAAAGTTTAATAAGTAAATCATTTTTAATATGGGGTAATACGTAAGATAAATTCGATTGTAAATATTCATTAGAAAGCTAAAACGATTTCCTACATGATGGTATTTTATTTGTAATTTTTAGACATCAAATAATTTAATTTATTTATGACACAACGATGATGCAGTAATTATCTTATTAATGAAATATTGACATAATTGATGTTATAAACACCACAATAAATGTAATTTGAGATTTTTTATGAATTAAACTAATTTTCTAGGTTACTATGATATATTAATGTTGATTTAATCAACTTGGTTCGAACATTTAATTCTGTTATGACTTTCCCAAAAATCATATATCAAATAGTGTCAAAATTGACACAAAATAGTTTTTAAATCAAATATTATATTATTAATTGTTATTGTATTCCTAAAAATCTAAGGTTCGGCCAAATGACTTAGATAAGGATATATATATTAATAATAAACAATTTGGGGTTCGTTTGGCATGTTATAGTAAGTGTATTAACCATATAGTGAAAGAAAACAAAAAGACATGGTAAAAGTTAAATTATTTAACTTAGAGTTAAATCTAATTGATAACGTTAACATAATATCCTAAACTTGTCTAAATTCTATTGGTTGATAGGATTTCGACCCATCCCCACCTTAGCTTCGAAATAAGACCCTTTGGAACCATTATAAACCGATTTTGACTTTAATATAAAATAATATTTTGAGATATTCCTAAGGTGCCCCTCTCCTCCCCTATAAAAGGACATCTCCTCCCCCTCCTCCTCACACCAATTTGAGCACTCAAGCTCGGACAACCCCTGACAAAATCTCTTATCCACTTCACTAGAAACATCCTAGAGGTTCTGGTCTTCCTCAAAGACCAATTCTAGTGCCCTAAGAGGAGGTCTCAAAGAGGCACTTCAAAGAAGAGGTAATTACCATTACCAATTCTTTCATCTTTATTTCTTCTTCCACTTCTTCTTATTAGGTTGTTTCATTATGAAGTAATAACATCAGTATCACTCATATACTGATATGTTATTATAAGTATGAAACAACCCTATTTCACCATCTATCCATCCTACGGAAAAAGAAATCATCGCGCGTGCGTACGTACGGAATACCGTCTCCACGCCGTGGTGTAATCTATTTTCCACCACCACCTTACATGGATGGGTATAATGGTGTAAAGAATAACTATAAATTCTTATTACAACATCATATTGATTCTGATATATTGTATAATCCACTCCAATTCAATTCAATAAGGAAACGAAAACAACATTCATGCGTACGTACGGACTACCGTCACCATGAACGGTATATTTCATTCCATTATCAATATATAATATATATATATGTATATTCTGAATATATATTATATATAAATCATGTTTTACATTCTGGATATAAGTAATCATGATCCAAGTAATCATATTAATAATTACAAGTTAAAAACACGAATGACAAATAAGACGATTTTACCCAAAATGCTACTTTAACATGAATTTACAAAAGACCGGGTAATATAAAGCCATAAGAGAACCATATATGATATCATAACAATGAATATGATTCTGTAATAAGTAAATAACATTATGAAAATCATTATACAGGAGGTTCGGACACGTACAAAGCAAGTCGGACCTAAGGTAAGGGAAATGTCACAATCTCATTTTTATCCGAGATTGTTTATACTTTGGTATTTACTGGGGTGTATTTTATCATCCACATCCATGTTTCCTCAATATGTAATATTATTTCCATTCACATACAATTGTTTAAATCCATTTTTACCCTTTGGTGAGTTTATAGTAAAAGATATGAAAGGAATCTTTTGTCGTTTTTCGTACAAGGTACTTTTTGACTTTTCCGAAAAAAGTACGAAGAATGTTTTTTTAACATATACGGCATGAATGGATTTTTAAAACATTATTTCCAAGAAGCTTCCTTTACAAGTTTTCAAGTTTATTTTTAATCAACTTCTTTTATTTTAAAGTCGTATGACATGTTATGAAAGGAAAAATGTTTTTGAAGTAGAAAGGATATTTTCCTCAAGAATGGAGTTCAAGTATTTTATCAAATTTATTTTCCATCTAAGATAATAAAAGGGTTCTGTTTTTATCCCTATTTTTACATGGATTTGATTATGTTGTGATGGAAACATTTTTATGAATTCCTTTATCTTATATGAATTGTTTTATGATGTCATGTTGTTTAAGAATCCCATTTTTATTACATGGGTTATGCGGCGATGTATGATTTATGATTATGTGGCACACATAATAAAGGATTCATTTTAAGATGGGTGGGACCTATATCTCCCTCCAATGCATTGGGTAAAGATTTTATATCTCATGAGATAGATAGGGCTGGAACGGTAGGTTATACCGGTTCAGTGAAACAGGACTGAAACGAGGGTTACTCGATTCAGAAAGGGACTTTGTCCACTAAGATAGTCTTGGCAATGAGTCTTGACTAACAAGAAATGATTCTCTATGATTATGTGTGTATGCCACAAAGTTTCATGTTTTAAGTTATGATTATTGGGATTTCATTTCACTACTATGATTTATCCCATGTTATGAAATTATGCTCTCTTTTGCAGGTTAAAATTTCCAAAAGTTATGTTCTTATGAATATGATGTGATTGATTTTTCTTTTGTTTACCCTTACTGAGCATTTGAGCTCACCCTTTTATGTTTTCTTTTCCCCAGGATATAAAGAAAGGTTTTAGGTAAAAAAAGGGAAGATCTTAATGGGAGATATTGAAGATCTTTCACCACGATTAGAAGATTACGTTCCGAGTTTCCAAAGACACTAAACTATTACGATCCTTGTGTGTGTGTTTTTGTTATGTACTAAGTATTCCGCAAAAGTAATGTAATGTCCATGTAAGTCAAGATACGGGTCGCTACATCGATAGGTCTCATGAGACAAAAAATTGTCTTGGTAAAAGGCCTTAAAAAATCTTATTTATTGTCATGGCACAAGGCCTTGACTACATGGTTATAATGTCTGGCATTATGCATTCCTTCATCATAAAATATTCTATTAATATTTCATGGAATTATTAGAATAGTAGAATATCTATGAGAATATGTAAATGTAATTATTTGATTTTATATTTCCCATATTATGCAGAATTTTATGTTTAAAATGCTTTTGTTTTAGTCTTATACATTGACTTAAATGTTAATGCTTATTTATGAAAGTTTTCTCAATATTTTTATCCACATTGGGCATTTGATCTCACCCCTTTCTATGTTTTATTTTTCCCATGATGTGAAGATATATTTTATGGTTGAACAGTAGGGGTAGTATGAGGTTATAAGTGTGTTCAAAAGGGGACAAAATGTTGTTGATGTTTTTATATAATGATATAATGTAAAACTTTTGAATGTATCTGGTACTACCAAGTCTACTAAAATGATTTGTCATTCAGAACATGATTCCATTTATCATGACAATGTTATGTAATAATGCACGGAATCTAGGTAACTGGGGTCGGGGCAATACAGAAACCGTCCATGATACACTTCATTTTTAAATAATTCACATTCTTTAACTACATATGACACTAATTACAAGCACACCAAGACTTATCTATATTTTCGTTTGAAAACTGGTTGTGAATATTTTTAACCAAATTTTGAATTTTATATATTCTAACTAATATAAATATTTATATTATGTGTTTTTATACATAAAATAAAAAAAATAAAAAAAAATAGATAAAATGAGTGTTTTCATAAAATGGAGTTTTTCCACCTTTTAATAGAGCAGCCTTTTAAAATAAAATATTTGAAACATTAATATACATAATTTGTCGAATTAAACATCTTCAATGGAATTTAGACATAATATTTTATTTTGGATATATTTTTTTGTGTTTTTATGATAACCTTTATATTTTAATGATTACTGAAAAATAATAAACTATAATTTAAAACATATTTTTTCATCTAATTTAATATATTATACTATTAATTGGGTATAATGAATATTTATTTTTGTTTTTTATCATTCATATAATTTATTTCATTGGAAGTAATTTTACACTGAAATATAACATAAAAACTTGTCAATCTTTTAAAGGGTTTTAATTTTTTTAAACTCATTTTCTTGTTTGGACAACAATTTTCATTTTTCAATTATTTAGTGAAAAATATATGTTTTTAATTAATAAAACTGGATTCCATATTTTGAACTGAAATGTCTATGTTTTTTAAATATGTAATTTTTTAATTTAAGACATTATGAATAGTAACATTAGTAATTATTTTTATCTAACACGGTTAAAGGGTAAATGAGGTAAATGAGGGTACAAATATTATTAAAATAATATAAAATTACCAAAATACATGGCTTATTCCAATTGGATGTGTCATGAGAGACCAAAAAAAGCCATAGGCTTAATTTTTGGCATTTGAGATCCACTTGGGTGTGATAAAGACAAGTTATATAAATTAATTTATTGTAATGGGAAATATAAAATAAACATTTATTTTTTACAAAAAAAATTAAATATGGGTCCATATAACTGATCTCTTTAACAGTAAATATTAATTAGAAATATAAAAGAATTTGATAAATCATGGTATTTTATTTATAATTAATTTTCATTATATATATAAATTTATTTATGAAAAAATAATGATGTAATGATTATATTATAAATAAAAGAATCAAATAAATTATATTACAAATATTAAAATAAATATTATATGAAATATTTGATTTCAAACCATAATTTTTTTTAATTTCTTAGACATGTTAAAATTGGATGTTTTTCAAATAATCATGTTTTGAAGACCATAAAAACGTTGTCTTTAATTGTGTCAAGATTAACATAAATGTAATCTTAAATTAAACTCTACTCTATTGAATGATATAAAAGTTGTAAAAATATAAGAGTGGGAAAAATAATTTTATAGTGACAAAATTGTAATAAATGATCCGCATTAGTTTTTATTTTCATTTTATAGAAACTCTATTAACCATGAAGTGTTACAATACAACCAGACAAGGAAAAAGTTAAACTATCTACCTAAGGGTTATATCTAAGAGATAACATTAATTATAAGAACTAAACATGTATAAACCCAACTGGGTGAGAATATTTAGAGCAATACACATTTTATATTAGAAATAAATCACGTTGGATTCATTCGGAAAATGAAAATAATTTGATAATAATTAATATTTCAAGTCCATCTAAAGTGCCCCTCACCCCTCTTATAAAATGGCACATCTCCTCCTATATTAATCACAGTAATAAAGCCTCTTCAGTCCATAAAGATATTCCCATTTAATCTAATAAATATCATAAAAAACCTTGTGTGCATTAATTGGTATTAATTCCATCCTATGGTGTTCATTTTGTACAATTAAAAAGGCGGCACCCGAAAAAGTGGTGATTTTTTAATCACCTCTTTTACAATTCTTTTGTTCTTCATCTTTTTCATTATATTTTGATTCCCAATAAAAATAATAATTACATTATAATACATATACTGAAATGTTATTAAAATTATGGGAAAGCATTATAACTCCTTTAATAAATTCTATGAATAACAGTATCGCAATGTGTGCATGCACACATACAGCTTACTGTCTCAACGGCGAGGTCTAATTTTTTATTCTACATTAATTTTTTTGGATGGGTATAATGAAGAGTACAAAAGATATTTATAATTAATATGATATGATTATGATTCTTTATAATTAAAATATCATCCATTTATATACTATATTACCATTAAAGAAATTATATCACTGCTCGTGCCTACGTACAACCTACCGTCTCCATGATGTGATGAGATTCATTCTCTACATTAACCATTCGAAAATGATTATAAAAATAATTTATTGAGTAAATTTAATATTTTTGGAATACAATATAATTTTAGATCTGAATAAAATATATCCTATGCATAAGAATCATGTCTCACATGAATAAACTTGCATAAAAAATGAAGTATTCAACACTCGAAACCATGGTAATGTAGAAATATTATTAAAAAATGATATAATAGGAAAATATATGATAACAATAATGTCACACCCACTCCCCTAATTTAATGTAATTTTTCTCTCTTATAATTTATATAACATTCCACCCTATTTTCCGCCTAGCCCCCCTTGAATTTGATGATGATTGGACACATTTTGAATCAACCAAATGGGGAACATGGTTTAGGTTCATGTTTTTATAAATCATGAAGGAAAACAATGATACCTTGTCCATATCATTAAAAATGATATTAATTCCAATTTTTACCCACCCGGGATTTATCCAAACACGCCCCTTTCTTCCCCTATTCGACCCAAGCAGCCCTGGTAGCATCCCACACACCTTAAACCCTCCTTGGAACTCTATTTTGAAGGGTGATTAAGTGGAGAATATTCAAACATCATCAATAAGTGAATTCCATCCATAGTTCATTCTTTTTTAATGTGGGTTAATACCATATTCTTAAAGTTATTAATGTATAAAATGTTGGGTTTCGAACCTATAGCTTGATTCTAGATTTCGTGGCCTATTATTTTGGTTTTATGATATATCTAAGTACCTTGTGGTGCGGCAGTGGTGCAGTTGAATTTTCTCACAGTGATTCAAGGGTTTTGACACTTGTTCTTGGTGATTCCATGGGACAACAATGCTAGAAGAGTTATATTTTATGAGTTTCTATTTTTACCACACTTCCAATTCTTTATCCTACTACTAAATATTGTTTTTGTGATGTTTGTTAAGAAAATGATTTTAATTTACCATTTTTTTTAAATTGGGAGTTTTACTAATCTATGTTATGTTATAAAATATTAGGATGTTTTATTACACATGTAATGATTGTAATGAAATTTTTTGGGTCGTGCAAATTGTTTTTATGAATATGTGTATGATTAGGGACCACTAGGTTATGGGTATGCTCCCTACTAATGGATTGTGCAAAAGAATGGATTTTTCTATGGTCACATTAAACAAAGGTGCGAGGTACATGGGACCCAAGACTTACTAGTTCTTAGGGGTGTTAATGAGATTTGTGCTCATTGAATCTTTTGTAATTATCTTATGCATGTGGTGGTTCTTTCTGGAAAATAATTTAGCTTACATTTTTTATATAAATGTGCCCACTCATGTAAAAATTTTCTTTGAAAACATCTTACATTCAAAAGTTTCATTATTTGGGAATTATTTCCAACCCACCTTGTGAATCAAAAAATGGCATGATTTTTATCAAGTATTGTTTAATATATGGAATCTCTTGGTGCTTTCTTATTATCACTAGGCTCACACCATAATTACACCACTCAACTATAAGTAGACATGATCATGTTTGACACAAGTAAAGGCAAGGCATTAGGTGATGGCGGTTCGGGTTGTTAGTCCCCTTCATTGGTGTGGCATTGTGGAGGTCACTTGTGGGTGGTGACCCCTCATCATGTGATGTACATGGGACCGTTCGGATATTTCAATGTGTCTTTGGACCTCTTTTATTATGTTTTATCCTACATACTCAGTTCTAGATTCTGTTTACATCTTGTTTAGTATGAGTTTTTCAGATTTGGTTTATCGATAGGTTTGGATGTTTTATGTATCCATATTAGGGTAAAAAATTCTGAAACCAAAATCTAGGATTCCCAGGAACATATTCATCTCATGGGTATATGGAAAACACATCGATACTTGTCATGGTCTATGCTTGTTCATGGTTTTGGTGGTGACTAGATTTGGTTTGTGACAAAATGGTATCAAAGTAGGTTAACGTTTTTAGGTTATATTATAATTTTGGGATTAGTAAAATGAGGCCGGATCTAGGACTGTCAGGATATGTAGTATTGGTCATGAGTAGGGTTCTTAGGATACATCAATTTGGAAGACCCCAAGTCACCATTAGACATTGGACTTGTTTTTGACATCACTTTCCGGTGAGAAGTGTGGGCTAAAGAATACATGTGGACACTAGGTGGGGTGGTGTCGTTATTCTATTCATCATTGTAATGTGTGTTGGATTATTTATATTTGATGATATTGATGAAAATTTCCCAATTTTTGTAATGATTTTTCTCTTATGACTGTTTCCTTTTTTTAACAACATTATTCCTCGGAAAGCTCTCATGGACCAACTTGAGGAAGCCATATAGAGATCTCCACCCACATGATCAGAAGTTAGTCGAGGCTATTGTTCTGACGTTCTATGAACTAGTACATCTACTGGACCCTATTATAGATCCTATTAGAGATGATGATATAGGTCCTTGTTAGGACTAGTCATAGGGGTTCCTGAAAAATATTCTATATACTTTCCGAGGTAGCATAGAACCCCAATAAGCAGAGGAATGGATAAAAATGATCGATACATGTTCGAGTTCCTGGACACACCCGAGGAGGTCAAGGTGAATTGTTCTTGTTTATGGATGGAGGGTCCCATCCACAGGTGGTGGGAATTAGTACTTCAAATTGGGATGAATGAGAAGATGCACTGGGGATATTTCAAGATTGTCTTTAATAAATAATACTACAATGATGTTTCAGAATATTCATGATCCTATAAGTTCATAGATATTGGTCTTCCAGATCATTACATGATGGAGTATGTTAACCATTTCACTTACCTAGTTTAGTAATCTCCTGAAATCATCTCTAATGAGTAGACGAAGGCCTAGAGGTTTGAGAAAGGGTTGTGACAAGATATATACTCCCAGGACTTATTCTGTAAGGTGAGGACCTATACAGAGGTAGTTGATTAGGTGTATATGGTGAGGATTGACCAGAAGGAAGGATTGGATTCTCTAGGACAATAATAGTAGTGCGCAATAAAATCTCTTCAGAGAAGAAAAGGAAGCAGGAGGATTAGGTTCAGAAGGGAGGTGGTAGTTTATGCCACTCTTCTAGGCAATTTACATATGTGGCATCTAATGGGAGAATTGTTGCATGCCACCAGCATGGGGGGCCGAGGAATATCCTACTAGAATGACCACTTCACAGAATCCCTGTTATCAATGTGGAAATATGGGTCACTTGTAGCACTTTTTCAGGGTGGCACGTCTGATTAAGAGTGGTTCATGGTCAGTAGATTCAAGATGAGTGTAAACTCAGTCAGAGCCATCTAGGATTGGAGATCATGATTTTGATTTTCTGGTGGTGTGGTCGGGTAACATTTTGGGCAGATACTATTTAGGGAACAAACCCAGACTAGATATCACCATCTCGAAGAGACCAGACATCTCCATACAATGTATTAGGCACCAGTTGGATCAAAGGCGTGACCATCAATTGTTCGAGGTACTTTTTTGATTTCATCTTCTATAGATTCTACTCATCTTTATACAAGTTCAACTATTTCATTCATTTATACCTGTTTTGTGGAAATTCTGAATTTTTAAACTGAGTTTTTTTTTTCTTTTGGGATGTAGTTGGTGACACCATTGGGAAAGAACAAGGAGCAGCGTCTCAGGTGCCCATTGTGTGAACTTTTCGTGTCAGGGTTTGAGTTGGAGTGGGAACTTCTGGCCTTATATATGAATATGTTTGACATAGTAAAAGTCATGTATTGTCTATTACACTTTTAGGCACACATTGATTACAATAGGCGGTGGCTTAGTTTCACGGTTCCTTATGGGAGTCGTCAGGTTATTCATGGGGAATAGGATCCTCGGTCAAGTCGTACACGACCTCCTCTGCCATAGTTGGGAGATGTGGGTTTTTAGTTATCATTTCTAGCAATAGAGGAAGATGTCCATGCCCCTACTGGTGGACTAAATCATATAAGTGACTAGTTTCTAGATGTATTTCCAGATGATTTCTCTGATTTTCTCCTATAGTGGGATTTTGAATAAACAATTGATCTCATATTGGGAACACATCTATCATATCTTCCCTCAAGTCATGTGGCCCTCATCGAGAGGAGGGAATTAATGATATATATAGAGTACTTAGAATTCAAAGGATTCATTCTCCAGAGTGTCTCTCTTTGTTCCGCTCCTATGTGGTTCGTGAAAAAGGATGATGGATCCCTTCGGTTGTGTATTGACTAACGAATGCTGAATAAGGTAAGAATCAAGAACCAAAATCCGTTTCCCAAAATAGATGTCTTTTTAGAACATTTTAAGGGTTTATTGAAGTTTTCTAATATACACTTGTGTTTGGGCTATCATCAACTCAGGGTGAAAGAGTAAGATATCCCAAATACAGGCTTCTGATGCATGTAGGACCACTTTGAGTACAAGGTCATACCATTTGGATTTACCAATTCTATAGAGGTCTTTATAGAACTCCTGAACATGGGGTCCAATCAGTGCCTCTATTATTTTGTTGTGTGATTTTAGGATCACATCCTAGATTATTTGGGATTTGAGGATGAACATGACCATCACTTCTAGAGCATGTTGGGCACCTTGATAGATCGTCACCTTTATACAATTTTCCCAAATCCACTTTCTAGAATAGGGATGAAAAATTCATGGGGAATGTGATCACAGAGTACGGGGTTTAATTGGACCTTAAGAAGATCAGTGTAGTTATTTCATGGGAGAAACATATGAACATGTTCATGATCATGTGTTTCCTCATATCGGATGGTAACTACATGAGGTTTATTTGGAATTTCTCTCGACTTTATTCTCCCACTACTGCACTCAACTAGAAAGGGTTTATGTTTTTATGGGTCCCATAAAGTCAGGAATCATTCGAGGAGCTGATGAGGTGGTTCAGTTTCTCAATCATTTTGATTTTTCCAAAGGCTAGAAAGAGGTATGTGGTGTATTGTGATTCTTTAGGTATGGGTCGTGGGTTCGTGCTTATGCAGGATGATCATGTGGTACCATATGTCTCTCGTAAACACTGTACTCATAAAAATAATTACTCAACCCATGATATATATTTTGAATATGTGATGCACTCTTTGGAGACTTGGCATCACTAACCTTTTGGGGAGAATTTTGTGGTCTACTCTAATCACAAGTTCTTGGCCTATATCATCACATAGAATGACCTCAACTTAAGGATGCATCATTGGGTCGAGTACATGTAGTGGTTCCACATTGACATTATCTATACCCCATGAAATGTTAACTTGGTGGCCGACACCTTAAGACGATGAGTCCTAGTGCTGGCCTTGAGGACGTCCTGTGATGAAAATAATCTATTGTCACTCATTGCTGAGATTCATGTAGAGACCATGGAGAAAAATAGGTGTGTGTTCTTAGAAAGAGTTTAGTTGGCGCTATCTCAAGGGGAGTTAATTCAGATGTAGAATCTTAGTTATGAGATTTTTCAGTGGTCTAAGTTGTTTCTTCAAGGTTGGGAGACATCCTCTGATTGGTCATCGTCTCCTAAATCCATATTGTGCATCAAGGGTCATTCAGTATTGACATTATCTAGGCATAAGGTGGTGATGGAGGATATCCACCAATCTTAGTGGGCTGTCCATCTAGTTTCCATCATGTATTTTTATGATGTATGTTCATAGTTTGGTGTCCTGGTATGAGACGCGACATCACAGATATCGTTTCTAGATGCTACACATGCCAGCAGGTGAAAGAAGAGAATCAAAGGCCTTTTAGTTTTCTCCATCCATTACACATTACTACCTTGAAGAGAGAAGAGTTTTTTGTATAGTTCATTGTTGTCTGACCTCGTACACCTCAACGTAAGAATTCCATTTTTGTGGTGATTGATTGTCTTACCAAATCATCCCACTTCATTCCGACCATATATACAACAAAAGATGATGATATGGGTCGTTTGTATCTTCCAAATGTGGTAAGGATCCATCATTTTTCATTATCAGTTGTTTTAGATAGAGACAGATGTATCACATTTTAGTTTTGGATGGCCTTTAGATGGCCATGGGGTCTCGGATTATGATGAGCGTGGAATACCATCCTTAAAAGGAAGGTGAGATAGAGATTGTGAATCTTATTTTAGAGGACAAGTTATGGGCATATGTTTTGGACTTTGGAGGTTCCTAAGATATCCATTTAATATTTGATGAGTTTTCTTATCGTAAAAGTTAAGAATATTAAATTTGAATGGGTCCTTTTGAGGTGCCATAGGGTCGGCCTTGTCAGTCGCCCTATGTTGGGATGATATAGGCGAGACCTCACTGGTGGGCCGAGTTTGGGGCAGGAGATGTCTGAGAAGGTCAAGTTGATCAGGAAGCACATAATTATAGTTCAGAGTTTCCATAAATCATATTCTAACCAGAGGCATCAAGACCTAATGTTTCTGTGGGTGATAGGGTCTCCTTAAATTTGACCCCTCGTGTGGGCCATCGCTGACTGGGAGAGTAATGGAAGCTAACGTCGCAGTATGTTGGCCATTTTGAGATCACCAAGAATATTTGAAAAGTGGAATACATGTTGGAATTACCTTTTTAGTTGAAATCCATCTAGGAGACATGAGAGTGGATGTGATGGGTTGGAGAAGAGTACCCTTCATGTTTTCCGATCAATAATTAGGTTTACTTTCCAGGACATAATGTTTTCAGGGTGGGGAGAATTTTAACACTCATGTCCTTCATTTATGGTACCTTTTCTCCTTTATTTTTCATCTAAAATTCCTCCTATTCATCCCTAGTTCCCCCATGAATTTGATGAAGTTTGAACAGTTTTTGAGTGGACAAAAGATGGTGCACGACTTCGGTGCATGGTTTGCTAAACAATGCAGCCTTGTTCAGATCATTAAAAATGATTATAATTTCAATTTTTCCTCTAATGGTTTTATTGAAACTCACCCCTTTCATATCCCATTCGACCCTAGCTGCCATGGAAGCCTCCCAAGAACCTCAAACCATCATTGGAACTATATTTTGAAGAGGCATTTGGTGGAGAAACTTCAAACATCCTCAAGTATGTGAATTCCTTCCTTAGATCCTTCCATTTTCATGGGGCTTATTCCCTTATGAATTATGTTTCAAAAGTCTTGAATGTAGTGTTTAGAACTAAGGTATTGATCCTAGATTTCATGTAAGTTTCTTTTTGTTTTAGTACTGATCTAAGTAACTTGTGGTGTGGCATTTGGTACGTTTGAATTTTCTCCCCATGATGAAAGGGTTTGACAATAGTTGTAGGTGATTCCATGGGAAATAAATGCTAGATGATTTATTTTTTTAGACTTTATGTTTTTATCACACTTATCAATCATTATCCATGATATGAGATATGGTTTTGGTGACGTTAGTTAAGAAAATGATTTTTAGATTCCAATTTTGTGTAAAATTGGGTGTTTTACTTGTCTATTTTATGTTATTCAAAATGAGGTCTTTTTAACAAATTTAATCGATTTCTAGATATGTTTGGGGTGTGGAATATTCTGTTTTCATGAATATTGTTATGCACATGGTTTTCAAGTTGAGGTTTTCAATTGATTTTGAGTGAAAAACATTGTTACGTTTTGTGATGCTATTTTATTGAAATCATAATGGATTTATTAAGTGGTGTAAGTGGTGAAAAACATGTGTAGCTACAATTTTGAGTTTATTATGACTATAACTGATGTTTTTATGTTATAATGGATTTTTATATCATGAGATAATGGTTTTAGCATAATGGGGTAAGCCCAGGTAACTAGGAGGGTGGATATGTACTAGTACGCTAGTGAACCAGATGGGTTTTATCCCTATTGCACTGAGATAAATCGATAAAGAAAACACACAAAAAACAAAATTGATAATTATTTGGGACCACTAGGATATAGGTATGTCCCCTAGTATTGGATTTTTCATGATAATATATTTTTATATGGTTACATTACATAGAAGTATGAGGGATATGGGACCCAAGACTAACTAGTTCTTATGGGTGTTCCCAATATTTGTACTCCTTGTCTATTTTGTAATTATCTATGGAATATGGTGGATTTTTGTTACAATATTTTATCTTATAAGTTTTAATTAATTGTTCTAACTCATGGAATGTATCTTTTGAAAGATTCTTACATTAAAATGTTTTATTCTATAGAGATTCATTCCACCACATCTTTTGTATCAAAAAGTTTCGTGCTTTTTATCTTGTATTTTTTACTCTATATAAAATCTTTGTGGTATTGTAAAACTACAAGATATTAAAATAAATAAATTAAATTCGTCAATCTTTATTTTATGTAGAAATTTAAAAGTAGCCTTTAATCATAATTTTGCTGCTTCTAGGTTTTCAGTTTTCAAAAATGATTATCACAAATTGTGTTCAGTATGTTATATGGTGTCTGATGGAACCAATATTTACTTGGGGAATAGTAACATATGATTATTAATATTAATATGAACCAATAAATAGTAAATTGTACTATTAATTTATTTTTCAAGTCATTAAGATAATGAAATAATGGTTATTTTTTCAATGTGATATATAAGCAGTAATATAATTAATGTTGTTAATTTTTGAATTAAGTAATATTTTATTTAAAAATTATATTAATAATATTTAAAAAATTATTTTTAAAATTTCAAGTTAATTTTTTAATTCTACACATTGAAAAATAATTATGGTGATTTTTGGGAAGTTTTCTAAAACTGTTGATTTTTTAGTGAATTGTAAAAATACAGTTTGGAGTTTCTGTGAGTTTAATGACATCATTAATGATGTAATAATGATGTAATAATTTTGGTCAACTTTTGTACATTAAAATAATATATTAGGAGTAATATTTTTCTAATACAATGGGGAAACACCATGTGCAAACCCCTAGCTTGTCAAATACAACTAATGAGGTGTCCCATTAAAATTAATAAAATATTCCCTCAAATTTTCTATATATACCAACCAATTCATTCATTACATTAATTAAAAGTTCCCCATAAATTAAGCTCTATCCTTACTAACTCCCATATAATCCTCCTACGGTGTCCTTTGGCCCCCAATGTCCAAACCATAAAGTCTTATGAGTAACTCTACAAGTAAGAGAATTTTGAACTTCATTCATTCTTTGTTCAATTCCAATTCTTTTTTATGTGGTATGACCTTAAAGTTTCCTTACAATTTTCTTATTTATATTTTAATTCTATCTTTATATTGTATTATGTTTCATTTATTGATGGGTTACCATAGTCCCCTCTCATTTCAATGTTTTCTAAAACCATGTTGCAGAGCTATTAGGCAGCCATTTTTTTGTAAGGAATTTCTCAACTATTATTTTATTTTGTGTTCATATCATATCTTATTCTCTCATCATATCCTCTTATACATGAGGAATTATAACTCGAGAAGTAATTTATAATCTATATGTTCTCATGTTCCTTGAAAATTCATCATCATTGTTCTTATCATCTTTAACTTATTCAAGGAATAAAAACATTTTCGGTGATGTGTCCAATTACTGACATTGTGGATAATGCGATATCAATTTTCTTTAATTCCATAAATTCTGGTCATGAAACCATTTTTTTTATTGAACTAGCTTATAATATATGAACTACATCTCATCCATGGTTCTGGATTATTTTGTACACATAGTTTTAATTTATTTATTTTAATGTGGACATTATTAACATAGAACCCTTAAAATAATCTGAACAAACATCATTAAATTTTTATCATATGAATCATCCTCATTCCATAATTAAAAATGTTATATGGTAAAATTTATAGATATAGAAATATGTAACTACCATTCCATTCCAATTCTTGTGTTTTTGTAACGAACCATTGTTTTATCAATAGAATTCCCTTCTTATTATTATGCCTTATAGTATAATCCCATTAGGAAGTACAATGAAATATTATGATACTAAATACTATATAATAATTTAACATAATTTTTCCACTTATATATTTTGAATTTCAGAAATCTGACATAGACAGTTTTGATTAGTAATATGTTAAGAGTCAGATAGGGAAAACATATTTTTTTCTTGAATAGTAACATATCTTTATTAATTTTAACCTAAACATATGAATAGTAGTACTACCCTTATGAATAGTAAATCATCCAAAATATTTTTAACCTTACCCATGAATAATTATATTAAATATAGGTATCTTATATGTGGCAATTTGACCATAGTAAAAGTATTAGTATTTTTGTAAGTCATAAATAACTAATTATAATTAATTTATTAATTTAAAATAATCAATTATTTTCATAAAATGTTTTTGTAAATTAAAAAATCTATGTATTCTAGTTTTATGATAATTTAATAAGACCTTACGTAATTTTTGAAAGAATTATAAAATCAGTTTTAATTTTAAAAACTGTATTTTTCAAGTAAAATATGTTTTTAATTAAAAATTAAATTAATCATATTTAGGAAAATATTTTTGAAAAATAGACTTCATTTTTGGATTCTATCCATCGAATAATGGTTGGGGTGAACTTATGGTATTTTTCTGGAATACTTGCAATTTTTATGAATAGTGAAATACCATTGTTAACAAAATAAGCTAAATAAGTTAATTATAGAGTCATGCTGGATGTTTTGCTAAGGTAATCCCAATTTTTTCAGTTTAACATGATAAAATTACTATTCTTGGTTATTTAAGACACACTATTCCTTGTCTTGTGTTGAAATAATTAATTAATTAGTATACTATTGTCAAATCCCCTCTCCCCTCCATTGTAAATACCACCTTTCACACCCTCTTTTCCTCACATCACTCAAGCATAAATCCATTACTAAAATAATCTAGAGAATCATCCCTAGACCCTCCACCACGTCCAAGATCTTTTTGTCTCATCAAAATTCCAAGCCTAGGCCCCTATGTTGGATCTCAAGAGGTTATTTCTCTCCCTCTTTTCCTTTAACTTTCTTTCAAATTCAAGTTCTATTCTTAATATCTCCCCACCTATATTCTTAAACATGGTATGGTAACTATATTTCTATACATGTAATGTAATTTAAGGATACAAATGGGATATTACATCATCCAACCCCCTTCCCATATTTGTTTTATTTTATAATAGAGAACGTTGTTCGTGAGGTGTTAAATTATCACCTTCAAGATAGACTTGTTTTCAACATTCTTTACATCATTCAGATCTGGTAATGAAAATATTTTTTTCAATGAAACATGTTATATTATATGTATAATACCCTATTTCATGTTCTATATCTATCTTATCTACATATTACTAAATTATTAACCAAAACTAGTTCATTGTGGTCGAAAACCGCCCAAATTAACTAAAACAATAACCATTTAATTCTTATCAAATGATTAATACACACTGTATATAGTATGATTCATTATAAGATCATTAATATTTATTTAATATCATTAATTACATGAAATATTCTTTTTTTAGTATAACCATGTTCTATATGAACTTCTATTTATGAATACATGTGAACTGCTTAAGAAAACCATAAAAACAAACATTCCCCCAAAAAAAGTTTTTTAAACACAATAACTCAACGAAAGGCCAAGAAAGTAGCTTAATGAAACCATAATGAAACATATTTATGTACATAAGGTTACATAATTTCTAATTTATTAATATAATGTGTTTATATAGGTCATTAATGTGAAGAGAGTGTTTGAATGCAATGTTAAGGGAAAACCTCGGTCCCAACATTCTATTTTTAGCTTTTCCCTCTTTCACTCCATTTTTTGTACGATCAGCCCTTAAAAATAATTTTATTATTCTTATCTTAACATTTATGGGATATAAATGATTTCTCTTTAATTATATTTCAATCAAATGATTTCCAAAAGAACTCTTCATTCAAAAAACACTCCTTTTACTTCTCACCCATGGTTGATGGTTATCATAGAATGTATGACATTCCCACATTATTTAGGGAACCCAATGTTTATGAATGTGTTCTAATTAGATGATAATCGTTCCTTTAAATGGGTTAGTTATGTTCATTTGTATAATTAATGATAATGATAATTTTATGATGTGATGGGTACGCTCGGAATTATATAGTGCAATATGAATGTTTCAATGAGACTGGTGTGCCCTGAATTATACATAGCTCTAATTCATTGGGTAATGTGATAAATTTAATCAGTTTCTGTGGAATGTTGTTTTATCATGATTTTGTATTTGTTCACATGTATGTTTGGTAGTTATGCAGAAAGACATGGTGTATCATTTTTATGCATTTCCACATTTCAAGTATTTTATTATCGACTGCGCTCATGTTCAGGATCTTTGGCCTATGTTATGACTATTACCACCCTGTGAAATATTGTTCTTATATATCCGTATGATGGGATTTTAGATCACCGCATTTTATTTAAATCATTAGGTTAGTACTTGTAGTATGGTGAGGTCAGGTTCAAATAAGAATCTTGAGAAGAAAGAATTAAATTCATGTTTATGCTTGATGTTGTAATTGTGATGTATGGTCCATGTTCTCCCAAGAAACTAATCCTTTGGATCATATATGTGTAATAATATTATGCTTTTTATCTTTAAAATTATTTAATATAAATGAATGAAATGGTTGGGTCGATAAAGATGGAATTAGTGTCAAGGATTAGTTAATTGTGGAATTAGGATTACTGAACCCTAGATAAAATCTCTACCATGAGACTAAGTAAAAATATGCACACAAGAATCTTTACATAGGGATCCCATATGTTATGATTTTAGTATAAATAGTACAAATTAATAAGTTATTCATGAATTGTTGACTTCTGTTTAGTTCTATAATGTTATATTTTAGAAAATAGTGGTAAATAGGAGAAACCACTCCAACAACTCGTGCATAAGCATTGTAATGATTGCCCGAATGACAACCCCAATGATATGGGAGGTGGATTTAAAAAATTTATGTAGTTGTTTTCCCATCAATATTAGGTTATGAATAACAACCAGAATAATGGTAAATATCATCTTTCACCTAAGAGGGAGCAGCTAGCTATCGAGTGTTTTACGTGGAAATGACCACTGACGTATAGTGGTTCTTCTGATCCACTAGTTCTGGAACAGTGGTTTAACTCCATGGAAATTATCTTTAATGTGATTCACTTTTCTAAGAAAGAGAAGGTGACTCTAGCTTTTTATCATCATGATGGGGAGGCCGGTCGATGGTGGGCATTGATTAAGAACACCATGCTAAGGGAGGGTCTTAAAGAGACTGAATGGGAAGACATTATGATCATGTTTCTTAATATGTATTTCCCATGAACTCTTCATATGAAGATGGAGAGATAATTCAATTAGATCAAGTAAAATGAAGGATAATTTTTCACCATCTCTGAAACTAATTTCAGAAGGATTTTATGGAAGGCTACGGGTTTTGTCATCAATAATGATATAAAAATTGATAGATTATTTACTGGATTAACACCACACCTTCAAAAGGATTGTGAAATTCAAGAATTTGGGAGATATGAAGAAGTTCATTTATGTTCCCTCAAATTGGATATGGAGTTTTGTGAGTGGTCCCAAGTCTATGGTGATAAGAAATGTAAGATGTAGTTTCAAGACGGTGGATCTAATGACAAAGGTGGGAATAAAACTCAATGAACAACATGAAACAAATTGGGACATTACACAATGGGAACTACCTCAAAGGGATAGGTAAGTGAATAATGTTTGGGAAAGAAGGAAAACATTCTCAAGTGTGTTGAAAAGTCATTAAAATTATGGATATTGTGATGTAATAAATGAAAGAACCACCCAGTGTACAATGCTACAACTATAGGGAGCAAGGGTATTATGAAAGACAATTCACTAAACCTCTATTCCTCATGGGTAATCAGCCTCACAGGCCACCAGTTTTAAAAGAACAAGGGATGGTTTATGCCATCAGTACAGCAGAAGTAGAGAAAGATAATGAATTTGTACAAGGTCCAATTCATATTCACTCATAAATAGAAATTTTTTTTATTATGGTTTTATGCATTCCATCATATGTAGTTGTTTTCTCGATCTATACAATTGAAACCCCGAAACCATGAAGTAGAGATATCATTAAAAACAACAAGTGTTGAAATCCTTGCAAAACAAGTGCTTTAATATTTTCTTATTGGCCGATGTGGGATAATTTTTCCATCAAATATTTTAATACATCCCTTGATGAAATTTTATGCTATAATTGGAATGGATTGGATCTTGACTTATTGAGCACATATCACCTGTTAAGAAAAGTAAAAATCTTTTTATATTCAAAACCATCCCATGATAATCTTCAAATTAAATGATGATCATGAATATACTTTGAAAATACAACAATGGTGTGAGTGTTGATTCCCAATGAATATGTATACCTCTCCCAAATGGTTGAGTCCAAGGATAGTACCAACATTTTGGGAATGACCATCATGAGTGAATATAGTGATGTATTTCTGAAAGAGTTACCCGGGATTCCCTCAGATCACAAGGTAGTGTTCTCAATTGAACTCATACCCAGAGATACTCTTTTCTCAACGTGTCCCAATAAGATGGCTCCTATCTAACTAGATGAGTTAATGTTGTAGCTGCAAGAGCATCTGAACAAAGTGTTTAGATGCCCTACTACATCACCATGGGGTGTAGTATTGCTCTTTGTGATGAAGAAGGGTATAATAATGCAGTTGTGTATCAATTATCATGAAATCAATAAGATATCCATAAATAACAAGTATCATCGTCCCATTATTCATGACTTGTTTGATTAGTTAATAGTATCTCCATACTTTTTAAAGTTGTAACTTCATTATAGATATCCTTAGCTAAAGTATAATAAGGAATATATTCCGAAGACTACTATCCGTACAAGGTATGGGCACTAGGAGTTTCTGTTGATGCCCTTCAGACTTACTAATTCCCCTACAATATTCTTAGACTTCATGAATAGTGTCATTAGACATAACATCGACAAATTTTTGGTTGTACTTATTGATGATATTTTCATCCACACCAAGAGAATATAGGAACATGAAGAACATCTACAACATGAGATTGAGATATTTAGATTTGAGAATTTGTATGCCATGTTCATAATGTGTGACTTTTGGATGAAGCAAGTCACATTCTTAGAACATGTTATCACAAATGAGGGAATTTTGGTGAACCCTTTAAAATAAAGCTGATTGAAGAATGTACTAGGCCCTCTAGGGTCACAAAAATTCATAGTACTCTTGGATTAGCTTGGTACTACCAAGGATTTTAGGGAAATTTCCCACGATTTTCAACCCGTTAAATAATTTGATAAGGAAATGGGCAATGTATGACTGGATGGAATAATGCGAGAGAAGCTTCAAGGAGATAAAGAGAAGGCTGGTCGCTACACTTGCACTCACACTACCGAAAGGTGGTGAATGTTTTTAATATACAATGATTCATTAACGAAATGATTGGGTTGCATAATCATGCTAAATTATAATGTGATAGCCTACTCCACATGACAGTTGACGATCCATGAGCAGAACTACCCAAAAAATTATCTACATCTAGTAGCTGTGATCTTTTCCCGGAAAATATGGTGGCACGACTTTTTGTGGTGAGAATTTTTACATATACACTGACCATAAGAGATTAAAATATATATTCACACAAAATGGACTCAACATTCTTCAAAGGAAATGGTTAGATATAATAAAATATTACGATTTCTCTATTGACTATCATCCTATAATGATGAACAAGGTAACTGATGCTCTAAGGTGAAAGGAACCTGCTACTCTATTTGTGTTGAAGATTGAGAAAGGTTGTATCTTTCTAGATATGAAAAATATAGATTTGGAAATCATAATGAAACGGTATAAATCCTATCATTACAAAAATATTGTGCAACCATCCATCCAAGATAAGATAATGGAAGGAAAAGGGGTTTTTGTAAAGTAACAAATGATGGTGAATGTAGTAAAAGGAGGTAAGATGAATGATTTCCATACTGATGATTATGGTGTGATTCATTTTGGAATACGGCTTTTTATGCCTTCATCACCCAATATAATGAATGAGCTATTGGACAATGCCCATAGCTCAACATTCTCTATCCATCCTAGGATTACTCAGATGTACCCCTGTCTCCAAGAACACTTCTGGTTAGATAACATGAAGAACGATATTTTGGAATATATTTCATGTTTCTTGGTATATCAAAAGTTAAAGTAGAGGGAAAAATGTCTAAATGGATGATGCATCCATTGCCTATACCTATGTGGAAAAGGGAGAATGTTACTATGGACTTTGTCACATGTCTCTGAAAGACGTCAAATATAAATAATGTGATATGGGTTTCAGTTGAAGGACTCAACCAGACTACCCATTTTATCACAATTCGAGAAAACATCATGCTTGAACAACTTGCAACGATATATGTGAAGGAAGTGGTGAGACTGCATAGAGTTCTACTCTCGAGTGTCTATGATCGTGATCCAAGGTTTGTAACTAGATTCTAGGGAAGTCTTCAACATGCCCTGAGTAATAAATTAAAATTTAACATCACCTATCAACCCCAGACTGATGTCCAATCTGAATGAACAGTTCAGATGCATAAAGACATGCTAAGAGCCTACTATTTAAAATTCAAAGTTGGATTGGATCAAAATCATTCATTGGTTGAGTTATCATAAAACAATAGCTTCAATCTAGTATTAAGATGGCTCTGTATGAAGCACTATATTTAAAGCGATGTAAAAATCCAACCTATTGGGATGAATATTGAGAATCAAATCTACTTGGACATGATCTTGTGAAAGAGATGACAAAGATGGTTTATGTCAACCAGAAACACATCAACGTTTCTCAGAATCAACAAAGAGCTATGCTGACAAACGTTGAAGGGACTTGAAGTTCAACGATAGAGATAAAGTCTTCTTTCAAATATTACCATAGAAGAGATTCATGTGGTTTGAAAAAAAAGAGAGATGTTAAGCCCAAGGTACATTAGAACCTTTGAGAACCTTGACCGCAAAAGAGACATGGCCTAAAAGATTTCACTTCCACCAAATACAGATCATGTTCATGATGTGTTTCAGGTATCACTCCTGAGGAAGTACATACCTGAACCCTCACATGTACTGAACTATGATGTGGTGCAACTGGAAGATGATTTATCTTATGAGGAGCCACCAGTAGAGATCATGGGCTGGAGAGATAAGGTTCGATGCAACAAGACAACCCACCTTGTCAAAGTGTTGTGGAGGAACCATAAGATTGAATAAAATACATAGGAACCATAAATGGCGATGAAGGAGAAGTACCCTCACCTATTTGTGTATAACTATATTTCGAGGGTGAAATTTCACAGGGGGTGAAGAATGTAATGAACCAATGTTTTATCAATGGAATTACCTTCTTATAATTATTCCTTATAGTATAATATCATTATTAACTACAATTAAATATTATGATACTAAATACTATGTTATCATTAAGCATAATATTTACACATTTATGTTTTGAATTTTGATAATATAACATATATGATTGTGATCAGTAATATTTTTGGAGTCTGATACAAAGATCATATTTTTTGGTGAATAGTAGCATACCCTTATGAATAGTAACACACCCTTATGAATAGAAATATGACCCTTATGAATACTAAATCATCCAAAATAAGAGTAACTTTAACCATGAATAATTAAAAAAACTTTAGGCATCTTATAAGTGATAATTTAACCCTAGAAAAATGATTGGTGTTTTTATAAGTCATAAAAAAATAATTAATTAATTAATTTAAAAGAAAATATTTTTTTCTTTAAACATGTTCATAAATGATAAAATCAATGTCCTGTAGTTTTAATAATATTTTAGATAACCTTACGTAATTTTTTATTGCATTATAAAATCAGTTTAATTTAAAAAAATTGTATTTTTGACGTAAATTAGGATTTTAAATAAAAATTTAATTAATCATATTTATAAAATTATTTTTTAAAAATGGAATTTCTTTTTGGATTTAAATGTTTAAAAGGGGTTGGGGTAAATTTTGGGGATTGTTTTGGAAAACATGAATTTTTGATGAATAGTGAAATACCATTATTTACAAAATATGTTAAATAAGCAAATTATAGACTCGTTAATGATGTTCTGCTGATGAAAGCCCCATTATTTCGGATTCACATGAAAAAAATAATATCAATATTCATGTAAGACTCACTATTAATTATATTTTGGAGAAATAATTAATTAATTAATATACTGTGTTCAAATCCCCTCTCTCATCCACTATAAATACCACCTTTCACACCCTCTTTTCCTCAAACCTATAAAGCATAAATCCTGGACTAAATTCTTCCCATGAATCTTCAATATCCCCTCCCACACGTCCATGAGCTACTGGTCTAATCAAATAGCCAATCCTAGGTCCCTTTTGTTGGATCTCTAGAGGAGGATTCAAGAGATAATTTGTCTCCCTCATTTCCTTTAATATTCTTTCAATTTCATGTTCTATTCATAATCTCACCCCACCTATCATCATACACATGCTATGGTAACTCAAATATTTTTCATATAATTGAATTATACGATACTAATGGGATATTACATCATCCAACCCCCATCTACGCTTGTTTTTATTTTATAAAATAGAACGTTGTTCGTGAGTTGTTAAATTATCGCCTTCAAGAACAACATGTTTTAAATTTACATTACAACATTCAGATATGTTCATGAAAACATTATTATCGATGAATAAGATTATATAATATATATTATACCCTATTTAATATTCTATAACAAAGTTATGTTCATATTACTAATTGATTAAAAACAAGTTCATTATGGTCGAAAAACCTTTCAAATTAACCCAAACAATCATCATTTTATTTTTATCTAATAATTCATACACATGTTACATAATATAATTCATTATAAGATAATTTAAAATTATTTAATACCATTAATAACATGAAATATCAGGTCTGTATGTTTACCCATGTTCTATATGAACATCCATTTAGGAATACATGTGAACCGCTCTTGAAAACCAGAAAAACAAACATTCCCAAACAATGTTTTTTAAACTCTATAACTCTTCAAAAGGCCCAAAAAATAACATAATGAAACCATAATGAACCATATTTATGTACACAAGGATAATTAATTTCCAATTAATTAATATAATGTGGTTATATGGATTATTAATGTTAAGAGAGTGTTAGGATACATAGTTAGAGGAAAATCCCGATCCCATATTTCTATCTTTGTGTTCTCCCTCATTCTGTCAATTTATTGTATGGTCAATCCGTAAAAATCATTTTCTCATCATTATGTTACTTTTTACAAGATGTACATATTTTCTAATGAATTTTATTCGAACCAAATTCTTTCTAAGGGAACACTTCTTTCAATAACACAACTTTTACTTCTCACTCAATGTTGGTGGTTATCATAGCAAGTATGTTAATCACACTTTATTTTGGGATCCAAAAGTAAATAGTTCCTTTATTATGAGATGAAACCAATTAATTTATTTGGGATATTTATTTTCACTATGGAATGATTCATAATGATAATGTTATGATGTTACTGGTGCGCGTTGAATTATATAGTGCAATTTGATTGTTTCATTGCGGCAGGTGCGCGGGAATTATGCAGCGCTCTAATTCGTTGGATAAAGTGATGATTCTTATGAAATTATGTACAATTCTGTGTGAAAAAGATTATTTCTTTGTCCACATCAATTTCTGGATGTTAACTACTAAACTATGATATTTTATATTTATGCATTTCCACATTTCAAGTCTTCTGTTAATGATTCCTCTAATGTTCATGATCTTTTGCCTATATTTTGATTATTCTCACCCCATTCTATATTGTAATTATCTCTCTTATTACTATGATTTTATCTCAACAATTATTATTAATATTCTCACATGACTACATGTACTAAGGATAGGTCATGTGCCCATAAGAAGATATAGAAGATGGAATTAAAAAAATGTTTATGATTGATGTTGTAATTGTTATTTATGGTCCTAGTTTCCCCAAGAAAATAATCCTTTGGATCCGCAATGTGTAACAATATTATGTTGTTTATCATTTATATTATGTAATAGTAATGTAATAAAATGGTGGGTCACTATAGTTTCACTCCCAATTGACAATAATATCCATCAAGAAACTATCATGGAAACCATGTAAAGAACACACCAAATAGAATGTAAATAGAAAAATATTACTAATAAATATGACTAATGATGTTGTAAAATGATCATATAGGGTGTTATAAACATTAAAAAATTTCATTAATATAAGAATAACACTTTTTTTTTAAAATTATACATGATTTTTAAACACATTTTAAATAAGATGAACATGAGGTAAGAGAATTCTTTACCAAATTTCTATTCTTTGGGTTTACCTTCTTCTTTAGTCATTATGTGGTATTAAGATTATTGGTGTGATGATTTTTTTATATAAATTTGAAAAATGATTATTTACAGTGTATTCAAATATCCATTCCATTCTATTAATTATCAATCCAAATATATATTAAGTTACTTTCTTTTTAAAATTATTTTAAAACTCTCTTTAATAAATTTCACAAGCATTGTTTTTTATATGTATATGGAATTAGTGGTTTATAATGATTTTAATAATAGATTATTAACATTATATGTTCCTTGGATAGTATTTATGTTGGTTTGATTCTATTATAGAAAATGATATGCTGGGTTGATCCCATTATTGCTAAAAATTTGTTGGGTTAAGCCCATTATAGCTCATGATATGATGGGTGAGCCCCATTATAGCTCTCCAATACATTGGGTACTATGGAGAGGTAAGTTGACTAAAATATTATTCCATTTGTAATGGTGAATATAATAGTGATATTGAAAATATTTTCCAAGTAATCCACCTGATGTTTCTATGAATATGGGTTTTTTATGATTATGTGTTTTATTGGTTTTCATATTATCACATGATGACTGATTTTTTTCATTGTATCCCTTACTGATTTTTATACTAATCCCTTGTTAAAAAAAATTATAGGATGTATCAATGTGTAAGAAAAATAATGGAGTCTTGATGTTTAAAATTTAGTGTTGTAGAAGAAATCATGTTTTAAGTATGAATGTTTTACATTATGAAAAAATGGATACTATTTTAGTAGTATACTCATGTAAGAATATGGTATGTCATGTATGTATGTCTTTACCACTATAAACCCAAAATATCATCAATGTAAAATAATTTATGGCCTTGTCAAAAATTCATGATTAATTTACGTTTAATGCCGGTTCTTTATATAAGGTATCAAAGGATTGTTTAAACATATTTAAGGGTTGGGATGTTATTGAAAGAATACCATAAATTATTTTTTATCTATTGTAATTTTAAATGATATGTAATTTGAATATTACCATGTTTCTTCATATATGTTATGTTTGTATAGAATGGTTTTCTATAGAAGAAAATGGGATGCTAATGTAGGAAGGCACCAAGAGGATGATGTTTTTCCGAATCTGTAACCTGAAATGGTGGGAATCAGAACCAAGATGTTTGTGAAATCAATGGATCAGTGGGATAAAGTATTAAATATGGGTGGTATGAATTCTAGATAGAAATATGATCTACCTCTAATAAACATGCCTATTTTGGAGCATTTAATGAGGAAACTCCCTCCAGTATTTAGTGGAACTACAAATCTCGTGATTGCCAAAAGATGGATCAATGCTCTAGAAAATATAATTTATGTCATGGGATGTTTGGAATTTCAAAATTTAATACTATCCATTTATCTTTGAAAATGTTAATTTGATCAATGGTGTTCATTGATAAATAATATCAAAGAAAGACATGATCATGATAGCCTGGAATGGGATGATTTTAAGAGTCCTTTTATGGAAAAATAATTTCCCAAAACTCATCGACACAAAATAGAGAAAAAATTATTAGAACTGATGTATAAAGATGATGATTTTGTGGAAGCATATGAATAAAATTTTACAATACTATCCAGGTACGTTTGAGATTTTACTCAGGATGTGGAAAGAAAAATTAATAGATTTCAATCTGGTTTGAAACTGTTTTTGTGATGTGATTTGGATTCACAATAGTTTAAAAGAAATGAGAAGCATTTTTCATATGCTAAAAAAATGAGGGGGAGTTTGCTGACAATTATGTTCCTTGTGATGAAAATAATAATAAGAGGTTAGGTTGGAAGGAAATAGGGAGGAATACTTCAAAGAAGTTTGGAGGTAAGAAAAAGAATATCCCTTCTTGTGAAAAGGGTGGTAAAAAGCATCCTATTAAATGTCTTCTATATTTTTAGAAATGATAATGATGTGTAATGTTTGAAAATATGTCTCAGATTGGAACGTAAAATGATCCATATAATGAGAAGTCTATGGTGAGGTGTTTTAACTATAATTAATTGGGTCATTTTTCTAATGTTTTTATGAGTCCAATTACTCAAGATATGAATCAACTTGATAGGAAGAAAAAGGGTTTGCAAAATCATTTTCATCTACTTCAGTAGATGATAATCCAACAAAAGAGGTGGTATCTAGAACGTTGATTTTTTTATTTTGCAAATGTATTGTTTGATTCAAGATCTTCACATTCCTTCATTTCTGAGATATTTTTCAGAAAACATTAGAATTCATCCTCAAGAAATAAATCATGATATCAAAGTAAAAACAACTAGAGGTAATATTGAGGAAAAAAGAAATTATAAGAATCTACTTATCCTTGTCTGTGGAAAGATTTTACCTTCAAACATTGTTGTTTTTCCTCTAGTAGAGTATTATGTTTTTATGGGTAAATATTCACTTTATTTTTATCATGCTAAGATAGATTGTGGTGAAAAATAAGTAGTTTATTCAGAAATAATTTCTATTTGTGTAAAAGAATAAACCAACACAACTAATAACATATCAGGACGATATGAAACCAATTAAGTATGGAAATGAATGTTATCTTTCTCATGTTTTTAAAGATAAGGGATCTATCTTGATTAATTATATACTAGTAGTAAATGAATACTTGGATGTTTTTTCTGATTATTTTCCTAGTTTTATTATTACTGAGAGGTTGTGTTTACTATTGACATAGTTCCTGATGCTAGTCTAATTTCTAATTGTCCTTGTCGAATGTCCCAAATAGAACTTCTGGAATTAAAAAGGATGTTGCAATAATTATTAGATACAGGTTTCATCTAACCTAGAACTTCACCATGGGGTGTGCCTACCTTTTTTGTTTAGAAAGAAGATGGCTCTATGAGACTTTACATCTATTATAGATCCCTGAATAACAATAATGTTAAAAAAATTGTCCTTTTCCTCATATTAATGAATTATTTTATCAGCTCTTGGGACCATAGTATTTTTCAAAGGATGAGCTATGGTTTGGGTATTATCTGTTGAAGATAAAGGTTGATGGCATCCTAAATATTGTGTTTGGTTCTAGATATGGTGGTTATGAAATAGTAGTTATCCCTTTTGGGTTATCAAAAGAATCTGTTATATTAATGGATCTAATGAATATAATATTTCATTAGTTCATTGATATGGTTTTGTTTATTGATGAAATTATGTTATATTCTAGAAGTTATTAAGAGTATGAAATCATCAAAGGGTTGTTTTACAATGATTAAAAGAAAAAAATCTGTATAGAAAATTCAAAAAGTGTGATTTTTTTTTTCTATAATTTTCTATTCATGGGAACATTTTAAATAATAATGGAATAATAGTTGATCCTAAAAAAACCAAAGTGATTGATGAATGTCTAATACCTACAATTGTCCCTGAGATTCGTAATTTTCTTTGAATAGAAGTTTAGTACCAACAGTTTATTAAAAACATTGCTAGATTTTCTGGCCCACTAACTACATTAACATGAAAAGGGGATAAATTTTTCTGTATTGAATATTGTGATTTTTTTTTCAGTAACTGTTGAAGAGATTGTTGAATGATCCATTTTTGGCCTTGCCTTCACAAAATAGTGATTTCGTCATCTATAGTGATGCTTCATTGATAGGTCTCGGTTGTGTTATGATGAAGAATGATCAGGTAATTGCTTATTCTTCATGACGAAAAAACCTACATTAGTTATATTATCCCACACATGATTTGGAATTGGAAGCTATGGTTTTTTCCTTGTTAATTTGGAAGATCCATTTTTACGAAGCCAAATATCAAATATATACTTACCTTTAATGTCTAAAGTTTATATTCATTCAAAAAGAAATAAACATGATGAATAAGATATGGATTGAACTAATAAAATATTGTGATTTCATGATAAATTACTATCCATGAAAAGAAAAAAATGTGGTAAATGACTTGAGTCGAAAACATAATGCATTATTAACTATGTTACGTTTAGAACATGATCCATTTATTAATTACTGGATTAATTTAGGGTTTGAAGTTGTCAATATAGGGAATGCATATATTTTGTTTATGGTTTCAGTGCAGTCATTATTATAAGTCATAATTAAGCATGTGCAAAAGGAAGTCCATGAGTTATAGTAAAAGGTAAAATTGGTAAAAATGTATAAGTTACTAGAATTATACCTTCATAAAGATTGTGTTATAATATTTGGAAAAAGTTTTTGTGTGCATTATGATTCATAGTTGAAGAATCATTTGTTGTGTAATGATTTTAGTTATCTATTTTCAGTTCATCCTGGAAGTACTATGATGTACATAGTCCTTCAAGAGTATTATTAGTGTGATGGAATTAACTGTGATATTACTTATTTTACTGTGAAATGATTTACAGGTCAACAGGTTAATGTAGGGAGACATATACCAAAGTGGATGCTTCATCCTTTAATAGTTCCATAGTTGAAATGAGATAATATATCCCCAAACATTGTTGTGGGTCAACCGAAGACTTCCCGAGGTAACAATGTGATTTGGGTTATTATTGAACGGCTGAAAAAATCTGTACATTTTCATTCTATTCGAGATACAATGTCTATGGATAAGCTTTATTGACTATACATCGAAGTGATTGTGGGTAACATGGAGTTCCTATTTCCATTGTATCTGATCGAGATCCCTGGTTAACTCCTGTCATATGGAAGGGTCTATATAAGTTGTTGGAAACATAATTAAATTTCGTTAAAGCTTTACATCCTCATTCAGATGGGTAGTCAGAATGACCAATTCAGACCATAGATGATATGATTCGAGCAAGTTCAATATAATACCAGGGACATTTGGATCAACATATTTCATTATTTTAGTTTTCTTATAATAACGTTTTTCATTCCATTATAAAGATGGAACCTTTTGAGTCATTGTAGATGAAGCGGTGTCGAACAAATAGTTTCTAGGATGATGTCAAGTAATGGAAGTTGATTGGACTAGAATTTATAGAGGAAGTGAATGCGAAAGTGAAGATGACCTTGTAGAACATGAGGTCAACTCAGAGTATGATGAAAAGTTATAAATATAACAGAAGGAAGGACTTTAGTTTCGAGTTATGTGACTAAGATTTCTTGAAAATCTCTCCTTAGAAAGTGTGATGTGTATTGGTAAGAAAGGAATGTTATGTCAGTGAGTCATCTCTTCAGTTAAAATCCTAGAGAATTATGGACTAGTTTCTTACAAAGACATTTTTCCTCTAAGTTTATCATAGGAAAATAATATTTTTCTTGTTTTTATGTTTAGGAAGTATTTCATAGATTCATCTCATGTATTGAGCCCAAAAGCAGTTCTGTAGGAAGAGAACCATTCTAATGAATAAAAACAAGTTCAGATTCTTCATCGATGGGAACATATATTTTTGAATAAGGTATTTCACATGGTAATCTTTTCTTGGGAAACCAAATTTTTTAAGAAGCAACATGGGAATCTGAAAATGCTATGAGGGAAAGGTACCTTGACTTGTTTAAAAAGTAAATAAAATTGCATAGACACAATTTCTAGAACGTGGGATAACATAACACCCTAAGGTTTAAAAAAAATAAATAAAATACATGAATATTTGTATAAGTTTATTTTTAAAACTATCATTTAAAAATTATTTTTCTTCTTCTATGTATTGATTTTCGGTAATTGGTCATATATAATTCTGTTCAGTAAGTTATTCGGTGTCTGATGGAACCAACTTTTTTGGTAAATTATAACATACCCTTATGAATTTTAATAGGAATACTAATATGACCATAACTAATATTTAATTATATTAATACTTCATTTTCATAAGGCTTTATGATAATGGATTCTTGGTTAATTTTTCAATGTGATATAAAAGAAGTTATAGAATTAATATTTTTTATTTTTGAATTAAGGATGATTTTATTTAAAAATTATATTAAAATTATTTTTAAAAAATTATTTTTAAAAAATGGATATCATTTTTTAAATATACACGTCAAAAAATAGTTTGGGTGATTTTTTGAAATTTTTGTAAAATAGTTGACTTTTCAGTGAATAGTTAAAATACAGTTTTGAATTTCAGGGTGTTTAATGACATCATTAATGATGTAATAATGATTTAAAAATATTTTTCAAATTTTATACAGTAAAATAATATATGAGGTGTACCAAGTTGCTAATACCATGCGAATATACCATGGGAAATCCCTTGGATTCAAAAATACAACTCATGAGATGTCCTTTGGAATTTAATAAAGTATTCCCTCGCCTTTTCTAAAAATTAAAACCCATTCCTTCATTCCATTCATTAAAAATTTCACCTCAATAATGCTCTGCCCTGATTACCTCCTTAGTAAACCTACCAAGGTATCCTCAAGCACCCAAGGTCCCAAACTTCTTGTCTTAGGTGTTACTCTACAATGTAAGATAATTCTAAACTTCAGTCTTTTATTTTCCATTCATATTCGCTATTATGTGGTATAACATTAAATTTTCTATAAAATTTTCTTATTTCTATTTTTATTCTATCACAATAATTTATTATGAATCATTTATTGATAGTTTACCTCTATCACCTCTCTTTTAAATGTTCTCTAAAATCATGTTTCATAGCCAAAAGGATGAAAAACATTTCCATGGGATTTATAAACTATTCATTTATTTATAGTTACTTTGATTTATTATAATTTCATCATCTCCACAAATCAAATGTAACGCCCCGACCCTAGTTACCCAGAGTCAGTGCATTATTACATAACATTGGCATGATCACAAGAAAGATCAAATCTCGAAAGACCGATTGGTTTAGTAGCCTTGGAAACACTAGATATATTCATAAGTTTTACATTACATCATAAAATGAAAAAATAATACAACAACATAATTTCTCCATAATCCACACTCATATCCCCACATAATATCCCAGCAGGTCATTCATAATTTACTTCTTCACTTCCTGGGAAAAATAAAACATAGAAAAGGGGTGAGCTCAAATGCCCAGTAAGGATAACAATATAGCAGAAACTTTCATAAATAAGAATAAACATTTAAGGCAATGTATAACTAAAACAGAAGCCTTTCAAACATGAACTTTCAACATGGTATGGCATAAATAAAATGAAATAATGCCATTTACTTATTCACATGGATATTCTACTAATCGAATAATCACATGAAAAAATCAATAACCACTTTCATAATGTTGGAATGCATAATGCCAGACTATCATAACCACATAGTCAAGGCCTCGTGCCAAGACTACAAATAAGATTCTGTCAAAGCCTTGTTCCAAGACACTAGTTTGTCTCATGAGACCTACCGATGCATCGAGGAGCTATAGCGGGCTCCACCCGTCACATATTAAGTCCAATGCATTCCCATATGAAAAGGTTTAAACATAACATAAACATTTGTATTAAAACTAGCATACGAAATGTCAATAATTTCACCATAAACTATGAATGGTATAAAAATAGAACATCCACAGTCAAACATATCACAAAACCTTCAATACGATATAGAAGTTTTGTATCATTATAAATCAACTTCTAATAATCTTAAAATCCATCAAAGGATGTTGACATAGATGAAATCAAAATTCTTTTAAAAGAAATATCTCCTTTTATTTTGAAATCATTTAAGATCCATATAAAATAAAACATTTTCATTGAAAATTTTCTTATAAGCTTGTATGGGAAGCTTTGAAGATTTTATAACGGCGGAAAATAGCCGCACCCACTGTATAAGTTAAAAAAACATTCTTACCTATATTCTGTCGAAAAGGTTAAAAAGGACCTTGTTTTGAAAATGACAGAAAGATTCCTTTATAAACCTCTTATAAAAAAAGTCAAACAAGGGTATAGATGACATTAACCCATATTCTTGTAAATAATAAATATGTTTTGAAATACATTTCGAAGAAACATGGATGTGGATGATAAAGAAATCCCAATAGATTATTACGTATAAACAACCTTGGATAATGAAGAGATTGTGAAATAACTCTTACCTTGTACTTTTCCTTGGTTGGGGTAGGTTAACCTACTGTATAATGGTGAAATAATTGTTATTAAATTATACAAGAATCATATAAATTAATATGATATCATATATGATCTTTTAACATTGATTTGTTAATAATATCTTAGAATTATCGTCGTTTCGGGTGTTAACTTACTCATTTTCTTTTATATGTTTTGTTACATAAGCCATTTTTGTTGTATCTTATTCATATCTATAATGATATAAAGTCCTTAAACATCATTTTTAAATCATCAAATGATAATTATACTTGAATGGATACGATGGAGAATGAATCTCATCGCGTTCGTGGAGACGGTAGTCCGTACGTACGCACGAGCGACAATATCATTCTTTTGATATTAAAATAATATATAAATGGATGGTATATCATATATACAGAATCATTAACATGTTATATTTATTATTTAAATGAGTTACACATCATTATTATACCCATCCAAATAATATTATATTGAATAACAATTACACCACGACGTGGAGACGGTAAGCCGTACGTACGCACGTATGGTGACATGTTATTCAAAGGGTGGATAGAATACTGAATATGGTTGTACCATATTTATAATAACATCACAGTATATATATGATACTGGATTTATTTTTTTGGAATGGTAACAACAATGAAAGAAGAAGTGGAAGATGAAATGAACTTAGAAAAGGGTGGTGAAATCATTACCTCTTCTTCGGGTTCTTCCTTTTGATTTGATAAAAAGGGCTCCTTAGGTTGGCTTTCTGATCAAACTAAGGCCCCTAGATTGTAGTGAGGGAAGTTGGGAGAGTATTTGGGCAGAGTTTGGCCGAACCAAAAGGCTTTGAAGGTGTGAAGAAATGGGAAGGAGGAGTGCCCTTTTATAAGAGGGGTGAGGGGCACCATTGGAAAAGCTAGAAATATTAATTTATAATAAATTCGGATTCGGTTTCTAATGGATCCAAAGTTTATTATTCAAAGGTTAATGGGGGATATGTCGAAAACCACTCAACCAATAGAATTTAGACAGGTTTGGGTACTTATATTAACCTTATCTTTAAGTATTAACTCTAAGTTAATTAGTTTCACTTTTACAATGTCTCTTTGTATTTTTATATAATATGGTTAATAAGCTTACTACATACATCCAAGCGACCCCCAAGTGGTCCTTTAATGATGAACCTATCATGATATAAGTCTCTTGGCCGAACCTTAGATTTTTAGGAATTTAATATTAATTAATAATATAATATTTGTTTTAAGAACTCTTTTATGTCAATTTTGACACTATTCAATAGTTGATTTTTGTGAAACTCATAACAGATTTATTACTTCGAAAAAAGTCAATTAAATCAATAATAATATATCATATTATCCTATAAAATTAGTTTAATTCATTAAAAGTTTCATATTATATTTATTTGTGTATTTATAATATCAATTATTTTAATTTTTCGCTATTATAGTAATTACTGCATCATCATTGTGTCATAAATAAAATAATCTATATAATGTCTAAAAATTATAAATAAAATATCATTATGTAGGAAATCTTTTTATCTTTCTATTGAATATTTATAATCTAAAATCCAACATACATAACCCTATGTAACAATTGTTTTTATAAAAGATATATGCTTGTGTCATTTTTGTATTCATTTTAACTTAATTAAAATAAAGTGTCATTATCACTTACAAGTGGATCCATGGGGTCCCAAAATCGACCCAAAGATGACCATGGTCGACCCTGTATCAAACAATAGGGTTAAGACACGTTTTAGGGTAATTTAGTATTATTATAATATTATTTTTTATCCCTTATTTACCGGATTTACCCTTAACCATGGTAAATAAAATATTTACCGGAGTAATTATTCAAAATGTCTAAAAATAAAAGTTACCTATTTACAAAATTTGAAAATCCTGATTCCAAATATGGAATCCATTTTCCTAAATTCAAAACACAGAAGTGGCAGAAATTAATTTAAAATTAATTCCCGCTGTCAAAACAAAAAGCGTGTTTTTAAGAGATAATAACTATCAAAAGATTGACACTTGTTTATGTTCGGTTTAATTGTAAAATTATGTCCAATGACCAAAATTATATTAAATGGTAAAAATATATTCTAAATATACTATAAAACTACTAAAATTCATAATTTATCACTATTAATTATTTTGATTAAAAAAGTTGTTTTTAATTAAAATTTAGTAATTTTCACTATTCATCAAAATATGAAAGTTATCCGAAATGTACCAAAATTTCACCTTAGGCTAAATTCGATATTACGAATCAAAAAATGAAGTCCATTTTAAAATATAAAATATATGTAATTTCAAAAAGTAGGTAATACTATTCATAACGGCTAGTTTGATTGGTTATGGTGTGTTAGAACTCGATGTTGCGTACAACACACGCTATCACATTATACAAAGAGAAGCGTACCGTAGAAGCTTGGGGTGTTACATTCTCCCCTCCTTCAAATAATTTCGTCCTCGAAATTTCTAGAATACTTATCACATGAAAAGACTCGGGTGGTTCTTCATCATAAGTTCCTCGGGTTCCCACGTTGCCTCTTCCATCTTATGGTTTCTCCACAATACTTTTACCAGACGCGTCGTCCGGTTTCTCAGTACTTGTTCTCTCGTATCAAGAATATTGATAGGCTCTTCGCAATAAGACAGATCGGGTTCCAGTTCTAATTTCTCATATGTGATTACATGCATTGGATCAGGCATGTATTTCCTCAACAGAGATACGTGGAACACATCGTGAACTTTAGAGAGACTTGGCGGCATTGCCAATCGGTAAGCTACAACCCCAATTCGTTCTAGAATTTCGAAGGGTTCGATGTACCTGGGACTCAATTTACCTTTCTTACCAAAACGTATGACTACCTTCCATGGAGATACCTTCAGGAAAACATGATCACCAACTTTAAAATTCCAAATCCTACCTTCGATTATCGGCATAGCTCTTCTGCCTACTTTGAGCTGCTCTGATGTGATTTTGGATTACCTTCACCTTTTCCATCATTTCCTCCACCAGTTCTGGGCCTACAAGTTTTCTTTCACCGACGTCATCCCAACAGGTTGGTGTACGACATCTCTTTCCGTATAACGCTTCATATGGTGCCATCTGAATACTCGAATGGAAGCTATTGTTATAGGAAAAATCTACCAGAGGTAAATATTGATCCCACATACCCTGAAAGTCAAGTGAGCAAGATCTCAACATGTCTTCTAAGGTTTGAATAGTCCGTTCTGATTGTCCGTCTGTCTGTGGGTGGTAAGCAGTGCTCAAATTAAGTTCAGTATCCAGGGATTTCTGAAGACTTTTCCAAAATCTTGAAGTAAAACCGGGATCACGATAAGAAACAATTGATAAGGGTACTCCATGAAGTCTCAGAACATCATTAATATATAGTCTTTCTAGACGTTCCAGGGGTAGATCTTCTCTTATAGCAAGAAAATGTGCTGACTTGGTAAGACGATCAACAATAACCCATATTGCATCATTCCTTCTAGGAGTCTTTGGTAGCCCAATGACAAATTCCATCGTAATATTTTCCCATTTCCACTCCGGTATGGGAAGAGGTTGCATGACTCCTCCAGGCTGTTGCCTTCCAGCGTTCACTTGTTGACAAACCATACATCTTGACACAAAATCAGCAATCTCCCTCTTCATGTTGTCCCACAAAAAATGTTCCTTCAATTCTATATACATTTTTGTGCTCCCAGGGTGTATAGAGAAATTTGAACTATGAGCATCATCCATCAATTCCCTTTTTAGATCAGGTAAATCGGGAACACAAAGTCTCTTCCCGAATTTCAATATTCCATCTTCATACACAAAGTCTCTCAATCTCCCATCATTCACAGCTTTAATCTTCTTTTGGAATTCTTCATCATTGGTCTGAGAACTCTTAATCCTTTCTAGTAAAGATGGTTTGGCAACCATTTGAAAAAGCATTGATGTTTTACCTTCCCTGGTTATTCCCATGTCCATATTCACTAGATCCATGAAAATTGGATCCCTTTCGATTCTTATATTGTTCAAAACTCCATGGTCTTTTCTACTCAAAGCATCTTCCACCTTGTTTGCCTTCCCCGGGTGGTAGTGTATCGTACAATCATAATCCTTGAGTAATTCAAGCCATCTCCTTTGCCTCATGTTGAGTTCCTTTTGTGAGAAAATATATTTCAAACTATTGTGATCAGTATAAATCTAACATTTTTCACCATAGAGGTAGTGCCTCCATATCTTCAAAGCAAAGATCACAGCTGCTAACTCAAGATCATGAGTAGGATATTTTTGTTCATGAATTTTCAACTGTCGTGATGAATATGCAATAACTCTATCATTCTGCATAAGGACACAGCCAAGTCCTTTCATTGATGCATCACTATAAATAACGAACCCATCATTCCCCGATGGTAGAGTCAATATAGGAGCATTGACTAATCTTTTCTTCAGTTCTCCAAAACATTCTTCACACTCTTTTGTCCAAACAAATTTAACCCCTTTACGTGTGAGCTTCGTTAATGGGTTAGCCAATCGGGCAAAATTCTGGACGAAACGTCGATAATAACCTGCCAAACCAATAAAACTACGTACCTCATTTATACTCGTAGGTGCTGGCCATTCTTGGATTGCCTTGGTCTTAGAAGGATCAACAGAGATTCCATCTTTAGAGACAATATGGCCAAGAAAAGAAATCTCCTGAAGCCAGAATTCACACTTGCTAAACTTCCCATATAATTCATGCCTCCTCAGAGTCATCAAGATAATGCGAAAGTGATTTTCATGATCTTCGTAGGTTTTGGAGTATACCAAGATATCATCAATAAATACCACCACAAATTCATTAAGATACTCCATGAAAACACTATTCATTAGATCCATGAATACAGAGGGTGAATTAGTCAATCCAAATGGCATTACAGTAAACTCGTAATGCCCGTACCTGGTTCGAAATGCTGTCTTCGGAATGTCTTCCTTCTTCACACACAACTGATGGTATCCAGATCGAAGGGAAATCTTTGAAAAGTATTGAGCTCCATGCAGTTGGTCAAATAAATCATCAATACGAGGTAGGGGATACTTGTTCTTTATCGTTATAGCATTGATCTCCCTGTAGTCGATACATAACCTCATAGATCCATCTTTCTTTTTAACAAAAAGAACAGGGGCTCCCCATGGAGAAACACTAGGGCGAATAAATCCCTTATTACTCAATTCCTCTAGTTGTTTCATTAGTTCGACTAACTCTACAGTAGCCATTCTGTAAGGGGTCTTCGATATAGGCCTTGATCCAGGAATTAAATCAATGGAAAACTCAACTTCTCGTTCTGGAGGATGTCCAGGTAAATCTTCTGGAAATACATCTACAAATTTTTTCACAACAGGTACATCCTCTATTTGAACATTCCTTTCCTCACCCGCAATTATTTCATTCTCTTCCTCCCCAATAATTGAATTTAGTTGAGCTACTGGGGGTGGATCTAAATAAGAATTAGGTGGTGATGATTCTGCTCTAAAGATAAGGTGTTCCATATCATTATCATCAAGAATTGTAACCTCTTTCTTCTTACAATAAATCTTTGCATCATAGTCCGAAAGCCAATCCATACCGAGGATTATATCAAACTCAATCATAGGTATGATGACGAGATCAGCAGATAATGAAAATTTATGTGCTCTAATGGGGACTGATTCACAAAACATAGTTGTTATGATACTTCCCTTAGGAGTTTTAACTTACAACTCCCTTGTTAAATCAAATTGGAAATATCTAATTTTCTTATCAAACTGGGAAGATATGAAACAATGCGACGATCCAGAGTCAAATAATGCATTTTCTAAACTTGAGGAAACCATTAAATTACCTCCCACCATGTCTTTTGGAGCTTCTACCTCTGCAGTAGTGATAGCATAAGCCTGGCCTTGATCCCTTGGCCTTTTCTGATGTATGTTCTCCTGATGCTTAGGACATGCATTTGCATAATGCCCCATCTCCCTGCAGTTGTAGCACTGAACGTTGGTAGCTTCCTTCTTCCCCTTACAATCACGAGCTTGGTGGCCTTTTTCACCACACTTGTAACAGACTCCCATTCCCTTCAAGAAAGTACCAGGATGTTTCTTCCCGTATTTACCACAAGATGGATATTCAAACTTTCCCTTCTTCCCCTTATTTCCATTCCCAGATTGATCAGCAGGTCGCTTCTTCTATTGCGTTTCTTTAAAGTCATAAGACTTAGAGAATTCCTTTTCGGTCTTGATAGCACATGAGACAATGTCTTCGTACGATGAAAAGGATTGTGAGACTAACGCTTGACGGAGAAATGGTTTTAACCCATCAAAGAAACGATCAATATTACTTCTTGGGTTGCGAATATAATCTCCAGCATACCTCGCTAACCTTGTAAAGTTAGCCTCATACTTTGTGACATTATCATCCTCCTTTTGTCTCAGACTCAGAAATTTTCTTTCCATATCTGCTCGATGGTCGCGAGGAAAGTATTTTTCTAAAAACAGATCTTTGAACTCCATCCATTCCATATTTGATACTTCATCATCTTCCTTCATGTTTTGAATCAATGACCACCATTGATCAACATCTCCATTGAGGTGGTAAACTGCCATGATAACTTTTTCCCTTTCACTGCTCCCCAAAGCCTGAAATATTTTCTCTAGGGAATTTATCCACTGCTCGGCTACTATGGGATTTGAATTCCCATTGAACGTTGGTTGTTGTTGCCTCATGAATCGATCTAACATTGATCCTCCACGCTGCGGATCAGGGTGCTCCATACGGGTAAGGTTATTATTCATAACCTGAGTAATTTGTCCCAGTATGGTGATTAGCTGATCGGCACCAGTTGCATCACCAGCCCCACTATAATTATCTTGAGCAGGAGGGCAATCCCTACATGGAGTGCGTGCAATGATACGGTTTCCATTTCTTCCACTAGGCACCATTTCTAAACAATGGCATAAACTAGATCAGTTTATGAATCAAAATACATAATCTCATACTTATAAAACACTTAACATAAATTGAACTATTTATGGATATAATCCATTATCATAAAAATGTTTTCTTTGAGGAAGTATATACTCATAAACCCTTCATAATGATTTGTATAGAAAATGAGAGTTATCCTAAGCATATCCCCCGGGAGTGTCGTAACCAAGAGAGCAGCAAGGCCCGTTGTCGTGCACCAGTTCCTGTTCGAGTCTAGCTCAAAGCGGTGTTTTCGGGTTTTACCCCTAGGTACATCTGTGCCAGAGCCGCCTCTACCTGCTCGTATCCAGACATCGATGTATTTCTCGGAAAACTCACAAAATCTTTACAATACCAAAATTCTAGGAAGTTCTTCTATACTAATCCTCAATGTTCATCTTAGGTCTACATGCTCTAATCAGAGTTTATCTAAATCTAGCTTCCAAGGTTTGTACTAAACTTCCTCTGATACCAACTGTAACACCCCGACCCTAGTTACCCAGAGTCGGTGCATTATTACATAACATTGGCATGATCACAAGAAAGATCAAATCTCGAAAGACCGATTGGTTTAGTAGCCTTGGAAACACTAGATATATTCATAAGTTTTACATTACATCATAAAATGAAAAACTACTACAACAACATAATTTCTCCATAATCCACACTCATATCCCCACATAATATCCCTACAGGTCATTTATAATTTACTTCTTCACTTCCTGGGAAAAATAAAACATAGGAAAGGGGTGAGCTCAAATGCCCAGTAAGGATAACAATATAGCAGAAACATTCATAAATAAGAATAAACATTTAAGGCAATGTATAACTAAAACAAAAGCCTTTCAAACATGAACTTTCAACATGGTATGGCATAAATAAAATGAAATAATGCCATTTACTTATTCACATGGATATTCTATTAATCGAATAATCACATGCAAAAATCAATAACCACTTTCATAATGTTGGAATGCATAATGCCAGACTATCATAACCACATAGTCAAGGCCTCGTGCCAAGACTACAAATAAGAATTTGTCAAGGCCTTGTGCCAAGACACTAGTTTGTCTCATGAGACCTACCGATGCATCGAGGAGCTATAGCAGGCTCCACCCGTCACATATTAAGTCCAATGCATTCCCATATGAAAAGGTTTAAACATAACATAAACATTCGTATTAAAACTACCATACGAAATGTCCATACTTTCACCATTAACTATGAATGGTATGAAAATAGCACATCCACAGTCAAACATATCACAAAACCTTCAATACAATATTTAAGTTTTGTATCATAATAAATCAACTTCAAATAATCTTAAAATCCATCAAAGGATGTTGACATAGATGAAATCGAAATTCTTTTAAAAGAAATATCTCCTTTTATTTTGAAATCATTTAAGATCCATATAAAATAAAACATTTTCTTTGAAAATATTCTTATAAGCTTTTAAGGGAAGCATTGAAGATTTTATAACGGCGGAAAGTAACCGCACCCGCCGTATACGTTAAAAAAACATTCTTACCTTAATTCTGTCGAAAAGGTTAAAAAGGACCTTGTCTTGAAAATGACGGAATGATTCCTTTATAAACCTCTTATAAAAAAAGTCAAACAAGGGTATAAATGACTTTAACCCATATTCTTGTAAATAATAAATATGTTTTGAAATACATTTCGAAAAAAACATGGATGTGGATGATAAAGAAATCCCAGTAGATTATTACGTATAAACAACCTCGGATAATGAAGAGATTGTGAAATAACCATTACCTTGTACTTTTCCTTGGTTGGGGTAGGTTAACCTCCTGTATAATGGTGAAATAATTGTTATTAAATTATACAAGAATCATATAAATTAATATGATATCATATATTATCTTTTAACATTGATTTGTTAATAATATCTTAGAATTATCGTCGTTTCGGGTGTTAACATACTCATTTTCTTTTATATGTTTTGTTACATAAGACATTTTTGTTGTATCTTATTCATATCCAGAATGATATCAAGTCCTTAAACATCATTTTTAAATCATCAAATGATAATTATACTTGAATGGATACGATGGAGAATGAATCTCATCGCGTTCGTGGAGACGGTAGTCCGTACGTACGTACGAGCGACAATACCATTCTTTTGATATTAAAATAATATATAAATGGATGGTATATCATATATAAAGAATCATTAACATTTTATATTTATTATTTACATGAGTTACACATCATTATTATACCCATCCAAATAATATTATATTGAATAACAATTACACCACGACGTGGAGACGGTAAGCCGTACGTACGCACGTATGGTGACATGTTATTCAAAGGGTGGATAGAATACTGAATCTGGTTGTACCATATTTATAATTATATCACAGTATATATATGATACTGGATTTATTATTTTATAATGGTAACAACAAAGAAAGAAGAAGTGGAAGAAGAAATGAACTTAGAAAAGGGTGGTGAAATCATTACCTCTTATTCGGGTTCTTCCTTTTGATTTGATCAAAAGGGATCCTTAGGTTGGCTTTCTGATCAAACTAAGGCCCCTAGGTTGTAGTGAGGGAAGTTGGGAGAGTATTGGGGCAGAGTTTGGCCGAACCAAAAGGCTTTTAAGGTGTAAAGAAATGGGAAGGAGGAGTTCCCTTTTATAAGAGGGGTGAGTGGCACCTTTGGAAAAGCTAGAAATATTAATTTATAATAAATTCATATTCGGTTTATAATGGCTCCAAAGTTGATTATTAAAAGGTTAATGGGGGATAGGTCGAAAACCACTCAACCAATAGAATTTAGACAGGTTTAGGTACTTATATTAACCTTATCTTTAAGTATTGACTCTAAGTTAATTAGTTTCACTTTTACAATGTCTCTTTGTATTTTTATATAATATGGTTAATAAACATACTACATACATCCAAGAGACCCCCAAGTGGTCCATTAATGATGAAACTATCATGATATAAGTCTCTTGGCCGAACCTTTGATTTTTAGGAATTTAATATCAATTAATAATATAATATTTGTTTTAAGAACTCTTTTATGTCAATTTTGACACTATTCAATAGTTGATTTTTGTGAAACTCATAACAGATTGATTACATCAAAAAAAGTCAATTAAATCAATAATAATATATCATATTATCCTAGAAAATTAGTTTAATTCATTAAAAGTTTCATATTATATTTATTTGGGTATTTATAATATCAATTATTTTAATTTTTCACTATTATAGTAATTACTGCATCATCATTGTGTCATAAATAAAATAAATTATTTAATGTCCAAAAATTATAAATAAAATATAATTACGTAAGAAATATTTTTATCTTTCTAATGAAAATTTATAATCTAAAATCCAACATATATAACCCTATGTAACAATTGTTTTTCTAAAAGATATATGCTTGTGTCATTTTTGTATTCATTTTAACTTAATTAAAATAAAGTGTCATTATCACTTACAAGTGGATCAATGGGGTCCCAAAATCGACCCAAAGATGCCCATGGTCGACCATTTATCAACCAATAGGGTTAAGACACGTTTTAAGGTAATTTAGTATTATTATAATATTATTTTTTAACCCTTATTTACCGGATTTACCCTTAACCATGGTAAATAAAATATTTACCGCAGTAATTATTCAAAATGTCTAAAAATAAAAGTTACCTATTTACACAATTTGAACATCCTGATCCCAAATATTGAATCCATTTTTCCTAAATTCAAAACACAGAACTGGCAGAAATTAATTTAAAATTAATTCCCGCTGTCAAAACAAAAAGCCTGTTTTTAAGAGATAATAACTATCATAAGATTGACACTTGTTTATGTTCGGTTTAATTGTAAAATTATGTCCAATGACCAACATTATATTAAATGGTAAATATATATTCTAAATATACTATAAAACTACTAAAATTCATAATTTATCACAATTAATTTTTTTGATTAAAAAAGTTGTTTTTAATTAAAAATTAGTAATATTCACTATTCATCAAAATATGAATGTTATCTGAAATATACCAAAATTTCACCTTAGGCAAAATTCGATACTCTGAATCCAAAAATTAAGTCCATTTTGAAATATAAAATATATGTAATTTCAAAAATTAGGTATTACTATTCATAACGGCTAGTTTGATTGGTTATGGTGTGTTAGAACTCGATGTTGCGTACAACACACGGTATCACATTATTCAAAGAGAAGCGTACCGTAGAAGCTTGGGGTGTTACATCAAAGGGTCTTGAAATCTAGATAAATACTATATATTCTAGATTTTCTCATGTTCATGGAAAATTCATCATTATTACTATTATCCTCTCTCACTAATTCAATTAATAAAAACATTTTCAATGATGTGTCGAATTATAGACATGGTGGATGATTTGATTTCAATTTGAAATAATTCCATTAGGTATATTCATCAAATCATGTTTATGGTTGAAACATGTCATAATATATTTACTATGTCTCATACATAATTATGTATTTCTTATTTATATATTTCTTAAATTTATAATACAAAGTGAGTTCATTATTATCAAAGAACCAATAAAATGAACTAAATGAACATCATTTATGTTTAAACTTATGGATCATTCTAATTTCATCATTCAATATGATAAATGGTATAATTTATAGTTCTATAAATATGTAAATACCATTCCATTACAATTCATGTAGTTACTCTCCCAGTCAATAAGAATATCCATCATGAACCGGTCAGGGAAACCATGTAAAGAATGCACCTGACACAATATAAATAGAAAAATATTCCTAATAAATGTGGTGAATGATGTTGTTAAATGTCATATTAGGTGTTATAAAATGATTATATCTCATTTTGATATTAATAACATTCTTTTAATCATTATAAAACTGGTTTAAAAACATTTTCAATTAAGAAGAACCCGGGGTAATGGAATTCTTAACTAAATTTCCATTTTTTGGGATTACATTCTTCTATATTCATTATGTTGTATTAAGATTATTGGTGTGATTATTTTTTGTATTATGTTTCACTAAGTTTATTTATAGTGTATACACATATCCATTCATTTCAATTAATTGTCACTCCAATTATATTATATGAGACTTTCTTTTTAAAATCATTTTAGAAATCTCGTTAATTAATTTCAAAAGGATTGTTTTTTATATGTATATGGAATTAGAGGTTATTTACGATTTTCAAGATAAATTGTTACCATTATATGTTACTTGGATATTATTTACATGTGGTTGATCCCATTACATATCTAGATAAGTTGGCATGAGCCCATTATAGCTCAAGATATGTTTGGTTGAGCCCAATATAGCTCATGATTTTACAGGTAGTCCCCATTATATCTATCCATTTCATTGGGTACTCTAGAGATGGAGGATGACCAAAAGGATATTCCATGTGTAAGGGTTAATGTAAGAGTAATATGGTAAATATTTCCCACTGAAAATACCTAATGCTTTATGTATATGATTTTTTAAGGTTATTGGTTTTATTGGCTTTTATTTTATCACGTGACCAACACTTTCATTTTTTATATCCCTTTCTGAGTTTGGCAGTCATCCCATGTTTTAAAAATGAGTTTTTCAAGTATATAAGGATGTGTAAGAGAATGAAGGGAGTCAAGATTTTGATATGTTGTGTTGTTAATAAAAAAATGTTTTGTGTTTAAAGTTTTAACATTATGTAAAAAAATGGAGGTTATTTTAGTAGTATGATCTTGTCTGAATTTGCTATGTCATGTATATATGATATCCAAATTCAATAAAACTCTAAAATTGAAATGATCCTCAATCTATAATAATGTAAGGTCTTATAAAAAAATCATGATTAATTAATTTTTTAATGTTGTGTCCTTATTTGTATCATGTTGGGCTTATGATAAAACCATACATACACCCCTTGTGTGTTTGTAGAATTGATTATGTTTGACACAAGTAATGGAAATGCGTTTGGTTATGGACAATTGGGTAGTTAGTCCCCTTCTTTGGTGTGGCATTTTGGAGATGGCTTGTAGGTGACGACCCCTTGACATCTGGAGTCCTTGGGGTGGATTTTTTTCTATTTATATGTGTCTATGGACTTCTTGTATTATGTTTAGACCTACATAATTTGTTCAATATTTTTTTTAATCTTATTTGGTATGAATTTTGCAGATTCAGTTTTTCGATTTGTTTTGAGGTTTTATGTTTCCATACTCATGTAAATCTTTCCAAAACTGACATATATGATACCCAGGAACATGTGCCATCCCATGGAGATAGAAAATGCCCTTCACGACTTATCACAGGTAGAGATTGGTGCCAGTTTTGGAGGCAGCCAGATTTGGTTCATGACAATAAATATCGACATACTTATCTAATAGTTTTATAACATAATTTAACAATTATACAGGAGGTTAACACACCTTTGAGTAATGAAATGTACATGATAATGGTTAATAATGCAATTTTATTTTTTATAAAATATTGTTTATATATAAGTATATACTGGGTAATATTTATCATCCACACCGATGTTTGGTAAAAATAAATATTAAAATATTTTTTATATTTAACTATATTTTTTGAAAGTCATTTTTAACCATGTTTAAATTTTTAAAAACTGTTCTAGAATGACTGATTCAATCACATTCCTATCATGGTATGTTATTCCCTTCTTGAAAAACACACAATGAATGTTTTTTATCTTATATGGTGTGATCAACTATTTTCTGTTGTTAAGATGTCTTAACATTCTGATGCATTTATTACAATAATACACAGTTATTTGAAAAGTAATTGTGTCTTTTATAATTACGTAGGCTTTAGAATGATTACAATTTAAAAAATGGATACTTATCTAAATGAATTTTAATGACTTCATTAGATTAATTTTATCTATGTGAGCATCATTTGATTAATATTATGATTAATTATGGTTTATTTATTATGATAAAATATTCCATATTGTATTGTAGTTTGTATTATTTGTTTTCTATGGATGTGCTATTATTTATACAATTCATTGTGTATCGTTAATGTACTCACATTATATATGATTGTTTTAATACGAATGTTTTTTTTATGCATCATCCTTTTCATATGTGGAATGAATCAGGCATAGTAAGGGACGGGCATGACTCGATATAGCCCCTCCACGCATCAGTATGTCTCATGAGACAAACTAGTGTTTTGGCTCAAGGACTTGATAGAATTTTTTTTTCGGAATTGGCATGAGGCTGTGATGTACTGGTTATGATGTCTAGATTTATTAATTCACTCTTTTTGAGATTAGTTATTTATTTTACATGTGATAATTCGACTAGTATTAAATATATGTTATCATTTAAATGTGATTATTTGATTTATTCTTGCATTATTATGCTGAATATAATGTTATAAAATTCTTCTATTTTAGTTTTATACCATGCATTAAAGGTTAATGCTTATTTTTGATATCTTAAACTATATTTTTTATCCTTACTAATAATCTAAGCTCACCCCTTTGTTATATTTTAAATTCCAAATATTCCATGAAGTGTTTTATTATCGATATGCAGGGTTAATATAGATAATAAAGGATTTCTTAAAGGAATATCAATCATATATTTTATGTTTGAAATTGTAGTATAATGTTCATATATGTAATCTATTTTCCAAGTCTACTAACATTATGGTCTTTTGGGATTTGATTCCTTTCAAAAATGCCAATGTATTAAAATAATTCACGAGATCAGAGCTTCTGGGGTCATGGAATTAGAGCAGATGTCTAATGTAAATAAAAAAGATATTTTGGAAATTATTATTAGTGGTATTGTGTTTTATTATTATCTTTAGGATTAAGATATATTAAAGAAAGGAAATGTTTAAGAAAAGAACATAAATCTTTATTGTATTTTCAGGTTATTTAATGAATTGTTGATGTGACTTTCCAGTTGGAGTTGTTAATGTGATCTTAATTTACTAATATTAATTTCCTTGTTTATTATAATTGTAATTATCTACCAAGTCTAATAGATGTATTTTTATTCGAATAATATCCACATAGAAACATATACAAATTTTCTCTGAAACAGTTTATGTAATATATATATATATATGAAGAAAGATTCCCAATGGGATATTATGTAACACCACAACAAATAATTAATTTCTTATAAAAAAATTGATATCCTTAATGTATTATCTTACATTAAACCCTATGTTTTAACGAATCCCAATACACTATATGTTATATAATTTAAACTATATCATTATATTCTATATATTAAATTTGGTGTTATGAAATAGAATAAAAAAATTTATAAAACAATGTTTTATGAATTCATATTAATAAAAAATATTTATAATTAAGTTATTATTATTTTTAGAAATGTATTTATATTCATTGACAATAGATTTTCCTCAAAATATAATTTTTTTTTTGTTTTTGTAAAAACAATTATTTCAATTTAGGGAAATGATTTTATGGAAAATAAATTAATATTTAAATATCAATATATAATATATTTTAAGGGATAATGTTTGTGATTTTTCAGAAATTATTACTTTCTAATGAATCATAAAAATAATTATTTTTACTGATAACCTCATTTTGATTTTATAATTGATAATGACATATATTGGTTCGAAATGATTTCAATGTACAATTTGATCATTTATTTTATGATTAATATAATTTGTGTGATTGTAATCATTTATATATTCAAAAAATTTAATGTAAAATCATAAACTTATTAAAACTCTTTCTTTGTGAAATCAATTTTTCATTGAATCAGTGGGTTAAATTTTAGATCAACTTTTTACACTTTAGTTATTTCAATTTGGAAAAATGTTATCCCTTATTTTTTAAAATAATTATTAATATTATATAATAATTTCAACATAATTTTTGGCCCCAATAAATAATAATAATGGTAAAAAATAATTATCATGGTTATGTATAAAATTTGTATGTTAGGTGTTAATCAAAATTGAGATGCATGAAAATAACATAAAAACATTTTCAATTTCTATATGATGGATATATTTTTACAATATCAAAATTTTATTTTGTTAATGATACCTTATGGAGACTTGGGCTATGTCAAAAATGTGTGTATAAATTTTTCTTTCACAAAATTTAAAGTTTGTATGCTCCCTGTTTAAAAAAAGCCATATCCTCTCATCTTTTATACACACATAAAAATATTTTGGTTAAGTTTGTGGATTGAGATTTAAATTCCATAAATCACTCTGAACAACCTAAAGGGATTATTTTTTATTATTAAACCTTCCTATTAAGTTTAAAATAAAAATCATAAGTGGCTCTCCAAAGAACATGTGAAATTCCTAACCTTTAATTTTTTTACTTCCCCAATCATAACATATTCTTAATCTATGGAAATATACTAATAACATAATATTTCATATCTTTTGAAAATTTTAACGTAATTTCAGGACCAATATCCATCCCTTCAACTATCATATTGATAATGAACCCATTGATCATGTATATGAAAGGAAATCACATTACTATCCAATTTAATTTGTTATCCATCACCACATCTTTTGGATGGAAAAAATGATAAATATAGTGATTAAATAACATTTTAATGAAATTATTATACTTATAAAATTATAGTACCGAATCTAGTATCATAATTTTTAAAATTTTGGAAAATGATGACATCACTCATCTATAGGTTTGTACTACCCTGTCCACAAAGTGATGTGAAATGTTATTCATTTTATTTTTACTTGGATTTTAATATTGATTTATTTGATTACTATACATGATTTATATTAAATTATAATGATTCTAAACAAGGTTAATTTATATTTACTTATCTTTTATTCTCTCTTTTGTGAAAATAGAAAAAGGGATCTTGTATACATATGGCTTACCATCTCCTTGAATGGTGTAATTTATTTTGAATTTAAAAATTTTCACGCTAAAACAAATTCATATATATTTATTATATATAATATTTATATCATTATTATAATTGAAGATATTAAGTAACCAAGATCATAATAAAATTTACAAAAATACCAAACCTAGTCATACCCAATAAACATGGTAGTTATTAGCTGAAATATCAATTTATCAAGGATTTATTCATTAATAGAAAATAAAAGGTCATAAATAAATAATATTTGTTGATATTGTTATAATTTTTGTTTTGGAATTAATTTATTACAAAAATATATTTATTATATTGGATGTTTGAAAGTATAATGGGAACTCTGAGACTTGAGGTAAGGGATTTAAGGTCTCTATTTTATTTTAGGGATACATTTTCAAAATTCACCCATCATTTCTTTTGTGTTGTGTAAAAAATAAAATTTCATTACTTTATTCCCCAAAAACATTATATTCAGGATATTTATTCTCAAATTTATTTTATTATATAATTGATCTTACAATTCTATTGTTGCCAATTTTTTAAGGGTTTTATGATATAATCTCATTTTTATTGGTATTGTTTATAAATATGATTTTGAGGATGAAATCATAAGATCAATATGAAAAAAGATTATGAATTTTCATATCCTATTGTTATCTAAGTAAAATACATGATTTTATTTCATTTTCCACAATATATACAGTCATTATTTCAAAATAATCTTAGTATGTAAAGGTGAATTATTTATCTTCTCGCCAGAAAATAGTTTTTATTCCATGATCATGTTTTCATGAAATGAAATTATATAATGTTATTAATATTCTCTTAGGACTATTTGAAATTATTTTTTTCATTTACTGTAAATTTTAAATTGGATTTAAAGGAGTATTATTAATTTTTAAATGAGTTACATATGAATTTTAAGGAAAATTTTAATGAAATCATGGTTTTAACTTATATGGAATGAATGGTATTTTATACCATTAGTGATGATTATTGATTTAAATACATCGATATATGATTCAAAATATATATTTAATGAAATGAAAAATAAAAATATTTTCTATAATAATATATTAAAAATGTGTTTTTAAAAGTGGAAAGGGTATTTTCCTCATTAAATTCTCCATGTGATCTTTTACAATAATTTTCAATATAAGAATAAATCCTATAACAATACATAAATTTTAATAGAGACATGATACAATGATACCAACATTATTAATTCCCTATATGTTTAAGGATTGTGATGAAAATAAATTTCAGAAACCCTCTCCATTATAATGGATTATTCTATGGTTAAATTATGAAATGATTATAAAATTTATTTATTTTCTAGGTGTTATGATAAAATTATTTTTTATAGAACCATTTTTCGTTTCCACATTTATTCTATGGTGAAATGATTAAGAAACCCTTTTATTTTCAAGGGTTCTGATATAATTATTGTTTTATGATATTGTGGGACACATATGCATGGTTTCCATTATAGGGCAGTGGTTATATTATAATTAATGATAGTGGTTACATTATAACCAAGGTTGTTGGTAATGTTATGACCAAAAAATAGTGGTGATTATAAAACCAAGGAAGGTGGTAACATCATAATCAACGATAGGTGGGACTGATATATTCCTCCAATTAATTGGGAGAATATTGATATTTAATAAGATAAATGCGACTATAATGGTGAGAGAACCCAATTCTGTAAGGGACAATGTATACTTTGATATTGATGGAGTGAACATTCTCATCATCACTGGTTTGAGGAGAGAACCCATTCCACTATTATAGTCATGTAAATAAGCCTTGAAAATTAAAAAAACTATATTTTAAATTCTTATTTTTATGCCAAAAAACTATGACTTTTTCTATTTTCATATTCTTAGGAATCATGTGCTTTTAATACGTTATGATTCATGTCTTATTAAATATGATGATTTATACCACGGAACGATTCTATGATCAATGATATATTGGTCATGGTTGCGAAATATTATTCTCATGTTCTCATTCCCCTTTTATCATGTTTTGTTGATATCCCACTTGTTTACCCTTACTCAGCATTGGATATCACCATTTATTATATTTCCATTCCCAATGTTTTGAGTAATGTTTTTATATAGTTTATTTCCATTACGGGTATTAGGTAGAATGGTCATTATGGGAGATGTTATATATAATTCATGAAATAGAAATATTATGTATATAGTATCAAAATACACCATAACATTATGGTCATCGAGTTTATATTTTTTAAATGATTGGAATGTTAATCTAACAAGAAGTAATATTTATGTATTAAAAGCATAGATCAAAAAGTTGGTACCTAAGGATATGTTTAGTTATTGTAGGAATAATGATTGGAATACATTAGTGAAAACCATAATGTTATTAATTTGTATTGGAAATTGTTATATAATTTTTGTGAATGATAGATTGATGTCATCCGAGAAATTGAATCCCTTTAAGGTTAATAAAAGTTAGTGTGGCTCTTTAATAATGATACACTGTGGAAATAACACCAAAAATGTCACATTGGGAACATGCTTAATAATCACATGGTGAATTGAAATGAACTTATCTAGGCCACTAGTTTGAAACTTTGGTGGATTTTATTGGGTTAATTCACATATCCTTTATAAACCATAATGAATGATTTAAATAGATTATGATAGTGGATTACCTATGTTAAATATAAGGTGTCCTAGATTGATAACTGTTTTTCCATGATTTTACATCCAATAAACTATTTCTTTGATTATGTGGTTTCCAATATGAATATTATTGCTCACACTATAAATATTTGTTTTACTCAATAAATAGAACCAAATTGATTAATCTTAATATTGAATGTAACAAACATTGAAATGATTTTATAGCTTTTGAAACAAATTTTCATGTAAGTTTTAATACAAAATATCATTTCCTTTCTCAAATAGATTTATCTTAATAATAATCACACTATTAATTGCATGAGAAAAGGAGGGAACAATGTTTGTTTGAGTACATTTTGATGCAACATCCACATTCTTTTAGTGGGTATACTGATCTATCAGTCACTCGAAATTTGACTAGTACCCAGAAAATATTTTTTTGGGTTTCTAATGTCAGATAAATGGGGACATTATATGGTGAATTTTACTTTTGGAATGTGAAAAATATAAATACTATAATCACATCATAAAAACAAGTCAGGAGGAAAAAATTGATTCCATGGGATGGGTTGATTTTAGGATAATATATTATAGTAATTAATTCAACCATATTCTTAGTAAAATAAAAGAGATATAATTTCTTGAACTCTTATTGGTGGATTATGATTATATTGGTACTTATGGAGCTATTTTTAAAATACATTTAATTCTAGATTTTGGTTTAATCATCCTCCCTGAATGAATAACTAATAAATTTCTGGTACCTTGAAACTATTTATCTACGATGTGTTATCTAGAAAAGACTTTAGTAATATTGAATAAATATTTTTATGTGCACTCATGGTGAAAAAATAAATTTCATACTCCCCCCATTCCCATGGATTTGATACGAATATGAAGATCAAGTATCATGAGAACTCAATTAAATCACATTTTGTAAACAAATTCTAGTCCACCAAAAGCAATAAAAGTGGACGAAACATCAATAGAATTTAACATATGGAAATTGGAAGTTATATAAATGTGGGATGGTTATTCATAGGTCCATTGAATGTCAAAAAGGAGTGAAAAGCCCATTTCAGATTATGGGGGAGTGAAATGAACATTCCAATGAACTACCCACACTCAAAATCCTCAAATTCAATGAATTTGGGAATTATACATAAAATTTATTCAAAATGACGGTTGATGGTGATAAATTATTTCCTTATCCTCTTTATCTTAGAGAATAGGGTGAATCTTAATTGATCACTATTTTTGAAGAATGGTACGAAAAAAAACATTATGAAAGGTACACATACCATCCACTCTCAAACAAAACATTTAATAATTATTTCTTTGTATACTCACACATTTTTATCTTAATAGTTTTTTGAGGTTATAAAAATTCAAACCCAACAATTAGATATTGGATTATAAGTGAGAACCCCATATGTTATTATTATCGCAACAAAAGTCTAAAATCCTTACACAATTGAATTTTGTGGGAATGTGCTTCTTATAAATATCATTATAATACCTCTAGTAGAATTTAATTTAATCTCATAAATGGATTGATTATTAATAAATAAATACCACATTAATTACTGAGTTAGGGATGTTATTATTTATATTATAAACCTCCCTATTATCATATTTTAGTATGATAATAAATATTTGCTTTTAATATAAATTACATTCATTGTGTGAGTTTTGATTTATATTAAAATGGTATTTATCATAGATTGTTGGGGAGAAAAAACAAATTTTATGATATTACACATATTAAAGAGTTTTCATATGGCTTTCTAGAAGGGTTTCTAAGAATTTTGGGATATTTATTTTTTAATAGAACACATACATAAATCCACACATATTTTGAATAGTCCCTATATAATGGTCCTAGTTGGGATTTATGAATTTTAGAAGAAAATCTCAGAGAACATTGGAATGGGTTTCATTTGACTGAGTGTTCCAACTTCTAGCACACATGTATTATTTTTTTGAATAACAATGGATTGATGAGACTATGAATTAATTACTATGATATAGAATGTTTAAAATCAATAATAAGTACCACATACCCATGATGATGAATATTTTGATCAACTACATAGTGGTCAACAATTTTCTTGTACTAACCTTAATTTTGTATATCACACTTTGGTTTTCAAGAAGGTGGAAATAGAAATGAGAGTGTTCTATACAAGTTACAGACACTTTGTCTATTGAGTGATATGATTTGGTCTTTCTAAATCCCATGTTGTCTACACGTATTAGATGAATAGAGACATTAGATATTTCCTTTTCAAGTTGTTCTTATCTTTATAGGTGATATTAATATATACATAAATTGTAAAGAAGATCATGAAGATCGCTTGAGAAATATAATAAATATCCAAAGGAAGGAGAAACTATATGAAAATTATATAAGGTGTTAATTTTAAAAAACAATTGTATCTCTTTTTGGTCATAAAATCTCAATTTAGGGGTTATCGGTTGATCTATCAAACATAGAGGCTATCGATCATTGTCCAAGACAAACATTAGTAACTGATAATAGATGTTTTATTTTATGTTCTAGATATTTTCAATGATTTTTGGTTTATTTATGACCACTATCTAATCCACCAACCTTGACAACTTATAAGGCATACGAGTACCTATAGATAGATGAATGTGAGGAAAATTACAAGAACTTAAATTGAACATTACATAGTATAACACTACATAAATTAACCGGGATCAGAGAAGTTTTTATAAACAGTAATGATGCATGAAAAAAGGTTTTGTGAATAATTTTCATGTCTAATGAAATGGATATAACTTCTTCATCAAAAAAATTAATGATTCACTAAAAATATTCCCCAACTCATGATTTTCATTCAACAATATACTTTTTAAATTATAGATATAAATATATTATCATTTGAAATATATGTATAATATATATATATATATATATATTTGAATAAACATGAAAATATATATTCACACAAAATGATATTAACATGCCCTAGAGAATATGGTTTTGGATCATTAATTGTTATGACTACTCAATACAATACCACCATGTGAAATAGAACAAGTATGGTGATGCATTATGTCTAGATAATCATGATAGTATATACATGATGAGAATCAAGAAGGATCTATTATTTCTTATTTTGAAAAATATATATATGAAAATCGATTGGGAAGTTGAGAAATCATATATTTCTAGAATGTGTCTTCATCTATCTATACAATTATAGATTGAAGAGGTGTAGAAGGAATATGTCAAGAAAAATAATAAGGTGTTAAAATTTTCACATTTTACCCTTCATTGAGATAGTGTAATATAGGTTAATAACCATGATTCTATCCCATTAATACTATATTCAAATAAATTGACATTATGGGAGGCACATAGTTCATCATTCTCTTTTAATACTGGATATTTGAATATGTATAGAAATTTAAATGTATCATTCATATGGGGTGGCATTGGGAAATATATCTCATAGTTTGTATAAAAATTCATGCTATATTAGAATGTTAAGGTTGTAAGAGAGACATATAATTAGAGTATACAACTGTTGCCTATAGCTAAATGGAATGGGAAAAATTACCATATCATTTTTCTTTGTACTCCTAAAAATATATAAATTGAACAATGATATATGGTTTATATTTTATCATCTTAGAAAATTTTCACACATCATATCTATATGAAAAGATTCTTGAATAGATTAGCTTAATAGGATAAAAATTAAGATATTATATGTTTATATATGTTTTCTCATGAATTAAATAGAAATCTCTTAATATAGTGCTGAAATTTAGAACTACATATCATCCTCAATAATATTTCCAGTATAAGAGAACAATTCAATCCCAATAAAGGATTATTATATATTTTTTAGGGATTTCATCAGTTGTTAGAATTGACAAATTCCATAAGGTGATTTTTTGTAGACTGATAGTTATCACACAAGAATTTTTATTCATCTATATGAATCCCTATATGGAAATAAATGTAAAACTCTAAATTGTTGGGGGAATAATTTAGAATCAAATATATTTAGACATGAGATAAAAAAAGAAATGGTAGAGAAGGTTAGATCCGTTCAATAACACATATTAGATTCAAGTGTTTTATATAAATGTTATTCATTATTATCGATGTGATTTTGAATTAATATTTTTGGACATGGAATTTCTAAGAATATCTCCATCGATGGATGTTTGGAGATTTAAAAATAATGAAAAAATAACACCATAGAATATCAGTATAATTAAAATTCATTATTATAAGGGACAATAGGTTAATAGTTTTCATTTCCACTAATCCTACTTTAGGATCATTAGGTGTTCCATGTATCACACCAAATTAATTATATACCTTATCCATCACCTTTAGTATCCCATAAGGTCATACCACAGAAGCATAACAACATTTACAAAAAAATATTAATGGAGATTCTAGATCATAGAAGTAATGTTCTGTGAAACAATACCACTAAAATGGTTAATTTTTTCAGCATCAATAACCAATTTTATGAATGTATATGGTATCATTAAAATATGATTAGTTAAATGTAATGTCATTTTTTCATCAGAATGATTAATTTAAATGGAAAATGTTTGGTAGTTTTTGTATAATTTAACACCCAACGATTTTATGAAATAATTTCTATAGATAAAATTAATTTCATCGATAACATCTATTATACAAAACAATGTGTTTTAGTTAATATGTATTTACAATAAATATAATTATTTATATTATACAATTATATCATTTCCACTAAAAATATTTTAATAAATAATAGAAAAAAAATATTAAAAACAAGTATACAATTTTTAGTCAAATAAAATAAATTGATAAATATGTAGATATTTGTTGGTATAGTGTTTATATTCATTGAAAACTTTTTTTTCTCAAAAGAAATAATTGTCATAATTCTAACATCATACTGCTCTGGATAAATTTTTTGTTGATTTCAATGATTATAATCCCTTTAAAAGGGATTTTTCTCATATTGAAATTGATTATTTATCAATTCTCAAGTGAATTTGACGTAATGTTATCATATATCATCCCTATGTAATTATTGAACTCCTCTAGATTTTCCATTTTCTGGATGGATCAACATTATTAAAAATGGATCCCCAATAGGTAATATAGGTTCATTGGGTAATGGTGCTTTTTTTAGGGATCATCATTGATCTAAACTATGCTTATTACTTGTTTTATGGGTATTTTCTTCTTCTCTGGATGTATAAATTAATAGTATCATCATTTTAGTTGTGCAAGCCAAATATGAGGGGTGGAAAATTCAATGGATGGAATGAGACGATACCACAGTTGTTCAAACCATCAGAATATGATATACACATATCTCTTGTAATATTACTAATTAATGGAACAAATTCTATGAATTCCTTTCATCTATTGAATATATTTTTGCTCATGTATATTGAAAACCCAATACACTAATGTATTTATAGGAAAATAATAATTCTAATGGATTGATTTCCAATGGTCTGATTAATTTCCTAATGATCTCATGCACCTACAATAGAGGGATATTTATAAATATGTTATTCCAAACCATTTGTGATCTTGTTATTTTATATTAATAAAATATTATTTTTCTTTTGGGATAGTTCTCGTCTCTCTTAAAAAAAATCATTGGTGTCAATTTCTTGGTCAATATTCATATTAACAAATCTTACAATTATGAAAAAAAAATTCTTTTGAATGCAACTTTTTCCTCATCTCGATGGGTTTAATTTTAAATTAATCTATCACTATTAATAAAAATGTATTTATAAAAAAAAATTAGATATTTTTAATTAAAATAATTTATATTATATAAAATTTAATCATCATCATTGGTCTAAATAAAATTTAAAATTAGTATAATTTAATTTCACTCGTTAAGGATAAAAACATTTAGATGATGATCAACTAAATATCTAAGGGTTATAATAACCTAAAACATGTAAACTTGTTAATTTCTAGACATATTTATACCTGATCACTTGTGATTTTTCATAATGTGACAAATTTAATAATTTTTTCATGTGATAATATGTGTATAACATTTTATTTTAAAAAATTCAAAGTGTGTCCTCTCCCCCACTAATAAAAGGACACTCCATCACTTATCCTCTCCAAAATTCCAAATACTGTTATTTTAAAAATGAAATTCCAAAACCCCTTCCCTATATCCCTCCACAAAACATAATGAAATTATTTTTATTACTAAAAGCACTTAATACAATCTTAAGTATAGACCTATAATGTTCCTTCAATGAAGAGGTAACCTTTTTAACCATTCATTTTTTGTTTTATTTATTCATCCACCTATGTAAAAAATACTTAATAAATTAATATATACTAAAAAAATAAAAAATTATAATTATATGTTGTCATATTAAAGAAATAACCTATATGTGTCTTCTCTTCCATCATATGGGAAACAAAACCATCGATCATTTATATAGTAGACTATCACCACAAGAACCGATGTAATTCTTATTTCATTTCCCAATATCAGTAAAATTTCAAACAATTAATTATTTCAACATGTGTGGAATGCACTATTGTTCCCACTTGAATGACAACTTAATGTTATAAAACATACTTTATGATATTCCATTGATAACTTCAATGAAAATGATTAATATAGTTTTTTTTGAAATTCTTGTATTAAAAGGTTATTTGAAATGTTGAAAGGAAATTTTATTCATGAGAAAGCAACAAGTGATCAGGAAAAATTAATTTATTTCTAATATTTGATCCTATGAAATAAATTAATAATTACTGGGCACAATATCTAACGATATTATCCTTAATATTTATGTAGATGGTTTATTATAATTATGAAAATATTTTATTAAAACATTTTAATTTTATAATAGATTTTATATAATGAAATAGGGAAATGTTCATAAATTATATTTCTTCACCTTGATATATGCTATGATGAAATAATTATGAATATTTTTTCTTATTAATATATTATTCATGGATAAATGTTTATAAAACCCATTTTTATTTTTTGGATTACATGTGATGAATGTTTCCTGATATTTTGGAACACAATTTTATGGATCATATTATGTGATAATGGTAACATTATATATGGGGATTTTTAATCCATTATTACAAATGATGGTGGTTATGTAGTGACCATGAACGATGATTATGTTTATTCCAATGTTCATAGTGTTTTTATAACTAATGATGGGTGGGACTTATATCTCCCTCTAATAAAATTGCTAAAATTTTCCATCTCACGATATAAATAGGATTGAAATGGGGACTCTACAAAGTTATATAATGGAATATATCAACTATGATAGTATTCAGATTTGACCATGTCTAATTTGATGGTTTTAGAGTTGAAGCAAATCAAATATGATTCTCATTGAAATAAACCATGGATACTTTTGATATATAATTATAAAGTTTTGGGTAATCCAAATATTAGTGACTTATGCCCATGTTATGTTCTCATGGATCCTATTATTTGAATCATTTTTAATTAATGACTTATTAAATAACATTATTTACGCCATGACTTATGTTATTGTTCAAATTTTTGTAGGGTACGGTGTTAAAATATAATTCTCATGTTCTCATACCCTTATGTACATGTTTTGTAGATATCTCATATGTTTTACCTTACTGAGAATTTGATCTCTCAATTTCATAGGTTCTCATTCATAAGTTAATAAAAGTGGCTTTATAAATGCTATGTACAACAATAGTTCTTCTAAATAATATATTTATTGGATATTTTCAAGATCATCCATGAAATTAGAATACTTTTTATCTAGTCTCATGAGACACCAAACATTTATGGTTCTCAAACATGTATTTTGGAATTGTATTGAATATCCATAGAAAATTATTTAATTTTAATTTTTAAATATCTTTGGTCATTAAATAGAATATTCTCCTAGTGTTATTATTTTTTAGGGTGGTTCAATAAAAGAAATATCATTGAAATATTATTGTATATGAGAAAACAATGGTTATGAAATTATAATAATAAGTTTTTTAAGTGACATTTTATGGATAATGATATCTATAGTTGTGATAAATATAAAAATGATATATTATATTTAAAGGGATTGTTTAAATTTTTTAAATTTGAAGGTTTAAATTATTTGTTCGTAACTAACATGGATGAAGGTAAGATTTTTTGTTTAGATGTGGTTTTAATTGTTATTTTTTTCTATGGATTTATATTATGAACATGGTAGAAGAATATATATTTTTTCATATTAGTACTAAATAAAATAAATATGTGTATAAAATTTACTATTGATGTATTAAATTATTCCTAGTTTAATAATTATTATAGGCTTTTTATGGAGAGAAGGCGATTAACCCATTGAAGGTCCCCTAACTAATGCATCATTTATTGAATAAGTTGAATTTCATGTTGTGAAATTTTGATGTATATACACTATTAATATATATGATCCCCCAATATATAATAATTTCAATTATTTGCACTCACCTTTTTTATTTGGTGATGGGTAGTCCATAAGGATCCTATGCAATAAATAGTGAATTTACATTAAAATTAAATTATGCATAATATTTTGAAAGGTTGTTTAAAAGGTAAAAATATTAATTAAATATAAATATCAATTGGTATTTAATGGTGGAAAATAAAAAAAATGGGGGGAAGTAAAGTGATTAATACCATGATCCTATATTCTTATATTGGAGGACACAATTTTGTCATTCTGTTGTTTGGATAGGGATTATACCAAAAGGAGCTAAGGGAATATCACCATCTATAATATATCTATAATTTTAACCTCATATATATTCAAAAAATAGTGATTGTAATAAGGATAAAAATATATACATGATTTCATTTACACTTCCTACATAGATTGATTCAGACTGTATGAAAATTTCAATAGGTTCTTACCGTATTCATTGGTGAAGTATATACATAATTTCTGTTGATATAGTTTGAATGTTACTTTTTTTTCTAATAATAGCACAATAATTAGATATTTAAAAAGGATAATATACTCATAACATCAAAGGTATTTAATATATAACTATATAAATTGATATAATTTATTTTTATATTCTATAAAATAATAATATGAATCATAGATTTTATTTTTAAATGAATACATTGATAAACTATCTGAAATAATTATTTGTGAAGATTTGTGCATCAATAATGTGATTGGTTTTACTAAAATTTTTATTTTAATATTATTATTTTTTATAATTTATTATATTATCCCTGAAAAAAATTGTATTCTACATTAAACACAAAGTGTTATATTTTTTTAAATATGGAAATACATGACATGAAAAAACTAGGAACCCACTTTAATTTTAGGTTGTATAAGACTTCCACTTGAAACCTTCCTCTAATAGGCTAGTCAATGAAGTCAAACATGATGAAGTAATATCATACACATCAGAGGAATTTAACAATTCTACATTATATAAAAAAGATGACTATATAATAAAATATAATAATTCAATAACAACACTAACATATACAGTAATAAAAAATTATTCAAACAAACAGAAGACATCCATATAACATAAAAATAAAATTTTCAGTCATTAGGTAAAAAAATGGGTATCAACTCAAATATAATAAGACTTCAATGATATATTAAATAATATTCAAAAACACAGCCACTGTAGACACATAAAAAATTATAACCACAAACATAAAACACAATTAAGATATGAGTCCAACAAATCCATCCTAAACTTTGTCTCCACCTAACTATAAATTTACTTCACTATAACAACACATGTTAGAATGATCCCATATAAGGGAGTTTATAAGAAAACCCTATATGGAACCCCAAAACAAAAACCTAAATTAAAATTGATGTTGGTTTAAAATATTTAGAAACCATTGATATATTTTAGAAATGTTTTCAACAAATAATTAATGGGAATCTGAGTGTACTCTTTATTTCATTTCTTAAAATATTTTGACTACTAATGGAGAAAAATCACATGTAGCACTATATTATATTAAAACCACTAAATAACCACAGTAACCAAAATATATAATTTCAATGTCATCTCTTTGAAATAGTTATTGGGGACCCACTAACTTGGTGTGGAGTGCATGTTGGCCATGTGGGAATTGAAAAAAAATTAATGAACTGCACCATATGATTTGGGATGTGAACATATTAAGGGGGTAACATAATATATAATTGGATTACCAAAACCCTACCAAAAATGGGAATTAACATATCTATATTTTCAATGAAGGTATATCTCCTGCGTTACAAATATTAATTAGGTGGATAAAAACTACAGGTCTGCACTAAAAAACTTGCCCACCCACCATCATCATCTTTAAAATGACAATGACTAAAAAAATAAAAAATGCCCTCTAGGAAAACCATATTTTTGAACTAACATGGAACATAGAATTAGATATGTAAAATATATAAATTAAATAATAACAAATATGACTTTGATAACAATTTATATACAAATGGGATTTCAAAAAACATAATATTATAAGACATGTAATCATCTGTACACATTTTATGTCTAACACTCTTGGGAAAATATAATAGTTCAGTATATAATATTTATATTATATTTTAGTGTTAGAGGTTTTTGATATTCCTTAATATGAATTATGGAAAAATATAAAGCTTATTCTATTGGATGATTAGTTCATACTGATTAGGATAGTCCCTATGATGACAAATATGCATAGTGATTTTTAAATAACATGAAGTGGTTTGGAATTCAATTTTTGTTTATTAAAATACTATATTGTCTCTTTATTAATTACTTTTTCCACTAATTATGGTTACCCTTAGTTTGGATCCCCTATTATTATATTATTGATTTTATGGGTAGATTCTACATGGGGATTCATATATTTGATTCTAATATCTAAATATTAAAAAAAATATGAGTGGGTATATACTCAACCATAATCATTACATAAGCATTTTATTTTAGTCATTAAATCAATTTCATTGATTTGGAAGGTATTTTATGGGTTTTAAATTTATATAATTAATTCATAACATTTACACATTAAAAATCATAAAATAAATTTTGGGGACCACCCATTATTATCCATTTTTATAAAAATACTATCATTAAAAAAGAAGTTTTAATTTCATGAAAAATAATTATGATTTTAAAAAATACTTTATATTTGTTCGTACTCATCATTAAAACCCATGAAAAACATATAAAATCATGGGAATAGGGCAATAAGCTCAATGAGGGACAGAAAAATAGAATTAAACTAAATAGTCCATTCTAAAATCATGAAATCAGGATGATAGTTTTTCTTTTAATTAAATAAGCATTTAACACATGTGTCCAATTACATATACACGAAACCATATTTACATAAAAAATATTTTCGTATAACACGTTATAATAATTTTTTTGTAAAATCATATTTTTAATATTTTCCTTGAAACCATGAAAAAAATGACACAAAAAATACATTTTAACCCAAATGATAAAATCATTCGTTCAAAACAAAATATCATTAGCATGCCTATTGATATAGACGTATTTCCATGAAAAATTAATTACCATGAGTACAACGGTCAAGTAGGTTCTTTTAGGCATCATAATATAATAAACCTTACAATAACCATTAAAATAACTCTTACTGTTGGAATAAATTTTTGTTTTAATTTCAATATAATTTTTTATAGAACATAATCATTACACACTGCATTGGAGAGCTATAAAGGGATCACCCTTCATCCTAAGCTATATCGGGATCACCAATCATCACGAGATATATCAATATCACACATCAATAATATAAAGTATAAGGATGATATTATGAATAAAAAAAATAATATTATTTTTCTATTTTATTTATAAATTCAATGAAAATCTATATTGAACCCATTAAAAAAATACATTCAGCTCTCCAAATAGAATTTTAGTTTGATACCCCATTTGAAAAACAAAAAATTACCAATAAATAAAATAGTATTTGTCATTGAAAAAGTCATAAATTATTCTATGATAATAAAAACATCAAAAAATGGTTTTGGTTGAGAAAGAATTTAGTTTCCTTTATATAAATTTATGGAAAACATTCTTTTGGTAGTTTCGTCAAAACATTATGTATAAAAAAAATGATGATTCCATTTGAAAAACATTAAAATTGATTCAAAAGAAATAAAAAATTAACATTAAAGTAAATGAATGTATATATAAAAAATCTCTCAAAATAATACTATAAAAATGTACATGGAACACTATTATATTGAAAATAAATCATTAAAACATTTAAAATGATGATTTTAATTTAATGTCACCCTTAGCATTAGTTAAACTCAAATAGTGACCCATTTATGTTATATTATAAGAAATTTATGTTATTTTTTAAATTATAAGTAAATACTAAATGTTTTCTATTCCATTTCTGTAATTTATTATAGAGATATATTAAATTACATAATCATTTTGGTTTATTTAGCCAATTTTAAAATATTTGGCTCATAAGTCCAAATTCACATCAGCTGGTTAACTATTGGAAATGTGTTCACTGTTAAATAATAAACTGAATAAATTTTCACTAATTATTAATCTCTTTTATTTATAAATTATATATTAAAAACTATACATGAAGTATATTTGTTAAAATTGAACTCTATTTCAATATTAGGGAAGGAAATTCATACGAAAGCATGAGCAATGTTTCCATTTTTCAATGATCATGATGGAAATAACATAATTATTATTTTATATATAAATATTTATAATTATACCATATAAAATTTATTTCATAAAACATACTTATATATATCATCATGTGATGTGGTGCCAAAAAATGAATCGCATCGCTTCATGTTGGTTGTAATCCACACATACGCACGAACAAAATTTTCATATTTCAATGAATGAAAATGTACAAAAATTAATGAAATTTATTATTTAAGAATGATTAATATTTTATTAAGGTCATATATACACAATTAATCAATAAAATTATCATTCGTGAGAAGCAATGTGGGAAATCAAATTATATTAATGTGAGGAAGTACTCTATTACACACATAAATGATGGATTCATTTCCCTTTTGATAGAATTGGAAATGTATATAGTTTATGTAATTAAGATAACATCATATATGTGTATGTAATATAAAGGTTCTATTATTTCATAACTTTTTTAAATGGTTTTGAAGAGATGGAATCATAAATAAGATGAAAATACATGGCTAAAAACAATATATCTTCTTTAACCATCCCCTTAAAGCTTACAATAGAATATTTTCAATGATAGTTTTATTTCAAAAAAATTCCCTTGTGAAATATGTATGTGTTTGAAAAAAGGTATTTTGTTAGTTATTGTTTGAAAAAAAAAATTTAACTATGATAAAAGGGGGGAGAAATATTCATTTTATAACAGAGGGGAGGGTCACCCATAGAATTCCCCAATGTATTAAATTAAGATAAGAACATTAATATTAAAATGGATTTTAATTAATATAATTATATGATAATATTATTATGACTATAGATATTCTCGTCTAATAAATTTTGGAGATGTTTAGATTATATATTGAGAATTTTATGTTATTTTTTCCCACATTATTTCTTTTTATGATCACCATACTAAAAACATTTTTCTATATGTTAGGTGTATGTATAGATACTATAAAAAGAATATTGACCTATAATTTTGACATGGTTGAAATTTTAAACAATATATAAATTTTTTTGGAAAATATAATATTTTTATAAAATTTAAATCATTTAATACAAAATAATTTAATATAAAATATAACAAATGTCAGTTTTTGAAATACCTGAAATATTATAATATAATATGTGTCTATCTAATAGAAAATGTTTCTAAAATGGCAATTATTCTATTATATGTTGTATATGACTTTTATATAATCATATAATAAAATTTTGATCACAATGGATGTAATTTAAACCCTTTTTTTGGCTAACCCCTTGGTTTATCTATTTTAATGTTAACTGTGTTAATGAATTTTCCAAATTAATGGTCTTTAATATTAATTCTGAGGATAAAATTAACTCAAATATAGCAAAAATATACAGTTTTAGACCATTTATAATCTTAATTTACCAATTACAATATTTATATGGATTATAAATAATTTAATAATATAAATTTTCATAGTAAATAAAATTAACATAGTTTAACAAAATTCATTTAATAGGATTTTGAAAACTACTTGACGTAAAAAAAATTAGAATCTAATACTTTCATGAATCTTGAACATGTTATAGTTTCTTATGAAGTTCGAGTAAAAAAATGATTCATTAATGTTATATTATTTTTAAAATTGTAAAACAATTTATTTTAATTCTCAATTAAACGAAGAAAATAATGTGTTGGTGTTTCCTAAGAATTTATTTTAATTACTTTAACACTAAATTTTAGAAACAAGTTACCATGATAAGAAATAAATACTCCTTTCGAATATATATTTTTAACGATACATAATTTTTTTCCCTGTAAAAAATTATAGTTATATATGAAAAGAAGTGAAATTTTTTATTATATGCATTACATATGTTTTAAAAAGGTCAAAAATAAAATATATATTTAAGAAAGATTCCATATTTTTAAAAATTGATATAAAATAGGGAATTAAAAAATTCAATTGTGATAGAATTTATGGTCTTTTTTTCTATCCAAATTATTTTTAACCTTAATTATTCGATTTACCCATACTATTGCGATAACTATATACTATGGCTACAATTTATAGTTACTAGAGAAAAAAGAACAAATTACCTAAATCAGGAACTCATGTATCCTAATTATGAATCCATTATTAACGATTTAATTTCTCTAAGTGAAATAATTTAATTTTGGATTATGACACAAAACTTAATAAAAATAGATTTTTCCCAGAAAAATGCATTTTACAATTCAAAAGGTTTTTTCCCAAATAAAGAAATTATTTTTTCCAATGAAAGATTATATTAATAATAAAAAAATTGAAATTATTATTCATTTAATCAAATCCATAATATATATAATTGTATATTCTTGTATCAAAAAATACATTTTTTAATATAACTATCTAATTATTCCTATACACTGTAAAATAAATCATTTCAGAAAAATTCCCAAAATTAATAGTAATATAATATTTGAAATAATAATCTAAAAAATTAAATAATTATTATCAAATACAAATATTTCTGAAATATATAGAAAATATGTTTAATGCTCTCTTAAAAAATTTAAATTTTTTTAAAGAAGACTAATTTTTGAAGAAAAAAATCACTTTAATTAAATTGAGATCATATTTACTATTAATTAATTAGTGAATTTGTTTTCATTATAAAATTTATATATTATTATTATTTGGCTTAATAATATTTATAATAAAAAATTCAATTGCTTGGTTATAACTGACATATTTAAATAATAATAATATTTCATGGTCTGATTTGGATTGATATTATGATTCATATACACTATTGATCATAATGTTATTATTTCAAAGTATTATGTTGTTACCATCTCCATTCCCCCTAATAAATTCTCTACTTACATCTTGAACATTTACATGGTAAAAAAATCATTGAAAATTAAATAAACTAAAAAAATTCATAAAAATGTTTAATAAAACATACATTTGAAAATTGAAAAAGGTAAGTATGATGGTCATATAGAATAACAAACACTAGGATTTAAATATTATAAAAATAGTGGGAAGTGAATTTATATACACAGAATAAAAATAAAAGTTATAAATTTTGATCGAGATTGGGATAGATCATTGATAAGAATATTGTGAATGATTATGAGAAAGGTTATAACCCCAAATCCATAAAACAAAGAGGCATTTGAAGGACCATTGATTCATTATAAATTAAGGTAATTGGTATTCATTTTTGATTCAATATAATTTTCATAGAGTATGGTAATCACAATAACATCAATACTAAAAACATAATAAAATTTAATTAATTAAAAATTATTATCTAATCCTTTAATAGATTCCCAAAAAAATATCACCTTCTTCTCCAAATGATGACTGTTGAAGAAGAATTTTTCCTACTTAAATCACTAATGTAGAGGACCACATAATCTAAAAATGTATTAAAAATTATTCCTATTACCATTATAAATTAAACATAACGATGATGGTTTGAATGAGGTAAGTTAATTAACAATATGAATAAAAAATATAATGATTAAATAAATCATTTATCGCTAAAGATTTAATAATAACACAAAAAGAACAATTTAGATCATTGAAAAAAAACTATCATAAACATTCTTCAAAATATTCTAGACCATGTTTGAAAAAAATCAAAAGGGATTGATCATGTGTTCATCTATGATTAATTTAATAGTTATCTTAAATAAATATTTTACTTTCATAATGATTTATACAAAATAATATATATACTATCATCGTATGATATACAAAATATTCTAATGTTTTCCTTAAAACCCCTAAGTAACAATAAATAGACGTTAAAATCAAATATTCCTATGAAAGATAATTTATCATTAATTTCTAAAAAAACCCATAATATCATATAATGTTCCCCAAAATTATAGTGATCTTCTTAAAAAATAACATTAGTCCCTTTATCAATAAAATAATATTCAAGGACATGGTTATCTTTATGAAAAAAACATGTTACCAAATTATAATAGCCCATAAATATATCAACATCAACGATAATATAAACACTAAGCTTTTTTAAAACCATTAAACCATGGTGCACAAAATGTAAAGGCATCATTTTTGAAATATAATTTTCACTAAAAACCCAAAACTAACTTCAACGGTTATAACTACATGAATCTATCCAATTATACACTTAATCATCGTACACTTACATAACTTCAAACAAAATAATGGGTCACTATACATTTTTACTTTTAAAAAACTATAAAATTAGTAATTCATTGTGTCTTACATGAATCCTCAGTTAATGTGACATACTCGGATTGAGGAAACTGAAAGGTTTCCTAAGATGGTTGGTCAAATGGCCTAAAGGGTTCCCCCCTACACCATAGGCTATTGACTAGTAGTAAGGGTCTAATGTGGTCATGGAGGGATAAAATACCCTCATATTTGTGTAGTATAGTTGAAAATTGAGATATAATAAGAAATAAAATCCTATAAGTTACTACTAACACAATGTAAAAAGAAACATCCACAATTTAATAATAATCAATCCATAATGTATGGTAAATGGTAAATGATGTGAAGTCATTTTTTCAAATAGGGGAGACATGGATATAAAATGTCATTCCTTCACAACATGATGTAAAAAATAAATAAAGTCAAAAATAAATCTCCAGTATCATAACATGTATATGATCAGTAATCTTCCACCATTCCCCCAACTATATGAAAATTAGATCAAAATTCCATAACTGAGAATTTTCCCTCATCAAATCATACCACAATACAGACTTCCCAGGTGCCAATGATGGCTCAAATTGGTTTTGATAAAAACTCGGTATGGCACAAATAATAGAGTCTAAAATAATATAGTCATATTCTATATAACAGATGTGTACATGTATAATAAATAAATAAAAGATGATTCAAATTAATTATTGATCAGCTCGGGTAGCAATATGACACTAGGAATAATCTTATTGCTTCAACAAAACCCAATATATTTCTTATCTCAATTGTCCTTTTACATCCATTTAATAGAATTTATACATAATATGTATACTTTTATATAAACTATATATGGTAAGACATATATCGTTATATACATAAATAATAAATAATTTCCAGACCTATAATTTAACTCATGAATCCTTGCATAGTCTAATAAGATATAGGATCCAACATGTTTATTGGACTTGAATCTTTTATGAATTTGAGATGCCATGCTCAAATCTCAAGATAGTGGAGTGAGTTTTAATTCACCATACCTAATATTATGGAACGTGTAAAATCATCCCCATTTTCATTGTAAATGGTGTGAGATTCCATGCCTACCACTGATCATAAAGAATAATGAAATTCCATTCTCAAAATGTCCCATATCCATTGACTAATAAAGCATATACCTGGATTAATCATAATAATCATAACATATTTCATTATGATAATTTATATTCATTAAATAATGTTATGAATGGGATATCCATGCTATATAATTCATTATCTAATTATAAAACATTTTTTAGTATATCCACTCACATAAATTCAAATGATGTTAATATATTTAATCAATAAATAAAGTATAATACAATTTAATGTCATCCCAATCCACTTAACAGTTGGGTTATCCATTTTTTAATTTATAATAATGAGGTACTTTAATTAACTACTCCCAAAGGGGTTTCAAAAAATTACGTAGAAATGCTCCAAAAAATAACAAATCTATATGAGAGTTTCATGAAAATGGTTAATTAATTTAGAATAGAAAACACTCTTCATAAAAATTCATGAAAAGGTCTAGCGTGTGGCACAATAATATATTCTACGAAAAGAGGTAAACTATTATAGTAAATTACTAGACCGGCTTCCTTATAGATGTAGTAGTAACCATTCCACTTATTGTACCTTTAGTTTTTCTATAACAGTATATATATAAAAAATAAAAAAATCCATGTAATAGGTCATATCAACTCATACCAAAATGGAACCACTAACGGAATGTTAAAGGGGATAATGACGGAATATAAATAGTGGTCAAATCATTGTAGATCAATTGTGATGAAAGATGTTGGAAATGGACAACATGCAAGATAGATACTGAAAATCCAATGATAGGCAGGAAAATGGAGTCTTTGTTGGATGGTCTCTTATACATGATAATAAAAATATCCCCTTTCAAAAAAAATAATTTTTTCTTATTCCATTAAAAAGGACCCAGGGTATTTACCCAATGTTTAATGTTTATATGTAGTTTGAACCACCTATTTTCCCCATAAGGGGAAACAATTGGATGATGTGAAAGGGGTCCTTCAGGCCTAATACACATCACATATTAAAAACAAACATCACGTATATTTCCTAAAGCTGGCCTCTATCCCCCCTCCACATCCTTCCTTGAAAAAAACAACTATCTTAATGGCCTAGTCACTAGGGTCAATGAATAAAATAATATTCAATGTGGGATTAAATGAATTTAAATAAATATATACCTCTTTAAAAATATAGGTCAATACAATATCCCCTCCTTAAAAAAATCTACTTTGAGTTTTCCATATAATTGTGGTAAATCATCTTCAAAGAAATTATCTGGCCACTGAGCATTTACAGTAGATGCTCAATCTAAGGTCTCATCAAGTACTCGGTCACGCTACCACATCACGCATACTAGAGTAATTGACTATCCTTATATATACTTCATTATCTTCTCCAGGATACCCAATATGCATTAATCAAATGAATCCTTGCCATTAAACTCAATAACCTCAAGCTATAATGAATGAATTAGGTACGAATAATACTAACAAAGATAAGAAACATTAAACAAATCATTCATTGGCTATTATATCTAAGGTAATGTTGTTCAATATTCCAGTGGCCCGATTCTCTCTTGAATCTCAAAAGGACCAATGAATATAGTATCTAGCATACCATAACTCATGATCTATCATTTTCCAATACTTGGTGATATAAAAATAGAAAGTGATCCTGAACATCAAACTCAATAGTACATTGATGATGGTTTCCATATCACTACTTCCAAAAATGGGTGGTCATCATGCAATTTAAGATCATTTTTTATTACTCTGATTTATTCATGAAGATAGTTGGTCCAAGCAGTGTCGTATCATGCACCTATAACTGGACTATATATGAATAGAATTTGTTATTATATATGGTCTCATAAATATTTATCTGGATGGTAGCATTAAATCATCTTTTTGAACTAAATATTAAATATGTATATACCTATCCCACGACACAATTATATCATGGATAGATGAAGGGAGAATTTCTTATAACATCGATGTCATACGATATTTCTAACCCATAGTCTACGGTAGAAGGATATGTCAATGGAACCTATGTAACCATGGATTTCTCCAACCATTGACTTAACTACAATGTGAAATGGTAGTCCCTATCAGATATAATAGTATGCATAGCTCTTTGAAGGTGCATGGTCTCCCAGATGTATTGCCTCTCTAATTTACCCAATGAAATGGCATCCTAAATAGGTATGAATTGGGTGGCCTTCTCCAGATGATAGTCAACTACCCAAACTGTATTTGTTTCTCAAGTCAATCTGGGAAAATCATTCCTAATTTCAATTATATAATTGTTACACTTCCCTTATTTAAAATAAAATGGATGTAAAATATTTTCCATTAATTTATTTTATTCTATCACCTATTGATAGTTGGACCATTATGTAATAAATCCGACTATATCCTCTTTTATAATAGTCCATAAATACAAGAAACGTAAGTCTCAATAAATCATGGTAATATAAGTATGAAAAACCCACATTGAGGCATGGAATTCCCACATAAAATCCTCTTTAATGTAATCTAAAACCCATAAACCCGTTTGTATGTGTATTTTATAATACTCATCCATTGTCCAATTAGATGATAAATCCTCTTCTAAAACACTATCCCTTTGTACAAGGCCCTTGATATCTGAATGTTTCCCCATCATATCCCACTCCATATTGGTATATGTCACCACTAATGTTTGGAGGACTATATTCCCATGACTCTCTTGAACATCGGCATTCGTGTCTAATAATAAGGTCATATGCTTCTACTCACCACATGACTCGCGAACCACAATTTTTTTTAGACTTTTGGTTTAAAACAGTAGATACTGCATTGCATTTCCCATGTGTATAAGAAAGATCAAATTAAATTGTGTATTAGTATTGAACCCATTTTTTGATATCTCGGATTTATGTTACATTTTTTGAAGTTATATATAATGATTTCTTGGTCTTTGAATACCAAAAATTGATTTCAAAACATGTATTCTCTCCATCATCGAAAATCATGAACCACTACTTCCAACACAATTCCATGTGTTGAGTAATTCATCTAATCTGACATAAAATAATGAGTCACATATGCTATGAATCACTCATCCTGTATTGAAACTAATACTAGCCTGATGCATGATGCAACACATTAAATTGTATAGCATTATCCCATCTCTGGTAGAATTATTATCGGAACTACAGGTAGCATTTTTTTAATTCATGGAAAGTTCTTTTACATGCATCTCACATTATGAATTTCACAAAAATCTTAATAAATATCATATTAGGAATTTATATAATTGAGAAAAAAATTGTCTATGTATTTTTAATACTCGATTATCTCCCATGAAACATAATATATCAGTGAAATTAATTATCTTCTTAAAGGAGACTAAAAATATCACCTACTATGGGTCTACCAATACTGTAGACTCTAGGATTATATTGAACATGAAGTTTACTATGTCTAACCAAAATTTGTATTTAGTGAGCTTTGGGTAATGTTGGTGCTCTAAAAATAAATTTATCCTGATCTAAATATGTTGAACATGGTCTTGTTGACTGGTTGAATAAACTTATATGTCATTAATAAGGACTAGCATAATATAATAAATATATGGGTGGACAACTGATTTATCAGACCCTTGAAAATGATGGGGCATTTATAATACTTAAATACATATCTAGATACACATAAATACAAAAACATATTTGGTATTTTTTGTACAATATGTTTGAATATCAGATACACACTACATGGAATACAAACATCAAATCAATATTTGAAAAAACCCATTACCTTTAGATCTGATCAATGTTGACATCATTTTGATGTAGTGGAAATAGATTCTTAACAATGAGCTGGTTCAGCCATCAGTAATACACAACAACGTAAAAGACTAAGGATAACATGTGTTTTATTGGAAAACAAGTCTAGTGAACCCCATGCTGAGGCACTCGGTCAAATAGAAACCTATGTTACCATGTCTTCCATCTTCTTCTGGACGTCAAAACACTTTATAAGTGACATCCCGAATAGAGGAATGGACAATAGTGTCTCTCCAAAAATTGGCTCAATGGCGAATCATACTAGTCAAATAGATGGTATCCCATAAAATTAATCAAGGAATACATCCATAAAATGATCAATCATTGGAAGAAAAGTAAATTTTTTTCTCTCCCATGTCATCCATATAGAGGTTAGTGATTTGGGAAATCACTCAACCCATCCCCAAATAATTGGTTTTTTCATTGGGTCTCTTGAACATCACATTGTCCCTTATGAATATATCTATAACTATATAGAAATTTTATCCCCACATTCATGAGATAATAATTAATATTATATTGGTAGGGAATCAACAATTATATCAAAATAATAACATCAATCCATGTTATATCAAGTATGAAAATGTTCCAGATGAACTGATAACCACCCACCTATTTGAGACATTCTTTTAATCAAAGAAAACTCCCAGATCGGATACTTGATAGGGTAATGAGTGTAATCATTCCATAAAATAAATCAATCAAAATACCTTGACTCTTTATAATTTCAATATATATGAAATATTTTTATGCACCCATGTAATGCAATGAGGACACTATAGTAGAGGATACTTGAATGGTACCTCAAATAATATATGTTTTGGATCCCTTATCCTCTAGAATAGTATACACTACATGTAACTTGTTGGTACCACAACCCTATAATATAACCTAACTTCCCTATGTATGTCCTCTCTACTAGAATTGTCAATAGTGAGTCTAGTTCCCTTTCCCTCGACCACATATTAACTATATGAGGCCTTTAGAATTCCAACTACATGTTTGGTGTAGTAATACAATCCATGCTCCAGAATATGGAGTAATTGTATATCCTCTCCCACTTTGAACTAGTGGATAAGACTTGCATATGTGCTGAACAAAAACCATCTAATTACAACCTCCTTATTCAAATAGGTCTCATATACAGTGGTTTCTCTTGTGCCCTAAATTCCCACATTAGTGAAATATTTCAAAAATATGAATATGAGCTATATGAATAAACCTTCACCTATGAATAACCACAAAGAGACAATTTATTCTAATAAAAGAGCCACTTCTAGGTCTTTGTGATGAACCTTATTCTCTCACACCTTCTATAATTCACAAATTTTGGTTACTAATGAGTGTATTACTGATTATCTCAGAAATAGTAGTCGATAGATAACATTTACATATAATCAAGTGGAAGATACTATTTAATCCTCATATTTTCTCATAGTCATGGGTTCTTTTAATGTTAGAGTTGGTGTGATCAGAAATTCTATGTAAAACAAGAAGAATACTTCATCCCTGACATAGCTCCCTACTACTTGTTCATGACCTATAAAGCATGATTTGAAACCAATGTCTATAAATAGATGTAATTATAGATAACCATCTTGGAATACCTCCATATCATATCATGATGTGGGTCCTCCTATTAAATGAAATCCCACCATCACTTGAAAGAATAGAATGACATAAAACTAGCGAGCTTAACCATCTTCTCTAGATGTGCCTTCAAATGCTTGAATATAAAAATAATGGCCTCTATCCATGTCTCAGTTTCATATGGTACACCACCATAAAAATATGTTTCTTGTTGTTGTAGCAAGAATACTCACATCAACTCTTCCAGAGTGGGGTAAGGTTGCACTAATCCTTAAATAGAAAAATTCATATTAATGAATCTCTATCGATACTGGGTGTTAAATCCCATGTTAGGAATTGTATGTGGTTCTATATGTGTAACTATAGGATGTAATGTTGGTGGCTCAAATACCACCCACACCAAGGAATAGTCTTTACCACCTTTTAGGTGTATAAAACGTGTCCTTCATGGAGGCATTATAATACAATGCCACACAAAATCATTATAAGATAATTCAATGGTTGAAATATTATAGAATAATGTTTATGATAGGTACATGCCTTCATATTGACATTGTATAACTTCTATGTATTCACCTAAATCCTAACATAGGTGATTAAGGGAGATGATAACAATCCATAAAAATCAAAAGAGATACTACCAACTACTATGGTTGGATTTAATTTTTGGTCTAATGTTTGTTGAATAAGGTTCATGTATATAGAGATTCAATTGTAATATCTAATGGAAAACACCCTTTAATTTGAAATTTTCATCCAAATTTAGAAGTAACCTTTTTTTATATTTTAAATTTATTTATGTTCATAATGATATATATATATAAATAAATCATTGTCCAGTTGGGTGAATCAGAACTCTCAATTTATAAAATCCATACTCCTTATAAATTATAATTGGAACATCATGTAACTCTATCCTAGTACAAAAATCAAATATTATTATGTGATTTGAATTGTAAAATTATTTCATTAAAATAATTAATTTATAGAAAAACATTCTTCATAAATTAGTAGTGGAATTCAATAAATAAAATCAACTAATGTTTTACCCCATGAAACCTTGTGTTCATGTCTCAAACATGGTAATATTGATCAATTAATGTGTCATCATCATCCAATATAAGAAAAACTCAATTAAATTGATATATCCAATTATTGGAATTCAATTGTTATATGCATGCAAGAAATGGTGGCACATTTCAATTAGATATCATTGTACCAATCTATATGTAGTTGGGAAATTGTCAATGTTTTTAAACAAGGATTGGGGGAATGCATGTCATATATGACTGAAAATACAATGATGATGAATGATCAAAATACATTATTTCCATACATTGAATGTTTTAATGAAATCTACTCCCTTAATATAAATAATAATAACATCACAAAACAAGTGTATCCACTAGTGATGAAATCATTACAAATATAATACGCCATACTTGAAAACAAATATCCCATCCTAGGTAATATTAAATTTCCAATATACAAGGTTTAACTACTCCCATGTACGGACTCATTACAAAACTGTAACAAATTCTTAATATTATTTCATTTAATCAAAAACAATAATAAAAAAGAAAAAAATCCTCTAGCACGCCTTGGTAACGTCTTGATCGGTAGGCCACTTAATGGTACCCTGAGTTATTGGGTCACATTGCAACAAGAACACATCACCATAATATATATTTTGGAGGCTACATACTAGGGACAAGGTTGGTTCGGTGGGGATAATATATAATCATAACAAATTAGAACAATAGAAATAAGGTATATAATAAATAGAGTAATAAAATAAGGCACTAATTGCGCAACAAAAAAAGAAATGTTCAAGAATTAATAACAATCAAGCCATAGGTTGGGTTACCAACCCACATCTAAAGCAGTTTAAAATAATTATAATCAAGCCATACACTGAGGCTTACCATAAGTGGGATCATATAATACGGATATACAAAAAGGGATATAAGAATCATTATTGATGGCATATACAACATTTTGTAAAAAATAAATAAAGACCAAAAGACATATCCAATAACAACAAGAAAATACACTCAGTTCTCTTCCACTATAATCCACACTATAAGATAAATATATCAAACATCAATGATTGTGTGCTTCCATTTTCAAATCCTACAACAATAATATTTGAAATGGAATCACATGTAGAGTGTGAGATAAACCCAATTGGCTGCAACCAATGGTGCAAAAAACAATGTAGTTAACATTTATAGAATAAAAATGTGTGTGAATTAATGATAAATAAAATATGTTTAAAAATAAATACCAGTTATTTTAGGATCCTATAAGTCACCAGAAAAATCCTACCTTCTTCAGCATAGGTCATGATAATTCAAGTCTCATTTTTCTTTGTAAATCCATTTATAATAAAAAATAAATAATGTTTATACATGTATATACACTATATATGTACACAAATATAAAGGCTTATACATAGATACTAAATGCTAGCTAGACCTAGGAAAAAAATAGGCATCCATGAATGGTTTAGTGGGCTATAGGATCCATCAAGGTTACTAGCCTAGAATCATGTATGATTTCGAGACCCCATGCCTCCACTCGAGATAGTTGGGTGAGTCATCATGCTCAACACCTAGTGCACTGGATTGTGAAATTCTATGCCCATAATCTACGTATATGGTGTGACAAACTATAACCATTACCAAATATAGGGACTCATTAAACATTATGATCAATAAATCATTTAATTATTTCCCAACGTCTATTATCTATTTTAAATTCATAATAATTATAAGGTATTTCTTCTTGAATATTAACATATATTTATCCAACTTCAAAATTGGTGATACTAGTAATATAATTCATTATCATATTATAACATGTGACATGGTCTATCCACACACATCAAATCAGTTTATAATAATCCTTTGTGTATATATATAATGGAAACACAATTTTAAGTCAAGACGAACCACATATGATGTGGTTTAGAAAAACAATTTATTTATATTAATGATGGTATTTAATTCAACACGCCCAAGGGGAGGAAATGAATGTGGTAGAACTTAAATACCAATTAACCACAACTATAATAGAGTATCATTACAACGCCTATTATATTTACAATGGAAACTCATTGTAAAATGACACACAAAAAGGTATGGTGTTTGACATAATGACATATTCTATTGGACTATCTAAATTTTTTGATATAATTACTACACAACCTAATGTATTACTATTTTACACCACTCATATAGTAGTGTCCCGTGAATTATGGTAAAATGGGAGAAAATAAAAGTGGAAACAAATACCCTAAAATATAGCATATGACTTCACACCACAATACCATGATAGATTGTGAGTAAAATCTAAGAATGAAGGAAGTGGAATTAGAAGCATTCCATTTTAGATCAAACATGATGAATGGTGAGAGAATTATACATATTATGAGAGGGATCCTTTAAACCTAAGGTTAGTCAAGTTAATGGAGTATCAGTTGGCTGGAATCTTGTACAAGATGAAAATGAGCACATGTCAAAAAAAAATGTATTGTCCTCCATTTAAAAATTGAGTTAGGGAATCTATATAGCATGTAAACATTACATGTTCAATAAGGATCTTGTTTTACACTCTTAGGAAAAACCTATTCCAGACAAGCAAGGTGTCTAGATATCCCATTACACATCATGTATTTGGCCTACATATAGCTTGTATCCCCTAACACTTCCCACAAATAAGAATACTGACCAACATATGGGCATAATCACTAGGGTTTTATCCATACGTGAACTAAATGATGGTTTGACTGAATGTAAAATATCTTATACCTCCTTAAGAATTTGGGTGATTGTAGTTAACCTCATATAAAGTCATCCCAATCCCCAAAATTATATCAAAATTACCATTGATTCCAATTGAAATGGAATAGACATAGACAATAAATAATAATACTTTTGTTGTTAAAAATACAATTTATTGTATTTATATGATCATTTTAGGTTAATTTTTATATACAGTTACATCATAAATATTACATGAGAAAACACTAAAACTAATTTTCAAAATACTCCTCTTATTATCCAGTTTTTTCATAGTAATAATAAATCCAATGAAACATTATTTATTTTCATGAGAAATATGTACAATTTTTATCATGGGTACTTCTTAATTCTTACTCATAATTAGAAACTATTAATTACATTTTCAAAATATTGGAAGAGAATAAAAAAACATTATGAGACTTAAATAATGAAATGATCTAGTTAGAAAAATTTTAAATCATGAGATCATATTTTTTCTATTAACATTAATATAATTTGATCTCGATTAATCATTTACATACACATGAAATAGGCATTACAACCAAAATATTTTCATAAATCGCATTGTAAAAAAATGTCAATGAAAAATAATAATCAAAAGTAATTGATAGAAAACAAGACATCTAGTGAAGAATATTTTCATTAAAACATAACATTTTACCCAAAATTGAAATTCACTACTTCAAAACAAAAGAAACTCAACAAAAATTTTAAAATTAAATTATTTCCTAGAAATGTCCTTATAATTCAGAAAATGTTCTTATAAATTCCTTGATGAATCATCTTTAAATAAAATTTATAGTTGCCATTTCAAGACCCTTATTGTTGTAATAATTATAATGTTTAATTACATTATAATTAATTAAGGAAAATATAATATACCAAATTCATTAGAGAGTTATATCGAGATAAAAAATCCTCATGATCTATGTCCAAATATGTTATCTTTAGGAGCTATATCAGTTTCACTTATCATAATAAAAATTTTACATGAACTATTTCATGAATAAAAAAAGTTAATATTTCACATCCTTCATTATATGTCCCTTGAAGAACTATTTGGAAACAATAATAAACAAACTATAGGATATTAAATTACAGTTTTTTTTAAAAAACATTTTTAAAACTAAAATTCAAAGAACAAAGTGAAAGAAGCTTTTTTCTGTCAATAAATCATAAAATATTATAAAGCAAGGTAAATATCAAATAATGGTTATCATAGTGGGAAAACAAATTGAAACCATATTAATTAATATAGAAACCTTTTTAATATGGTTGTGGGAGAGAAATATATATCATAAAAATGTTTACAGATTTTGAACATGGTTTTTAAAACATATTTTCCCTAATATTGAATGTGACAAGTCATAATTGATATTTACCATGATGAATAAAAAAATGTTATTTATTTTCATTCATAAGGAACATTTCATTTTTATTATTAAATTTATTTTATTTTTAACTATGTTATACTCAATTATTTATCATTTAAGTTCACTTTGGATTCTTTAAAGTTATTCATCTCATATGTTGAAATATCAATTTGGTTGGTGGATTATGGTAAATGAGGTCAGTATCCCACCATTCCATGAACAATAATAATGAAATAATTATAATTTTTAAATGTTATATTTAATTTTAAAACTTATAATGAATGATGGTTATGAATAATGAACATCGTTACAATCATGTAGATGGTATCACGTATGTATGCATTGGTAACATTTCCATTTTTCAATGATCAATATGTAAATATGTAAAGTACTATTCTATAATTCCATAATTAAAAATATATAATAAATAAATTACTAATTTTTTAAATATATATATATATCATAAATTTGTTTTGTGGTTAAGAAAATAACATTGATTTGTGGGGTGGTAGTCCACACATACACATGAAAGAAAATGCTATTTTTAAATGAATGGGAATTTAATAAAATAGATTATATATGATACCTTATGAAAATATAAATATATCATTAATATTATATATAATCATTAAATCCATTATCATAAATATCAATGAGATATGGCGATGGAAAAAAGAGATACATATGTCAGTGAGGCAGTAGTCCACTGTACACACAAATAATGGTTTCATTTACCATTTGATGAAAAATGATATAGATATAGGTTATTCCAATAAAATACAAACATATAATTATATATAAGATTTATTTTTAATTATTTAACTATTTTTACTATGTATTTAATGATAGGGAAGAAAAAAATTAACATGCTTGGTTTAAAATCATACCAATTCTTTAGAAATCCACTTTTTAATTACATGAAAATCATTACTAGGATAGTTCTTTGGTAAAAATTAAAAGAGTAAATAAATAGGAATGTTAATTATGTATATGGGAAATTTATGGAAATTAAAAATTGTTTTTATGTATGAATAAAAATAGAATGGATGATCGATTTTATAAGAATGAGGAGGGACACACTTATAATCATAGAATGTTTTTAATATTGGTATATTAATTTATATTTAATAACAGCTTAAAATTTATTTGAATATAAGATAAGATGAATATTAGTCTACATAAACTAATATAATAAAATGAGAAAACATATATATTATGTTTTAGGGACGACTCTGACTCGGATTCCACTAAACGGCTGCCCCAAGCCCGGTGGGCCACATAGACTCAAGCGCATCTTCCAGAACACAAGATGCTACCGGCTAGTTGTGAGGACAATTAGTGTGTCCGTGTGAAGAAAATAGCCTCATTTTAAAAAGTTTTCACATCATAAGAAATATAATGTAATTTTAAATAGAGGAATTAATATAAATATTTTATAAACAGCGGAAGCTGACTAATGAAATAGACAAACATGAACAATAATAACTGTACCAACTGTGAAAATGATGATGTAATTCCATGTCACTAAAAAATTGAAAAAATTGATTAAAGACATTGGGCATAACATGTTAAAATAAGTAATGAAAATGAAGACTACTTCAAACATACCGAGATCCTACTCGGTCATCTGCTATCGAGCTCCATCCAATCAGCATTGGAAGTTGTAGGCTTCCATTTGTCAGTACCCACAACCATGTAATCTACTACAGGTACCAAATGGATCCCAAATAGGGTTTGAGATAAATCTCAGTGGGCCACCACCAACGGTGTCTATAACATCCAAACTCGGTAATGGAATATAGTAGTGTAAATTCATGCATATATAAGTAAATAAAGAGGTAAAATATAACTATATATCCAAGTACCTACTTCAGACCTTGGCTGGTGCCTAAACATGTTACATGTTCATTAGTTATCTGATCACCATTTATTGTTAATTCCACATGTGCAGCATAGCTAACACTGACCTCACCATATAATAGTATAAGTAGTGAAGTTTCCAAGATATTACAAGGTAACCTGACAAAGATATCATGTGAGGGTGTTCCAAGGTAATAACCAAGGTAATGTAAATCTCATGGAATGAGAACTCATTAGTATCTAAGTATAGTTAAGGGGTAAGAGGGTAATACGAAGAGCATAATCCAAGGAATTCCAATATAAGGTGCCTAAGAAGTCTAAGGTCAATGACCAAGGTAAAATGGGGCTATAAAAATATCGGCCCATATGGGATTTCACCATCGAAATTACTAGTCAATATTGGATCTAAGTATTGTATCGCATGTATTCTGTAATAATTAGAAGGTCTATAGGGTAGTATATTGGGAATCTATGGAATAGACAAGATCAAGAGTCAATGTGTGTATCCAACAATGAAAACCACATCCTTGATTCAGAATGGGATTCTCGAGACCCAAAGTATTCTCCTCTCAGAATCCAAGGTGGGATCAAGTCATGCCATACCTATTTGATATTTTAATCATGTAATAATTCATTTGGTTGTTGTCTTTACTTCAATTAGTATAGATGTAGGATCGAAATAATGATGTAGATGCTCAATTTACAAGAGGGGGGGGGGTGAATTGTATACTTTAAAAATTCCTTTGGAACCTTTAAAGTTAGTTATGAAAAACTGTTTTTTCCTTAAGAAAAGGAAAGGGCTAAGTTTAACAATGTAAAACTTAAGCAAATTCACAACACCTCTAATACCAAATGAAAACATGAAAAGAGATTCTGAAAGTGGGTTCCGGAAATATGGTTCTGGAAATTGAAACATAATAAAAGATTACAATATGAGATTCTAACTTAAAGTGTATAGAATATAAATGAAACAGAGTACAAGTAAGGAAGTATAAGAATGTTATGCGTTCCTTATAATAAAATATGTAGCGGAAATAAAAAAGTAGTAAAACTACAAGTAACAAGATATAAGTCTTTTAACCCAAAGAGAAGTGTATCCAACAACCTTGGATAAAGGTCCCTTGATTTATACTTTCAATCAAGTCTGTCTTACCCACACCAGGGTAAGCCCTCGATACGAATATCAGAATCTCTGTCTTGCTATCCCCGCCAGTCCTCAACTTCAAAGTAGTTGGAAACCTCTGTCTTCCTCAGCAAGGAAGCCCTCAAACTTCATGGATGTCGGAACCTCTATCTTCCTATCCCCGGAAGTCCTCGAATGTAATCACCAACATTCGGAGTATCACGAAGAAAAAAACTGAACGAGCGGTTCAGTATGTACAAGGAATGAAAAGATTTCTCTCTCTAGAAATCACCTTAGCAGTGTGTGGTCTCTAGATCGATCAACTTCTCTATTGTTTTAGAGATCTTTCATATGAGCACTTATTTATAGGTCAGGTCGGCCTCCCTCCCAACGGTCACATTTTCCTTAAAAATGGGAGGGACATATACACGTGTAACTTAGCCAACGGTTAGCTTAAAACAGAATCGACGACATCATTTTATAACAAAACAAGTGTAACAGAATGTACGACACCATTTAAAATCTTACTCAAAAGTTTGGAATAAAAGTTCAGAGTGTAAAAAAAATTAATTTTTCGAAGTCTAAACAAATACGGAGTGTATAATACAAAGATGATCAGATTCTATTTAATAAGTGAATTCGGAATGAGTATTCGGAATGAGAATTCGTCATCAGAATTCATAATGAAAATTCATTATCTGAATTTGTAATGAGAATTCATTATCAGAATTCATAATGAGAATTCATCGTCAGAATTCGTAATGAGAATTCATTATCAGAATTCGTAATGAGAATTTATCATCAGAATTTGTAATGAGAATTCATCATCAGAATTCATAATGAGACTTCATCATTAGAATTCATAAAGAGAATTCATCATTAGAATTCGTAATGATAATTCGTTTGTCGAACGTCATAAGGATTTGTGTCCTGAATTTGGAGTAAAACTTAATCAGAGTTCGTATCCGGAGTTCGGAATGAAACTTTATCATAGTCCTCATTCTATATTTCGGAGTGAAGCATTATTACAGTTCTTATCCAGAATTAGGATCCTAAAAACCCAATACTTCATATCAAAGTTTCAAAAAATTCAGTGAAAGTAGTAGTGAATCAGAATCTCGTACTTAAGATCAATCTGGATGAAAAAATGATAAGGATAATTATTCTTACCAAAGCGATTTTCCTTATGAGAGAAATTTTCCATATAAAAGAGATTTTCTTAAATATAAGGTGTTTGTTATTTTCAAAATAGCAAGGAATGAAAAATTCATAAGGAAAACCTTTTTGACTCAACAATCTCCCCCTTTTTGGAAAGCACAAACATCCTTACGAAAAAGAAGTTCTTAGAAGAACGAAAAACATTAAGGCTTATCTCCCTTTTCTTTAAGGATATTGATGAATATGACTAACTCCCCCTTAGGCTTTGAAACTCTAAGTATCATATTCTAGATTTCTGGAGTGACATTTCATTATGAATAGGAATGTATTTTTTAATGAAAAAAACTCCCCCTTAGATAATCTCTTATTAGAGTTCTTTTTCCTTAAGAATCATTTCCTTCTCCGCATTTGTTATGTTCAAAAAGAATTTGAGGGAATGGAAAATATAACAATGTACCTGAAAAATTAGTAGTAACAACAAAATAAATGAGCAAGCACAAATTTTCATTAAGTTTGAGAAGCTCGAAAACAAAGAAATTTAGATACAACAAAAGATTGGATTTTTCTATTTTGGATCTTTTTCCTTCGCCATGAGACCCTTAAGAATAGTCTTTATCTTCTATAAGTCTTTATGATCTTCATCAGCTTGCTTCTCTAACACAAAAATTCTTGCATTTTGGGCTTCAATCATTTCTTCCTGGGATTGAATCATTTCTTCCTGAGCTTTAATATTTTCTTCCCGAGCCTTCAATTTCTCTTCAAACTCAATCTGATGATCCCTTTCAAACTTCCAGTTTTGAGAGACAGAATTGAGCTTCCCATTCAGATCTCTGACTTCATGAATCCAGAAGTTCTTTTCATCTGTTAGGTTCTCTTCAATGGAAGAATTCAGCTCACTTATCTTCCTGTCCTCAGTCTCAAACGCATCTTTGACATTATCCTGAAATTCATCAAAGAGCCTCATTTCTTCCACAGTCTTCCTCGACCAGCTAGTAATCCTCTTGCATGATCTTTTGTGGGATTCATAGCCGACAAAGAACGTTTTGAACTGAGCCTCTATTTCAACACACTTGTCCATAACCATAGATACGAAGTCTGATTTCTGATTTAAAGCTTGTTGGAGCATTTGGCATCTTGAATCAATGATTGAGAAAGTCATAATAGAACCTACAAGCTTCTTTAAAGACTGAACAACAAAATCATTCCCCAACGAAGATGACTCCAAATCCGAGACTCTGCTTGGAGATGTTTCTTCTTCAACTTGGTCAAGCTTTCTCTTTGAGGAACTACCAACCTCCTTTCTCTTCAGCACTACTGAGCTCGGAGTATCAGCAAAAATTTTCTTTCCCTTTTCTCTTTTTGGAATGTAATCCTATTCCAGAGTTCTCTTTTCACTATCAAAAACTTGAACAATATTGTCTTCCTCATCAGGAACTTTCTTATCACCAACCCATACATTCTCCATTTGAGCAATATCTTGTAGAAGTTGTTCATCCTCTACATGATAAGCTACTTCTTCTTCTCTTTTCTCTTCTTCCATTACTGGAGTGACTATCTTAGAAGACTCAGCTTCTGAGGTTCGGAGTGACAAATGTTCCGAAGGAGTCCCCTTATAATCATCTACTTGTTTTAAAACATCTCCGGTTTCACCACTTCCTTCAGTAACATCTTCTTCTTATTCTAGTTGCTCAATCTGCTCTATTTTCTCAACAGGCTTAACAGCTGTCTCTTCTGGAGCGACAAAGTCCCTTCCTGGAGTCTCAGGTAGAGATTCTAAAGAAAAAGATCTCAGAATAGGAATATTTGCTGAAACCATCTCATTGAAATTCAACAAAGCCTGAGCTACCTCAGCCTCAGACATCTTCTTCTTGAGCTTCTTTTCATTCGCTTGTTTTTCGAGCTCATCCGCAGTTCTTTCCTTCAATGCCTTAGCCTCCGCAGGATCCAAGACAAACTGAGGCTCCCCTTGCACTCTCTTCTATTTGATTTACCTCCATTTTGAAACTACCTCATTTGGGTAATCTTTCTTCTTCTATGGTTTTGGAGGTGCAGAATGAACTTCCATAGACTTGGGATTCTTTGCTTCTACTTCCACTTCTTTCAACATTCTCTTCCTCACTGGCTTAGAGGATTCCAGATCATCAACTTTCGGAACTGCTTCTTCTTGAGCAGGTAAATCAATGAAATGACTAGTCTTCTTGTCAAAAGCTACATCAATTCTTTTGAGTGTACCATCACTCACCAGCATAATCTTGCAAACTCTTGGCTTAGACTTGCAATCCTCCTTGATTGACTCAGGGCACCGAACTATCAATTTTGTGAGGATTTCTGGATACATTATGATATGAGATCTCAGATTTCCTTTATTCACATTCTCAAGAGTAATGAGAATGTGCTTCATCAGGTTAAACATCCTCAGATTTATCAGAAAATCTAGGATGTAGATCTCACTCTTCTTCAAACTATCTTCGTCACCCATTCTCGGTACAATAAGACCCTGTACCCATAATTCTAGAATCCAGAAATTTGTAGATAAACTAGCAATATTTAGAGCCTTGTCATATTCTAGTCCGAGAGTTTCTAATGATTTTTCCTTGTCGAAGCTACCCTTTGAATCTGGAAACACATGAGATATGAATTCGGCTTCACCTTCATTATTCAGTCATACCAAGATGGCTGACTTGGCATATGAAATATTATAAGTCTTACCATAAGATTTAAAAAACAACTTCTCCCATCCTTCTTCCTTAAGAAAGGAGACTGTTTCATAGAACTCTATAAGCAAATCTGAATACACTTCATCTTGATTCCCAGGTTTTGACACCACAACATCTTCCCATCCATTATGCTTAATATTCTTGGAAATAAGATAATCGTACTTGTTGAAGAAATTCGGATGAACCAACCTCTCTCTATATACTAACAACTTCGAAATCGGCTTAGAGGAAGACATGTCTTGAGAAACTGCTTCCACAGATATTTGGATCTGAAGACCTATGAAAAGTTCAGAACTGAGAAATCTGAAGTTCGGAATGGCTTTAAAATGGAGAGGCAGAGCTTTGGGACAACAGAGCTTGAAAAATGATGTGGGACAACCAGTTGGGGTCCCCTTTATATAGGCAACGAGAAAACAGTTCAACATCAACGGTTGATCGAACAGTTTTGATAAGGTGAGATCAGATCTGACGGTAGAAAACCAATTCTCAAGAAAACATGAATCCGATCTTTTTAGGTTTTTATTAAAACAAAGAATTAAGAAAACTATAATCCGAATAAAAAATATAAGAAGATTCCAGCAAGTAATGTATGATTACAAAAACATGAGTAAGGAAATCATACCTTTCGGATCGGCTTAGGAATATTATTCGTAATGGGTAATATTGGAGGAAAAATTAACTATGAAAAAATAACGCAAAACTCACTACAAGAAACAATCTCAGTACGGAAAACATCAATACGAAAATTTTATTACAAAATTTGAAAACAAAAAACTTATTATGACAGATTCGGTATGAAAATCCTGTTATGAAAATACCAGTACGAAATTTTCCATTCCAGAAGTTTTCAATACGAAAATTTCCATTCCAAAAGTTTTCTATATGAAAATATCCATTCTGGAAAATTTTATTTCCTGAAATTACCATTCCGGAATTTTAGTTCCGAAATGTTTGAAATTTTTTTTTGAAAAACATTGTTATTCTAACAATCAAATGTACTCCCCCTATGAAAAGGAGTTTATTGCTATAAGGAGACTTTTTCAACAGAAAGTTAATTAAGGAGGATTACCTTACGGTTATCATTCATAACTTCTGTTTAATGTATTAAAATCAATTAGAAGGAAAAGATCTTGTTAAAATATCATCAAGTTGATCTTGTGTTCCGATAAACTGAATAATGATATCTCCTTTAAGTGTATGATCCCTAAGAAAGTGATGCCTAATATCTATGTGTTTTGGATGGGAGTGATGTGCACGGTTTTTACTAAGGGCAATGGAAGTTGTGTTATCACACAAAATTTGAGTTTTTTTAAAACTCTTGCCATTGTCTATGAGTGTGTGCTGCATCCACAACATTTGAGCACAACAACTTCCAGCTTCAGTAGTGGAGAGTGCTACAGAATGTTGCTTCTTGCAGGACCAAGAAACTAATGAATCTCTTAAGAAATGACAAGTTTCGGATGTAATTTTTCTATCCATTATACATCCTCCAAAGTCAGCACCAGAAAATATTTTTAGGATAAAATCATTTCCAGAACAATAAAATAATCCTAGATCCATGGTTCCCTTAAGGTAGCGAAAAATTCTTTTTAATGCCTTTAAGTGATATTCCTTAGCATTGGATTGATATCTTTCACATTAGCATACTGAAAACATTAAGTCTGGTCGACTAGCTATTAAGTATAGTAGACTTCCTATCATACCTCTAAAGGATGTTTGATCTACTGGTTTCACAGCTTCATCAATATCTAAAGAGTTTGAGGTACCAATAAGAGGACTTATACTTTTAGTGTTGTCATACCCATACTTTTTGAGAAGATCATTAATATAATTATGTTGAGATATGTAGGTTCCTTCTGGTTTTTTAGAAATTTGAAATCCAAGGAAAAAGGTTAACTTACCCATCATACTCATTTCAAACTTAGATTTCATTAGACTTGCAAAAGAGTCAGTCAAAGATTGCTGAGTTGAACCAAATATGATGTCATCAACATAAATTTGAACAATAAAAACATTTTTCTTATCTTTCTTTATAAAAAGGGTTGGATCTACATTTCCCTTAACATAGTTATTTTGAAGCAAAAATCCAGTGAGTCTATCATACCATGCTCATGGGGCTTGTTTAAGGCCATACAGAGCTTTGGTAAGTCTAAAAACATAATCAAGATGTTTTGTATCTTCAAAGCCAAGAGGTTGTTCAACATAAAATTCCTCTTGAACATAACTGTTATGAAAATCACATTTCACATCCATTTGGAAAAGTTTGAAATTAAATAATACTGAAAAGGAAAGTATAATACTGATAGATTCAAGTCTAGCTACTGGAGCATAGGTTTCTTCATAGTCTATTCCCTCTTGCTGATTATAGCCTTTAGTAACAAGTCTAGATTTATTTCTTACTATGACTCCGTTTTCATCACATTTATTTCTAAAAACCCATTTTACTCCAATAACAGAAGTTTCCTTAGGCCTTTAAACCAAGGTCCAGATTTATTCCTTTCGAATTCACTTAGTACATCTTGCATGGCTTTGATCCAATCATCATCACCTAAAGCTTCATCAGTGCTTTTAGGTTCTAATTTGGAAAGAAATTCTAGATGTTCGACTACATTTCTTAAGGAACTTCTAGTCCTTACAGGTTGATTTACGTCACCAATGATACTATCACTAGGATGATTCTTAAGAAATGCCTGATTTGGGTTTTGAAAAGCCTGTTCATCAACATATGGTAGAAAGTATTCTGGGGTAAATGTTTCAGGAATATCTTCTTGAACATTATCCTTATCAGAAGATTATTCTATCAAAGGTTGTTAATCAGTTTTTGAAAACACATCCAAGGATGTAGGCTGGGATGGTTTAAAAACAAAAGGATCAGACTCATCAAATTTTACATGTACTGTTTCCTCAACAGTATAAGTATTTTTATTAAATACTCTATAAGCCGTAGAAGTAGTGGAATAACCTAGGAAAATTCATTCATCAGATTTTGGTGCGAATTTATGTAGGTTATCTTTAGTATATAAAATGAATACTATGCAACCAAAAACCTTGAAGTAGGATAGTCTTGGTTTTCTACCATTCCATAACTCATAAAGAGTTTTATTAAGAAAAGGTCTAATCAAAATGCGATTTATAGTATAGCAAGCAGTACTTACAGCTTCATCCCAGAAATTTCTAGCTATAGAATATTCACTCAACATGGTTCTAGTTATATCTTGAATAATTATATTTCTTCTCTCAACTACACCTTTTTGTTGAGGAGTTCTAGGTGCTGAAAAATTGTGAGTAATACCTTTTTTACTGCAAAAAGATTCAAAATCAGAATTTTGAAATTCTCCTCCATGATCACTATGAATATTTTTCAGTGGAAGGTTTTTCTCATTTTTAAATTGAGCTCTATAACTTTTAAAATAATAAAAAGCTTCAGACTTCTGTGCTAGAAAATAGACCCAAGTAAATCTAGTGTAATCATTAACTAGAACAAACACATAGTATTTCCCTCCAATACTTCCTGTTTGTGTTGGACCAAAAAGATCCATGGGAACTAACTGTAACGCATCGGTTGTCAAGACTTCACCAATTGATCTAAAACTAGATTTATGTTCCTTTCCATATTGACAAGGATCACAAACTTTAGAAGAATCATATCTATGCTCTGGTATATCCTTAACTAGTTTATTCTTAGAGAGTTTACATAGGTTTCTAAGGTTATAGTGACCTAGTCTTATATGCCATAACCAGGAATGATCTTCCATTGCACTTAGGCAAGGTAAATCTTGGCTTCTGAGGTCTTCTAGGTTCATGGTGTATACATTCTCTTGCCTATTAGCTGAGAGAATAAATTATTCCTTGGAATTGTGAATTAAGCACTTATCATTCCTAAAATTCACAAGGTAACCTTCATCACATAACTAACTTATGCTAATGAGGTTATGCTTAAGACCCTTAACAAAAAGAACATTTGAAATCAAATTTTTACCTAAAAGAACAATATTACCAATACCAACAATCTCACCCTCAGCATTATCTCTGAATGTTACCTTTCCTTCTTTCGTTTTGATAATCGTTTCAAAATAGCTTTTGTTACTAGTCATGTGCTGGGAACATCCACTATTCATGTACCATGTATTGTTGCTGGTACTCTCTTTATTTTCCTAAAATCATGAAGAGAAATATACTTTTGTAATCCAAACATGTTTGGATCTGAGATTTCATGATTAAAAAATTTTAGGTACCCACATTTTCTTAGAAAAGTATGCTTTGTGAAATCCTAAATATTGGTTTTTGTTTAAGGAACAATTCTTTTCCCAGTGACCTCTACATTGACACTTGGTACAAAATGGGGCACTTTGAGGAACAAAATAATTGTTACTGAAAATTGGTTTTGCATGGGTATAACCAAATCCAGATTTGTTTCTTAAGGGTCACATTTGGGAATACATTTTATCAAAATTTTCCTTTCCATGGGTAAAGTTTGATAAACAATTCTTTAAGGAAAAAATTTCGGACTTGAGTTTTATAACCAAGTTTTTATCCTCAAAATCATTAGTTTTAGAACTAGAGATAGGATCGAAAACATTTTTCTTAGAAATTACTTTTTCTAATTCTTTTGAAAGATTTTTCTTCTCAGAACTTACTTCCTCAAGATTTTTTGAAATACTTTAAAAATCAGCATTTTTCTATCAATATCTTTAGAAAGATATGATATCACTTCTATAAAAATATAATTCCTAGAGTTTGCCTTATTAATATTATTATTGAGTTTAGAATTCTATATCTCAAGAATTTCAGCAAACCTAGAGACTTCTTCATAAGTAGGTAAAGTATTTTCTTCATCAGAATAGGATTCTTCATCATAAGAGTTATAATACTTACTATCATTAGAATTTAAAGAAACATTGGTCAATGATTTAGCATTTCATACCTTATGCATAAAACAATGATTATCAATAAGTAATATGGCTATAAGACCAAGATTCTTCTGTCCTGAAGATTCGTAATCAGAAGATTCATCTGAAGAATCACCACCACTGGAACTCCAGGTATCATTATCTTTCAGAACTATCATAGCTTTTGATTTATAATACTTCTTTCGGTTCCTGTCTGAAGGAATTTATTTCCTTTATTTATTTTTGAGCAAACGGAAGTCTGGTCTTATATGTCCAGCTCTCTTGCATTCATAGCAACTGACTTCTCAATCTTTTCTATATTTCCTTTCCTTTATCTTATACTTATATTGGAAATTTCTCTGGCCATATATCTTGTTCATCCTTCGAGAAAAATTAGCTAATTCATTTTCTGATATTTCACTCTCACTAGAATCTGATTGAACTATCATCTTCTTAGAATTGGATCTGGTTACTCTCTCAAGAGTCTTAGCTTTCATATGATTTGATGTTGTTGTAAAAGCAACAGTACCATTTTCATTTTTCTTTTTGATATGGTCATCATCTCTCTTCATTCTGGTTTCATGTTGGGGAATAGTTCCAAATAAATCATCAAGAGAAATTTGAGTGACCTTCCTGTTCTCATCTATAGTAGTTCTTTTGGATTCCCACTCATTGGTCATAATATCAATTATCCTATCCACATGTGCTTCATCATCTAACCCTTTTTCTCCCATAGACTGTAGACTATTGACGATAGTCATAAATCTCTGTTTAACTTTACAAATTGGTTCTCCATAAAGAAAATTGAAGGCATGATATTCAGCTCTAAGAATAGCTCTCCTAGTCTCAATCACCTTAGATGTTCCAGAGTGTGTAACCTCTAACATCTTCCAAATATAATTAGCTACTTCATAAGAAGAAATTTGGCTATATATATTTCTGGTCATTGAACAAAGTAATGTATTGCGTACCGTATAATTGAGTTGATACTCTTGCTTTTCCTGGTTAGTAAAATTTCTAACTTCATTATCAGGAATTTTATAATCTCCAGTAAGCATAACAAAATTGTCTACTCCAGTATTGATAACAAAAGTCTTCATTCAGTCTCTCCAGTACTCATAATCATTATGATCAAAGATTGGTGGTCCTATAGGATTTAGATTTTCAATAGAACCAACATTAATTCCTGCCCTACTTATAAACCTTCGACACACAAACTTGTTAGTAAAAAGATTTGTAATAACAAAGTTCGGAATAAGAAAGTTTGTAATGGAAAATTTCAGAATGGGAAAGTGGGAAAGAAAAACTTATGCGTGAGTACAAGTATTTCAGAGAACTTCCTCTGATACCAATTGTAGGATTGAAATAATGATGTAGATGCTCAATTTACAAGAGGGGGGTGAATTGTATACTTTAAAAATTCCTTTGGAACCTTTAAAGTTAGTTATGAATAATTGTGTTTTCCTTAAGCAAAGGAAAGGGATAAGTTTAACAATGTTAAACTTAATCATATTCACAACACCTCTAATAACAAATGAAAACTTGAAACGAGAGTCTGAAAGTGGGTTCCGGAAATATGGTTCCGGAGATTGAAACTTAACAAAAGATTACAATATGAGATTCTACCTTAATGCGTATAGAATCTAAATGAAACAGAGTACAAGTAAGGAAGTATAAGAAAGTTATTCATTCCCTATAATACAAAATGCAGCGGAAATAAACAAATAGTAAAACTACAAGTAACAAGATATAAGTCTGTTAACCCAAAGAGAAGGGTATCCAACAACCTTGGATAAAGGTCCCTTGATTTATACTTTCAATCAAGTCTGTCTTAACCACACCAGGGTAAGCCCTCGATACGAATATCGGAATCTCTATCTTGCTATCCCCGCAAGCCCTCAACTTCAAGGTAGTTGGCAACCTCTGCGTCCTCATCATGGAAGCCCTCGAACATCAAGGTAGTTGGCACCTCTGTCTTCCTATCCCCGGAAGTCCTCGAATGTAATCACCAACATTCAAAGTCACACGAAGAAAAAAACTGAACGAGCGGTTCAGTATGCACAAGGCATTAAAAGCATTCTCTCTCTAGAAATCACCTTAGCAGCGTGTGGTCTCTAGATCGATCAACTTATCTGTTGTTTTCGAGCTCTTTCAAATGAGCTCCTATTTATAGGTAAGGTTGGCCTCCTTCCCAACGGTCATATTTTCCTTAATAATCGGAGGGACCTGTACATGTGTAACTTAGCCAACGTTTAGTTTAAAACAGAATAGACGACATCGTTTTATAACAAAACAAGTGTAACAAAATGTACGACACCGTTTAAAATATAACTCAAAAGTTCGGAATGAAAGTTCGGAGTGTGAACAAAAAATAATTTTTCGGAGTCTAAACAAATACGGAGTGTATAAAACAAACATGATCAGATTCTGTTTAATAGGTGAATTCGGAATGAGGATTTGGAATGAGAATTTTTCATCAGAGTTTGTAATGATAATTCTTTATCAGAATTCGTAATGAGAATTCATTATCATATTTAATAATAAGAATTCATCATCAGAATTCGTAATGAGAATTCATTATCAGAATTTGTAATGAGAATCCATCATCAGAATTCGTAATGAGAATTCATTATCAGAATTCGTAATGAGAATTCATCATTAGAATTCGTAATGAGAATTCATCATTATAATTCGTAATGAGAATTCGTTTTTCGAACTTCATAAGGATTTGTATCCGAAATCTAGAGTAAAACTTAATCAGTGTTTGTATCTGGAGTTCAGAATAAAACATTATCACAGTCCTCATTCTAGATTTTAGAGTGAAGCTTTATTACAGTTCTTATCCAGAATTCGGATCCAAAAAATATAATACTTCATATCAAAGTTTCAAACAATTCAGAGAAAATAGAAGTGAATCTAAATCTCATACTTAAGAAAAATCTGGATGAAAAAATGATAAGGATGATTATTTTTACAAAATCGATTTTCCTTATTAAAGCAATTTTCCGTATAAAAGCGATTTTCTTAAAGATAAGGTGTTTGTGATTTTCAAAACAAGAAGGAATAGAAAAGTCATAAGGAAAACCTTATTGAATCAACCGTAGATTGGTCATGTTGAGTTGAAACCATTTATTTATTCATCCATTACTTGTCTTCGATTAGTATAGATAGACCATGTAGCATTGAAACCATTTAATCATCTATTAATTAACCATTAGGCATATTAAATTAGACTGGTTCAGCTAGTAACCATCCATTAACATGAAAAGGGTTTCTACAGACAAGTATCCTTAATTCAACTCATTTGTTAAGGTCATGATAAAAACATAGTATACTTTCTATTTCACATTTCACATTTAATAATCCCTTGGAGCACTTACTTTAGGCCGGTAAAGTGGTGAGAATACATGGTATATGCCCTTATGAAATTCTCACTAATTACAAGTCATTTAATTTATGAATACTCACCTTAATGATGGTCAAGAAAAGTAACATCCAAATTGTGGCTCAAACATGTCAAAACACTAAAAAACTAATATGACATAACCTTTAACAAGAATCTGATTGAGTTTTGGGTGTAACTGCTAACCACTAATAACATATTTGGAAAGAGAATAACCATATGATTGAATAAAATATATTCATGGCATGAAATATTTATGAAACGACATCTAACTAAAATGGGGGGGGGACCACATGAACATTCCAAATTTATGAACATTAGAGATAAGTTAGCGACCACCCACCATAGGGTTGTATGATACTTTTCATTGGGTATCACCTCTTGATTTTTCTCAGACCCTCATTGATTAAAGAAAATGTGAAAAATTCACACATTTCGATATCTAGGTTGAGATAAATAGAGAAGAATAACATCTATAGAGGACTCTAGTATATACCATTGTGCATCCAATGTGATGAACGGAAGCTCGATCAGATTCCGGATGAAGGGGATCTTAATATTCTATGTTTAGATCATCAGAAATCCCTAAATTGAGATTAAAATAATGAAATCCTGTATAATATCCAGTTAGGGAGGAAGAGGTGGCATAATAGGTCATTTAACGAAAAATTAGAAAATTTACCAAGAAAAATAGCTTGGGCATGGTTTGTCCGCAGGGTTTGTCAAACCATGTACAAACTGTAGGCTTCAGGCATTGCACAAGAGCGTAAGTGGGTTTTCCCAACTTTCATTGTAGATTTAAACAACGTTCAAACCGAGATCCATCACAATATAAAATGACGGATCTTCATAATAGAATGAAGAAAAAAAATGATGGAGTTTCGGATCCACATCGATAGGATCATCATATGTTTTTTATAATTAATTCAAATAATAAACAAGAATTACATTTATGGAATTCTTTCTTAATTGATATCTCTCATCACAATCTTGTGATCTGTCGTTGCATCAAAAAATCCATGTGTATTATTCCTCTAGCGGTGATCCACATGTGTGCCACGTATCTCTGGAGGCCGCTGAAGGGATCTTCAAGTTCTAGCATAAAAGAACCTTCTCTTGTGATGTCCGCCATCGATCGCCTTGATCTTATGGAGGAGGATATCTCTCGGTCTTTAGAGAATTTATGGAGGAAGTGGTTCTTTTGGCCTTGAAAAAATTCTCCAGAATTGTTGTACAAAAGGATTGAGGAAAAGTGTTGGGGTTATGAGGATACTTGTAATCGGGTTTGAGGTTATAGAGTTACGACAATAAATAAATGTGTTACGCGTTTTATTTATTTCATTAGATGTTATTGAAAACCCCCATTTCTAATTACTAATTCCTTGAGATGCACCCACGATAGTTATAATAAATATAATTTAATAAAATAAAATTATATCCTAAAAATCCCGACTGGAAAAACTACACTGCGTGTAATCATTAATACATGGAGTGTACCCATTTTCCATAAAACTACACGGCATGTATATTTAATATACCTGACGTGTAATTTAATCATCCATTTTACTATAGTTCCTCCACCACATTTATTAGTCATTGAGTAATGGCTATTTATTTATTAAATAAATGTAACTGCATTACTCGCTAATAAATATATATTATTTTTTCCATAATATATTCTCTCAAATAACTAGTGTCAAAATAATTGGGATCAGGCATCATTAAATAATTATTAAACTGCAGTTGAGAAAAATATTTATTTAACATGATGATTTATTATTTAACTGAGATACATGGACACACGTAGTTTGTGACCCTCTCGTCCTCTTTCTCAGTAGCATTAGGCGGAGCCTGCCTAAAGTCCAAGGTTATCATCTTTTAACACAACAAGGATCCCATAGAGAAAAAAGATAATGACTCAATGACATTACACCTCATACGAATGCTTACCATGTAATATAATCCTTTTTTCATGATATCTTGAATCAAGTGGGATGCATGCTAGGGCCATCAACCCGTGTGATCGATTATTCTTTCCTTGACTTTCCAGAATTTAACTCACCCATTATTTACCATGGATATGGATTTGTTTAGGCTATATCAATTCCATTAATGGGCCTGAGATATCTACTTATGTTATGAAATATATAGAAAACTCCTTTCTCGCATTATCTATTAATGCAGTATTACTCGTGATGCACCCAACGTATCCTACCTCGCTACGAATAGTGTCTAATCATATTTTTTTCAATACATCTATGTGCATGTGTTGTGATAGACATTAATAATAATCTTAATGTATAAGGACCAATACACACATTTGAATATAGTAACATCCAATGACACTATGAAATGTGGTCTTCCTACTTGCAGGTCCTGTTCTCATAATATCCTCTTTGATATTACCAAGGGAATAGACAATGAGAAGGTTCTTCAAAGTTTTTTGAGTCTGTACCCCTAATGTTCTGTATTATTTGTGTCCCTCAAATAAAATCATCGTGCCATAGAAAATATATGCAGGAACAATGTTATGGAACTTCTAGGTTCTCATCATAGTAAGGATCTGCTATGACCCTTTAATGCAACTGTTGTATATTGAATATTATTACATGCATTGTCATGTAGAAGAACAATCAAGGAGGGATAAGGTATTTATTAATGAATAATGTATAATGTAGTTGGTTCTAGGCCACCAACTCTAATAGACTCCCACTGGGACTAGAGGAAACTGCTAACAACCTTTAACCCACTAGCTCTCGCTTGATATTCATGCTTCTGCTGAGATAGGCCTTTAGTCATGGGGTCCACCACATTCTCTTCCATGGACACTTTTCCCACTGTAAATTCACCCCTTTCATAGAAATACCTCAAGAGGTGATAATTCCGAAGTATGTGCCTTATCTGTTGATGTGACCTCGGTTCTTTTGCAAGAGACACTGCTGTAGTATTATCACAACACAATGTAATGGGATATTTAATGTTAGGCACCACATAAAGCTCCTAGACAATGTTCTAGAATCCAAACATCTTCCTTGGCAGCATCCGAAGCCGCTATATATTCGGACTCTGCAGTAGATTCGGTGAGAACTAGATGATTTGAACTATTCCTACTCACATCTCCTCTATTGGTACAGAAAACATATCCAGATTACGTCTTCAGATCATTTTGATCTATCTAAAAACAAGCATCAACATACCCTCTGATGACAAGCTCCTAGTCTCCTCCATACACCTATAACATATCCTTAGTTCTTCTCAGATACATAAGGATAATCATAATTGTAGTTCAATGATGTTCTCCTTGATCTGCTTGATATCTACCTACCATGCTCAGTGCATTGGCAACATCAAGCCTGGTGCATAATATTGCATACATGATGGATCCTATATCCGATTTTTATTGGATAATACTCATTCAATATTTCTCCTGTTGTGTTTGGGGACTCATTTTCATAGAAAGTTGTAAGCCATGTGACATTGGAAACAATCCACTATTGGATTGTTCCATACGAAATCTCTTTAGTATCTGGTCAATGTATGTACCCTGACATAGTCCAAACCACCTCTTGGATCTATCACGAATGATCAAGATCACTAGAATGTAGGCTTCTTCACTCTAGTCCTTCATTGAGAAATTCTTGTTCAGCCAGTCATTAACTGACTGTAAGACTGGTTCATCATTTCCAATATAAAATATGTCATCAACATATACTACAAGGATAAATATTTCATTCCCATTAATCTGATTATAAACACATTGCTAAAATTAGTTCTTAATGAAACAAAATTATTTTATGTATTCATTAAATCGAATGTTCCATGACCTGGATGCTTTCTTGAATCCATGAATGCATTTCTGAAACATTCAAACCCATATGTCTTCACCTGGTGTCACAATCCCTTCTAGTTGTGTCATATAGACATCTTCTAGAAGGTTTGCGTTAAGGAATTCTTTTTTGACATCCATCGGACAAATCTCATAGTCATGGTAAGCTTCTATGGAAAGTATGATTCTTTTGTATTTAAACATGGAAACTAGAAATAAGGTTTAATCATATCCAATTCATTGAAGCTTTCAGAATCCTTTAGCCACTAGCCTTCCTTTATAGGTGCTAACATGACCTTCCATGCCCATTTTTTTCTTGAATACCCTTTTTCATCCAACAGTCTTTACATCAACTGGATCATCGACCAGAACCCAGACTTGGTTCCGATACATGGAATCCATCTCAGAATTCATAGCTTCTAGACATCTTATAGGTTCTGATATTTCTACTGTTTCCATGTAGGAGAGAGGTTCATCATTTTCTAATAATAATGATTCACCATTATCAGTGACTAGAAAACCAAATCTGTTTTTTCCCTTACATATATTGAACTCCTTCGTAGTACTTGTGTTTTTGTATCCTCTTCCATGGGGACTTGTGGAGCTTGTTCCTGTACCAACTCCTGTGTATCTGGAACATCAACTTTGTCTAACTCTATCTTTCTCCTAGTATCCTTCTTGAGTATGTGCTCCTTCTCAAGAAATATGGATTGTCTAGCGACAATCACTTTCTTGTTTGAAGGGTTATACAGGTAATATCCCTTCATTTCCTTGGGATATTCTATAACAATACAACTCCTGCCCCGAGGTGCTAGTTTGATTCTGGAGATGGCATTATCAAATGCCTCGCATCCCCGTACATGTGTATGAGACAAAGTGGTTTTCTTTCATTTCATAACTCGGATGGAATTCCATATGCTGCCATAGTTAGTACTCAATTTAATGTTTATGTTGCAGTTTGTAATGCATATCCCCAAAAAGATAATGGAAGATCTTCATGACTCATCATTGACCTCACCATGTCCAACAATGTGTGGTTCCTCATTTCAATAACATTGTTCCACTATGGTGTATAAGGACGAGTTAGTGGAGATAGAATCCCAGACTCCCATAAAAGATCGATGAACTCTTGGTTTAGATATTCTCCACCTCGATCTGATTAATGTTTCTTTATCTTCATACCAAGGTGATTCTCTACATAATTCTTGAATTCCTCAAATTACTCTAAGGATTTTGACGTAATCCTCATTATGTAGACATATCCATATCTACTCAAATCATCAGTAAAAGTAATGAAGTAAGAATATCCACCTATAGATTCTAATGGAAGTGGTCCACACAAATCCATGTGCACCAATCCTATAAGCTCTATGGCCCTTTCACCTTGTCCATCGAAGGGAAGTTTGGTCATTCTTCCTTGTATACATGTGTGACATCTATCTAGTGGTTTTAGCTCAGTAGATTCCAAATAACTATCTTGGATGATCTTTTTCATGTGATTTGTGATTACATGATTGAGAAGGTGATGCCACAATCGGGTGATGTATGAGTCATGTGAGTTTGTTTTGTTATCGATTTCCAACACTTGGTTTTGAAAATTTAATATATAAAAACCATTATTTAAATCCACCATTCCATAACATACATTGTTCTTATAAAAGAGACAACCCTTATTTCCAAACATGAAAATAAATCCATCTAAATCCAAAAAAAGAAATAGAAATTATGTTCTTGGTAACACTGGGCACATAATAATAGTTATGTAAAACCAAAATCATCCTAGTCGGCAATGAGATGTGGTAATATCCAATATCCAATGCATCCAGCCTTGCGCCATTGAATGCTCGAAGATTCACCTCTCCTCTGGTAATCTTTCTAAATCTACATGGTTCCTGAATTTGAATATAGATGTGAGCCCCAAAATCTGTACCTAATACCCAATGAGTAGAAATAGAAATATTACACTCAATAAAGAACACACCATTAGAGTCCCCATGCTTCTGGGTGAGGCTCCACTTCTAGTGGCCTTGCATGCCACCTGCAAAACACACCGCATCTCATTCCTAGCCCTGCCTCTGGATCTACCCCTTCATGGATGGATGACGCTCTAAGGATTCAGGCTATTTATATGTATTTTCCCCTTTTCCTTTTCCTTCATTTTCTTATTCACCATAAGGACTATGGGTTTGTCATTCCCTATGACCTTATCTAACTGTAGAATGAAGGTCATAAGTTTCAATAGACTCTTATCATTGTTTCTCATTTTGTAGTTTACAATAAAACTTGAGAAGGTCTTGGGAAGTGATGATAGGATGATATATTTATGCAACTCTTCTGGGATCCTAATCCCTAAGATGTCCATGCCTTCAACTCTTCTGGGATCTCATAACTCTCCCGTCTTTCCTTCACTTGGTAATGATCCTTAAGGTTAGACATCATGCTATAGGATTCCATGTTTTCATGTTGTTTCAAGAGCTCATTGGACATGAAAAATAGCATGAAACACTGGACATATGTGAAATCATCCACGTGTTTCATGTAGATAGATAGTTCCTCATCATTAGCCACCATTCCAGTCACAATTGGAATAGGCCCTTCATTCACACACAATTTTCTTTTCGTGGCGAAGGATGGTGCATAAAAGCCTCTTCTACTCTTAGAAATTGGTGCTGATGAGAAGGTTTTCCTTCTCGAGTATGGTTCACAATAATATGTTTGAAGTCATTTTTTTCTGATTCTACAAACTAAGATGAGCTAAGGTTTAGTAAATTATTAAAAAAAATGAAAAAAATAAATAAATAAATACTTATTAGTCTCCCAGTATTTTATCGAAAGCCAATATCCCTCACCATTGAAATAAAACTATTCTGTTTCCTGAAAATTATTGTGTCATGGATCCATATTTTCCTTCTCATTACCGCAACTAGGGATGGTCAAGAACCATGAATGGTTTTAGGTAGGCATTCCAAATGCCAACTGCATTAACTCATAGCTTCATGATCCACTCAGTGGACTCCCCAATCCTGAAATCCTTTTATTTTGGATATCCTCAGCCTTTGACTCTTGGTCACACCAAGTCCTGCTGTGGCAGTAAACCCTTGATGGGAACCAGGTTATATTAACCCAAAATCTTAATTTATAATTCCCCAATAATTGAAAGCTCCCTAATTAGGGTTGGTCAAGCACTTTTAACCACGGTTACATTCTAACCAATATTATGTAAGGCTATACCGACATAATATTGATTTTGAGGGATTTCATCCTTATATGTAAATTGCCATTTTATTATCTTTTAGTACATGCTTATTAATATTAAGTGGGATATACATAAGTGATTAACAATGTCAAGATAATATTTACACAAAATCCAGTCTTATTTTAGTTCCATCTTGAATGCTTTTTTAATTCACTAATTGTGTGATCGTGACAACACACCCACAATAAATAAACCATGCAACTGAAAGAAATAAAATAAATGCCATGATCATGATATTTTTTCTATAGGTTTGTTTATCTAGCAGTTGATAAACTAACCCAAGACCTAGGGGAGGAAAACCATAACCCTTTTGGGTTCATGTTAAAATCTTTCCACCTATCCACCTTTGTATCTCCTTGGATTGGTTTCACCTTGGCTCTTGAATGGAGCCGCCTCCACTAGATTGGGAGCTCCATCCATTAAATATGATTTTATCTCACACACATGTGAGGGGTAAAACGGGGTTTTACATAAAATAATCCTTGGGCACGCATCCCCTACATATTAATGAGGAGAATGCTCACAGGCCATCAAATTTCATTTAAATAAATAAATTAAAAGATACCATTCACATACAAAGGTCATCGTCTAGTTCATGATCATCCATACAAGAAATGATATATACATATAATTTAAAGTAGCTTTCAATTCATTAATCATTCTTGTTTTTAGATAAATCATGCTCCAATCAATTAATTATCTTTAATTAATCTATCATTTAATCTTAAACCCTTTTCTGAATTTCCTTGAGATTCCCATCGATTATAATTTTAAAAAAATAAATTCATTAAAAATCATCCTTGTATGTAACATGTACCATAGAGGCATCCCGGTGAATTTCCATTCATTACACATTCGTTAAATTAAACACTTATATATAAAACACTTATCACATGTTGTGCCTCAGCTTTACACATTCACTATGGTACACCTCTCAAGGGTTTGTACAATATAATAATAAATTTTAATAAACTTGCGTAATTTGGGTGAGTACACGGAATGTAGTTCCGACTACACGTCGTGTACTTTTCTTCACCATCCATATGAATTACACACCCAGGGACATGGCATGTCAATGTACTTTAGAAATTTTTGGAGTGCATGACGTGTTCAGTGGGATACATGCCACGTAGTTTTCATGTTACACGGTTTCCAGCCGGGAAAACCATGTACGGGGTACACTTTCCAACCCTATCCCAAAGGGACTACACAGCGTGTTCATTGGACCACCCGACGTGTAATCCGGAAACCATGTGCCCCCTATTCCTGGTCAACACGTGGTGTCATAAATGACTTAGATTAGATCAATACATGGCCTGATTTTGAGGACCATTCCAATGCATGAAACTAGATTACACAATGTGTACTTTATAATACACATTGTGTATTCCTGTGTTGTACGACCATGAACATTTGGATCCTCCGGATGAGATCCATTATTTACATTTAATAAAAAATTAAAAGAAAAATTCATTTCTATATGTTGACTGAGAAATGATAGAGGAGGAACAGATCGCGATATATATATTTAAAGAACGATTAACTTGAATTGAAACAACTAAATTATTAAATGCGTAAATCACCATAGAAAAACTAAATAATTATAATCAATGATACGACCCCTATGATACCACTTGTAGTTTCTGAGCCAAGCAGATGTGCATTAGTGGGGTTTTCCAACATTTATTTTAGCATTAAAAACATTCATACTGAGATCCGTCACGATATAAAATGCCGAATCTTCAGAATAGAATGAAAAACAAAAAACAAAAGAGGGAGTCCTAGAATCGCAGAGATAGGATAGTCATATGTTGGTTATAATTAATTAATTAATTGACAAGAATTACCTTAATGGAATTCATTCTTCATTGATGTCTCTGGTCATAATCTTCTGATCCGTCATTGTTTCTTATAATCCATGTGTAGGATTCCTCTAGTGGTTATCCACATGTGTGCCACATATCTCTAGACATCACCGAAGGGATCTTCGGGTGCTAGCACGGAATAAATATTTCGTGAAATGTCCTCCTTCGATTGTCTTGATCCAATGGAAGAGGATCTCTCTCAGTCATGAGAGCATTATTGGAAGAAGTAGTTTGTTTGGCCTTGAAAGAATTCTGCAGAATTGTTATGCACAATGATTGGGGAAAACTACTGGGTTTGTGAGGATATTTATAATCAGGATTGAGGTTATAGAGTTATGACAATAAATAAATGTATTACATGTTTTATTTATTTCATTAACTCTAATTGAAAACCCCCATGTCGAATTATTAATTCCTCATCCGGTTGCCACAATAATAATAATAAATATCATTTAATAAAACAATATTTTATCCTCAAAATCCCGACTGGAAAAAGTACATGGCATGTAATCATTAATACATGGCTTGTACTTGTTTTCCATAAAACTACACGGTGTGTATATTTAATATACACGACATGTACTTTTATTTTCCATTTTTCTTTATTTCCTCCACTATATTTATTATTCCTTGACTAATGGATATTTATTTCTTAAATAAATGTGACTGCATTACTCAGTAATAAATATATATTATTTCGTTCACAATATATTCTCTCAAATAACTATTGTCGAAATAAATGAAACTAGGAATCCTTGAATTATTATTAAACCACATTCAGGAATAATCTTTATTTAACTTTCTAAATTAATATTTAATTGTTATACATGGAAACATTTAGTGTGTGACCCTATAAACCTCTAACATAGTGGAATTAGGATGAGCCTACCTAAAGTCAAAGGTTAGCATCTAGAAACCTGTCAAGGCACCCACGGAGAAAGAAGTTAACATCGTAATGACGTTTCACCTCATATAAATGCTTACTGTGTAATATAATCTCTTTATCACTATATCTCGAATCTAGCGGGTTGCATTCTAGTTCCATCAACCCATGTGCTCAATTATTCATTCTTTGACTTTTCAGAATTGAACACGCCCATTATTTACCATGAACATTGATTTATTTATTCAATATCAATTCCATTAAATGGTCTGAGATATCTACTTTTGTTATGAAACAGAAGAGGAAAATCATTTCCCATATTATCTATTAATGTAGTACTACTCGTGATGCACCCAACGTATCCTACCTCGATGCGAACATTGTGTCATCCTAGTTTTCTTCAAAACATCAAAGTGTGTGAGTTGTAATACCCATTAATAATATTCCTAATGTATAAGGACCAACACACATGTCCATAGATATGAACATCCAATGACACTATGAAATGTGGATTTTTTATTGGCATGTATCATTTTCATAATATCCTTCTGGATATTACCAAGGGCGCACACCATGAGATGGTGTTTAAATGTTTTATGAGTCCTCTCCCATAATGGCATGTATTATTTGTGTCTGTCAAATAACATCATCTGACCATAGAACATATATTCAAGAATAGTGTTATGGCACTTTTGGGTTCTCTTCATAGCAGGGATATGCTATGACCCTTTAATGAAAAAGGTGTACATAGAACATTATCACAAGCATTGTCATGCATAAGAACAATAAATATGTGATAAGGTATTTATTAATGAATAAATTACAAAGCATTTGGTTTTAAGATACCACCTCTAACACAAACCTTATGGGACAGCTCTTCCCAAATGGTTTGGGGTGAATGGATTTTTAGTCGATGCCAAAACCATTCAGGGATACCTAGGAATAAAGGGGATTTCAAATGATTTGGTTTGTTGGCCATACACCAAACATGTGAGGTGCATCTGTCTAAAAAACACAATCTCATGGTTTCCTCTACACCATGAATAGAGTTTATTTCTCCTAGAACATGTGTTATGAGCTCCGAAAAATCCCCATAGACATTTGGAACCTTGAATAACTCATTAACAATAAATATTAAGTCTAATGTAATGATTTGGATAGAAATTTAAAGGATCCATACATGAGAAAAAACTTGTATTTATATAGTATTTCTCCCTTAAAAGAACTCTCCCCTTGAGATCCCCTTTCAAGTGTAATGGAACATTGTATGAGAACAACACTATCCATTGAGCACATATATCAGCCTCCCTCTCCAATGTCTCATCTTGCACTTTTTCATGCTAATATCACCCATATGAGATGGACATAATAGCCTCGGAGAACCTTTTTTGCTTCAGCCAACGATTCGTATTGGATACTACTCAAATGTTTAATTGACAACTAACTCATATTCCTAGGGATAAAAGGTATAATATGGGTCAACATGATATTGGAAAAGCTGTGAGACCAGAAAGTAGTCTTTCATGGTATGGTACCATTGTGTTAGTAGCAACTAATAGGCTACTGGCCATACTCTCTCTAGAATTTTGAATGGCCTGATGTAATACGGTGACTGCTTTCCCTACTTCCATAACCACATATGACCTTGCCAAGGTGATACCCAAAGAAAAACATGATCCCCAACCTCAAAATTGAAAAGTCGTTGACGGTGATCAACATAAGATTTATTCTTAGAATGAGTAGTAGTAATACACTTCCAGATTAGATAGAACTATAATGAAGTCTCTTGAATGAGGCGAGGACCTAGTAGGGCTACATAACATGCATCAAGCAATCACAAGTGTGAACGAAATGGCCTACCATATATGGCTTCAAAGGATCCATCTAAATATTCTCCTAGAAACTGTTAATGTAAAAGAAATCGATAATATGGACATCCTTCACCCATGAAATACTAAAATCAAGGAAACAAGCTCAGATCATATTCTCTAAAACCTGTATTGTTCATTCCAATTTTACATTGGTCTGAGGGTGAAAATATATTATTAAAAGCACCTGAGTCCAAATATATTTCTACAAACCCTTCTAGAAATGTGATGTGAAATGATAATCTTTAATTGAAATGAATGTACGAGGATCCCCAGGTAGTTGTATGATCACAAAGAAATACAGTGTTCCCAATTAATCAACTGAGAAATTCTCTTGATTACGAATGAAGTTGGATTATTTCATTTTTTTGGTCAATTAATACCCAGATATAATTATTACCCCTTAGTAAACTAGAGAAGTGAACTACAAAATCCGTAACAACATCTTCTCATTTCCATTATGGGACTGGAAGCGGCATTAACAAGCCTGTAGGTCTCTAGTGCTACTCCTGCACCTGATAATAGGTTTAACAACTAGTGATGAAGACTATAATATGAGGTTTCAATCTTGACAACCTATATTGGAGTAAAATATATTGATACATCTTTCTAGTTTCCTAGATTAACTTCCCACTGAGAAGAATTGGACTCTATCATCAACTCATATATCATAACAATAGGTACCAAAATATGTCAACCTAAACATAAGTCATCTTATTTGTCCACAGTCCAATCCAGAGGTGAGTTATCTTAGTATATTCACTCACAGAGAACCAAAACATCAGGATTTGAAAACTGAATATTCATCACCTTCCTAGGGGGGAAGAGGTAATTGTTATTGGTGAGAGTTAATAATGATTGTGACTTTCATGAAACTGTATATGATGTTCAGAAAAGAGGATCACTAACATTCATTCATCATTGGCTTCATGTACTCCCTATGTTTGAGTTTTCCAACTCAATGCAGGAGTGACCACATTTCCTTTTCTATGCATATATTCAAGCTCCAAATCAATGGATTGTAGATATTCGACCAATATCTACTATATGAGATTCATATCATGTTGAGAAAAAATATTCATGAGGATCATATGATATGTATACACTACAAATCACTCATACAACAAATAATGTCTCTAGTAATGTAAGCCATAGATAACTACTGCTAGCTCGAGCTCATGTGTTAGTCAATTTCATTTATTAGTTCTCAATTTCTTTGATATGTAAATAGCAACATTGTATTCTAGCATCAATAGTGATACTTGGAAAATTCTTGATGCATCACAGATGATGATATAACATTTACCCCGCTCTAGAAGAATCGGAAATGGTGTCGATACAAGCCTCCCAATTAGCTCCTGAAAGAATTTCAAACATTCTTCTAACCACAGGAACATAACACCATTATTTGTAAGTATAGTAAGAGAAGAAGAAAGATGTGATAAGTCATATATAATACATCTATAATATCCAACGAGCCCAAAAAAACTCATGATATCATGTACGTTTTTGGGATTCCCCCAAGAATTTATAGCACAAACCATTTCAGGGCCAATATATACTCTTGATTCTAAGATAATATGACTTAGGAAGTGGACCCTGTCGAACTAGATTTTTCATTTAGAATACATAGCATAAAGCTGATTCTCTCTTTCTGTATATAGAAAAATATCAAGATGTTTGGCATTGTAACACACCGAGATTTTATGAAAAATATTATTTTAATTTCATTACTGTCTTTTGTAGTATACTACACCAAGATTACATTGCGCTATACGCAACACCATATTAGCTTGCAGTATACGCAACACTATTCTGGGATCGTGTTACAGACAATTTTGATAATACTTATTCTACACAACATTGAATATATATATATATATATATTCAATGTATAAATGAAATATGGTTGGATTATGTTATACGAAACAACGAAGGATTCTTGCACAGCATGCAACCCTGACTTGGCTTGCATTACACGTAATCACGACCTTCCTCGATAGCGTGTGTTGTACGCAATACCGAGTTTTACTAAACAATGATATTTTATTATAATATTATTATGAACTAGCCATTATTAATAGTATTAACTAAATTTTGAATCTTATAACATTATTATTTGTCTTGCACATTTTCTAAAACATGGTATAAGAACAAAATAAATTTTTCGGGTAAAATAAGTATTTTACAAAAAATGTAGTTTTGCCACCTTTTGATGGTGCACTGACTTTAAATCTAGTTTTTAACATGTTTATAAGTTCAATTTGACAAAAATAATTCTTCTTTGGAATAATCAAATAAAAATTTACTTTGGATAAAATTTTCATATTATTCTGGTAACTTTCATATTTTGATGAAGAGTAAAAACACGCTATATTTTAATTAAAAACAACTTTTTTCATCGCAATAATTTATATGGTTAAATTATAATATTGAATGGTTTTAAAGTATAAATTGAATATATTTTTACAATTTAATATAATTAATGTCATTAGCATTGATTCTACCTTGAATTCGTAGGATAAATTAATTCAATCATTTGCAATGTTTTAAAGAAAAACCCGTTTTCTTTGGACAAAGGGATTATTTTTAATTTAATTTCTGCATCTTTTGTGTATTGAATTTGGAAAAATGGATTCCATATTTGGAATCAGTGGATCTAAATTATGTTAATAAGCTACATTTTATTTATGGGAATTATGAATAGTAACTACTGTAAATTTTGTTTACCATAGTTAAAGGTAAACCGAGTAATTAAGGGTAAATATAATATAATAAAATTACCCTAACACATGTAAAAATCCTATTAGATGACTAAAAGTCGACCCATATCCCCTAAGGGTCGGATTATATTCATATAATGGACTTTTTTCAATGAAAATAATTTAATTATTATTAAAACCAAAGAATGTGACAACATGTCACTTTCTTAAATCTTATATGTATAATAATTCTAATTTAGTGATAATCTTCATGAAACTTCGAAAATGAATAGTCTCAAAAAGATAATAAAATTATATACATTATAGGAATTTATTTATATTTTTTAGGGATTAAATAATTATCATTTATTATGACACAATGATGATGCAGTAATTGTATTATTAATGAAATATTGACATAATTGAAGTTATAAATACCCAAATAGATGTAATTTAAGACTTTTTATGAATTAAACTAATTTTATAGGTTAATATGACATGTTAGTGCTGATTTAATTATCTTTTTTAGAACTAATCATTCTGTTATGATTTTTAAAAAAATCAATAACTAAATATTGTCAAAATTGACAAAAAATATTTTTTAAAACAAATATTATATTATTAATTGTTATTTTATTCCTAAAAATCTATGGTTCAGCCAAATGACTTAGATAAAGTTATATATATTAATAATAAAAAACTTGGGGTTTGTTTGGCTTGTTATTGTACGTTTATTAACCTTATAGTATAAGAACACATGAAGACACGGTAAAAGTAAAATTATTTAACTTAATGTTAAATCTAAATGATAAGGTTAAAATAGGAACCTAGACTTGTCTAAATTCTATTGGATGAAAGGATTTCGACCCATCCCCACCTTAGCTTCGAAATAAATCTATTTGGAGCTATTTATAACCGAATCTTACTTTATAATAAAATAATAGTTTTAGTTATTCCAAAGGTGCCCCTCTCCACCCTTATAAAAGGACACCTCCTCCCCCTCTTCCTCACACCACTTTGAGCCTTCAAGCTCGGCCAACCCCTACCAATTTCCCCCCTCCACTTCCCTAGAAATACCCTAGAGGTTATGGTCTTCCTCAAAGAATAATTTTAGTGCCCTAAGAGGAGGTATCAAAGAGGCGCTTCAAAGAAGAGGAGGTTCGGACACTTACGAAGAAAATCAGACCTAAGGTAAGGGAAATATCAAAATCTCATTTCTATCTGAGATTGATTATACTTTGGTATTTACTGGGGTGTATTTTATCATCAACATCCATTTTTCCTCAATATGTATTATTTATATCCTTATACAATAGTTTATATCCAATTTTACCCTTCTTTGAGTTTTTAGTAAAAGATATGAAAGGAATCTTTTGTCATTTTTCCTACGAGGAACTTTTTGACTTTTCCGACAAAAGTATGAGAAGAATGTTTTTTTAACTTATACGGCATGAATGGATTTTTAAAACCTAATTTCCAAGAATATTAATTTACATGTTTTCAAGATTATTTTTAATCAATTCTTTTAGTTTAAAATTGTATGACATTTTAACAAAGGAAAATGTTTTTGACGTAGAAAGGATATTTTCCTCAAGAATGGAGTTCAAGTGTTTTATCAAAATTATTTTCCATCTATGATAATAAAGGATTATATTTCTATCCCTATTATTACATTGATTTGATTATGTTGTGATTGAATTATTTTTATGAATTCCTTTATCTTATATGAATTGTTTTATGATGTCATGTTGTTTAAGAATCCCATTTTTATTACTTGTCTTAAGCTATGATGTATGGTTTATGATTTTGTGGCACACATAAGAATGGTATCATTATGAGAAAGGTGGGACCTATATCTCCCTCCAATGCATTGGGTAATGATTTTATATCTCATGAGATAGACATGGCTGGAACGGTAGGTTATACCGGTTCAGTGAAACAAGACTGAAAAGAGGAGTGAACTTGGTTCAGAAAGGGACTTTGTCCACTATGATAGTCTTGGAAATGAGTCCTGACTAATAAGAAATGATTATCTATGATTATGTGTGTATGACACAAATTTTCATGTTTTATGTTATGATTATTGGGATTACCTTTCACTACTATGATTTATCCCATGTTATGAAATTATGATATATTTTGCAGGTTAAGATTTACAAAAGATATGTTCTTATGAATATGAAGTGATTGATATTTCTTTTGTTTACCCTTACTGGGCATTTGAGCTCACAGTTTTATGTTTTCTTTTTCCCATGATATAAATAAAGGAATTATGTTTTAAAAAATATCTTTATAGGAGATGTTGAGGATCTTTCTCCACGATTAGAAGATTATATTCTGAGTTTCCAAAGACACTAAACTATTACGGTCCATGTGTGTGTGTTTTTGTTATGTACTAAGTATTCTGCAAAAGTAATGTAATGTCTATGTACGTGAGTCTTAGGGTTTCTATTGTTGGTATCAAAGGGAGGTTTAGTCATACTTTAGAAACTAGGATGCAAAAATGTTAGTGAGATCACTAGAGATATTTCTAAGGTATTTCTAGGGATGTCCCTAAGGATAAGTATACGTATAGGATACAGTCCTAGAACTACGGTAACGATCATATAGTTTAACCTAAGATGTTAGATATTGAAGATACTCCCCCTTTATTATGTTGTTTTCCCTAGCATGATTTTTGCCTCTCACACTATTCTTTTTGGGTTTCAGATGATGGATGGAACCCGAAGGAACCGTGTTGATCAATGTAATGGACAATGCAATGATTGTCCTCTTGAACAAACAAATGTTATGGGAGATGGAGTGAAAAATCTTAATGATATACTTACGCAAGCTATGAATCATTCTAGACTTCCAAATGAGAAGAGAAGGGAACAACATTCTATTGAGTCCTTCATGAGGAAACGTCCACCTTCTTTTAGTGGGTATTCTGATCCACCTGTTGCTGAACAATGGATCAGTACCACTGAAAAGATATTTTCAGTTCTTCAATGTTATGAACATGATAAAGTCATCTTAGCAGTATATCGTTTGGAAGGTGAAGCTAATCAATGGTGGAATCTTATTAAGAATACGAGGCAAAGAGATGAAATTGAGTCCATGGAATGGGACGAGTTCAAGAAGTTATTTTTCAATAAGTACTTCCCTCATATTCTTAGAACAAAGATAGGGAAGGAGTTTCTTGAACTAAAAAAGGATGATTAATCTGTTGGTATATACGAAGTGAATTTTACAAGGCTTGCAAGGTATGCATATGGATTTATCATCCAACCTGAATGTAAAGTTGATCAATTATTCAATTGCTTAAACCCAAATCATCGAAGGGCATTAGCTATAAGAGACTTCAGTAGCTATGGAGAAATTGTGTGTTGTGCTATCAAAGTAGAAATGGATGTTGGTGTTACTTATACATCTCATAGTTTTTAAATTAAATGAAAGATGGGGTTCAAGGAGAAATCTTAGAATAATGGTGAAAAGAAGATGAAGGTTTCCTTATGCTCAAAGTGTGGAAAGAAGCATGGTGGAGATTGTCTTAAAGGGACAAGTAAATGTTTCAAATGTGGAAAGGAAGGTCATCGGGAATTTGAATGCAGCAATGATGGGAAGAAGTTTCCTAATGATGCAAATAAAGGAAGGGATACACAGAATGAACCTACTACACTTCAATGCTTCAAGTGCAAGGAAATGGGGCATTATGCTAATAAATGCCCTAATCCAAGGGTTAGTGATGATCGACATGAGCAGCAACATAAGGCAAAGGACAAAGGGAAGTCACATGCGATCACCATTGGTGATGTTGAATATGACAACGATGTGGTGGAATGATTAAGTGTTTATGTAATGGAATTCCAGATTAATGTTGTATATATTATAGTGGAATATTGGAATATTTAGTTTTTGGTCTATTGTGGTTTTCAATAATTTTATGGCATCAGTAACCATGAAAAGTGATTGAAATATTTTTGGAAAGCAGATGATATGCACATAATGAAGGGATAAAGAGAATCTAATATGTTTGATAGTATTCATGAGCTCATGATTGATATAAGGACTAAGTGATATCATGGTTTGAGGATATAGAATTTTGAGGATTTTGGTATGTGGAAAGTGTTAACTTTTAACTGCATTAATTTTTTCACTAAGGTTCAATGAGAATACATGATTAAGGTATTCACATGTTTGTAATTTAACCAACAAGATATATCTGGGGTATAAATGATGGCATTCACGTGATCATTTTCTTTATACTATGAGCTTGGACTGAAGTATTTTAGATAAGCCTAAAGATTAGAATAGATTATGTTGGAAATAAGTTAGTATTGTTTAAGGATAAAACTTTTTTGATATTGTTGATAGGATGTTATAGTAATATAACTTTAGAAAAAGGACAACCTGCAGGACGGGTGACAGCCCATCACGTCGGACAAGGCTGTGGGAATCAAACACACAACCAAAGTGCGACTGGCCTTTATCGCCTACCAATGGCCTACTAGAAGTCCCTATTTAGTAGAAACAAGTTTTATTATATTATACAGTATGATATATGATGTATAAGTCCATTTTAGGAACCAAATATGATTAATTTGACTATAGATGGACTTAGGTATTTTTTTGATAACTTTTCAAACCTTTTATTTGAGATAGATGGAATGACCCATCATTTTATCACATGATCTTCTAACACATCACGAAGGACAAATTCAACTTCATTTCTTTAAGAGATGAATTGAAAATTGTCCAAAGAACGGGAAACAGTGAGACTATACCAAAATCACGAAATTATTTCTTCTAATTCCAATTTCATCAACTTTAGGGAAACGATCTTGAAAACCCAAAATGTTGTCCTAGTGCTCTTATATCTGATAAATCAGATGGTACCTTAGATCGTCACAAATTTATTGCTTTGTGATTGGTGGCTTTTCCATAGACATGTTCTCTACCACTCTCCATCAGAACATGATGGTTAGATTTCTCTTCCATATCCATATTTTCACCAATGTAGAAACACAGTGATTAGTTAGTTTGGGTAACCGTTACGTTTCATACTTTGGCTTTTAATGATTGGTTTTGGTATTCCTTTTTACTAAGTGGGTTTCTATCAATGAATCTTTCGAATAGTAAACCTTTCATAACCCTGACGAATTTCGAGGGCGAAATTCATTTTATGGGGGGTAGAATGTTACACCCCGAGATTTTATGAAATATATTATTTTAATTTCATTAATTTCTTTTGTTGTATGCTACACCAAGATTACCTTGCGCTATATGCAACACTATATTAGCTTGAAGTATACGCAACACTATTCTTGGATCGTGTTACACACAATTTTGATAATAGTTATTCTACGCAACATTGAGTATATATATATATATATATTCAATGTATAAATGAAATATGGTTGGATTATGTTATACAAAACAATGAAGGATTCTTACACAACACGCAACCCTGACTTGGCTTGCATTACACGTAATCGCGACCTTCCTCGATAGCGTGTGTTGTACGCAATACCAGATTTTAGTAAACAACGATATATTATTATAATATTATTATTAACTAGATGTTATGAATAGTATTAACTAAATTTTGAATCTAATAACATTATTATTTGTCTTTCAGATTTTCTAAAACATAGTATAAGAACAAAATAAATTTTTCGGGTAAAATTAGTATTTTTTAAAAAAAAGCAGTTTTGCTGCCTTTTGATAGAGCACCCACTTTAAATCTACTTTTTCACATGTTTATAAGTTCAATTTTACAAAATAAAATTCTTCTTTGGAATAATGAAATAAAAATTTACTTTGGATAAAATTTTCATATTATTCTGGTAACATTCATATTTTGATGAATTGTAAAAACAGGCTATATTTTAATTAAAAACAACTTTTTTCATAGCATTAATTTATATGGTTAAATTATAATATTGAATGTTTTTAAAGTATAAATAGAATATATTTTTACCATTTAATATAATGTATGTAATTAGCATTGATTCTACCTTGAATTCGTAGGATAAATCGATTCAATCTTTTGCAATGTTTTAAAGAAAAACCCAGTTTCTTTCGATAATGGGATTAATTTTAATTTAATTTATGCATATTTTGTGTATTTAATTTTAAAAATGGATTCCATATTTGGAATTAGTGGATCCAAATTATGTTAACAAGCTACTTTTTATTTCTGAGAATTATGAATAGTAACTATGGTAAATTTTATTTATCATAGTTAAAGGTAAATCAGATAATTAAGGGTAAATATAATATTATAAAATTATCATAGCACATGTCAAATCCTATTGGATGACTAAAAGTCGACCCATATCACCTAAGGGTCGGATTATATTCATTTAATAGACTTCTTTCCATGAAAATAATTTAATTATTATTAAAACCAAAGAATGTGACAACATGTCACTTTCTTAAATCTTATAAGTATAATAATTATACATTAGTGATAAACATCATAAAACATCAAACATGAATAGTCTCCAAAAATCTAATACAATTATAAACATCATAGGAATTTATTTAGAATTTTTAGGGATTAAATATGTATCATTTATTATGACACAAATATGATGCAGTAATTGTCTTATTAATGAAATATTGACTTAATTGAAGTTATAAATATCCAAATAGATGTAATTTAAGACTTTTTATGAATTAAACTAATTTTATAGGTCAATATGACATGTTAGTGTTGCTTTAATTATCTTTTTTCGAACTAATAATTCTGTTATAAGTTTCACAAAAATCAATTACTAAATAGTCTCAAAATAGAAATAAAATAGTTTTTAAAACAAATATTATATTATTAATTATAATTTATTCCTAAAAATATATGGTTCGTCCAAATGACTTAGATAAGGATATATATATTAATAATTAACAACTTGGGGTTCTTTTGGCTTGTTATAGTAAGTTTATTAACCTTATAGCATAAGAACACAAGAAGACACGGTAAAAGTAAAATTATTTAACTTAATGTCAAATATAAATGATAAGGTTACAATAGGAACCTAAACTTGTCTAAATTATTTTTGATGAGAGGATTTCGACCCATCCCCACCTTTGGTTCGAAATAAATCAATTTGGAGCTATTTAAAACCGAATTTGACTTTATAATAAAATAATAGTTTTAGTTATTCCAAAGGTACCCCTCTCCTCCTTTATAAAAGGGAACATACTCCCCCTCTTCCTCACACCACATTGAGCCTTCAAGCTTGGCCAAACCCTGCCAATTTCTCCTCTCCACTTCCCTGGAAACATCCTATAGGTTCTGGACTTCCTCAAAGACCAATTTTATTACCCTTAGAGGAGGTCTCAAAGAGGCAGTTTAAAGAAGAGGAGGTTCGGACACTTACGAAGCAAATCAGACCTAAGGTAAGGGAAATATCACAATCTCATTTTTATACGAGATTGTTTATACTTTGTTATTTTTTGGGGTGTATTTTATCATCCACATCCATTTTTCCTCAATATGTATTATTTATATCCTTATACAATAGTTTATATCCAATTTTACCCTTCGTTGAGTTTTTTGTAAAAGATATGAAAGGAATATTTGTCGTTTTTCATACGAGGAACATTTTGACTTTTCCGACAAAAGTACGAGAAGAATGTTTTTTAACTTATACGGCATGAATATATTTTTAAAACATTATTTCCAAGAAGATTACTTTAAAAGTTTTGAAGTTTATTTTTAATCAACTTCTTTTAGTTTAACATTGTATGACATGTTATGAAAGGAAAATGTTTTTGAAGTTGAAAGGATATTTTCCTCAAGAATGGAGTTCAAGTGTTTTATCAAAATTATTTTCCATCTATGATAATATAGTATTCTATTTCTATCACTATTATTACATTTATTTCATTATGTTGTGATGGAATTATTTTTATGAATTCGTTTATCTTATATGAATTGTTTTATGATGTCATGTTGTTTAAGAATCCCATTTTTATTACATGGGTTATGCTATGATGTAGGGTTTATGATATTGTTTCACACATAAGAATGGTATCATTATGAGATGGTTGGGACCTATATCTCCCTCAAATTCATTGGGTAACGATTATATTTTTCATGAGATAGACATGGCTGGAATGGTAGGCTATACCGGTTCAGTGAAACAGGACTGAAACGAGGAGTGAACTTGGTTCAGAAAGGGACTTTCTCCACTAAGATGGTATTGGAAATGAGTCTTGACTAATAATAAATGATTATCTATGATTATGTGTCTATTCCATAAAGTTTCATGTTTTATGTTATGATTATTGGGATTACATTTCACTACTATGATTTATCCCATGTTATGAAATTACGATCTCTTTTACAGGTTAAGATTTTCAAAAGATATGTTCTTATGAATATTACGTGATTGATATTTTTTTGTTTACCCTTACTGAGCATTTGCCCTCACCCTTTTATGTTTTCTTTTCTCCAGGATATAAAGAATGGATTTAGGTTTAAAAAAAGTTCTTTATGGGAGATGTTGAAGATATTTCTCCATGATTAGAAGATTATATTCTGAGTTTCTAAGGATACTAAACTATTACGGTCCTTGTGTGTGTGTTTTTGTTATGTACTAAGTATTCCGCAAAAGTTATGTAATGTCTATGTACATCACGCTTTGGGTATCTACAGGCATGGTCATTATGAGTGCAATAATACACTAATATTTCATCCACAATGGCCATGAAAAATGATCCAAAATAGGGATGGAAACCCCTATTCATGAAATCCATGAAAATAGAAGGTGTGTTTGTAAGATCTAATGGAATAAAAAGATACTCATACAGACCATTACTGGTATATAATGTTTTAAGAGTTATTTATGATGGTATGACTCGATGATGATGATAAAAAAGTAATAGATTAATATTAGAGAACACCTTTTCTCCTCAGAGTCGGTCAAAGAGATAGCCTATTTTAGGAAGTAGATACTGGTTCCTAATGGTAATCTGTTACAACCTTCTATCATCCATTCATATAAGTAAGGTTCTATCTGCCGTCTTTGATAAAAGCATGGGTGAACCCAAAGAGGATGTACCAAGCCATGTAAAGCCATTGGACTCTAGGTCCTCCATCTACTTCTAGATCCCCCGAATCTCAAGATGTGTCATCATGTTGGGATAAATGGATAATGGAGATTCTCTCATAACAAGCTCAACTATATTCTCTACCACTTTGTATGAAGGTAAGATAAAATATTCATCAGGAAATACTTCACTCAAAAAATCAAGTTCTAATTAGAAATAGGTTTTTTGAAAACCCTGACCCTATATTAAAAAGATTTAAAATATGGGAGATCACTTCACCTAGCACATGATGCTTCGGTCTAGCTCTAGCTGCCTAGAAAATCCACTCATCTTTGAAAAGGTAACAAATTCCTTCATGTGATGTAAAAGAATCCCTTTGGTGATAAATGTCTATATTGTCATGAAAGTGGACCAAAAATTCTTTCCTATTTTTGAAATTTAATCCCATGATCTCATGAATAATGAAATTCCTCAAGAATGGGTAATTGCCTACCTTCAGTAGACAATGCATGCATTTTCCTATTATCTATGTATGTATTCCCAATGGTCTGTGAAGAGTAAATTCACCATAGTGATATGGTTTCTCTAGTCAAAGACCTTCCACAATAGATAAATAAAAATATGAGTTTGATTCACCTATACCAAACAATGAAGAGATAATAGTGGAGGCTACTAGACTAGTACCTCGTACTTTAGATGGTCCTGTTGTCAGATCCTCATGTTTTGCATGTAAATCAAGAAACCCACCTAATCTAAAAACCTATAAAATAGATGGACTACCATGATCATGAATGCTTTTATCGAACTTCTAGTGATCACATATCAGACTACCATGTCCACAACCGCATCCACAGGTAGACCTTCTGGTGCTATTCAAACTCACTGCCTGACACAGTGCAAAAGAACATACACATGAAGGTGGAGCTAAAGATGATCATATTATACTCGAAGCTAGTGGAATGGACCTATAAAAGCACTGAAGATGACCAATACGACCACATGCTCAACACACTATTCCATCTGTATCCCATTGGGCCTTATTATTATCTGGTCTTCCACACTGATGACACAACACAGAGCTATCAAATTGGATACTTTGTCTTCCACTAATCTGATGAGAAACCTCAAAATAATGTTTCCTACCCCAAGAAGAACAACTTTCCTAACGTTTTACTATTACATTAAACCCGGTATTTGATTTATCACATAGATTATGCATAGTGATAAGGTTCTTATAATCTATTTCGAAAAATTTAGGAATGTAAAATACATTCACCTGAGTACATATGGAATACTAGAGCCCAACCTAAAAACATCTAGCATGTGAATGTTCATAACCATATTGAAGTGTTAAAAACTATGTAAATTAGTGAAACATGGTGAATATTACATAACTAAAATAGAACTCTTCTCCAGATGAACTCTCAGGCTCTGTCACCGCTCTATGCCTGAGGAAATAACTTATCATAGAAGGAATTCTAAAAATTAGCCCATAACATTCTTTGATGACGACCAACTTGGGAAACCATATCCCACCAATGCTTGGATGAATCCCAGAGAATGTTTGTCACACTATTGACTATCTAATCTTTATGGATTTCTAGATTCTCAAAGATAGACCAGATGTCCTATAGATAGGGCACGAAAACCTGAAAACTGATATCCCCTAAAAAAGATGGAGGATGGTGTTTCTGGAACTTGTGGGTCAGAAAATCCATCGTAGGTGCAACCCATGGAGCACCATGCATGGATTTCATGATATGTCAGAAGCTATCATGGATATGAGAAATAGTGCTCATATCATGTAAACAGGTGGTTCCTCATGTGGAACTCATATATGTAAGACTTCCAACTCAAGGTCAACCATGTCTAGAGTATGGTCATCACCACCCTCTGGGTGAATTACTCATGGACATCATGGTGACACTATTATACAAATTCCATGAACACTCCTAATTACATGATTTTAAACATTATGTAGCATCACTAACAGAATATATATGTATGAACACTCACTACCCAATGTATACTAGACAAACTACCTTCTTAGATGGCATGGTATCGGTGTGTGCTCAAGTATTTGTTTCATGTCATTTTGCCGTTAATTTACCGGTTCAAACCTTTACATTTCTTAAACATGACAATTCATGATAAGGATGTGAAACAATTTATTTTTAGCTTTTTGGATTCACTTTATAATGGATAGTCATTTCTTTTCAATCAGTCTCCATACCACTATCACCAGAAATGGAAACCATTTCATTATAATATAAAGGGTTGAATCAGTAAATTACCCATCCCAAACCTGGAGGGTCCATACACATTATTAATTGAGATAGAAAATCACTCAATCTCAACCAAAGTAATAAAATTACCTGAAATCATCACTACATTCACTCAATAATCACATAAATATCAAGGAATGCAAGATTGCGAAATGCACCTATATGGAAAGGTGATTTGAATGACATGTGAATTATAGGTGCCCATAATTATGAATGTGGTAATGATTCTTGTCATTATATCACTAGGTTAAGAATGAAACAAATTCTGAAACAAAGTAATAATAAACACCACCGCACAACCTGTTAGCCACCCAATATTGAAATAATATCAACTGTAATTGGCAAAATAGAACAACAATTTTATTTTGGGTAACTTGGCTACTACCCCAAACATGGTTCACGACTCCCAAGAATGACTTATGACCATGTCCCTATAATTCCTATTATCCTATCTATTGTCTCCAAATATTAAAGCATGAATGTAAACCTAATACGATATCACTTTGTGACAGCCCTGAACTTGATTCCACATAATGGGTGTGTCGAGCCAAATGGGCCACATAGCCTCATGTGCATCAACCCAAACTCTAGAGGATCTCGACTAGCAGTGAGGGCCTAGGGTGTTTCTGAAGGAAGACTAGGCCTTCATTAGCAAATTGTATCACAAAAGAACGAATATACATGAATAGTAAATATTAGAAGAAATATAAATATTGTAAACAAACAACACATGCTAACTCTTTCAATAGATAAATAAGAAAAATAATGATTGTATCAACTTGAACAATGATGGTATAATGTCATGTCACTATAAAATTAGAAAAATTGGATAAATGAAATCTGGCATAACATGTTCCACAATGTAAATTAGAATAATGGATTTCCAAGAATCCTGGGATCATACTAGGCCATCTGCTATCATTCTCCATCCATTCAGTACTCAATTAGGTGTGGGGTGATTTTTGATTCCCTTAGTCAATACGTAAAACCATGTAATATACTTCATGTACCAAATGGAACCCAAGAGGGTGTGAGATAAATCTCAATTGTCCACCTCCAATAATGTCTATTACATCCAGCCTATATAATGGAATATAGTTGTGTGTCATGATACATATATAAGTAAAGATATTAGTACAATAAAACTAACAACCCAAGTACATTCTTCAACCATCAAATAGTGTATGAACGTGAAACTAGTTCATTAATTAAGTGATCATTATTTAAATAAGATAGGTCACATGAGGTATATTTTGCACTAACATCCCCTCATGATAGTATATTTAGTGAAGGTTTCAAGTCGTAACATGGAATCCTAACAAAGATATCTAGTGAGGGAGTCCAATGTAATAACCAAGGTAACATAAATCACATGGAATACTAAATCAGAAGTATCTAATCTAGCTATGGGGTATGAGTGTAATCCCAAGTGCTTAATCTACAGAATTCCACTATATGGAGCCTACCGAGTCCAAGGTGATCAACCAATGTAAAATTGGGCTAACAAATGATGGTTCTATTTGGGCTTTCCAAACGGAACCTACTAGTCCATGATGGATTGAAGGAGGTTATCTGAGGTATCCTATAATAATTAAAAGGACCCGAGGGTAGTTTACCATACAACCATGGAATAGATAAGAACAAGAGTATAGGTGGGTATCGACCCAATCAAACCATATCCTAGAATAGGTTTGGGTTTGCAAGACCTAAGGTATTATCCTCTTAGAATCCATGACGAGATCATGTCAGCCCATTCTTATTTTTTATTTTATTCATGTAATAATTAATTAGGATCAGGACATGCCTTCCATTAGTGTGGATAGGTCATATATAGTTGAAACCATTTATTTATTAGTCCATGTCGTGCCTCTCATAAGTGTGGATATTACAAGTAGCATTACAACCATCCAATCAAGTCTTAATTAACCATCAAGGCATATTCAATTATAGCGGTACACTCTATTGCATTCCCTTAACATGGAAAGTGGCCCTAATAACATGTAACATTAATTTAACTCATATTTATGCTCATGATATATACTTAGTATACATTCCATTACACATTTCTCATTTAATAATCACTTGGAAGCACTTACCTTATGTGGTTCAGGTGGTGATAATATATGGAACATTACATTATTCAATTCTTATCAATAACAATTAATTTTTTATAGGATTAATCATTATTACGAAGTACATGGGAAGGAAGACCCAAACTGTGGCAAAAAGGTTCTAAAACACTAAAACCCCAATATGTAAGAGCCTTCAACATGTGGTGGAATCAGTTGTGGGTGTAACCGCTAAAAACTAATCACATATTTTGAAAGATCATAACCCAATGATTATATCATGTATAATAATGTCATTTAAAATTTAAGAAATGACTTCTATAAATATTGGTAGGCCCCACACAAACAGTTCAGAATCAAATAAATTTTAGGGATATGTTATAGACCACCCACATTAGGCTTGTACGATCCTTATCATATAGTATCAGCCATTTATTTTCCTATGATCAGAGTAGATCTAAGAAAAGGTGAAAAATAATCACATGGAGATATATAGGTTGAGAACATGAGATAAGAATAAGGGATAATGTGTACTCGAGAACATAATATTTTGCATCCAAAATGATTAATGAATGAAATATTGGATGTCGAACAAAGGATATCTCTTGATTCCATGTTTTGATCTTCAAAAATCCCCAAATTGAGAGAGAAATATGTCAATCCATACCAATATCAGATTAGGTTGGAAGGGGTCCCTTAATAGGTCACTAAGGGAAAAACATTAAAATTTACCCATAGAAATAGTGTTTGCAAGGTTTTTTCACTTGGATTATCAAACTGTACACAAACCATGTTAGACGGCTCTTCCCGAATAGTTTGGTCCATAGGGTTTTTCAAACCTTGCTAAACTCATGCATATATATGTAATAAAAAGGGTCTCTCATGTGATTAGGAAGCACGACCATGAACCAACTGTGCGAGGTGGCTCTGTCCAAAAACAAGTCCATTAGAATGGTTTTGAAAAAACATGTCAAAATCCTACACACTTTCCTCTAAACCCAACACAAAGTCTGTTATCTTAAAAGAAGGTTCATGGCTCTGAATAGTCACAAAACATTGTTGGAACCTTTACTAACTATTTAGTCATCCATATTAGGTCTAATGTAAGGATTTAGTCATGAAATTAAATGATCCACACCCATGTGAAAAAAACTATTTATTACAGTTTTTACCCGTAACATTGTGTTTTAGTGGCATTAATTATTTTTATGATTACCATGTTAAAATGTTATTAACCAATTTAAAATTTAAATATTCTAACGAGTTTTAAATATTTTCAAGAGTTCTAATTTTACATATGGGGTGATAATTGGAATAAAAATTGAAAAGGGATGATATTTTTGGTCATTTATCGTCCAAATTGTCTCAATTTATGATATTAATGTCATATAAAAAATTTTAAAAATATTATTTTACAAAAAAGTAGCTTACTTAGATTTTTAAAAAATTTCATTCAATTTGACTGTGAAAGCAATATAATCAAAAGGGATTTCAAATATAACACTTCAAAACCCATTTAAATTTTATATTTATATAAAAATTTTGTATAACATAATAGTTATGAAAATATATATTTCATTAAATATTTTTAAATTAATTAAGTTTGGTATTCTATTAATTGAGTATGTATTGTGCCGAAATTGATTATGAATTTGTGGTAATTATTTAATCATTAAAAATTATAAACAAATTATCTTGTAAAATGAAAATAATTTTTCATAAAATATTCCCTATATAACAAAAAATACTTTGTTTTTTACTATAATCATGTTATATATATCAAACAATAGAATGAGATATTTTTTGGTTTTTCATGTTGTTAAATATTATAAAAGTCAGAATCAGGGCTATTGGAAACCATGTATTCATTATTTGGAATAACGATTTTCAGGACCAATCTAAACTATTCAAATAAAATAAATTCATATGTAACAGCCATATTTTATTTCATATCGAATAATTTTTATACTTAATTTACTGATTTACGCTTACTATAATGACAATTATTTACTATGGTTACTATTAAAAATAATTTAAAACAATAGGGGAGTGTTTACCAAATATGGAAATAGTAATTCCAAATCTGGAATGAATTTTTTCAAATTCAATTTTTACATTATTCATTTATTATTTTATTATTAAAATGAAAAATGCAATAGCAAAAAAGTTTTTCCTAAAATATCTTTTTACATATAAAAATGTTGTTATACAAAATTAATCCATAATATTAATTCTAATGACTGTAATTATATTATTATAATATAAAAAAAGTAATTACACATTGATATTTTTTTGAATGATTTATATTGGTATACTCTTAAAATAAATATTCTATTTTCAATAAAAATTATAGAATTTCACAGTTCAATGAAAAAATCATACATTTCAAAAAATTCCCAAAATTTCACTCTATGATAATTTAAACATTATTATTTCTGAAATGAGGAAATTTTTATTAAATAAAACTTATATAATTTATAGAAATTGATTATCATATAGCATCAAAAAAATATTTAAAATCCATATCAAAAGAAAATGAATCATTGAGGAATAGAAACAGATTACTAAAAATTGATTTCTCATTTGATAAAAATTAATTAATAAATTTATATAAATTAAGTCATTAAAAAAATTTTACAATGTCGTTAATCATATTAAAACCACTCATTTTTTGATAGGTTATAATGGTTATATTAAAAAATGAAAATATTTCATTTTTTATTTAGGATAAGTGTTGCGTTTGTATATTCTATCAAACAATATGTTATACTTTAAAAATATCATGATTTTGTATTTTGAGGTTATGGGAGGTGAGATGTGGTATATTAAAATTAATTTTATTGTTGATATAATTGATGAACATTACATTTGTTTTATTTACTCACCTACTTTTTGTCGATATCATTGGAACACAGGGTAACAAAGTAGAAAGTAATGATTCATGTCATCATGCTTTGTGAACCTAGGCTAGTTATTTCCCTAGAATGTTATTCACTCTAATGGGATTAATTTGTACTTAGTGGACCCATGATGTATGAAGAGGGAAGTCTCAATTCTATATAAATGATCTCCAGAGAGACATTATCAAATGAAACTTGGTCACACATCATCTGTGTTGTATGAAATTGGGCATCACATTATTCTATATCATATTAATGATTATTTCTGGGATCCAAAAACATATTAAAATTTTATATTCATTTAATATTTGATTATATATAACCATTATGATTTTTTATTTATTTTTTAATTGAGTACTTAGTAATATATATTCTTATATTGATTTCAATGTTTCAATTTTTTACATTCAAATGGAATTAATTTATTTTTGAAATGTGTCTACAAGACCCCGACCTAAATCCTATTCTTAATCTTGTGTTAAATAAATAATTTACAATGAGAATGTTTTGAGGTTTTTTGTTTTAGATAATTTGGCCATAAATGTTACATTACATATCATATAATACAAAGTAGACACCTATACTCTAACAATTCTTTTTCACATCATTAAAACACCATATATAAAACGAGAATTCACTTCTTGATAGAAATCATAATGAATTCATAATTTCTCATACCCTTCCTTTTACCAGGTGAAAACCACTTCAAAACCTTGGTATTAGCATAAGAAACTTAGTAAGTGTTATTTAATAATGAAAGAAAACAGTATTCCATCAATTCATATCAAAAAATGAAATCGTATTTTTCACTCATACAACATATAATCTTTAACATACCACATGAAATCATAAGATTTTTTATTAAAACATAGAAATAATAAATCATACAGGTAAATTTTTGCTTCCATAACATACATACATTTTAGTTTTCACAGTAATATAGGGAGTTATGTTTGAAATACCCCTCAAAGTATATGCCATTACTCTCTTTGGAGAAACATTATGGTTTACCTCCACCACATTACCCAAATGAATTAGAAAGATATATCATGCTCACCCGCCCTTGGTTTATCATGTAACCACCCGTATACGCAAACTATTCCCAAGAACCATAACATATTTATAACATGTAAAACAATCAAAACGTATATATAAAATTTACACATTGCAAATATAATATATCATTTTAGGATATTGACATAATCAATGTTTTATCATAATAATTGTTAATACCAAAATAGGTAAAAAGGATATATGGTATTTATTTTCCTTTTATATCTTTATGTATTGTTAAGGAATCCAAATATCAAAAAATTCTTTTAGCAGTGGAATGGTTGTTGTCAACATGTACGTAATAAACAAAACATTCCCTTTGTCATTTTGAAAAACGCTTCGTAAATCAAACGATTCAATTTAAAAAATATTCAAAAAAATTAAAAGAAAAAGGATATGAGTATACACCACATAAAATACATTCATGTATAAACTAAAATATTCCTCATTGAATGAAGATTGAGACGAAGTCTCCTAAAAAGTATTTATAAATGACGTAGTAATTAATCAATGGTGTTATTATTTGTGACAACTGTATATCCAAAAAAATGGAATTGGAAATTATAAATTTATTTAAAAAAATGACTCCACATATAATCATCGAATAATATAATAAAAAATGTATGTGTATATACTAATGAGAATAAATTGACTAGAGAAATCCCCCTATGAAAACTCGACAGCCTAACGACATCACTTAAAAATTCATAAAATGAGTTAATCCGAGAGAAAATATTATCTCATCACATGAACATAAAATTTTCATCAATAATAATATAAAATAATATATTACAAAATTATAAAATATAAATTTAAAGACTTAACACAAAATAAGACTTTGACTTATATAGGTAGGTTAAATGATCCTTTACCTTGAGTCTGATGCATCATGTATATTCCTTGTTCCTCCTAAATAGTAAACATAAGGTAATTTCATCATTTTTAATAACATTTTTAAATTATTTTATTTCATTTATACTACTTTTTACCAAGTTATAAAAATTAAATTATTATTATGTTAATATCAATTGTTTTGTTGATATTAGGTACTTGAGTCGAAAATGAAGTATTTATAATTAAAAATTGTCTATGTGATCAAAGTTATATTATCTCTAAATTATTATTAATGAATTAAATATGATATATATTCATTATATATATATATTTTTAAAATTCCATAACATTTGGTGATAATAAATGACATGTACCATTCATGGAGACGATAAGCCATACGTACGCACCAACATTACATTCATTTATTTTTTACATTCAGTAGAATGAAAACTAAAGGATAAATAGGTATATTATAATTATAGTATAATATCATATTTTATATATGTTACATAATTTTATTAATTCCATCCTTTATACATTCCATTTATGTCATTAACGAGTCATATCACTTTGAGGGGGCAGTAGTCTGCACTTCCTCAAATGAAATTATCATATTTACACATTCTGGAAAGCATAATCATTTTGTTTAAATTAAAAACCCAAAATATAGAGACAATATATATATATATATATATCATATATCGTATATAAATATAGTTCCATCATAATGTCCACCATGATAGGTGGTAGGGGAAAATCGAACAATCATCATCTCGTGAGGTCGTAGTTCACCGTCCATATATACAAAATGTTCCTATCCATTATGTGGATGTGTGTGTATGTTTAGTTCAAATTCATCTTAGAAGAACATCCTATAATATTTATTATAATTGTGTTGTTATTTAATAAAATAATAATAATATTATAGGGTATGGAGAAGTAAAATAAAGGAGATGAACTTTAGAGGAGACATTTTCTCTTAAAACATTTAACTCCCATTGATTTGAGCCAAAAGGATTTCATGAATTGAGTTATGCCAATGGAATGGATTCCATAAGGAATATATGAATTTTGTTCATAATTTAGGATGTTTTCGAACATGAAATTGGGATTGAGAGGTGAGAATAAACTGTTAGGGTTAATTCCATTTTAGAAAAGGGAGGAGGGTCACTTTAGGAAGGTATTGAAATATTATTTTATTAGAAAATAATTTTCAGTTTCAAACCACCCAGAAGACATTTATTTAAAATATATGATGTTTTTAGGTTGAAAATATATCATCCAATAAGTTTTTGAGAATTATATCTCACATATGTAACCATATCTTTTAGGGCTAACCCAAAGTTAACTAATTAGACCTTTACCGCGTCTTCTTATATATTCATACTATATGGTTAATATAATTACTATAGAATTCCAATAAAACATGAAGTGGTTCCTTAATTTCCAATCATTCCTTATTTAGCTTTCCGAATCTTATATTTTTTAGGTCTATTATTTAATTTAATAAAACATTAATTTTTAAAAGCTCATTTATGTCATTTTTTATACTACTCATGTTATGACATTTTTAAAAATCAGTAACTAATTGATTATTTCGAAAAAAATATCATTAATTAAAAGTTGACAAGTCATAATAATTCCTAATATTTTTGGATTACATATAAATTTTTATAAGAAAATTATTGTAATATTTATAATATCACTTATCTAAATCATTTATTAATAAGGTTATCACTACATCCGCATTGTGTCATAAATATATTTATTAATTTTATTTTTAAAAATTATAAATAAAATACCATGATGTAGGAAATATTTTTATATTTCTAATGACTATATATAGTCTCAAATATCACATATATAACCCCATATAAAAATTGTTTAACTAAAAGATTCATGTTTATGTTACATTTTTCTTTTTATTAAATTAATTATTATAAAATGCCATTTTCACATCAAAGATGATCCATTGGGTCCCAAAATCGACACAAAGATGAAAATGATCTGAAATGTCTCATGAAATATGATTAGAACACATCTCTTGGTATTTTAGTAATATTATAATATTATTTTTTATCCCTCATTTACCAGATTTTCCTTTAAATCATGGTAAATAAAATAATTAGTGAAGTTACTATTTGTAATGACTAAAAATAAAAGGTACCTATTAAAAAAAATTCACATCTTGATTCAAAATATGGACTTCATTTTTCAAAATTCAAAACATATAAGTTTGTGTAATTAATTTAAAATCAATTCCTGTTGTCAAAACAAAAAAAGAGGGGTTTTAAGAAGTAAAATATATTAAAACATTGAAATGTATTTATGTCCAATTTAAAAGTAATATTACTTACAATTACAATAATTAGATAAATTGATATAAATATAACATAATTACACTTAAAACTGAATTAAAATTTTTGAGTCAATAAGTTTTTCCTTATGACTTTTCCATTCCTTCTTGTTTTGAAAATCACAAACACCTTATCTTTAAGAAAATTGCATTTATAAGAAAAATTGCTTTCTTAAGGAAAATTGCTTTTATAAGGAAAATTGCTTTTATAAGAAAAATTTCTTTCTTATGGAAAATCTCTTTTATAAGAAAAATCGTTTTCTTAAGGGAAATTGCTTTCATAAGAAAAAATGCTTTCTTAAGAAATTGCTTTTATAAGAAAATTATCTTTTATAAGAAAAATTATCCTTATCTTATTTTCATCCATATTTTTATTAAGCATGAGATTCGGATTCATTTATATTTTCTTAGAATCATTGGATCTTTGATATAAATCATTCTGTTTTAGGATTCGGATTCTGGATAAGAACTATAAGGAAGTTTCATTCCGAATTCCAGATAAGAACTCTGACTAAGTTCTATTCCAGATTCAGGATACGAATTCAGAAGAAGAATTCTCATTATGAATTATAATGAAGAAATCCCATTCTGAATTTCCATTACGAATTCTGATGAATAAATCTCATTACGAATTCTGTTGACGAATTCTCATTACGATTTCTGATGACGAATTCCTATTCCGAATTCTCATTCCGAATTCACCTATTAAACAGAATTTGAGTATCTTTGTTTTATACATTCTGAATTAATTCAGAATCCAAAAAATACCTTTGATAGACTCCGAACTTCTATATTACATACATTTCTAAAATTTTTCTACTCTTATTATTTTGATTACACTTCGAACCTTTACTCTTAAGCATTCATTCTGAACCTTTGAGTCAAAATTAAAACAATGTCGTACATTCTGTTACACTAGTTTTGTAATAAAACGATGTCATCTGTTTTGTTATAAACTAACCGTTTTCTAAGTGACATGTGTACAGGTCCCTCCGATCTTTAAGGAAAATATGACCGTTGGAGAAGGAACCGACCTTACCTATAAATAGGAGCTCATTTGAAAGAGCTCGTTGATAAGCTAAGCTAAGCTAAGCTAAGCTAAGCTAAAAAAGGTGTTGAAAGGCTGACTAATTTGCTTGAAGTTATTTCTAGAGAGAGAGACTCTTATTACTTATCAAAGCTTCATCTGACTCCGAATGTTGGTGATTACATTCGGGGGCTTCCGGGGAAAGGAAGACAGAGGTGCCGACTGCCTTGAAGTTCGAGGGCTTCCTTGCTGAGGAAGACAGAGGTTGCCAACTACCTTGAAGTTGGGGGATTGCCGGGATAGCAAGAAAGAGACTCCGATCTTCGTATCGAGGGCTTACCCTGGTGTGGGTAAGACAGACTTGCTTGAAAGTATAAATCAAGGGACCTTTATCCAAGGTTGTTGGATACCCTTCTCTTTGGGTTAAAAGACTTATATATTGTTACTATTAGTTTTACTACTTGTTTTTATTCCGCTGCATTTTGTATTATAAGGATTGTATAACATTTTTATACTTCATTATTTGTACTCTATTTCATTTAGATTCTATACGCCTTAAGGTAGAATCTCATATTGTAATCTTTTGTTAAGATTCAATTTCTGGAACCATATTTCCGGAACATACGTTCGGAATCACTTTACAAGTTTTCTTTTGGAATTAGAGGTGTTGTGAATCTACTTAGTTTAACTTTGTTAAACTTTTCCCTTTCCTTCTCTTAAGGAAAACATAGTTATTCTTAACTAACTTTAAAGGTTCCAAAGGAATTTTTAAAGTATACAATTCACCCCCCCCCTCTTATATATTGAGCATTTATATCACTATTTCGATCCTACAATTGGTATCAGAGTTTGGAAACCTGTTACTCTATACCAATCCTACAATTGGTATCAGAGCAGGTCTCTGAAATACTTGTACTCACATACAAGTTTTTCTTGCCCATTTTATTATTCCGAACTATCTTGTTACGAATTTTCCCATTCTGAACTTTTCCCATTCTGAACTTTGTGATTACGAACTTTTGCTACTAACAAGTTTGAGTGCAAAGTTATTTTAAGTATGGCAGGAATTAATGTTGGATCAATTGATAATCTGAATCCTACAAGACCACCTATATTTGATGGTAATGACTATGAATACTGGAGAGATCATATGAAGACTTTTGTTATCAATACTGGAGTAGACAACTTTGTTATGCTTACTGGTGATTATAAAATTCCTGACAAGGAAGTCAGATCTTTTACTAATCAAGAAAATCAAGAATATCAACTCAGCTATAAGGTACGCAACACTTTACTATGTTCAATGACTAGAAATATATATATCCAAATTTCTTCTTGTGAAGCAGCTAATTGTATATGGAAGAAGTTAGAGGTTTCACACTTTGGGACTTCCAAAGTGATTGAGACTAGAAGAGCTATGCTTAGAGCTGAATATCATGGCTTCAATTTTCCTTTTGGAGAAACTATCTGTAAAGTTCAACAAAGATTTATGACCATTGTCAACAGTCTACAATCTATGGGAGAGAAAGGTTTAGATGATGAAGCTCTTGTGGAAAAGATAATTGATACTATGCCCAATGAGTGGGAATCCAAGAGAACAGCTATAGATGAAAACAGGAAGGTCACTCAAATTACTCTTGATGAATTATTTGGAACTCTTCTACAACATGAAACTAGAATGAAGAGAGATGCAGACAACATCAAGAAGAAGAATGGAAATGGTACTGTTGCTTTTACTACAACTTCAAATCAGATGAAAGCTAAGACTCCTGAGAGAGTAACCAGATCCAGGTCTAAGAAAGTTATTTTCCAATCCGAATCCAGTGAGAGTGAAGTCTCAGAAAATGAATTAGCAAATCTTGATCGAAGGATGAACATGATAGTCATCCAGAGAAATTTTCAATCTAAGTATAAGAAAAAGGAAAGGAAAGATAAGAAAGATAGAGAAGTTACTTGTTATGAATGTAAAAGAGATGGACATATTAGACCAGATTTCCCTATGCTCAAAAAGAAAGAAAGGAAGGAAATACATTCAGACTGAAATAGGAAGAAGTATTATAAAGCTAAAGATAAGAAAGTTTTGAAAGCTAATGACACCTGGAGTGCCAGTGGTGGTGACTCTTCAGATGAATCTTCTGATTATGAATCTTCAGGACAAAAGAATATTGGTCTTATAGCCAGATTACCTATTGATAATCATTGTCTTATGGCTAAGGTACGAAATGATTAATCACTGACAAATGTTTCTTTAAATTCTAATGATAGTAAGTATTATAACTCTTCTGATGAAGAATCATCTTCTGATGAGGAAAATACTTTACCTACTTATGAAGAAGTCTCTAGGTTTGCTGAACTTATTGAGATTGAGAATTCCAAACTCAATAAGAAACTTGATAAGTCAAACTCTAGGAATTCTATTATTACAAAAGAGATATCAGATCTTTCTAAAGATCTCGATAAGAAAAATGCTGATTTTGAAAATATTTCAAAAAATCTTGAGGAAGTAAGTTCTGAGAAGAACAAAATTTCTAAAGAATTAGAAAAAGTAATTTCTAATAAAAATGTTTTCGAGCCTAACTCTAGTTCAAAAACTAATGATTTTGAGGATAAAAACTTGGTTGTAAAACTCAAGTCCGAAATTTTTTCCGTAAAGAAGTGTTTATCAAACTTTACCCATGGTAAAGAAAATTTTGATAAGATTTATTCCCAAATACGAGCTTTAAGAAATAAATCCGGATTTGGTTATACCAATGCAAAACCTAATTTCAGTAACAATTATTTTGTTTCTCAAAGTGCCCCATTTTGTACCAAGTGTCAATGTGGTGGTCACAGGGCAAATAATTGTTCCTTAAACAAAACCCAATCTCTAGGATTTCACAAATCTTACTTTTCTAAGAAGATGTGGGTTCCTAAAATTTTATTGTCTGGAAATCTCGGATCCAAACAAGTTTGGATTCCGAAAATCTAATTTTCTTATTAATTTCAGGAAAAAAAGAGAGTACCAGCAACTATACATGGTACATGGATAGTGGATGCTCCCGGCACATGAATGGTAACAAAAACTTTTTTGAAAATATTATCAAAACGAGAGGAGGAAAGGTAACTTTCGGAGATAATGCTAAGGGAGAGATTGTTGGTATTGGTAATATTGTTTTTCTTGGTAAAACATTGATTTCAAATGTTCTTTTTGTTAAGGTTATTAAGCACAATCTCATTAGCATAAGTCAGTTATGTGATGAATGTTACCTTGTGAATTTTAGGAATGATAAGTGTTTAGTACACAATTCCAAGGAAGAATTTATTCTCTCATCCAACAGGCAAGAGAATGTTTACACCTTAAATTTAGAAGATCTTAGAAACCAAGATTTACCTTGCCTAAGTGCAATGGAAGATCATTCTTGGTTATGGAATAAAAGATTAGGACACTGTAATATTAGAAACCTATGTAAACTCTCTATGAAGAAACTAGTTAAGGATCTACCAGAGCATAGATTTGATTCTTCTAAAGTTTGTGATCCTTGTCAATATGGCAAGCAACATAAATATAGTTTTAAGTCAATCGGTGAAGTCTCAACAACCCATGCATTACAGTTAGTGCACATTGATCTTTTTGGTCCAACACAAACTAGAAGTATTGGAGGAAAATACTATGTTTTTGTTCTAGTTGATGATTACACTAGATTTACTTGGGTCTATTTTCTAGCAAAGAAATCTGAATCTTTTTCCTATTTCAAAAGATTTAGAACTCAAGTTAAAAATGAGAAAAATCTTCCATTGAAAACTATTCATAGTGATCATGGAGGAGAATTTCAAAATTCAGATTTTGAAACTTTTTGTAGTAAGAAAGGTATTACTCACAATTTTTCAGCACCTAGAACTCTTAAACAGAATGGTGTAGTTGAAAAAAGAAATAGAATTCTTCAAGAAATAACTAGAACCATGTTGAGTGAATATTCTATTGCTAGAAATTTCTGGGCTAAAGCTGTAAGTACTGCTTGTTATACTATAAATCGAGTTTTGATTAGATCTTTTCTTAATAAAACTCCTTATGAGTTATGGAATGGTAGAAAACCAAGACTTTCCTACTTCAAGGCTTTTGGTTGCAAAGTATTCATTTTGAATACTAAAGATAATTTACATAAATTCGCACCAAAATCTAATGAAGGAATTTTCTTAGGATATTCCACAACGTCAAAGGCTTATAGAGTTTTTAATAAAAATACATGTACTGTTGAAGAAACAGTACATGTAAAATTTGATGAATCAGATCGTTTTGTTTTTAAATCATCTCAACTTACATCTTCAGATGTGTTTTCAAAAACTGATTTTCAACCTTTGATAGAAGAACCTTCTGATATGGAAATTGTTCTAGAAGATACTTCTGAAACATTTACCCCAGAAGACTTTCTAACCTATGTTGATGAACAGGTTTTACAAAACCCAAATCAGGTGTTTCTTAAGAATCATCCCAGTGATAGTATCATTGGTGATGTAAATCAACCTTTAAGGACTAGAAGTTCCTTAAGAAATGAAGAAGAACGTCTAGCATTTCCTTCCCAATTAGAACCTAAAAGAAATGATGAAGCTTTAGGTGATGATGATTGGATTAAAGCCATGCAAGATGAACTAAATGAATTTGAAAGGAATAAAGTATGGACCTTGGTTGAAAGACCTAAGGAAACTTCTGTTATTTGAGTAAAATGGGTTTTCAGAAATAAATGTGATGAAAATGGAGTCATATTAAGAAATAAAGCTAGACTTGTTGCTAAATGCTATAATCAGCAAGAAGGAATAGACTATGAAGAAACCTATGCTCTAGTAGCTAGACTTGAATCTATCCGTATTCTATTTGCCTTTGCAGCATTCTTTAATTTCAAACATTTCCAAATGGATGTGAAATGTTCTTTTCTTAACTGTTATGTTCAAGAGGAAGTTTTTGTTGAACAACCTCCTGGCTTTGAAGATACAAAACATCCGGATCATGTTTTTAGACTTACCAAAGCTTTGTATGGCTTTAAACAATCCCCACGAGCAAGGTATGGTAGACTCACTAGATTTTTTCTTCAAAATAACTATGTTAAGGGAAATGCAGATCCAACCCTTTTTATAAAGAAAGATAAGAAAAATGTTTTTATTGTTCAAATTTAGGTTGATGACATTATATTTGGTTCAACTCAGCAATCTTTGACTGACTCTTTTGCTAGTCTAATGAAATCTGAGTTTGAAATGAGTATGATGGGTGAGTTAACATTTTTCCTTGGATTTCAAATTTCTCAAAAACCAGAAGAAACCTACATATCTCAACATAAGTATATTAAAGATCTTCTTAAAAAGTATGGTTATGACAACACTAAGAGTATAAGTACTCCCATTGGTACCTCAAACTCTTTAGATCTTGACAAAGTTGGGAAACTAGTAGATCAGACATCTTTTAGAGGTATGATTGGAAGTCTACTTTACTTAACAGCTAGTCGACCAGACATAATGTTCTCAGTATGCTTGTGTGAAAGATATCAATCCAATCCTAAGGAATCTCACTTAAAGGCGGTAAAAAGAATTTTTCGCTACCTTAAGGAAACCATGGATCTAGGATTATTTTATACTTCTGGAAATGATTTTGTTCTAAAAATCTTTTCTGATGCTGACTTTGGTGGATGTAGAATGGATATAAAAAGTACATCCGGAACTTGTCATTTCTTAGGAGATTCTTTAGTTTCTTGGTCCTACAAGAAGCAACATTCTGTAGCACTCTCCACTGCTGAAGCTGAATATGTTGCAGCTGGAAGTTGTTGTGCACAAGTGTTGTGGATGCAACACACACTCACAGACTATGTCTTGAGTTTTACTAAAACTCAAATTTTATGTGATAACACAAGTGACATTGCCCTATGTAAAAACCCTGCACATCACTCTCGTGAAAAACACAAAGATATTAGGCATCACTTTCTTAGGGATCACACACTTAAAGGAGATATTATTCTTCAGTTTTTTGGAACATAAGATCAACTTTCTGATATTTTCACAAAATCTTTGCCTTCTGATAGATTTGAATATATTAAAAAGAAGTTAAGAATGATAACCGTAAGGTAATCTTTCTTAATTAACTTTCTGTTGAAAAAGTATCCTTACAGTAATAAACTCCTTTTCATAAGGGGAGTACATTTGTCTGTTTGTTTAACAAAGTTTTTCAAAATTTGTTTTCAAACTTTTCAGAACGAAGGATTCCGGAATGGAACATTCGGAACTAAAATTTTCAAAATGGAAATTCTTGTACAGAATACTTCTGGAATGGAAGTGTTCATATTGAAAATTTCCGGAATGGAAAATTTTCGTACTAGAATTTTCATAACGGAATTTTCATACTTAATTCTTCGTAATGTGTTTTTCATACTAAATTCTTCGTAATGTATTTTTCGTACTATGTTTTTTTTGTACTGTTTTTTTTTCTTACTAAGTTTGTTATTCATACTGAGTTTTCCGTAATGAATGTTCCGTAATGAGTTTTTCGTACTAAGTTTATTTTCTATAGTAAAATTTTTGTGAAATATGTCTTCTCATAATAATGTTTTTTTAGTCTTTGTTATATTACCCATTACGAATAATTCTCCTCAGCCAATCCGAAAGGTATGATTTCCTTACTCATGTTTTCGTAGTCATATTTTTCTTGATGGCATTTTCTGGTATTATGTTTTTGGATTATAGTTTTCTTAAATTCCTTGTTTTAATAAAAACCTCAAAAAGATCGGATTCAAGCTTTCAACTGTCAGATCTGATCTCAGCTCATTCTAACTGTTAGATCAACTATGGAAGGAGAACCATCATCTCGTTGCCTGTATAAAGGGGACCCAAATACTCGTCCCACATCGATCTCAGGCTCTCGCATCCCGAATCTCTGCCTCTCTGATTTAAGGCCGTTCCGAACTTCAGTTTTCTCAGTTTCGAACTTCCCAGAGGACTTCAGATCCGAATGTCTGCGGAGTTAGCATCTCAAGAAATTTTATCCACTAAGACTATTTCACAATGGTTAGTTTACAGAGAAAGGTTAGTATGTCCAAATTTATTCAACAACTATGATTCCCTTATTTCAAAGAACATTAAGTTAAATGGCTGGGAAGATGTCACAGCGTCAAAAATCGGGAACCAAGATGAAGTTTATTCAGATTTACTGGTTGAGTTCTACGAATCAGTTTCCTTCTTTAAGGAAGATAATATGGAGAAGTTCTCTTTTAAGTATTATAGCAAGACTTACAAGCATTCTCACACCAAGGATTCAAGCTTGGTAGGACTGACTTATGAAGGAGAAGACGAATTTATTTCGCATGTGTTGCCAGACTCTAAGGGTAGCTTCGACAAGGAAAAAGCCTTAGAAACTCTCGGACTGGCTGATGACAAGGCTCTGAAGATTACCAATTTATCTACAAATTACCAGATTCTGGAGTTATGGGTACAAGGGCTTATCATACCAAGGAAAGGTGATAAATATGGCTTGAAGAAAAGTGAGATCTATATCTTAGATTTCCTGATAAATCTAAGGAAGTTTAACTTGATGAAGCACATTCTTATTACTATTAAAAATTTGAAGAAAGGAAATCTGAGAGATCAGATTATTATGTATCCAGCAATCCTCTCCAAGTTGATTGTTCAGTGCCTTGAGTCTTTCAAGGAGGCTTTCAAATCTAATCCAAGAGTTTGCAAGATTATGATGGTCAGCGATGGTACTCTTAAGAGGATGAATGTTGCCTTCAACAAGGAAACTGGTGAGTTCTTTGATTTGCAAAATCAAGAAGAAACAACTCCGAAGGCTGGTGAACTGGAATCGTCTAAGCCAATAAGGAAGAGAAAGCTGAAAGAAGTGGAAGTACAAGAAGAGAATCCTAAGTCTAAGGAAGTCCATTCCGCACCTCCAAAACCAATGAAGAAGAAATCATATCCTATTGAGGTTGTTACAAAGTGGAGAGAAGATAAAGAAAAAATGAAAGAATGACATCAACAGTTTGGATTGGACCCTGTGGAGGCTAAGGCCTTGAAGGAGAAAAATGCTAATGAGCTTGAAAAACAAGCAAAGACAAAGAAGCTCAAGAAGAAGATGTCTGAGGCTGGGGAAGCTCAGGCTTTGTTAAAATTCAATGAAATGGTTTCAACAACTATTCCAGTTCCGATATCTTTCTCCTTGGAATCTCTACCTGAGACTCCAGGAAGAAATTTTGTTGCTCCGGAAGAAGCTGTTGCTAAGAATACTGAGGAAGTAGAGCAAGTTGTGCAATTGGAACAAGTAGAACATGGTGCTGAAGGAAGTGCTGAAACCGGAGATGTGCTGAAACAAGTAGATGATTACAAGGGGACACATTCGGAACACTTATCACTCCAAACTTCTGAAGCTGAATCTTCGAAGCTAGTTACTCCAGCAATGGAAGAAGAGAAAGGAGAAGAAGAAGTTACTTATCATGGAGAAGAAGAACATCTTTTACTTGATTTTGCTCAGAAAGAAATCGTAGGGGTTCGTGTTCAGGAAAACGCTGATGAAGAAGATAATGTTGTTCATGTTTCTGATAGTGAGAAGAGAACTCTGGAACATGATTCAATTCCAGAAAAATACAAGGGAAAGCAAATTCTTGCCGATACTCCGAGCTCAGAAGTGAGGAAGAGGAAGGAAGTTGGTAGCTCTTCAAAGAGAAAGATTGAACTTGTTGAAGAAGAAATTTCTCCAAGAAAAGATTCAGATTCGGAGTCATCTTCGGTGGGGCATGGCTTTGTTGTTCAGTCTTTGAAGAAGTTGGTGGGAACCATTCTGACCTTCTCAAGTATCGATTCAAGATGCCAGATGCTCCAACATGCTTTAAATTAGAAAACTGACTCCGTATCTATGGTTATGGAAAAGTGTGTTGAAATAGAGGCTCAGTTCAAAATGTTTTTCGTTGGCTACGAAGCTCATAGAAAATCTTGCAAGAGGATGAAAAATTGGTCGAAGAAGACTGTTGAAGATATGAGGTTATTCTATGAGTTTCAAGACAATGTTAAAGATGCTTTTGAGACCGAGGAAAAGAAGATAAATGAGTTAACTGCATCCTTTGAAGAGAAGTTGACAAAAGAAAAGAACTTCCGGATTCAAGAAGTGAGAGATCTGAATGGGAAGCTGAATTCCGTTTCTCAAAACTGGATGTTTGAAAGGGATCATCAGATTGATTTTGAAGAAAGGATAAAGGCTTAGAAAGAAAAGATCAAAGCTCAGGAAGAAAAGCTGAAATCCCAGGATGAAAAAATTGATGCTCAGTCCGCAAAAATAGTTGTCTTAGAGAAGCAAGCTGAAGAAGATCATAAAGACTTGAAGAAGATTAAGACTATTCAAAAGGGGCTCATTTCGAAGGAAAAAGATCTGAAATAACCAAATCTGATCTTTTTGTTGTATTCTTTTTGTTGCTCAGATTTCAAAATTAATGAAAGTCATACTTGTCGTTTCTATTGCTGTCATTACTAATTTTTTCAGGTACTTTGTAATTTTTTTCCATTCCCTCCAATTCTTTTTGAAAATCACAAAGGGGGAGAAGGAAAAGATCCTTAAGAAAAATAAGAACTCTAATAAGAGTTTATCAAAGGGGGAGAAGAAAAAGATACTTAAGAAAAAGAAAAAATCTAATAAGAGTTTGTTTAAGGGGGATCTTTTTCATTAAAGAAGACATTCTTATCTATCACTCCAGAAATCTGAATACGATCCTTAGAGTTTCAATGCCTAAGGGGGAGTTAGTCGTATTCATCAATATCCTTAAAACAAAGGGAGATAAGCCTTAATGTTTTTCTTTCTTCTTAGAATTTCTTTTTCGTAAGGATATTTGTGCTTTCCAAAAAGGGGGATATTGTTGAGTCAATAAGGTTTTCCTTATGACTTTTACATTCCTTCTTGTTTTGAAAATCAAAAACACGTTATCTTTAAGAAAATTTCTTTTATAAGAAAAATTGCTTTCTTAAGGAAAATTTCTTTTATAAGGAAAATTTCTTTTATAAGAAAAATTTATTTCTTAAGGAAATTCGCTTTTATTAGAAAAATCGTTTTCTTAAGGAAAATTGCTTTCATAAGAAAAAATTCTTTCTTAAGAAATTTCTTTTTTAAGCAAATTCTCTTTTATAAGAAAAATTATCCTTATCTTATTTTCATCCATATTTTTCTTAAGCATGAGATTCCGATTCATTTATATTTTCGCGGAATCATTGGAACTTTGATATAAATCATTTTGTTTTAGGATTCGGATTCTGGATAAGAACTATATGGAAGTTTCATTCAAAATTCCAAATAAGAACTCTGACTAAGTTCTATTCCAGATTTAGGATACGAATTCTGAAGAAGAATTCTCATTATGAATTCTAATGAGGAAATCCCATTCCGAAATCTCATTACGAATTCTGATGAAGAATTCTCATTACGAATTCTGTTGATGAATTCTCATTACGATTTCTGATGATGAATTTCTATTCCGAATTCTCATTCCGAATTCACCTATTAAACCGAATTGGAGTATCTTTGTTTTATACACTCTGAATTTATTCAGACTCCGAAAAATACCTTTGTTAGACTCCGAACATCTATATTACTTACATTTCTAAAATTTGTCTACTCTTATTATTTTCAATACACTCCGAACCTTTACTCCGAAGCGTTCATTCCGAACCTTTGGGTCATAATTAAAACGATGTTGTACATTATATTACACTTCTTTTGTTATAAAACGATGTCGTCTGTTTTGTTATAAACTAAATGTTGTCTAAGTGACACGTGTACAGGTCCCTCCGATCTTTAAGGAAAATATGACCGTTGTAGAAGGAGCCGACCTTACCTATAAATAGAAGCTCATTTGAAAGAGCCCGTTGCTAAGCTAAGCTAAGATATGCTAAGCTAAGCTAAAAAGGTGCTGAAAGGCTGACTAATTTGCTTGAATTGATTTCTAGAGAGAGAGACTCTTATTAACTCTCAAAGCTTCGTGCGACTCCGAATGTTGGTGATTACATTCGAGGGCTTCCGGGGATAGGAAGACAGAGGTGCCGACTACCTTGAAGTTCGAGGGCTTCCTTGCTGAGGAAGACAGAGGTTGCCAACTACCTTGAAGTTGAGGGCTTGAGGGGATAACAAGACAGAGACTCTGATCTTCGTATCGAGGGCTTACCCTGGTGTGGGTAAGACAGACTTGCTTGAAAGTATAAATCAAGGGACCTTTATCCAAGGTTGTTGGATACCCTTCTCTTTGGGTTAAAAGACTTATATCTTGTTACAAGTAGTTTTAGTACTTGTTTTTATTCTGCTGCATTTTGTATTATAAGGAAAGTATAACTTTCTTATACTTCCTTATTTGTACTCTGTTTCATTTAGAGTTTATACGCTTTAAGGTAGAATCTCATATTGTAATTTTTTGTTAAGATTCAATTTCCGGAACCATATTTCCGGAACCTACATTCGGAATCTCTTTCCATGTTTTCTTTTGGAATTAGAGGTGTTGTTAATCTACTTAGTTTAACTTTGTTAAACTTTTCCCCTTCCTTCTCTTAAGGAAAACATAGTTATTCTTAAATATCTTTAAAGGTTCCAAAAGTATTTTTAAAGTATACAATTCACCCCCCATCTTGTATATTGAGCATCTACATCACTATTTCGATCCTACAAAATTTACTATATTAATATATAAATAAATTAGAAAAATTTACAGTTTTTAATTAAAAGGCAGTATTTTTCACTATTCATTAAAAAATGAACTTTATGGGGAAAATACTAAGCATTTATCCTATGTAAATTTTGAGGGACCACTTCTATAGAGGAATTTTATTTTTTAAAATTTAACTTATAAATGTGAAAAAAATATTTTAAATGGGATATCGATCAAATGGCGTTAAACTGACCATTTAATAAATTACAGAATTTCATGCTTATAATCCTATTAATTCTTATTTTGAGCCTCTTAATTTTATTAGATAAATATATATAAATTTAATAATCATGTATAATAACATAGTGTTTAGTTCTATTAATTCCTTCCAATACATAGTCTAGGAATTAACTATGAATTAAAATAATAATTATATTCGATTATTTTTCGGTATAACTTAATGTTATGTGTAGTGTAAGATTTCGGAAAGACTATTTGTTGCAGATTGAGTACACTATCAAAAAAATCATCCATTTAATGTAAAATTAATATATTACTCATATGTATTAATATAAATAAAAAAGTATTATATTATAAATACCTGGGTTGTTTCATCATTCCCCCTTTTGGAAATTTCATTCTCGCAATTTTAAGATTGGGTTTACAAACATAATTGAAAATCCCACATCTAAAAAAGAGTATATAATACTATCAATATTAAATAATGAAATGGAAGTAAAAAAGTAACCCAATATAACTAATACTATGATACCATGTATTAAAACATGGATGTGGATGATAAACTAACCATCATATTCTAATGGAGAGTGATAGAAATCATGATCAGGAAAATGATAACCACCAGAAAATTGTAAACATGTGATGGGTTAAATTGACATTAATTTCACATTAGGAAACGTAAATGAACAATGTTTTTTTAATATCATTTTAATAATGTTTATGAATTTATTAATGATCTTTACTAAGAACATAAGGAACATTCTTACTTTTTATGTATAGATTCATCCTTTAATAAATTTCAACCACAATCTCATCTTTTCTCTAGGAACTGAGTTCTCAAGATGACAAGTCAAACTTGATATTTTATAATAAAATTATTGAGGATCACATAACCCAAAAAAGATGAATTATATATCTCCCATGTCTTTAGACATTAACCAAATCCAAAATGGTTAGTACTAGATTAGATAATCCCCCAAAAAATAACCCTTTAATCTCCAATAGGCAACAAATAATACCCAATGTTCAACAAAGACCATTAAAGATAAAAATTGTCCCCAATATACATCGAATTAATACAAATTAATTTTGAAAACCTAAAATTAGGAATAATTTGATCAACATGTATTCCACGAAAAATCATAACAATTATCTGCAAATTACAACAAATAATCTTAAAGTATCAAACTTAAAAGTAATTAAACTAATCAAATATTCTCCAAGATAGGTTAATAATTTAAATCAATAACCCAAATCAACATATGTCCATAATAAAAACATTGCTTCTTCTGAAATAAAATTCAACCATTACTCATAATAATAAAACCACTAGTATACTATTTTTCTTATGTATATAGTGTTCCCAAAAGAGAAAGAATCTTCTAAAATTTCATTTATAACTTAATTTCAAAACAATTTTATTATACTAAGGATATCCATTTAACAAATCATATTTTCACAAAATCAATTTATTCGTCATCTATAAAATAATTTAACTAAATAGAATAAGTCATTATAACCAGGGGCTTCACCTAGGCCAGTTCTAGGGGATAAATCCCAGTAGCCATTTAGTAATGGGATTTTTTCCTATAGAATTATCTAACATGATGGTTTTTCACATGGAATTCATGTAGTCCTTTTTCAAAAACCGTATAATTTCTACAACATTAAAATAAGAGAAAAATAACCTAAAAAATTTCAAAAACATGTTTTAACATTGATGGTTATTTCATACCCCACATTATTAATCCCAAAAATTAATAACTCATAATTTCCAAAAAAATTAGATCACATAAACCCCAAAAGATATCAATTATATCTGCATAAGAAAATATAATTCTCCCTTGAATAAAATTCTTATATTAAAAACATATGGGTTACAAATACTAGATGTCTTCCAATGTAATCGAATCATTAATTAATTTAAACATAACATCATCCACAGATCCTGAATAACTCTTCATTTCCTAAAATGAAAAAATTTTATTCAGAGATCATTTTTCATGATCCATTATTCATGTTTTCAATATTATTATTTTATTCATTTTTTCTGCAAATAAAATCATGCATAATGTCTTATGATTTCATGATTTATAAAAAATGAGCTATGAAACAATCCATTACATTTGAGTGTAATTTTCAATTTTATCAAATAAAAGTTGAATGGTATTAGGAAATTGTAATCATATATTTATACAGTACACTTTACCCATTTTAAAATGTACTTAAAATGACATCTATAAGTGTAATTACCACTCACACCACATTTAAAACATTCAATTAGTCCCTCAGAAATATCTTCTTTCCCTTTCTTGGAGCCAAATGAACTCATCCTTTTTCGATGATAGGTTATTTGTTTATGACCTTCATTATCACATCTATAACATATTCTCGTCCCTTTAAATCATTTTTCTTGGGGTTTATTTCCACATCCTTGACACATTGATTTTTAATGTAATTACATTTGGGATTATTACAATGACATCCATAGGGATTCCTTTCCTGTATATATGATTCCTTATTATAATCACCATGGTTCAAGTGGTCAATCATGAAACCAATTAGTTTTTTAAGAATAACCACATGAGTTCACATTTCATATCACATTTCCTTGGATTTTTTATTCCGAAAAGCACCATAGTTTCCTTCACATCCATTGGTACTTTGGTGCTTGCTAGATCCATCCATTTACAAAAACCAAAAATTACAGTGTGAGTATATGAGTAAAATCATCAAATACTATCTTATGAGGTGGATAAAGAATAAAATATATTAATTCATGTTATCTTAAACACATTTAATTTATTATAAATAACAATGACTCTTTCTAATATGTTAACCATTGTTGTGATGTCACTTATGCTAAAATAACACCCTGACCACTAAAGTTATCTAAAATTGCCTTTATTACCACTATAAGGCCTCATCTGTAATCGTATACATAATATTGACTTAGATCAAGAATTCACATTGAGGATCATTCTGTGTTTATAGTTTTTTATAATTAGTCCATAACTATTACATTAATTCTAAAACATTACAAAGTAGACACTACTACTCTACCCAATTTTTTTTATAACAATTAAACTACTTAAATAAAAAAATAATTCTCTTCTTTATATATATCATCTTGAATTATTAATTTTTGTTACCCATCATTATGCCTTGTGAAAAAACTTTTTAAAAATATTCTATGAGCAAAAATAACAATATAAGGCTTATAAAATAATAAAAAACATTATTCCATCAACTCATAAAAATCAATGAAAACTTACTTTTCACCCATATAACATACCCACCTTTACATAACTCATGAAATCATAAGATATATGTATAACACATAGAATTCATAAATCATAAAGGTAACTTGTGGCTTCTATAACATACTTACATTGTTGTTTTCAATGCCACATATAGTGTTATGTTTGGAATAACCGTCATTGTATATTCCCTAAATCTCCTAGGGGAAACATTAACAATTACCTCTATCACATTACCAAATGCATTGGAGATCTATATTGGTCCCACCTGCCATTGTTTTATCATGATACCACCTGTATACATAAAAAATTTCGAAGAACAATAAAATATTTAAAACACATAAAACACGCATAATGGATATATAACATTTCCACATTTCAATCACAATATACCATTTAATGAGATTGACATAATGACTGTTTTAATAAAACCATTTTCAATACCGAAATACATAAAAATAATATATATTTTTAAAATATATTTGATAAAACATTACCACTTGTTAAAAAATCGAAATATAAAATAACTATCCCGGCAACGGAAAGGTTTTTGTCACCACATACATTAAAAAGAATCATTCCCTTTGTGATTTAGTAAAAACATTCGTAAAATAAAATACAGTTTTTTTAAAATATTGAATGAAAATAAAATAAAAAATGATATAATTATACAGTATATAAAATAAGGTCATGTATACACCAAATTATGTCTCAATGAAATAAGATTGATATGAAGTCGCTTATCAAGTTCGTATAAATGACATAATTATTTAATAAATTAGTGATTATGTGGAGAAAAAATATATCCACAGAAATGGATGTGAATATTATATCATTAATAAATAACCAAATTGTCTACACATAATGTTGTCTTAAAATAATAAATTAAGTATGCGTAAAACCAATTGAGATGAACTTGAGTTTATAAATTCCATTATGAAAATTCGGAAGCCTAACATCGTCACTTAAAAATTATGAAAATTATTTGATGATAGATAAAATGGTTTCTCATCACTTGTAAATAATATTTGTAGAAATAAGGATATAGAATAACATATTCCCACAGAAGAAAATTAAAGTTAAAAGACATAATATAAATTAAGTCTTCGACTAAAGGAGGAAGGTGAAAGGTTCCCGTACCTTGTGTCTGATTCGTCACGTACGTTCCATATTCATCCTGAAAAATAAAATTAAGTTAATTTCTAATTTATTAATAACCATTTTCAAGTTTATTATTCCTTTTATATCCCTTATTACAACATTATTAAAATTACACAATTATTTATGTTACTATAAGTCGTTTTGTCAATATTGGGTAATTGAGAAGAAAATGAACTTGTTATAATTACAAATTGTCCATGTGGTCAAAACTCAATTATATCTAGAATATTATTCATTATTTAAATATCAAATATATTATATATATATATATATATATATTTATAATATGACATAACATTTGATGATTATAAATGAAATGCATCTTTCATTGAGACGGTAAGTCGTCTGTACGCATGGATGCTGCATTCATTTATTTTTCATTTCGAAAGGAATGAGAACTAAATGTTACATAAGTTTATTATAACACCATTAATGTATCATATTATATATAAATTATATATGTTTATTAACTGTTTATTTTATATGGTATATGCATAGTATGAATGAGCCATATCACTTGGAGGGGCGTCAGTCCACACTTCCTCAAATGAAATTATCATATTTACACATTCTGGAAATCATAAAGGTATGAATTAAATAAAAATAGAATCATAGTGACAATATAAATATATATCATATATAATATATAAAAAACATTTCATCATTACGTCCACCCTGATAGGTGGTAGAGTAAAATCAAACTATCATCATTTCAGGAGTCAGTAGTTTGATGTATAGAGATACAATATGTTTATTTCCATTAGATGGAGTTGTGTGTAAGTGTAGTTAAAATAATTCTAATAAAAACAACCTAATATATTGAGTATACTTGTGTTGTTATATAATCAAATAATAATAATATAAAAGGGATTAAAGAAGTTATATAATGGAAAGTATCTTTAGATAAGACTTTACCTCTTAAAACGCGTAACTTCCTTTGATTTGAGCCAAAAGGCTTTATTGAATTTCCATATGCCTCTGGTATGTCATCTAGGAATAACATAGGGATGTTGGGAGCTTATTTTTTCAGAGTTAGCATGATCCAAGGGGATTTAGAGGTGTGATTATATTTTTTAGGGTGATACCCTTTTATATGAGGGAGGAGAGGAACATTACGAATGTATTGAAGTATTATTTTATTATAAAATCAAATTCAGTATCAAATAGTAAAAAAGACATTTATTTAGAAGATAACTAGTACCCCACCCGTGCATTCACACAGTGCCATAAATCAATTGCTATTTTAAAGAAATATTAATATTTTAAAAATTTACTAATGATCATAAAAAAATATGTGTTAAGAAGAAGGTAATATTGAAATATTTATAGAAGAGACATCATAATATTAGTAGAAACATTAATGATTAATGTAATGAAATGATAATTCATTTTAATCATGGAGAAATAGAAAACATGAGTTATCCTATAATTAAAATAAGATAAAAAATTATGAATACTGAAATTTTTATATTGATATATTGAATGTGGAATAGGTGTCTAAAGGAATAAGGGACTATCCAAAATTTGAGTATTGGTATTTTGAAATTTTACAGAAGTATGTCTTCTAGAATTTCTATTGTTTTGGAAAAGAATGTTGAGTTTTTCCATAAAAGCTTTCAGTTTATAAATGTACATGGAAATAATAGAAAACCATTTCATATTAGATAAAATTTCAAAAAAAAATCAGCACCCTCCTAAATAGTACATATTTTGTCATTCAGAGACATCATGAAGGAAATCCATCAAATTCTTCATTCAGGAATCCAGTTCATCTGAATTGCTTTTTTTTTCTACAGAGTCTCAAGACTTTGTAACAATTTATTTGACCCAACCATCCGCATCAAACTCAATGAACATATATTTATACAGAAAGAATTGTAATTAAAGAATATGGACCAAATATTATTAAAAATTGAAATGATATAAACAGAATTCGGATCGTTAACATTAGCCAATTGAGAAGAAGAAATGGATTGTATCTATTAATCATTGAAAAAATTAAAATGAAATGAAAAAATGAACTTTAGTTAGTTCAACAATGTCATGAAAGTAACACTAAATGAAGACAAAGAACATATACCTGAGTAAATTAAATAGTCATACTTGTTGTATGATATCCATTTTCAGTGTTGCAACACACACTAATGATCTACTACTATGATTTTGATGTCATGCAAGAAACAAATAATTATTACAATAATTTTGTTTTTTATATAAAAATATAAAATGATGAAATTAAAAATAGTAGTACCTGGTTATTTTCAATTTTAATACTAACTCTTAGATACATGTTGAAAAAATTTAGGCACGTCATATCTTAAGAATTTTTTTTAATTTCTATGGAAAATGTAGTTATCAAAAAATGAAGTCAAATAGATCATTAATACACCTATCAACAATAGGAAGATATTATCATCAAGGAAGAAAAGGTACATCAAAATGCCAATAGTAAAATATTTGACAATTAATAAAATAAATCTCACCTCTAATCATAATTACAGATGTTGTAATATCCTTAGTTACCCATTGTAAGGCATCAAAATGGCATAAAAATGCAAGAAGTCAAATATTTGACCTGCTAGAAAATAAATCAGACCTCAAATATTATTTAGTGATGTTGTAATATCCTTAGTTACCTATTGCAAGAATGGCATCAATACAATTCCCACAAGTTAAATTATTACTAAAACATAAATTCTTCCACGATTAGATTATGTACTCTTACAAAACGATGAACAATGAAAAAATAAAATTAGAAACATAATCAAACATCTTATCCTATCATACTATGGTTCAGGTTTTTTGAGATTATATTTTCAAAATTAAGTAATAAAACTTCATATCCCATAGGGATTTATATAATACATACTAAATCCAGATATTAAAATACAAATAGAGAATATGGACTACATTATGTTTTTATAATATCTATTGAAAAAATTTTGTGAGAATATTTTTTTAATACTACAATATGGGAAAGACATACATAGAAATAATCTTTAATATGGTTTGTTTTAACTTGTAATAAATTCTGTAAATGTTAGTCCAAGGTTATATGGATGCATTTATCAAGTAACCTGGATTTGGTGGTATCATGTAAGTGGAGGGGCAACCAGATATCATTTCCTTGATTGTAGTCATTCACCCATGATAAGCAGCTTCAATAAAAAGACGTCAACAACTTCATAAGACCCTTAAACATGAATTTGACTAAAAAAATAGATGAATACAGATTGAATCTTGTTGTTTCATTTGAATCAAAATCCCTATATTATACAAATTCATACTTGTATAAATAATAAGTGCATATATAATATGCAAACAAATATAAGTGCATCAATTTTCCAAAAACAAAAAAATTTCCTTACTATATCATTGTCATCATCACTACTAGTGTCTAATGGATGATCTTCATTGTTGAGCTCAAGCCTGTGAAGATCCCAACTAAAAGTTGAGTCTATTATGATTCTGCAATGAGAGGAAACATTTTTTTCTTAATAATGATAAAGCATGAAGTGAAAACAAAACATCATACAATGAACATAGGTTATGTACTTATTAATAACATGAAGTTGATGATATATTTAAAAATAATTCAAAACATGCTCCCAACCTTTGTTAAAAGATTTTCAAAAAATGGAATTATTGAAAACATGATAAGACATAACCTTCCAAAAGATATCAATCAAGGAAATGAAAAACATAATTAATTCATTCTAATCAATCCTTTTTGAAGGATTTATACATAACTATGCGAATACATCCAATCCTTTAGCCACTATATATAGTCATTTTTGATGTCGCACCTCCTTAAAAACATAATGATTGAATGTCACATTCCTGAGTATGTAACATAAAAAAATTTAAGTTTGAATTAATAGAAAAATATATCTAGAAAACATACTTGAATATGTGTAACCGATATATTCAACCAACAATAAAAAAATACATTAAAAGATAACAGTCACATTTGTTAATTCCAATAGCAATGTAAAGAGCCATCCCAGTTCCCCAAACATGAACATTATTAAATCAATCACATTGAGAGATGAAAAGATCAAACATCAAATCAGTTTGGTAATTGGATAGGGTTACATATGATGTAGTGAATGGTATCCCAGTACTAACTTCAACTGAAACTTCACTTTACCATCCAAAAACATGTTCTCCAATGTGAACTCATTTCCTGAAATCAATCAAATTAACACATAAAAAACAAAAAAAGTAAAAATATCTAGTAAGTATACATCATAACACAAACGAATCCAAAATTATAATATCCATTTCCAAATAATTTTATATTTCTTTGGTAACTAGTCAGTTGCCTTTACGAACAAAAAATATAGGTCAACCTATACCTGTGATGGATTTAAGGGTTGAAGGCTGATTGAATTTACATTTCTCACCTATTCCACTGATATGATCAACATCATTACTCATTGGCAACAGAAAAAATAGTAGTGCATAATGAGAATAATATTAATGTAAATAAATCCAAATAATAATATACATAAAATGAATGAAAAGAATATTATAAACCTATCTTCTAACTTATATAATAGTTTCATTTCATATATGTCACGTTTTTTCCTCTCATGAAAGAATTTTTTAGTGTTGAAATGAATTTAGAAGAAAGGATGGTACCTTTATGACCATGAGATAAATAGATCTTAAGAAGTTGAGCCATCACTTTCTCATCTGAAAACATGTTCTTTGATGTGAACTTATTTCCAAAAGTCAATATAATTAACACCGCAAATCCCCCAAAAAGGGAAACTATCCAGTAAGTCTAAATCAAATAACAAACGAATCATAAATTATAGTATGCATTTACACATAATTTAAAATTTCTCTGGTAATCAGTCACTTTCATTCAGAAATAGAATATATAAGTCATCATGTACCTATGATGGATGATAGGATTAAAGGTTGATTAAATTTACATTGCACATCTATTCCACTGATATGATCAAAATCATTTCTCATTGACAATAGAAAAAATAGTAGTGCATAATGAGAATAAGATTAAGTGAAACCTGATGTTCTCTTTATCTAACAATGTGAAGAATACATTAGAAGATTAAAATCCCAGTGATGAATTAAAAAAACAATGTAAAGAGCTATCACAGTTTCCCAAATATGAACAATATTATATCCATAAAATTGAGAGATTAAAATATAGTACATAAAATCAGTTTGGGAAATTAGATAGGCTTACATATGAGGTAGTGAAGGGTTTCCTGGTACTAAAATAAATAGAACCATCACAATACCATCCAAAAACATGTTCTTCAATGAGAACTCATTTCCTAAAATAAATCAACTCAACACCTCAAAAACCCACAAATGAAAAAATATCTAGTAGGTCTACATCATAAAACAAATGAATCAAAAATTATAGTATGAATTTACAAATTATTTAAAATTTCTTTGGTAATTAGTCACTTTCCTTTAGGAACAAAAAATATAGGACAACCTCCACATGAGATGTATTATAGTATTGAAGGCTGATTGAATTTACATTTTCCATCTATTCCACTAATTTGATCAACACAATTACTCATTGAAAACAGAAAAAATAGTAGTGAATAATGAGAATAATATTAATGTAAATAAATCAAAATATGTCTATAAATAAAACGATTAAAAGGAAAATTATAAATCTTTTTTTCTATCTTATATAATATTTTCATTCCATATATGACTCTTTTATCCACTAATGAAACAATTTGTGAGTCATTAAATGCATTTAGAAGAAAGGATGGTACCTTTATAACCATGAGATGAGTATGTCTCAAGAAGTTTAACCATCACATTCCTATCCAAAAACATGTTCTTCAATGTGAACTCATTTCCTAAAATCAATGGAATTGACACAACAAAACCCCAAAAAATGAAAAATATCCAGCAAGTCTATATCATATAAAAAACAAATTATGAATAATAGTATGTATTTAGACATAATATAAAATTTCTCTAGTAAAAAGTCACTTTCCTTTAGGAACAACAAATATAGGTCATATTGTACCTATGATGGATGATAGGATTGAAGGCTGATTGGATTTACATTGCACATCTATTCCACTTATATGATCAGCATCATTTCTCGTTGACAATAGAAAAATTGTTGTGCATAATGAGAATAAAAATAATGTAAATAAATCAAAAAAAAATAATAAAAATTAAACAGTTGAACAAAAAATTATAAATATGTTTTCTATCTTATATAATAGTTGCATTTCATATATGCCAATTTTTTTCCTCTAATGAAAGAATTTGTGTGACTTTAAATGCATTTAGATGAAATGATGTTTCCTTTATAACCTTCAGATGAGTAGATCTTATGAAGTTGCATGTAGCATAAGAATATTGATCATGTGTTGAAAAGGAATTTGAAATTTATCTATCACATCAGTTATAATTTCATTGTTAATCAGGAAGCAATATCATCTACTTGGAGAATCAAAACCTCTTCCATAAACACATTGGTAACCATTACAATTATCATGAAACATAAAAACAATGTACAAATCATGGATAATATCGAATTAGGTAGAACATGCATCAAAATAAAATAACAAAGCTCCAAACTATTATATGCAATTACACACATACCTTTCTCAAGATCCCAGGTTTGGAAAATCCCTTCAATAAAAATGATATAGTTATAAACTATTGGGGGGTATTCCATAACATTTCCTTTCATAGAAAACTATAAAAGCATCAGAAAATTCACCTATGAGGCACATTACATAAATAAATTTTTCATAATATAGCTTATGTTAAATGTAAGAATGAATTACAGGAGACATATAATAAATATTGGGGACAAATGTAAAAAAATCATAAAATTTATTGTATAGACAAGTATGGAAGAACAATTTACTGTATGTAAAACGACCCGTCACAATTTCGTCTATGGAATAATGGGGAAAGATGTAAAAATTTCCTAAATTCAATAGAATTAACACATCAAAACCCCCAAAAAGGAAAAATATCCAGTAAGTCTACATCATATACCAAACGAATCATGAATTATAGTATGAATTTACACATAATTTAAAATTTCTCTGGTAATCAGTCACATACCTTCAGGAACAACAAATATAGGTCATCCAGTACCTATGATGGATGATAGGATTAAAGGGTTATTCAATTTACATTGCAATAGTGAATAGAAATATATATACAATGAAAAAAATGGGTTCACAACCTGTGTTCCCTGAGGCATTTTATAAAGCATGTGCAATGAAATCTACTCTAAGCATGATCCAAAGCGTTGGAGAACCTTGATTCCTCAGAGTCATCATAAATCTATGTAGCACACACCATGTAGTTAGAAATATTGAATGTGTGGAACATGACATTAGTGATTGGAAACATATATACAATGGAAAAGACAGTGGTCCCAACCTGAGTTCGCGTGTGTAGTGTATTGGAAATATTATAAGTCCACAACATGACAATAGTGAATGGAAACATATATACAATGAAAAAAACTGGGTTCCCAAACTAAGTTCACTGAGGTAATTTATAAATCATGTCCTGTGCGATCAACTCCAATATAGATCCAAAGCATTGGAGAACCTTGGGGCCCCGTCATCATCATAAATCTGTATAGCAGGTAGCATGTCGTCAGAAAGAAAAAATTCATGTTGACAAGGGCTACAGACCTCATCAGATGTTTTATAGTTAGAAATAGCCTAGCTACTACAGTAGCACAATGTAGTGTATTAGAAATATTACATGTTCAAAATATGAAATTAGTGAATGGAAGCATATATAGAATGTCAATAACTGCGTTCCCAACCTGAGTTCACTGAGGCATTTTATAAATCATGTCTAGTGCGATCAAATCCAAGCCTGATCCAAAGTGTTGGATAACTTTGAGGCCTCACCATCATCTTAAATCTTTGTAGTAGGCATCATGTAGTCAAAATGAAACAATTCCTCTTGGCCATTGCTACATACCACATCAGATGTTATACAGTTAGCAAGAGCCTGGCTACTACAACTTACTAGGAAAGAATAACATGTCTCCCCCGATAATAGAAACACCTACAGACACTAGTGTAATATAAAACATCATAATAATAGTATGGATATATATTCTGGGATGTGATAAGTGTATGGTTTACCTAATCATTCAGGACTCTGATTGTTGTAGAAATTACCTCAATCCTGGATCTTATCAGTGCAGTTTGATGGAAATCATTCAGTAATTCCATTATTCTCCATCATCCAAAAAAATTATTTGAGATAAATAATACTGAATATCAACAGTGATATAACATTATAGTTTTAGAATCAAACCTTAAAGAAGCTTAATTCCACCAAAAAGACCAGACCACGAACACACTTAATGTGATTACAATGAACAAACTAACACTTAATACAACATTATATCATTGAACAAACTAACTATGAATAAAACATATTAACATTGAACAAAGTAATACTAAAATTTAAGGCTCAAGGTGGTTTATTAGTGGGTTGAGGTTACAAAAGTGTAATTTCATGTTTACCACTGATAGTGGAAGTTAAAATAACCTGCAGATGGTGGAGTCTAAATCCACAGTAGGTGTGAAGGCGGCATAGGAGGAGGCAGATCAGATGTAGTAGGCATGGAGGACGGAGGCGATGTAGGAGGCGGTCTTAGGCTGAAACGGAGGCACAAAGGCAAGCGGCGGAGGGTGAATGTGAGTGGCGGAGGGAGAACTCGAGCGGCGGGCACCCCGGTTGGTGCGCAGGGAAAACACGAGTGGTGAAAGGAGAACGCGAGTAGTGGAAACTCGACATGGTGCGTAGAGAAAATGAAATCCATGGAGGGATACAGTCACGATTTTGCAGTGGGGGAATCCAAATTGAGATTGCAAGGAGAGGTGTGGTTGGAGTGGTGATTCGAGGAGGAAGATGAGGATATTTGGGAACCCATAAATAATGAAGAAAAATCGGTAGCGGTTGGAGAAACAGGAATCTCGCTGCATTAATCTTAAATTGGAGAGAGGTAGCGGAAGGAGGTATCAGAAGGGGGTTCAGATGAAACCATCAGATGAATAGGCAGAGGTGGAGGCGGGGGGATCTATAGAGGTCACGGGTGATGAAGGATTAACAGGCAGAGTTGGAGAAGAAATGGATTGGAAACTAATCACTGCAGATTGAAATCCCGAGCGAGGAACCATGCGGGGAATGGGGACCCGAACGACGAAAGCGCGATATTGGAGGGTGGTTGTAGTTTTTTTGGTGACGTGGCTGCATATTATAGTGACACATAAGCTTTAGAAATCCTGCTTTAGTATAGATAATTGATGTTCTATTTGGTTGAAAACCAGTCAACCAATATGATTTTGAGAAGTCTATGTCACAAATTTAACCTTATCTTTTAGTTTAACCCTTCGTTTTATAATTTCACTCTTACCGTGTATTCCCGTATATTCATACAATATGGTTAATTTAGTTACTATAAAATTCCAATCAATCATCTAGGGGTTCCATTCTTATCAATATTATTTAATTCAACTTGGTGAATCTTGTATTTTGAGTGATATTATACTATATAATAAAATAGTATTTGTTTTAAAAAATCATTTATGTCAATTTTTATTCTATCCAAGTCATGACATTTAAAGAATCCATTACGACTCAATTTTTTAAAAAAAACAAATTCATTACATCAAATATAACAAGTCAAAATTATACCTAAAATTTGTGTATGGCATTAAAAGTATTAAAATAAATGTATTTTAATATTTAAAATTTCATTTATCTATATCATTCGTTAATAAGGTAATCAGTACATCAATATTGTGTCATATATATATTTATTTATCTGATGTATACCAAATATAAATAAATTACCATTATTTAAGAACTATTATTTTATTTTTAATGAATATTTATATTTTAAAATATCACAAATATAGACCCATGTAATTATTATTACTAAATGATACTTTTTTATGTTATATTTTTCTTAACTTTAAATTAATTATTATTAAATGTAATTTTCACATCAAAGAGGCTCCAAGGGGTCCCAAAATCATTCAAGTGATTCCCACAGTCATAAATGAATAAATTAATAAAATTATAACACATTTTAGGGAAGTTTATTCTTATAATATTATTATATTACCCTTATTTATCAGATTTACCCTTTAACCATGGTAAAAATAATAATTACTGTAGTTACTATACATAATGTCTAAAAATAAAAGGTAACTATTTAAACAAATTGGAACTCCTGATTCCAAATTGGAGATCCATTCTCCTAAAAATAAAATTTCATTTATTAATTTAAAAATAATTCTAGTGGTTGAAACCAAGAAAATATTTTTTAAGAAATTATAACTATAATAAGATTGACATGAATTTATATCCAATTTAAAATATGAAAATACATCAAATTACTATAATTGGATTAAATTATAAAATTATAATCAAATTACACTTAAAAAAAATTAAATGTACAATATAACAATATAAATATTTTATAGGTATATACATTTTTGACTTACAATAGGGTATTTTTCACTATTCATTAAAAATGATGTTTGTCCAAAAATTACAAAAAAATTAAAGAAATTAAATTTTTTTCTCTCGCTTATATATAAGAAGTTTATTTTGTCAAATTTAACATATATAATGTATGAAACTATATTTAATACGGGTTCTCTATCAAATAGAAGTGAACCGACATTTTAAAAATATTAGAGTATTTTACGCTTAAAATTCGAATCATTAATATTTTAAGCATAAGAAATTAATTGGAAAAATTTAAAGAAATTTAATAAACTTGTATAATCATAATGTAGTTAGTTTTATTAATTCCCTCCAATAAATCTATATGGAATTAACTTCCATTTAAAATAATAGTATGATTATATTATTTTTCATCATAACTCAATGTTTTGCGAAACATAACATTTTAGAAAAACCCATAGTTTCATGTTGAGTACACTCTTATAAAAAGAGTCCATTTAACATAAAATTAATATGTCAGTAAATGGTATTAATAGAAATCAAAAACTATTATTCTATAAATAAAAGGGTTTTCACAGTGTGGGTTTTAATTATAGGATGCGATTTATATTTAAAATGTAAATTTTTAAATTTTTCTAAAAGTATAATTATTTTGTAGTTTATTTTATAAATTTAATAATTTTTTTTGAATAGTATTGAAATAAATTAAAAATTAATGTTCTCTTTGATTATTAGAATTAAATATATTGTTTTTTCAGGTGGATACTTGTTTATCTAAAATTGTTTTCCATTATTTTGCCCAGAAAATGAATTATTATTAATTATTGTTTTTATGATTTCAAGTGTTAAAACCATATTTTATAAAAATGTATTCAAACTATAGTTTATATCATGTAATATGAAAAGATGTACATTGAATCATTGGTCAAATCATACTGGATATGTTTGGATTACACAAATCTTATACTCATGTATTTTTTTATGTTTATTCAACTATTCACTTTGGATAGATGTTATATAATACCCTTGTACTCGCACTCCTAGAATTTAGATCTTAATGAATAATCAGTGCATTAATGGTTTTTAAAGAATCAAATATGACCCAATTTCATACTTCATAAACCTAAAACATCAAAAGGAAAAATTATATCACTTATATACCCTTGTAACTTATAGGTTTTTAATTTTTTATAACTATGAACGTCCTTTATATATCAATACACATATCTTGATGTGGGAATGTTTTAAATTATAACTCGATTTCTTATTCCACATTAATTATTTAGCATCTCAAATAAAAATATTTACACTTGAGTTCATTCATGGTACTATTTATTTAACATAAATTTTCACAATGAATGGAAATGGAAAACATATCGTGGGTTATCTAAAATTCTCAGCAACTGTAAACAGAAGTATTACTAATTGAGTTTCATCATTGAAAATAAGATGAGGATAGGGTATTACATAATAAAAGTAAATTATCATAAATAAGAAAATTGGTGACCATAAAAATTGGGATCCAAAAACCTAAGACAAGGAATAATGGTTTGACATTAGACAATAATCATATAAATAAATAGTAATGATCCATGAGAAACCAATACTTTTACCAGGGGATCCATTTTAGCATGATGAAAGTGTGAAGTAAAAATGTTTGTAACATAGAACATAATTATCAAATCAGTCATATATTCACTCTTTATAATTGAATAACCTTCATGGTATATTCAATTAATCTCTTAGGAGAAGAATATAATTGGTTTACATCAGCCAATTACAAAAATCTATGGAGATATATAGCTCCTATTGCATTTTAAATACTATAAATTAACAATAAAATTATTATAACACATTAGAGCTCTCATTTCTAAACATAAAAATATCTATTGTTATTTAATATCTTAATATACCAATGGAAAATAAATGGGGTCCCATAAAATCTCATAGAAATGATCATAATCTATCTAATGAAATAAATAGGAATGAATCATTATAACATAACCCCAGTGGAGAATAAGTAAAATCTTCATCAAATAGAATATTACATAGCCTTAATATAGGCATACCCAAGATATAAAATTCTATGTAAATTTATATAAACCTCATATGTGAATATCGGTTCATTATATAATGATATGTTCAAAATATGAATACATTGAAACTAATAATTATTATAAATTTCATATCATTGAATTTTTAATTAGAAATTGGTTTGATTACATGTAACAAATGAAATTAGAAATATATATTAAAATAAATTATAAATAAAATACAGCATGTTTAAAAATAATAATGACTAATATACATAATCAGGTATAAGTATAAACCAATAAATTAAAATTGAGTTATCAAAACCCCTAACAACATGGTAAAATTCATGTCATATATAAGTGGATAATATAATTTTTATTGATTATTCAAATAAAATTTTGTATGATGCATTCATGATATAACATGTAAAATGGGTAGTATATACACCATATAAATGAATTCAGTTGTATAACATTAATATAGTCCCCAATAAAGGGAAATTAAGATGAAATCTATTACCATGAGTCCAAAAATTCCATACATTTAAATTATTTTATATATAATAAAAATATATAATTCATTTACTATTTTATAAACATTTACATGTATACTTCCTTACCATTAAAACATCATCATCAATTTTTCAATGAATTATTTAATTAGATAAACTATTAAGCTTGCGATGATCATTTTGTGAATCTTCCAATAATAGTTTCAAAATGAATTTTTTATGTTGAACATTGTTAAACTAGTTATTGTGAAATATTATAATTAATAATATTCACAAAATAATTATCATTTTTATTCATTAATTTTACTTTTAATTTTTTTCATGAATGTTTCTGATAAAAAATAAATTTTTATTCAATCATCTAGATGGTAGGTCATACATATGCATGGGTACCTTTTCAACAATTCAAATAATTCGAGGGATGAAATGTATGTTTTATTTTAATGTTTAAAAATTTATTATTATTTCAAAATTTTAATATAATTATTTTAAATAAAATTATATTTAACCAACATATGATCTAGTCATGAAAGATGAATATCATCGCTTTGTGGAGGTGGAAATACACACATTCACATGAACATTATCATTCATCACGAGATGGAAAGGTAAGAAAATATCTTATATATTATCATTAAATAATTATAATTATATAATAAATATATTATATATGAATTTATTATATCACCAAAACAATCAGTGAGTGGTGGTGATGAGGAATTAATTATATCGGTTCGTGAGGCTGTAGTTTTCAATACACATGAAGGATGGTTTTATTTTCCATTTTATAAAAGAATGAGAAGGATTATTTTTTTCCAATAAAAAAAATATATAATTTTTTTAATATATTTATTTTATAAAATAACTATTTTTATAATACTTTTTTGGGTTCTAGATGAATATATAAAACTAAATCGTCTGGATAAAATATATACCTCTTTTTTAGACATTTTTATATTATATTAATTCTTATAAGGTTGGTATTATAAACAAAATTAGACCACTATGTTATTTAGAGGGATGTATGTAAGATATTATGATTTTTTTTCTGATCTATAGTTCACAAAAGGTTGGAGGATGGGAAGAAAAATGACACCCATTTATTTTTTTTTCATAGTGACTCATTCAGACAAACAAAAAATAGTATATTGTAATATGTTTCCAACACATTTAAAATGATTTAAAATTCACGTGGATATAGATATGATGACGGTAATATCGTTATATAATCATAAAATTGTATTATTGTATGATCAAATATTGTTTTAAACATTATCATTTGGATTAAATATTTCTTTATATATTATTTACCATAAAAGTGGTAATAAAATTATATATAAAGAAGGGTTATAAATAAGATTATATAATAAAAATTGGATCATAAATTTCAAAATGTATTAAATTTTTAATTATATATCATCCTATTTTTCCTATATCATGTTCTCAATTGTTTTTAATATATTTACCAAAATATATTTGACTTAAAATACTAATTATATCATCATGATTAATTAACATTATTTTACATTGAAATCAATAAGAAATGAATTTAATTCAAATATAATAAATTTCAACATCAATAAAAATTGATAATGGATATAAAATTTAATTTATAAAATAACTCCTCCAAACAAAATATAAATGTTTATATTTTTAAAACCATTCAAATTAATTGTATTATGCTTCCACAAACAGTATATCAATGTTTCTTAAGCATTAAAGTTACTTATCCAATCATTAAAAATTAAAATAACATAAATTTTAAAAAAATTATTATAAAAATTAATTATATTATCAACTCATAATTTAGTTTTCAATATGTGATCATATAATATAATTTTATATGTTATAGATTGACATTTATTAAATTTTTAACAAAAAATAAAATGTAGGTCTGACTCAAGAAATGGAAAACAAATTCTATAAAATAGAATACAATAAAAGGATCATAGATCCATAGATTTAAAATATAGTATATTAAACTGTTACTGTTATTTTTACTCCTTATAATAATACTTGTAACCTTAATTGCCAGATTTAGACTTACCATGGTGAAAACTCTTTACCACAACTGCTATACATAAAGACACAACAGGTAAATATTTTCAAAACATGCATCTTCTAAATTAAAATATGGGAAAAAATTCATTATTACATTTATATAATTTGAAAAAATTAATTTTACATAAAATTGAAAAATGCAATGACAAAAAGTTATTTTAAAAAATATTTGTCATGAAGCCCAGAAATGAAGTTATACTAAAAGAAGGTATAATTATAACTCATGAGTAATTAATTATGCTAAATATAATTAAAGAATAATTTTTTAATGTTATGATGATATGAGAATTTTATATTACTTTATTTCATTTGTATAATTTATAATTATATAAAAAAGGTATTGTCAATAATCACTAAAAAATCAATATTTTCAGAGAACAAAAAAGATTCATATAACACCCTTAGTCTTTAAGATATTTACCATATAAAAACATATTAATTTTGTTAACTGTATTTATTTATATGAAGTAAAATTTTTCGATTATGTTACCTGAAACATAAATTTTATCATGCCCAAGACGGAACACTGAGGGCAGCTTGACATACACAGAAGACTGAGTTTTACCAAACAATAAAATATTCATTGGGAAATTTCTATTTAATTAGGTAAAACCAAGAAATAAAATTATTGGTTTTTAATATTATTAACTAATTTATCAATACATATTGTTGAATTAATTGGATACATATTAATTATAAATTAAATACGAACCAATTTAGAATAATGAGAATATTTTTTATAGAAAACCATTTTTATTCTCACAAAGATATTATACCCAAATATATTAAATTAATTAGAAATAGTGTTTTATGTTAATAATATATATATGTATTAAATATTAATCCAAATTATTTTTATATCCATAAAATAGATTTTATGTGCATTAGATTAGAAAAAACATAATTGTATATATACAACCAATATTTGGTAGAAGTTAAATTTTACGCCATTAATGGGAGAACATATTTTAAATATTAATATTGATTTTTCTATAAATACAATAGGTCAAAACAAACACCATAATTTTGATTTAAACAAAAATATTTTCTTTTGTTGATGTTTTTTATTTGTTTTGTGAAGGCTCATTTTTTAATAAATAGTGAAAATTGCGGAATATTTATTCAGGACTAATTTTTTGACAAATTTATTTATAATAATAATTTATAATTTTTATTTTCAGTAATGATAAATTATATAAATTATATTATGATAGTCCAATTTTTATCATTGGATACAACTTCACGTTAAAATTAGTTGTAAAAACATAGCAAACATTTAATGTTTTCAATTTAAAATTCGGTATTGTCGTCCCATATACTTGATTAATTTGAAATTAATTTCTACAAATTCTGTGGTAGTAATTTGGAAAAATAGATTATATATTCTTAAATACCATTTTTTATAATATATAATATGCTAAACCTATTTTTTGAACATAATTTTTAGTGATTATAATTAAAAATCATTACAATGATTAAGGAGAAATTAATCTTGACAAGGGACTAAACAATAAACATAATTGATAAAATGACCTAGAAATGTTACAAATATTAAATTTATTGAAATATTTATAACCTATATTCCCACTAATTTATTTTTTTTCATTATTGGATCCACATGGCACATAAAAAATGTGCATGCATTTCTCTTTACAAAAATTTACAAGAATTCCACTTCTTCTCCTCTATAAAAAGAACATCATTCCTCCATTTTCTTGTCACTTTTCAAAAAATTCGGATTAAAAATTGTCTATTAGAATATATCCTAAAAATAATAACACAAATCCACGAAGCATATCCATTGGAATATATTTATCCATGGAATTGATTTCATGTAATACCAATGGAGTTACCTGAGTAAGATGTAACATCCTTCCTATATGTCCTTAGATTTTTTTCTCTCGACACACAATAAATAATTATTATTACTTGATTATATAACAATAATAATATTCAAAACAATAATTGATGTTGTCATATTAGTTTTTCTAACTGAACTTACACAGAATTCCATCTAATGTGTAATGAGGTTTTTTTATTTGTGTCCGCCGAACTACTCCATTTCTTAACTGAAGATTAATTTTTTATTATGAAAACACTTTTTGAGGAAAACGTGAGAAACCACAAGTCCATACAATGCATCCAAATAAAACCATAAAAGAAGTTTATCCATATCACAACTACAAGAACTGCCCCTCCACAACAACTATAATGTGATTTCAAGTCTCTACATTTGCATTATCAGTCACCTAGATATCCCGTGTAGGGTTGCACAGACCTAGTACCGATGGCAGAGTCATACTCTCTCAAACATCTAAATCTGGATGACAATGCTATGGTAAATGCTTAATGCTCTAATCCTCATCAAGAGCTGTCACACCTCTCTATGTGATCCCCCCAACCCGCCAAGCACCAGGTCTCCATCGATGCAAGCAATACGATAGAACGCCACTTTGGGCTTGGAGTACTGAAACCAAAACTGAAGGAAACCACCATCCTCAGATCTGAACCAACCGGAGAGGAGAACTGCCGCTATGGTCATGAACATCATAATAGTAATTGAGACGTCGTGGAAGGGAAGATGAATCATGAAACCAAACAAGGATGATAATAAACCGAAGAATGGGGAGAAGAAAGAAGAAAGGGGGAGGCGACGCTGGAGAAGAATACAAGCCTCCCCCTCCAGGCCGCCACCAAAGAGAAACCCTAGCCGCGAGAGTGCAGTGGAGAACCACGAGAGTCCAAATCCCTACTCCAAATATGGTGTCAACTACTCCATTGCTTAATGACGTTAATAATTTTTACATTACCATTATACATGGATGGGAATTATCATGGAAACAATGATTTTATATGAGTATTAGTATTTATTTATGATTTATTAATTATTTTATAGCACATACCTTTATACATTCCAATTTGATTTTATATTATAACATTGTTTGAGGATATGTAGGCTACTACCTCCTCCATGCGATGTGATTAGTCAAAAATTTACACAGACAACATAAAGAATTGTTTTAAATAATTATAAGTGAAATCATGGAAATATATATAATATTAATACTATAATTACTTTTCAATAAAAAAATATCATTTTAATTATTACCATTTTCAAAAACAACAACATCGTAATTTCAGTCATGGACATTTGGAGTATTGCTTCCACAACATGATGTGATTCCTTTTCCATCACAAGAATTATATATATACAATTAAATAAAATTTTATTTATGATATATTGTTAAATACATATATTTATAATATAATATACATTATTTCCATAACCATCATCGAAAAATGTGAATATTACACATGAATACATTCGAAATACTATCTCCATGATTGTAATGATGTTTTATTATTCATAACCATAATCCATGGTTAGTTTAAAAGAATATTTTTATTATAAATAAGGTTATTAATTTGGTTTTGTTATTATGGATATTTTTATACAATGAAAAATTTGACCATATGTAACCAATGAAAATCGTTTTAAACATGTGAACTAAATTTGGTAAAAAAACACCTAACATAACCTAAATTGTTTGTATAATTGTATAAAAAAATACTAATATTTTAATTGATTGTAATAATAACTTTTCTAAAATGTTATCATGAAATTAAATAATTTACATATGTTTACTATTTGAGAATATAAAGACACATGTGGAAAATCAGACTCAAGGTAAGGGATTTCATCTCAATTTTAGTTGATTATGATATACTACAATGTTATGCTCTGAGTTTCTTTTATATGGTGTGTATAATTCTCCTTGAAATGTAATATCAAGAATTTCCTTACTCATATGATATTCTATATTTCAATTAATGGTATTACATCATTGTGATTACGATTAAAATTTTTCAATGCTGTATAAGATACATTAGACTATTTAAAGATTGTTTTCCTCAAAAATGATATAATGATAATAAAATGTTATCTCACTTAATCAACTTCAACAGCCCTTGTTTTTAGATATCTATATATGATGAATTATTGATAAATATTTATTTATTATTTAATTGTGTTATTTTATAAGGAAAATGTTTTACTTAGATTATTTGATATAAGGAATTGTTTTTACTGGAAATAACAGGTGCGACCTAGATATTATATAGTCCCTCGATGCATAGAGATGTTCACATGCGACAAAAAAGAAGGAAAAATTAAATTGAGATTTATATATAGTTTTATCCTTCTATTGAATGGTGCTGATAGTGTAGGTTTACATGTTCCTCAGACATTATGTCTAATAATTAATTATTTACATCATTGTTATTCCAGTTTCCATTGTTATTAACCATGTCATTTTCATAAGATAAAATATATGGATTCATTTATTTCTCAGTTTATTAATTAAATTAAATGAGTTTTAAGACTCTTAACTAGTCATATCAATTATTCCTTATCATGTTATTTTAATGAAATGTTTTATCAATCATTTACCCTTTAATGTGGACTTATTCTCTTCAATTCATTATTACCTCGACATTATTTACACTTAATTTTAATTTAAGCTCACCCTTGTTATGTTTTCATTCAGTAGGATATGAAAAATATTTCTTCGAATAAGCATTGAAGGATTATATTAATATATATTTATATATTATTTTTTATTTACTATTTTCTAAAGTAGTATGTGTTTATGGTTTGTAATTTGGTTTTCCAAAACTGCTAAATTGTTCAGTACCTCGGGATTTGATACTTATATTTGTGCCAATCTTATAAATTAAAGAATCAGGTCTAGGATTATGTATTTAGGTTGTTATTGATGGAATCAGAGAAGGTTTAACATCAACCTTTGAAACTAGATTTAGAAAACAAAGATAATGTATCCAAACAGTAAGATATTTTTTGACAATAAGTATAGATGAAAATCCTAGAATTTTGTTAAGGTGGGTATTATGTTGTTATTATAAAAAATAATTCCATATTTGGATATAATAAGTTGGTGTGGCTTTGGGAATGATTTACCTGTGGGTATTTACTCCGACCTTGCGTTTTATTTCTAATTGGGTGTAACCTAGTACATAAAAATGAGACTTACTGCACACATAGTTTGATTCTCTCATGGAATACACTTAGGATAAATCACATTCTCATTATAAAACCTGATGTATAATTTTGAATTAATGATATCCCCAAAGAATACATGATTATTATAATGATATTTGTTATGAAATTTTTTTTCAATTTATGATTATTGTTTAACATGTTTTTCAATTATAGATTATGTTACAAAACGTAATGATCTAATCTATAATATTCCATTGTTTAGAAATGGATCCTTGAGGGGATAAATCTATTATTAGTCATGGAAAATTTATAGATTGTGTTATACCGCTATATTTCACAGTATTATTATTTATAAATAAAATTCAGTATCTTGCACTGCATGAAAAATTGTGTTCGAGTGCACAATGATCTATCGAACCAGCTAATTAAAAAGAGGCTATGAATAGTATTAACCACATAATGAAATATATAAATTTTTTTTTTCAATATTTTCTTATTTATTGAATTTGGAATATCAAAATTATCATAGGGTGTTTTTTTGGTATTTTCCTGAAAAGTGTCATTTTTTAATGAATACTTAAAAATAGTCCATTTGGGTTATAAATATATACTTTTTCTTCTAAATAATTTTTTTATCATTAAATTGATTTAAAATTCAAGATATATAAAAAAATTATACTAATCCAATGAATTTCATTGAAACTATTTTTATAATAAATATAAATTTAAAATTTATTGAACTTTTAAACGTATCTCTTACCCGCCTTTTAGCAACATATGTGAAATTAACAGTAAAAATATTCGTACTACTTTTTTGAATTGAATTTCTAAAAATAGTTATACATTGTTGAAATTATCATGAAATTAATATTATAATAAAAAGTAATTAAATTTTTTAATATTAACGTTAGTATTTTTGTTCCATGGTTAATAGTAAATTAGGTAATTAAAGATTAAAAATAATTTAGCCACTATAAAATTACCCTAAAACATATAATAATTTACTTTTACGATTTCTTTCGGTAGATTTTGGGACCACATGGAGCCACTTGTATGACATTAATATAACTATACTGTTATATTTATACAACATCAAATTTAGTTATAATTTTGTATTTAACAAGTAAAATGAGGTTATATAAGTTATAGAGTTGACAATAAGTAGTATTTACAATGATAAATTTTTTATCTACACTATGGTACTTTTTTTATTTTTAGGAAATAAATAATTAAATTAAATTGTGACAGGATGATTATGAAGTAATCGATTTATTAATGGATGAGTCAAATAAATGATATTAATAATAGTATTATAAATTTAATTTGTGATCTTCAAGGTAATTAAAAAATATATTGGGTGACTTTAGCATATAAGGGATTGGTTAATTTATATTTTTAAACGAGTAAAGTTGTTATGATATTTTTAAAAATTTAAATATTGAACTGTTTCCAAATTAATAATTATGATATTTCAAAAATTAATAATTTTGTATTAAATGATAGAAAATTTATAAAAATTTAAATTTCTTCTTACTGACTAGAATAAGTTAAAATTTTCCAACTATGATCTATTTGGGTGTTATGGAATTTTTTTGAAATTATATTAATCCAAAATATATAAATTATACTATATCATGGTAATAGTTAAATTGGTTAAATAAGGGTTAAAACAAAATGATAATCACTAAAAATAATAAAAACTTTTGCAAAATTATTAGATTAATAATATTAGACATTTATAACATTAATATATATTTTTAATCATTTAATGTAAAATTGACCATGAAAATGGCATAGATATTATTAAAATTAACGAATGGGATAAAATATCAAACTATCATTTCTTAAAAGTACAATAATTGTAATATAATTATAAACTAGAGATAACTATGACCATGAATATTATTTAGAAATAAAAAGGATTGGTATAAACCATTGTATTTTATTTTTTATTTTTATATATTAGATAATTAATGTTAATATTGACACAGTAGTGAAGAAATAATTATCTTATTAATAGAAATATAAAAGAAATGTTTTTAAAAATAATAAAAGAAATACATGTTGACAAAATTTAGGTTATCCACCAATTTCCTAGATGAAAATAAATTTTTTATGTGTATTTAATGGTTCGGTTTAATATTTTCATTCCATTTGGGTATTATTTAATTTCTATGTGTTGAATTTTTTCAAAATTGACACTGTTGATATTTTATCAAAACACCATTTTATTATTTTATTTAAAACTAAAAAACATTACAAAAAAAATTGAAAACTTTATGGTCTGAATTATCATAAATTTTTTGTTTATAAAATAATTTCAACCATATATGTAAATATTTAAAACCGTTTAATATTTAGGATATTATTTGAACAATTAAAATTAAATAAATTAATTAAGGTTAAACTAAAATGATAAGGTTCAAAATAAAATTAATGCATTTATAAAATTATTTGGTTTAAGGTATTAAGAGCCATAGACATATTATTCTAGAAATATCTTAATTTGGAGCTATTTGAAATTGAAAATAAATTTATATTAAATTAATAGTTTTGAGGTTTCCAAATCTTTCCCTCCCCTCTCTTATAAAAGGTAACCACATTTTTTCTTTTATTCACATATATAAATCACTTTGTATTAGCAAAAATTTCTGATTTATCCTTTATAATTTATTAACATCACCCTATTATTCATACATTGGGAAACAAATCCAGCCAAATAAGTCTTTTTCATCATATCAAAATGAGATACTTGAAGAATATGTAATTATTTTACTAAATCAACCCAATTTATTTTCTTCTTCTACAACATATTTATATGTTTTTTATATAAAAAATCATTAAATAAATTATCATAAATAATCTGAGATATTGTTATTAATATTTTATAACCATATTCTACTTTATATCTATCTTATAAAAATGATTGTTACAATGACTGTGTTCGTAAGACTTAACGTTTCCATGTCATGGTGTAATTTATTATTCAAAACAAATTAATTTGAATGTGAATAATGAGAAATATATATTATATTAATAATTAATATGGAATGATATAAATTATGTTTACATAATATACTATCCAATTCTATACCATTTAACCATTAATGGAATGATCTCGTCGCTCATGCATACGTAGGGTCTTCCATCTCTATGGAGTGATGAGATTCATTTTCCAAGATAACCAATTTAGAATGATTATAAATTTAATACGATGAGTAAAAAATTTTTTATTAAAAAATAATGATTATTTATATGAATAAAATATATCATATTCCTAAGAAACATTACTTACATGACAAAACATGCATAGGAAAATAGAGAAGTTAACACCCGAAGAAATGGTAATACTAAGATATTGTTAACAAAATGATATAATAGTGTCATAAATGAAATGATCAATATAGATATGATCCATGTATAATTTAATAAAATTCATTAACAACTATAAAAGAGGGTAATATACAAGGAAAATACAAGGTAAGATATTTCTTCTAAATCTCTATTCATTGAGGCATAGATTGATGTCATGCAACCAACTTCTTTTATTAGGTTTATATATAAACCTTTTGACTTAAAATATAATTATTTTATCTATTATTAATTTACGTAATATTTGGGAATATATTTTTTCATTGGGGTTATTATTTAAATGTTCAAAGTGGAATGTGATATTTTGAATGTTTAAATAATTAATCTTTTCGCTATATCAATATTCATGATATTATCACGTATATTTATTTAAGTGTATGTAAAGTATTATAAAGGAAATTTTATTTATAATTTGAATTGTATTCAAATATTTTAAAAAGTAATATATTGATGGTTTTATATAAGGGTTAATTACACAATGTCATAATTATTCGATGTTGTATCTACATAAGTAATTATTGGGTCATGTTTATAACCCATGTCCATATTTTTTTAAACGTGGTTTTAAAAATATTTTCATAATTTCTCAAGAAATAAATAAATTCATGTATAACCGACTTTGAATTAATATAAAACATTTTTAAATGAATAATTCAGTCATTTTCTAAAAAAGGATCTTTATAAACTGTTTGAAAAATTAATGGAAAACTGTGTTTTTTATATTAAAAGGCACGAGTGGATTTTTCCGCAATCATTTTGCCTTACAATTTGGAAGCTTCCCATATAATATTACAAGATTATTTTTAAAATTATTGTTTTCTTTAATAATATAGACGTCATTAAAATGACTTCAATGTAATAAAGGGATCATTTTCACTAAGGGTTTTAATGATTTAGTAATATTATTTTAAACTTTTTCAACAAAAATCAATGGATTTAATGCTTTATTAATGTTAAATTATTATTATTCCATTTAAAACATTTATTGATGGGTTTATTAAATTTTTTTATTATGTTTGTTCTATTTTAATACCATTTATGGTTTATGAATATTTTACTGACATTTCATTTTCTAGTTTTAATATAAATGATTTTGTTATGTTTTACCATTTTTATATGATAATGAATTGGTAATAGAAAGTAAGGGGTTGGGTACCGGTTCATGAAATCCATATAGGTAGTTTATCAGTTATTAAAATTAGTACGAGTTCAGTAATGGTTAATGAAATTCGATTGATGCATTAATATTTTTCATGAGACAAACTCTTTATGGTTTTGAAAAACATCTTACCCTTATATTTGGGGTACTGGAACAGGGTCTGAATGTTTTCTTAGCATGTATGACATTTTTCATTACCAAATTTTGATATTAGTTATTGATATTAAATGTAATTATTCATCTATTATAAAATCCATTTCAATGTTTAAATGAAATTATTTGATTAATTATTTCTATATTACCCTCAAGATATTGTTAAAAGGGTTTTTTGTTAAAGTTTAATACCTTTTTAATGTTTATACATATTTATGATAGCTTCTTCTGTATATGTTATCTATACTAAGCATATTATCTCTCCACTTTTTTATATTTTATTTACCAAGGATGCCAAGATTTCAATTATTATTGATTTGAATGGTTACGATGGGTGAATAAAGGTGTTCCTAAAGAATTATCCATGTTGTATTTTATGTTTTGAATTGTGATTTATGGATTGTGAATGTAAATAATTTTATAGGAAAACTAAATTTACTGGTCGTTGTGGATTTGATTCCTTGTAATCATTCTTATGTATTAAAATAATCCATCGGCTCTGGGCATTTTTTGTCTTTGAGTTACAATTGGTATCAAATAATGTTTAGAAACATCCTAGGAAATTATATTTGGAAGGAATTGATTAGGGGTCATAACCCAAATATGGACATTAAAAAAAGAATAAAAGAACATCGAATAATTTTTTTATTGTAGATATTATATTGGTATTACTAGTACATATATGTACATATGAGTAATAACCTCAAAAATTTGTTTAGGTCATGAATCAGGGTTACCTTCAACATAATAATGAGCCTTATTGGGCACCTGGTTTTACACTCCAAAGAGATATTCTTAGGATAATTAAGATTTAATTTACAAAACATTTTGAGATATCTAAAATTAAATGTGTCCCGAAACGAAAAATTGTTTACTATTATGTGATTATCAATCCATAAATATTTTAATTTAGGAAAATTATTTCACAAGTTTAGGGATTATAACATTTTTAATGATTTTATCTAGTATATTCCATTATTTATAAATGGATCCTAGAAGAAGGAATGTGAACTCCCCCAAAACACACGATCCAAAAATAATGAAGGATGATATATTTCTTGGACTTAAGCAGGAATTTTGAAGGTAAATATTCTCCCAATATTTCTCATTATATGAGGACATAATATAATGCAGTGACGAAATGGTTAATGAATTGTACAAGTTTTATGGATTTAAAGGAATGAATGAATAGAAGATGATGTAAGGTCAAAATATTTAGAAAAATAATAAGGAAAATAATTATCTTCCCATATATGATAATTGTAGAAGGAAACACACCAGTGCATAGTTAAATGGAAATTGATTTTTCATCATTTATGGTGAGAAAGTTAGCAATGCTCATGATTGCAATGGAATTAAATGATATATCAATATTAAGTGTTATAATTATAAAAACATGGGACAAAATAGAAATCAATGTCTCATGTATTAACAGAATATACTAAAAAAGAACCATATGGATCAGAGTCAAGTTTATTCTACAACCCCTGATGAAGATGAATTATTAATGTGATTATGATATGATTTAATAATTCTTTCATTTCAGTATATGATCAATGATGTACTGGTTATAGTAATCAAGGAAATAAATATGGATTGTACTCCAGTAATTTATTATTATGGATTTGGAGGAATGATAATTTTCATTAAGGTTTTTAAGCGGATAATATAATTTTTATTTGACATTAATAGTAAAATTTTGTCGTTTGAGTAATGTTTTATGTTATGAATGAATTTAAAAATTTGGAGAGCTTTTTGGGCTGCTAATTTTAACCTTAGTATTTTGGATATGTTTAAAAGTTGGAATGGATTAATTTCATCATTATATATTATTTTTTGAGGATAAAAATTTTCATAATATTATTTATGGAATGTTATGATAATATTGTTTTATAAAAAGGATTACATATAGGTTGGGTGACAACCCATCAGGTCCGAAAAGGACGTGATACTATAACCTGCAACTAAATGGATACAAGGGATAATGACCAACCATTTACCTATGTCATATCCTAGTTTTGGTATCATAGTTTTCATTATTTAAATGGTATGATAGATGAATTATATGTTATTTTTTGGAAACCAATATTATTATAATTATTAGAATATTTTTTAATTTTATTATCTTTTGGATAGAAAGATGATATTGTGGTAGAAATTAGTTAAACGATGGAACTATTCATTTCAATTATGTATGCTTCGTTATGTTTTTATTATATGAAGTAAATTAATTCATCAACTCTAGTGAAAAGATATTGAAACAAAAAATATTATCCTCGCTCTTTTTTTGATAAATAAAATGTTTCCTTAGTTCATCACATATTTAGATCCTTATGATTTTTAAAATTATCATATTTCTATTCTATAACACTCTCTATTAGAACATGATGGTAATATTTTTCTTTCATATCCATTTTTTACACGGTACCCTTGTATGTGTTGCTTCTAGTAACTGTTGTACTTCTCTATATTTATATTAATGTGAAGGTTTTATCAACCCCTTTTCTGATGTGGGATTGTAAGAAAGTAATTTTAAATAGACAAACAATATTTACACACACAATTTCCATAAATTAAGAGGAACAAAACTATTTAAGGTGGTTAGAATGTAACACCCAATGATTTCACAATACATTTCATTCTAAATACATCTAATGGAATTATTGCACGCAACACTGAGTTCGGGAAAACTATTATATATCAAACAAGATATTTTAAAATGATATTATACATTGAATTTACAATATTAATAAATTTTAAAAGTTTATGATTTTAAAATATATATAATTACTGAATTCATAAATTCAAAAATAGATTAGGGTGACTTTTTGGATTTTTTCAGAAAATATTCATTTTTTGATTAATATTGAAAAACACAACTTTGTTTTTTAAAAACTAGATTTTTAGTTAAACATTTATTTTACATTAAATTTATTATAAAGTAAATATAGATAAATAGTATATACGTTAATCTAATTATGTCTATTACAACAATTTTGATAATATAATAAATGTAAAATGTTTGAACATTTGGATGTCTATTTTACCCAACATCTAGCCACATCTGTGGGATTAGCTTTAAACATAGATTTAATACTTTTTTGAATGGGATTTGAAAAAACATACAAAAAAGGATTTAATTAGTATAATATTTTTGTACAATAGGAAGAACATAAAATCTGTTACCTAGTATCTTGATTTTTTTTAACACGGTTACATGTAAATCATCTAAATAACGGGAAAAATAATATTATAATCATTATAAAATTACACTCACACTTTTCCTAATTTAATTAGATGATTTTTTAACCTATGTAATCATTAGATTAATTTTGGGACCACCTGATTCTACATGGATGAAATTAACATATTTATGATATTGTATTTACAGAAAATTAAATTAAATTTTATTTTTGTTTTTAACAAGTAAAATATTTTTAATATGTGGTTAAATCAGTGATATATTTGACTATGAATGATATTTATAATGATACAATATTTATATATTTCTTGTTAATTTATTTATAATTTTATAAAATTTGAATTAAATTAAATAGTGACACAATGATGACGAAGTAATTGATTTTTGAAATAGTGAATCCAATAAATGAAATTAATAATATTAATAAAATTTTAATTTGAGTTATTTAATGATATCCACGAATTTTATAGCAGAATATTACCTATATAGGATTTTTTAAAATTGTTTTTTAAGGAATCAAGTTGTTATGATTTTTTTAAATTTCCAATTGTGAATAGTTCCATAATTGAAATTTATGATATTTTAAACAATAATGTTGTATTAAATGATATTAAAATCATAAAAAAAGGAATTTAGTTCGAGTGACTAGAATAGTGTTAAATATTTCATAAATGATACCTTTTGGGTTTGTTTGATAGTTTGTTTTAATTATATTAACCCATAATGTATAACTTATATAGTTTCTAGGTAATTTTTAGAGGGGTTAAATAAGGAATAAAAAAGATAAGCATTAAAAAATAAATAAAAATTTGATTTTTTTGGATAAATAGAATCTGAGATTTATCACATAATGGTTGATTTTTATTAAATAATTAGACACTTTCCCCGGAATCTGACATACATATTATTAAAATTAATGAATGTGACAAAATTTCACACACTGATTTATTATAAATAAAATAATTTTAATATATGGAAAAACTTGATATAAACTAGATCATGAATAGTTTATGGAATTTTAATAGTATTATCTACATCATAGTAATTTATTTATAATTTTTAGAGACTACATAATTACCATTAATAATGACACAATAGTGAAGAAGTAATTATTTTATTAATTTAAATATCGAATAAATTATTTTAAAAATATTAAAAGAAATAAAATTTGACATTATTGAGGTCTAAAATTATTTGAAAATTATATATACATTCAAAAACTACAATGTGATAACCATAGGGTCTAAAATTTCAAAATGAGTGAATTTAGGGTCAACTTATACCCAATAATTATACATTTATAACCTTTTAATATTTAGAAATATATTTTCATAATTAAAAATAAATAAATAAATTATTGTTATATCAAAATGGTAGGATTTAAATTAAAATAAAAGCATGCCTAAAATTCATTGGTAGAGATGATTTTGACCCACCATTTTCATATCCATAAAATAACTCACTATGGTTCTATATGAAATTGTAAATCAATATATATTAAATTAATAGTTATGATGTTTCAAAAAGTTCCCCTCCCCTCTCTTGTAAAAGGGAACCTCTCCTTTTCATTTATTAAATCCTCCAAAGCCCTTTGTCTCGTATAAACTATGAAAACATGTTTACAGAACTTCCCACACATAATCCTAGTGTGTATACTTTGGGCATTAATCCAACCAATTTTTTTTCAAATCAAAAAGAAATACTCTATGAAGGGGTAATTGATTTACCAATTCAATTGAATTTCATTTCTTCATGTACGTCCTATTTCTAGGTAGTTTACATACCAATGTAAAAAATCTATTGTTATCTATATTCTCATATTTTTTATGATTATGGTAAATCCATATTCTTCTATTTATATATCTTATGAAAACAATGTAACCATGCATGTGTAAGTCTGACTCACTGTCTCCACAACGTGGTGCAATTTTGTTTTTCAAAACTACATTATTTGGATTTATATAACAGTCAATATAATGGATAGAAATAATTAATATCACATTATAATGATTTATTATAATTAATATAACATCTGATTCAATACCATTTAAACTAAAGGGGAATGATATCATATCTCATCTATACATACGACCTACCATCTCCACAACGCAATGAAATTCATTCTTCACATTAACCATTAAATAATTATTCAAAAAATAATATGATGAGTAAATACAATATTTAGAAAATTAATATTATTTCCTATATTAATAATGTATACCCTATCCATATAATATAAGAATTAAATGAAAATCAAGCATAGGAAAATGAAACAGTTAGCACCCAAAATAATGGTAATAAAAAAATATTATTTACAAAACCATATAAGAGGATAATATATGAAATCATAAACATAGATATGGTCTATATATATGTTAAGAATATGATTTAACCATTTTACAAGATGTTTAAACACCCAATATAAATGGAAAGAATAATGTTAGGGGTTCATCTCAATCTCCATTTATTAATGCATACATTGATGTTATACACCCACATTCATTTATGAGGTGTATATAAATACCCTTTCATTTGACATATAATTAATTTATTAATTATCAACATTTATATAATTTTAAAAAATATTACTCTTTAATATGTATAATTTTTTAAATGTTCAATGTCGTACGGGACAATTTGAATGTTTAATGTAATTGTCCTCTGTCTGTTTCGATATTCATGATATTATGACTAATATTTTTTTATATGTTTATAAAGAAGTATAGAGGAAATTTTATGTGTATTTTGAATTTCATTGAAATGTTTTAAAAAGATATATTTTTATCGTTTTATATTAATGTTAATTTTACAATCTCATTATTAACCAAGGTTTTGTATACTTAAGAATATACTAGGGCATAATTATCATCCGTCTCCATAATTCATAAAAATGTTTTCCAAACTATTTTAAAATTTTACGAAATTTTTTTTAAATTCATTTATAACCATGTATTCATTTTTATAAAATGTTTTTATGGAATATTTTTTCCATTTTCAGAACAAGTTACATTATTACCTTTTCAAAAAATGATTATATGAATGATTTTTTAACTTATATAGTGCATAATGCTTTTTCTACCATCATGACTCCTTAAAAATTTTCAGCTTTCCATTTCTTGTTAAAAGATTATTTTTATAATAAATATTCTCATTTATAATTTTTTTCCTTTTAAATTATTTCATTTTAAAAATGTTATATTTCTCTCAAAAAGTTTTAAAGATTCTAATATATTATTTTCATCTATTCGAACATCGTTTGTTGGATGTTTTTCTTAATTGATGATTATTTATTATGATGAAATATTCTATATTGTAGTTAAGGTAATATGGTATATTTGACTATTGATTTGCAATTTTTATACCATTCATGGTTTATTATATAAGTATCCTCATTTCATATTCTAGTTTTAATAAAAAAAATTATGTTATCTTTCAACATATTCATTTGCGGAATGCATTGTACAAATTATGTGATGAGTTCGGAACTAGCTAATGAAATCCCTATGCGTTGGGGAAAAGTTAAATAAATCACTATGGTTTGGGTAATAGTTAATAAAAGCCCCTTGATGGATTGGTAGTTATAATGAGACAACCTATTTTAGGTTTTGACAAATGTCTTACCTGCATATTTGTGGTCTTGACACAATGACTTGATAGTGTGTGAATGATGTCTAACATTATTATTTTCCTAATTATGAGATTTGTTATTTTTTTTACATGTGATTATCCCACTAATAGATAAATCCAGGTGAATTATTAATTGGACTTATTTGACTAAATTTGGATAAATTTTCTCATGATTATGTTTAAAAGGATTGTGTTTTTGTTCTATAACTTTGCATTAATGGTTAGACTTTTTATGATAACTTACACAATATTGTTTACAATTATTGAGTATTTGAGCTCACACATTTCTTATTACTATGTTCCCATGATTCCGTAATGTATATAATGATTGATATGCATGATTAATCTAGGTGGATAATGGTAAAGTATTAACCATGTTTTATTTTATGTTTTAAATTTCAGTTTTTTGTTCATTTATGTAGTATATTTTCCAAGACAAGTAAAATGGTCAGTCCTTCGGGATTTGGCTCCTTGTAGTCATGCTAATGTATTAATATAATGAACTGGATCCTGGACTCTTTGGTTAGGGCGTTATTGATTTCTATATTGAATGAACTAATATATCTGTAATTAGAATTGAGAATGTTATGGAAATATTTTGGTAGCTTAATCTGTTTATGAATCATAAACATTCCTAGATAGATCCACATATTCCAGGATAATATTACCGTATGTAAGATCGATTTTTGTGATTGAGTCCCCTATAATTTTGCTGTTCTACTACACTAGTGGTGTCTTATGAATAGATCATGTATTTGTAGATAAATACGTCTATCAAAGTCATCATACTATGTTGAATAAAATGTTATATAGTTTAAATAAAAAAGAATTATAAATTCATGCAGAGATTGGAGAAACATTTTCTTCTTTTGAAATGTATGTTATGGATTTCATATGAAACGAGAGATGCAAGATTTATGATTTTTTTTGAAGGACATAATCTATGTCTATTAAAGATGCAGGTTTCTCAAACCATTTCATCATATGATGAAATCCATTATATTTTTATCAAGATACATAAATAATTCTATAGGTCATATGGGATTAAATGGAAGTAATATAAAAATAGATAGGAAAAGAAAATAGAAGATAAATTAAAGAAGGGAATGAAGGATTTTCCAACATATGATCACCCTATTAAACTATTAAATGGATTGTGAGTTTTTTAAAAGTGAAGAGAAAAGGATCACTAGGTGGAGGAATGAAAAGGGAGAAGGAAAAATCGTTTATTTGATGTTGTAATTACAGGGGGATATGGCACTAAACAAAAAATTTACCCAATCATCAAGATAATCTTCCTCAGAATGATGTTAAGGGTGTAGTTCATGGATATGTTATTGAAAAAACTAATGTGGAATAATTTCTGTACTTTTTTGCATCTATGTAATATTTAGTCGATGTATTTTGTTTATGATGTTCCCATTAAATCATTTATGAAATATATAAGTATTATATTGTGGTACCTTTTCAATAATTAGTTGATATCAAATACAGAATTGTTTCAATATAAGTTATTCTGTAGTAATTAAAACATGTTTTAAAAAGCCATTTCTTGTGGGAAAGAGAACCCTAATACTATTTATAATGTTATGATAATTACTTTTAGATATTGAAAGTATTGGTTTGGATAAATTAAATTAGACAAAACTTGATTACCTTGGAAATTTGCAATTATTTATTGATAAATTGGTTTATACTACCATTGTTTGATTTTACATCATTATTATATTTAAAGAATATATCTGATAAACTATATTGTATTTAAGGAATAAGAATCATTAATGTTTTAAATAATATTTTATTGTATTTCGTGTATTGCTATATTCATATGATATGTATGTGATGATTAAAATCCACTTCATGTTATTTGATAAGGTCATTTGGAAATTAGAAGAACTTCAATCTAAATTATTAGATCATAATATTTTAGAAAAGTTTTCCATTGATAAAATGGTTTATGTTGATCATTGGATGAGGTCATATAGGTTTATGCATTACATAACCTCATGATGAAGCCTATACTAAATAATTATGTCGAAATAGTTCAAGGAAAAACCAATGTATATTATTATGATTATTAAATAAAAACATATATTTACCTATATTCTCATAATGTGAATTAATTCCCCTAATATTGTACAAATGATCTTGAAACAAAATGTTTTTCATCTGATAGTCATTTTTAATGATATCAATGACCTTTTCATTATAATTGATTAAGGATTTTCTGTCATAAACATTCAGTAGATCATGTTCTCTGGAAAAATCCATCAGAACCTGATTACTATATTTTTCTTCTATTTCTATGTTTCCATTTCCCCCAAATGTTCTTCTACTAGGGATCCTAGTTACAAGACCTTTTATACTTCAATTTCTCTCATATTTAGATTTTTTTTATTAACCCTATTCATAATGTGCGTTTTTCAAGAATTGTTTATTTTTGAATATAGATCCATTGGTAATTGATATTGATTTTAATTTATGATATCACAATATATTTAACATGGGGAGAATTTAATGCCTTAAGAATTTGATATATTTTATATTTAGAATAAATATATTTAAAATTAATATATTTCATTATAAAAAAACATAAATTTATGCTTATGTTATATGCAACCTTAATTTTATCTTTCCTTATACGGAATACCGAGGCCAAATTATGTTACACACAAGACTGGGTTTTATCGAAAAAAAAAATATATTATTAAAAATATTATAATTTAATAAGATAAAACATAGCAATTAGATTAATTTTTATGAATAATTTCACTTAAATTATTATAATATATTGTTTAATACATTTGTAATAAATTATTTACAAAATTAAAATAAGTACTAATTGAATAGAATGTGAATATTTTTTTTTAAAAAATATTTTTATACTCACAACTCTATTTTGTCTATAAAAATATAATTAATAAAAATTTGTGAGTGATATAAATGTTATATATATATATATTAAATTGTAAATAATTTTTTTTCATATTCATAAAATATATTTGATAATCATAAGATAAGAAAAACCAAATTTTATGCAAAAAAACATATATTTTTATAATGGAATTATTACAATCCTTTTATGGATAAACTTTTTGAAATATTGATTTTTTCACTTTTATAAATTCATTATAAAAAATTAAACTTCATAAATGAATCAAAAATATACAAATTATATTGGGATAAATTTTTGGTATTTTTCCTTGATGTTTCATTTTTAATGAGTAGTGAAAAATTATGAATTTAAAATCAAAACTACATTTTTGTCTAATTTATATATATGATTAAATTATATATATTTTTTGGTTTTAATGATTAATTATATAAATTATATGTATCTTAGTCCAATTTAGACAATTGAAATCAATTTCTCAATAAAATTGGATATAAAAACATATCCAACTTCTGAACATTCCCCAAATTACCTATAAACATGTAAAAAAACTTTGGATGGACATATTTTGACCCTATCACCCATTTAATATAATATTTACCACTTTTTGATCCACTTTACATGTGAAAATGTTGGTTGAATTCCAATTTCAAAATATTACTAGAGTGACACTCCTCCTATATAATAAAATGTCACTCATCCTTCCCACTTCGTCAAATCTCTCAATTCACCTTTTATCTACCATGACAATTCCTTAAAAATTTTATAAATCCTTCCAATTTATAAATAGGACTCATATGGGGTGTTAATCCCTCGATGTAATCCCTTTGGTTAAAAAAGGTGTTACCTAAATAAGATGTAATATCCTTCCTCAAGATCAATAGTTTTGTTTCATTATCTACTATTTAAATTATTATAATTTCATGATTATATAATAATAAAAATATAATAGATGTATTTATATTTTTTATATTAATTGATCATGCTACACTAACACATGGTTCCATATAATGGGTAATAAGCTTACCGTTTATGTGTACAAAGAACTACCGTCTCACGAAACAACATCATTCATTTTTCCTTTAGCACCTTTCATAGTTGGGAAAAATAATGAACAAAATTTTTTATATATTATATAAATTGTAATTAAAATATATTAGTGGTCATTTAATTAATTTATGAATCCTTCTTTTAAACATTCTATTTTCTATAGATATAATAACATCATTTGTGGAAGTGTGGACTACCGCCTCCTCAAAATGATATGATATATTCAAAAAATACATGGATTGTATAACAGAATAATTTAAATAAAAATATGTCAAATTAAGGATATATATATATATATATAATATTCATATAATTATAATCTTTCAAAAAATATAATATATCATTTTTTGTTAGCCTTTTTCACAGACACAAAAGTGATAATTTTCTTCGTGGACATGTGAACTCTCACCTCCTCGACACGATGTGATTTATTTAACATCACATGAATTTTATAAATAAGTATATATGATTAAATAAAATTTTATATATGATATATTATCATGATGTAATGATATACTATTACTTACCTTTTTTCCACAATGATCATTGAAAAATGTGAATGTTACTCAAGCGTATATATGGCCTATCGTCTCCCAGATTGTAATGTTGGTTCATTTTTAATAACAATAATTTATGATTGGTTTTAAAAATTATAATTTATTTATAAATATGATAATTATTTTATGATTATCAACATTATATGTTTATAAAATGACCCCTTTGACCACAGTTTACCTTTAAATTCCATTTATGAACCATGCACCGAATTTGGTCAAAAACACCCTATGTAAACCTGATTTTTTATGTACTTGTATAAATGATAGTAATAATTAATTTAAAAGTAATAAAAAACATGAAAATCATTATTTGGAAATTAAATAAAAAATAAATGTATAATTCAGAAATATTAAAACCAACATGGAAAGTAATAATAAATATAAGGGATTTCATCTCAATTTCATTTCATTGAGAAATACTGTAATGTTATAGACCTAGTTTATTTTATATGGTGTATATTCCACCCTTTGACTTGTTTTATCATGAATATATTTACTCTCATGATATTCTATGTTTAATTAAATGTTATTACTTTATGGGTATTAGGATTCAATTGTTTCGAAGTTATATGGGCCACTTTAGAATGTTTTATTAGTATTTTCATCATGAATGTTTCAATGATATTTAAATGTTATATCAATTCATAATAATAAACAATAAATTATTATTAATAACCCTCCAATGAGGAATTATTGATAAATATATATTCTATATTCAATAAATATTTTGATAAGTCATATTATTTATTTCAATTATTTGATATGAGGAATGATTTAGGCTAGAAATATTGGGTGGTGCCAAGAAATTATATATCCCTAAGATGCATCAACATGAAGTCTTGAGAAAAATATGTTGGCCAAATTAATCATATTTATATCCTTGGTTTCAAAAATCATGTAAAAGGCTCCGATGATAATGGTTTTCATTGACAATATACATGAATACCTATAATTAATGATTTACATCATATATATCATAGTTATAATTGTTATTATTAATTAGATGTTCATATTATAAAATATTTAGATTCATTTAATTCAATGTTTATTGATTAAATGAAACGTGTTTCTAGTTTCTTACCTTGATATATATATTTTTTTTGTCTAATCCACATATTTGAATGGTGTGTGTTATCAATCATTTATCATTCAATTTTGGTTTAATCTCTTCAAATTGTTTTAGATTTCATTTTAGTTACCCTTACAAGTAATATGAGATCACCCTTATTATGTTTCTGTTCCCCATGTTTTGTTGAATATACCATTGAATAATATATCTTTGAATAAAATATCAAGGATGTAGTTAATTATTTTTTATAATGTTCTTTTTTATATTTACCAACATATTATGGGTAACATGTATGTCATCTAATTTTCCAAAGAAGATATTCTATTCCGTCCCTATGGATTTAAAGATTGTTTCTATGCCAATGTAATAAGGTAATGAATGACATTTAGGGTTCTTAGGTCGGGGAATTACCAATCACCCTAGGATAATATTGATACGATGACTCCAATAAAGATCATCTTATCAATATATTTTCATTAAGTAGAAGAAATTAAATAAAATAATTTCTCAAAAAAATCGATAAAAATTATTTCTAGTGAATCTTTTTTAAAGCAATGGATTTACAAAAATCTCACTACTTATATCTTAATAATTAATAAATAAAACATTATTTAGTATAAACATAGTATATATTTAATAATGATGATATTTATATTCATACCCTCATATTAAATTACAATGTCGTAACATAATATCTAAATGATTATAATTTTTATATCATTAATTCGACATGTTGCATTTCATACATCCTTTAATGTATAGTGAGATTTGAAAATTTCAGTGTGATACATATTATTTTCTTATTACATTCTTGTAATTATTCATTAAATTTAGATTCTAATTTTATAATCATGACTATCCACCTTGTGTATTGGATATGTTGGATTCTTAGTAAATATCAATACTTATTTATTTGTTTATAGGAGGACTACATCACTCATAAATGTGTGTTCTTGATAAATATAAAATAGTATCCATTCATTTGGGATCTGGATTTCAGAACAAGACTATAGGTATAATGTCATGGGGTGCTAGTTTTATTTTATCCACTATATGTTCAATATAATTTTTAGCAGTCCCAATGATTCATTGTTGGATCCAACGTTTATAGAAACCCCTCTTCTATTTAGGGTGTGTCATGGTAGGTAGATTTATTATTTCCATAATGGATCTAGAGGTTTATCATTATTGGGTATTTGATCACCAAATATTGTGGTGATTTTTGCGTAACCCAATATAGTTTAATTCATATTCTGTTTGACTATATTTCACATATTAATATTTAAAATGGTGGGTTTGACCCTCATTAGAATTATTTAATTTTTTTTGGGGGTTTTATTGATTTTTTTCGGAAAATACAATAAGGAACAATTGTGTAATCCTATCTCGAATGTCCTCATAACCCATTTAATGACAAATTTCATGATCTATGAAATGTTTTTGGAATTTTTTCATGACTGTAATGTTGATGATCAATCCTATTATCTTGGTATAGCATCGTGATGCACACTCTTTGGATTGATTATTTAAAAGACTTTATTCTGGTAATTAACATGAATAATTATCATAATCTTGAATTAAATAAAGTTATGACTTAAGATATGTAGATTTTTTGGATTGGATTACATGATTCCAAAATGGCATCCCCAAAATTATTTAGTTTTAAAATGAAAATGAAATTTATTTTTAATGTATTTTTACCCAATTAGAAGGGACTTTTAGTGCTCGTTGATTATGAAATTAAAACAAATAGATTCACATTAAAGATTTATGGATCATGTAGGTTTCATATTTTAGAGGAATCTAATTATTCATAAATCATAGGAAAAGGATAATGTTTTAATTGAAGTTTGAAGAAGGTGTGATTTTAGTTTTCTAAAAGTGGTGAAGGGTTTTTAAAAGTATTTCTTATTATAAAAAGTTTTATCCTGTTATGAATAATGGATTTTTAATTATTTGATTATTGAGATGAATAAGGTATTTAGGTTTTTCTATAGCATTTTATTAGGAAAAGTTGGTTTAGTGTGTGATGTATCAACAGGTTAGGTTTTTGTGTTGTATTATTTTTTCCTCCAAGATTGACTATAACGATAAGTGTTTTGTTTACCAATATTGGTGGTTCCGTTATTTTTCATGGCTTTTCCCCAAAATAAGAATGTGTTGGAAATATGTTTCATAGTTTTTTATGTGTGAACCCAAAGTGTTATTTTGGGTAGGTCTGGACAGTTATCCATGGTAGATAATTATTCATCCTATGATTTAGTGTGATGAAATATTTTAGAATAAAGGTTCCATGTGTTTTTATAATTTTCGATAATGTGGTTTCTCCTTTTTTCCATTCTATTAGTTTGTCATCATTGAAAGGTGTTTTTTTAGAGTAGCACGCCACATTGGTTGGTGTTCTTATTATGGATCCTCTTCTAATAATAGGAATATAGATAGGGACACCTATTAGTTTGGAATTTTTTTATTATGTGGGAAATAATGGCGTATGTGTATTGTTAATAAGGATGTGGGTTCTTTCAGTTTCGTTCATGGGTTCCACTAGGTTCATATATCTTGTAATAGTATCATGAAGAGATTGTACCCAATTACATCACCTTTTACAAATCCTCTGATGTAGTTTCATGAAAACATGAATGAACCTTGTCATTTGATGTTGACCCATTATATTGGTTATTTTATTTTTTTGAAGTTATTTGATGGGATTTTTTTGCTTACCTTATCATTTCATTACTGAATATTAATTTTTTATAGTTATTCTGGTTTTATGATTGGTCTTACAAACCATCTCTAATCTGAACAATTATCTTATGAATGTTGGATTTTTCGGTCTCATTATGGATGTGAGAAATCATTGTAATTATACACAGTCCTAATTCATTTGGTTTGAAATTTACTAAAAATTTTATATTTGTCGATAGAATACTGGGGGATATTAATCTTCATAATATTATTCTATAATGATTTTGGATAGGATTCTTTATCGAGGTTTCTTGATGTCCGTTTAATGACTTTTGTGGTTTTTTTCAAAATGTAATGTATTTTCTAATTTCATGTTATTAGGTTCTTCTTGAGTTTTCCCAAATCTCCCTCCTATCAAAATATGATTTTGAAATATTACATTAGTAAATTATGTAAATTTGACAAAGTACTCTCTATGGGGAATGGTAGCATAGTGGGAATAAATATTACACCCATAAATGACAATTATGTGTTATTTTATATGATTTTATGATGAATTGATTGAATTTTGTGATAAATTTTATATTTTTGTTTTGAAATATTAATATTGTTTCTCTATTCCATGATTTCATAACACCTATTAGTTTAAATTCTAAAATTCTTTTTATATTGGTAGTTTTTTTGTTCATATTTTTGATGAATTAAATATCTACATGCATAGTTCATGATTTGGGTAAAAACTAGGCTAAATCTATAGAAAACCATGTGATAAGTCTTTAAATTATTATTTTGTTTATGGATTTCTAATAGTTGGGGGAATCCATACAGGTGATCTTTTTTAGGTCTATAGCTTTTAATAGTGGATTTTTTCACAATTAGAACATTGTTAAGAAAACCATGATGCTAAAAATTTCCATTATATTAGGGTTGTCCACTGAAAGCTGTACAATTGTTTATATGGTTTACCAAATGATTCATCCAATGAATTTATGCAACGTAAAATCACAAAAAATTGATTCTCCAGAATTTAACCACTAAGTTATTTGGAACATTCCTACTCCTTTTTATCTCATTCATCTAATATATTGATCAATATATTATGGTGAGTTATTTCCCTATCTACCCATAAATTGTTGGCCTCCCACCACTAATTCCTTGTTTTTCATCAAGGTAAAATCTCTTTTCATATCTTCTTCATCCCTTAATACCCTTGCAACATCCATTTCCACAAGGTTCCATTCCTCCTAAAAATACTAGGGGCTATTATGGTCAAATCTAAGTTTATAGTGGATCAATCATTGGGTTTATATATATATTGATATATAATTGTGTCTCGTTACATATTTTACTGTTATTAATTAAATTTTATATGTTTTAATTTTTTTCAAATAGATAATTGTTTGTTTTTGGTGGGTACCATTTTATTTTTCATTTAAATATCCTTTCATTCGTTGCATAAGTTACCTAATATTGTTTCCTTCAAAATTATATATATATTGCATACCCAGTTGTGGTTTGAATGGTTTTTCAAATTATTTCTACACCTTTAACTGAGTTATCTCATTCCAAGTGTTTTTAATAATTATGCATGGCTCTTTTAAAGTAATTTAACGATTTTAAAGATGTCTTTGACATTTGATGATTATGAAAGACTATTCGTGATATTTAAATAGATATTTAGGAAAAATAACCTTTATTTAAATCGTTAATTGAATATTGGATCTTGATGGTATTTAAAAAAATCTACAAAAAGGAAATTTTTTTAGATGTTTGCAGTGAACATTTAGCTGGTTGGATTTCAAAAATCATAATTTCATTAGAATTCAAGGAATGTTTTCCACTGCCATCATTGTAAATTTTTTTTAAAAAGAAATTTAACAGTGGATTTCCATAACTTTTATCCTAATTATTTATATTATTCTAATTAATGATTTTTGACCATTAGGGATGTTTATTATTATTGTTTATTCATGAATTTGAAAAGGGGTTGTTTAATGTATAGATTCTATATGAAGAGAATTTGTTTATTTATTTCACATTAAATATTGATTTATTTGATAAATATGGGATAATTTTTTTTATCTCAAGTCTATTATTTGGATTAATTAGGACTCAGTTAACAATACAGAAAATATGGATTAATGTTATGTTATCTTACTGTCCGTAGGATACCAAGTTCCCAAAAAAAATTTATTCCCTACGAGGAGATTATTTTGTACTTGGTTACACAAAATGTTGCAAATAGGGATTTTCTACTTATATATATGGTTCTTAGGGAGATATAATCCTATGAATTATTGGCTAGAATTGTTTATAATAGATCATAGTGAGTTCCCCAATATGCTAGATCAATTTGAGGATGATATATAGGAACTCAATACAAATAGAAGTTTTTTCATATCGATTTTCTTTACATTGAACCGTTATATTGTTTTTTATTATTCTTTAATAATTTTTTTATTCCATGGTATTGATATTTTTTTGGACTTATCAATTTTTTATTATGGATAAATATTAAATTTGAATTTAGTTCATCTAGAATTATTGGATTATTAAAATTGGCATGTTTGTTCGGAAAAATTAAATATGTGATGTTTTGGGAAAAGTGGATCAGTTTTCTACTTTTTTTGATAAATGGGGAAAATAATTCAATGTTTTTAAATGAAATAATAAATTAATATATTGTCTTATAAAGAGACTCATTATTCCAAAAAATAATTTCCCTATTTTTGGAATGAAATGGAGTTAAAATGAACACTATAAAACCTTTTTGAAATTAAACTGGGTATGTTTAGAATAGACCATAAATATACACATGTCTACCCCCTCTTATTCTATGTGTGTGTATAGTTTATATTGTTACTCTCAGTTTCCTATTATATTATCTCACTTATAGAACTTTTTTATTGGTCATTTGATCAGATGTGGTCAAATATGGTGACTAACAATGGGCTACATGGAGATTTCAATGGTATTATTCATGTCACGTTTTATATTTGTATATGGTATAAACCAAATGAGTATGATATATAAATATATATATATATTATTTAATCTATTTCTATATTATTTTATTTAGTGTATCCAGATTTTCTTTTTTGGTGGATTGTATATCCATAATCCTTTTTTATCAATATGCTTCACTTGAATTTTAATATTTTATTTTCCTATATGTCCAACATTTGTATAGCCCATACAATAATATAATTATTTTTTGATTATTGTTTAGCTATTTAGATGAGGTTTATGTCCCATAGAATATTGGGTACTTTGTACCAAAGAACTAGTTTCAAGTCCATGGGGATCAATAATTCTGATTGGGTAGACCATAATGAGTTATATTTTCATGGTAGCTGGGGTGGAATTATTAAAATATCTTCCTTAAGAGATATCAAACCATGTTTCATCATGGGAAACCCATGTATTATCATCGAGAATTATCTCTTATATAAAGGTACATGGTATATGTTTTCTCAAAGAAATTGGAGCATGTACTACCATAGTGGAAAGAGTCATGTTTCTTATTTACATGGAATTTATACTAGACCAGATAAGATGTTTTTCTATGGTTTTAGAAAGAATATAATTTTATATAAATCATTTTGTACCATTTGATATACATGGAAGGTGATATATTATCAAAATATATGGTATATTAAACTCTATGCACAACCCTATCCAACATGGGAGACCATACTCAATATGTAGTACATTGTAAAATGATTGGTGATAATTTTATTCTATCAAAACCCTAGGGACACAACAGTGTGATGTTAATGTTTCGTATCTTCATGAGGAATCCCAATGTTTTCTTTTTATGTATATGTTTTAAAACTATTACTTTTTGTTGGAATTTTTTCTAAATATGGTCAAAACTGAACCATTATCCTCTATGCACCAAATCTACCACATCTCTTTGTGTTACCTTCATTGCTAGTTGTCCCTACCATCCTTCCTAGGATATTATGACTATACTTGAGGCACCAATCAAAAAACATAATAATACATGATTTCTTGCTGGTTATTCTTGTGATACACCCTTCACAACTACCTTATATTGACACAATATAAATTCCCTCATCATCAATCAATTTATTACCTCTAATATAAATAATAAATCAATGGAATGAATAATATTGGAGATATGGGAAAAACATAATAAATTTCTTTAAGAATTATGACCACTATATTTCTAATTGAAAATTATTTTAATTAAAAAATAATATAAATATTTATTCTTTAAGATAAATCAAAACAATGATAATTATTTTTGAATCATTGTAAATTTACGCAATAAGAGTATTTTTATTTCATGTAATAATTTTTGGAAGAGGATAATGATCCATAATTATCAAAATAATTTTATAAAAAACTAATAACATGATTTTAAAATTAAATCCAATAAAACAATCACACATTCAGTGGTGATTCCTTGTGAACTAATGTCCAATAAATAAATCTTTTATTGTCTTACATTGTTAATGACTACTCATCTAGCATTATTATTAATGGATATAATTTTATCTAGGGTTCACTTTAGATAATAAATATCCGCCATTATAAAATATTTATAATGAAATGTCATGGTGACCCATGTTTTATAAAAAACCCATAAAATTTATATTTTAGGATTAGAGCCCAAACACGACGGTTACAACCATCCTTTCCCCAAAAAAACATACTCTGAAGAAATCCAAAAAGCCATATTTTATTTATGGGGATCCATATATGATAAATAATTTTCACTCGGATGTGTTGAATAAAAATAATAAATTTAATAATATATATATATATATATTTCCTATGATAATTCTAAATTAAAACTATCAATTAGAAAAATTAAATCAATATTAATAGAGATATTAAAAAAATTAATATGAAAATGTGGGTGGATATATCTTCCCCGCATTCATTGAATTGGGTCATAAAATATACAATTGAACTAAATATGAAATGTCAGAAATATAGTGGGCCTATTCCTTCATACATTACTTTAAATAACATTTGTGGAATACATAAACAATTATACGAATAGACACCAAAATAATATATTAGTATAGTGTCATTGGAAACATGTAATCATAAAGACTGATACATAAGTTAGATACATTATATCCCAATAGGTTTTTCATGAATGTCACCCATATTAGATGCATTAATAGTAATACATATCTTCATAGTATTTTGGAAATAAAAAAAAGGTGTGGTCTCCTATTCTGAGTAATGGTAATGAAGGGATATATGTAATAACATTCATTTCAATAACCGTTTGACAAATTGATAATGAAAATATAATTTCATACCATGTATAACAAAGATCCATTATTAGAGCCCTCAAAAATGATTATTAGTTCATAAGTCATGAATCATAAGGAAATGATGATCATAATCCATTAAATAATAACATATGAATAAAACATGGAATTCTAAAACATTATAATATAATTTAATTTCCATATTATCCAAGGCATCAATTCCAAAAAACTTCTTGGTGGTATGGGTCACTCCCCCTACCATGTTGGAAGTTATGGTTCACTCCCAGGAAAATATTAGTAACATGAGTTCACTACACATACAATATTAGTTGTCATGGTTCACTGCAATGGCCAAATTAGTAGTCATGAATCATTCCAAAAACCATCATAGTTTATATTAGGATATATAAGTCTTTTCCAAATACATTGTTGGGAGATATAGGCCCATCCTATATCTTAATGAAACCATACATACAAGTGTCCCAAGCTCGTTAATAAATCATATCATAACAAATGAAATGAAATTGGTGTCATGAACAAGTAATAATTTCATATCATTAGGAATAATATACATGTTTTATAATTTTTTAAATAAAATAATTACCCATTAAAAGAAATATGTTTTAAATGAATATATCTCATGAAAAAGAAACATGTTTTTTAAACATCATGCCATCCAAAAATAATCCATTATGAAAGATATTATAAATGGAAACATTGAATAGTTTCCCATGAAAGGTATTAGTAACTGAAATTTATGTCATCCAATATGGATAATGATTTTAAAATATCTTTTAAAAAGATACGTTGAGGAAAATAACAAATCTATGTTGAAAAAGATTTTTATAACATAATACCTTTTTAAATATATTTTCTATGAAAATAGTTTTATAAAATATGTTTTGAAAACAATAAATAATTTTAGAAATTGTTTTATCCTAGATAACATTATTAACTGATAAATTGAAATCTATTTGAAAACATTTTTTAATATATGGGTTTTTAAATAAAACGTATTTCTTTCCAAAGACAAAGATAAAGTTGAACATTCTTAAAAACACATTTGTATTTTTTTATACACCGAAGAGTGGGAGAATGGAACCAATATATGAATATATTTTGAATAAAAAATTAGAACAAAATTCATGTTATTTCTTATTATATGGATTATAATATTTCATCATTGGGAGCATAAATATAAATAATATCTAAAAGAAAACAGATCACTTTAATAAACTCGTATCACTTAGTAACATGGGACAAAACTTTACATGTAATAAATATAAGTCACATGATTCTTAGAAAACATTAAAATAATGGTATTAAATAAATAAAAATCCAAATTTAATTATACACACCTTCAAAAAAATGTAGATGCATAACCAATCATACGCCTCAAATAAGGTAAATTGAGACAAATATTTCTATGTGATTTGGGAGCATTTCAAACATTAACTTAATGAAATAAAGATAATTGAATGGATATTTACATACACATAAGTTTAATAAAAATAATCATAGAATCAATTCATGGCCATTATATACACCACATAAATGAAAATTGTGGTGAACATGGATTATATCTCATCAACATAACAAGTGAGAAGAAATCCCCCTAACTTGAATATTAAATATCATCATGCTCATTTAGAATTATTATATAATAAATGTAAATTTATCATAAATATTTAACCTATGAATATTAGTATACATAATTCCATAAATGTTATTATTATTTCCATATATTATCCACTTGTTAAGAATTCAATGATAAGGTTTCACTTTGTGTAATATCTGATTTGGTCTTCCCATGTATCATAAATTTTTTAATCTTTTATCATTAAACATATATCATTATCTATATAATGTAAAACTTGATATAAATATCCATATTTTTCAATATATGTGTATTATAATAATCTATATAATATTTATTTGTAAAATGGAAGACACCGTCAATGGAGATGATAGGTCATACGTAAGGATGGACGATATTTCCATTTTATTAGCGTTTTGAAAGAAAGAATGAAAATTAAATATTTTAAAATATGTATATAATATAAAAAGTGTAACATTATTATGAAATAATTATAATATAATTTCACATAAATCATACTTAATACTTTTTATGTAGTTTATGAATGAATGACATCTCTTTTGAGGGGGAGGTAGTCAACATATCATCAAACAAAATTATCATATTTTAAAAAATAGAATGTGTCAGGATATGTTCTATAAAATAATTAAAGTAGTTAGAGACGTTATAAATATGATATTTATTATATATAAATATATTTTACATCATAATTTCCCCCATGATATGTTGTATTGTAATAATGAAAGATCGTTGTTTTTTGAGGCGGTAGTTCGTCGTGCCCATAAGTAGTATGTTTTTTACAAATTAGATGAAAGTGAGTGTAAGTGCAGATAAAAACATATAATTAAAAAATATCAATGTATTTAGTATATAGATTCATATTTATAATAATTTAAAAAGAATATTGCATCGAGTGTTGAATAAAAATAATATAAATGATCATGAGGGAGGATGTTACCTCCACTAATGGTAAATCGTATTATTTTCCGCTAAATGGCATCCTATGATTGATATATTCCGAAATGAATACATAAAAGAGGCATTTGGGGGTGTTTTTTAGTGTATTTCAGAGATTTTGGATGATCCTACACTATTCAAGAGTTGTGGGGAAGGGGGAGTTGTGGTGGTTATTTATATAGGATGCAAAGAACTCACTAGGTATTTTTGAAAAGAAGTAATGTGTATTCACATTTTCCCTAAAATTATTAATCCAAAACATCCCAAACTAAATAATTTATTGTTCATATTAGATTAATTTCCATCCAATGGGTGTCAGAAATTTTTCTTGGATATTTTGAGCCTTATTATTAAGGTTTAGTTATTTGTTATCCTAATTTTTCTCTAAATCACTATAATTAATTTTTCATACATTCAATAATATTTTTGGTAAAATACAAAGTTTACAGTATTAAAAATTATAAATTTTTCGAATCTCAAATATTTATTCCATTTTTCTAAATTCAAATCACTTATTATGCCTAATTTAATTTAAATTGAATCATGTTAACGTGACGACACTATAGTGTTTTAAAGTCAAATGTTCCAAAAAAATTAATGTTTTTATCCAATATCAATGTGAAATTGAATATAAAGAATTAAATTATATTAATTGATATATATATTATGGATTAAAATTATAAACCAAATTTAAATACAATTGATGTATATAATTACATTAGTTGAAAAAGTAGTTTTGAATTGAAATTCACATTTCTTCAATATATGTCCTAAAATTAAATATATCACATAAATACCAAATATTAATCCTAATATAATTTTGGAAATATAAATTCAGTAATGATGAATATTTTTTCAAATTAAATTTTATGTATGTCTAAAATTAATTTTAATATTTTTCACAGAAGGACATGAAAATTAGATAAATTGTAAAAATATTATTTTTTAAAATTGAAAGATATTATCAAAAATTATATATTTAATTATAAATGCATTCTATATATGTAAAACAAATTAAACACTATTTTAAATGTATTTATTTTGATTCGTATCACTATGTTTAATGGGATGTTTATAATTATCTTGGTTAAATAATTATAATAATTAAAATGATGTTTCATAGAAACACAATGTTGAGTGTAATGTACACCATTTATGTGGTGTGTATAGTGAAATATAATCAAGTGTAGTTAGAATGAATGTTTTTACATATTTAATAGAAATACATAGATGAAATTTTTTTTATTTGAATAAAATGGTCTGTAAACACTCAGGGCGTTACATTCTTCCCTCCTTAAATGAAATTTTCCCTCTAAATTCATCATTCGAGAAAAAGAATATAAGGATAATTCTAGTTCATCCTATCCTCAAGATAAAATGTATCATCCTTTAACATGTTATTTATTTAAAAAAAATTATCAAGTGATGGGACTAGTTTGATAGAACTTTCTCGATATGACCCTTAATTTCAACTTGTTATTCCTTGTAAGGAATTTCATGCTCCAATGGTATGACCAATGAGTTTAGTACATGCGAAGGGTTAGGTATGTACATAATTAGGATGGATAAATGGAACATATAATAGACTTGAGAGATATTTGGAGGATGTTAAATGTAATAGTCTACAATCTTGATATGATCATGAATTTCAAAGGGACCAATATACCTAGGTCTTAGTTTCCATTTCTTCACAAAACTCATAAATTTCTTCATTTTAGATATTCACAGAAACTCTTTATCACTAACCTCAAATTCTATATCAGTATTTTGGTTATCCATGTAAAACTTTTACAAAATTTGAGAATCCTTGAGATATTTCAGAATCGTTCTATTATTTTCGATCATTTCATCAATGGTATTACTTTGGAATAATATTATTTCCCCAGGTTCTTCCTAGCATGTTGGAGCTCTAAAATTCATCCCATATAAGGATTAATAAGGTTACATATTAATTTGTGTGTGAATGATATTATTTTATCAAAAATATACTAAATTATGGTGTTTATCCTAACAACCTTTGAAATCAATAGAAAAAGGTCTCAACATATCCTTTATAGTTTCAATTGTTTATTTAGACTAATTGTCTATCTGAGTATGAGAAGAAATACTGAAACTCAGTTACGTATCATGTTCTTATTGAAGACTTCCTCAGATCACATTGTTAAACCATATATCCAGATCTGATATTATAGAATGTGGTACTCCATGAAACTTTAAAACTTATTTAATATATATCATGGAAAGTAGATATAGAGATATGTCTTCACTGATAGTTTTGAAGTGTGTAATCATTGTAAGGTGGTCTACCACTACCAATATAGCATAAATCCATTTAGTGTTTTTGGGTTTCCCAATGAAAAAACCCAATGTTATTTTCACCCATTTACATTTTGTCAAGGGTAATAAATGAAACATCCCTTTAGACTATTTTCATTGACACTAAACATTCTTGTATAACATGCATCATTATACAAACCAAGTGATATATATCTTTATTCCATCCCACAAGATGTATTAATTCAAATATCTATACATCTTAAAAATTCCATGAATAATGTAGAATAAATAACTATGAACTTACTCTAATATTTCCATTTTCAAATCTTATAACGATGGAACAAAAAAATATTTTTTACACCATATAATAATTTCCAGATCATGGTTATGCACAAAAATATTTGTAACTGTCTTTTGCATCACTACATCATCATTCTATGCCTCTTTAATCTTCACAAGGAAAATGGGTTGAACATTCACTTGAGAAATATATGATTTTCCCTATTTATTTGATATTTAGTTAACCATCCTTTTCAACCCCAAAAATATGGTATCATATATGATCCTCATCATGGATATGCTTGGATGATCCTTATGTCTCAAAGCATTGGTCTCCTTGTTCTCCTTCCCATGGTGGTAATGTATTGAGCAGTTATAATCCCTTATCAACTCTAAAAATATATTCTTGAACATATTCGGCTTCCTATATGTGAATATATATTTCATAATTATATTATCAGTACGTATATTATATATCAATCATTTCTCAATAATTGTGATTTCTCCATGTCTTGAATGAAAAAATTACCATTGTAGACTATAAATCATGATTTGGGTGGTTTTTTCCCTTAATAATCAACTACTGCGAGTCATAAGTGATAACCATGTTATTATATATAATAAAACAATCCAATATCTTCTTATATGCGTCACTATAGGTTTGAAACTCTTATTCCCTATAAGGTAATGTATGTGCATGTGCATTGAATGACCTTGTCTTCAGTTCCTTGAAATTTTCCTCACATTCAAATATCCATACGAACATAATATCATTATAAGTTATCATGATTATTGGATTATATAGTAAAGAGAAGTTTCCCATAGACCATCAGTTTCATCTAAATTAACCAAGAATGATAGACATCATAGTCACCAGGGTTCATCTAGGAGCATTCCGTAGACTCTGTATTTGAAGGATCTATTAATATACCATCACTTATGATTATGTGACCCAAAAATGAATCATTTTGAACAAAAACATCACAATATGAAAATTTTGTAAAATTTTATCCTTTATTAGTGTCTTTAGTATTATTATGTTGTGATTTTCATGGTCTTCCATGCTCTTTGAATACATAAGAATATAATCTATAAACACTACCATATAATGATTGATCTAATCTCTAAAGACTAAATTTATCAATTCGATAGTGATAGAAGAGAATTAGTAAGACCAAAAGGAATCACTATATATTTATAGTTTCAAAACTGTGTATGTAATTCCGTCATGGGTATATACTTCTTCATGACCCTCAATTGTTCATATACAGAATGAAGGACAATCTTTGAAACGTATTTAGCTCCACATAGTTGATCAATCTAGTAATCAATATGAGTAAGATGATATTTATTTCAGATTGTGTTCTTGTTTAACTTCATATAATCAATATAGATTCCATTTAGTATATTTCAATTTCACAGAATGTGTAGGTACACCAAAAGTTTACACACATGGCTAAATGAATCCTTTATCTATGTTTTCATGTATTTTCTTCTTATATTACTGAATCAAAATTGGGGCCATTAGAAAATGATTATTTTAAATTAGTGTTGAACCTTGTATAAGTTCTATTGAGATCATGAATCCACTTTTGGGTGGAAGATAATGAAACTCATTTGGGAATACATCTAGAAATTCTTGAGAAATAGACATATCATTGAAATCAATTTTCTCCCTAACCCTTTGAGATAAAAACCCTTATAAATGTAAATTAAGTCCCACAAACTAGAAATAATATCTATAGTAATTATATACTTATGAAGAAAATAATATAATATCACAGGAGGTTATGAAATATAAAATGTAATATAAATCCCTCAACAATTGATGTGTGATTTATGCATAGAAATCCAATCTATACCTATGATAAAATAAAATTCAACCAAAAGAAGAATTAAATGATTTATAGGAATAACAATTCAACCAACAGAAATCAGAGTGGAATAGTAGGCTTGTAATGAAATCATCATACCACTAAGGTTTTTCACTACTAATTCAATATGAAATTCCTTTTGTGGAATCATAATACCATTTACATGTTCATTAGATATTAAATAGTTGGAACATCAAGAATCAAATAATGCATTAGAATTTCAACAGTGAATGGTAAGTGTAACTTTCACTATGTTATAATCACACCCCTCATCATAAATATCGATTGTATGAGATTTCTCCTTATTCCTAATCATAGGAGGTTACTGATGTTGATTATTATCCCCAGTCCTTGGGTTTTCTCCCCAGGTACCAATATTCCAATTCTCTTACACTTGTAGTACTAAAGTGTATTAGGTTCATTTTTGGTTAATGTATCTAAATACACACCATTTAATAACTACTACAAATAAAATCCAAAATAAATTTCATGATGTCCTTCCTATACACACTTAATAAATTTTTTAGACCCCATAAGAAAATTACCACTGTGATTCTTTCTACACATATAGATTCAAGAAAATATATTCTTATTCTCTTCATGGTTTTCATATTTTCATTTAAACATCATATTCTTTTTCATATCAAACCCATGATAATGATATCTGACTCCAATTTCAACTTCAATCTTGACCAAACAACACAAAATCACTTCATAGGTACTAATTTATCATATGGAAGAATCCACTCGGAGACATGAATTTATGACACTAAAGAACATATCTACATTACTTTTTTCTTGGATGATAATTCATAAATCATACCTGGAACATCTTGCTAAATTAATATCGTAGGTACAAATAGAATCAACATCGATTTTCATCAACCCATTAAACTATTTATCCATCCTGTTATATAGAATTCATGAAATTTATTTATTGAAAATGAGTATATAAATCATTCCAATTCATGGATTCAATCACATATTACTTCCACATATTCATGAGTAGATTCCATCAATGTACTTCTTTACCTTCGAACAAATAATGGAGAATATCTATTCCTTATTATTGGTCCATTGTTCAATTTTTTTTTCTTAAAATACCCTCTCAAATATATGGATGTTTCCTCCTAAATTAATCAATATAATTTTTTCCTTCCTTTGTCCATTTGGAATTCAACCATGATTCATATCTTGAGAAATTTGGTGGGCATAGCAATGATATATTTTACTCCCACTCCCATATAATTTTTTTTCTTAGTTGGAATATTTTTTTATTTCACATTGGAATCCCTATTAATGATTTTTCTTCTAGTTCCATCCATTGACTAAAATCAAAAGCAAGGAGTCTAAAATATTTATCATAATAAAGAACCACTTAATCCAGAAAAGTTACTTACATGATATATAACACATGAAAAATTATTTAATCTATAATACCATAGGTTTATCCTAGGTTATTCATAGGAATATTCTACTCAGATAATTAATAATTGAATGAGAATAGTTTGAGTGTTACAAATAGATATCCCCAGGGAGTGTCAAACCATGTATGTAGTATGCCTCATTGTCATGTACCAGGTTACGATTAGTTAAACATGACACACCTTGTCCGGGTATTTACGTGTAATTACATCTGTGCTAGATCCACATACACATGTGGTGTTGTTGACGCTCCTTTCGTCACAGAATCTCAAGATTGGAAAAGGGGAAGATCTGAGATTAAAATGGTTCGACCTTTGAAGAAAACATCAAAAATTGACAAAGGGATGAACAAGGAGAAAGTTTCCAATATTCCGCGCAAGTTTCTTCATGGTCGCACAAGTGGACTTGCGCGACACACTTTGGCGCGCATGTCACTTGCGTGACCTAAGTGATAACTGCCCGGTAACCACCCGGGGTCTTCTCCTGCCTATAAATAGACCCTATGGGCCCCCCATTCAAGGAGATTTTTTTCCAGAAACTCGGATTTAAGCTCCCAACGACCAAGTCTCTTCTCAAAGCTTCCGGAACACTTCTAAGGTAATTTCTTACCTAGAATGGAAGATCTAAAGAGAGGGAGGAAGGCCTAAGTGTTGAAACGCATCAAAACTTGCGCGCCTGAGTGGCCAGCCCTTAAGGGAAGTGGCCACACTTGCGCGCCACCTTACTCCATCGATAGAACTTGCGCGTCCATTTACTGGAAGAACCTCAAGAGGATTCTAAGGGCTTTAATAAAGAGTCGCTCAAGTATTTCAATGCTGGTTGAAAATCGCGCAAGTACCCCACATGTTGCGCAGGTACACCTGCGCGACCAATACTTGTGCGCCCATTCAAGACTTGCGCGCCTTTCAAGACTTGAGCGCCCCTGCCTTTTTTGGGTGCCCATCTGGCCCATTTTACCCCTCTTAAGCCATTTCACATTTCCTATTCATGATTCAGTCTTCAAGACACTCTTCAAAGTCATTTATGAACTGATTTCATGATTGACTTCCTTATCTGAAAGGAATTCTGTGGAATATCTCTCAAAACATAGTGATTTATACATCTTTATGTCTCTACAAGATCGAGATTTCATTCATTCAACCTCATCATTTAATATGAGAGAATCCTTAACCTGGGTCTCCTTTTCAGGAATAATCCCTTGTTATAAGTCCTTTAATCTTGGGCCTCCTTTTCCGGAGTAAGTCCCAATCATAATCCTTTAACCTGGGCTTCCTTGTCAGGAATAAGTCCCATTCATAATCTTAGGCCTCCTTTTCAGGAGTATGTCCCAATCATAATCCTTTAACCTGGGCTTCCTTGTCAGAAATAAGTCCCAGTCATAATTTTGGGCCTCCTTTTCAGGAGTAAGTCCCAAGTCCCCTAACGTGGGCTTCCTTGTTAGGAATAGGCCCCATTCATAAATTTGGGATTCATTTTTAGGAGTAAGTCCCAAGTCCCTTAAATTCCTTTTAACCAGTCCTAATTTACGTTTGATATGGGATTACTTCTCAGCAGTAAAACCCAATTATCAATCCTCTTCTAATTTGGGTTTCCTTTTTAGGAATAAGTCCCAAGTTAGAGTATTCAAATCTCCACGAAGCACTTAAACCTTTATGGACCCTGTTCCTGGATTTTCTCCTTAAAGTAAATCCTAACCTTCCTTTATCTGGGTAGTCATACATACATAAGCCCCAAACCATTTCTTATGATTACATCTTTCATGGCCCAATTGTCTATTTTATTACCAATACCTCTTGTTTCTCACACTGAGCATGACTCACATGAGCATAGAGGGTAAAAGTAATTATGACATCCTTCTTTGAGCCATCAATCATAAATATCATACTCCCTTGCTCGAACTACATGGGTTCTGATTCCTTTTCCAAAACAAACGATAAGTAGGTATCCCATCTGCGGGTTCGATCCCAACTCTGAAATAATCCATGACCTTCTGAATGAAAATAAACATCAAGTGTCCCACTGAGTGGCTTTAAAACCAGCCTGGTCATCATAATGACCAAGATACTTTTATATAAATGTTTTTAAGGATACCATTGACCAAGAATCTCTAAATAGATACATATGATTCTCTATTGATGAAGAACCTCGAATACATATAAAAGATTCTATAAATTTATTAGATATTTAATCATTGATTGTTAAAACTAAAGGAAATCTCATTTTATACATGGTAATGTAATAAGGATTCACGAACATAACTTAAATCTATAAAGAGAGTCCTGAAGTAGACAATAACTCCCCTTAAAAAGGTGTGATGTGTCTAACCTCCCATCCTCTCGACCAATGCAAATTCCTAAGCCTCATTCGTCCACAAACTAATGGGCGACTACCTTTGGAATGTAGGTCCAAATGGATGTGGAATTATTGGATGTTTCCGGTTCTACGAACAAACCCGATAGAATCCGATCAGAACGTTTGAATATCCCATCCAGGAGGTCATCCCCGAATTCCGACGGAAAAAAAAAATGGTGAACCCGACATGAATCCTTATCCAAGTTAAAGTGATGTTTTATCTATTTGTTAATGCCCCTATTTAAAAGTCAGTAAGAGGGCTAACAAAAACAATCACTGACATGTGTGCTCATCCAAAGGATGAAGTGGATGAATTTATCTTGAATACATCTGTTATATAAAACAGGCACTCTTTTCCAAGATCTTATGTATTTCCATAATGGCTGCTCTCAAATTCACACATGTGAATACTGCTGCTACAAATACCAATGCTGCTATTCCTACTGGATCGTCATCCACTCTGAGGATGAAATCACCTACTCAGCGTCTTCAATGCTGGGTATCAAATGCGATGGTTAAGGAGTACCGTCAACACGGTACCATCCCAACTCTGGAGACTTCCCGACAGACCCACCAAGTGAACAACTCACACAGGTCGTCTGGACAACGATGACCAGTGATCAAGAGGCAGGCAGTGATGACTACCGTCTCCAACCGTTTCGGGTCGTTATCCCCGGAACGCAATTTCCATTCACTCCCTTACTCTGACGAAGTGAATGAGCAGGTCCCTCAGGACCTTAATTCAAAAATACCGGAGTCCTCCCTAAGGGCTCCCATCAAAAATCACCGCCAGACTCGTGCGGCAGTGCGCCCTCAACATGATGAGGGTACAGACTCCAGGCGTTCAGCCCAGGTTCTTCGAACCTGAGCAGGCAAGACGAAATGGCAGAGGCGAAATCTGGTTAACAATGGGCAGGTTATCATCCCTGCCATCTCCGAAGAAGTCCACCAACCTAACTTGGTGGTGAACAACGAGCAGGAACACACACCTGCCCATTTTAATTCCGCTGACCAGCAGACTTGTCTGGCAGCATCACGACAATCCCGCCAGGCAATTCCAGTGGAGTACTATAGGTAGGAACATACAGCTGCTTATACATCATCAGTTAGTCAGCAGTCTCATATGACTACATATGATGGATCTCGTCAACCGCGTTTGGCAATGTGTAATCTGCAAGCACATACACCTGCTAATACTAATCAAGCCTACCAACAGTCTCGCGTGGTAGGGCACGAAGAAGTTAGACGAAAGCTCCGACGACAAATAGGAGGCAGACTGAACTCTCTGCCCCCACACTTGAGTACTATCAGGATTCACTGACAGGAAAAGGAGGACAGGAGCAGGCACATACACCTACTCCAAGCCCGGAATGGACGTATATCCATGTTCCTGCAGCTGAAGTCACCAAGCATATTTTGTCAATGGTGAAAGAGAAGAAGAAAATTCCTGCTCATATTTTGTATGCTTGCAAGGATATCATAACAGCTTCAGCATCATCTCAGGGAAAGACACATAAATCTATCCCTAGCAGTGGAGTGACACATCAATGATTCACTCCGGAACAGACACACACATCTGTTCCAGTCCAAGAGGGTTATGGGGCATATTCCCCCATATCATACGGAAAACCAAGTCTGGCACATACACCTGATTTGAGTGAAGATCATCAGCCTAACCTGACCATCTTTCCTGATTAGGCCCATACACATGCTCAGAGAAACCACAATCATCAACAAGTGGTTTCCAAATCTAGAAAGAAGGAATCTAATAAAAATATCCTCCTAGCACAGTCATGAGATCAAAGGCCAATCTGTAACAAGGCCTTGCTTGATGCTGGAGTTCTTGAAGCCCTCAGACATTTCTCTGTTGTAATTCAAGATTCAACTCCCTTAGTTCCCAATAACGGGAACATTAATTCCGAAGGTCTTCAACATACACTTCTTAATGAAGGCTTGCTTCATGACAATTCGTTCAATCTTGATGTTTCGTCTTCAGATGAGAGCCACAGGAACCCTCTGTGTGGTTAGAATACCAAGGATTAAGAGATCTCATCTTTTGTGTAACCCATTATGGTGGTCCTCCCCATAATGATGAATTTCGCTGTGAAATTCCTCTCGGCAGTAGTGATTCACATTTCCTGGAAAATACTCTAATTGACAATGTAGTGCCGAGAAAGCCCTCTTATCATGAGGCACATGCAAATGAGAAACAAGTCACGTCTGATGATTTATCGCTAGCTAGTGAAATACTTTCTCAATCAGAAGATAGCCCAGGGTGTAGGTCATTCTACGAACCACCCCTATGTCATGCATGTTCTAGTTTGATCAATGATCTCTCTACCAATCTTGTTGAATCCGATGAAGCAACAAGGAAACACCAACTCTGGTCAAAACTGGTAAAAGAATCATCATTTAATGACAAAGAGGAAATGCTGAACATGAGAAAAAAATTGTCAAAAGGTGAGGTACCGGTCATGTTTTGGCCTTTGGCTGACTCCCAGTATGACATTCCAAAGATGTTGACGGATGATGGAATCCATGATATTCGTCTCAACATATGGAAAACTCTTTGTCAATTGAAGAAAAAGGTATTATCTTATAATGAATATGAAAACCATCTTAAGATAATAGAAGGGCTACAACGTTAGATTGATTTGGCATCTCTATCAGTTTCTGTGTATCCGAAGGCTAAAAAGCAACAGAGAACCCTTCAATGTTCATGCCTTGGCGCACTAAGAAAATTGCGTCAGTTAATTGCCAATTCCCCATCTGGTGTTCATATCAGAGGATGGGGAGTTCACGGAGCACTACATTTTACAGTGCTTTCCAGTCAGCAAAGCCCACCGAAAATGGTCTCATGCAACGTTATTTCCCATGGTCGGCCATAGTCAATGGGATTTGTTTGTAATCAAAAGCTTGCTCAAGAAAAGGCTTCAACTAGTTCCTCTCAAAATCATGCATATAGGAAACAAGTTTTTGAATTGCTCCTACATCATGCAGGTGAGAATATTGCACAAGACTCTCATATGGAGAAAACATATCATCAAATGAAAGATGTTTCAGAAATCATCCAACGGTTTGTTGAACCAGGTGATAAATGTGGATACAGGTTAATGCATCCAGCTAATTTCCGAACTAAGGTTCGCAAGATCAAGAGATTTTTAAGAAGTTCTGCGACATAGAATGTCAAGAGCAACCCCAGCTTGTCAGACTGGGGACTTCTTTAACCCAACACTCAGATTCAACAAATGGGATTCGAGGAGTTGAGCAGAAACAGCAGGAACATCCCCAGTTCAAGAGACTGGGGACTCTTTCAAATCATCAATCCCCTCCTCAGAGAATGTCAATCATTTCTCTATTGGGGAAGAAGCCACAAGAGGAACGAAGAGACAAATTATCAAGAGATTCCCTTCGAGTTATAGCTCGTCAAGAAGTTCCTAAAGGATTTAATCAACAAAAGGCAATGTCTCATCAAATACATGAAAGAAGACAATATCACAGAAATGTTGATAGAAGGGATGTGATGCATTATGCATCAATCAATGTCATCAATGCCATTGTTTCGAATCCACCAGAGGAGGCTCACTTAGGGGACTCAGATTAAGAGCGTCCTGCTCGAGAAATTGTATGCACTGATACAAATGAAGAAGGTGTGCGTACACGAAGTCAAAGGATTACTCAGAACCTAGGTAATCCACTTCCCTCTCTCTAAAAAGTATCCAACAAAGGGAGGGGTATGAATCAGGTTACATATCCTTCCTCTGGAGAAGGTCAATCTCTCTCATTAGAGCAAAGGTTTGCACAACAGGAGGAATAAATGAAAGAATTAAGAAGGTTGAATGCAGAAATACTTCAGAGTAGTATTTTTCTTAAGAATGCTGGAGTCCAACAGCCGTAGGAATTTGTTGCAGTTAATGAGATGGATCAGGAATATCCTCCTTTATCAGTACACCATCAGAGGTCTAATCCTACGGGTCAAGTGCAACAACGGTTTGCAGTGCTACCATCAGTTGCAGCACTAACCACCACATCTGTTCAAGCTCCATTCATTGCACCTACCCAAGACCAAGTTCAACCGGGTTTTTCTCAAAATTTGATAACTAATATTGAGTCATTAACAGCTCAGTTAGAAACTATGGAATAGAAACGGGCGCAAGTTCAACTAGAAAAGAAAGATTACCCTGAATGGGTAAATTCAATTTCTCCTCCATCCAGTTTTGGAAACCCTGTTTTCCCTACTTTCAATGTATCAGGCGACCCTGAACAACATTTGACACATTATGTGTCTTGTTGTGATCCTATGATGGGAAATCCAGAGCAGAAAGAAGCAGTGAAACTCAGATGTTTCGTGTGAACCTTGTAAGGACCAGCTTTTGTCTGGTATACAAGCTTGAAATCCCAGTCAATCATCGGATGGGAGGATCTTCGCCAAAAATTCCTTCTTTAGTTCAGCTCAACATTGCCAAAAATGACATTTTTGATCATACAAACTACAAGCAAAGGGAGAATGAAAGAGTCTCTGATTTCATTGCTCACTGGAAGGGATTAACATATTCCCTGAGTTTAGCACTTCCTTAGGAGGAGCTGTTGCCAATATTTGTGGAAAATTTTCATGACGAATTACGCACACCATTGATCCCTGTGAAATATACAGGAGGGTTTCGAGATCTTACTTCAATCACTCAGCAGATTGAAGATTCCCTGATACAGGCAAAGGCTAAATCTCGTATAATTCCATTAGCTTCAGGAAGGAGAATGGGTAAAGTGGAAACTGCTACAGTTATGATTAAACAAGCGCATGTACCTATTTCTACTTCAAAACCTTCATGTTCTCGAAGGTCTCCACCTCCTGAACACCAAAAACAAAGGCCGTTTCGTCCAATTGATCGAAAAGATCAACATCGAAAACAATTTGAGGATTTGAAGAGTAAACCATAATCTTTCTAAAATGAGCATGTTCCTAGTAACTTCATTTCAGCTCTGGAAAATAATTTGGTTTAATTACCAGTTCCCAAGAGGCCATACAAGGAAAGAGATGAAGACCGTCCCAATTATTATCCCTTTCATCAAATGTTGGGGCATCCCATCCAGGAGTGTTTTGTCTTCAAAGACCTCCTTCAAAAGATGGCCGACTTGGGACAAGTCAATTTGAAAGGTTCTTCGACTCACGTAGCATGTGTTACTGCTACAGTTCCAGAGGAGGAAGGTGAATGGCAAGAAGTCAAAAGCAGAAATGCACAGAAGTATGATGATTGGATGGTCAGAAATACAATCAATCGGACTCATGCTATTTTGAAAACACAATTAAACAAACCAATTGTGTCTTCTACCATGAATATTGCGGTAAAACCCTCTTCGTCAGAGGGAAATTCCTCAAAGAAACGGCTTGATTCAAAGAAGAAAAAAGAATCAGAAGAAGATGAGTATGTGTCAAAGCCTAAACTGTCTTTGACTCTGGCAGACTTTATGCCACCTACTTCAAAGCCACGGGCACCACCCCATCTAACGGCACAGCCTAAACATGCTAATTAGGCAGAGTCTTTATTAGACGAAGAGTTAATCTTCGGTTCTGTTAATATGATTCAATTAATAGATCCGTATTCCAGTTGTAATTTCAATTTTTATGAGCCTGAATTCCCTGTATCAAATAAGGGAATCCGAGGATGTTCTAGAGGTTCAATATATAGGGGAAGACGTGGATCTTTACAAAGCCACTACTCCAATTCTACCCCTACTAGCACTGTGTATGCAGTAGAAACTCGTGGTAGAGCCCTTCAGTGAGCTCAAAAATAGCAAGCAAGTTCTTCTGCCAATAGCCAACTCAGTCATGGCACAGTTATTTTGGAAGACCGATTGAAGGTTAAATCTTCTTTATCTCAGCAAGTAAATGGATATAATCGGTCTAATATTCCAAAACCAAGGATGTTTCCAACTTCTATCCCAATACATGATGCATCAGCTTCCAAAGCATCTGCTTCCAAGGTACCTGCTAAACCGTATATTCCTGTTGGGAAACGCAGACCTCTAGATCAAAAGTATGATATATTGAAACACTTGGCCAAAGTACCAGCCACGTTATCAATTTTGGATGCTTTGAATCTGTCAAAAGATCTTCGGGAAGCACTCATCGAAGCTTTGTCATGTCCTCATGAGTTTGAAGCTTAAATTACTGCAGCTGAAGTCTATCACATAGAGATTAATCCTGTAGAATGTCATACAATGATATCTTTTACTGATAGAGATGAAGATGATGTTGTGGATGGGCACATAAGACCTCTGTACTTATCTAGAAAATTCAATAGTGTAGATATCCAAAGAGCTTTCATTAACAATGGTTCAAGAGTCAACCTCATGCCCATTCGTACACTTCGTCGATTGGGCCTCACAGAATCTGATCTATCTCCTTCTACCATTATGTTACAAGGATATGATAAAAATGAAAACGAACCACTGGGAGAAGTTACACTCAGAACTCAGTTTGGAGATCTTGTATCCAATTCGGATTTCATGATTGTTGATCAAGACTCAGCTTTCAACGTCTTGCTTGGACGACCCTGGCTACATCAGCATGCAGCTATCCCTTCATCATACCATCAATGTCTCAAATACTATTTCAATGGTCATGTTGGAACATTGTATGGTGATAAGGCCCCATTCAAGACATGTGAGTCTCAATACATTGAGGTGGAATTTTATCACATGAAGGGAAGAGAGAAATCTACAATAAAGGAAATTACCAAAGTTAATGCTCCATATGGTTTGGAGAAGATTCCAATAAATCCATTTACACATGTGAGTACATATTATGTGTTACCTATCAGTCAAATTGACAAAAAAGGCCCAAATCAAAATACTCTTATGGAAAGATCCATAATGTCAATTACGGCAATCGAGCCAGACAACATGGGAGAAATTGGTAACCTACCAAACAGTGATGAAAGCATAAGTGGTGACGTTTTCATTTCATCTACTGAAATCCAACAAGTCTATACTTCTCCAAACAGTCCAGAAGAAGTTATAGCAACATAGGAGGTGAATAAGGATGTCAATTCTCAATCCATCATCTCCTCTTTATTTCTCAATGAAGACCCTTTATTATCAATAGGGTCGGAAATGGAAGCTTCTTCTTCAAAATGTGCAAATTTTGACATCTCTTATGATCATGAAAATTTCATTTTTTTCATCTACTATGCAATTAGAAACTGAAGAAATAGCACATGATGATGAGGAAGAGGAAGATCTTAGAAATGCTCCTCCATCATTTGAAGAGGGTATCTCTACCACTGTGGATGAACTCAGAGAAATAAATCTGGGTACATAGAAAAATCCACGTCCCACATTAATTAGTGCGGCCATGACCCTTGAAGAGCAAGAGATGTATATTTCTTTTCTAAATCAAAATAAAGATATTTTTTCTTGGAACTATATAGAAATTCCTGGACATAATCCTAATGTTGCTACTCATCATTTGGGTTTACCAAAAGAACATCGGGGATTTAAGAAAGCTGCGAGAAGAACACACCCAACTTATGCTTCCAAAATTGAAGCTGAAGTGGATAAGCTGTTCAAAGCTAACTTTGTTAGAGAAGTTCAGTATCCCAAGTGGTTGGATAATATTGTCCATGTAAAGAAGAAGAACATACAAATTAGGGTTTGTATCGATTTCATAGATCTTAATCGGTATTGTCCTAAATATGATTTCCCAGTTCCGATTATAGAACTCTTAATTGATGCAATGGCTAGCTATGAAGTACTTTATTTCATGGATGGATATTCCGGATATAATCAGTTCCGAATGGCCCTAGAAGAAGAGGGTTCTACAGCCTTCAAATCCCCTCAAGGTGTGTTTTGTTACCGGGTGATGCCATTTGGTTTAAAGAATGCAGGTGCAATATATCAACATGCCATGCATCGTATCTTCAAACCCTTCTTAGGTAAGTTTGTTGAATTATATGTAGAGGATTTGGTGGTTAAATCCAAACAACGTTCTAATCAATTGGCTAATTTGGAAGTCACATTCCATAAGCTTCGACAACATAATATGAAGATGAACCCCTTAAAATGTGCTTTTGGGGTAACCTCGGGAAAATTTATTTGGATTTGTTGTACGCCATTGTGGTATTGAAGTCAATCCTGAGAAGACCAAGTCAATCATTGGTATGTCACCTCCTCATAATTTGAAAGAATAAAGAGGAATTCAAGGACACTTAGCCTATATTTGGCATTTAATCGCCAATTTGGCAGGAAAAAGTTTACCCTTTACCAAATTAATGAAAAAAGGAGTCACTTACCAGTGGACTGAAGAATGTCAAGAATCATTTGATGTTCTTAATAAATACCTCCTGAGTCCACTGGTACTCCTGCCACCTATTGAAGGAAGACCACTTATCCTCTATGTGACAGCTCTAGATCGATTATTGGGTTCCTTTCTTGCTCAAAATAATGATGATGGAAATTAAAATAGCCTGTAATATCTCAGTAGAACTATGCTTAAAGCAGAAACCCAGTATTCAAGTATTGAGAAGTGCTGCCTGGCATTAATCATTGCAGTTCAGAAACTGAGACACTACCTGCAACATCACGAGGTCCAATTGGTATCTCGCAATAATCCTCTCAAATTCATCATTAGTCATCCAATGCTTACAGGACGTCTAGAAAGGTGGGAAGTTATTTTCCAGCAGTTCGACATTCAGTATGTGTCTCAAAAGGTGATAAAGGGCCAAGCTCTGGCTGATTTTCTGGCTGAACATCCTTCAGTGGAAGACATGTCTTCAGATATTAAACTCCCTGATGAGGAAGTTTTCTCTATTAAAGAGAATCCTCAATCATGGGAAATGTATTTTGATGGTGCATCCAGAAGTCCAACAGGGAAGAAAATGGAAAATCCTAAATTCAACAAAGTTGGTTTAGGAATTGTGCTCATTTCTCCAGATAAGGAAGTGTAACCTTATTCCTTTTTATTATGGGAAGGTGGTACCAACAATGAAGCCGAATACCAAGCCCTTATCACAGTCTTGGAGTTAGCGCTTCAAGCACAAGTGAATCACTTAAAGTTAAAGGTGATTCAGACCTGGTAGTCAAACAAGTCAACGGGGATTATGCCATCAGAAAAGAAGAATTAATCCCTTCATATAATTAATTCAAAGATTTAATGGCGGAATTTCCTTCAGAACCGACATTTTGATATGTCCCACGATCACAAAATGCTCAAGCTGATGCGCTGGCCAATATAGCCACAACTCTAGCAGATCCAAACTAGGACGAGACAACCATCAGTATTGCCCACCGTCGTGCAATTTCACCTTATGTTCAAGCCAGAATAGTGGAAATTAATGAAATTAGTCCCATTCCTAAACTATATGGTCATACTACAGGATAGATGTCACGTATCAGGGAATACCTTCAAAATGGAACACTACCACTTGATAGATCTGAGAAAGAACAAATCTGGCGACATGTAGTCAATTTTACTCTTTATGATAGCCCAAACCACCTAGAGAAAATTCTCTACAAACATGGTTTTGATGGATTTATCTTCAGATGCATTGATGGTGAAGAGACAATGGTTGTCATGAAAGAAGTTCATGCAGGAGTCTGTGGTGCCCACCAGTCTGGACATAGATTGTCTGATCAAATTCGAAGGCTTGGGTACTTTTGGCAATCAATGATACAAGATTGTGTTAATTTCACAATGAAGTGTCATTCATGCCAAGTATATGCCAACATCATTCATCAACCTCCAGAGTTGCTTCATACAGCTAAATACTCGTGGCCATTTTCCACATGGGGAATGGATGTGGTGGGACCCTACACTTCAGCTACAGACAAGCAGTTTATTACATTCTTACTACTACTGATTTCTTTTCCAAATGGGCAGAGGCAGTACCTCTCAAAGAAGTTAGTTCTAAATGTATTGTTAGCTTCATAAAGTCTAACATCATTACTATATTTGGTGTCCCTCATACCATATTGACGGACAACGGCACCAACTTCTGTTCTTCTGAGGTGAAGAAATTGTATCAAGAATACAACATTAAATCCAACCATTCATCTCTGTATCATGCAGCGGCCAATGGCCAAATAGAATCCTTTAACAAGACTCATTCAAATATACTGCAAAAGATGGTGAATAAAGATAAGAGGTCATGTCCTGATAAACTCTTTCATGCTTTATGGGATTATCGAATTACCACCCGCAATACAACGCGGCCAACTCCATATTCGTTGGTATATGGAACGGAAGCAGTCTTTCCAATTGAAGTTTTATTTCCCTCACTCAGAGTAGCCATTTGTGATCAGTTATCTACAAATGAGCAATCCAAAAAGTGATTGAATGAATTGGAATGGTTAGATGAGAAAATATTGTGCACTTTTCACCACATGGAAATCTATCAGAATCGAATAGCACGAGCTTTTAACAAAAATGTTCAACATCGTTAATTCATTCAGGGAGAATTGGTATTGGTTCTCAGAACCCCAATGATACCAGGAAAGAAGGCTCCCATGCTTGAACCAAATTGGGAAGGTCCTTATTCAATACATAAGGTCTACTCCAATGGAGCTTATTCATTAATCTCAATGGATGGAGAACTCATCACGACTCCAACCTATGCCAGATTTCTAAAAAAAATATTTTGTATAAACACAAAATATGGTCCCTAGAACCAAGATTCTTACAATTGGTTCATACTTTCGTCCAATAAGACGTTAAACATTAGAAAATTCTCTCTCGTCTAACATGACCTTAAACTGTAGAAAATTCTATTTCATCCAACATGAAGTTAAACTGTAGAAAATTATCTTACGTCCAACATGATGTTAAACTGTAGAAAATTCTCTTTCGTCTAACAGGACGTTAAACTGTAGATAAGTATTGTCCCCGCAACATGACATTAAACTGTGCGACACTAGTTCGTCCTCGCTATATGACGTTAAACTACACAGAAATGGTTCAGTATGAAATTAAACTGCAACTTCGTCCCAAACGACGTAAAACTATGAAAAAGTTCCCTAAAAGGTCCTGTATGACTTCAAAATACACCATGGACCTGTATGACTTTAAACTATACCATCTACGGTCTATGCATATGACCTTAATCTATTCGCACTTTCGTCCAACATGATGCTAAACTGTACAGTCCTTTTTTCGTCCTACATGACGTTAAATTATGCAAAAAATCCCCAATGCATCCAACATGACTTTAAAATGGTACACTAATCTGTCCTCACTGCATGACATTAAACTTCATAGTCCCCCTTTCGTCCAATATGACGTTAAACTGTATTGTCCCCGCAACATGACATTAAACTGTGCATCACCAGTTTATCCTTACTATACGACGTTAAACTATATAGCAACGGTCCATGCATAAGACCCTAAACTATTTGAAAGTCCCTTACGTCTAGAAAGACGTTAAACTACATAATCATCAATGGTCCTATATGACCTTAAACTATCCTTATGTCCAGCATGACATTAAACTGTATTGTCCCCATCATCCTAACTACATGATGATAAACTGTACAGAAAGTCCTTGATACGTCTTACATGACGCTAAACTGTACTTCGTCCCTACTACATGACATTAAACTGTGCAGCACCAATAGTCCTAACTGCAAGACTTTAAACTGCATAGTCCCTTCATACGTCCTACATGACGTTAAACTATGTATCATTAAGGTTTTTGTTACCTCTTATTTCTCACAATGAGTATGAATCACATGAGCTTAGAGAAAACCTCAACCATAACACTCTCTCTGGGATACTAACCATGTGTAAGTCCCAACAACATTTTTTAGGTCATTGTCACCAATAACAACTTCATTATTAATTCATTCTTTAATTGAACTACGCAGACTTTGATCCATGCCTTCTAGGCTGGGTACGTAGGAAACCACCCAAGGCTCAAGACCAAAATCAATCACTTCACATTGGTTCACCTTCATCTCATACGATGTTGATTCGTGAAACCGCCCCTAGAATCGATATCTTTACATTGGTTCACTTTCGACCTCGTTATACGACGTTAAACTATACAACACTTTTTTCCGGTATGACAATAAACTACAATAGTCTTTGATTTCCTTATTTGAGAGGGAACTATTATTTACATTGATTTTTCAATCATGTTTCATTTCAAAAGACTAGGTGCATACATGGCAATGCCTAAATTTTTTATCTCGGGTTAAACCATCATTGTACTAAAGTCCCCTTTCACCCTTCACATGTACGAACCAAATTTGTACAAAGGGTATTTCTAGAACTACGTGGGCTTGAATCCCATTCTTATAGTATACGTAGGAACATTCGAGTATCCCTCTAATCCAGCCCCAAGTCTTTTGGGGCTAACCCCAAATTTCACTTTCAGTCCCTTGGCTGAAAAGTCCTCATGAAAACACACACTGTGTATTCATTATTATGGTCCGAAATCTATGACCCTAAAATAAAATCTCTCATAATTTCGTCCTGCATGACATTAAACTATTTTTTAAAAACTATGTATGGCTTGATTCTCATTCTTATGAGATGCGTAGTGAAGTCCAAAATTTCAATTCAGGACCCAGTGACAACATGATTGTGGTTATCATTTACCAATGTATCTCTATATACATTAGACAATACCCATATTTATGTGTTATAACCATAACCTCAATTATTTTTAGATCTCCATAACCCTTTTCATGACTTTTAGTTACAAAAATGTCAAACATCTGAGAATTATTTTTCCTGACTATGCAGCACGTGCCCATAGGCAGCCTTGCATAAACAGTCCACATAACAGACTTATCAGCTGAAGGATACTATTTATTTGACTATGCAGCCAATCCCATTAGGTGGCCCTGCATAATTCAACTCCCTAATGGGTTTGTTAAAAGATGGTAACTTCATTCTTAGGAAGAATGACTCTTTTGTCCTTATTTGTCTTAAACGACGGTATATATGGATCTGCAAGAAAATAGCCATCCTTAACATATTTGTCTCATGTACTTTTTCATGATATGAAATTATTCAAGTCTATGGTTTATTCTTCTTCCCTACGTTTGGGTCAGACCTTTGTAGGAGTGATATTCATCCAGTTCTTTGATAATCTTGTCTGGAAATATCTTCTCCATATTCAAGTACCTCTTTCCATACAGAAAAATCTATACTTTAGAAAATTTGAATCTTCATAAACGTTCACTGACTTTTAGCACTAGGAATGTAAATTTCTGAGAGTTCCATTTCCTGACAATGTAGCACGTGCCCATAGGCGGCCTTGCATAAACAGTCCACATAATAGATTTGTAAGCCAAAAGATGCTATTTATTTGACCATGCAGCCAATGCCCTTAGGTGGCCCTGCATAATTCAACCCCCTAACAGGTTTTCTTAAATAATAGTAACTTCATTCTTGGAAACTACTTCATCTGATGCCTTTTAGCTCTTTTTCATATCATTCCTCAGATTCAAATATTATTAAGCCATAGTTTACATTTTTCTCCATCATACATGAGTATGGTAATATGTTTTCAGATAAATTTTCAAGGAATTGAATCAATTTTAATCCATTATTGTCAAAGTTATTTCGACCTTAAACACTATCCCCTTTATGTCCGGCGTGCATGACTTTAAACATCCCACATAAGACAAAGGAACTCTGAATAAAAGTCAAGTTCCAGCTCACTAAATATACATTTTGTATGATTTAGGAAATATTGAGAAATTAAAATATTCAATGTTTGTAGGTTTATTTGTAATAATCCTAGTAAAAAATCAAACTATGCTTACTAGGCCCATTGTCTTAAGTAAATTTGAAGTAGGCGGTGAAAGAATGTAGGTACAAATGATTGAAGATGAAAGTGTTTTTCATTGATACACAGAAGATAGAAGGACATCCACAGACTGGAGTCTCTTCCTTTTTTTCTCTTTCAGGAATTACAAAAGACTGTCAACATAAGTCTTCATTTGATGTATAGCATCCGGAGCTTTATCAGCAGTTACTTGAATCTCATGCACTCGACCAACTTCACTCTTTTCATCTTGCTCAAGTGCCTTCTTAGCATCTGCGATGGATTTCATTCCATTCATATGAGTTTCATCCAATGATTTATTAAGCTGATCAAGTTCCCCAATAACAGCATCTAACTATTGCGGGAGTTGCACCTGTTGGATGACCTTTTCATTGATTTTATGCTTCAGCTCCTTCATCTTGGCAGCATAATCAGCTTCACGTTGGGATACCGCAGCCTCAAATTCACCTATGTTGACTGACAGTTTCACTCTGGTCAAATCTTCGCGACTTGTTTGCACTTTCCCCCTCCTGAAAATGATCTGTTTCACCGTGGCGTAGATCTTTTCATATCCAAAACCACCATGTCCTAGTATAAAAAATTGGGATGAAAATCGAGGAATTTTCGATGTTAGCTCTTCTAAAGGCACCCTAGATATGATGTTCCATATGTTGTTCCATGCCTTACGTCGTGAAAAGATGAACGCTTTAAACAACTCTGGATCTGATTCAACATCATCAATGGAGGGGGTATGTAATCTGGAATTAACACACTTAAGGATGTGCCCTGTCCTGGTCATTCCCCCCTGATTTGTGCTTCTTCACTTTCAATTCCCGTTGGGGCAGAGGTTGAGGCCTCACCTCAGAATCTAGCCATTGTAGTTGATGGCCCTGCAAGATTAATTGAAATATTTAGTTAGCTTCAAAGGATAACAAAAGAATAGATTGTCTTGCAAATAAAGTACAATCACAAATATTGTTATACCTTACCCAAGGGTGGTTCGGCAACCTGAGAAGACTTCTCCCCATATTTCTCGGTCTCAACGGGATTTTCAAGATGGGTCTCAGGAGGGTTTATTGGGTTTAGCTCTACATGAGATAATGTCTCTACAATGGTAGGGTTGACATCAATGTCCACACCCTCTTCAGGCATTTTCAGTTCAGCACCTTCTACGGATGAAACTACATATTATTTTCAGTCATGGTTAGAATTGTAAATTTTTTAAAAAAAAATTGGGCAAAGGGTAGCACTCACGCCCAAGGTCTTCTAAATCACATGACAACTTGGCATGATCATAAAATTCTTCAAATGCCATTCCATGGTTCATCATTTCATCCAATGATATTTCAGAATGCTGGTTAGTCAAACCAGGGGGTGCATTTGCTACATATTCTTGCTGACTTACGTCCTACAACCCCTGACCCTGGACAGCATCGTCAGCAACAAGAAGGATACTGGGAATGGATGCAAGCTCTTCTCTAGGAGCAGCCAAGTCATCTTGGGTCTGTGATTGTTCTACAGCACCCTCCACGGCCTTTGAAAGAGGATCAGTCCCCTCCCTTAGGGGGGAAATTTTAGAAGCCCCTGCAATCCTCAGAAATATGAGTAACCATGTGATTATGGGTATAAACTCATGGTTATTCGAAGGACTTACCACTGCTTATGAAGCGTTTATCTGTGGATTTCCTTCTTCGTTGCCTTTTCTTATTTTGTTTTTTTGGAGTATCAGTAGTCTCCCTTATTGGTACTTGGATTGGCGAATGGAAGGCTATGTCTAGTGCCTCATTCATGGCCTGCTGGCCGGGAGATATCTCACCTGGTTCATGCGGAGAATCAGCAGCAGCCCCGATAGATGTACCACCATGGCTATATTGTGGCGAAGGAACCTCAGTTCCTTTCTTTGCAAGCTTAAAGATGAAGAAAATATCTTCCTTAAGTAACAAAGCTTCAACTGAAATCATGTTTCAAAGCAAATAAGGAATGAAAACTTACATCTTCAGGAGCTACGTACTCTTGCCATTCCTCATCTCCAGAACCACCAACCCCCTCAGTAGCGCCACGATCAATCATATCGTTCACCCGCCTGGTGATAGGAACAGAGTCATCAGTGGCATATATGAGCATTTCCAGCTCTCTGATATAATCTTTCACTTCATTGGGGTTATCTTTGTATTGAATATTTTTAGAGGCCATATGATTTCCTATTACAGGAAGTTGTAGGCCCTCACACAAATCCATCTAGGATGTATCAGTACCACAGTATAAGCCCTGCCATATCTAAACAGCCTCTGGTCTTATATACGAAGGCTGTGAGGAAGGTCCTACAATTTTTTACTTTAATTTCCTCCCAGCTCCTGCAGCTACAGATAGAGAATAAGAAAGTAAAACTTATTGCTTTATAAAGTAGCAGTTATTTAAAGTACTACAAAAAAACAACTCACCAGGAGTTGATGGAGTGGGTCTTTTAATTCTGGCCGGAGGATTATATCAGGCACGAAACCGCTTTGTTGCCGGTTGTGCCTCATCATCCCCATCATGATAATCTGGTGAATCAGTTCTAGAAGACGAGTCTGTTGAATCAATTTCATGTGGGGAAGCATCACCTTCATGAGGAAGGGTTTCTTTCTCTACAGTCCTCTTCCTCTTTCCCACTTGATATACTGGGTGATTCAATATATCATTGGGGTATAATTCTATCCAGTGTTCGGCATAATATGTAGTCAAATTATGTGCCACATTTTTAACTGGTAGATCAAATACTGCCCCAGTCTTCTCTCTTGATGTCAGTAGCCATAGTTGTCGAGCATCCATCGGATGTTTCCCTAACCAGACATGTACTGGAGGGGATACAACAATCTGTTGTAGACATTTTAATTGGCATGAAAATCTATATGGATCATAGGCCTCACATATGATCTCTCCATCAATCCTGGCTACTAACACACTATCCCTGCAAGCTAGCATGTATGCCCTCAAATCCAAATGGGCTATCCCATCATCAACAAACCAACCGGATGGAGGACTTCCTTAGGGAAAGAAGTTGAATTCCTTAAACATGCTCAGCCTCACTTTCATGTCATAGCCATTAACATCTAATGGAGCAATTCCAGAGAATGCTTGCACTGACGGTCTGAAGGAGCTTCCAGGAATTTGTAATCCATTATGTACATTGTAAGTCCTGAAGTGAGTGGAAATTCATCCCCACAAAACTTCAAATCATCCCACTATTCTTAAAAAAGATTTACCCATGAAGACATGAAGTAAACTCATGTGAATCTTTGCTAAAATGGGGGTAGCTAACCCAACCATTTTTCCTCAGCCAACTTTCCCGCAATGACGAAGGTCCCTGGCCTAACTCCTCCCTTCGAATCCCTGACCGGCAAGAGATAAACACTGAGCCACATTGCCAAGAAACCTGCAAGACGAGTCTTCTTTGGAATTCTTTGATTCACTTCATATCCCCACTTTTCAAACTCTCCTGCTTCTTGAGTTGACCATAATGTGCCAGGAGCTCCTCTCTTCTCAGGTTTTGGACAGGTGGGAGGAAGTTTGGGCCTGGTATCCTTGGATTTATTTTTCTTGGATCCTTTTTCTTTTAGCTCCATCTCTTTCTACTCAATGAGAAATACCTTCATCCATTACTCCGGATGAATATCTTTTCTAAAATGTGTTAATGAGTTCTCTGAACTGTTGAGCCTGTGGAAGATCTTAAATAATTCTCAAGCTAAAGCAGGAGTCTTCTCTGAATCATTCCATGTCACCTTGGGAGGAATGAATTCATCATACATATCTCCCAAAATTGGAGCCCCTGAGATCTTGTGGACATCCCACAAACTGATACCTACTTCTCCATGAGTCAAATGAAAAGAATTAGTTGCTGGGATCCAATGGGTGAGTAGCTATGGAACGAAGTTATCATGTCTATAAACATATGTTTCCCAACCCAGACAGCCTCGTATATTGCATCTCTCTTCATATCATCGATAAACTCTGTGCAGGTCTGTCGCACCCAGTATGCCCACATCCAAGTTGGCTTCACACCTCCCCCAGGACAGAATTCCCTACTTTTCTTCCAGCCTTTGGATTGATCCATCTAAGCATTTTGGAAGATCGAAGGATGGCAATGTGGTTGACGCTCAGGTGTATGTTTTTTCAGATCTGGTGTGCAAGGGCTATGATGAATCATATAGGCCTTCTCCACTATTTCAGCAATTATAAATACTCCCCCACCTAAGATATTTGCTGAAGCAAAGTTGGTATAATTCTGAAACCACGAAAATGGTAGATAATTCTTTACTTCTGTAATAGTGAATTCTTGTAGATGACCATAGCCATACAAAGGTAGATAAGTTCATTGAGGAAAGTTGAAATGATATTACTTTAGATAATTAGCCAAATTCGGAAGAGTGTTATATTTGACAGTTTAATAATCATGGCCAATGATGTTCATCATATCATCTATCTGCTTGCTAGCCAGTTCATCAATTAATCCGGGTCTAAGTGCCATTAATTATTCACAAGAGTTGAATAAATTAATTCATAAATGGATTGATTTTCCACAAACTCTGTGAAAGAAATCAAAAAAATGGAAAAGGCATTAAGGCGCACAAGTATGGAGATGTCGCGCAAGTGTTACATGTGCCGCGTAAGTTTTTTTTCTCAGCGCATGTATCACCGTGCAAGTACTATTACCTTGAGAGTAGCGTGACATCAAGGAAAACACCAGAAAACAGAGCAACATGCGCGGCTAAGGTGACCTGCGAGGCGATAGCTCGAAGGTATGAAGTCTGGAAATCTGGATGCTTGTACGGATATGAGTCCCTCTATTTATAGACATTTCCGAAACCTTGCGCGCCGTACCCTGCACGATCAAGGGTCGTATACCTACACGATGCATACTTGCACGCCGCCCTCTGTGCCCTGAACACTTGCGCACACACTATTCCTTTGGATGTATTCATTTTCCTCATATTCAAATCCTCTATTTCTCTCCGGATCCAACTCTGAGGGGGGACTTTTGTTGATGCTCCTTTCATCACAGAATCTCAAGATAGGAAATGGGGAAGATCTGAGATTAAAATGGTTCAACCTTTGATGAAAACATAAAAATCGACAAAGGGATGAACAAGGAGAAAGTTTCCAATATGCCGTGCAAGTTTCCTCATGGTCGTGCAAGTGGACTTGCACAACGCACTTTGGCAAGCAAGTCCCTTGCGCGACCTATGTGATAACTTCCCGGTAACCGCCCGGGGTCTTCTCCTACCTATAAATAGACCCTGTGGGCCCCCCATTCGAGGATTATTTTTTTTCTTCAGAAACTCGGATTTAAGCTCCCAATGCCCAAGTCTCTTCTCAAAGCTTCCGGAACACTTCTAAGGTAATTTCTTACCTAGAATGGAAGATCTAAAGAGAGGGAGGAAGGCCTAAGTGTTGAAACGCATCAACACTTGCGCACCTGAGTGGACAGCCCTTAAGGGAAGTGGCCACACTTGCGCGTTGCCTTACTCCTTCGATAAAACTTGCGCGTCCCTTTACTGGAAGAACCTCAAGAGGATTCTAAAGGCTTTAATAAAGAGTCGCTCAAGTATTTCAGTGTTGGTTGAAAATCACACAAGTACCCTACATGTCGCGCAGGTATACCTGCGCGACCAATACTTGCGTGCCCATGCAAGACTTGCGCGCCTTTCAAGACTTGTGCGCCCCTACCTTTTTTGGGTTCCCATCTTGCCCATTTTACCCATCTTAAGCCATTTCACCTTTCCTATTCAAGATTCAGTCTTCAAGACATTCTTCAAAGCCATTTATGGCATGATTTCTTGATTTGACTTCCTTATCGGAATGGAATTATGTGGAATATCTCTCAAAACATAGTGATTTATACATCTTTATGTCACTAAAAGATCGAGAGTTCATTCATTCAACCTCATCCTTTAAGATAAGAGAATCCTTAACCTGGGTCTCCTTTCCAGGAATAATCCCCAGTTATAAGTCCTTTAATCTTGGGCCTCCTTTTCAGGAGTATGTCCCAATCATAATCCTTTAACCTGGGATTCCTTTTCAGGAATAAGTCCCAGTCATAATATTGGGCCTCCTTTTCAGTAGTATGTCCCAATCATAATCCTTTAACCTGGGCTTCCTTGTCTGGAATAAGTCCCAGTAATAATTTTGGGCCTCCTTTTCAGGAGTAAGTCCCAAGTCCCCTAACCGGGGCTTCCTTGTTAGGAATAGGCCCCAGTAATAAATTTGGGCTTCCTTTTCAGGAGTAATCCCCAAGTCCCTTAAATTCTCTTTAATCAGTCCTACATTACGTTTGATATGAGATTCCTTCTCATGAGTAAAACCCAATTATCAATCCTCTGCTAATTTGGGTTTCCTTTTCAGGAATAAGACCCATGGTAGAGTATTCAAATATCCATGAAATGCATATACCTTTATGGACCCTATTCCTGGATTTTCTCCCTAAAGTAAATCCTAACATTCGTTTATCTGGGAAGTTATACATACATAAGCCCCAAACCATTTCTTATGATTACATCTTTCATAGCCCAATTGTCTATTTTATTACCAATACCTCTTGTTTCTCACACCGAGCATGACTCACGTGAGCTTAGAGGGTTAAAGTAATTATGAAATCCTTCTTTGATCCATCAATCATAATCATCATACCCCCTCACTCGAACTACGTGGGTTCTGATTCATTTTCCAAAAAAAAGGATACATAGGTAGCCCATCTGCGGGTTCGATCCCAACTATGAATTAATCCATGTCCTTCTGAATGACAATAAACTTCATGTTCCCCACTGAGTGGCTTTAAACCCAGCCTGGTCATCATAATGACCAAGAGACTTTTATATAAATGTTTTGAAGGATACCATTGACCAAGAATTTATAAATAGATATGGATGATTCTCTATTGATGAAGAACCTCGAATACATATAAAATATTCTATAAATTTCTTACATATTTAATCATTGATTGTTAAAACTAAAGGAAATCTCATTTTATACTTGTTAATACAATAAGGATTCACGAACATAACTTAAATCTATAAAGAGAGTCTCGGAGTAGACAATAATTCCCCTCAAAAAGGTGTGATGAGTCCGACCTCCCATCCTTTTGACCAATGCAAATTCCTAAGCCTCAATAGTCCACAAACTAATGAGCGCTGACCTTTGGAAAGTAGGTCCAAATGGATGTGGAATCAATGGATGTTTCCTGTTCTACGAACAAACCCGGTAGAAACTGATCAGAATGTTTGAATCTCCCATCCAGGAGGTCATCCCCGAATTACGAGGGAAATAGGTGTCAATACATGGATTTATTTCTAGGAAAACAATCATGTTGTCCTGTATCAAAATTATAAGATATTTTCATATACTTTTCCTTATTATTTTCCTTATATTAATACATTACCTTAGGTTTCTCACTATGGATTTATCATCCAATATTTCAAAGGGTAACTAAAACATTTCTATAATACCAACTATTATAACACATTATTTTTAAACATTAACATTACATAAATTTTTTATAATACATAAAACATTAAAAAATTAGACACCCAATGTCCGTATTACTAATATTCCGTCAGAAACAAGGATACACAAACACTGGTACATAAGTGAGCTACATTATCTCCTTATACGTTCTTCTTCACTAGAACCCTTCATAACCACATAAAACATAATAAATATCTACATAACCTAGTGGAAATGAATCAAAAAAGGTGGTTAACATAGATACTCTGTAAGGCTAAACAATGGACATATGTAAGTGTAATCATGTTTTAAAGAAAAAAATAAAATGATATTGAAAACAATAGATCATACCCTACATATTTATCATTATAAACGAAAATGACAAACAAAATATTGGTAGTTCATAAAACATGAATCATATGGGAAAGAGGAACATTATCCATTAAAGAATAACATATGAAAAAAACATGAAATTCTAGGAAACATGTAAGAATATAATATGATTTCCATAGTATTGAAGTTATCACTTACAAGGACATATTGTTAATATGGGTTCACTCCCCATACCATATCAGTAGCCATGGTTTACTCTCATGGTCATATTAGTAGAATTAGTTAACTCCTTATACAATATTGGTAGTCATGGTTCACTCACATTTCCATATTAGTAGTCAAGGTTCACCACCCAGACCGCCATAGTCTATGTCATGAGATATAAATCAGTAGCCATTGCATGGGAGGGAGATATAGGTCCCACCATATCATAATGAAATCAGGCATACATGATATACTATATCATTAAAAAACATATCAAACCCAATGAAATGAAATGTTTTTCACAATGATTTAATCATATCACAACCTATTGAAAATGATATATATTGTATAATCATTTCATCAAATGAATAACCCATTAACTGAAATAGGTTTAAAAAATACATAACTATTGAAAGAGATAAGAGTATTATAAACATCATTCCATAAAAAATAATATGACAGTTAACATTGAATAATTTCCAAAAAAATCATGATTAACAAAAACGTATGTCATCTTATATGTCAAATAATTTTTAAATATCTTTTAAACAATTCTCGAGGAAAATATTCTTTATATATTGAAAAAAATTTCAAACATAACACTTTCATGAAAACATTTTTCTCTAAAAATATCATTATATATGAATAATAGAAAACAACAAATCATTGTAAAATCTCCATTTTCCCTGAAAACAATTACAATGCTCATTTCAAAACAATTTTTCAAATAGTTTTCAATACATGGTTTTTGAAATAAAAAAATATTTTACCAAAGAGATTATAAAGTTAAAGTTTTTTAAAATCACATTCATAACTGTTTTATGTACCAAAGAGTGGAACAAATTGGACCAATATAGCAATATATCATGTATAATATTTTGATATTAACAGTTTTAAATGTTCATAAGATATAGATCAAAAGATCTCATCAAATGAAGTGTAAAATAAATAATCATGAAAAGCAAAGAGATTACTTCAATAAACACTTATTTATTGGTAATTTGGGATCATACACACTATTTATGAAAATTACGATACATGATGCTTAAAATATTATTAAAATAAGAGGTATATACACCTTGAAAAATTAATGTTTGTCCAATGAAAAACATGTGTCTAAAAGAATCTAAATAAAGACAAAATTGTCTTGTCAGTTCCATAGCCTTTGAAACATTAACTCCATGAAATAAAGATCATATAATTTTTATCTAAATACCAATATTTTTAGTAATATGAATCATATAATACATTTAAGGTCAGTATATACACAACGTAAAAGAAAAGACTGGTGAACATGGCTTGTACCCCAGAGATATAAAATTTAAGATGATATTACCTAAGATTTCATCTTGAATCATTTTTTACATATTATAAATCATGTAAAGATGAATATTTTTATATCTAAAAAAATATAGGTTTTTGATATGGCCTTATATTATCTTCCTATTAACAATTCTATGCTATGGATTTATTTCAGACATTATCCGCTTTTCCCTTTGCATGTTTCTAAATTTTTTTTTTGAATTTGTTCCTAAAACATGTATCCTTATTTTCAAAATTTAAAACATTTTTTAAATGTCTTTATAATTAATTATATGTATACTATAATGATCTATATAATATATATGTATAAAATAGAATACACCATTCATTGAGACAATTGGTCGTACGAACGCATGAATGATATTTCTGTTTGAATAACATTTAGAAAGAAAGAAATAAAAGTAAATATATCTATATAATATCATTTAATTAAAATTTTTATGTAATTAATATAATTTATATTCACTAATTTAATTTTTATTCCATTCCATGTACTATGTAAACTACTCACATCGCTTAGAGTGGGTGGTATTCTACACTTCAACAAATGAAATTAACATATTTACCAAAAATGGAATATATAAATATATGTGTTTCAAAATATTCAAAGATGTATAAATAAATTATAAAAATCCTATATATTTTATATAATCGTAGTTCCCATCCTATTTTCCACAATTTGAAATGGAAAATAAAGAATGAACAATCATCATTTTGTGACACAATAGTTCACCGTACACATAGACAATATGTTTGTTACCCATTAGATATAAGTGTGTTTATGTGTAGCTAGAACTAACATAAATAAAACATCTAAGTACATTGAGATACTATTTATTTTTTATAATCATGGAATAAGGTTGGTGGAAGTGGTAGAGATTGAAAATAAGACAAAATAGTTTGAGGGATGATGTTACATCTTCTTTGGGTTACTATTTTTGCTTTCCACCAAAGGGATTCATTGGATTAATTTATAGAAAAAGGGAGGATTCAAGGAATAAGGGATGGATTTGAGGAAGTGGAATTGGAAATTATAGTCCAAAAAAATTTGTTTGAATGGTGTTAGGAATGGGGGGATGTTGTGTCCTTTATATATGAGGAAAAGGATGCACATTGTATTTTTTTAAACAAGTTAGGTGTAACTTAATGTTTTCCAAAAAATGTCATAAAAAACGAATCAAATAAACATTGGAAGGTTAATGGATGTATAATTGCAAAAAAAAAATTAGTTTTGGATAATATTCTATGTTGTTTTGTGATTTATGTTTAAGATTTTTTTATTTGTTAAGATAATTTTTCTTTTAATAATTATAATTAATTTTTATCACATTTACTATTTATTTTAAGAAAAAACTAACTTAAGAATTTTAGAGATTATAAAAAATTCGGATTCCAAATATGGAATCCAATTTTCCCAATTCAAAACACATATTTGGTAGAAATTATATTAAATTTTATACCACTAACGGGATGACATACTGAGTTTTTAAAGTAAAAACATCCAAAAGAATTCCATATTTTTTTACCCAATTATAAATTGAAATATATTAAAATGACCTAAATTAGATTAATTGATAATAATATGATCTATTTTAATTTTTTGAAAAATTAAAATATAATTTTATTATAATGATAAATTTTAGGAAAATGCTATTTTGAATCAAAATTCACTATTTTTTACTTTACGTCCAAAAATGATGCTTCTCTGAAAAATCTCATAAAACCATCCTAAGATGAATTAGATATTATATGTAAAAAATGTATGTTTATTTTATCAAATTAAATTTCTAAATTTCTCTAAAATCAATTTTACTATTTTTCATAATATGATATAAAAAAAGTTTATTTCAGAACATTGTATTTTTAATCCAATGAGGACATTTGAAAGAATTATATATTTCATTTTCAATTTGTTTTATTTTTATAAAATAATAATAATAAATATTTGAAAAATCTATATTATTATTCATAAAACTATTGTAAGGGATAGTTTATAATTATCTCATTTAATTAATTTTAACAATTATAATGAGGTTTTATAGAAACTCAATGTTCTTTGTAATGTACAACATGTTGTTGTTGTATACAGTGATTGGTAAGTTAGTTTAGTGTCAAAGGAATGATTGAATGAGTGAAGTACAATGTATAATTGAAAATTAATTTATATGAAAAAATGGTCCCTAAAAACTATTGGTATTACAAAATGGCACAATATTATTTTTCCCCCTCATATGATCTCCCACAGATTCTGATGCTACCACATAAAACACAAAAATTGGATCACATTCCCAAAAATTATTTTCCCTTATTGATCATTAACCACTTCCAGGTATCTAACTTGGTTCGTGTAATACTCAATTACAATGCCACCATTGAAAAATGTGTTTTATGGATCATGATCATATAACATCAGATATAATATGTGACGTTGATTTTCATCTGATACATCTATGGGGGTAATGAATGATGAAAATAAGAATCATCTAGCCTACACTAGAATAAAATTCTCAAAACTATGTTTTGGTAAACTTGATTTCCCAGTCAAATTATATCAATTTATTTCAATGTTATACATTAAGAAACATATGGTCTCTCAATTGAAATTCTAAGTGTCCATATTATCTATATTTATAGTAAATGTAATGGATCTTGGTTATTTTTATTGAATCATGGATCACCTATGACATCATTTTCATCAACATCCCTATTTCCTCTAGAAATAGTGATGACCTCATTGATTTAAGGTACAAACATTCCAAGAAGATTATAATGGGTTTGTTCATAGAACCAGAAACATCCAATGATTCTATATCCATTTGGACCTACTTTCTAAAGGTAGGTGCTCATTAGTCGTAGAATGATGAGGCTTAAAAATTTGAATTGGTCGAGATGATGGGAGGTCGGACTCATAACAACTTTTTGAGGGGAATTCTTGTCTACTTTGGGACTCTCTTTATAGATTTAAGTAATGTTCGTGAATACTTATGAAGTTACCAAGTATGAAAATGAGAATTCCTTTACATCTGAAAATCAATGATTAGTATGTAAGAGATTTAGAGAATCTTGTATATGTATTTGAGGTTATTAATAAAAATAGAATCATCTATATTTGTTTAGAGATTCTTAGTAAATGGTATCCTTCGACAAATGCTATAGAAATATCTTGGGCATTATGATAACCATACTCGTTTTAAAGCCACTCAGCAAGGCACATGAAGTTTATTGTCATTCAGAAGGACATAGATTATTTCAGAATTGGGAATGTACCCACAGATGGGCTACATACGTATCCTTTGTTTTAGAAAATGAATCAGAACCCACATAGTTCGAGAAAAGAAGTATGAGGTATATGTATGATTAATGGATCAAAGAATGGTGTCATAATTAATTTTACACTCTAATCTTGAGCGAGTCATGCTCGGTGTGAGAAACAAGAGGTATTGGTAAAACCTGAAAATTATGCCATCATAAGAAATGATGTGGGGATTATGTATGATTGACTGCCTAAATAGATGAAGATTAGGATTTACTTCTGGGAAGAAACCCAGGAACAAGGTCCATAATGGTATATGTTCTTTATGGAGATTTGGATACATAACATAGTGTTTACTCCTGAGAGAGATTCCCAAATTAGTAGGGACTTATTATAGGGTTTTACTCCTGATAAGGAAGCCCAAATAAAACATAAATTAAGACCGGTAAAGGGAAATTATGACTGGGGATTATTTCTGAGAAGGAGGCCTAGGTTAAAAGGAAATTATGAAAACTGGGGCTTACTCCTAAGGAGGATGCCCAAATTTGGGAATTTATGAATGGGTAATACTCCTAAAAAAGATTCCCAGGTTAGGGGACTTGGGGCTTACTCCTAAGTATGATGCCCAAATTAAGAGAATGAATACTGGGGATTACTCATGAAAAGGAGTCCCATGAATAAGAGAATTTGGACTGGGGCATACTCCTGAAAAGGTGGCCCATGAATAGTAGCATTTGGACTGGGGATTACTCCTAAAAAGGAGGCCCATGAATAAGTGAATTTGGACCTGGGATTACACCTAAAAAGGAGGGCCATGAATTAGAGAATTTGGACTGGGGAATACTCCTGAAAAGGAGGCCCATGAATATGAGAATTTGGATAGGGGATTACTATTGAAATGGAGGCCTAGGTTATAGATTCTCACATCCTAAAGGATGAGGTTGAATGAATGAAATCTCTAAACATAGTGACATAATGATATGTAAATAACTATGTTTTGAGAGATGATGCACAAAATTCCTTTAAAATAATGAATCCCACAAGGGAACCATGCCGAACGAAATGGATTTTAGGAGGGGTTTTAAAGCTGAATCGTGAATAGGAGAGGTGGATAGGCATAAGAGAGGTGAATTGACAGGAGGGGAACCCAAAAAGTTAGATTCCTACAAGTCCTATGTGGGTGTGCAAGTACTGGTCGTGCATGTATACATACGCGACACATGGGTACTTGCGTGACAGTCACCCCATGGGGTAGTACTTGGGCGAGACTTGGATCAATCCCTTAGTATAATCCCTAAAGGCTTCCAAATGGGTGGCGCCCAAGTTTTGGTGAAGGGGTAAGGTGGCACACAAGTGTGTTCATTTCCATTAAGGGTTAAACACCTAGGTGCGCAGGTGTTGCTGAACATCAACACTTAGTCCTTGGTTCTCCTCTTTAGAGCTTCCGTTTTAGGTAATAAATTACCATAGAATTGTTCGGAAGCTTCGAGAAAAGACTAGGGTGCCGGGGGCTGAAATCTGAGTATCTGGAATTTTTTCATCCTCAAATGGGGGGCCCACCAGTGGTATTTATAGGCTTCTGAAGTCGTCAACTGAGAATCAAAGAGGGCACGCAAGTCACCTGCACCACCACTATGAGGCGCGCAAGTATACTTGCTCGACCAGTGGGAAACTTGCACGACCAAAGTGGGTAAAAATCCTTCTTCATGACTTTATCAATTTTTTATGTTTCTTAAAAGGATGAATCACCTTGGATGAAGCTATTTCACTTTTTCAGTCATTAGACTCTTTGGCGGAAGGAGTGTCAACAAAAGTCCCCCCTCAGAGTTGGATCCGAAGGAAATTAGGTTGTGACTTAGTAGTAAAGAAGAAAGCCAAAGAACATGCAGCACATAAGTGTTAAGCACACAAATGGTGGTGTGTAACGGTGAGCTGTGCAGATGGTGGCGTGCAAGGGTGAGCTGCATAGGCTTTGGCACATAGGGGTGCAGCCTTGCCTATATATATATGCGGTCATTCCTCACACAAAGCACCCAAATTTCAAACTTTCGAGATCTCACCGCACAAGTTTCCTTCTTCGCTAATGTTACTCAGGTTTCCACTGCTTCTTTTTGTGTTGTGCTGCTTTAGAGGTATTTGGACTTGAGCGGTGATACCTTTGTGCCAAAACTTGCATGACACACTAATACTTGCGAGCCAACTATGGGACTTGAATGCCTTAATTCCTTAGCCATTTTTTCAATTTTTCTTCAAAAATTTTATGAAAAATCAACTAACTTAAGAGTTAATTATTCAACCTTTGTGCATATTCAACGCCTCCTAGAAGAATAAGAACTGTTAATGAACTCGAAAAAAAGGGAATTGATGACATGATGAGCATTATTTGCTATGATTAATATACTATCTGCGACAACACTCTTCCTGATTTGGCCAAGTACTAGAAGAAGTATCTTCATGACTTCCCACTTTGTATTTTTCTAACTTTGTATAGCTATGGTCATATGCGGGAAGTAAATATTCCAGAGGCAAATAACTATCTCCCAAATTAATGGTCTCAGAAATACATCAATTTTTCTTCAGAAAATATCTCAGGTGGAGTAGCATTTGTAAATACTGGAACCATGGAGAATGCCTACATAATGCTTCAAAGCCCATGTACCTTAGATCTGAAACCTCACAGGCCTAAGATGCAACCACATTGTTATCCCTCAATATTTCGAAATTCTCAGATGGATCAATCCAAAGGCTGAAAGAAGAGTTGGGACTTTCATTCTGGAGGAGGATTGAATCCAACCTGTATGTGGGAATAGTAGGTGCGACAAACCTACACAGAGTTTGTCAAGGATTTAAAAGTTGCTACAATATATGAATCCATCTGGTCTGGGCAAACATATGTTTACAAGAATAATGACTTTGTGCTGGAGATAATCCACTGTTGGAGCCCAGAAACCAATTCATTCCATATGAATCATGGAGAAGTAGTCATCAGACTGTTGGATGTCCACAAGATCTCGTGGGCTTCAATTCTAGGTGACAAGTATGATAAATTTATCTACCCAAGGTCACTTGGAATGATTCGAAGAAGCCCCCGGCATTGGATCGGGAATTATTGAAGAATTTTCATAAGCTCAAGAGTTCATAGACATCATTAACTCATTCTAGAAAATATATTCATCAAGAGGAGTGGATGAATATGATTATTACCAAGAAGAAGTAGAAGGAGCGGAAGGAGAAGGGATCAAAGGGGAAGGGGCCCAAGGAGAAGGGACCCACCTTTACTCGTCCTAGCACATTCCCCTAAACAAAGTGAGAGGGGTGCTCCTGGAACATTGTGGCCCACTCTAGAAGAATAAGAATTTGAGAAGTGGGGATACGAAGTGAATCAGAGAATCCCAAAAAAGACTCGTCTGGAAGGATACTTGGCCTTGTGGATCAATGTTTATCTTTTTCTAGTCTGGGACTCGAAGGGAGGTGTCCATACGTTGACATTCACTATTGCATCCATGTTGGATGAGGGAAAATGGTTGGGTTGGATAACCCCATTTTAGAAAATATTCACAATAGATTACTCCATGTATTCGTGGGTAAGTCTCTTTTGAGAATTGTGGGATCATTCCAAGTTTTTGGGGGATGGATCACCACTCACTTCAGGACGTATAATGTACAACATGGAGTACAGGTTCCTGGAGGTTATTTTAGGCCATCAGTGTAGGAATTCTCTGGAATTTCTTCGGTAGCTCCCAATTCCTATTACATGAATGTGAGGCTGAGCATGTATAAGGAATTAAATTTCATTCCTTATGGAAGTACGCCAACTGGGCGGTTTGTTGTTGATGGAACAACCAGTCTATAATTATGGGCATACATGCTACCCTATAGATATGGTGTACTGTCCACCAGGATTTACGGAGACATTATATGTGAGGCGTATGCTCCATACATATTTTCACATCAATTCATGTGTTTGCAGCAGACTGTTGTATCTCCCATGTGCATGTCAGGTCAGAGAAACATCCAATGGTTTCTCGACAACTATGGTTGCTGACATCTAGGGAGAAGACTGGGGTAGTGTTTGATATACCAATTAACAAATCGGTGAGTAATTTGACTACATGGTATACCGAGAACTGGATTGCCTCATACCATAGAGGGGTGATGAATCACCGAGTTTATCTGGAGGGGTTAAGGAAAAGAACCATAGAGAAATAAACCCTTCATCTGGAAGTTGATTCTTCAACACCACCCAGAGTTGAGTTGCTTTGTTCTTCACCTAGGTCCGACATGTTGGATTCCCAAGACGGGGATGATGAGGCACAACATGAGGCAAAGCGACCCTGTTCCCAATATACTCCTCCCGTCAGAATCAAAAGACCAACTCCATCCACTCATAGTGAGTTACTTCATTAGGACACTTTAATCATCATTACTTCATAGAAAAACAAGTTTTATTTTCTTATCCTCTATCCGTAGTTTCAGAAGTTGGGAAGAAGCTGATGTCCAATATTTTAGGGCCTTCCTCACAGCCTTCTGGTACACATACTCAGTATCAATGACCAGAGGCTATCCAGACATGGAGGAGTTTATACTACGGTGCTGAATCCGGCTGGCTGGATTTGTGTGAGGGGTTACACCTCCCTGGAATATGGAATCTTCTGTCTTATACGAATATCCATTACAAGGATAAACTCGATGAAGTGTGGGATTAAATCATAGAGCTATAAATTCTCATATATTCCACCGGTGATTCCATTCCTTTCCCCAAGATGTTGAAGGAAATGATAGATCTTGGCGCCACTGAGGGGACGGGTTGTTCCGGAGATGAGGATTGGAAAGATTACGTGGCTTCTGAATATGTATGTTTCATTCCTTATATGCATTGTAACTTGAATCCAGTTAAAGCCTTGTTACTCAAATAAATTAATCTCTTCGTCCTGTAGCATGAAAATAAAGGAACTACTGAAGTTCCATCACCACAATATAGCCCTGGTGGTACTCTCATTGGGTTTAATGAATCTCTGTGTGATTCGGGAGAGATATCTCCAAGCCAACAAGCCATGGAATAGGAGTTGGACATGTCTTTCCATTCTACAATTCATGTACATGTAAAAGAGACTGTTGACAATCCAAAAAAACCAAAGAGACAAAAGAATCCAAGGAAGAAGTCCACAACTGAATGCTTCATCAGTAGTGGAAAGTCTTTCAGATAATCATGAGTCTTAAACCATGAAAAGGTTAATCATAATTCTTGGGATTTTCGGGGCTTCTTCAATTTCCCCTCTGAGGGAGAGGATTGACCCTCCTATGAGGACCATGGTGGGTACTGGTGAACAATCTCATGTTCAGTTCGACTAGGCTGCTCTTGGAGAACAGCCAACTTTTGTTCCCAGTCTCCCTCCTACTGCTATTGCAAGAAGAGAAGAGCCTGCTTTTGGTGAGTAAAAAATGCTTCATAAAATATTGAATGAAACATCAACTGAATTCTATTCTATGATAAAATATATTCAACCCCTGCACTAGAGCTTTTGGCGGCCATTGCAACTGATCCCGTAATTTTAACTGAAGAATCTGTTCCAGTTCAGAGGCTGCAAGATGATGGTCACCAAGAAGACATATCTAATGCTCCCATTGGTGAGATTAATCAGGATTCATAGATTAAATTGGATGAAATGATGGAACATGGAAAATATTTTGAAGATTTTTTAGATCATGTTAAATTACCATGTAATTTAGAAGATTATGGATGTGAGTATTATCTTTAGTCCTATTAAAAATATCTTCTTATTACATCTCTAATTATGATCGGTTGAAATGTGTAGTTCTATCTGAGAAAACTGCCGAACCGCCAATGCTTGAAATGGGTACACAAAACCCTACTATTGCAGAGAAATTATCTCATGTGGAGCTTAACCTGGTAGAGCTTCCGGAAACTCGTCTTGAAAATCTTATCGAAGCTAGGAAAGACGGGGAAGAGCCTTCTCAATTTACTAATCTACCTTTGATTAAAAGATAACAATTATTGTGACTAAACTTAATTTACAAGACAACCAATCAACATTTGTTGTCCTTTGAAACTAACCAAGCATTCAATTGATTATGGAGGGCCATCAATTTTAGTGGCTAGATCTAGAGGTGAAGCCTCAGCTTCAGCCCCAACGGGAATAAAAATCAAAGAAACAAGGGTTAGGGGGGATGAGCATAACATGGAACTTCTTTAAGTGCATTAATCCTGGATTATATTCCTCCTAGTGATAGTGATGTTGAGTCTGACCCGAAGATACAAAAGGTGCTCTAATTTTCACGATGCAATGCATGGAAGAACATATGTATGGTCATATCTAATGTGCCTTTAGAAGAGTTGTCATCGAAGATTCCTCGATTGTCATTCTTATTCGTCATGTTGGGACTTGGAGGTTTTAGATTTCAAAATATCCATGCCACGGTAAAACATGTCATCTTAATAATGGAGCAGAAGCAGAAGTACAATCATGATTTGACCAGAGTAAGGATGTCAGCCAATATCATCAAATTTGAGGCTGTGGTATCCCGAGATGAGGCTGATCATGTTGCGAAGATGAAGGAGATGAAGCATAAGATCAAGGATAATGTTGTCCAGTAGATGCACCTTCAGCAACAGTTAGATTTTGTTACTGGGTAACTTGACCAACTTAATAATTAACTGGAATGAGCTCAAACGAATGGTATGAAAGCCATCGTAGATGCCAAGAAATCACTTCATCAAGATGAAATGAGTGAAGTTGGTTGAGTGCATGAGCTTCAAGTGGCTGCTGATGAATCTCTGGATGTTGTAAATAAAATTAAGATTTATGTTGACAGCCTTTTGTAATTCTTTGGAAAAGAGAAGTGACACGAGTCTGTGGATGTCCTTATTACTTTTGTGCATCAAATGAAAAACACTATCAAATTAAATCATTTGTGCATGATTTATTTTTCTACTTGCTTTAATTTTTTTTACCTAAGACAATGGGCCTAGTAAGTATAGTTTGATTTTTTCTAGGATTATTATAAATAACCCTACAAACATTGAATCTTTTAATGGCTCAATATTACCTCAATAATACGAAATATATGTTTAGTGAGCTGGGACATGACTTTTATTCAGAGTTGCCTTTTCTTTTGTGGGTAGTTTAATGTCATGCATGTCGGACATAAAAAGGATAATGTTTAAGGTCAAAATATCTTTGACCGAATGAAATAAAATTGACTCCATTCCTTGACAATTTGTCTGAAAACATATTACCACACTCATGTTTGAGGTAAAATATGAAAACTATGACTTAAGAAATTTTGAATCTGAGGGATGACAAGAAAAAGAGCTAAAAGGCATTAGAAGAAGTAGTTCTCAAGAATTATGTTTCCATTATTTGACAAACATGTTAGGGGGATGAATTATGCAAGGCCTCCTAAGGTCATTTTGCTGCATAGTAACATAATACTATCTTTTATCTAACAGGTCCATTATATAGACTACTTATGCAAGGCCACATAATGGAACATGCTGCATAGTCAGGAAAAAAAACTCTCAGAAATTGAATTTTCTACTGATAAAAATCTAGTTGATGTTTAAGGAGATTAAAATTTTCCAAAGCATATAGTTTGTTGTATGGAGAGAGGTATTTGAATATGGATAGGATATTTCCAAACAAGATTGTCTAAGAACTGGATGAATGTCACTCTTATTAAGGTCTGACCCAAATGTAGGGAAGAGAAAATATAAACCATACACTTGAATACATTCATATCATGAATAAGAGTACGAGCCAAATATATTAAGGATGGCTATTTTTGTGGATCCCTACATATTTTTGTTAAGAAAACTAAGGAAAAAAGAGGATTTCTCCCCATGAATGTTGTTACCATTATTTAACAAACCCGTTATGGGGTTGAATTATGTAGGGAAACCTATGGGAATTGGATTCATAGTAAAATAATAGTATCTTTTGGCTGACAGGTCTGTTATGAATACTGTTTATGCAAGGCCTCCTAAGGGCACGTGCTGCATAGTCAAGAAAAAGAACTCTTAGGAATCAGACATTTTTGTGACCAGAAGTCTAGAAAAGGGTTATGGAGATCTGGAAGTATTTATGGTTCAGAGTATGACACAAGAAAATGGGCATTGTTCAATGCATTTATAGATACATAGACCAATTCTAACAATAATCATGTTGTTGTTGGGTTCTATATTGAAATGTTGGACTTTACTACGTATCCCATAAGGATGGGAATTGATCCATACGTAGTTCTTGAAATACAGTTTAACGTCATGTGGGACGAGAGTGTAGGAAATCATAGATTAGGGTCATAGAGCTTGGACCAAAATAATGAAAACACAGTGTGTGATTTCATAGAGACTTCTCAGCCAGGGGATTGAATGTAGAATTTGGGGTTAGGCCCAAAGACATGGGGCTGGGATCGAGGGACAATCGAACGTTCATACATATCCAATAAGGATGGGAATCAAGCCGCGCGTAGTTCTTGAAATACCCTATGTACATATTTGGTTTGTACATGTGGAGGATGAAAGGGGACTTTAGTTCAATGATGGTTTAACCCAAGATAAATGGTTCCGACATTTCAATGTATGCATGTAGTCTTTGGAATATAACATGATTGGAGATAAATGTAAATAATGATTCTATCTCCGGTGAGGGTGTCAAGGAATGTTGTAGTTTATTTTCGTATAGGACAATAGTGCAAATATTTTAAGGTCATATGCATGGACCATGGTGAACCAATGTAAAAATATTGGTTCTGGGAGTTTCATCACAAATCAACATCATATGAGATGGAGGTGAACCGATGGGAATAAATTGGTTTTGGGCTTGAACCTTGGGATGTTTCCTATGTACCCATCCAAGAAGGCAAGGATCAAAGTCTATGTAGTTCGATTTAAGAATGAATTGGTGATCAAGTTGATTTTTAAAACATTGTCCTAAAAAATGTTGTTGGGACTTACACATGATTAGAGGGCCAGAGAGGGTGTTATGGATGAAGATTAATCTAATCATAGGTGATTCATACTCGGTGTGAGAAACAAGAGGTAGCAACAACCCTAACGATGCACAGTTTAATTTCATGTAGTACATATTAAGGGACTATGCAGTTTAAAGTCTTGCAGTGATGACTATTTGTGCTGCATATTTTAGTGTCATGAAACAGGGAAAAAATATAGTTTAATAGCATGTGGGACATATTAAGGGACTTCTGTACAGTTTAGTGTCATGTTGCTAGGATTATGGGGACAATACAGTTTAACATCATGGTGGATGAAAGGGGGGTTGTGTAGTTTAATGTCATCCAATAAGTAAAGAGGAGATAGAGATTAACATCATGTTGGACAATAGTGAAAATAGTTTAAGGTCATATGCATGGACCGGTACTGGAAAAGTTTATCGTCTTATTGGACATAAAGGACTATGCAGTTTAAAGTCTTGTAGCAAGGACAACATAGTTTAATGTCGTGTTGGAAGAAAGGGATCCAAATAGTTTAGGTCATATGAATGGACTGGTTATCGATCTATTTTGTGTTAATAGAAAATAATTATTCCGAAATCTAGAATTGGATGGTTTAGTGATGGGTCTTCCATCCATTGAGATTAATGAATAAGCTCCATAGGAGTAGGCCTTATGTATTGACTATTATACATTCCATTTTTGTTCATGTTTGGGAGGATTCATTCCTGGTATCATTGGAGTTCTGAGAACGAATACCAATTCTCCCTGAATGAACGAACAAAGATGAACTATTTTGATGAAAGCACATGCTATTTGATTCTGATAAACTTCCAAGTGATACAGGGTGCATAATCTTTTATCATATAACGGTTCAAATTCAACCAATCGATTTTGAGATTATTCATCTATAGATGACTGTTCACAAATATCTACTCTGATTGAAGGAAATTGAACCTCAATGGGAAAGACTTTTTGGTTCCATATACCAATGAATATGGATTTGACCATGTTGCAATGCGGGTGGTGGTCCGATAAGCCCCTAAAGAACGAATGAGGTTATCGGGCCATGATTTCTTATCTTTATCCACCATATTATGCAGTATATTTGAAAGAGTCTTGTTAAAGGTTTCGATCTCGCCATTTTCCACTGCATGATATCAAGATGAATGATTGGCTTTATGTTTTATTCATGATACAACTTCCTCACCTCAAATGAATAGAATTTGGTGCCATTTTCCATCAATATGGTATGAGGGACACGAAATCAGGTAATGATGCTAGACTTGATGAAGCTAACAATGCTTTTAAAACTGACTTATTTGAGGGGTATTTCTTTGCCAATTTGGAAAAGAAGTTAGTTACAGTAAGAATATACTTAAAATTCTTGGTTGTAACTGAAAGATGAGGTCCCACTACATCAATTCCCCTTGTGGAAAATGGCCACAAGTATTTAGCTGAATGAATCAACTCTTGGGGTTGATGATTGAAGTTGGCACATATTTTGAATGAATGACACATATTTGTGAAATCAACACAATATTGTATCATTGAAGGCCAAAATAATCCAAGCCTTCTAATTTGATCAGATAGTCTATGTCCAGAATGATGGGAACCACAGACTCGTGCATGAACTTCTTTCATGACATCCATTTTCTCTTCACTATCATTAAATTTTAAGAGAACTCCATCAAAACCTCTTTTTTAGAGAATTTTATTTAGGTGATTAGGGTTATTATAAAGAGTAAAATTTATCACACATCTCTGGACATGTTCTTTCCCATCTATATCAGGTGGAAGTGTTCCTTTTTGAAGGTATTCTCTGATAGGTGTCATCCATACTGTAGTATAACCATATGGTTCAGATATGGGACTAATTTCAATGATTTCCTCTGTTCTGGTTTGAACATAAGGTGAAATTGTACGATGGTGGGTAATACTGATAATTGTCTCATCCCGATTTGGATCTGCTAGAGATGTGGCTATATTTTCTATTGCATCAGCTTGGGAATTTTGTAATCTCGGGATATAATAACATTTCGGTTATGTAGAAAATTCCTCCATTAACTCTCTAAAGTAATCATACAAAGTTATTAGTTCTTCTTTTCTGATGGAATAATCCCCATTGAATTGTTTGATTACCTGGTCTGAATCACCATTCACCTTTAAGTGATTCACTTGTGATTGACGTGCCAACTCCAATATTGCAATGAGAGCTTGGTATTCTGCCTCATTATTGGTCCCACCTCCCAATAATTAGAAGGAAGAGGGAAATACTACCTTTTCTAGACAAATGAGCACAATTTCTAACCCAACTTTGTTGAATTTAGGATCCTCCATTTTCTTCCCTATTGGACTTCTAGAAGCTCCATCAAAATATATTTTCCATGTTTGAAGACTATCTCGAATAGAAAAGTCATCCTCATCAAGAAGTTCAATATTTAAAAATTTACATTCTATTGAAGTACGTTTAACAAGGAAATCATCCAGATCTTGGCCCTTTATTTCCTTTTGAAACAAATACTGCAAGTAAAATTGCTACAAAATAACTGCCCACCTTGCCAGATGTCTTTTAACTATTGGATAACTAAGTTTCAATTTGAGCAGGTTATTGCGAGTTACCAATTTGACCATGTGATGTTGCGGGTAGTGTCTCAACATAGGAACTTTAAAGATCAATGCTATGCAGCACTTCTCAATATTTTAATATCGGGTTTCTGCATCAAGCATAGTCCGACTGATATAGTAGAGGCTGTTTTCATTCCCAACATCATTATGCTGAGCAAGAAAGGCTCCCAATGATCACTCTAAAGCTGTCACATAGAGGATAAGTGGTCTTCCTTCAATAGGTGGCATTAATACTGGTAGAATCAAGAGACTCTTCTTGAAAATATTGAATGCTTCTTGACATTCTTCAGTCCACTAGTATATGACTCCCTTCTTCATCAATTTGGTTAAGGGTAAACATTTGACTTTAAAATTGGTGATGAAAAGCCGAATATAGGCTATGTGTCCTTGAATTCCTCTCAATTCATTCAAATTTTTAGGAGGTGACATACCAACGATTGACTTTGTCTCCTTAGGATCGACTTTGATACCACGATGGTATACAAAAAAGCTGATAAATTTTCCTGAGGTTACCCCAAAATAACATTTTAAGGGTTTCGTCTTCAAATTGTGTTGTCGAAGTTTGTGGAATATGACTTCCAAATCAGCCAACTGATTAGAACATTTCCTGGATTTAACCACCAAATCATCTAAATTACATTCAAAAAACTTCCCTAAAAGTGATTGAAGATATGATGCATGGCACACTGATAGGTTGTGCCTGCATTCTTTAGCCCAAAGGGCATTACCCGGTTGCAAAACACACCATGGGGGGATATAAAGGTAGTATATTCCTCATCTTCTAGTTCCATTCAGATTTTTCTATACCAGGAATATCCATCAATGAAGGAAAGTGCTTCATAGCCAGCTGTTGCATCAATTAAGTGTTCTGTAATTGAAACTAGAAAATCATCCTTCTGACAATGCGGATTAATATATCTAAAATCAATACAAACTCTAATTTCTCCATTCTTCTATTTCACATGGACAATATTAGTCAACCATTTTAGATATTGAACTTCTCTGACAATGTTATCTTTGATAAGCTTATCCACTTCACCTTCAATTTTGGAAGCATAGGATGGGGGTGTTCTTCTTGCGGCTTGCTTGAATCCTACATGTTCTTCTAGAAAACCCAAATGATGAGTAGAAACATCATGATCAAGGCATGGAATATATATATAGTTCCATGAAAATATATCTCAATTTTTCATCAAAAGTGAATTATACATTTCTTTCTCTTCTAGAGTCATGGCCGCACTAATTAATGTGGGGCGTGGATATTCTTTTGTACCTAGATTTATTTCACTATGTTCATCCACGGTGGTTGAGATACCCTCTTCAAATGCTGGAGGATAATCTATGAGAGTGTCCTATTCTTCTTCAACATGTGTTATTTCTTCTGTTTTTACTTGCATAATAGATGATGAAGAAAAATTTCCATGATCAGAGGAGATGTTAAAATTTGAACATATTGAAGAAGAGGCTTCCATTTCTGACCTGATTAATGATGAAGGGTCTTCCTTGGGTAATAAAGAGAATATGATGGATTGAGAATAGACATCATCATTCAAATCTGATATTTTTATAACTTCTTCTGCCCTGGTGGGCGAAGTATAGACATGCTAGATTTCAGCGGATCAAATGAAGACATCTCCATTTGAGATTTCTTCATTTCTTAGTGAGTAACCAACTTCTCCCATGATGTCTTTCTTGATTACCGTAATTGACATTATGGAAGATTCCATAAGAGTATTTTGATTTGGGTCTATCTTGTCAATTTGACTGATAAGAAACACATAATCTGTACTCACATGTGTAAATGGATTTACTGGAATCTTTTCCAAACCAAATGGAGAATTAACTTTGGAAACCTCTTTTGTTGTGGATTTCTCCTTTCCATTCACGTGATAGACTAATTCCTCAATGTATTGAGATTCACATGTATTGAATTGCGATTTATCACCATACAATGTCCCAATTTGATCATCGAAAAAATATTTGAGACATTGATCGTATGATGAATGGATAGCAGCATGTTGATGTAACCATGGTCTTCCAAGAAATATGTTGAAGGTTGTATCGTGATCAACAACCATGATATCTGAATTGGATACATTGTCTACAAACACAGTTCTGAGTGTAATCTCACCGAGTGGTTCTTGGTCATTTTTATCATATCTTTATAACATCAAAATAGAAGGAGATAAATCAGATTATGTGAGTCCTAATCGACGAAGTGTACGAATGGGGATGAGGTTGACTCCTGAACCATTATCAATGAAAACTATTCAGATGTCTACACCATTTACATTTCCAGATAAGTACAAAGGTATAATATGTCCATGCATGACATAATCATCATCTTCATATATGAAAGATATCACTACATGGAATTCATCAGTATTATTCTCTACATGGTAGACTTCAGATGCAGAAATTTCAGTTTCAAACTCCTAAGGACTTGGAAAAGGCTCGATGAGTTCCTCCCAAAGATCCTTTGATAAATTCAAGGCATCCAAAATTGATAACATGGATGGTACATGGGACAAGTGTTTCAATATATCATATTTTTGATCCAAATGTCTGCATTTCCCATAAAAAACATGTGGTTTCGAAGGTTCCTTAGAAGTTGATGCATTGGATGTAGATGATTCCTATATTGGGGTAGGAGTTGGAGATACTCCTGTTTTTGGAATATTAAACAAATTAGGTCTATTTACTTGCTGAGAGGATGAATATGGAACCTATAACCAATATTCCTGGATAATTGTGCTCGGACTGAGTCTTCTATTGGTGGAATAATTTTCTTTTTCTTTTTGATCCCATTGAAGGGATCTTCCATGAGTTTCTGCTGCGTACACAGTTCTGGAAGGGGTAGAATTGGAATAGTGGCTTCTGGGATATCCACGTCTTCCACTGTATCCTAGACCTCTGGAACTTCTTTTAATTCCTCTGTTTGATACAGGGAACTCAGGCTCATCAAAATTGAAACTATGACTGGCATAAGGAACTGTTAAATGAATCATATTAACAGAACCAAAGATCAACTCTTCATCCGATGATGACTCCACCTGATTAGCTGATTTAGGCTATGCTGTTTGATGGGGTGGTTCCCTTGGCTTCGAAGTAGATGGCATAAAATCTTCCAGAGTCAAAGACAACTTGGGATTTGACATGATTTCATCTTCTTCTGATTGCACTTCATTCTTTTAATTATGTCGTTTCTTTGAAGATTTTCCCTCTGATGAAGAGGGTTTTGCTATGGCATTTATAACAGAGGATAAAATTGGTTTGTTCAATTGCATTCTCAAAATGGCATGATTTTAGTTGATCGTTTATCTGACCATCTAACCATCATACATCTATGAATTTTTTCTTTCAACTTCATACCACTAGCCTTTTTCCTAAGGATTTGTAGCAGTAACACATGCTACCTGAGCTGAAGAACTTTTCAATTTGACATGTCCTGAGTCGACCATTTTTTGCAGGAGTTTTTGAAAGACAATAAACTCTTGAATGGGATGCCCCAACATCTGATGAAATGGGTAGTAATTGGGACGGTATTCATCTCCTTCCTTGTTCGGCCTTTTGGGGCTTGGAAATTGAACCAAATTATTTTCCAAAGCCGAAATGAAGTAACCATAAACATGTTCATTTCGGAAAGAGTAAACATTTCTATTCAGATCCTAAAATTGTTTTCGCCTTTGATATATTTGATCATCTTGATGAAACTACCTCTGTTGTTGATTCTTGGGAGGTGGAGCCCTTTGGAATGATAAAGGTTTTGATGTAGAAGTAGGTAAAGGTGCTTGTTTAAGCATAACTGTAGTAGTATCTACTTTACCCATTCTACTTCCTAGAGCTGATGGAATTACACAAGATTTATCCTTAGTCTTCAAAGGAGAATCTTCAATCTGTTGAGTGATTGAAGTAGGTTCTAGAAACCCTCCTGTGTATTTCACAGGGATCAATGGCGTGCACAATTCATCACACAAATTTTCCACATAGATTGGAAACAATTCTTCTTGAGGGAGTGCTAAGATTAACGAATATGTTAATCCCTTCCAGCGAGCAATGAAATATAAAACCCTTTAATTCTCCATTTTCATACAATTTATAAGACAAAAAACTATTGTTTTTGGCAATGTTGAGATGAATTGAAGATGGAATCGTTGACGGAGATCCTCCCACCTAGTAATTTACTAGGATTGAAAGCTTGTGTACCATACAAAAGCAGACCCTTGTAATGACTGTACAAAACACTTGAGATTATCTGTTTCATGTTTCTAAGGGGTTCCCATCATAGGATAACAATGAGAAACAAATTGTGTTATGTGTTTCTATGGGTCTACTGAACCATTAAATATTAGGAATGTTGTACTTGCAAAATTTGATGGCGGAAGAATTGCATCAACCCATTCAGTATATGCTCTCTTTTTGGTTGAATTTGAGCACGAATTCCCTCCATATCTTACAACCGATCTATTAATGACTCAATAATAGTTATTAACTTTTGAGAAACATATAGTTGAGCTTCTACTTGATTAGGTGCAATAACTGGAGCATGGACAGATGTGGTGGCTGGTACTGCAACTGATGGTAGCACTGTCAATTGTTGTTTCACCGGACTCGTAGGATTAGACCTGTGATAGGGTACTGGCAGAGGAGGATATTCTTGATACATCTTAGTAGCCACAAAAAATTCCCTAGGATGACTGACTCCAGCATGCTTAGGATTAAGACTACCTTGAAGTAGTTCTGCATTCAACCTCCTCAATTCCTTCATTTGTTCCTCCTGTTGTGAAAATCATTGATCTAGTGAGAGAGATTGGCCTTCTCTTGAAGAAGTTTATGTAACCTGATTATTTTCTTTCCCCTTGTTGGATCCCATTCGGAGAGGGGGAAGTGGGTTATTTGACGGAACACCCAGATTATGGGTAAGCCTTTGATTTCAAGTACGCACACCTTCTTAATTTGTTTCTGTGCGTAAAACTTCTTGAGAATGAATCTCTTTATCTGATCCCTCTGAGGGAGCCTCATCTTGTGGATCAGCAAAAATTTAATTGATGACATTAATTGATGTATAGTGCATTGCATCCCTTTTATTTGCATTTCTGTGATATTTTCTTCTTCCATGTCTTTGATGAGACATTTCCTTTTGTCAATTTGATCCCTCAGGAACATCTTGATGAACCATAATTTGGAGAAAATCTACTGAGAATTCGGCACTTCATTTCTCTTGTGGCTTCTTTCCCAATCGAGAGAAGACTGACTTTCTCTAAGGGAGATATTGAAGATTTCAAATTGTCCCCATTCCTATGGACTAGGGATGTTCCTGATTTTTCTACTCAAATCTTCGAATCTAATTGGTTGATTCCAAGGGTTGTGTCAAAAGAGTTATCATTCTGGAAAGCTGGGGTGGTTCTTGGATTGATGCATCAATCTGCATCCACTTTTAGCACCTAGTTCAAAAGACCGTTGGATGATTTCTGACACTGTTTTCACTTGATGATGTGCACGCTATGAATGAGATGCATGTTCAATATTCTTGTTCGCTTGATACAAGAGTAATTCAACAACTTGTTCTCTGTATGCTTGATTCTAAGAAGAACTAGTTGAGTCCTATTCTTGAGCGAGCCTTTGATTACAAACAAATCCAATTGGTTTTGGACGGCCATGGGCAGTAACATTGCATGAGACCATTTTCGACAGGTTTTGTTGATTGGATAGTACAGTGAAATGTAATGTTCCATGAATACCCCATCCCCTGATATGAATACCAGATGGGGCATTGGAAATTAACAGGCGCAATCATCTTAGTTTGTCAAGGCATGAATGTTGAAGGGATCTCTGATGCTGTTCAGCCTACGGATATCGAGAAACTGAGAAAGAGGACAAATCAATTTGGCGTTGTAGCCCTTATTTTATCTTAACATGATTTTCATATTCATCATAAGATAATATTTTCTTTTTCAACTGATAAAGAGTTTTACATATGTTTGGATGAATATCATGAATTCTGTCTTCCGTCAACATCCTTGGAATGTCATACTGAGAGTCAACCAAATGCCAAAACATGACAGCACTTCACCTCTTTTTCAATTGTTTTCTCATACTCAGTACTTCCTCTTTATCATTCAATGAAGATTTTTCTACCTGATTAGACTAGAGTTTATTATTCTTTGTTCCTTAATCTGATTCAATAAGATTTGTAGAGAAATCACTGATTAAACTAGAAGATGAACATACCAGGGGTGGTTCGTAGAAGGACCTACACCCTGGGCTATCTTCTGATTGAGAATTTATTTCAACTACTAGTGGTAAATAATCAGACATAACTGGCCTTACATGTGCATGTGAATCTAGATAAGAGGGCTTTCTTGTCACTATATTGTCCACTGGAGCATTTTCTAGGAAATGTGAATTACTAATATAGAGAGGACTTTCACAGCTAAATTCATCATCATGGGGAGGACCACCATGGTGGGTTACAGAAAAAGATGAAACATTTTTCTCCTTCGTCTTGTGGCCATATAGAGGGGTCTTGTGGCTCTCATCTGAAGATGAAACCTCGAGATCGACTGAATTGTCATGAAGAAATCCTTCATGAGGAAGTGTCTAATGAAGACCTTAAGAATTAATATTCCCACTATAGGGAAATGAGGGAGTAGAGACATAAATTCCAATAGATAATTGTCTGAGGGATTCAAGAACTCCAGCATCGAGCAAAGACTTATTACAGATTTGCTCTTGATTTCTTGAATTTGTTGGGCGGGTCATCATCTTAGATGCCTTCTTACTCACATTAGGAAACAGTTGTTGGAGAAAGTGGTTATTATGGGCAGGTGTATGTGTCTGCTCCGGATAAATGATCAGTTTATTCTAATTATCTCCACTCATATCAGGTGTATGTGCCTGACATGGTTGACCGTATGATATGGGAGAGTATGCCCCACTACCCTCTCGGACTGGAACAGAGGTGCGTGTCTATTCTAGAGTGAACTGTTAATGGGTCACTCCACTGGTAAGGATATATTTTTATTTAATTCCCTGTGATGTTACTGAAGCTATTATTATATCCTGATAGGCATCCAGAATATGAGCAGGGATTCTCTTCAACTCTTTCACTATTCACATAATATGTCGGGTGACTTCAGCTTCCAGAATGGTGATATACATCCATTCCGTGCATGGAGTAAGTGTGTGTTCCTACTCATGTCATCCTTTTCATGTCGATGAATTCTGACAGTACTAAAGTGTGGGGGAAGAGAGTTGAGTCTACCTCAATTTTTGTCACCGGAGCATTTCGACTGTCTTCTCTGAATGCTACCAAACGAGACCTTTGGTAGGCTTGATCAATACTAGCAGGTGTATGTGCCTATTGATTTCACTCTGTAGAATTTGGAGGAAGATCTTTCTTCCTTACTAACAGACGAGGCTGTTGGCATGATTGATGAGTGTAAGAAGGTGTTTGTGCATGTTTACCCATTGTCAACACATTGGGCTGGCATGTTTTATCATATATAGTCAGACGAGCCTGCTGACTAGTTGATGATTTATAAACAGGTGTATGTTCTTGTCTATAGTACTCCACCGGAATTTCCTAGTGGGATTGGTGTTCTAGTTTTAGACGATTCTGCTGGACAGCAGAATTAAAACGGAATGGTCTATGCGCCCGCTCATTTCTTGCCACCAAGTGTGGTTGGTGGACTTCTTTAGAGATGGAAGAGATAAGAACCTGCTCACTTCTGACATGATTTCACCTCTGTTGGTTCGTCTTGCCTACTCAGGTTCATGGAACCTGTGCTGAACACCTGGAGATGATACCCTCATCATGTTGTGGGCGCACTGCCGCACAAGCCTGGCGGCGATTGTTTATGGGAGCCCTCATGAACGACTCATGTTTCCTTGAATAAAGGCCTTCAGTGGCCTTCTCATTCACATCCCCAGAATATGGGAGGGACTGGTGGTTGAATTCCGGGGATGAAGACCCGAAACGATTGGAGATGGTGGTTAGCACCACCTACTTCTTGATCGTTGGTCATCGCTGTCCAGATGACCAGGATATATTTATTGACATGGAGGGTTTGTCGAGCGGGCTCCATAGTCGGAATCATACCGTTTTGACAGTATTACTTAACCAGCACATTTGATACCTAGTATTGAAGATGATGAGTAGGTGACGTCATTCTTAGAGCGGATGACGATCAAACAGGAGTAGCAGTAGAGGCATTTACAGCAGAGGTATTCACAGGCGTGAACTTTAGAGGATCCATTTATGTAATGTAGACGATCATGGAAAAGAGTGCATGTCTAGTATAAAAGACATAATCAAGATATGTTTGGCCACTAAATCATTCGGATGAGCACATATGTTATTGATTGTTTTGTTGGCCCTCTCATTGAGGTTAATGAGGGGCATAAAAAATAAGTAAAAAATCAATTTAACCTGGTTAAGGATTCACGTCGGGTTCACCATTTATTGGTTCCTCTGGAAATGTGGATGACCTCATTGATTTAAGGTTCAAACATTCAAAGAGGTTTCTAATGGGTTTGTTCGTAGAACCAGAAATATCCATTGATCCTATATCCATTTGGACAAAATTTCCCAAGGTAGGTGCTCATTATTCATAGAATGATGAGGCATAAGAATTTTCATTGGTCAAGAGGATGGGAGGCTGGACTCAACCCACCTTTCTGAGGGGAATTATTGTCTACTCCAGGACTCTCTTTATAGATTTATGTTATCTTCATGAATCCTTATTAAGTTACCAAGTATGAAAATGAGATTTCCTTTACATCTGACAATCAATTATTAGTATGTAAGATATTTAGAGAATCTTTTATATGTATTCAAGGTTCTTCATAGATATAGAATCATCTTTATTTGATTATAGATTATTAGGAAATGGAATCCTTTGACACATGATATAGAAATCTATTTGTCATTATGATAACCATACTGGTTTTAAAGCCATTAAGCGGGGCACTTGAAGTTTATTGTCATTCAGAAGGACATAGATTATTTTAGAATTGGGATCGTACCCATAGATGGACTACCTACTTATCATTTGTTTTTGAAAAGGAATCAGAACCCAAATAGTTAATATAAAGAAGTATGAGGTCTATGTATTATTTATGGTTCAAATAAAGGTGTCATAATTACTTTTACGCTCTAAGCTCACGTGAGTCATGCTCGGTGTGAGAAACAAGAGGTATTGGTAAAACTTGATAATTATTCCATCATAAGAAATGATGTGGGTCTTATGTATGATTGATTGCCTAAATAGATGATGATTATGATTTAATTCAGGGAAGAATCCCAGTAAGAAGGTCCATAATGGTATTTGTGTATTATGGAGATTTGGATACTTAACATAAGGCTTACTCCTGAGAAGGATGCCCAAATTAGAAGGGACTTATGATTGGGTTTTACTCCTAATAAGGAATCCCAAATCAGAAGTAAATTAAGACTAGTTAAGAGAAATTGTGACTAGGGATTATTCCTGAGAAGGAGTCCCAAGATAAAGGGGAATTATGCAAACTGGGGATTACCCCTAAGGAGGATGCCCAAATTTGGAAATTTATGACTGGGGCTTACTTTTAAGGAGGATGCCCAGGGTAGGGGACGTGGGGCTTACTCAAAAGGACGATGCCCAAATTAAGAGAATGTAGACTGGGGAATACTTTTGAAAAGGAGGCCCATGAATAGAAGAATTTGGACTGGGGCATACTCCTGAAAAGGAAGCTCATGAATAGGAGAATTGGGACTAGGGCTTACTCTTAAAAAGAAGTCCCAATAATAAAAGAATTTGGACTGGGGCATACACCTGAAAAGGAGGTCCATGAATAGAAAAATTTGGACTGGGGCTTAGTCCTAAAAAGGACACCCAGGTTAAAGATCCTCACATCCTAAAGTATGAGGTTTAATGAATGAAATCTATAACCTTAGTGACATAAAGATATGTAAATCACTAGGTTTTGAGAGATGTTCCACAAAATTCCTTTCAGATATAGAAGCCAACAAGGGAACCATAGCGAAAGAAATGGATTTAAAGAGGGGTTTGAGGGATAAATCATGAATATGATAGGTGGATAGGTATAATAATGGTGAATAAGCAAGAGGGTCGCCCAAAAATAGAGAGGCGCGCAAGTCCAACGTGGGTGTGCAAGTACTGGTCATGCAGGTATACCTACGCGACACATGGGTACTTGCACGAAGGTCAACCAATGGGGTAGTACCTAGGAGATACATGGATCAAGACCTTAGTATTATCCCTAAAGGCTTCCAAAGGGGTGGTGCACAAGTTCTGGTCAAGGGGTCAAGCAACGCCCAAGTGTGTTCACTTCCCTTAAGGATTAAACACCTAGGCGAGTAGGTGTTGGTGAACTTCAAAACTTAGGCCTTGTTTCTCCACATTAGAGCATACATTGTAGGTAAGAAATTACCTTAGAAGTCTTTTGATGCATTGAGAAAAGACTAGGGAGTTGGGAGCTCAAATATGAGTTTTTGGAATTATTTCTTCCTCAAATGGGGGGACCACCGGGGGTATTTATATGCTACGGAAGACCCCGAGCGAGAATCAAAGAGGGCACGCAAGCCACCTGTGCGACCACTATGATGCACACAAGTATAATTGTGTGACCATGTGAAAACATGAGCGACCCAAGGGGGAAGAAAAAATTCTTCATTACTTTGTCGATTTTTGTTGTTTCTTCAAAGGATGAATAACTTTGTATTAAGGTATTTCCCTTTTTTAGTCATTAGTCTCTTTAACGTAAAGGTGCGTCAATAATCCCCAATAATAGTCCCATAAGTGGTGAATCACAACTATCTAACCCACCATGGGATTACCTAGAGGGTCACTAATATAGGTCAAAATAAGGTTCAATAATGATTATATATTTTTACTTCATGATATTTTCCAACTCCAATAATGGATTATTATTATGAAAACTCTAAAAAATAACGATAGTAATTTAGTCATTATTGTGTGTGTAAATTCCAAAATAAAAATAAGGTATCAATATAAATGTTCTATGGTATATGATGATCACTTGATTTGTAGGTAAATAAATAACATTACTAATGGCATCTACAATCTATATTGAATCACTCATCACTCAAGAAGAATTTTCTAATCACCCAAGAAATGATAGTTGATCTTGAAGTGTAATCATGAAGTCGAAGAGTGTTATGATAATTAATATGTTTTGGAAAGAAATGGAAAATAAAACATTCACTAATTCTATTTATATAATATCCCTTATATAGAAATTGAGACACCCATATGGACTCTACATATTTGAACAAGCCATTAAAATTAAGAACTATTTCCATGGCGAGTCATGCATGAATTAATCATATTAATGAAATCCTCTTTAATTTAATCATATGAAAAAGGATTATGTAATTATTCCCTATATATATATATTAAATATAAAAATTATTAAAATTAAAATTCTTTTTTTAATAATAAATAAAATTATTTATTATGATATCACACATATCATAGTAAAAAATAAGTCCTACATGACATACCATTTGACATACTCTTATCATAAAATAGTACAAAATAATAAAATCAACATATTAGGTAATGGTTTTATGGAATATCTCCTCCAATTATAATCATTAACTAAATCCTCACATACTATGTTCCATTTCACATTCTAAGATATAATATTTAATGGGAAGTGAAACCATATCCGATGATATTTTTCATTATCTCAATAAAACATTTATAGAATAAACCTTAGTAAAACTGAATCCCCATTAAATTAATCAAGAAGTGTAACTCCATAATCCTTTATAGTAACAAGAAAATATTGAATTAAAAGATACCTAAATATCAAAAAAATCGCATCTAGAAATGAATATATTCTACTGAATCAATAATGGAATCTAGTCTATTTCCCTTCAAATATATTATAAAACCCCTAGAAATTTGTGATTTAAAAACAACTAAATGATACTACCCATGTCCAATATGTGTATAATAAGATTTATGAGCCTAACTTATTAGAAATAATTAATTATGAGAGATTATACTATAGTATTGTAAGGATGGGATACTTCCTATGATGTTTCTTTTGGTGTGCATGAGTGATGAAAAGGCACACTGAAATAACATGTGTCAACATATGGTTATAATAATAAGATTGATAAGTAACCTCGAAGGTTAATAGTATATGGTGTGTTGGAATGGAAAACAAAATATTACAAGAAAACTAAGGGGTCCAATGAACAACCTCCTGTCCTGTGGGGGCAATATCGTGAAAAATTGTATTAAATCATCTACATAGAAAGTAGTCATAAGAAACTACTATTTTTTTAAGAGTGGGATCTACAATTAGTGCATTGTTCTTCAAAGGGGGTATACTGTAATACCCATAGAAACATGAGATCTAAAAACGATTAAATGGTACTACCCATGTCAAAATGGCACATCGTTTGTTATTTATATCTTACCACATTAGAACATCAGATTTTAGTTCACTTTTTTGAGAGTAGTGTTAGAATATTAGAACTACTCTGATGATTCCCGGTGTGTGTGTGTGATAAATAAATAAATGTACTGAATGAACATGTGTTGGACAATAGGGATATTCCTTATAATAATAAGGGAACCTAGTGGTTAATGAACTATTTTTCTTAGTAAAGGTATCAATGGAATTACATTAGACTTATAATATCAAGTCACCTAGTTAATGATCCATGGAGGTCATCTCATGACACAATTGTATCTATATATTTATATCCACTAGTTTCATCATATATAAATATTATTTCGTATATGGACCCTATATATTTGACATTTAGTTATTATGAGACCCAAATATATGAGTATAGTATAGCTTACCTAAATATTCATTATTTATTATATACAATAATACATTCAATTAATATATCACGACATTCACCATTATGGGTGGGAACATCAAATTTCCGTCATCAAAAAAAATAAGCCCATCTTTTATATAAAATATGTATTGCCACACACATATTTATCCCTTATCAATCATGGTTCTATATTTCATAGATTTCTTATGAGATGATTAATCAATTGGTAGTTGAGCTTCAATCGATGATATGATGAATATCTTACCCAACATATCCCATATTAAAAATAAATCATGGCATATGTATGAAATGTGTCAATGAATGAATATTTTTAGGTAAGGTATCACCCAAACCTCAAGTAGTGGGGAATCAAAATGTGATACCTTAACCACTAGTAAACTAAAGGATTTTTGAATGACACAAAATGTGGTATAATTCAAGGTAAATCTAGTATATTATACTCATTTTGTACGTTATAAGCATATTCTATTACATTATATAAGAATCATACTATTTTTTTTCCTTAACATATAACTACATCTTATAATAATATAATATTAGAAAATATTAGGGATAACACAAAATAATTCTCTTAGTGGTTAGTTTTCGTTAAACATATTGAACATTAGATTAATATATACATATATAAAACAAACATAAAATTTTGTCAAATATGTGATTTAACTTTTTATGAATTCATAAATTTTATATCAATAATAGCATTTATAAATACTCAAAAAAATCACACAAATGATTCTATATAATATATAATATATGATATATTATTAGATCAACCATATGTTCTCTAAATCAATAGGGTTTTTGTTAAACTCATTTAATATCTTAATTATTCTTACTACTTCTCAATAAGACCATTTAATAAAACACACACACTATTAAATTAGTGTGTAGTGTTTATATTGTATTCCAACATTAAATATAATAAAACATTAGAATCATATTCTTATTGTTAATCTCTATGAACATATTCAACTTCTTAATTCTATATCGTCAAATGATACAATGTTAATAAGATATAATTTAGACTTTTATTTATTTTTATGTTTGTCTTCAAAATTATTATTTAACCTATAGCATAACAAAATCATTCAAATATAACAGAACTATTTCCATTATTACTTCACCACCACTTCTATAATTTTTTTATGAGAAGTTTCCATTAACTTTAAATTTATTCATATATACTACATTATTTTTTAAAATTACATTTCATCAAGTTCTCGTATACTTCAGTTAGTGTCTTAGTCAATATTATTTTTTTGAATATCACACTACAACACACAATGACATTTTATATTAGGAAATAATTTATTTTTACTTCAAGTATGATTATTAAAAATTATTATTATCCATTATATGATACATTGATGTGTATGTGTTTGTGGTAGTTTAAACTAAATTAGATTTTATTAAATAAAAATTCAAAGTGATAGTTTTGGAATCATAAGAGGTTAGGTCAATTAGAATACCTCTTAGATGGAGGTGAATCAGAGATATATGTTTTTATAACTGACTTTTTAAATAATAGGATATGGGTTTTAGTGGCCTTGATCCTCTATTGATAACATTTCCCTCACTCAAAAGAAAATATAATGAGAAGTAAAATTACACATTCAATTTTTACATGGTTCAGCTCTAATGAGTAACAATTGTCTTTTCTATGCTGATTTTTTTATCATGAAATAGATTATAGAACATTTAAATTTTATATAACATGTAGTGAAAAAAGGTAAAAAAAAAATTGGAATGGTATCATGAACATGATTTTCATGATATCACCTACATCTTTATTTTAATATGTAATTATTTATACTGATACCGCTTGTCATCAATAATTTATTCTTTAATTTATATAAAATATATCTTCCTTTCTTATGTATACAGTTGTTTCATCTGATAAAAAATAATATCTTAAAAAAATAATCTCTTTTATTGATAGAGAAATATAAATATAAAACTAAAGTAATTTTTTTTATTATTTTAAAAATCATCTATATTCCATGTGCTCAACATATTAAATAATTTTTTTCTTTAAAAATGTATTTCTCTAACACTTATATTGTTATTTTATATTGAAATTTTATTATATTTTGTTTCAAATAAGTTAATTACCATAAAATTATAATTTTAGATGATTAATAGTGTTTTTATATATTATTGTGATGATATTATTCATCTATAATATATTATTTTCCTAGATGAGTATCATGTTTTACAATCATTTAATAAGGATTTTTTTATTAAATGTGTATTCAATAAAATGATGAAACCTTTTTGAATCATCATTGCCATTATAGGCACATGATCATTATTTATCAATGAAATCATTCTATCATGTAATTACTCTTACTAATTATATATTAGGGTGGGTAATTATAGAAGTAAAATCATATATGAATCCTGAAAGGTAAAGTAGTCAACTATTTTACCGATCCAATATATGGATAAAATAAAAATAATTTTTTTGGTATCTTACTATGGGTTTCCCATTTATTTGTAAAAAATATTTCATAATTGGATTTGGTTACCAAACACATAGGTTTTTATTTTAACACAATGCCTTAAAAATATAATCATCGGTTATCATGTTATTACAAAACCCAACATCTTGAATGATTGAGGGCTTGCAATTTGATTACATTGGATGGAGTAAATAAACTGTATTCCTAAAGGGAATTTAATTTCAATATATTATATTAAATTATTACTTTAATGTATACATAATTATAGATTATTAATATTAGAATCATATTAATCCCAAAAAATCAACATGTTCAAATCATATTGAAGTGAAACTCATTACAAAACTGACAGATTATATTAGTAAGCCAAATATAGAAGCCAAACATAATTATAAACATCCAAATACATCATATACATAATTTACCTACAAATTTCAAATAGTAGTTTATAAATATTGGAAATTGAGATATCCACATGTGTAATTATAGATCCAGATATGGTCAATCTACACCTGTAGAGAACATAGAAAATGTCTTCAAGATGGAGGTAAATTTTACCCATAGTTCCTCAACCTAGAGATAGTTTACTCAAAGAAGAAAACAATTCCATTATAACTCCCATACGTATTATGTTGAAACTATATTCATTAATTATCTTCCCTCTCATAACATTAATAACAAAATAATGTCATTATTGTTGGAGACTACATCCATTCTCCTTCAAAAAAGGAATCACCTTAGAAAAATGTTTGATAATATAGATGGATTTTAACAATTTAAACTAAATAATACAACAAAATTAATAATATAACATTCATATATATTATTAAAACATTGAATTACGTTAAAATAAATGATAATTTAAAATATTTAATAATTTTTTAAACAATCATTAAATTTTTTAATTAAATCTTAAATAAACATAATATGATTTATCAAACCACAATGAAATTATTTAATTTATAATATATATAAATTATATTAATTTCATAATATGAACATCTGAATTTTATTCAATATTTATAATTCATTTCAAATATATGATATTAATGAATAATAAAAATTATATATATCAAAATTTATACTGTGTAAAATATTTACATAATTTTTAGAAAACATAATTATTATTATTTAAACATTGATAAAATACATAATGAAAACTCATACTCTTCTTATTTAAATAATTTATTCCATGAAATCCGTTAATTTGAAAAATTCAATTTAAATATTATGGAAATTTTAAAAAAACTATTTTATTATATTTCATTGTTTTTTAGAACATATAAAAACTTTATAAACCACCCATAAAATATTAAATAAACGCCTTTTTATAATATATAAGTCACACCATATAAATAATAAAAATATATTTCAATAACATAATATTATATTTTTTTTGAAGTTTTTATAATTTTTTTTATAATAAATATTTATTTTATTATACAAAATATATGATTAATTATTTTTTTCAAAAACATTAAAATTTAAATAATATAAATAAAATTTTGTTTTTAGAGTTTATAACAAAACATATTTAATTTATTATATTTATAATTTATTTTGTTTTGGAACTAAGGGGTTTTCTAGCTGGAGAAATATTTTTTTCGTCAATCAATGCTGGTTGGATTAAGGAGTGTATAATCCATTTAATTATACGGTTCAGGTTTCTTTGTTGTTGAATGTGACATAGTTTCCCAGTGTCTTCCATTTTTTTGTGGAATATCATGAGGAAAAGATATGTTTTTCAAAATATTGATTCACTGGACAACCTCATTAACATATAAAAAATTAACGACATTCATAACTGATTAACGTCACAAATGTATAAGATATTAATGATTCAATATTTCAAGAAAGATGGTTTTTGTGAAGAAAATACAGTAATGAAACTCATTTTAATAATTATAATTGAAAAAAAATTATCTGATTGTTTTCCATCAATAAAAATCTTGAAACAAATTGAATAAATTGTTTCATGAGAAGGAAATGGTGATTTTGAAATTTTGTAATGATATGCATTGTATATTGTAAGGACTTATATAGTTCCAATAAATCAAAAAAATATAAATGTTTTTTTGATGACTCAAAAAATATTTTTTTTCTAATAAGATTATATTAAATGTTTTAGATTATTATATTTTATTGAATTTATCCAATATCGATCTTGATATATTATTATACATCATGTGGTATATTCTATTTATGTGAATTTATAATATCTTATGAGAATCGATTTTTTTAAATAATTTCTCTTGTATACACAGAAAAATATAACACTTTGTTGAATGTTTATATTTCAAAATAAGATATTATCTTATGATGAAAATGGTTAAGTTAGTGAATTTTAAATGTCAGATAAGTCAGTCAAAATTAATATTATGAGAAGTCATTTTCATCGATAAATTATATTAATAATGATTATATAACAAACATTAGAAATGTTTTTAAATATAACTGTCATGCGATAGTAAAATAATTATATTATACCTATGTATTATCCTATATAATAATTGAATTCAGTTTATATAATTCTTCAGAGAAGACAAAGATCTATTTTATACTATAAATTATCCTAGATGTTTTTGTTATGATAATAATACTACTGTTATGATACCATATGTGGAATTAAATATTATGAATAATTTCATGATTTATTTCATAATCAATTAATAAGGACCTTAATTATTTTAGATCATATCAGAAAGTGAATGTCCATTTAAATAATGATCTATTTGTAAAAAGTGTCATTTTTTAGGAGTGGAAGGGTCACTAGAAGATGAAATATAACATTTTACAATATAAGCATATTTTATATTTGGAAATAATGAATGAATTCCATTAATATATTTGTCATATAATATTTATCAATATATTATCATCCAAACCACAATTTTTATCTCACTACTTAGGAAGAAAAAAATGAGAAAATATAAATGCAAGAGTTAGCCACTAGTTGAAATATAGAGGAAAATTAATATAGAATGCACATATGTTCATATAATCTAATGATAGAAAAATATTATTGTACACTATCAAGAATACATTCATCACTCATTTTCTATATTTTCATCATCTATAATTTGTATCCAAATATCTTCCTATGAAATTCCAAGAAGATTATCCACTTCAAATGATGTATTTTCATCCTCTAGTAGTTACTTATATTAAAATTGATATATAGAAATTCATGAAGTGTTGATTCCTATATTTTTGTAACACTAATTTTAAGAGTGTGTGTTATGTCTATGGATGGGTCATGTAAAAAAGTGATCTTGGATAAATGATCACATACCTTTTTAACAAGTGACCACTATATGTATTCATCTGGGATCTCCTTGAAAAAGGAATTTTATATTTAAAATCACAAAACACATAATGAAGTGTGTTGGTGGAGTGGATTATGGAATTTAGGATCCATGATGCACATAAATGTCTTTTTTTAAATATATTTTAATTAATATTTTATATTTCCACAAACTATTTTCATTACTAATAATATTACAATAATTATACCAAAATAGGGAGGTTCAATGTAAAGAGATTTTATGGGAATTCAATTCAACAACCTATTGAGTTTTATAATACACATTTTCTAGGAAAAAAATTGGTATCGGAGCTCATGAATCTTGATATTGTATCTATTAATGATTGAAGTCTAATCATCTATTCTCAAATAGATTTTATGGAGGATAACATAGAATGTATGTATTAAGACAAAAAATGTGGGGTGCTAAAACAGAAGAAGACTATGATCAGAACTGAAAATCTATGGACACTATTATCTTTGAATTAAAACCATATGAGTATAACAGAGTCTCTCACTGTTAAAAATTTATTGAAATATGGAATAATTTATAATTATCCTATGAAGTTAAATAAAATATTACGTCTATTAGAATTGATATTACCAAAAAAATCTTTTCCAAATTTAAAACAGATAATGGAGAAAGCACTAAACAGTTAAATGAATGGCTTATAGAGAGAACTTTTAACGTTATTTGTATATGAGAATCTATCAGTGTCCCTAAAAAATATAAATTTTTCTATGAGAATTACCACCCAAGTTATGTGGAATCATAACTGCCATCCAAAACTCAAAATTGGAAAAGAATTTAAAAATTAAATATCTCATTGGAACACTTATGATGTATGAAGCTGAAATAAAAGCTGAATATATAGAGTATCAAATTATAATGATATAAAATTTTACTTTGAATTTTTACATATTTTTGGGTAACAATAGTAGATCATATAAATATATATATATTGAAATTTTGAAGAATATTAAGAAGCCACCTCATGTTACGTCAGATTAAATGTTCAACCTAAATTGTTTTCTACTATGTTCAAAACGATCAATAAGAAAAAATATATTTTAGAAGATGCATCAACAAGTATATGATTAATGTTAAAAAACTGTAATGAATTAATATGATAAGAGTTTAAGAAAATAGGATGTATCAAACCAACATATGTACAATTTCGTGAGATTAAGATGTCTAAAAATATGTTCTTCTAACAAGGATAGATACATGTAAAAATACAAGAAGGTTATGATGGAAAAATGGAGATGTTAAAAATATTATAGAGAATTTAAATCCACCAAATAGAATATACATCACCTAATAAAACTAAAACCATATTCTTTATGGCACATTTATATGATATATATTTTTTCTATTCTTTTATACATGAGCATGATCATTTATAAGAGAATGATAATTTCTCATATAAAGAATTAAATTAAAACTTTAACATGATTAAAAATAAGTAGAAAATATTAAATAATAAAAAACATCTCAGGAAATCATATAATGATATTTTCAATGAATATGAGTGTATAAATAAACATATTTTAGATATAAAAAATCAATCAGAAAAGTCTACTGGCGTATATAGTGAATAGATAAAAAATTTAAAATATATATAAGAAGGTTCAAAAAAATCAATATAATACATGTTTTTCCAATAAATGAAAACATTTTCAAATATAAATGTTGTCATAATCAACTCAAAAAATAAAAATTTGGAATATGAAATTGTGGTGATGTACACAAATTTTAAAAAAACTAATTTCTTCTAGTTATAAAAACAAAAGGCATTCAAATTATATTTGTTTACAATGTGGATAAATAAAGATTTATTCCAAAAAATTAATATTATGATCTCTTAGTTTTCTAGAATTGAAAATTATTTTCATTCAAAAATATTTTCAATATATTTTTTTTGGAAAACATAATTGTATTTGGATCCATATATCTATTATAACTAGAATTTATGGACCTGAAAGAGGATTTGTTCTAAAAAATAATTACACTTTATTTGTCATTGTAGGTAACAATCCACATGAAGAGTAATGAAAAATGGTTTTTTGACAATGGTTTTTCAAGATATACGAGTGAATATTCTAAAAAATTCAATAAATATCTATAATTGATAGAGTCTACGTCACATTGGTTGAGAAAAAAAAGGAAATGATTTTAGAATTGGAGCTGTTATGAAATAATCAATAAATTATAACCAATAAAGTGATTTCTGGTGAAGCCTTGAAGAATAACTGGATAATTCTATCTCAACATTATTATAATGGTTATCTAATAGGATTTTCTAAAAATTCATGTTTAGTTTTCAATGATATGGATATCATTATTAATGACCCTAGAACTGATAATATCTAAGCATTACATCCGAATTCCTTATATAGAAAAAATTTAATTTTTTTTAATAATGAAATTAATGAATCATTTATTTGGAATATAATTTTCGGACAGTAAAACGTTTCCACCTTGAAATTTTCATCTATGAAACATTTTATTTCTGAATTTACTTATAATAAATTTCAAAATAATAAATTTTTTTATTTATGTTAAATGGGCAAGAAACCAAAATTTCATAAAAACAATTAGAGAGGTTTCATTATCTAAACCTCTAGTAATTATTCATAGAGAGATGTTATGTCCTAACACAACTACATGCCATACTGGTAAATTGTTTTTATGTGTTTTGGTTGATGATTGTAAAATATTTAAATGGGATTACTTTTTAGGACATAATAATTATGCCTATTAGATTTTACGAAATTTCAATATTCTTAGGTAAAATTTAAATAATTCTAAATATTTTACATTGATAAGATATCATAATGAATAATTATAGAATCAGAAATTTTATTCATATTGATAAAAATATATATTAAACCTACTTTTCAACCACTAGGATTATTTAACAGTATAATGATGTTGATATGAAGAATTGGGATTTGTATGAAATTTCTAGAACCATGTTATGTTAAGAAAACATTTTAACATATTTTTTGGTTGTATATATTAACATAGCATGTTATTACATTAATAGAGTTCTAATACGACCTATCTTAATGAAAAAAAATATCATTTATGAAGGAATAGAATAGAAAATGTTTGACACCTCAATGTATATGGAAGAAACGTTTACATCGTGACCACCAGAGATAATCTTGGTTTGTTTGATCTAAATGCATATGATGTTACATTCTTATTTTATTATACTACATCCAATGATTATTCAGTTTTCAAAAAAACACAATTTTTTTAAGAATCAAATAGTGTTAATTTTTTTTTGAAAATTATCATTTAGTGTCACAAAATAACTCAAATAGGAGTGCTGAATGATTCTTATAAGGACATAACACCCGAATTTCACTTTAACAACAACATGTATGATGATTTCGAACATGATAATTTTGTACAAAATCCAGTATGTGTTGATAGTGGTGAAGCAAAATGAGTTCTTCTTAGATTAACTAGAACTCTTAAAGACAGTCCTTTAGAAATATTTATATAAAGCTCAGATAAATGTGGTAGAAATAGAATAGATGTAGGGAACCAAGTCAATTTTTTTTCCTTCTTCATACCACCTAGAACAAAAAATTGTTGAATATGATTTATCTATTTAAAATCGGTTTTTAGATATACATAAAGAGTTCAATAATCTCAAAATAAATAATGTATTGAAATTAGTTTATATCCCCTCTTACTGTCATGTAATTTAAAAAATTGGTTATTTAAAAAAGGGATGATCATGGTGTTATAAATAGAATGAATGCCAGAGTAGTTTCAAAATATTACAATTCTGTAGAAGCAATTTCTTTTCAAGAATCATTTTCCCCTATAGCTTGGTTAGAAGAATCACAATCATTCTAGAATATGAACCATGTAAGACTTTTAAATTTTGTGATATGGATGTAAAATATTATTTTATAAATGTATTTTTTATAAATAATGTTTATGTAGGAAAACCACATCATTCCAAAGACCCCAAATTTCAAAATTATATATTTTATCTTACTGGTGATCTGTATGGACTTAAACAATAACCAAGAGCATAGTGTGAGATATTATGCTATTTTATTTTATAAAATTGTATTATAGTAGGACTATAATTTCTTTCATTATTTATGAAAGAATCAAAATCCAATATTTTTTTAGAAATAATATATGTTGATGATGTCAATTTTGGATCAATTAATCAAAAATTATGTATTAATTTTTTAAAACGTACAAAAGAGGAATTTTAAATGAGTTTCGTGGGTTAGTTAAACTTTTTTATCATCATTCAAATTTAACAAAAGTATTTTGAAATTTTTTTTTATCATGGAAAATATATACAAGATTTACTTATGGTATTGGGATAATATAACAGTAAGAATTATTCAACTCTAGTGAGCTCAAATATTAAACATAAAATTGATGTGGTGTGAAAATAAGTTTTTAAAAAGCTATATAAAAGGATCATTGGATGTTAAATGTGAATTACTACATTTATACTGGACATTTTTTTTTTATGTTTCTCTGAAGGATTTAAATCCTATCTAAAATTATATCACTTAAATGATGTCAAAAAAATTATTTAAAATGAATTATTTCTCTATCTGTTTATTTTTCAAATACATATGATTTAAATTAATCATTATAGTCAGATGCAGACTTTAACAAAAAAAAACATTTAAAATAAAAAATTTATTTTTGAATTTTTAATGGAAATGAAGAACTATATCCATCATTAATTACACATAAGTATAATTTTTTCTTAAATTAAACACATCCCTAACAATTTTATTATCAATAACATATTACGAATGCAAAAAAAAAATGTAAAAGACGCATGATATATATTTTCAATATAACCTAGTTGTTGGAATGGAGGGTATAAAAAGGACAACTATATTAATAATGATGGATTTCCATGTGTATATATAATGATGTTTTGTTGAAAAATTAATTACATATAAACCTATAACTATTTTTTAAATTTAAAGTAAATTGTTTTATAATAAATTATTAAAATGTAGGAAAATTTATTTCATAGTAATAATATAAAATAAAAACTATATTGTTAGATTATATTCAATATGATTATATCTAATACATTAAATCTAATGTTTAACATCTATAAAATGTGTTTTCTAGACCATAGAGAAAAATAAATCAAAATTTGTGCTTAAAAACTCTATTGTTTAAATAAATTAGTTTTGTTTCTTTTGTATGGTGAACTTATTTTAAAAATATGTCTTTAAAAAATATAATTTATTTTTGTGAAAAAATTAATATTTTTAACATTAACAATGGACAAAATTTTTGGACAAATTTTTGTCATTTTCTGAAATCATTCATTTGTCTGTGAATAGTAAACGTACAAGAATTTTGTATACATTAAGATAAATTAACAAATTAATTAACATAAGAGAAAAATATTCTATAAGAATGATATATTTTAACAAATTTATTATTTAGTTATATCTATTTAATTTAATTAAAATTTTAAACAACTTTATATTGGGTCTAAATATAATATTTTTTCATTAAAAGATTGGTTTTTCTAAAAACTATTTTAAAGTTAATTATGTTTATATCATTAATTTAATGAAAATAATTCCTAATTTCAAATGTTTTAAAAAAAATTAAATAACATATATAAGAACATATTATTTAAGATTCTTAAAATGACTATTATTTTTCATAGAGTAAATATCAAATCATCTTTTCTAAAATCACTCTTCATAAGAACATGTAGTCTAAACACGACTATGAGATTAATATTTCACTAAATTTCACAAATAATATGAATTGAATTTATGAAAACGGATTCCAACATTATTATAAGAATTTTTTATAATTCTTAATATGTTCAACTTAATTCCTGACCAAATTAATTTGAGAAAAAAAGTTAAATCACAATGAATAAGGAAAGAATGAGTATACCATATGACTAAATATTAAAAACAAGGGGGAATGTGACGAAGAAACCTGTAAAGAAACCATTGGATGTATATCTTTAGACCATATTCCTTCTATTATTTTTATAGGTTCTTTATTTGATCATTTCGGTTGGTGAAAACATGGAATCACGTAACATTATTTTAAAAAATATTTATTGTGTCGTCTCCCCAATTATAATAGTTCACCCACTCCGCTCCTCTCATCACACATTAAAAACTTATTATATCATCCAGGACCCTGTAAAATTATTTCTATAATTTCCTCATATAAAAACATAATAAATATTTTGTAATTAAACAAAAACAAGAATTTCTTTTAGTGAAAACCTAAATGGGTTACCCAAAGAAGAGGAAATGTTCATCAATGTGAATGTTTTTGAAATTTCTTTCTCCACTCATTTAATTTGACTTTTTTCCTGATTATATAAAAAATATGTATCCTAAATATATATATAAGTGTTTTTATTATATTTTTACAAACTAAAACAACAGACTCATCCATCAAATGCGTTACAGAATCAAGATTCATCTGTTCAGATGACTACCACCTCACGAAACAATGAAATTCATTTTTCCATTACCGCTTTTAATGATTGAGAATAATGATGGAAATAATATTTATATATGATTTTAATTATATTTATAATATAATTATATATTTTTAGTAATTAAATAGTATAATTCTTTTTTACATTTCTTAATGTAGAGGATACGATAGTGTGGCTCATGCGTACTGTGGTCTACAGCCTCACAATGCGATGTGAAGAGTTTTTCACTCATGTGATACATGGAAGAAAATAAGGGTAAAAATATTGAATATATATCAAATAAATGAAATAATTATGATATTAATGGCATAATAATATTTATGATAATAAAATATATCATTTTATTATTACCATTACCCACAATAAAAAATTGATAACATCGTTCGTTAATGTGTGAAGTACAATCTCCACGAAACGATTTTATTTGTTTTACATCTTAAGATTTGCATATATATATATATATATATATATTATTACCAAGGTATTATTTATATTATTAGTATTCTAGAGAGAAAATTATTACTGTCCTTCATTCCATATTGATCATTGAGAAATGGAAATGCTTATCAGTCATACATATAACATACCTTTTCCAATATCTTAACATTAGTATACATTTCATGAACATATTTCATTATTGGTACTAAAATTATAATATATATATATATGTGAAATTTTATTCATTATTAATATTTTTATATCTTTAAATAATGACCCTTTGACTATATTCATTATACCAAATTCATTTTGAAACATAAGTTTAATATTGTCAAAACATTTGTCTTAAACATAATTGAGTATGTAATTATATATAACTTGTTTATAAGTGAGATGAACATTATAATATTACACATGAATTAAGTTTTTTTATTATAATTACATTAATGGATATATACATATCAATTTTAGGATCTATTTCTCATGGATTTTATGGTTTCAATGTTACTAATGCTGAAATGTATTTCTTACAAAATTTCCTTATTTTTAAATATTATTATTTTATTCAACTATATTATTTTATAAGGTGTATATAATTATCCATGGACAATATATTTAATAAATATAATTATTTTCAGGATATTATAAGATTTAATTTTTTGTTATTAAATCTTGGGGCTTATAATTCAATGTTACTTATGTTGTAAAAATTTCAGGTTATAATCTCTTCATTTATCGATAATATTTGAAATTATGTCTCTATTGATGAAATATTAAGATATACATATAAATAATTATAATTCAATTTATTTCCTTCTATTTCTGTAATTTGAATAAATTTTTTCTCATCATTTTCCTTTCTTAATGTACCCAACAGTTCAAATTAATATTTTTATGAAAAATCAACTCTATAATGAAAACTATTTTTCTTCAAAAACATTTTCTCTAAATATTATATCAAAATTGTCATATATGGTTTTTATAAATATAAAAGTACATTTTACATGATAATTGTTTTAAATTATTTTTCAAAATCATAAAATATAATATTTCAATTTTATTATCAAATAAAAACGATGTTCGATTTTTTTTGTCTTAAAAAGTGATTTTGAAAATGAAAAGAGTATTTTCAAAAAAAAATTAATAATAGTTTAATATTTTTTCCATTCATTAACACCCACACCAATTTTTATTGATAATTAACTGAGGTTATTAATTTTCAATGATTTGGTCCTCATTTTTCATTGGATGGACTAAGATTGTATCAAAGAGATTATTATGAAACCTTTTTCCTTTAAATGTGTTAAAGATGGTTCAAATAAATTCTATGATAACCCATTTTTCACATTTTTTAATCATTTCTCAAATATATTTTCATAGAAACTATTCCATTTCCATTGTTTAAAAATGTTTCAAATATTGTTTTTGGAACCATCTTATTATACATGGATTAATAAGATCTCATAGAGAATACCATGAGAGTAGTTTCATTCCCATGGGTTTTTCATGATTCAATTTGACTATTATAAAACCATTTTCATTTCCATGAGTTAGTCTGGATTCAAAGTGATTGTTATGGAATATGATTATCATCAACAAGTAGACTATGATTCAATGATATTTTTATGGAACACATTTTCTTTTCCACTTGTTAATCGTCTTTTAAAAATGAATAATGGTTCTTTAAATAAGTTATTATAGAATGAATTGTCATAGTTTTTTATTCATTGTTTGGTTATTGGAAATTATAAATTAAGGATGTGCCCATATAGAAGTGAGTTATCATGTTATAGCTTATATGATTTGGGAGGCTAGATAGTGCTCCAATACATTAGGTAAAAAATTATATTTTTATATAATTAGATAGGATGTTTCTAATATGCTAATTCAAAATTAAAGGGTTTAATTAGGGTTATATTATGTGATGTTCCATGATACAAATAAGTTTTATCTATACTATTTAGGGGATTATTATGTTTCATTTGATCAATATTGAAATCATGTAGAACATGTTTTTGGATTCTTATGAAATATTCTATTGCAGATTATTTATGTGATGTTGTCATATTTAAGGATCCATGTATTGATTGGTATGACTTTGTGTATGTTAAACACTAAAATTTCTTTAGTTCATCATAACCTTATTCGTTTATTATGATCATTGAAGACTTTCATTTTCAAATACTTACATTTTTAATTTCAACGAATTTTTTCCTATATATAATATTTTTAATTATCCCGAGGTTATTATGAAATATTTTGAATGATTTTTTTTACAAATATTTATATGGATGATTATGATGACTTGATGTGAAAGGGAATTTCTCTCTTAAGAGGGAGTAACTATCAATTAATTTCATGTGAATTGTTTATATAGGATTTTCTACTAATTTTCTAGAATTCTAACCCTAATAGGCCTATAAGTTGCAAGTAATCTAGTTATTCTTTTGGATTTTTTTATAGTTTTGGGGAAAAAAATGGGTCACCCTTATCAACATCAAATCCTAAAATGTAAAGATTACGATTTCACCACTCAATAAGGCATTGAGTATTCTAGGTTCTTATAGTTGGAATCAGTTGTGGATTAGATTAATTTTGATATTATCATATTTACTTTCATGTTTATCTTAAGAGTTATATATACCATCAAAACTCTATAAGAATATGGTTACTGATAAAATAAACATCATAGACACCCCGTTTGAGGTTTTAAGTAGTAAAAATGTTGAGGAAATTAATTCTATTTTTGAAAAAAAAATTGATTATTTTTATCCCTTTGGATTAATATGAATTATTTTTACAGAAGATTTATTTTTTAGGGTTAAACAGAACGGAAAACTACCATGGTTAGTGAGAACCCATTAATTTCATAATTTTGGTGGGCCTTAATTTTCTCTTGAATAAAACCCACATTCTTATGTGATTTCATGGTATGTATTAATTATTTCGATATATGTATTATTTTTCATTCGAAATCGTATGGTAATTCATTCATGGAATAACAGATGAATTATCCTGGAACTATATATGATCAAATCCTTCTAATCAGTTCATTTTAAACATAGTCTGAATATTTTTGATGAATATTATGGTTTTATATTTGTGGAATCATTTAGTTTAGACACTTGAAATATCTATTTAATTTTAATACCTATAGGATAATATTATGGTATATTAATTTGGGAAAATATCATACCATGTGCTAACCTTTTTTGTTTTTCATAATGTTTAAAGTTTGTTGAAATAGTTTGAATATCCATTTTATGGTTATATGGTCTTTAAAATATTATTTTACTGAATAGGGAAATAAAAAATCATCTTGAATACTCATCATTTGGAGAATAAGACACTATTTTAGACGAAATTGAAAAACGATGATTTTATACTCATCGCTTAATAATATATCAATTATTCACTTTTTCTAGATTTTTAAAGAAGTCATACACTATATGAAAAGGATATAGAAGAAAAATATTATGCAAGTAAATTTAATTCTGGTGAACATATTTTATTTTTAGTCATAAAAAAATATTTTTCTAGGTCCCATAACATTTGAATTATTATTCACATTCTTGTGATCAGTTACCTCAATCACTCTTTATAATTTTTTTAAGTTTTCCCACCATTAACACTTCTGTTATCTTGTTTGGTTACATTGTAATGTGTTATTCTATATGGAATAATTATTTCCCTATCTCTCTTCTTAATTTTATGTCTTATTATCCTTTTTTATGTTGTGTGCTTTGAACAAAAGTATTTTCAAATGTCCATCCTTTGATTGCAGGTATAATTTTCAAATTGTGTGGACATAATTTATTAAAAGAGAGGATGTAACATCCATGTATATTAAAAGAAGAAAATTACATAAAATGAATAAAAGGAAATAAAATAGTATATTCATCTAGAACTAAATGAAACACCTCTTTTTTCTTACGTTATACAGAACCCAAATATTTTTATGATCAATAGCGTATTCAACACGCACCACCAAACATAAATGAACCTTGATATATATTACCATTATATCGTCACCTTTGGAATAGTGGATATGAACAAGATTAATTGATTTATGAGATATTGGTTCACACGTGTATATATAATGAATTCTTGGGTCACCAATTAATACTAAATGAAAATAAACCCCTTCTTAAAAGAAAATGAAATGTTGTTTTGAAAATATATATAAAAGAGAACAAGTGAGTTTTATAAAAATAAATAAATGAAACCAATTAGATTATATTAACTAAATAAAAATTTAATATTTAAATTCTAATGTTTAGATATCATCCTATTTATTTTCCAACAAATAGATAAAAATAAGTCAAATTTTATTATTAAAAATTGTAATTTTAAAAAAAATAGTTTTGTCACATTTTATGGTGCACTTATTTAAAAACAATTTTTTTTAAAAATTCCATTTTTATTTAAAATGTTAATCATAACTTTTTAAAGTGGAATAACTAAATATATTAGTGAATCTTCATGATTTTTCATAAAATGGTGATTTTTTAGTAAATAGTTCAAATACCATTTTTTTCAAAAGTGTAATTTATTTTAATAAATTTTGTAATAAATGAGTCCCAATATTTTTTTAATATAATTTAAAATATATAAAGTATTAGTTATTTATATTTAGACCGTATAATTTCTATTGACTCATTTATATTATTTTTTCTAATATAGATTTGTTTTTTGGATTGAAGATTAGTTTTCTTAATGACTAATTATAAATTAACATTGTTTGTACTATTAATTAATTAAAAATCCATAATAAGGAACATTTTAAAAAAATTTGTAAAAATTTATATCATTAAATATTATATTACTATCATGAAATGAATTTTATTACTCATAGAGTTAATACATTATCATCTTTTTCTTTAAAAAATTTTCTTCTTAAAAACTATGTATCTCACTATAACTGCGGAGTAAATATAAAATTTAATTTTATAAATTTGTTGAATTTAAACTGGGAAATTAGATTAAATATTTTTAATCTTAATAATTTTAATGTTTTAATATGTTCAAATTATTTTTTCAACAACATTTTTATTGGAATAAATTAATATTAATGAAAGTGAATAAGGTAAAAATGTGTTTACTAAGGGAGAAAATTGTTTTCCTAAGGGTAAATATTACAAAGAAACATGTACATTAACCATTTTGGAAAATATATTAACCTTATACATTATATTATCACATTTAGGGCATTATTGGATCTGTTTTACTTGAAAAACAAGGTTTTTCCTTACATTTTATGGAAAAATACAATGTCCATACTTCCCTATATATAAATGTCGACCCCCTCTCCTCATATCATTACACATTAAAAATTGGTTTAGGAAATAACTGGACAAATAACATATCCACATACATCCTATAATCATATATGACTTCATTTGGGCATAAATCCATCAAAGAAAGGCCTTTAGTGCAATCCAAATAGAGTTCCCGAAATGTATGAAACATTCATCATCATGTGTTTTTTTATTTCTTTCTCCACATTCTTCAATTACTATTATAACATAGAAATCTGATGTTTATAGAATCAAAAAAACATTATATGTTTTTATATTATCTTTATCACCTAAAAAACAACACAATACTATTAAATGAGCATTGAAATCATCATTCATCTATACGATTGAGTATTGCACAACAAAACGATGATATTCATTTTTCCCACGACAAACTCTAATTGTTTAGTATTATCATTGAAATAATATTTATATATTATGTTTATTATATTTATAACATTATTATACCTATTTATTCATTACATCATTTACACATTTTTACATTTCAAATCATATTGGATATGAAAATGATGATCGTGTGTACGGAAGACTACCACTTGATGAAGTGAATTGAAGTGTTTTTCACTATGGTAATATATAGAAGGTAATAAAAGTTACCATAAACAATATAACATATATAAATGAGATTATAATTTTATTCATGAATTAATTATCTTTCAAAAAATATAATATATTATTTTCAGGATTATCTTTTTACACACGGAAAATGTTATAGCCTCATTCATATACCTATGTACTGCTCCCTCTACAAAGATATGTGGTTCCCATCTACATCAAAATAATTATATACATCATAATATATAATAAAATTTCATGGTATATATTATATAATTTAAATTATTTAATGATCTATTATTACTTTTCGTCCTTCCATAATGATCATTTAAAAATAGAAACTTTACTCATGTGTACGTATGACCTACCATCTTCCTGATCAAAATGTATATTCATTTTTCATAAACATATTTCATCATTGGTTTTAGATATATAATTTATTAATGAATATTATAATTATTTCATGATAATTATTCTGGGTATGATTTTTGAATGACCATTTTAACCATAATTATCATATCAAATGCATTTTCTATACATCAGATGAATATAGTCAAAACATCTGAGAGAAACATAATTTATTGAGTAATTATTTATATGATATTTATAATTTAAATAAAAGTAATTATAAACACTAATAATGGTTATAATTAAAGTTAATAATTAATATAATTTCATTATTTTAGATGATATAGAGAAGATGATGTATCAGATTTATAGTATGGGTTTTTTCATCTCACTTTTATTTTATTGACATAAAAGCCATATCCATGAAATATTATACTTCTGCATAGTGAACATATTTTCCATGATTCAATTTTCTGATTCATATGAATAAATTTATGTTTATTTTAATATTCTTCTTATGATATCTCTTTCATTGGGTTTATTTTTCAAATTTGAAAATGTATTAATGGATTTTTGACATCATTTTCCATCTTTGATAAGTTTATTATGTTATACACCAATAAAATTTTATAATGTGTATATAATTCCAATTTTAGAATTTACATATTGGCATGACATATTTTAAAAAAATTATATATTTTATTTATGTTTATTCTTTTTTAGGGATTTTAAAACAATGTTACCAATGTGGTAAGAGTTTCATGATAGAATCACATCATTTGTCGAGATTGTTTATGATTAAGTCTCAAATGTTTACATATTATGATCTAACCCTAATGAATTATCAAGAATTTTCTTTTTTTGTATTTATTTCATGATAATATAATTTTCCCTTATTTTTCTCACGTTTTTAACTCGAGAGTTCTAAATATGTTTTTTGGAAAAATTACAATTTTTGTCAAAAACGATTTCTTTTATAATACAATGTTTTCTAAATGTGTTTTCAATAAATTTTTTTATAATGATTTTTAAAAATGAAAAATGTTATTTTCCTTATGAAATGGTTTAATTGAATTAAAAAAATCATTTGTTATAATCATTCATGGGGTTTTTAAAATAAAATAGATTTTCCCAATTTTTATGTTTTGGAAAGTGATTTTAAAATTGTAATGAGTATTTTCAAAATAATGTTATTAATAATAATTTAATAATATTTCCATTAATTAAATTCCAAAAATATATTTTTAACATATTAACTAGAGGGGATATTTCATAGTTATTAAATACTTATTCATTCTTAGGGTTATTTAGATTTTTTTCAGGTTATTATGGAACCTATTTGTTTTTTATTGGTTACCACTATTTTAAAGATATTGTTTTGGAACCTATTTGTTTCTACATGATTATCATCTCTCAATGAGACTGTCATGTAACTTGTTTCTTTTCAATAGGATAATCATGTTTGAAATATATTATTATGTAACCCATTTCTTTTCCACTGGTTATATAGTTATCCAAGAGATTATCATGGAACCCCTCTCTTTTCCATGTGTTAATAATGTTTCAATGAGGGTATTGTGAAACCCACGACTTTTTCTAGGATTTAAGGATTTTTTAAAGATATTTTCTTCAAAATAGTTTTTTTACATGGGTTAACCATCATTCAAATAGACTTGTATGGAACCCATTTTTTATCCACAAGATAATGATTTAATAAAATGAATAATAGATTTTCCAAAGAGTTATAATAAAATAAACTCCTTATATGCTTAGATAATTATTATGTTCATAGAAATTATAAAAGATGGAAGCACCCAAAAAGTGTCGATATGGCATATTATAGATTTTATGTTTGGTATGCTTAAATAGTTATCTAATAGATTGGGTTATAATAATTTATTTTGAAGAATTATATCACAGGTCAGATGTATAGAAATTCTAATTCTATGGGATCTATAGATGATATGTAATGGTTCTATGATATGATGTTTCAAGAAAACAATATATTTTATATATTCTTTCTATGGGATTATGATGTTTCATTTGACCAATATTGATAAATCATGTAACATGATTTGTGATTCTTGTTAATTATTCATTAATTAATGTTGTATTACATAATCTAATATTAAATTATTTATAAATTAATAGGTATGAATATTCCTATATTTTACTCTTCCTCTTTTATTATCTCAACATAGAATTATTCTATTATTATACTCAGGAATGAAATTAATTCTATAATTTTAACATTTTTTGATAAAAAACATTTTAGGTCACCCCTCTTATTTTTATTTTCCCCATGTTATAAAGAAAGAGTTTGAAAAATTCATCTCTATAAGGGATTTATTATGGATGATGGTTATGTACAAGTAAAAACAAGACAATCTAGGATGAATGAGATATTGATAATTTAAATCCAGGTTAATTAGTTATATATGAGTCTGTCCAAATTCTGTAAAACAGAAAACCTAAAATGTCCTCTTGGATTTCTGTGATACAATTTTTCATTTGGATGTTGTATGGTTTTAATGAAAAATATGGGTCACCCCTTATGACATTCAATCTAGAAATGTAAAATTTATTACTTCATCACTAAATATGGGAGTGTTGGTTCTAGGATATTTTACTTATTTCATTGGATGTAAATTAGATAAATAAATCTACCTTATGAATCTATCATTTTCAGGGAAATTATTTAGTATCTTGGCCAAATAAAAAAAAACTATATAGCCTTATTTGTAGCTAAATAATATTATACTATATTTGGTAATTTGTTTATAGAATTAATCTAATAGAAACACACCTCGATGGATTTTTTATTTAATTTTAATTTTTTTCTAATCGAAAGTGATAAAAAGAATTTCTTTCAGAATTGAAAGAAATTAACCATTCCCAATAATTGACATTTATTTGTGACATTATTTTTAATGAGATCATGAATATAAATTTCATATAAATTGAAAACATGTTTCAATTGTTACTGTATTATATTAAATTTATAGTAAACATTTTTCTGCTAAAATATTTGATTAGATTTGATCAAAATTATGTTTCTTTAATTTTTCTAAATTTTATTTTAATATTATTATTAGTATAATTTAATATTCAAGAAAACATTTTATTTCTATTATTTTATTTAATATTTTATATTTATATTTTGAGTATTCATCACACAATAAATTTTCAAGTCATTTAGATCTTATAATTATTACTCTGCACATCACTGTGATACCCCTCTACTACCAAAAAACATATAAAAGTGTGTAATCTCTATGATTGAAACTTTTGCAACCCTTTATACCCATATCTATTCTTTATACAATCTTTTTCCCCCACCATTCAATATTCCAAATCATTTCATGAATAGTATAATCTAATATAAATATCTATGATTCATCATGTATAATTAAAAGACAATGGATGTCAAGTAAATTCTCTTATTTAGGATAAATATATTATTCATGGCTTGACATAAAAAAATTCTTATGAAAGGTATAAATATTCACGGTTGAGAATGGGTTATTTATGAAATAATAACTAATAATTTAGTTAAGCGGGAATATTTTATGTTTTATGAAATTTTGGTTTTAATTTTAGTGATATTTATGATTACATCACTGTGATAGTAAACTAGAATTTTTTTTAATTTCCCTATTTGGTAATGGATAAATTATTCATTATCCTCATTAAGTATACATATTTTTCATTAAATAACTACTCATTGTATATGATGTCACTCTTCCAAAAATCATGAAGGCCTTAATTGGCTCTGTAGATATTGAGGACAATCCTGCGAAGGAATTGGAACCAGAGAAAAATGTTCAAAAAATGTTCATTCAATCTTCCATCATATATTGAAAATGTAATTTAACAAAAAATTATTCAATGATGGGTCATTATGGTATCTCGTAAAGAGTGTGAACACCATGAATCTAGACCGATTCATTATCAGATACATGTTAAATGAATAAAATGAAGTAAATTTATATCCTTTTGTAAGGATGTTAACATTATATATTTATATGTTTTTGAGTTGTCTAGATGGAAATATTGCAACCTATTTTCTGGAATAACAACTTTGAGTGAATATATTTTCTGTTGGAGTCATTATTTAAGTCTTTTTCATTAAACAAGTTAGTTTTCATATGTTTTTAAGAACACATCAGAGTAGACCATGACATGAAATAAGGGTCTTGTTAGGGATATTATATTCTATTTATTTCGTAGTTCCTATAGTGGGTCACATTTTAGTAGAAATCTATGTTCAATATATTAATATAAGAGAAGCTCATGATAATGAGACTCTTTTGGAAATAAGAAGAAAAATGTAATAGTTGTTTATTTTATAGGAGACGATACTCTTGAAGATAGTTCTCCTCCTACTTCAAAATTTGTTGGACCTGATGTAATCCCATTTTCTTCTAGTAGTGATGAACTGAGATTATCTATCAAAGGGTTATTGAGTGTTTGTTACAATGTTCCAACACATATAGTGTTATTTTTTATGCATCTTGATGAAACATATCAATATAGTGAGACATAAAGATGAGTTAGAACCGAATCCATTGACCTTGTAAGAAAAAACATCACCTGTGAAGAAGAACATGTAGTATAGAATGTAACTCAGCAAGTTGAATGTAGAAGGGTAAAATTGGAATTTATAGAACCTTTGCATGTCGGGTGAGAAAAAATTGATATAAAACAACATGATAATGACACTGGAAGCATAAAAGTTCATTAAAACACTTTTTCTCATATTTGGGATCAGTATACATGATTAGAAATTCCTAGATATGCATTTAATAAAACTCATAACTGAGATATAGAATGATACAAAAAGTTAATCTCAGAATTAAAATCATTAAATGTTTAGTTTTATTAGTTTAAAAAGAAAAATTATGACTATATGTTATCATGTTATATTGAATAATGATATTAATGAATTAATTTTTTAGATTAGTATACATTAAAGAAATTTATATAAGAACAAACAATAGAGGCCACCAATCATAAAGATATACATTCAAGATTACATGATGTTCTCGATGAGATAAAAATGGTGAAATTTATAATTTCATTAATTTAATGTGAAATTTTATATATAGAAATATTATAGGATTTCCAATGGGATGTAATAGTTTAAATATTATGTCAGCCAACATTTCCATAGAGTTCTATTATATCAATTTATCAATGTTGATTGGAAATCATCTCTTAGTTAAATGAAAATTTTCTTGGAATTCATATTATTTTAGCTGAAGAACAAACAGATGTATGTTATACCATTATTAGATTTAAAATAATTGATTGATCATTGGAAAATAATATTTATGTTTTATCAAAAGATTCATGAATATTTTCTATGAATACCTACACCCAAAATTATGTGATATGGTTTCATAATTTATTAAATTGGCATAGAAACAAGGTTCAAATCCAAAAGGTATAATCTGTTCAATAGTCTTGTAGAATCATATACACACATGGAAACCTTATTACATTGGTAACCGAATATATCAAATAATAATTGAATGTAATTTCATCTATAAACTTACTAAATAATTTCATCTTCAAAAAAACTAAAAAATATGAAAATAAATGGGTGAGATTAAATGCTCATTATAGGTTAAACAGAATGGAATCATTAAATAAATAATACACAATAAAACACAATAAATATATAAAGGTATATATAGAAGAAAAATAAATAAAATTTTATAAAATACATTTCAATAATAAGTAGATAATTCATAATCATTATTACAAAGTACGTTATTGGAAACAAATTCCATTTAATCAATTGGTTGAGCAATATCTGAATCCACTAATATTATCTCAGTAAAATCAAATAGATAATAATGAATAAAATATTAATGATGGAAATGATAAAAAAAAATATGGAATCGTATCAGGAATCATAGTACCTCTACTATCATGACATTTCACAATATTTTTTAATAATTCTGTGTTAAAACCCATTTTCTATAGCAAATTAATTATCTCATGAGAATACCAATGCATAGATAGGATATATAAAATTGGGACCCACAAATGTATGTATGTACAAATAATTCTTGAAATATATCAATGAATTATTTAAATCATAAATCAAAATTATTTATAAAAAATTATCCATATTAAGTGAATGAAGCAGATTTTAAATTATTTCCCATGTTAATTAACTAAATTTCAAAGTTAACTCCTAATGAAAAATTTGTATACGGCTTAGATAAAAATAATTTAAATTATATAATAGATATTTAAATGTTATGAAATCAAAAATGAATATTTATAATAAATAAAATTGTAATTATTAAAAGTAAATAAATGATCAATTTGGAATATGTCCCACATAAATTAAGTGATACAGAAAGCACTTACCATATTGTAACTAATCTAACTATATGACCACTAAAAGAAATAATTATAAAATGAATCATTCAATTCCATGAAGATTATGACATTCATGATATGATATATAAATCATAATTATATACACCAAAATAATAAATTTTTGGTTATTATGAGATATTTCTCAAGGAAATAAAAAGTGAGTGGATAAAATATTAAATTATATCTGTATGAATTATTTGGTTGTAATTATTTCAATGTTAATAAAATCATATTAATTAATTAATTAATTAAAAACATATTCATAACATGTTTTATTAATTAAAATTTTATTAACTAAATTTATTTACATTTAAATGAGTTTTAATGTTAAATTCTAGTGTTCTGGGAGCATTCATTAAATGGTTCCATGACTAGTTCTCTTTTTATAATTATGGATGTTCTTTTTAAAATTTGAATAATTCTCCAAAAGTGAAATTATAGGGTAATAATTCACTTGGGTATATTTAAATTTTCCCATATATCATTTTATATTTTTTACATTATGATGATTCAACATATTAAACATTAATGAAAAATTATTCGTTTATGTTGGGTGTTTTTATGACCATCCCAAACTAGTGACCTATTATTTATTTTTTTGGTCATATACTTGTTAAAAAAGTTAAATAAGTCTTATTAATCATAATATAATATGATTTATCCATATAAATGGTTTTATGACAAGCATTTATAGTGGAAATGAAAAACTAAATCCCATCGTCCATGAAGGTAGTGAATTGGCACATCCTAGATAATGCTTTCATTTTTATAATTAAATAGATAGGAGAAGAGATTAGATGATGGTTATTCCATTAACATAGTAAAATTATTGTGTGTGTGTCTATATATATATATATATATATATAATATTTTAGTTAACAATCCACTTTTTATATGGTATGTGATGAGGGGATAAGAAAATAAAATAAGTTAGAAAAGAATGAAAGATGATTTTACCTCTCGCTTATGGTCTCCTTGAGAACCGCCTTAAGGGGAATAGAAATAGTCTTTTAGTTAGACCGAAATGACCAGGGTGTGGGAAAAAGGCCTGAGAGAATATTTAAATAGAATATTAGAAATATTAAATTATTATAATATTTTAATATAATGGAAGGTGATGGAGGTAATTATAGTGGGTAGAGAGTGGTTTACTTGAATATTAAATTTATTGGTTCTTTATTCTGGCTCAAGAATATCAATACTATTGAAACCTGAGAATATGTAAAGAAATTAGTAATTCGAATTTAAATCTAATGGTTTCTTACATAATCTATGTCTTTTTAATTCTTGTATTTTTTCACAAAATGTTAAATACAATAAATGACCATCATCACTATTCAAAAAAATCAACTATTTTAATAAAATACAAAAAATTCACTATGACCATTATTCAACATGTAGATTTTTTAAATAGAATAAATATTTTTATTATAAATATTCTATTAATAAATTATATTTATTATAAAATTCAATATACAAATTTATGTTCCAAAAATTACGAAAACCAAATATATCATTTGGAAAACCATTATTTACTTATTCCATGATCTAAAAATATTATATTTTAATTTATGAGAAAACTAAATTATAATTATAATTTCATATATGATGTTATTATTATAATGAAATATTTAATATTCTTAATAGTCAAATTACTATTCCAATATTCATGTAAATATTTAACAATATACAGCTGTTTATTTAAGTTTAGGGTTTCATTCAATGTAAGTTATCATAAACAAGTAATTTATTTAAGAATATATGTATTGTGAATTATTGGGTTGTTATATTATTACTTATATTGATAATTTTATCCTTAAAATTTTTCAATTATATTTCCTTCTAAAATATGATGGTGATTTATCTTCATAGTATCCTTAGGATCCCATGTTACTTCTTCTATTTTCTAGTTTCCCTAAATAATATTTACCACTCTTGACATCTAATTACTCAATAATGACTCTCTAGTGTCCAGAATATTGATAGGGTCTTCATAGTAAGAGAAATTAGTTTCTAGTACTATTTTCTCATAGATGAGTACATGAAAAAGTTCTTGCATGTACTTCCATAACAATGATTTGTGGAACACATAATGATATTTAGAGGGAGATATTGTCATTACTATTTGATTATCTATATCTCTAATTTGATCCATAATTTCAAATGGTATGAGGTACATGGGGATCATTTCACCCTTACTACTAAACCTTATGACTCCCTTACATGATGATACATTAACAAATACATGATCTCCCACTGGGAATTCAATATACTTTATCTGGTTGTCAACCCAACTTGATTTTGTACTTGGAGATGCTTTAATATGAGCATGAATAGAATTTACCATTATGGTTTTTTCTTTAATATGTGTTGTCTCTATGAGATATAATTCCCAATAATCAACCCAAAAAAGATTTAGTACATCCTATCATGCCATATAATACATTATATTGTTCAATTAGAATACATAAATGGAAAATATTATTTTTTGATAACTTTACTAAAGTCAAATAGTGATCCCATAGAACTATAATTTCATGTGATCATGATCTCAACATTTATTCCAATTTTTGAATAGTCCTTTCATACTATCCATCATTTTGAGAGTGAAATGAAGTACTCAACTAAATATCAATATACAAATCCTTTTAATTATTCATCCTGAATTTTTATTTAAAACATGGATCTCTATCAGACAAAATCGATAGAGTTGCACCATTATGTCTTCCCATTTAGTTATTATTGATTCATTCTACATGCTCAAGAGTTAAATCTACCCTTATAGTAAGCAAAAATGAATATTTTTTATGGATATCAACTATAACCCATTTCATGTCATTCATTATGAGGGTCATTGGTAATCCTGTGAAGAATTAAATAGTAATATCCTCCCACTTTTATATAGCCCTATATAGTGGTTTCTTGAATCCTTTAGTATTTTGTATCCAAAAAATAACTTGTCTAAAATATAGTAATATAGAAAAATATTTATCAAATTCCCGCTTCATAATATCTGACAAAAAAATACATCTTAATATCTATAAACATCATGGTACTACCAGCATGTTTAGAGAAATTTGAACTATGTGCATCATCTAATTGTTACGTTTTTAAATAAGTTATTCATGGAACACAAAACATTTAACGAAATTTATGAATTCCGTCTTCATACACTATTTCTACACATATTAAATCCATAAAAACATTATATTACTTTAAAAATTATCATTTTCTATTTTAGATCTTTTTATCTTCTCCTATAAAGATGGATTATCAATAATATAAAAAAGGAGTTATTTTTTCGTTCCTTTTCAATTACCATATCAATATTTTCTAAATCAATAAATATATAATCTCTCTAAATCCTCGTTTGGGTTATAACATCATAATATTTCCTTTTTAATTCATATATCTCCTTATTTTTATTTTTTAATGTGGTAGTAAATTGAAAAAAAACATAATCATTATGTAACTCAAGACATTTTATTTTCATTCTACTAAGTTCTTTATCTACAATGACTAATTTGAAACACTTGTGATATCTATATGTCATTAAAAATTCACCAAAGAACTAGTGTCTCCATATCATCATATAAAATATTATTTCTTATAACTCAATATCAGGATTTGAGTAATTTTTTTCATATATCTCCAAATACATTGATGAATATGAAATAATATTTATATTTTTACTAATGAAAAAAACATAATAATTTGTTTAATGCATTAATATATATATAAAAAACTATATTTTGTAACATTATATTCAAAATTAGAACATTGAATAATATTATCTCCAATTATTCAAACCATTTTGCACATTATTTTATCTATATGAGAATAACCTCTTTTTGTGTAACCATGGTTAATAGGTTATCCATTTGAGAAAAAAAATCAATGAAAGGCCGATAGTAACCTACTAAAAAAAGAAAACTGTGTACCTCAATTATGTTTTCTAGTGTTGGCCATTCTGGGATTACCATTGTCATTACATGATAAACTATGATTCCATACTTAGATATAGTGTGTCCATGAAAAGAAATTTTCTAATTATAGAATTCGCATTTCTAAATTTACTATATAACTCATTCATTCTGAGATTCTTAATAATCATCAAAAAGTGATTCACTTGGTCTTTAAATATTTTAGAATACACCAGAATATGATCAATGAATAAAAAACCTAATATATTAGATATTCCCTTAATAAATTGTTCATTAGATCCACTAAAAATATGGTTGCATTAGTCAATCCAAAAAATAGTTTAATGTCTTAATGTACATACCTCTTCTAAAAATCTATAATTTGAAATATCTCCCTTCATTAATAACAATTGAGGACACCTATAATTAAGATCAATCGATGAAAAATATTTAGCTCATTCATGATGATAAACTAAATCATCAATGTGTTTAGATGACAATTGTTTTTGTTTGTAATAACATTGATTTCTCTATAGTAAATGCACATCATCTTGGATTAATATTTATTCATAACAAAGTGAACATGGGACCTCCATATAGAAAAACTAGGATACATAACTCCCTTATTAATCAGCTTCACTAGTTTTTTCTTCATCTCCACTAATTCCATAGTGGTCATTCGATGGAAATCTGTTTTTTGGGTTTTTCATCATGATTTGAATCAATGGAAAACTAAATATCACGCTCTTGGAGGTTTTAAGGTAATTACTTCAGAAAAATATCTATGTATTGTTATACAATATATATATCATAAATTTCAAAATTACCTTCTTCATCCATGACTATTTTTCCCTTCATCCCCACGAATATCATATAGAAGGGATAAATGCTGTGGATCTAGATAAGATTCAGATAATGATGTTTAGTATTTAATTATAATCAATTCCACACCTTCCTCAAAAATGGATATTTCCTTCTTCTTGCAATATATTTTCACTTTTTAAATTGGAATGTAGTCTGCATTGTGGATTTCATTAAATTAAACAAGAGGTATGACGATAATTTTGTCAAATAATTCATTTTGATATTGCATATTGTGGACTGACTAACACTTATTTATTGCAATGGGACATCTCTTATTTGATTTTACTCACAATTACCATATAAAATAAAAATAGAATAATCAAATTTTCATTGAAGGCGTGGTAGATATAAAAGTGTGCGATGATATGAAATCGAATAATAAATTTGATAAATTATAAAATAGGAAAAATATACATGCTACCTCATCGTTGTGCACTTATACCATAGTTGTTGCGACCAAATAATCATTTCCACCTCACCATTTATAATTTTTGGTAGATTACTATTGATCATGTGAAATTAGTTTGAATAATTCCTCATTTCATTGATGTTGAAACACTTGTACTCGTGAGAAAAATAACCCTTTTCTCCACACTTTTAACACAATGTTGTGCCCATCAGACATTTTAAAGATGTTTCTCCCCACAATATTCACAAGACTAAAAATGATTCATGCCATTTTCTTCATTGTAACTTTACCTTTGTCAATGCTCTCAATCAAACTCTTCTTATCCTTATTTCACATGTAAAAATATGATCTTGATAGTTTATTATCTAGTTATATAGATCTTAATACTATTCCATTGTATGATGAAAATGTTTGAGAAACTAGTTCTATTTGGATACATGACTTATAAAATTCAAATAGATGAAACATATTGTCTTTTGAATCACATTTTTAATTTATAACATACATGGCTTGTATTGTGAAGGGTACCTCATACACTACAATACTATATTCTTCCACTTTATTTATGCTATGTAATTTTATCATCATTTAATTTTATTTCACTAAAAGGAAATATTTTTTTATGAATTTTTCATTAAAATATATCCATTTTATGTATTCTATTTCATTCTCATTCTTTCTATTCTGGATCATATAACAATATTTATTCAAATCACAATTGAGAGAATATATTTCCAATACTACATTTTCCCATTCATCATATCCCTATTTCCTAAAATATCTTTTCAGGGGACATAATCTATTAATATACTATAATTTTTAGAGTATTTCCACTAAAATATGTGGGATCATACACATAAAATGATCAAACAAAGGTTCAGTATGGTTTTTCGTCAAAACCTGAGTATGTTATACTAATATGGTAATCATCTTCTCAACTGAAATACTAAATATATTGAATTGATTAGTAGGAAAATCCCGACTAGTTTTTTGGTTATTTATTCCCTTCCTCTAATCAGGAACCATCACTAAATAATTCAACACACTAAGTTATCCCATAATTATCATGATATTTGATCCAAAAATTGCGAAAAATGTTAATGGTAAATATAATTGAATACTATAAGAATTATCAAGGTTCTCAGGTTGGTTATGTTTATTTAAATATCTATTTCTCATGGTTCTACTAAACATTCTTCGATACCAACTATGAAGACATTAACCCTAGAATCCTAAATCAGATGGGTTTCTTTATTATATTGTTATAGATACTACATTCAAATTCCAAAGAACCAACCATTTTAGTGATCTTAATGAACTAGATACATACATGGTACCTATATCAAATTGGTAATAAAAAATAAAACAATAAATTGTAATTTATTTTCATCTTTGATCTAATTAAATCATTTCATCTTCATAACATGAGAAAATGTGAAAAAATAAAACAGAGATCACATATGATTAGTAAGGGTTAAACACAATATAAAAATTAATGAATTAATAATAAATGAAACATAATCAATATGGAAAGTATTATATGTGAAAAATATGTACCGCTAAATAAATATATTTTGAATCATTATCGGCAAAGGAATAAGCATTATTGAAATTAAAATGATGGGAAAAAGATTATTTTAATTAATAACTTTAGCACATTCTAAATACATGGATAATATCATACTAAAAATTACACTGATAATAATAACTAAAATATTAATGATGAATTACTTAATAATTTAGACTCCATGATCTCAGGTGTAATGGTACCTCTACCATTAATACCTACCGTATGACAGCTTAATAATTATTGGAAATAAACCATTTAATTTGTCCATTTTTTCTCCTGATATTACTAATGTATCAAGGGGATATCTATTAATAGACCACACACATTTCAACATATTCAATGTATTCACTGAATATTGAACTAATATATTTAATTATTGAATCCATATGATGTTTCAAAAATATCCATATTAAGTGAAAGGTATATATTTAACATTATTTACCTAGTTAAACAAATAACATTCTGTGTAAACACAATATGTTAAATTTTATATTTATTAGGAAATAACTATGTCCATGATTCATGAAATATGAATATTTAATGAAATCATAAAAAAATATTGATCATGAATAATAGGGGAATTAAACAAATTTAATTAGTTATGAGTACTGAATTTATACCACATAAATTAATGGGATAATTGAAACCCATAACACATTGTAATTAGTTGAACGGTATGTCCTATAAAATAAATAATTATAAAATGATACATTTAATACCATAAATATAATACTATACATGATATGTTTTGTTTTAGGTAATTATATAATCTACATTGAATAAATTACTAGTTACTTAGACAAATTTATTAGAAAAATTAAATGCGATAGGAGAATATGGCACCTTATGTCTGAAATGATTCTCAACATGAAATTTATATCCCAAATAATAAAATAAAAATAATTAATTATGTAATTTAAAAAAAGTTAAAAATATCTTCAAAATTAATAATTTTATTATGTTCATTTATGGTCATTTTGATGAGTTATAATATATAATTTCGTTGTTCCATTAGTGTTTGTTTCATAGTTTCATGATTACTTCACTTCTGTTTAATTATGAAATCTCTTATACAATTATAATAATTCTATAGAAGTAAAATTATATAGTTTTAATTAACATTTATAAATGTATATGGTCTCATATATCAATTTTTTCCATGATGGTGATTCATTAGATAAATCATTAATGAAAAATGTGAAGTTTATTTTTTTCTTTTTATATTCATCCTGAACTAATATTGTATTGCTTAATATTACATCTATATACAAGTTATAGAACATTAAAAACGTTTTAATACACATCTTATACTTTTAATAACGTTAACAATTGTAAATGACCATCCATGTAAAATGTAATGAAAACCCAAATCTCATCGTCCATAGAGGCAACAAATCGACACCTCACAAACGTTGTTTCTATTTTTTAATTAAAATTATAGGAGAATATATTTGTTGACGATTATTAAATTAAAAATATTTCAATATATATATTTTACTTTAATTACCATGCTATTTTGTTTGGGGTGATGTTTAGAGGATAATAAATGAAACGAAATTAAAAGACAAAATAAACGAAATTTAAGTCACCGACATTAATTTTAATATAAAAACATAATTAATTTTTATTACAAAATAAAAATATTTTTGTATTAAAACAAAAATTTATAATTTATAATAATTTATTAATTAACAAAAATATTATTGCATATTAAAAAAATAATAAATTATAATTTTCAAAATATTATTTAGAATATAAATATTATAATAATTTATTTAACATGATTTGAAATCTAAATATATATATTTAAGTGAAATTAATATTTATTAATCATGTATTACAAAATATTTTCTTTGATTAATAAATCTAAATAAACAAATTTAGTTTTGATTAAATAAAATCATAATATATTTCATAACATTATTATTTTAAAACTATAGTTTATTTATTAATTACGTAAAATTTACATGATGTAACAAATGCAGTAGCCAGTGTTGTAAGAAACATTGAGTTTTAACACAGCACCTCCAATCAAACTATCCATTATGAATTGTATTATAGACTTATTGAAATTTTATAAATTCAATTTTTCAATATGGACTTCATTTTTGTATTCAGAATATCAAAATTAGCCTAGGGGAATTTTTGTATTTTTCTGAAAACATTCAATTTTTGATGGATACTGAAAAACTATATGTTATTTTTATGAAATAACATATTATTTAAGTAATTAGTTAATTTATTTTAATTTATTTTAGTTCATAATAGATATATAATACATATATATGTTCAATGAAATTCAATGGATTCATATTATAATATTTTTAAATATAAAAAAATTTATTAAACTTTTTACCATCTTTTACCCACCTTCTAAGAGCATTTGAAAATTTCCATACGACATCATTTACCATATCTGTGAGGTTAATTTCAAAAATCTAAGAAACACTATTTATATGAGTATGTAAAATGTGATTAAATAAAATGAAAATGTTTTAGTTCAATACTATGTTTTTTCTTTTATTTACCTTGGTTAAAAGTAAATAGGGTAATTAAGGTTAAAAATGATATAATAATTACCCTGTCATTTTTATAAATTCAATTCGATAAGTGTAATTCTAAAAAACATCCTTAAGAGTAAAATAAGACCACCTTTAGTCCACTTGGATTAGATGAGGACATTTAATATTATTTTCTCCAGAGGAGAGTTAAAATATTTAAATTCAATGTTTAATAACTAAACCATTTTTTAATATTAGGATAAACAAAATATAAATCTGACTAAAAATATTCATTATAAATTTAATAATATTCCCTACATAATGGTATTTTACTTATAATTTTAAACATTAAATAATTAAATTTATTTTTGACACAATGATGATGGAGTAATTACCTTATTAATGAAATATTATAATAATTGATATTATAAATATCTTAATAAAGGTAATTTCAAAGTTCTGATAAATTCCAACAATTTTCTAGGATAATATTACATGTTAGGGTTGATATTTTTTTGGGTTTAATCATGTTGTTATGATTTTCATAAAAACAAAATTATAAATAGTGTCAAAATTGACATAAATGAGTTTTTGAAAAAAATACTTTAGTATTAATTTATATAATATTTATAAGAATTTTAGGATCGTAAAAAGGACTTTGGTAAAGTTATATATATTATTAATGAACCATTGGGGGTTCTTCTAGCTTGTTATAGTATGTTTAATAACAATATAACAAAAAATACAAAGAGATGTGGTAAATGTCAAACTATTTAACTAAGAGTTAAATCTAAAAGATAAGGTTAATATGGAGACATAATCCAGTCTAAAACCTATTGGTTGAGATTTTTTCGACCCATCCCCACCTTATACTTTAAATGAATCATTTTGAGCTATTAAAAACTGAAACTTATTTTATTATAAACTAATATTTCATGCTTTTCCTATAGTGACCATCACCTCTCTTATAAAAGGGTACATCGCCTTCTCCTAATTTCACACCACCAAAGCCGTTTGTATCTGCCAGACCCTACCCAAATATCCTCCCAACTACACTCAAATCAATATATAGTCCTTACTATGATCATAATTCCAACTTAAGATACACTTTTGATCAACTCAAAATGAAACACCCGAAGTAGTGGTAATAATTTCACCACCCTCTTTCATATTCTTTTCTTCTTCCACTACCTATTTCTTTTTAGATTCCATACCAAAATTATATCTCCAGTTCCTTCTTAATACTGTGATTTATTTTAAATATGTTACAACAATATTTTCTATTCTACACATTCTATAAATGAAAAACTCATCACACATGCGTAGTTACGGCTTACCGTCTCCACGTAGTGGTGTAGTTTGTTATTCAAACACTTCTTTATTTTGGATGTGTATAATAATGATTCTAAATTATCTAAATAAAAAAAACATGTTAATAATTTTTTATATATGATATAACATCCAATTACATACTGTTTTACCATCAATATAAGGATATTTTGGCTCGTGCGTACGTACAAATAATCGTCTCCATGAACGCTATGAGATTTATTCCTCATCGTAATCATTCAAGAATAATTATCATTTTATGATTAAAAAAATGTTTTTTAACATAATATCATTATTTCTATGAATCAAATACATTCTATCCATAAAAAACATGGCTTACGTAACCAAGCATATAAAGGAAAACGAATTAGTTAACACCCAAAATGATGATAATACTGAAATATCATTAACAAAGAAATATTAGAGGACAATATATGATATCATATTTATGTATATGGTTATTGAATTATTTACTAACAATGTTTTAACTATTATAAAAGAGGTTAACATACCATTAAATAAGGAAAATTAAAATGTAAGGGTTAATTCTACAATCCATTACTTATCTTAGGTTGTTAATACGTAAGTATCTACTGGGATCTCTTTATCATCCACATCTGTGTTTGCATAAAAAAGTAATTCAAAACATTATTAATGTTTACTAGACTATGGGTTAATGTAATTTATACCCTTATTTTAACAAGTTTGTTTTTAATGGAATCTTTTTGTCATTTTCCAAACAAGGTGCTTTATGATCTTTTCAGCGAAATTATTGTAAGAATGTCTTTTTTAACTTATACGGTGGGTGCGGCTATTTTCTATCATTATAACATCGTCAAAGCTTCCCATATATGCATATAAGAAAATTTAGAAAATAAATGTTTTCTTTTATAATTATATGATTTTTAAATGATATCAAAATAGAAAGAGATATTTCTCTAAAAGAGTTTTGATTTCATCTATGTCAACATCCTTTGATAGATTTTAATCTTGTTTGAAGATGATTTATTATGATACAAAACATCCATTTTGTGTTGATGTTTGTGTGATATGTTTTACTGTGGATGTATTTTTTTACACCATTCATGTTTTATGGATAATTTATTGTCATTTATTATGCTATTTTTAATACGAATGTTTATGTTATGATAAAAACATTTCATACGAGGAATGAATTGGATATAGAAAGTGAAAGGTGGAGCCCTCTATAGATCCACAATGCATCCATAGATCTAATAAGGAAAACTAGATTCTTGTCACAAGACCTTTACTAATTCTTATTTTTAGTCTTGGCATAATGCCTTGACTATGTGGTTATAATGTCTGATATTTTGCATTCCATCATTATAAAAGTGGCTATTTATATTGCATGTGATTATTCGACTTGTAGAATATCCATGTGAATAAGTAAATGGAATAATTTTTTTATCATTTTCATATTTAGCCAAAGTTAATGTTTAAAATACTTTTTTTTAGTCTTATACATTTCTTTAAATGTTTATGCATATTTAAGAAGGTTTCCACTATATTTTTATAGTTACTGAGCATCTGAGCTCATCCATTTCTATGATTGATTTTTCCCAGGACGTGAAGAAGTATTTTATTATTGACCAGTAGGGATATGATAAAGATATAAGTGTGTTCAAAAGGGGACAAGATTTTGAAGATGTTTTTATTTCATGATGTTATGTAAAATGTCTAAATGTATTGAGTACTGTCAAGGCTTCTAAACTGATTAGTCTTTCGAGACAATATTACCCGTATCATGAAAATGTTATTTAATAATGAAGCGAATTTGTGTAATGGGGGTCATGGTGTTACATTTGGTATTAAACAACATTTAGTACAAACCATGGAAGCTAGATTTTGAAAAACATTTATTAGAGAATATTACCCTAATATAGACATTGAATATTAGTAAAGAAGTACTTCCTAAAATTTTGGTAATGTCACGAGTATGTGAGTATTACACGCAATACATCCTTATGTGGATACGACTAGGTATAGGCGGCTCTTCCAAAGATGTACCTTGTTGTAAATCCCAAAACACCACTTTGAGCTAGACTCGAACGTGAACTGGTGGACGATAACGGTCCTTGCTGTACTCTTTCTTACGACACTCCTGGAGGATATGATTAAAATAATTCTCATTTTTATTACAAACCATTGTGAAGGATTTATGATTAGATACCTCCTCAAAGAAAACATTTTTATGATTATGGATTATACCATAAACTGTTCAATTTATGTTCAGTGTTTTACAAATTTAGAATTACATATTGCAATTCATAAGCTAATCTATTGTTTTCCATTATTTAGAAATGGTGCCTTGTGGATTGAATGGAAACTGTATCAATGCATGTAATTCATGTTGGTATTTCCTTCATACTCAAGATAATTATAGTGGTTTTGGTGATGAAAATCGTTTTGATCAACTTATCTCCATACTAGGACAACTCAATCAAGTTATGAATAATAACCATACCTATATAGGGAACCCTGATCCACAACATAGAGGATCAATGTTAGATGGATTCATGAGGAAAATACCACAAACATTAAATGGGAGTAAAAATAAAATATTAGTTATACAATGGATAAATTCCTTAGAGAAAATATTTCATGCTTGGGGATTAGCGAAAGGGAAAAAGTTTTCATGGAAGGTTATCACCTCACGGGAGATGTAGATCAAAGGTGGTCATTAATCTAAATCACAAAGGATGATAAAGAAGTATCAAACATAGAATAGAGGGAGTTTGAAAATATTTTCTTAGAAAAATACTTTCCCTGTGTCCATCGAGTAGATATGGAAAGACAATTTCTGTTTCTGAGGCATTAGGAGGATGAAAATGTAGAAATGTATGAGGATAACATTACAAGTATAACATGGCTTGCATAAGATTATATACATAACCCAAAGAGTCACATTGAATGATTCTTTAATGTGTATATATCATTTCTCTATTGAGCTTTAGTCTCAAAATACTTCTAATCATAGGAAGATACTGTCTCATGCGATATCAATACTGAAAAGTAATTCTCTAAGTCTTACGGCATTAATGTGAAGAAATAGAGAAAGAGATCAGTTGAAAACTCTGGAAATTGAAATACGGGGAATAAGGGAAAATTTTAATATAGTCATCATGTGTTAAATGTGGTAATAACACCCTGGTACTTTCCTAAAGGGAATGGGAGTCTATTACAAGTATGAAGAAAATGTCCACCTAGCTCATGATTTCAAGGGGAAGAAAGAGGCATTCAATGTAGAATGATACAATTATAGAAAAAAGGGGCATTACGCTATTGAATGCCCTATGCACCAAGGGAACTTACCTCAGAAAGGGCCAAGGGAGCAAGGCCAAGCTTATGTGATCGCCACTGTTGAGGTTAAAGCTCCGAAAGATGTGATGGGTGGTAATTTAATGGTTTCCTCAAGTTTAGACAATGTATTATTTGATTCGAGATAATTGCATTTTTTAATATCATCCTAGTATTCTAAGAAAATTAAATATTTTCCATTTGACTTAACAAGGGAGTTATCAATTGAAACTCCTAAGAGATGTATCATCACCACAAAGATTTGTGAATTAGTTCCCATTAGGGCATAAAAATTTATTTTATCTACTAATATCACTATCATACCCATGATTCAAATTGGTGTAATACTCGGAATGGATTGTCATTTGGATTATGATGAGAAAATTTATTATAAGAATAACAAGGTTAAATTTTTTGATGATTATATGGAGTAAATTAATTTTAGAGAATAAATGACACCACCTAATTCTTATCTAGATCCACCCCTAGTATATCTACTAAATTCAATTATTGGGGAGGAAGGGAATGAGATAACTATGGGTGAGGAAAAGAATGTTTGAATTGAGGGTGTACCTATTGTGCAATAATATGTTTATGTGTTTCCAGAGGATTTACCTGGACATCTTCTAGAACGTAAAATTGAGTTTTCCATTGATTTAATTCCTGGTTAAAGGCCCATATCGAATACCCCATATATAATGGCCACTATGGAATTAGGGGAACTAAAGAATAAACTAGAGGAATTGTGTAATAATGGATTTATTCACCCCAGGGTTTGTCCATGTAGAGCCCCTCTCCATTTTGTTAAGAAGAATGACAAATCTATGAGCTTGTGCATTGACTACAGGTAGATCAATTCTATAACAATAATGAACAAGTATCCCCTACCTCACATTGATTATTTATTCAAATAACATCACGTAGCAAAATATTTTTCAATGATTGAACTTTGATTTGGATATCATTAGTTGTGTGTGAAGAAGGACGACATTTTTAAAACAGAATTTTGAACCATGTACAGTCATTACGAGTTTACAGTAATGCCTTGTGGATTAAATAATTCTCCCCCAACATTTATGGATCTAATGAGTAGAGTTTTCAAGTAATTTCATGATGAATTTTTAGTGTTATTTATTGATGATATCTTGGTATACTCAAAAAGCCACGAAGATCATCAAAATCACATGCGCAATATTCTGAAAACCCTTAGATAAAATGACTTATATGGAATGTTTATCAAGTGTGAATTCTAATTTTAAGAGATATATTTTCTTGGCCATATTCTCTCTAAGGATGGATATTTTTTGATCCTTCAAAGAACAAGGAAATCCAAGAATTTCCAGCACCAACGAGTACAACTCAGGTATGTAGATTTGTTAGTTTAGTGGGTTATTAACAACATTTCATCCAAAAGTGTGCCCAGTTGGAAAACCCATTAACCAAGATCACACATAGAGGGGTTAAATTGTTTTGGAAAAAAGAGTGTGAATAATGATTTGAAGAACTGAAGAGAAGATTATTCAATGATCATATCTTGACTCTACCATCAGGGAATGATTTTTTTGTTACTTATAGTGATGGTTCAATGAAAGGACTTGGTTGTGTCCTTATGATGAATGATATAGTTATTTCATATGCATCAAAACTGTTAAAAATTCATGATCAAAACTATCATACTAATGATATTGTGTTATAAGCTGTAATCATTGATCTAAACATATGGAGATATTATCTCTATGTTTAAAAATTTGAGATTTATACAGATCACATGTGTTTGAAGTATATTTTCTTTAAAAAAGAACAAAAAATGAGGCAAAGGAGATGGCTTGAACTATTCAATGAATATGATTGCACAATACAGTACCACCTGACAAAGGTAAATAAGGTGTCAGATATTATGAGTATAAATAATCATGGTGTTTTTAACAGAATTAGAGTTGAAATGGATCCTATTTCATGGATATAGAAATGATGGATATGGGAATAACCATTGAAGGTAAAGCATCAATAATTTTTCAAATAATTGCCAAATAATATTTACTAGAAATGATAATGAGTTCTCAGACTAAGGAAGAGGGATTTTAAATGAAAATTAATGATGTGAATGATGAGAGATTGAGTGACATCATATATGAGGAAGGAATTTTGAAATATAGGAGGATTATTTATGTTCCTAACATACCTGATCTAAAAAGTGAATTGATGGATGATGCCCACAGCTCCAATTTCTCTATACACCCTGGCAACACCAAGATGTATAATAATTTGAAGGAACATTTGTTGTGGGACAATATGAAGAGAGATATTGATGATTATGTGTGAAGATGTATTGTAAATACTCTTACCTAAGTGGAAATATGATATTATTACAATGGACATTTTCATGGGGCTACAAAAGACTCTTAGAAGAAATGATGCAATATGGGTCATTATTGATCAACTTACCAAGTCAGTATATTTTTTCTATAAGATTAGATTTACCACATGAACGTCTAGAAATAAATCATATTAATTATTTTTTTAGACTTCAAGGAGTTCCTCTATCGACTGTTTCAGATCGTGTTCCCTGTTTTAAATCATGATTCTAGAAAAGTATTCAGAAGCCCCCAGATACTGAACTACATATGAGCACTGCCTACCACCCTCAAACTGATGGAAAATTAGAATAGAAAATTTAAACCATAGAATACATGTTCAGATATTGCTCACTTGACTTTCAATTAATGTGGGATCAATATTTACCTCTGGTAGAATTTTCCTATTACAATAGCTTCCATTAAAGTATATAGATGGTTCGATATGAAGCATTATATGGAAAGAGATGATGCACACCAACTTGTTGGGATGATGTTGGTTAATGAAAACTCATAGTTCCAGAACTTGTTAAGGAAACAACCAAAAAAGTGAATATTATCCAAACACACATCAATGCATCCCAATGTAGGAAAAAGAGCTACGTCGACTATCAAAGGAAGGATTTGGAATTTTAAGTAATAGATCATGTTTTCTTGGAGGCATCTTCAGGGAAGGGTGTTATAAGATTTAGTAAGAAGGGTAAATTGAGTTATATATACATGGGACCTTTCGAAATTATAGAATGAGTTGGAGTTGTAGCTTATTGTTTGAAAATTTCTCCAAGTCTCTCTAAATTTCATGATGTGTTCCACATATCACTATTGAGAAGATACATTCCTGACCCAATGCATGTACTCAACTTTTATGAAATTGAACTGGAACCTGATCTGTCTTATTGTGAAGAGCCTATCAAAATTCTTGTTACAAGATAACAAGTGCTGAGAAACCAGATGACCAGTTTGGTAAAAGTTCTATGGAAAAACCATAAGATGGAAGAGGCAATGTGGGATCCTATCAAACTTATGATGAAGAACCTCCCAAATCATTTTATGTGTTATTGTTCTAAAATTTCCAGTACAAAAGTATTTTTATAAGGGGAGAATGTAACAGCCTAAGCTTCTACAGTACGTTTCCATTTGAATAACACAGTATCTAGCTTTGTACACATCGTGGAGTTTTAACACACAATTACCAATCAAACAAGCTGTTATGAATATTAATACCCACTTCTGGAAATTTAATAAATTTAATATTTCAAAATAGACTATGTTTTAGGATTCATAATATCAAAATTATCTTTGGGGAAATTGTTCTGTATTTTTCTGAAAACATTCAATTTTTGATAAATAGTGAAAAATATATTGTTGTTGTTTAAGACCGACATTTCATTTCAGTAATTATTTAATTTATTTGAATTAATATTACATCAAAATATATACATTATACCTATATATGTTCAATTTATTTCATTGGATTCATTTTATAATAAGTTTAGATATATAAAATTTAATTGAAAATTTTACCGTCTTTTGCCCTCTACATAGGAGCATTTGAAAATTTCCATAAAACATTATTTTACCACTTCTATAAGTGTAATTTCAAAAATATGAGAGAAATGGTTGATATTGTTTAGTAAAATGTAGTTTAATTAGATGAAAATAATTTTTGGTGAATAGTAGCTCATCACTTTTATTTACCACGGTTAAAAGTAAATAGGGTAATTAAGGGTAAAAATGATATCATAATTACACTAAAACATGTACTAATTCAATTTGATAAGTTTAATTCTACCAAAAAACCTTAGGAATAAAATATGATCCCCTTTGGTCCACTTGGATTGTATTGGGAAATTCTTATTATTTTATTTAAAGAATAGTTAAAATAGTTAATTTCAATGTTTAATAACTAAACCATTTTTAATATTGGGATACAAACAACATATATTCTACTATAAATATTCATTAGAATGATACAAATATTTCCTAAATAATGTTATTTTATTTAAAATATTTCTACCTTAAATAATTTAATTTATCTATGACACAATGATGATGTCGTAATTAACTTATTAATGAAAGTTTAAAATAATTGATCTTGTAAATATCCAAATAAATGTAATTTGAAACATTTGATGAATTAAACTAATTTTATAGGTTAATATGACATGTAAGGGGTTATTAAATAATTCTTTTTCCAAGTATTCATGCTGTTATGATTTTTAAAGAAACCAAATTCTAAATAGTGTCCAAATTGACATAATTGAGTTTTTTAAACAAATACTACATTAATAATATATATAATATTTCTAAAAAATATAAGGTTCTGCCAAAAGACTAAGATAAAGTTATATATATTAATAATGAACCCCATGTGGTGCTCATGGTTTGTTATAGTATGTTTATTAACCATATAATATAATAATACAAAGAGACAAGGTAAATATAAAACTACATAACTAAGTGTTTAATCTAGGAGATAAGGTTAATATTGTGACATAAACCTATATAAACCCTATTGGTTGAGATATTTTGGACCCATCCCTACCTTAGCCTCGAAAAAAATCATTTTGGAGCCATTAGAAACCGAAAATGAATTTATTATAAATTAATATTTCAAACGTTTCCTAAAGTGTCCCTCTCCTCTCTTATAAAAAATGTACTTCTCCTTCTCTTAATTTAACACCTCAAAAACCATATGGCTCTGGAAACCCTAGACCAAATATCCTCCCATATTCCCTAACATCAACCTAGAGTCCTTACATTGATCATAAATTATACCTATGGAACCCTTTTGATCAACTCAAATTGAATCCCACGAAGAAGAGGTAATAATTTCCCCACCATCTTTCAAGTACATTTATTTTCCACTTCCTCTTTATTTGTAGATTCCATACAAAAATAATAACACCAGTACCATATAAAATCTTTGATGTTTTTATAAATATGGTATAACCATATTTTCTATTATACCCATCCTATAAATGACAAAGGCACCATACGTGTGTACGTACGAATTACCAACTCCAAGTCGTGGTGTGGTTTGTTATTCAAACACATTATTATTTTGGATGTATTTAATCATATGTATAAATGATGTAAATAATAAATAAAACATTTTAATTATTATATATATATGATATACCCTCAAATTACACATGATTTCACCATCAATTTATTGATATTGCCGCTTGTGTGTACGTACAGATTAATGTCTCCACGAACGCGAGGAGATTAATTCCCCATCGTAATCATTCAAAAAAAATCATTTTAGGATTAAAAATAATGCTTATGAACATAATATCATTCTGTATATGAATCAAATATATCTTATCCATAACAAACATGGCTGACTTGACTAAGAATATAAATTAAAAGGAATCAATTAACACCAAAAACGATGATACAGCTGAAATATTTTTTGTAATGAAATATTAGAGGATCATATATGATAACTTGTTTATTTATATAGTTATTTTATAATTTAAAATTAATTTTATAAGTATTATACAATAGTCTAACATATCATCGACTAAGGAAATGTACAAGGTAATGGTTAATTCTACAATATCTTTACTTATCTGAGATAGTTAATATTTAAGTATCTACTGGGACCTCTTTATCATCCACATCCATGTTCTCTTAAAAATGTAATTCAAAATATCCATACAATTTACAAGAATATGGGTTAAATTCATTTATACCACTATTTTATCATATATTTTTTAAGGAATCTTTCTGTCGTTTTCCAAACTAGGTGCATTATGACCTTTTCAACAAAATAATGCTAAGAATGACTTTTTTTACTTATAAAATTGGTCTGACTTTTTTTACGTATAAAATAGGTCCGACTATTTTCCACCGTTATAACATTGTCGAATCTTCCCAAACAATCTTATAAGAATATTTCCAAAATAGATGTTTTATTTTATAATTATATTACTTTTAAATGATTACAAGAACATAAAGTGATATTTCTCTAAAAAAAGTTTTGATTTCATCTAGTTCAATATCTGTTGATGGATTTTAAGCATGTTAGAAGTTGATTTATTAAGATACAATACATCCATAATATATTTCATGTTTTGTGATATTTTTTATTGTGGTTGTGTTTCTTTATACCATTCATGGTTTTTGGAGGGATAATTGTCATTTCATATGCCGGTTTTAATTTGAATGTTTATGTTTTATATATCCCTTTTCATATGAGAAATGCATTAGACTTAGTAAGGGAAAGGTGGAGCCCACAATAGATCCTCGATGCATCAGTAGGTCCCATGAGACAAACTAGTGTTTTGGCCCAAGACCTTGACAAAATCATAAATGTAGTCTTCGCATAAGGCCTTGACTATGTGGCTATGAATTTTGGCATTATGTATTCTATCATTATGAAAGTGGCTATTGATATTGCTTGTGATTATTCGACAAGTAGAATATACATATTAATAAGTAAATGGAATTATTTGATTTTATTCGTGCCATATTATGCTAAAGTTTACGTTTAAATGGATTTGGTTTCAGTCTAATACATTTCCTTAAATGTATATTCTTATTTATGTATTATTCCCTTGAATTTTTATCCTTACTAAGCATCTGATCTCACCCTTTTCTATGTTTTATTTTTTCCAGGATGTGAAGATGAATTTTATGGTTGACCTGCAGGGAATGGATAAGGATATAAGTGTGTTCAAAAGGGGAAAAATATTGGTTGATGTTTTTATTTCAGGACGTATTGTAAAACTTATCAATGAATGTGGTACTTCCAAGGCTCTGAAACTTATCGGTCTTTCTGGACATGATTCATTGAATCATTCCAATGTTATGTAATAAAACACCCATTCTGGGTAATTGGGGTCGGGGAATTACATTTTCACTATTGAAAACATTTTCATAAATGTTGTTATTTTTGTTTATGTTTTAAGGTTCATTAATGTTGGGATATTTAATAATGTGAGTAGTTTCATGAATGTTGATAATTCATTGATACAAAATGGGGGTTTCATGAAAAGGAGTTTCATGAAAGATAAATACGTGAGAATACATGATCTTGGGAAATGTTTTTTGGAATGTATTGAATAATCATAATTCATCATACATGATGAAAAACATAAGCTTCATTTTCTAAAATATGGTGAGGCCTTATTTTCCAAAAAATCAATATGTGAACATGTATGATTAATTGAAATCCATAATATATTGTAATATTTATTGGATTAAGTTGTGGATGATATTCTGAAATTGTATTCTCATAGGACTATCCCTTAGTGGTGAACGAAGTAAAACTCTTGGGTGGTGTTTCTATTTTTACATATATATATTTGTTATATTCATGTTTACATTAGAAAGGTTTAACATGTTCTTTATGATGGTGGGAAAGATCCACCTAATTCTATAGAATAGTTGAATCCTTGATTCACCACTCCCCCCTAAGGGTGTTCTAGTGTATTTGATGGGGTCTTAGAGGGTACAGGATATAGGTGTAAAATCATTCATGTGTTTTTTATATATAATTCTATCAATATTAGGGGATCTCCAATTATTAATGGAATAAACAAGTAGATTTTGATTAATAGTACTATATATCTTCTTTTATTCTCATAGGATATAATTTTTATATTCCATAGATCTATGGGTTACTTTCAGTGATGTGAATGGTATTTCTTTGACTAAAACATATTTAAAAATGTTGGATGTTGATATAAAATTTAAAAATTAACTTACTGTAGCACAATATGAAAAAATATATTTGAATTAAATGAGTTTCACTATAGTTAATTCCATGTGGGAGAATCTAGAATATATATAAATAAGTTCTATGAAACTTAAGGATTCCATACATCAAGTTTTTGATAGTCAACATTATGATCTAAACATGAATTAAGAAGAAAATATATACAGTTTGTTTATTATAAATACCGAATTTATTGGTGAAATTATTGATCATAGAGAATAAATCAAAGATATTTTCATTTTTTATGAAAATCAAGATAAGGCCTATACCATTATAGATTATAAAACTATCATCCCTTATAGAAGGGTATTTGTCTTTGATTTATCTTAATGAACATCTAAGTATATTGTTGTCATATTAAATGAGTGAAAAATCATAAGATATCTAAATATCTGTAATAAGGATATTGAATCCAAATACAAGGAAATAAAATGACAAGTATAAATATAGTGATGTTAGAGACAATGTAGGTTATAATATTCATAAAATTTTTTCTACATATATCAAAATGGAAAAAAGAGATTTTATGAAAATTTCATTTTCTTCATATTTAAAATTTGATAATGAAGTGGAATTTAATTCTCAATTATCATGAAAATTTAATAGAGTGTAATGTGAAGAAGAAATAATACAGATTAATTAGATGGGGTTTCCCAAAAAAAGGATACTTAGAATGAAAAATCAACCTACAGTGTATGATCATTTCTTGAAAAGAGGTACATGATTTTGAAAAAAATTTGGGGGGTGTGAAACTAGAGATTAAATCTAGTGTTAAGGATTCTTGTTTGGATAATGTTGAAATTTTATAACTATTGAAGGGTAACATTATCCAAATAAATAGGTTTTTTATCTCAAGATGGAACATGATGGATCTCTTGAAGTGCATTCAAATCATCAAATGGAAATTCAAATGACTGGATATTTATAGAAAGTGTCATAAGAGCATGTTTATTATATTAAAGTAAATATTTTGAAATTATAATGAGATTCAGTCTCTTGAAGTCATAAAATATGATTGGTTGGTCAGTCAAAGAATTGATGAGTAAGAAAATTTTATCTATTAACATACATATAGAGTAGAGGAAAAGGAAAATATATTTATTGTACTTGAAGAATTAGTCATTATTTTAAAGAGTAACCTAGAAACTAAGTCAAAATTGAGTTAAATAAAGAATAAATTTCTGCTCATAAGGATTTTAGACACAACACCTTAAAAAAAGTTAATCAATGTCCCAAAGGACTAGATTAGTAGTTCAATGATCAATAATCAAAATTTATCAGTTGAAATAAAATTGGTAATGATACAGAAACGTCAAAGGCATGAATTGGAATGATAAAAAATAAATGGAATACCAAAGATTGAATTATCTCAAAGGTTCCTAATACCCTAACAGAAATAGATTTGAACCAAATAGATAATAGTGCTAAAAATATTCAACAATTTTGGAAGATGATCGATGAAAAAATACATATATGAAATTGAGAGCCATGGGGAGGAATTCTAGTGAGAAGTTATTTCCTATTATTAAATGTCAATACAATGGAATTTGAGGTCATGATACATCTAAATGTGAAGTGAAAAAATGATATCTAAATGGGGAAGCTCCTAGCTATAATGTAGAATGATATCATATCCATCATTATATTGATGAAAAAACTTCTATGGATATAATTATTACTGTTATAAATTTTATAATAAAAATACTCATTTCATGAAGAGAAATGGAGTAATCCATAACTACAGAACCCTAGGAAAATCCAAAATTTCTAAACCAAGAAGAATTGTTCTTAAAAATAAGTACTCTCATATGTGAGAAGATTATGAATATGATTCCACCATTAATTTTTAATAGTTATTGGAAGTTCCATCTTATGAATCCACTCAATCAAGTATCTCATGAAAGTAAACGAAAAATATTTAGAAATCAAACTTGAATGAGTTCACTCTCAATGAAACATATATTAATAGAACATGCATTTTTGAGAGTTGATTCTCATGCCAGAAGATATGAAATTAAATTTAAATGAAAATTGAATAGGAAAGGGTTGATAAAATATTGATATACATCTGAGATGGTGAATTAATCATAAAAGTATATAGAAATATCGAATTATCCATGGATGTGCTATATAAATGGATATTTTATACATGGATGTCTTTTATAATAATAAATTGAGAGCGAGTTAGTGTTGTGAAACAGGATGGGTAGTACCATTTATTCATTAATGGTGAAAAATAAATTGTATGAAATTTAATTCTATTATTAATGGATGGTAGAAAAACTATAATTTATAAAATGTACATAGTAATGAAAATAGTTGATTCATAAAAAATGAAATGGAAGAAACAAATGGAGTTAGATGATGGGTCATATTAACCAAAAAAGAAAATAAAAAAAGCACGAAGATAAATGATTTAGTATGAGTTGAAAATCAAAGAATGATAATGAAAATTCATGAAACACATGCGTGAGGAGAAAGTTGATCCCAAATTACACTTGATTGATGTAACAAAGAGAATTGAAACTGCTTGATCTACATCTCATATGTGTGTGTGGCCCAATTAGTGTGGTTTTTTACATATTGAGAGAGGTATATAATTATTTTTAGTAATTTTTATCATATATGTGATGTGTGATGTTTTTTATTGTAAATGAGAAGTTATTAAAATCTTGAAGTGATATCCTCGATGGGTTGGGAATGAAATAGGTCACACAATAAATATATTATGACCTGGTAATGTAAAAGAACTCAAATACATTGAATTTTATCATTTCTTGGAAAAGAAAGGGATGAAACATGAGGTTTCTTTAGTGATAAAATCTAAAAAAAATCTGTCCATCAGACATAAAAATCGAAAGGTGAATTTTAAGGCTAAAACAATTCCCATTATGAGTTTTTTTCTCATTACTATCTCAAAGAGGGTGTTCAAGTTGGGGAATACACCTAAAATTAAATAGGACATATTCTAGGATATTACAAGAAACCATATGGGATATGGAATTAAATTAATCCCTACTTAATATATTTTTATCTATTTGGATGTAAATATTTCATCATAAATAATGAATAAAAACAAAGAGAATATTGAAATGATTTAAATTGGTGAATATTACATGGAAACTCAATAAAGAGGAAAGCCTATAAATTCTTAAACCGTTACAATAGAAACATTTTGGTTTGAAATTATGTTATGATCATTGAAAAAAATACTACGAATAACACATGTTGATCTTATGTAGATATGATTAAAGAAAATGAATAATGTGTAATAGGGAAATATTTCAATACAATGATTATATATGTATATACCAACATCTAGGGAACTAAAAATGATGGTGATTATGAAGTAGAATAAAAATATGAAACCATTTATAATGAAACACTATTATAACCTTATAAGGAAAATAGAATAGCAGAAGTTGATCAAAACAACATCATTTTTTATTGGACCACACCAAAAGAGACATGTTGAACTATGAATGAATAATATCATAATCAAATATAAACTGTGAAACAAGAATACGTTGAATAATTAAGGGACGATGAGTCATTGGTTATGCCCCTGAATTAATTACATGATCATGTTAATAAACCATTACTAGGGAAATTGTTAGGAAACAAGAAAATCAAAATGTGACTAAAAAATTGGATCATCAAAAAAATTGATAACATAGGAAATGTGATTAGATTCTATTAATGATTGGTATATAAAGTCTACGAACAGATTAAAATCATTGATTTTGAAAAACCGTTATATCAAGTAGCTTGACTGGTGTTGATTAGACTCTTCATAGACATGTTGATTTAATTAGGGTACAAATTTTATCATAAGGTTTTGAAAATTGAATTCTTAATTAGTGACCATGAAAAACAATTATATATTGAAGATCGTTGTATTTTTAATTGGAAATGACGAGGAAAATGTTTTCATACTGAATATTGATCTCTATAATCTAAATCAGGTACCATGAAAATAATATTCTCAATTAGATCCATATTTGAAGAATCATGAATTTAAATAATAATGTTTCAACCAGAATCTCTATGTCTATAATTGTAAGGGAGATTAATTTATAGTGGATGTGTATGTCGATAATATTATTTTGGTTGAAGTAATCATGAATTAGTGAAATAATTTTATAATCATAGAATATAAGTTTTTGGTAAGTCAATGATTTGGAGAACTCCTATAAATTTGGGGTTACCGGTGATTCCAAAGAGAGACTACACCATCATTTCTCAAGAAATGTTTGCTAGATAACATCTCAATAAATTCCAAATTCATGAATCCAATCCAGATTAAACTTTTTTTTGTTTTAAAAAATATATAATGGAATTAGATGTAAAATCAGTGTGTCCGACATTATATAGAACAATCATTGGAAGATTATTATATTTGACTGAAACACGACCAAATATTATATTTAGAATATCTTCAGTGAGTTTATCCTATGGTAATCCGATGTAATAAAATTTTTAAATAGATAAAAGATCATATCAAATAATCAAAGTAATATAAAATTTGCCTTATATTTTTCAGCTAGAAACGACAACAAATTATCTTCATTTTTGGATACAGATGGGGCTAGATATGTGATGGGTAAAAAGTCACCAAGTGGGTGTGAATTCATCATTGGAAAAAAAATTGTGGGTTGGCTGAGAAAAAAATGAAGAAAATAATTCAATTTTTATTAGTGAATTATATTATACCATTGTGGAAAAAGAATGCAAAAAGCTATTGTGGATGAAGAAATATCGTACATGAATTGGTGATTATGTTAAATAGTTGACGGTTGCAGCACCAAGAGTTTTGTTAAATTTGTTTTTAAATTATTTAAATTTTTTTGAATTATTTTTTTACATGAAACACCATCAAAAAATTTCAATACACATAACACCATGTTAATCGTAATCTATATATAACATTGTGATAAATTTTGTTACTCCTGACACTATGTTTTTAAAATGATTTAATAAACTATTAATAATTTTATTCTAATGTGACTATAATTTTGATCCCACTAATATAGTGAGTTGAATAGTAATAACTTAATTTTTTAAAATATATATATATTTTGTATATAATGAAATCATATTGATAAAAAATGACTTAATTGTTTTGAAAAAATCATTATATGTTTTGACTATACATTTTTCATGAAAAATGCTTTTTCATTCATAATTTTAAAATTAATAAAATTAATTTATGAATATTTTATGAATTTTATTTGTATAAAATAAACATTATTTCTGAAATAATAATGTAATATTTTTATATGGTGAAACAGAAAATGTTTTATCAAAACTTTCATTTTTCGATGAATAGTTGAAATACTAAATTTCAATTGAAATCTACCAATTATATACATTTTTTTACGAAGTTAAATTATATTATAAATTGGTTTTAAAGTGCCATTAAATAAATTATACTTATATTTATCCAAATTAAGTCATTTTAAAAAAATTTATTATAAAATTTCATATAAAATTATTGTAATCTTTGGAACATTTTATCAGGATAAGACTACATTCTCATCCCAACTGCGGGATTAATTTTAAAATAAATTATCCCACTTCGTTGATTTTTTTTAAAAAATGGATTCTTTATTTTTATTCATAATTTTTATATTATATAATATGGTTAGTTTAATTTTATAATAAATCAATAGTAAAAATAGTGAGAATTTATTTTCATAGTTAAGGTAGAAATGGTTTTAATGGGGGTGAAACTAAAAGGATAAGGGTTAAAAATGACCATAATGTTTTCCAAATTCCATTTTATGTACATATTTAGACATTATTTCTTATAGGATAGATAATTCTAAATTATATGACCTTTATTTCATGAATAAAACATGGGTAGAATTCTATCTCTCTGAAATACGATAAGATCACCAGTCACCTATCATATAAAATGCCACCCCTCTCATATCTTCTTCAAACATTCCAATAAAATTATTTTATTCAGGACACACCAATATAACTTCCAAACTTCCATATTATTATCTTTTATTTCATATTTTGGACAAATTATCAACAAAGGATGGCTTTTGGTAAAACCTACAATGGATTACAAAAGCAAATTTAATGGTCATTAACCAGTATTTTTGGTTTAATTTCCTCCCCGACCTCCTTCAATTATTATTTTACATATTTAATAAAATAAAATCATCTAGAAATTCATTTTTTTGAAACAGTTTGTTGTTATGTGAGAACCACCATACAAATCACATTAAGTCTAAGTGAGAACCAACATATCATCACAAGGAACCATTAACGGGTTGGACAAAGAGCCCTGTCCAAGACCAAACCCATCAAAAAAACACCACAAAAACATTCTAGACCATCACATTGTGGAAAATTGAGAACCAGACATTGTAACCTCCATGATCAGAAACGTCATTATCAGATCCACCAACTCCATCCCAATTTTCCAAAGATATATATGATATAAACATTATTTTCAGTTTAAATCAATATTTTCGATTTGTTTCTTCAAATCCAATAAGAAAATTTAAACATTGTTCATGAGTACGTAAAACCTACTATTTCCATAAACATAGTATTTCATTTTCTATTCCTAAATATAATATATTACTATAAATATATATAATGAATATATAATACATTATATAGTGTCAAATATTAATGATATGTTTAAATCAGGATCAAATTAATTTTACCAACAATAAAAAACATACAATATATTAAAAACAAAGCGGTTCTAACATAAAACAAAACAATAACATAAAATTGATAATAAATGATTAATAAAAGGTTATAAAAATTTTTTTAATGTTATGATATATAGCAATATTTTTATATAATATATGCATCATAATATAATATTTTTTATTTAGTAGGATTTACCCTCTACGATGGAAGTCAATGCTTAAGGTAAGGGATTTTTGTCTCAACTTTCTTTTTTTAGAGACACAAGTTATGTTATGCACTTGTATTATTTCATGAGTTGTATATAATAAATATTTGAATGGTAAGATCATGAATATATTCTTATACATTATATTTTAATTTCCATATTATTTTTTACTTTCATGGGGCTTATGAATTAGTGTTACCAAAGTGGTAATGATTTTATGATACAATATCTTAATTTTTTTATGATTGTTATCTATTATATTTCATGTTATAAAACATTATAAATAGTATCTATATAAATAATTAATTTTATTTAACTATTTTAAATAAATATATTTTCAATTAATGTTAATTTTTTTCACTCTTTGGTACAAAATATATTTGACCAAATTTTTTTAAGAGCACATGAATTTATCTCTATCTATGAGGGAGAAATATATTTTATCCAAACATATATTTTATGATAATGATTTGAAAATAGTTTTATTATTTTACAACTATTTAAATTTGAATTTTTTTCACATGATTTAATTTTTACATAAATTATTAGAATGGAATATTCATATCATTTTCCAGACAGTTGACATTTTTATTTTACTAAATCGTTGAGAAGAATATTTATAATATCTAGAATGGTATGAATGAAACATATCATCATCATGACTATTATTTTACATCAATATTACAATATAATATTTGAATAATATTTTCCTATAAAATTTTTATCATATTAATTTAATTTTTGATATGATTATTCAAAGAGGAAATTATATTATTTTCATGTAATTTTTTAAATAATACGTCAAAATAAATTTCTATCCTGTAAGATATCCTTTAATGTCACTTATTTCTTACTGGGGATATGATCAATGTTTAAAATTCATATTATTAATCTGAATGGTTTATTTTTGTGATGGAATGATTAGTATGAAGCTCGTTACACTTCCATGGGTCATACAACAAAAAAATTATTATGAATCCTAATACTTTACCACAAGTTATGATATGATAATGTAATGAAATAATTATGAAACCGGTCTTCTGTCTATATGTATAGATACAATCTAAAGTTTATGAAACGCATTTCATATCATGGGTTATGATTTTTAATTTTTTTATGATCTTTTGGAACTCATTAATATGGTTTTAATTTTTTTTATTTGTGTGACATATATCTCCCACCATTGGATTAGGTAATAAAAAATCACTTTTGAGATAGAAACGAATATAACATGGGGTGAACTTTCTTGGGTATGTGAAATTGTCTGTTTTAAATGTTTTGGGAGTGATTTATGCCTACAATGATGTTCAAGGGAGTTAATGCATTCTACAATTATAGTCTTGGAAATTATCCTTTACTAATATGGATATGATTTTATATGAATGTGTTTATTCCACTAATCTATTTGTAAATACAATTTTATGATATCACGGACCATGTTCATTGATTCCGTTGGAAAATATGTCTTTTAAACTTCAAATAATTATATCATTTATCAAGATTATGTCCTTTGATATGAATGGTATCTTTTCAAATCTTATTATCATGATATCATGCCCTTATATTCATGTTTGGCTTACGTACTCTCCTATGTACCCTTAAAGAGAACATGAGGCCTCCTTTTTTTTTTCACATCCATATGTTATAAAGACAAGTATTACATTTGATATGTCTAAATGGTTTCTAGTTATTAGTATCATAGTTATATATCATATAGTATACTTGTGTAATGATTATTTATTCTTCCTGGATTCCACATACTCTTAAAGACTTACGGTCTCTAGGCATGTGTTCTTTTAATGTAACAAGTATTTATAAAAAATTATTCAATATCTATATATGATATTCCTATGTTAAAATAGTTGGTATCAGATGACAGGTTTAGTTACCATATGGATATTGGGATTAAAAATACATATATATATCCCTAATGACATGTGTAATGAAGTGTCTATGGTAGAGTCCATGAATGGGAAAATATTATAGAATATTGGTGAAGGCTATAGAAATTTGATTCTAAGTAGTTAAATCCATTTCATGATACTAAAAGTATATGTGTCGCTAGTATAGAAGATCATAGGGGTATCAAAACTAACAAATAAATAATTGATCTAGACCCTATCATTAGTGGGATAAAAAAATAGTCCATGATGCACAATTGATTTGACACTCCTAAAGGATACATATTGGAAATTGAAAAACTCTTTATGAACCACTTTAATAATTTTAATAGATTATGAGCATGGGTGACCTATGATAAAACTATAGTGTAATAAATTAAAGTAGGCTTAATGATTGAAACATTCTTTAATTTATTTTTCATGATTATATTGGTCCCAAAATTATTTTAGTTTCAAACAAATTCAATTTTAAGTCAATTTAAGGGTCCTCAGTGAACTATGTTGATGATGAGTGAGATGGATAATGAAATGATTTTTTTTCATGAGCATTCAATTTTTAATGCATATGGAATGAAAAATATTACACATACCCTCAAAAAATATTCTCAATGTATGATAAATAATATAATTAGGAATTAAAAATTAGCTAAAAACATTTTTTGAGTCCTTCATAAGGAAAATCATCCATATATATGTTTTTATTATAATCCACTAGTACTGAAAAAATTAATCAACCCCACTAAAATTATATTTCTTGTTCTCTAATGTTTGGAACAGGAATATTTTTTATTCTTCCATTTGGAAGGTGAACCATATAAATTGAGTATTTTTATCATGAAATCTAGGAAGTAGGATGAAATTGAATCCCAGGATTGGGATGGGTTCAATGCTTTATTTTTCAATAAAGAAATTCCTCATAATTATCATTTTAAGACATGTATAGAGTTCCTTGAGATAAATCAATGGGATGAAGAACATATTAGTACCAATGAGGAAACTTTTATAGGACATGTTGGGTATGCTACAAATATTATAATCTAACCAGAAAATAAGGTTGATCAAATATTTAGTCGTTTAAAATGATGTGCTTGAAGGTTTTTATCCATTAGAGACATCAATAGTTATGAATAGATTTTTCAATGCTCTACAAAAGTGTAAATGGTTGTGGGAGTTACAGATGAATCTAATGGATTTTATAAGAAGACTAAATTTGAATTTGAAAGAAAATATAATAACCATTAAGTGAATTAAATGATCATTTAATTATAATCATGGTGTGGAAAGAAGAATTGAGGAAATTATCTTAAGGGGACTCATAAATGTGTTATGTGTATAAGAAAATTTCACCAGGAAATTGATTTCCAAATTGATGTGAAGTAGTTAGATAAATATTTCAATAGAGATAATTCTACATATAATGCACCTCCCACTATCTATTAAATCAAATATAAGGATTAAATTCATTAGTATAACCAATTCCCAAATTTAATAGTTAAAGACATAGATCGACATCAAAAACCTATTAGTGAAAAAGATTTAGGGAAATATCATGAGATCACTATTTATGATAGGGGTTGGGATATTTAAATGGTAAATGGTATACATACCATCCACTATAAAATTGAAAAAAATATTATTTTAATTTGGATCTACCCATTATCCCCAATCTAAATTTTTAAAGGCTATCAAGAAACCACCTAAATTATTAGATGAAGAAATATAAGTGAATCCCCCTAATTTTATAATGATTACATCTCATGTCTATGATTTATCTCTAGTTAACATTAATGGGAATGTGATTTCTTAAAATTTTATAATTCTTCATCCAGATAAATTTAATGTTTTCTTGGGAATTTATTTGATTTCTCTACATAATTTTCATATCAACTATCCTGGAATTGAAGTAATGCTTTATCTTCCAAATAAAAATATTATATTCTATCTATGTAACGATAAGTAAAAACTATTTATAGTGATCACATTCATTTCATGGTTATTAATTCCCTTTTAGAATCGGGTTTTATCTCATATCTTTTGAGTGAAACTCTACATTGATGAATTACCCACTATGTGGGAATTGATTGATATCTGGTTAGAAGACTTTCTAGACTTCAGCCAAAATTTAAAGTTGAGTTCTCAAAATAACTCGTACCAGGTTCCATTCTAATATAAATGAATCACCATAAAATTTTCTTTATTTAGTTTCATGAAATGAATAATAAACTCCATGAACACTTTTAAAAGATCTGTATTCGTCCATGTATGTCTCCTTGGGGTGCAATTTTTCATATTTTGAAAAATAAATATAGATCAATTCAATCTTTAATTTATTAATAAATGATCGGAAAGATCAAAATTAATAATATGTATCCTCTTCATCATATTTATTTGAATTTAATGTTATTTTATTAATTCTTACTAATTACAATAATATCTTAATTTATTTTATGAATAGATTTGTTTTATATTACCTTTATTAGTATGTGGTTGTCATTAATGATGATATAATTCCCTATTAAAAGATAAAGGAAGAGCATGAATACCACATGATAATTGATCTAAATAACATATGGAATGATAATCTAAATAAAAAATTAAAAACATTGATTTTTTCGGAAAAATGATTCATTTTAAGGATATATAATCTCAAGAGATAGTATATCACTAAATCCATCACAGATGGAGACTATTGAATGTTTTTTCATAACTTCCATAATGACTGAGATACATAGACTAATTGTTTTATCTTGATATTATGAATGTTTTGCAGATATTTTCTCATGACTATCTAATCCACTAACCTATTTATATTAGGAAGGATATACGTTTCTCTGAGTAGCCTAATGTGGGGGTAATTTCAAGGAACTAAAAGGAAGATTGACTGGTAAAACTATAATTATATTACCCTATTGTTTATAATGGTGTGTAATATTTAGTAATACATCAATGAGTTGATTGGGATGTGTTATTTTCAAATATTACAAGGTTATAGATTATTATTACTGATAATTGACGATTCATTAGAAAAATTTCCCAACTCGTGATTTGGAGTTTTTTATTAAATATTTAAATATTTATATAGTATAATTATCTTTGTGTTGAAATGATTAATAATTGTACTGATCATATAATGTAATATTAGATATTGATGTATAGGGGTTTCAACACATACCAAATAATGATGTTAGATCTTATTAAAGATTATAAATTCTCAATTCATTATAACCATGGAAATGAGAAAAATGAGAGTGATGCTTTGATTAAAATAAATGTCCTAGATTATCTTTGATGAGTTAAAAAAGATCAAATATTTTAGGGTTTATAGTGGATGGATTTAGAAATATTTATGTAAGAGGAAGAATCTTCACTTTCTCTATTTATTTTTCGACCTTTTATACATGTTAATAACATACAAGAATTGAAATAATATGTAGAGTTCCAATAGAAGGTTAGAAATATTCTTGAATCATGATCCAGATTGAATGAAAGGTTTCATGAACTATATCTACATTACATCCACAATTGTGTTGAATATAGAGTTTTTAAATGAAGATCAATATTATCCATTCTTTAATTATTAGATAAGTGTGATGATTTATTGAGAGTTGACAGAGTAAATCTAATGGGATGGAAATAAGGGAGATATCATCTAGTTTGTATCATGGTGCTTGTTATGTCATCATGATTAATCTAAGAGGTAAAACTCTAAGGGATTTTGAAATCCATTACCCATTCACAAATGTAAATAGCAAAACATCATCCGAGATATTGTTTTGGTACTTCCCAAAATACATTATGGAAATATTTTTATATGGTGTGTAGTCGATCACATTAATATGTCAGTAAAATTCCTTGCTATTAGAGAATAATTATCTATGGAAGAACATGGTGGAATATACATTAAGGAAGAGGAATGTTTTCATGATGTACTAGTTACATTAGGTATGATTATAATCCTAGTTTTACAAAATTGTTCAAGAAAATGATTCCACAAGATCTAGATATAGATTTGAGTTTTAACACCTTCCCTTGGAAATATAATGGGATAGTTATATTTGGATTTAAATGGTGTTTGGGATCAACACATTACCATAAATTATTTTTCTTAAAACAATATATTTTAGTCAATCATTTATATGGATCCTTTTGATGCCCTCTATTAAAATGATAATAGGGGTAGAACCTAATGGAATGATTTTGGAGAATGAAACTTTTTAGGATATAAGATATATAATTAAATAATAGATAGGGATGGTGGCATTGTATAACACATCAATTATACATAGAGTTGGAGAAATGTAATACCGATATTCTATGGCATGATTGTGAATTTCACATTGGTGAAAAGGCGATTCTCAGAATTTCTACATTTAATATGGTTTTTATATTTTTCATGAAAGGGAAAATGATCCATGGGTATATCTGTCCCTTTTAAATAATTGATTCCAAAATGGATGTGTCTTATTTCTTGGAGCTTCCATTAAACATCCCTTAAGTCTATTTTTGTTGCATCTCCTCTAAGGATGTACATACCTAACCTATAACATGTAATGAACTTAGAGGTCATACCACTAGAGCATAATAATCACTAATAGGAACAACCGATGAAGATTCAAGATCATACAAGGAAATTAAAATGAAACAAACCACTCATATGGTCATATTTGGTAATTGTAACCACCTTTTTTAGGGCGACATGTGAGAACATGGGGATATTATGAGGATCTAGTATCCTCATTTTATGTATCAGAGTGCTTATTTATTTAGGGGAAATTTATTTTAAGGGCGGGTAAATTTAACACCACATGTTTATGAGAATTTTACTTAATAAATTAAATTTCAATAATAGCTTTTGTTATAGACAAATTAAATTCAATCTCGTACTGCATTTTATAACATGGTAATCATTCACTATATACAACACCTAGAAAACATAAATTACATATGACATTAATTTTTAACAAAACCAAGATATAATGTTACATTATTTCTCAAACAAGACCATTATAACCTAAAAAAAATATCAGATGAAAAAAAATAAATAATTAAAAAATATTATATATTAAGGTTTAATGTAATTAATAATATTTATTAATAAGTACATAATTTTTACTGTTTTGTATATGTATTGGAAATAGGTTTTTCAATAAATTAGTTTTATTTCCTTTTTTAAAACTAATAAAAATTAATTTTTGACATTTTAGAAATTTAATTTGATAAAATAAATTTCATATTTTAAATAACCATCTTATTATAATCGTGGGGTATATGTTTTATATTTTTTCTGAAATGTTTCATTATTTTTATGTAAAACTAAATATTCTGAATGTCAATTGAAAATAACCATTTAAATTATTTAATAAATAAGATTAAATTAAATTACAAAATTTTTTAATGAAAAATATGTCAAATAATACATTCCTTAACTTAATATAAGTAACTATAATTAATTATATATTTAATTTTTCTTAAAAAAACATTGTATTAACTTTAACCATTTTATCTTTGAATACCTTCATTATCATAACATCAACATAATTAAATGTTAATAAAAATTAGCAAGGTAATTCGTAAAAATGGATTGAATATTTATAGTCATAATAATACATATTATCTAATAAGGTTATCTTAGTTTTTGACAAAAAATTAATAGTTAAAAATTAAATATTATTTACCAAGGTTATGGTAAAAATTATTTTAATAGTGATTAGACTAAAATCATAAGAATTAAAAAATACACAATTCATTTCTAAAACTCATTTTATGGACATATTTCAAACATAGATTATATATTTTTGAAAACGATTCATTATTGGTTCCTCTAGATTTGAAAAAAAATTAGGGATGAATTATTTCATTCAATATATTACAACTGTACAACTCACCTCACTTATAAGTGGTCACCCAACTCTCCACTATTCATCACATGATCAAACACATTTTTAGGACCAATACCTATGAAAATATCTTATGAAATTCCTTTTAATTAATCATGAATTATTTTAGAAATAAATCTAACCAAGTAATCCTTTCTGTAAAAACCTGAGGATGATTTCCTATAAAGAGTTATCTTTCATCAATGAGCGTTTTTGTTTTACATCTTCATTCATCTCCTTCAATTGTTATAATAAAATATGATATATTAAAATAAATATCTTACATATACTATGATTTTTCTAATTTTAGGAATTTACCAAAAACCATTTTTACATCGATAAAATGGGTTAAGAAATTGATGTTCATGTGTACTATGGACTACCGCTTCCTGATACTATGTCATTCATTTCTCTATTATCTCCTCTCAAGGAAAGATACAATGATAGATTTATTTGTTATATGAGATAGTTTTTATATTATTATAATTCTATAATTATTATATAACATATATAATTACATTCTATTTATTGTGGAAACCCGATAACATTGCTCATGTATACAACAGACTGACACCTCACTAAGAAATGTAGATAAATAATGCTTAACAAGAAATGTAATATGTATTTTTTTAGAATAATATTAGATAAATGTTAATTAAATGTTATTCTTAAATGACAATATATAATTTACCATTATTTCGTTCAATCCAAGAGGAAAATGGAAATAGTGTTCTTGCGTACATCTTTCCTACTATCATCTTAAATGGTGGTTTTCATTTTATGACACTAAATTCAATTGTTTACTATAATTAATATATGATGAATAATTATTATAATTATATAATGGTAAATATTCAAGATATTAGGGAATAATGATCAATAGAAAATTATATGATGTTAAAAAAACCTGAATAATTACTATGTTATTTCCCCAAACATAAATTTATCAAGGGAATGTAAATAAATGGGTAAAATAATATTTGAATAAAAAATATTATATAATAATTAAGAATATTTTTAAAAATTTATATGTATAATAAATAAATATTAATTATATATGATGTGTTAACGTGTATTATGGAATTCAAGACTAAATGTATGAGTTCCTTGTTTCCATTTTTCTTTTTTGAGATGTTTTTTATGTTATGCTCTGATATTATTTAACAAGGTGTCCATTGTTCAACATAAATAATTATTATAATGAATTTATTTATCCTCATTTTATTTGATGTCCCTTTTTATTTTATTCTTTAATGATTCTTTCAATTCAATGTTACTATAGTGGTCATTATTTTATATTACAATCAACTAATTTTTTCGGGATTATTTTATTATGATTTTACTCATAAAAAATTAGAGTCCATATATCAAAAAAAATAATAGAGTATCCTCAGTTTGTTCATGATAATTTCCTAAAATGGTATAATTTTTCAACACTTTGGAATATAAAAAATTCCAGAAAATGTTTTTAGGAAAACCTAACATTATTTTCCTCTTCGGTCTAAAACCAATTATAATCAAAAACCCTATTTTATAAATATATTTTTGAAATGTTTTTATTATTCGTCAAATATTTTTAAAATTAATTATTACCCATGTTTAATTTTTTTAACATAAATATTTTTAATTGAAAACTCTTTTCTTTTTCCAATAATATTCGTTTGACTTTTACTGAAAATCTGGAAGGAACCATTTTTATCATGTATGATATTAATGAATAGTAGATAAAACATGGCCATTTTTCATTAAAGATTCCTTTACTGTTATTCATTATTATTTTCAAATGGAATTATTGTAAATATTTATGTGTTAAGAATGGGTTTTCAAATAGGTATTGATATTTTCCTCTAGATATATTTTAGTTGGTTGATCAAAATAATTTCACATTGATGATGACATCCATTGATGTTAATAATGAATTTATCAGGATATAAAACAATGATACTATTATTATTATTTATTTTAATGATTTATTATTATTATGACATGATTTTTATAAAAACCATTTCTATTCCATGGATTGTACCTTGAATAAATTATTACGAAACCCAATTTTTTTTCTACAGCTCATGCTATAATTAAATAATAAAATAATTATGAGACCTATCACTTTTATATAGATCAGGATATTGTGAAATTTTTATAAAATCATTTTCATTTTATGGGTTACGATATGAAAAATTATTTATGATCACTGTACACATAAATGTTGTTTTAAATATGATACGGGTGGCACCTATATCATCCAATAATGTATTATATAATAATTTATTTCTCATGATATAAAAAAGACTGGAATGGGGAGTGATAAAATTTCCATAAAGACGTTTTTCTTGTATGATGGTCTTGGGAGTGAACATTGAATAGTATGATGGTTTAGGGAGTGAACCAATTCTACCAGGACATCATTTCCATGATCATTTACTAAAATGGGAATTATTTTTTATACTTATGTTCATTCCATGAATATATATCTTATGACTATTTAATGCACTCTTGGATCATATTCATTTATTTTCTTATGATTTATGTCTTACAAACTATGAATATGTCTTCCGTGACTCAAAATTATTTTCATTGACATGCAGGCATTGGTTTTCAAATGTTTTGTTCATGTTATGATAATATATCTTCCTTATTTACCTTTATTGAGTATTTAAGATCACCCATTTCTTTGTTTCTTTTTTATAGGTAATGATGAAATTTATTATGTATGATATGTTTATGAATAGTGTTCGTTTTGAAGATCATATTTGGAGACATTATTGATTTCCACTAGAAAATATTTTCTGTTTTTCCATTTTCCTAGAGACACTAAAATTATACAATCCTCATGTGAGTTTTTCTTTGGTAATGTGATAAATATTTTTAAAAAATGGTTTAATTTATAAGTATGATTAACATGGTTCACTATAAAGGTGGTACACTTTGACAACAACGACATGATTGAGATCACAAAAAAATCTAGTTTGACTCTCACACAATAACGATATTGAAATTAGAAATCAATTTACCAATGAAAAAGTTGGACAATGATTTATTAAAATAGATAATATTTGCATTAATGATCAAATGTATAACAACATAAATAAACCATAAAAATAACCAATGATTGAGAAAAATCAGTTGAACCATGGTGTTCAACCACCACGCATTTCATGAGGATGTTACAATTTAACCCATATCCCCATTTTTATACACTGTTAATCTGTTTGTGGGAGTGTTATTGGTATATGGTAAAGCTAATTTCCTGGGGGTGTTTTTCTGGATCAAAAATGGTACAAATATAGTTTATTTGGGTTTATTCAAAAAAAGTTATGGTGATACTTAATGGATTTTATGATGGCATGATAAGTTTATAGTATAGGTGGGTGGTCTCTTGAGATATGAAATTCTGTATTAAAAATATTATTATCTACAACAACAATTTTTCACCTATAACTAGAGTTATGGATGAGTTATGTCTTGTCTATAATGTTTTTTTCTGAGGATATTGCTTTATTGAATTTTCTATATATTTCTAACAGACATAGATGGGAAGATTATGGGAATAAAGGGTTCTCACAATAACAGATATATTTTTTCAGGTGTTTTTATTATCAATATATTGTAGGTTTATCAAGGAATATATAATCCATATTATTGTAATTTAAATTATTATTTTATGTTTTTCTAGTCGAATGTTTCTCTCAATATATCAAAAATAAAGTGTTTTCCCCAAACATGAATGTAGTGTTTTGAGAAAATGTGGTGGTAATCATGAAATATTTTTGAAGGGGAGGGCATGCCTAAAATTATTGAGTCTCTCTTCATATTACCATTAAAATATTTTTTATAAGGGTTGTTCTCACTAATTTCACAATGATTCTAGATGAAAATAATTCTTATACAAATTAGGATCTTTTTCTAAAAACATGATTCATGAAATCAATGACATAGAAAAGATTTATTCTATGACTACATATTGAATGAGTTTCATACAAATTGAGTGTTTTTCAATTGTAAGGCGTTTCATGAATTTTTTTAGTTTTGCAATAATTGGTAGATTCATGAAATATATTATTTTGATGAAAATGTTTAGTTTTACAAAGAAGACACTTCGATGAAATAAAAATGGGGTTTCACAAAAAAAATTGGAAGATAATTACATTGGAATAATTGAACTTGTGAAACAATTGCCGAATGTATTGAATAATCCTAATTTGAACAACGTAATGAAACAAATGAAATTCATGTAGTCTGATATGGAAGCCAATGTGAAGTGTATGAACTGAATAATACATCAAAAAATTTATTGAGAAACGGGGATTTGGCTTATGTGATCATATAGAGGCAATGTTCTATTGATAAAAATATTTTTTTGGTATTGTTCCTATATTGGTATGATCATGTCTAATCAATTTTGATCAACAATATCTAGTGAAGCATAGTAGATTAATATATGAATGATACATTTTTTTATATTCTCTTTAAATTATCCCTTAGTGGTGAACCATATAAGAAATCGTGTTGTTTTTATAATTATACATATCGATATTTGATAATTTAATTTTGTAATGTCCCGGTTTTGGGTGTCGCCCATAGGTGCCTCATACCAGGTTGGTCACATGGCCTAAAGCGCATTTCCCTGAATGCTAGAGGCTACTAACTAGCTTTGGGTGCCTTGGGTATGATATTGGGGAAACTATACCCTCATTTGAAGAGAAATGATGTGGAAATAAATAGATATAGAATAGGGGAAGCATTTATAGCATGGAATAAGTAAATAGTGGAAGATTGGAGAAATAAAAAACTGGGAGTGATATATATGATGATACAAGATAGATATTTCTAAGAATTAATCTAAACCAGTCACAATTTTGAAATATAGTAATAATAGAAAGTCCAAAAAGAAATTTTTAAACATCAGTAGCATCACAAGACTTATATTGGTCACATTCTCTCCATCTCCACAAAAATTAAGTACTTTAAGTAAAGGGTGCTTGCCCTTATCTATACCTGAAAAAATATAATCTGTTTGGTCCTAAAAGAATGACCCAAACAAGGTTTGTGACGAATCCTAGTAGTCAACCACCCAATGATCTATGTCTATTTGTCAGTTTATATACATATAATGAAAAAATGAAAAAGAAGAAATAAACAAGGAAGTACTCAAAGGTAAACCATTCTTCCAATTAAATTAAAATCATTTTATATTTAAAAATTTAGCCAACCAATTACAAATACAAGAAACCCTTTGGGAAATTTCTCACAACCTATACGCATTGGTTCAGCTAAAAATATTTTGTAACCCTATGTGTAGTTCCCACAACCTATCCCTTTGGTTAAATTTACAACAAGGATATAATGAAGACACTCAGATGAAGCACTCACAGTCAATTCCACTTATAGTCATGTGTAATAAAAGAATCTCTGAGGAAGCACCAACCATCAATTCCCCCTATAGTCTTTTATCTGTAAACTACAGACACTACGAGTAAGCAGTCAATGTCAATTCCCCATGTGGTATCGTAACGTATCTATAGACACTCTAGGGGGAAGTCAATGTCAATCCTCCCTATAGTCTCACAATTTGATAATTATACCAGACACTCTAGAAATTCCCTCAATATCAATTTCCATAATGGTATCACTACACCAGCTTCTAGCAGCCCCATGTAAAGCAATCATACTCAAATGATAATCAACATCCATAGATAACCACAATTTATTTCTTGGATAAAAAAGAAATAAGTCAAGGAACAACATATCAAATAAAATAACTCCATCCTAACAATAATATGCAAGGAAATAAAGTACCCAAATAGGCTACCTAGAACAAATGGTCAATAACAAAAAACAAAGGAAAATCTTCCTTATAATGTAAAGGTAAAACCTATTCACAACAATTAACCATTATCCAAACAAACAAGGCATAATATACAATAACAAGGATAAAAACCAAAAACATGAAATACCTTGAACAAGTTTTTTGGGGAACTTTTTCACATATAACACAAAGAATATCTAGAGAAATAATGAAACGACTTACCTTAGCATTGAAAAAATTATATAAGTGAACCTCATTCCTGGAATCTCCCTAGAACGTTGTATATCTACAAAAACGTTAAAAAACATAACTGAGGATATCCCGGGAAAGAGGAGAAATCAGGAGATGATGTTCAAGAATAAGGGGGAACTCACCGATGTTATTCCAATGTAATTAAATGATTTAGAATCGAAGAATTGACGGAGAGTCGAGGGCTTCGAGAATATCTGTGGTCGTACGAACACTCCTAGATGATATGAACAACAAAGAAGTGTGTTTTGTTAATTAAACGTGTCCACAGTAAGTTTAATGAAAACATACCCAATGTGTTCTTTAAGTGTACCCAATGTGTACTTTATGTTTTTAGCTTTTTATTTAGGTGGTATCCATGTCACCACAAACATCCATGTGCCTATTCATTACACAACTCGTAAATGGTCACCCACACCAACTAGGTACACGACGTGTCCTTAAAGTACACGCCATGTACTCCTGAAATTCCTAGAAACTCATCTTTTTCACCAAAACAACCTGAAAAGAAAAAATAACCAAAAAGAAGGTCCTAGTTCTTACAAATGTCCCAACTTAAAGAAATTCATCCCTGAAGTTCACTTGCAAGGAGGTGTAGAAGAAGAATCCTCAAACAGCTCAGGAAAATACGATCATACATCGACCTCTCTCTCCAAAGTCTCGTCATGTACTTGACCGTGATGCCATAGCACTCATACCACAGGAACATAGAAGCCATATATAACCATCATACTTTGATCAAAAATCTGGATAGGATGCTCCTTGAATGTGGCGTACAAATCTAACCCAACCTATTCAGGTTAAAAAACATGAGACGGTTAATAGAAGAAACGCCAATGCTGAGAATCTTGAAAGGCTTCATGCATAACATGGTACCACTGATGGAACTACAACTGATAGAAAATAGGGGAAACTCCCTCCAAACCATAAATTTCATGACATACCTAGGAGAAATATTACCATGTATCCTTGTCATCATGTGTACCAACCTCGGTGTGACATGTAGGAAAACCTGATCTCCGACCTCGAACATTATTGGTTGTATCTATCGATCAGAAAAAGACATCTATTGTGACTATGTAGTAGCCATCATCTTCCGAATATTCTCTATTTTCTATGTGATCTCTAGGACCAGAATAGGTTATAGCATTGCTGCTTCTCCTACAACAATCCAACATAACAGTGATCGGTATGTCCATCTGTACAAATCCTCATATGGTGCCATCAGAATAGTTTCGTGATAACTATTATTGTAGTAAAACTCCACAAATGGTATGTTTTTCTCCAACGAACCTCTAATATCTAGGATTCGTGCTCAAAGCATATCTTCAAGAACCGGTATTGTATACATTGACTGGCCATTGGCATAGGGATGGAAAGTTGTACTCAGACGTACCTATGTACCCAACACCCACTTAAGTCCCTTCCAAACCTGAGAAGTAACACGTGGGTCCCTGTTTGAAACATTGGAGTGTGGAACCTCATGTAGTCCAACAATCTATTAGATGTAAAACCATCCTATCCCATCCACACTAAATGTCTCCTTGATCATAATGAAGGGGGAACCTTCATGAGTTTTTCAATGACAACCCACACAACATCATTCCCTCGAGGTGAACTTGGAAAACCTGTCACGAAATCCATCATGACATCATTCAACTTCCACTTAAGAATTGCTAAATACTAAAAAATCCATACCGGTCACAGATTCTATGGCTTCACCTGCTGACATGTTCAACCCCTCGTCAAAAAATCAGCGACATATTTCTTCATAACATGCCACCAATACTGATGGTGTAGATCAGGATACGTCTTGGTGAAAAAAGGATGAACTACCCAAACATAGGAAATAAATCCCTACATCAGCTCCTAGAGTACGTCTTCAAACACCCATACGTGACCATGAAAATACAAGAACTCAACCACACCTATTGTCTATCTAAGAATATGGTCCTATCCATTCTCACTCTCCCATAGTACTAGGCATTCTTAATCTGATAGCTTCCTCATTCGCACCCAATCAAGAAGAGTATAGGTAATAGCTATAGAAGAAAGAAACATCTATGACTCTCTATTATGCACCTCCAAATGCATCTAAGTGAATAGAGACATAAGCTACCACTCACTATTGGTCTCCTGAACGGCCTATATTTGAGTCCTCTTGCTCAGCGCATCAACCACTACATTGGATTTCCTAGGCATGTAGGCAATCTCAAAGTCAAATGACTGATGTTAATCAACCCACCTTGCATATCTAAAATTTAGGTCATGATGAGTGAATATATATTAGAGAATTTTGTGGTCAGCAAAATCCACAAAATTCTCTCCCAGAATATAATGTCTCCAATAGTGTAAAGCAAGGGAACTATATCCATCTCGAGATCATGAGTCGGGTAATTCCTCTCACGTGGTCTCAACTGCCAAGAACTGTATGAAATGACTCCTTATAACTTCATAAGCACAAATCATATCCCAGTACCTGATGTATCACACCAAAAAATATAGATATTCCTTGGAACTAGATTTACTAGTATCAGTGATGAATTAAACCTCCCTTTTAGGAACTAAAATGCATACTAACAAGAACATGACCACATCAACTTCACGACCTTCTTATTCAGGTTCTTCAGTGGCACTGCTATGTGTGATCTGTCTTTTATAAAATTTTTGTAGTAACCAACCAACATTATAAAACTCCTCAACTCAAAGATGTTCTTCAGCTGCTCCCAGAAAAATACTTCACTCTCTTTCTCTGGGTCTATGAATACACCTGTCTCTGAGATAACATTACCGAAAAAGTGAATATAGTCCATCCAAAAGTGGAATTTTAATATCATAGCATATAACTAATTCTCTCTTAGTGAACTCCAAATGATCTCATGATATGTAGAATGGTATTTTTTAGTGTAAGAGTACACCAAGATATCATCCATGAAGACTACTAGGAAAGAATCCAAATATGGATGGAACACTCGGTTCATCAGTTCCATGAAGGTTGCAGGCGTGTTCGTTAGACCGAACGGCATAACCACATAATCATATAAACTGTAACTTCTTCGAAAGTCTGTAAGTGGTATATCATATGGTCTAATGCGCAACTGATGTTATCCGGACAACAATTCAATCTTTGAGAACACCCAGTCCTTTCCAAGAAGTTCAATAAGATCATTAATCCTTAGCATCATATATCCGTTCTTTGTCATCAACTAGTCCATATTCCAACAATCCTCACAATGTCTGAGGGTACTATCTAACTTCCTCGCAAAAAGAAAAGTAGATCCACAATGAGAATTACTGGGTCAATGAAACCCTTTTCATGAAACTCCTCCAAATATTTCTTGATCGCCTATAACTCTAGTGTAGCCATCCAATAAGGAGTAATAAACACCAGTGCCACTACTAGCACAAGATCAATAGAAAAGACCACCTCTTACTATGATGGAAAGCCTGAAAATTCCACTGTGAAGAAGTCCTCGAAATAATCCACCACTAAATAGAACACCATTTTAAAATTCCCTTAGTCATCCAGATATTGACTGGAAATTTGGGATGTAACTCCACCCATACCAAGACGATCAAGTCCTGCTCTACTCGCCTGACCATGGAGTTTTCCCTTATGAAGAAACAATCTACACACTGGTGATGGGAAACTTACCCTACGACGATATTAGTCCACAAAATCCTATAAGGGAACCAACAAGTCTATTTCATTAAATACATCATATCATATTATCTATAAGACAACGAGGTCCAATACAAGTGACACCAACCAAACACCATAGGGAACACCTTGCACGGACTTACAGATGTTTTTCATGTTCCCAATGGTGTGTCTCGTATCAAGACATCAGAAGAAGAAAAATATAGAGCCTACATCTCCACACAATAGTAACATATATAATGATATGGGAAGCCCCTGTATCAAAAAGAGAAGAAGTTAAAACTGAGGAAACATGGATTGTTCCTCTAACTGTAGAGGGTCTGGGATCCTGATCTTGTGGTGTCTGCTCCACCGAAAAAGTCAATCCTACCCCCTGGCCCTGTGACCTTGCCTGACCACCCTGATTTGGTCCACCTTATTGTCACTAAATCCCTGGAAACTGAAAACCAAGGTCACAACATCCACATCGACCTGAACGGCCAGAAAAAATCATGTTCCCAGACAGGAGAGAAACTAGGGGTGTTTCTCCAGAATAAGGAGTCATAGAAGAACCTCTGTCACAAGCTGCTGGTAAGAAGATCTGATATAAGCACTAATGATTTCCCACATTTCCAAAATATTGTAAATCCACGGGTTCTCTCGGGCAATGTGGCCTCATATGCCCCATCATTCCACATTGGTAGCATACCATCTGGCTACCAGAATGTGCATCCATCCTACTAATATCTCTAAATGTAGACTCCATACAGCACTTACTGCTATCAGCCGGAGAGTTACTAACTCTGTATGCAGAACCGCCTTGGCTCACTATTCTAGAATCCTTCATATTACGCTCTATGATCAGTTCCTATTTGACCATAGAAGATATAAAATTCAACATGGTGATGTTCGAATGAGTCCTAATGTCATGCTTGAGACCATCCTCAATCTTCCTCACCATGAATAACTCTTCACCTCCTAGAAGGGTGTAAAGCGATGATGGTCTATGAAGAGAGAAAAATACTCCTTAACTGAAGTAGTACCCTACTCCAAACACATTAACCCTCAGGCTCAATTGGCCCACAAATTCTCCTGGTTGAAAAATTGATATAAGATATGTTGAAATGTGTCTCAGACCATAACCTGCTGGTGTCCCGCCTGTGAGATCACATCCCTACATCTCTTGGTGGAATTCAAAAGCTTATACGTAGTGTGATTGACCCTCCTCTCTATAGGTGTCTAAATGTGTTCTATGATAGACAACATGGATTCCAACCCTGACTCTACAGCCTGATGTCATCATTCCCCTGTGATGGTGGGAGGATGATGCTACCGGAAACCCGAGTCAATTCTGCCATCGATGGGCAAGAGGGGGGGCTCCCTGGATGGCTTTCATAAACATCATAAACCCATCTCTGAACTATTCGTCAGTACTTGTGTATGTAATGATAGTGGGTGCCAATACTAGCACAACTGGAGGATCTGATGGTAGTCCCTGATCAGCCATATCCAGTGCCTTATCACTGCCTTGTAACTAGCAATCCAACAGAGGAAATCACGGTGTCATGAATCTGTAAGGTCATGCACCCACCTCAGATCAATATTAACATGGATTGGAACTTAGATGTGTAATAAGGGAACAAGAGAATGAAAGAATTCATATTTTTCAAAACATGGATACATGACGTGTATAATGAGATCACAACATGTTCCCTTAAGCATTCACATGGGTGTGTACTTTTTCCAACCCAGGTCGTGTAATACCCCATACAGACTACGTGTTGACATGACACGTGGTTTGTACTTGAATACTCTTACCCTACCCAAGTTATTTTACGCGGCTAAGCCACACGGTTCTCCTAGAACAATACTACATGACTTGTTAGTGCCTGACATGGTCTGTACTAGGCGAACATCATCGACCCATGTTTTTATTTACACGGTCAGTTACATAGTGACTCTACATGGAGTGTTTATTAGAGACACAATGTGTACAAGAAAGCTTTCCACTGACCCGCGTAGTTCACTACATAACCATGTACATGGGTTACACTACACTGTGTGTTCAAGATGGACATGGCGTGTGTAACATATGTTTTTTCCATCAGTGTCACTAGTCACATGGGTGGACACATGGTCAACACAACATGATGTGTTCAACTGGTACACAGTGTGTTCCCCAGAGATTTCCCAACCACGTGTCTTTACCCACATAGCCAGTGACCCTGTAAGAACTACATGGCGTGTAAATACACTACACGATGAGTACTTATGAAATATAGTTCCTTCCTGAAAAAACAACACAGGGAATGTATTATTCATTACACACCATGTATTCTAGGTTCTTCTAGATAGTAAGCCTCAAAAACTACCTCAAATCCTAAAAAACACTGAAACAAACATTATGGTGGAAAATTCCGATCTTTGAGGGCCCATACTTCCCGCGAATCAATTATTGGAATCCTATACATGTTATATACAATAAAAACAAGTCTATGATCCACCAACTTCCAATCCATGAGGGACCATAACACCTCAAGAACCAATGTTTGGTGTCATTTTAACAAAACATTACATAATTCAATATCCTATCAAAAGCAGGTATTCTGTTAAGGCATCTATCAAACAACATGCATATCTAGCCCATCCTCTATCAAAACAACATGCAATCCCTAATGCACCCTAAATGGCATGGAATGAATGCATGAAATATGATTTCAAAAAAGTTCCTATATGATGATTGAGATGGAATAACCACAACTCATTGGGATGAAAAAGAAATAAAACCTTAATAATATCCAAGATAACCACACAAAAATTGTGATTTACCAAACAGTGAAATCAAATCAAATGTAAAATAGAAAAAATAGAAAAATTGTAATGAGGTAGTTGATATTTCCCCAGTTGATGGGTTAGCTACTCCTAGGGACAACATATTACAAAGTACATATTCCTTCTAATCCCTATCTATAGGATCCAAACAGTAAGTCAAGGCGAAATTAATTCCATTGAAACCAATTTGTAAAGCCTCAGTTCCGGGTGCTGCCTAGAGGTGCCCTATACCCAGTTGGTCATATGGACTCAAGATAATTTCCCTAAACTCTAGATTATATCAACTAACAGTTAGGGCCTTGGGTGTGACAACGGGGATACAATGCCCTAATTTTCAGAGTAACACAATAGATATAAATATATAAACAATAGCAGATGCAGTAAAATCATGAAATAAGCAAAAATTTGATGATTGAAGAAATAAACCACTTGAGCATACATATATATATAATAATACATGATAAATATGTCTAGGTTTGTATCCAAACAAGTCACAATGCTTGAATATACTAATAAATCAATGTATAAAAGATAACCGATAGACTCCAGCAGCATTGCAAGCCTTATCTTGGTCTCATTCTCTCTAGCTCCATAGCAATCAAGTAACTAATGTAGAAGGGGGCTTTCCCTTATCTATAACTGCAACAGTATAATCTATTTCGGACCAAAAGAATGACCTAAATAGGGTGTGAGACGAATCCTAGTAGTGAACCACCAAAAATCTATGCCTAAAAGTCAGTGTATATATATGGAAGGAAAAATTAAAAATAATTAATAAACAAGGAAGTACTCAACAGTAAATAGTCCTACTGATTCAATTATAATCAATTTAGAATTAATAATTTAGTTAACCAATTACCAATACATGAAACCCTTAAGAAATGTTCTCACCACCTATCTGCACGGGTTCATCTAACAATCTTAAGTAACCCTCTAGGTTGTTCTCACCACCTAACCCCTCTGGTTCTATTTAAAAAAAGGATATAACGAAGACTCTCTATGGTAGTACTCACTGTCAATTCCTCCATAAAGACATTTGTAATCAAAGACTATATTAGGAAGAAATAACCATCAATTCCTCATATAGACTTTTATTTGTAAACTAAAGACACTCAAAGGAAGCACTCAATGTCAATTCCTTATGTAGTCTCGTAAGGTATCTATAGAAATTATGATGTAGAACTCAACGTCAATCCCCCTATGGTTTCAAAACATTATAATTACATCATACACAATGGAAAATCACTCAATGCAAATTTACCCTGTTGTCTCACTACACCGGGTTCCCACATCACAATGTAAAGAAATCTTACCCCAACGATAATCAGCAGCCAACAAAAACTTCATAGTACTACGTTGCTAAAAAGCTACAAGGCATGGCACAACATATGAAATAAAATCCCCCTAACATAATAATACCAGGAATGGAAATAAATCATCAAAAAAAAAAGAAAGATAGAACAAATGTTCAGTAACAAGAAAATTTGGGAAAACATTCATATAATGGAAAGGTTAACCCTATTCAAAACTATTAACATCTATCCAAAAAAAGGCATAACAAAAAATAACAAAGCTAAAATCCATAAACATTCAATACCCTGAACAAGGGTATTGGGAAAATTTTCACATATAACACAAAGACTATCTATGGAAAGCCATAAACCACCTACCTTAGTGTTGAATGGACGATATACGTGATCCTCAGACCATGAATCTCCCTATAATTCCATATATCTAAAAAACATTAAAAATGTTCAACCAATGATATCCCACGAAAGTGGAGAAATCAATAGATGATTTTCACGATGAAGGGGGATCTAACCGATGTGATTAAAACACAATCGACAGAGTTCAAATCAGATTATAGACGACGATTCGAGGGCTCAAAAAAGATCTGTGACCGTACGGATGCCCCTGGACAAGATAGACTAAGTAGAAGTGTGTTATGTCAAATAGATGTGACCCCGATCTATTTATTGAAAAAAAATACATGTAATGTTCTTTAAAAGTACATGGTGAGTACATGCCCTTCTTGCCTCTGCTTTAGGTGGTATCTAGGTCACCACACAGAGCCTTGTGCCTGGCCATTAAATGGACCGTACACGGTCACCCATGGCAACCGGGTACAGGGCATGTACTTAATGTACATGCCGTGAACTCCTGAAATTTTTAAACACTCCACTTTTTCTAAAAAACTACCAGAAAAGAAACATATTTTAAAAAAAATGGTCCAGGTTCATACTAATTTTTTCTACTAGAGGTGTATAAAAATTTCCTAACAATGTGGGGACAAGATCTCCTCGTTCAAAGATATAATTGACCCCTTAATTCACCCCTCCCCAATCAGGGTGTTCCAATGTATTATTTACTTTTATGAAAAAGAATCCCCAAAATATTATTTAATAATAATTTATAATTCAAAAAATTCAGTTGATAGGGATGTAGTTATTGAACCATTTTAGATATATAAATTGTATTTTATGACTAATAAACATATCCATACATATGACATGTGAATGGTATAGGGTGACCATTATGTGTGAGATTTTTAATTCTTTGGAAAAATCAAGACCTATAAATATATTTTTCGTACTAAAAACAATGTTTTCACAATCATGTAAGGGATAATTGATTCATAAAATTGAAAATATAATCTTGTGAATGATCCTAAATCAACTCTGGTGCTTTGGAATTAATTAAAATGAAAGTTTCAGGATGATTTCTTACACTGAGGAAAATTCATACAACAATGATACCAAACCGACTATTACATATGGGACAATCCATATATAATGGTTTCCATAATGGCACGTGCACATTATTAAATGATTTCATATATGAAACGTTTTCAAAAAGGATTATGTGAATATTACAAGTAATATAACCTTTATGCATTTGTTTCAATATATTATGTATCGAATTATCCAAAAGGGTTCCCCTTATGTATTCATAGAGTGACCCTTACATATGAGAAAATCTAAATCAGTCATATCACGTATATAAAATTTTTTATTCGATCCTTTGTTTTCGCATTATATGATTTTCTATAAATGTCTATGATATCCCCAATATCAAAGATTATGGAATTGAAAAATAACCAAAGGAACTCATTTATGTAATACCATATATTAATAACCAAGTATATAATAAAACTATGATAACAAGAAATGACACATTATGATATCTTATATCAAAAATATAGGTTGAGATATCTAAACCCGACACTCATCCACAACATAGGATACATTATTTTATTTCCTATTATAAATTTTGAAATGTATATTATTCATTTAAAAAGGATGACTCCAATAATCGCATACATGATAATTATTTGATACCACTAATTGGTTTTAATTGGTCTAATTACATTCATAAAACGTAGGTGATGCATATATGGAAACACAAAATAATGATTTTACATGCATGAATATTGAAATATTGTATATTGTTACATGGGGAAACTATATGTACCCTTCCCATTATCACTATAGTATTCTTATAATTCAAATTATAACTATATCTTCTTAATTACTGCTGCTATATTGGAAAAAAATATTTTAAATGGTTTCTAAGATGATAAATAATGACAACAAACATGATTCAGAGTGTAAGAGGATGTGAGAGGGGTAAATTGTTTGGGTGGACACTAAAAAAGGAATATTAATATCTAATTGAAATAATTAATTCTATATGTATGTAGTGTTTTATTTTAATAATAAGAAACTATATTACAAAATGTTTTCATTATTGATGTTTTGTAGCGTATATAAAATTCTAAAAATTATACTATGATATCGTAATCTTGTTCTTGTGTCTGGAAATGTATATATATATATATTCAAAAACATTTGATGTTTTATTTTTTTTAATTTAGATGTAGATCAACTAAAATCAATAGGTTTATTATATATATTATACATACCTCTTGGGAATGGGAAAAGTGTTTATAGAAATTTTGATTAGGATACCATAAACACTATGGATTAATGATGTTATCATGGTATTACTAGACTTAATTACAAATTAATTTCACTTTTTTCATAGAGATTAAAAAATATATGTTGAATTTGGAGGTAAATTGTACATCATAATGGGTTTTAAATCCACGGAGTTATAACTTCCATTTTCTTTAATCTAGAATAATTATTCACATAAAAATACATGAATGATTAGATATGTTCATGGGATCATAGTTGGGTACTAATACATTCTCTTAACTACAGTGAAACAAAAAAATGGAATGTGCCTTCTAGATTAATGAAGATAATATTTGAGAATGTGAACCAAATTTCAACGTTCTTTGGAAGAATATATGTATTTTGTCAAATTTTTATACAATAATAGTTTTCAATATGATATTTCATGAGATAATTTTGAGGATTTTATATATAAATTGTATCATCTATCACTATGTTAAATTGAAATGTGTTAAATGATGATTTAAAAACAAGGCTTTTCATAGATGAATATATATCAAAATTGGTTGATTAGAATGAATATGATATTAGAATAATGCAGAAAAAATTATTATATTAATAATTTTTCGTAATATTATTTATTAATAATACTATACTTATCATTTTATTGGATTTTCATAGATTGGGAGAAATATAATACATGAATCATTGGAATCTACAGCATCAGTACGTGATGCCTTTTGAAGTGTTTTGATGTATCCATGATACATTTTACTAGGTTGAGTTGATAATGTTGTATGATTTTATTCAAAACGTTTTTTTTAATTTGTTATATTACTTTTTTTCAACCAGATCAATTTTATGATTTTTATTAGGATAATATACACATAAATCCATATATTAATTTTGTTAAAAATTATAATAGATTATATATATATATGATTTTTAAGATGATATAATATTACCATTGTATTACTGTGGTGGGTTTATGGTTTAATCTGATAAGTATAATGGGAAATAGAATTTTCTTTGATAAAATAATGGCTATGATTTTTTATGAATTATCATGATTAGTTTCAATTTATTACAAGATTCATTTTTAGTGGATCAATTTCTAAAACCCTTGTAAAATCATGAATATATTATTAGAATGAAAATGGATAATATATGGTTTAATTATTTATAAGTACAAAATATGGTTGAAGTGTTAATCTTTTGGATCATTAATGATTTAATTATCATCAATCAATCGTTATATTTTTTAAAATATAGAGGACTATATTTTTTTCATTAAACAAATATCTTATTTATTTATAGGATTAAAAACGAAATTTTAAATATTTAATTAATTATAATTTACCAGGGATTATTTTATTGATATAGAAAGAAGGGATGTAACCCAACAATGGGACACTTATTGATTCATAATTTTTGAAAGAATTGTGAGATATATTCGATAAATAGGTTACATTCATCATATTTTCCCTAGAGTTATCATCAAATTTTCATCGACTCTATTGGTGTATCAAAAAAAATTCGTGGGTAGTTGGTAATCCATTTGAATGGGGTAGAAAATTCATGTTTTTTGTAATAAAATATTGTTTTTTAAATAGTCTATAGGAATATGAATTTTATAAATCATTATTTTTTATATATTTCAATCAGTTGTTAATAGTGGTGTACAATAAAAACATGTGGGTTTACTAATGTGATAAAACAATATACCACAATTCTAATTATGGTGGTGGTGATTTTCTAGTATGGTTCTTTGGTTAGGTATTATTCCAAATGAAATAGTGGCATGTGTCCCTATATAATTTCACGATAATATTCATCTCTTTTAAAGTAATAATAATTTTAATGACATAGAGAATAAACTAAATACATGATTTCATTTACTTCCATTCCATATTATAGAATTGGGGTTTTTGAAAATAAGAACATGTCTGTGTTAATGGTTAAATTTTAAGGATTTTTGTATCGGGTTTTGTGATATTATATTATATTAATTTTTATGATTATAAAGGTGTAATTATCAAATTTTCCATTAAAATAAAGTTTTCATGAAAAATGATATTTCAAAATGTAACTTTGTGTGTAGCTCTAATATATTTTATTACCGTTTTAATATAAATATGAATTATTGGTGTGAAATTATAATGATGGAATTGATAAATGATTCACTATATTTATTTATATTTACATATACATAAAAAATTATGATTTATTACAAATGTTTTTTGGTTTAACATTATTTTATATTATAATTGATGGTATTATAAATTAAAAATATTTTATATACTTCTAGAAAACATGATGTCTTAGTTATTTTTTTTTTCTATTCATCAAAGAAATATTTTATGTTACCAAAATAAATATGACCCCACCTATCATAGTCTTAGAAAGAGTTTACTACTGGAGCATGCCCTTAATATTCAAAGAGATAAAGGCTAACATCATGAAGGTATATCACACCATTGTGATGCCTTAATATAGTATCATTCTCATGAAAATATATCACTATAACAAAATATAATAGTTTTATAAAGATATAATGGTCATATATAATATAATATGATTTAGTCAAATGGTCGGTATCAAGAATGCATGTAGAGACATGAAGATTGAAATACATGGACATTACATTACATTTGCGGAATACTTATTACATAACAAAAACACACACACAAGGACCGTAATAGTTTAGTGTCTTTGGAAACTCGGAATATAATCTTCTAATCGTGGTGAAAGATCTTCAACATCTCCTATAAAGATCTTCCTTTTTTTTCTACCTAAAACCATTCTTTATATCCCAGGGAAAGGAAAACATAATAGGGTGAGCTCAAATGCTCAGTAAGGGTAAAAAAAGAAATATCAATCACATCATATTCATAAGAACAAAACATTTTGGAAATATTAACCTGCAAAAGAGATCATAATATCATAACATGGGATAAATCATAGTAGTGAAATATAATCCCAATAATCTCAACATAAATCATGAAACTTTGTGGCATAAACACATAATCATAGAGAATCATTTTTTCTTAGTCGAGACTCATTGCCAATACTATCTTAGTGGACAAAGTCCATTTCTGAACCGAGTTCATTCCACGTTTTAGTCCTGCTTCACTGAACCGGTTTAACCTGCCGTTCCAGCCATGTCTATCTCATGAGATATAAAATATTTACCCAATGCATTGGAGGTAGATATAGGTCCCACCCATCTCATAATGATACCATTCTTATGTGTGTCAAAAAATCATAAACCATACATCATAGGATAACCCATGAAATAAAAATGGGAATCTTAAACATCATGACATCATAAAACAATTCATATAAGATAAAGGAATTCATAAAAATAATTCCATCACAACATAATGAAATTAATGTAATAATAGGTATGAAAACAGAACCCTTTATTATCTTAGATGGAATATAATTTTGATAAAACACTTGAACTCAATTCTTGAGGAAAATATCCTTTTTCAAAAACACTTTCCCTTTCTAAACATGTCATACAATTATAAACTAAAAGAAGTTGATTAAAGATAAACTTGATAACTTATAAAGGAAGCTTCATGGAAATAATGTTTTAAAAATCCATTCATGTCGTATAAGTTAAAAAAAATTCTTCGTACTTTTGTCGGAAAAGTCAAAAAGTACTTTGCATGAAAAACGACAAAAGATTCTTTTCATATATATTACTAAAAACTGACCGAAGGGTAATAATTGGATTTAAAAAATTGTAGGTGGATGGAAATAATATTACATATTGAGGAAACATGGATGTGGATGATAAAATACACCCCAGTAAATTTCAAAGAATAAACATCTCAGATAAAATTGTGATTCTGATATTTTCCCTTACCTTATGTCAGATTTTCTTCGTAAGTGTCTGAACCACCTGTATAATGATTTAAATAATGTCATTGACTTATTACAGAATCATACTCATTGTTATGATATCATATATGGTTCAATTATGACTTTATATTACCCATTCTTTTGTAAATTCCTTGTTAAAGAGCGTTTTGGGTAAAATCGTTTCATTTGTCATCCGTGTTTTGACTTGTAATTATTCATATGATTACATAGATCATGATTACTTAATTCCAGAATATAAATCATGATTTATATATAATATATATTCATAATATACATATATATAAAAGATTAGTAAATGGAAATAAATACAACGTTCATGTAGACGGTAGGCCGTACGTACGCATGAACGCTATTTTCGTTTCCTTATTGAGTTGAATGGAATTAAGTAGATGACATACATATATATACAAATAAATCCAGTATCATTATTATGTCATATATTTCATGATTAGTTATTATATATACTTTATAATCATTCATGAATGGTTAATATGGAGAATGAATCTCATCGCATCGTGGAGATGGTAGTCCGTACGTACGCACGAGCGGTGATATCGTTCTCATGATCATTGAATTGTATTGGAGTGTATGTATACTATTTCAGAATCAATATAACTTTACAATAATTACATATTGTTATTATGTACACCTTTATACCCATCCAAGTAAGGTGGTGGTGGAAAATAGATTACACCACGGCATGGAGACGGTATTCCGTACGTACGCACGCGCGGTGATTTCTTTTTCCATAGGATGGATAGATGGTGAAATATGGTTGTTTCATACTTATAATAACATATCAGTATATGATTGATACTGATGTTATTACTTCATAATGAAACAACTAAAGAAGAATAAGTGGAAGAAGAAATAAAGATGAAAGAATCGGTAACGGACATTACCTCTTCTTTGAAGTGATTCTTTGAGACCTCCTTTTAGGGTACTAAAATAGTTAATTAAAGAAGACCAGAACCTCTAGGATGTTTCTAGGGATGTGGAGAGGAGAAATTGGCCGGGGTTGGGCGAGCTTTTAGGGTCAATGTGGTGTGAGGATGAGGTAGGAGGATGTGCCCTTTTATAAGGGAGGAGAGGGGTACCTTTAAAATAACTAAAATTATTATTTTATTATAAAGTAAAATTCGGTTTTAAATAGCTCCAAATTGATTTATTTTGAAGCTAAGGTGGGTATGGGTCGAAAGTCTCTCATCCAATAGAATTTAGACTAGTTTAGGATCCTATTTCAACCTTATCATTTAGATTTAACATTAAGTTAAATAATTTTACTTTTACCGTGTCTTCTTGTGTTCTTATAGAATAAGGATAATAAAATTACTATAAGAATCCAAAATAACCCCAAGTTGTTTATTATTAAGATATATAACTTTATCTAAGTCATTTGGCCGATCCTTAGATTTTTAGGAATAAAATAACAATTAATAATATAATATTTGTTTTAAAAACTATTTTATGTCAATTTTGACACTATTTAGAAATTGATTTTTGTGAAACTCATAACAGAATTATTAGTTATAAAACATTTAATTAAATCAATTATAACATGTAATATTAACCTATAAAACTATTTTAATTCATAAAAAGTCTTAAATAACATTTATTTGGGTATTTATAACATCAATTATGTCAATATTTCATTAATAAACAATTACTGCATCATCTTTGTGTCATAATAAATGATAATTATTTAATCCCTAAAAATTCTAAATAAATTCCTATGATGTATATAATTGTATTATCTTTCTGGAGAATATTCATGTTTGAAGTTTCATGAAGTGTATCACTAAATTAAAATTATTATACTTATAAGATTTAATAAAGTGACATGTTGTCACATTCTTTGGTTTTAATGATAATTAAATTATTTTCATGGAAAAAAGCCTATTAAATGAATCTAATCCGACCCTTAGGTGATATGGGTCGACTTTTAGTCATCCAATAGGATTTTGACATGTTTTAGGGTAATTTTATAAAATTATATTTACCCATAATTACCAGATTTACCTTTAACTATGGTAAATAAAATTTACCGTAGTTACTATTCATAATTCCCAAAAATAAAAAGTAGCTTATTTACATAATTGGGATCCACTGATTCTAAATATGGAATCCATTTTTCAAAATTCAATACACAAAAGTTGCATAAATTAAATTAAAATTAATCTCGTTGTCGAAATAAAATGGGTTTCTCTTTAAAACATTGCAAAAGATTGAATTGATTTATCCTACGAATTCAAGGTAGAATCAATGCTAATGACATAAATTATATTAAACGTTAAAAATATATTCTATTTATACTTTAAAACCATTCAATATTATAATTTAACCATATAAATTATTGTGATGAAAAAAGTTGATTTTAATTAAAATATAGCGTGTTTTTACTATTCATCAAAATATGAAAGTTACCAGAATGATATGAAAATTTATCCAAAGTAAATTTTTATTTCATGATTCCAAAGAAGAATTTTATTTTGTCAGATTGAGCTTATAAATATGTCAAAAACTAGATTTAATGTGGGTGCGCCATCAGAAGGCGGCAAAACTGCATTTTTTTAAAAATACTTATTTTACCTGAAAAATATATTTTCTTCTTATACCATGTTTTAGAAAATTTGAAAGACGAATAATAATGTTATAAGATTAAAAATTTAGTTAATACTATTCATAATGGATAGTTCATAATAATATTATAATAATATATTGTTGTTTAGTAAAACTCGGTATTGCGTACAACACACGCTATCAAGGAAGGTCGCGATTGCTTGTAATGCAAGCCAAATCAGGGTTGCGTGTTGTGCAAGAATCCTTCGTTGTTTCGTATCACACAATCAAAACATATTTCATTTATACATTGAATATATATATATATATACTCAGTGTTTCAAAGAATAACTATTATCAAAATTGTGTGTAACACGATCCAAGAATAGTGTTGCGTATACTGCAAGCTAATACGGTGTTGCGTATAGCGCAAGGTAATCATGGTGTAGCATACAACAAAATACATTAATGAAATTAAAAGAATATTTTTCATAAAATCTCTGGGTGTTACATTCTACCCCCCATAAAATGAATTTCTCCCTCAAAATTCTTTGGGGTTATAAATTGTTTACTACTCAAAAGTTTGTCTAATAGAAACCCACATCATAAAAAGGAATACCAAAACATGGCTTTAAAAACTAAAGTATGAAATGTAACGGTTACCCAAATTAACTCATCACTGGGTTTCCACGTAGGAGAACATAGGTGAAAATATGGATATGGACGAAAAATCTAACCATCAAGTTCTAATGGAGAGTGGAAGAGAACATGGCAATGAAAAATCCAACAATCACAACGCCATAAATATTTGATGATCTAGGGTACCATCTGGTTCGTCGGATATTAGAGCACTAGGAAAACATTTTTTGTTTTCAGGATCATTTCCCTAAAGTTGATGAATTAAAATAAATACTTACATGATTTTGGTACAATCTCACTGTTGTTCGTTAATTGAACAATTTCCACTTCATCCCTTAATTAAATGAAGTTCAATTTGTTATTCGTGATGTGTTAGCAGATCATTTGATAGAATTATGGGTCATTCCATCTGTCTCAAACAAAAGGTTATAAAAGTTATCAAAAATACATAAGTCCATCTACAGTGAGATTAATCATATATGGTTCCTAAAATGGACTTATACTTCATATATCATACTGCTTAATATAATAAAACTAGTTTCTACTAAACACGGACTTCCCGTAGGGCAGTGATAGCCGATAATGGCCAGTCACACTTCGGTTGTGGGTTCGATTCCCACAGCCTTGTCCGACGCGATGGGTTGTCTCCCGTCCTGCAGGTTGTCCTTTTTATAAAGCTATATTACTATAACATCCCATCACTAATATCGAAAAAAGTTCTATCATTAAACAACACTAACATATGTCCAATATAATCCATTCCAATCTTTAGGCTTATCCAAAATACTTCTTTCTATACTTATAGTATAAAGAGAACGATTACTAAAAAGGTCATATAATAAGAATGTAAATACTATCATTTATCCCTCATATATCTTGTTGGTCACATTCCAATCATGTGAATACCTTAATCATGTATTCTCTTGAAATAAAATGAATACCCATTGAATCTTAGTAAAAAAATGAGTTCTGTCAAAGGTTAAGTCGTTCCACATACCAAAAACCCAAAATTCTATATACTCAAACCATGATATAACTATTTCCTTATATCAGTCATGAGATCATAAATACTATCAAACATTTAATTTTCTCCGTATCCTATCATTATGCGCATATCATCTACATTCTAAAAAATATGTGAATGACCATTCATGGATACTGGTACCATTAATCATACACTTTCAAAACTCAAGGAAACACAACAGTGTAACAATCCTTATATGTCTCTTTATTCCATAGTACCAGGAGATTACTTATACAACATTACACATGATAAACATGTAATCATTCCACTACATTCTTAAACCATTGATAGATCTTCAACAATTCTTGCATCTCACATATCATTTGTAGTCTCTTCATCATCATCAACATAAATACTACCAATACGACCATACTGATTCTCTTCATGAGACATTCCCTTAGGGCATTGGTTTGCATAATGCCCGTACATTCCACATTTAAAACATTTAACCATTGTTGATGTCATAGAAATACCATTATCCTCATCCCTGGTGTTAACTGAACCTTTTATTTTACACTTACTGGCTTTGTGTCCTTCTTTTCCACACCCAAAGCATCTTCCAGTTCCTTTGAAACATTCTCCTTGATGCCTCATCCCACATGATTTACATAGGGGAAATTGAACTTTTTTTCCTCTATGATCATCATGAAACTCTATCTTTCTCTTATTAGCCTAGTAAGGAAACTTACCAAATTTTACATTATTGATCATATTATGAGATTGCTAATTCGGCATAATAATGATGTTTGGACTTCCAAATCCCATTTCATTTGGATGCTCATGAAGAATACCATTCCATTGTCCATCATATCCTCCATTATCGTGAATAATCTTGTTTCCAGCCATTTTCAAAAACCCAAAAAGAATAGTGTGAGAGGAAAAAATCATAATAAAGGGGGAGTAACTTCAATAGCTAACATCTTTGGTTTAATCTAATATCGTTACCATAGTTTTAGGACAATATCCTATACGTATACTTATCCTTAGGGACATCCCTAGACATACCTTAGAAATATCTCAAGGGATCTCACTAACATTTTCGCATCCTAGTTTCCAATGGTTGACTAATCTTTTCCTCTGATACCAACTGTAGAGACCCGAATCTTGACATACATTGACATTACATTACTTTTGTGGAATACTTACTACATAACAAAAACACACACACAAGGACCTTAATAGTTTAGTGTCTTTGGAAACTCGGAATATAATCTTCTAATCGTGGTGAAAGATCTTAAACATCTCCCATAAAGATCTTCCTTTTTTTCCACCTAAAACCTTTCTTTATATCCTGGGGAAAAGAAAACATAAAAGGGTGATCTCAAATGCTCAGTAAGGGTAAAGAAAAGTAATATCAATCACATCATATTCATAAGATCGTAACATTTTTGAAATCTTAACCTGCAAAAGAGATCATAATATCATAACATGGGATAAATCATAGTAGTGAAATGTAATCCCAATAATCACAAAATAAAACATGAAACTTTGTGGCATACACACATAATCATATAGAATCATTTCTTGTTAGTCAAGACTCATTTACAAGACTATCTTAGTGGACAATGTCCATTTCTGAACCAAGTTCATTCCTCGTTTCCGTCCTGTTTCACTGAACCGGTTTAACCTGCCGTTCCAGCCATGTCTATCTCATGAGATATAAAATCTTTACCCAATGCATTGGAGGGAGATAGAGGTCCCACCCATCTCATAATTATACCATTCTTATGTGTGCCACAAAATCATAAACCATACATCATAGCATAACCCATGAAATAAAAATGGGAATCTTAAACATCATGACATCATAAAACAATTCATATAAGATAAAGGAATTCATAAAAGTAATTCCATCACAACAAAATCAAATAAATGTAATAATTGGAAAGAAAACAGAACCCTTTATTATCTTAGATGGAAAATAATATTGATAAAACACTTGAACTCCATTCTTGGGGAAAATATCCTTTTTCAAAAACACTTTTCCTTTCTTAACATGTCATACAATTATAAACTAAAAGAAGTTGATTAAAAATAAACTTTATAAGTTGTAAAGAAATATTCTTAAAAATATTGTTTTAAAAATCCATTCATGCCATATATGTTTAAAAAACATTCTTATTACTTTTGTTAGAAAAGTCAAAAAGTACCTTGTACGAAAAACGACAAAAGATTCCTTTCATATATTTTACTAAAAACTGACCGAAGGGTAATAATTGGATTTAATAAATTGTAGGTGGATGGATATAATATTACATATTGAGGAAACATGGATGTGGATGATAAAATACACCCCAGTAAATTTCAAAGAATAAACAATCTCGGATAAAAATGGAAATGTGATATTTTCCCTTACCTTAGGTCCGATTTTCTTCGTAAGTGTCCGAATCTCCTGTATAATGATTTAAATAATGCCATTTACTTATTCCAGAATCATAATCATTGTTATTATATCATATATAGTTCACTTATGACTTTATATTACCCATTCTTTTTTAAATTCCATGTTAAACAGCATTTTGGGTAAAATCGTTTCATTTGTCGTCCGTGTTTTGACTTGTAATTATTCATATGATTACTTAGATCATGATTACTTAATTCCAGAATATAAAACATTATTTATATATAATATATATTCAGAATATAGATATATATAATATATTAGTAAATGTAAGGAAATACACCATTCATGGAGACGGTAGGTCGTACGTACGCATGAATGCTTATTACATTTCCTTATTGAGTTGAATGGAATTTAGTAGACGACATACATATATATACACATAAATACAGTATCATTATTATGTCATATATTTCATTATTACATAATATATATACTATATAGTCATTCATGAATGGTTAATGTGGAGAATGAATCTCATCGCGTCGTGGAGACGGTAGTCCGTACGTACGCACGAGCGGTGCTATCGTTCTCATGATCGTGGAATTGTATTGGAGTGTATGTATACTATTTCAGAATCAATATAACTTTACATTGATCATATATAGATATTATGTACACCATTATACCCATCCAAGTAAGGTGGTGGTGGAAAGTAGATTACACCACGGCGTGGAGACGATATTCCGTACGTATGCACGCAGAGTGCTTTCTTTTTCCATAGGATGGATAGATGGTGAAATAGGGTTGTTTCATACTTATAATAACATATCCATATATGAGTGATACGGATGTTATTATTTCATAATGAAACAACTAAATAAGAAGAAGTGGAAGAAGAAATAAAGATGAAAGAATCTGTAACGGACATTACCTCTTCTTTGAAGTGCTTCTTTGAGACACCCTTTTAGGGTACTAAAATAAGTCATTGAAGAAAACCATAACCTCTAGGATGTTTTTAGGGAAGGGGATAGGAGAAATCGGCATGGTTTTTCCAAGCTTGAAGGCTCAATGTGGGGTGAGGAAGATGGAGGAGGAGGTTCCCTTTTATAAGGGAGGAGAGGGGTACCTTTGGAATAACTAAAACTATTATTTTATTATAAAGTAAAATTCGTTTTTAAATAGCTCCAAATTGATTTATTTTGATTCTAAGGTGGGTATGGGTCGCAATTCTCCCATCCAATAGAATTTAGACAATTTTAGGTTCCTATTTTAACCTTATCATTTAGATTTAACATTAAGTTAAATAATTTTACTTTTACCGTGTCTTCTTGTGTTCTTATACTATAATGTTAATAAACATACTATAAGAAGCCAAAAGAACCCCAAGTTGTTTATTATTAATATATATATCCTTATCTAAGTCATTTGGCCGAACCTTAGATTTTTAGGATTAAAATAACAATTAATAATATAATATTGTTTTTAAAAACTATTTTATGTCAATTTTGACACTATTTTGTAATTGATTTTTGTGAAACTCATAACAGAATGATTAGTTCGACAAAAGTAAATTAGATCAATACTAACATGTCATATTAACCTATAAATTTATTTTAATTCATAAAAAGTCTTAAATTACATTTATTTGGGTATTTATAACATCAATTATTTCAATATTTTGTTAATAATACAATTAGTGCATCATCTTTGTGTCATAATAAATGGTAATTATTTAATCTCTAAAAATTTTAAATAAATTCCTATGATATATATAATTGTATTAGATTTCTTTAGACTATTAATGTTCTCATTTTCATGAAGCGTATCACTAAATTAAAATTATTATACTTATAATATTTAAGAAAGTGACATGTTGTCACATTCTTTGGATTTAATAATAATTAAATTATTTTCATGGACAAAAGTCTATTAAATGAATCTAATCCTACCCTTAGGTTACATGGGTCTACTTTTAGTCATACAATAGGATTTTTACATGTGTTAGGGTAATTTTATAATATTATATTTACCCATAATTACCTGATTTACCTTTAACTATGGTAAATAAAATTTACCGTAGTTACTATTCATAATTCCCAAAAATAAAAAGAATCTTATTAACATAATTTGGATCCACTGATTCCAAATATTTAATCCATTTTTTCAAATTACATACACAAAAGTTGCAGAAATTAAATTATAATTAATCCCGTTGTCGAAATAAAATGGGTTTTTCTTTAAAACATTGCAAAAGATTGAATTGATTTATCCTACAAATTCAAGATAAAATCAATGCTAATGACCTAAATTATATTAAATGGTAAAAATATATTCTATTAATAATTTAGAACCATTAAATTTTATAATTTATCCATATAAATTATTGCGATGAAAAAGTTGTTTTTAATTAAAATATAGCATGTTTTTATTATTCATTAAAATATGAATGTTACCAGAATGATATGAAAATTTATCCAAAGTAAATTTTTTTTTCATTATTCCAAAGAAGAATTTTATTTTGTCAAATTGAACTTATAAACATGTCAAAAACTAGATTTAAAGTGGGTGCGCCATCAAAAGGCGGCAAAACTACATTTTTTGAAAAATACTTATTTTACCCGAAAAATTTATTTTGTTCTTATACCATGTTTTAGAAAATGTTCAAGAAGAATAATAATGTTATAAGATTCAAAATTTAGTTAATACTATTCATAACGGCTAGTTCATAATAATATTATAATAATATATCATTGTTTAGTGAAACCCGGTATTGCGTACAACACACGCTATCGAGGAAGGTTGTGATTGCATGTAATGCAAACCAAATCAGGGTTTCTTGTTGTGCAATAATCCTTAGTTGTTTCATATAACATAATCCAACCATATTTCATTTATACATTGAATATATATATATATATATACACTCAATGTTGCGTAAAATAACTATTATCAAAATTTTGTGTAACACGATCCAAGAATAGTCTTGCGTATACTACAAGATAATACGGTATTTCATATAGTGCAAGGTAATCTTGGTGTAGCATACAACACAAGAAATTAATGAAATTAAAAGAATATTTTTCATAAAATCTCGTGGTGTTACAATGCAATAAGAATTTATTTTTACTAATTAATGTGAAATAAAAAGGACCAACACCACAAACAAATAAAAGATTGAATAACAGAATAGTGAGGTCCCTATACCAAACCAAATAACTACACATAGTCCATCTAAAACATCAATCACCAATACATATCACTAAATCCTATAATTCATTAGTGACTAAAGTTACCTTTTAGCAATACATCATTCTTCAAAACACAACATGAGTGATAAGAAACCCATTTATTGTATATTACAATCCTAACAAGTATGAATCCCTAATAACAAATAAAAAATTAATTTAATGATTGTCAAAATTGGTAGAAAATAGAGATTTTATATCAATATTAATTATACCAATATTAATATTCAATTATACTATAGTTATCCTATATATGATCTATTGGGTTTACATAAAATGAATCTAGAATTACCATAGAACAATGATACCTAAAACAACAGGAATAACCATATAACCATATTTTACAATATCCACTTCAACATTTTATTATCGTAGTGGTGGAACCACTACCATTTTGATATGTTCACATTAACCAATGTGGAATCAACAACAATAAAGGAACGAAAACTCATAATTTTTAATGTGCATCGGTTGAGGGAATCTACTAAATAATTGAAGGAACACAACCTATAAAAATGGGTTTACTTACACAAATATGTTTAGAAAGAACCCTCACCCTTGTATAATTTTTTGATGAATGGGGATACAATCACAATTATTATTCCTAACATAACACCCACTGACCCTAATAATATTAACGAATATATCAACAGAAAACATCCCAAAACACTATTGTGTAATCATCATATGATGAAGAAACATGTACCATCTCATTAAACATGGAAAAAATTCCAGTGTGGAATAATTTTATGTATGATTTTGAAACCAATGTGAGAACATTTGGAAAATTACGTTATATATATAACACATGGAAAATATTTCTATGTATATGGTGTGTGTTCTTAGGTGATATAGAGTCATGTATCTTTAGGATATAATCCAATAAGGTTACCATACAAGATATGTCACACACACACACACACACATATATAAATAGTGGGAAATATAGGAAAGCTAAGCATGAACATCCATTGGAGCACGAATAATGATTAAAATGTATATGGAATGTCATTTGGGACATAAAAAAGTGGTTGTTTAGGCTTATTTTTGATTTTAATTATATACATCAAGATTTATGTAGTTTTATATACACATTATGATACCCATTTTCACAAACTACAGGAAATGAAACCTTATGCATAGTCAAAGTCCATATGGGTGACCGTTCAATACATTCACATTTTGGATGAATTCCATTTTATATTTATCCTCCTTTAAATCTAAATCAACATAGTTGAGTGACATATGTAGTTAGTTCTTTATAGATTTCACATTGGGTACATGTGATTTCATCAATGCCTTTGTTTTTTTTAAATAACACTTCACATATTTTAATTGTTTACACATTTTAAAATAAATTATTCTTCATTAATATTATCACAATTCCACCTCCCTATCTCTCATGAAAATCCTTTCCAATAATCATCACATTCACTCCCATACTAAATATCTATAAAAATTTTGAGAGAAATAAATGACAATTCCCTACAATCAACATTTTTTTCTACTTTAGGATGTAGGTTTCTATGTCTTCAATTTCGTCTTTCCTCTTTTAAAAGGACATATTTATGGGGATGGTCACTTGAGGGACATAAATATCATTCTGAAACACCTCTAAAATACAATGTGGTCCTCAGTTACATGATTCACAAGGTAACACTCTATGTGTCACATAATGACCCCTTGATTCCATGAAAGAATGATGCTAAACACATGTCACCAGCACACAGGTCATGAGATACATTCATGATGGGATGATAATCCACCCTCAGCACATCTTATGTACTACAGCTGTCTTACCCTCTAGTGCAACTATAGACGAAAAAATCTAAACTCATTATGTCCAAAAAAAATTCATTTATGGTTTAGTCCATCAAATCTTTTCATTTAGGATTCCACCTTGCAAAGGAAGTTTTAATGAATAGGGGGAGTAAGTGTGATTATATAAAATTCCCAAACCCCTCCTCATCCCAATGTGTGACTTGATCACATGTGTCCTAGAGTGACACCCTATGTGTCACACTGCGACACCCAACTTCCATTAAACAAGGTTGTAAAACCCATGTCACAAGCACCTAGAGAATGAGATTCATTTTTTTGGAACCTAAAAACACACTATTCTCCAAAAAAAATTGGAATTGGTTGTTGACATATCATGCATGTGAAATTCCCTTCACCATTGGCATGTTCATTATTAGTGATAATTCAAATATCATTATTCTTGTAATCACCTTGATTATCAATAATTAATACTTGGAATGAATTATATGGTTCAGTAGGAAAAATATATTTAAATTTTTACATAGAATTCTATCAATGATAAATCTATTACAATAATTTATTCTTAAAAACTAATGATTTCTTATTTGGAGAATCATAACGTTAATCGATATACATAATCATGAGAAATTTACAAAATACATCACATTATATTTTAAATAAAAATACATAGACAATGATATTGATCCATGATAATAAAATAAAAAATAATCACTAATATTAGAAATTAATTCCAATAAAATATCATTCCACGAAAATAAAAAATATTGAAATCAAAAACAAAATGAAATGGAAATTTAGAATAGAAATAGTTATGAAATAAAATCATTAATTATTATAGTGAAATTACATAAAAATGGAACATGAGAATAATGGAAATATAAATGGAAAAAAATGAAGACAAAAATATTAAAATGAACACCACCATTGGTTAATCAATGATAACAATGTTTTATACAAAAAATATAGATTTCCCTCATAGTGGTAACAACTCCTCTATGATTCTCTTTAATTTAGTGATTTCTATCAAGGGTGCCTCTTATACCTCGATGGATAATATTGGTAGCCATTTTATAACATCATATTTTTAATAATATATTATGCTAACCAAATTTTTTAAATCAGAATGACTAATATTGTTATTTGTTTTAAAGATTGAATTTGATGGTTATTCCATTCCAAACAATAACAACCCTATTCTGAACACAATTTTAAATTCAATTTATTCAATTAATTATCTATATAGTAGATATAATATTTTCTCACATTCACATATTTAAATTATTATATTTAATAATATATATTCTGTCTCATGATAGATATAAGTCAAAACCATTCACAATGTAACAAAAATATATTTTATTAAAAAAAATCAATGGGATCAAATAAAAAAAGGATAATATTTTTTAACCACTTTAAATGTTTTTTATACCAATAATTGAAAATCACTCAAATATTTTATGGTTTATAGTTTCATATGATTATCACTCTACATAGATTACTTTTAATTAGTCTTGTTTGGTCAAAAGATGGTCACCTAGGGAATAACTTACCCATAATGAATATTCTCATCACAACCTCGGATCATGACCGTGTGTTGAAAATTGATGATGTGAAACTCAATTTCCATGTAACACATATAGGCAATGTGTGGTATATTTTCTGTATATACAATTATTTGATACATGGATGATATTTTGTGTACAAAACCAATCAATAGAGTTAATTAAAGATGACGGGAAGACTCTCTTACCCTATAAGGTATCCTAAATAGGAAAATGAAACAAGTGGACAACCTCCTTCCCTAGTAAAATCCACCAAATAAATTATAAGGTGAAATCAGAAAAAACATATGGTTTTCACCTACAACTCCATTTATCTCTATCTACTATATTTTTTAGATCATTGATGGTTCTAGGTTACACTCAGCCACTCATATCTCTCTTACACCATCCTTGTTATCTACTCACCCAACATTAGCACCATATGTTCACAATCTCAATAATTTGAGCCAAAATGGAATTTCCTAATGTGTCTCTTATAAAATTTATAAAAATGTTCTCTTATTATATATGTGTCGTAAATATTTTTTATATGAAAATTCTATCATCATTAGTTGATTATCCCAAATATTAAAAAAATATTTTATATATGACCAAAATATGACCATAAGAAATTGATTAGTCCTCTATTAATAAATATCTATATTTGGGTGGAATATAATAATCAATAACGATTGGGTCCCAAATAACTTGTGTATGATACAAAACAACTAGAATGTGAATTTGGAGTCTCGTTCAATGATGACCAATATTAGAAATCAATTAAATAATATTATCTCTATTGGGTATTGACATCCTGTACCCAACTAAAAGATGTGTCTCTATAATGGGATTGATGTGATATGAATATGTTAATTGGTCAATGGTAACCCTAGATATATCATGAACAATCACTAATAAATAAATTCCAATCCTGAAATCCATAGATATTTTATCCCAATTCCCTTGGGAACCCCAAGAGGTTGGAATAAAAAGATGTGAACCATTTTCTCATCCTTCACTTATAAATATTTGTGGTATAGGGACAAGTAATCAAAATACACCATCATTTATCCTGGCCACTATATCAAAAACAAAAAACACTCATACAAATTCATCATATCTGGAATAATATCTAATGGGGATTCTTTAGAATCTCTATTTACTTCCACAGTCAATGACATTGAAAACACCATGCACCACATTAATAACCTAAAACACTCCCCAGTATTAGATAATTTATCATGTTCATTCCAGAGGAATATCATGACATCAATAATCCTATAATAATGTACTCTATGATGGTCTTACCCCACTCAGTTAAGAATCATGAAGGTCACAACCAATAATTCCTGATAGGGACAATCACCTTCTATCACTAAAACTCATTTAATCAAGAATAATATCTCAAAACGCATCCTAATTAAACTAGGAAATGTGATTCTTATTAAGTTCATCATCATCTATATTCCCCTTCATTGGAGTATAGAAAATTTAAAATTTGAGATGATCCTATAATTATGAAAAACATATTGACCAAAATTATAGTTTTCTCTAGGAAAATATAAAACTAAGACTCTTACGATGCATTAAAATTAAAAATTAATCACTGAGAACATAGTGCCCCTTCATATTCAGGAAAAATAAAATATTTATAATCACTCTTTAATGAGTTGAATGGTCATTCTAAGGATGTAATATTAACATTAACAAATAAGTAATCATTTATCAAATATTCATTAGGAAACATCTATGCATTGATTTATAAATATATCAAAAAACATTATATTCAACACATTCCAAAAATAATCAGAAAAACGGTTAAGTAATAATAATTTTCATTAAATTCCATAATTATTTATAAAATTTTCATTACCAAATAATAGGCAGCCTCTATCAAGTGTAAGATATCATAGGAGATGTAAAAATAGAGCACTATACCATAAATCATTAATAATTTGCTATTATACCTATGAATATATTCTCCAAAAAAACATCATCGCTTATAGATCTAATGGAAAAAAAGAATCTCTTTTAGAAGGATAAATTATAATTTATCCCAATTTTGTAACATTCCTTAATAAATGAACATCCCAAACAAAACAAAAATCACTTAAACAACTAGTTTAATTGTTGGTTCCCATGGAGTAAATACATCACGAAAAAAAAATCCTCACCCTAATCGTCTTCTATATTTGAATAAATGGTGATTTTATTAATGAACAAAAAACATTAAAACCAATAAACTAATAGAGGATATTATGAATGGGACCTATGAACATATTTAAGATGTTTATCATGCTAATGGATGTCACATGTTTTTTATCCAATAGATATGCTAAAAGATTGTATTTTCTAAACATTGAATGAATTAATAATATTTTCATAGACTATTCTATTTTGAATTTTATGCACATTATTATTGTTTAAAAGAATTTAATTAATTAATATTCCATTTTGATAGATCTCACGATTGAAAACTAGCATAGGAAACATAATCCAAATTTGTTTTTGAGAGCCAATGAAGAATATTTGAAATTAAAACTAATATATAAGATTTTTTAAATGGTATTTGGATAAAAATGTTAATTGAAATTGATAAAGAAAATGTGTATGTGAGCTCAGATAGAATGATGGAAAATAAATCTAAGACATAAGATGTTTCCAGATAATTTGAAAATGAAAATACATATCTATGTTTTAAGTGAATATAAATAAGAAGTTACTTTTATATATTAAAGTGGTTTTCTAGATGGATTAATGGAAATGGAAAAATAATATAACAGTAGTATCTTGTAAAGTACAAAATGTTTTTGGTGCCCAATCATCATATACATAATATGTTTATTTTCTTACATAAGTTATTGCAGTTGAAAATATTTTTTATTTCTAGACACATAAATATTTATAGAAAAATTTAATATGAGGGAAATCACATCCAATTATATAATAGATGAAAATTATTGGAATAAATATAAAAATTAAATTATGATTAATACAAATTTAAGAGACTATGATCATCATACAAGTGTAATAAAAATCAATAAATGAGGTAAATAGTTTGATGAATAGTCAAATAAAATATAGTTTTTTATATGAAAAATAATTTAATTGTTATTTAATATCTGATAATTTCATAGAGCTATTGTTTCATATTTTTATGACAACAAAACCCCTTATTATTATTACAATTTAAGAAGATGTTTAAAAAGGTTATAACTTATGTAAAATTTGGGAAATATAAAATGAAAATATTTTTGCAGAATATTTTATGGACAAGGCTTCAAAATTTATCATTAATTTTATTAAATCAGAAAATATTGATATAATGGTTTTTATTTGGAATTTGATTTATAAATGATGTGGGACTGACCCACAAAAAAACTAATTGATGAAGCTTGTGGTGGATCGTGTTATTCAAATCAATAGTGTGAATATTCTTGAATAATCCTTGAAAATTAATTTTTATAAGTTAATTTATTCCAATTTATTAAAAAATAATCAATTAATGGGAGTGTAATGGGTGTGAAAAAATATTTAGAGATAAAACCTAAGACTAAGAGGGATTTGTGTTAAATAATTCATTGAATATTTCAGTTTTTTATGATAGATAATTAAAATACATAGTGTTTGGTTATTTAGGATTCCAAATCATTATTTATTGATATTCAAAATGTGATATATTCTTACTTATATGTGTTCAACTATGGTTATCATAGGATGAAACACATAATATATTGGCATACAAAATTCTAATTATCTTGAATTATTGAAGAAGAGTATCATTTTTATTATTTATAAATATAACATGCATTCTATTAAAATCATTATCAGTGTGTATCAAAATTTGTGTGTGACTGTGTAATCAACTTTACCTTTGGGATAAAACCCATTATAACTACTTTTTTTACATAGTGTAAAATTAGTGCTTTAGTATATTAACCAATCCAAAAAAGTAGGTACCCACATTCAAACTGAACCATGTCAAATTAAACTTTCCATATGTATAATCTATTTTTTAAAATCTAGAATGTATGAGAGTTTCTATTAAATTAATTAAATCCTAAATGATTATAGAAGATTATTTTTATACACGATATTGAAAAATACAAAACCACTAACTCACCCCACCTACATTCTCAAGGCTGAAACCTGTTCATGGAGCACATCACCTAGAATTATAGTGATCAGGTTCCCTCAAAGATCCCTAATTTTATATGTATGTTTCTCTTTGAGTTTTTTATTTAATCCTTGGTGTCCATGTCGAGTTTAGATAAAGATAGATTTTTATAGAGAAAATGGCCTAATAATTGAGGATTTATTTTTTTAAAATTAACCACGTCTGGTATAAATAGGATTAACTGTTAAAATGAGGTCTCGGTATGTTGATGGTATTTAAAGGAGGTTTAGAGAGTTAAAGGGAACATGGGATCAGAAATCAGTTTCATTACATTTACACATCATGTAGAGGTAATAAACATCATGTATTGTTTCATGGTTCTTATTAAAATAAATCCAAGGTAATGTTTTTTTCAAATACAAATAAAAACATGTTGAAGATGTGTAATTATATCACACTATGTCTAAATGCTCAACCTCATGTTTTAAACATGTTTTTTAGAATATTTTATTTTGGAAAAAATCTTTTCAACTTATCTCGACCTAGGGAAACAGTCCATGTGATTTTGGAGTACCAAACCCCTTTCAACATTTCCATTTACATGATCAATCCATGGTAATTCAGTTTTTCTCCCATTACATCCATCTTACCTTTATTTCTCTAACAAATGTGGTGAAATACATTCCCAATAGCATTGTAGGTTTTGATCTTGATCTTGATCACTTTTATGATCTAAGAACCCCTTCTCAATCATCAATACCTTCATACTCATGGATGTTTTTCATAAGAATCATTTTTATTTTTTTGGTATAATATAAGGGTTTTAAACCTTAATCCATATGGTTTGATACTTCTACATTTTTTAAATATCATGATTGTCCCCTTTTTGTGTGGGCCCAAATTAATTTAATAATTTTATGAGATTATCCCCTAAATTAGTTTTCTTTTAAATGGATTTATAAATGGCTGATGGCTTAAAGTATGTTATGCATGACATGAGACCTAGTTTTATTATTAAAAATATAATCACAATTTTGTTTCGTATTTCTTAATTTTATAATTATTAATTACTTGATAATTGAATTTCATGTTTCATTTTATTGAATAATGGTTATTCTCATAATTAACCATTCATATATATATTTGATATTATGATATATATCTAGTATTATAATGATTTTGTTCTATACTGAGATGCGTATATAATGGTCTGGACCCAAACACATTCACATTAATATGTCATATTTCATATAATGAGCACACTCAGACTTGTCCCCATGTGGTAATTCTTATAGGACTATGACCCAAAAATGTTGTAATGCTTATTATTCATTGAATTGGAAATGATATTATACTTATAGGGCTTTGTCCATGATTTTTTGTGGTGAATCTACCATGTGTATGTCATTTTGGTAAGTTTTTTCATAATTCATGCTCAGAGTTATTCAGGCATAGAGACGAAGAAGGTTGTGGTTATGTTTTATTAATTGTTGAATTAATTTAATACAACTTGTTATCACTTGATTCATTACACATCTTATTAGGATAATTTTATTAATACATTGTGGTTTCGAACTAGAAAGTTATATTCACACCATATTTGGGCCTCCATTTGGTACTTGAGTAGATTTCAAGGATGAATGATTAAGAATGTACAAGGGACATTTGAGTTGATTACATTTCTGGTCTTAGGATGATGTCTGTAGATGGGACTGGAATGGGGTCGGGACCCAGAACCTTCAATCATTTATTTGAGTATGCTAGTATTTTTATTATATTATAATAACTAGATATTTATAAAAATTTCCAAAATTCATTACATTATTATGTTATTATTATTGGACTATTCAATTGGATGTTATTGTTGTCATTCATTGTTGTCTATACTAGGATTTTTATTTCAATTCTGTTGTGATTTGATATACTTATATGACACTTCATACCAAGGGGTATAACCTCTCACTATACATTTCAATACCCCTCTACTAGTTGGAAGCCTTTGGTGTATGGGGAGGCATGCATGAGGTCCCATAATAAACCCTTTCTGGCCATGTGAGATAGGTTCATATTATTGGAAATTACAATGTGTAATTAACGAGAAATGTTATTTTTTCTTCTTCATTAATATTCTAGAATGGAGTAAAGGAGAATAGGATGTTTCAAGACTTGGTACTAATCTTGTTCATGGGAGTAACTAACCCACATATGATGTCAAATAATTATTTACAGGGTTGTGTTTTTTTGTGATGTGTAATTTTTAGAGTTAGTGTTATTCCACATTGTTTAATTCACATGTTGTGTGTAGCTATTTTTTTATAATGTTATTAATTATTTAGAACATAATCATGGCTCAGAATGATGCAAGAAGATAATAAATTCATCATAATGGGAACATAAGGATATATTGAAAATTTTTTTTCATGACAGGGACATATAAATATTTTATGTAGTATATAATTTCCAATAGACCTATGATATAGGATGTTTGTTTCATTGGATAAATAAAATCATTTTTTGTTTCATGCTAATGAACTTGAAATCTATATATAGAGGTACTAGGAGTTAATGGTTCTCTATTGAAGTCAGCTGTTATGTTTACCCGGTTGTTATCCATTTATATATGGGGTTCATTTTTCTTCTAGAAAAACATCCAATTTTTCTTCTTTGACTTGTGCATCATCAGAGTAATAATAAAAAATATCCCAATATATGAGAAGAAGATATTCTTGATGTTCTTGAGGAGAATATTGATTTTCATATACACGGAAGCTTTTTGAGGGTCATTTGATCCAGGAAAAGAGAGAATTTTCATACTATTCTTTTGATGTCTAGGAATACTAGATAGTTTCAGTATCAAAATCTGCCTCTTTATACCAGGAAGGGGGCACCGAGTAGTTTGGTTCAATATTGAGTTAGTCGAGAAAATAATAAATAATAATGATATATTCGTGGATAGAAGGGGGAAACATACTATACATATTATTTGAGGAACTACTAATCATTGGTGGGATGTTCCGAATGACGTTGGGAAACATGATGAGTTTTCTTATATGGAAATAAAGACGATATTCCTACACTATTTATATCCATAAAATTTGAGAGATGTAAAATCTTGTGAGTTCAGACATATAAAGTAGCAGGGTTTGTCATTACTGGACTATGTTGGATGTTTTATCAACCTGCAATGCTTTGTGACATACATGACAACTGATGTTATCTATAGGGTGTGACATTTTAAGGACATTATTCTTTATGAGATAAGGCCATAGGTAATCATTTTTTATTTATATACATTTGAAGACACGGTGAATCAAGAACTCATAATGGATGGTAATCTATTAGAGGCCCTGAGTAGCGGCCAAGCAATTTTAGTAGGGTGATTAGGATGTTCATCTATGATTGGTAATAAGTGTTTTTGTGATACTTTTATCCATGGATGTAATGGTAAGAGTAGTCAGGGCAGTGGTATACCATCTCAATAATTTTTTTGTTCTAGTTCTATCAGTATGGTATGTTTGGTCACTAGAACCCATAATATCCTTATCTAATAATTTTTTGTCGCATCTTTGGTAGATCGGTCCATATTTAGAGGCTTTTTTTCGACACTGTGATATGGACTATAGAAGAGTTATTAGGGAAAACATCATAAATTGGAAGGGGCTCTACAAAACCTCAGCATGCTGGTAGCTACAGTTTCACATGCTGTTCAGGCTAAGGTCAGGGATGTGATAACCCAATACAAGACCTACAATACCAATAATAGTATTTTTTTTCTAGTTAGTCAGACTAGTGATTAGGGATGAGGGATAGGTAAATTGCATATTTTTTCAACTACTCTGACAAACATGGTAGTAGGAACATCTACCATCAGAGGTATGATTCTTGAAAAATCTACTATAGATTTTGTTTGGTTTGATATAAGATCGTCACATAATTTTCTATCTACTCTTTTCATAAATTGTTTGAGCATGGATTTGGAAAGTGTACAAGGGGTTTTAACCATTATCACACCTTTGTGAATGCTATTAGAAAATATAAATCATTACAATGTTTGTTTTCTAGATTTTAGTGGCTATCGTTCTATTTAGGAACTATTCAGGATGGGGTGACCGAATTCATCTTGATTCCTATTATGGATGGGTTATTTTTATAACAGGCTCATATCAACAATTAAAATTGAAGATTAGCTTCCTCATATCTATATGGAATCATATTGTCTCACAAGGGTGAGTGGGATATGTATCATTTTTTGGGACCAATTATGTGTCGATTAGAGTGTCTAACGGCTCAGATAGAAGTTTTTAGTCTAGGTAATGGTGGAATTTAATAAGATTCTTTTCCTCCTATGGAATATCATTTTTGGGTTGTATTCCCAGATAATTTCTATAGATTTTTGACCAAGTGATAGGTCATGTTCATGATCGAGTTAGTGTCAGGAGAAGATCCATTTCATATCCTTCCTTATCGAATGTGAACATCTAAGATTTGAGAGTTCACAGTTTTTTTGGGAGATTAAGACTCTAGAACATTCATACAACTAAGTATACCTCCATGGGTTCTCTAGTTCACTTCAACAAGAATGTTAATGTATCACTGTTCTTGTCTGTGAATTATCAGAGATTTAACCATATTATGGTCAAGAACATGTATCCTATTCCACAAAATTATGATATTTTCGATTAGTTTAGAGGTACTAAAATCCTCTCCCATATTGAATTTATATTAGGAAGTCATTAGTTAATTGTGAGATATTCATACATACCTCATAATTCATTTTGGTGTTGATATGGATTGGATGAATTTGTAGTCGTGTCATTTTTGTTGAATAATGAACCTATAGTAATCGTCGCCTAAATGAATAGGGTTTTTCATCATTTTATGTATTAGTTTCGGGTGGTTTTCATCAAATTTATCTTAGTGTTATTCTAGTTAGAAGATTATCATTCCAATCATCTTCACATTATTTTGAGTACATTTAGAGAGCATCATCATTACACCATGATAACTAAAGGTTGTTTATCGATAAATAATGATTACATCATGGGTTATATCATCTCAGAGGTTGGGTTTCAGTGCACCTATAGAAATTTATATCCACTTAATAATGGGAACAACCAAATGACATCTTCGAAATATATAGATTTATTAGTTTAGAATGATATTACCTATGTTTTATTAATAATTTATCCCATTTTTAGCACCAATTTCAAAGCATACCAAGGAATGGGTGAAGTTTGTTGTGTTTGATGCCTGTGAAAGATTGTTTCAATAGCTAAAAGGCATATTAATGTCTTCAACTATTCTAAATTTAACTATACAAGTTAAACGATATACCATGTACTGTGAAGCATCTAGTGACGTGAACAATGTAGTTATAAAGTAGGATTATTGTTTAGATTCTTATGGATCAGGATTACAAAGACATCATGAAATGAATTCCTTAACACCAGATGTATAGTTAAAAATAGTGGTACATGCCCAATGATGATAGAGACATTATCTCATGGGTGATGTTTTTTATGTAAAAATGTATTACAAGAGACTCAATTTCATGAATTCTTAGTTGTATGATAACCTTTTATAGATTAGGTGGGTCAAGTATATGTTGTCTTTTGACATTTAATTGGATTATACACTAGGAAAGGGAAATTTTGTGGTGGAATCATTGATCCAAAAGGTATAGATAAAATAAGTTCAATTTTCTTGTGATGAGAGCTAAATAATGGCCTTTTTCAAACATCTATTTACATGTTTATTATTTTCATGGGTGAGTGGCTCAGACATCAAAACATTTTACAACCATGCTTTTAGATTGAATTAATACTAGCCAATTTTATGATCCGGAGGGTTCAATTTTGAGAGGTGAATAATATTATAGAAATAAGACATTAGGATGGCCTAGTAGTAATGGAAATTTTATTCTTTTCTGGGGAGGATTTTTGGTTCCTATAGGCTGGAATGAGGATTTTCTGAAGGGGTTTCATTCTTATAAATGGTATGTGTATTATAGATTGAACAATATGTATTGTGATCTCTATAGACAATACTAGTGTTAAGGAATTAAGGATGAGGAAAACATCATGGATCTATACTACACTTGTCACCAGTTCAAAGATTACTATAATAGGACAGCATGGCTTTTTCTATCTTTAGCCATCCTATAGTGGAAATGGGATTATGACACAATGGATTTTGTTTCGAGATTACTGATGATGAAAAATAAGAATGATTTTTATGGGTTACTATTTACTGGCTGACAAAGGTATCCCACTTAATACCAATTTGGGGAACTTATATAGTTAATGATCAGGAAAATAAATATGTGTTTCAGGTGGTTCTGTTGCACAATGTTCAGATAAGTATCACTTCAGATAGATCTCCTAATTCCATATCTCAATTATATCTGGTTATTTATAATTCCATTAGATAGTGAGTTATTTGGATAATATCTTATCATCCATAGACTGGTGGTCAATCATAAAAGACTATTCAAGTTTTATAGGATATTTTACAAGCATATGATTGGGATTTTTATGGTTCTTGGGAGAAACAAATGGAACTCGTTATGTTATTATTAAATAATAGCATCTAGGAATAAAAAAAATTGATCCTTTTCTTGATTTGAATGGAAGGATGCATAGTTCACCTAATTTTTTTCTAGAGGTAGGTGATTCAGCACTTGATAGGACTAGTATCATGTAGGAGACATCTAATAATGCACATTTGTGATGGTAGTGGTATCTGACAATACATAGTAGGTAGAAATAATATGATGACCATTAGAGATGACCTCTGGAGTTCTTAGTCGACCATTATGTTTTCCTTCTCTAATCTCCTATGTTGGGATAACGTCAAATTAGGTAATCAGTAAATCTAGTGCACATCATTTTGGGTTGTTTTAAATAGTCACAACGGTCGGTCTAGTTGGGTATAGTTTATCCCTTCCAGAGCACTATAGATCGATGAAAGATGTGTTATTTGTGTTGAAACTCTAAATATATCATCTAGACCCTTCCTATGTGATAAACATAGATATCATCTAGGTTTTTACTGATACAAGCTTTGTGGATAAACTGATACGGGTTGTGGATCATAGTGAGAAAATTATTTGGGGTCGAACTATACCAATGGATTGAATGTAGTGCAAGAATGGGAAAGATCGGTAATGGACTTGGTAGAGGGTGTCTGATATTTAAAAACAGTGTCCAATCATGTTCAAAAAGACCTCATAGAGTTACATAGAGTATCCAATGGATGGGATATCATATGGTCGAGAGGTTGTTTGATCCAATATTTTTTCTGGTATGATTCTCTTTGAGTTTTCAATTTAAGCCTTTGTTGTCATGTCCACATCAGATATGGAGATACGTTTTTTAAGAAAAAAACCTAGTGTTTGGGGATGAATTATTTTATAAATTAATGGAGTTCATGTATCGATAATACAAATTGTTAAAAGTTGTTCTAGGAATGGTAAGGATTATTAATAGAATTTTAGAGAGTTTAAGAGAAAATGGATAGATAACTAAGCTGTAGAAAATTTACATGTCATTGAAATGGAATACACATTGTGTTATTTTTTGTGTTTTTTATAAAATAATTCCATGTTGATGGGTTTTTCATAGAATACCATTATACAATTTTACACAACCTGTAGCCATATTACCCAATGTGTAAATGACAAAACTACTATTTTAAACATGTTTTGTAGTTGTTTTTATATGAAAAAATGCAATATATTTTCTCCTCCCGACAGACAAAGACCCTTATAGGATATTTTGGAGTTATAAACCCATTTATGGATATCTAGTTTCTCAATAAATCCATGGTAAGTCCTTTTTGTCTCATTTCATCCTTCTATCCTTTCGTTCTCAAATCATGGAGGTGAAATATTTTACACAATTACATTATTGGTTTTGATCTTTGTCCCTTCTTTGATCTATTAACCCCTTTGAAATCATCTTCACCCTCTTCCACATGTTCATTGGAAGTAAGAAGCATTTTTGGTTCTATAGAATAATATAGAGGGTCTAAATATTAAACCTTGTGGTTTGATAATTCCATTATTATGAAATATTGTGATTACCCCCTCATTTGTTCACAGAAATTATTTAAATAATTGGATGAGATTGTCCCCTTAATTACATCGGATTCAAATGGATTTATAATTGGATAATGGAATAAATTATATTCAGAATGACATGAAATCTTGGATGATTTTTTGTTATAAAATCCCTAATTTTTGGATTATTTCTTATTTGTATAATTTTATTCAATTTTAATTGAATTTAATGTAGAAGTTGATAGAATAATGTAAATATTCAAAATTAACCATTGGGATACATGATTTCATATTGTGATATCCACATTGTAGGATATGAATTGTTTTCCATGATGATATTAATATATAATGTGATAGTCCTAGAAACATTCACACAAACATGATGTAATACATATTGTGAGCAGGCTCACTGAAGTCCCCATGATGTAATGCTTATATGTATTCTTCCAAGAAATGTTTGCAAACGTATAGAGAATTAACCATGAAATGATATGATTAAGATATGTAATTATCCTAGATTATTTGTGGTGAATATTCCATAGGCATATGGATGTGGTTACCATGGCCGTACGACAATATCAGAGTTATTCAATCATAGAGTTAAAGTAGTTTTTTTACCATTGTCATTTAGATATTCATGACAAGGACATAAGATATGATTAGATTTATTCCTACATGGAGCTGAAACATATTTTTTTGGTATTTCATTAATTGTTGAATTGATTTAATTCACCTATTTATCAATTTAATGAATAAAATTATTACATGGATATTTTTATTTATACATGGTGGGTCAACTTATAGATTTATACTCACATATTATTTAGGTTGTTGTTTGGCCCCCAAGCATATTTCAGGGTTACCTAATTAGGCATGTACAAGGTACCTTGAAGTTGATAGCTTGTATGTTTTTTGGGATGGTGTTTGGATATGGGACTGACATAGGGAAATTTCCCAAAACATTTAGATTTTTATTTTCATTTGTTATCCATTTTAATGTTTTTTTCTTTATTGGAAATTAGTTACATTCCATTACATAATTACATTATATTTATTATTATTGTATTATTTGATTATGTATTATTTTTTCCTTCCTCTATTTTCTTTATATTGATTATTATTTCCATTTTATTATGATTTTTATACTACTTTTACACTTCAAACTATACAGTGTTGTCTCCCCATTATGTACATCACTCCCCCACTACTCTTCGGTAGCCCCTTACGTACAGGGAGGAATTCTTGAGGTCCCATAAAAAACCCGATTCTAACCACGTGAGAGACTTCCATATTTGGGGCATTACATTTCCCATCTAAGATGCAAAAGTTTCTAAAATTGGTTAATATTAATAATTTCAATTACATTGGATTCAAGATATTTTATTTCATAAAATAAAATAACTAGAAGAACATGATGTTACCCAATCCTCAATATCTTGTCCTATATGATAACAATAAAAAATAAAAAGTATTTTGAACAATTAATGGAAATTCTCTAATGTTTCTTACTACTAATATTAATTTTAAATTAATCAGAAATTAAAAATAAATATTATTTGCCTCTATTAGATAATGTTTATATAAAAACTTATGGGGCTTCAAATAGTTAACAAATCTAGAAAAAATATGAATTACATTAGGAAGGAAATGATATTATTAAAAATATGGTTTGAATATATGGTAGTAAATATATTGTTATGTCAATATTGATGAATACAAAAACATTGATGAATAATTTAAAATATTTAATAAGACTTCCTCCAATAATCGAGACTTTGGGGAAAATATAGATGAAATAAAAATATTAGAATGATGAATATATATTTTCCAAATATATTTAATACTGAAAGATCAGTATTATATGTTATAGAGGATCATTCTAATGATTAATTTCACAACATTTCCCTCAGTTGTGAAATGATAATATTTTCATCTTTTGGAAAATGTAACGATGTAATGGATTTTGGATCTATAATAAAACATGAAATCAAACATGAAGTAGTTAAATATTATTTTGAATTTGAATATGTTTTTATGAATTAATATTAGAATAAAACTGTTTCTCTTATATAAAATAAATTCATAAAAGTAAATAAAAACATCCACTAATGTGTTTAAAATGTGTTTCAATTTGGAAAATTTCAATTAACTACCCAATAAGAAAAGACATGAGTATAAATTTATAAATAAGATGAGGCCCACTAGAAACATTATTTGGGAAGATGATTAAAATATGAAAAAAAAAATATTGAATTAAAAAAATTCAAAGAGTAATAGAAAATGTATGATGAGAAATGATGAAAATTATGAATCCTCAACAATTTTACATCAATAATAAGAAACTATTGAAATATAAAAAATATCATGGATCATGTTGGATGGTATCATGTATCCTAAATTAGTTAAGAAAAATAATGTCAGAGAACATATTTAGAGTGATTGTTGAAGTATTAACTTAATTTATTTCTTAAAGAAACATTACTAAATAATGAAATGGGGATAGTAATGAATAAAATTTTAATAATAATGAAGCAAATATTGATTTTATAATAGGAGAATATTATTTGGTTAATGAAATCAAAAAACTAGTGTTGAAACTTACTGATCATGTAATATTGGTGAAAGACGTGGGTGAAAAACTCACAATAAAAGATGAAAAAGAAGTAAATAAGACAGAATCCGTGTGTTATGAGGTTGAGAAATATCATAAGATGATGGATGACTATTTCTAAAATGATGTTGATTTAAAATGATATCATCTCAATCTGATATGAATCACTACATGAGTGGGAAATTCTTATATTCTTCTACTAATTATAGATGAAGTTTATTTATTTATAACAATGAAGGTAAAATTTATAATTACAGAATTCTATGAGATAAGGAAAATGATGATAAAAAATCACATATTATAATATAACATAATAATAATTCATAAATAATTCTATCCCTAATACATAAGAAAGAACATTACTTTTTGGATTATCAATATAGTTTTATAAACATATTTTTTTATAAAATTTTGAATCTTCATTCAATGTATTATTATGGTTCTATTTAATTATAGTGTATAAGTAAATATAATTAAAATATTATACGATATTTAAATAGTGGAATATGTGGAATTATTCAAGGGATGTATTCACAAAATTAGAAATAATTAAAATGGGGTGATACAAAATCGTTTAGGGAATAATGAATTTATGATGAAAAGTCTATCACATCTATCAAACAACATAATAATTGATTTCAAGGTATATATTTGTGGAATATATGAATAATTGTTATTTTTTTATTAGTGAATGCCTATTATTATTGGATTTATTCTATATAATGTTAAATGAGACGAAATTTAGACAATTAATTATGTGACATGTCATTAGTTTCAAAAGTTCTATTGATTGTGTTCCTGATAAATAAGCCTTTGATTCAAGAAAATAATTTTTATTTAAATAATCATGGGGATACTGTAATCTAAAAAAATTATTACTGTGGAAGTGGAGGATTAAAAAATGTAAATTTTCTTTAATAATAATAGGATTTAGTTATACTAAATATGATTATAAAAAGTAGAAATATAATGATATATATTTTTAAGGACACAGACAAAATCTATTATATGTTATCAAACTCTGTGATAACGGAAATGAGTATTATTTTAATAAATTCTAATATTTCATGAATAAATAATTTGGTTAAATTATTATTACCCAAGGAAAAAGATATGGATAAATTTGATTCAAATTGGTGATCCAACTCATTAATGTCATTTGATTAATAAAGATGAAAACGAGCTATACCTGAAAAAGAGTGAAAACATGGTTAAAGAATCATGAGGTAAATATTATTATATTATATGTTCATAAGACAACTATAATTGAAAAGCTATAGATATGTTTTATGTGACACATATTATATGGGTAATGGTTTATGATACTCACAAAATAGTGGAGATTCAGTCCACGAGGATACTTTAGTAAATTACTATTGACTTACATGTGGAAATGAGATATTGTTATACTCATGTTTCTTTATAAATTATTGAATTCATTTTTGACTTTACGGAGATGAAAATTTCCCAATTTATTTATAATTAGGAAATTTTTTAAAAAAATTGAATTATATTGAAAATGGGAAAAAGTAACTAGATTTTTACATAAAGAGAAATTATATGAGATAATTTATTGGAGTATACCAATACTTATTTTTAACTATTTTATAAATATCATGGAATTAAAAATCAATATATTGGATCCTACACTCAAAAAAAATGTTGTATTATAAAGAAAGATTATGTGTCTTCTTGATATGGGAAGAACAACTCAACATAAATAAAAACTCTCTAATTTAATTTGGATGGATTTTGTATATACAAAAATACTCATATATAATAATTTATTACATAAAGGTGATATAAAAATGAAATCATATAATATATTGTATAAAAATTTAAAGGTGAACTAATTTAAACTATTTTTTATTCCTTCTTATGTGGTGATCAAAAATGAAAATAAATGATGTTTGAATAAAAATCAAAATTAGGAATCTTCATTTGATATATCTCTAAAAAAAGTGGATATAGACAATGGATTACTATATAGAATAAATCATCATATTAATATAATGTGAATAAAATTAGAAATTTGTGAAAAATTTATGTGATAGTTGAACAACAAATTTAGAATAATTATTTTAAAACACAAAATATTTTTTTTAAATAATGGTATTTTTTTAAGATAAACCAAATTGTATTAATATTTATCATAAAAAACAAGTTATGTATTTAAGGTTGGTAATATTGTGGAATAAAACAATATTACATTAAAAATCATATTCATTTTGAATATATGATTACTAAAAAAATATATACCACAAAAAAGAAGGTGATAAATGATTTATAATCAATATACACTCTTTTCCTAGGTTATAGAACAAATAGATTTTGAGGCACCTAAGATAAATGAATGGATTATTATAATTAATGAAAAAAGGATAATATTTTAAAAAATTGTACTTGGAAAATATATCCATGGCTATAAAATACATTATTTGAAACATATGGCGATTTATTTGAATATAAAATAAGATATTCGATATGCCATCCTCCAATACCAGTTTCATTGTGTAAATGTTAATCATAGTTGGAAGGGTTGTATTTTGATGAAAATTTCACCAATGAAAATATATAATGATTTTTAAATATTTCATACTATATAATATCACTTTAATTTTAATATATATCATATAGATGATTTCATTACATTCATAACTAGATTAATATAATAATATAATCTTATTTTTCGTCCATGATTATTTTGTCTTGAAAATGGTGGTTGCATTGTGTATAATCAACAGAAAGTATTATATATCCTAGTACTCTAAATTTGAATGAGTCATGATAATGTCAAAATTATATATATAATTATAAATTAATATGTATGTGAAATTAATTAACATAGGTACTCGAAAATGATTATTTTATGTCTATATAGTAATATTTTCATGTGATAATGAATATCATAATCATAAATTTTTGACGATAATGATAATGTTATTTAAATTTTTTATACATAGTGAAATGAACTATTTTTTAGGCATTTAGGTTAAAATAAAACATAATTAAATAATTTTACCCTAATAGAAAAATGATGGAATATTTTTTAAAGAATTGGGATATAGTTTAAATTTGAAAGATAATCTGAGAATCGTTAAATTTTTTTTCTAAAAAATTCAACACCTGAGAAAAAATATATTGTAACTCTTTTTAAAAGATATAGAATTGATCTTGAAGTTCTAACATGATAAAATAAAGAACTAATTCTTAGATATGAAAAATTGTCAGGTTTTTTTATGTTACCTTATAGAATATTGAACTTGATTCTTTGTCATTTCACATATTTGTATTTATCATGATATTCTATTCATAGAAATATTTCATCAGCTGGAACCGTCAAATTTTGTGAAGTTTGTGTCATGTTGAATAACAAAAAGTACAGCTTACTAACATTGAGATCATACTAGATAAAATATGATACAAAACACATTGGTATATATAAATATTGTGGATGAAAAATAATAAAACAAATTGATTATAATCATTAGAGAATTATTGATCTATCCATAAACTATATCTGCCACTCTAGAAAAGAACACATTGATATTATAAATGAAATAACCAAAAATATATATGCTAAATTAGAATTCATTTAAGCTGAAGATTATTTTTAGATGTCTTTATAAATGAAATAAAATTATGGTTTTTTTCTAAATTAATGATGGATATTCACGTTCAACTTCCCCTCTCACTTAAGGAATTTGTGGAAGAATGACCATATAATGGTTTTGTCACGACCTATCCCCCGGTGCCAATGCAGTGACTACCAAAACCCGCCTTCTATTGGCTAGGGGTTGGTGACTTGCACAAGAAGGAATAATTGTCAAATGAGAAGGAATTACCTTTTAAACCTGCACACGCAAAGACTAGGTTAACAAAAAAAAGTAAACCACATAGTAAAACTGGTGAAAGAAAATTTTAATCTAAAAGTAAAGGGGCTAGTATACAAGACCAACTGAAATAGATACAACAAATGGGTAAACAACTGTAGAGGTTGTCTTCTTTGGATCCTACCTGATGGTTAGTTAATTATTTTCTTTCATTTTCACTACCGCTCAACATGTCTGCATATCACCTACGTGCACCATTTAGTCCTTACTCCCAAATCTCAATTAAATTTTTCTATCATCTTCAAAAGACATAACAAGATACGGGTGAAGCCCGTGTAGGGGAGAGTGTAACAATTCCAAGTAGGGACCCTGTGACCCCCGAAGGTCTCCTAGAATTCCACAGAGGAAAAACCACAAATCATGATTTCAATATCTGGGCCCAAATAAAAGACTCATCTCAAACCAGGTATATAGCTTAAATAATAGGAATAATGATGATTAGTCATAAAGATAATTCATCTTATTCAATTGAGATGTCACACTCTTGAACCTTGAATAAGTTTCTCTATCTCCAATCCACATAAGGTCGTGCGTCAATGATCCACATAGGGTTGTAATTCATCGATCCACATAGGGTCGTAATTTTATGATCCACAACAGGAAACTCTAAGGCTAATACTCATCAGGTCGTGCTACTGTTGATCCACTCATGGTTTTATGTTGTGGATCCACATAGTGGTGTATGAAATCGATCCTTACTATGTTGAAAGATGTAGATCCACACAGGTTTGTAAGTCATCGATCCACCAAGGGTCGTATGTCACTGATCCACACAAGGTCGTATGTTGCTGATCAACGACAGGTTGCCCTATGGTTGTTCCTCATCGTGTTGTGCTACATCTGATCCACACAGGATTATTCTGATGATGCTCCACAATGGGTCGTATGTCACATGATATTGAGCCACAAGATTTTCGTACCTTGTATGCTTGAGTTTCATAGAATATACTCCTCAAGATATCGGTTGTCCCCCAACTACAACAAATCCCCATGAAGAACTATCTTGATGAACCACTATGTCATAATGTTTCCAATGCAAGAGAGGGCATGTTAATCAGATTCATGTTCTGTATGTTATAGCCATTTTAGTGCTGATCGCCCAGTTAGAATCATGTCCGATCTAACCTGGACGTACTCCAACAATCTTTAAAACCCATATGGATTATCTCAAATGTACCTCTTCACCATAAGGGTTCTAGCGCCATAGACGGTCTGTTAAATGGATGTCTGGTATAGGAGATACACCCTTTTTAAGTAAAACTGTGACTAAATGGGGTTAGGTTCGTTCCGACCATGTTGGACCATCCCAAACCGACCCAGTCTCGGTCGACCCTGGGCTGACTCGGCCCAGAACGAATCAGCTCAGACTAGACGGACCCGGTCTGGTCTGCTGGCTGGGTATGCTCAAATAGCTGGGTGCAGACGCAGCTCCCCACCGAATAGACCGAAGTCCATCCGGTCATCAACAAGAAGTGCCAGGCTTGCACTGCCCCTTCAGCAGAATGGTCTTATGAACCTGTCTAGGGTGGGACCCGTGGTTCGAGTCCACCTCCTCTAGGGCTGGAGCTGCATCATCACCTTCCCGGCATGCTGCCATGGCGCGCTCCTGCCTTCAACACGGTTGGTGTCGTCCAGCCGCCCCCTGTCCACCGCAGTACCTTCGAGCACCACCACATAATTGCGGATGGTGAGAGTCGGCTGACGTCTCCTCCAGTTGTTGGCACTACCACAGCGGTGGAGCTTCAATCGGCCTACGGTGAAGCTATGAAGGACCATTTTTTTTTCTTATTTCACCTACACACCAATCGGGACCCTACCATTACTGTTTGGCCCCTGGATTCATCTTGTTGTAGTATTGGTTGGTCATCTATGAAGAACCCAAACAATACCGAGATTGGCGGAGGGTTCATGCCTTGTTTGGATTGGCCCGCACCCTCCTAGTTATCATTATAACAAGGGGAGATTTCAAACATGATCAAGAGAATATGAATTTTTAAACTCTTAGAATATAAAAAAACTCTTTCCAAGAACTCACTAGATGATTTTGTGGATGAGGAAGAAGGGTTTATGTTCGAATTTGTTCGGAAGTGTTCATTCATTCCTCAGTCTTTGTTGGATTAGTATTCCACTGAAATTTTTTCAGAGCATCCTCACATCGATCCTTAAAACCCATTCCATATGATTGTTTAAATAGAAGAAACATACTCACCCACATTTCATTTTATTAATGTGGTTCATTAATGAACCACAATTAATGTTCCATTAATTCAATGAACATTGTGGTGACACAACCCAAGATTCGTGTCCTTAAATTACTCCCATTCATGTCTGATGTTACACTGTAGTCCAGTCATCTACTGCTCAATGGTGAGAAGAGAATAAAATTACTCATAGAGTTATTTTATTATTTTATAAAAGAACTAAAATTAATTTTTTCATCTGGCCCTTGCCGATTGAAGTGAAGCTTCTCTTAAGGGAATCACAATGATGTGAATTTGATGGTTCCCTCGTATTCTTAATCCAATAAACATTTCAAAAAAATAGAAATCGATGCTCGAAAGTTTACTAAATCTACCTTAAAAAGTTCAAAATTCTGTTCTGGACTATTTGGGCCTTGGAATCACATGCCATCAATTTTCACAGACATGTAAAAATAACAAATTATTTAATAAAATTATAATGAAAAATTGGGATCTTTAAATTTTCCACACCTTATGGAATTACATCCCCGAAATAAAAAAACCAAGGGAATCAGATGGGGGAACTAACCATTTATCTGAGCCTCCTGGTCCCATGTACTCTCTTAGATGATCTCGTGCTATTACCGAACTCGCACTATAAGAATCAACTGTCGATTAAGGACCCGCTCTAGTTGATCCTCTATCACCACTAGGTACTCTGTGAACATCACATTATCGTCAATGTCCATCTCTCCCAAGTCGATAACATGTGATGGATAATGAACGTTCCTCTTCAACAATGACACATGGAAAACATTATACACCTGGTGCATCTGTGGGGAAAGTGCTAAGAAGAATTCCACCTAGCCTACTCTACTGAGGATCTAGAAAGGTATGATGAACCACAGAGATATATTTTTGTCCCTACCAAATCTATGGAATCCCCATCAGGGTAAGACCCATAAGAAGAAATGGTCTCCCTCCTCGGACTCCAAGAGCCTCCATTTCCTATCAGCATAAGAAATCTGCCAACTCTGTGGAGTCTTTATCTGCTCTGGGATAATTAGCACCCACTAAGTGGTATCCCATAATAACTCTAGTCCCATAAGTGTTATCTCCCCTTGGTCTATCAAGAAATGATGTAATCTACATTGTCAGTCGTACAGGGCTTCAAAATATTCCACGCCAATGGTGGAGTGATAAATATTGTTGTTTGAAAACACCAATAGTGGATGGGGGTCCTCACAACTACAGCCAAAATCAATGACACAAGCATCAATCATGTCCTCAAGTGTATGTATGGTCCGCTACGTCTGAACATTTTTCTAAAGATGAAAGGTAGTGCTCAAGCGTAGCTGAGTCCTGATTTCCTCCTATAATCAAATCCATAACCGGGATGTAAAATGAGCATCTCGATATGAGACGATTGTCGATGGAAAGCAGTTAAGCAGTACTATCATTTGTATGTAGAGGCATCCCAAGCTCTCTACTGATCCCTGCTCTCATATGGGTAGGAAATGGGAAGACTTTTTTAGTCAGTCAATGATCACCCAAATGGAATAGTGGTCCCTCGAAGTATGTGGTATATCTAGAAGAATGTCCATGGAGATGTCATCCCACATCCACTCTGGCACCACAACTAGCTGTGTCAAGCTTGTTGGAACCTAGTGCTCACCCTTCACATACAGACAAGTGAGTCCTCATGAAATGATATATGCCACTTCTTTCTTCATCTCTGACCACCAGTACTGAAAACAGAGGTCCTGGTACATCTTCACCACACAGGGATGTAGCTCCAAAGGGATGTTTTGAAGGACCTCAATAGCTACTATCGTAGAGTCATTAGTACTGTGTTTCATCCTCTGAAATGTATGATGTACTACCCACCTTTAGAAAATAATTCAGTTTCTCATCTTAGGGATATCTGAGCATGTCGAGCATCATAGTCAACATTACCATGTTTTGCCTCTAGTACTCGCTAAAGGAGTGGGGGAGTGACAGTCATGGAATTGAGGTATGTCGTTCCATCACTATCCACAAAGGATAACTGTAACGAGGCTAGTTGCTCTATCACCTCACCCAGCAACTGTAACCCAGACCTTCTGTTGAGTGTGTCTACCACCACAATCCCCTTTCCTAGGATTATAGACTTTCTTAGAGTCATAGTCATGGAAGAACTCTTGTCATCCCCGCTATCTCAGGATCTGGTCATTCTATGAGAACATATACCTGATACTATTATGATTAGAGTACACAGTAAATTGTTCACCCATCATGTAGTGCCACCAAATTTACAAGGGAAATACCAATGTTGCTAACTCAAGGAAATGGTTAGCATTGTTATGCTCATGTTTCCATTGCTGTCGTAGGTGATCACTTCTTTCTCTGACATGATAACACATCCTTTTCTAGTCCCTGATGCATCGTAGTAGACTACATAGCCAACGACCTTTTATGGCAGCCTCATCAAGGGGGAACTATTCAGTCTTTTCCCATAGCTCCAAGAAACTAAACTGACATTTCTCCATCCTCAAAAAGGTTTTATTCTCATTTTCAATGCTTAAAAGAGTGTTGATACTCTATAAAATTCAGTTATAGAACACTTGTATTACCCGTCCAACCACAAGAAACTTCTCACCTTGGTCACACTCCTGGGTATCCCTCATCCAAGAATTGAATCTATTTTTGGTTGATACACTAAAACTCCTACCTCTGTGAAAATGTATCCTAAAAAATGGACCACCCGTTACAAGAACTTTCACTTTTATAGACTTCCATAAAGCTACAACACATGGTCTATATCCAGAACTATCTGTAGATGAGTGGCATGATCCTCCTTCAATGCTGAGTACACCAAGATGTTATCAATGAATAACACCATGAAGCGATTGAGATAAGGCTAGATGATCATGTTCATAAGTCCCATGAACACTAATGGGGCACTATTAATGTTGAATGGAATAACCATGAACACATTATGGCCATACTGGGATTTGAAGGTTGTCTTCGATATGTCCTCAACCCGTACCCTGAGCTAGTGATAGCCTAATATGAGGATTATCTTCGAAAACCATCGTGCTCCCTTCAGATGATCAAAAATGTCATTAATCTTTGGGAATGGATACTCTTTATTCATGGTCACCGTATTTAGGTGTCGATAGTATAGGAAAATCCTCAATCTTCCATCATCCTTCTTAGCAATCAAAATCTGGGTTGCACATGGAGAGACACTGGGTATTACGAACCACTTTCTCTACAAGTCCACCAACTATACCATCAACTCAAGAATCTCTATGTGATCCATTGGATATGCTGGTGTAGATATCAGTGTCATCCCATGGTATATGCTGATGAAATAAGTCTACCTCTCTACGAGGAGGTAGTCCCAAAACATCATCTGGAAAGACATCAGTATACTTTTCCACAACAACATGATAGCTTAGTTTCCCCTCATCCACTACACCAAGGGTGTGGCAAGCCAATAGATGGGTGATCGTCTTCCCCCTCCTCCATGAATGTCCATTATTAGCTAAAAACGTTCCCTTCTCACTGGTGAAGGAAAACTAGGTTTCATCCTCATGGTCACACATCACATGGAAACTAAAATACTTAATATGTGCATGATCTGTGGATAGCCAGTGCATACCCATGATGATGTCTTAAGGCCTCGACGCTGCTACAAGGAGATCCCATCCGAAGATATCACCTCCTAGAGTAATCTCAAATTTCTAGAACCAGTGTTTAATCTCTACATCTTATCCCATAAGAGTCATTAATCTCATAGATCAGGCAAATGGCTCTACAGTAATCTCCGATCATTGAATGAGAGTCATGGAAATAATAGAGTGACTGGAAACTATGTCCATAAGAACTGAAACTATGGTGGAGTATACATAGATAATACCTTCAATAATCTATGAAGCATGGTTGTTGTAGGCCTCAACTTCCATTAGCTGAGCTCAACCTTGTCCACCTTCTCCATGAGGTTTGGGTGGACCACCTAGAGGTGGTGGAGGTAGAATATAAAACTATTTCCCACCACCTACTTCAAAGCCTACTCCTTTGCCCCGTCTTCCTCCCTGCATACCTCACCACTCGAATTGCTTATTCGGCATCAGTGGTCCCTAGAATGTATGTTTTTTGTCGGTATGGTGGGGTAGGAAGTCACAAGCCATGTGGCTCTGCGTCATTTTCCTACTGCCTACTGCAGATGACTCATCCATGTGTCATCTAGTGGTGGGCTCACTGTCGGTACCTGTTCAGCTATGAAACTCAACACCAGAAGTTCAAACTCCAGAACTCTTTCCTATGTAAATATATTGAGTGATATCATTGATTATATGATCTCCCATAAAAGTCCATGATTAATGGTCTTTTCCCCAATGAAAGGGTCTCATACCATGTATGTGGTGTAGTAGAAGAGGTCAGTGAATTTTGCTGAGTAATGGGATACTATTAGGCCTCCCTACTTTAACTGAAGGGGATCCTAAATATGCACAGAGTGTAGAGTAATTGGAACAAAATACACCATAAAAAGGATCTAGATGTCCAACCAGGTGAGGGTCTCCCCATCGTTCATTCGGAGCATCTGGATCCACCATCACACTGCCATTCCCTGGAAGAGACTAATATTTGGGATCACCATCTGGTCTGCTGGTGTCCCTACTAGGCAGAAAACTCTAGACATAGCCTCCAGCTAGTCCTTAGAAGAATGTGGATCCATCTCACCTAGAAACCTCAGATTCCTCTTCTGTCAGACCTCATGAAGCCTTCTATGTCGGTGTGTAACATCAGCTAGTGGTAATGGTTGAAACTCAATCCCAACAGGTAGTGGTGCTATTGTTACGCCAACTAAAGTTACCATCTTTGTAAGAGGGACCTCTACCAAAACCTCATCACTCAGTGATCCATCATTGTGAAATTTCTCGGGAATCTCGGTTGGCTCTCTACACTATGGCATTCGATAAAGAAATTAATTCTCAACAGTCTATAATTTTATACCACGTGAGCTGACTCAAAATATATAACAAATATACATATATATTTCAATGACACATGCAATCATTGTTTTTTTGTATCAATTCAGAAATCAGAAATGAGCGTCCTAGTGTTTGGAAACGTCGGCCACTGCACCTACACTGGAATCACCAAATGTAGAATCATTCTCGAAACACATAACACTATTACTCCATTGAAAACATAGATTCTTAGTTCTTCCGGTATAACTGACCACCCTTTGATACCACTTTTTCATGACCTTTACCATGGGGTCCGTGAAATGACAACCGCAATCCATCCTTCCATAGGATAGGGATTGGAAACTAGAACCAAAAGGAATATCAATAAATAGGAAGGCATTTCTTTTTTATCCTTCATACACATAGACCAGTTACACAAAAAAGTAAACCATGTAGTAAAATTGCATGATGTAAAAGTGTAAACTGGATTTAATGGGGTTAGTATACAAATACAACTAAAGGAGATACATCTGAAAAAAATCTCATGGGGTTTTCCACCAAGGATACTACATGAAGGGTAGGTATTGCCTGTCTTCCATCGTCAATGTCGCTCACCACGTCTGTCTTTCACCTCCAGGCACCGTCTAGTCCTGGCTCCCAAATCTCACCCAGAGTTGTTTGTCGTATGTATAAGTCAAAACAACATGTGGGTGAATCCCCATTAAGGGTGAGTATAACAATACCGATTAGGGACCCCAATACCACTAAAGGTATCCCGGAATTCCACAAATGAAAAACCACAATGCATGATCCCAATCACAAAGAAATATCAAAAAATCAGCTCAAACCTGGTTTATAACTTAACTAATAGTAATATTGATGACTAATCATAAATCTAATTCATCTTATTCAATTGAGAAGTTCCACTTCTGAACCATGGATAAGTCACTCTGTCACCAATCCGCATAGGATCGTAAGTCATTGACCCACACCGGGTCATAAGTTGTCGATCCACACAGGGACGTAAGTTGCCATTCCAAATTTGGTCTCTCAATGTCTGGTCCTAATTGGGCCATTCTACTGTTGATCCACATAGGTTCGTAAGTCATCGATCCATACAGGGTCGTAATTCTTCAATCCACATAGGGTCGTAAGACCTCCATCTACATAGGGTCATAATTTGTCAATCTACACAGGGTCATAAGTCATTGATCCACACGTGGTCATAATTCCTTGATCCATAGAGGGTCGTAAGTCACTTATCTGAATAGGGTTGTAAGTCAAATAACCATGATGGCCTGCTCTAAGGATAGTCCTCATTAGTTCATGCTACTGTTGATCGACACAGGGTCATTCTATAGCTGATCTATAAATAGTTGTTTGTCACATGACATCTAACCACAATATTCACGCACATGGTATGCTTGACATCCAAAGAATCTATTTACACATATAAAGGTCATACCATAACTTACATGATATCCCACGAAGATGTATTTCCAAGAACCGGCATGTCATAAGGGTTCCAACACAATATATTGCAGGTCAATCAGACTCTCGGTCTATATGTTTTATGCATTTTAGTACTAAGGGACTATTTGGATTCTTGTCTGATCAAACCCATACAGAATCCAACATTCCAGAAAACCCATGTAGAGAATCTCAAAAAGAACTCCTCTACCTAAGGGTTTAATTCCACAGACGGTTTATCAAATGGATGTCCGATTTAGGAGATGTGCACTTTTAATCAAAACTAGACCTAAAATGGGTCCAGATCTTGTCCAACCCCGTCAGACTAAACCAACCCAACCTTGTCTAGGTCAACATGAGTCTGACCCTACTCGGCCCAAACTGACTGGGTTCAGAGCAGACCAGCGCGACCTGGTCTGGTCCCCTGGGTGGGCGCAGCCCAACAGCTGAGTACGGACACAACTCCCCACCAAACGGAGAGAAGATTTTTCGGTCTTCAACAGGCAACGCCGAGATGGCACCACAACATTAGGTGACTAGTGTAATGGACCGGTCTGGGGTAGGACCCACATTACGAGTCTCCCTCCACCATGTCTGGAACTGTGACATCTTCTATACATTCATAGCCACGTAATCACATCTACAGTGTGCTTCCCTGGCATGCTTCCGCAGTGCGCCTCTTCCGTCGATGTGCCTAGCATCATTTAGCGACCCCATTTCCATCGTGGCGCCTTCGGGAACCACCACCTCCTCACAGTCAACAAGATCCAATCTCCAAATCTTCTATTTGTCAGCGTTTTCGTGTCAGTGGAGTTTTCACGGGCCTCTGGTGACTCCACCTACCAGCCTCCTAGGACCATTCCATCATTGTGTGGCACCTGATTTCATCTTGTTGCCGTATTGTTCAGTCATCCATGATGAAATAAAAAATATCGAGATCATCAGAGGGTTCTGGCCTTGTTTGTTTCAACTCATGCCTTCTGCATTAGCTTTATGACAAGGTCAAGTGTCCTACATAAATAAGATAACTTGAATTCAAAAAACTCTTAGGATAGAAACAATTCCCTTCCTAGAACACATTGGAAGACGTTGAAAATGAGGAAGAAGGGATTGTGTTCAAAGATGTTTGTTGGGATTTGTTCGTTCCTTGTTCTTCATTGAAGTTGGTTTCTGCCATCATTTCATTAGAGCTTCTTCACATTGATCCCCAAAATCCATGCCATAGGATTGTTTTAATATATGAAAATGAGCCACCCATGTTACATTTTATTAATGTGGTTTATTATCAAACCACAATTAATGTTTCATTAATTCAAGGAACATCAACGCAATGCAACCCTAATGTTGTGTCATTAAATGAATCCCATTAAAGCTTGACGTTATGCAGTGGTCCCACCATCTGCTAATCAACTATGAGAGGAGAATTAATTAAATTATGGATTTATATAATTATTATTTTGTAATGTCCAAAAATTAACTATTTCATCTGACCCGTTTTCTCATGGTGCACGATGGGGTCGTGGGGAAGAAACATGTGCTACGCGATAGTTGATTAGAGAAGGTTGGGTTTTGCTTCCTCACTCATATTGGGTGAACCATTTTCCGCCTCAAAATGCCCAACGATTCCATATCCAGTAATACGTGGACTTGCTTTCCAAAGGCATGAATTTGTTGGGTGGTTTGACCACCGACGCTTAAGAACTCACATTGGTCGAGAGGATGAGAAGTCGGGATCATCGCACAATTTTGGGGGGAATTATTTCCTGTTCCCGGACTCTCTTACAGATTTAAGACATGTTCATATGTTCAAGAATATTTGGTCTATACCCAAGCACAATATCCATGGATTACACCTGGTTAGAAATGGTCTACTGGACACAGGGGTTCAGAATCATTTATGGCCGAGGATTACCATCCCTCATTGGATTAATGACCTCGAGGAGTCTGGATGCATTGAGGCGGCACTAGGAGTGGCACGGTGAACCGTCGTGAAGATTGTTGGATCAACCGGTTGTGGGGCTTGATCCTCAAGGTGGTTTCCTATATACCCTGCCTAGGAGACATGGATCAAAGTCCATGTAGTTCGAATAACGGTGTCAGAGAACTGGCATGAATGTGAACTCGGGGGTCCGATGGTGATCGGGCTTGAACCTCATGGAGACTTCCTACGTATCCCTGTAATAGGGAATCAAATTACTTGTAGTTTGAATTAGCTTGGCGATTATTCTCTGAGGATCCCCATAGTAATGGATTGGGGATTACACTCTGAGGAGGCTAATAGTAATGGATTGGGACTTACACTCTAAGGAGGACCATAGTAATGGGTTGGGGATTACACTCTGAGAAGGCCCATAGTAATGGTTTGTGGCTTACACTCTGAGGAGTCCCATAGTAATGGATTGGGGCTTACACTCTGAGGAGGCCCATAGTAATGGATTGGGTATTACACTCTGAGGAGGCCCATAGTAATGGATTGGGCTTACACACTGAGGGGGACCATTGTAATGGATTGGGGCTTACGCTCTGAGGAGTCCCATGAGATGATGTCCTGGTGGATGCTTACTCTAATCCCACCTGAGTCATCCTAGGTGTGAGAAACAAGAGGCAGCAGGGACCAGGCGATCATGTTGAAAAAGTTGCATCTGTGGGATGTGAAGTGGGGCTTATACATAGATCCATCCCAGAAAGTTGGGGCTTACTCTAAGGTGGATGCCTATGGCGACAAATATTATAGGAAGAGGGATGTGTCCCCTAATGAGGATGGAGCAACACCCTTTCCCACTATTCCCTTCCTTGGAAACAGCTGTGGGGAAGTACAGAGGTGCATTGGGGGATTCCTTTTGATGGGTAGTCCACCACACCTTGGGGAGGGGATAAGTGCCCCAGTTATAAGAATTGGAGGTGCAGAATGGGGGATACTAGGCTCAGACTCCGCATTATCGTGGGAATGTGAAACCAGGAATGCTTCGGGAATCCGCCCAAGGGTCGAGGAAGCCACTTCTCCCCTGCTTACTGTGGGTATGTGAACTCCAAACGCACACTGATGCTCCTGAAGGATACGTCACAGGGGTCTGGTGGCTCTGGTGGAGGCCTCATCTCGGGGCCGATGAATAGGCCAATGAGGGAGCTGTGGAGGACCAGCCCAAATTGGGAAGACTTTATCTGGCTCAGGGAATGGAACTCCGAAGGATTTGCCTGGCCACATACGTGTAAGAGTGGTTTTTCCCTTCTCGTAGGGAGGTGATATGCAGCTGGAGAGGCCGTCCGCAAACCAGGGTAGTCTACGGACTAATGGGAATCCCGTGAATCATGGTGGTTCGCGGATTGATGGGAACCTTGCGAACCAGGGTGGTTCACAACATCAGGTTCGGCCCGCATACCATGGTGGTACGCGGAGGGATCCATGCGAGAAGCGGTGGCTGAGGGCGGCGCCAGTCGGGGCTTCGTCGGTCGGGGCTTTGCCAATGTAGGAGGGTGTTACGCGGTGCGACAGATCAGAAAAGGGTCATATACTCTCTAGCCTTCATGAATTGCATCCACGGAGGGGCCATGGTTCACGGTCTTCTTTTCATTGTTATTTTAAGTTCATGGTTCACAAATTTGTTTTGCGTTTTCGGTTCCTTATTAATTAGCTTCCAGCTTCATACATGTTCTTGTTCGTGGACTGGAAGTTCACGGTTTGCAAAATCCTATGCTCCTTCCTTCGAAATCCTTCAACCAGAATCTGGTCTACCTCCCTGAAAAATCCTTTTCTCTTCCCCCCCGTTCTCCATTAATAGAGTGGGGAAAGAGATGTATTTGTTGTCATGTGGCACCTTTTTGGAGCCCCATGAGTGAGAACGTGGTACGGATGATTCTGTCAATCCGAAACTCTCAGAGGGGGGGGGGGATTGAACGCACCCCCCCCCCCCCGGCGAACGAAATCAATCTCATGGACTACTTCGCTGCCACGCAGGGTTCCGCCTCCATTCCACGAATAACAGCGGATGCGGTCTGGGATGGTCAATGTGGTTCGCGACTCGGGTAGTTCATGATGGTGAACTGGGTTGGCTCTTGTCCTGCTTCGTGCCTATGGAGGACCTCCACCTCCATTCCGTGAACGATGAGGTTCACGGCCGCAAACATCTTCCTCCTCTGTTTCGTGAGTGATGGCATTTGCGGTCGCATATGGCTTCCGCCTACATTTTGTTAATGAAAAAGCGTGCGGCATTGGTCGGTTGGCACGGTTCGCAGGGGTGGATCAGCCTGGTGTCCATCCTACTTCACACCCCAGGAGGAGCCCCACCTTCGCTTTGCGGATGATGCTGGTCCAAGGAATTGTAGTTCCCCAAATCGGTCGCGTACTGTTTCTAGGAGCAGGTATCCGGACCAGCTCGGTCCTTTCCCAAGTCTTGGGGTCATTGGATTTCCCCCTTGCAGAAATTTTAGGAGCCTACAAATTCCCACCATTGGAATGGGGTTCGATCAAAGTGAAGAGGAGGCCATTCCGATGTAGAGTGGTCCTGAATATCAATTATTGATTGGACAATGCTCTAAATTTTTCTTGAGCCAAGGGACCCAGCAAGCACAGTTCGAGTATTTGTAGGATTTTATAGAAAAACCCCACAGACTTTTTGCCTTTTCAATTAATACCATAATTTTTCCTAGGCCCATTTGGTGTTGACCGAACGTGTATGGCCTGACTTTTTCTTAGGTCTACCATTTTGGGTTTTCGACCTAACAGGATTTGCTCCTTTTCTTGTGGGAGGTTTAAAGTACCAACGACAAGACTATCATTACTGATGTTTTAGGTCGAACTGTATTAACTAGATATGGTGGAGAGAGGGCCCCAATTAGATTTGGATGATTAAAATGCATCTTGATATCCTTCAGAAGAGTGTGGGGGGAAAAGAGTGTTCAAATTTGAACGACAAGCGGTGCATGTCTCAAGGAAAGGGAGTTGTATCGGAGTACATAGGTAGGAGGAGCATCACCCAAGGAAATATTGCCTTTGGTAGATGGGCTAGGGATGATCAATATGCAAAGACACTGAGGGCATGGTATGCATATTTGTGCAAAGGTGTCCTTAAGTCAATGAATCTCCATTTCCGAAGGCCTAAGGACGTCATGGGAGTCTGGCTTACAGAAACCACCATGGGTGGCTTGGAGAACTATGAAACCCACCAAGGGTGGCTTGGAAAGGGTGTGTGACATATGAAAGGGTTTGAGAACATCTATATTAATTAGGATTGTGGACTCAAGGTCTAGGTCCTATGCATTTATCAAGCATAATAGATGGTTGGAGCTTGTTGCAGTTTAAAGTCATGCAGCTGGGACATCACCTGGAATGGAACCACTTCTCTTTTTTCTCGGTAACATCATCAGAGACGTTACACCATATTCACGCAGGGTTATGAAAGAGGTTGGTAAACTGTATCTCATAGGGTTTTTGAAACCCATGATAGATATGGGGGCTCAAAGGCCACGGGGCGTATGGATAGAATCAATGCCTAAGGAAATATTGCCCTTGGTAGATGAGCCAGGGGTGATAAATATATAGAGCCGCTGAGAGCATGGTATGCATAGTCCTGCAAAGGTGTCCTTGGTTCAAAGATTGCATTCTCCCGATAGCCGAGCAACTTAAGGGATGTTGAGATTCGGGACCACTAGAGTTGGTTTATGAGAGTTTGGATTTTTTTTGAGTACAGAGTATGGTTTATGAGGAGAGGGTGCCTGGGTACGGGAGAAACATCTAGGCTAAATTTCCCGAGAATGGGTGATGTCATCCCTTCTCACAATAGTGTGAGACAGTGGTTTTTGTAGGTCTGACCCATGCAATGTGGGACATAGAAAAGCCTCTATCCCTTACTATGTTTAACATCATGTGGTTAGGATGACTTCCGTGTAGTTTAACATCATGCGGTAAAGATGACTTCCATGTAGTTTTAATGTCATGCATTATAGATGTGGACCATTATTAAAGGATTTTATGCTGTTTAACATCATGCAGTGAGGATGGGGAAATTTTTAAACAAGTGAACATGATTTTAGTTGGAGGCATCTCCCTGAATGTTTAATGCTTTGTCTTTGCATCTTTATTCCAGGAGGCCAAGATATTCCATGCAGTTTAACGTCATGCGATAAGGATGTAGTTACAAAGTCTTGTCTTGATCATAATGTAACTAGGTTTGAACATCTTGGAATTCCTAAGACGTGGAGAAAGGTTGATTGGTGTAAATTGTGGTTCTGGGGCTTCTTGGATCAGAGGAAATGATATGAGGGCTCTGAGGCCGGTAAGTGTACGGAGATAGGAAGAGTACCGCCTGAGTAAATCATGTCTTTGGTAGATGGTCTATGGGCTATCAATATGCATATCCGTTGAGGGAATGGTATGAATAGTCTTGCATAGGTGTCCCCGAGTCGATGACTTTCCACTTCTGATGGCCATGAATGATTATGAAAACTTGAGATTGTCCGGGCCATGAATTCTGTCATTTGGTAAGAAAGTATCTGGACATGTCGGGCATATTCGGCCCGGGTTGATGTGAAATCTTAGAGAGCTCCCTACGCTGATTTATCATGTGCGCTGAGGTATACCTTCACTCCATGAAGTTTAACATTGTGTGGTAAGGAAGAAGTACTCTTAGTTTAGCGGTCGTAGAGCTCAGACTGTTGGGTGACTATTGCTGCAATCACATGAAGGATAACTGAGTTAACATGTTCTGATACACTTTGAACATGGTGGGGGATGATGGTTGTAAACTGCAAATCTGAGGTTTCCTGGATTAGGAGATGTGATGTGGGGGCTCTGAGGCTGGTAAGCGTACGATGCTAGGAAGAGTACAGCCCGAGGAAATTATGAATTTGATAGACGAGCCGAGGGATATCAATATGTAGAGCTGCTGAAGGCATGGTATGCATAGTCATTCCATTTTTTCCCTAGGTCATTGACTTTCCACTTCCGATTTCCATGATTGATTATTAAAACCAGAAATTTCTCACAATACAGAGTTCCACATATGGGGATAATTTTGTCCGAGCATACAAGAAACACCTTCACTACAATTGTCCATTGAGTCAAAGTAGCCTAGCCGTGGTGTGATGTTCATTGATGCAAATCGTCATGTGAACCATGGGCGGATACATAGTCTAGTCGGGTAGGGATACCCTGACATCGTATGGATGTAAAAAATGGGGGGGTGAACTTGTAAACCATTGTGCCATAAAATTCTGGATCGGGAGATAAGATATGGGGGCTCTGAGTCCGGTAAGAATACAGATCTAGGAAGAGTATCGCCTGAGGAAATCTTTCCTTTGGTATATGGGCCAGGGGCTATCAATATGCAGTGCCGCTGAGGGCATGGTATGCATAGTCATGCAAAGTTGTCCCCGGGTCGATGAATTTTCACATCTGATGGCCATGAATGATTATGAAGATCCATAATTACCCAGGCTGTGGAGTCTAATGTATGGAGTGGATGCATCCAAATGCACAAGGAGTATTTACATATCGTTTTTCCATATATCTTGGGTGGGTCACATCAATGTCTATGCAGTTTAACGTCATGTGATGAGGACGCGATCTGTTCAGTTTAACGTTGTGCATTAAGGACGTGGTCCGTGTAGTTTAACGTCTTGCAGCAAGAATGCAATATACACCTCGTGCAGATCTGGTCGGTACATGGGGGAAGAGGGTATTTTTTTTAAATCATCATTCGGGAATGGCTGGGCCAGGATGGGAAACCATGACGTCACAACGCATCCCATGGGGGAAAGAATCAAATCGTGTAGTTACCTGAAGTCCACGTAGTTTAACGATGTGCTGTAAGGATGAGGAATACACCCCGGGCAGGTCTGGTCCGTACTCAAGGGAAAAGGGCATTTTTAACCTATTGTCTGCACAGTTTAACATTGTGTGATTAGAATGATGAGTACACTCCATGCAGTTCTGGTGCATACATGGGGGAAAGGGAATTTTTAACATTCATTTGGGGACTGCTGGGCCAGGGTGGGGAACCTCGACATCACTACGTGTCCTACGAGGTCAGGAATCAAGCCATACATAGTTATTTCTTAAATACACCACGTGCAGGTCTGGTCCTAACACAGGGGGAAGGGGCATTTTTTTTCTTTTTTTTAAATGGATGGGCCAGGATACAAAATCCACGTGTCACTACATTTCCCGTGGGGACAGGAATCAAGCCTTATGTAGTTCACTAGGAAATACACCCCATGTGGGTCTAGTCCGTACGAGGGGATGGGGTAATTTTGGATTTATTTGAGGTGGCTTGGTTAGGGTGTGGAACTCTGGTGTCACTACGTATCCAACGATGGTAGGAATCAAGCCTTACGTAGTTCTCTGAAAGACAATACACCCCGTGCAGGTGTGGTCCATAAACGGGGGGAGAGGGCATTTTTAACTTTTATACGGGCATGATTGGGCAGGATGGGGAACCCTAGCATCACTAATTATCATGCGAGGGCAGGAATCAAGCCATACATAGTTCTCGGAAAGGAGTACACCCCGTGCAGGGCTGGTCCATACACGGTGGAAGGGGACATTTTTTCTTTTTAATTTAATTCCATTTGTGAGTGGCTGGGCCAGGGTAGGGGATCTCGGTGTCACTAAGTATCCTACCAAAGCATGAATCAAGTCATATATAGTTCTTTTAAATGAGTACACCCTGTGAAGGGCTAATCCACACATGGGGGAAAATGGAATTTTTAAAACTCCATGTCCGTGCAGTTTAACGTTGTGCGGTGAGAATGAAATACTCTTAGTTTAAGGTCATGGAGTTTGGACCATTGGGTGCTTGGCGGTTTAACGTCCTGCAGCTCGGATGATAACTTCATTAGTTATGCTGGTGAGGACAAGGTACTCTTAGATTAGGGTCATATAGTTTTGAACGTTGAGTGCTTGGAATTTTATCATCCTGCAGCTCGAACAATAACTACTCTCAGTTATGCCGGTGGGGACAGGATACTCTTAGTTTAGGGTCATAGAGTTTGGACTGTTCGGTGCTTGACATTTTAAAGTCTTGCAGCTCATACGATAAATTCATTAAGTTATTATGTGAAATACTTCTTCAGGAATCTCTCATTTTTAAGAGCTGTGGTGAAATGCCCATCCATGGAGATCAGGGCATATGCTCCATTGGAGTAGACCTTATGTATTACATATGGTCCCTCCCACTTGGTCTCCAGCTTTGGAGGATTCTTTCTGGGTATCATTGGGGTTCGGGGGACCATTACCAATTCTCCTTCCATGAAAGACTGAATACAGACCTTTTTATTGAAGGCTCGTGCATTCCGGTTCTGGTATACTTCTAGATGGTGCAAAGTGTGAAACCACTTTTCGTCCAGCTGCTCCAATTCTCCTTGCCACTTTTCTGATCACTCGTCGTTGGATAACTGATCAAAAATAGCAACACAGAGAGATGGTAATTGGAGCTCAATGGGCAGGACCGCTTCCGTTCCATATACTAAGGAATATGGAGTGGCTTGAGTATAGCTACAGATCATGGTTCGATAAGCCCATAATGCATGGAGGAGTTTATCCGACCGTGACTTCATTTCTCTGTCCACCATTTTCTGGAGAATGTTGGTCATGATCTTGTTGAAAGCCTCTATCTGTCCATTGGCCGATGCATGGTATAAGGATGAGTGGTTAGCCATGATACCATACTCTTGGTATAATTTCACCAATTTAGAAGAGAATAAGTTGGTATCGGTATCCATTAGTATGGTATAAGGGACACCAAATCTTGTGATGATATTGGTTTTCTCAAATCTTACAATGATTCTTGCACAAAATTCTATAAGGGGTACAACTTCTGCCCATTTGGAAAATAATTCAGTTGATGTGAGGATATACTTTAGTTGTTTGGATGTGGTGGGAGGATATGGTCCCATGACATCCATTCCCCAGACATCAGATGGACATGATTACTTGGCCCGATCAAGTAACTCTGGAGGTTGGTGTATGAAGTTGGCATGAATTTGTCATGAGTAGAATTTTTTGGTAAAGCGCGCACAATCTCATGCCACTGTGGGCCAATAGTTCCCACGCCTTCAAACCTGATGGGAATTCTTGGAACCTGAAGTATGTGGTCCACATACTCTGGCATGCAATTCAGTCATGATGGAAGTTGTTTCTTCTTCATCAATGAAACTAAGGAGGATTCCATCGAGGCCTCATTTGTAGAGGACCTCTTGTTGACATGCATTTCCATATATGACAATGTTGATTTCCCTTCTCCATATTTGCTCTCATTTAGCCCTGTCTGATGGAGTTCTCCCCATTTTAGGTAGTTTGCAATGGGGGTCATCCAGCTGGGGGGGGGAGCGTATAGCTCAGGGACAGGACTGACTTCGTTGATTTCTTCCTTCTTGGAATGAACAAATGATAAGACCATTCGATGATGAGCAATGCAGATTACTGTTTCACCCCATTCTGGGTCGGCTAGGGTTGTGGATGCATTAGCAAATGTGTCAGCCAGGGCATTCTAAAACTGGGGAACATAGTTCAATGTTGGTTCTTTGGAGAATTCTGCAATTAACTCTCAGACATGTTCAAATAAGGGAATCAGCTCCCCATTTTTAAATGCATAGTCACCATTGACTTTCTTAATGACCATTTCTGTGTCACCTTTTTCCTTATGGTAAAGTACTTGTGCCTGGAGTGTGAGTTCCAGGCCTGCAATGATGGCTTGATATTCCTCTTCATTTTTCATACATCCCTTTGATAGGAAGAAAGAATATAGAAATACTTCACTTTTCAGGGACATAAGTATTATTCCCAATCCCACATTGTTAAATTTGGGGTCTTCCATCCTCTTCCCAGTTGGGCTTCAGGATGCGCCATCGAAGTACATTTCCCATGTTTGGAGCTCCTCTTGATCCACGAAGATGTCTTTGTCGGGTAGCTCTTCGCCTGATGCGGTGGTCCCTATTGAGGGGTTCTCTGCCAGAAAATCTACTAATGTCTGGCCCATGATAGAATTCTGCTGCACAAACCAGATTTCAAACTGTTGCAGGATGACCGCCCATCGAGAGAGGCACCCAGTCATCATCAGGCAGCTGAGGATATACTTTAGTGGGTTATTACGTGAGACCAAATGGACTTTATGATGGTGCAGATAATGTTGCAACTTTTGAACAGTGAAGACCAAGTAGAAACAACTCTTCTTGATGTTTTAGTATCGACTCTCACAATCATTCATGGTTCGGATCAGGTTATAGAGGCTGTTTTCACTGCAGGCATCATTTTTTTTGAGAGGAAGGCTCCCAGCGACCGCTCTAGGGCCATCACATATAGTATGAGAGGTCATCTTTCAACTGGGGGCATGATCACTGGAGGGATTAAATGATACTTCTTGAGGCTGTCGAATGCTTCTTGGCAGTCATTCGTCCATTGGTACATGACTCCCTTCTTCATTAACCTAGTAGAGGGAAAACGTTCGCCAGCCAGGTTGGCTATGAGCCGTCTGATATAGGCCATGTGTCCTTGTAATCCCATCAATTCGGTGAGATTTTGGGGAGGTGGAAGGACGAGGATAGACGTTGTCTTTTCAGGGACTACTTCGATACCATGATGGCATACGACGATGCCATGGAAATTCTCAAAGGTAACCCCAAAGGCGCATTTCAAGGGATTCATCTTCATCCTGTGTTGTCGAAGTTTGTTGAAGATGGTTTCAAGATCTGACAAGTGAGCTAAGAGTTGTCTAGATTTGACCACCGTTTCATTCACGTAGCACTCGACAAATCACCCTAGAAATGGTCTAAAGATACGATGCATGGCATGTTGATATGTGGCGCCGGCATTCTTGAGACCAATGGGCATGACCCTGTAATAGAATACTCTTTAAGGGGCCATAAAGGATTTGTATTCTTCATCTTCTCGGGCCATAATGATTTGATAATACCCTGAGTGGCCATCTATTATGGATAAAGCCTCATACCCGGTCATTGAATCGATTAACAACTCGGTGATCGGGACCTGGAAATCATCTTTTGGAAAATGCCGATTGAGATCTCTAAAATCAATGTAGACGCAGATTTGTCCATTCTTTTTCTTGACTGGGATGATGTTGGCCAACCAGATGGGGTACTGGACCACCCGAATGAATCCTTCTTAAATGAACTTATCGACTTCAGCCTCTATTTTGGTAGCATGCGAGGGTTGTGTACTTTTGGCGTCCTGTTTATAGTCATGGTGGTGTTCTGGAAGACCTAAGTGGTGTGTTTCCACTCTGGAATTGAGTCGCAGCATTTTTGTGTAATTCTAGGCGATGACATCCCGATGTTGCCTCAAAAAAGAGGTATATAACACATGATCTTTTGGGGACATGGAAGCACTAACAATAGTGGGCCTCAGGTTATCCTCAATACCCATGTTTATTTCCCTGAGCTTGTTCACAGGGGTGGAGATACTTTCTGAAAACGCGGGAGGGGCATCCTTGAGATATTCCTTCTCTTCTTCTCCAAAATACTCATCTTTATGATCTGCTGGGGGAAGATTTCTTAACTCGGGCTCCTGGGAGTCTGGAGGCGAGCTGTTGTGGGTGTCCTCGCTCAAGTATTCTCCCCCAAATTGTGGGTTAGCAGACGTTCCCACATTGTCACACTCGGCCATTATAGCTGAAGCCATGAGGACAGCAAGGTGTGAGTCTGAACAATGAAGCCCTACTCCCAACGTGGTTGATGGGCAGTACGTAGTCTCTACCAAGATGTCTGAGGGGGTCATCAGGAACCATTTTTAGACCATTTGGAGCAGGGATCCAATCGACACCATTGGCCAAAGGCTTCTTTTTCTTATTCTCATAAAACCCAGTGCCGATGTAGTCTGGATCAGAGAGAACGAAAGGGGCCTTGTCGGTGTAAAATGTCCCACATTCCCCATTGACACATTACTTAATACACTGGTGTTAGGATGAAGGAATTTCCATGTGCTTATGGAGCCACCGCCTTCCAAGCAGGGCGTTGAACGCTGTGTTCTACCGGACCACAAGGAATTATGAATGGGCCACAAGGTTCCCAAAATGGGTCTCCATCTTGATATGTCCCATTGGATTCATGTCACTCTTGTCCCAAATTAATAGAGTCGTGGCTCAGGGTACTAGGTCATTATCACTCTAGCCCAGCATACGGAGTGTCCTTAGGGGAAGGAGGTTAACTCCAGAGCCATTGTCTATAATGAATTTTCATATTTTATTTTCATTTAGTGTGCCAGACACATATATTGGCCTAATGTGTCCTTGCATGACAGAATCTTCATCCTGATCAGTGAAGGAAATCACCGCATTGCATTCAGCCCAGCCAGTCTCCGTCTGAAAAATCTCGGTGGAAGCTACCTCGACTTGAAGCACCTAGGGGCTGAGAAGGGCTTCTATAAGCACCTCCCTGAGGTCTTCTGACAAACTCATGGAATCCAGTATCAACAGTTTGGCCGGTACCGATGCCAAATTCATAAGGATATCATATTTCTGCTCCAGTGTCCAACGCTTCTCCATTGGAGGGAGAGTTTTAGAGGGAATCTTGGGAGCTGGAATACGTGACGGGGAGAGACTGGTTGTGGGGTCAGATTTGGATGATGTCCCCAGGTTCTGGGGACTCAGCCTGGCTGGTTTTCTTGTTCCCACTAGGCGGCTAGACACTTGTTCCTCCTCTAATGGGTACTGTAGAATAAAAGGGCAAGTGTGGCCACTTTTGGAGGTGGAGGGATATCCTTTCTCCTTTTGAGTCCGTTTAAGGGCTCTCCCATGGGTTTTCGGGATATTGATGGTTTGGGCCGAGTTCCAAAAGTAGGGTTGCTTTTGGCTGCGACTGTGCCTTCTCTGATATCCCCTGCCCATGTGATTCCTAGTCCCGGCTCCTCATATTGAGAACTCGGGTTCATAACCATACCCTTAATTAAGGAATGATTCCATAAGATGGATGTTGTTGATGAAACCAAATATTGGATCTCAATCCTATGAAAAGTCAACCTCGTCGGTTGTCCCTGATGGTTCCATTTGGTGGGTCGATGCCCGTGGTGCCAAATTCGAGGGAATGAAATTTGGGAGTGTCATGTCTAAATTTGGTCTCATTGTAGACTTCTCCTCTTGCGCTTGTCTCCTCCTTCTTTGAGTACGCCTGGATGACCAGCACGTAGAGGGTTGGGTGGCTGATATTGTATGTTTTCAGGCATCAGGGGCTGTTGGCGGCAACACCAAATACTGTAGATGAGCTTAGAGTATGCCCTGGGATTGATTGATAGTCTTCCGAGTCGTCTAGTTATCAAACTTCTGCCCCTTTTTCTGGTGACTTCTTGACACCCCTCCTCTTCATCTGAGCTAGTGGTAGAAATATATGTCACATGTTCTGGTGGTGGTCCTAGCTCGACCTTCCCAGAGTCTACCATCATTTGTTGAAGGTCTATGAAAATTATTCCTTCCTAAATATTGTGCCCCAACATTCTATGGTAGGGAAAGTAATCAATTCTATCACCACGACCGACGTTTTTGGGTTTCATCTGCTCCGGGAGGCATAGAAAGTTGCAATTCATGGCGGTGATGAAGTAGCTGTAGACATGGTCCTCTCATAATGGGTATAATTTATGTCTTTGTTCTTAAAACTGGTTCCACTTTGCCCCTTTCTGATCGTCCCGCCTGGGCAGAGGCTGCCACTGATATACAGGGGGCCCTTGACGATTTGGTGGAGGCATGAGTGGTGGAGCAGGAACAAGGGCTAGCTTCAGCGTGATAGAGGAAGCTTCAGTTATAATTGTTCATTTTCAGGAGCCTGTGAGGCGATTTAGGACTACAAATTAGTCCACTGCAGGGAGACCTCAATTTCTTGGGCAATGGCTGAGAGATGGCGGAAGCCAGTGGTGAATTCCACTAGTATGGGTGGACTTCGTAGCTCATCTCAATGATTGTTGATACATATGGCGAGCAACTAGTCTTAAGGCATTCTCATGTCCAGAGAGTAGGTCAAAACTTTCCATATGGCGATGAAATCTAATACCCTCTTGTTCTCCCTCTGATTGCAGTTCATGAGGTCGTTGACCATTATTTTAGACACCGTCAAGCTGGAGTGGAAGAGGAACTGTTGTCGAAGGCCTTCCCAGCTTTTTATTGACTGGTCTGCCAGACTCGTATGCAGGACTAAGGATGATCCTTGCATGGTCCGTACGAAGCATATGAGTTTCACTGCTTCTTGTTGTTCTATAGTTCCCATCATAAGGTCGCAATATGATGAGTAGTGCATCAAATGATGTTCTGGATCGCCTAATCCATTTTAAATAGGGAATACAGGGCTCTAAAAATTGGGTGGAGGTGGCGTGTTGCTCACCCAATCTGGGTAGGGATTCCGCTCTATCTATATCGGAGGGTGTCGACCTTCCATTTCATCCAATAGAACTGTTAGTGCCTCGATAGTGTTGGTGAGACACTAGTTTACATCCTGTTGGGCCCAGTCCGGGGAAAGTGTAGCCCGACGCATTGCTTGAGGATCCATCTCGGTTGGCACCAAGGGTGCATGTGCTGTTTGTTACCCCTTTGGAGGGTTTATACCTACGCGCTCTAGTTTCTTTTTGAGTGGAGGGAAGTCTTGGTATTCATAAATATCCACATTCAGGTAGTTGGATGGGCCATGCGCCTTGTTGGACAGGTGCCCTAACTGTGCTTCATTTACCAGGGCAAACCTTGTTCTTTGAGGTTCACTTATTGGGAGAAGATGATGTGGCTCCTCTTGGGGTGTGCTTTAAATAAAACGGATCCTCTTATGTAGCTCGACATTAAGCCACCTCAATTCTTTCATTTCCTCTTCCTGTTGAGTGAATATTTCTTCGAGCATAAGTGGATAATTTTTATTGAGAGAATGAGGGGGTTTAAGGGTAACCAGTCATTTGTTCTTATCCTTATTGTAATCTCACAGGGTGAGAAACGGAAGGATAGCTGAAGGGGCAGCCATGATTAGGTCGGCCCTCTGGTTCCAGGTGTGCATATCAGGTGGTTCGTTGTGGGTTGTAGCCTGACCGGAACCATCATCTCCCGATCCATCCATATTTGCATCATCTCTAGTGTCACCTATGGGGTTAGTCTCTATGGCTTTGATGGATGCATATCGTGGGGCAGAGAAGATTTCATCTTCCAAATTGTAAGAGGATCTCCGGCATCTTTTATCGGCCTTCATTTCATGTCCTAGGATGGCCATTGGACCCCTTGACAAAGGGATACCCAGAGAGTTCTTTGAAGTGATCTTATAGTACGCCTCCCTCTTGGAGGGGTTGATGATTCAAATGATGAGATTGGGCATAAACCTCCTCTTCTGGTTGTCCTCCCTAGACGAGAGAATTCTAATTTTTGAGGGTCAGGTTTTTGTTTAGTTGGAAATAATTACCACATCCATGAGGGCTGGGGTTGGCTCTGTTCCTTGGATTTTGAGTCTCTTCCCATTTTTATTGGTCTTACGGGGGAATTTTTTTGTTAAAAATGCCCCCAGCCCTGCAGGTTGGGGTTGACCCTGGATTGCGGTGGTGGCGGCTGCTATCATGACCGGAATGATCTAACGCACCCCCATTCGTGGGTGAACTGGGTTTGATGTCAAGTATGTCTATGAATCAATCCTTTCTGGGTAGGCAGGCAATGACTGCTGATTGGCCTCTCTTAGGCGAGAGGCCAGTTGTATGCTCTCGGTGGACTAATTCAGGAGTTCTTGAATGGATCATTCCTGTCAGGCATGACTCTTCTGGGACTTACTCAAGGCTTGACTCTGTTGGGTGTGTTGCCTTTCGCGAATAGGGAGACCACTCGATTGCCGTCTTGACGTGATGACATTGAAAGACACCACATTGAATGGGTTCTTCTGGGAGAGGTGTGGAGTGAAATGCAAAGCACCATGCTCTCCCCATCCTTTGATATTGACTCCCGTCAGAGCATCACCGATGAGGCGACACAACTAGTGCAGTGCATGGAGGCATGCTATTTCCATGTTTTATTTACACCTCTCGAGTTTCTGTTTCCATGCCGATGGAAGAGCTTCCAGGTCGATGTGACGTAGGTGGTATCCTATTTCCTTGACATGGTCTACATACCCATTATAGGACAAGAATCTTGATTTCAGTCGTCGGAGGGTTGTGAATATATTATGACGGATGTTGTGCATGCGTTCTTCTGACAACTCTCTTCGTATGTCAAACTGATTGGTGGCCGTAGGCCAAAACATAACTGCTATATCATCCCTAGCCAGTTTTTTCCTCAGGTGCGACATGTCAGCATACTCTTCCACTAGTGATTCCTCAACCTAGTCAGCCCAAATGAGATGCTCACCGATAGGGTGGTCATAAGAAGTGGGACCAGTAGGCATTGAATTTTTATGTGGGTGATTATGAGGTGGTTCAGGAGATTAACGTGGCCCCAGAACATCTCCCGATTGAATATGGGTTTTTTTAGATATGGACTGGGAATCTGACATGCGTGATCCTGTCCTTCTGAGTGCCTCAGCATACGAGGGCTTTTCCATGCTTGAATTGGCAGGGGGAGGACCTTCCTATCGATATGATATGTCATCATGGGGAGGGCCTTCGCAATGACGTCATAATGGAAAGGATTTCCACTACTGGATGAAACCTCAATACAGAGAATAATTTTGTAGTGCATACCCTGGGGAGGACCTCCAAATCGTGTCGCAACAAGGGACCTTCTGCCTGCATAGAGTTGTTACGGGTAGGGTCTTCGCAACAACTGCCATCAAGGTGAGGTTGACCATCATTGTTTGACATTCGGTGTGTATCCTGGGGAGGACATTCAAGACACATTGTGACATGTGGAGTACCTTCTTGTTTCTTAGGTCCACTATAGAGTGGACCTTTGCAATGATAGTCGTGGTGGCGTGGAATACCATCACAACTGCTGTAATGGAGAGGAATTCTATTACATCTTCCACAGGCAGAATATTTGCAGGGGTACACCCTAGGGAGGGCCATCAGAATGTACCACAACGAGGGGAGGGACTTCGCATTGCTTGACATCTCTACCGAGAGGACCTCAATTATCAGGGTGGCAAGGACTACCACCGTGATCTAATTCTCGAGTGCACAGAGTTTCGTTGCAACGTAACCCTTGGGGATGACCTTCAAGGAAGGCTATGACTAGGGGAGGGCCTTTTTTTCATGGTGATACGTCACTACGGAGAAGTCCTCAGCAGTTGTGACTATGATATCTAGGACTACTATCATAATCTGTGGTCCCACTACAGGGAGAGTGTTTTCATCATATACCCCAGGGAGGACCTTCAGGGTGGACTGCAACAAGTGGAGGACCCTTTTTCTACTCGATCATCTAGTCACGTGGATGGTTTTAATAACTCACATCAAAAGGAGAGATCCCTTTATCGATCGTTATATGCCCGTGAAGGAGGCCCCCATGGGTGCTCTGGAGAGGACCTTTAGAGATGATGTTAGGGAGATTGTAGGGAAGACCTTCATAACTGCTACTGCTGCTCCCATAATATGGTAATTGGTGGGTAGGGTTATGAGCCTTTAATATGAAATTAGCGGCGTTGGTAACCTCAGACTCAGCAGAGCAGATCCATGGACCTGCTCTTTTTTTCAGTTTCCATCGGCACATTCAGCGTGCTTTCTTGCGGGCATTGGGGACCTTCTGCTGTTGACAATGGCCTTCACCTTCAGATCCCTATCTAATTGGGTCATGTGATGCCTTTGGAATATGCCGACAAACATCTTGACATTTATCAGGGATATATGCCTGCTCTGGAGCATCCACCATGATGGACGGGTGTCCCCCTGTTGGAACGAGTGAAGCTACTCGATCTGGGTTGCCCTTGGGTCGCGGAATATAGTTAGTGACCCTCATGTGCAGAAGAAGGGATGCAGATCTGATCTGAGGAAGCTATCTCGTCTCTTAGATGAGTCGCCTCAATTGGGGAGATGGGCTCACGTTCCTGAGTTTTTGTTATTTCCGCGGATGCAATTATATTCTGGAAAGTCTACAAGATATGATCTGGGATCGATACCTACTCCTCCATCATTGCCAAGATATGCAGAGAGACATATTTGGCTGGAACAGGTATGAAGGCCTATTCTGGTATCAGAGTAAGAATATCCTACTCCAGCCCTCCTGTGGTCAGTGGGTACTGACAATTCTCATGTGTCGGGGCAGGTAAACGAATCTACCCCCCTAGGTCGGGATATGCGGGTTTATCTCTCTGTTTTCTGCCACATCGGGATAGAGGACATTACTTTCATCCACATAGATCTAGCCTTGAATATGTTGGTTTCCCACCATATAGAGTTGGTGGAATTTATTGGCAGGGAGACGTGCCCGCCTATGAGTTGCCTCCACATCTGTGTGGCGGGCTTTGTTGATCGCCACCATATCGAGATGGAAGGCGTGAAGGGCATCTGCTAGGATCTGGTCCTACATGCAGTGGGTCACCACCACGATGGGTTGGTGGGATTCACGACCTTGGGCAGGGAGAGGTGCCTGCTGGGTAGGTCTCGTCATGCATGAGTGATGGGCGTGGAAGAGCTCGGTGGGGATGCGCGCATGCTCGTATGATGCCAACTTGTCTGGATGGCGGGCCACCATGTTTGGATGGTGGGCATTGGAGGAGCAACCAGGTGTATGTGCCTATTCATGATGTGTCTTCCTGACTGGGAAGCGGAGCTCCTCCTCATGGACAAGGGTGATGACCGGTACTTGGTTGTAAGTTTGCTGCCCTCGCCGGGCGGTCCGAGGGGCCGGAGCACAGGGAGCATGGGCTTGGATACTCAAGGCTACATCCTCCTGAGCGTGAGGATACTGAGTTGCGGTGTGACCGTGATGATGTATTCTAGCGAGGTCCTTGGAGCGGGACCCCATTTCAGTGGGAATGATGTCCTCCGCATCAACCTCATCCACCTCCCTAAGATAAGATATGTTTGCATTGTCTCGTTTCTGGGATAGACTCTCGAAACGGTTCGAGAAGGCAACAAAAGCCGTCTGGATCTGCCTTTGCGGCTGCTGCTGGGTAGTCGACCGGTGAGTCCTGGCAGATTGGAGGGCGTGCATGGCCGCCTCCACCGTCGGAAGAGTACCATTCATGTGGTACTCTCGGATCGGCACATTTGAGACCCAGCATTGAAGACGCTGGGTAGCTGACAGGGTCCACCATTGGTGAGGAAGTATGGTCATTGGGTTGTTGGAAGCACGTGCATGTGGGTTCCTTTGTGACACCATTGGATCGAAGGGATTTCTATGTAGTACATGTAAATCATTTTAACGAATACAAACAGATAACCCGTCAAATCAGCATCTCATGATCCCATGCGTAATTAATGACCTTGAATGGCCCTCCATGTGAGTATAATGGGGACACATAGTGGGATTCGGTTAAATATGTTATTCTTGGTTCAAGATACATGTCAGGTTCACCATTTTTAGTCTCGCGGTGCCCAATGAGGTCATGGGGAAGAAACATGCGCTACTCGATGGTAGATTAGATAAGGTTGGCTTCTGTTTAATCACTCATATCGGGTGCCCCATTTTCTGCATCGAAATTCTCAACAGTTCCATATCCAGTAATACGTGGACCTTCTTTACTCAGGCAGGTGTTTGCTGGGTGGTTTGACCAAGGACGCTTAAGAACTCACATTGGTCAAGTGGATGGGAAGTCAGGCTCATCACACCCTTTTTGGGGGAATTATTTCCTGTTCCGGGACTCTCTTATAGATTTAAGACATGTTCATATGTTCAAGAATAATTGGTTTATACCCATGTATAGTATCCATAGATTACTCCTGGTTTGAAATGGTCAACTGGACGCAGGGGTTCAGAATCATTTATGCCCGAGGTTTACCATCCCTCATTGGATTAATGACCCCGAGGAGTCTGGACTCATTGAGGTGACACTTGGAGTGGCACGGTGAACCGATGTGAAGATAGTCGGATCAACCGGTTGTCGGCCTTGAACCTCAAAGAGGCTTCCTACGTACCATGTTAGGGAGATTGGGAACAAAGACCACGTAGTTCGAATAGGAGTGTTGGAGAACCTACATGAATGTGGACCTAGGGGTTCGATAGTGATCGGGCTTGAACTTCAAGGAGGCTTCCTATGTATCCATCTGGTATGGAATCAAAGTCTGTGTAGTTCTCATTAGATTATGGCTTATACTCTGAGGAGGCCCATTGTAATGGATTTGGTCTTACGCTCTGAGGCGGCCCATATTAATGTATTGGGGATTACACTCTGAGGAGGCCCATAGTAATGTATTGGGGCTTACAATCTGAGGAGGCCCATAGTAATGGATTGGGGCGTACACTCTGAGGAGGCCCATAGTAATGGATTGCGGCTTAGACTCTCAAGAGGCCCATAGTAATGTATTGGGGCTTACACTCAGAGGAGGCCCATACTAATGGATTTGGGCTTACAATCTGAGGAGGCCCATAGTAATGGATTGGGGATTACACTCTGAGGAGGCCCATAGTAATGGATTTTTTAATACAGTCTTAGGACGCCCATGAGATGATGTCCTGGTCGATTCTTACTCTAAGCCTACATGAGTCATGCTCGGTGTGAGAAACAAGATGCAGCAGGTACCAGACGATCACGTCACGAAAGGTGTGTTCATGGGAAGTGGAGTGGGAATTATGCATAGAGACGACCAAGAATGTTGGGTCTTACTTTGAGGTGGATTCCCATAGAGACAAAGCGCATAGGAAGAGGGATGTGGCCCCTAAGGAGGACAGAGCAACACCATTTCCCACTACGCCCTTCCTTGGACATGGTATTGGGGAAGTACGAAGGTTCTTGGGGGATTCCTTCTGATGGGTAGTCCGCCACTCCCTTGGGAGGAGAGAAGTTCCCTAGTCCTAACAAGTAAAGGTGTAGAAAGGGGGCTCCCGGGCTCAGAATCTGCATTACCATGGGAATGTGAACCCATGAATGCATCGAGAATCTGCCCAAGGTTCGGGGAAGCCCCTTTTCCCCTTCTTACTGTGGGTATGTAAACTCAAAACTACGCACTGATGCGCCTGAAGGATACATCACAAGGGTCTGGTGGCTCTGGTGGAGGCCTCTGCTCGGGGCTGATAATGGGCCAATGAGGAGGCTACGGAGGAACAAGCTAAATTGGGAGGATTTTATCTAGGTCGTGGAATGGGATCTCTGAAGGATTTGGCGGGACACACATGTGTATGAGTTGTGGTACCGTTTGCATAGGGAGCTACTACACAGCTGGAGAGGCCGTCCGCGTACCAGGGTGGTCGCGGACTGATGGGAATCCCACGAACCAGGGTTGTCAGCGGACTGATGGGAATCCCGCGTACCTGGGTTGTTTGCGGCTTCATGTTCAGCCCATGTACCATGGTGGTACGCGGAGGGATCCAAGAGAGCAATGGTGGATGAGGGAGGCATCGGTCAAGGGTTAGTCATTAGGGGCTTCGCCCACGTAGGAGGGTAATACGCAGTGCGACAGATCAGAAAAGGGGCATAAACTCCCTGGTCCGTGGTAAGTGCATCCGCGGAGGGGCCATTATTAACGAACTTCTTTTCTTTGGTATTTTATGTTCGCGGTTCACCACGATGTTATGAGTTTTTGGATCCTTATTAATTCTCTTATAACTTCATACATTTTCTGGTTCGCGGACTAGAAGTTCGCGGTTTGTGAAATCCGAATCTCCTTCCTTTGAAATCCTTCTACCCGATTTGGTCGATCTCCCTGAAAAATCATTTTCTCTTCCCCTAGGTCTCCTTTTATAGTGCGGGGAATGAGATGTATCTGTGTTCATGTGGAACCATTTGCGGAGGCCCATGAGGGAAAACCCAGTTTATGGATGACTCAATCAATCTGAAACTCGAGGGGTGCATTGAAGCCCCCCACCCCCCCCCCCCCCCACAAACAAAATCAATCTCAGGGACTGCTTCGTGGACTCAAATGGTTCCGCCTCCATTCCGCGAAAGATAATGGATGTGGTTCGGGCTGGTCGACATGGTTTGCGGCTAGGGCGGTTTGTGACAGTGAACTAGGTCAGCTTCTATCCTGCTTCGTGCCCATGGAGGTCCTCCACCTCCATTACGCGAACGATGTGGTTCGCGGCCACATATGTCTTCCGCCTCAGTTTCTCGAGCGGCGGCGTTTGCGGATGCATACAAATTCCACCCCCATTTTTCGTACGATGATGTGCACGACATTGGCTCATTGGCACGGTTCGCGGTGGTGGATCGGGCTAGCGTCTGTCCTGCTTCATGCCTGCGGAGGAGCCTCACCTCCGCTTCATGGGCGATGCTTGTCCGTGGAATTTCGGTTCGTCAATCCGGCCGCGTAGTGTTGCTGGGAGCTGGTACGTGGACCGGCATGGTCCTTTTTCATGTCTTTGTGTAATTGGATTTCCCCCATGTGTAATTTTCAGGACCTTAAACCCATAATGATCTATGTTATTCTTCAGCAAAGTGAATCTCGATGCTGAGAATTCAACGGGACCATTGGATTATAAATCTGTGCACCAATTCATAACATAGAACTCATCGATTGCACATTTACTAAATGTAACATAAAAAATGTTCAAAATTCTATTCCAGGATCTTCAGGCCTTAGAATGACATGCCGTCAATTTTCATAGACTCGTCATAATCCCAAAGTATTTTAAAAAGAATATATGGAAAATTCTCTTTTTTAAAAAATTTTAGTTTTTTATATGTGGTGGATTCTTATAAATATTTATATGTGAAATGATAACATAGAAATATGGTGTCTCCTAAAAGGGGATAAATTAATTTTTTAATTAAGAGATATAATAAATAATTCACTAATGAAAATTTCTCTTTAACTAATTAATATATCCCTTCCCAAAACATTTCATTATATAGTAATTTATTGGTAAGAATCATCACTCTTTAAGACGTTGTGATTTTTTTGACCAATCATGTTAATTTACGAATCGTTGAAAATAGTTTTAGACACTAGATAGGGTAGAATATAGTTGGATAAAAATTTAATGAGTTGGACTAAGGTACCCAATGTAACTGTTGATGCAATGTAATTGTTTAAAACATTGAATAACGTGTTACAGTTGCTTGATTCTATTATGTGTTTCTTATCTTTTTTGTGAGAGAAACATATTTTCCAAAAATATTTATAATTTTCTTTCCTAAATGATAAAAATTTAGGTAAAAAAACTGAAATCCAAAATAAAATATATGATGGTATTGTGAGATGTGGTGGAAATTTGAAAAAGGAAACAGATATGTAACCGATGTCTATAAAATAATAATAAAAATTAAAAAAAGAAAATAATAAAAAAATATTTAATTGTGATTAGATAGATAATATTGGAAAAAGAAAAATGATATGGACGATATTTAGAGAAAATTTTCAAACATTGAAAATATATTTGAAGTTTGTAATCATATATAAGATTTTCATTACAGGTACACTATATGTTTCGCAGACAAATCCAAAAAAATGATAAAGGTATCTATAAGAATTGTCTTATATTATATATAAGATGTTCAGTTCTCATACTACTAATATATAATATGTTCATTCTACTAAATATGTTACTACACATGAAAAATTATGAGATCTGTGAATATAGATTAATTTATAGATTAATTTATTTAGAGAAAAATCTTATCAAATGAGGTGAAATAAAAACATTAATGGATTAAAAATCACAAATTTTAATTTTATAAAATATAAACGAGGATATTGTTATCATCGTGACAATTATAATAGGATCTCATGATGTTAATGAATTTATAAGGAACATTTAATATAAATATTATTCTATTACATGAAAGAGAGTTTAAATGTGATTGATGTTCCCATGATGCTCATGAATCGCATCCATATATTTTTAGATAGTTATGAAAACTAATTATTTGTATTTTTATATGAGATATAAACGCAGTTGATAACTACCAAATCTTTCTTCAACTGTAAAAAAAATAATGTATTTTTAATTTGTGATCATTAAAATATAATATTCAATTGTTTTAATTAATTATCTAAAAATCACATTATGTATAGAGACCCAATACGTTTACTCGTATAATTTTATTATTTGATAAATAATTAAACATTAAATTACAACCTGAGGATCTTAATGTCTAGTGTATTGGGAGACTAGGTACATAAAATTTAAATTATGGTTTTAAAAATATTTATTTATTTAATATTCTTTATGAGCTCTTAAATTCCATTTTGTTCATTATTCCTTATATAATATCAAGTAGATAACATTAACAAAGGTATGATATGAAAATCATAGTAATGGAATAAATATGAGTAAATCATTAGCACGTGTGTTAGAATGAATGACATAATTATATTAAAAGGTATGGAACATGATTTAACTAACTGAATCAAAACATATAAACAAGGGATCATATAAACATTGAATCAGAGTAATGTTGAAGAATCATAAACCATAACATTATTAAGAGTCAATGATCATTTCACATAGAGGAGCATAAGTCGATGCTGACCACCAAGATCATTGCACATGGTCCATGAGTGAAGGATAACCACCATGATTATTTCACTTAACGTCTCATGAGAAAAAAAATTTCCAAATACATTAGATAACTATATGTAAACAACCATCATAATATGTCCATGAATATGTGTGCCACATTTAGAATCATACAAAATGAATCAAGCATAATCATAATGGTTAACCATGGTAAAAAGTGGGTGAAATAATCCTGTCAAAATGAATAACATTAGGAAATATCATAATGGTGTCTAAGATGAAATGCAGAAAAATAGTTCATGGACATTCATAATGGAAAATAGGCATATAAAATCATTTTAGATGTCAAATTAATTTTACAACAATTAAAAAGAGTATTTAAGAAACATATGAATTAAAACAATTTAATGTGGTTTGAGGAAATTATTGAAGAGCATTTCAAACAAGAAATGGAATAATCTATTAAATAAGACAAGAAGTATAAAATGAAGGTTTTCCTAATGGAATGAGTGATTTATTTGAATATAATTATGTCTTAGAATCTAATTATAGATTGTATACGAAAATGGATAAAAATCTGGGAAGGTCCCTTAAATCAATATTTCTAATTGGGAAGAACTGATTAGGAAACCTTTTAAAAACAAGTATATCCCAATAAATAAGAATTAACTGATCTTGATACAGTATTTTGGAACATATAAAAATCATTTATAATATACAAAAATACATTATTTCATTCCGTTAGAGAGAGAGGGAGAGTACCTCTAATGAATAATGAAGGTTCAGGTGAATACCATACCTTATGTTTGAAGGTGTTCATAACCTTATTATAATGATAGTGATAAACAAATTAGATTAATTATTTTATAATTACAAATCCTCTTCTACATAAAATTGATTTTTTACAATATTATTATGTTCATTTAGGTCCTTTTTGATGAGTTATAGTGTTGAAATTCATCATTCGATAGTGTCCTTCTTCATAGTTTTCATGATCGACATGCTTTTCTAATAATATTGAAATTCATGTAAAATAGAAATTAAAATAAAGAATATAATTAATGAGTTATTAATGATCATCCATAATTTTAAACGATAATATAATTCAGTTGTTTATCTTGGTGGAGAATGATTCATTGATAAAACATTAATGATAATCACTTGGTACAATTTGGTCATTTTTCAATCATTACGAACTCATTTAGTTTTATAAATTAATATCATATGTAAAAAACTAATCCTGAATATTAAATAAGATATATTTAAAATATAATAATATGTTGGAACATTAATTTTTTTTCAAGACCAGAATTGAAGACGGTAAAATAAACTGAAAACTTGTTGTCCTTGAAAGTGATAAATTAACAAATCTCGGATGGTGTCCTCATTTATAGTACAAAAGCAGGGTAAAGGATAGATGATGATGAAATATTCCATTATTATTACAAAATTAAATTAGATGTAAGGTATTGGAGTTTTCATACGACTTTTATGAGGGTATGTGTGGATTGAATGGGAAAAAAGGGACTTGAAATGAAATAGAATGAAAATAGAAGACGGTTTTATCTTTTGATTCCTTCCTCTTGAGAACCTCCTTAGAGGTTTGGTTTTGATCTTATGTCAGTTACCAAATATCATGGTGATGGAGGATTGGATTGGGAAGGTATTTTAGTAGAATTTTGATAATGAACCATGCTTGAGAGGTGTACAAGGACGATGTGTTGAGGGGTAGTTTTTATAGTGGAGGAAATTAAAGTTATCTCAATATATTTTTATTTGTTTTTTATTTTCCTCTATCCATGAAATAGGGATACTTATTTATTCTAAAAATAGTAATTAAATCATGTGTTTTTAACTAATTGTGATTACATCATCCATGACTCAATGAATATTGTATTTAACTTATAATGTATGTAATCTGTAAATTACCGTATTTTACTATTCATCAAAATTCATGTATTTCATAAAAATACCCCAATTTCACCCTAACCACTTTTTGATGTGTATAATGAAAATATAAACTCTATTTTAATAAAATAATTTTCTATATATAGATAATTTAATTTTATATTAAAATCATGATTTACATGAAAAATCCAGTTTTTAAAATTACACATGCATTTCTAAAACATTTAAAAAAATTATTAATGTATAATAAAACTATATTATAATAATAAGATATATATATTTAATTTAATTAATAAGTTATATTTAAATAAATTTATATTTTATTAATCATAAAATTGTAATTTAATATGCACGACTTATAAAAATACCAACCCTTAATTAAAAATATTAAAAATATTTATTTTCTTATACTATGATATAATTATACCATTTTCTACAAATAATATTGATACATTTTATTTATTCATTCATTGAAGATTCTACTTTTAAATTTTCCATTTTACTATTCATAAGGGTAATGTTATTATTCCAAAGGACAAGTTATTATTTCATTGGTATATGTTTCTTATCTTTTAGGAATACCTTTTATTTCATTAATTATTAATTAAATGAAATTTAATTGTGATCTATATGTAATATTATTGGATAACACTACATGAAAAAATTATAAGAAGGGAATTAAAATGATAAAACATTGTGTTGTTACATATTTTCCCCTTACAAAATTACACCCTTGAAATTTCATTTTATATTCAAAGATTAAAATAGGTGCGGGTACTTTTCCTTTATCACTTACTTCACATCCCACGTTCCCTCTTCACACATATGGTTCCACATTAATAATTTACCATGTGAGTAGTCTTGTTATGTAGAACATCATCACTATGTTCCAAAATCTACCCTAGCTACTCCTCGTATGAAAATAAATCTCCAAATGTACCACCTAGGAATATAATATATGTGAAGGACCAGATATTTACTTCCTTAAGATTGATATATGAAATACATTGTCTACAATATACATGGTAAGTGTAAGTTCTATTCGATGGGTAAATCTCTTAAATGAATAATAATCTTCAATTGGGCGATGTACCTAGGACTTAACTTTTCTTTCTTTCCAAATCTCTAGGCTTTTTCCCATGGAGATATGTGGAGAGATATCATGTCTCAAAAATTGAACTGAAGGTCTCAGGGAAGATTGTCTGCATAACAATTTTTTTGACTTTGGGTTACCTTTATGTGATGCTGAATAGTTTTCCTCTTCTCCATAATTTTTTATACCACTTTAGGTCCAAGTATCTTACGATCATCGACTTCTTCCCAACACAATGATATTCTGAACCATTTACTATAAAGGGCTTGATATGGTGCCATTCTAATGCTTCATTAGAAACTATTGTTGTATGAAAATTCAACCAGTGTAAATTGTTAGTCTCATTCTCCTTTGAAGTCCATAAAACATACTCTCAATATATCTTCTCATGTATGAATAGTTTTTTCAATTGTTTGTATGGTTGAGGTTGATAGGTCGTGATGATGTTCAGCTCAATTCTTAGAGAATGTTGGTATCTTTTACAGAATGTTGAGGGGATTCATGAATCTCGATTAGATAAAAATGATAGGGGTACTCCATGTAGCCTCACCACGTCATTGATATATATCCATTCAATTTTATCATATTATAATCCTTCTCAAATTGCGGCATTGTGAATTTTATTTATAAGATGTTCCCAAGTGACTCATATAGCATGGTTTCCTTTGGATTTCCTTACAAGTATGGTCAAAAATTCCATCATATTGTTCTACCAATTGCACGTTGTTATGGGTAGTGGATTCATCATCCTGTTATAATTTTTATTTCTGGATTCACTTGTTGACATACTATACATTTGGATACATATTAAACAATCTCCTTCTCCATATGGTCCCAACAATAATTCCCTTGGAGATCTCAATACATCTTTGTTCACCCCGAGTGAATAGAGAAGGATGATCAATGGGAATCATTAAGAATCTCCTTATTTATCATTTGAATAGATGGTATAGAGATTCTTGACCAAAGTAATACAACTCCTTCCTCATCAATTTGGGACTCTGAGGATTCCCCATTTCTGATAGGTTCTACGCTTTTTTAAATTCCCACATCATTTCTTTAAGAATCATTAATTTTCTCCGTGATGGATGGTTGAGAAATAATTTGATAATGGATTGATTGTGTTCCTCCCCTTATTTTTCCCATGTCTATCCTCAAAAAATATACAAATATTTGATCCTTATCAATTCTCATTAGGGATTATGGGGTTGGATCCATTCAACTAAGAGCATCTGCTACATTATTTTCCTTACATGGATGGTAGTATAATGAGTAGTCGAAACCATTGATGAGCTCAAAACATATTCACTAGAGAATATTATGATCCTTATGTGTAAATATATATTTTATAATCTTATGATGAGTATATATCATACACTTATCCCCATATAGAGAGTGTTTCATGATTTTTAACACAATGATCACTGTTGCCAACTCCAGATCATGTGTGGGATAGTTTTGCGAAGAGATATTCAGATTCCTTGAGGGGTAGCCTATCACTCTATCATTTTTCATTATTATAGAACCTAATATTTTTTTGAAGCATTTTGGTACACCGAAAATGGTTCTCCACTAGATTGGAGTGTGAGTATTGGCATTGTGATAAGTTTCTCTTTGTGCTCCTAAAATTGTTCCTCACATTCTTTAGTCTAGGAAAACATCACCCCCTTCCATGTATTCTAGTAATTGGGATTGAAAATCATTATAGGTTAATCACAAATCAATTGTAATTCGTTTTTAGACCATGGATACTATTAATCTTTGTAATATATGTAGGTGTAGGACCCTCTTCGATTGCCTTCTTCTTAAAAAGGTTCAAAGATAACCCTTGGTCTATGAAAAAATTCCAGCTGAATGATACATCATCCATCCATTAAACCCATTTACTTTACCATTCATATAGCATAAGTCTTATCAAATTATTCACCATATTATTCAAATACTCCCCATATTCCTCCTTGCCCTTGGAATATATCAGAATATCATCGATAAAGACAACTAAAAAAATTCAAGGAAATATCTAAAGACAGAATTCATTAAATCTATGAAAATTTATATAGAATTAACGATTCCTAATGGAATCACAATGACCCATATGTCCTGTAACGCCCCGACCCCAGTTACCCAAAGTCGGTGCATTATTACATAACATTGGTATGATCACAAGAAATATCAAATCTCAAAAGACCGATTGGTTTAGTAGTCTTGGAAACACTAGATATATTCATAAGTCTTACATTACATCATAAAATGAAAAACTACAACAACAACATATTGTCTCCATAATCCACACTCATATCCCCACATAATATCCCTACAGGTCATTCATAATTTACTTCTTCACTTCCTGGGAAAAATAAAACATAGAAAAGGGGTGAGCTCAAATGCCCAATAAGGATAAAAATATAGCGGAAACTTTCATAAATAAGAATAAACATTTAAAGAAATGTATAACTAAAACAAAAGCCTTTCAAACTTTAACTTTCAACATATAATGTCATAAATAAAATGAAATAATACCATTTACTTATTCACATGGTTATTCTACTAATCGAATAATCACATGCAAAATCAATAACCACTTTCATAATGATGGAATGCATAATGCCAGACTATCATGACAACATAGCCAAGGCCTCGTGCTAAGACTACAAATAAGATTTTTTCAAGGCCTTGTGCCAAGACACTAGTTTGTCTCATGAGACCTATCGATTCATCGAGGAGCTATAGCGGGCTCCACCCATCACATATTAAGTCCAATGCATTCCCATATGAAAAGGTTTAAACATAACATAAACATTCGTATTAAAACTAGCATACAAAATGTCAATACTTTCACCATAAACTATGAATGGTATAAAAATAGCACATCCACAGTCAAACATATCACAAAACCTTCAATACAATATAGAAGTTTTGTATCATAATAAATCAACTTCAAATAACCTTAAAATACATCAAAGGATGTTGACATAGATGAAATCAAAATTCTTTTTAAAGAAATATCTCCTTTTATTTTGAAATCATTTAAGATCCATATAAAATAAAACATTTTCTTTAAAAATATTCTTATAAGCTTGTAAGGGATGCTTTGAAGATTTTATAACGGTGGAAAATAGTCACACCCGCCGTATAAGTAAAAAAAACATTCTTACCTTAATTATGTCGAAAAGGTTAAAAAGGACCTTGTTTTGAAAACGACGGAAAGATTCCTTTATAAACCTCTTATAAAAAGTCAAACAAGGGTATAAATGACTTTAACCCATGTTCTTGTAAATAATAAATATGTTTTGAAATACATTTCGAAGAAACATGGATGTGGATGATAAAGAAATCCAAGTAGATTATTACGTATAAACAACCTCGGATAATGAAGAGATTGTGAAATAACCCTTACCTTGTACTTTTACTTGGTTGGGGTAGGTTAACCTCCTGTATAATGGTGAAATAATTGTTATTAAATTATACAAGAATCATATAAATTAATATTATATCATATATGATCTTTTAACATTGATTTGTTAATAATATCTTAGAATTATCGTCGTTTCGGGTGTTAACTTACTCATTTTCTTTTATATGTTTTGTTACATAAGCCATTTTTGTTGTATCTTATTCAAATCCAGAATGATATAAAGTCCTTAAACTTCATTTTTAAATCATCAAATGATAATTATACTTGAATGGATACGATGGAGAATGAATCTCATCGCGTTCGTGGAGACGGTAGTCCGTACAAACGCACGAGCGACAGTATCATTCTTTTGATATTAAAATAATATATAAATGGATGGTATATCATATATACAGAATCATTAACATGTTATATTTATTATTTACATGAGTTACACATCATTATTATACCCATCCAAATAATAATATATTGAATAACAATTACACCACGACGTGGAGACGGTAAGCCGTACGTACGCACGTATGGTGACATGTTATTCAAAGGGTGGATAGAATAGTGAATATGGTTGTACCTTATTTATAATAACATCACAATATATGTATGATACTGGAGTTATTATTTTAGAATGGTAAGAACAAAGGAAGAAGAAGTGGAAGAAGAAATGAACTTGGAGAAGGGTGGTGAAATCATTACCTCTTCTTCTGGTTCTTCCTTTTGATTTGATCAAAAGGGCTCTTTAGGATGGCTTTCCGATCAAACTAAGTCCCCTAGGTTGTAGTGAGGGAAGTTGGGAGAGTATATGGTCAGATTTTGGCCGAACCAAAAGGCTTTGAAGGTGTGAAGAAATGGGAAGGAGGAGTGCCCTTTTATAAGAGGGGTGAGGGGCACCTTTGGAAAAGCTAGAAATATTAATTTATAATAAATTCATATTCGGTTTCTAATGGCTCAAAAGTTGATTATTAAAAGGTTAAGGTGGGGATAGGTCGAAAACCACTCAACCAAAAGAATTTAGACAGGTTTGGGTACTTATATTAACCTTATCTTTAAGTATTAACTCTAAGTTAATTAGTTTCACTTTTATAATGTCTCTTTGTATTTTTATATAATATGGTTAATAAACTTACTACATACATCCAAGAGACCCCCAAGTGGTCCTTTAATGATGAACCTATCATGATATAAGTCTCTTGTCCGAACCATAGATTTTTAGGAATTTAATATCAATTAATAATATAATATTTGTTTTAAGAACTCTGTTTTGTCAATTTTGACACTATTCAATAGTTGATTTTTGTGAAACTCATAACAGGTTGATTACTTCGAAAAAAGTCAATTAAATCAATTCTAATATGTCATATTATCCTAGAAAATTAGTTTAATTCATTAAAAGTTTCATATTATATTTATTTGGGTATTTATAATATCAATTATTTTAATTTTTCACTATTATAGTAATTACTGCATCATCATTGTGTCATAAATAAAATAACTTATTTAATGTCTAAAAATTATAAATAAAATATAATTATTTAGGAAAGCTTTTTATATTTCTAATGAATATTTATAATCTAAAATCCAACATATATAACCCTATGTAACAATTGTTTTTCTAAAAGATATATGCTTGTGTCATTTTTGTATTCATTTTAACTTAATTAAAATAAAGTGTCATTATCACTTACAAGTGGATCCATGGGGTCCCAAAATCGACCCAAAGATTCCCATGGTCGACCATGTATCAACTAATAGGTTTAAGACACGTTTTAGGGTAATTTAGTATTATTATAATATTATTTTTTAACCCTTATTTACCGGATCTACCCTTAACCATGGTAAATAAAATATTTACCGCTGTAATTATTCAAAATGCCTAAAAATAAAAGTTACCTATTTACACAATTTGAACATCCTGATTCCAAATATGGAATCCATTTTCCTAAATTCAAAACACAGAAGTGGCAGAAATTAATTTAAAATAAATTCCCGCTGTCAAAACAAAAAGCGTGTTTTTAAGAGATAATAACTATCAAAAGATTGACACTTGTTTATGTTCGGTTTAATTGTAAAATTATGTCCAATGACCAAAATTATATTTAATGGTAAAAATATATTCTAAATATACTTTAAATCTACTAAAATTCATAATTTATCACTATTAATTATTTTGATTAAAAAAGTTGTTTTTAATTAAAATTTAGTAATTTTCACTATTCATCAAAATATGAAAGTTATCCGAAAAGTACCAAAATTTCACCTTAGGCTAAATTAGATATTCCAAATCCAAAAATGAAGTCCATTTTGAAATATAAAATATATATTATTTTAAAAAGTAGGTATTACTATTCATAACGGCTAGTTTGATTGGTTGTTAGAACTCGGTGTTGCGTACAACACACGCTATCACATTATTCAAAGAGAAGCGTACCGTAGAAGCTTGGGGTGTTACATTCTCCCCTCCTTCAAATAATTTCATCCTCGAAATTTCTAGAATACTTATCACATGAAAAGACTCGGGTGGTTCTTCATCATATGTTCCACGGGTTCCCACGTTGCCTCTTCCATCTTATGGTTTCTCCACAAAACTTTTACCAGACGCGTCGTCCGGTTTCTCAGTACTTGTTCTCTCGTATCAAGAATCTTGATGGGCTCTTCGCAATAAGAAAGATCGGGTTCCAGTTCTAATTCCTCATATGTGAGTACATGCGTTGGATCAGGCATGTATTTCCTCAACAGAGATACGTGGAACACATCGTGAACTTTAGAGAGACTTGGCGGCATTGCCAATCAGTAAGATACAACCCCAATTCGTTCTAGAATTTCGAAGGGTCCGATGTACCTGGGACTCAATTTACCTTTCTTACCAAAACGTATGACTCCATTCCATTGAGATACCTTCAGGAAAACATGATCACCTACTTGAAATTCCAAATCCTTCCTTCGATTATCGGCATAGTTCTTCTGCCTACATTGAGCTGCTCTGATGTGATTTTGGATTACATTCACCTTTTCCATCGTTTCCTCCACCAGTTCTGGGCCTACAAGTTTTCTTTCACCGACGTCATCCCAACAGGTTGGTGTACGACATCTCTTTCCGTATAACGCTTCATATGGTGCCATCTGAATACTCGAATGGAAGCTATTGTTATAGGAAAATTCTACCAGAGGTAAATATTGATCCCACATACCCTGAAAGTCAAGTGAGCAAGATCTCAACATGTCTTCTAAGGTTTTAATAGTCCATTCTGATTGTCCGTCTATCTGAGGGTGGTAAGCAGTGCTCAAATGAAGTTCAGTATCCAGAGATTTCTAAAGACTTTTCCAAAATCATGAAGTAAAACAGGGATCACGATCAGAAACAATTGATAAGGGTACTCCATGAAGTCTCACAACTTCATTAATATATAGTCTTTCTATACGTTCCAGGGATAGATCTTCTCTTATAGCAAGAAAATGTGCTGACTTGGTAAGACGATCGACAATAACCCATATTGCATCATTCCTTCTAGGAGTCTTTGGTAGCCCCATGACAAAGTCCATCGTAATATTGTCCCATTTTCACTCCGGTATGGGAAGAGGTTGCATGACTCCTCCAGGCTGTTGCCTTCCAGCTTTCACTTGTTGACAAACCATACATCTTGACACAAAATCAGCAATCTCCCTCTTCATGTTGTCCCACCAAAAATGTTCCTTCAAATATCTATACATTTTTGTGCTCCTAGGTTTTATGGAGAAATTGGAACTATGAGCATCATCCAGCAATTCCCTTTTTAGATCAGGTATATTGGGAACACAAAGTCTCTTCTCGAATTTCAAAATTCCATCTTCATACACCAAGTCTCTCAATCTCCCATCATTCACAGCTTTAATCTTCTTTTGGAATTCTTCATCATCGGTCTGAGAACTCATAATCCTTTCTAGTAAAGATGGTTTGGAAACCATTTGAAAAAGCATTGATGTTTCACCTTCCCTGGTTATTCCCATGTCCATCATCACTAGATCCATGAAAATTGGATCCCTTTCAATTCTCATATTGTTCAAAACTCCATGGTATTTTATACTCAAAGCATCTGCCACCTTGTTTTCCTTCCTCGGGTGGTAGTGTATCGTACAATCATAATCCTTGAGTAATTCAAGCCATATCCTTTGCCTCATGTTGAGTTCTTTTTGTGAGAAAATATACTTCAAACTCTTGTGATCCATATAAATCTCACATTTTTCACCATAGAGGTAGTGCCTCCATATCTTCAAAGCAAATATCACAGCTGCTAACTCGAGATCATGAGTAGGATAGTTTTGTTCATGAATTTTCAACTGTCATGATGCATAGGCAATAACTCTATCATTCTGCATAAGGACACAGCCAAGTCCTTTCTTTGATGCATCACTATAAATAACGAACCCATCATTCCCCGATGGTAGAGTCAATATAGGAGCATTGACTAATCTTTTCTTAAGTTCTTCAAAAAATTATTCACACTCTTTTGTCCAAACAAATTTAACCCCTTTACGTGTGATCTCCGTTAATGGGTTAGCCAATCGGGCAAAATTCTGGACGAAACGTCGATAATAACCTGCCAAACCAATAAAACCGTGTACCTCAGTTATACTCATAGGTTCTAGCCATTCTTGGTTTGCCTTGGTCTTAGAAGGATCAATAGAGATTCCATCTTTAGAGACAATATGGCCAAGAAAAGAAATCTCCTGAAGCCAGAATTCACACGTGCTAAACTTCCCATATAATTCATGCTTCCTCAGAGTCTTCAAGATAATGCGCAAGTGATTTTCCTGATCTTCGTAGGTTTTGGAGTATACCAAGATATCATCAATAAATACCACCACAAATTCATCGAGATACTCCTTGAAAACTCTATTCATCAGATCCATGAATACAGAGGGCGCATTAGTCAATCCAAACGACATTACAGTAAACTCGTAATGCCCGTACCTGGTTCGAAATGCTATCTTCGGAATGTCTTCCTTCTTCACACACAACTGATGGTATCCAGATCGAAGGTCAATCTTTGAAAAGTATTGAGCTCCATGCAGTTAGTCAAATAAATCATCAATACGAGGTAGGGGATACATGTTCTTTATCGTTATAGCATTGATCTCCCTGTAGTCGATACATAACCTCATAGATCCATCTTTCTTTTTAACAAAAAGAACAGGGGCTCCCCATGGATAAACACTAGGGCGAATAAATCCATTATTACTCAATTCCTCTACTTGTTTCTTTAGTTCGACTAACTCTACAATAGGCATTCTGTAAGGGGTCTTCGATATAGGCCTTGATCCAGGAATTAAATCCATGGAAAACTCAACTTCTCGTTCTGGAGGATGTCCAAGTAAATCTTCCGGAAATACATCTACAAATTCTTTCACAACAGGTACATCATCTATTTGAACATTCCTTTCCTCACCCATAGTTATTTCATTCTCTTCCTCCCCAATAATTGAATTTAGTTGATCTATTGAGGGTGGATCTAAATAAGAATTAGGTGGTGACAATTCTGCTCTAAAGATAAGGTGTTCCTTATCATTATCATCAAGAATCGTAACCTCTTTCTTATTACAATAAATCATTGCATCATAGTCCAAAATCCAATCCATACCAAGGATTATATCAAACTCAATCATAGGTATGGCGACGAGATCAGCAGATAATGAAAATTTATGTGCTCTAATGGGGACTGATTCACAAAACGTTGTTGCAATGATACTTCCCTTAGGAGTTTTAACTAACAACTCCCTTATTAAATCAAATTGGAAATATTTAATTTTCATAGAAAACTGGGAAGATATGAAACAATGAGACGATCCAGAGTCAAATAATGCATTTGCTAAACTTGAGGAAACCATTAAATTACCTGCCACCACGTCTTTTGGAGCTTCTACCTCTGCAGTAGTGATAGCATAAGCCTGGCCTTGATCCCTTGGCCTTTTCTGAGGTAAGTTCTCCTGACGCTTAGGACATGCATTTTCATAATTCCCCATCTCCCTGCAATTGTAGCACTGAACATTGGTAGCTTCCTTCTTCCCCTTGCAATCACGAGCTTGGTGGCCTTTTTCACCACACTTTTAACAGACTCCCATTCCCTTCAAGCAAGTACCAGGATGATTCTTCCCGCATTTACCACAAGATGGATATTCAACCTTTTTCTTATTCCCCTTATTTCCATTCCCAGATTGATCAGCAGGTCTCTTCTTATCTTCTTTTTCTTTAAAGTCATAAGACTTAGAGAATTCCTTTTCAGTCTTGATAGCACATGAGACAATGTCTTCATACGATGAAAAGGATTGTGAGACTAATGCTCGACAGAGAAATGGTTTTAACCCATCAAAGAAAAGATCAATATTACTTCTTGGGTTGAGAATATAATCTCCATCATACCTCACTAACCTTGTAAAGTTAGCCTCATACTTTGTGACATTCACATCCTCCTTTTGTCTCAGACCCAAAAATTGCCTTTCCATATCTACTCGATGGTCGCGGGGAAATTATTTTTCTAAAAACAGATCTTTGAACTCCCTCCATTCCATATTTGATACTTCATCATCGTCCTTCATGTTTTGAATCAATGACCACCATTGATCAGAATCTCCAGTGAGGCGGTAAACTTCCATGATAACTTTTTCCCTTTCACTGCTCCCCAAAGCCTGAAATATTTTCTCTAGGGAATTTATCCATTGCTCAGCTACTAAGGGATTTGTACTCCCATTGAACGTTGGTGGTTGTTGCCTCATGAATTGATCTAACATTGATCCTCCATGCTGCGAATCAGGGTTCTCCATACGGGTAAGGTTATTATTCATAACCTGAGTAAGTTGTCCCAGTATGGTGATTAGCTGATCGGCTCTAGTTGCATCACCAGCTCCACTATAATTATCTTGAGTAGGAGGGAAATCCCTACATGGAGTGCATGCATTGATACAGTTTCCATTTCTTCCACTAGGTGCCATTTCTAAACAATGGCATAAACTAGATTAGTTTATGAATCAAAATACATAATCCCATACTTATAAAACACTCATAAATTGAACTATTTATGGATATAATCCATAATCATAAAAATGTTTTCTTTGAGGAAGTATATACTCATAAACCCTTCATAATGATTTGTAATGAAAATGAGAGTTATCCTAAGCATATCCCTCGGGAGTGTCGTAACCAAGAGTGCAGCAAGGCACGTTGTCGTGCACCAGTTCTCGTTCGAGTCTCGCTCAAAGCGGTGTTTTCGGGTTTTACCCCTAGGTTCATCTGTGCCAGAGCCGCCTCTACCTGCTCGTATCTAGACAGGGATGTATTGCTCGGAAAACTCACAAAATCTCTACAATACCAAAATTCTAGGAAGTTCTTCTATACTAATCCTCAAAGTTCATCTTAGTTCTATGTGCTCTAATCAGAGTTTATCTAAATCTAGCTTCCAAGGTTTGTACTAAACTTCCTCTGATACCAACTATAACTCCCCGACCCTAGTTACCCAGAGTCGGTGCATTATTACATAACATTGGTATGATCACAAGAAAGATCAAATCTCGAAAGACCGATTGGTTTAGTAGTCTTAGAAACACTAGATATATTCATAAGACTTACATTACATCATAAAATGAAAAACTACTACAACAACATATTGTCTCCATAATCCACACTCATATCCCCACATAATATCCCTACAGGTCATTCATAATTTACTTCTTCACTTCCTGGGAAAAATAAAACAGAGAAAAGGGGTGAGCTCAAATGCCCAGTAAGGATAACAATATAGCAGAAACTTTCATAAATAAGAATAAACATTTAAGGCAATGTATAACTAAAACAAAAGCCTTTCAAACTTTAAATTTCAACATATAATGGCATAAATAAAATGAAATAATTCCATTTACTTATTCACATGGTTATTCTACTAATCGAATAATCACATGAAAAATCAATAACCACTTTCATAATGATGGAATGCATAATGCCAGACTATCATGACCACATAGCCAAGGCCTCATGCCAAGACTACAAATAAGATTTTGTCAAGGCCTTGTGCCAAGACACTAGTTTGTCACATGAGACCTACCGATGCATCGAGGAGCTATAGCGGGCTCCACCCATCACATATTAAGTCCAATGCATTCCCATATGAAAAGGATTAAACATAACATAAACATTCATATTAAAACTAGAATACGAAATGTCAATACTTTCACCATAAACTATGAATTGTATAAAAATATCACATCCACAGTCAAACATATCACAAAACCTTCAATACAATATAGAAGTTTTGTATCATAATAAATCAACTTCAAATAATCTTAAAATCCATCAAAGGATGTTGACATAGATGAAATCAAAATTCTTTTTAAAGAAATATCTCCTTTTATTTTGAAATCATTTAAGATCCATATAAAATAAAACATTTTCTTTGAAAATATTCTTATAAGCTTGTAAGGGAAGCTTTGAAGATTTTATAATGGCGGAAAATATCCGCACCCGCCGTATAAGTAAAAAAAACATTCTTACCTTAATTATGTCGAAAAGGTTAAAAAGGACCTTGTTTTGAAAATGACGGATTGATTCCTTTATAAACCTCTTATAAAAAGTCAAACAAGAGTATAAATGACTTTAACCCATATTCTTGTAAATAATAAATATGTTTTGAAATACATTTTGAAGAAACATGGATGTGGATGATAATGAAATCTCAGTAGATTATTACGTATAAACAACCTCGGATAATGAAGAGATTGTGAAATAAACCTTACCTTGTACTTTTCCTTGGTTGGGGTAGGTTAACCTCCTGTATAATGGTTAAATAATTGTTATTAAATTATACAAGAAGCATATAAATTAATATGATATCATATATGATCTTTTAACATTGATTTGTTAATAATATCTTAGAATTATCGTCGTTTCGGGTGTTAACTTACTCATTTTCCTTTATATGTTTTGTTACATAAGCCATTTTTGTTGTATATTATTCATATCCATAATGATATCAAGTCCTTAAACATCATTTTTAAATCATCAAATGATAATTATACTTGAATGGATACGATGGAGAATGAATCTCATCGCGTTCGTGGAGACGGTAGTCCGTACGTACGCACGAGCGACAATATCATTCTTTTGATATTAAAATAATATATAAATGGATGGTATATCATATATACAGAATCATTAACATGTTATATTTATTATTTACATGAGTTACACATCATTATTATACCAATCCAAATAATAATATATTGAATAACAATTACACCACGACGTGGAGATGGTAAGCCGTACGTACGGACGTATGGTGACATGTTATTCAAAGGGTGGATTGAATACTGAATATGGTTGTACAATATTTATAATAACATCACAGTATATGTAAGATACTAGAGTTATTATTTTAAAATGGTAATAACAAAGGATGAAGAAGTGGAAGAAGAAATGAACTTGGAGACGGGTGGTGAAATCATTACATCTTCTTCAGGTTCTTCCTTTTGATTTGATCAAAAGGGCTCTTTAGGATGGCTTTCTGATCAAACTAAGTCCCCTAGGTTGTAGTGAGGGAAGTTAGGAGAGTATTTGTGCAGAGTTTGGCCAATCCAAAAGGCTTTGAAGGTGTGAAAAAATGTGAAGGAGGAGTGCCCTTTTATAAGAGGGGTGAGGGGCACCTTTGGAAAAGCTAGAAATATTAATTTATAATAAATTCATATTCGGTTTCTAATGGCTCCAAAGTTGATTATTCAAAGTTTAAGGTGGGGATAGGTCGAAAACCACCCAACCAATATAATTTTGACAGGTTTGGGTACTTATATTAACCTTATCTTTAAGTATTAACTCTAAGTTAATTAGTTTCACTTTTACAATGTCTCTTTGTATTTTTATATAATATGGTTAATACACATATTACATACATCCAAGAGACCCCCAAGTGGTCCATTAATGATGCACCTATCATGATATAAGTATCTTGGCCGATCCTTGGATTTTTAGGAATTTAATATCAATTAATAATATAATATTTGTTTTAAGAACTCTTTTTTGTCAATTTTAACACTATTCAACAGTTGATTTTTGTGAAACTCATAAAAGATTGATTACTTAGAAAAAAGTCAATTAAATCAATCCTAATATATCATATTATCCTATAAAATTAGTTTAATTCATTAAAAGTTTCATATTATATTTATTTGGGTATTTCTAATATCAATTATTTTAATTTTCTACTATTATAGTAATTACTGCATCATCATTGTGTCATAAATAAAATAAATTATTTAATGTCTAAAAATTATATATAAAATATCATTATGTAGGAAATATTTTTATATTTCTAATGAATATTTATAATCTAAAATCCAACATATATAACCCTACGTAACAATTGTTTTTCTAAAAGATATATGCTTGTGTCATTTTTGTATTCATTTTAACTTAATTAAAATAAAGTGTCATTATCGCTTACAAGTGGATCCATGGGGTCCCAAAATCGACCCAAAGATGCCCAGGGTCGACCATGTATCAACCAATAGGGTTAAGACACGTTTTAGGGTAATTTAGTATTATTATAATATTATTTTTTTACCCTTATTTACCGGATTTACCCTTAACCATGGTAAATAAAATATTTACCACAGTAATTATTCAAAATGTCTAAAAATAATAGTTTCCTATTTACACAATTTGAACATCCTGATTCCAAATATGGAATCCATTTTCCTAAATTCAAAACACATAAGTGGTAGAAATTAATTTCAAATTAATTCCCGCTGTCAAAACAAAAAGCGTGTTTTTAAGAGATAATAACTATAAAAAGATTGACACTTGTTTATGTTAGGTTTACTTGTAAAATTATGTCCAATGACCAAAATTATATTAAATGGTAAAAATATATTCTAAATATACTTTAAAACTACTAAAATTTATAATTTATCACTATTAATTATTTTGATTAAAAAAATTGTTTTTAATTAAAATTTAGTAATTTTCACTATTCATCAAAATATGAAAGTTATCCGAAAAGTACCAAAATTTCACCTTAGGCTAAATTAGATATTCCGAATCCAAAAATGAAGTCCATTTTGAAATATAAAATATATATAATATTAAAAAGTAGATATTACTATTCATAACGGCTAGTTTGATTGGTTGTTAGAACTCGGTGTTGCGTACAACACACGCTATCACATTATTCAAAGAGAAGCGTACCATAGAAGCTTGGGGTGTTACATGTCCACACCTCATTAAATTAGGATTATTGGGTAATAGTTCCTTCCTCACCTTTACTTGTTGATATACCAACCGAAGGTCCACCTTAGAGAAATAATGTTCCACATGTATATGGTCAAACAAATCATCTATCTGAGGAAGGGGATACTTTTTCAATATATTGATTTTATTGAGCACATGATAATCGATGAATATGTACATTTAACAGTCCCTATTCATTACAAAAAGGACGGATTAACCCCTTGTTGAAGCACTCAGGTTTATAAACCTCTTCTCCAGATTCTCTGATAATGGTTTCTTCATCTCTTCCAGCTCAATGGAGTATATTCCACAAGGATCTATTGATATAGGTAAAGATCATCGAATAAGTTCAATTGTGAACCCAACCTCTTGATTTGATGGAATAATTGGAAACTCTTCGAAGTATAAATTTATGTAATCCCTCATGATGGGAATGTAATTGAGCCCGATTCTTTACTCTTTCTCAATCATTTGAACAATATATACTTCCTCAAAAGGAAAAAATATCTACACTTGAGACAATTACTCTGATGGTGACACATCTCCTTCCTTACACTTTTACAAGATTGGAGGATGATTTGGGGTATGAAGAGTGATCTCCCATTACTGAAAGATGGTGTTGGATTTATGTTAAGTAATCCAATCCATTCCCAAAATAGCCTCAAACTCTTCCGAAGGGAGTATGAAATGATTTTCATAGGAGGTAAATTCCACATCAATTTAAGATGGGGAGTTATAAACATTAGATATAATAATTTTCTCATTATCTGAACTCATAGATAACTCAACCGTCATATATTGAGCTGATATTTGAATAGTTCGACTAGACATGATTGATACTAATTAATTCATTAAACCATAATCAAATAGTATGTTTTATATTCCTAAATAAGTAACTAGTGTACCTATCACCACATTGTTGTATGGATTCACCTCAACAATAGTGATGGAATAAGATCTTCCTTTTTTCCATGATTTTTTTGTTGATTTCTTATAGTAACCCATGTCTTATGGAAATTTTTCACATAATTCCCATATTCAATGTAGTTTAAACACTGCGCCATTGGATGATCAATGATATGAACATTGTTTTATTCTTCCACATTAATGTAATTATTCATATCCCATTAGCAATTCTTTTCTTGATTACCCATATTTACACATTTAAGCAATTTCTGGTTCCCTTTAAACTATCCCCAAGAAGCTTCTTCCCACAATTTTTACATGTATTATGTTCGGTATTCTTTTCATCATGGTATTAATTTTTTGAACTGACCATGATAAACACGATATTCAAATTATAATTTTTCAATTGGCCTATTAAAACACGGAAGGTCCTCTATATCTATTGTATCCTTGAAGGAACAATGGAAAATTTCATAATAACTATCGAAGTAACAAATCACTAATAATTTTTATACACTCAACTTTAGTCTACTAAATAAGATATCTAATTTTCATTCAGAGTTCATGAAAAAGATGGAGGAATATCATTTATGGTTTATAATTTTTTATATACACACCATAATAATCTTGTATTATTTTTTCATACATTCAAGTAACTCCCATTTCAATATTAAGAAGGAGGGTCTGTGGAAAAAAAAATTTGGAAAAAATTTAATGAAATCTTCCAAATATATAGAATCAATTTTTTCCATTGACTTCATATTCTTGATCAGTTTCCAACACTGACCAGTTTCCCCCTCAAAAAATAGTCTACCAACAAAACATTCTCCTCTTCTCATCACTAGCGGATATAGAGAATCATTTCATAAGAGTTAATCCACTGTTCTTTGAGGATGGTATCAAAAGATCTACTAACAATGGGAGCCCATTTCTGCATGAAGGATTAATAGAAACATTCCCTTTCCATAGAGGAGGAGGGAATTCCACCTGATTCATGTTATTATTCATAACATCGGTCAGCAGAGCATGTGTTCTAATAATGTTATGAGCACCCATTCCCATCATATCTGACATATCATTAGGGAAATCATCACATTTACTATTTCATCGTGTTCTTCTATTTTAACCTATTAACTATGGAAAAGAAATTACAGTTATGGGGATTGAATACATAGCTAATAAGCATAAAAATGTAACATCAATAACAAAAGGATAAACTCATAAAGGAAATGTACATCCCACCATATGATTACCTAGGTTTGAAACTTGTTTATCTATGATCTGTTCATAACATATATTCTTATAGTATTTCCCCCTAATGAATGGTTCCTAACGAGGATATGAATTTACCCAAACATATCACCCTTTAGTGTGAAACTAGGTTTGTAGTAAGGATAATTTTTGCGTACTATGTTACTATATGTCTCTATGGGAACTCCTTTTCGATGTTGTTACTCCTAGGTACATCTATTATAGAACCCATTTCACAGGTAGTATCCATAAATTGATGTATTTTCTTTATTAACATCATAATCTATACATAACAAAATTTAGGGAAGTTTTCCTATAATTACACTTGTCCATAGGGTTCATAATAAAGTAATACAGTCCTACTCTCCAAAAATTACTATATGTAACTATGTTATCAAATATAGACACACAATCCCTTTAAAATTACCATTACATTATTTTAATAATAATTAAGCTTTAAATGACAAGCCAAGGATCATGAACTCTACTATCTTGGAAGACTAGGCATATAAAACTGAAAAGGCGGGACAAAAAACATTTCATTATTTAATCATAATAAAGAGATTCTAAAACCAATTGTTCTTATACATTTTCATAGGATACCCTATGGATAACATGAACAAAGTGATGAGGCGAAAATCATAGTAGAGGAATAAACACATGAATCAAGAATTAAAACATGGGTTATAAGGAATGACATAATGATATAAATAGTTATGGAACATTATTAAAGAAATATAATCATAACATAAAAAACATGGAATCATATAAACATGGAATAAGAGTAATTTTTAAATAATATAGAACCTGAAATTAACATGATTAATGGATTATTTCACACATAAGAGCATGATTTGTGGCTAACTAGCAAGATCATTCAACATAGAGCATGCGTCAATGCTAACAACCAAGACTGTTGCTCATAACATCTCAGGACACTAAATATTAAAAAATGAATTCTTTAGATATCTTGGAACACCCATCAAAGAATGTTTGTGAGCAAGTTATCCACATTAAAAATCATACCCAAGGAATCATACATAAACCTTAGGGTTACCCATTTTAAAAATTTAGTATCATAATCTCTTAAAAAGGCATAACATAAGGGAATATCGTAATGGTGACCATGATATTAAGGATTTCAATAATTCATGGACACTAATAAGATAAAATAGTTATATATCATCATAACATATTTCAAATTTAATTGACAATATATAGAAATAGTAATTAGATAAAAATAGAATTCAAGCATTTAGTGTGGTTTATGGAAAATATTAAAGAGCCATAAAAATATAAAATAAAATAATCATTTCAATAATACTATAAGTGAACAAAGATGGGTTTTATAATGAAATGTTTGATATATTTTGATAATAATTATTTCTTAAAACATATTATAGAGTGCAATATAAAATGAATAAGAAATTCAGGAAGTTCTCTTAAATTGAGATTACTTATCAGGAAGAACTGGGTATGAACCATTTTAAAAATGTTTATATCCCCAAAAAAGAAGGATGATATATATAAATGAGTTATTAATATATATATATATATAATTTTGAATATTCACATAAATGTAAAGGAGGATTTCATTTTTGGTTAAATAAAGAGGGATTAATTGGGAAGAATAATTGTCCTTACCTTAATTCTGACGTCGTTCATCACATTATCAAAATGTCTAGGATAAACAAAATAAATTCATTAATTAATATTTAAAAATCATATTCTAAAATTAATTTATTTAGTATAACATTATTATGTTCATTATTGGCCACTTTGACGAGTTATATTGTTCGATTTCATAATTCTGGATTCCTCGTTTTCTTAGTTTTCAGGATCAGCTTTTTTTATGATATTATAGAAGTTCCTGGAAAATTGAAATTGAAACACATAAATAAATATATGAATTATTAGTGATAATAAATCATGTTAAATTGTAATATATGTAATTTTATTATCTAGAGTGATGAATATTTATTAGATAAACATTTAATGATGATCACATGGATTAATTTTGTGTTTTTATCATAAAACAAATTTGGTTTTACAAATTAACACCATTTATACAAAAGGAATCCAAAATACTATGTGTGATATATTAAATATATAATAATATGGTTCAACTATAAAAATGGTTTCCTGACCAGAATTGAATACAGTAATAGAAATTAAAAAAACATTGTCCTTCAATGTGATAAATTATGACATCTCTAATAGTGTATTCATTTCAATGATAAAAAGTGTATAATGAAGGGATGGTGATGAATTGTTAGATTAGAATAAAAAACTACAATTAGTATTAGGTATTGTTGTTTTCAAATAATTTAGATTAGGTAATGGTAGGAGAGAAAAGAAAACAAAGGAACATGAAATGAAATTGGAAGAAAATGAAAGAGGGGTTTACCTCCTGATTACTTCCTTTTGAGAACCTATTTGGGGGTTTGGTATTCTTTTTCTGAAAAGAAATAATTAACTGGTCACGTGGATGGGTCTTGGGAATGGATTTGAGAATAATTTAGACATGGAACATTTCTTGAGTGGGGTGAGTATAATAGGTGGTGAGGGTTGTTTTTTATAGTAGAGGAGAGGGGAGTTTTCTCAATATATAAGTCATTATGTTTTTATCAGGACAAGAAATATTACTAATAATTGAGGATTAAAATATTAATTAGATCATGTGACTACTAACCAATCATTCATATGTATTCCATGAGTAATGGAATAGTGTATTTAACTTATAATTTATATATATCATATATTACTATATTTTACTATTCATAAATAATCATATATTTCATAAAAATACCAAAAAAGAACCCTAATTGTTTTTCAATGTGTATAATCAAAAATTTAACACCATTTTATGACATTAAATTTATAAATATGACAAATTTAATATTTAATTAAAAATATAATTCAATGGAAAAATAAAAATTTTAAAATTAAAACAGATTTTCTAACAGTTTATAAAATTAATTAAGGTCTCAAAAAATTATATTGTAATCATATGAAAACTAAATATTATTTTTAGAATACATTTTATGAAAATAAATTTTATTTTAATTTATTAAATTAATCATAAAATTGTAATTAAATATACATGACATACTAAAATACAAACACTTACTTAATAATTTTTTAAATAATTTTTTACAGATACCATGTTATTATTATATCTATATTTCAAATTTTAAGATGGGAAAATTTTATTTTAAAATTATTTATAGTGGTTAATATTCAATTAATCAGTTTACTATTCAAAATGGTCATGTTACTATTCTAAATTTCAAGTTACTATTCTTTTGGTATAAGTTATATAACATATAATTATTCCATTTATTTAATTAATTAATCTATCATAAAGTTTGTTTTGTGGTCAATATGTGATCTTATGTTATTATACTACAAGACATATGTATAAGACAGGAATTCCTTTGACTAAATATTTGGTCATTACATCATGGGTATTTATAATATTTGATATAATGTTCTTTGGGTAAACCCCCATATAAATTGTTTATTTAGGAATCACATAAGGAATAATGATATAAAAATTAGTTATAGAAATATTCTAAAATGTATGTTACCACTAAATTTTATTCATTTAAAAAATTTAACATTATTGTGAAATGATCGATTAAAGGGAGTGGATTGTGTGGGAAATTTATATAGACACTCACAATGAGAACTAGAGGGATTCATATAAAAAAATAAAATAAGTACGGAATCATAGAATTTTATGGTGAGTAAAATTATATATTGATCCTATGTATTTAGTGATTGAATATTAAAGAACATGTCCTTTATGTTTTATATGATTTTAGAATGGTTTTCTAATCTATGTTTAAATTTTATTCTCATTTTTCAAATATTCTAAAGAGGGTAACGTTGTTTATTATTATTTTCACTTTGTTTCGAAGACTAATATCATCATTATCTATTTCAAGTAAACCTTATATTCTCTTATGAAATTTATCATGATTTTTTTAAATTCTTGTAACAACAAGTGATGTATTTTAAACTCAATGGTATGTTCTGTATATTTGGGGTTCATTTTTTTAAGGATGATATCCATTTTAAAAACATGAATTATATAATGTAAAATCATTGTTTTGAGATTAGAATTAATCATAGAAAAAAATTGATGTCTACCATAGGACTGATTCATTTAGAAAATTTATGTGGATTTTAATTTTTCCATTTTCTTTATATATATCTAGTTATAAGAGTTTTACATGAGTAAATCATATCATAAAATATCATAGTGGATCTTTTTAAATAAATAATTTTATAAGAGAGAACTAGAGATTCACTACCCCTACTACTTAGTTGGGTAACCCATTCCTACAAAACCTTAACTAGGAACCCATATTGAATATATACACTCAAATTTAAACTATTTGATATCAATCAATTGATATATATGTTAATGAATCATATATGTGCGATCAATATTTTAGAACCACTTTTCACATTTTAGCTAGTTCATGTGATCATTTTCCCTTAGAATAGAGGGATTATTCTTGATAGTAAATGAATACAAATTGAATTTGATATTAAACAGTCTTAATATCTTATATTGCTTCTTTGAGAAAATAATATAATGTATTTATGGACACACTAGGTAATATGAATCATTTATGTATAATGGAAACCATATAAACTATCGTTTATGTGATATATATTTGAGGATATATGATATATTGTAGGTGAGATTTATATAGTACTTATATAAACACTTGATGTTAAAATCATCCTTTAAATTGATTAGAGATGTTATATTTTACCTAGGATATCATTTGATTAATATTATAATAATACCTATATTTTTTGTTCCATAGGATCTACAGTTCACTAGGATACACTCAACAACATATAGATAATAAAATGCAATCTTCTAACGGTTTCCCCTAAAAATGTTATATATGATTTACCCTTTCTTGTAACGGAGAATCCAGACCCATAGATCTATGAAATATTACCTATAATGATAACATTATACCCAATCCTATAATTCCAAAAATATTTCCATTCAATGGAATCATTATAGTGGCTCATCATCATGATGATTATATCCCAAGAAAACCACTCATTGTCATGATTATGGTCAAAATGATAAAATTTATATGTAATGTGGTGATAAATGTTGGTTGAAGTCTCAAGATACTAGGATCAAGCTAAGTAATCTATTTGAATTTTAAAATACCAAGAAAAGAATATATCATGAGAAGAATATATCATACAAGTGATAATGGTTAAGAGAATCGAGGTAGAGAACACACACATTATACCTCAAATGATGTCCATCACTACTAAATTTAAATAATCTACCTCAGGGATATAACATGTTTTTTATCCTATGACATTAAATTCTTGACATGGACTATTTGGGGGAGGTTGTAGATGTAGATCCATGTACCTTCCACCCCTAGATACACCAGTACCAAGGCCACTACTATATAGTCTAGAATATCAACATCAAAGAGACCCCTAAATCTGACATTGCCTCTAATTAGTATTCCATACATAGAGCTTCCCAAGCTATCTTTTAATGAATGCATGGTAGAAAAAAGGAGAAATTTATATTTGATCTTTTAATTTTTGAATTCTGAAATATATAAGGATTTTTTGGTTTATGTTTTTTGTTATGGATCAGAATGAAAATGTTGAATGGTACTGATGGCCAAGAAATTTTTTTAATAGGAATGTTATATCTTTTGGAAATGACATGATTATGGGATGTTAACCATTAATATTATTGGGATGATAATAGAATAATGTTATATTTTTTATTAATAATGAAATAAATGATTAAGAATGTACTTTTTTAATAATATTTATGGTAATTCATGTTATTACCATGTTTCAAGAAAATATTTGATTATTTTACACACATGTTTGATATGACATAGTAACTAATTTCATTATGAAATATAATGGATCAATTATTAAATTATTTTTAAAAGGTTAGTGACCTTCATTATATGTTCATTGATTTTCATTATTTGAAATGTTTAACATTTAACCATTTTTTAAATGGTTTTTGTTGATATTAGGATGATGTTTTATATATAAATTCATCACTTCACCATATATATATTTATTCATGTTATATTACATTGGATAACCATGTTGTAATAATGATAACTGAATATAGATGAAAGGAATCATCATTCTATCTATAGATATTATGATTCGTTAGTGCTTCATAGATAAAAAAGTCACCGTCATCCCTTGGAGTAAGACATGCAGTAGAAGTTAATCAAAGAAAAATGATCTTGGATATTTTGATTATGAAATGGAATGAGAAAAGTAAGTATTTATCTATTTTAAATTTAATCATATCTAGGAAATTGATCCTGAAACAATAAATTTATCATATTAATTTCATTTCCAATGAATCACATGTTTTGTGAGATCATCATAGATTTAGGATTTTTTGATCATTATATTTCTATAGGTTAACCATTTTCTAGTGATGAGTTCTCTCTATAACTCTTTATAAAAATTTACATTTTTCTTTAATGTAAAAATATTAAATTTCCATATATGTTCTCCTATATAGAAACATAGTTCTTAGTTACACTATATAACTATTATGTTTCCAACACTCCATTTTTAAGAGGATATTTTATTATTCCTTTTTATGATGTGGGATCATATGAAAACACAATCATGTATTAAATCCTATATGGATCAATCTAATATCAATGGTGAAATTTATTTTATTGTGGGGGGGGGGTTATATAATATCTTAGGTTCGGGTGCCGCCCAGAGGTGCCACATACGTGGTTGGTCACATGGCCTCAAGCATATTTCCCCAAATGCCAGAGGTTGTCACCTAACAGCGCGGGCCTTAGGTGTGATAGTGGGGAAACTATTCCCTCATTGACTAAGTAATGAATCAGAAATTAATAGATAACAATAGAGGAAGTAATAATAATACCATAATATAGTAACAATAGAAAAGATGATGTAATAATAACTGGAGCACAAATATAAATGATTCATGATACATATGTCTTGGAAAATAGCCAAAAAATTCACAATTCTGAAATATAGTGCTATAACAAAGTATAAAGGAAAACAATTAAATAACTCCAATTTTGTCACAAGCCTCATCTTGGTCCCATGCTCTCCAGCTCCACAACAATAATGTACCTAAAGTAGAAGTGACCTTGACCTTATCGATAAGTACAAAAATATAATCTATTTGGGCTCAAAAGCGTGACCCAAGTAGGGTGCGGGATGAATCCAAGTATGATACCACCTAAATATATATGCCTAATAGTTATTGAATATATATAGCCGGAAATAAAAAAAGTAGCAGTAAACAAAGAAGTAATCAATTGTAAACTATCCTATAGTTTTAATTTCATTCATTTTAACATATCATGTAAGAACCAAAAATCAACAGGTATCCCACTGGGAAGTACTAAGAGCCTAACCCCTCTGTTTCAACCAAAACAAACACAAGAATCCCTCTGAGAAGTACTCACAATCAAACCCCTCTGGTTCAAATTTAGCAAAGACTCTCAAAAGAAGAACTCGCCCTCGGGTTCAACCAAAATAAAAAAAAGCAACCCTATGAGAAGTACTACCATTCTAACCCCTCTGGTTCAGCTTTATCAAAACTATTTGTGGTTGCACTCACTATCAATTACCCATGTGTTCTCATATCAGTAACAATAGACACTCTGAGGAATCACTCAACATCCAATTTCCCCATGGGGTCTCGTAACAAGGAACTACAGAATCTATGAGGGAGCGATCACATCCATCCCCCCTATGGTCTCGCAACATGAATATTCAACACACACTTTAGATATACCCTCAACATCTATTCACTCTATGGTAAACTACACCATGTTCCAATAGCCCTTTGTAAGTCAATCATGCAAAAATTATGTGGAAGCTAAATTATGCCCCAAGAACTATTTGGATAAATAGTATACAACATATTATATAGAATCACTCTATCCTACAATAATAGGCATGGAAAGTAATGTTACATCCTGGCACTCAAAGCTTGAAAAAACGGTCAATACAAGAAAACATTGGCATAACATCCATGGAATGGAAATGATAATCCTATTCACAATAAATTAACCTCTACCAAAACAAACTAGGTATAGCTGGAAATAAATGGACTAGAAAACATAATCTGAAAAGACCTTGAACAAGGGTATTGGGCACTTTTGAACATAAAACTCAAGGAATTACTACGGAAAGGCATTAAAAACCTACCTCAGCATTTTACTAATGATATTCATGAACCTCAGACATTGATTTTACTTGTAACATCGTAGATCTACAAAAATGTTAAAAATGCTTAACTGAGGATATCTCATGAAAAAGGAGAAATTGGGAAATGAGGCTCTAGAAGAATGAAGTTCTTACCATGGAGATTCCAATGCAATCTATGGTCGTCGATTTAAGGAACGGACATCGAGTCAGGGGCTCAGAAAATAATTGTGGTCGTACGGATTCTCATAAATGGGATAGTTTGAGAAGAAGAAGGTTTTGTCTATTAGATGTGTCCCCAGTCCATTTAATTAATTAAAAAAAGAAAGTACACGACATGTACTATTGAATTACATGTCATGTACTTTCCTTAGTTAGCCCCCACATTAGGCGGTCTCTAGGTTACTACAAATGACTAAGTTCTCGGCCATTACACTGCCTGTGGGCGGCTACCCGTGGTAACCTAGTACATGATGCGTACTCTTGAAATTTTTCAGAAACTCCTATTTTCCTAAAACAACAACTAGAAATGAAATAAATACATGAAATGAAGATCAAGGTTCTTAAAAACATCCTATATTAATGAAATTCATCCTCGAATTTCCCTAGCACGGTGGTGTAGAAGAAGAATCATCGAGCAACTCAGGGCACTATGATCGTGCATCAGCCTCCCTCTCCAAGGTCTCGTCCTTCACTAGCTTTTTCTTCCATAGAACTCGTACCATTTGAAAATAACGTCAATGAAGAACCGTCCCACTTCAATCAACAATCCGGATAGGATGCTTCTCAAATGAGGCATCCACCTCTAACTCAACCTCCTCAGGTCGGAAAACATGACATGGGTCTAAGATGTAACGTCAGAGATAAGAAACCTAGAATACATCATGAAAATCATGGTACCTCTGAGGTTACAGTAAATGATAGGCAACCATCCCGACACTCTCCAACACCTCAAATGGCTCGAGGTTCCCCTAAAAAAGCTTACCCTATATCTTAAGCATCCTTTGTCCTAACCTCTGTGTGAAACGTATGAAAACCTTATCTTCTACCGTGAACTCCATAGGTCATCTCCGTTGATCAGCATAAGGGTTTTTCGATGACTTTGTAGTATCCATCCTCTTTTGAATCAACTCCACCTGTTATGTGGTCTCTTTAACTAGATGAGGTCCCAGCATAGCTTCCTCTCCTACCTCTAGCCAACATAAGGCTAGTGGGCATGGCCTACCATACAAATCCTGATAAGTTGTCATCATAATAGTAGCATGTAAACAATTATTGTAGTAAAAATCAACAAGAGGTATGTGTTTCTCCCAAGGACCTCAAAATAGAGGACACATGCTCTCAGCATGTCCTCTAAAACCTGAATCATACGCTCGTACTGGCCATCTGTCATGGGATGGTATGTTGTACTCTAATGTACCTTTTTACCAAATCCCTATGTAGCCTCTGCCAGACCGAAGATGTAAAATGTGGGTCCCTATCTGAAACAATGGAGTGTGGAACCCCATTTAGATGCCCAATGTCTCAGATGTATAACCTTCCCAACGAATAAACACTAAAGGTCTCATTGATCAGTAAGAAGTGAGAAAACTTACAATGTCTATCAATAACAACCCAACTACATCATTCTCTCAAGGATACCTCAGTAAACCTATAAAAAATGCATCAGGACATCATTCCACTTCCACTCAGGAATGGGTAACTGATGTCAAATCCCTGCTGGTCGTTTATGCTCTTCCTTCACCTGCTGACTGGTGGAACACCTCATGAAAAAACTAGAAAGATATCCCTTCAATCCTGGAAATCAATACTGACGATGCAAATCTCGATACATCTTGGTGACACCATGATGATCTTCCCAAACTGAGGAATGAAAATCCCGAATCAGCTCCTCATAAATGTCTGTTGACACCGACACATTCCCATGAAAACACAGGATCTCTTCATTGCCTATAGTCCATGTAGGAATAGGGTCCTCTCTAGAAATACTCACCCATTGGACTAGGCCTTCAAAATATGATAGATATCTCATTCTCACTCGATCAAGTAGAGAAGAGGTAATAGATACAGAATAAATGAATGTGTACCCCTATTTTTCATGCACCTCCAAATTAATCTCAAAAAATAGATCCATAAGCTTCCACTCAATACTATCCCCAGGAACTGCCATTATCTGAGTCTTCCTACTCAAAACATCTTCTACAGTATGTCCTTTCAGTGGCGTATAGGCAAGTTCAATGTCAAAGGACTGAAGGTACTCAAACCACCATCACTGTTGGATAGTCAGATCGTGCTGATTGAAGATATACTTGAGACTTTTGTGGTCGGGGAAAACCAAAAAATGATCTACCAAAACATAATGTCTCCAATAATGTAAAACATGAAAAAATATAGCCAACTCGAGATCATGTGTCAAGTAATTCCTCTCTTGTGGCCTCAACTACTGAGACCCGTACAAAACAACTCCTTCTCCCTACATAAGAACTACTCCTATCCTGATACCTAATGAATCATAGTACACCATATAGCTCTTGACCATCTCTAGAAATAGAAGTATGGGTGATAATGTCAACCTTTATTTCATCTTCTAAAAGGCTAACTCGCATGAATCTGACCACAAGTACTTCTCACCCTTCTTAGTAAGGCCTATCAGTGGAGCTACTAAGCATGAGGAGTCTTATATAAAAAATTTGTAGTACCCATAAAACCCTTGAATGCTTCCCTCCATATAGACATTCTTTGGTGTTTCCTAGGAAACTATTTCTCTCACTTTCTTTAAGTCTACTGAAACTCATGTATCTAAGATAACATGACCCAAGAAGTGAATTTTGTCTATCCAAAAGGGGAAATTTGAGAGCTTATCATATAACTGATGATATCTCAATGTATAAAAATGATATCATGATGGGTGGCATGGTCGTGTATAGAGAGAGAGAGAGAGAGTACACCAAGATATCATACAAGAATACTACCACGAAATAATCCAAATATGGATGTAACACTCGGTTTATCAGTGCCATGAAAACTGTCAGCGCATTTGTGAGAACAAATGGGATGACCACATAATCCTGTGGACCATAATTGCTGTGAAATGTTGTTAGAGTTATTTCTGATGGTCTAAGGCATGAATGATGATAACCAGATCTCAAGTCAATCTTCATGAACACCTAGGATCGTCGATGCAGAGTAAAGATACCATTAATCCCCAGAAAGGGATTTTCGTTCTTGACAATCAAATGGTTCAGCTTCGGATAATACACAAATTGTAAAAGGGTACCATCTGACATATTTTCATATAGGAAATAAGAACCCAATGTTGAAGTACTGGGTTAGTGGAATCTCTTTGCTTTCATGTCCTCCATCTTCTTCTTGAGGTCTTGTAACTCTAGTGTAGACATCCTATAAGGAGGAATAGACACTGGTTCCGATCCTAGCACAAGATCAATATAAAAGTGCACCTCTCTCTCTAGAAGAAAAACTAAAAAGACATCTAGAAAGATAACCCTGATAGGATCCACCACTAGAGGAAAGTCCATTTTTGAAGTCCCCAGGTAATCCAGATATAGACTACAAATCTGGGAAATAACACCTTCTAACCTATGATGCTGGAGTCCATCATGGTCCTCAGGAACATCCCATTTGCCCTTATGAAAAAATTATCCACCCTCTGAAGATTTGAAACTCAACCTACGACAAAAGAAGTTGAAAAAAACCTGTAAGGGAATTAACTAGTCCTTTCCAAAAATGAATTCATATCCTGTCATCTCTAAGACATATAGGTCCCACAATTAGTGACACCCCCAACCTCTAGAGGAGAAAAATTTCACTATCATACAACAACTGTTATTTTATCTATTAGAGTGAATATCATCAAGACATCTGAAGAAGTAAATATAAAAAGCCCAAGGCTCTCCACAATAGCCACAAATATGAAACTATGAGACGCCCCTATATCTAAAAGTGAAGAAGCCTAAGCTGAGGAAACTAGGATCGTCCATGAACTGTAGAGGGCCTGGGATCCTGCTCTTGCTGGGTCTGCTCCACTAAAAAATCATGGCATGTACCGTAGCATTGTACCTACCTGACCCCACTAAGTTGATCCACCCAGTTGTTGCTGAAAGCCCAGAGACTAGCTAAATTGTTCATGACCTCCACCTCAGCCTAAACAGCCAGAAGTACTCTAGTTCCCAGACTAATAAGAAACTAGTGGTGCTGCTCCAGAATAAGGATTCATAGAAGAACCCATGTCACAGATTTCTCATGATATAAATTTTCAGAAACGCTGATGATGACCTATCTTGCCGCAATATCGGCACTCCACTGGTTCTCTTGGTCATTGTGGCCTCATATTCCCGCTCTTCCCGCACTAGTAGCACATCCCCTGTACACCAGAAGAAGTATCCTTCTTACTATGATCTCCACCTATAGACCGCATGAGGAGCTTCCTTCTACCAGTCTATGGGTTACCAACTTCGGATATCATTCCCCTTTTCTCTTAGTTCCATAATCCCATTGATTGTGCTCTGTGATCCGCATATAGTTGATTATAGACGTAATGGAAATAAACCTGAAGATCTTCACCTGACATCGAATGTCGTGCGTGATACCATCCTCAAACATCCTCGACTGAAATAACTCATCAACTCCTAGGATGGGAATGAATCACTGGAGCTCTGTGAAATGTAAAGAGTACTCCAGGACTAAGAGAGTTCCCTACTTCAGATTAATGAACTCTTGGGCACGATCGACCCTCAAAATCTCGAGGTACAAGTAATCATAGAAGGCACACTATAACTCATCCCATGCCATATCCTGGATGCTTCCGGCATGTGATATTACCTCACTCCATCTCTAGGTTGAGTTCAAAAGCATATACATAGTGAGCATCGCCCTCCACTCTAGTGGCATCTCCAGATCATCAAAGATAGAAAACATGTCTTCTAGAAATGACTCTGCATCCAGTGGTACTCTTTCCCTTGTGAATGTGGGAGGATTTTGTTTCAAAAAGACAAGCATCAATTCTGTCATCGATAGGGAAGGGGGCGGTACCCCTCGGAAGGTCTGCATGAACCTCATAAATCCCTCTTAGAACAGTCTGTCAGAACCTATATTTGGAATAACGATGGGTTCCAAGACATGACCGACATCAGGATTTACTGGTAGTACCTGATCGACCATATCCTGTGTCGGATCACTGCCATGAATCTGTCGTATAAGCAGAGGACAACTTGGTGGCATGACTCTGCAAGGTCAAGCGCACAGCTTAGATCATGATTATTAATGACTAAAAACTAGAAGTGTTTGAAGGTGAAAAGAGGAATAAAGCATTCATGTTTCTTAATGACAATGGATACATAGCGTGTATAATTCCTAAACAATGTGTTCCCTTAATCGTTCACATGGTAATGTTCTTCTACCAAAAAAGGTCCTGTAACGCCCCATAAACACAACATGTTCTTCCAATACATGGAATGTACATGATTCATTTCCCATGCCTTAGTTTTTCTACACTACTAGACCACATAATTCTCCTAGTAGAGTAATTCATGGTGTGATTGTGCCAGACACTATGTGTAACTCTTCTATTTCAACTGCCCATGTTGTTAGTCACATTGTTGGACACACGACTGACTCTAAACCACATTTTTATTCTAGACACAGTGTGTTCTTGAAAGATTCCACTAACATGTGTTTTTAGTCACAAGACCAGATACAAGGGTTACGCTACACAGCGTGTTCAAGCTTATCATGTCATGTATAGCTTAATATTCATCTATATGTGTTGTTAGTAACACGGGTGGACACATGGTCTATACAACATAGCTTGTATGTCTAGTACATAGTGTGTCCTACCAATGATTTCCCAAACCACATGTCTCTTCCCAAATAGATAGTGACACAAATAGAGACTACATGGAGTGTACATACAATACATGGAATGTACATAAGAAAAATAGTTCATTCCACGATAGTAGGATACATGGAGTGTATTAATCATTACAAACCATTTATTCTGGGTTTTTCTAGATAGTAAGCATCATAAAGTACTCTGGAACCCAAAAACCCAAAAATGACCATTAATGTTATGAATTTTGATCCATGATGGATCATAATATCTGATAATCAATAATTTGAATCTTATACATGTCATATACAAGCATAACTATGCAATGATCTACTAAATTCTAATCCATGAGGGACCATAACACCTCCAGATCCAATGTTTGTCATTCATTCAAACTAAAACTTACACAATTTATTACTAAATAAAATAGTTGGTTCCTATCAAGTCATATATAAAAACAACATGCACATATACCACAAATTAATCACAACAATATGAAATCAGTAAGGCACCGTAAATGGCTTGGAATGAATGAATGACATGTGATCTCTAGAAAGTGTCTATATGACGTATGAGATAGAATAACCTCATCTCATTGGCTTGAAACATAAATAAAACCTCAATAATATTTATGATAATAGCACAAATCATGTTAATAACCCAACAATAAAATCAAATCAACTGTAAATTTCAAAACAAGAAAAATTTCAACAACCGAGTTAAATTGGATTTTCCTTGTACACGGGTTAGCTTCTCCCAAGCACAGATTATTACCATCTTCCTATTAAATCTTATCCCTGTCTATAGGATCCATAGATAATTTGATGATGAAAAGATCCTCCTTTGACACCACTTTGTAACATCCCAGGACCGGGTGCCACCTAGAGGTGCCCTGTACCCAGTTGGTCACATGGCCTCAAGCGCATTTCCAAAAATGTCGAAGGCTACTTGCTAGTAGCGAGGGACCTCAGTGTAATATTGGGGAAATTATTCCCTCATTTTAAGAGTAATGTGGATGAAATAAATAAATAATAATAGCAGAAGTAGTAATGACACCATACAATAGTAACAACAGATGAATATAAGTAATAAAAACTAGAGAACATATATATAAATGATGCATGATACGTATTTCTAGGTAAACTGCCAAAAAAGTCACAATGTTGAAAAAGAGTGATAAACTAATGTACAAAGGAAACCAAGTTAATAACTCCATAAGCATCGCAAGCCTCATCTTGGTCCCACGCTCTCCAAATCATCAACAAACAAGTAATGAAGTAGATGAGTTATTTTCCTTATCTAGACCAGTAGAAATATAATTGGTTTGGGTGCAAAAGCATGACCCAAATAGGGTGTTAGATGAATCCTTGTAGGGAACCACCCAATGATATATTCCCAATAGTTGGACAATATATATGGGTGGAAATAAACAAAATTAGAAATAAAAAAGGAAGTATTGAAAAGTAAAAAAATCCTCTAGTTTCAATTGCATTCATTTTCACATATCATGTAAGTATCTAAACACAACAAGTAACCATTTGGGAAGAAATCATAGCCTATCCCCTTATGTTCAACCAAAAGTAACACAAGAAACCCTCTGGGAAGTACCCATAGTCTAACCGCTCTAGTTCAGATTTAGCAAAGACTACCTAAGGAAGCACTCACCCTCTGTTTCAACCAAAACAATCACAAATTTTTTTTGGAAGGTTCCCAAAATCAAAACCCTTTGGTTATTCTTTAACAAACTCTCTATTCAATAGAAATCACCATCAATTACCCATGTGGTCTCGTATCCGTAACTATATACACTCTAGGGAAGCACAAAACATCCAATTCCCCATATGGTCTTGTAACGAGGAACTATAGACACTATGAGGGTGCCCTCACGTTCATACCCCCTGTGGTCTCGCAATGTGAAAAGTAAAAAAGACACTTTTTAGAAACCCTCAATGTCCATTCTCCTTATAGTCTACTACACCAGGTTCCCACATCTCTATGTAAGTCAATCATGCACAAACAATATGTGGCATCCAAAGTAAACCTCAATTACTACTTGACTAAGCAGTCTACATAATATTAGATAAAATAAATCTATCCTACAATACTAGGAATAGAATGTAATGTAGTGTCCTAACATGAAAAGCTAGGAAAAATGGTCAAAACAAGAAAACATGGGCAAAACATCCAGAGCATGGAAGAGATAACACAATTCACAAATAATTAACCTCTCTATACCTAGTTGGTCATGTGGACTCAAGCACATTTCCCCCAAAAACGTCTTCGTGCTAGTAGCGAGGGACTTTTGTGTGATAATGGGAAAACTACGCCATCATTTTTATAATAAAACAGTAGAAATAAACAGACAACAATAGAGGAATTCGTAATAATATCATACAATAGTAACAATGGGAGACTGTAAGTAATAAAAACTTCAACATATATTTAAATGATTCATGATATATATTTCTTGGAAAACATCCAAACCAGTCACAATGATGAAATATAATGCTAAACCAAAGTAAAAAAGTAAAACAAGTAAATAATTCCAGCAGGAGCGCAAGACACATCTTGGTACCATTCTCTCCATCTCCATAACAATCAAGTACCTGAAGTAGAAGGGTAATTTCCCTTATCTAGACCTGCAATAATATAATCTGTTTGGGCCCAAAAGCACAACCCAATTATTGTGTGAGTTGAATCCTATCATGCAGCCACATAATGATCTATCCCTAACAGTTAGTAAATATATATATGGCAATAAATAAAAAAAAGTATTAGTAAACCAGAAAGTACTCAAAATTAAACAATCTTATAATACCAATTTTATTCAATTTCACATATCATGTAAGAAACTAAACACAATAGGTAACCCTATGGGTTGTACGCCGAGCCTAAGCCCTCTGGTTCAACCAAAACAAACATAGGAAACGCTCTGGGAAGTTCTCACAGTTTAATCCCTCTACTTCTGCTTTAGTAATGAAACTCTGAGAAATTAATCTACCTATTGTTCAAAAAAAAACACAATCAACCCTTTGGAAAGTACTCATAGTCTAACTCTTATGGTTCATATTTAACAAAGTCTCTCTAAGGAAGAACTCACCATCAATTCCCCACTATTGTCTCATATCAGTAACTATAGACACTCTAGGAAAGCACATAAAATACAATTACCCCTTTTGTCCCGTAATTTGGAACTATAGACACTCTGAGGGAGAGCTCACATCCATCCCCCCTATGGCCTCACAATGTTAAAAGTAAAAATTCCATATGGATAAGCCCACAATGTCCATTCTATATATAGTCTATTACATTGGGTTCCCACAACCCCATGTAAGTCAATAGTGCCCAAAAAATATGTGATAGCTAATGTAAACCTCAACAACTACATGGCTTAATAGTCTAAAACATATTATATTAAATAACCCCATTCTAAAATTCTAGGCATGGAAATTAAAGTAGTATCCTTACAGGAAAAATTAACCATGTGTCCAAAAAAGAAAACATGGCCTAAACATTAATAGGTTAGAAAAGATAACCCTATTCACAAACAATTAACCTCTACAGAGACAATCAAGGCATATCTAAAAAAATAAGGCTAAAAACAATAGTAAATAAAAACCATGAACAAGTGTATTGAGATATTTTGATCATATAACTCATGGACTAACTATAGAAAGGAACAAACAACATACCTCATTGTTGTACTGATGATATTTGTGGACCTCAGCCCTGGAATTACCCTATAATGTTTTAGATCTAAAAAACATTAAAAACGTTCAATAAGAAATATCTCATAAAAATAGAGAAATTAGTAAATGAGGCTCAACATGAAGGAATAGCAAACCATGGTGATTCCAACGCAATACATGGTAGTCGATTCAAAGAACAGACGGTGAGTCTGGGGATCTAAGAAGATTCATGGTCGTATAAACGTTCCTGGTTGAGATAGGTCGATAATAAGATGGTTATATCCATATAATGTGACCCCGGTCTGTTTAATGAAATGAAAAAAATGTATACGGTGTGTACTTCCAATAGTCGGCTCCTCTTTTAGGAGGTCTCCAGGTCACCACACACTTCCATGTTCTCGGCTATTCCACGACTATGACAAAGCTACCCATGGTAACCCAGTACATGTCGTGTATATATAAGTACATTGTGTGTACTTCTGAAATTTCCAGAAATTCCTCTTTTCCACAAAAACAAAAAAAAAATTAAAGACATACCTGAAAAAAGATCCGAGTTCTTACAGTTTAGTGTAACACCCTGAGTTTTTAAGAATATGTTTTTGAAATCCTCGTTGGATTTCATTTCACACTACCCGAGATAAGATTTATTTAAAGGCACCATTATGTTTGCATTGCATTACATGAATCACTGAGGCTAGATTTAAATGCACATATCACTAACTCTATCTGCTATTATACAAATATAAAAGTTTATATAACATTAATCACAAAACCCCACTTAGATTGTGTTACACACAACACTATACGTAGCTTGCATTACAAGCAACAGTGAGTTTAAAAGAAATTTGACATATTAAAAAAATATTAATAAAGCAATCACCTAGACATTAAAATTGAGTGTATGAAATTTATTATCTATATTAGGAGAATATGGTATATTCATGTTTAAAAAATTTATTATTTTGTAAACAATAAATTGAAAATTAATATAAAAACTATTCAAAATACAAATATTCAGTTTCATGAAAACCACATAACTATGAATAAATTATTTTTATCTTAATGAATGAAAGAATCTAAATTTGATGAATTATTTTAAAGATGTATATATATATATATCATATTCCATAAAATATTTAACATTATTATAGTGAATTTTCTAGACAATACGTAAGAATAAAACCAAATAAAAAGACACAATTTTTTTAATGTATATTTAATGCATTTTATTTGGGAATACGTAATCAATAATGTTTTTTATGATTTTATAAAATATATTTCATGAAATTAACCATATTTTTAAATGAGTAGTTAAAAAAATTTCTTAGGGTGATTGTTTGGGATTTTTCTGAACATATTCATTTTTTGATGTATATTGAAAATACTGAATTTTAATTGAAAAGTACTTTTCAACATAATTTATTTATAAATAAAAATTACATCTATTATTGAATTTAAATAATATTTATATAAATAAAATTTCAATTTATCTAATTTTGGTCATTGGAATAATTTTCGACATTAAAATTGGATATAAAAATTGAGTCTTTTGAACTTTTCTCTATACAAAACCTTCTTTCTCATCGTGTCTGTGAGGTTAAGTTTTATTTAATTTATATCACATCTAATAATTGAATTTTTAAAAAAGGATTCTATATTCTAAATTATAATAATATTTTTTATAATAAGACCAAATTAATTTTTTAATAAATATATTAGTGAAAATAGTTATAATTAATAAGCGAAATAATATAAAACATTACTTTACAAAGAGTCTAAACATTACAATTTAGGAGAAGATGAACTATAAACATTTAAAAAATACATTTTACATTAATTTTTTTACAATATAAATTAAAAAATATAAAATTTTTCATCAGTGTATCATTTTTGGGTATAAATATGGTCACACCTTACATTCTTTTGAATATACATATTGTGCTCTCTCCCCCACTTATAAAAGGCCACCCATTATCCTTCTCTATTCGCACCTATCAAGACATTTTGTAAGACCATTATCTACAAGAATTATATCAAACCATCCCCAACCCAATCCTATTAGCCTTAATTTGAAATGAAATACAACTAATGAAGTCCATTTCTAAAAACCGAATGGAGATAACTGTAGAAGAGGTAACATTCATCAATGAATGTTTTTGTTTTATTTAATCCTAAAACCCTATAATTTAGGTTTATATAATTATTATATAATATCTAAAGTATTTTAAATATATTAAGATGCTTTTTCAACATCATTTCCTAATACAACACAAACTTCAATCAAATGGGTAGTGATATCAGTGATCATGTGTATGATGGACTAGTGCATCACGAACTGATATATTTCTTTTTAAAATTACCACATACAATGGTTGGAAATAATTACTGTGATACAATTTATATAATAAATAAATATATATAGATATATATCTGTATTTGTGTTTGATAAAAATTATTTCTCTATAATTAAATAATAATTATATAACACATACCTTCATGCCTTCCATATTGTGGGAATACGATGACATCATTCATTTGTACGACAGACTACAACAAAGCTAAGATATGTTATTCGTTTACGCCATATATATATATATTTTATTTCTTAATTTCTAGAATGAAATATGACATATATATATGACATAAAAATTATACGATAATGATAATATATTTTTATATATGTGATAAATATTTCTCTTTTTCTATGCGATATTAAAATGGAATCAGCATTCACACATATGTACGACCTATCGTCTCCATGACTGATGCATTTCATTTACGATCACAAAATTTTAAGGATTAGTATAAAAATATATATATTAAATATATATGATATTTAATTTATTATTAACAATCTTTATATGATTAAATCATTATCCATCTTAGAGGAAAAATAATAATTTATTAAATCATGTAATAAAAATAAACCATTATTACCAAATCATAACATAAATATTAATTGTTATTAAATGGGTAATAAAAAAAATAAGTAAATAATATATGGTAGTGTATATATCAATATCTTTTCTATGATAGATTTATAATAAAATTATATTTTTTATAAAGGAGTATGGATTAAGTGTGAAAAGATTCAGGGCTTATGGTAAGGGATTTTTGTCCGTCTTTTTACTTTAGTGAGCTACATGAAATATTCGCAATGTCATTATTCTATAAAATTTATATAATTCTGACTTATTTATTTTAGGATACATCTAATAAAAATTATTTTTTTTTACATATCCATTTTATGTTATCTATTTCATGGGGTTACAGTTTTTCTATAACCAATGTTAAAAGAGAATTTTGTCTCAATTTTCCATCTTTGTGACACATGTTATGTTATTCTCTGAAAGCCCAAAAGACTTAGATACTTTTTTCATTTTTTTGATAATACCCCCATTTTAGAGTTTAGGGGAAACCCTTAATTTACGCGCACCCTAAGAGGAACAAGTCCCATACATGACCCTATGGTTGGGAGGTGCAACGACCATTATATAACGTTGGAATACCAAGACATTACTAAATATAGATCTACACCGCCATAGTATCTACATCAAAAGGAAGCTATATCCTCACATCAAAAGGATGGCCTGTTATAATTTCCTCGTACACAACTACAATGTTCTTGATACCAATTGAAATTGACAAACCCTCTATTTCCTTCAATCTGGTTACCTCTACTCTATTGGATTCTACTTTGTCTGAATCCTCATATTGGGAATGTTTATGTATAGTCTTATCTAGTTAATTCTTTGTATTTTTTTGCCTGAAGTCTATGTGGCCTAAAGGCAAATAGTGGATCGAAGGCCAAAACTGGTGGCCTGATGTCCAATATTGGGTAAATGGTTTTGGTTTCTATAGTATCACTACAATACCTACTACAGAAACTTTTATAGTACTTCTATAGTAACCAATACATTTACACCCACATGGATTTGATCCTAGGAATTTTGGATACCAATAAATATTCTCTACCACGCTGGTACATGATCGTTGGAAAGGCATGTTTTTTATACAGTTATTTTTTTTAAAAGGATTACAAAAATCTATTTGGAATGTTATATCATGATTATATTCCTTCTCATGATAGTTTAATCTTCATGTAACATTATAAAATCCTGGGGATTGTAATTCAATTTGGCCAATGTGATAATTTTATATTATAACAATATCATCGTTTATTTGTAATGTTTATAGAAATGATTCTATTGATTAAATCATATGATTAATATCTGAATAAATCTCATTCTCGTCATTCTCTATTGGTTGCTAACAATGAATTCATGTAATGGTAATAATTTCTCACTCTTTTGTACATATTATAATTAATAAATTGTTTTTATGAAAATATATCATTATTACTCTATTAGATTGAAAATATGTTTACTTTAACATTTTTATTTTCTAAATTGTCCCAAAAAAATTTCTATTGTTATCATATTATTATTAGAAGACATTTTACCCATTTTATACATTTTTAAATAATTTTATTAAGATGAATATTATTGTCATTTTGTAATCAAGGATCATTCTAAATATACCAATGTTGTAAAAGAAATAAATTTTTATACATATACGCCATGTACAGAATTCTCCATTGTCATGACCTCTAAATTCACTTAATATTCATTTCAATGTTTTAAATAATCTTTTTAATGAAAAATGCTTCCTAATTATTTTGTGAAGATTTACAATTTATATTTATCTTTAATCTATGTAATGTAGATAATGATTTATAATTAAAAAGTGATTAAAATGATTTATAAAGCATATATTAAATGTTTCAATGTCCATTTTCAAAGAAAATGGTTTCAAAAATGGTTTGTTAAGGAAAATTGATTATAAATGATTTTAATATCTTTATTTAAAAATTTTCAAATTTTACTTTCAAATATAAAAATTTCATTAAATTTTTTGTTTGGAAAGAGTTTAAAATGATTTTCAATTCATCCTTTATTAATTTTCATGTTGAATTTCACAGAAAACTATTTTTACCTCGTTTTCCTTTTTAGGAAGAAGATTTTAAAAGAAAAAATATGTTTTTCTCAACAAATATTTTATATTAGTCATCAATGATTTCTTTTTATGTTTCTAATTTTATTTTCCTTAAAAAAATTGAAAAAATTTTATGAATGTTATTTTCATGGAAAGGGTAATTTCCTTAATAAATGATTCATGTGATATCTCAAAATTCTTCTATATATATGATCTCATACATTGATATAGTTTACTCTTTACTGGGGAAATTATCAAAAGAAATAATTATAATTATTTGTTTGAATGTCTTATGTATAAGATGAGATGTTATTTATCAAACCAATTTCCCTTCCATAGGTTATACCATCATAAAGTGATTATGAAACATGCTTCTTTTCATAGGGTATTATATTGGGAAATGTTTATGAATCCTTTCTTTTTTTTATAGGCTATGATATAGGGAAATTTTTATGATACCCATTTCATTTCATCGAATATGCTATAATGATTTTTTTATATTATGGAATAATAGGTATGAATTGATTATTTGATGGGTTGGAATTATATCTCCCTCTAATTAATTGGTTAAGTATTTATATATCTCATGAGATATACATTGATGGAATGAGGAATGAACTAAGAGTATTAATAAAATGCATGACTCAGGTGTGAACTCAATATAGTAATTTCGGGCTAGAATGAAGAGTCAACTCAGCATAGTAATACATTGATGTAATAGGTAGTTGACCCAGTATAGTAATACTGGGATGGAATGAGGATTGAACTCAGAATAGTAATACATGGTTGTAATGGGGGTGACGTTGATATAATAAGACATTTATACCACTAGGTAAGATTGTGTGTCATACCTAGGTGGTGTATCAACATAACTGTGAACCAGAATACATGTTCCCAGTTTTTTATGTGAACATAATTACATGTTTAAATGTTATGACATGTTCACAATTTAATCCATAGATCTAGTTTTAGGCCCATAAGATTATGCGATGGATTTATTTAATGTAAATTACATTATGAGTGAAATCATATCTATTTACTCATGTTGAAAATGTTATAAGTTGATGTGTATGCTAAACATTTTATTTCTTATGCTAATGTTATACCCCTGTGTTTAATTTTTTTAATTTCTTAAGGATTCATTTTTTATGATATTCAAATAATTAATCCATGATTCAGTTTTATGATCTTTGATATGAAAGGCATGGTTTTCCTTTTATTTTTTCATGTTCTCAACCCATTATTTTTATTTCATGCTAACGTATCTTCCATGTTTTCACATACTGAGAATTTGATACCGCCATTCTTATGTTTCATTTCAATAACTTTAATGAAATGATCTAAGGAGGTTATTCATGTTAATAATACTCATGGTGAATATCATTATGGGATATGATGAAGTTCATTCATAACATTCGATTTTTTTTTCAATGTTTCCAAATGAACTAAACTATTACTATACTCTAGAATTTATTTGTGTAATGTAACACCCCGAGATTTTATGAAAAATATTCTTTTTAATTTCATTAATGTCTTGTGTTGTATGCTACACCAAAAGGAGCTTTCACAACACACAACCTTGACTTTCCTTGAATTAAATGCAATCGCGACCTTCCTCGATAGCGTGTGTAGTACGCAATACCGAGTTTTCCCTAAACAACGATATGCTATTAAAATATTATTAAAACTAGACATTATGAATAGTAATAACCTATTTTTAAAATTTTGTAAATTTTATTTTTCAAAATGGACTTCATTTTTTGATTTGGAATGTCGAAATTAGCTTAAGGTGAAATTTTGGTACATTTCGGATAACTTTCATTTTCTGATGAATAGTAAAAATTACTAAATTTAAATTAAAAACAACCTTTTTGATAGAAATAATTAATAGTGATAAATTATTAATTTGAGAGGTTTTAAAGTATATTTAGAATATATTTTACAATTTAATACAATTTTGGTCATTGGATGTAATTCTACATTTAAACCAGACATAAACAAGTGTCAATCTTTTGATAGTTATTATCTCTTAAGAACACACTATTTGTTTTGATGACGGGAATTAATTTTTAAATTAATTAATGCAAATGATATGTTTTGAATTTGGTAAAATAGATATCATTTTTGAGTTCATAATATCAAATATAGCTTAGGCCTAATTTTTGGTAATTTTCTGGAAACTTTCATTTTTTGATGAATAGTGAAACAACGAAGTGGTAGTTAAAAAAATGAATTTTTCATAAAACATAATTTTACCGATTCTGTGAGTGGAATTTCAAAAATCCGAGAGACACGGTTGATGTTATTAAGGAAAATGTGGATCAATGAGATGAAAATAATTTTTTGTGAATAGTAACTTTTTACTTTTTTTTACCACGGTTAAAAGTAAATAGGGTAATTAAGGGTAGAAATGTTATTATTATTACCCTAAAAAATGTCCTAATTCTATTGTATAAGTGTAATTCGACCAAAAACAACCTTAGGAATAAAATATGATCATTTAGGCCCTCTTGTATTAGATTAGGACATTTATTATTAATTTATTTAAAGAATGGTTAAAATAGTTAAAATCAAAGTTTAATAAGTAAATAATTTTTAATATAGGGTTATACATAAGATAAATTCGACTATAAATTCTCATTAGAAATATAAAAAGATTTCCTACATAATGGTATTTTATTTGTAATTTTTAAACATTAAATAAGTTAATTTATTTATGACACAGTGATGATGCAATAATTATCTTATTAATGAAATATTGACATAATTGATGTTATAAATACACAAATAAATATAATTTGAGACTTTTTATGAATTCCACTAATTTTCTAGGTTAATATGACATGTTAGTATTGATTTAATTAACTTTTTTCGAACTAATCATTCTTTTATGATTTTCACAAAAATCAATTACTAAATAGTGTCAAAATTCACAAAAAAATGGATTTTAAAACAAATATTATATTATTAATTGTTATTTTATTCCTAAAAATATAAGGTTCGGCCAAATGACATAGCTAATCTTATATATATTAATAATAAACAACTTGGGGTTCGTTTGTCTTGATATAGTAAGTTTATCAACCTTATAGTATAAGAAAACAAGAAGACACGGTAAAAGTAAAATTATCTAACATAAAATTAAATATAAATGATAAGGTTAAAATAAGAACCTAAACTTGTCTAAATTATATTGCATGAGAGGATTTAGACCCATCCCCACCTTAGTTTCTAAAAAAATCAATTTGGAGCTATTTAAAACCAAAGTTGTCTTTATAATAAAATAATATTTTTAGTTATTCCAAAGGTGCCCCTCTCATCCATTATAAAAGGGCACCCCTCCCTCTCTTCCTCACACCACTTTCAGCCTTCATGCTCGGCCAAACCCTGAAATATTCTCTTATCTACTTCCCTTGAAACATCCTAGAGGTTATGGTCTTCCTCAAAGACCAATTTTAGTGCCCTAAAAGGAGATCTCAAAGATGCGCTTCAAAGAAGAGGTAATGTCCGTTACCGATTCTTTCAACTTTATTTCTTCTTCCACTTCTTCTTCTTAGGTTGTTTCATTATGAAGTAATAAAATCAGTATCAATAATATACTGATATGTTATTATAAGTATGAAACAACCCTATTTCACTGTCAATCCATCCTACGGAAAATGAAATCATCGCGCGTGCGTACGTACGGAATACCGTCTCCAGGCCGTGGTGAAATCTATTTTCCACCACCACCTTACTTGGATGGGTATAATGGTGTAAATAATAACTATATATGATTATTGTAAAGTTATATTGATTCTGAAATTGTATACATACACTCCAATACAGTCCCACGATCATGATAATGATATCATCCCTCGTGTGTACGTACGGACTACCGTCTCCACGACGTGATGAGATTCATTCTCCACCTTAACCATTCATGAATGATTATGAAGTATATATAATAAGTAATCATGAAATATATTAAATAATAATGAAACTGGATTTATGTGTATATATTTGTATGACATATACTTAATTCCATTCAACTCAATAAGGAAACGAAAACAGCGTTCATGCATACGTACGACCTACCGTCTCCATGAACGGTGTATTTCTTTCCATTTACTGATTTATTATATATATGTATATTCTGAATATATATTATTTATAAATCTTGTTTTATATTCTGGAATTAATTAATCATTATCTATGTAATCATATGAATAATTACAAGTCAAAACAAGGACGACAAATGAAATAATTTTACCCAAAACACTCTTTAACATTGAATTTACAAAAGAATGGGTAATATAAAGTCATAAGTAAACCATATATGATATCATAACAGTGAGTATGATTCTGGAATAAGTCAATGACATTATTTATATCATTATACAGGAGCTTTGGACACTTACGAAGCAAATCGGACCTAAGGTAAGGGAAAATCTCACAATCTCTGTTTTTATCCGAGATTGTTTATACTTCAGAATTTACTGGGGAATATTTATCATGAACATCCATGTTTCCTCAATATGTAATATTTATATCCTTCTACAATATTTTATATCCAATATTACCCTTCGGTGAGTTTTTAGTAAAAGATATGAAAGGAATCTTTTGTCGCTTTTCGTACGAGGTACTTTTTGACTTTTCCGAAAAAAGTATGAGAAGAATGTTTTTTTAACTTATACGGTGTGAATGGATTTTTAAAACATTATTTCCAAGAAGCGTAATTTACAAGTTTTCAAGATTATTTTTAATCGACTTCATTTAGTTTAAAATTGTATGAAAAGTTAATAAAGGAAAATGTTTTGGAAGTAGAAAGGATATTTTCCTCAAGAATGGATTTCAAGTGTTTTATCAAAATTATTTTCCATATAAGATAATAAAGGGTTCTATTTCTATCCCTATTATTACATTGATTTCATTTTGTTGTGATAGAATTTTTTTTATGAATTCCTTTATCTTATATGAATTGTTTTATGATGTCAAGATGTTTAAGATTCCTATTTTTATTACATGGGTTATGCTATGATGTATGGTTTATGATTCTGTGGCACATATAAGAATGGTATCATTATGATATGGGTGGGACCTATATCTCCCTCCAATGCATTGGTTAAAGATTTTATATCTCATTATATAGACGGGGCTGGAATGACAGGTTAAACCGGTTCAGTGAAACAGGACTGAAACGAGGAGTGAACTCATTTCAGAAATGGACTTTGTCCACTAAGAGAGTCTTGGCAATGAGTCTTTACTAATAAGAAATGATTCTCTATGATTATGTGTGTATGACACAAAGTTTCATGTTTTATGTTATGATTATTGGGATTACATTTCACTACTATGATTTATCCCATGTTATGATATTATGATCTCTTTTGTAGGTTAATATTTCCAAAATGTTATGTTCTTATGAATATGATGTGATTGATTTTTCTTTTGTTTACCCTTACTAAGCATTTGATCTCACCCTTTTATGTTTTTTTCCCTAGGATATAAAGAAAGGTTTTAGGTAAGAAAAAAAGGGAAGATATTTATGGGAGATGTTGAAGATCTTTCACCATGATTAGAAGATTAAGTTCCAAGTTTCCAAAGACACTAAACTATTATGGTCCTTGTGTGTGTGTTTTTGTTATGTAATAAGTCTTCCCAAAAAGTAATGTAATTTCCTTGTACGTCAAACTTCGGGTCTCTATAGTTGGTATCAGAGGAAAGGTTTAGTCAACCTTTGGAAACTAGGATGCGAGAACATTAGTGAGATCCCTAGAGATATTTCTAAGGTATGTCTAGGGATGTCCCTAAGGTTAAGTATAAGTATAGGTTATAGTCCTAGAATTGCGCTTACGATCTTAGAGTTAAACCTAAGATGTTAGATATTGAAGGTACTCCCCCTTTATTATGTTGTTTTCCCTAGCATGATTTTTTCCTCTCACACTATTCTTTTTGGGTTTTAGATGATGGCTGGAACCTGAAGGAACCATGTTGATCAATGTAATGGACAATGCAATGATTGTCCTCCTGAACAAACAAATTCTATGGGAGATGGAGTGCAAATACTATTACTATACATACACAAGCTATAAATCATTCTGGACTTCCAAATGAGCAGAGAAGGAAACAATATTCTATTGAGTCCTTCATGAGGCAACGTCCACCTTATTTCAGTGGGACTTCTGATCCACTTATTGCTAAACAATGGATCAGTACAGCTGAAAAGATATTTTCAGTTCTTCAATGTTTGGAACATGATAAAGTCATCTTATCAGTATATCATTTGGAAGGTGAAGCTGATCAATGGTGGAATCTTATCAAGAATAAGAGGCAAAGAGATGAAATTGAGTCCATGGAATGGGACGAGTTCAAGAACTTATTTTTCAACAAGTAATTCCCTCGTATTCTTCAAACAAAGATAGAGAAAGATTTTCTTGAACTAAAGCAAAAGGATGATGAATCCGTTGGTTTATACAAAGCGAATTTTACAAGGATTGAAAGGTATGCATCTGGATTTATTATCCAACCTGAAAGTAAATTTGATCGATTCTTCAGTGGCTTAAAACCAAATATTCGAAGGGCATTAGCTATAAGAGGCTCCAGTAGCTATGAAGAAATTGTTCGTTGTGCTATCAAGGTAGAAATGGAAGTTGGTGTTACTTATCCATCTCATAGTTTTGACAAGAAACGAAAGATGTAGTTCAAGGAGAAATCTCATAATAATGGTGAAAAGAAGATGAATAATTACTTATGCTCAATGTGTGGAAAAAACATGGTGGAGATTGTCTTAATGGGACAAGTAAATGTTTCAAATGTGGAAAGGAAGGTCATTGGGCATTTTAATGCCGCAATGATGGGGAGAAGATGTCTAATGATGCAAAAAAAGGATGGGATACACAAAATGAACCTACTGCACTTCAATGCTTCAAGTGCAAGGAAATGGGGCATTATGCTAATAAATGCCCTAATCCAAGGGTTCGTGATGATCGACATGAGCAACCACTTAAGGCAAAGGACAAAGGGATGTCACATGCGATCATCATTGTCGATGTTGAATATGATAACGATGTGGTGGAATGATTATGTGTTTATGTAATGGGATTCCAAAATAATGTTGTATATAGTATCGTGGAATATTGGAATATTTATGTATTGGTCTATTGTGGTTTTAAATAATTTTATGGTACCGGTAACCATGGAAAGTGATTGAAATATTTTTGGAAAAAATATTATATGCGCATAATGAAGGGAAAACGAGAAAATTAAATATTTGACAGTATTCATGAGATCATGATTAATATAAGGACTAAGTGATATCATGGTTTGATTATATAAATTTTGAGGATTTTGGTATGTGGAAAGTGTTAACTTTTAACTACATTCATGTTTTCACTAAGGTTTAATGGGTATTCAAGAGAATAAATGATTAAAGCCTTTGAGTGTTTGGAATGTGACCAACAAGACATATCTTATGATATATGGGGATCAAAAATGGTTTTAAATATCTGGTAATCGTTTTCACTATATTATGAGAGTGGACTGCAGTATTATGGATAAGACAAAAGATTGGAATGGATTATGTTGGACATAAGTTAGTATTTTTTAAGGATATAGGTTTTTTCGATATTATTGATGGGATGTTATGGTAATATAGTTTTAGAAAAAGGACAACCTGCAGGACAGGCGACAACCCATCACCTAGGACAAGGCCGTGGGAATCGAACCCACAAACGAAGTGCGACTGGCCTTTATTACCTACCACGGGCCTACATGAAGTCCCTGTTTAGTAGAAACTAGTTTTATTATATTTAGAAATATGAAATATGAAGTATAAGTCCATTTTAGGAACCATATATCATTAATCTCAATATATATGGACTTATGTATTTTTTGATAACATTTCTAACCTTTTGTTTGAGACAGATGGAATGACTCATCATTCTATCACATGATCTGATAAAACATCACGAATGACAAATTCAGCTTCATTTCATTAAGAGATGAAGTGGAAATTGTCCAAATAATGAACAACAGTGAGACTATACCGAAATCAAGAAAGTATTTCTTCTAATTCCAATTTCATCAACTTTAGGGAAACGATCTTGAAAACCAAAAATGTTTTCCTAGTGCTCTTATATCTGATGAATCAAATGGCACCTTAGATCATCACAAATTTATGGTTTTGTGATTCCTGGCTTTTCCATAGCCATGTTCTCTTCTACTCTCCATCAGAACATGATGGTTAGATTTCTCTTCCTTATCCATATTTTCACCTATGTGGAAACCCAGTGATTAGATTATTTGGGTAACCGTTACGTTTAATACTGTTGTTTTTAAAGATTGGTTTTGGTATTCCTTTTTACTATGTGGGTTTCTATCAAAGAAACTTTCAAATAGTAAACCATTTATAACCCAGATGAATTTCGAGGGCGAAATTCATTTTAAGGGGGGTAGAATGTAACACCCTTAGATTTTGTGAAAAATATTATTTTTAATTTCATTAATGTCATGTGTTATACGATACCCCAAAAGGAGCTTTCACAACACACATCCTTGACTTTCCTTGCATTAAACTCAATCTCAACCTTCCTCAATAGCATGTGTAGTACACAATACCGAGTTTTCACTAAACAACGATATGCTATTAAAATATTATTAAAACTAGCCGTTATGAATAGTAATAACCTCTTTTGGAAATTTTTTAAATTATATTTATCAAAATGGACTTCATTTTTGGATCTAGAATATTGAAATTAGATTAGGGTTAAATTTTGGTACATTTTGGATAACTTTCATTTTCCGATGAATAGTGAAAATTACTAAATTTTAATTAAAAACATCCTTTTCAATCGAAATAATTAATAGTGATAAATTATTAATTTGAGTGGTTTTAAATTATATTTAGAATATAATTTTACAATTTAATACAATGATTTTCATTGGATGTAATTCGACATTTATACCAGACATAAACAAGGGTCAATCTTTTGATAGTTATTATCTCTTAAGAACACGCTATTTATTTTGACGGGGGGAATTAATTTTTAAATTAATTAATACAACTGATATGTTTTGAACTTGGTAAAATAGACATCATTTATGAGTTCATAAAATCAAATATAGCTTAGGCCTAATTTTTGGTATTTTTCTGGAAACTTTCATTTTATGATGAATAGTGAAACCACTAAGTGGTAGTTAAAAAAATGAATTTTTCATAAAACATAATTTTACCGATTCTGTGAGTGGAATTTCAAAACTCCAAGAGACACAGTTGATGTTAGTAAGGAAAATGTGGTTCAATGAGATGAAAATAATTTTTTGTGAATAGTAACTTTTTACTTTTTTTTTACCACGGTTAAAAATAAATAGGGTAATTAAGGGTAGAAATGTTACTATTATTACCCTAAAAATGTTATAATTCTATTGGATATGTTTAATTCGACCAAAAACAACCTTAGGAATAGAACATGATCATTTAGGCCCACTTGGATTAGATTAGGACATTTATTATTAATTTATTTAAAGAAGGGTTAAAATAGTTAATATCAAAGTTTAATAAGTAAAAAAAAATTAATATAGGGTTATACATAAGATAAATTAGACTATAAATACTCATTAGAAAGCTAAAAAGATTTCCAACATAAATGTATTTTATTTGTAATTTTAAAACATTAAATAATTAAATTTATTTATGAAACAGAGATGATGCAGTAATTATCTTATTAATGAAAGATTGACATAATTAATGTTACAAATACCCAAATAAATGTAATTTGAGACTTTTAATGAATTAAACTAATTTTATAAGTTAATATGACATGTTAGTATTGATTAAATTAAATTTTTTCGAATTAATCATTCTTTTATGAGTTTCAAAAAAATCAATTACTAAATAGTGTCAACATTGATATAAAATAGTTTTTAAAACAAATATTATATTATTAATTGTTATTTTATTCCTAAAAATCTAAGGTTCGGCCAAATGACTTAGATAAGGTTATATATATTAATAATAAACAACTTGGGTTTCTTTTTGCTTTATATAGTAAGTTTATTAACCTTATAGTGTAAGAAAACAAGAAGACACAGTAAAAGTAAAATTATCTAACTTAAGGTTAAATAAAAATGATAAGGTGAAAATAGGAACCTAAACATGTCTAAATTCTATTGGATAACAGTATTTCGACCCATCACCACCTTATCTTCTAAATAAATCAATTTTTCAGCTATTTAAAACCGAATTTGGCTTTATAATAAAATAATATTTTTAGTTATTCCAAAGGTGCCCCTCTCCTACCTTATAAAAGGGCACCCACTCCCTCTCTTCCTCACACTAATTTCAGCCTTCAGGCTCGTCCAAACCCTGCCAAATTCTCTCCTACACTTCCCTAGAAACATCCTAGAGGTTCTGGTCTTCCTCAAAGACCAATTTTAGTGCCCTAAAAGGAGATCACAAAGAGGCCCTTCAAAGAAAAGGTAATGTCTGTTACCGATTCTTTCAACATTATTTCTTCTTCCTCTTCTTCTTATTAGGTTGTTTCATTATGAATTAATAACATCAGTATCAATAATATACTTATATTTTATTATAAGTATGAAACAACCCTATTTCACCATCTATCCATCCTACGGAAAACGAAATCACCGCGCGTCCGTACGTACGGAATACCGTCTCCACGCCATGGTGAAATCTATTTTCCACCACCACCTTAGTTGGATGGGTATAATGGTGTAAATAATAACTATATATGATTATTTTAAAGTTATATTGATTCTGAAATAGTATACATACACTCCAATATAGTCCCACGATCATGAGAACGATATCATCACTCGTGCGTACGTACGGACTACCGTCTCCACGACGAGATGAGATTCATTCTCCACTTTAACCATTCATGAATGATTATAAAGTATATAAAATAAGAAATAATGAAATATATGAAATAATAATGATACTGGATTTATGTTTATATATATGTATGTCATCTACTTAATTCCATTCAACTCAATAAGGAAACGAAAACAGCGTTCATACGTACGTACGACCTACAGTCTCCATGAACAGTGTATTTCTTTCCATTTACTGATTTATTATATATATGTATATTCCTAATATATATTGTATATAAATCATGTTTTATATTCTGTAATTAAGTAATCATGATCTATGTAATCATATGAATAATTACAAGTCAAAACGCGGATGACAAATGAAACAATTTTACACAAAATGCTCTTTAACATGGAATTTACAAAAGAACGGGTAATATAAAGTCATAAGTGAACCATATATGATATCATAACAATGCGTATGATTCCGGAATAAGTCAATGACATTATTTAAATCATTATACTGGAGCTTCAGACACTTATGAAGCAAATCAGACCTAAGGTAAAGGAAAATCTCACAATCTCAGTTTTTATCCGAGATTGTTTATACTTCAGAATTTACTAGGGAATATTTATCATGAACATCCATGTTTCCAAAATATGTAATATTTATATCCTTCTACAATAGTTTATGACCAATTTTACACTTCGGTGAGTTTTTAGTAAAAGATATGAAAGGAATCTTTTGTCGTTTTTCGTACGAGGCACTTTTTGACTTTTCCGATAAAAGAAAGAGAAGAATGTTTTTTTAACATATACGACATGAACGGATTTTTAAAACATTATTTCCAAGAAGCTTCCTTTACAAGTTTTCAATTTCTTTTTAATCAACTTATTTTAGTTTAAAATTTAATGACATGTTAAGAAAGAAAAATGTTTTTGAAGTAGAAAGGATATTTTCCTCAAGAATGGAGTTCAAGTGTTTTATCAAAATTATTTTACATATAAGATAATAAAAGGTTCTGTTTCAATCCCTATTATTAAAATAATTTTATTTTGTTGTGATATAATTATTTTTATGAATTTATTTATCTCATTTGAATTGTATTATGATGTCATGACATTTAAGATTCCCATTTTTATTACATGGGTTGTGCTATGATGTATGGTTTATGATTTTGTGGCACACATAAGAATGGTATCATTATGAGATGGGTGGGACCTATATCTCCCTACAATGCATTGGGTAAAGATTATATATCTCATGAGATAGACATGGCTAGAACGGCAGGTTAAACCGGTTCAGTGAAACAGGACTGAAACGAGGAGTGAACTCGGTTCAGAAATGGACTTTGTCCACTAAGATAGTCTTGGCAATGAGTCTTGACTAATAAGAAATGATTTTTTATGATTATGTGTGTATGCCACAATGTTTCATGTTTTATGTTATGATTACTGGGATTACATTTCACTACAATGATTTATCCCATGTTAGGATATTATGATCTCTTTTGTAGGTTAAGATTTCCAAAATGTTATGTTCATATAAATATGATGTGATTGATTTTTCTTTTGTTTACCCTTATTGATCATTTGAGCTCACCCTTTTATGTATTCTTTTTCACAGGATATACAGAAAGGTTTTAGGTAAGAAAAAAAGGGAAGATATTTATGAGAGATGTTGAATATCTTTCACCATAATTAGAATATTACATTCCAAGTTTCCAAAGACATTAAACTATTACGGTCCTTGTGTGTGTGTTTTTGTTATGTAATAAGTATTCTGTAAAACTAATGTAATGTCCTTTTACGTCAAGCTTCGGGTCTCTACATGTAATGTATTGAAAATTTATATAAAAATAGTTAATATATATGTATATTAATCCATGGTTTCTATATTCATGGGATTCATTTGATAAACTTTTCAAACCATCATGAGATCTAAAATTTTATATCTCAATAAATATTACTTTTTGTTAATACTATTATACTTTAAAAAAATTAAATGAAATATAATTGATAATCAATATATTTTCCTTATTAATCCAATAGTTACATGTAATTATTGATAAAAATAAATATAAATCCAATAAGAGTGAACTAAAATTGGTCCCCATTAAACATATTTTATGATGATGAAAAAAATGCACTGAAAACTTATTTGGCATTCTAAATCTTACAATTTAATATTTACAATAAATATTATATTAAAAAATTACTATGTTTTGATAAAATTATTCATATAAACTTATTTAATTTTTACTCAACCAATCCTATTTCTTTAAAATTGAGTGATCTCATATTCTATTGGAGAATATAACTTTTATTGTTTTCATTAATGTGTTGTTTTTTATCCATAATTTTTACTTAATAAAGACTCATAAATACCATTTTAATGTATTTATTCAACCATACAGTGGATACATTAATATTTTAAAGGAATAAACCGTAAAAATAGAGATTAAAATTAATTCTCCATAATGAAAATATTAATTAAATTCATTTTCAACCAAATATATTTCATATTCATACAAGGATTTTTTTCAAAAATGTTATCAATACATTACATCACTATCATTAATTATATTATATATTTTTGTATTTCATAATATTATATTATGATCTCCCACTACTTGAATAATTATAAACTATTTTTAACTAATACATATTTTAAAAGGGAAACATGGGTCGATGCCTCGTTCATTTCCCAAAATAGAAGTGATTACATTAGAAACCTTATCATGGTTAAAAACCTTATATATATTAAATGAAACTTTATCACTTGATTTTTAATTTGGGTGTTGACAGTTTTTAAGGGAAATAATTTCTTTTTTACTCGATTCATGATAGAGGCCACACTTATATAATTTGTAATAATTTTTGGAAATTTTCAATATATTTTGTTCAAAAATTTTTCCCTAGTATTATGTTTATTTTTATGGTTTACCTATTATTAAAAACCTATCACATTCTATTATAGCTACTGTATTTTTTTAAATCATATTATAATGAAAGGATAATTATTCATTTTTTAAATCATGTTATCTTTGAGACTTGTGAATTAATGATATATATACCAATGTAAAATAATATTCAAATATATATCATATTTTTAAACATAATTATTTTCAAGTTAATATATATATTATAAATAACATTTAAATAAATAAATATACATATTATAGACATATTTTTAATGTTGTTAATCATATGTTTTCATATATCCTTCTTAAATGAGATTTTGAAAATTTTATGTAATCAATATTCAACTAGACTATATATCGATGGGCACTGTAGTGGCGGCAGGGCACTGTAGGAGCGGCGGTACGGTACGGGTGCTGTAGCAGCCAGGTTACTATTCACAGAATGGAAATTAGGCATACTGTCTATGTATTTGGATATAAGACCACTGGGCCATCAGGCTATGTAATGGGTCTCCCTCTACCCAGTTAAAAGAGGTTTTTGATTTTCTTTAATAATAAAATGAGGCTTCAGCCCCATCCTTTTTAAAAAACCTGACTATAGAAACATATGTCACTAGAAACTTCCCTTTATGATTTACCTTTAAAATATATGTTAAAAAAATATTTCCATTGTTCAAAACATTTATAATACATTCTCTTTTGGATTTCCCTCCATGATAGATATTATAAATACTATTTCCACTTTTCAGTATCTTTGATCATACATCCATAATCTTATGTGGATTTAATAAACATTAAACCCTCTCTGTATGTCTATAATCATAATATTCATGTTCTTATTAGAATACAATAACAATAATTTCTATTCTTTAGTGGTTATTATCATTTTATAATTAATTATATTCACATTAAATTATGTAGAATATGTCTTAGAGATAATGATTTTATAATACTAAATATGGATTTAAAAGAATAAAAAATATGATAAAATGCCTAAAAATATCAAAAAATTAGAACAAATGAATAATTCCAATTTATTGTTGAAAAAGTATCAATCAATTAACCATTTAGGTTTTAAATTAATCCCATTCTATTAGAGTAATTTAAAATTAAATAAATGAAAAAAATCTACATTAGTCGATAAGAGAAGCCTTTCTAAGGTTTTTATAAATACTATTTCATTGGTGAGTATAACAAATAACTATTTGTTACGGAATACTACAAAAATAATAATAAAAATAAAAAATTACATGAATTAATTATACCATTTTCATCACACACACGAAATGTTTTATAATAAAATAATTTTTTTAAAAAATAATAAAAATTAAAATATTTATAAATTTTTACATTATAAAACACAATTGGGTATTCATATACCTATATGTTTTATACTTTCCCGAATATAAATTAAATTTATCTCTAACTATAGCTTCAACAAATAAATTTTATTATTATTCTCCTCTATAATTCCAAAATCCATTGGATTTTCCTCTTATTATTCTCTTCTATTTATTTAATTCATTCTTAGAATAATTAATATATTTTAACTCATGATTATTCACAAATTAATCTTATTACATATACTTAAATCATATTATTTTTCGTAAAATATACTCTCTTCAATCCACATGTTCCAATAGTTATTAGTCAATGTCAAATAATAAAATAAATAATATAAACTAAAAAAAGGAAACCCAAAAATAATTCAATTAGTAAAACATTTCTAGTAAAACAAATCTAAGATATGTAATAGTTAATGTATATGTAATGTTGCTTTTTGGTCCATCGGTTGAGTGGAATTCATGTTTTTTATAGTTATTAAATTGATTTAAAACCATTTTCATATTATTAGAAACTACATTGAGTATAACCTATGTTAAAATATATAGACTTGATATATTTATGAACACTAATTTATTAAGAAAAACTAGCATGAAAAAGGAATATATGAATTATACATTGATACATTTTATGTGATTTTCATTAAAAATATCCCATATGAAAAAACAATATATGATATAGTTTCACAATTGATGTAATAAAAAATTATAAATAAAATATTAGATGAAAATCCTTGTTTATTCAATAAACACATATTATTTTCTTCGAAAGAATAGTTAAATTCCTTTTCAAAATACATTCCCTAAATATTCCCCATCCACAAATAACCCATGAATGTACCCTCAATTAGATTTGTTGAAATGGGTAAAATCATTTAATCTTACACTACAAAATATATATATTATTAAAACCATGTTCTCAAAAATAAAATTTATGTAGAATAAACTATTCCAACATTAATTATTTCAATCTATGTTATTTCAAATTTTTTGAAATATAAAATATATAAAATATAACCATCTAAATTGGACTAAAAATAAAAAATCAATTATGTTTTAGATTAAATTTAATAATTGAAATTTATAATTTTTTATACTTCTCGATAAACAATATCTTGAATATATATTTTTTCTCAAAACTATTACCTCATTAATCGTTATATCATTTTTTATTTTTAAATAATATAATTTCTTGAAATTTAAATCATGAGTATTTAATCGCTATAAATATTGGGAATTAAATCTATATTATTAGTTGTAGTTCATTTATAAGAAATAAAATTATGAAATTTATATCACCTATTTTAAAAATATTGAAGTAAATTTATATGGAAATCACTAATGAATTTTTTTAAATATAAATATATTTAATTTGAATGGGATTATTTTTTTAAACGTATCAAAATTTATTTTTATGTTTCTCATGTGGGTGGGAAGAAATATTATGTGTGCAAAAAATGTTTATATAATAATAAGAAAATATTATATGATGCTCCTCCAACTCCCTTTTCCATAAGTTGGAAACCATCTCTAATATTTTCAGTATAGATCAAAGATAATAGTTTATTTTCATCATTGTATGATAGTGGTTGATTGATTTTTATGGATAAAAAAATTAAGTATGGTAGAGAAATAAGTGTATGGGATGGAAGATAACATAGGAAATAAAAATTACATTATTTTAATCATCATAATAAAATTCACTCTAATCAATTATTTCAATTATTTTTTATTTTTATGATTTATAATTCTAATATTTTCCATGATGGATAATGGTTATAGTAATCTATATTATACCCATATTAAATAAAATAATAAATATCTAATATTCCAATGTTTTATAACACAAAATTAATTTTCCGGGCATTTTCCATGTAAAATAAAAATGTCAATTTTTATCAACATCATTCACTTTATTGATCAATTTGATAATATTTACACATAATAGTGCCATATAATTTTAGTATATTTTTTTAAATGTATTTTTGAGGTTTGTTGTTGGGAATTTTTATTAGTAAAAAATAATCATCCTAACTTTTTATATGATCATTGATTCATACATTCATTGATTAAAACATTATAAAATATTTTTAAGATTATTAAATACACAACTATGAAATAGTTTTTTGGATAGACTAATCATGTTTCCATATAGTTATAATTTTCATTACTAATTCAAATTAAAGTTAATAATTTCTTATTTTGAATGATAAAGAAGAATTTTATCAATAGAAATAAATTTTTTACATGTAATTTAAAAAATGACATGTGTGTTAGATATGAAAAGTAATAACAATAATGGGATTATTATTAAAATTGATAATTCATCTTGGGTTGATGGATTCATATTTGGAATTATAGAAAAAAATAAAAAAGGAAATCTAAGAAACTGATAAAATGTTATTGAGTTTAAGAAAAGACATTAAAAATATCAATGAAAAAATTTACATTGTGAGAATGATTTAATCATCAGTAGAGTACAACAAAAATATTCACATAGAATACTATATTAATAAAAATAATTATATAAAATTTAAAAAAAAGTATATATTGAATGTGTGAATATTCTAATTCAATGTTTTTGAGATTTATATCTTCAGGTTATCCCCAATCTTATGAAAATTATTCTTATGAAAGCTTTTTTTCAACGATATTTTTGAATTGGTTCTCGAAGTAGTAATTTTCCACATGAATAAGAAAAATGGATAGATAAATCTTCACTATGTGTGGATTTATCAATTAATATAGGAATATAATAGTATCATTGCATCAATGGTAGCTAGAATACTGATATTTCCAAGCCAAAGATAAATCTATTTATGTCAGATGCAATAATTGTGGACCGAATTTGAACAAGTAAAAGGGTTGCAAGAAAAATACTAATGGAAATAAGTATAAAATTAATATAGTGACTAATTATGAAAATCAAAATATACTAGTAAATGAAGAGAATAAGAATATTGAGGTAGACAACACCTCAATAACATATATATAAATGGCATTGGCATAAATAGAGCATGATGTGTCTACGCGAAAGTGTCGGTCAATATTAACCTATCTCAAGAGATCATATATACATATATAGTGATCATAATTGTACAAATTTTGGGTTTGATTCCATAACATTGAAGATACATTATGGTTTGGTATTAACTCTCAAATGAGCCAAAAAAAATTAGGAGTTGAGGATAATATATTATATCTAGTATAATTAGATGTCAGTATACAGAAATCTAAAATATAGAAATGAGTCATGAATGGTATGATAATTTCAATGGTCAAATTGAAATGAATTAATATCATAATAAAATTATAAATTCCTTAGGATGAAGAATATAATATGGTAGATATATTTAATACATGAACAAACTCATAAGAAATAATGAAATAATTATGAAGTCAAGATTGATGTAAGAAACTGATTTATACATTTTGGTATAGATATTCCTTTTAAGTTTATAATTAACAAAATTGGAGTAAATAAGTCGAGGGTCTTACTACAGTCTAGTTACACATTGTTGCTCGGAATTACATGTCTTGTACTTAGAAGTACATGCATGTATAGAATGTTACATTCCATATAATCCTGGTACACTACTAGGTAATTATTGGTCCAGAATTTGTACATACATGGAATGTAGTATAAAATACACGCTGTGTACTTTCTTTAATTTATTAAATTGGGAATTAGTGTCCTTTTTTTTATAACAGATAGGGCCTCATCTAGGTTTGCAAACAGTAGCGGTGAGGGAAGTTTTTCTTCCCAATTAATCTTCCCATTCTTGTTTCTTTCGTTGTCAGTTGTCTTTGATCCCAATTAGTGAGATCTATATTCTTATTGATCCTTTATTCTAGATTTATTCTCTTTACCATGTTCTTTAATGTTTATCACTTAACATAATTTTATAGATCTAATCTATTCTATGTTGAATCAAAGCCTCATGCTCGATGAGGATAGTCGTACTATGACGAGGTAGGTGGTCGTGTGCCTTTCGCTCAATGTCCAGTTGTTTATATGTGTCGAATTATTGTTCACCCATGTTTAGGTTGTATTTGTGAATTGAAAATAACAGTGGTAGTTGCATAATGATGATTAGGTCATGAATTTTATATAATTAAGAATGTTTGAGCTTGTGGGATTAATTAACGGCCACCATGTGGATTCATTTTGTTAGAATGACCGTTTATAATCATTTGGATAAGGATTCATATGAGGTATGACTTGTTTTCAATTATTGGACTGTTAAGTATATGTTTCATTATAATGGAGTTGAAATTTGGGTAAATATTTATTGATTTGATAAATGGGTTTGGGAGTAGTGATATCCCATTTTCCCCATGATATGGGAATTATCATTTAAGCAGTGTGATAGTTTAATACACTTGTTTCCTGATATGTATCATACCCATGTGATTTAATATATGTTAAGCATGTAATTTTGTAATTTACATGTGTTGTTTAATATTCTTAAATGTTGATATATTGGGCATGACCTTGATTAATTTGTTATGCATGTGGGTGAGAATTCTTTATTCTTGGGGGAAAGTATCTGTTATTCATGTGGGAAAGGATTTTTTACGCTTGTGGGAAAGGAGTTATTATGATTTTATTTGAGGATTCATTAGGCCTGGGGGAATGTATTTGGTTATGCCTACAAGTAGGGGTTTTCAAATCCTTTGCCTGTATTATGAATAGATTATTGAAATTGAATGACTTTTGATGTGTTTTCCATGCCAATGAAAATGTTTGGATTCAATATTCACATTATTTATTTAGATAGACTTATGATGCTTATATTGAGTATTATTTATAATGGGGAATGTTATGCTTAAGCTAAATCACAATAACTATATAATTCAATGTAATTGAATGGTTGAACTGAGCATAATGAATGGAAATGGAAACCAGTTCTTGTAGGATTGTTTACATATGAGTACTTCATTTTCTACTACTTTTCCATTTTGTACAATACTTCTTTCATATACTCACTAAAAGATTAGAATATATTTTTGGTGGTATGTTACTGGAATGTATTTATCACACCCAATTTTGTTCACCCATCTGTGCCCAAATATATTATATTATTCCGGGTTTTGGTAAGGGAATATTTCCTTTCTACAAGTATATTAGATGTTGTTTAGGATCTGAAGAGCAAGGGACCGAGCTGAGGTTTGTGATGCTTCTTATTTTCCTTTTTTCAATTTTTATTTTGATACATATGTTGTGGATTCATGATGTGCACCTGTTTTGGATGTTTTCATAGAACATATAACATGCAACTTTATATCTTGTATTGAATGATGCATGGTTATTTATCTTATCAATCATCCACTGTTTATTTCAGTTGAATGTTTTTTACTTCATCCCCTATTGCATATTATCATTCTGTTATATTAAACTATGCCAATGTGGGAGTAGTTTCACCACTATAACACCCCAGGCCCTTACTGGTAGATGGTAGCCTTTCATGTTTGGCGAAATGAGCTTGAGGCCATGTGGACATCCATATATAAGGAACCAGTTGAGTGGTACCTAGATCTGGGACGTTACAAAGTGGTATCAAAGATAGATTTTGATCCCCTTCCATATTGTTTATGGGCCAAAATAGATCCCAATTTGTTGTATCGAGTTCCTTCTAGGAGATATATATTGTGTGGTTATGTACTATATGTGAATTACATGCATGTATTTGTGGGTAGTATGGGCTCCCATATATCAGAATATTGAATATCGTTGTTTTATTATAAAAATATAGAGGTTATTATGATGTTTCTAAGGATTACATTTTAGAAACCCAGGCAAAACAGTGTATGGTTATATGAACACACAACAAGTTTTCATCATTTTTGGAAAAAAAGATCATTTTCCATGTGCACGCTGTGTACCCTAAGAACACTTTGTGTGGTCGATGATGGTGTCACTATCCAAGTGATAGAAGGCATGGGTTGATTTTTTTATCATAAAATTACATGTACCTTAAGTACAAACATTTTAGTTTTTCATAGGCATACAAATGTGTCGCTGGTCATGTTAATGTACATGACCAAGAGAGAAGACTTGGGTACATGTTCTATGTCGTACAAACTCATCGTGTACCTAAGACTGTTACACGACCAAAGAAGTTAGAGATACATTCCCATGTGAGATTTTAAGGGGACACATCTTGTATGGTCCCTACACACCATGTACATGGGGTGTTTACATGCCCAATCTGACAGGATTTCACATCCATGTAATGTCTTATGTGTACACATCGTGTATGGTTCCTACAAGCTGTGTACACATATTTTTTGAAGTTTTGAGGATTTTATTATCTTTTTTTAATCTTGAAATCTTTAACTGCATACCATGATGAATAAAATTATACTGAGGGGTATGTGCTACAATTTTTAGACATATACAACAACAATGACCTCTAGTTGTATGCTAGGAGGGAGTCAATGAGCATACCCTAGAGGTGGTAGGATATGGGGTTCTAGTGGATCCCCCAAATGTGACAGTCGATGAACTAGCTATTATACCCTTTTTTGTGATGATGCATAGTTCTGTGAAGGCATCATGAGGATTATACGTACCTTCCATGAAGTACCCCAGCCTTCCATGTCTATGGTAGAACTGATGTGAGTAATCTAGTAGTAACATCTACCTACATTTTTAGGGGATGGTGGACAACATGTTGTAGATTCATGGTTGGAGGCCATGCTTACGATCTTTGAGAATTAGAGATTCCTTTAGAGTGGATGGGCTATCTTGAGACTTACATGTTCTATGATTCGGCCAAGAGGTGGTGGGATGTTATCACATAGAATGAGCGTCATCGTTAGATGTCATGTAGAGATTTGAATATGGTCTTCTATGACTATTATTTCTCTGATACACTTAGGGAAAATAAATCCCAGGAGTTCATGAATCTAGTACAGGGCACTTTTAAAGTGATGTACTACTCTGCCTTTTTCACTGAGCTCCACAGATTCTCACCTATTCTGATTGGTGAAGATACATTGAGTGCTATAAGATTAAATGATGATGTCAGATACAACATCTGATCGTAGGTGAATGTTTTCTGGTTGCCTTATATATATTCAAATATGAATGATGAAATGATTGCCAAGAATAATATTTTTGAAATATGGGGTTGACAACCATGATGGTTCAACACTAAGATATGATACTATCTCGACTGGGACCAAGAAGCATTGTATGGAGATTTATAGTGGTGGTATGAGAAGTCAGAATGATTGATTCAGTAGCTAGGTGATGTTCTATCTAAGTGGCAGAGATGGGAATTTGAGACATTAGTTCCCAAAGTTCCCAGTAGAGTGTTGATCTAATAGATGTATTGACCATCTACAATGCTACTATAGGGTGTTTATACCAGCATATATTGAAAGAGGTTCTGCACTGACTCCACATTCATTAGAAGGATCAGCGGATTCTCGCAAGTTAGAGAATTGGAATACTTATGTCCTTTTTGGCATAAGTGGTTGTCATGAAAAACTTAGTCTAACTCCATTTTTTAGATATTGCATATTGGATAAGCTTTGGGTAGCCTGGTAGTGTCAGAGGGATGTGGTAAAATCCATACATTTTTAGTGTAGTATACCCAGTACGAGTAGGATCCTAGAACTTCTACAACCAGAGGTACTATTCTAGTCACCTCCATTTTTTCCTCTACAATCTTTCATACGAGGGATTCACATTGCTTTATACCTATTTTCATTGTAGATAGCCTTGGTATATGTGTTTTCTCTTAATAAGATGTTATGATGCTAGACACTCTATTAGGGATAATGACGATAGGTGCGCATCACTGTAATGAGTGACCTATTGTGGTTGGTGGGTGTCACTTCTTCTAGGATCTCTTTGTCTAAGAGATGATAGATTTTGATGTCATAAAAGGAATTGATTGGCTAGTATCTATTCAATCCGTTGTTGATTTTTATTTTCACAAATTGAGTTATATGTCACTAGAATAAAGATTGTTTCTATACAATGGAGAGTGGGATTTTCTGCCAAGTCGAGCTGGAACTGAGAGCATTGTGGATTGAGTGGGATTACAACAAAAATATCCATTTTATATCTATACGACTTGGGAAAATGTCAAATTGATTTCCCTCTAATTGTTGATTGTTTCATGGACATTTTCCTAGATGGATTCTTAGGCATAAATCCAAAAAGTGAGGTGGATTTCCCTATCGATCGAGTTCCAGGAGCTGCACTGGTATCCATTTATCTTTAAAAGGATGGTTACAACAAAGCTGTATTTGCTCAAAAGGTTGATATAGGAATTTGGGGAATATGTCTTTATTCCACCTAGTACTTTTCTATGGGGTTTTCTAGTCATGTTTGTGAAGAAGGAAGATGGTACCCTCAGGATATACTTGGTCAATCAGAAACATAACCAACAGATTGTTAAAAACCAATATCTCTAGCCATGAATAAGGGACCTATTTGATTAGCTTTGAGGAGCCTTTATGATCTCAATAATTGACTTAATATCCTCATATTACTAGGTACATGATCAATATTCTAGCTTACCTCAAACAATGTTTCATAGCTTGAATGTTCTATATGAGTCTCTTGTTATATTTCATGGTTTCATGAATGCACCATCATATTTCATGGCACTGACGAACTGAGTATTCAATCTATACATGGGTTCTTTTGTGGTGGTTTTCATGAATGATATCTTGGATTATTCTCATAATCTACTTGACCATGCCATACATGTTGAAATCATTTTTAGTACACTAATATAGCATTAGTTAAATTCTACGCTCACAAAGTCCAACTTCTCGATTGATCAGATTCACTTCTTGGGAAATTTCATCTCAGAGATAAGAGTATCAATTGACCCAGAGAGGGTGAGATCAATAGTTTCATGGGAGAAACCCATGATCATCATTGAGTTTAAAAGTTTTGTAGGGTTTCTTGGTTATTACAAGCATTTCAAAAAGGACTTCCCGTGCTTGGCAGTGTAGATAGAGGGAATGAAAAATCAGGGTGTAAAGTATGTATGGTCCGATTCTTGTGAGTTAGCATTTCAGGAGCAGAATTGGAGATTGTCGTCAGCACCGATAATTGTTTTCCAAGATCCAGTCATGAGTTATACTATGTACAATGGCACATCAAGTATCAAGGTGGGAATAATGCTTATATAGGGTTAACATGTTGTTTCATATGGGTCTAAAAATTTTAGGCCACATGAGAGGAACTATATGATGCATGGACATTATTTAGTCGCTATTTTTTATTCCTTATATTGTTGGAGACATTACTTATTAAGGGAGGGTTTTCTGGGGTACAGTGACCACAATAATCTCATGTAAATATTTACTATACATGATCGTAATTTTAGGTGGTGCAGTTGGGTGGAATACCTTCAGTATTTTGACATCTATCCTTCCAAAATTCCTGGTAAAGGCAATACAGTGGCCAATGCTATGGGCTGTAGGACTTATATACATGCAATGCAGTAGGTCAATAATGAGTGGAAGCTGATGGCGTTGTTCTATGAGATTAATTTGGAGGTGTATAACCGTCATGGAATGGACTTAATTTTTTCTAAAGCAATTAATTATACCCTACTAGATAGTGTGAGGATAAGATAGATATTAGATTTTGGGGGCCTAGTCCTGTGTGAATGTGTAGAGGGTGAGGATCCACCTCCTAGATGGATGGTGGGTGATTAATAGAACTTGTAGATCAATGGATATTTATGGGTTCTAGTGGAAATACGTGGGGAGTTGATGTTAGAGTTTCATGAATAATCTTGGGTATTGCATCTCGGATTTACCAAGATGAATAGTGACTTCCACAATCAGTATTGGTGGCCAGGTTTGAAGAGAGAGGTCACTTGTTTTATTACAGAGTCTACCACTTGCCATCAGGTGAATGTAAGAAATCAGTGGATTTCGAGGATTTTATAGTTGTTAACTATTACGGAGTGGAAATGGGATGATGGAATGATGGATTTTATGACGGTTTTACAGAGGTATCCCTAAGGTAATGATGCAGAGTGGATGGTGGTTGATAGTCTTACAGAATTCACTCACTTCTTGCTGATCAAGGAGACAGTCAGTGTTACTAAGGATGGGAAGATGTATATTCGTGAGGGGGTACGACTATATGGGGTCCCACATTCTATCATTTTATATTGGTATTCATACTTTATGTCTTGTTTCAAATAGTGTTTTCATAGATAATTGGGTACACAGGTGCATTTGAGCAAAACATACCACCCTCAGACTGATGGCCAGTTAGAGTGTATGATATTGATGTTGGAGGACATGTTTCATGCATGCATCCTAGACATTGGTGGATCTTATTAGAAGAAAACTACCCTAGTTGATTTTTCTTATAATAACAGCTTCCTAGAGACTATAGAGACGGAACCCTATTAATCTTTGTATAGTAGGCTATGTGGATGACCATTGTGCTTGATAGAGGTGGGAGAGGAATATTTATTGGGACCATGTCTCCTGTAAGAGACATCAGAGTAGGTCTAGTTGATTTAGATGAATATGCATACTATCTGGTCTCATAAAAATTCCTATTTCGATCACTGTAGATGACCACTGGAGTTTGAGGATGGGGATCATGTTTTCTTTCATGTTTAAAAATGGTTGGGAAAAAAGACAATTGGGAGGCATGGTTTGATTTTCCTGAGATATGGGAGTCCATTTTAGATTTTTGGAGGGTTGGTGCAATTTCATATTGATTTCAGTTACCAAATTGGTAAGGGGAATAAAGGACATATTCCATGTTTCACAATTGTGACTTTACTTTTCATACCAATCTCACACATTTCAGCCCAAGGAAGTGGAGTTGCAGGATGATGTGTCGTTTGACGAGCATCCCAATCGAATTAATGATCATATCATCATGGTTATTCATGGAAATATATTACTTTTGTATCGATGCAATGACAGCATGGCCAAGTCCAGGATGAGACTTGGGAGATGGAGGCCAACGTACAATCACAATGGCTGATGTTGTTCTTATATTCTTTTTCATCCCCCTTTGAAGGGAAATTTAGGGATGAATTGCAATATGGCTGGAATTTTTTAATAACCCGGTTCTTCCATTGATGTATGGATCTTTTCGTTTATGTTTTTACATTATAATATACTGGAAAAAAGGTCGAGGGACTTCTTGTAGGATGGTTACACAACGAGACTGGGAACTACTCGTTGTGAACTTATATGTATATGTCATGTATTGAAGGCAACATGCCATGTTATCCCGGTACACCATCACCGAATGGTTTTTCCAGAATTTGTATAATCATGGTGTGTTATCTAAAATACATTCCATGTAATTTTTATGGATTAAACTGTGCTGTGGATTTTTTTAAACAAACATGGGCTTGTCTGGTTTCGTGAATAGCAGCACTGAGGCCCGTCTTTCTTCCCAATTGATCATCTGAACCCTGATTCCTTGGTTGTTGATTGCATTAGAACCGTATCAGTTGGCTCTCAATACCTCGATATCCTTTCTTCCTGATTTATTCTCTCGACATAGTTGTTTAAGGTTGATTTTTTATCATCATATTTTAAATCTGATGAGAAGAGTCATACTATGATGAGGTAGGTGGTCTTATTCCTTTCACTCATTGTCGAGTGGTATATGTGGGATGTATTGTCGGCCATCAAAGTTTGGTGTGTAATTGTGAATAAAAATTGATCAGTTTTTTCCTAATGATGATTAGGAAAGGAATTAAATTAAATTAAGAACTTTTGAGCTTGTTGGTTTGATTAAGGGCCACCCCATGGGTGCGTTCCCTTGGAATTACCATTTATAGTCATTTGGTCGATGTTGCTTGTAAGGTATTCCTAGATTTCCTTTATTGGTTTGTTATGTAAAAATTTTAATATAATGGAATTGAAATTGTGGTAACATGTGATTGATTTGATTAATGGATTTTGTATTAATAATTTTCACTTAACCCCATTATTTTCCAATCATCTTTTAATCCTTATGATAGTTTAATTCACTTGATTCTTGACATATGTGATTCCCACATGTGTTTTTATATGTTAACCATGTAATAGAGTAATGTACATGTGTTGATTGTTATGCAAAAATATTGATATACTTGGATTGACCTAAATTAATTTATTTATACTTGTGGTTGACAATTTGGTTTGCCTGTGGGAAATGATGTGATATTCTTATGGACAAGGATTTGTTAGGACTTTGGTTGAGGAGTTGTTATGCTTGTGGACAAGGAATCATTAGGCCTGAGGGAAAGGATTTTCTTATGGCTGTGGGTTGGATTTTCCTATGCCTAGTGGAATGATGTTGAATAGATTATAGAAATGGAATGACTTATTACATGCTTACCAAGACAAAGCACAATATTGGATTCTATCTACACGTTATTTGTTTATATATGCATCTAAGGTATCTATTATGTATTCATTAAATGGGAGTTAATGAGATTAGTCTGAATCTCTAGACTTATATAATTTGATGTAATTGAATGTATGAATTAATAAAAATAAATTAAAATGGAAACCATTACTTGTTGTGATGTTTACATCTGTGTACTTCCTAGTTTACCACTTTAACATTTTGTACACTACATGTGGAATTTACCTAAGAATAGATAGTCCCAGATCATTTGAGGTTTCCTAATGTAATTTATATATGACTTGTTTTCTGGGTCATTATTTTAGCCCCATACAAATTATATTTTTTATTGTGTAAATAAATGAAAATTCCCTTCTATAGGTACTTGAGATACTGTTTAGGATCCAAAGAGCAGGGGACTGAGCCAAGGCTTGTGATGATTCATAGTTTCCATTGTTTCATTTTTCATTTGAGACATATATTGTGGACTCTTGTAGTGCATCTATTTTGGTTGTTATCTAATAACATATAACACGATGCATCATTTCATGTATTTAATGATGATTGATTATTTATCTTATGTGCCTCACATTTTTTATTTCTGTTGTATGTTGTTTACATCTTCTGTTGTAGTGTATTATTACTCTGATGTGATACACTCTGTCAATAAGGGCATAGTTTCAATACTCTCGAACCCTAGTCCTTTTCTTCTAGTCGGCAGCCTTTGGTGTTTGGTGTAACACCCCTAGATTCTACAGTATTCTTCTCATTGAATAATACAACAACTAGATTTGTACACAACTTCGAGTTCTAGCACACCACGACAATCCAACCCACCATTATGAATAATAATACCCCATTTTTGAAATTTTATAAATTTTATTTTTCGAAATGGACTTCATTTTTGGATTCAAAAAATCTAAATTATCTTATAGGGATGTTTTTGTATTTTTATGAAAACCGTCAATTTTTTATGAATAGTAAAAAAACACTATGTTATTGTTTATAACATATTTATTATTTAAATAATTATTTAGTTTATTTATATTTATTTTATGTCAAAATATATTCATTATACCTATATATGTTCAATGTAATTTATTGAATTCATTTCATAATAATATTAGATATGTAAACTTTTATTGAACTGATTAACACCTTCTAACAACCTTCTTGGAACAATTGAAAATTTTTATAAAACATAATTTTACAACTTCTGTGAATTTAATTTCAAAAATTTGAGAGACATGGTTGACATCAGTATGTAAAATTTCGTCAACATGATGAAAGTAATTTTTTTGGTTTGTATGTTTTGTATTTTATTTACAATAGTTAAAAGTAAATTCGGTAATTAAATATATAAATGATATTATAATTACTCTAACACAAGTCCTAATTCTATTTTATAGGTGTATTCCAACCAAAATCAACCTTAATTAAAAAATATGATTCTTTTTTTACACTTGTATTTGTGTATGAAATTTATTATGAATCTTTCTAAAGAAGAGATAAAAGCGTTAAATTCACATTTTAATAAATAAAACATTTTTAATATATGGTTATCTATAAGCTAAATTTGACTATAAATGTTTCATAGAAATATAAAATGATTTCTTACATAATTGTAAATTTTTTCTAATTTTTAGATGTTAAATAATTAAATTTCATTATGACACAATGAGGATGCAGTAATTACATTAATAATGAATTATTAAAATAATTTATATTATAAATATACAAATAAATTTAAATTGAGACTTTTGATGCATTAAACTAATTTTCTAGGTTAATATTATATGTTATTTTTATTTTATTTATTTTTTCGATGAAATAATGTTTTAATTTAATTTCACCAAAACAAAATACTAAATAGTGTCATAAGTAACATAAATTAGTTTTTAAAACAAATAATATTTTATTAAATGATAAATTAGTCATAAAAATCTGAGGTTCATCCAAATGACTTATATAAGGTTATATATTTAAATTATTAAACTCTTGGGGTTCTCTTGAATTTTTATAGTATGTTTATTTACCATTTTTTATAATAATACAAGAAGACATGGTAAAAGTAAAACTATTTTACTAAGAGTTAAATCCAAAATATCATGTTATTATTGCAACATAAACTTGAAAAAAACCTATTGGGTGAGAGGATTGAAACCCGCCCACACCATATCCTAGAAATAAATTCTTTTAGACCCATTATAAAACGAAAATGATCTTATAATGGAATAACATTTCTTTTTTTCTTATATTGACCCTCACCTCTATTATAAAAATGCACTTCCCCTTCTCTTAATATAAATCATCCATAGAAATTTTTATAAGCCAAAACCTACTCAAATATTTTCAAAACTACCCTAAAATCAACCTAGAGGTGTCAATTTTATCATAAATCCAACATAATGAAACCTTTTGATCAAATCAAAATGAAGCACCCGAAGAAGAGATAATAATTTCATCACCACTTTCAAAGTTCATTTCTTCTTCCACTTCTTATTTCATTGTTTATTCAATACTAAAATAATAAATCCAGTAACTTACACATACTATAATGTAATTATAAGTATGTTACAACCATATTTATTATTCTATCCATCTTATGAATGACAATGTCACCATACATGCATACATACGGTTTACTGTTTCCACGTCATGGTGTAGTTTGTTATTCAACACTTAATTATTTTTATGGGAATAATAACGAGAATACTGGATGTAAATAATAAATATAAAATGTTAATTATTCTGTATATAAGGTATAAAATCCAATTATATATTATATCACCATAAATATAATGTTATTTTTATTCCTACATACGTACACATTACTGTCTCCACGAACGTGATGCGATTAATTACCCATCAAAACCATTAAATAATAATATTAATTTTATGATTAAAAATAATTAATAACAACTTAATATCATTCTATGTATGAATCAAATAAATTCTATCCATAATAAACATGACTTACGAAGCAAACTGTATAATGGAAATGAATTAGTTAACACCTGAAACAATGAAACAACTGAAATATTATTAACAATCAAATATTAGAAGATCATATATGATATGCTATTTATGTATATAGTTATTGTATAATTTTATAAAAATTATTTAAATATTATACATGAGGTACACATACCCTCGACTATGGAAAAGTACAAGGTAAGGGTTAATTTTACAATCTCTTTATTTTTCTGAGGTTGTTTATACGTTTGTATCTACTGGGACTTCTTTATCATCCACCATCATGTTTCTTAAAAATGTATTTCCGATCATTTTTACTATTTCAAAAAATATGTGTTAATGTAATTTATTCCTTTGTTTTACTTTTTATAATTTTTTTTGAAAGGAATATTTTTTTTCGTTTTCCAAACAAGCCATTTTATGAACATTTCAACATATTTATGTAAGAATGTTTTTTAACTTATAGGGCAGGTGAGGCTGTTTTCTGCCGTTATAACACCATTAAAGCTTCCCTTACATGCATATAATAATATTTTGAAAATAATATTTTTCTTTTATAATTACGTGTTTTTTTAAATGATTTCAAAATAGAAAGTGATATTTCTTTCAAAAAATGTTGATTTCATCTATTTCAACTTCCTTTGATTGATTTTACACTTGTTTGAAGTTGATTAATTATGATACAATCTTCCATATTGTATAGAACCTTTTGTGATATGTTTAACTATGGATGTGTTATCTTTATACCATTCATGGTTTATGGTTAAACAATTAACATTTTGTATGCTAGTTTTAATATAAATGGTTATGTTATGTTTCATACATTTCATATGATGAATGAATTAGACTTAGTAAGTGATGGGTGGAGCCTGCTATAGCTCCTAGATTAATCGGTAAGTCTCTTGAGACAAACTAGTGTCTTAGCACAAGGCCTTTGAAAAATCATTGTTTCTAGTCTTGGAATGAGGCCTTGATTATGTTGTTATGTTGTCTGACATTATTAATTCAATCATTATGAAATTACATATTGATATTAGATGTTATTATTAGACTATTATAATATCCATGTGAATAATTAAATGGAATTATTTGATTTATCTTCAAAAAATTATACTGAATTTTATATTTAAAAGTCTTTTTTAGTATTATACATTGCCTTAAATGTTTATTCGTATTTTTTTGATATTTTTTGGTATATTATTATCCTTACTAAGAATTTGAGCTCACCCCTTTGTTATGTTTTCTTTTTCCCATGATGTGAAGCACTATATTTTGATTAAACTATAGGGATTGGTCAATGGATATGAGTGACATCAAGAGGGACACAATGTTGTTTTTTATTTCATGATGTGATGCAAAACATATATATATGTATCTAGTACATTCAATTCCTCTAAACTAATCAGTATTTCAGGACTTGATCTCTTGTGATCATGTAAGTTTTATGTAATAATGCACCGACTCTGGGTAACTAGGGTTGACGTGTTAAAATTAGAATCAGAGGAAGGATTAGTACAATTCTTAGAAACGATATTTAGAAAAAATCTTATTAGAGAACATTACCCTAAGATAGACTTTGAGGATTGGTATAGAAGAACATACTAGAATTTTGGTAATGTAGATATTTTTGTGATATTTCCTTGAAATAATTCCCTATATGGATACGAGAATATTGAGGCAGCTCTAGCACAGATGTACTTTGGAGTGAAAACACTGACAAGGATTTTTGGGCTTGACCTGGGGTATCCTGGTACACGAAAACAGGCACTTCTACACTCTTGGTTATGACACTCCCGGGGTATATTCTTATGATAATTTACATTTTCATTGTAATCCATAATGAAATATTTATGAGTAAATATTTCCTTAAAGAAAATTTTTATTATTATTATGGATTATATGCATAAACGGTACAATTTATGTTATGTGTTTTACTAGTTTGGAATTTTGTATTAAGATTTATAAACTAATATAGAATATTTCATTGTTTAGAAATGGAGCCTAGTGGAATGAATGGAAACAGGATCAATGAAAATTATCCATGTAAGGATTTCCCTCCCACTCATGATAATTATAGTGGAGCTCGTGGTGCAAATAGTTCGGAATAACTTATAACCATAATGAGACAACTCACTCGGGTTAGGAATAATAACCTTACTATATGGAGCACCCCTATCCACAACACAGAGGATCAATTTTAGACTGATTCATTAGATTACAACCACGAACATTCAATGGGACTAAAAATAAAATTGTATCAGATAAATGGATAAGTTCATGAAAGACAAAATATCATGCTTTGTGGTGTAGAAAAATGGGAAAAGTGGACATGGTATTTTATCGCCTCACAGAAGATAATGATAAATTGTGGTCATTAATTCTAAACACATTGGTGGATGAATAAGTATCAAAAACGTAATAGAGAGTGTTTAAAGATATTTTCTTCAAAAATACTTTCCTTGTGACCATCTAGTAGATACGTGATGACAATTTATTAGTCTGGGGTAAAAGGAAGATGAGAATGTTGCAAAGTATTAGGCTAACATTACAAGTTTAGAAAGGAATACTATATATTATATACATTACCCAAGTAGTAATATTGATAAATTCATTGATGGGTTGAAACAATTTCTCTGTCGATCATTAGTATCACAATCCTTATCATCATTTGATGATATAGAATCATGTTCTATCAGGATATAAAAAGAATTATATAAGACTTATGACAATAAATAAAATTCAAAGAAGAATAGATCTACTGAATTATATAATATGTAAATAAGGGGATGATGGTAAAAGTCAGAATTTGCATTCTGTAGTAAATGTGGGAAGAAACACCAAGCTATATGGCAGAATAAAATGGGATATTGTTACAATGGTGGTCGAAAAGGCCCCCAGGCACATGATTCCAAAGGGAAGAAAGAGGCTATCAATGTTAAATGCTTCAGTTGTTAAGGAATGGGGCATTATGAAAATGAAATTTCTAACCATCAAGTAAACCTACCTCATAATAGGACAACGGAGTAATGCCAATCATTTGTGATCATTACTGCTGAGGTAGAAGCTCTTGATGACATGGTGGAAAGTACTTTAATAATTTTATAAAAATTATCCAATGATTTATTTGATTCTATATCATCACATTATTTCCTAACATCCTAGTTTTCCAATAAAATTATATATTTCCAATTTTATTTTACAAGGGTGTTGTCAGTAAAAACTCATAATGGAAGTATCATTGCAACTACGATTTGTCAATCTGTTACGATTATGGAATATAAACATTCTATATGATCTATTATTATTGTCATACCCATGATTTAATTTGATATAATCCTCTCTATGGATTGGATTTCAGACCATGATGTAAATATTTATTTTAAGAATAATGAGGATTCAAATTTTGATGATGATGATATGGAATACCTTATCTATAGTGATGAAACCTCACCATCTGAATCTCATCTAGATCCACCTTAGTAGCTCTAGTAAATTCAATTATTGGGGAGGAAGAGAGTGAAATTACTATGGGTGAGGAAATCAATGTTCAAATAGAGGATGTAACTATTGTGCAAGAATATGATAATGTGGTTTCAAAGGATTTAATTTGAAATCCTCCCGAAAGAGAAATTGAATTTTCCATTTACATAATTACTGGTTCAAGGCCAATATCGATGACCCCTTAGAGAATGGCCACTATAGAATTAGTGAAGGTAATGAAAACTAGGGGAGTTGAGTAATAAACGAATCATTCACCCGTGTTTTTCTCAATGGGGATCCTGTGTTATTTTAGTTATAAAGAATGATGGATCTATAAGAATGTACATTGACTATAAGGAGATCAATGATATAGAAATAAAGAAATTGTATCTCCTACCTCTCATTGGTGATTAATTAGATCAACATCATGGAGCTCAATATTTTTCAAAGATTGACCTTTGATCTAGATATCATTAGTTGTGTGTGAAGAAGGAACACATCCTGAAGACATCATTTTGTAGGAGGTATGGTCATTACATGTTTATAGAAATTCCTTTTGGATGGACTAATGCACCCAATGTTTTCATGGATATAATAAATAGATTTTTCATGTAATATCGTGATGACTTTGAAGTTCTATTTATTGATGATATCTTGTTATACGCAAAAGGAAATGATGATCATTAAAATCACTTGCGCACTATCCTAAAGACTCTCAGAATAAATGAATTATATGGTATGTTTAGAAAATGTTAATTTTGGATTCAAGAGATTTCCTTTCATGTCTATATTGTCTCTAATTATGGAATCTTTATTGATACTTATAATATAAAACAATACATTAATGGATAGAACTGACGAGTATAACAGAGGAACACCAATTTATTATTTTAGCTGGTTATTATCGGTGTTTCGTCTGAAATTTTCCCTACAGGATAACCCAGTATCCAAGCTCACATGTAAAGGGGTTAAATTTTTTAGGAAAAAGGAGTGGGAAGAATGTTTTTAAGAAATGAATATAATATAATTCAATTATTTAATCTTGACTCAACCATCGTGGATTTATGAGTTTGGCATTAAAATTGATGCATCAAAGAACGGATTGTGTTTCGTCCTTATGTAGAATTCTAGGGTTATTTCCTATGCATCACGAGAACTAATAATTCATGAAAAAAACAATCCCACTATTGATATTGAGTTAGCATCCATAAAAATTACTCTGAGGATATGGAGACACTATCTCTATGGTGAAAATTTGATATATATACTGACCCCAAGAGTTTGAAGTATAATATCTCATAGAAATAACTCAACATGAAGTAATGGAGATGGCTTGAGCTACTCAAGGATTATGATTACATTATACCCTACCTCACGGGGAAGGAAAATAAGGTGGCATATGCTTTGACCTGAAAGGTTCATGGAGTTTTTAACAAGATGAGAGTTGAAATGGATCCTTTGATCATAGATATAGTAAATATGGATATTGGAATAATCATGTATGGAGAAACATTGATACTTTTTCAAATAATTTCCAAACCATCTTTAATATAAAGGATAAAAAGTTCTAGGACTGATGAAGAGGAGTTTTAAAAGAAAATTAATGCGGTGAATTATGGGAGATTAATTGACATTGTATAAGGTGATGTAATTTTGAAATTTGTGAGGCAGATTTGTGTTCCCAATATACCTGATCTACAATTGGAATTATTGGATGATTCACATAGATACAACTTATCAATACACCCAAGAAGCACTAAGATTTATAGCGATATTAAGGAACATTTTTGGTGGAAAAAATTAAGATAGATATTGATGATTATGTGTCAAGATCAATGGTTTGTCAACAGGTTAAGGCCGGAAGGCAACATCATAGAGGATTCATGCATCCTCTTCACATACATGAGAGGAAATGGGATGATATTACAATGGTATTTATCATGGGGTTATCTAGGACTCCGAGAATGAATTATGAAATATGGGTAATTGTTGATCATCATACCAAATAACATCATTTTCTTGCAATAAGAGATGATTTACCAATTGAACGTTTTGCAAGAAAATATATTAATTAAGTTTTAAGACATCATGAATTACCCATATTGATTTTTTTGGATCATGATCCCTGTTTCACATCAAGATTCTAGAAAAGTATTCATAATTAGGAAGACACTAAAATTCCATTGAGCACATCCTACCACCCTCAAACAGATCGATAATCAGAACAGATTATTCAATCCTTAGAATACATGTTGAGATATTTCTCACATGACATTCGTGGTATGTGGGATCAGTATTTAACTCTGGTAGAATTTTCCTTTAATAATGGATTCTATTCATATATTCGTATGGAACCATTGGAAGTGTTATATTCAAATATATATTGAACACAAACATTTTTGGGATGATGTTGGAGAATGAAAACTCGTAGGCCCATAACCTATTGAGGAAACAATGGAAAAGGTGAATATAATCCAAACCCACGTCAATGAAGCTAAAAGTAGGCAAAAGAGATATTCTAATAACCAAAGGAAGGATTTGTAATTTCATGTTGGAGATCATGTTTTCTTGAATGTGTCTCAATGAAAGGGTGTTATATGATTCAGTAAGAAGGGTAAATTAAGTCCCGGGTACATCAAACCATTCTAAATTATAGAACGTATAGGAGTTGTAGCTTACCATTTGGAAATGACTCCATGTCTCTACAAATTTCATTATATATTCCACGTATCACTATTAAGAAAATGCATGCCTTACAAAGCACATGTACTCACCTATGAAAAAATAGAACCGGAACCCAATCTGTCTTATTTTGAAGATCATGTCAAAAAAATTGATACCAGAGAACAAGTGTTGAGAAACTGGATGAGTCTTCTGGATAAAGAACTATGTAGAAACCATAAGATGGAAGAAGTAATGTGGAAACCTATGGAACATATGAGGTTGAACCACTTGAATCTTTTTATGTATTAACATTATAGAAATTTTGAGGATGGGATTATTTGAATGGGGGAAGAATGTAACACCCCAAGCTTCCACAGTATGCTTCACCTTGAATAATATAATAGCTTGTGATGTACACAACTTCGATTTCTAACACACCACGACCAATTACACTAGCTGTTAAGAACAGCAATACCCAATTTTTTAAATTGTTGAAATTTTATTTTTCATAATGTAATTTATTTTTGGATTCATAATATGAAAATTAGCTTAGGGTGAATTTTTGTAATTTTCTGAAAACATTCTTTTTTTGATTAATAGTGAAAACCACCACATTGTGTCCAAAATTGTTTTTTATTTCAATAATTATTTTTCTTATTTAAATTTATTTTATTTCATAATAGATACATAATACCTACATGAGTATAATGTAATTAGTTAGAGTCAATTTATAATAAGATTAGATATCTAAATGTTTTTGAACTAATGAAGGTCTTTTACCCACCTTCGAGGCACATTTGCAAATTTTCATAAAATGAAATTTTACTACTTCTGTGAATTTTATTCAAAAATATGGGAGACACGACTGACATGAGTAAGTAAATTTGGTTCAATATGATAAAAATAATGGTTGGGGAATATAACTTTTGAATTTCAATTACCACAGTAAAACGTTAATAGGGTAATTAATGTTAAAAATTGATTTACAATTACCTAACAAATATCCTAATTCTAAGGTATAGTTGTATTTCGACCAAAATAAACCTTTGTAATAAAATAATTCCCTTTGATCCACTTGTATTACAGTTGGACATTTATTATTATTTTATTTAACGATGAGTTAAAAGTGTTAAATTAAAAGTTTAATAAATAAACCATTTATAATATAGGGTTATGCATACGATAAATTAGACTATAAATATTAATTAGAAATATAAAAATATTTACTAAATCATGGTTTTTGATTTATAATTTTCAGACATTAAATAATTAAATTTATTTATGACACAATGATAATGAAGAAATTACTTTTTTTTTAAAAAGATTAAAATAATTGATATTATAAATACCCAAATAAATGAAAATTGAGACTTTTGATGCATTAAAATAATTTTCTAAGACAATATGACATTTAAGGTTTTATTTAATGTATTTTTTCGATGTAATAATGTTTTTTTTTGACTTTCACAGAAACCAAACCCTGAATAGTGTCAAAATTGTCATAAATGAATTTTTAAAACAAATACTATATTATTAAATGATATATTATAAAAAAATATAATCCTTATCCAAAGGAAATTTATAAAGATATATATGTCAATAAAGAACAACTTTGGGTTCTCTTGTCTTTTAATAGTAAGTATATTAACCATTTATTACAATAATACAACAAGACAATGAGAAAGTCCAACTATTTATCTAAGAGTTAAATATATAATATAAGGTTAATATTGTGACCTAATCTTGTCTAAAACATATTTATTAGGAGTATATAGACCCATACACAGATTAGAATAGAAATGTATCCATTTGAAGCCATTATAAATTGAAAATTATTTTATAATAATATAATATTTCAAACTTTCCCTAAAGTGAAAAGTGTTCTCCCCCTTCTCTCAAAATCACATCTCCGAATCCATTTTTATTGATCGAACCCTATTCAGATATCTTCACAACTACCCTCACATAACACTATATTCCTTAGTTTGACTAGAAAGCTAACCTAAATTGCCCTTTTGATCAAATCAAAAGAAATCTTCTGAACAACAGGTAATAATTTCATTACCTCTTTCAAAGTTCTTTTCTTCTTCAACTTTTTCGATCTTTGTTGTTTCCATACCAAAATATTAAATCCAGTATCTTATACAAACTATAATTTAATTCAAAATATAGTAAAACAATATTCATTATTCTATCAATCCAATGAATGAAAATTTCACCATACGTTCGAACGTACAACTTAGCATCATCATGTCAGGGTGTAGTTTGTTATTCAACACATCATTATTTTTATGGGTATAATAATGAGTATAACTAAATTAATTAATAAATGTAACATTTTAATCATTATTTATATATATTATACAATCAAATTACATAAAATTTCTCCATCAGTAGAATGATATTGTCACTCGTGGGTACGTGCAGAATACCGTCTCCATGAACGTGATGAGATTCATTCCCAATCATAACCATTCAAGAATAAATTTCATTTGATGATCCAAAATAATGATTAATACATAATATCATCTCTATATGAATAAAATATATCATATCCTCAACGAAAATCACTTACGTAACAAAACATATAAAGGAAAAAAAAATCAGTTAACACTCAAAATAGTGATACTATAGAAACAGTATGAACAATGAAATATTGTATGATTATATATGATATCATAGTCATATATGTGGTTCTTGTATAATTCAAAAAACAATTATTTAACTATTATATAGCATGTTAACATACCATCTACTAAGGAAATGTACAAGGTATGTTTTAATTTTACAATCTCTTTATTTATCAGAGGTAGTTTGTAAGTAAGTATCTACTTGGACTTATTTATCATCCACCTCCGTGTTTTTTTTAAAAATGTTTGTCAAATTGTTTTTACTATTTCCTATAATATGGGTTAAATTAGTTTATATCCTTGATTGAGTTTTTATAAAATATTTTGAATGTAATCCTTCTGTCATTTTCTAAACAAGGTACTTTATGAACATTTCATCAAATTATGGTAAGATATTTTTTTAACTTATACGGTAGGTTCGACTATTTTCTACCATTATAACACATTAAATTATTCCTTTACAAACTTATATGATTTTTATAAAAAATAAATGTTTATTTATATTTGTGTAATTTTTTAATGATTTCATAATTGAAAAAGATATTGCTCTCTAATAGTTTAGATTTCATCTCTGTCAACATCCATTAATGCATTTTACACTTGCTTGAAGTTGATTTTTTATGATAAAGTCATCCATATTTTCTTTATCATTTAGTGATATGTTTGAATGTGGATGTGTTATCATTATTCCATTCATCATTTATGATTAATGGTTTAACAATTTGTATGCTAGTTTTAATATGAATGTTTATGTTATCTTTCAACATTTTCATAGGAGGAATTCATTGGAAATAGTAAGTGGAAGATGGAGCCTTCTATATCATCTAGATGCATTGGTACATCAAATGATACAATCTAGTTTCTTGGAACTCTGCCTTGACAAAATATTTATATGTAGTATTGGAATGATGCATTCACTATGTGGTTATGATGTCCGAAATTTTGCATTCCGTCATTATAAAATTAGTTACTGATATTACATGTGACTGTTTGACTAGTATAATATCAATGTGAATAAGTAAATTGAAATATTTGATTTATATTTTCCATATTATGCTGAAGTTTATGTTTAAAAATTTTTTTAGTCTTATACATTTCCTTAAATGTTTATTCTTATTTATTTTAGTTTATGCAATATTTTCGTCCTTACTGAGCATATGAGCTCACTTATTTGTTATGTTTTATTTTTCCTAGGAAGTGAATAAGTATATTATGATTTACATGCAGGAATTTGTCAATGGATATGAGGGTGTTCAGAGGGGAAAAATGTTGTTTTTCGATTTCAGGTAGTAATGTAAAACTTTTGTATGGGTATGGTACATTAAAGGATACTAAACTAATTTCTATTTCGATAATTGATCTCATTTGATCATGTAAATGTCATGTAATAACCCAAAGACTCTAGGTAAATAGGTTTCTGGTGTTACATTTGGGGAAATTCACTTGAGGATGGGTTCCCAACTGGGTACGCGGAACCAGTTGAGTGGCACCCAGATCTGAGACATTTCAAATGTTACTATATATCTAAAAAATATAATTTTTATTATAAAATATTGGTTATTTAATAAATTTAAAAAGTTTAAATTAGTGATTATTGATGTATTATTTCCTGAAATCAATATAAGGTGATGTTTATAATGGTAATAAAAATATCAGGTAGATCGTATCACAATCCTTTTATAATTTAGCAAAACATAATTTTTATTTCATAGAAGTGAATGATAATTTTTATAATTCACTAAAGACCATTCCAGAAGATACATGGTGTCCAAATAAAGACTATCGTGCATTTTTTGTTGCATTAAAAGAATTCAACATGGATTGGAAGAATTAATTAGTACAAATAACATGTTTTTAAGTATAATTAATACTATAGAATCTATTAGAACATGAGTTTGATAACATAATTATAATCCACGGATTTTAAAAATAGCCAATGACAGTTCATAACAGAATTTTGTTGAAGCATGAATGAACCAAACCTTATTAGATAAATAAATAAATAAATTTAGAGATTGAATTATTGAAAAAAATTGGGAAAATAAAACATTAGCTCATTTATTTAATTATTCATTCTATGTCCTTGATTAGTGGTCGAAATATAGTAATAAAAAATAGATTTATAAAACCATTAACTAAGATGTCTTATATACATTTTATTTTAGGAATATGAAATTTTTAAAGACAAGAAATGATTGATGTTATATATGAAAAATATACAACATATATACATATCTTATTGTAATATATTTATTGTGTAAATGGCTATAATTTAGGGGATCCCACTCTCCAAAAACAAAAAATTAGAATCAATATAATTTTTGAACAATATAGTGCATGTATGTTGATTTAAAGATATTTATAATAGGTTAATTTAAAAATTAATATAGCTAAGGTAGCAGATGAACTACTGGAATAACCAATTTCTTCTAAAATATTAATGGATCATGATGATCATGAACTGGATGATTCAAGACCTTTATGGTTATCTTAAGAGAAATAAATCACCAAATGGGATAGATGTATGGATATTGACATACTTTTTTGTATTTGTTTTCAAAATATTATAGAGAATCATCTAATTATATGTAGGTACTCTAGAATATTAATATATCCTCATGAATGAATATCATCTTCATTTTAAAAATATAAGTGTTAGGATACTAATCAATTACCACATGGAAGGATGGTAAATTATATCGAATGATTATTTATGATCCTGTATGGTATAATAACATAGGTTTCATGATATCAAGTAATATTGGTAGAAAATGGGTATATTTTAATTGAAGGTATTGGTTAACATTAAATAAATTCATCAATTTTAATATATATGATTCTATAAATGTTTTGGAAATGTCCACATTATAAAACCAATATATAATGTAACTTAATATGTAGAAAAACATTCTGCATATTTATCTGTATAGAGAAAAAATATAGGCTACAACCAAAATATTATGTAAAAAATTGTAGTGGGAGCATGGTTTTTATTCTGATAAAGTAATTATAGAGTTTCAAGATGGTTTCATGTTATAAGAAAAAAATATTATTAATATTTATATCATATTCCATAATGTTGATAAGAAATAATATAATCGGTGTGCATATTTAAAAGGATTAATTCAAAATTATTTTACAATAATTATGTTTTATATTTATATTATATATGTTATAGACCAGAACAAATATCATACCAAAATGATAATGTCAAAATTTTATGTAGTATTTAATATGAAGGATTTGGACTAGGAAACTAGATAATATGGATATAGTTTAACTAAAAAAGAAAGACACTGCAATATATTGCAATGTTAGATGAATTAATTAAGGAATGTCTTAAAATAATATAGTATGATAGAATATAGGACCACCTAAACCATTATTCCAATATCTATATATATATCCACTATAATGAGTTCTATTAGTAAAAAATAGAGGAATTAGATTTCTTGAGTAATATATAAATCAGTTCCGATGAGTTGTATGTTTTGTGTGGATTTTATAATACTACATAATGCATATGCCTCTAGTGAAATTACATAGTTCATATATAAATAATTTTGGGAGCATTAAAATATATAAAAAGACTCATTAGATATATCAATATGAAATCAAATATTTTCTAATGTTATAGATGATTGAAGATCACTACAAGAGGCTATGTTGAATCTGATATTACAAGTGATTCTAAGATAAGAAATTTTTTACATTCCATTTTTCTACACATGTAAGTGATGTTGTAATCTAGGTTTTAAAATTAATATTAGTTTTGGTCAAATGAATAATTGTGGTCAAATATATAGAATCATCAAAGGTTTATAATGTAGTGATATGTTTAAATTGATTCATAAAAAGGTAGAAGAACATAATGAGTTTTTTTATTAGTAATTTATAATAAGAATTTCCAATATAATGAAAGGATTCTCAATTTTTATCATAACCCCCTCCCCATATGGTGTACCCTCATGGGCCAGAAAATTGTGAAGGGAGAATGTGACCCCCCAAGTCCCACCACGAGCATACCATAGGTTGGAAACATGTACCAAGGGTATAATAAACACACAAATGGGTGGAATTACCCTCAAAGAGAACACATTCCGAAGAGAGAGGTATGACAAACACCAACCAACTCTAGCTCAGGTTGGAATATAAATGAAATCCCAAATATCCATATATATTTTCCGAAAAAACTAATACAACTAGAAGGGAAAACATCTCATACCAAAAGAATGTAAAAAAGGTAGCATCCACGAACCTCAAATACCTCCTACACCCAAAGAATGTAGTAACCAGTCTGATCTCCAACCACCTACAATAGACTTAAATAATGTTTAGATATATGATTAGATATTATAACAGTATAATTACTAGGATCCTCCTTTGAGCCACTCTTTCAATTTTAATGAATGCATTCTAATGCATCGTTAACAATATGTAAAACTAACTCGTCGCCTAAATAGATATACTATGTTCTTATCCTCACCTTTTCTATACACTCCATGTGTCACATACAACAGTATATAATATAATAAATAATTTCAAGGGAACCCTAGTACTATTTCCCCATTAGATTGTCACTTTTCCCCAACATCGCATGTCCTAAGAATCTCTCTCAAAAAAGGATTGTCCACATACACCTGGGAGAAGCACTATAATATGAACCTCGTGAAATACAACCAAAACTTTTATGTAACCAATGTATCCCAATAGTTTTTGCGATCCACTATATCTTACATAACATGTATCATATGTTTGGCATTTTACCACAAGACATTGCAGCCCATACACTAAGTAAGGATCCTCAATCCACCACTGCCTAAACATGTTACAAAAATAATATTTCATATGATACTATATCTAGAATATATGTGTGTGAATAACCAAAATAAATTACATCCCTCTTCACACATATATAGGGAAAACTAAATGTTACGCCTACCAATGCATGTAACTACCAAGAGAAGAGATTGGGGGAAAATGGTATATTTAGCCATCCATACTCCCACTAGAATGTTGGGGAAAACACCTCCCAGGGCTCCAAATATTGAGGTTATCATTTTCCCTAACTGATGAGGTGGAGTATCGTATAGAAACACAAAAATATCAGAATATACTATATCTTAAAACCACACTATGGGAATTACGTAATCATAGATTAATTATAGGTAACATCCCTCAAACTCATGGCTGCAACTACTAATACTAGGTATCATATAAGAACACAAAAATTTAAATAGTTTTTTTACCTTACATCATTCCATCTTTATCAGCTTCAATTAATGTTAATTAATTCATTAGACAATAATTAACCATTAAAAATTACACATTATATTTAATTATCATCAAACCTAATTTTCATTCCCTCTAGCCATAACCAATCCAAGTCCATAGCTTCCCTGAAATATTACCCTAGCATTGCATCCCAATAATCTCTAACCCCCTTGGTTGACAACATTTATTCAATCATTTATTAACTGAATTATTACTTTCCAATATTACCTAGAATTCTAGAAAAACATTCTATGCTACTAAACACAAGGTGATTAGCTTGGTGAGTAGGTGAAATACCAATGGAGTCTTTTCCACCTATAGCATGAGTGGACTCCCATCTATCCTAGAGAATCAAAACATGGAAATCATGTTGAATAACCGACACAAATTTTCCCATTTTTAATCAATGGTATAAAATATCAGCTTCCTTGAGCAGTGGGGAATGTAATACAAATAAACAACCAACATGATATAGCAGGAATCCAATCATTCACATCCAACCCATTTTATCATTTCTATTATCCTCATCAACACCCACATTCATAACTCGATGTACTTAACAACTCTAGGAATCAACTACTGCCACAACCAATAGGCCTCCATTCCCCCACATGTCACAACATCCATCCAGGCTCATAACACAACCCGAGAAGCAGAAAAAACAAATAAACTTAGCGCTTGGCCCAAAACAAGGTATTCATCCTTCATAAGTAATGTTCTCTCATAACTCCATGCATAAGTATCATTGGCCATTTCAAGAAAGAGGGTAACTCAGAACCCTACCCAGAATAATCATTTATCAAACAAACAATTCATGAATCCATATTGAATTAACTGATTCAGCATTAGTAGCTTCCAATTATAGGAAAACTTAATTCCAAGCTATCATGGCTACCATAATTTAACTAAATAATTAAGTTGACATGTCTTTAGACAACAAGTACCAACATGCTTCATGCTAAACAAGAAACTCGAATATATATGCTCATTTACATCAATCTGATTAAAATAAAATTACAACAACAACCAGATTGATTTATATGACTCTTTTTCTTTATCCAATTAATTATCAATTAATTCCATCTTTTCATTCTTTACCAATTTCTACAAGAAAAATATGATAACAAGCAATGCATTGATATCACACTATCTAGAAAATCAAGAGGCAATCCATTATCATAGATCAATGCAACAACATTTGACCAAACCAATTCTTATAATCTAGCTCAAGTATTTAATTTGGAAATTCCATTGCAATACAAAAGGTTAAATCATGCTAAATATACAATGTCACATAAATAAATAGAGATACAAATAAACCCCAACATCAAAAGGTTTATAAACATCTTCACTCGATAATGGATCAATACAATGGATCACAATCTCCTTTCCCATAAAAACTGCATCCACCTATGAATGTCGTGGAACAACCACATCAACAAAAAAAATTCAAACTACCTTGGAACCATGGAGATCAAATTCCATAACATGGAAAAGTTGAATCAGAGAAAACTAATTGATTAAAACCAATGAACTAATTATGATCATACCACAAATTGAAGATGAATAGAAGAAGGAATATGGGAATTGATCCATGATAAAGGAATTCCAAAAATGTTGAATATGGTTGCATCCAGGTCATCTTGGGTCGATAGGGGGTGCGCTCAAGTTGTAGGGTTTGAAAAACAGAAGCATTTTGGAGTCTTTAAAAAATCATGTTGATGTTTAGTACACTACGTGTTCATCCCCACCACATCGTGTACGACCTTGAGGCCGATTTACGATGAAAAACTCATCAACGTAGAACTCTATTTTATTTTTCTGAAACCCCAAAAGTACACATTGTGTCCCCCTTGGTCAAATCATGTACCCCCTATTTATAAATACTCACAACCAAACTCCTCCAAAAATCCACTCAGTCTTTTCCAATAACTATAGTCTTCAAGAACATTCAAAGAGTCATTCCATACGGATTCGGGACCTTATATCATACAACTCAAAATATTCTCATCCTCAAGAATCCAAAACCATCCCAAAGTTGAAATAGAAAAGGGGTTGTCCGAAAAACCAAAAATCGATATACCCTTAAAAAGATGGAATGCCACAAAAAAAATAATGCCATCACATAAACAAAAATGGTCGATAACCACAAAGAAAACCTTTTTCATGAATAGTGTTAAACATCAATCAACTTGGGTTATTGAGCACAAATTTGTGACTCACGTTCCTTTATAATCACATCCACGCAACTGTGTCACCACAAGACATGGACCAATGGGATAAAACGCCAAGGAAACACCTTCTCCTTGGAGTCCAATATCACAACAGGCCACTCTCCAAAGGTAGAATCATAATCAACGGCAATATCACTCAATCTGATGATGTTAGAGTCATCATGAAGATAACGATGGAGTTGTGACACATGAACAAAATCATGTACCTGGATCATCTGTGGGGTAAGTGAAACTAAATATTCCACAACTCCAAAACAATATAACACCTCGAAAGGCATAACAAACTGTGGAGTCAACATACTCCTACGTCAAAATAATTACTACCAATGATTGGGAGTCACCTTCAGAAACATGTGACCCCCCACATCAAACTCCATAGGTCTCCAACTTTCTTTGGAATATGATTTCTGACAATCCAATGATACCTTCAAACACTCATGAATCACTGGAACCATCTTTGTTCTGTTTTGTACTAGTTCCTGCCTATGAATTGCAGACTATCAATCCCATGTCTAGAACAAAAATGAATGGAAAGGTTGTCCATATAAGACCTCAATTGACTTTATACCGATGGTGGTGTGAAAACTATTTTTGTATGAGAACACCACCTAGGGGAAGTTCCTCATCCGAGAACCACCAAAATATAGGAAACAGGAGAGAAAAATGTCTTCATGATTCTGGATAGTTCGCTCTGTATGATCGTTCATCAAAAAACTAAAAGTCATTCCTAGCCAGAGCTGAGAACCAGAAGCATGTTTCAGACCTCTCCACACCCGGGAGGTGAATCAAGGATCTCTATTGTAAATGATCATCATCGTGACTCCATGGAGTCTCCCCACCTCCTCTAGATACTTCCTTGAAAAAATCTCTATTTAGTTCGACTCCATGATCGTTATGATATGTGATAATTTTGTTAAATGATCCACTACCACCCATATGGAATCATGGAATCACCGATCATTAGGTAAACCATCAACGAATTCCATCCAGATTTCCTCCCACAACCATTGTGGAAAATCTAATAGCTTGAGAGAACAACCAGGAACATTGTGCTTGGCCTTCACCCTCTGGAAGACCAAACATCGAGACATAAAATCTGCAACTACGTGCATCAGGATAGGGAACCAAAACTGACTCCTCAAGGCTCAGTACATCTTCATCACGCAAGGATGCACTGCTATTGGAAAACTATGGAACACACTGAGAACTGTCTCATGTGTCTACAAATTATTGAAAAGTATTAATTTTTATGACACTCAATGTTGTACATCCTCAAAGAAACCATTAAGGGCTTCACCCAAACCACTCAGTCCTTCCAGACATCCACCTATAGATCATCCTATTGGGACTCTTCCACCTGCTACACCAGAGATGAATGTACCGTCATCTGATAATGGAAACATATTCTAACATCTTCTCCCCTATTGAGGGGTAATGCTAAAAGTTATTCCATCACTCTATAGAAATCACTAGATTGAGACATTGAATTACTACATGAATTATTGCTCAGTGCATCAACTTCAACATTCCCCATTCTAGGTGTATATCATATCTGGAAGTTTTATTCTTGTAAGAAATCCATCCACTAACAAATCCACATGTCCAATTCATGTTGGGAGAAAACATACCACAAACTATTATGATCGGTGAAAACCAAAAATCTCTTGCTAATAAGGTAATGTATCCTCAACATCAGAGAAAACACCAATTCTGCTAACTCAATATTTTGTGTTGCATAGTTATAGTCATCGATAGAAACTACCGAGACCCATAAGAAACAACTGATCTATGCTGAATCAGAACATATCCTAACCCCATATGTGAAGCACCATAAAAACATCAAACTGAACTCTCTTTGCTGGAAAAAAACGAACTGGAGAATTTAACAACTTCTCCATAATATTCTCAAAATTTTTATAACACTGATCATACCACACAAACACTGGATCCTTCTTGGTAAATTATATCATAGGGAGTCCTTGCCCGAGAGGAATCAAATACAAAAATCAAATAGTATCCTTCGAGACCATGGATGCTTATCACCTCTGTCACTATCTTGGGTTATTCCCAAGACACAACCAATTCTCTCTTCTACAGATCCAGATATACTCTCTAGTGGGATACAACATGCCCCCAAAAATAGACTTCTAATTCCAAAAACTCACACATCAACAAATTCCAAAACAGATATTGTTGATTAATAACTCGCAAAATGGTGTGAAGATGCTTTGCATGATCCTCCTCAGATGTAGAGCACACAAGGATGTCGATGATGAAAATCTCCACGAACATATCTAGAATCTCATAAAACATTGAATTAATCATTACCATGAAAATATCTTGATCATTTTTCACACCAAACATAATTACAATTAACTTATAGTTCCCATGAAAATAATGGATTGCAGTCTTCAAGATTTTGTCATCCATCACACGCATCTGGTGATATCTTGATCTCTTGTCGATTTTTTAGAATTAATTTTCACCCTTTAGTTGATCTAATAATCATCAATGAAAGGAATAGGATATAGATTATTCATTTTCACTTTCTTTATGTGACTATAATTGATTCCCAACCACAACCTTCATTCATCCTTCTTCATGAAAAAAACTCATGCACCCCACGGTTACACACTTGGCTAAACAATACTGCACTGTAACAAACTATCGAGTTGTATACCCAACTCTCGTAACACATAAGAGGCCATCATATATGGACATAGATATATAGGATAAAGTACTGGCTGTATCACAATCCAAAACTCAATCTCTCATCGAGGGGTAATGATGCATCCTCTTCTAGAAAGACATCAAGGTACTCTTCTACAACCCTAGTAAATTCCAACTGTTGAGCCTATGAAGAACATAGAATCATATTAGCCATCCAGTATGACATGTACAAGACATCTCTATGACCTATATGAGGGTCTCGCTCCCCAAAAAAACACTGATGGCTTTCCATCAACATCAAAGAACACCACCTACATCATGAATCAATCTATGATAGCCAGCACAGAATAAAACCAATCCTTATCGAAGATGACATTTTTTGGTTGTATCCAAAAACATATGAAATTTCCCCCATAGTGGTGTTGCCTCATCAGTATCTCACATGCTCTAAAAACTTAAAACAAGCTAGATCATCCTCTAACTAGCATAGTCAGTGCCACAGGAACATGATTCCTCTTTACCTCATGACCAAATTAGTGGAAAATGGAAGGTGGTATGAAGGAGTGTGTTTCTCTTGAATCAAATAAGGCATACACCTAAGTAGAAAATAATAAAATGGTACCTTGAATGATTTATGACTCACATGATGCTGGCAATGCTTATGTATGAAGATGACCATTACCTACATCATGGCCTCTCTGACCCTGATGACGACCACCACTGTGTCCACACTCTTCCCTTTAAGGATGGGGAGGGTCTCGGGGTTGTCCTCTGCCTTCCCTATCTTCTCTCTACAGATCCAAAACTGTTACAACCTACTGCTTCTACCTTTGCTTGAACTGACTCAATGGAGAAACCTGGAGAAAAACACCTAGTGTACAATGAATGCTCTGAATGATTGGTCACTCTTGCTACTAATGACCTTGGCCTTTAGAAGAAAAACTTGTGAATGATCCCATGGCATAGGCATGAGATCCGCCAACCCCCTTAAAATGATATTCTAAGGGCTGAGACATACCCCCAACCTAATGGAAAATATTATTCCCTAAAAACGGCTAACCCCAAACCACAACATAGTTTCATGAGGAATCAAGAATTCTCCCCTCCCGTAATGATCAAGTTCTGGAAAATTTACTCTTGATGACCTATTGCATCACCATCACCTCAAGATATGTCTTTATAATAATTGTGTAGAACTAGCAATGTCTCTTCGGATGTAGAGACACCTCAAAATATCTTTCCCTTCCCTCATCATCTATAAACAGTTCTGAAGCATAACATAAACAGTTCCTGAAATGGATTCCGAAATCTCACACACTTGAGCTTCCCAATCAAACGGTAAGTAGCTCATAGCAACTAGATTCCCTCATAGTCGATGAATGAAACTAGACTGTAAAATTTTCTTGTAACTCCTCCCATTGGATCAAAAACTCCTCATGATCCTTGAGGAAACAGATCCCCCTCTTCCCCGTTACCCCACATAGCATTGTCACAACCAAAGGAACTCAGTGCTCCTTCTGGAAATGGATCATACGAAAGGCTATGTAAACCTCCTATAATAATTCTTCTATGAATACATCTAAAATGGAGCCCTCATATATCTATAGAAACTGAAAATGAAAATCATGGATTATCCTCCTCCATGTTTCGCCATCGTCAACCTCTACCATACGGTGATCTGCTGGCGCAACCTGCTGAATATATTCATTAAAAACCTAATGTGAATGTCAACCTAGAATGATACCTGAAGAATAAAAAAGGGTTAGGGATCCTAAAAATATAATATTGAAGACTAATCATTAATTAATTTTTTTATTTTATTTTATTCATGTTAGATTAACCTATACCAAGGACTACACATTCAAACATCGACATAAAGAAGAATGATTTATGATCCTTTCTTGGGTCTCTACCATGAAACCAATCATTTAGTAGCCACTGTTAAATTTAAGGTTTTTTGCATCATATCACAGGGGCCCTAAAAGCCTATGTTTCAGCTGGGCTCTAGTGTTTACATCACATTCTAAACATGACTAATGTTGTTTCGCTTACAACCCATGCAACCTCAACTGTGCCTAACTCCATACTCCATCATATACCGCAACGTTACCTTTGATACCACTCTTCCATTACACCATCCAAATAGGGTGTACCCCTCCTGGTCCGAAAATGTGAGAAGGAAGATAGTGACACCTCGATTTCCACTGCTAATAGGCCTGGGGTTGGCGACTAACACTGAGGGTATATTAAACACACAAATGGGGATCATTACCATCTATGATAACAAATGCATAAGAGAGAGATAAGACTAACAAAAACGAACACCACCTATGAATGAAATATAAAAAAAATAGCAAGTGCACATATTTACTTTCATGAAAAACTACTATATCTAGAATGGATAATTGCTCATACCAAAAGAAACTAAAATACATCAGCAACCACGAAGCACAAACAGCACCTATAACCCAAAGCTAGTAGTAACCAACCTGATCTCTAACCATCTCCATGTGACATGAAAAATATATTTTAAATTTTCAGGGTGAGTATAATTGAATAATCAGTAGTATCATTCCCATAGACACTCATGCAAAAGTAAAGAAAGAATGCTAAAGCACAATGAACAAAAAGTGAAGCTAACTCGTCCCCAAAACATGTATACTATGTTTGCGGCCTCACCATGGACACTCTATCCATGTGTCACATAAATGAGTATGTGATATAAGATTGAATATTATGGGTACCCCACTAATACTTCCATATTGGCTTTCCAATTTTCCCCAATGTCGCACGTCTAAAGCATCTCTCTTCAAAAAGGCTTGCTTGCAGACACTTGGTCGATGCACCATAATATTAACATCGTGAAACTTAACCAGTGTGTCCATGATACCAAAGTAACTCGGTAGTTTCTGGGATACACCACAATACATATAACATGTATCATCATCGAGCATTCTAATAGAAGCCATTACATTCCATAAAACGAGTTAGGATCCTCATGCCATTACAGTCTATACATGTTGCACCAATAATAGTCGATAAGAAACTATATCCACAATATATGTCTGTGAACAACCACAATCCATTACAACACCCTAAAATAATATATGGGGGAAACATACCATTGGTCCTACTAGCACAAGTAACTACCATGAGAAGAGAGTGGTGCCAAAGAGATAGTCCGCCATCCATCCTCCAACCAGAATGATGGAGAAAACTCCCCTAGGGCCCACAATCCCCGTAGTGTCAATTTCCCTAACTAACGAGGTGGAGTATCCTATAGAATCACACAAATAAAATAATATACTATATATAAAAACCACACTATGATCATATCCTATTCATAGAGTCTCTTACAACTAACTTTTCTCAGAATCCCCACAACTACTTCTCAGACTTGGTATCCTATAAGCACCCAAACATTTAAATAGATTTATTATATTAAATTATTACCTTTTTTAGTTTTGTATGTTAATTTATTCATTAAACATTAATTAACAAATAAAAATTTCACATCATATTTCATTATCATCACTCCAATGTTTCATGCCCTCTAAGCATAACAAAACTAAGTCGCCAACTTCTCTAAAATATTAAGTCAACATTGCATCCGAGAAAGCTCCAACCCCATGGGTTAATATCATTTATTAACATCATTATTACATTCCTATATTCCCAGGAATTCTCAAAAAATATTCTACGATACTAAATATAATGGGATTGACACATTGAGTAGCTGAACTACATGTCAAGTCCATTCCACCTATAACACAAACATAGACACATCCAAACATGAGATGAAAAACATGGAATGGACGTGGAATTCCCCACACATATTCACCCCTTTTTTAAAGAGTGTAATCAAGAACATATTTTTGAATAGTGGGGAAATTAATGTAGATAAACAACCAACAAGATTCAGCAAGCACCATATCATGCACATCCACCCAGTTTTATTGTTTATGGTGTCCTCCCCAACACCCACAGTCATAAACCAATTCACCTTTCCACTCAAGGAATCAACTGCTTCCACAACCATTGGGACCTCCTTCCCCCACATCCCACAACATCCATCCAGGCTTAGAACACATACCATGTATCTGGAAAACCAAATAAACTATGCTCATGGCCCTAAACAAGGCACACTACCTTTATAAGTAATGAGCTTTCACAGCCCCGGTCCTAAGGCACTGTGGCCATTAAAAGAAAGTTGGTAACTCAAAACCATATAGGTTATTATCTTTTAACAAACAAATAGTTCTTTAATTATTTTTGAATTTAATAATTCATTATTAGATGTTTCCAACTATGGGAAACTAAAAATGAAATATATCATAACTACCAAAATAACTTAAAAAGTAATTTTACAAGCCTTTAAACAAAAAGTACCAACATAATTTAGGTTTAACATCCTACTGGGATAGACATTCACATTGGAATTAATTTTATTAACATCAAATTACAAATAACAACTAGATTCATTTATATGCCTCATTAACATTGGAAAATTAATTATTAATTAATAATGGCTTTGTGTTATTTTCCAATTTCATCAAAAAAACATGGTAACAAGAAAAGAATAAATATAAAATCAAGAGGCAAACAGTTTTCATGGTTTAAAGTTACAACATGCAGTCAAACCAATTATTTTAATCTAATTCAAGTACACAATTAGTTCAATTGAAATACGATCAAAAGAACTATATTATGCCAATTAAACGGTTGCACGTAAATAATTATGGAAGAAATGAATCCCCTACATCAAAATGTTTCTGAACTTCTTCGCTCTATAATAGATCAATGAAACAGATCAAGATTTCCATCCCTATAAAAACTGCATCCACCCAAGTATGTCATGACACAAACGCATCAACAAAAATCAAATTAACCTCTCTTAGAACAATGGAGATCAAATTCCAAAAAATTAAAAAGAGGAACAGAAGAAAACAGATCAAAGAAAACCATAGAATATTGGTAGATCAAACCTTTTATTGAATAAAAATAAGAGAAGGATGCGTGGAAATGATTGATGATGAAGGAATTCGCCAAAGGATGAAGCGCATGGCATCTAGGTTGTCTAAGGATGAGAGGGGGTGTGGTGAAGCCATGTCATATGAAACCCCAGAGCAGTTGGGTGTCTTTAAATTACATAGTGGTAGGGATGTACACGATGTGTACCTGCCATCCACACTGTATACCACCTCAAGGCCGGTTTATGCAAAAAATATATATCACATGGGCTCTATGTTTTATTTTTCTGAAACTTGAATGGTACATGTCGTGTCCCACTTGGCCATTCATATACCCCATGTTTTTAGCTTCTCTCGACCGAAGTCCTCCAAACATCCATTGATCCTTCTCTGCACACTTAGTCTTTGTGATCATGTAAAGGATAGATCCACATGGATCTGGGACCTTACAATTTTCATTTAAATATAAAAACAATTCACGTTTAACATTTATTTTATTAGAAAAACTATGGTTATAAGCTATGATTTTTAGAATTCTTTTCAAAAAAATGAAGCTAATTTTAATATAGATATGTTTTCTTAAAAACATGGCTAATTATGCTGTGTATTTTTAATAATGCTTTAAAACATATTAGTTTTATTAAAATAACATTTTCTTTCATAAAAATCTATGAATAATTTCACATCATTTTTAGCCACTTTTGAAAACATTTCAGCCTTTTATTAAAGCTACAATTTAAAAATGATTTCAATTTTTAATTTAGTAGTGAATTGAAAAAAATGTACCCATATTTTATATTAAATTTATTATAATCACGAAAAAAATATGAATAAAATTTAATGAAACTATTTATATATATAACTTTTCTAATCATTGTAATTTAATATATGTAATATCATAATGAATTTTAATTTTAATTTAAATATAAATTTAAAATAATGTATTTGTCTTTGTGTGTGGTTATACATGTCATTCTATACACCAGTTAACACACACACACCCAAACATATCGTATTATATAATGTTAGAACAATAAATAATATTTGACATATAATATATATAATAGTGTTTTATAGTATTATAAATAATTTTTTATCTTACAAAATTATTACACAAACACTCACTCATACATACATGAATAGAGACATACAATCACCCTTATATAATAATATAAATAATTGAAAATACACAAACATGTTCTAATCAGATGATATTTATAATTAATTAATAATAACTAAATTCATGGTCATTATTAATAAAATATTAGTTATTTGAATAAATATGAATGACCATAATAAATTATATATATATAATTTTAATTATAATAATAAATATATATATACATTTTCAAATATATTTATATGAATATATATATATATATATATTAAAATATATTTTTATTAAAAATAGTAAAATGTATTTAAATATAATAATATATATATATATTAAATTATATATATACCTCTATTAGTATAATTATATAATATATATACAATATATATGAGTTAATATATATAATTATATGATAATATATAATTATATAATTATATTTACACAAATAAAATATCAAACACACACACACACACTCACACACACAGATATATATATATATATAATACCCACATATATTATCATGTGAATGAAACATGAGCTGTATATCTAAGGGATCATTCATATAAGTCATTTGATTAAAAATCTAGGTTGTTTAAGGTGTGTTTATAGGAGCGAACATGTTATTGGTAAAAATGTCGATAAACCCATGGGGCACAAGTATAATGGTAGTGGAGGTGTAATAGATTGTGATTTGAATTAGCTTAGAGTGCATTACAAGCATAATGTGGTTACATAGTTAAATTTGTAACATCTCATTTCAATTTTCAATAAAAGCTCAGAAATTTCTCTAGATATGTTTGTAAGTGTGGATAATATAAAATTAAAACATGTCTAAATAAAATTATTTTCACCTTGGTTTTTAAGATTTTTTAGAAACATTAAATTTGGATATGTAGAAAATTTCACGATAATGAATGTTTCCTATTATAGTATTGTAGCAGGTATTGTGCAGTGATGTACTGGTTAGAACTATTCATTGGATTAGCACCTTTGAGCCAGTAGTTAGGGCCTACAGAACATTGGTACATTGACCCACCACTGAAATTTGAGCCACATGGCCTTAAAAATTCCATACACCCCCATTCCCTTAGAATTTTACCTCCATGACCATGGTGGAGTCCGGGATAATGACATAGAAGTATTCCCTAGAAAAAGATCCAGAATAAGTCACAACATCTAGTGTCTAGCTATCCATATTGTAAGAATGAGAGGGTATGTCAATTTACATTTGTACAAGGAACCATACATCTATGTAAGAGGAAATTATAGCTCATATTTCATGTCCGGGGAAGCTAGGAACTTTTAATTTTTTAGGTACTTGGTATGGGTAATACTACAATACTCTGATCTTTGGGCCATCATGTCTTGAATTAAGAATTTTTCCCTTGGCCATTCTGGTTATTTAATGGGCCATAGGAATTTAGGCAGACTTCTCATGTATGGGTCCCCCTAAACCTAAAATTTTATGATCCAGAAATATTAAAAAATATATTCAAGGCCTTCATGCGAGGTTATCCACCACATATATCTAGATCCCCTTCACTTGGTATTTACATAGATTGGATTAAATATTTTTCATTCATTAATGAAATAAATATTCTAACCATAATTATTTGGTTGAAAGGCTAATTGTGTTGATTTTTTATACAAACAAAAAACTAATGAAATGAGGAAGATAAGGGGTGTCATATATACTATTTAATAAAACTTCTATATATTGGAATTTGGTTATAGTAAACTTATATTAGTTTCCCAATGAAATCCTTAATATGATTAAATGTAGGTATGTAATTCTTTTGTAAAATACATTTATTAAAGTCTTAATCCATTTTTTATTGAATAATATTTGTCCTCATTAATTTCCGAGGCAGGATTTGATGGTTGCTGATTTTTATGGATAAACACTAGAAACAATGGGAATGACAAAAAACAAGGGGTGGGGTTCTCCTATTAATGAGAATACATAATAATTAGTTTAACATATTCAAATTCAATGTCATGTTTTTAGTATCTAAGATACTTAATATACATCTCTTATTCTAGAGTAATAATTTTTATAATTACAAATTTTAGAAATTAAAATTCAATTTATGACAAAAAATACTTCTTGATAGAAAAATGACTTTTAATGACCATCATAAACAAAAACAAATCTTAGTAATTATTTTTTTAAATAGTTTTTACTGACTGATATTGTGAGGTCACTCAAGATCTTAAATCCTTATAACAATCTCCTATAATGACTTATAGTTCAAGGATTCTAACTCTAGATAATATTTTTAAAATTAACCAATAACCACTAACTAGTGGCATTTAAGGAAGTAAATTTTCTAAAAAAAATTCTTGAATATTACATCATTGGGAAATAATAAAATTGAGATATCATAATTCAATAGAGAATATTAATATATGAAATTCTTTATAAAGTATCTAAATTTAATAAATAATAAAACTTCTTTTAAAATAACAAAATTATTGACCTCAAATTCCACTAATACGTATACTTTTTCAATCAAATAATTTTTAATATAATTATATTCTAATATTAATAATTTAAAAACTAAAATGTAAAATATAAAAACAAAAAATAAAATAATAAATTTATCTTTAAATATTTTTAAATATTTTATTTTAGATTGGTGATATAATTCATTAGAAAATGAAACATTTAAAAATTTTGATAATAGCATAAATCATATTAATTGGTTATTTATCCCTCGTTGTTGTAAATATCTCAATCCATATTAAATAATTTTTTATGAAAAATTTATCTTATATACTAAATTGTGGTCATTTAATACTAATTCTATAAGAAAATATGTTTTAATTCACAAAGGTCACATCATAAAATTACTCACACACCAGAAGATGGACTTATTTACGATTTTATCCTACAAGTTACAAGTGACTCATATAATGTTGTCCTAAATTTAAAAAAAATATTAAAACTATTTTATATTTTCTAATAATCAAGTACACATTGTAATATTATATTATATATTTAATAGTTAAAAGATATTTTTATCATTAATTAACATTGAATACAAATTTGATGTGTGGAATTATACTAGAGGAAAACATTTAGTTATTGATTCTTCTCCTAAATAAACAAGAATATTTGTTCATAGTTTATTTATTCTGACTATTCTATTAAATCATATATTTTTTAGTAAATTATATATTATTTATCCCATATTAAATTTAATAATTATTTCATAAAAAGTAGTTCTGTTAGTTTATTATTTTTTAATATTTGATTAAGTTTTATATTTACTCCAAAAGAATATAAATTTATTGATATAAATTCATTGATATTTTTGAAATAATTTTATATCATTTTCAAAAAATTCACCTTCGTATGCATGTTTTTTAACTTCATAAACAATTTAAATTAAAAAAATATAATTTTTATTCTTTTTAACCATAGTTTATCTTGTATTAGTTGTTTATTAAAAATTCAATGTTAGATAATAATTTAAAAAAATTAATATATCACTAATATAAAAATATTTCATTAAAATGGTTTTGACCTTCTAATGTATATATTTCAATAAACTGATGGTTTAAATGAATGTTTTCTATTATTAATATTTTAAACATATCACAAGTGGGATTGATGTGGTCTCTTTACTACTTTATAATTATTACATAAATATTAATTTTCATGATATGTAGATTGTGATATTAATTATAACTCAATTATGACCATTTGATCCATATTTCTAACATATAAATATATTTAGGGTAGAAAATGATCTATTGGTCATTCTAATAACAAAACACATCATATTTCGATCAGAATTATTCATATAGGTGAAGGTTGATTCTACAATATTTAATCATAAATATCATGATAAAAAGATGTTATTTAATCAAATGTAATGGAATTATACATATTTGTTGTAAGTAACAATTTATAATGGAAAAGATATCCTTAGGTTATTTCAACTACACAACCTGACCAATATTTAAAATTTATTCCATATAATTCCCAAAATAATTAGCAATCATTTTTTGATCTTTACATAAAAACCCAATATTTTTTCTCCTTTTTGATCGAGTGACATGATGTTTTCGCATATAATCAATTTATTATGAGGAAACATCCTTTTAAAATTATATACACATTTTTTGACTTAATAACATTAGAATCATTAATAAATTTTGAAATAAATTATTTTTTCTTTAATAATAAGTTGTTGTTAATATGATCTAATTATCCCTATTTTGAGCATCATATTAATTGTTTTATCTTGGGAAACTATATATAATAGAAAATTTAAATAAATTTCATTTTTTATATATCGAACAATAGATTTATGTGTGTATTTTCATAAAAAATACAAATTAACCTATAATTGTTTTCAATTTTTTGATATAATTTTATTTTATTTTCATAGATTTCGTCATATAATGAATGTTTTTAAAAATGAAAAAAAAACATAAAATATTAAAACTCATATAATTCAATTCTAACAAAAAAATAATCAGAATTATATAATGGTTTTATTTTAGAGGTTAAAAATTTTAAAAGGGAGGTTTTTTATAGTTTCATGAAATTCCTATATAATATTAAATTTTATCTCAATATAATATATTTATTTATTTTGGGAAAAATAAAATATAAAAAGCCACGAATTGAGTCATTTTGAGCACACCAAATGTCAAATTGGTGAGTTAAATTTTCATAAAAGTCAATAATTTATCTATGACCATATTTATATGGTTTCATAATAATTTAATTTAATTTTCATAGATTCATGTATGTATCACGTTTTTAAATATAGAAATCATTATAATGTTTAAAAAATCCCCTTTAATTACTTTTATGACATTACATTTCATATTTTAGTTTTTTTTTATTTTAAAAATTAAATAAGGGTCTATTTGTTTTTGTAATAATCTAATGGATTTCTTAATATTTTTAGACATATATAGCATATTTAAATTTTATTATAATTTAATATTTTTAAAAATAACTTTTCATCATTTAAAATACATTATATGTTGAATTAATAATTGATTTGTTTAAAAAATTTAAAAATTAATTAATGGTCAATTTCTATAATTTTTTGGATTATTTAATGTTTCATTACAAATATTATATGTACAAATCATATTTTTATTTCATCAAACTATTTAAAAAAAATTATTTATAAATTTCAACAACATAAAATGACATGATTATGATTATATTATTTTTAAGGTGTTGAATGTATAGTCCAATGTTTTTTTCCCCACTTTTTTTAAGGGTGTTGGAGGTTTTGTGAGGGATTTTGAACGTGGTTTAAAAGTGAAAGGGTATTTCATGGACTATTGAAGTTCACTATGTAATATGGATGGGAATAGTGAGGCTAGAAATCGGTATACCATGGTTACGCCAATAATATTATGAGGAGGGTTGAGGAACAAAACAAGTTTGATACTTATATGTTCTCTATGAGGTTAACAAATAGTTAATGTGTAAAATATATAATTAGTTAAGAGGATATGTGTTATTGTTGAAGTTCATGGATCCCATATTTCCTTTTATAACCCACATTGATGTGGCTTAACCCGTAACTTTCCATGGTTTAGTCACCATGATTTTTATTTTATATTTACGATACACTATTTTCATGTTTAAAATTTTTTCACCATCCAAAACCTAACATTATTAAATATAATTTTTTTGATATTTGATTCCATTGGATTATCTAAATCCATCAATTTTATAGGATTATCCATCAATAATTTGGGGTTACATTATCTTTTTTAATCCTTTATTATTTTATTTGTAATTTATCTTTAATATGGATTGAAATTATTTATAAATTTATTTTGTAGTGTTTTTTTGAATGTTTTATGATATATTCTTTTGGAATTCAGGGATTCCCTTCAAATCATGAATTCCTTTTATTTTTTTAATTTACATGCTTCTATTGTAATTTTTGAATCTTCTACTAAGTTGGGGGGTGTATAAAATGTATCAATTATATTTAATTGAAAATTTTAAATACCATTTATTATTTTAATTGCATAAATTGCTTAAATTAAAATAATAATATAAAAAATTAAATTGGTCATTTGGAGTTTTATATGTGTTATAATAATGTTATAAAATATTCTATATTATGGTTGATTTCATTTTTTATTGATTTATGTGATAATAATTGGAATGTTGTTTTTATTTTTTTGTGTTTCAGTTTTTTAACAATACATTTAAATATGTTAATGATAATATTTAATGATAAAATATATATTTTGTTTATATTGTTTAGTATGAACTATATAATTACTAATATGGTAAGAATAAAAGAGTGTTTGTACTTTTTGATTTTATATAATAATTACTAATTATACATACTATAGTTTAGAAAATTTTTAAGGGATTATCTTATATATGAAACTAAATCGGTGATAACAATTTTACTTCTGATGGTATTTTATGTAGTCAAAATTCAATAGTGTGGTTGTTATTTATAATGTATTTGGTGATTTCATGGTTACTGAAAAGATTATTTTTTCTATGCTATAGAGTGGATAATTTGGTTAGTGTGTTGTAGGATTCAAATAATATATAATGATCCTAAAATAAATAAAGGATGTTGTTTAATTAAATCAGAATAGGATGAGTTGATTTAATAATTTTTTAGATATTCTTAATTTAATGGTATGTAATTGATATGAAAATAAATTATTTATATGTTATTTAAACAAAATAATAGTTGATAAAATAAATTTTTTAATGTTATTACAGTTAGAAAATAAATTTTGGATAATAATTATGAAATGTGTAATGGGTTGAAGATTGATATTTTGGGTAAATAATGATGTATGGATTTAGTGGTGTTGTTTTATTTTTCCATATAGGTGACAATAATTGTTTTTCTAAAACATTTATTGTGTGGTAATGAAGTGATCATATAAAGGTGTATTGTAGGAGTGGATTATATAATGAGATTGTTTGTATTTATATATATTATTGGTAGTTTATGTTATTTCTTAATCAACCCCACATGAGTTACATAACATTATCGACATTTATATAATGTTTTAGGATCATGGTGTACCCATGTCATCTTGGAAACATGTTATACAAATAGTTTACAAATATACCATCCCAAATCTATCTTAGTGATGTATTATCAGATATTATATTTTTTATTGTTATAATGATGTATAATTTTTTTATTATAATTATATAATTGGATATATATCTATAGTTGTGGTTTTGAAATATGGAAATTATTTTTCCATGTGATGTGGTTTTGTAGTATTTGAATGGATGAGAGTAATAGAAAATATACCATTAATATCATGTTTATTGGGTAAGTATGTTATAGATACAATTATATATATTTTTATTAGTAATATGTTACAAATATTTTCTACTTTTTTGGAGAGTTATCCTAGGTTAGGTAAAGTAATAGTTTACCTGGTAATGTAACAAGATGGTTTCATTATTTATTCCCTAAGGTATTATTATTACTCATCTGTATTTGTAATAAATTTATTAGAGATAATATTATTAAGTATACATGTATCTCCAAGCATAAATTTGGTAACATATTTCATAAATTAATAGGGTGGTGTTGGTGACTAAGATTATAATATCTTGATTATAGTGAGCATTGGAATATAAATAACTAACATAGAATATAGTGGTATTTTGGTATTATTTATTTATTAGATTTGATATAACATTTCATTTTAAAAATTAATTTGTAATAAATTAACTTTTTAGATTATATTAGTAGTTTTATTTATTTCTTACCTTTATTTTTGAGTTTCATACCTTTAGTAATTTATTTTTTGAAAGCAATGAAGCTTGTCATTATCCAAATCCAATCATAAGTGGAATTTTGGGGATACACTTGCCTCTATTGGTAACCCATAAAGAGATCCAGTGGGGTAGCTTATGTAAGAGTTATATAAATTCAATTTTCATTAATTATGGTTGAGTTTATTTTAAAAAACATTCATGAAGATATCAATTACATAGGAAAATAAAATTAATCTAACATAACTACTGTTATAGGTAAAGAAGACAAGATATGATAGAAATTTGTTGCATACCTATAACAAGACAAAAAAACCATACACATTCTAAACAATCTAATATAAGATAATGTAAATTATAGGGTGGATACCTATGTTTGTTTCATGTATCATGTTATTTTATATTCTTAAAGAATTTTGGGTGTTCTAGAAAAATAAGAAATTCAAATTATTTAATTAATATTAAATAATTCATATATCGCATGTTTAATAGCTATGGGTTCATCTAGTATAAATTGTTAGTGGGATGAATCCATGTGTTCTTCTACTGAGATAGGTTTAGTTGGATACACTGATTAATCATAATAGTTTCATTCTTGAAGATGGGGATTTTCATAGAGATGTTTCAATCGGAGTTTCTGTTCAAAAGCTTGCTGAAGTATGAGGGGAATGTATGTCAATAGTACATTGACAGATAGTTGGATAAATTCATGAATTATTTCATTTGTATAAATAAGGATGGATAATTATATTTATGTGGTTTTTTGATGAGATATTTATAATATTGGTGGACTCTACTCCTTGGTTATCATAAGCGGTTTGAATAATAATGGAAAATGATTTCCTGTCTATTTTGGGTTGATTTTATTTAATCAACATTGAATTTAGTGAGGTGATATTTGTTTATTTACCCATATCAAATATTATTAAATATGTGATAGCTTAGGATTTTGTTTCAATACCTTCTTCAATATTCTCTCAACCATCCTCATAATGAAGTGGTTCGGGTATGGCATTATCAAGTGGTGTCGAATCATGTGATCCAAAACCAGGTCACTCAATTAATTTTTCTAGTGTATATTATGTTATGGGGTAAGGATAAGGTGATTATAATGTTTCTATAGGTTCTATTTCATCTCAAAACTCACCTTATAAAAACATATATTTTTTTGTATATTTGTTGATATATTTTTCAATGTTTTTGGTAGTTTATGTTTCGTCAAGTATGATTCTATGGAAGTTTTTTTCATCAAATATTTTATATCTTATATTGATTAATCCTCTTCTGTTAACTATATTATGATTTTCATTACTTATATAGAATGGGAATATTTTTAATTCTATTGTTTGACCATTCTTGTATGACATGAATAGATAGGTGACCAATTTCAGATAAATCTTTAGTATAATATTCTTATAACGGATTGTAAAACAATATAAGGGCCTATAGATTATTTTTAGTTGTTAAAAATATAATTATAAAAAGATATACATATGATGTTACCAATCTTTTTGGACCTAGGATATTCATGATCAGAAAGTCATAAAAAATTTATGTTGTTATGCTAGAGGAGTAGGGTGCTTCCAAGTGCATGTTGTGAAATTTCTATTGACATGTGGATTGAATGTTGTTAGCGGTTAAATTTTTTATCATCTATTATAGATTATAATTTTATTTATTTAGTGTATTTTAATTCAATAATTATTCCTCCCAAATTCATTGTTCTATGACTCAAGGTGGGGGTAATTCTAGTGCCCCCGGTGTTCACTATGATAGTAAAAGTCTTGTATATCTTTTATGATGTGTGTTTTTATTGTAAGTGGATGAAAGGGTTACAACATTGGATTAATGAATTTTTTATTTATTTTTAATATAGATAAATTATTTCATTCATTTCTTGGATTGGTATTATTTTTTCAAGGATATTATTTACATATTTTTATTTAATGTTACTTTCATTGATTTAAAAGAAATGAATAAAATGTTTTTTAAGGAGAAGGATAATTAAATGGATTGACATGTTTCATATAATAGAAGGTTGATGTTGGGTTATGATAATTTTCTAGTCGTGATGTTTCACAGATAATTAGCTAAATTTCAAAATATTTTAAATTATTATTTTTTGAATACATCCCCTCATCATGACATTTTTATTATCTTTGAGTTAAAATCCCACATTAAATATATTTAAAAATTGTCTTACAGAATATATCCAATATTTTTATGAGGGTTCCAGATTATGATCAGTGATATGTTATAGAAGACATTTATGTAGCCTAAAATTTTACCTTGGGGTGCCACAATTTTTTTTCAAATACAAAATATGATTGAATGAGGATGTTAATATACCACCAAAGATTGAATTGGTAATTTTTTAAGAACACTGATTACCTATAAGAAATTAATATTTTATTAAGCCATTATAAGGGTTCCATTAGGTTCCTGAAGATCATGTTTGCTCATGGAATCATTATATGATCATGAAAAAGGAACATATCATCAAGAAAAAAATTCTAACATAATTATACAGATTTTTATTTCAGGGTAACTAATTTGATGTCACAAATTATATATCATTTCTCATGGGACTAATGAAGTTGGGATTTAATGAAATCCAATTTATTTTTTAGTAGTGTTCAATGGTGACATAATTCTATACTAGAGGTTAGAGAAGGATTGTTAAAATTAATATTCATCCATACCAAGATTTTTTCAATGACGTCAACTATACCAGATTCAATACTAGTTAATGTCATAGATATTATAGGATAATTTATGTGGGAATATTATTTCACAAAATGAGATTACGTGAATTCTTCTAGGATTGTGGTAGTTATTTCTTTGGTATCACCCAAAAAAATTATATATGTCCAAATTTTCCAAATATCCTTGAATGATATTATAGAATATTAATATCCAAATTTTTTAACATTACCCCATTTGATGAATTTTAAAAGGATGGATTAATTCTTCATTTGGATATATAATTTGAATTTAATTTTTGATTTACTAAAAGAGAAGTTGTCTCGTGCTCATTTTATTCGGTTGTAAGTTGAAGGGTTATAGTTTAAGGTATTATGTGATATGTCTCTTCATGATAAATTTTAAGTTCTAATTTATCAGATAAGTGATGTAGATTCATAACTGGAAATAATATTTTAATGAATTTTATAAGTTAAATTATAATTGGTCAAGGATTCTTACGGATTAAAAATATATTGAAGAGTTATTTATAAAATTTTCTCTATATTTTACAATACAGAGTTTTGATAGCTGTAGTATGATATTTCCCTATTTCTTAAAAAAAGTTTTTGTTTTTATTTAAAGAATTTCTTTACAAATATTCAATTCTTAAAGAGGTGAATCTTTTCTATGTCATTTTATATCTGTTGTAGCTTCAATGAAATGTTAATGATGATCCAATTTTCATTGAGTGGGTATAGTTGGATATTGATAAAGTTGAAATTATTTTGGTGAATTCAGTTGATATTTATGATCACCATGATAAGGTGTTTCATGGGAATATAATTCCTTTTATTTATGCATTCATATTGGAATTCTTCCATTGATGAATGTGTATAGGGTTTGAGATAAGTAGACACATTCTCATTATAATGATCTATTACGATCCTTATTTTATATTATGAGGAGACTTTTTTTATGATGATATGACCCGTTGTCTTTTTATCTTATATTTTTTCTTCATGCTATTATGGTGAAGATATTTAAATTGGAGAGGATTTTTTGAGGGTATTTTGTTTTTAGGGTGATTTATTTCTTGGAAATTTTTTTATTCTCTTGTAAGATAATCACATTATATATATGAAATATAGATACTCAACGTTTATTTATATTCATTATTCTCATTTATGTATTTTAGATGTATTATGATAGATAATTTAAGTGGGTTTGTGGGTGAAAAGATGATTATTGGACACTGAATGGGAATCACATGCATGGGGGTTATCGACTATGCCATGTTTAGTCATATATATAGTCATAGATTGTTTTTTTAATGCTAGACATTCTAAATGATTTTTGTTATGGGGATAGTTACAATAGTTTTTATTGAGGACAATTATTTTTTTAAATTTTTCCTAATGTTCCAAATTTGGTATAGTGTTTCCCTGAGTTTGAATTCATATGATCAATGGGAAAATTTCAATATAAAAATCGAGGTTTCATTGTGAATTATTATTTATTCAATATATATATGATTTTATTAAGGATTCATGGAGGTTGTATAAAAATAGTCAGGCTAAGAAGTGTTATGCCAGGAAAATCCTTAGTTTGAGTTTGGTGGTAGGAAGTCCACAATATGGATGATACTGTAACATTATGAAAATATTAAGATAATTTTAAAGAGTGAAATTTCTTTATATTTTTTAGGATAGATGAATGTTTTAGTGGCTTCGTAACATGTATCTTATTTTATGAAACCAAGTCTAGTATAGTCAATTTGTCATCTTTTGATGCTGTGTTCTGTAGGAGTTTTATTTAGATTTCAATAAACACTATTCACTTTTTGTGTTTTTAGTCTATATTTAACAATATACCCCTAAAGGCTCATGATTTTTGATATTTTATTCTTTTGGTGGATCTAACATCTTCTAATTCATTTGATCGATCCATTTTGATTCATGTAAGCATTCACATATTTTATTCTTTAGTCATTAATTTTTCATTTTATTATAAGGCAATTGAAAATGTTTTGATTTAGTTTTGGTATTTTTTTTGTTTAATTTTTCAGAAATGTAACATATAATAGGTTATTGAGGGTTTCACTTATGAATTTATTTTCTATATGAATGTTTTTTTCCTCTCAAACATGTTATGTATTTATTGATGTTTAAATTTAACAGATGTATCACCAATATATCTATTTTATTTGTGTTAGTTTTCTAATTACCAAGAATTTTTTCATGGATATATTATTGGTATAATCCTCAAATATATTATTAAAAATTGGTATATTAGTGTTTTAGTTTTGATATGAGGATATTTTATATTCATTATTATTATTGTGAATTTTTAATTTCATTGAAATATTTGTAAACAGTGATATATTTATATTATTTTGTAGTAAATATATTCTATAATGATCAAACCATTTAATCAAATTTGAATATGTCATTGAGATTATAGAATTAGAATCTAGAATACATTGTTGACAATTTTTAGTATGAATAAATGAATATGTGAAAAATAGTGAGTAAATGAAGTGAATAGTGTTTACGTTTTCTATATTGATTTTTAGTTTTCTAGTAGTAATTGATATAATTTTGTATGGATTATCTAGTTTTGATAATGAAATACGCAACACTACTTTTTATTGGATGGTATTTGATGTGGTCATGATTAAATAATGTTTTTGTTTTTGGGAAGGTTTTGGGTGTGTCAATGTAGTTGTTGTCATGATTGTTTTTGAAGTGGATATTAGAGTTTTTTTGTGGTTATTGTGGGGAAGTTTCCTAGTAAATTAGGTTGATTCTGAAATAAATAAGTTGGGTCATTAACTGAATGTGGAATTTGTTGTGCTAAGGTAATGATGTGTTAGAAAATAAATATCAAGTTGTAAGTAATTTATAATTCAAAAATTTAACTAAATGTAGTTTATATGAAATATTTCTAACATAATTAAAAAAATTAAACACATTTTGTTGTAAATTAAATAATAAAAATGATAAATTTGATGTGTAAAAAAATGAAGATTCATGTTTCAGGGTAGCTATATTTTTTTGATAAAGTTGTTTTGGATTGTTGAATGATATAGGTATTAATGTTATTGTTTTATAGAAATAAATTTGCGGTAATAAAATGTGATTATATAAGTATATTCTAGGTTCTAAAAAAATATTTGATTGTGTGTATTAAGGTATATTAATTGTATATTATATTATTTATTATACACTACCAACATAGTTAGTTAAGGTAACCAATTCCCATATGTGGTTTTCGGAAAGTTCTCTTCCAACATCCATGATGTACTATATAATAATGGAGAACTACGGCCCCATACCCTCCATATCTTATTGATATTATGTTTCCTATTATGGACTGAAATTATAATAAAGGGTGATATAATGATCTTGATATATAGAAATATAGTAGTTGTTGTGACACCTATTTTTAGATATAGTTCTGTCGTATAGGTTTTCATGTGGTATTGTGATGTAGTTATATGGGAATAGACTGGATGGGAGTTCCAAGAAAAATTTCATTACAGGGTGAGTACAAATAGTTTTATAGAGAACTAGGTACATAATAACCTTTTGAATATATTTTCTTAAAATTGTACAACTACATGTATGTGTGTTTTTTATATGTCAACTATAGTGAGGTTGTCTATTAGTAGACCTCATTTGGTAATGATTCAAATTCATTTTTTATTCATTAATACATTTTTATGATACGTTAAAATTTTTATGAAATGTTTCTCGAAGGATCCTATTAATTATAATTATATTCTCATCACTATATATAATATCAAATAATATGGATTTCTAAGATGGAAATTGTTATTATGATTTTTAAAAATACATTATGGTAATCAATGGTGTTGAAAACCCTTCCATAAGTGCTTATAATATCATCTTTTGTTTTTGGATTATGTATGTAATTATATACATTATGTGTTCATGATTTAATTTTATATATTATAATTGGATATTGGTGTTGGTTTCCTTTATTTTGGTCCTGATATTAATGATGTTAATGCTCCTCATATTTCTGTATTTTTAACTAGGGTTCCTGTCATGAAATCTTATCTGATTGGAGGTGACATTCATGGGTCATGATTATCATTACTGGTAGTCATATTTTTTTATTAGTGGGGCTGGGTCCTGATATTGAAATTAAGTAATGATTATTATTCTTGTTATCATGATAAATTTACACTATTTTAATAGTTCCAACACTATTATATATATTATTCACTTCACACATAATAATTTTTATATTTTAATGACACCTCATGTCACTTTGAAATATAGTAACATAAAAAACCTGGTTTATGTCCATTTTCATAGATTTTCATGAAAATATGATTTTTCATTCTTAGACATAACCTTGTAATGATATTTTAAAACTGATTAGGAATTTTGTAAAACAAATACATTAGTCATTTTAACAATACCTAAAAATTAAAATCACTTATGGTTAATTTATATTCTAAAAAATCACATTAATATAGTTTTTATAAATTTCAGTTAAAAGTAAAGTTTGTTTTATCAGTTTTTGATACATTAATAATGTTTAATATCTATTAAAAATTTATTTCAAAAAATCCCATTGATTAATTTTAGGAACAACATATGTCAAACTCATGTGTCATTTGTTCTAGAAATTTTCACTTGTTTTAATAAGAAAAAATATTAATGATTTAAAAATTAATTCAATAATATTATGAATTTTAAAAATGGTAATACTTTATAAATATGACAACTAAATGTAAATAATTTTTTTAAATTCTTTTTATTAATAAATAATTTAGCTACTAAAAAGTTATGTATTATCGATAACTAGTTCTTACATAATCATCATCATTTAATGAAATTATTTATTATATAATAAACTCTAAAAAATATTTTTTTAAATGTATATGTATTTAATTTTTTCACTTATATAAAATATTAAATCAAATAATTTAATAAACAAATTTATTGCTAATATATATAATATTTTAACGATATGTAATATAACTAATGTTGTGAAACCACCATCCACTATTGTGGCTTATAAAAAATAAAAGCACACATCGTCAAATTTACCTCATCGTCTATATTTTTCTGTCTACTATCATGTGTTTCTTATCCCCATAAAATATTACACATCAGAATATCAAAACATATATAAAAGCAGATTTAGGTCTATATGGACCTCCAACAAATTGAAAATATGCATATCACCTATCATTTTTCTCCCTATGTACTCATCCCTCTCCTGTAAACCCAGTAGTTAAACATTGAACTAAACATATATTAAGAGTATATATGAACATTAAAATATATAAATAAACGAAATTAATCTAAAATATTTTTTATAATAACTAAGTTTTTTCATAAATGGGGTAGTAAATGGATATCCTTCATGTATAATGTCTTCCACTATTGGGTAATAGTGAAATAGTGTACGATATTTGTTGTAGTAGAACTAGTATAAGGTTGATTATATAAAGTAATATTGAAATTGAATTTCTTCTAATTAATTATTTAATGAGAATTGTTTGATTACATTTTTCATCAATTGAGTTGAATTTTTATAATATGACTTATGGTACAGGTAGGGGTGTTTAATTGAAAATATTATTGGACACAACATTGTACAATGTGGTTTTGTACCATGTTCCCATTTTTTTATTAATGTGATCCTAAATTTAGAGATAAAATTTGGTACCCATGATATGTATACCATGTGTCTATTGATGATACCAGTGGGAATGGAAGTCCTAATGATGGACATTCGATATTCGATAGTTTTGAAAATGATACCTAGTTATTCCCCTGTTATTTATTAAAATAGTGTACCTTTATGGGCTTATATTTTAAAATAAAATTCCTGTATATGGTTTCTTTTTTCATGGTGATTAGACCATATGGGTAGGTTCACCTCACTTCCATTCCTCTGACTCTTATGCTTCCCCTTATCCTGGTGATTTGAGGTTACTTAATCCTGCTGATTTAAGGTAACATGAGCCACCTTTTCCTCTCTTCATTATTACATTGGATATTATTTAATTTACTTTTTCAACCGAGGGATTTGATTTTTTTTAATTACAATAGAACATGGGATAATTATTTCACAACTATAGGTCTTCTGTAGGTTTTCACTAAAGGTGGATAATGGAGGATGATTATTCACTGATTGACTTGAGAAATCATGAATGATGAGTTTTTATTAGTTTTTTTGAATATTTAGTTACAATTTACAAGTGCATTGTGCCTATAAACTATGGTTCATACAAAAAGTGCTCAAAATAATATACATTGAACTATAATCCTTTCATTATTAAATATTTAAATATGGGTACAAATCATGGTTAATATATTGATATTGTACTCATTATATATTTTTTTCAGATATAAACAACTGTTTTTTTAGAATTTAATGATATATTTTTATTAGGTGATATGGAAAACCTAGATGATTAAAATGACCATATATCATTGGTAAGATCATTGATGTATTGAATATATACTATATAAAAGGGGATAATTCCATATCATGGTATATAGTTCTTGTTTTTTATTACATTATAAATATGTGGAAGTATATGTTATTTTATTGTCATGGTATGTGGTAGTGAATTTCCCAATTGAGGTTCATTTGGATTAGGTAAATATTGGAAAATAGGAACGAATAGTGGGATACATCATTAAATATTCCCTCTATAAATAGAGCTACAACTTGACTTTACTATTTTTGAAAAACAAAATTGATTAAAATAGTATAGGAAATCATAGAGGGTTCACATGCACGGTTACTAGTTTCATTTTACCTAGTATGGTCATTCGTGTTGGTTTTCAATGATCGTTTTATATTTTGGAAATTATGTGTGGGTTGAGTGTGAGGGTCAATGATGAAATTGTATCAATTTATTGTTTAGATGAGTAGTTCCTGGTTATCTAGGATGTGTAAAATCATTAGATCATTAGGAGGATGGATCTGATCAAATATAGATTTCATATAAGGATCATAAGTGTTTTAAATGATTGATGATAATTTATCATTGGGTTTTAACTATGAATTGAGTTAGAGATGAGCCTTTTAGGCTAATTCAATATATTATTGGTAACAACTATTATTTAAAGTAACTAGATTGTATACATCAAGTGTTATATAATTTAATAATTATAATTGAATAGTTGTGGTTTAATTATATCATGCTTATCAAATTATGGATATAATATATGATAATATGAAAGAGAATAGTTGGTAATGAAAAAAGGGCCATCATTCAAAAATATGAGTCACATCAATGAGTTTTGTGTTGAACATGGGATATAAAATCTAAACATAGTGTTTTTTAGTACATTTTACATGTGAGTAATGAGTTCATATCATTTTAGTGATAAGAGAGTGATATTTCATGATATGTGATAAATGAGGTTTGAGGGGTGATCAATTGAGTACTATAAATTTGTATGGAATCACCTATAATTATAATGTTGAAATCCTACAATTTTTTTGATCTCATATATTGATCATCGTAGTTGATAGGTGATGATGATTGGTCAATAATTATATTTATTAAAAGAAAGTTTTTTTATTGAAGGATTTGATAATTTGGATGTTGATTGACAATCGACATGTCAAGGTTGGTATATATAGAGTAATATAGAGTTGTATGGGTGAAAATATAGCTAACAATTTTTATAGAGATAATGATTTGATTTATGTTTTTAAAAAATCCTCATTCTATTTTAAGGGAAATTATATTTTGATAAATAATAGATTATATGGATTTTATATTATCACCCATGTAAAAATAGTGGGCACTGCCAAAGAGTATATTAGACTAGAACGAAAGACACTATAAACTAATGTATTATTTTTATGTATTGGATAGATACATTCTACCTGATTCTTATGAAAAGATAGATATAGACCAATGTAATGTGATCCTTATACTGGTTTATGGGACGAACAGTGTTCAATAAATGATTCTAACACTAAATGAGAGATACATAAGCCACATTGAATGGATATAGGCCACCCAGTTTTTTTAAGACAAAATGTATTAATGATAGCCTCTTTATCCTTATATTTATGAAGTAGATATAATTGAGACATAATATTCTTATGGGAATGGATTGAATAATCACATGTTATCAAACATTATATGAGTGAGAATGAGATGGATTTTTTCCTATGGGTGTTTATGAAATTAGACCAGATATATGTTGGATATTGTATTCATATGGGTATTATTGACATAGATACGAGCCACCTAATACATGTTAGTAGACCTTGAAATACAATATCTAAATACATGTAAATATAAATTACATATTATATTTCTTACAATTTTAAAAGAAGGTATATGTTTTCCATTAATTTGTTTGTGTGAGTACTCAATGGAATGGTATCTAGGATGTATGTGATTTTTACTACTTATTTTTTTAATTTACATGAATTCACACATATTATGGTTTATTTTAGTAACCGAGTTAAAGGGTAAATATTTAGTCTTATCCTCACAATGATTACATAAACCACTTTGGATTTGTATATCTTGTGGAGGAAATGCATTTCTTGTGGAGGGATTTGGAGTCGGTGGGAAGGCTTGAATATCTCAATATGGATGTTGTGAAAACATAGATACATGATTGAAAAATTAGAAGGGGATTTACTCTATTTAACATAAATGTTATATATTTTTTATCTATGATCAAAACATTAAGAAATGTTATATTAATGTATTACATAAATTGTATGGAATAATAACTTTTTTCATCAGTGTGACGCAACCTACCATGACTCAAAATGTGTTATTAGTTAAGCAAATTGTGCCACCCCAATCTCAAATTAAAATTTCCAGGAGATGATGACTAGTATCTGGAATAAATAACACACCATATATGACCATATCCTATGATCCCAAAACCATACCATACATCTCCACATATACCAAATGAATCCAAAACCAATGAATTAAACTTTACAAATATATAATAAAATGATTGTGACATTTGTTAATCAATAATAATGAAATTTGTGTGAAATATATATGTGAAGAAAAATATATGTTACTAACATACCAAATTGAAGATATACCTAAACAAGATAAAATAATCCTCTAATAGAAACTTGTGACATGGATACGAATAATTGTAATCTCTATTAAGTATCAATACACATCAGATTCATAAAATCAACATTCTTGATTATTATCCATAAATTTGATTCACCTGCATATAACATAACACATGTGGGTAGAAATACACATATAGGGTTGATTAAAATGATACTAAACTAAGAAATGTTGGAAAAAAATTAAAGGTTATCAGAAAGGATTACAATAGATGAAATTGTATCAATACCAAACATAAATAAAACATTAAAGGTGATGATAAGGATGCTATATATTTATTTGAACCCCATGAAATTAAAGAAAATATTTATATTTTAAATAATACTCCTCCTTAATAAATTTCATTTCTTTCAAAAAATTTGACTTATAATAAAAAAGTGAAAAATTATTTATGACATTGTAAAATGATATATAAAATAATAAAATAATATATATCCCGTATATTTAAATGAATTGTTTACCTATGATAATGTATTACATTAATAATTTTTTGTTTAACAAAAATTAAATTTTTTCATACATTGATTTTAATATTAATTTTAATTTGAAACATGATTTTTCTTCATTAGTGTGTTAAAATTATTGAAAAGGGTATTTTTAAATTTACAGAAATTTGGTAATCATTCATAAGATGATTATAAAATGATTAAAAAATATTATATCATTTTTTTGTAAACATATTTGTATTTCATTAAATGTTTATTTATGTGTGAAATGTATTTTATCATAATATATTAAATTAATAAATATTAATTAAACATAGTAAATTATTGAATAGATATCATATTGAATAAATTAAATTATATTCATTTAACTGTTCTTACTAATCATGGAAGTAAAATAATGATATTTTCAAGCATAAAAATATATTTTTAAAATGGGGAATAACCATTTTTTGTGTGGATTTTAGAATTAGTTTCTTTCACCTATGGGGATTTAATTTTTTAAAAATGATTCCATGATTTGAATCAAATTAATCAATATGATGTAATATAGTTGACAGAATTTTTATCCATAATGAATAATTTCGATGATAAAAAACATGTTTTCATGGTAAGGGTTAAAATGGATAAAGAGAGGGTTAAACTATGAGATAACAATTCTATTATTTAAAAAAATGCCTAAATATTACTTCATGAGTGTGTTTCAACCATAAAATATCTTATATTCAAAAAAAATCATTCTTTCTAACATTCTAAATAAAATTATATTACATTATTTTAATTTTAGGGGTATATACAATGTCATAAATTCCCTCACTTATAAAAAGGTATATCCTCTTTTGAATTATTTATAAAACAAAAAAAATTAGAATTATTAATATTAGTTGAAATACCATACCAACACCCTTATCTCTGGTGTTGAGGCTGTCAAATTAAAAAATATATTTAAAATCAAAAGTTGTTTCTAATGCGTGATTACTCATGGAAGATATGTATATTCTCACAACACTCTTTCATGATTATATATTCTTAAACCACTTCCAATTATTTTATAAACATAGTAAAACAATTACATCTTAATATTAACAATAATTATACTTTTTAGGAAAATTTTTAAACCATTATACAACTCATTCCCATCCAATGAAATATGAATGTATCGCTCATGTGTTGTTATAGAATATCCCCTCCCTGAAGGGATGTAATTCATTTTTCTTTGACACCACCCAATGATGGTTATATAAATGAATTTATTAAATATATATTCTATTTATGATATAATTAATATTAAATAATGCTATGTTATTTTTACCTTACTTTCTTTCTATTAATTATGAAACAAAACAATCACTCATGTGTGTAAATAGAAAAATGCCTATATAATTTGATGAAATTAATTTTTCAATAATTTACTACATAGATTATTAGAAATATTATATTATAAATGGGAAATATATTCTTGAAATGATTAATCATCTAGAACAATGGACAACAGGAATGCACTATATCCATAAAACCGCAATATACATAGAAAAGAAAATAGTTATCACATGAATATGGTTTTTACAAAGAATTGATAATTAATGGGTGATCAAAAATTATAGGGAAATATATGTAGTAATATATTGAAGAATACTGATCATATATATATATAGAATAAGTGTAAATTTATTATTCATGAGTCTATAGTGCAGAAGAATAAAGTAATGTCTTGGGATAAAGATTTCCTCATCATATTTTTCCTCCATTGAGATATATTATATATTGAACACCTTATTTTATTTTATAGGGTACATAAATCCAATGAATATATTATAAAAATATTCTTAAGGAAATTATTTTTTTAATAGATCCATATAAGGTTCTTTATTTCATGAGAAACTAATTCAATGATTTCTAAATCATTTGTTTTAATGTATAATTTTTATTTTTAATTAAGCTGGTTAATGTTTAAATATCGAATTGGTAAATTTTATGTATCTGAAGCCTATTTTAGATGCTGAATAATAAATTATCCTATATTATTTTTTGGGTATTCCATGTATTTTTTCAATTTTTACCTCTTTTGTATTCAAATATATCGAATGAATGTTTGTTATGAAATGTACACATTTTTTTAACTTTTTTGGAACATTTCTCTTCCACGTACATGATGTTAATATTTTTTTATAAAACTTTTATCAAAAAAATAATGGATTCATAAATGAATTAAATCCACCTGTTTTTTTATAAAATTTTATAGATTTTTTTAAAAACACTCCAACGGCTCAATGGTTACTTTTTACAAAACATTAAAAATAACGTTTTTAGTAAATATATAGTTGAAATATAATTTTATACACTAATTAATGATATATGTTATAATTATTTGTCTATAATATTCGATGGTTTACAAAATAAAACCATATTCCCATTATTCCATTAATTTGATGTTTTTATATTTTATCAGAATAAATGGATATTCATTTTTCACAAATATTATTTCTAATGCATTTAAAAAATTATTTTTGTTATATGTGAGGAATTTATTATTATTTTTTCATATCCATATGTATATTATCTACAGATACAAAAACATCTTTTTCTATTAATGGCTTGTGATGATGATGTTTGAAGGATATCTTCCACAAACAAATTATTTCCCTAACTATAAGGATATGGAAATGGGGAAAATATATATTGATCAAAAAACTGTTATTACACTAATTATAATTTATTATCGACCTTCCCATTAGAAAACTATCTCTTGAGAATGAATATGAGTCATTTATATTGTGTGTAAATATCTAATTGTTCAATGATCATCCAAGGCTTCATTACCAAGAGGCAATATTACTATAGTCATCACTCCATAAAAGATAGATCCCGATATGATAGTTTTTTTTATAATTTGGATTTTATAGGATTGCTCCATTATTAGTAAGGTGATTACAACATTTCCTATATTGTATGAGTTCCCACTAATCATTTTGATATTGTGGTGGACACAAACATTATTAATTAAGTGAGTACCAGCTAAATGAGTAACAACTCCAACTTGTTGAGGATATACACCATTATCAAATTGGTATGACCTAAAACGTAAATAGAATAATAAAACACCATTAATGTCGGTATTACATACACCAATAGTTGCACCCCAATCATATAGGGAGTACCTAAACCACTCATAGAGGACATTCAACCCTATCTTCAGAGTATTACCTAATATTATTTTTTATGAAATGCATCCATTTTTTATATAGATTATCAAAGCCCCATATAATATGATATGAACGTAGACATTATTAATCATATATAAAAAAATGGATCCAAATACAATAAAAAATATGTGGGATCAATACCTAATATTTGATATATTGATAAGGGAAACCAACAATTTTTTATATCAAGAACTAATGGCCATGGAGGTGACTATCCATGTTATGTGGTTATACACTATAAATTCATTAGGATAATATACACTAAAATATCCTGAAAAATATTTTTCAGGAAATTCATGTAATCATGAGCACTTAAAAAAATAATTTTATCCATAAAATTTTTTCCCTAACACCTCTAATTGGTAAATTGTAATGAGGGAGATATGTATCATCATTTTAAAGTTCATTTACATTATTTTGGATTCCTTGTTATAAAAATGTCCTTATTCTGAAATTTATTTATGAATTAATAACCTTATTGTACACTTTCAGAAATTATTTGTACACTCGTGAATGTAATAACACAATCATAATCCTTATATAGGAACTTATTGGTCAATGTATACTCCAGAAGGTTTCCCTAATTATAAACTTGACTCAAATACCTCATGAATTATTTCACCAAATTCACTGATCAAGTATTCAAATAAATCATGTCTCTAAACTCAAAATAATTGTGAAAAAATATATCTAAGACCACTCTGACATGACTCGATCCACTGTGAACCTACTAATTCTAATATTTACAAAAATTGTTCCACCCCATCAATATATTCAATTAGCCAGTGGGTGGTTATTAGAAAAATAAAGAATGACTCGCCATGGGGGATTTGTTCTTTTAACATATAACAAAACTATCTTATATAATATATTTTTGACCAATCCATCTCCCAAAACATATATATACATTTTATAATGTAAATTTATTCTAATAGATTTTATCCCCCAATAAAACAATTGGTTTACAATTTGGATGAAAATGAAATACCAAGAGGCCAATGTCTCAATTCATAAATAATAAAAATTCTCTCCAAAAGAAAACTCATCACTTGAACAACAATCATAAACATCTTCAACAACAAAAAATAAACAAAAAATTATCCTTCTCTAGATCTATTATGATCTACCCTTAACAGCATATAATCTTGTAGATAAAAATAATTGTGGCCCAAAATTACTATTCAAGGCTGAGTACAAATAGTCATAAAATAACGACACAAATCTAAAGAATGTATAACACATAATGAAAACTCTTAACATAACAAAAAAAGGAATAACCTCCCAACTCAAGATAGATAATTACCAAAGTAAAGAAGATATGATAAAATTTAAATAATTTTCACCTATATTGGGATTATTAACCCCTCTTTATAGTTGGAAAATCCAACAATACATGCATCCCATTAGTATGGGATCTATAGAAATTGATTTCCACATTTCATGAGAAAATATAAACCTCCCCACCAAATAGTATTAACCTTCAGTGGTAGGTTTACATATTTTCATAACATAGACATGAATGGGAATCTTCAAAACAAACTTTGGGTAATGATCAATCTAGAACCCATTTGTAAATATTATGTCATTTATTAAGGATATATCACTTTCATTAGGTTCATTTTTGGGTCAAAAAATGGTAAATGAATTAAACATATTTTTATATCATCACTCCATGAAAAATATATTAGCCCATAAAAATTTATAATCCATTTAGGTAAGACAATTAAATCAAATTATTTATTGAAATTTAGGACCAACAACTCACATGTAAAACTAATTCCCCAATCATCAGGGGAGTATAAAATTAAACATCAAAAGGAATCTCCCACCCTATCAAGGATTTCTCTTAAAAGGGAGTACCTTACATGGATCTCAGAAAACTCCCCACTCATAACGATCAAAAAATATTAATTGATTGTAGAATGACAATAAGAGTTTTTATCGATATAGGAATATAATCTATCTCTAATAATATTTATAGAATCATGATTAATGGGGGGAAATTACTAGGCCATTAATTTCTTGATATAATTAACTAGACTATAATGTTCTCAGAATCCAAGATAAAAATACCATTATTCCATACAAAAGATAAAATCCGGAAAATTAACAATGTGTAATACGGGATGAAATTAGTCAGCATAAGCTATTTATTGGTTCTACAATTATCATCTAAATAATTCTGTCCATATATAGTCTTCTCAAAACACTTTTTCATGAATTTCTACTCCAAATTATATTTATTAATAGTTTCCAACATTAAATTTAAATATACATGGACTATTTTATAGATAACTAGACTTATAACCGTCATTCAATCTATAATTACCAATACTATTCAATTAATCTTAATTTAAGGTTAGATGGAAAACACCTCTTTAAGAATAGTATACTGTTTGATAGAATTCAAACTTTATGGATGAAAAACCCCTAACCTAACATTAAATATTTTTTTGGTTTGTAGTGAACTATATAATATATTTGACGGACACATTCCATATCATTAGTATATCAATTGATGAGTACTAATCACCTTGACATATCTGAACGACTTTCCTAAACCAAGTAAACATATCAATTATAAAAAATACCACAAACTATAATATATTAAATGAAAATGTATTTTTATAGTTAATATAACATTATAATAACATTATATATGGATAAGATGATTAAAATAGATTATTCATTTACAATATTATGATACCTAGGTGAGAAGATGTGAATAAGAAAGAAAAGGGAAAAACTATTGCATTTATTTTAATTTCTCGAGTAGGTGTATTTTGGCAGGTTAGCTAAGAATGTATCCATGTAAAAATTTCATTTAGTTTCTAGTCAAATATTGTGTTCGTACCTCTAAAATATTATATGGGGATTTATTATTAGTTTGGCATGTACTACTATTCATCCTGCTTTTTGCCTTTAATAACATTGAGAGTGAATGTAGGCCACCCACCATGTGTTATGATGAATAACCAACCGATGGGTTAAATCATATCTCAGTTGGATTGGTTTAGTTTAACAAAAACATCATAATTTATAGACCCCATCCTATTATATAATTAACTAAATGATATTTGTTAATATATTTCTTATAAATAACATTATCATGAATAATGAACCTGTCCTATAATTAACCATACCAATTTATATATTCATTCAACAGACATGACGTGTGCTTAAAATATAGATTTCTTATCAAAAATATTTTACTATCTTGAAAAACTCTAGCTAATGATTTTCCATTTACATAGTTTCTCCTTCAGGATTCATTATATTTCTCATGTTTGGAACCACTTTGTTCATATCAATCATCACTTGATCAAATACTTCCTCAAAATAGTATTTAATAACACCAAATTTCTATCCATTCCAGCTTGAATATCTAGATGATTATCCTATATTAACCTCCATTGGATGTAATAAATATTTCAACACCATATAAATTTTCATGCCCACCAATTCCATCCAAATCATGCTTCCACCTTTTCCTACTATCATCCACATTTTTTCTACTGTGGATTCACTATCAATAATTAATGAGGAATGGAGAGACAGATATAGTGGGAGATTATAGTGAGATAGAGAGACACTGAGTGAGAGAGGGAGAAGGATATTTATATATATATATCGATAGATATGTAGTGAGATATAGATAGTAGAGTTATGTTGTATAAAGCCAAATATTCTCATCTATTATATATGTATTAGTATATAATGATGGTAAATTCAAAGCATGCTCCCCTCCCATTACATTGACCCATAATTGTGTAATTGATAGGTTTTTTTAGTATTTCAAATAGAAACATGTTTTTTATTTTATTTAAAATATAAATTCAAGAGTGAAATACAAGAAATACAAACAAAACAAAAGTAAAATAAATCATAAAATATAAAATATTGTATGATGAACAAGTCACAAATCAAAACAAATAAGATCCCTACCTTGAATAATGCACATATCGAGCCCTTAATATTTATTCATTTTTCCTTTAAAATTCCCAACTACTTCACAACATTCATTATTGTGTCCTCGTTCATCCATAAAACTCTTTCCTTTATTATGAAATCCCAATCAAAAAATACATGTATATTACATCATTTAATGAAATTAAAAATTAAACCACATAATTAATCACAACAAGTACCTAAAGGATTACTATCATAAGTAGTAGACAAATAGTCCTGTTAATTTTAAATTTTTCATCAAAAAATCCCAAATTTTTTAATAGAAATGATTCCCTTATTATAATGTAATTTAAAATAATTTTCTTCATATTCTGGAGAAATTGAAACTCAACAAAGGATGATCTCATATTTTTAGTAAGGTTAAACATGATAGAAATGTGTTGAAGATAATAACTAAGAATAAGATAAACATGATGGTATGAGAACATAATAAATTTTCATGGACATAAAATATGAATTTAATACCCAATTAAGCATAGATCATAAATCATGGGTCATGGATTAATGATTATAGAATAACATAATAGAGAAGTAATATGGGTATGTAAAAATTATTAAATATTCAAGAGAAAAGAAAACATAATATTAAAATAAGAATATAGACCATAGGTATGTATATAATTTTTCTTCCTATGTTGGGGCTCAATTCCAAGACCAACATTTAATAGTAGACAGAGTCCCATAGTACAATGTGTCCACTTACTATTCCAATAAGCATATTTGGGAGAGTCCATTAGTAGATTCGGTTTCCCCCATGTTTAATAAATGTCATCACTTGAGAAATAAGGAGCTTCACATTTTATTTTATGGATATATAATACTATGTAAACACAATTCATAACATAAAAACCATACATATATAAGTCATGGGAAAATGATAAAAAACATTATTCCACAAAATTTTCATTATTCCATGAGAAAGAAATAGGTTACACAAAAACATGCATAGGAAATTATTATAGTCAATTTATAGAATCATGCTCAATGGTATCACTACAAAATATACCTAATAAAGTATAATAAACATTAACTGATATAGGCATTGTTGAATTATACTTTTTTTATGGGCATTAAAAAAGGATTACCCACTTAATATTAAATATACTATACGTTTGGTAACTAATATTTTATATTAAAATAAGTTATAAAATAATTGGAATTGAAATTAATTTAGTAAATAATAAATAATTTAACATGAATCCCCTTAAACAATACTGATAATGAATTCAGGAAAATTTGTTCACATAGAACATGGTTAAATAAGATATGTATTTGACTATTTCGTAAGGAGGAAATGTTTATAGAAATAGTCCATAAGAAATATATTAATATAAATTTTATTTTTAAATGAATTAAAATAAATTGAAACATAAATTAATTTTAAATATTAGTATATATATGTATATATAAAAAATATAGTGAATATGGACATGGAAGATAATTATTTTCATCCAAAAAGTAGAGATAGGGTCGTCTGAACAAACAAACATCCTTTCGGTAGATGTTTGAAAGACAGAGGGGTAAAATGGTTTGAAGAGAAGTAAAAAACGTAAATAATACTAGAATATGAAAATAAATGGAATTATATATAAAGAATATGTTATTTCCATATTTATAAGGTCATGTATAAATAATCATTTATTAAAAAAGGTATTTTCAATGAAACTATTATCTATACTTCAAACAACCTTGAAAGATCTTTAACCTCAAATATAATAAAAATAAAAATATTAATGAATTATTATAGAAACATATTCATAACTATTTCATTTTATACTCTTAAATTATACTCATTCATTATACATAAATTATTTACTTATTGTTTCTTTTTATCATCAGATGTCAGTGATTTTTATTTTTTTTATAATTGTTTTGTATGGTAAATGTTGATCTTCATTCTTTGATAACTTGCCCACAATTCATAGATTATTAAGGATAATTAAATAATTTTTTATTATTTTTCATTAATTTCAATATTAATTTTATTTAGATTACTGATATATTCCATAAGAATAGAATCAATGAGAATCATGTTTTTGAGATATCTAATGATAAAAAAATTCATTATAATGATAATTCAATTCATTATGTCATACGAATTGGACCATATTAAGAGAAAAAATTAATACTTAATATCATGTTTATAGGTATTAATGGCATGATACTTATTTCTGATAAATAGTATGTTTTTGGTATAACATTGTAATATGTATGGTTGTATCGGCCCGTAAAAGAACATTTTATACTAAGGAATGAGTAAGATTTTATAGTTATATTATTATAATTTAGTATTTTAAAAATAATAATAATGAAAATAAAACATCATTAAAATAGTGAATGATACTTAGATATTCAACCAATCAATCCTATGCATATTTTATTTCTCATCATTTTCATATGTTTAACATTAGATCAAAAAAATAGTGAAACAATACCAATAATATAGTGTTTACATTCCTTAATAATAATATATATAGAATAACATAATCCAATATACCACTAAAAATTTTTCTATAATATATCCACACTTATCCCCTTATAGACATCTCATAAGATACAATTATATTCATAACCCTATGAAATAAAATCTAAGAAATGGGTGATCTTGGATGCTTTGTGATGAAAAAACTAAAAAATATTTCATAGAGAAATAATAAAAATAATAGAAAACATTAGCATGTGATAAATATATTATTAAATGAACATGTAACCAAAATCATTATCCATAAGTCATAATAGTTGGTATTGTGATCTAAAATGAATGAACATGTAATGTTGAATAAGAGTGTGACAAAACAAATATGAACCATGGATCATAATCATAGTCATTTGAATAGGAAATATGGAATGTGTACAGTAAATCATGTCAATTTTAACAATGAAAAATTAGAACATGACCGCACTAAATATTATAAAAAATTCTATATATTATCATTTCTATGAAACATTATGTGAAAAAATAAATATATGATCATTTATATTACCAATCATGTGAACAAATCCATATTTGATCATGTTCAAACACTATATTGTTAACTAATGTATACACAGTCATGTCCATGCAGAAATATATGAATATAGTTATAAGTGATCCTGTAAATGTACAATATTACCAAAAAAATGTACAAGTGATCTTGTCCACACATAATATTATTATGTAATGAGTCTTGAAAACTTATCCAATTAATGTAAGTGTTATATACAGTCACATAAAAAATGTATCCACACATATGTGTTTCACATGAAAATAATTATTAATCTCATCATAAAGATCCCATAGGAAGAAAGATGAGTTTCCCATCATTTTTAAATAGAATAACTATAATTTTACCACATGAATGTAATTTTTTTACCATAAATTCTATCACTAAAAATTGGATTTTATACTAATAAATATCGGTTGATTTATGAAAAATAATATAAGAAAATGTTTCCCCTCAATATAAAGTGAATAATGGAAGTGAAATATAATGAAGGATGTTACGTAATGCATTCAATTTTGGTAAAAAAAGGTTAATATCACATCCAAAAGTCATTTTTGGGATATCCATTTTTTAAAAACTGAATCTAACGAATTTTAAAAAAATATTTCAAAATAAATATTAATAGTGATGCTTTAAAAATACATAATGGGTTCAAACGTGATAATTGTATTCTTTTGGAAAACATTTACTTTTGGAAATTAATCCTTGTTAATGGATCCTTGAAAAATAGATAAGGGTATCAATGTTTAATTTGAAATCATTAGAAAAACATAACTATGAAAAAGAAACTTCAATAGTAGATCCTTGAAAAGAGGGAATTTTTTTAAATGAAATGTGGGGTGAAACGTATAACATTTTTTTGAAGGATATAAATTTATTTTGATATAATTTCATGAAATGAATGTTTATTTCTAAATATGGAATATATTTATGGGGTGATGAAATTTTTGTGAAAACATTTTATTTTCCATTCTTTATTCAAGAGTAAAGTAATTAATGTGATTATGATCTTGTGGTGCACCTATGCATGATTTCCCTTATGTGATACATGGGTATATTAAATAAAACTAATTTATTTAGTAATGAATGATATATCATGAGTTAATATGAACTTTAATATGGAGTGATCCTATATTATTATAGGATGTTTTCAACACTGAATGTCTTTGGAGTGAACCTTGACTAATGAAATTATGGAATAGGGAATGAACCCAGTCTATGGTGGGTCTTTTTGTACTCTAATAGTCATAGATGTGAACACTATCAAATGAAATTATTTTCATTGTTTATAATTTTTACAAAATTCCTGGGAAATATTATTATCTTACACTTTCACTTTATCATTAATTAATCACTCTGATGTTTACTCATGTTTATAATCTGACCTATCATTTTGTTAGGCCCCACCCCATATGCCAATAAACAATAGCATTGGGTCTATGCCCCACATGAACTCTAAAATGCCCCCCAATTTTCTAGATTTAATAAAATAGTGAAAAGGTAATATAATAATACAATTATAAGACTATTCCCTTCTAATAAAAGTGTAAAAAATAGAAGTAACAAATTAATCAAGGTCAAGAATGCATGAATAAATAAGAAAGGAATAAATCATAGTTTGTGAATAGAAATCCTTTGAAATAATAATATTTGTTATACACTCATTGGTATGTCCTACCTATCAATGTAATACATTAATTTCACAAAAATAACAAAACTAAAAATTAGTAGAAAACTAGTAGAATATCTTTTTAGTTCTGAATAACAAATATATTTTTCGCTCCTAGATCATTATTCCCTATATAAATAACCTATCAAATGGAATGTTACTTTCTACTACCTTACTTTCATGAAGTCTACTTGGGTACCAACTAGAGGCCCACGAGGGTTGTGAGTGCGAATCAGAAGGCCACAAAAACTATAACTATAGTTATATCTTATTTTATCCAATATAGTTCATTAACTATGATTCATAAGTAAGTTAGAGTTGAAAATAAAATAAAAATATTAATATAACCCCGATCTACATGCTCCATGGTGACACTAGGGTTAAACCTACCTTCTTCATTGAGTTTTGGATGTTTCTGATCTTATCTCGATGACTATTATATCCACAAACCCCACATAGAATCTTCATTCACATCCTTAAATGCCAAATTTCAAATATAATATAGACTCCATCAACTCACTGTGACACTACATAGAACCCGATGTTATGTGGAATAAATGGATTTCATACGATAATTCTTATGCTATATACCAAATAGAATCTAAAGACACCATCCAAACATTCCCACTCATATTGAATCATATGTCCAATGACATATAAATATATTATATCATAATTATCATTCATTTATAACCATGTATCAAATTTATTATATGGATATAATTCCTCCATTGCTACTTATTTAACATAATATATCATCAATAATCAACAGAGCTCTTCCCAGTATTAATACACATTTTATGAAGAAACCAAATAATAATTCCATCCATTTTAAATCATTTTGACCTAAGGAAAAATAATAACAATTTAATTTCCAAACATATTATAAAATTCCATGTTTACAATGGGTACACCCTTAATCTATTATCTGGATCTATGACACCCCTTGGATGTTTCTAGTAATATGAGAACAATACGTAACAACGATCACCATTAAGGGGTTTCAAACTATCTAAATTAAATAAAAAATGTTCCAATTCATGGACATTTAGGGTAGTTAGACTAATATTATGGAATATGATTTATATATATTCTAAGACTAAATCACAAGAATCCACCATGAAAATATCCAAAACCCATAATAAAAGGATAGTAAAACAAGGGTGGTTGCTAGAAACATGATACATTTGGTTAGATAAGCTCCACTCATATAATAAAAAACATTTATTTGAGTGTAATTGAGTGGTTTTGAGAATCACTAAAAAACTATAAATAATTTTTAATAGAGTTAAATAATGAAAACATAGGTGAAAATAGATTTATATAATAATGGAGGACATAAGACTCATTGATTTCTGTTGGGGCCTCAATCACTCCCAGCGTAACTAAATCATTGAATGATAAAGGGAATCTCATGAAACAAGAAGAAGAATGAGAGGGATATCATAGGCGTCGGATAGTATGTGAAAAATAGTTGATAAACATGTTAGGTATAAGTGGTGAAAAGGTAAAACATGTCTTTTTTCAATTTTTACTAGGTGCATGTTTTGGACCCAATATTGGCTAATTAATGACCGGGTACTGTGAACCACACTATCATTAAACTCTATTCCTAAAAATTATAGGTTAATAGTTTTAAAATAACTTTGAAATCATTGTGTAATTTACATTTAGTAAATTCTAGCTATATCTCATTTTCAGGATCCCATACTTTATTTTAACACATGGTTCATCCCATTTTTCTAATCATCGTTGTTTGGGTGCATTGTTAAAAAATCCGCTAATTAAGCTCTTTCCAATGCATCCCCAAAAAATGAAATATATTTACCCAGACCTATGAGACACTTTGGAGACCTCCCCTTCTCCCTAAAAAATTATACTAAGGTAATGTAAGGATATTTTGATAATTTAAACAATGAATTCATAGAATAATGAATGGGTAGGGTCGGATGACCTCCCACAAACATATATTCCACCCCATAACTGTATCAAAAAGAATCAATAGTCTACTTAGTGAACATTTGTGTCCATTGAGACCAAATATCTAATTCCCTCTCCCTTGATTCCAGTGGAACATTCCCATGTTTCCATAAAATAGAGACCTAAGGGATGAATTTTTGACCAAGCATCTTCTCTCCCCTGTCCAAAATGAGAACCATATGCTCCTCAAAGGATACACCATCTATAAGTTCAATATCAACAACACCAAATAATTTTATGGATTTTTAATGTACCGTGGAATCTCATCAATGTAAAACATATCATATAAGTTGTTGAACCTCTATGGAAGGGCCAGTCAATTGGGAAGTGGGACAACCCTTTCCACAATTTCGCCTGGCATCATATACCAAGGTTGTAGTATATTCTTTTTCATTAATTTATGGTTTTCCATTCTAGAAAGTACATGAAATAATATAATCTCAAATCCAAAAAATATTATGATTATTTAGAAATTTTTATCTCCATAAGAATTCATCCATATTTTTGTTGTATCAAACCTCTTAAAAATCAGTTGGGTATTCTTTTTTCCACCACTATGAGGCACACTACAACCATTTATTCCTCAACTATATCTATCCAGTATATTGGTGATTAAAAATTTCTTGAATAAAAATAATCAAAATGATCCAACATCTAATTTTTGTTATTGAAGAAAAAGTATATGGAGGACATTTATCTCTCATAGGAGTTGGCTTAGCACATTAACTCATTATACTAATAGTCCTAGATAAAGTATGTTTCATTATAATATGTCTCATGTTTTATAATAGTTATGTGTTTTTCATGAAAATTATAAAAATAAGATAATAATAGTTCTTTGAGACTAAATACAACTAGTTTTTCAATACATACTCAACTGAAAATATACTACCACTCCATGATACTATCATTTCAACTATGTACAATTAGAGAAAAACACATACCTCCAAATTTTTCAACCATCGAATAAGAGAATAATATTTTTCATAAAGGGCTCCAATATGAACATCTCAAGAATAAATATCTCTATAAATGGGTGACTAAGAAGGAAAAAATTGGCAGATCCCCCTTTAGATGTCACCACTGATCCAAATAAAAACATCACATATGTTGTGAAGGCTGCCTATGGGATATGATTCTCTAATATTGACTAGCCTCCATAGGTACATGTGATCATGAAATTTATAGTTTCTTGTGATATGGAAATCATGATTAAATTTAGGAATGATTAATCCTATACAGATACATGATCATAGCTAGAGTCATGGTCCCAAATGGTAAGAAAATGGGGAAGTTCAATGATTTTACTAAACAAATTGGTGATGTTGTGGGATTTAAATATTGGATAATTACGGCGATTATGACCGTATCACAATATGTAGTAATTCTTTTTGATGAGAAAATTAGAAGGCATGGATCATTGGTTTTATCCCTCTCAATCCTTGGTGCTTACAAATTTAGGAATAGAATAGAAACTTTAATCAAAAAAATGTCCATAATAGATATGCCCAGTTATGGATCTGAATATGTAAATTGAAATATCTTTATTAGAATCACATTATCCTATTGGACATTACATCATATGCGGGTAATCCAATTCACATGTTGCAGAAATTTTACTGTCCATGATTTAGACAATATGATTGGGTTTTATTGGAGGTGTAGATGTCCAATACATTGGTTGAAGAGGTTTTCCATACCACAAAGGATGAAATTATGTTCTTGAGATTCAATATGAATGAAAACCAACATTCTGACATAATTTAATGTTTGTTGGACATACAAATGCTGACTGTAAGAGAGATAATTAATGTAGTTTTTATAAAGAGAATGTACGTGATGATTCCACAAGTAGAAGGAGGTAAAGGATGACGACCCTTGAGAATTAGGTATCAAATAATGTAGGTAACTTAAAAGGAAAAGAGGGAAAGTACCCAATTGAGATTTTTGATCACATATATAGTGGGTGAAAGGATATTAATTTTGACTTGACACAAATTGATAGTGATATAGCTTTATCTGGGAATAATTCACCCTCAACTCTCTGTGAATATCCCATATCAAATTAAGGGATATCCCCTATTTTGTTATATAGAGTGAATGGGGATAACATTGAAGGATGAATACCCTATTTTCAAATATCATCAAGACATCAATAGTCTTTATTATTATTTTGGTAATGAATATTTTACATGGATCAAAAAAATTTCTACTTCTGAGGGCTGCACGGACCAAGATATTGGGAATGAAGATATTGTATGTAGAGATGCATCACATTCTATGTAGATTTTTGGTGTGGCAGGTTCTTATTTCTATAGGCAACAAGGGTGTATCCATATAAAAATGTTGGGATAGACACACCTATTATTGATTGTGTGGATAAATATGAACATGTTCTCCCTTGGCCTGATCTAGGGGAATATTTTACACAGACCCACCCTTCTAAAACTTATAGGAGGAAGGCCCAAATGATATCTAGTAATAGATAAATTCAGTCTAGGAATAAATTCACACCTCTTGATGACACATTTTTTAATTCCCCGACCCAAAATAGACCAGATCCAATGTCTTATATCAATTACATAGGAATTATTAAATAGAACCACGTCCTGAAGGATCAATCATTTCAATAGTATTCATAATACAAGTACATAAATGATTATTTCATAAAAAATTGATACACTAATTAAAACATAATATGATATTATAAACAAATAAATAGCTTGAGGATGACTCTATTCCATCTAGAAAATTCCTTCATTGCTTTCATAATATGCTTCTTGGATTCATGGGGAATAAAAAATAACAAGGGTGTGCTTATATTCTCAATAAGGGTAACATATAGTGGAAGAAAATAAAAATTAATGTGAATAGTCAATATTGAAATGTAAATAAATAAAAAACGCATTCCATGTAAATAAATATGTTATTAAAAATAAATATGGAATGGTTCGAAACTAAAACATATTCTATTAATATATGAATTGAGATGAGATGTATCCATAGATATGTCGACGCAAAATCTCCTAGATGAATAATAAATGAAATAAATATGATTTTCATTCTTCCTCTATGGAAATCATGTATAAGGAAAATGATAATATTATTAATCAAATTATATGCTCCGAATATTTTAAAAATACCAATATATCATCCGTTTAATTTTCAAAACTGGTTTGTTTCATAATAACATATCGATGCATTGAAGAGCTATATATAGTTCAGGATCCACCTATCACTTCATGTTTAAAGAATTATTTATATTGAATAATCAAATTAAATAATATTCCTTATAAAATATTTATATTGAATAAAGATTACAGACTTACAAATATTTCCCCAAATAATCAAAAAACTGTCAAAGTAGACATTGTGTGTTAGTAGGTATATTATTTTTGAAATTGTAATATCCATGATAAATAAAATTGATAATTTAAGTGAAATTCATTCTTCAATTATCAATAGAGATTGAATATTTAGATAATTAAAAAAATCAATGAAGTGAATGTGAATAGAATCCCTGAAAAAATCAATAATAATCCATCAAGAGGAAAAATAATTATGGTATCAAAATATCAAATCCAATGTGGAGTAAAATAGATGGTTCTATCATTGATGAAATAAAAGATTAACTATAAAAAATATTATTGATGAAAATAAATTTTCCTTTTGAACATATCTTTTTTAAATTGAAAATATATTTTGAAAAAAATTGAGAAGGATTCACCAAAGAAATGATGGAAGGTAAATCTGTACATGTCGAACGAGGTAAAAAGAATATTCATTTTGTCTGGAAATGGATAGAAAATGCCACATTTGGAAGGCGATTAGAATATTAATTCTAAGAGATTTGTAAATGAAAAAAATGGTGAAACAATATTTATCAAATCATTGAAAACTCATTTTTGAAAACATTTTAATAAAACATGGTTTTTGGAAGAAAACTGGTACTCTTCCTAAAGAGATAAATAATGTTTGATTTTCTAAAAAAATCATATCCTAAAACATTTTAGTTCCTAATAGTAGGAAAAGGGTAATAATATATTAAAATGGGAATGAATAACTATTTTATAATAAAATGGCTTATCAGAAAATGGTTATATAATTTTCTCTAATGGAAATTCCCTTGAAATATCATTAGGATTAGTCTTCAGGAAAATAATCTTGAAGCATTCCAAAGTATCCCAGACAACATTGAAATATTTTACAACACAATCATCACCATGTAATAAAATTATAATAATGTTTACAATATCATGATAGTAAAGAGATTCAAGAGATATCATGTAAATTGTAATACATACACCATGTAAAATAGACTAGGTGTATAACAAATATTAAGCCTAAATGGAACGTAAATTAAGTCGAAAATCACACACAACATGAGTTAATTTTGAGTAAAGGATCCCATGAAGGAGTAAAATAAATATAAAACTTTTATATCATTATAAAATTTTAAATAGTTGAATAATATATCAAAATGGTCAGTATTTATAGAAAACAAATGATGGAAGTAGTGAATATTAAACTATTTTCATAGTTTTAAAAAGTGAGATGAAAATTCCTTTACTTATATTCAATTTTGGGTGAATATTTTTTAATTTTATGTATAATAATATTACTTTAATTTGAATTTTTCTTTTGATTATTTTTCATGTTTTAAATTAATTTTATTTCACTTATTACTAGGGGTAGTACAACTAATTAAACAATTAATTTTATGTCAGGTGTTTTTGAACAAATTCAGTTTATGTTTCGAAACATCTATTGTTGTTCAAATATCGTCAAAGGGGTCAATATATAACATCTACCGAATAATATCCATCAAATTATAATATGGTTTTTATATAAATTATACTTTTAAAATATATCATTAAATTTTTTTATGAAAATGATATTGAGTTTCAATCATTGAGATGGTAATTCATATATACGCATTAGTAACATTCCCATTTTTAAATGATCATTGTAAAAACAAGGTAAGTTACTCAAATTATTCCATAACGATCATTATATAATAAATACCATGTTATTTAATCATGTATACGTATATATATAATTTTTTTGTGTAAAAGGAATCACATCATGCCGTTGAGCCGGTAGTCCACACGTCCACGAATGACATTATCTCTTTTATAGCTCGTGAAAGGGAAATGATGAAAAAGATATATATATATATATATATATATATATATTAATAAAAGATAATTATGTCATGATTATTTTATTCATTTGTCATTTTTCTTTTTTTAATTATGTCTACTCGTTTGTACATTCTGTGTATCATGCGAACGAACCACATCACTTTGAGGGGTGGTGGTCCACACTCCCTCAAACGAGATTATCAAATTGACACAACATGGAATGCATAAATGTATGTTATGAATAAAGATGACTGAAGTTAAAAACATTAAAAATAAAATATATATCATATATTAATATAGTTTCAATCATAATTTCCACCATGAGAGGCAGTAATTGATGAATGAACAATTATTGTTTCATGAGGCATTAGTACACTTTCCACAGAAAAATTAAGTTCCTTACCCATTCGATGGTGGTGTGTGTAATTGCTGGTTAACATATCGATACAAAAACATCTTAGTATATTTTGGACAATTTATTTCATACATAACCATAATAAGTATATTTTATGGTTTTTAGTTTGGAAATGAAACAATATGGATTGAGGAAAGACATTACAGTTCAATCGGGTAAGTTCAGTTTGTTTGAACCAAAAGGCTTTGATGGAAGGGTATATTCCCAAAAATATGCTTATAGGTTGATGATTGGAATTATGGAGGACTATTTGGTAAGTATTTTCCTAACACAAGTGGTTCGATATTCTGAGGAATGTGTAGATATGGTGACATTTATATGGATAGAATAGGACACACTTGGTATTCTTAGAAAAAAATTCGGTGTCCACATGTTATTTCATAATACATGTCCTAACAAACCAACAAATATAAATATTGTATGGTTTAGGGGCTATATATAGACAATCAATGGGTTTTTGAGGAGTTTCTTGGACATTTGAATGCCAAATTTTAAGGATTATCCACTAATTAATCTTTATTCAGAATAAACTGTTTTGATTAATTTTAATCACTTTTACTGATCATTTTTGTTGAAAAAATAATGATCTTATTAGACAACTAAAATTATCTTCATTAAAATGTTTTGTGTCAATCTTTCAAAAATCAAATCACAGAAACGACAAAATTATGATTAAATCTAATCACATAGATAGACGGATTAATAGGTTTTACTAGTAAAATGGTCAATATATTCGTATGTTTTTATAGGCAATTAAAATGATATATTGATTATAATGAACTTATTTATATAAATATATTTATAATTTATAGAATTTGACATTCAAAAATATTTATAATATAATTTAACATTAATAAATATTTAAACATAAAGGGAGTTTATAACTAAAATGTAGAAATTTTTACTATTCATTAAAAAAAGATGTTTCTCAACAAATCTCAAAAATTCATCCTAAGATAATTTTTAAAATTTGTATAAATTTTTTTATAATATAAAAAATTCAATTCAATTATTTTTTACATTTATTATTTATAATTAGGTCTCCATTAATGGGTGGTTAAGAATGCATGAATATGTGGTTTTATATAAAATATTGGGATTGATCCCATCTTATGCTTACAAAATCCTTTGTATGAATATAAAAATTAATTGATTGAATATATAAAATATTTATATCTTTAATAGCACTCACTAAAAATAGTTAATTTAATATAATGGGGTAAAACAACATTATGATAAAAAAATAGTTTTCTATAAAAATATGCATTTAATATTCAATTGGTTATTATATTCATTTCGAATTTATTTGTAACCAATGATTTAGATATTTAAACCATATTATTTCATATGTTAGTTAATACTTTTCAAGATTTCTTATTTATATCTTATTATATAAAATAAAATTTTTTAAATTATAGATGGTTTCTCGATAATACATGTTATTGCATATAGCGCAATCCCCCAAATAAGGTTGATTTTTCATGTAACTCAAGCAATAAAGGATGTTTATCGTTGAGTATAATGTATACTAACCTAGTGTCATATGAATATCAATATAACTCAGTGTTTAATGGATTGAAATGTATAAAGTATTATTTTAATATTAAATATATTATAATGTATACAAATATTATATAACATTACATGTTTGTTGTCACATGTCATACAAGCTATCAAATACAAGGTTCTTACTATACTTTTTCGGGGCATCACATTCTCCCCAACATTTTTAAAATATGTGCTCAAATTTTAAAATCTGTAATGGTTATATAATTTTTGATACTTCTAATTTTTAAATCCCACATTTTGAGAGTGGTTCAAAAGTAATATTCTTTAACAAATTGAATTAAAAGAAAAAATTTCACAAGGAATACCATGTAACTAGGTCACTAAGTTAGAGAATAACAGTGGAAATTAGAGATGCATAATTGGAGGAAAAAACTTAAATAATTATAGTTATTGAATGAGTTTATAAATCACAAATAGTTGAATGATCCAATTAAAGTAGAGGGCCTCAAATCTATAAATCATTGATGATTTAGAAGGACATTAGTTCAACATGAAATTAGGTATTAGGTCAACATTTTTATTTCAAACTCATTTTCCTAATGTTGGGTAATTATTTAAAAAACCAATAATACAATGAAAAATTATAACATGATAGGTTTTAATATCATATAAAAAATACTATCTTTGGGATATGATTTAATAAAATACTAATTTTTCCATTTCCTCAAAAAAATAATTAACAAAAATGAATATTTTTATTCTTGTATCACTAAATGAATCTTTTTAAGAATACTATGGGATATAAAATACTCACAAGTCTTACTATTGGTCATTCAAAATCTTTTAATATATAAGGTTTTTAAATTAATTTCAAATCCTCTAATGTGTTACTACGGGTTGATAATTAATATATATTAGTTAAACTGTATAATTAAACACAATGAAAAATAACTAGGTCATTGTGTGGGTTTATGGTTGGCAAGAAACCCATATCATCCTTCATTCATGTGTTCTTCTCCTGATGCCCTTCTAGATTTAATTGGTTGTTACTCATCTTATAGGTTTTCCTTTTCCAAAATCACATTTATATTACAACCAAATATTAATTACATAGTTTAAATGAGGTTAATTTCAAAATACCATTTAAAATATTGTTTTCAATAAAACCTCAATACATAAATACTTAAAACACATCATTACAAATAGAACCTTCCATGGTCTAGAGTTTATCTTATAGTAGAGGGTATTGACTTGGTTAATGCCCATGTTTCTCACATTTATGAAAAATAAGTATTTCATAGGTTGAGTTTCATTTTTTTCATCATACTATTCCTTTTTTCTAGAAAATATATTCCTTTATGTCCTTATTCCCAACAGAAAAATCATTTACCTATTCCATTGAGACATATTCTTGGGTGTCTCTTTCCACACTTCTCACATGTCAAATGTAGATCCTTATATTATACACTCTCCTTGCCAATTTTGACCTTATCATGATCTATATTTATCATCTTTTATGTGCTCAATAGGTGGTAATTATATTTATTGTTAATCATATTTTTTGAAAACAAATTTGGAATAAACATGATATCCTTTACATCTGCAAACACATCATTTGGTTTCTCATTTTCACCATATTATCCTTTATGTTCGATAACAAAAATTATTTCTCTAACATCTTCTCAAGAGGATTGACCAGGGCACATATTCATATAAAATTATACGTATTTTTCTATCTATTTACTCAGATGGGATCTATTATTTTATGAAAATTACTCCAAAATTAGATTCCAATCCCACATTCATTTTACTTCAGCAAATACTTATAATAGTATTTTTTTCAATGATGTGGTAGTAAGTTTAAACCACAGATAAATCTTGGGAGGATAGATGATTCTTAAATGTGTCTCATTATCAAGAACCCTTTGAATTATCCTCCACAATATCTCATTTAGAAGAGAGTCATGATCAAATTTAATCGATTTATATGACTCAGGAATCTTTATGGGTTAATTGATATATATTCTGATGAGGAAATTATTGGGTAGATTACTATAATTTCTAATAAAAAAACTATCATTGTAAGATGATAATTTATGACCCATCTAGAATTTATCTTCCTACTTTTCATTGCATTTACATTAAAAAAATTATTGTAATATTATCCCTTAAATATATAGGTATAGGAATATATTACATGAATACATTAGGCTATTGAATTTCAGGATTATGTTATTGACGTATTAACTATCTGGACACATAGTTCACGATTTATGGATTCATACCATCCCATCAAAAGATTTTTTTAAATACCTATATATATTTTCTCTAGAAGGGTGTCTAGAGATATTTTATCTATTTTATTCATCTAACTGTTCATTTTTAAAATTTGGTATGGATAAAACGCATAATAAATTCCCAAACATCAAAACTCAATCTATATAGGCGATATTTCTTAATTTATAATAATTATCTACATTATTCTACCATTATATGCCATCATCATCCTACTGGGACTTCACTATCTTATGTAGAAAGTATTGTTTAACTTTTTCATGAAAACAAATATGGACCTCCTTTCCAAAAATTAACCAAATCCATTATTCCTAGATCTATGTATATATGTTCCATCTAAATCTATATTGTGGTCCAAACTCCATGTTACCTCTTACTGAATAAATATTACACCATTTTTTATCTTCCTATGATTGTAGTGTATCATTAAATAATATTCCTTTAGGTTTCCAACCATATGATTTTCCCCATACTGTGTTCTTTCTATGAGAATATAAAAATTCGACTCTTGTGTTCTATATATAATGAACTGTTCATCATTAAGACATTATATTCATATTTTAAAAGATAATATTATATAATCAATATGAATTTCAGTATTTGGATTTTTATATTCATAACCTTTCAATTTCCAACATTCCTAGGTAATCACTCAGTCATTATACAAAAGATCACGGAAAAGTCCTTTCTTAAATGAATCACTATATTTTACAAATACCACCTTATATATTGGTAATTATAATTATGGATCGTCAATGAGTCCCCAATTTTTCTCTTCAAATATTTAATATCATTATATTAAACATGTGAATTTAACTCTTTAATTTTTATCATTGTTAATGGGGTTTCTAGTAAGGATAAATCCTAAATAAACATCGGATAGTTGTGACGACCTTGTATTTATTAGTAATGTTTCTTTCTTGGATAAATGTTTGTTATGTTTTATTACATAATATTATTCATATATTAAATACTTAGATAAAAAAACATTTTCCAAATTATGAATCTTATTACAATCATCAAATATAAAACCAATTTGAATTATAATCCTTAAAATTGGATATAGAATATAAAATACAAAATCTAAAATGGGAATATATGAATCACACAAACCAAATAGAATCAACACCCCATGAGAAAAACTATAGAAATGAAAAAATTAATTAGTATGCTAATAAAAATAATATAAATTTAAAATATAAAACCTTGGGAATAATTTTATTGAATACATATTGAATGATTTAAGTGGTATTTATATGTGGTAATGTGATCATTTGAATAATAAACTGAAAGTTTGTAATAGAATCCCAACCATTGGAATTAGTAACCTAATTGTTTAAATATAAATATAAACTATAAATAATTAATATTATTTTAAAAATATTTCTCTTTAAATAAAAATATTACAATTCTAAATACAAAATATCATGATTAAAAAATGAAATAAAATAAAATAACATTTTTAATGAAATAAATTTTAATTTATTTAGTTAATGTCATGTTTTTTTAAATTAAATATTAAAATTACCCATTACAAATTTCTAATTATATTAAATGAATATCATTTTTGGAATCATGACCTAAAAAATTATCCATGGGTGATTTTTTGGTGATATTACGAAAAACATCATCCTTCTGCTGAATAATAAAAATATAGTTTTTCTCTTCACTAGTATATCATAAATTGCATCATACATGATGTATTAATTACCTAATCATTTGTATAATTTTGATGTTCATAAAATGTTTATTAAATTTCCTATCTAATTCATTATAATAAAATATACTAAATTTCCAAAAAAAGAAATCACTTTCCAAAACCTAAAGTCAAAAGTGTTCTCTAAATGAAACAATTTCTCTTTTTTCACTATTAATATTATTAAAAAATATATTTAAATTATAAAATTTTTTAAATTGTTAAAAACTTTTATATTATTTTTATAAATGACATATAATGTAAGAAACTCATTATTATATTTTATACCAATGATATATTATTTTATTTAATAGATTTCACTAAAAATACCCATATCCCCATGTTTAAATAACCCCACTCCCTCCGCTTGGAAACCCACTCATTCCTTACAAACCAATTCTTAAAAACTTCAAATATCATTCCACTCAATCCCATATGAATCCTTATGGACATTATATAGTTATAAAACTCTAAAAAATAAGGGATTTTTTATGTCGTAAAAGAGAAGATACACTAAAGAAAAATTACGTCTTGTTCAACTCTTATATCTTTTTATTATTTCCATTCTTTTTCCCCACCACATTCAAAAAATCATATAAAATTAATAAAACATTATTATAACATTATATTATTTATTTTAACATTTTTTTGTATCATATTTATGATATATATAAATTCAAATGTTCACTTTTCGACTCTTTTGATAATGACCCATCAAATGTCTCTTAACTAAATACAAAGACATATCTTTGTAAATTCTTATAACAACCTTCATGTATGGATAATATGAACTATTCATAATATATAAATATGAAATTACATGTATTCTAGGATTAAATAGTTAATTATACTTATGTTAAAATGACATAGAATGAAAATAGTGAGTCAAAACAAAACATGAAAAACTAATTAAAACAATATATCAAAATAATTCATGTTTAAAAAAAATTGTTATAAAATTTAATATATTATTTATAATGGAAACTTTTTGGAAAAATTGACATAATTTACATCTTTACAGAAATTTTAATAATACTATGTTTATTATTTATGAAGGAGAAAAGTAACAAAAAAGGTGTATTTACGGTAAGGGAATTATCAAACCCAATTAATTTTTTTGGGTTATATTTTCTAACACTGTATTAATTTTCATGTCATTTCTATAAAATATTCATTTCCTTTTTCATTTAAGTATATACATGTTCCAACCAAGTCAAAATTAATTATTTGAAACACTATTATTTAATGTGACATCAAATCCCACATCATCAAATTTTAATTCTCTTGTAATCCTTATATCCACTAAGGAATAATGATGTTTTAGGAAAATATATGATTTCACTAATTAATTTAGGAAAAGATAATTTTTTATGAAATTATGCATTATGAAATATTAACAAAACCCATTCCCTTATATCATATCATTTCATAATAATGTTTTCTATACGTTCTTTTTTGCATGCTTGATTATGAGAAATTATTATGTAAAGGTTGGGCTTAGAATATATATCCCTCTATATATTGAGTAATCAGTTGTATGTCATCAAATAATCAGTATTATGTAGTACGTAATTCTAGAATTTTTTACAATAATGAGGTTAGGATTATGACAATATGTTATACATGAACACAATTATAGATTTCTTCACAGATATGTGTGGTATTTGACCACGAGGACATGATGTTTCATTTTAAGCATTTTCCAAATTCCATTCCATTATCAAATGATTCATTTATGATTGTAATGATGATTCTACTATTTTGATATTATTATGTCCACCCATGTCCATTTTATATATTTCCATCATTCACCCACATTATACCTTCCCTTAATGGAATTTTATCTCACCCCTTTCATTTTTGTATATCATAATGTGAAAACTTGTACTATGGAGAATATGGGAGCCATTAAGAGCATATGGAACAAGTAATTAAATAATGTTTTTATTTTATTAGGTAAATTTTATGTTTGAGATCAATTTACCCATGATACTAAACCAATGGTTCCAATATTGTATTTCTATTATGTTTTCTACCTTAAATATGATTTAATTTTCATGTAATGAAAAGCCAGTTCACCATAGTTGGTATCCATGAATGATTTAGTTAATTTTAGAATTAGTATTAGAGAACCTTAGTGGAAATTCCTAATGATAAGTCTATTTAGATCTAAACATCCTATGTTCTGGTATTGAAAGATAGGTCATGCTTTCTTAGAAATGAAATTCCTATATATATACTATAAGTGTATGTGTCTCTATTACAGATGTAACAAAGGGTTGCAACCATGAAAACACTATTGTGAGTTATGCTCGATCAGTAACTAATATAAGATAATGGTCCATCCTTCACACTTGTTTTAACATCCCTTAGTGATATTCATAGGTTAATCACAAACACTAATACAAACCATTATTAAGGATATATAGATAGTGTAATTATTGTTTTTAAATGTATAAAAATATTCATTTATATTATGTTAAAAGTATTGATTGTAGAAAATTTTCATCTTAGGGATTCTATAAAATTTGACTTTTGAATTAATTTTCAGTTAAGAAAAAAATTAATTATTGATTCTACAATGACTTAGGTCTGTGCAAAACTTTTTTATTTTGTAAAATGGTGGGATCAATGAGAGACCAGTCCAAAAACCCTAGTGTGGGACAGTGTAGCGATTTCTCTAATGAAACTCCTAAAGAAATGGGAGGTGGGGTTAAAATATTTATTTAAATTATCACCCCATTTTCTAATGATATAAACAAAAAAATAACAATGCGAAACCCCCCATTCACTAAGTATGAGAAATTATATATTAAATCATTACGTGGAAAAGAAAACGGATGTTTACAGGATCTCTCAATCAACATATTTTTTAAATTTTGGTTAATTCAACAGAGATCATCTTTAATATTCACTATTATTGATAATTGATGGTTACTCTATTCTTTTATCATTTAGATGGAGTGGCTGATCAATGGTGGGATATGTAAGATAATTCTAATATAATGGATGAAATGGAAGTAACATATTTTGATTACTTTAAGATGTTGTTTCTTTATAAGTATTTCACTCAAACTCTTCGAAAAAAATATGGAAATATAGTTCCAATAGATTAATAAAAATGATGTAAAAATTTTCCCTTCATAGAAGGAACTATTGTCAATGATTTCAAGATATGTATCAGGTTTTCGATTTATAATGATGGAAAATTTTACAGATTATTCAGTGGATAAAAACATCAACTATGATCCTCACTACCTATGAGTGAATTTTGGAACAATGAAAATGTCGTTAAATGGGATCTCAATGTGGGGATAGTGTTTCTAGTGTGATTTCATGTATATAGAGAAAGAAAATTAATGATTGAGTCTCAAGATTGAGGATATAATCCAATAGGTGGAAAGAAGGCTCAACCCACACATGTATAAAATTTGGGATGAACCATCTTGGGAACTACCTCCAAGGGAAATGGAAATGCTGCAACAATAAGAGATAATTCTACCATGGTCATTAATGTCTAGGAGACAGGAAGAATTAAACAAATGGGATGGGGGAATGGAAAAGACCACCCATGGTTCAATGCTTCAAATGTAAATAGTAGAATAAAAATGAATGTCAGTTAACTAAACCACATCTCTTTGAGGGTAATCAACGTCAAAAACCACCAAATATAATGAATAGGTTGAAAGGATTTGACATCACAACTGTGGATGTGGAGCATTAAAATAATTTTTTAAAATATGCACTTCATATTCACTCAGGAATAGAAGTAATTTTATTTGATTCAAATCCAACTCATTCCATTAAAACATGAATTTTTCTAAACTATTTAATCACAACCCTGATACCTTGAAGTAGAGGTATATATAAAAACTACTACTAGTGAGATTAATGAAACCTATGTACATAAGTCTTATACTATTAGTTTCCATGGAATAGTTATTCTAAAAAATATTTTAATCCTTACATTGAAGGAATTTTAAGCTATAGTGGTCATGGATTTAATCTCTTTATATATAGTACAAATCAACAATCTGGAACAAGAAATAACTTTCTCTATTCCAAACCATAACATTCTACCCTAAAAATTCAAGGAAGATCACGAATATACTTTACAAAATACCTTAATGGTGTCACTGATGATGCCTTGAGAAGAAGAATAACTTTCACAAATATTTTACTAGTATCAAAGTACCAATCATTATGATATTACTGTTGTGATGGAATGCACTGATGTATTTCTTGACGAGCCTCTTATACTTCTACCATATTCTAAGGCATAGTTCTAAATATTGGTCATATCTAGAGACACTCTTTTCTTTATATTACACTATAGGATGGCCTGGATTGAGCTGTAGGAGTTAAAGAAGCATCTAAAAGAGAATTTGGACAAATGGTTAATTACCCTAGTGAAATGCATTATGGTTTTCCAGGGCTCCTCATAAATAGAATTCATGGATCAATTCAGTTGTATATCGATCACCAGAGGCTCAGAAACATCACCATAAGGAACAAGTGTCATCTATCAAATATCTTTTACATTTCTGATAAACTATGAGGTTATCAGAACTCCTCAATGGTGTATCTCCATTCTAAATTTCTTCAACAAAGGGTGAAAAAGGTAGATATTAATAAGAAAATTTTTTTTATATGGTATGAGTACAATGATTTCCTGGTTATTCCATTTGAAATTACTAATTCTCATGAAATCTTCATGTATTTGATGATTATATTATATTTATACTATATTGATAGATTTTGGTGGTCTATATCAATGATATTCTCTAATACTCCAAGATTATGAAGGAATATGAACAAAATATAATTATTGTTATAGTGAAATTAAGGATAAAATGTAATCTATGTTCTGCAAGTGAAATTTTGGAAGTGCACGCCACTTTCAAAGGTAACATGATCAAAAAAATCATTTTTATACATCTCTCAAAATAAAGTCAATTCAAGAATTGTATAAACATACTAGTGTCATAGTAATACATATATTTTTTGGCTTTGTATGGTACTACATACATAATGTGAGAAATTTCTCAAGAATTTATATCCCATTATATTGATAATGAGTGGGATAAAGTACATATTTATAGAATAACTATAGGAAAACATTAAGGGGATCAGGTAGAGGTCAATCACTACACAATTACTAACACTACCAATAAGCTAAAAATGTTTTTTTATATAATGCTTTCCTTCAAAGAAGTCTTGGTTTGCGTACTCATGTAGAATAATCAATTGATATCCTTTTCTTCATGGAAGTTGATTATCCATGAGACGAACATCCAAAAACATGATTTTGAGTTTCCATTTGGGTTTTTTACGCAAAAAATTAAGCAGCACTACCATAATGGTGAAAATTCTGATATATGTATTGATCGCAAGAGCCTAGATTATATATTCATACATAAGGATATTATCATGTTTCAATGAATATAGATAGAGTTGATCAAGTAATGTGATTTATTTATTCAATACCATCCTAGAAAGGTGAATATCGTAACTGATTCTCTTAGCAAAAAAGGATAACCTACTCTTTCCATGATGTGGAATGGGAAATACCTTATCTTATCAGATATGCAATTGATGGATTTGGAAATATTAATGGTAGGGAATACATCCAACCTTTCCCAAATTATTTCCCAACCATCTATCCATTATATGATCGAATCGGTAAATGGGAAGATTTATAATTTCAAAATATGGATAAAGAATTAAAATAATTCAAGATTCTTGAGTTACATGTTAACAAGGATGGATTCATTTAATCAAGAAATAGAATTTCTATTCCAACATCACCTAATATAAAGAAATAGATGATGAAAAATTCACATAGTTTATATTTATCCATCTATCCTAGAGGCATCAAGATGTATTATGATCCTGTAAACAACTTCTAGATAGAAACCATGAAGAAGAAGATCACTGTGTACTCCTCAAAGTTTTATGTAAAATAGAAATTAAAATAAGTAATACATTAATCCTACAGGATGATGCAAAAATGTCACATACCCACAAAGTAAAGGAGGATCATTCCCATATACATTTTCACTAGTCTCTTTGTAAAATATAGAGAAAACAATATGATATGTGTTGTGGTTTATCAAATCACCAATGAATCCATATTTTATTCTATTCTAGAAGATTTCAAACATGAACAAATTTCTATGTTATATGTAATGGATTGGGTGAGGCTTAATTGGATTCCACTATATATCATCTCTAATCAAGATCCAAGTTTCACATCTAAATTATAGAGAATCATTCAATATTCATCGAAAAAAAATTCAATTTTAACACATCATCTCTCCACCAAAATGGTTTCTAGTCTAAAAGGATTATTCATATTCTTGAAGACATACTATAAGGCAGTTAAATTGAATAACAAAAATTATGGGATTAGAATGAACCATTAGATGAGATCTCATATAACAACCACAACCACTCTAGTAAAACAATTCCTCCATATGAAGCTTTGTAGGGGAAGAAATGTATAACTCATAGTTAATGGGACAAAGATAGTTAATGAAATCCACATAAACCTAATCTTGATAAATAGATAACATAGAGAGTTCATGAAATCCTACAATATATAAAATTACCATATAGTTGGAAAATGGGATATGCTAACAACTTTCGTAGGGACTTCAAGTTTGATAGGAGAGAAAATGTTTTCCATCATGTATCACCATGGAAGAGAGTCATGATGTTAGGATGTAAGTGAAACCTTATCTCATGGTTCAGTGGCCCCTTTAATATCTTTGATCACATATAAAAAGTGTCCATTTGGCTATAACATCTACCAAATATTGCTAATTTTCATGACTTGTTCCATGTATATATCATTGTGAAGTACATACATGACCCATCACATGTACTGAATCTGGATATGGTACCGCTGGAAAATGATATATCTTAAGATGATTAGATGGTGAAGATATTTGACCATATATAATGTTCAATGTAACAAGATAAATCATCTTTTCATTGTAATTTTGTGGAGCCATACATATAAAGAGGTGATATGAGAAACAGATAAAACAATGAAATACAAGTGACCTCATCAATTATAAACTATAAACATGAGTATAATTTTTGGGGATAAAATTTCTTAAGTGGGTACGAATGTAACGACCCATTGGCTATTAGTAATATGTGTTACCTAAATAAATTTTTGTTGTATAATATTATATACCATTATAAAAATACAATATATATGAAATACAAAAAAATTTATTTTCTTCTAAATAATTATCATAACATTAGATAGTTATAAAACAAATTAATATTCAAAACATTATAATATGTCAAAAAAATATAAAATATAATATACAAAATTTGAAAATATGGATCACCCCTATCCACTAGAATCATCCCCCAATGACCAATGTTATATAAATTATATAAAAATTAGTAAACCAATCATTATATTAGAAATTGAAAATATATAAACATTAGAATAATTTTAGTGAATATTGGGTCATGTAATGAATTGGTATTTATAATTGGAAATGCGACCATTTGAATAGTAACCTAACTTTGGGGATATTGATATTACCATTGGAAATAGTGACCAGAGACTTGGAATAATAATTCGACCTCAACAAAAAAATTCTATGATAATTAATATTTATAATGATTAATTTAAGAAAATATAAATATTTTAATTCCATAAAATAAATATCATTTCTGAAAAACTCAGTTAAAATATAATCATGTTTTTAATAAAAGGTTTTTTAAGGGATTTCGTAAATCTACTAATTTATATATTATAAATTAAAATTACATATTATTGAAGTTTTTTTAAAAAAATTAATTCCATTTTGAAAATAAAATCATAAAAATTTTACTAGGGTGATTTTTTTTCTTTTCTAGAGTATGTCATTTTTTGGTGAATAGAAAAAAAATGATTTCTCTCATAACTGGTATAACTAAAATTACATCATTCATGATGTATGAATGACCTAATAATTTATGGAACATGAGGATCAAACAATATATATTTATTTTTAGAAATAATCTATCAAAATATAATTAACTTAATTTCCAATCCTAAAAGAAACATTCCAAAACCTAATGTAAAAAACTGTTCCCTTAAATTACCATTTTTTCATATTTTCACATTAATTTTTATTAATCATATGAGTTCTATTTATAATGAGGTTTTAATTAATCAATACCATTATATTATATTTATATATAGTTTATAATGTCATAATATCGCAATTACATGTTTTAGCAATGATATATTATTTATTTATTATTTTACACTGAAGATACCCCTCTCTTCAAGTATGAATAACCCCTATACCTCCCATTGGAATACCAATAATCCCTCATGTTGCGGCTCTGTCCCAGATATCCCAAATATAGTGTCCTATATCAATTACATTGGCACGAATACAAGGAATTGAGAGCTTAAGGACCATTCAGTTTAGTAGTCTTAGTAAACCAGATACATAAATGAGTCATTTATTACAAATGAATACACTAATTACAACATAATTTTTTTCCACTTCTTTCTAAATAATTAATCTTTGTGGATTTATTAATTCCATCTAGTAAATTCCATGATATCTTTCATAATACGCTTCATTCATTCCAAGGGAATGAAACATAATTAGGGTGAGCTTAAATGCTTAGAAAGGAAAATATACAGATAAAGCAATAATGAATCAATGAGGGTAATAATTATTTCATGTTAAATAACTGAACACTATACCATGTAATAAAAAAATCAATTAGGAACTGAATAAAAAAATATTTCAAGGTAATAACTAAATACACATTCCATTAAATTTACTATATTAGTTAAAATAAATATGATAAGGTATGAAATTGAAACACATTCCATATAGATAACTGAAAATGAAAATTTTCCATATATGTGCCATAAAAAAATCTCATGGATGAATAAAAACTGAAACTAGTATGAAGGAAATTCATTCTTAATAGACGTCATGTCAGAGGAACATGAAAACCTATTATCAACAAGACCTCTTAAAATATGGTTTAAAAATAAAGGAAGAACCCCATTTTCACAACTTATTTGTCTCATGAGAACTAGTTGTTGAATCCATGAGCTATATAATGTTCAAGAACCATCCATAATTTAAATTCCAAGTAATTATTCTTAATAAAAAATAACAATAAATAATATGCCATATCTAATATCCGTATTTAATGAGAAATACAAATTTATATATAATTCCCCAATCAATCAAAAAAATATCATGGTCAACACTGTATTTAAAATAGTATATATTTTAGGAAATAGAAACATCCATGATAAATTAAATGTATAATTGGGATAAATTTAATTCTCAATGGTCATAAGAATTTGAATATTTTAAGTAGACATCATGAATGACTCATGGAATTGAATGTGAATATTATTCATGGAAAATTCATTATAATCCATATAGAGAAATAATGATGATGATATCATTAAAAAAATCCCAACTTTTGTAATAAAATTGTAGTATTCATTGATGAAATAGAAGATTACAATTTAAAAATATTTTTGAGAAAAATATCTTTTTATTTTGAAAAACATTAAAAAATATATTTCATTCAAATCCCTTCTGAATGAATTCTATAAACCTAACCCTTTTAAATCTAAAAATGTGTCTTCAATGAAATCAAAGTGGATAAATATGTCCATGCCATATGATATAAAAATAATAATATGGTTTTTGGTAAAATTATTGAAAATTTTATATCAGGAAAGTGAAAAGATGATTTTTTTGAAAACATGGGTAAAAGTCAATAAGGGTAAAAATGTATTTACAAAATCATTTTAAAAATGGTGAAAAATTAAAACCTTTTAATAAAACATGGTTTTTAGAAGATTACTTTTTCTATGGATAATTATAGAAATCAAGTTGGGTTTTGTTAGAAACATTTTCTAAAAGATTTTGAGTGCCTATAAGTGGAAAAAATAGTACTAATAATTGAAATTTTTCATGAATTACCAGAGGATAATAAAAGGGTTTATTGAAAAATTGTCATATAATTTCCCCAAGATGAAATTCCCCTTAAATATAATTTGTAATAGTCTTATTGAAAATAATATTTAAATATCCCAAAGTGTCTCATATAACATTTAACCATTTTAAATCATAATCCTCATGATAGAATAATATTCAATGAACATTTATAATACCAATGAAAAAATAAATAATGTTATAATATATCAAAATGGGTGGTTGATACACCACATAAAATAATTAAGTGGTGAACATGGAATTTATCTCATGGATGTAATAAGTGAGATTAGAATATGTTACAAATTCAGTAAAAAATAATGGGAAAACCAAAATGTAATAATTGATAAATACAAAATTTAAATAAAAAAAAGATTATATATTTCATGATATCATATTTAAATGTGGTGGTATATAGATCGAATATAATAAATTATGTGAACAACAATAAAGTATGCCTCACATAATGAAAACGAGATGTGAATCTCATACATTAACCACCATTTTGTCATGTGGTCTTTATACTCCTTTATAGTGGTTTAAAATATGTTCCTAGATAATACTAAAACAATATTCATGTATATAATATCAAATATTATATTCGTATAATATATTTTTACCCATTTTTAACAATAATTCATTAACTCAACCATAATGCGTTTTTCATCTGTTTTGTCTTCTATATATACTCCCAATAGTTCCCTCAACCATAAAGGGTTTTGGGCCTGGTTACCAATGGCGGGAGGTCATCTAGTTATCTAGGCCCAATAACTCCTAGGGAATCACATTGGAAAAGTGTATGGGAGGTCAGGCTCATCACACTCTATGGGGTGCAATGTTTCTGACTATGAGACTCTGTTTTAGATTTTAGACATGTTTTTGAATAACTTTCTAATCGAAATATGGGATTATTTACCATAAAAATGGTATTGGTTAATTCTATTTTATTTGAAAAAACTGGGATTTCTATAGTGAACCCATCTATATATATCCAATGTTTTTTATCACTCTCTATTAATAGGAAGTTTCTTATATGTTGAAGATGTATATCTCATTGTTTCTGAATACGCTCTCATATGAGGAGCTGATTATAATTTACGAGATTTTATTTATCCGGTTTAATTCTCACAATTTTTTCTAGTTATTTCAATAAACAAAGCACACATAGTTCATTCTATGTCGTTGATTACACACTGAGGTTTCCTTATACAATTATGAAGGTTCATGGCACAGATGACATGATCACTGTGACTCTCTCAGCCCTTGTGAGCCATGATCATTGGGAGGAAAAAGGGTTATAAGTTAAATAATGTCATCACTATTAATAAGGGGCATAGATTCTAGGATTGTATTGTACGATCAATATGGATCTTGAACCTTGGGATGAGGTGTCCTACGTATCTTGGATATGGATGTAATCAGAGACTTCATAGTTACCTTCATAACTAGGGATTACACATATTGGTTTCCCTTGACCATATAAATTTATGATTCCTGATGAGGTGTTTTTTTCAACCCCCTATGCCAACAGGATCTATTCTTAATGTGGTAAATAAGGGGGGAAGGTGATCATCCTCGTGGCATGTAGGCATGGGGCATGTGTATTAGAAAATTTTGTGGAATGTTTGACAAAGAGCTCGGGCCTTTGGAAGGAATATTACATATCTCGGTTATAGAGGGATTTAGAGTTCTTGTAATTCATACGATATATGGGATTACTCACTGAGGATAGACAATATCATCCAATCTTGGGTTTCCTGTTGACATGGTCTTCTTGTCTAGATGGCATTTCACGACCTAGTTGGCATGCCTTAAGAGCGATTTCATGACCTGGATTGACACAAATGGCTGTGTTTTAGGGGTTAGAACATCATATTTCAAGGGTTTTTACATGAAATAGTTGTAATACCTAGAATTCATTGCGACACCTAGGAAACATGTTCGGAGTGCATCGTAAGTCTCAATCAGCTTGCATAAAGGGCATTGTGAGAGACTTGATATGATTTCTAGATGCTTTCGATGTAATAGGTTGAAAAGAATTATAAGCATTATATGAGATATGTGATGTGTCCAGAGGGCATTGGTGATGAACCATAGGGGTTCACAGGATCAATGTGACACCCACGGGAGAATCGTGTGACATGTTATGACTTGTCTAAAGTATTTCGTGTGTCCCAGACAACATGTTGAATGGGTGTCATGAGATTTTATAGATCTGACCTGAAGTTATCACATGTATTTTGATGACACACCTAAAGAATATGGATGTTCCAAATCATGTATTTTTTTATCCTCCCACTCTGAGTACTGGATATCAACCTAGAATTGTTAATTTTGTGGTTTTGTTCTCTGTCATTTTGGCTTCTTTCTCGTGTGGTCTAGTAGGCATGCATTGTGTTGTTTTCATGATATACCATAAGCCTTTCGTGTGATCTATGAATAATCACACAAATTTCATTGTTCCTGGATCATTCTTATTTCTTTTCCCCGCTAGTGTATTATCAGATGAAAAGCTGGCTAGTCTAGTGATCGACTGCTTTGAGAAGACCGTATAAGGTGAGGGTCCAATCCTCTTAAATCTAGGCATAGTGGTGGTCACAAATCCAATGCGCATAGTGGTTGTGCATTTTTCATGTTGTGTAGTGGGATTTTGAGACCTCTCCATCGAAAATACTCACTAGTTTGATATTAATATATAGAAATTGTCTAGGAGTGATTCGACGTGGGGGGTCTAGCGCCGCGTTGTTTCGTATGTCCTTGGGCGCATCAACCGATTTTTAGTGATCGTCAGTCTATTTCTTAATTGTATGATAACATATTATTAGATTTTTTTATCATTTTTATGTTTCAAGGGAATTCCATGATGTCATATTTACATGTCTAATGGTCTTTGCGATATCTGATTGCATGTTGGAAGATTCTCTTGATACCTCAGCTGACATGTTGTGGGTTCTCATGGGATTGTGTTGCAAGTTCCATGGGTGCATCACATGTCTTTCAGTGATCACAAATGCCTATTGCATCCCAATTTTTGATCTTAAATGTTTTATGTGACAATGTTTGGGGGTCTGGATATATTTTCTTTTTTTTCAAGTACATTTCTTCTATTTTTTTTGTAATACGGCGCATGACCAATTTCTGTCATCAGGGGTGTACGAGTATTCCATTGAAAAATCTATCCATTTTTCATTAATGTGATGGATGGTTTCTTTTACATTCATGATAAATTCCATTAAGTGAGGCTGACAAGACAATGAGACATCATGAGGCTAGGTGTACATGTCGTTGAGGGATTGTGGTGCCTTTCAGGTCATTAGGGCCATGTCACATGTCCTTTAGTGACCACAAACACCTCTCACCTCTTCCCTTTATATATCCTTTGTTTTATTTTAAAATTTTCATAGATCATGCATGTTTTAACAATTAATTTCGATGCTTTTACTCTATTTTTGGATGATGTCTCATGTGACCTATATGGTTTATAGGTAGATTGTTCTATAATTCTATGGAAAACCCCATTCTTCAGTCCATAGAGTGAAACATAATTTCCTAGATATTGTTGGGGACTTCTGCTAGGCAAGGATGATAAGACATAGGGAATTTATAAGGTGACACAGAGGACTCGAGGTGTTTTTAAGATAGCATAGGGAACACATCACATGCCTTTTATTGACAATGAACAGCTCTCGTCTCCTCCTACATAGTTCCTTCATTTTGCATCATGAAGGATCAGAGGTTTTGTGAGTTATCTTAAATATAATATAGGGATTTTATTCATCCTAATGATGATATGACATGTGAGATTCATGAACATTGGGGGCATCTACCATTAAATTTTGTGCCTCATATTTTCGAATGATTTTAAATGGCATGTCAGGTGCTTTCCAATGAAAACCCATGAGAGATGAGGGATCTCATTCGCTGGTTTGGGGATACATTGGAGGAGTAATAAAGCCTCGTCTAAGGGGGATATTTGGGACATGTTAGAGGTTTTCTTATATGTGTTAATACATATCCTGACCTTAAAATTGTCGCGTAATCATGATTCCTTCAGAGACTCATGTGATCCATGAGTCTTCAACCATCCTATTCCTTCTTAATTTTTGAGGGAAGATAACCCCCATATTTGGGTATTTATTACTTTTTGATCCTATCTATTCTTATTTTTATGGATTAAAATAATTTCATCCCTTCATAAATGTCATCTAAGGGGACATTGACTGAGACCTGAGGGAAAAAATTCCTCCAGATTCTTCAACGGTGTCACGAATAAGTGCTTTAGGTGATGTTTGGTCTATTGGATGATGTTTTGTATTCTGAGAAACAACTATATATAGGTGTTGGAGTAAATTAATTCCAGTGACTCGTAACTCTCTAGAGTGCTCCCACTTTATCTTATGTCACAATATCACTTGGTGAACACGGAATATGAACCCTTTCTATGAGTCTATTCTTCCAACTCTGATTGCAAAAGCTCAAGTTCATGACTTCCATATACTTCGATGTTTCTCTGCCTCAACCACAAACCATTCCTTAGTAATCTCTTATACGTTTGATATGAGGGTTGTGCTTTCCATGTGAGGTCCATGGGTCTAATTATTCAATCTTTGGTGATTCATGTGACCATGTTCAAGTAACACGATCATGAGTGGTAAGGGGGGTCATGTGATTTGTGTGATTCCTTGAAGAGATTATGGGCCCTATAAATCTTTTATATATTAGGAAATCCATGAATCCATTTTGTGGATCAGAAATCTTGTGATGAATCATTTGATATGTTAGATACTGTTGACTCATGTTATAATTTTATTTTATTTTAAATATTTTATGTTTTCAGGGTCTGACATGTACCACTTACTTTCAATAATATAGACTCTAGTTTTTATGATAATTATTCATTTGGGGAAAAATATATGGAAATTATTTCTAATAATTTCAATGATGATACCTGATACCACATATGTACTAAAAACAATGTCCTTCAGAGCTTCCTTTCTTCATGTATTCTGAATTATCTGTTATCTGATCAACATCCACTGTACGTCTTTGAATTGATGGATGACACCACTATACCTCCGACAGATTGTAGTCCTCCATTTCTCCAAGTATCTATCTCCATTGACTATGTTCAATAAATGATTACTAAGTATTTTTAAGTGGTTATAGCCAAATATCGGGCCATGTTTTATCTATTTTCCATTTCTCACTTATGTCCAGATGTTCATGAATTTTCTTAACATCATGTAGCCCAGAGTTATTAAAGAATATTTCTTCTTCTATGGACACTCATAGTGGTATTTGACACTCCAAATGTGATCATTTCTCTAGTGGAAATATCCCCAATGAATGGGTATGACCATTTTGGGTATGGAAAATCCGTTTAGAATTTGACGATGATCTAGACGAGGATCATCTAAATTAATCCATGTGGATATCTCAATGGATCATTTAACTCCATCCTAACCTCCTATAGGAAATGATCATCCATTGGTGTCATGGGACCAATACGTTTATCCTTCCTAATAGTGACGTGGGTATTAGATTATGGAATATTCATAAACCAAGTGGTATCCCTCCTCATGGGGAGATGTATTCAAAATGTATTCCGAAAGTGGATTTTTGGGATGATCATCTATAGACTACAGTTCTAATGGAGAAGATGATAATCATTATGAAGAAGATATTATGGAGGGATATGACCGTGAATTTTCTTATTTATGTCACTAAATGGATCAATATGATTTTTGGTGGAAGTGAGGTTAAGCCCAATGTTGTTTTCCCCATCAGCGCCCCACCCCTATTGACCATGATAGCAGTTTCTTGTATTGGGTCATTCTAGAAGCTGGGGATTACACCTCATGGGGTTATTGGGTGAACCTAGTGGTTTCTTCGGACCAGATAATGGTGATCATTCTTTCTATCTTCTTGAATGGGTGGATTTTCATGGCGGGGGATGTGTGCTTTAGAATCCACATTAGGACATTGGTAATGGAGGCATGACCCACATAAGGGTCTCTTCTAAATATGGTAGTACCAATACATACATACCTATACCTGGTGTTGGTTCATATCTAGAATGGAAACACACCTATAGGATCGGCAGTCCTCCCCAGTTCTTCTTGGGTTACATAAGAGAGCACTTTCATTATTAGGATTATTATAATACTTACAAAATTCTAGAAACTTTATACTATCCTATGTTATTGTACATCATTGGAGTTGGGACCATGTCATAGATCACTTAAATGGTGAAAGGTCCACAATTGAAATCTAATAGATTCTATTTTTATTCCTTCCATGCACTAGGAAATCTAATTACTGAAAATGGCAGTGGCTATCTTGATGGCCATACCTCTGTGATCTTGCTTTGGGTTGGGTTCCTTATAGTCGGGGTGTACAGGATAATTATCATTGAGATGTAAGCACTCAATCTGTTTTCAAACTAGTTTGTTTGTGTTCAAAAGATTTATCATATTTATTAATTTAGAGTCCAATATGAATGATATTCTAGCATCATTAAAGAATTTTAAAATATATTATCACGTGATGTCACCAGTGTAGTGATCATATTTCCACCAACATATTCTCCCACTTTCCTCACCTAGGATTATACCTATTCTTGGGTGATGGTCTATCCCAATAGTGTGTTAGGATAGCTGGTCTGCCACTTGGACAAGCCTCTTACATCACCAACTCATCTAATTGTGTCATCGATGGAATTTATTGAGTTCTTAGGAAAGGAATTGAGGAAGCAGCCTCGCTCTAATAATAGTTGTCCAGATGACAGGTCAAATTCTGTTGAGGAGTTATGTTATTCTATATAGGCAACAGATGATGCACCCATTGATTGAGAGTTGGATGGGGGATCTTTTCCCATTTTAGTGTTGATTCGGCTGGTCATTGATCCTTCAATTATGCCTACTTTGTAGGCTACATAGGTTTATTCACATAGTAAGATGACCAGGGAGCCTATCCAAGTCTTGATTACCAATACCTTTCTATAGAAATTCTTCCAAAAAGGGCAGTGTCTTCACCAGTTATTTCATGTTCTAGGGGTATATGGTTTTTATTGGAAACCTTTGTACGAAGTTATTCAGCAGATCAACTTTACCCAAAGAGACATGGATGTTCAAAGAATGGGGCTTGCCCGATTTTGCAAATGAGGCATCATTTTCTAAACAACTAATCTAGATAAAAGAGGCACTAGAGAATGGTAGTTGGTTTTCTTTCTGATATTAAATCACACATATATGTTTGGATGAAATATATATGGATGTAAGAAGATATGATTTCTCATCTAAAGTCCAATATTTCAACATTTTCAACCTCATTGGCCCCTACTTAGAAGAGGGTTGAAGAGTGGGCATCTCTGGTTGAGTTGATGTTTCAAATGGCAGAAGCAGTAGAAGTGGGAATATAAATATTCCAGCACCCAATTGAATCCTCTAGCCAAACTCATGACGATCTTTACAATTTTGTTGACCATATCATTTAGTGACTCAATTTTTAACTGAATCCCTTTCTTTTTCACTAAGCTACATTTTATGTTGAGGTTTCAGAGAGTCTAAAAAATTTTAGGGTTCCTCCTAGTTTTTCATACTGGGAATGGATGATTTTCTGAGCTAAATATCCAATTTTCTTTCTTGTATGATATCTCACTATTCCATTATATAATATATTGTAATTGATAACCATCCATTGTATTGTGATGAATGAGAATGAATTATCAAGGTTTTACTGGATCATTTAGGATTATATATTTCCTGAATATTGAGTTATTTTAATATCTATAGATTGTAGACCAAGGGTGATAAGTTTATTTTATGAGATTCACAACAATTTCCCTGTGCTTTAGTTTATGTTTTTTTATCGAGGAACATATTATTCTCTAGTTTGGAAACTTTTATCTGGCACCATCTATTTTTCCTTTTAAAGAATTTCATATCAGTTCATCATTTTCTTTTGGTTTAATTTTTTATCCTCAGACCATCTGTTGCTTTAGTTTATGACTTTGGATCTTGGACCATCTATTTCTTTTGTTTATGGTCATTTTGATCGGACAATCTATTTCATTAGATTATGGTCTTTTATCTTGGACCATGCATTTATTTAGTTTATGTTTTTTATCACTGACCATCTTTTGATTTAGCCTAATGACTTTTAGCTTAGACCATCTGTATGGTCAAGGGATGTGGCGTAGACATGCAATGAATGACCCAAAACAATATGAGGTGTGGGATCCCGTGAGGGTGTTATTGAATCTCATGAGGGTTAGAATACCCTTTTCTAGAGTTATATATTTCGTTGATTGTTATAGGTTCCTTGGCAGAAACAATGTGAATTTATTGAAAGTCACGAAATAGTACTATAGCAGGAAAGTGAATCCAAGAGTCCATAGCTCAAAACCAGGCAGACACATATTTCAAGGTTACTATAGCAGCATTATAGCGAGTGGTGTTGTAGACACTGTTTGGTACTATAACAGCTGAAACTATTCATCCAATTGGGACTTCAGGCCACTGGATTGTGCCTTGGGTCCTTTAAGGCCCTTGGGCCACCCAAGACCTTTGGGCCAGTAAGGCCATCAGGCCTCCTCAAGACATTCAGGCCACCTAAAATTTTGGTTAATGATCAGACAGACTCCATAAGTAGAAACTCCGTATAGGGATTTCAAGTAGACACATTCACTAGAGAAGTAGCTAAGAGGATTTTTCAGAAATAGAGGGTATGTAATTGCCATTGGGGTCGGCCTGTGCTTGCACAAAATTCCCCGGAAAACAACTATGAGAAGGTGGGGAGATGATATCATGATGGATAAGTTGGGAGGAGATGTTACAATTATTGTTTGTATATTTCCTATGACACAAGGGTCATGTAGACTCTATGCATACGGGCCTTGTGAGGGTTACCATTCATCCCTTGAATGGGGGGGGTTATCAAAAATCAATAAGAAAATAAGGCCTTCAGTATATTCGAGTATAAAGAAAAGGGTCATTTAAGCATGATATATTTTTAAAGGGATGTGGAAGATTTATGGATTTGATATTGATGATGTTGCGATACAAGGGATACCATGACTTCCTGGATATTTGGATTATGTATGGTGTAAATCGTAACACTGAAGTTTGAGTCCTTGGATATGTGGTATTTCAGACATTCATGGTATGCCCCATGACATTCTGAAATGTCTGGTTCCTCCAAAATGTTTCATGTTCTACAAAGGATTAAAGCACCATTCTAGAAAGGAGAAAACCACACTAGTTGGTAGGTTAAGTCCATTATGTGTCGATAGAATAGATAGATATAGATGATCTTCACTTTTTTCTGACAATTGTAGAAGATTTTAGAATACTCAAATGACAAAATGATGAATGTGGCTTTGTGATGATGTCTTTGCAAGAAGAGTTATGGAACCCAAGGGAAGCTAGCTCTTAAATTTCAGATCAAGCCCTAGTCCAAGAGTTTTTAAATAATGAGATGTGAGCTAGTAATTTTTAGGCCACTAGTCTTCCTTTGAGGAAGGGATCAAAACACAGTGACATAACATTGAGGTCATCGAAACTTGTTCGACAGTTTGGTATGTGAATTTTAAAACATGATCTAGAGTGATCGATTCTAGAGAATGATATGGGATAGTCAAAAAATGTGAAATTATGACATACTGAGATGTTTACTGTTATTGTGATGATTCCTGTTCTCATGGTAATTGTAAGGACCTTTTTCAGAGTGATGCATTTGGTTAATGGTGATAGGAACATATGCAGGAGTAGTGGGCATGTATGCATATTCATGAAAAGTTTCCATGAAGCCAAATATCCTTTCAAAGTGTTATAGAAAATTGTGATGATTCGTGACACCCCAAATCATGATGTGTTGTATGTGGAAGATGAAAAATCCTAGGAGGGTTTGATTACCATAAAATTTGTGTCACCACATTGCAAACATATTCTCATGGCAAGGAATGTGAAAAACCTTTCCTTAACTTTTTGCTGCACCATGGGGACTAGTTTCAACAACATGGCTTTTACAAGAGCAATATATTATATCCTATGAGTTTTTTGAATTTTATATTTTATCCCTAATGTGTTCCTAAACATTTTGAAATATGTGTTTTGTTGTTGGGGACTCAAATTTTCCTAAGGCCACCCTTTGCTATTTTTCGGGATGACATGATTTGTGTCTCTATCTTTAGAAGATTTAAGTCTCATAATTTGTACTATTTTGTGGAAGATTTTACATTCATATAGCTTTTTCTAAAGCATAGGATTTTTAGGGTCATAAATCACATGGACCTAATATGGAGTATGTGACACGAAAGGATATTTAGGATTTCCATGGCTCAGATCACTCCAACATCATTCAATGCATATAGTTCAAATGCGGTAAATTATGGCATGAGTTTCTAAGTATACGAGTAATGATATGGTAAACTCATACAAGGAGTGGTCATGACACATTGAGGTGTTGTGTGATACCATGATGATGTCAAATATCTTGAAGAATGAAATATCCTTTTCAGAGTGTCACATTTGGTTGATGTCCATAGGTCCATATATTAGAGCCATGGTCAGGTATTCACAGTCACGAAATGGGTCTAAAAAGCTGGATATCATTCCAAATGGAGTTGAAAAGATGAAATATACCTTAGATACTGAAGATATGAGGTGTGGTATATGGATTTGGGGCTCTCTAAATCGATTTTGGAATCACCCTATACTCAGGTAGAGTGAGGGAAGTCTCTTCAGTCCTTTGATATGGAATGATTAAAGGTAGGTGATATGCAAAATTTATTGTTATATAGTGGGGACATTCCTCTCTATTTAGTTTATTGTCGTGTTATAAGGAATTATTTTTCTCGATTTTATCATCACCTTTTTAAGATGTGATTCTGTTAAGTTTAACATCATACAGTAAGAATGTAGGAACCATTGTGAAAGGTGGTAATGTTATGGTTGGTCCCAAGGATGTAGAATGGGCATAACTATGTGACTCGTGGAAATGTGTTTTATGAAACACATAGTTCTATATTCCTAGGTAGTTTTAATGTATTTTGTGGAGGGCTTACTTCCTTGAAGTTTATCATTATGTGGTGAGGACATATTTTTGATTTTATGGCCCATCCTAGTGAAACATGTTCGGTGACTCACAAACACCAAATCATGTAGGATAGGGGCGGGTGACTGGCACCGAGTTGGCATATCACTACCATGTGAGGAATTTCTTATGTACTATAACATGAACAACTTTCCATGATAAAAAATGCTTATAGGATAAAACCACTAGTTAAACAATGCTTGTATACCACCACATCCGAACTAACATAGTGTGATAGAAAGTAATATAAAGTGAAACTAGGACAAAATACATTCCAAAAAAAATTTTATAGAACATTAATTCAAAAATATAATCAAAGATACTAGGACTACTTTTTATATCCTTAGGAACACCTTGTCCTCCTAGACTCAAAATGCTTCATCTAATCCAGGTCCACTTAGGACTCCTCCAAAAGGTCGCCTGCTACACAAGACAAACCATGTGTAGGAAAACCCCGTATAGGACTGAGTATAATAATAATAAGTAGGACACCTTGAAATAATAAATTAATACACAAATGAATGATAAAACCATCTCTACAAAATTTTATGTATACCACACAAATATCAAGAATTTCTAGATCTACCAAATCCAAGACATGCAGTCTAGAGGTAAATTACAACTACCACATACCATCACTATGGATTAACCACGAAGATTCTGTGATGCCCTTTTCTTGAAGAACACAATATTGTCTCTAATAGTAATAATTTTTTTCTTCTGACTGGTGTTTCTCATCGAGAACTATCATGAGAGAGTTATACAATTAAATATATAAAAAAAGATGATACAGTAGATGAGGATCACAGTTAGGGACATGGGGTTAAAAAAATAACTCCATATATATTAACAACTAACTAGACAATTGAAATCCCATTGGTTTGGTTACATCATCAATACCAAGGAATATACCTATGGTATAAAGAAGAATAGAGGATCCTACACTGGGCCTCTCAATGGATTCAAACAACTCCATCCATGAAGTCCGGCTGAAGGGATCACAGTCCTCGGAGTATGAAATTATTCACACATACCTTAATTTATCTCATAAAGGGTACAAACCCTAATGAATCATTTCCATTGTACAGATAAATAGTAGCTCGAGCCTTATTGAAGTGGGTATAGTGTGTGTAGTATGGCCAAATGTTGTTTCCCTTGACCATGGGTATTTCCTTTGTGCACCAACCCATGTCTTTAGAACATGTCATGTAGAAATAGGAAAACACATTGAGTAGATGGAGTCACATGTTGTCTCATACCATCCGGGGTCTACCTGTGTACTCTGGATATGTGCCAGTACATGGTTTCTACCCGAGTGTCTCTACCCATGTACCATTACATGGGGTAATCTCTGTAAAAGATTCTAGACATGTTTTCTGGGAAATACACACCATGTTGGAAACCTGTATACTCTACCCATTTCCGTGTATCTCCAAAGATACATGTTGAGTCTCTATGAAGGTCCTAGACACCATTTGATAGGGGTCACATGCTTCGTGACATTTAACTATCTCATGAAACCCATGCCGCCACATTGTGGTGACCACATGTTTTGTAATCACGGATTACAAATTGTGTTCATCGGGTTTTTTTTCAAAATTTAGTGTACTTCCCTGGTATAGAACAACAAATATTTAAGATATTGTTCTAGGGATGAATTTTCCTCAAATATCTAAATCCATGGTCATTTCACAACCCTATTACTGGATGATGTGCTTCAGGAATACAATCGCATCAGAAATTTATTAAAATACATCATGAAGAAAACTGCTCGTTGAATGGTTTATCCTGATCTGCCTTGTTGCGTCAGTCACTGTCAATGGTACACCTCTCTTGGGTCATCTTGATACGATATCTATAATTTTGTATCACTATTCCAATAAAAAATTCTCAATGATCATTCGTTCAATAACCATTGATTAACGAAGAAGGGTATAAATATCATGGGAGAAAAATAAATTCGAATGAATATGAGGAATGAACCTCTAACATTGATCATTCCGGCCTCGATCCATTTCTGTAAGAATGATCATATATCAAAATAGTACTCTATATAATAAATCCATGTAAATCCCGCAAATAAATACCTCCCTGCATGGATATGATTGAATCTCGGATCAAATTTTTCGTTGGACGGTCTGTGTTTTTTGTTGCTTTACATAATTGGGAAGGAAATCAAAAATAACACATCTTACCAAGAATTTTTATTGCATGATGTTAAAGATCAATTACAACTGTAAATATTCAGATCCAACTTTGTTATTTGATCTTCAATGCATAGTTTCTACATCTTCATACAAGATAAATCATCATGGATTCTTCTCTAGATCCTCAAGGGAATTATAGGGATATAATATAATGTTGTGTAACAACCTAGAATGTTTATTTAAAATATAGAGTCATTGTGTTATTGTGTTGATTAAATTGAAAAGAATAAAATAAATATTTCAATTTATTTTATTCATTAAAAAATTGTGTGACTTAATTAACAATTATCCCATGATGACCAATTTCATTCCATGCATAGGGTAAATTAGACTCTCTAAACATAGGGGTGCCTTAAAAATTAGGATCAAGGCATCCTCTTATAATTTTTTCCACTTTTTTAGGAAAATCACACATGTGTTCCATGTAATATTTTATTATTTTTCAAACAATTATTTAGGGAACACTGGGCTTTGGACTTTTGTGCCTTATAAGTGCCTGGTCTCATAATTAATACATATAATATTAAAAAAAAATAGAGAAAACATCGAATTACATTCTCCCCACCTTGGAGATTTATGTCCCTGAAAAGGAAACAAATGGCTACTCAGATAGATGTTGGTAGTATACAATCATATAAGCCTCCTGATCCCATGTGCTCTCCTAGGGATCCTCATACTGCCACCAAGCATGCACGAATGGAAAGGATCACCAATGAATGATTCTATACTACTAATCCTTGAACACCACTAGGCACTCAGTTATTGTTTCTCCATCCTCAATTTTTAGCTCGCCCTAGTCGATGTCATGTGATGCGTCATGCACGTACCTCCTTAGATACAACACATAGAAGACTTCATGTACCCTGTACTACTATGGGGGTAGTTCCACAATGTATGCCTTATCACCATATCTACATTGTATCTAAAAATTGATGATAAACCTCTGGTATATCATTTCACCTTGTCTAAAAAATCCATAATACCCATAGAGGTGAATCCCAAATGAACAAATGGCCAACTTCCTAAGTCTCCAAAATCCTCCTTCACCGACACATATAAGACTTCTGACATATCTGTTTACTCTTCATCGTCTCTTTTATGATATGAACCTTCCCAACATTAGCTCACACCAACTCCAATCCCATGAGTGCAGAATCTCCTAGGTCAGCCCAGCAAAATAGTGACTTGGAGGGTCTCCTGAAAAAATACTCGAATGGTTCCATATCAGTCATAGAATTTTATCGAATATTGTATGAAAACTCTACTATTGTTAGGTGGTCCTCCAAACTATGGAAGAATTACAACATGCTAGCTCACAGCATGCCCTCCAAAACCTGAATGGTCGGATCTATCTAGTCGTTTGTCTATGGGTGAAATACTATGTTCTAACATATCTATATCCCAAAAACCACCTATAAACGCTACCAAAATCAGGATGTAAAACAAGAATCGGGATCTGAATCTGTTAGTTTTGTAACTCCTTGGAGTCGAACAACCTTCTACATGTAATGGCATCCCTGGGTCTTTATTCAACTCTACTTTACGAAAGATATGAAGTGGACCAGCTTGGTGAGTTGGTCAAGGATCACCCATATAGTATCATGTCCCTTACATGTCTATGGAAACCCATCACGAAGTCCTTCGATATCCCATTCCACTTCCATTCAAACACCTCAGGTGGTTGAGTTAAACCTGATCGAACCTAGTACTGATTCTTCACTTACATACAAATAATCTATCGATATATGAAATCTACAACACTCTTCATCAATCCCTACAACCAAAAAGACTTTGGAGGTCCCTGTATATTTTCTCTACAGATAGTTGTACCACCAAAGGTGGTGTATGAAACTCGGTTTGAATCTCTTTCTGCAACTACACTGGTATTATTGTGCATCTTATGAAAATAATAACATGCTCCCCATATTTTGAATATCCATCAAGATAATTCCTTGTGGACATATGAGCACGTAGAGTCTCATAGTCGGTATCCACAAGATATTCCTCTATGAATCATGGTAAGTGTGGAGGTGTAATATCACTCAACTATAGGTAAAATGAACCATCTCAATCAACTTAGGATAATTGAAATGAGACCAATCGATTGGACACCTCATTCAAAAACTACGAACAAGATCTCCTGATAAGAAAATCGTTTACCATGGTCCCCTTCCCAAGAGTATAGAAAAACTAAAAGTCATCATCCTAGATAAATTATATCCAAGTATTCTATCCCATGTTCAAATTCTTTTGATAGAATATATACATGAGAATCTTTTGATTGTGTAAGGTAATAAACCATTCGCTCGTCAGGTATTCTCTCCACATCTTCAATGAGAATACAACCACTATAAACTCATGGTCATGGGCCACATAGTTATTATCATGGGTTATTAACAAGCATAAACAAAAGATCATCACCACTCGCCTATTCATCAAGACAAAACAAATCCCTATTCTTGATGTATCACTAAATACTATGTACATAACCCATTCCTCTAGAAATATCAAGGTCAGAGAACATTTCTAACTCTGACTCAGCTCCTAAAATCATTGGTCTAAGGTCAACCTTTGAGAACCATCATGAACATCTCAACTAATAAAATGGGGTTATTGTTCCTTAGTAGTGGATACTTTTCCTTCACAATCACATGGTTTGATAACTTATAATTCACACACTGAATCAAGCTCTTGTCATCCTTTTTGGCACACATAATCGAGCCTTCCTTGTGCGAAACATTGGGTCTCACGAAGCACATTCTATACAAGTCCTCTGACTACACCCTCAGATCACAGAGCTCTGTTGGAGCTCAACGATTTGCTGGTGTTGATATAGATGTTGTACTTGGGTGTATATCAATGAAATAATCTATCTCTTAATGGGGATATAATCATGGAACATTGAACACCCCAACCACTCTAGGATAGATCCAGTGCATTACAAGTGATATTGGCATGGTTAGAAGGAATAAAAAACCTGAAAGAATGATCAGTTTTGTAGTCTTGATGAAACTAGATACATAGATGTCAATTAAATTACATTAAAAAAGGTTACAAAATACAATACATAACAAAAACTAATATATGAAACCACTGCAACTCAAAAGAAGACCTTCTCTTCATCACCTGTTGAAGGTAGAAACTGAAAGAGGTGAGATAAAATTCTCAGTAAGGGTTACATAGGGCAGAAGCATGAGTACATTAATAAGTTAATCATAAATAAAACTGACATAATCAATATGGAATAGAGAATAAATGAATAACTAATTCCATTAATAACTAAAAATAAAACTGCATCCATAGATTTTGTCATAGTGAAAATCTCATGGCTAACATTAAGAACTAATAATGAATATAGAGAATTATTATTAATTGTATGTCATGTATCTGTAACCTGAAACCATAATACCGTAAAAACCGTTTAGTTCTGTGGGTAGAAACGCGTCTACTTTTTTGAAACAAACCCGAAGGGTTTGCCACCAATCTATGGTGTCTCGTGAGACCTACTGATGCATCGCGGGGCTATAGTGGGCCCCACCCTCCTCTACATCCAAACAATTTTTTACAAATATATTCAATACAAGCGAAATATGTATTTAAATTATCCGTATAGAATAGAGGATACAGATTCATCAGCATTTCCACAGTCAAGACAGCATTCAAAGTAAATACCATATGTAAAATGTTATACAGCTTAGAAAATAATAATATCCATGATATGAAAATATGTATATATAAATGGAATATAATTTCAATTTAAATGTGATCTCAAATGGTCAGCAGGTACACCGCATAAGAAAGAGTAGGTGCACAATTACTCAGCAAGTCACAACGAAGTGAAAATTGAGGCAAAGCTCATTACTGTGTTGTATTCTATTTAGTCATATGAAAAAAAAATAACCACCAAAAGAGTCATGGAATACAATGAATATTATGAGATATATGATAACATATCTCAAATGGTTGTACTCTTATACCACATATAAGAACTAATAGGTGAACAATGAAAATCCCACAGAATTGAAAGTGAGATGAGAAAAACTTCTTACAAACATTTTGGCACGTTAACGAGTGTTATTGCAATGTCATAATGAGAGGAAAGGGGTATCCCATTTTTTATATGTCAAAACTTCAGTATGTGGGAGTGGATAAAATAAACCACATCATTATAAATTAAATTCAATAGCACACAATATTGGATGGATTCTTGAATAAAAGTGAGAGAGATGATCCCTTACAAATATTTTGTCATTACAGTGACAATAAATCAATGATGTATTTATGTGTGACAAATAAAAATTGACAAAATATAATTGGAAATTCTTTATAAAACAAGAATAGGTCATTCACACATATTTTGGGAACAATGTAACCAATGAAATAGTTGTTTAACTCAAAGAAATAAAATTGAGTTAAGCAATCCCTTACCTTAACTTCAAACATGTTCCGATCTTGTACTTAAGCTCCTGGAATATGAAATTATTCTTGTTAATAAATTATTTTAGAACCTATTAGACATTTATTTATTTTACCATTATTCTGGTTCGTTCATTTTTTTCATCATTGATAAGTTATTGTATTGAAATTCGTCGTTCTGGAGTGTTCGTTTCATTTCTTTTCATATTCGGGTCACTTGTTTTTAAGTAATGATGTTTATGTGGAATGGTTATAAATCTCAAGGATTGGAATTATGTATTATTAATGAACATAGAAAATTGATAATATTAATTTATATCAATTTGATACATGGAATGAGGATGAATCATTAGATGACGACCACTTCGATTATTTGGCGGTATTTGGGATATTATGAACTAGTTTTGACATATAACTTATTTATATTTAAGTATTCTTGTTCCTGAATATTAATTAGGTTATAACATAAATTTTATAGTCTGTATCAACCATGAATATGGTTTTATGACCAGTAATTAAGAATAAATTGAAGAACTAAAATTTATCGTCTACAAAGATTATAAATCGGAATCTCATGGACGTCGATTTCGTTTATAAAATAAAAGGGAGGGAGTAAGAATATTAATGGTGGTTCATCCATTCACATGATATAAATCCAGTATTTTGATGTTTTTGGAGTTATCATGATCATTTGGGAAGAGGATGTGAGGAGAGTATAGCAAAATAAAATAAATTGAAATGAAACCAAAAGAAAAAAGAAGTGTGATTTACCTCTTGAAATAACCACCATGAGAAACTCCTTATAGGAAGGGGTTTTGGTGTTTTGGGAAGCCCATAAGCTTCTTGGACGTGGGGGAGATACTAGGTAAGGGTAATAGGGCAGAACATTGAGGGGCGTCAAGGCTTAGGGGAGTGAATATAAGAGGTAGTGGTGGGGGGTTTTTATAGTGGATGAGAGAGGGGATTTCCTAATATAAAACTCATTAATTTATTAATTCTCCTAAATACAAGGATTAGTGAGTATTCCATGACCAAGAAGAGTAATTTTATCAGGTGATCCCGAACCAAGTGGGCTTACATCATCATAACATCACACATGACTCTATAATTAGTGTATTTATCTTAGTTTTTCAATTTATGGTATGTCAGTATTCATCAAAAATTCATGTATTTCAGAATAATCCCAAAAATTCACCCTAACCAATTTTTGACGTGTAGAATCCAAAAATAAAGTCCATTTTTCAAAAATAATTTTCTATATATTATTTAATAAATATTTAATTAAATCATTATTAAATTGAAATATATTAACACTTAGAATATTTATCTTCAACTTTAGGGTGTCTAAATTCATTTATACATTAAAGGGTGTGGATACCATTCATAATTGTCATATTACTATTCATAAGGTATGTTACTACTCATAAGGGTGGGTTACTATTTATAAGGGTAGGTTACTATCCACCGAAAATTATGTTAATTCTATCAGACTCTAAATATCATCTTGAACACAACCGTGTATATCATATTTTTAAAATTCAAATCACAGAGCTGGTAAATTTATTTTTAGTGGCTAAGTTATGGTTATCTCTTATAAGTGACCATGTTTTATTCCATAAGGGCTCAGTGATTCATGAAATATAGACTACCTAATGAATAGAGTGTATTTAAGAGAAACATACCATAAATTGTTTGGGGTGCTACATTATTCCCTCCTTTAGAAATTTCGTCCTCGAAATTTTTATTAATAAATCACACCAAAAAATATGTGGTTGATTCTATTTCATAACATCCTCAGGTTCCCATGTTGCTTCCTCCATATTATGGTTTCTCCAAAGAACCTTCACTAGACGTGTTTTCCGATTTCTCAATAACGGTTCCCTTGTGTCAAGAATCCCAATAGGCATTTCACAATATGTCAAATTAGGTTCCAATTAAATTTATTCATATATGAGAACATGCGTTGGGTCTGGCATGTATTTCTTTAACAATGACACATGGAACACATCATGAACTCTAGAAAGATTTTACGGCATCAATAGATTGTAATCTACAGCTCCAATTCTTTCGAGAATTTAAAATGGCCTGATGTAACCTGGGGCTCAGTTTCCCTTTCTTACTGAACCTTAGAAGACCCTTCCATGGATATACTTTCAGAAAGACATGATCTCCCACCTATAATTCCAAATCCTTTCTCCGATTATCAACATAACTCTTCTGCCTACTTTGTGCTGTCTTAATATGGTCATGGATTGTTTTCACCATTTTGTGGTCTCTTCAATAAGTTCTGGGCATATAAGTTTCCTCTCACTGACTTCGTCCCAACAAGTTGGAGTTCGACATCTTTTTCCATACAAAGCTTCTAATGGTGCCAATTGAATACTAGAATGGAAACTCTTATGGTAATAAAATTCCACCAAAGTCAAGAATTAATCCCACATACCTTGGAAGTTAACATAGAATTACCTTTGAATGTCTTCTAGAGTTTGTATAGACCTTTCAGACTGTCCATCGGTTTGGGGGTGATAAGCATTACTCATAGAAAGCTCTGTATTCAATGAATTCTAGAGACTTTTCTAGAACTTTGATGTAAAAATAGGATCTCGATTGGATACAATTGATAGAGGTGCACCCTAATGTCTAACACCTTCATTAATATACAGTCTTTCCAGGGGCTCGAGTGGAAAATCTTTACGTATAGGAAATAAATGAGCTGATTTCGTGAAACGATCAACAATTACCCATATTGCATCATTCCTTATAGGTTTCCTTGGTAGTTTTGTGATAAAATCCATCGTAATGCTATCCCACTTCTACATAGGAATAGGTAGAGGTTGCATCACTCCTTTGGGTTGTTGTCTCTCTACCTTCACTTGTTTAAAAACAAGACACCTTGACATGTAGTCAGTGATTTCTAGCTTCATATTATCCCACAAGAAATATTCCTTCAGATCCCTGTACATCTTGGTTCCACCCTGGTGTATAGAGAAAATTCAGCTATGGGCATCATGTAATAGTTCCCTTTTTTTCTCAGGTACTAATGGAATGCATAACCTCTTCCCAAATTTTAGAACTCCTTCTTCATACACGATGTCTTCCAGTCTTCAATCCCTGACAGCATTAATTTTCTTGTGCAGATTCTCATCATCGGATTTAGATCATTTTATTTTCCCTAATAAAGATGGGTTAACAATCATTTGAAAGAGAAATGATGTTTCCCCTTCCATAGAAACACCCATATCCATCTTCAGTAGATCCATGAATATAGGATCTCTTTCAATCCTCATTTGAGTCATAAGGCCATGATCGTTACTACATAATGCATCTGCCACCTTATTCCCCTTTCCTGGGTGGTAGTGTATTGAACAATCATAATCTTTTAGTAACTCAAGCGATCATCTTTGCCTCATGTTGAGTTTTGTCTGAAAATATATTTCAAACTCTTGTGGTCCATATAGATCTCACATCTCTCTCCGTTGAGGTAATGCATCCACATTTTCTACGAAAATATTATGGTTGCTGACTCAAGATCATGAGTTGGATAATTTTTCTCATGAGTCTTCAATTTTCTTGATACATAAGCAATAACTTTATCATTTTTCATAAGGACACAACCCAACCCATTCTTTGATGCATCACTGTATATCACAAATCCATCACATCCATATGGAAGAGTAAAAATTGGAGCATTGACCAATATATTTTTTTTAATTTTTCGAAGCATTCTATACACTCTTTTGTCCACACAAACATAAATCATTTCCGTTAGAGATTGGTTAGCGGGTTATCCACTTGGGCGTTATTCTGAATGAAACGCCGATAGTAAACTACTCAGACAATAAAACTGCGTACCTCAGTTAGGATTGTGGGCAAGGGACAATTTTGGATTGCGTTTGTCTTCACAAGATCAACTAGGATTCCATCATTAGAAACAATATGGCCTATAAAAGAAACTGATTGAAGCCAAAAATTGCACTTGATAAACATCCCATATAATTCATTTCTTCTAAGAGTTTCCCGAATAATCCTCATGTGATTCTCATGATCTTCATAGAATTTTGAATATACCAGGATATCATCAATGAACACCACAAAAATCTATCAAGATATTCCTTGAAATATCTATTTATTAAATCCATGAAAACAGAGGGTGGATTCGTCAGTCCAAATGGCATCACCGTAAACTCATAATGCCCATACCTGGTTCGAAATGCTCCCTTAGGAATATCTTATTTCCTCACACGCAGCTGATGATTTCTGGACCGAAGGACAATCTTCGAAAAGTAATGGGCTCCATGGAGTTGATCAGATAAATCATCATTCCGAGGAATAGGATACTTATTCATTATTGTAATATCATTGATTTCCCTATAATAAATGCAATGCCTCATGGATCCATCCTTATTCTTGACAAAGAGGACAGGGGCTCCCCATGGAGAAACACTAGGTCAAATAAATCCATTTTAAATCAAATTCTCTAGTTGTTTCTCTTGCTTTACCAATTCCACAGTGGCCATTCTATTGTGTGTATTTGATATAGTTATTGAATCAGGAGTTAAATCATTAGAGAACTAAACTTCACTCTCTGAAGGATATCCAGGTAAATCCTTTGGAAATACATCAATGTAATCTTGCACTATGTGCACGTCTTCAATTTGAATATTTCATTCCTCTCCCGTAGATGTTGGTTTATCTTCCTCTTCAAGTATTGCATTTAGTAGAGATACTGGGGTTGGTTCTTGATAAGAATTAGGTGAAAATGTTTATGCCCTAATGAAAATAAATTCTACACCATTTTCAAAAATTGTAACTTTCTTATTCTTACAAAAAATCATTGCATCATAATTTTACAGCAAATAAATACTGTGAATTATATCAAATTCATTCATTGGTATGATGACATGGTTAGAAACTAAATCATGTTTTTGTGACTGGAGGGGGACAAGTTGACATGCCTCTGTTACAATGATACATCCATGAATATTTTTGACTGAAAACTCCTTTATTAAATAAAATTGGACATATCTAATTATCCATGAAAACTAAGAAGATATAAATAAATTCGACAATCCAGAATCAAATAAGGTGTTGGCTAAGTTTGAGATTAAAATTAAAGTAACTTCCACCACATAATTAGGAACATCAACCTCTGCAGTTGTAATTGCATAAGCTCTCCCTTGATCACTTGGCCTTTTTGGAGTCACGTTTCCATGGCATTTAGGACACTCATTTTCATAGTGTCTCATCTCTATACAAATGTAGCATTGGATATCATTGAATTGTTTATTCCCCTTGCATTCATTGGATCAATGACCCTTTTTTCTACAGTTATAGTAGACTCACATGCCTTTCATGCATTTCCTGAGATGATTCTTTCAACATTTCTCGGATAATGGGAAACTATTTGTTCCCTTGCTCTACTTTGGTGCTTCTCCTTTTCCTTTGTTATCAGAGTACCGCTTCTTATCCTGGTTTCCTATGAAAAGATTTGATCTAGAAAATTCCCTCTCTGTTTTTATGGCACTTAATACAATTCCATCATTTGATGAAAAGGTTTGAGAAGCCAGTGCCCTATGGAGACTTGGCTTAAGACCTTCAATAAAATGATCAATCATGTCTGTCGAGTCACATACATAATCTATGGCATACCTAGCCAGTCTTCTAAAAGTATCCTCATACTCTACAACATGGTCTTCTTCCATTTGTTTTAAGCTAAGTAATTTACTCTTCATTTAAGTTTGTTGCTCACGAGGGAAATATTTTTCGAAGAATCTTACCTTAAAAGTCTTCCATTTTATATCTTCTTTTTCTTCTTCCTCCTTGGTATTCTGAATCAGGGACCACCATTGTTCAGCATCACCCTTGAGACAATATACATCTAGCACCACCTTCTCATTCTCATTGCATGTTAATGACACGAATATCTTCTCATGTTACTTGATCCACTATTCAGCTACCACTAGATTAGTAGTCCCACTGAAATATGAGGGCTTCTGCCGCATGAAACGATCCAACACAGGTGTGGAATGGTTATTCGTTACAACTTGAGTATGTTTTCCCAATATAGTCATGATCTGATCTGCTCCCACATTGACTTTGTTGACTTGAAAGGTTGGGAGATCCCTGCTTTTCCCACGAGTATTTATTCCCATTCTTCCATTAGATACCATTTCTAAATAATGGGATAAACTTGATTATTTTATGAATCATAAATACAAAATCACTCAACCTAGATTTAAATTCTATGCATAGCTAATCTTATAAACATGGATTCTATGAGGAAAAATTTACATTAAACTCTTTCATAATGGCTTGTAAAGAAAATATGAATTATCCTAAGCATATCACGTAGGTGTGTCATAACCAAGAGTGAAGAAAATCCCATTTTCGTGTACCAGTTCTCATTCAAGTCTATAAAAAAGCGACGTTTTGGGTTTTACCTCTAGATACATCTGTGCAAGAGCTGTCTCTACCTGCTCATATCCAGACAGGGATGTATTGCTTGAAATATCCATATAATATATTCCGTAAAAAAATACCAGGATGTTCTTGTAAGTTTTTCCTCAAATACTACCTTAGGACTTTGTTCCCCACTATATATTTCCTACTCTAGTTTCCATGTTTCCTACTAAACTTCCTCTGATACGAACTGTGATACCCCGAACCCTCTAGGATGGAGTCGGGGAATTACATGTGATATTGGCATGGCTAGAAGGAATGAAAATCCTAAAGGAATGTCTAGTTTAGTATTCTTGAGGAAACTAGACACATATATGTAACTCAAATTACATATAAATACGTTACAAAAAACAATACATAACAAAAACTAAAATCTGCAACTACAGGAACTCAAAATAAGACATTCTCTTCATAACCTGTCAAATGTAGACAATGAAAGGGGTGAGATCAAATGTTTAGTATGGGTTAAAAATAGTGTAATCATGAGTACAATAATAAGTTAACACAAAAACAAACTGACATAATCAATATGTCTTAGTGAATAAATGAATAACTAATTCCAGTAATAACAAAAAATGAAACTGCATCCTTAGATTTTGTCATAGAAAAAATCTCATGGATAATAATAATAACTGATAATGAAAAAAGATATTTCTTATTAATTGGAAATCATGTATCTGGCACATGAAACCATAATACTGTAAAAATGGTTTAGTTCTGTGGGTAGAAACCTGTCTAATTTTTGGAAAGAAAGTCAAAGGGTCTGTCGCAAAACTGTTTTGTTTCATGAGACCTAATGATGTATCGAGGGGCTGTAGTGGGCCCCACCAACCACTACATCGAAGTCATTCATTTTATATATATTCAATACAATATCAATATGTATTTACATTATCAATAGAGAATAGAGGACACATATTCATCAACATTTCCACAGTCAAAACAACATTCAAAATAAATACCGTATGTAAACTGTTATACGACTTAGAAAATAATAATATCCATGATATGAGAATATTAATATTTAAATGGAATATAATTTCAATATAAACATGATCTCAAATGGGATGTAGGTACACCTTTTCAGAAAGAGTATGTGCACAAATACTAAGCAAGTCACAACAATGTGAAAATTGAGACAAAGCTCGTTACCGTGTTGTATTCAATTGAGTCGTATGAAAAAAGTTAATAACCACCAAACGAGTCATGAAATACAATGAATATAATGAGAAATATGATAACATAAGTCAAATGCTAGCACTCTTATACCACATATAATAAATAAGAGGTGAACAATGAAAATCCCACATAATTGAAAGTGAGATGAGAAAAACCTCTTACAAACATTTTGGCACGGTAACGAGTGTTATTGAAAGGTCTTAATGACAGGTAAATGGGTATCCCATTATTTATATATCAAAAGGGAAGTATGGGGAAGTTGATAAAAAATACCCCATCATTAGAAATTAAAAACAAAAGCATGGAAGATAGGGTGGATTCTTGAATAAAAGTGAGAGAGAGGATCCCTTACAAAGATTGTGTCATTAGAGTGAAGATAAATCAATGATGTATTTATGTGTGACAAATAAAAATACAAAAAATATATGTGGATATAATTTATAAAACAAGCATAGGTCATTCACATATATTCTTGGAACAATGTAAACAATGAAATAGATTTTTAACTCAAAGAATGAAAATTGAGTTAAACAATCCCTAACCTTAACTCCAAAGGTGTTCCGCTCTTGTACATAAGCTCATGGAATATGAAATTATACATTTAAATAAATTATTTAAGAACCTATTAGACATGTATTTAGTTTACCATAATTCTTGTCAGTTTATTTGTGTCTTTATTGTTAAGTTATTGTATTGAATTTCGTCGTTCTGGAGTGTTCGTTTCCTTTATTTTCATATTTGGTTCCCATGTTTTTATGTAATGTGGTTTATGTGGATTGGTTATAAATCTCCATGATTAGAATTATATATTATAAGTGTACATAGATAATTGGTAATGGACATTTATATCATTTTATTACAATAAATGAGGATGAATCATTATATGACCACCACTTCGATTATTTGGCGATATTTGTAATATTATGAACTAGGTTTGTCATGTAGCTTAATTATATGTACATATTCTGGTTCTAGAATATTAATTAGGTTATAACATATATATTATAGTCTGGTTCAACTGTGAATATGGTTTCATGACTAGTAATTAATAATAAATTGAAGAACGAAACTTCTTCATCCATGAATGTTATAAATCGGAATCTCATGGACGTTGATTTCGTTTATAAAATTAAAAGGAGGGAGTAAAAATATTTATGGTGGTTCTTCTATTCACATGATATAAATATAGTATATATATATTAAATGGAGTTATCATGATAATTTGGACATATGTGGTGAGGGGAGTATAGAAAAAGAAGATAAATTGAAATGAAATAAAATGAAAAAGAAGGGTGCTTTACCTCTTGAAATAACCTCCTTGAGAAACTCGTTATGGGAAGTGGTTTTGGACTTTTCGGAAGACCATAAGATTCTTGGACATGGGTAGATACTATAGAAGGGTAATTATTCTGAAAATTGAGAAGCTTCAAGGCTTAGAGGAGTGAAGAGAAGAGGTAGTGGTGGGGGGTTTTTATAGTGGAGGAGAGAGGGAATTTCTTAATATAAAACTCATTAATTTTTTATTCTTCCACAGAAAATTAATAGTGAGTATTCCATGACAAATAAGAGTAATTTTATCATGTGATCCAGAACCAAGTGGTATTACATCATCAAAAAATCACACATGAATCTATAATTACTGTATTTGTCTTAATTTTTCAGTTTATGGTATGTCACTATTCATTAAAATTTCAAGTATTTTAGAAAAATACCAAAAATGATAACTAACCATTTTTTTTTTGTGTAGAATAAAAAAATTAATTCCACTTTAGAATAATATTTTTCTAAATATTATTAATTAAATATTTAATTAAACCATTATTTAATTGAAATATATAAACACTTAGAATAATCATCTTCATCTATAGGGTGTCTAAATTCATTTATACACTCAAGCGTATGGATACCATACATAAGAGTAATATTACAATTCATAAGGGTACGTTAATATTCATAATGGTGGGTTACTATTCATAAGGGTATGTTACTATTCACCAAAAATTATGTTAATTCTATCAGACTCAAAATATCATCTCGAACACAACCGTGTATATCAGATTTTTAAAATTCAAATCACAGAGCTGGTAAATTTAAGTTTAGTGGTTATGTTATGGATATCTCTTATAAGTAACCATGTTTTCTTCCATAGGGGAATAGTGATTCATGAAATATAGGCTACCTAATGAATAGTGTGTATTTAAGAGAAACATGCCATAAAATGTTTGGGGTGCTATAAACATCTTCCAGAAAAGACATCTTCATACTCTACCACTACTGCTATGAATTATAAACTCATAACATCTGTTGTACTGAGGGCCATCCTAGCCAACTAATTCATAATAGTCTCTACCCTCTAATTCATGAGCCCATCCAATTCAATCTAGGTTTCCATTTTTCAAAAAAAGTAAAATTTTCTTCCATCACCCCAGACAGACCGAACCCTTAACATAAAATAGTCAATCTAATCCTGAATTTTGGATGAATAGTCCATACCAATAATGACTTTTTAAGGAATCAATGTTACTACAAAGAGGTCCTAACTTTAACTATCACCTTTAAGAGTCTCGTCCACTGTTAGCACTAGTGCTGGATTATTGGGTCTCTACCTGTAAGTGTATCCAAGTATGAGGGTCAAGTAAATAGTTTATCTAAAATCTCTGAGTCTCAAACTATATTTATTAAAGGAATAGAATGGCTAGAACCTATATATATAAATATGGTATCAAAATTTGAAAAGACAAAGGTCTTACCATGAATATTTCATGGATCTCTTGGGATATAATCTTTGACAACACACAGTTGTCCCCGCCCCTTATCCTATTATTCCCCGTGCCTAGCATGGACCACCTGGGGTGGTGGTGGTAACAGGTCAAAATGTCTACAACCTCATTCTTATTTCCTAGATACTCTAACAGGTCTTTTGACCTAAAACTCCGTCTTCGCTTATCTCTATCTCTACCACAGTGGTCCCTGAATAGTCTTTATATCAGTAGCATGATGGGTTGTAAAATATCATATAAGATGTCCCATGATGGAACATGAGTAATAACACCTTTTTATAGGATGTATGGCCCCACCTTGTGAGCTCTGAACTACAGGTACTCTATCATGGGGCATACTCTTGAAGCGTTTAGTACTTCTAGGTCTTTGGTTCTGATGTCAGTTATTTGCTGCCAAGTTCTCTACTATAGTTTGTCCATTGTGGACTACCACCGGCTATATCTGCTCATCCATGGAACTCTCAAAAGACAAGGCTTCTCTATAACCCTAGCATAGGTAGGAATAAAAATTTGGGGTAATGTTGTCTTGGATGTCTCTATGAAGACCTCGCTCAAAGGCATGGTTCTTGTATTGATGATCATGTATCTTATCCATTCAGAAATTGGAGTGGTGGGAATTACTTGATGAATACAAAGATAAAAAAATTTCTTCCAATCAGATTTATAGAAGGTATTGTATATGAATAAACTAGAACATATATGTTGAGAACTCCACATATAACTAGTTATTCATCATTTAACTATTTAGAGTTTCCCTATCATAAGATCAATTTAATCAACTCCACCTTCATTCTAATGAGCTTTTTAGAAGTCTTGCTTCCAAGACCACCATCTCATCCACTTTTTCTCCTAACTAGAGGGAATGCATGGGCCACAAACTCAAGATAGTCCTCATCTACATGTGTTCTGGGAACTAATAAGAACTTGAGGGGTCTCTAATACTGAAATATGTGATGCAAGATCCTTTATTACACCTCGTCTGCTAGTACATGTGGAACCATGTGCTTACTAATAGGTGGCAGCAAGGATTTTGCACCACTTGGTGGTCACATTTGAGAAACCGATCCTTGTATAGTAGCCTCATCACTGAGGTGGTTATCCACATGATCAAGCTAATGAATCCTAGTTTGTATGCACCGTGGAGGCATCAAGTAACTAAACATGATATTCCACAATTAATGGGAATAAATTGGGAGATAACTCAAGAGGTAAATTTAATTCCCAACCCTTTACTATATGATATAGGTACCATTATTTCCCTAAAACAAGTTTTCTTGTGTTCTCAATAAAAAATTAGGTTAATATAGTCCTGATGTAAGGATATGTCGGCTGCCTCACAAACACTGGTGCCCTTAGCCTAAAATATAAACTCAAAACACATAAAAATATTTCCCAAAACCAATATCAGATACTCTCAGTCCTAATGTAGAACTGACCCGCTCTGAAGCCACTCTGTCAAGACCTATCCTAGTGGGACCCATGTAGAAACTCCCCAAGCCCAACTCCAATAGGCATGGAGGTGGTGACTAGTGCAAAGTAGTAGAATCACTGACTTGGGATGCATTTCCTATGTACCTGCACACATACTAAAATCTCCAATCTCCAAAAATTATAAGCTGTAGATACCACTATGTAAACAATTAATACATACCACTATATCCCAACCAACAAAGTATGATATAAAGTGATGTAAAGTGAATCTAGGACAAAATACAAGCCCACTAAAAAGTGTATGTAAACTACAATTTCTATCATATAAACAAATGTACTAGGACTACTATATATAGCTACAGGGACACCTCAGATGCCTAATCATAAATTATCTATCATGTTAAGGTCCACCTTGAACTCTGTTAAATGGATGTTCATCTACACAAGACACGACACATGAGGGAAAAACCTGTGAAAGGGTGAGATTACAAATAATTAGTAAGACACCCCAAAACCAAAAATGCATTCAAAAAGTAATTTTATAGTAATCTCTACATAGGTATATGTCTACAGAACAGATAACAATAATATCTAGATTTACTCACTCAAAGACATGTATTCTAGATGTGATACACAACTACAATATACTACTACTGGGGATTAATCTCTGAGATTACAAGAATCACATATTTGGTAAAATTCTCTATTGAGACTGATAACACTTATGGAGTCCATTTTAGAGTTGCTGATAATCAAGAACTATCGTGAGAGTGGGATATGTGGATAGATCTAAAGAGAATATTATAGAAAATATGAGTATCACATCTCGGTCCATGTGGTGATACAAACATCTCCATCTGGATTAATATGCACTGTATATCATCGATATCTATTAGGATTGGTTACATCCATACCAAGTAATCTACTTAGAGAAAAAATATGAATAGAGGAAACTACATTGGGTCTCTTGGGGGATTCCAACAATGCTATCTTGGAAGTCATACTAAAGACATCACAGTCTTAGGAGTAGGAAACAAATCAGACCTTACTTTATGGAAATGATAAAGGAAAAAATGCTTGTAATATTTTTAGATATGGATAACTAATATCTCAATCCATGTAAGAGAGGGTAGATACTATGTAGTATGGTCACATGTAATTTCCCATAACCCAGGGGACATCCACTGTGTTGTGGAACATTTCTTTGGAACATTTCTTGTAAAAAAGGGAGCACCTAATATCTATAATGAATCCGACATCATGTCATACCATCCAGGGTCTGCATGAATACTCTGGAAATGTGCCCGTACACGATGTCAACCTATGTTTCACTGCTCATGTACAGGTACATGGTGCAGTCTATGTAACCAATTATGGCCAGGTCGTCTAGAATGGTACACGCTGTGAAGGAAACATGGGTACTCCACCTCATGTCTATGTGTCTCCCGAGATACACGTTGAGTCTTTGAGAAGGGCCTAGATACTGTATGATATGGATCACATGCCACGTGATATTTAACTATCTCTCGAATCCCTGGCCACAACTCAGTGGGGTCCACACAACATGTAATAACAGATTACATTCCATATTCATTTGGTTTTTCTAGAGATCATAGTTTATCCTCTGCGTGCATCGACCGATCTTTAAGAACTCATTTTGGGGATCCGTTCCCCTCTAAACACCAGATCGAAGGTCATTTTTCCACCATATTTCTGAATAAATTTATTTCTGGCATTCAATCATCACAGAAATACATTTAAATATGTCTAAAGACAAACCTCTAGAAGAACGGGGTCTCCTGAACTTCATTGATTAACCTATATTTGTCGACATTTAACCACCATTTGGTCATCCCAATTCTGGATCTTCATTTTCATTTCATTGTTCTATGAAAAAAAATGAAATACAATGGATCATATAAAGATCGTTTATGAACAAAGAATTTATATAAATTTTTGGGGAGAAAATCACAATGAATGAATCAGAAGAACAAACCTCAACCATTTTTAATTTCATCATTGATCCATTCCTATATTAATGATCTCCAATCCAAAATTTAATCTCTATAATCAAAATCCATAAATGAATAAAATATAAACCGATCTGCAAGGTTATGAACGAACCACTGATCAACCTATTTGTTGGTCAGTCTGAATTCATCATTTAATATAATAATGGAGAAGAAAATAAAAAATAATGAATCCTACATGTATGTTGGATCCTGCCTTTTGAATATCGATTACAATTGGTATGATTCCTCAAGAACGACATTCGTCGATCTTGAATCCATATTTCAGTCATCAACTACTGAGAAAATTCAACAGGGTTTCCTCTCAAGAGCCTCTAAGGAATTCCATGTTTATAAGACTAGTTGTGGGTCCCATCATAAAGGTTTATTTAAAATAAAAACCATTGCTGCATCGATGTTTCCATAATATAAATAATAATAATATAAATATTTCAATTCAATATAATCATTAAAACCCCCATGATTAATTTTCACAGTTGACCCACATCGGCAAATGGAAGGTTTTTTCCTTGGGTCAATATGTTTTTTTAAACATAATCATTCCCTTGGATTTTAAATATGTGCACCTATTTTGAATTTATTCCACTTTCTCTGGAAAACTACTAGTGCATGAAATGTAATATTTTAATATTTTCTAAACAGTTGTTCTGTGCACACCAAGCCTCAGAATTACATTCCATATCAGCACCTAGTATTGAAATTAATCCATATAATATTTGAAATTAATACCCAAAAAACTATGTACATTACATCCATGCAGTTTAATGTCATGTGGTATGGGAATGTCGCGGTTGGGAAAATGGTTTGAGATTTGGCATCACTATAAACTTCATGAAAATGAGTTTCAAACAACAGTTAGTTGTATAAATCCATATAGTTTAACATCATTTTTGGAGAATGATGTAGAAAAGATTAATTTCATGTTTCAGGGACATATGTGGTTCGTACTGTAAGAGAGAGCTCCAAACGTAGAGATGTGAAGTGTGGTGCCACAAGGAAACCCCATGAGAATGAGGACCAAATATGTCTCAAAAATATGACACACCAATCCAGGAAAAATAATACAAGGGGGAAAGAAATGGTCATATCAATGGTTGGGCTATAAGGGAAAAGGTCTGGGAATCACTACATATCTCATGGGGATGAGAATCAAACCACATGTTGTATTAGAGATTTCAAGTAATTTAACTTCATACAAGAAGTATGATGGTGAACCATCATGAATTTATGGGGAAAATGTTTTTGGGTGAAGGAGTGGAGATTTGGGCTTCATTATGTATCTCGTGGGATTGAAAATCAACCCACACATAGTTGATGGAGAACCGTTCATTTTAATGACATGTTGTAAGGACACTAACTGTGTAGTTTTACATCATAAAATGATAATGAATAGTATGTCTTTTTATAGTCATGCATTTAGAGACTTGAATGAAATATTAAACACCTCTATGCCTTTATTGTGATGTTAAGTCCCTATAGTAATCCCTAATCCCCTCTGAGTTATGCTAGGTGTGAGAAATAAGGAGCAGTGTGTGTTTTCCGTGTAGTGTAGAGATAAATGAGGGGTATAACAAGTTCATGTTTCATGGTGTAGTTTATGGAACAAGATATAGGATCATGTCATCCCATATTATCTTATTGGGAAGGGGAATCAATCCATATGTATCTTTGGATCAACCATGCTGTTTAACAACATGCAATGAGGATGTGGGTGACTAGATGTGAATGTAATGGTCATGTTGTGGATCCGTGAAGTTTCTTGCCATGCGGTAAGAACAATGGTCATTTAGTTTAATGTATTTCATTGAGGATGAACTCCTTAAAATTTAATTTCATGTGACCAAGATTAATGAAGTGGCTTACTCTGATGTGGATGTCTGTTTACAAAATAACTATGTAAAGTATTTAATGATAAATTTAACATTGATAGGTGGTGTGACACACTCCACATCTACGGTGACCATAGAATAGGCTCATTTATAATGACCTTGGGTATCATGTATGGTATTTCCCACTTAGGACCCAACATTGGGTGCTTATTTATGGGTATCATTGGTTTTCTGAGAGCTAACACCACTATTCATGAATGAATGAGTGTAGGTGAACATTTTTATCGAAGGCTGGAACAATCTAATTCTAGTGGACCTCTATGTTGTGCAGTAAGTGCAACCTCTTCTCATATAGCCTTTCCAACTCATCTAGAGGCTTCTATTATTGTTAAACATCTAAGAGATGGCCCCAAATTTCTATATTGAGTGAGGAAAGATAGACCTCTATAGGTAACACTACCTCAGTATTGTACACCAACAAGTATAGTGTTGCTCATGTAGCAGTACACATGGTGGTATGGAAGGACCATAAAGCTTGGAAGAATATTTCTAGCTAGGAATTATAATAATTTCTCAACATTATCTAGATTATAATCAATAGTGTCTTATTGAAGACCTATATTTATCAATTTTCCACTTCATGACAGTATGATGAGTGGTTGGATTTGATGTTGAACTTATGGTATAGCCTCTTCATCTATGTGGGAGAAAATTTTGTGTTGATGTACATAAATATTTTTTGTAGGACTCCAAACTTGGTGATGATATGGGACTTCGTGAATTTGATGATGTTCTTCATTCTGAATTCCTTGAGGGGAATCACCTCTCCCCATTTAAAAAATAATTCGATATGAGTAAGGATATACTTTAACTACTTTGTGGTTTTTGGAGGATATGGACCCACAAAATCCATCCCCCAATAAAAGGACCAAGAATATTTAGTCATATGCAACAATTTTGGGGGTTGATCAATGAATTTTTCATGAGTCTAGGTTGCATGAAATTGTTTTTTTTTGAATTCCACACTATTTTGTATCATAATAATATTGTAATATCCCAACCTCTTGATTTGGGGGGAGTTCATAGTTCAAGATTGATTGGAGCCATAGGAGCCTGTGTAAACTTCATCCATGATAGCAGGGGCTCCTCCTTCTTCTATGAACATGAGGAGAACTCCCTAAAATCCATTCTTGAAGAGGATGTTCTCATAATTTGACCCATCCTGTAGAGTGAGGATTTATTTTCAAAAAAGAATGTGTTCCCTTCAGTCGATGTCTGTTTAGAGAGTCCCGCCTCAAAGATAGATGTTTATTGGCTCCAACCATCCAGGGGTGGTCATTTGTTCTTCATGATCTGGGGAAATGTTAACGTGATTTATCTCTTCAATATCACACAAGATGATTGACCGGTCCATTATTCGATGTATAATATGATGGGTGGATTCCTCTTGGTATGGGTCATCCCGGATGATGACTTCATTAGACAATGTGTCGACATGAGTAAATTGGGATCATGGAACATATTTCATGGTGGGATGAAAGATGAACTCTTCCATCTGTCCCCTAACATATCGATTGAAGGTGGTTAATTATTCTTTCCTGATGGAATATTCTCCATTGATCTGCTTTATCACCAATTCTGAATCACATTTTATGTTCTGGGTGGCTATGAGAAGTTTTAAGGATACTTCCAGTCTAGGGATGAGGTCTTTTTAATTAGCCTCATTATCTGTGCATCCTTCAGATATTGAGAAGTATTAGGAAAAGTAACGTTTTTGGACAGAAAAATATTATCCCTAATCCAACCTGATTATACTATTATTTTTCATTCTTGTACTAACAGCACTACGGGAGGCACCATAAAAATACATATCCCATGATTGGGGAGGGTAATAGGAATAAAATGTCTTTTTATAAGGGATCTTAATGTCCTTCGTTGAATTTTCTATGGTAGGTTGTGTACTGAGAAAATCATCTCTGGATTGACCTTTCACTGACTTTTTTTTGAATTTAATGTCATATTATTAACGAATTACCTCCCATAAATCTACATGCACATTTCACATAGGGAGGACAAGTATTAACTTGACAAGTTCGATATGTGAGGCCTTGTGGACCTCATGGTGATACATGTATTACCGATGATTTTTATTTGTGAATATGAGTACAAGGAAGTTCTTTTTGACATTGCAATATCAAATCATAGCAACCAGTGTAGTATATCTGAGGTTGTAGAGCCCATTCTTGCTTCTTGAATCATTTTCATGCATGAGTATGGGTCCCAATGAGCATTCCATGGTGTCCACTTTTTAGATTAGTATCCTCCCTTCCTCTGAGTGCATTAAAACTGGCTGGTGAATGAAGTATTTCTTTCATATTTAAATATATTTTTGTTACTCATTGTACCAATGGTAGGTGAATCCCTTCTTCATTATCATGGTTAAGGGGAGAGAATTACTAGCCATGATGGCTATGAATCTCTTAATTAAGTTAATATTACCTTGGATCCCAACTAGTTATTTTAATTTCATGGGGGTTAAACATCTAAGATTGCACTAGTTTTCTCTTATTCAAGCATAATTACATGTTGGCATGCCACAATGCCAAGGAACTTTTATGATGATTCCCCAAAAAGCACACATTATTGGATTCATCTTTAGATGGTTCCATTGTATCTTATCATAGATTTATCAGATTGCCGGAAGTTATCACAACCTTATTAGGATATAAAATACAATACTTCAACATAAATTTGAGTTATCCATCCCAGAAATGGATTAATGATGTGATGAATGGCACGATGGTATGTGGAACCCACTTTCATTAATCCAAAGGGAATGAAATGGTGGAAAAATATCCCTCGGGGAAATCTAAATGTTGTAATATCATCAACCTTCGGGGCCATCTTGGCCTAATTGTACCCCAAGTAACAATCCATAAAAAAGGTCTTGGAAACCATTAGTTGCATAGATCAATAGTTCGGTGAACAGAAATGGAAAATTTCCCATTGATAAATGTCGATTAAGGTCTCTGAAGTGATTATAGACCTAATTTTCCAATTCTTCTACATGATGGGGATGATGTTGGAATGCGATCTCAGGTATTTCACTTCTCATGAATGGTTGGTTTTAATCATCTTTTTGACCACAACCTCCACATTTGTACCCTGATAGGGTTTCATTCCCCTTGCTACTTTCTTGTATCCTCGATTCCCATCCATTACTATGAGATGGTTTGTAGGCATATCATGATTTAGTCTAGGAATTTATTTATACTTCTAGGAAAACACATGTCGGTGCAACTACGGAAATGAAATGTACATCTCATTCTCTTCAAGGGGCATAGAGTCATTAATAAATGTCGGCATTGGGTATTCATATATCCTAAAATTTATCTTCCTGAGCTCATTTATGGGGGTAGAGACACCTTCTTAAAAAGATGGTGGGAATTCCAATGTTCATCCTCATCTTCTTCTATTTTTGTGTCTATGGAGTCATATTAATGTGAATATGGAAATATGGGGCCTATCTATCACTATAAATGTGGGGGAGGTATGAGAAGAAACATAATCATCCCTTATCATTTGGGTTACTATAGAAAGATGTTGGATTTTCTTTTCACGGAAGAATGGAGAGCTTTGGACCTTTGGAATTGGATATGCTAATTCAACCATGTTTTTGGTGAGAATATATTCATTATCAAGAATGCTTCAAAAAATTATTGGGGCGGTACCTAAACTATTTGGAGGTGAAAACAATATATAATCATGCACAATCAGATACATACATCCCTTCATCTAGAAATATTCTTCATCATATATGTCTCGGTAATCCTCGAAGTGGGAAATATTACCATGTAATATTATAACCTTTCCATTGATGGGGTACTTCAGACATTGACGAATGTCGATTGCACCATGATGTGGATGTGGAGCCAGGGTCATCCATGTTGGAAATTATATGCATTGAATTTTTGGATACACATGAACATGGATGATTTAAGTTCTCCAAATTGGGATCTGAGTTTGATCTCCCAAGGGGATATCTACTAATGCTTATCATATCACTAAATAATCAGTTTTGTAGAGGATAAGTCCCTTCACTATACACCATATGTCAAAGAGTACAAACTAGGATAATATTGATCACAGATCTGTTATCAACGAGCACCATTTGTATATTGGCATTATTGAGTCTTCCAAAGATGTATAATGGTTTGATGTGCCATTGGATGGACTCCTCTTGATCTTGATCAATGAATGATATGGAAACATGGAATCATAAGAACATAGTCTCCACATGATATAATTATACATCCAAAAGTGTTGTCTCTAACTCTTATGGCTTCTATAGGGATTCAAAAAGTAAATATATGAGTTATTTGGATAGACTGAGTGCATCCAGGACTAAGAGCTTTGTAGGGATTGTAGAAGGATATTACAGAATGTCATACTTTTTCTCTAGAGTTTGACCCTTACCAATATGGGGCTTCTACTGTGTATGAGGTCTAGGATCTGGTGCATTTTAGGTAGATGGAATTGGTTCTTTTATTGAGGCTTAGGAAATATATCCTCCCATTGGGGTAGGTTGTACAACATGTCCCTATTATCTTGGTCGACTAGGTTGGACCCCCGATAAGTGGTCATGCAAGACAAATGTGTAAAGGCCATTGCTAGAGGTCTCTATGGAATCTCATCTCCACCATTAACCATGGTGGATCGCTTACCCATGAGTCTCAGCTACATATATATCCTCGATGGAGACATGAATAGAATATTGAGTTTGTCCACATCCACGCTATCCCCTGTGTCCTTGGATGTGGTGCATGCCCCCTCACGTTCCCCAGTTATATGTAAGAAAACTATATTTGGGAGCATACTCATCATCAGAGAATGATTTTTTCAAGGGTATAGTTCTGAAATAACTATATATGAGAACCTCATATAATGAGGATTCCATTTGGTGGGGTGGTGCATGTGCTGCATATGTTGTTGGGAAGAAATATGAAAGGGTTTAGGATTGCATAAGAGAAGAATATGTTTCTTCCTCCCCGGTCTCTTCCTACATCTAATGGTCATGCCACCCCTTGGGATGAATATCGAACTTCCCCTTCTTGGGTGTTGGATCTATTTCATGTATGTAAAACTATTATGTTATTTCACCATGAGTTCTACCAATTGTTTTCTTATTCATCACGTTGTCAAATCTGTGTTCTTTACTGGTTGTCACTTTCTTTGACACTTCATCTTATTCTGACCAAGTAATGATGATTCAAGAAAACTGTTGTAGGGAGTTGTCCAACATCACCTATCTAGAGTCGTCCATGACTTGAAGGACATCCTTGTGGATGAAGAAATTTGTTATATTATAACCAAGAATTCTATGGAAAGGGTAATAATCAAGTTGGTTAGTGAGGTTGAATCCATCATGTCTCTTGGCTTGCCGAAACATGGGAAGGTTATCAACCACGGATGATATCAAATAACATGGACCTTATTAATATTTGAAATATTATATTTTTTTAGTCCTTCCTCCCATTTTGAGTGACTCTAATTTCCCAAAACTTATAGAAGAAAAATATTTTATGGTTTTTACTACTTTCTATGAGTAATTTTGTGGTTAGAGGATTGTCTAGGTACATGGATGGGCACCACTGTTGGCATGAGAGAATCAATTATAGCTTCTACTATACCAAGATTTTTCCCCATTATTGTTGGTAGGAATTAGGACTTGGATCGGGTTCGATTACTAGCATGTTCAAGATGTTGTTCTATTTCAGAAAACTCATGGAACCCTACATGGTATTTCATGGGGATTAAGGGTGTCTAAACCTCATCCCTAAGATTTTCAAAATAAATTTTCAGTGGTTTCTCGAGATATAGGTGGGTGTTGATAAAATAGTTTAAACATTTTCTCCTCTCAGTGAAATTAGATACCCTCTCATTCTCACACTATTTTGAGTTTTCAAGGTCGAGGATCATTGTCTTCCTCATTGTTGATCTCAACTAATAAATGAACTGATGACAACGGTCTTCCCATCCTGTAATAGATCCTATTGGAAAATTGATATTAAAATAAAGGGTGACCCATGTAGTGTATATAAATAACAAATCAACTTGGTAGCCTCTAATTGATCTCAAGGGCCCATCATTGGACCAAATCGAGTTACGAAGTGTGTGAGATGTTGTATAGGGTCTTATGTACCATGAATATTAGAAATGGTAGGGTGATCATAGTTGGGATGATGTATATTATCATCTACCAATTTAAGATATGAATTACTTTTAGGATGCACCGGTGCGAGTCACCCCTCCATCACATCCATTTGATTAGTCAAGAATTCTATGGGGGGAAGTAACTCTCATGGAACTACTGACTGAGACACCTCCGATCAATTGGAAATGGGTGGGGGCTGAGGAGTTGGTCCCTCTTTCATATCCCATTAATCTTTTATGCATCCTATGACTGAAGGATTTCCCAGGTGAGGATGTGGTTATCACTATAAATAAGGGTTGTCCGGATCATTTTTTGCTTCATCATTTCTATATATTGTCTATCTAGATCGAGATAAAATTTTGTATTCATATAAAAATCTTTTTAGTGGATGATACATGAGGGAATTATCTTCATCTATGGCTAGAGTTGATACCCAGTCGGAATATTTCCACTATGTTTCTCCTCATTGAGTTTGCATAGAGATTGTTTCTCTCTCTCATAATGTGACAAATGTGCTTCCCTAGATGGTAACAGAGTTGAAGTCCCATATTTTACATTTTCATTTCGAGTATTCTTCCGAGGAGGTGGAAACTCGTTATATAGAGGTGAAAAAATTTGATGCCTCCTTTTGTTCTGGGTGTGCACAACCTCATTCAGTGCTTCCAGATCACCCTCCTCTGATGATATATATTTGATGTGGTAGCCTTATGCATCTGTATCTTGTTCATTTTCTTCCTTGTTAATAGTGATGACATTCAAAGAGGTATATCAGGTAATGTTAGTTGTGACATTACAATTCACACATTAATCTGATTTTACATTGATTCTAATAGGGTCATTATTTAAAACCTTGGCCTTACTATGATGATTTGACATGTGACCCCAGCAGGGTCTGATTGAAATTTCTATACATCCTTCACATATAAGTTTATGAGTAGTGACCTTTAGAGATTCCCCGTTCATTATTTCTGTCTGAGTCCTAAAAAAAGTGTTTTTTCTTATAGTGGGAGGAAAGGGTGGGATGTGGACCATTGATTTCTTCCTCCCAACCTAACAAACACTAATTATCATTCTAGCACTGATGATGATTTTAATTCACTCATACCAATGGGTTCGGGTCATTAGATACTATTATTGGCATTGATAGATCATGTTGCTAAGGATCTAATGAATATCATTGGGGAGATGATACTTACATGGAATGATATAAAGATATAAATTTCCAATTACCATTAGGGTGGAGATGTTTTGAAATAACCATTGATGACTTCCTGGACCTTTTAGGGGGAAATGATCATGGAGATGGGGATTGAGATATAAATTCCCCTATCATAGTGGGCTGGGGTTCACCTTGGACTACCAAAGGGGAGTTCTGAATACTCTTTCTAATTGATGACCCGACAGGTGGAGGTGGTGTAAGATAGTCTCCTGGCCCAGGGATTATAATCCACTCCTAGACAACCACTATGAACGTTATTGTTTCAGTCTTTGTGATGTGGTTTAGTTGTTCTCACATAGGATAGGGGTGTGATGGCACCCCTTGGATAGAGTTATTATGTCCGAGAAGTTCTCCGAGTGATCATAAAATTGATTTCAATTTCTAGAATGTCCTCTTATTTTCATGAGGGGCATATTTTGGAATCATGATGGCTATCCATATTCTTTGCCTACGGTGTGTGGGCACTGTTGAAGTAGGGGCATTCTGTTACAGTGAACAATTGTCCCTAGCATTACATGGTCCCCTGACATCCCTAGAGGATATTGAATTGCAGTTTTTTATATCTGAAGGGATCTTCTGTGCTAGGGGATAGGAAAATGATAATTCATAATACTACACCCATCCTAAAGTGGGATTTCTTGATGTGGATTGGGAGTTCAGCTATCGAATTTTCACAATGCAATGGCGGAAACAGTGTTGTTTCTTTCCATTGTGCTTTTTCAATATAGGATATCAGGTCATTATTATAGATGATGGGTTGTGATAATAATAGAGTATCATGATGGTCCGAATCTAAAACTTTTATCCTGGATAAGGGAGATATTATTACTTTAGTTGCTGATGAGTATCCCACATATTATTTTGTATATATAAAATGTACTCCTTTAGTAGCCCGTTTGGGATCTCATATCTAGATGTTGAGATGGGATAGAACATGGAAGGGAGGTATTTTTCAAACAAACTTATCCATATATCAATGTTTGCCTTCTACTTATCATAAATTATTGCCTCCATCTAGTCAATCCATAGAGGATCACTATAATGGTCCCCTATTGACAGAAATGGAGTGTTTCAGGAAGTTGATGCGTAACCATATACAGTTGAGCCCAGTGTTAAAAACCATTCTATATGAAGGTTTCAGGGCATGGATCACCTCTCTATACATAGGTGTCTGTAAAATAAGAGGATTTCATTACCAATGGGAGATGTCTCCATAGGGATGATGATGGCATTTGTTTTCAAGAGTAGAGTCCATTCGATCTATCATTACACTACCAAGAAGAGGAATATCACAGTAATGAATTTATCTTGCATCTGCATTGATATAAGAGTTAACCGACCCTTTGGATGTTAATAATGTGTCTTATGAAACCTCAAGGGTACTGGCATTGAGTGGTTGAAAAATATGGGTCATGTTGTGGATCATTTCTAGAATATGTCAACCTTCGTTTTTTTATTATAAAGTGATATGAGCATGTTGCATGATAGTCATTGGAACATGTATAGAACTGTCAGGTGGCCTGAGATTATTGTAACACCCCAAGATTTTATTGTACATTATTCCTTTAAAGTAATTCAATAACTTGCACTACTCGCAACAACGAGTTCAAGCGCACCACGACTAATCAAACTAGCTGTTCAAAAGCGGTTATGAATAGTATTAACTGAATTTTAAACTATATATAATCCTTATATTTTTTGAATCCATATTATGAATTTCTTATATATAATGTAAGAACCAATTCATTTTTTCAGATAAAAGAAGTATTTTTCAACAAATATACAGTTACCGCCATTTAATGGTGAATGCTTTTTAAATACATTTTTTTGAAACTTTTATGTATTCAATTTGACAAAATAAACTTCTTCTTTAGAATCGGGACATAAGAATTTAGTTTCAATAAATTTTTGCTGTTTTTCTGATAACTTTCATATTTGGATGAATATTAAAAAATACTATATTTTAACTGAAAACAACTTTTTTAATCAAAATAATTTATAGAGTTAAATTATACATTTTAGTGGTTTGGAAGTATAAATAGATTATATTTTTATCATTTATTCTAGTTCTGGTCATTGTAAGTAATTTCCCATTGAAATTGGACATAAACAAGTGTCAATCTTTTGATAGTTATTATTTCTTTAAAATACACCTTTTGGTTTTGACACTGAGAATTAATTTTAATTTAATAAATGAAACACACTTTGTTTTTAATTTGTTAAAATAGAATTAATTTTTGTATTCGGAATATCAAAATTATCTTTGCGCGAATTTCGGTATTTTTCTGAAAACATTCAATTTTGGATGAATAGTGAAAACACCGATTTATAGTTTAAAACTAAATTTTTATTTAATTAATTGTTTATTTTATTTAAATTAATTTATTCTAAATATATACATAATAATTATATAATTTCAATGTAATTCATTGGAGAATGTTTCTAATAATTATATATATATATAAATTTTATTGAACTTTTCATCGTCTTTTACCCACCTCCTAGGAGAATTTGAAAATTCACACAAAACTAATTTTTACCACTTCTGTGAGTGGAATTTATAAAATCTTATTAACATGGTAAATATCAAGGATTAATATGTCGTTCAATATGATAAAAATAATTTTTGGTGAATAGCAACTTTTTACTTTTATTTACGACGGTTAAATGTAAATAGGGTAATTAAGGTTAAAAACGGTATTATTATTACCCAGACACATGTACTAATTCTATTGGCTATGTATAATTCGACCAAAACAACCTAAGGAATAAAATATGAACCTCTTTTGTCCACTTGTATTAGATTAGGACATTTATTATTATTTAATTCAATGAGGAGTTAAAGGAGTTAAAATCAATGTTTGTTAAATAAATCATTTTTAATAAAGTGTTATACATAAGATAAATTTGATTATAAATATTAATTATAAAGATAAAAAGATTTCATACATAATTTTAGTTTATTTATAATTTTTATACATTAAATAATATAATTTATTTATGACATAATGATGATGCATTAATTACCTAATTAGTAAAATATATAAATAATTGATATTATAAATCCCCAAATAAATATAATTTGAGACTTCTAACGAATTCCAGGACATTCATAGGTTAATATGACATTTTAGGGTTGATTAAATGAATTAGGTTTGAGGTAATAATGTTTTTATAAATTTAGAAAAAAAAATTACAAATAGTGTCAAAATTGACATAAAAGAGTTTTTAAAACAAATATTATATTAATAATTGATATTCAATTCCGAAAAATATAAGGTTCAGAAAAAAGAATTATATAATGATAGGTGTATCAGTAATGAACCACTTAGGGTTCACATTGATGTTTATATAATGTTTATTAACCATATAATACAATAATACAAAAATACATGGTAAATGTGTAAATAATGAACTAAGAGTTAAAACTAAAAGATAAGGTTAATAAAGTGATCCAAACATGTCTAAAACCTATTGGTTGGGTGGTTTGCGACCCATCCCCACCATAGCCTCAAAATAAGTCACCTTGGATCCATTAGAAACCGAATATTAATTTATTATTAAATAATATTCCAAGCTTTTCCAAAGGTGCCCCTCACCCTCTTATAAAAGGGCACTCCTCGTTCTCTTAATTTCACAACGTTAAAGCCTTTTGGATCGGCCAAACCCTGCCCAAATATCCTCTAATATTCCCTAACCTCATCATATAGGCATTATTTTGATCATAAACCCAACCTAATGTTCCATTTTGATCAAATCAAAAGGAAGAACCCGAAGAAGAGGTAATGTTTTAAACACCCTTTTTCAAGTTCCTTTCTTCTTCCACTTATTATTTCCTTGTTATCTCCATTATAAAATAATAAATCCAGTATATTCTATAAAAATTGATGTTATTATAGATATGATACAATGATATTCAGTATTCTATCCATCCCTTGGATGACATGTCACCATACGTGCGTACGTACGACTTACCGTCTCAATGTTATGGTGTAATTGTTATTCCATATATTATTATTTGGATGGGTATAATAATGATGTGTAATTCATGTAAATAAAAAATATAACATTATACTTATTCTTTATATATTATACATTATCCAATTATTTATTATTTTAATATCAAAATAATGATATTGTCCCTCGTGCATACGTATGGACTGCAGTCTTCATGAACGCGATGAGATTCATTCCCCATCATATCCATTCTAAAATAATTTTATGTTGATGATTAAAAATAATGTTTAAGGACTTGATATAATTATGGATATAAATAAGATACAATCTATAGATAACAAACATGTCTTATGTAACAAAACATATAAAATAAAATGAGTTTGTGAACACAAGAAACGACGATAATACTGAAATATTATTAAGAAATCAATATTAAAAGATCATATATGATATCATATTTATGTATATGATATTTTGAAAATTTAATAACAATTATTTAACTATTATACACTACTTTATCCTACCCTCGACCAAGGAAAAGTGCAAGGTAATGGTTTATTTCACAATCTCTACGTTATCTGAGGTTGTTTATATATAATTATCCACTGGGACCCCTTTATCATCCACATCTATGTTTCTTAAAAATTCATTTCAAAACATTCTAACTATTTTATAGACTATGGGTTAAAGTCATTTATACACCTGTTTGTATTTTATATGATATTTATAAATGAATATTTCCGTCATTTTCTAAACAAGGTCCTTTTATCCTTTTCGATAGAATTAAGGTAATATTGTCTTTTTTAACTTATACGGCGGGTGCAGCTATTTTACACCATTAAAAATTCGTAGAATCTTCCCTTACAGGGTTTAAAGAATATTTTCCAAGTAAATGATTCTTGTATTACTATGTGAATTTTAAATGATTTCAAAAAATGAAATATTTCTCTCAAATGGTTTTGATTTCATCTATGTAAACATCCTTTGATGGATTTTAAGTTTATTTTAAGTTGATTTGTTATGATAAAAAACTTCCATATTGTATTGAAGGTTTTCTGATATGTTTGACTATGGATGTGTTATTTTTATACAATTAATGGTTTATGGATAAATTGTTGACATTTTGTATGCTTGTTTCAATACGAATGTTTATGTTATGTGTAATCCTTTTTTATGAGGAATGCATTGGACATAGTAAGTGACGAGTGGAGCCCACTATTGCTACTCGATGCATCGGTAGGTCTTATAAGAAAAACTAGTGTCTTGGCACAAGGTCTTGACAAAAACATATTTATAGTCTTCGTACAAGGCCTTGACTATCTGGTTATGATAGTCTGGCATTATGCATTCCATTATTGTGAAAGTGATTATTGATATTGCATGTGATTATTTGACTAGTAGAATATCCATGTGAATATGTAAATGGCATTTTTTAATTTTATCATTTCCTTATTAAGTTGAAGTTCATGTTTAAAAGGATATTGTTTTAGTTAAACATTTCCTTAAATGTTTAGGTTTATTTTTGATAGTTTCTGCTATGTTGTTATACTTATTGAGCATCTGAGCTCACCCCTTTCAGTGTCTTATTTTTCCCCGGATGTGAAGAAGAATTTTATGAATGACCTGTAGGGATAGTATGATGGCATATGAATACTATATGTTGTTGTAATTTTTTTAACATTATGATGTAATGTAAGACAAATGAATATATCTAGTGTTTCCATGTCATCTAAAATAATCGATCTTTTGAGACTTGATCTTTTGTGATCATGCCAATATTATGTAATAATGCACCGACTCTGATAACTGGGGTCGTGGAATTACAGTTGGTATAATAGGAGGTTTAGTACAAACCTTGGAAGTATATTTAGATAAGGTTTGATTAGAGCATATATCCCTAAGATAGACATTGAGGATTAGTACAGAATAACATCCTAGAATTTTGGTATTGTAGAGATTTTGTGAGTTTTCCGAGCAATACATCCCTGTCTAGATACGAGAAGGGAGAGGCGGCTCAAGAACAGGTGTACCTAGTGGTAAAACCCAAAAACACCTCTTTGTGCTAGAATTGAACGGGAACTGGTGCACAAAAATGGGCTTTTCTGCACTCTTGGTTACGACACACCCAAGGGACATGCTTAGGATAATTCTTTATTTCTTTACAACCCACTATAAAGGGTTTATGAGTATATATCTCTTCAATGAATTTTTTTTGTGATTATGGATTAAATCCATAAACTGTTCAATTTTCATTAGGTATTTTACATTTTTGGAATTATGAATTGCTATTCATAAACTGACCTAGTGTATGCCATTGTTTAGAAATGGAGGTTAGTAGAAGGAATGAGAACTCCATCAATACGTATGATCCAAAGAGTAAGAAGGGTCATATCATTCATGGTATTAATCCAACACTTAGAAGAGAAATAGCCTCCCATGAATTCTCAATATATGAAGAAATAATATAATGTGGTAATAAGATATGTAAATAATTCTCTGAGTCATATGGCATTGAAATGAAGCAACAGAAGAAAAGGATGGTAGAGAGAACGATGGACAAAGGGAATAGGGAAAAGAAGGATTTTCCCATATGTGATAAATGTGGAAATAATCACCTTGATAAATGTTTGAAGGAAATGGGATTTTGTTATAAGTGTGGAGAAAAATGACACCGAGTACGTGATTTCTATTTGAGTGTTGTATCTACAATGTATTAGTTATATGAATTATGGTGATAAATAAACAATGTAATGTAGTACTATTTTATTGAGGATTTGATATTATATGATTCTATGAAAAGTGACTTAATAGTAAGCTAAACTTTTTGGAAAAATACATGGTTTAAGGAAATTTAACCCTTAATATGGTCCTGATAATGAGGTAGTTATTATGGAATAATAGATGGTTGATTTGGATAAATTTTATCGGATATTCTTGACTACCTTGAAAATGAGTAATGATTTTTATATTCCATCATTGTTGGAGTTTACATAAATTTTGGATAGAAGGAGTATATCCAATAATCTATAAGGAATAATGGAGCATGAATGTAATCAATAAGGTTTTATGTTAATCCAGGATGTTGTAGTGTTTTAAAAGAATACATGATGAAGGTATTCACATGTTATTACGTGGAAAAAAGGATCTTCATTATGTTTAACTTCATTATAAATTTTGGACTATGAGTTTGAAAAGATGTATTTTGGATAAGTCTAATGGTTTTTATGGAGTATGATTGAAATTGGATACTATTATTAATGTTATTTTTGGATTTTTATAAAAATGAAAACATGCAGACCGTGTGACAACCCGTTGCGTTGGACAATGCTACAAGAATCGAATCAACAACCATAGATCGATTGGGATTTATCACCTACCACTGGACTATGTCAAGTACCTGCATTATATAATGTAGTTTCTTTTTTTAAGGGTCTGATAGGCGAATTATAAATTTATTTTTTTGAACATTATACGAATCAGATAAATGGAATATTTCTTTAGTTCTTCTATCTTTTGGAGTGAAAGATGAGTTTTTGTTAGAAATTAGTTAAAGGATGGTACTCTACATGTGCATGTGAAGTATATTTTTTTTCTTCCATTTTTCTATGAAGAAATTAATTCTAAATCATTACGTAAGGGATCTTAAAACTATATTTTTTTATCATAACACCTTATGTTTTGTTGAACCGATGATATTTTAAATCATTATAGATTGATGGCTTTGAAGCCCTCAATTTTACAATTGTTTGTGACTGATGACCTCAATCACTCCCTATAAATATTTACATTTTTCATCCAATTATGTATCTCTAATTTCCACCAATTTTCTCCTAATCGAGGTCATAATTTGGTGGTAACATTGTCATTCCCCTTTTTCCTCCTATTAATAATAAATCTTATTAACCCAATTTCCGAAGTGGGTTTTCCCACAAATGTATTTTATATTTTAAAACTTTTATTTTTGAAGAACAATTTCAAATTTAAAGGATGTAATTTATTGAAGGATGGAATAATGTAACACCCCGTGATTTCATAGTACATTATTTCTTCAATGTAATTCAATAACTTGAACTACACGCAACACTGAGTTCAAGTGCACCACGACTTAAAAACTAGCTATTCAAAAGCAGTTATGAATAGTACTAACTGAATTTTGAACTATATATAATAATTATAATTTTAGAATCTATATTATGAGTTTCTTATACATAATTTAAGAACTAATTCATTTTTTCAGATAAAAGAAGTATTTTTCAAAAAATATACTTTTACAGCGTTTTAATGGTGAAACATTTTTAAAAAAAAATTGAAACTTTTATATATTAAATTTGACAAAATAAACATCTTCTTCAGAATTGGGACATAAGAATTTAGTTTAAAAAAAATTGGTGTTTTTCTGATGACTTTCATATTTGGTTGAATAGTGAAAATACTATATTTTAACTGAAAAACTTTTTTTTAATAAAAATAATTTATAGTGTTAAATTATAAATTTTAATGGTTTTTAAGTATAAATAGATTATGTTTTTACCATTTAATCCAATGCTGGTCATTTTAAGTAATTTTCCATTGAAATTGGACATAAACAAGTGTCAATCTTTTGATAATTATTATTTCTTAAAAATGCCCCTTTTAGTTTTGACAACGAGAATTAATTTTGAATTAATAAATTCAAATTCAATGTTTTGAATTTGTTAAAATAGTCTTAATTTTTTAATTCTGAACATCAAAATTTTCTTTGGGATAATTTTCAGTGTTTTTCTGAAAACATTCAATTTTTTATGAATAGTGAAAAACACTGAGTTAAAGTTTAAAACAGAATTTTTATTTAAATAATTATTTGTTTTATTTAGATTAATTTATCTCAAAATAGATACATAATACTTATATATGTTCAATTTAATTCATTGGGGATAGTTTATAATAATTTTAGATATATTAATATTTTATTGAACTTTTCACCGTCTTTTAACCACCTCCTATGAGAATTTTTAAATTCACATAAAACTTAATTTTAATACTTATACGAGTGGAATTATTAAAACCCGAGATACACAATTAATATAAATGAGTAAAATGTGGTTCAATAATATAAAAATAATTTTTGTTTAATAGTAACTTTTTTTTTAAATTTACCACGGTTAAATGTAAATAGGATAATTATGGGTAAAAATGATATTATTATTACCCTAACACGTGTACTAATTTAATTGGATAAGTATAATTCGATAAAAAACAACCTTAGGAATCGAATATGATCCTATTTGGTCCACTTGGATTAGATTAGTACATTTATTATTATTTAATTCAAAGAAGAGGTAAAATAGTTAAAATCAATGTTTAATAACTAAAACATTTTTAATATTGGGTTATACATAAGATAAATTAAATTATAAATATTCATTAGAAATATAAAAATATTTCCTATATAATGGTATTTTATTTTTAATTAATAGGAATTATATAATTTATTTAATTAATGACACAATGATGATGAAGTTATTACTTTTTTAGTAAAATATTAAAACAATTGATATTATAAATACCCAAATAAATATAATTTGAGACTTTTAATATATTCCACGAATTTTATAGGTTACTATGACATGTTAGGGTTGATTAAATGAATTAGTTTTTGAGTAATAATGTAGTTATAAATTTAGAAAAAACAAAATACCAAATAGTGTCAAAATTGACATAAAATAGTTTTTAAAACAAATATTATATTATCAATTGAGATTCAATTCATAAACATCTAATGTTCGGCGAAGAGACTTATATAATAATATGTGTATCATTAATGAACCACTTGGGGTTCTCTTGGATATTTATATAATGTTTATTAACCATATAATGTAATAATACAAAGAGACATTGTAAATATGAAACTAATTAACTAAAAGTTAAAACAAATAGATAAGGTTAATATACTGACCAAAACCTAACTAAAACCTAATGTTTCAGTGGATTTTGACCCATAACCACCTTATACTAGAAATAAGTCACTTTGGAGCAATTATAAACCGAATATGAATTTATTATAAAAAATGTTTCTAGCTTTTCCTAAGGTGCCCCTCACCCCTTTTATAAAAGGGAACTCCCCCTTCTCTCAATTTCACACATTCAATGCTTTTTGGGTCGGCCAAACCTGGCCCAAATATCCTTTTAGATTTACTAAATTCAACCTATAGGCCATAGTTTTATATGAAATCCAACATAAGGTGCCCTTTCGATCAAATTAAAAGGAAGAACCCGAAGAAGGGGTAATGTTTTCAACACCCTCTTTCAAGTTCCTTTATTCTTCCACTTCTTCATTCTTTTTTACTTACATTATAAAATAATAATTCTAGTATATTCTATATACAGTGATGTTATTATGAATATCCTACAACCATATTCAGTATTCTATCCCTCACTTGGGTGACATGTTACCATACGTGCGTACGTACGGCTTACCGTCTCCACGTCGTGGTGTAATTGTTATTCAATAAATTATTATTGGGATTGGTATAATAATGTTGTGTAATTCATGTAAATAATAAATATAACATGATAATTATTCTGTATATATGATACACCATCCAATTATATATTATTTTAATATCAAAAGAATGATATTGTCGCTCGTGTGTACATACAGACTACCGTCTCCACGAACGCGATGAGATTCAATCCCCATCATATCAATTCAAGACTAATTTTCAATTTATGATTAAAAATAATTTAAGGACTTGATATCATTCTGGATATAAATAAAGCACAACCTATGGATAAAAAACATTTCTTTTGTAACAAAACATATAAAAAAACAAGTAAGTGAACACCTGAAACGACGATAATACTAAAATATTTTTAATAAAACAATATTACAAGAGCGTATATGATATAATATTTATGTATATTATTCTATTATAATTTAATAACAATTATTTAACTACTATATAGGTCATTTACCTACCCTCGACCTAGGAAAAGTACAAGGTAAGGGTTTATTTCACAATCTCTACACTATCCGAGGTTGTTAATATGTAATTATCTATTGGGACCCATTTATCATCCACATCCGTGTTTCTTAAAAATGAATTTCAAAACATTAATACTATTTTCAAGAATATTTTTTTATGTCATTTATAACCCTTTTTTCTTTTATAAGATTTTTATAAAGTAATCTTTCTGTCGTTTTCCCAAGAAGGTCCTTTTAACATTTTCGATAGAATTAGGGTAATAATGTCTTTTTTAACTTATACAGCGGGTGTGGCTATTTTACGCCATTATAAAATCGTCAAACCTTACCTTACAATATTATAAGTATATTTTCAAATTAAATGTTTCCTTTTATAATTATGTGACTTTTAAATGACTTAGAAAAAGATATATTTCGCACAAATAGTATTAATTTCATCTATGTCATCACCCTTTGATGGATTTTATGTTTATATGAAGGTGATTTTTTATTATAAAAAACATCCAAATTTTATTTATCATTTTGTGATATGTTTGACTTTGGATGTTTAATTTTTATACCATTCGTGGTTTATAGATAAATTTTTGACATTTCATATTCTAGTTTTAAAATGAATTTTTATGTTATGTTTAAACCTTTTCATATGAGGAATGAATTAGACTTAGTAAGTGACTGATGGAGCCCGCTATAGCTCCACGATGCATCAGTAGGTCTCATGAGACAAACTAGTGTCTTGGCACAAGGCATTGAAAAAAAACATATTTGTAGTCTTGGAAGATGACATTGACTATGTGGTTATGATAGTCTAGCATTATGCATTGCATTTTTTATGTAAGTGGTTATTGATATTGAATGTGATTAATTGACTTGTAGAATATCCATATGAATAAGTAAATGAAATTATTTCATTTTATATTTGCCATTTTATGCTGTAGTTCATGTTTAAAAGGCTTTTGTTTTAGTTATACATTGCCTTAAATGTTTATACTTATTTATGAATGTTTCTGCTATATTGTTATCCTTACTGAGCATCTGAGCTCACCCCATTTAATGTTTTATTTTTTCCCTAATGTGAAGAAGTATTTTATGAATGACCTACAGAGATAGTATGAGGGGATATGAAGACAGGATTTTGATGTAGTTTTTTGCACTTTATGATGAAATGTAAGACTTACCAATATATGTAGTGTTTCGAAGGTTACTAAACTAATCAGTCATTCGAGAATGATATTTTGGGATCATGCCAATATTATGTAATAATGCACCGACTCTGGGTAATTGGGGTTGGGGAATTACAAGTATGATCCCATTACTGAGATGCTATTGAAATATACTAATAATTTTCCTCATTATTGATAGGGATATGAGAATGTCCTGAAGCATGTACCATTCTCACATTGTGAGCCTCAAATAAGAAGATAGTGTGAGCATGCTCTTGAGTCTTTTGGATATGTTGTTGGAACATCACATAGGGTGTATGATCCAGCCCTGAGTCTTATTCCACTATCTCTTGGTGATCCCTAATTTGAATGGGTGTATGAGAACGGTCCAAAAATTCATTTCCCATCTGAAAATTCCAATAGGCCACTCCAATGGGAGAAGGAATTTGAGCCAGCTCTTGTATTTCATAGGAATGATGTTGGTGCAACCATTCATCTGAAAAATTAGGGATGTGTTCCATACATCCATGATCTACTAGAATATGTTGTCAAAATTGATTGATAGAAATATGATCCTATACGGAGGTATATTCCACTGTCACTTGGTTAATCTTATCCATAATGTGGGTGTGAGCATGATCCTAGGCCTCTGGACTATGCCATTTGACCTCTTTGATAGGAATGTCCCCCAATCCCGAGGCATGTTCCTCTCTCTTCTAGTAATCCTCAGTTGGAAGTGGATTACGATCTCTATCCAATTAGTTTCCCTTCATTAGAATATGACGATAATCCTCTTGGGAAAGACAAAAAATGTTCTCTTTCTCGTGTATGACCACTGGATTGAGATGATCAGAGTGTTTAGTTGTCCTAGTTATAGGGGTAGGATTATGTGTATGTTCCATAAACTATAACAGTGCTACAATATGTTGTAGGAGATCCTCAGTTGTTTATAAAATTTATTTTCTTTTTAGAAAAGTGTGTGCAGGGATATATGTTGGTAAATTTTCCATATCCTTTATCTATTCATATATATCTTCAAATATAGTGGTGATATGAACCCAGTTATGTCCTTCTTATTCCATCAAAGTATGCAGATGGGCTTCATGAGCAGGTGTAGGAGTATGATAACCCACCTTACCTACTGTGAGAATATGCCCAAATACTTGTTATGAAAAATAAGAGGTATGATTATACTTTATAGTTCTGACTAGATTATGCTCTCTTTCATTGTCCGCAAGAGTGGGGTTTTGGTCCCCCTCTTTCATTGCTATAAGAATAAGCTAGTAATCCTGTGGTGAGTTATCATGGATACTAGAACAGAAGTATTTTGGTAGAAATCATCTACCAAATAGGTAAATTGATCCATGACCTGAAGGTCCATTACCCTACTCCTCCAATTATTCTTCATAGGAACCCATGAATGGGAATCAATGGAGGCTATGTGCTTGATGGTACCCCTAACAGATGACTAATGGGTACCTTTGGGATGCATCTTGTGATGGAAGTTAGTAGGTTCCCTCTTTAGTGGCACCTAGAATGAAAGTGAGCCACATTGGTCTTATTGGTTCACCTTCATCAAATATGGATGGTGGTGTTCATCACACACTACAGATATGCTATATAAGAGTTTGGATGTAGTGATGGGGGATATTGGCTTAGTTGAAACCTTTGACAAGAGATACAGGCTAGATAACTATCATGTTTAAATGACATCACAACCATATTCCATTGTTGAAATCAACACATGTCAGGGGTACCCTCAAATAATTGTATTTTCTACCTACTTTTAGAGTTGTCTTGTAGGTTAGACCACTTTATGACCTGCAGGGGTCACAGTAATGGATAAGATACCGGAACAAGTCCTGAATGATGATGACATTTCCTTGGGATGAAATTTTTTTGATGAATGATGTGTCTGAAAACATGTAGATAACAGGGAACAAGGCTACCAATCAGTGTTATATCATAGGCATTTAAATGCTCAATCTGATATGCATGGTTAACACAATTGTCCTATATTCCCTTTTTATCCATTATAATCACGTGGTTTTGTCAACATGAGGATATACTTATATGAATCATAGTTTATCCTAGCCTTACTTCTTTTTTATATATATGTCTTCCCAAACAATGTGTCCAATGAGATTCATGTTTATAATCACAGTGTTGTTTACATATGGGGTCCAAGCAACATGTGTCAATGGATTATAACCCAATATTTTGTTATTATAGATATTCACATTGGGTTCACTACTTTTTCATCATGTTTTTTTGAATGGGAAACATGGAATGGGATTTCCCTTGATGTATTGATTAAGGGTGTATTTTAAGTCCCCGTTCAATCGCATGTATCAGGTTTTCCATCTACTTAGTCTTCCCTGGAAACTCCCAATGGTTACCTCATCTGTAGTTTTTTATTGTCCTACGTTCCATTGGTCAGTGGTCATATTGGTTTTTAGTCCCAATGACTCTTAGGGATTCATGTTGCTCAAGAGGATGGGAGGTCGGGCTCATCAAACCCTTTGAGAGGATATATTTTTGTACTACATAACACTCATATATTTAATATATGTTCGTAATCTCTTTCTAATCCTGATGAAGGAACATTTACCTTAAAAATGATTAAAGGTTAATTATATTTTATAATAATATTATAGGATTTCTTGGTTGAGTTCATTTAAAACTATCCAAGGTTCATCATCACTCTCTGGTAACAGGAAGATGCTTATATGAATAAGTTGTATAGCCAATTGTTTCAGAATATGCTATCATATGGGGAGTCGAATAATATTCATGGGATGGGATTGATCCACTATAATGCATCCCCCATATCATGGTTATTGAAGGAATAAAAATTCATGTTGTTTTTTCTATGATGGGGAATACACACTAAGGGTGCCCTGTACCATTATGGAGGTTCATTGCACAATGGACATGATCACTGCATCTCTTTAATCCCACATAAGCCTTGATCATTGTGAGAAACAAGGGATATCATGTAATAAATGTATCTTATTTGGATAAGGGGGTTATATACCTGTATTTCCCAATATGATCAATATGGAGGTCAAATCATGGGGATACGTGGGCTACGTATCCTAGATATGGCAAGAATCATAATTTTCAAACATACCTTTTTCATTGGGGAATACTCATTTAGGATTACCTAGATCATATAAATTTATAATGCCTAATTATGTGTTGATTGAGACCCCCTATGATCATGTGAGCTATGATTTGTGTGGGAAAAATGGGAGGTAGATGATCAACCTCATGGCTATGGGAATGGGGCTTTTGTATTGGCATAGTCATTGGGTAATTTTTCCTGGAGCTTTTGAAATAAGAAGGATTCCTACATATCACAATTGTGGAATGAATAAATTTTCTTGTAGTTCATATGATTTTGGGTCTTACATACTAAGGACATACAATATCATCCAGTCCTAGGATGCCCTTTTGACACACTATTATGGTATGGATTGCATCACATGACCCAGTTGGCTTTCCCAAGGAGCCATTACATGACCTGGATTGGCACATATGGGGGTGTTTCAATGGTCACTATGGCGTAGTTCAAAGAGATTCACAATTCATTGCTGACATCCATGGAAGGCATCGTGAGACCTAGAAAACATGTCTAGAGTGCATTGTTGGTCTCAGTTTTCTTGCCCGAAGGGCGTTTCATGGTCCTGGCTCTAATGTCCAGATGCTTTCACGGGACTCATCTAACATGAATATGAGTTATTTTATTAGAAAACTTATGTTTCCAAATATTATTTCAAGTCCTAGTGATGGAACCAAAGGGTTAATGTGATCAAAGTCACACACATAGGGGAACCATGTTACTTGTTCTAACATATATGAAGTATTTCATGTGTCCCGTATGAAATGTAAAATGGGTGTCGTGAGATTTTGCAGACATGACCTACTGCTATCATGTGTCTTTGGATGACACACGTGATGTATATAGGGGTCATAGATCATGTCTTCAACATTATCCTTCCAAATTGATTCCTGGTTCAAACCCTTGTATTGTGGATTCCCAATTTTTTTTTAATTCCATTTTGGATTTAGTCTTTCCAGATCTAGTAGGCTTGCAGGATATTCATCAAATGACCAAACAGAGTTCCTTATCATGTTCTATGATTGATCATGTAAATAATTTTATTCCCTGTGAATGAATACTCTGTCTTCCCACTGGAATATTACCTAATGGATGTCCAGCTGGTCGCGTGATCGGCCACTCAGAGAAGTCCATAGAAGTCCTGGGTCAAATCCAATAGAGTCTGGGTATATTAGCAGTTAAAGATCCAACATTCATATTAGTGGTTAATTTTTCCTTATAGGGTGGGGGATTTATAGGCCTCTATACCCCTGATAATTTCTGGTTTGTACGGAATTTCTAGTGGGTGTCCAGGCTGGAGTTGGAGATGGGGATCTAGCGCCACAAAGATTCATGACCCCTTGGGCATGTCACTTGATTTTCAGAGATTCAGATGATCAAACTACATTATATTATAACTGATTATTATGGATTTTATTAATCACAACGCTTGTCAAAAAACGTCAATGATGTCCCATGGACATGTACAAGTGTCCTTGTGAGATCTGAGTGCCTGTTAGAAGATGCTCATGATACCTCAGGTGACTGGTCAGGGGGTCTTGGGGGATAGTGATGCAAGTGCTCTTGGCATTCCATTTTCCATTCAATGAAAGTGAATTCATATCCCCTCCCCATTTTAATATCCTTTTTTTAATGTGAAAATGGTTAGGGGTCATGAAAAATGGTATTTCTCTCATGGAGGATATTTATTTTATTTTTCAGTGATGCATCACATGACAAATAGGGTTCATGTGGGGTACGAGATCATCGAAAGGGAAAATATATCCATTCATCCTTAGTGTGTTGTGGGGTTTCATGAACATACCTGAGGAAATCTTTGAGGTGAGGATAAGAAATAAAAAAGGTCATTGAGAGATGAGGCATGCATGTCACTAAGGGATTGCGACACCTTATGGGTCGTCAAGGGAATGACTCATGTCCATCAGTGACTGGGAACACCTTTCTCCTCTTCCCTTTCAATCAACATTGTTTTATTTTAAAATTTTCATGTGTCATGTGTGTAGTCATGAGTAATGACAATGATTTTTACACAATTTTTGGATTATGTCTCGTGTTACCAATATGGATCATAGGGATAATGTGGAATCATTATATATAAAAATCCATCCATTTTCCCATAGAGAACCGTTGAATATCATGGACACTCCCAAGGACTTCCTCATGGTGAAGCTGATAATCCAGAAGGCTTCTATGAGGTAAATTTTAGGTCTTTTGGTGTCTAGTAAACTGATCAGGGAACATGCCTCGTGTGTTTTGTGAATGAAAACACATGTCGCATCCTCCAATTTAATTCTTTCCTTTTAGTTCAAGATGTAATAGAGGTCTTACAAGTTGGATTTAGTATAATCAAAGAATATCATTCTTCCCAATGATGATATGGAATGTGATATTCATGACAATTAAGGTCTCTTAGTCTGAATATCATCCCTACTCATTTTTTAAGGACATTAGATTTTTTTTCATGTGCCTTCCAAAAGTAAACCACGCGCCTAGGGGTGCTCATTCAGTTGTATAAGGATCCCCTACTTGAGCAGGAAAGGCTTGTTGAAGGGGGATCCATGGATATTTCCATGGGGTTATGCACAATTAATGGAGATATTACATGACCTTGAAATGTACATGATATCATGAGTCCTTTAAAGGCTCTTGCGATCTGTGACACTTTAACCATACTCTTCTTCCTTGATTTTTTGGTGGAATATAACACACATATTCAAGTATTTATTATGTTTTTCTCTTATATATGCTTATTTACTGGGCATAAACTAGCCATTTTAGTGGTTAACATTATATGTTGTGAATGAAAATTGAACAACCAACATTTAGCAAGGCAGTAGTCTTCCTACACATAAATATTATTTTTGTTACCGATTAAATTGACATGTTTCTAAGTGAAGGTAGAATCCTTTCTTTAACAACATCTTATTATATTGAGGATACATGTTATGTAATATTATAATGTAATAAGAAGAGTTTAGGGAGTGGATAATGTATACAAAATTAAAGTCCCTTAGGAACGATGTTATCTCTAAATCAGGAAACTTATTTTGGTTTTCACCAAAGGTACTCCATAGATAGTGTTTAGTCCAATGTAAGGATTCAAGGAAGAATGGGGGGACTTTTGAGAGATATTTTGGATATGCTGGGTTGATCCAATGTGGCATGATATGTGTGAGGATGTTAGAGGAAAATAGGTCTTTTATAATGGAGGTAAGGTCACATCCTTGTAATATTTTAAAAGAAATGAAACCCGACAACATTTTTTTTCTTCCAACTAGATCACTAATTTTCCAAATTCATTAAAATGAGAGGTTAGTGTCTAAATATGGATAGATAATGACTTTTTTACAGGTGTATATGTTGTCTTGAGCCTTATGGTTATGGTTTACTCTTTTATTATGCTTCATTTAACCCAAAAAATTGTAATTAATTTTAATTACATTCACTAATATTTTTGGTACATAAAAATTGAAGTTATTAATATTTTACATTATGCTGATGAAAAATATGGAATCCATTTTTCCAAATATCAATCAAGAATGCGGTGAAAATTTAACTAATATTAATCTTGCTAACAGGTGGACAATGCGGGTTTTAATGTAAAAAATTCCCCAATGATTGGTTTGTTTTTATAATAAATTTAAAAATGAAATTTATTCCAATAAACTATATTTGATTAATAGATAATAATTTAATCTTTTAAAACTATAAACCAATTAATAATATAGTTTATGCTTATAAATAAATGAGGTCATAAATTTTGGTTCTCATGGCCGAATGGTCTGTTCCTCCCTTGTTATTTATTTCTATCGTCATTTGGAATGGTCAGGGCTTGTGATCATTGGTGAAGTCTACATTCATTTCTTACGAGTGTCACAACCCAATTTTCACTTTTAATGATATTTTTTACCAAAAATATGAATTTATTTCCTTTCATTCCTTGATATAAACATGTTTTTTTGAATATATGCACGTGAACCTATACAATTTTCAGATTTGGATCTTCTAAAAATAAGGTATCTCAGTTAAACTCCTCAATGCTTCTAAGATTTAGCATTCCATCAATATCTATAATAGGGGATGCTAATTTTTCATTTTCCCTCTTATTATAAATGTGATGTTTTTGTTAGATTGTATTTTTTGAAGAACCTCTAATTGTTTCTATGAGGTTATCTCCTATGGTTGATTGGGGGTGAATTCAAAACCATTGCAGTGTCGTTCGAGATGCATGGAACATTTTCCTTATTTTATAAATTGATTCTCAGAATTAATAACTTCATGTGTAATATATGACTCAGAGAATTGGGATACACTACTATAAATTTCAAAGGGTCCAATAATATAAAATTGAACAATAGGTTATTCTGCATACTAGATAGTTGTGTTTCCAAAATTTAAGGGTTGTACATATATGTGATGGTCTCAGTTAATCACATTACAAGATCTCTCTCAGACCATACACCAATTTTTGTGAGATTTAAAAAAGGATAGCATGAAAAATAGTTTATTTCACTACTCCTCAAACTGGTATAGGATCAATGACATTATGAAGTTGGTCAAGTGATAATGGGACAAGCCAAAGAGGGGTTCTTCTTGGATTTGTTTGGTGCTTTATATTAGTTGGATGAAAAGTTGAATTAAAGAATGGTCTATATATAGAAATGATGGAGATAAACATGGAGATAATTAGAGAATACATTGATAGGCTAGAAGAAGATGTTCATTACAGTTAGAATGAGGATGTGTTTCTAACTCTATTTTAAAAACAAAATTTATTGGCTGATAAGTAACTAGAATTTGAGTGGTGTTGTAAGGAACAATAAAGAGTCCTATGGGTCAAAGAAGGGGATCAATATACTATATATTTAATTCTTTCTAGAATGACATAATGATAATTAAATGAATTAAAATTCACCCTGATGGTGGTTCTATTCGTTCAGATGTTGTAGTGGTGGGGAATATGGATTTGGAACATTTCAATAATATTTTATCTAGACAATATACAATCCATTATTAGAGGAATGATAGGTTGGATATTTATAGATTCATATATTCCATACCTCGGCTAGTGGAGGAGAGATATAATGAGGTGTTGGATGCTATTCCAAAGGTTGATGAAATTAAAGCCACCATTTTCGGCATGAACCTGGAAAGTGATCCCAACTGTGAGAAATTTATAATAAGTCATCATGTTATAGATTGGGATATTTTTAGGCATTATATAAGAGAGGAAGTGAATGATTTTTTTATATTATGAGCATTGACTAGAGCTATTTATACTTCCATGGTAGTTATGAGACTTCGGTAAAATATCTGATTTCTATTAATCATTACAAACCAATATGATTATGTAATTTTGGGTACATAATACTTGCCAATTTGATTAATAGAAAATTGTTTGGAGTTATATGAATAGATTTAACTAAGGATTAAAATGTTTTTGTGTGAGGGAAGAGTATTCATGGGGTTTTTGGAATCGCAAAGGATGTGGTGGAGGATTTTAAAAAAAGGACTATTAGATCCAATGTCATGTTTAAAGCTGACATGGAAAATCCTATAATGGATTGGAATAAAATTTTATTGTTGCAGTAATGTGGAATTTTGTCTTTCAAGAATAGTAATGTGATTTTTTTACTTGTTATGCTTCCTTGTGGCTCATTGTCTCATGTAGGTGGAATAATTTTCACTTCAGTAATTGGTTTGTGGTGCACGAAAAGGTGACCTATTATCTCGTTGTTTCTTTACATTGGATCATGAAGATATTACATGAAACATTAAAAAGGATTTGTGTGAATGTAGGATCATTCCTTTCAAAACCAGGATCAAGGTGGAATTATATTGACTCCTTTATTTGCTTATGACATGTTATTATTTATCAATTGTAAGAAAAATTAGTCAATGGTTTCCAAAAAATCATGTCGCCCTATAGCATTCTAAGTGGACAATTTGTCTATCAATAGAAATGAAGTGTTTAAATTTCCCAAAAATTATCAATTAGGAATTGACACATAATTCAAGATAATATTGGAATGTCAATAAGTCATATCCCTTTGTAATATCATAGGGTTTGGATTTCCAATGGAAGGATAAAAAATAATTTCCTTGAAAACACCACCAAGAGAATCACGGTGAGGATCAATAATTGGTAAACTAGATTTCTCTCATTTGGAGAAACAATCACTTTGATTAATAGTGGTCTTTTTTTCTACAATGTATACTGTATTCACCATCAATGCCCCCAAAAATTTACATCGTCCAGCTATATATGATTAGGAATCTTTTTTTGGGAGTTCAGAAACAAGAAAAAGGCAATTGGGTAACATGGAATTGCCTTTCTAAACCAATTGATGAAGGAGGTGTCAACATATGAAGTATATCAAAAAAATTAATGGTTTAAAAGATACTATGTCATTGGAAATCATTGAAGGAAAATATTTAGGGTATTTTTTAAAGAGAGGTCGATTAGACATAGAATGGGAGGAATATGCCAAAAAATCTAGAGATCACTCTAGATTTTCTCGATGCAGGGTTAATAATATTGAGATTCTAAAGTATAGTGATAGATGGGTTATCTGGCATGGTGATGTTAACCATTAGAATTCTTGATGGGATGGGGAAGATCCATTTATTCCTAGGGTTCTAGTCTTGAAACTAAATTTCAAAGCTACTATTAGATTCCTTAGTTTCATTAATGCTATTTTAAAAGAGGGAAAAAGACTTTATTAGGAACATATCCTTGGTGGAGAAACCATATAGGTGTGTTTTTTCTTCTTCTTCTCTAAGGAACGTTAGCAGCATGTATTACAAGGAGTAAATGCATGTAATTAATGGGATTGATAATTATGAAACAAAGATATGGTCCACATAGGTTCTAATAAAGATAAATTTATTTATATGGTGAATCCAGAATGATGATCTTCAGACCAATGGGAACGTACAGAAGAAATTAGTGAGGATGGTTCCGTGTTGTTAGGGATGTGTTCCTACCCAACATGAATATTCATGGGTCCAATTTTTTTATGGGATACAAGGTATATGGAATATGGAGTTTTCTGGGGAAAATCATGAACATACCTATTGGATGGGATTCTATGCATGCAGACATAGATAACTGGATCAATAGAGTTGGGTTTCTAGTAGTAGAGACAATGGTGAAAGGGATGATTTTTCATCAGTATTTTGGTCATTTTGGGAGGATATGAATAATGAGGGAGAGGGTAGGATGGTGTCTCACACCTTTTCAAGGTTCATGTAAACATACTAGCATCAGATATGGGCACTTTAATACCTGTAGGGCCAACCTTGACTTCCATTAATCTACTTAATCTAAGTCACTCCACCTCAACTGAGCATAGTTGAACCCATATGGGCCAATGGATAAAATGGAGGACTCATGTAACAAGTATTAAATTAAAGGTGGATGGATCTTATTTGGTTTGGTTTATGCGTGGATGTGGTCTGGTGTGTGAAAACAATGCATCAGTGATGTTGGGTTAAAGTTCATTTTTTGTAGAAGGAATCTCCATTGAAGCAAACGTCAAAGCTTTAATGTCATGTCTTCATCTTTGCAGAATTTATTGAATTGTAATTTCAAATGTTGAATCATAATTGGATATGTTGGTCGGATTTCTAGATGTCATGGTCATTTATCCATGCAATCTTGTTTACCTCATAATAAAATGTAAAATGATGGTCAAATATAATGTTCATGTCATGAATACTATGAGTGAATGTAATGGAAGGGAAGATACTATTGATAGTAAGGGTAGGGTAGATGATTGTCTCATTTTATACACTAGGTTGGGGTCTCTCCCAAATGACTGTAAAATTATATTACGAGGTGATTCGCTTAACCCACACTATTTTAGAACTCCTTTAGTGGAGTGTGTATTTGTCTTTTGTTTGTTTATTTTAAAGTAATAAAATGCTTTAACAATCTTTCATTGATCAAAAAAATGAAATTTCATCGAAAAATATCTAACAAATTCCCAAAAATAATTCTTTTATTTTTTGTTAAATGATTATGGTTATTTTTACACATTAAATCATTTAAAGTGTCATAATTCATAATTAAAATCAGTTTCACACTAAAAGGGGGTAAAAGTGTCTTAATGAAAATATATGTTTTTATGTGTAATATTTATATTATTCCTCTCTTTTGTATATTGAATCTATTGGATTATTATTAGAAATATTACACTTAATATATATAACATTATATTTCATTAATATCTTATATAATTTTAATTAATATAATTTATTCAGACAATACGCCTTTACGAGAAAAATAATAATAATATTTCCATTATATTTAATTTGTTTATATTTTAATTTCTAATTTATTGGTATCCTACTAATTCATTTTTTATTTATGTAAACCATATATTTTTATAAGTTAGTTAATAATATTCATAACTTTTTATTTAATGTCTACTATAGGTGTTTTTATGTTAAATAATAATATTATAATAATATATTATTTTTTGGAAAAACTCGTTCTTTCATATAACACAAGCTATCGAAGAAGGCCATTTTTTCATGTGATACCCGCTAGCATTGAGTCGCTTGAATTGGAAGCTATAAATAATATTGACTTCAATTAGAATATATTATTTATACTCAGGATATAAAATTCCATTACATTCATGGTGTTGTCTGTCATACACACTCTCGAAAACTATGTTTTACATGAGATTGTGGGGTAGTTACATTTTACCCACCTTATTTAAATTGTGCCATAGAAATTTAAACTCGATCATTGTAATATATTGGTTGATATTTCCTAAATTGGAATCCTACATTAATGGAATATTTCATAAAACATCTTCCAGAAACGATATAATGGAATGTACAAATGTCCCATGGACTACCATGTAACTAGGTATCATAATAAGATAACATCAGTGGAAAGAAGAGATAAATACTTGGAGAGAAAGCGTAAATATTTATAGAAAGTGCTTTAGGTCATCAATAAAAAAAGTATTGATAAATTGAATGGTGGGTGTCAAAATAACATAAATTTATAATGATTTAGTAGACCATCAGTTAAACAAAACTAATGTACTAGGACAATACAATTTATTATCATTTTATTAATGTTGAGTAATTTTTTTACATCCTAACAATAAAATGAAATATAATTTATTTATAAATTTAAATTTCATAAGAACAATTTCATATTTTTTATATACTTAGATAAAATTCTATTTCATCACATACATCAATAAATGGGAAACTAAAAATTAAATTGTATCCATGTAGCACTAAAACATTTTACCGATCGTAAGGATCATAAATGAGTGAGAAGTCTAATTAATTTTCTATAACTATTCTCCAATGTAAATATGGTTATTAAATTAATATATAAACATAAAAACTAACATTATTTTTTTATCATTAACATTTATTAATAAATATTCTAAATAAATACACATAAATTTGGACATCATTTTTGGTTGTGGTAGGCACAAAAACCTTATCCTTCTTCAGTCATGGGTTCAGGCCCTACGGCCTTTCCAGACATGATAAGTGTTCACCTAGAATACATGTTGTCCTATGATAAGAAAAAGTCAATATATTTTCAAAAAAATCTAATGGAAATCCTTGGAAAAAGTTTAATCACTAAATATCCTTTTAACTATGGTTTTAAATAAATTCTTAATACTTCATCCATTTTATTTCAACATAGGAAATTAATTGTTCTAAGTATTATCCATAATAACGTATGTATGATTTTTAATCATGAAAAATTATCATCAATATTAAACACGTTATGTTTAACCCAAGTGAGTCATTGTAATTATATATTCAAATTCATCATCATGGTTTGTAATGAAAACATGGATTATCCTAGGAATATACATTGGGAGTGTCAATCCTACTCTCCAGTAAGGCTGATTTTTATTTACTATGTTACCCCAAGTCAGGCCCTGGAAACATTGTTGGAGTTATTACTCCTATGTAAATCTGTTCCAGAACCTTGCCCAGTTGTAGTATCCAAAAAAAATGTATTTATTATAATACCCACATAATCAATACAATAACAATATTCTATGGTTTTTATATATAAATATCCTCAGATTCGACCTTATTTTTATATTATCTAATTTATGTTTTTCTATTTCTAGTTCACAAGGTTGCTACTAAAACTCCCTATTATACTAACTATAACAACTAATCACAAGATAGTGCAGATCTCGGGTCACCTATAAATTTTATTGGCATGATTAAATGTAACAATGGTCCAAATGACCTATCAGTTCAGTATTCTTGGTAAACCAGACACATAAATGATTCTTTTATTACAAATTATGACACTAATTAAAACATATTTTTTTCTATTTCTTTGAAAATAAATAATCAACGATAATAAATTCAATCCACCAAGTATATTTATTCATATCATTCATTGTCTGATTCTAGGATTCCTATGGAATGGAAAATAATAAGGGTGATATCAAAAGGACATTAAGGGAAAAATATAGTGGAATAAATGTAGCCTCCCGGTTCCAAGTGCCACCCAAGGGTGACCCATATACAGTTATTCACATGACCTCAAGTGTATTTCCTGGAATGCTACAGGATTCGGACTAGCAGTGAGTGCCCTAGGTGTTATAGTGGGGAAAATATGCCCTCATTTTCCATGTAACACAATAGAAATAAACAGATAAAAGTTGAAAAAGCTGTAATTACCATACAACAGTGAACAATGGAAGAATGATAGTAAATAAACAACTACAACATATATATAAATAACGATGTATGTCACGATATCTTAGAGAGAATACAAACAAGTCACAATGTGGAAATAATGTTCTAAACCATTGTACAATGGAAAAAAGTAAACAAATCCAATAGCATCACAAGCCCCAGCATGGCCCCATGATCTTTAGCTCCACAATAATGAAGTACCCGAAGTAGTAGAGAGTTTTCCCTTATCTATACCTAGAACAATATATTCTATTTGGGCACAAAATCAAGACCCATACATGATGTGAGATGAATCCCATTAGGAAACCACTCTGATATCTATACCTAAATGTCAGTGAATATATATAACATTCAATAAGAAAAATGAAGAAATAAACCAGAATGTACTCAAAAGTACTTAGTCTTAGATTATCAATTACATTAATTTACATTTCCCAATTATTCAACCAGATGAAAAAAACAACCCTCTGGGATATTTTCACAACCTTTCCCCTCTAGTTCAACCAATCAATATCAAGTAACCCTCTAGGTATGTTCTTATAGCCCAACCCCTCTAGTTCAACTAATCATTTAATAATAATGATATAACAACCCCATGGGATAGCTCACACATTCTAACCCCTTTGGTCTCATACAAAATAGAGACTCTCTAAGGATGAAATCTACATCAATTACTCATATTTTCTTTCAATAAGAATCAACAAACACTTAGAGTAGCACTCAACATCAACCCCCTTATAGTCTCGTAACGGTAACTATAGACACTCTGAGGTTTCACTCAACGTCAATCCCTCCAATGGTGTCATAGAATGATAAAAAATAATATACATTATGGAGAATCTCTCTATGTCGATTCCCCCTATGGTCTCACTACACCAGGTTCCCAAAACCCTATGTAAAGAAACTATGCACAACTAATGTTTTGCATCCAAAGTAAACCTAAAAGTACTACTTGGCTAAACAGCTACAAATCATAGCACAACATCAGATTTATCACTCCATCCTAACAACATATGCAGAGATAACAAGTATCCTTACATGAAAAACATGAGAAAATGGTCAATATAAAATCAAACATGGGAAAGCACATCCAATACATTGATAATAACACCTATTCATAATCCAAGGTCCCTACTCGATCCAAAAAATCATAGCATGGATTAACAGGGTTAAAATCCCTAACACGCAATACCATAATCATTGGTATTAGGAACTTTTGCACATATAATTCAATGAATAACTTTGGAAAGGAACAAACCACCTAGATCAGTGTTGTACGATCGATATAATATGGTGTTGGCCCTAGAATCGGTCTAGAGAAACATATATCTAGTAAAACATTTGAAACGTTTAACCAAGAATATCTTATGAAATTAGAGACATTAGTTAATGAAGCTCTAGGATATAGAATAACTCAACGTGGTGATTCCAACGCAATCGATGGCGGTTGATTCAGAGAAAGGACGGTCGATTGGGGGCTTAGAGAATAAATTCACCCACCAGTCACTCATGTGTGAGACGAGCCAAGAAAAAGGTGTTTCTTCCAATTAGACTCGACCCCAATCAAATATAACAAATAAAAATAAATGTACACATCGTGTTCATTTAATGAACACTCCATGCACATGACTTAATTGGCATCCTCATTAGGCGGTCTCTAGTTCACCTCACATGGCCATGTACACGGCTATTACACAATGGGTACACGGATACCCGTACCAACCAGGTACATGGCATGTACTCCATACATTTATAGAAACTCATATTTTTTCTCAAAACACCATAAAAATGGATCCCATACATGAAAATAAGATATGGGTTCTTACAAACTTCTCCCCTTGATGAAATTTTTTAATAATTTCCCTAAGAAGGAGGTGAAGATGAAAAATAATAATCCTCAAACAGCTTCTGCCACTCCAATCATACATCGGTATCACTCAACCACATCTTGACCTTTACTCTCACGTGCTACTATAACACCCGTACCAGTGGAACATACTGACAATGAAGAACATTCATGCCTCGATTAATGTTCCAGATGGGATGATCCTCGAATGAGGTGTCCACCAAACAACTCAACCTCCTCGGGTTGAAAAACATGAGATTGGTATGAGAAGTAATTCCATAAATGATAAATGTGGAAGACTTCATGCATAGCCAGGCACCTCTGATGTAAATGTAAATGATAGGCAACCGGCCCGACTCTATCCAAAACCAAAAATGGGAAAACATATCTCAGTGAAAGCTTACCATGTCTCATTATACTTATGTGTCCCAACCTCAGTGTGACACACAAGAAACCCTGGTCTCTGACCACTAACTATAGAGGTCATCACTGTCGATCAGCATAAGACTTCTATCGTGACTGTGCAGCAGCCATCATCTTTTGAATCAACTCTATCTTCTATGTGGTCTCCAGGAAAAGATGAGGTCCCAATATAGCTGCCTCACCTACTTCCAGCGAACATAAGGGTTCTCGGCATGTCCTACTGTACAAAGCCTTATAAGGGGCCATCTGAATAGTTTCCTAAAAAATATTTTTATAGGAAAACTTCACCATAGGTATTGTAACACCCCGTGAAATTTAAATTGTAACTTACAAAAAATTATTTAATTATTTAATGATTTTTTATATATATGTGTATCTAATTATTATTTATGAGACTAATAATAGACTTTCCATTATTTTAAAATAAATATAATCCTTTTTAATATTTTAACGATAGTAATAATATTCATAATAATAATATCTTGTGAATTATTTTTTTAATAAAATTATTATTAATATTTTAAAGATAATTTGTTTTAAAAATATCAAAATATATTGTTTTTTAATTGAAAATATATATAATTATATTATTACTAAAAAAATATGTATATATATATTAAAATATTTAAAAAAACTTTGAATATATATATAATTTTTTTTTTCAAAATTGTGATTTTTATTAAAAGAATGAATTTATACATATATGAAAAATGGGCACATTTTGTTTAAAAACATGCTTTGAATTAATTAAAAAAATTAATTTCATTTTATTCTTTTTCTAATAGGAAATATGTGTTTATTTTTAAATATGTTAAACAATAAAATAAAACTTTGACCATTATGAATGAAATATTAATGATTAAAAAAATGATTAAAAAACAATCAATGATTACATGTTAGCGTGTCTAACACAATACTTGAAATGATAGAAAAAAATAGAAAAGATAAAACATATTTTCAAATAAGAAAATGTACAAACAAGATGATTGAACAACTTGACAAAATAGTGGAAAAAATGATATGATTGAAAAAAGAAAAATTAATAATAAAAATAAAATAAAAATAGGTTTACCATTATTGAATTTTTTTTTCTCAATTACAACTGTATTTAATAAATTTGTTATAAAACCAACCTTTGATATGTGTTTCAAATATATATATATCGTGTACATCTATATATGTTATTGAAAACATTTTTCAAAGATTATATTTGTTTTATAAAAAAATATAATTTTATTGTGTATAGTGATGGAATCTAAAAATAACGTGTTGACTAACAACAAGGGTGAATTGATTGGAGAGAGAAATTTTTTGGAACAAATAATAAAATTTGAGTTAAAATAAAATGTAAAAAAATATATGATATCTTGAATGTGACGTGAATCAAACCAAAGTATAAAAAAATATTCACCCATGTTTGAGTCATTGATTATCTTAATATTATTATTTGTTTATATTTATTTTTATGAGTTAGCTTCTCCCAAAAGCTTGTGCATCCTTGATTTCTTTTATATATATGGACAATGTATTATCTAAACCCACACCCTGCATGAAAACTCTAAGGGTTATCTTCCACAAATCTCCAGCAATACCTCTCTGGTCCATGTCTCTCATCTATGCTAGGTATGGGGGATTTTTAAATTGTTGTTTAAATAAAACTGACCATATAGTGTTTTTCGAATACTTAAGGGTATATTTTTTTGTATTTCAAATCAATGCTATTGCATATTTCCAAATGATGGACATTTGTGTTCAATATTTTATAATGTTGTAAGGGTTCTATTAGATTTTGACTATATACTTTGGAAATAAATATGTATATATATATATAATATTATGTAAGTTTATCTCTCTCTTATTAAAAACGCATATGCGATGGATTTTTTTTTAAATTTAAAATATTTTTTTAAATCTTATCATTATAAGGGTGTATTTATGTTACTTTCAATTCATGTATTTTTAGAATCCTATAAGGGATTTCATTATTGGCAATTTTTTTAACTTATACATATATATGTATATAAATATAAATGTATGATTATATATTTGGAATTCAATTAGCATATGTGATATGTTCTTCCTAATTCAAAGAGATTATTCTGAGAAACCTTCTTCATTCTAAGAGTGTATTTCTATGATAATTTCTCAATAGATTTTACATATATGTGTATATACATATGTATATACACATATATTGGTTATATATATATATATATATCAAGGGGTTATTATACCATAAACAGTATTTTAATTTTATGTTGGATAATAAGTCTCCTATTTGAATTCAAAATTAGTTGGAAGGGTTTTAGAATAAATTACTCAAGCCATGATATATATATAAATATGGATGAAATTGTTATTAACATGTTTATAATTTTATCATCGATTTATCGTCATATTTCTAAAAATGTGAATAAAATGTTGATTTGTTATTTCAAACTTCGCACCTGCAAAGAGTCATGGCCATGTGATATTTCACATCATCGACATTCATTGTATTATAATAAAAACCTGGTTTCAATTTTATCGTATAATTTTAAAAAAACAAGTACATGGATATCATTGAACATTTTATATTTTATATTATTCATTTATAATATTCATAATCAATTATTATGATCAATTGTGGAAAATGTATTTAATGGAAAATTGATAAAATACATGGATGGTCCACACAAATCCTATGTGGTATATGTTTTGGCAGTAAAAAAACATGAATGAGATTCCATGGAGGTTCATGTATTTATATACAAATAGTTATATATATATAATTATGAATGTGCATTTTAAATCAACAACATGTTTTAAAAACAGAAATCTCCAGTAAAAATATATACATAACTACAGCATGATTGGGTTGTTTTTAAAAAATCTGGCGCTTGATATTTGTAAATATGGAAGGTCATTGGGGATTGAACCCATGCTTCACTATGTTAGTATTCTCAGAAAACCTTCAACGATTCGTGTGACCTCAGAAATAGTGTTTCGTTTTTAGAATCTTCTGTATGGTTTTTGTAAAATATTTGATTATATTTAATTCAATTTTGAATGTATGTATTTTCTAAAATGACTTAGTATTTTAAGCCTTATGTAATTTCAAATAGTATTTTAAAAATATTAATTTTTTATGTATTTCATAAATTATTTTCAATGAAATTTTTATATGGATTGATCGAAGGTTTTCTTAAACCCCTTACTGGGAATTTTTTTTCTCACCCCTTTGCATTAAAATGATTTTCCAAAGGTCACACATAGTTTTCTGAAGGTATTCGCTTCACTTTTGGTGTTAGCACATGTCGTGTTTTTGTTAGTTTTATTTAATTTTTGCTGCAACTTTGATAATTTTTATGTTTTTATCTACTCTCTAGAACCTAGACCAGTAAAAGTTTCTCTTCTATGTATTGTGTAAGGCTGGGTCCTTATAATTGGTATCAGTGGAATGATCTAGAAAACTTTGGAGATTAGATGTTGTCGAGTCTAGAACTTTAATGGTCTTAGTTTTTTCGTTAATTCTAAAAACAAAATTTCCATATTCTTTTTAGTCGGATGAAATGAATTACGGGGACACAATTCTTCTTAGGTTTGAATAATGTAACACCCCACTAAATTTAAATATAAACTTACTAAAGTTATTTAATTATTTAATGATATGTTATATATATATAGGTATCTTATTATTATTTATGATAATAATAATAGTCTTACCATTATTTTGAAATAAATATAATTTTTTTAGCATTTTAATGATAGTAATAAAATTTGAAATAATAATATCTTTTGAAACTTATTTTTAAGAAATATATTATTAATATATTTATGGTAATATTTTTTAAATATATCAAAATATATTGTGTTTTTTTACTTGTAAATATATATAATTATATTATTACTAAAAAATGAAATATATATACACATATATATATATTGATACATTTATAGAAAAATGTATATATATATAATTTTTTCCAAAAAAGTGATTTTTATTAAATAAATAATTTATACATATAAGAAAAATGGGAACGTTTTGTTTAAAAACATGCTTTTAATTAATTAAAAAATTGAATTTAATTTTCTTCTTTTTCTAAAAAAAATGTGTTTCTTTTTAAATATGTTAAACAAAAAATGGCCACTTTGACAATTAAGAATGAAATATTAATGATTAAAAAAATTTATTAAAAAAGAATCAAGGATTGCATGTTGGTATGTCTAACACAATACAATAAATGATAGAAAAAAATGGAAAATATAAAATATATTTTGAAATTAAAAAAATTTACAAACAAGATGATTGAACAACTTTCCAAAAAAGTGGAAAAAATTGAGATTATTGAAAAACAAAAAAGTAATAATAATAATATAAAATTAGGTTTACCGTTATTGTATTTTTTATCAATGACAAATTTATTTAATGAATTTGTTATAAAAAACGCACCTTTGATATGTGTTTCAAATATATATATATATATATATTGTTTATATCAATATATATTATTCAAAACATTTTTTTAATGATTATATTTGTTTTATAAAAAAATATAACGCTAATGTGTGTAATGATTGAATCTAAAAATAATGTCTCCACTAACAACACGGGTGAATTGATTGGAGAGAGAAATTTGTTGGAACAAATAAATAAATGTGATTTAAAATAAAAAGAAAAAAACTATGATATCTTGATTGTGACGTGAAACAAACCAAAGTATAAAAAAACAAAAACAACTATTCACTCTTGCTTGAGTCATTGATTAGATTTTTATTTTTATTTTTCTTAATTTATTTTTTTTAGTTATCTTCTCCCTTATTCTTGCACATCCTTCCATTATTTTATAAATTTGGACGAAGTATAATCTAAACCCACACCCTGCATGAAAACCCTAAGGGTTCTCTTCCACAAATCTCCCGCAATACGTCTCTGGACTGAGCCTCTCATCTAATCCAGGTAAGGGTACTTTTTAAATTGTTTTTTATACAAAACTGACCATATAGTTTTTTTATAATACTATATAGATATATTTATTGTTATTTCAAATGAAATCTATTTCATATTTTCAAATGATGGACGTTTGTGTTCAAGATTTTATAATGTTGTAGGGGTTCTATTAATTTTCTATTATATACATTCCAAGGAAATATGTATATATATATATATATATAATATTATGTATGTTCATATCTCACTTATTCAAAACGCATATGTGATGGATTTTTTTAAAAATTTAAAGCATTTTTTTAATCTTATCATTATAAGGGTGTATTGATGTTACTTTCAGTTCATGTTTTTTTAAATATTATAAGGTACTTCATTATTTGAAATGTGTTTTGTGAAATTAAATATATATGTATATAAAATATATATGTATAAACTTGTATGATTATATCTTTGGAATTCAATTTGCATATGTGATATGTTCTTCTTGATTCAAATAGATTATTCTTAGAAACCCTCTTTAATCTAAGAGTGTATTGCTATGATAATTTCACAATAGATTTTACATATATGTGTATATTCATGTGTATATACACACATATTGGTTATATTATATATATATATATATTTAGGGTTTCTTATTCCTTAAACTATATTTCTAATTTTATGTTGGAAAATAAGCCTCCTATTTGAATTCAAACATTGTTAGAAGGGTTTTAGAATAAATTAATCAACCCATGATATATATATATATGTAATCTTTATTATCATGTTTATAATTTTATAGTCGATTTATCATCATATTTCTAAAAATATGCATAACATGTTGACGTGTTATTTCATACATCGCACCTGCAAATAGGCACAACCATGTGATTGTGCACATCAACGACACTCATTGTATTATAATAAAAACATGGTTTCAATTTAAAGGTATAATTTCAAAAAATAAAAAATAAAAAGTAAATGGATATCGTTGAACATATTTTATTTTAAATTATTCTTTTATAATATTCATAATCAATTACTACGATCATTTGTGGTAAATGTATTTCACGGAAAAATGATAAAATACTTGGATGGTCCATGAAAAGAAAATGTGGTATATGTTTTGGTTGTAACAAAAAATGAAAGTGATTCCATGTATGTTCATGTGTTTATATACATATAGTTATATATATATATATAATTATGAATGTGCATTTTAAATCAACGGCGTGTTTTGAAAACATAAATCTCCAGTGAAAATATATACATAACTACAGCAAGCTTGAGATGTTTTTAGAAAATCCAGCAGTTGATATTTATAAATATAGAAGGTCATTGTGGAGTGAACTCATCCTTTGCTAAGTGGGTAGGCCCAAACAGTCCTCAACAATTCAAGTGACCTCAAAAATAGTGTTTTGTTTTCAGATGCTTGTGTATGGTTTTAGTAAAAGACTGGATTATATTTAAAGAACTTTTGAACGTAAGTATTTTCTAAAATGACCTAGTATTTTAAGCCATTTGTAATTTCAAATGCTATTTCAAAAAGGTTAATTTTATATGTATTTCATAAATTATTTTCAAAGATTGTTTTATATGGATTGATCAAATTTTTTCTTAAACCCCTTACGAGGAATATTCGTGCTCACCCATTTTCTTTAAAATGATTTTCCACAAGTCACACAAAGTTTTCCTAAGGCATTTGCTTCACTTTCGGTGTTAGCGCATGTCATGTTTTTTTATTTTTTTTATTTTTGATGCATATTTGATAATTTTAATGTTTTTACCTATTCTCCAGAACCTAGACCGGTAAAAGGTCCTCTACTATGTAATGCATAAGGTTGGGTCCTTATAGTAATGTGATTCTCCCAAAAACCTACAAAATCATAGAAACATACTCGTAGCAGGTCCTCTGGAACCTGAATCATATGCTTGGATTGGCCATCTATCTTGGGATGGTAAGTTGTACTTCAAAGTATATGTGTGCCAAAATACCTCTGTAGTCCCTGTAAGACACGAGAAGTAAAACAGACATCCCTATCTGAAATGATGGAGTGTGGAACTCCATGTAGACGTACAATCTCTCAGAAGTAAAACCTTCATGTTCATCATCATTGAAGGTCTCCTTGATCAGTAAGAAGTGTGCAACCTTTATGTGTCTGTCAATGATAACCCAAACTGCATTGTTCCCCCATGGTGACCTCAGTAAACCTATCACGATGTCCTTAGTGAAATCATTCCACTTCCTCTCTGTAACACCCCGAGATTTTATGAAAAATATTCTTTTAATTTCATTAATGTCTTGTGTTGTATTCTACACCATGATTACCTTGCGCTATACGCAACACCGTATTAGCTTGCATTATAAGCAACACTATTCTTGGACCGTGTTACACACAATTTTGATAATAGTTATTCAACGAAACATTGAGTATATATATATATATATATTAAATCAATAAATGAAATATGGTTGGATTCTGTTATACTAAACAATGAAGGATTCTTTCACAACACGCAACCCTGACTTGGCTTGCATTACACGCAATCGCGACCTTCCTCGATAGCGTGTGTTGTACGCAATACCGGGTTTTAATAAACAATGATATATTATTGTCATGAACTAGCCGTTCTGAATAGTATTAACTAAATTTTTAATTTTATAACATTATTATTCATCTTACACATTTTCTAGAACATGGTATAAGAACAAAATAAATTTTTCGGGTAAAATATGTATTTTTAAAAAAATGCAGTTTTGCCACTTTTTGATGGTGCACCCACATTAAATCTAGTTTTTGACATGTTTATATGTTCAATTTGAAAAAATAAAATTCTTCTTTTGAATCAAGATGTAAAAATTTACATTAGATAAAGTTTTGATATTTTTCCGATAACTTTCATATTTTAATGAATAGTAAAAACACGGTATATTTTAATTAAAACAACTTTTTTCATCATAATATCTTATGTGGTTAAATTATAATATTGAATGGTTTTAAAGTTTAAATAGAATATATTTTTACCATTTAATATAATGTAAGTCATTATCCTTGATTTTACATTGAATTCGTAGGTTAAATAAATTCAATCTTTTGCAATGTTTTAAACAAAAACCCGTTTTCTTTCGACAACGGGATTAATTTTAATTTAATTTATGCAAATTTTGTGTATTGAATTTGGATAAATGGATTCCATATTTGAAATCAGTGGGTCCAAATTATGTTAATAATCCACTTTATTATTTTTGGGCATTATGAATAGTAACTACGGTAAATTTTATTTACCATAGTTAAAGATAAATCGGTTAATTAGGGGAAAATATAATATTATAAAATTACCCTAACACGTGCCAAAATCCTATTGGATGACTAAAAGTCGACCCATATCACCTAAGGGTCGTATTAGAATCATTTAATGGAATTTGGCCCTTGAAAATAACTTAATTATTATTAAAACCAAAGAAAGTGACAACATGTCACTCTCTTAAATCTTTTAAGTATATTAATTTTAATTTAGTGATAAACTTCATGCAATTTCGAACATGAATAGTCTCCAGAAATCTAACAAAATTATATACATCATGAGAATTTATTTAGAATTTTTTGGGATTAAATAATTATCATTAATTGTGACACAATAGTGATGCAAAAATTATTTATCTAGTGAAAAATCAAGAATATAGTTTTTATTAAACTAATAGTGACCATAAAAGGCACAAAACCCTGCCCAAAACTTATTTTTCATGTAAATGGAAACTATAATCATCCAATGGTCGAATATTTGACCATTTGGAGTCTTATACAAGCTATTATGACACTTATATTATTTTATTTTAAATGATGCCAAAGTTGTCACCTTCATAATTTGATAAATATAACAATTTAAATATTGTGATTTTAAGATGATAAATTCTAGTAAAAGTATTATTGTGAAATTTAATATATTTATCTTCATAATAGGATTTTATTTTAAATTTTTATACAACAAATAAGTATATTAAATAATTATACAAAAATGATGTAGTAATTATTTTATTAAGAGATAAACAAAATAAATTGTTTTAAAAATAATAAACTAAATATTATATGAACTATTTAATGTGATAAACTAATTTTATAGATACATATGATCTTTTATTAATATATTAAATCTTTTATTTCGAACATATCTTCTGTATATATTTTATTTAAATTCAAATAAATGAATAGTGTCAAAATTGATACTATTGTAATTTTACAAAAATAACATATTATAAAATTGTTTAAAAATCACAAAAATATTTAAAAATTATAAATTTATATTTATATGGTCTATAATGTTACAAAGTAAACAATTATGGAAAATCCACAAAAAATAAGTAATTATTTGTTGTAATTTAAAATTTAGAATTTTATTACCACAAATAAACTTAAATAGATTAAATAAGGATAAATCAAAATGATAAGGTTTAAAATAATATCCAAACATGTCTAAATTTGATTGGTTGATGAGATTAAAACCCTATCTCATCTAATCTTAGAATATGAGTCATTTTTGGAGGTTTTTAAGTGGGGTTAGATTTATTATAAATTAATATTTTTAAGAATTCCTAAGGTGCCCCTCGCCTCCCTTATAAAAGGGAACCTCCTCCCCCTCCTCCTCACACCAAATTGAGCACTCAAGCTCAGCCAACCCCTGCCAAAATACCTTCTCCACTTCCCTAGAATAATCCTAGAGGTCCTGGTCTTCTTCAATGACCAATCTTAGTTCCCTAAGTGGAGGATTCAAAGAGGCATTCTAAATAAGAGGTAATATCCATTACCGATCTTTTCAATTTATTTCTTATTCAACTTCTTCTTCTTTAGTTGTTTCATGATAAAGTAATAACATCAGTATTACTTACATACTGATATGTTATTATAAATATTAAACAACCCTAATTCACCTTCTATCCATCCTACGGAAAAATGAAATCACCGCGCTTGCGTACGTACGGAATACCGTCTCCACGCCGTGGAGTAATCTATTTTCCACCATCACCTTACAAGGATGGGTATAATGGTGTAATGAGAAACTATTTATGATTATTATAAAGTAATATTGATACTGAAATAATATATATATACTCCAATATAGTTCCACGATCATAGGAACGATATCATCACTCGTGCGTACGTACGGAATACCGTCTCCACGATGCGATGTGACTCGTTCTACATGATCATCATTACATAGTAATTATATAAATGAATTGAATGAATAAATATGATATATGTTACACTAATACCATTCTGTATATAAGGTATCTATAACCTTAAAAGAATAATATGAATTTATTCGGCAAAACACGCATAAGAACAAAAGGCAATAAGGACCCAAGTAACAAGTAACAATGAAATATTACTAACAAGAAGCTAAGAATATGACCATATATGATATCATATAAATATGTATGATTCTGGAATAAGTCAATATCATTATTTAAACCATTATACAGGTGCTTCGGACACGTACAAAGCAAATCGGACCTAAGGTAAGGGAAAATATCACAATCTCGTTTTTATCCGAGATTGTTTATACTTTGGAATTTACTGGGGTGTATTTTATCATCCACATCCATGTTTCCTCAATATGTAATATTTATATCCTTATACAATAGTTTATATTCAATTTCACCCTTCGTTGAATATTTAGTAAAGGATATTAAAGGAATCTTTTGTCGTTTTTCGTACAAGGTACTTTTTTGACTTTTCCGACTAGTGTACGAGAAGAATGTTTTATTATCTTATACGACATGAATGGATTTTTAAAACATTATTTCCAAGAAGATTCCTTTACAAGTTTTCAAGTTTATTTTTAATCAACTTCATAGTGTTTATAATTGTATGACATGTTAAGAAAATAAAAGTGTTTTTGAAGAAGAAAGGATATTTTCCTCAAGAATGGAGTTCAAGTGTTTTATCAAAATTATTTTCCATCTAAGATAATAAAGGGTTATGTTTTTATCCCTATTATTACATGGATTTGATTATGTTGTGATGGAAATATTTTTATGAGTTCCTTTATCTTATATGAATTGTTTTATGATGTCATTTGTTTAAGAATTCCATTTTTTATTACATGGGTTAGGCTATGATGTATGGTTTATGATTATGTGGCACACATAAGAAATGATTCATTATAAGATGGGTGGGACCTATATCTCCCTCCAATGCATTGGGTAAATATTTTATATCTCATGAGAAAGACATGGCTGGAACGGTAGGTTATATCGGTTCCGTGAAACAGGACTGGAACGAGGGTAACTCGGTTCAGAAAGGGACTTTGTCCACTAAGATAGTCTTGGCAATGAGTCTTGACTAACAAGAAATGATTCTCTATGATTATGTGTGTATGCCACAAAGTTTTATATTTTAAGTTATGTTTATTTGGATTTCATTTCACTACTATGATTTATCCCATGATAGGAAATTATGCTCTCTTTTGCAGGTTAAGATTTCCAAAAGTTATGTTCTTATGAATATGATGTGATTGATTTTTCTTTTGCTTACCCTTACTGAGCATTTGAGCTCACCCTTTTATCTTTTCTTTTCCCCAGGATATAAAGAAAGGTTTTAGGTAAAAAAAAGGGAAGATCTTTATGGGAGATATTGAAGATCTTTCACCACGATTAGAAGATTACGTTCCGAGTTTCCAAAGACACTAAACTATTACGATCCTTCTGTGTGTGTTTTTGTTATGTACTAAGTATTCCGCAAAAGTAATGTAATGAACATGTACGTTAAGCTTCGGGTCTCTACAGCTGGTATCAGAGGAAAGGTTTAGTCAACCTTTGGAAACTAGGATGTGAAAACGTTAGTGAGATCCCTAGAGATATTTCTAAGTTATGTCTAGGGATGCCCCTAAGGATAAGTATACGTATAGGATATAGTCTTAGAACTATGGTAACGATATTAGATTAAACCAAAGATGTTAGATATTGATGTTAATCCCCCTTTATTATGATTTTTTCCTCTCACACTATTCTTTTTGGGTTTTAGAAAATGGCTGGAAATAAGATGATTCACGATAATGGAGGATATGATGGACAATGGAATGATATTATTCTTGAGCAACAAAAGGAAATGGGATTTGGAAGTCCAAACATAATTATTATGCTGAATCAGAAATCTCATAATATGATCAATAAAGTAAAATTTGGTAAGTTTCCTGACTCGGCTAATAAGAGAAAGATGGAGTTTCATGATGATCATAGAGGAAAGAAAGTCCAATTTCCCCTATGTAATTCATGTGGGAAGAGGCATCAAGGAGAATGTTTCAAAGGAACTGGAAGATGCTTTGGGTGTGGAAAAGAAGGACACAAAGCTAGTAAGTGCAAAGGAAAAGGTTCAGTTAACACCAGGGATGAGGATAATGGTATTGCTACGACATCAACAATGGTTAAATGTTTTAAATGTTGAATGTACGGGCATTATGCAAACCAATGCCCTAAGGGAAAGTCTCATGAAGAGAATCAGTATGGTTGTATGGGTAGTATTTATGTAGATGATGATGAAGAGACTACAAATGATATGTGAGATGAAATAATTGTTGAAGCTCGGTCAATGGTTTAAGAATGTAGTGGAATGAATACATGTTTATCATGTGTAATGTTGTATAAGTAATCTCATGGTACTATAGAATAAAGAGACATCTAAGGATTGTTACACTGTTGTCTTTACTTGAGTTTTGAAAGTGTATGATTAATGGTACCGGTATCCATGAAAGGTTATTCAGATATTTTTGGAATGTAGATGATATGCGCATAATGAAGGGATAAGATGATAATGATATGTTTGATTTTATTCATGAGCTCATGATTGATATAAGGACTAAGTGATATCATGGTTTGAGTATATAGAATTACGAGGATTTTGGTATGTGGAAAGTGTTAACTTTTAACCGCATTCATGTTTTCACTAAGGTTCAATGGATATTCATTCTTCAAGAGAATACATGATTAAGGTATTCACATATTTGTAATTTGACCAACAAGTTATATCTTATGATATATGGGGGATAAATGATGGCATTCACGTGATTGTTATGTGAAATTTCAAGTAATCATTTTCTTTATACTATGAGGTTGGACCAAAGTAGTTTAGATAAGCCTAAAAATTGGAATGGATTATATTAGACATAAGTTAGTACTGTTTAAGGATAAAACTTTTTTTATATTATTGATGGGATGTTATAGTAATATAGTTTTAGAAAAAGGGACAACCTGCAGGATGGGCGACAGCCCATCGCGTCGGACAAGGTCGTAGGAATCGAACCCACAACCGAAGTACGACTGGCCTTTATCGCCTACCACTGGTCTACAGGAAGTCCCTGTTTAGTAGAAACTAGTTTTATTATATTAAGCAGTATGATATATGAAGTATAAAGTCCATTTTAGGAACCATATATGATTAATCTCACTATAGATCGACTTATGTATATAACTTTTGCTAACCTTTTGTTTGAGACAGATGGAATGACCCGTTATTCTATCACATGATCTGCTAACACTTCACGAATAACAAATTCAACTTCATTTATTTATGAGATGAAGTATAAATTGTTCAAGTCATGAACAAGAGTGAGATTGTACCAAAATAAAGTAAGTATTTATTCTAATTCAAATTATTCAACATTAGGGAAACGATCTTGAAAACCAAAAATGTTGTCCTAGTTCTCTTATATCTGATTAATCGATGGTACCTTAGATCGTCACAAATTTATGGATTTGTGATTGTTGGCTTTTCCATAGCCATGTTCTCTACCACTCTCTATCAGAACATGATGGTTAGATTTCTCCTCCATATCCATATTTTCATCTATGTGGAAACCCAGTGATTAGTTTATTTGGGTAACCGTTACGTTTCATACTTTTGTTTTTAAAGAATGGTTTTGGTATTCCTTTTTACGATGTGGGTTTCTATTAAAGAAACCTTCGAATAGTAAACCATTTATAACCCCGACGAATTTCGAGGGTAAAATTCATTTTAAGGGGGGTAGAATGTAACACCCCGAGATTTTATGAAAAATATTCTTTTAATTTCATTAATGTCTTGTGTTGTATTCTACACCAAGATTACCTTGCGCTATACGCAACACCGTATTAGCTTGCAGTATACGCAACACTATTCTTGGACCGTGTTACACACAATTTTGATAATAGTTATTCTACGCAACATTGAGTATATATATTTATATATATATTAAATGAATAAATGAAATATGGTTGGATTCTGTTATACGAAACAATGAAGGATTCTTTCACAACACGCAACCCTGACTTGGCTTGCATTACACGCAATCGCGACCTTCCTCGATAGCGTGTGTTGTACGCAATACCGGGTTTTAATAAACAATGATATATTATTGTCATGAACTAGCTGTTATGAATAGTATTAACTAAAATTTGAATTTTATAACATTATTATTCATCTTACACATTTTCTAGAACATGGTATAAGAACAAAATAAATATTTCGGGTAAAATAAGTATTTTTCAAAAAATGCAGTTTTGCCGCCTTTTGATGGCGCACCCACATTAAATCTCGTTTTTGAAATGTTTATATGTTAAATTTGACAAAATAAAATTCTACTTTTGAATCAAGATGTAAAAATTTACATTAGATAAAGTTTTGATATTTTTCCAATAACTTTCATATTTTAATGAATAGTAAAAACACGCTATATTTTAATTAAAAACAACTTTTTTCATCATAATATCTTATGTGGTTAAATTATAATATTGAATGGTTTTAAAGTATATATAGAATATATTTTTACCATTTAATATAATGTAAGTCATTAGCCTTGATTTTACATTGAATTCGTAGGTTAAATAAATTCAATCTTTTGCAATGTTTTAAACAAAAACCCGTTTTCTTTCGACAACGGGATTAATTTTATTTTAATTTCTGAAACTTTTGTGTATTGAATTTGGATAAATGGATTCCATATTTGGAATCATTGGGTCCAAATTATGTTAATAATCCACTTTTTATTTTTGGGCATTATGAATAGTAACTACGGTAAATTTTATTTACCATAGTTAAAGATAAATCGGGTAATTAGGGGTAAATATAAGATTATAAAATTACCCTAACACCTGCCAAAATCCTATTGGATGACTAAAAGTCGACCCATATAACCTAAGGGTCGGATTAGAATCATTTAATGGACTTTGCCCCTTGAAAATAACTTAATTATTATTAAAACCAAAGAAAGTGACAACATGTCACTCTCTTATATCTTATAAGTATATTAATTTTAATTTAGTGATAAACTTCATGATATTTCGAACATGAATAGTCTCCAGAAATCTAACAAAATTATCTACATCATGAGAATTTATTTAAAATTTTTTGGTATTAAATAATTATCATTAATTGTGACACAATAGTGATGCAGAAATTATTTATCTAGTGAAAAATCAAGAATATAGTTTTTATTAAACTAATAGTGACCATAAAAGGCACAAAACCCTGCCCAAAACTTATTTTTCATGTAACTGGATACTATAAGCATCCAATGGTCTAATATTTGACCATTTGGAGTCTTATACAAGCTATTATGACACTTATATTATTTTATTTTAAATGATGCCAAAGTTGTCACCTTCATAATTTGATAAATATAACAATTTAAATATTGTGATTTTAAGATGATAAATTCGAGTAAAAGTATTATTGTGAAAGGTAATATATTTATCTTAATCATAGAATTTTATTTTAAATTTTTATACAACAAATAAGTATTTTAAATAATTATACAAAAATGATGTAGTAATTATTTTATTAAGAGATAAACCTAATAAATGGTTTTAAAAATAAAAAACTAAATATTATATGAACTATTTAATGTGATACACTAATTTTATAGATACATACGATCTATTATTAATATATTAAATCTTTTAGTTCGAACATAACTTCTGTATATATTTTATTTAAATTCAAATAAATGAATAGTGTCAAAATTGACACTATTGTTATTTTACAAAAATAACATATTATAAAATTGTTTAAAAATCACAAAAATATTTAAAAATTATAAATTTATATTTATATGGTCTATAATGTTACAAAGTAAACAATTATGGAAAATTCACAACAAATAAGTAATTAGTTGTTGTAATTTAAAATTTAGAATTTTATTACCACAAATAAACTTAAATAGATTAAATAAGGATAAATCAAAATGATAAGGTTTAAAATAAGATCCAAACATGTCTAAATTTGATTGGTTGATGAGATTACAACCCTATATCATCTAATCTTCGAATATGAGTCATTGTTGGAGGTTTTTAAGTGGGGTGAGATTTATTATAAATTAATATTTTTAAGAATTCCTAAGGTGCCCCTCTCCTCCCTTATAGAAGGGAACCTCCTCCCCCTCCTCCTCACACCAAATTGAGCACTCAAGCTCGGCCAAACCCTGCCAAAATCCCTTCTCCACTTCCCTAGAATAATCCTAGAAGTTCTGGTCTTCTTCAAAGACAAATCTTAGTTCCCTAAGTGGAGGATTCAAAGAGGCGTTCCAAAGAAGAGGTAATATCCATTACCAATATTTTCAATTTCTTTCTTATTCAACTTCTTCTTCTTTAGTTGTTTCATTATAAAGTAATAACATCAGTATTACTTACATATTGATATTTTATTATAAATATGAAACAACCCTAATTCACCTTCTATCCATCCTACAGAAAAATGAAATCACCGCGCGTGCGTACGTACGGAATACCGTCTTCACGCCGTGGTGTAATCTATTTTCCACCATCACCTTACAAGGATGGGTATAATGGTGTAATGAGAAACTATTTATGATTATTATAAATTAATATTGATACTGAAATAATATATTTATACTCCAATACAGTTCCACGATCATAGGAACGATATCATCACTCTTGTGTACGTACGGAATACCGTCTCCACGATGTGATGCGACTCGTTCTACATGATCATCATTAAATAGTAATTATATAAATGAATTGAATGAATAAATATGATATATGTTACACTATTACCATTCTTGATATAAGGTATCTATAACCTTAAATGAAGAATAAGAATTTATTCGGCAAAACCCGCATAAGAACAAAAGGCAATAAGGACCCAAGTAACAAGTAACAATGAAATATTACTAACAAGAAGCTAAGAATATGACCATATATGATAACAAATCAATATTTATGATTATGGAATAAGTAAATAACATTATTTAAACCATTATACAGGAGCTTCAGACACGTACAAAGAAAATCGGATCTAAGGTAAGGGAAAATATCACAATCTCATTTTTATCCGAGATTTTTTATACATTGGCATTTACTGGGGTGTATTTTATCATCCACATCCATGTTTCCTCAATATGTAATATTTATATCATTATACAATAGTTTATATTCAATTTTAACCTTTGGTGAATATTTAGTAAAGGATATGAAAGGAATCTTTTGTCGTTTTTCATACGAGGTACTTTTTTGACTTTTCCGACTAAAGTACGAGAAGAATGTTTTTTTAACTTATACGGCATGAATGGATTTTTAAAACATTATTTCCAAGAAGGTTCCTTTACAAGTTTTCAAGTTTATTTTTAATCAACTTCTTAGTGTTTATAATTGTATGACATGTTAAGAAAAGAAAAGTGTTTTTGAAGAAGAAAGGATATTTTCCTCAAGAATGGAGTTCAAGTGTTTTATCAAAATTATTTTCCATCTAAGATAATAAAGGGTTTTGTTTTTATCCCTATTATTACATGGATTTGATTATGTTTTGATGGAAATATTTTTATGAATTCCTTTATCTTATATGAATTGTTTTATGATGTCATGTTGTTTAAGAATTCCATTTTTTAATACATGGGTTGCGATATGATGTATGGTTTATGATTATGTGGCACACATAAGAAAGGATTCATTATAAGATGGGTGGGACCTATATCTACCTCCAATGCATTGGGTAAAGATTTTATATCTCATGAGATAGACATGGCTGGAACGGTAGGTTATACCGGTTCAGTGAAACAGGACTGGAACGAGGGTAACTCGGTTCAGAAAGGGACTTTGTCCACTAAGATAGTCTTGGCAATGAGTCTTGACTAACAAGAAGTGATTCTTTATGATTATGTGTGTATGCCACAATGTTTTATATTTTAAGTTATGCTTATTGGGATTTCATTTCACTACTATGATTTATCCCATGATATGAAATTATGCTCTCTTTTGCATGTTAAGATTTCCAAAAGTTATGTTCTTATGAATATGATGTGATTGATTTTTCTTTTGCTTACCCTTACTGAGCATTTGAGCCCACCCTTTTTTGTTTTATTTTCCCCAGGATATAAATAAAGGTTTTAGGTAAAAAAAGGGAAGATCTTTATGGGAGATATTAAAGATCTTTCACCACGATTAGAAGATTACGTTCCGAGTTTCCAAAGACACTAAACTATTACGATCCTTGTGTGTGTGTTTTTGTTATGTACTAAGTATTTCGAAAAATTAATGTAATGAACATGTACGTTAAGCTTCGGGTCTCTACACTCTCGAGAATGGGTAACCACTGCAAAAGCTCTGATGGTCGCTGATGCTCTACCTTCACCTACTGACAGGTGGAACACCACATGACAATCCCAGAAATGTTACTCTTCATACCTGGCCACCAATACTGATGTTGTTGATCTAGATACATCTTGGTGACACTAGGATAAACAACCCAAACTGAGGAATGAAAGTTCTTCATCAGCTCCTAACGTATGTCTACTGACACCCATACGCACCCATGAAAATGCAAGATCTCATCCTCTCCTGTAGTCCATCCAGGAATAGTGTCCTCTCCCGACACACTCTCCCATAGGACTAGGCCTTTAGAATCTTATTGGATCCTCATTCACACTCGATCATGTAGAGTAGAGGTAAACCCCATGTAAGAAAGAAACGTCTACCCCTGTCTATCGTACACCTCTAAATTTATCTTAGAGATTAGTGCCATCAGCTTCCACTCACTGATGGCCTCCTAAACTATCTATATCGGAGTCCTCCTACTCAACGCATTAGCTACAGCGTTGCCAGTCCCATGAATGTGGGAAAGCTCAAAATCAAAGGACATAAGGTACTCAACCCCTGTAACAGCCCAAGATTTTATAAAAAAATATTCTTTTTAATTTTATTAAAGTCTTTTGTTGTACGCTACACCAAAAGGAGCTTGCACAACACGCATCCTTGTCTTGCCTTGCATTACACGCAATCGCGAACTTCCTCGATAGCGTGTGTAATACGCAATACCGAGTTTCACTAAACAACGATGTGCTATTAAAATATTATTAAAACTAGCCGTTATGAATAGTAATAACCACTTTTTAAAATTCTGTAAATCTTATTTTTCAAAATGAACTTCATTCTTGGATTCGGAGTATCGAATTTAGCCTAAGGTGAAATTTTGGTACTTTTCGGATAACTTTCATATTCTGATGAATAGTGAAAAATTACTAAATTATAATTAAAAACAACTTTTTTAATCGAAATAATTAATAGTGATAAATTATTAATTTGAGTGGTTTTAAAGTATATTTAGAATATATTTTTACAATTTAATACAATGTTGGTCATTGGTTGTAATTTCACATTTAAACCAGACATAATCAAGTGTCAATCTTTTGATATATATTGTTTCCTAAAAACACGTTATTTATTTTAACAGCGGGATTTAATTATAAAATTAATTAATGCAACTTCTATGTTATGAATTTGGTAAAATAGATTTCATTTTTGAATTCGGAATATGACATATAGCTTAGGATGAAATTTTGGCATTGTTCTGAAAAACATCAATTTTTGATGAATAGTGAAACTACTATGTGGGAGTTAAAAAAACTGAATTTTTCATAAAACTTAATTTTTCCGCTTCTGTGAATGGAATTTCGAAAATCCGAGAGACACGGTTAATATCAAGGACTAGAATGTGGTTCAATGAGATGAAACTAATTTTTTGGTGAATAGTAACTTTTTACGTTTTTTACCGCGGTTAATAGTAAATAGGGTAACTAAGGGTAAATATGATATTACTATTACCCAAACACATGTACTAATTCTATTGGACAAGTGTAATTCGACCAAAAACAAACTTAGGAATAAAATATGACCATTTAGGCCCACTTGGATTAGATTAGGACATTTATTATTAATTTATTTAAAGAAAGTTTAAAATAGTTAAAATCAATGTTTAATAAGTAAATCATTTTTCATATGGGGTTATACATAAGATAAATTCGATTGTAAATATTAATTAGAAATCTAAAAAGATTTCCTACATGATGGTATTTTATTTTTAATTTTTAGACATAAAATAATTTAATTTATTTATGACACAACGATGATGCAGTAAGTATCTTATTAATGAAATATTGACATAATTGATGTTATAAACACAAAAATAAATGTAATTTGAGATTTTTTATGAATTCCACTAATTTTCTAGGTTACTATGATATATTAATGTTCATTTAATCAACTTTGTTCGAACATTTAATTCTGTTATGACTTTCACAAAAATCATATATCAAATAGTGTCAAAATTTACACAAAATAGTTTTTAAATCAAATATTATATTATTAATTGTTATTGTATTCCTAAAAATCTAAGGTTCGTCCAAATGACCTAGATAAAGATATATATATTAATAATAAACAATTTGGGGTTCGTTTGGCATGTTATAGTAAGTGTATTAACCATATAGTGAAAGAAAAAAAAAAGACATGATAAAAGTTAAATTATTTAACTTAGAGTTAAATCTAATTGATAAGGTTAAAATAATATCCTAAACTTGTCTAAATCCTATTGGTTGATAGGCTTTCGACCCATCCCCACTTTATCTTCGAAATAAGACCCTTTGGAACCATTATAAACCGATTTTGACTTTAATATAAAATAATATTTTGAGATATTCCTAAGGTGCCCCTCTCCTCCCCTATAAAAGGACACCTCCTCCCCCTCCTCCTCACACCAATTTGAGCACTGAATCCCGGCCAACCCCTGCCAATTTATCCTCTCCACTTCCCTAGAAACATCCTAGAGGTTCTGGTCTTCCTCAAAGACCAATTTTAGTGCCCTAAGAGGAGGTCTCAAAGAGGCACTTCAAAGAAGAGGTAATTACCGTTACCAATTCTTTCATCTTTATTTCTTCTTCCACTTCTTCTTCTTAGGTTGTTTCATTATGAAGTAATAACATCAGTATCACTCATATACTGATATGTTATTATAAGTATGAAACAACCCTATTTCACCATCTATCCATCCTACGGAAAAAGAAATCACCGCGCGTGCGTACGTACGGAATACCGTCTCCACGCCGTGGTGTAATCTATTTTCCACCACCACCTTACATGGATGGGTATAATGGTGTAAAGAAGAAGTATAAATAGTTATTACAACATCATATTGATTCTGATATATTGTATAATCCACTCCAATTCAATTCAATATTTATAGAAATGATATCATCGCTCGTGCGTACGTACGGACTACCGTCTCCACGACGCGATGAGATTCATTCTCCATGTTAACCATTTAAGAATGATTATAATGTATATATAAGAAATAATAATGAAATATATGACATTATAAAGCTACTGGATTTATGTATATATATACATATGTATGTCATCTACTTACTTCCATTTCAAGACAATAAGGAAAGAAAAACAACGTTCATGCGTACGTACGGACTACCGTCTCCATGAACGGTGTTTTTCATTTTATTTATCTATCTATTATATATATATATATACTGAATATATATGATATATAAATCATATTTTATATTCTGGAATTAAGTAAATCATGATATAAGTAATAATGATGTCAAGAACAACAAGTCAAAACACCTACGATAAATGAAACGATTTTACCCAAAACGCTTCTTTAACATGGAATTTACAAAAGAACGGGTAATATAATGTCATAAGTGAACCATATATGATATCATAACAATGAATATGATTCTGTAATAAGTCAATGACATTATTTAAATCATTATACAGGAGGTTCGGACACATACGAAGCAAATTGGACCTAAGGTAAGGGAAATATCACAATCTCATTTTTATCCGAGATTGTTTATTCGTAAGTATTTACTGGGGTGTATTTTATCATCCACATCCATGTTTACTAAATATGTAATATTATTTCCATCCACCTAAAATTGTTTAAATCCATTTTTACCCTTCGGTGAGTTTTTAGTAATACGTATGAAAGGAATCTTTTGTCGTTTTTCGTATGAGGTACTTTTTGACTTTTCCGACAAAAGTACGAAGAATGTGTTTTTTAACTTATACGGCACGAACGGATTTATACTGTTTTATAAAGCCTTATTTTCATGAAGCTTCCTCTAAAAGATTTCATGACTATTTTCAATAAAATCTCTTTCTTTTTAAATTGCATGATGTTTTGTGAAAGGAAATTGATTTTGAAGAAGAAAGGATATTTTCCTCAAGAATTCAATTCAAGTGTTTTATCAAAATTATTTTCCATATAAGATAATAAAGGGTTCTGATTCTATCCATATTTTTACATTGATTTGACTATGTTGTGATGGAATTATGTTTATGAATTCCTTTATCTTATATGAATGGTTTTATGATGTCATGTTGTTTAAGGATCACATTTTTATTACTTGGGTTATGAAATGATGTATGATTTATGATTTTGTGGCACACATAAGAAAGGATTCATTAAGAGATGGGTGGGACCTATATCTCCCTCCAATGCATTGGGTAAAGATTTCATATCTCATGAGATAGACATGGCTGGAATGGTAGGTTATACCGGTTCAGTGAAACAGGACTGAAACGAGGATTACTCGATTCAGAAAGGGACTTTGTCCACTAAGATAGTCTTGGCAATGAGTCTTGACTAACAAGAAAAGATTCTCTATGATTATGTGTGTATGCCACAATGAGTAATTTTTTAAGTAAGGGTTTCATTTTCCCTACTATGATTTATCCCATGTTATGAAATTATGCTCTCTTTTGCAGGTTAAGATTTCCAAAAAATGTTATGTTCCTATGAAAATTATGTGATTGATATTTCTTTTGTTTACCCTTACTGAGCATTTGAGCTCACCCTTTTATGTTTTCTTTTCCCCAGGATATAAAGAAAGGTTTTAGGTAAAAAAAGGAAGATCTTTGTGGGAGATTTTGATGATCTTTCACCAGGATTAGAAGATTACGTTCCGAGTTTCCAAAGACACTAAACTATTACGATCCTTGTGTGTGTGTTTTTGTTATGTACTAAGTATTCCGCAAAAGTAATGTAATGTCCATGTACGTCAGGCTTCGGGTCTCTACAGTTGGTATCAGAGGAAAGGTTTAGTCAACCTTTGGAAACTAGGATGCGAAAACGTTAGTGAGATCCCTAGATATATTTCTACGGTATGTCTAGGGATGTCCCTAAGGTTAAGTAGACGTATAAGTTATAGTACTAGAACTACGCTAACGATCATAGAATTAAACCTAAGATGTTAGATATTGAAGGTACTCCCCCTTTATTATGTTGTTTTCCCTATCATGATTTTTGCCTCTCACACTATTCTTTTTGGGTTTTAGAAAATGGCTGGAAACAAGATGATTCACAATAATGGAGGATATGATGGACAATGGAATGATATTATTCATAATGAAATGGGATTTGGAAGTCCAAACTTCATTATTATGCCGAATCAGCAATCTCACAACATGATCAATAAAGTAAAATTTGGTAAGTTTCCTGACTCGGCTAATAAGAGAAAGATGGAGTTTCATGATGATCATAGAGGAAAGAAAGTTCAATTTCCCCTATGTAATTCATGTTGGAAGAGGCATCAAGGAGAATGTTTCAAGGGAACTGGAAGATGCTTTGGATGTGGAAAAGAAGGACACAAAGCAAGTAAGTGCAAAGGAAAAGGGTCGGTTAACACCATGGATGAGGATAATGGTATTGCTACGACATCAAAAATGGTTAAGTGTTTTAAATGTGGAATGTATGGGCATTATGCAAACAAATGCCCTAAGGGAAAGACTCATGAAGAGAATCAGTATGGTCATATGGGTTGTATTTATGTGGATGATGATGAAGAGACTACAAATGATATGTGAGATGAAAGAATTTTTGAAGCTCGGTCAATGGTTTGAGAATGCAGTGGAATGATTACATATTTATCATGTGTAATTTTGGAATAAAGAGACATCTATGGATTGTTACACTGCTGTCTTTCCTTGTGTTTTGAAAGTGTATGATTAATGTTACCAGTATCCATGAAAGGTTATTCAGATATTTTTGGAATGTAGATGATATGCGGAGAAAATTAAATGTTTGATAGTATTCATGAGCTCATGATTGATATAAGGACTAAGTGATATCATGGATTGAGTATATAGAATTTTGAGGATTTTGGTATGTGGAAAGTGTTAACTTTTAACTGCACTCATGTTTTCACTAAGGTATTCAAGAGAATACACGATTAAGGACTTTGAATGTTTGGAATGTGACCAACAAGACATATCTTATGATATGTGGGGATCAACGACAGTATTAAATCTCTGGTAATCGTTGTCACTATATTATGAGAGTGGACTGCAGTATTATGTATAAGCCTAAAGATTAGACTGGATTATGTTGGACGTAAGTTAGTATTGTATAAGGATAGAAATTTTTTCGATATTATTGATGGGATGTTATAGTAATATAGTTTTGGAAAAAGGACAACCTGCAGGACGGGCGACAGCCCATCGCTTCGGACAAGGCTGTAGGAATCGAACCCACAACCGAAGTGCGACTGGCCTTTATCGCCTACCACTGTCCTACAGGAAGTCCCTGTTTAGTAGAAACTAGTTTTATTATATTAAGCAGTATGATATATGAAGTATAAGTCCATTTTAGGAACCATATATGATTAATCTCACTATAGATCGATTTATGTATATAATTTTTGCTAACCTTTTGTTTGAGATAGATGGAATGACCCGTCATTCTATCACATGATCTGCTAACACTTCACGAATAACAAATTCAACTTCATTTATTTAATAGATGAAGTGGAAATTTTTCTAGGCACGAACAATAGTGAGATTGTACCAAAATAAAGAAAGTATTTATTCCAATTCAAATTTTCAACTTTAGGGAAATGATCTTGAAAACCAAAAATGTTGTCCTAGTGATCTTATACCTGATGAATCGGATGGTACCTTAGATCGTCACAAATTTATGGATTTGTGATTATTGGCTTTTCCATAGCCATGTTCTCTACCACTCTCCATCAGAACATGATGGTTAGATTTCTCTTCCATATCCATATTTTCACCTATGTGGAAACCCAATGATTAGTTTATTTGGGTAACCGTTACGTTTCATACTTTTGTTTTTAAAGATTGGTTTTGATATTCCTTTTTACGATGTGGGTTTCTATTAAAGAAACATTCGAATAGTAAACCATTTATAACCCCGACGAATTTCGAGGGCGAAATTCATTTTAAGGGGGGTAGAATGTAACAGCCCAAGATTTTATAAAAAAATATTCTTTTTAATTTTATTAAAGTCTTGTGTTGTACGCTACACCAAAAGGAGCTTGCACAACACGCATCCTTGTCTTGCCTTGCATTACACGCAGTCGCGAACTTCCTCGATAGCGTGTGTAATACGCAATACCGAGTTTCACTAAACAACGATGTGCTATTAAAATATTATTAAAACTAGCCGTTATGAATAGTAATAACCACTTTTTAAAATTCTGTAAATCTTATTTTTCAAAATGAACTTCATTCTTGGATTCGGAGTATCGAATTTAGCCTAAGGTGAAATTTTGGTACTTTTCGGATAACTTTCATATTCTGATGAATAGTGAAAAATTACTAAATTATAATTAAAAACAACTTTTTTAATCGAAATAATTAATAGTGATAAATTATTAATTTGAGTGGTTTTAAAGTATATTTAGAATATATTTTTACAATTTAATACAATGTTGGTCATTGGTTGTAATTTCACATTTAAACCAGACATAATCAAGTGTCAATCTTTTGATATATATTGTTTCCTAAAAACACGTTATTTATTTTAACAGCGGGATTTAATTATAAAATTAATTAATGCAACTTCTATGTTATGAATTTGGTAAAATAGATTTCATTTTTGAATTCGGAATATGAAATATAGCTTAGGATGAAATTTTGGCATTGTTCTGAAAAACATCAATTTTTGATGAATAGTGAAACTACTAAGTGGCAGTTAAAAAAACTGAATTTTTCATAAAACTTAATTTTTCGGCTTCTGTGAATGGAATTTCGAAAATCCGAGAGACACAGTTAATATCAAGGACTAGAATGTGGTTCAATGAGATGAAAATAATTTTTTGGTGAATAGTAACTTATTACTTTTTTTACCGCGGTTAATAGTAAATAGGGTAACTAAAGGTAAATATGATATTACTATTACCCTAACACATGTCCTAATTCTATTGGACAAGTGTAATTCGACCAAAAACAAACTTAGGAATAAAATATGACCATTTAGGCCCACTTGGATTAGATTAGGACATTTATTATTAATTTATTTAAAGAAAGTTTAAAATAGTTAAAATCAAAGTTTAATAAATAAATCGTTTTTCATATGGGGTTATACATAAGATAAATTCGATTGTAAATATTCATTAGAAAGATAAAAATATTTCCTACATGATGGTATTTTATTTTTAATTTTTAGACATAAAATAATTTAATTTATTTATGACACAACGATGATGCAGTAATTATCTTATTAATGAAATATTGACATAATTGATGTTATAAACACAACAATAAATGTAATTTGAGATTTTTTATGAATTCCACTAATTTTCTAGGTTACTATGATATATTAATGTTCATTTAATCAACTTTGTTCGAACATTTAATTCTCTTATGACTTTCACAAAAATCATATATCAAATAGTGTCAAAATTGACACAAAATAGTTTTTAAATCAAATATTATATTATTAATTGTTATTGTATTCCTAAAAATCTAAGGTTCGGCCAAATGACCTAGATAAAGATATACATATTAATAATAAACAATTTGGGGTTCGTTTGGCATGTTATAGTAAGTGTATTAACCATATAGTGAAAGAAAACAAAAAGACATGATAAAAGTTAAATTATTTAACTTAGAGTTAAATCTAATTGATAAGGTTAAAATAATATCCCAAACTTGTCTAAATCCTATTGGTTGATAGGATTTCGACCCATCCCCACTTTATCTTCGAAATAAGACCCTTTGGAACCATTATAAACCGATTTTGACTTTAATATAAAATAATATTTTGAGATATTCCTAAGGTGCCCCTCTCCTCCCCTATAAAAGGACACCTCCTCCCCCTCCTCCTCAGACCAATTTGAGCACTCAAGCTCGGCCCACCCCTGCCAATTTATCCTCTCCACTTCCCTAGCAACATCCTAGAGGTCCTGGTCTTCCTCAAAGACCAATTTTAGTGCCCTAAGAGGAGGTCTCAAAGAGGCACTTCAAAGAAGAGGTAATTACCGTTACCAATTCTTTCATCTTTATTTCTTCTTCCACTTCTTCTTCTTAGGTTGTTTCATTATGAAGTAATAACATCAGTATCACTCATATACTGATATGTTATTATAAGTATGAAACAACCCTATTTCACCATCTATCCATCCTACGGAAAAAGAAATCACCGCGCGTGCGTACGTACGGAATACCGTCTCCACGCCGTGGTGTAATCTATTTTCCACCACCACCTTACATGGATGGGTATAATGGTGTAAAGAATAACTATAAATAGTTATTACAACATCATATTGATTCTGATATATTGTATAATCCACTCCAATTCAATTCAATATTTATAGAAATGATATCATCGCTCGTGCGTACGTACGGACTACCGTCTCCACGACGCGATGAGATTCATTCTCCATGTTAACCATTTAAGAATGATTATAATGTATATATAAGAAATAATAATGAAATATATGACATTATAAAGCTACTGGATTTATGTATATATATACATATGTATGTCATCTACTTACTTCCATTTCAAGACAATAAGGAAAGAAAAACAGCGTTCATGCGTACGTACGGACTACAGTCTCCATGAACGGTGTTTTTCATTTTATTTATCTATCTATTATATATATATATATATACTGAATATATATGATATATAAATCATATTTTATATTCTGGAAGTAAGTAAATCATGATATAAGTAATAATGATGTCAAGAACAACAAGTCAAAACACCTACGATAAATGAAACGATTTTACCCAAAACGCTTCTTTAACATGGAATTTACAAAAGAACGGGTAATATAATGTCATAAGTGAACCATATATGATATCATAACAATGAATATGATTCTATAATAAGTCAATGACATTATTTAAATCATTATACAGGAGGTTCGGACACATACGAAGCAAATTGGACCAAAGGTAAGGGAAATATCACAATCTCATTTTTATCCGAGATTGTTTATTCGTAAGTATTTACTGGGGTGTATTTTATCATCCACATCCATGTTTACTAAATATTTAATATTATTTCCATCCACCTAAAATTGTTTAAATCCATTTTTACCCTTTGGTGAGTTTTTAGTAATACGTATGAAAGGAATCATTTGTCGTTTTTCGTATGAGGTACTTTTTGACTTTTCCGACAAAAGTACGAAGAATGTTTTTTTAACTTATACGGCATGAACGGATTTATACTGTTTTATAAAGCCTTATTTTCATGAAGCTTCCTCTAAAATATTTCATGACTATTTTCAATAAAATCTCTTTCTTTTTAAATTGCATGATGTTTTGTGAAAAGAAATTGATTTTGAAGAAGAAAGGATATTTTCCTCAAGAATTCAATTCAAGTGTTTTATCAAAATTATTTTCCATATAAGATAATAAAGGGTTCTGATTCTATCCATATTTTTACATTGATTTGACTATGTTGTGATGGAATTATGTTTATGAATTTCTTTATTTTATATGAATGGTTTTATGATGTCATGTTGTTTAAGGATCCAATTTTTATTACTTGGGTTATGCAATGATGTATGATTTATGATTTTATGGCACACATAAGAAAGGATTCATTAAGAGATGGGTGGGACCTATATCTCCCTCCAATGCATTGGGTAAAGATTTCATATCTCATGAGATAGACATGGCTGGAATGGTAGGTTATACCGGTTCAGTGAAACAGGACTGAAACGAGGATTACTCGATTCAGAAAGGGACTTTGTCCACTAAGATAGTCTTGGCAATGAGTCTTGACTAACAAGAAATGATTCTCTATGATTATGTGTGTATGCCACAATGAGTAATGTTTTAAGTAAGGGTTTCATTTTCCCTACTATGATTTATCCCATGTTATGAAATTATGCTCTCTTTTGCAGGTTAAGATTTCCAAAAAATGTTATGTTCCTATGAAAATTATGTGATTGATATTTCTTTTGTTTACCCTTACTGAGCATTTGAGATCACCCTTTTATGTTTTCTTTTCCCCAGGATATAAAGAAAGGTTTTAGGTAAAAAAAAAGGAAGATCTTTGTGGGAGATTTTGAAGATCTTTCACCAGGATTAGAAGATTACGTTCCGAGTTTCCAAAGACACTAAACTATTATGATCCTTGTGTGTGTGTTTTTGTTATGTACTAAGTATTCCGCAAAAGTAATGTAATGTCCATGTACGTCAGGCTTCGGGTCTCTACAACCCCCATTCGCTGTCTCTAATTAAGATCACGCTGAGTAAAGATATACTTGAGACTTTTGTGGTCAGTGAAAACCAAAAAATTCTCTCCCAACAGATAATGTCTCCAACAATATAAGGTATTAACTAGTATAACCACCTCAAGATCATGTGTCGGCCAATGCCGTTCAAGTGGCTTCAACTTCTTAGGCTTCTATGCAATGACTCCTTCCCCCTGGATAAGCACTGATCCCAGACTGATACCTAATGTGTTAGAGTAAGCAGTATAGATCTTTCCCAGATCGGGAAAACTAATATCGATGCTGAATTCAACCTCCCTTTCAGCTCATAAAAAGTTGAATCACTGGAATATATCCACAGATACTTCTCCCCCTTCTTAGTCAGGCTCGTTAGTGGCACTGCAAATCATGAAAATCCCTCTATAAAACGTATGTAGTAACCAAACAACCGTAGAAAGCATGGTACCTCAATGATGTTCTTCAGATTCACCTAGGAAACTATTTATCTCACATTCTCTTGAAATAATGATACTCTTGTATCTAAGACAACATGACCGAAGAAGTAAATTTGGTTCGTCCAAACATGTCATTTTGAGAGCTTTCCATATATTTGTTGCTCCATCAGTTTACTCAAAAATATCTCAAGATGTGTGTCTTTGTCATGTCGAGTGTGAGAGTACACCAAGATATCATCCACAGAGATAACCATGAAGGAATCTATGTATGGATGGAACTGTTAGTTCTTCAGTGCCATGAAAATTACAGGATCATTCGTCAGAACGAAAGGAATGACTACATACTCGTACAGAACATACCTTCACCGAATGGATGTATGAGGTATAGGATATGGTCTAACGTGAAACTGATGATAATATGATCTCAATTCCATCTTTGATAACACCTGATCTACTCGAAGTTGATCGAGGAGATCATCAATCATCGGCATGGGATATCGGTTCTTGACTGTCAACTGGTTTAGCATCCGATAATCCACACAATGTATGAGGGTATGGTCTACATTATTCAGAGATAGGACAGGTTAACCCCAAGGAGAAGTACTGGGTTAAATGAAGCCCTTTGCTTGTAACTCCTCTAACTGCTTCTTGAGCTCATATAACTCTATTTTAGTGATCCTGTAAGGGGGAATGGACACCAGTGCATCTCCTAGCATAAGAACAATAGAAACATCTACCTATATCTTTGCAGTCAAACCTGAAAAGTCTTCTGGAAAGACATCCTTGAAATGATCCACCACTGGAGGAAAGTACATCGGTTATGTCACCTGATCATCCAAATATAGACTAGAAACCTCGGATGTAACTCCTCCCAACCCATGATTCTCGGGTCCTATTTTTCATTCTTGGAAATCCCATTTACCTTTATGAAGAATCAATCTACTCTATGGTGACATGAAACTAAACCTATAATGATAGCAATCAACTACAACCAAGAAGGGATCCAACCAGTCCATTCTGAGAATAGCATCATACCAAGTAATCTCTAGGATATATATGTCCGATAATAAGTGACACCCACCAACCTCAAGAGTGAACACCTTGCATTGACATAAAATAGTTGTTCCAGTCACCAATGGAGTGTCTCACAACATGAAACTAGCTAAAGTAAAGATATAGATCCCAAGCCTCTCCACAACCTCAAATGATATGAAACTATTTGATGTCCCCATATCAAAAAGTGTAGAATATATAACTATGAAACTAGAATCGTACCTCGAACTGTGGAGGGTCCAAGATCCTCCTCCTACTGGGTCTGCTCCACTTTAGATGTTTTTCATGTACCATAGCCCTGGGACCTGCCTGACCTCCATAAGTCAATCCAACTTGTTGTCGTTAAAAGCCTGCTAAGTGGCTACCATGAACGCGACCTCCACCTCGGCCTGAATGGCTGGAAAAACTCAAGTTCCCAGACTAATGAAATTTTGGTGGTGCTTCTCTAGAATGAGTAGACATAGATGAACCCCTGTCATCAGCTTTCGGTGACAAAAACTGACAGACCAGCAAAATATGGCCCATATTTCTGCAATATCAGCCCTCAACAATGTCTCTTGAGCTATGTGGCCTCATATTCCTACCCTTCCCACACTGGTAGCATAACACCTTACTACCCAAATGGGTATCTTTCTTACTCGAATCTCTTTGTGTTAACTCCCTGTGGAGCTTCCTACTATAAGGTGGAGAAGCACCAACTCTGGATGTTGAACTGCCTTTTCCCATAACCGCAAAATCACCCAGGTTGTGCTTGGTGATTAGTGGTTGGTTGACTATGGATGATATTGTTATAAACCTAATGGTGTTCACCTAAGATCAGATGTCATGCCTGATTCCATCCTCAAACTTCATCACTTGGACATGCTCATCACCCCCAGAATGGGTGTGAAGCATTGCAACTATGCAAAGTGAGAATAACACTCAATGACTGAGAGAGTACCCTACTCCAAACTCATGACCTCTCATGTTCAATTGGCCCTCAAAGAATCTGGGTAGAAATAATTATAGAAGGTACTCTATAACTCATACAATTTCATAAGCTATCAGTATCCTTCCTGCGAGATCACATCCCACCATCTAATGGAGGAATCCCAAGTCATATATGTAGAGAGATTCATCATCCTCTCTGGAGGCATCTCTAAATGCTCCAAAAATGATAATGGATTCTAAGCAAGACCCTGCATACTGAGGTCCTTTATCCCATGAGAATGTGGGAGGTTGTTGCTGCTAAAAGACTCATGTCAACTCTTCCATAGATGGGGTAGGATGTGATGCTCTCTAAATGGTCTGTGTAAACCTCATGAAGCCTTCTTAGAACTATGCATCACCATCTATATCCCAAATGATGGCTAGTTCCAAGACTGGCATGAAGGGTGGGTCTTCTATTAATCTCTGTTCTACCATGTTTGTTGTATGATCATTTCCCTGAATTTGGCGAACAACCGGAAGATGTCGTGGGGGGATGACTATGCAAGGTCAAGCACACTTCTTAGATCAAGATTATCAATTACTGAAACACAAAAATGAAAAAGGTAAATAGTGAAATAAAACAATAATGTTTTACAAAACATGGATATGTGACATGTTTGAACACTAATCGACATGTTCCATTAAGAATTTGCATGGGCGTGTACTCCTTCCAACCCTGGTAATGTAACACCCCATACAGATGGTGTGTTCTCCCAATACAAAACATTTACTTTAATCATTTTCCCCTTCCCTAGTTCTTTTACACAACTAAACCACATGGTTCTCCTAGAACAAGAATACACATCATGTTCGTGCCAGAAATGATGTGTACTAGAATTATTTCACTGACCCGTGCTGTTATCCACACTTCCGGATACATGGGTTACACTAAATAGTGTGTTCAAGATTGACATGACATGTATTACCAATGTTTCATCCATCCATGCCATTAGTTACAAGGGTGGACACATGGTCCCTACAACACGACATTTACTTCCGATACACGGTATGTTCCTACAAGGATTTCCCAGTCCCGTGTCTCAACCCACACATCGAGTGACAAGGTTAGTTACTACATGGTGTGTACATTTTGTATATGACATGTACTTAAGAAAGAAAATTTATTCCTGAACAGATGGATACATGGCGTGTATTCAGCAATACACACAATGAATTCTTGGTTTTTTGGACAGTAAGCCTCAGTAACTACTCCAGAACCCAAGAGAACACTGAAAAAAATATTAATGTGTGGAATTCCAATCTGTTAGGGCCCATAATCCCCACTAATTAATGTTTTTCATCTTATACAAGTCCTATACAAGTATAAAAATGCGATGATCCACTAAATTCTGATCCATGAGGGCCCATAACACCTCAAGAACCAATGTTTGGTTTTCATTCAAATGAAACCTTAGACAATACAATACCCTATAAAATAGTAGGTATTCTATTAAGGAATCTATCACAACAACATTCATATCAAGCACAACATCTAGCACAACAATATGCAATCACTAATACACCCTTAATGGCATGGAAAGAATGCATGAAATGTGATCTATAGCAAGTTCCTATATGAGGAATGAGATAGAATACCCTCATCTCATTGGGTTGCATCAGAAATTGAACATAAACATTATCAAAAATAATAGAAAAAAACATGTTATTCACCTAATAGTGAAATGAAATCAAATGTACGTTTACAAAAGAGATAAAAATTGCAATAATCGATGTTAATTATCCTTTCCAAATACACAGATTACATACTCCTTATCACAACTTATTACCAACTACCCATTCCTTCATATCCATGGTTATAGGATCCAAACATTAAATCATTGTGAAATAAATTCCTTTGATACCACTTTGTAACATCTCGGTTTATGGTGCCTCAAAATGGTTCCCAATACCTGGTTGGTCACATGGCCTCATGCACATTTCCCCGAACGCCCAAGGCTTCTGATAAGAAGAGAGGGTCTTGGGTGTGAGATTGGAGAAACTATGCACTCATTGGCATAGTAACAATAGAAATAAACAGTTAACAGTAGCAGAAGCAGTAATTATCATACACCATTGAATAGCGGAAGACTGATACTAAGTAAACAACTAAAACATATATAAAAATAATGATTCATGTCACAATATCTAGGAAATCCACCTAACAAGTCACAATTCTAAAATAGATTATTAAACCAATGTACAACGGAAAAGAAAGTAACCAAGTCAAACAACATCAGAAGATTTAGCATTGTCACATGCTCTCTTTCACCACAAAAATCAAGTACCTAAAGAATAAGGGAGCTTTCCCTTATCTATACCTGCAGCAATATCATCATTTTGGGCCCAAAAGCATGACCCAGACAAGGTGTGAGTTGAATTCTAGTAAGCAATCAGCCGTAGATCTATTCCTAATAGTCAGTGAATATATATGGTAGATAATATGCAAAATAATGCAATAAACAAAAAGTACTCAAAATTAACCATTCTTATAGATTCAATTACATTGATTTAAATTCATCAATTATTAATCAAAAAGAAAACAAACAACCCTCTAGGATGATCTCGTAGCCTATCCCTTCTAGTCCATCCAATCAATCTCAAGTTATCCCCTGGTTGTGCTCTCACATCCTAACCCCTATGGTTAAACATATCATTTAAAATAAAGATATAAAGTCCCATGGGATAGCTCACATAGTATAACCCCTTTGGTATCATACAAAAAAAGAATCTATGAGGATCCACTCACTGTCAATTCCCCCTATATTCTTTTAATTATAAACTATAGACACTCTAAGGAATAACTCAACGTCAATTCCCATGTGGTCTCAAAATGGTATCTTTATACACTTTGAGGGAGAACTCAACATCAATCCCATTTATGATCTCTCATCATGATAAAGAATAACAGACACTGTGGGGAATCCCTCAACGTCAATTCCGATGGTCTCACTACACCAGGTTCCCACAGCCCTATGTAAAACAATAATGAACAAATAATGTTCATCAGCAAAAGTAATCCTAAAAGTGCTACTTGGATAAATATCTACAAAACATATCACAACATCAGATAAATCACTCCACCCTAACAACACTAGGCATGGAAAAAAATCATCCTCATAGGAAAACCTATACTGAATGTTCAATATCAAATAAAACATGGGAAAAAACATCCATAACATGGAAAATAATCCTTATTAATAATACAATATCCCTACTCAATAAAACAAAGCATAGAAGGAATTAATAAGGTTAAAATAAATAACATTCAATACCCAATCTAATGAATTGGTCACTTTTGCACATAACATTCAATGACTAACTACAGAAAGTCACAAAACACCATCGTCAACATTGTACAATCGATATAATCTAGTGTTGGACCTTGAATAAGCCTAGAATGACATAGATCTACAAAACAATCTAAACTAATCTACTAAGGATATCCCACAAAAGTGGATAACTCATGGAACGAGGCTCTAGAAAAAGGAATAACACACCGTGAAGATTCCAAAGAAATTGATGATAATTGATTCAAAGAACTCATGGTCGATTAGGGCCTCCGAAAAATATCATTCCCTATGGTCACTCCTTGATGAGAGGTGGCTAGAAGAAAGAATTTCGGCTAATTAGATGTGGCCCGGTCTGATATAACAAATAAAACAAAAAGTACATGGTGTGTTCATTTAATGTACATGCCTTGTACATGCCATAACCAGACTCCACTTTAGGCAGTCTCTAGGTCACCTCACATAGCGATGTACTTGGCTGGTATATGGCCAGTACATGGACACCCGTGACAACCGGATACATAGCATGAAATTCTAAGTATAGCATGTGTCCTATTTATATTTTCAATATATCCTCTTTTGTCGCAAAACACTAGAAAAACAGTATCCATACCTAAAAATAAGATCTGGGGTTATACAATAAATAATTAATCAATGAGGTTAATAATTATGGAATGGTAAATATCTGAAAACATATACAATGTAATCAACAAACTATATTGGAACTGAATAATGAATATGATAGGATAATAACTAATAGAAAATGACATTAAAATTTCTATATAAGTCTAAATAAATACATAAAGGTATGAAACTAAACCAAATTCCATATACATAAATCAAAATGATATGTATCCATATATATATAGACGCAAAATCTAACTATTGAATAATAAAGGAAACTAATAGGAGGGAAGTGCATTCTTAATTGATGACATGTCTAAGGAATAAGAAAACACATTACCATGAAAACCCTTCACATGAATATTTAAAACTATGGGTATAAACCAGTTTCACAACTTTGTTTTCTCATGAGAACCTATTGATGCATCGATCTACTAGTTAATACCCAGGATCCCCCATTCATTGCCATTACAAATCATTCCTCATTGTGAATAATAACAATAAATAATATTCATTATAAAATAACCATATTGAATCTGAAATACGGATTTATAAATAATTCCACACTCCACAAAACAACTGTCAAATGAATCACTATATGTAAAATGGATACAGTTTAAGAAATAGTAATATCTATGAAAAATGAAATGGATAATTAATAGAAATTTAATGCACAATGATCATTAGAAGTTGAATATTTCAAGGGTACTTCTATAATGAAAAAATGAAGTGGATGTGTATACTATCCTTCCCCAATTCAATATTAAAACATCAATATGAATAATAAGGGTGATATAAATACAAGAAACTACAAGTGGTGTAAAAATACATGGTTATTGTGTTTGAAAAAATAAAAGAAAATTATTTTAAAATATTCATGAAAGAAATATACTTTTATTTCTAAGAACATTTGAAAATATTATTGATTGAAAATAAATTTTAAAAATATTTTCATTAAAAATAACCCTTTTAGATCTGAATCTTATTCTTCAAAGTAATTATGGTGTATAAATCCGTACATGTTGTATGAGGTAAAAAAATATTATTTTTGTATAGTTAATTGTTTAGAATTTTCCTTTATAGAAAAAATATAGGAGGAAAAAATTGAAAATATGTTTAAAATAAAAGGGTAAATATGCCTTTAAAAAATATTTTCAAATGGTTAAATCTTTTTTGAAAACATTTTAATAAAAAAAGATATTTAGGGGGAAAGGGGTTCTCCGACTAATGATTGGAAGTAAGTAACATTTTCTTAAAAACATTTTCTAAAACACTTTGAGTACCAATAATTTGAAACAAAAGTTATTAATACTTAAAAATAGTATTTAATGGCTATAAGTGAATGATAGGTTTTCTGGAACAATGGTCATATAAATTATTCTAGTATAAATTCCATTTAAGTATCATTAGTCTTGATGAAAATAATCTTTAATCATCCCCATGTTACCCATACCACATTGCAACATTTCAAATAATATGCATTGTAAAGGAATTATATTGAATGAAATTTCTAAATACCATGAAGATAAAATAATTCATGATATAATATATCAAAATGGGCAGTATTTATTCCAAATAAAAAAAGTAAATGGTTTACATGAAATTTATCTCACATATATAAAAAGTGAGATAAAAATACCTTTCTAATGTAGTAAAAAATTAATTGGGAAACCCAAAAGTAATAATAATAATAAAAATTCAAATAAATTTTGGAAAATACAATTCATGATATTACATATAAATGTGGAATTAATTACAACATATATAATAAATTAGGTTCACAAAAATTTAGTATGCCTCCCAAAATTATAATGAGACAAGAATCACATTATTTTGGTCTGTGTTATTTAAACTGATGTATAGAGGTTTAAAATATGTTACCAACTAATAATATAACCATACTAATGTTTATAATATGTTATATCATAATATTATAATATCTTATTACATGTTTGTTAATAATCATTCATTAATTCAACCATATCGGGTGTTAACTGCCTGGTTTGCCACATTGGTTTTAACTTGTTATTTGTTGTAAATATTAAATATATCTTGGTTTAATAAAATAATGAATTTAAAAATTTATTTTAATATCAGATATATTTATTATATTTGTCTTTATAAAAATATAAAATGTTTTGGAGATATGGAATGAATTGCACTGTTTTTGGAGACTGTTGTGAGTAAGTACACATGAAAGATACTTCCCAATGTTTTTCATATTAAGAGGATGATAAGTATGTATATTAAAATTTAAAAATAATATATATTTCATATATATTACATAGTTTTATTAAAATTTACCTTAATATGTTTCATGTATAGCATGAACGTATCACATCTCATTCAGTGGGCGGTAGTCCGCACTTCCACAAAAGAAGTTATCCTTTTTTACATAAAATGGAAAATATAAGGATATCTATTGTGAAATAATTACCGACTATTAAATACCTAATATATATTATATATAAAATATTTAAAAAGGGTTCTCATCATAAATTACAACATTATATGTAGAAAAGTAAAATTGAACAATAATCATTTAGTTAGACGGTAGTCCGCCTACACATAAACAATATGTTCATTTCCCATAATATGGATGTGAGTATAAGTGAAGGATGAATCCATAACATCTAAAAGAATAGTATATTTATTAAATTGGTGTTTTTATATTATTATTTAATAATAGGAGTTTATTTGGTGGAGAATGTACATAAAATTAAACGGCTAGAAGAAAGACATTACCTCTTAATCAGGTAACCCCTATTAGATTGCAGGAAAATAACTCCTTGGATTTAATTATTACATAAGGGAGGATTCAAGGAAGAATGGTGGGATATTTTGAATCTATTTTGGTGGTGTTTTAATATCCATTGTGGCTTGAGAGATGTGAGGATTTGTGAGAAAAGGAGGTCATTTATTATGGAGGTGGGGTGGCATCCATGTAATATTTTAAATGAAAGGAACCCCACCAAAATATAATTATATAGAAATTAAATCAATAATGGAAAAATGTATATATAACATATTATATGTTTGAAATATTCCAGACTAATGGAATTTGGACAAGTGTATTGGTCATTTTGGGACATAATGTTATGTTTTAGACTCTTTTTAAGCTAAGAAAAACCATAATCAGAGTAAATAATTTTAATTACATTCAATAATATTTAGGGTAAGAAACAACTTGGAAATTATTATTACTTATAAATTATTTTTGTTAAAAATAAGGAATCAATTTTCCATAATTAAAATCATAGATATGGCCGACATTAAACAAAAATTAATCCCACATACGGGTGGACAATGCAAGTTTCAAAGTAAAAATGTCCAAAACATTCAATGTCTTTATAAATAATTTCAAAGTGAAATTGATTCCAACGTCCAGTATAGGATTAATTTATGACATTATTATGTAATTAAAATTTTAAAAATAATTAATGTATAATTTAATATTAAAATAAATTATATTAAAAGGATTTTTGAATTAAATTTTAGTATGTTTTACTATTCATAAAAACATAATTCCATAGAAAAATACAAAAAATTAAAAATAACCTAATAACTATATTTATATTTCAATTATTAAGGTTATTTTAAAATATTAAGCCAATTAATGTGTCGAAATTCTTATTTAAAATGGATTATCCAACAAAATGTTGTTAAACATCATTAATAAAAATATAGGTTTTAATGTTTAATATTGAGTTTATTTTAATCATAGGTCTATAAAATATATTGGATGACTATAAAAAATATGGGATTTAATATGTAACATATTTATTTTATTAATATAATTCACTAATTGTTATTAACATAATTTATTATGACAATACGCCTTTGAGATAATAATAATAATAATAATTAGTTTATATTCAATTAGTTTATCTTTTAATTTCTAATTAATTAGAAAACTACCAATTAAATTTATATTTGTGTAAAACATATATTTTAATATGTTATATAAAATTATCTCTATCCCCTAATCTATCGACTATGTTATGTGTTACTATATAAAATAAAAATATTTCAACAATATATTATTTTTTGGTAGAACTATGTATTGCATATAACGCAACCTATCAAAGAAGGTCATTTCTGCACATGATACAAACAGAGACACTATATATTTAATCAAAAAAAATAAATTATATTTAACATATTAAAAATATATTAAAAATACTCATTAAATTGTCTTCTCTTACGCTCTTGGCATTGCGTGTCACACACACTATCGGATAAAAAGATGTACTTTAGATTTTTGGGGCATTACACCACAATTTCCTATGCAAATTGTCTACAAATATAATTCCACTAAGTCACCATATAATCCTTAGAGACGTTCTATCATAGTACAAATAAAAAATATCAAGGTATTTTAAGTGTCTTACAAGAGAATATATGATGAGGAAAGTCTGTGTTTTCATAAACTCTTCTCTCTTTTTCTTTTTCTATTTTAATTTCACCCTCCTATTAAGAAAATATGATGAAATTAATTATTAATTATTGTAACATTATACTAATTATTTTAACATAATATATGTTTCATATTAATGACAAAAATAAATTTCAATGTTTTCTTTCCCACTCTTTCGACAATGTCCTATTAAAGACTAGTTAACCACCGACAAATACATTCCCAAGTACAATATTATAATCACAACAATTTATATAGAGTGTGAATTATATATAATAAATAAATATGTAATTATGTGCATTATAAGATTATTTTTATATTTATACATATGTAAAAATTACTATAAAAAATATTGAAATTGAAACAAAATGGAAAAATTTATTGAAAAAATTATAGAAATACAATTCAAATTTATCAAATAGTGTTATAAAATAGAATACAATAATTATAATATATAAAAATTTAAAACAATAAACATTATTCTATTTTAGTAGTATGTTTTTATAATCCTATTTTTATTTTTTGATAGGAGGAAAAGTGAAAAAATAAAGAGGGATTTTTGGTATCGGTATTCTAAAACACAATTCCATTGTTTGGGTTATATTCTATTACATTGTATGAATGTTCAGATTATGTTCATAAAATATTATTTCAATTTTATTTTTGGAATAAAAATGTTCTTAAAATTTCAATAAAAATTCTATGAAAATGATTTCATCTAAGTGACCTCAATTTCAAAAATATAATATATTACTCCTCTTTATATGCGTCTTGTCCACTCAAGAATAAAGATGTTTTTTGTCTACCTTAAATTTACCTTATTCATTTGGGAAACAAAAACCTTTTTCATGTACTTATTCTTTATTATTTCCTTTTTAAACCTATTCTCTTCCTTGGGTTTATTTCATAACTACGATAGTTTCACGTTCTATGTGGCATACATGATTATGTGCATTTATAATGTGACAAGTGAGCCATGAATAATATTTCCCTAAAATACATTGGGGAATGTGATGTATCGCCAGATATAATGTGTATAATGAAAAAAAACACGACTCTCTATTTTTTCACAATGATGTCGTTACAATTACTCACATACATTATTCATGAACATGATTAAAGTTGTATTCACAACTTTATATGGAATTTTACCATAATGTCATGATGTTTCATTTAATACATATTCCAAATTCGAATTTATTTTTGTATGTTTCCATCTTGATTTTTATGGTGATATTATACTAATGATATGGTTATCCTCCCCATTGTACTTTTGATTCATTTTCGTTATTCATCCCATGTTACCAATCCCCTTTCTTAGATTTTAGCTCAATCCTTTCATTCATGTATATCTTCAGGTGAATATTTAAATAAAGGATAACTTTAGAGTCACTAATATAGTATAACAGAATGAATTAAATAATGTTTCGCTTTTATTATTTAAATTTTATATTTTATCTAAATTTACCCAAGAAACTAAACCATTATATCCAGTATCATATCATTACTAAGTTGATTATCTCAAAAATAATCTAATAGTTATGTAATGAAAATATCGTGTACATTTAATAGTAACCTTATAATACCAAGAAACATTAAATATTGGTTTATTTCATTGGTTTAAGAAATTAGTTGAGTACATTTATCATTAAAGGGTTAACATATATTATATCCTTAAATAAAATATTTCCATTAAAGAAGCATAAGTAATCCAAAATTCAAATTACTAAATTTTCCATTTAATCTTTTCCCCTGAGGGACTCCATAATTTTTTATATATGACACTTATAAACATCAAATAAAATAAATTATATAAATATATCATCAATTAATACAACTATAACATTATAATGATAATAATTAAATACACTATTCTTTATATCCATAATTATGTATGGTTAATAAGTTAGTTAAAAAGATATTACTATAAACTCATAATGTTCATTCCGTGTTTAGATTGTCAACATTTTTATATAAAACTTATTCACCCATAACTAATGATAATAATAGAAAATATAAATATTTGAACATTATTGGGCCCCTAGATGTTGATCAAATAATTCATTAATGTATAGTAATGTTTAATTATTCTCTATAATACTGTAATCGATCATCCTATAATAAATGCATAATATTTTAGACTCATCATTTGTTTACTGAATAAAATTGGTGGTATCCATTGAGAAACATTAAGGAATATAAATACCTTAACACACAAATCCTTTAACAATTAAATTATCTTCACCAAATCTATTTATTCCATTAAAAATGGATTTTTATAGATTAGCCTTTCTTTAGGAGTCTGTTTAATGGATAATTCAACTTCAAATTATGGTTGATTAATAGGTAATTCTTCATGTTCAACATCAATGAAATTATGTTCCTTGGGTATAACTTTTATTGTTAGGATGTCTTCCACATTGATATGACATATTGGATGTTATTATCATCCCATATTTTTATGGAGATCTAACAAGAGACGATATATACATTATATATATGACAATGCTTCTGTTCTAAATAAAATCTATTTTAACCCAACAAAATCAATCATAACCTCTTTATATTTATGATAAATGTTTTCATTGGAATTTTAAATCTTTTCCACTTTAAGGTTAATTTCAATGTAAACCACAGGTATAAAAAAATAAAAAATACGATATTCCCATTCATCATAATTGGAACTACCATAAAAATCTTTGTTTCATTAAGACTTCAAAAACATTATATAATTTATAACCCTCTAACTATGGTTATAGGGATATTAAAAATTTATTTAGAAAACATTAATGTTAAAATAGAGTGTGAATATCATGAATCAAATTAAACTGTATCTAACATTGAGACTATAATAAAAATACCTTCTCCACCACATTGGGAATTTTGACTTCAATTTTTCTAATTACAAATTATTGGACATTCTCCCATGAAATATTCTAAAGTAAATTCCCTTCACATTTAATTATTTTGTATGCATAATGTTCCTTCTCATTAATATTAATGTATTAAACATCAATAACATTTTCCTCAACATTGAGTTCCAAATCATGATAGACTTCTTATCTACACCTGAAACAAAATAATGTTATTATACTACATGTCCTGTATTATTTATTCAAAGAGTTTTAACACATGTGAAATATCATCCTTCCCTTATTCACCTTTTTCACACAATTATTCGCTTGATTTTTAGTTGGCCATACCTTCTACTCATTTACTTTGAATATATATCTCCAAAAATGATTATTTATTTTAATAGTGCTTTTAAAAATATCATCATTAAAAAAAAATGCCTGATAGACCAAGAAATTTCAATGACAATTCTTTAACAAATTCAATAAATAATCATTATTTACATATGGTCTATGTAAAATGTTGAAATAATTCCTAGATAACGTTGTAATATTATCCTAATATCTATCCAAATTTTTATTTTCCATTTGTCTATGATTAAAGGACATCCACTCCTTTTTAACACAATATTCCAAAGGAATTTTTTTAATATAATACCTCCTTTAAATTTTACATTCATTTTTCTTTTATCTCATCTTCCTATTCACTGTGTTGAATTTTTTACCACCATTAGACTGTATATCCTTTCATGTGATAGAAATCAATGATGGATTTTTCCTTTTCACAACATCCCTAAGGGAAAGAAATATTCATTTGGGACTCAATTAATTGTTAATCTATAAATGGATTACTAGTTACACTATATATTATTGGTGGGTATCATATAATTTATTCTAAAATAGGTACACCATATTGAGGATTAGTGTAATTTCCCAAAAATTCGATATTTTTTTAAAATTATATGGAATTATTTTGAGACCACGAATTCCAACGACATGTGATTCCGAGGCCCAGAGTGCCCGGAATGATCCGTCGATGTTTTGTTAAAGTTTAATTAGAGCATATAAGGAGTTTTCCTAAAAATTTGTAATAAATCTTAAACGGGTACTCAGATCATAAATAAAGTGCATCGTCGTGCTAAGGATTTCGGGTTTACCATAGACGTGACTTATGTTTAGTCGACGTGGGCCCCCTCTGAGAAACCGCAAAAATTTCATAACCATAAATAAAATGATTACATAAAATTATTTTATTTTTCAAATAATTATAACTCCAGAATGGTAAATGGAAACAAATCTGAGACCACCGCTGAACATGTGAGGGTATTCTCTCTTTTGGAAAATAGTAACAATTGTCAGCGCGGTCCACCAGTGAATGATAGTTTTAGGCCGTAATTAAAACAATTAAGTTACAATTATTTTATTATAAAATCCATAAAATTTAAACAGTAACTCGGATTGGAAATCTGATAGTAACGTTCGGTTTGTTGGGGCATGTTTCACTAAGGAAGATCCAAACTCGATCGGTGCGGGTCGACGATGACTGTTAATATTTTTCTGAACTTTTTTTTTCAGGTACCTTTAGTAAACTTGCGAGCGGTATTTTGTAAAATTTGAAATGGTTCTCAGAATTGAAATATGAGTACACTTTTGAACTCCCAGCACCAATATTCTCGTAAGGAGACTTTCACCTCAACTATGTTAGGTCGAGGGTAGGAGTTTGTTTTTGGATTTTTGTGGGAGGGTTGGTCAAATAATAAAATAAATTAATTAAAATTTATATTATTTTTTAAAACCTCACACTATAATAATAAATGTGGGGACCACAGATGGGTTGTTGAGCATTTAATGTTGGGCATTAAATGCCTAGTAACAGATAAAGTGTATCAACTTTTCTCTTTAATTAATATGGTAAATTAATATTTAATTAATATCCCAACATGTTAATAGAGAGTTATTTTATTAACTCTTCTCGTGGGTTGTATTCCTATTGGAAAAAGGGAGAGGAGGCCTGGGCTGGAGAAACCACCAATTAAGAACCACCCCCCAACGATGAATGAGGATGACACACAAGCCCGAATTGGAAACATGTTGTGGGATTGACGAACGCCGGAGTCCCCTTCAACGACCCCATCATTCTCCTTGCGAAATCTCTAACAGACGATTGAGGTAGGGTTTTTATTTTGAAGTGTCATAAAATCCATTCTTGATTCATCATACTCTTAACTCGAATGATGATGAAAAAAAACATGGTCATTATTCAATACTTATACCTTGACCCCTTTTGTTTCATTTTCCGAGCGTTCTTCATGCGTTCTTCGACTCCAAAGAATTAATGACACGGAAAACACAATGCCTCATTGAGTTCGACGTATGGACACAGAGCCCTTGACCCAAAGATCATGAATATGTGGACGACATAATTTTCTGGCTTAGAACAATGCCATGATGGCTTGCAGAAAAAGGCGGTGGCCGACACCTGACATACCATGAGGAAACAGGGCGACGTGCCTCTACACCACCGGTTGAGCTGGAGGGCACGACCCATTCACCGCTGTGGAGCATAGTGGCAGCTGACATCTTGTCGGCCGCGTGGTGGAGCGGCGGCGCGTGTTCCCGCCCCCAGAGCAGGTGGTCGTGACCTCTAAGATATGGCGGATGCCGAAGGGCAGCCGACACCCAGCCAACTGCTGGTGGAGTAGAGGTGTGTGCCCGCAACGCTAGGATGAGAATCAGCTGGCCTTGTCATGCAGATCAGGCCAGCATCGGTTGTCCCGCGTGCTAGTAGAGTGACAGAACGACCATCCAGCCATTCAGAATAATAGTAGGGCTTATCCGGGGTTGTGGCTATTGCGAACCCTACCACGACAGTCCACCCGAACATAGGCTTCATTGCGGGCCGCGCCAGCAGTCTGGTCTAGGTAGCCCCCTTTGTGGGCCAAGCCAAACCATGTCCCAGCGGTCCTAGTCCACCATGGCCATGTCCAACCGGGTGGGACCCAAATTGTGTCGGGCCATCTGGGATCGGGCGGGTCAGCCCAGACCAGGCGGGCGCCCTGGACTAGGAGGGAGGCATGAACCAGACCAGGGCGGGAGGCCTGGACCGGCTGGGCGGCGCGGACTGGGCATGTCAGACCGAACCAGGTTGTGTGTCCTGAACAGAGCATGTTGGCCCAACCAGTTCAGGCCGGGCTGAAACCGGGGGGGGGGGGTTGGCCCAGGTCGGGTCATCCCGGGTCAGATCGGGCTCAGGCCCATCGTGACCCAAATACACCTCTATTGCCATATATTGAGAATATAGCGTCCATTTGAAGAACCGTTTATGGAACCAAAACACTTGGATCAAAATGATCCATGTGGTATACTCCACTTGAGTTTTGGATATTTTTGGAACATACCTAGGTTGGATCAAACCCTGAATCCAACCAGGACCTCAGAGAAAATGGAAACCCAGGCAGCATTGGATGAACTCATACATAAGAGAGTGTTTCAGATCACTCTTGAGTCGGCCTAACCTACCCTCGTGGCAGAATGAGTTTTCAGTTTTCAATTCCAAACAAGAGTGGAAGAGCATTGGGAAATCTTTTAAAAAGATGTTTTCAATGATTACATCCCCAACGGGAGATGGGTGTATTCTTTGCCTATGTACTACTGAATATTTGTGCCCGACTTTCTCAGGGTTGCGGCACACTTGTCAGCTTTGATGAAGAAGAGGGAGATTTTCCTTGAGAAGGAGAAGTTCCAGTAGAGCTTTCAAGAGAAGAGACTGAGACTGAAAAGTAGAACTATACTACCCATGATCTGTAGTTAGCTGTAGTGGTCTTTGCGACAAAGATGTGGTGGCACTACATGATGTGAAACCGTTTTACAGTCAACTCTGAACACAAGAGTCTCGGGTATATCTTCTCTCAGAATGAACTGAACCTAAGACAACAACGTTAGCTAGAGTTCCTCCAGGACTATAACATTGAGATGGTCTATACTACTAGGATGGGGAATGTGGTAGTAGGTGAACTCAGTAGGAGGTCTGGTCTACAGTTTCTGAGTGAGGAAACAGATCAGCTAGCTGCATTATAGATATATTTTGTGTATGGAGATGGAGCAGCATATCACTAGTCTATGACTGTCACTCCCCCATTTTTTTGAATGTTAGAGAGGATCAACTTGGGGAACTGATTGTGGGGATCTCCATTCTCAGATATTCATAGGGTAGACACATGGTGAATTTTTGAAAGGTGGGGAGTACGCCATCCTCTTCAGAGGACGTACTATGGTACCAGTAGCACTACAAGAGGATGTGTTTAGGGAGTTCCATACGTCCCCTTTGGCGATAAATCTTGGGGTGGAAAAGATATACCAGGACCTCCAACGTCAGTATAGATGGCCCGGGATGAAGGAAGAAGTGGCATAGTTTATATCACGATGTCTCACTTGTCAGCAAGTGAAAACTACAGAGAGATGGCAGATGTCTTATGCCAATAGGATACAGATTATCTTTGTGTTCTAGGAGGGGGGCCTCATATTTCATTTGAGTCTCTCCTCGATAGGTACAACGATGTTTTGGATGAGGTGGAATGTTATCACCAAGGTGCATCAGACCATTTGGATATTTCATGGGATTGGCAATGTGAAATGCCACTGGTCACTACCACCATGACCCGAGTGGTTGCATTACATCTTCCATGTATCCCTTCTTAAGAGATACGTGTGTGACCCTTCTGAAGTCATAGACCATGGAATGCTAGACTTAGATGATGGGGTGACGTTTATGGACGTTCTTATAGATATTGAGGATCGACAAGCGGGGTTCCTTCGTGGGTGGTCGATACCTCTGGTGTGAATTCCCTTACCGAACGGGAACATCATGGAGAGATCATGGGAGTGGGAAGCTCAGATCCATGTATAGTACCCCATTTGTTTCCTTAGTTTATGTTGTGGATTTCTAGGTTGTAAATCCATATGGTGGGGATAAATTAATGTCCCTAGGAATTCTGTATAATTTGTTTTATCTCTATGGAATTATTTTGAGACTGTGAAATCTGACAGCACGTGATTTCGAGGCCTAGAGTGCCCAGAATGATCCGTCGAAGTTTTGTTATGGTTCAATTAGCAGACGTAAGCAGTTTTCTAGAATAAGTGAAATATCTGTTAAATAGATACACATATCAAAAATCTGAGGGCACTGTTTCACTCAAGATTGCGACTTTACCCTAGGTGCGACTTATGTATAGTCAACGTGGGCCTCCTGTGAGAAAACCTGAAAATGGAATAAATGTAATTAAAATGATTAAATAAAATTGAATTATTTTTCATATTATTATAACTCATGATCAGTAACTCGAATTAAAAATCTTAGACCACCGCTGAACATGTGAGAGTATTCTCTCTTTGTGAAAATACTATCATTGACCAGTGCATGCCACTGGTCAATGTTAGTTTTCAGTCATAAATAAAATAATTAAGTAACAATTATTTTATTGTAAAATCCATCACATTTAAACTGTAACATAGATTAGAAATCATAAAGTACCATTGGGTGTGATGGGGTGTGTTTCACTTTGGAAGAGCCAAACCATGACCGACATGGGTCGGGGGTGAATGTAATTGATTTTTCGAACTTTTTTTTAGGTACGTTCAGTAAACCCATGAGGGAAGTTTTGTAACCTTTGAACTGGTTCTCAGAATTGAAATCTGAGGACACTGTTGAACTTGAAGCACCGATATTCTCAACAGGATACCCTCACCTTGACCGCAGTAGGTCGAGGGTAGGAGTATGTTTTTTGTATTATCATGAGAGGGTTGGATAAATAATAAAATAAAATAATTAACTTTTATTTTATTTTTTCAAACCAAACATTTGAAACATAATTGTGGGGACAACACCAGGGTGGTTTGGCATTTAATTTTGGGCATTAAATACTCAGTTACACAAAATGTGTAACCACATTTTTCATTAATTAATAGGATGAATTAATATTGAATTAATCACCCAACTTGTTAATGAAGATTTATTTTATTAACTCTTCTTATGGGTTTTATTCCCTTCGGAAAAAGAGATAGGTGGCCTGGGCTGGAGATTCCTCCTATGAAGAAACACCCCCCAATGAAGTATGGGGATGACGCATGAGCCAGGATCAGAAACGCATTGCGTGAGTGACGGTGGCCAGTGTTCCATTCATCGACCTCATCTTCCTCCTTGCGACATCTCCAAAAGGAAATTGAGGTAGGGGTCTTAATTTTAAGTATGATTAAATCTCTTAGTGATTCGTCATATTCTTGACTCTCATCGACGATGGACAAACAAACATGGCCATCATTATATACTTTTACCATATCCCCGTTTATTTTGTTCTTCGTGCATTCATAATGCTTTATTCAATCCCAAATAATTAATTATGATGAAAATAAAATATACCGTTTAGCGTAACATATAGATGCGGAACCCTCAACCCGAGGATTGTGAATATATGAATGACATTATTTTTGAGCATGTAATAAAGACACAATGGCTCGATGAAGGATGTGGCTGCCAAAACCTAGCTGACATCGAGGAAGGAGGGCGACGTGCATCTGCTCCACTAGAGGAGAAGGCTGTGGTGGAGGCCGAAGGGCGAGCGACACCCGATCGGACGTAGGTGGACCAGCGGCGCACTACCATGCCATTGGGTGGAGAACCAGTCAGCCTCTTCATGTTGAGTGGGACTGCTCTGACAGTTATGTGTGCTAGAAGGGAAACCGAACAACCATCATTCCGTTCAGAATACATGGGGGTCCTCCCCCCGGGGTTGCGGCTTGGGCAGACCCCGCCACTACGGGCCTCCCGACTCCAGGCTGCACTACGGGCCGCCTAGCAGGCCACCCCGTCGTGGTCCGGGCTAGGCCCGCCACTACCCAGGCCAATTGGGATGGGCCCAGACCGGGTGGGGTGACCCAAACTAGCTCAGGTCGGCCTGAGTCAGACCAGACCATGGCCCATCTAGACCCAGATTCGCCTTTGTGGACATATCATGAGATCCGGGTGTCCGTTTGATGAACTGTCTATGGAACCAGAATCCTTGGATCAAGGAGGTCCTTTTGGTATACTCCATGTTATTTTTGGATAATTTTGGAGCATGGTTGGGTTGTATCGAACCCTAAATCCAACAGGACCCTAGGAGTAGAAACGCTAATAAAATACAGACCGGACGTCCGATTGATGCGTCATCTATTTCATTGGTTCCCTGAATATGTGATGGAACATCATGATACTTATTCATTGAACATAGTGACGGTTGAGGTATAACCGATGAATTGAGGAGTGGTTCTCAAAAATGTGATGTTATGGGAATGTAGTGGCTGGTAGTGAGGCGGAGTTTAGTGATAGATCATACAAGGGTTGGTACGGCTTTATCACGTGTGGGTAAACAAAGATCTTGTGTGGATATGATCCTATGGGGGTCAGTTCTTAGAAATGTTTTGTGGGCCAGCACATAGTGATCCTATCTCGGTCAGATCCTGTGTGGGTCAGTGCTCAAAAATCCTATGTGGGTTAGTGCATACCAATCTTATGGCGGCCAGATCCTATGTGGTTCATAGAGGGGGTTAGTACCTATCGACTCTGGGCAGGTTGGATCATGTTCGAGTAATTAATGGGGTTTGTTGCTTTTGAACTTGTGTGGGTCAGAATTTGTATGATCCTTAGTAGTATCTCTTGACAGAATAAGATGATCTATGTTCGCGACTAATCATTTTTACTTATATACTTCACTGGAAACATGGTATGAGCTGAGACTCTGTTTGAACTAATACATTTACCTTCGTGGTACTATCTTCATGGTCATACCTGTGTGGTAATTTTACTTTTTTGGTACTATCTTCATGGTGATACCTGTGCGGTTCTTTTATGACCGTGGTTCTATCTTAGTGGTGATACATGTGTGGTACTTTTACCTTTGTGATACTATCTTCATGGTGAAACCTATTTGGAAATTTTACCATCATGGTGATATCATCATGGTGATACCTGTGTGGTACTTTTACCTTCATGGTACTATCATCGGGGTGATACCTATGTGGTACTATTACCTTCATGGTGTAACCTTTGTTGTGTTACCTATGTTGTAGTTTTACCACTGTGGTGTTACCTTCATAGTGTTACCTTTGTGGTATTCTTCCTTCATGTATGAGATGTGTATATATTGATAACATAGGTGTATTAATGGGCATATACCTAAGTAGATTTGATGTCTTGCTTAGTGGTTTTCCTATGTGGAACATTAATAGAAATATGGGGTCTCAGGGTCCCTAATATGTATCGTTATACACACAGCTACACGGGATTTTCCCGCACCTTTTGTGTCTTGTGAAGATGACGTACATCATTGATTGAGGATGAGGGAGCCAGGACTAGACGGTACTTAGAGGAAGACCATTCAGTGTGAAATGACGTTGGGACTAATGATCCTGAGTTATACCTACCCTTCAGGTAGGATCTGTGGTGAATGATCTAGGAGCTGATTTTCACTTTCATTTGTATTTATACTTTTGAGTTGTACTCATACTTTCTGGTGGGCATGTATTCTGGCCCCATTTCTCTCAACACCCTTTTTACTATAACAGTTTACTTAGTGGTTTCTTCTTGTTGAGTTCTACGATGTGTGTATGTACAAGTTTAAAGACAATGTGTTCCCATTTTAGGGATATGCCTTTCTGGTGCTACTCACCAGCCCTTGACCCATAGAAGGCTGTCTTGGGTTAGTCACGCCACGGGCCCTGGGGGGCGGGTCGTGATAATTAGAATTTCACTCTATACTGGTGATATTGTTTATATATCCCAGTTCAACTGACTAAATATGGTTATGATATAATTAATCTCATCTCAATATTCATTAACTTGTTCAGGGGTGAACATCCTGACATTGAATTTGATCTATGATATAGTTCCTATTACTCTAATTATTCATCATATTTTTATAATGTAGTACACATAACAAACTCATAATATGTATTTTTAAAATAATATTCATGTTATTTAGTATATATTGTTCATAATAATCATAAACTATTTTCATATACATTTTTCTATCTCACTATATTCCTATAAATCTAGTCCCCAAAGTTCCTATTTAACACTATCTAATAGAAAAATCTCTAGAAACCCACATATTGAAGTAATATTACATTATTGGTATAGAATACAAGAGTTATCACAAGATAAATTAGCTTTATAGTCCTCGGATTTTAGATGCATACATTCATTACATTAGAAAACACGTGAAACAACATAAATACATTGTTAGAAAATTATTTTCCCTTTTATAATTTCATTGAAAATTGCATATATTTCACTTTTAGGATTCCAAAGAAATGAAAAAAATATGGATTGTCTCAAATTCAAAGTAAGGATTAGTAAAAAGTGGATTATTCCCTATAATAATCATTTCATAATTGATATCAATGGAATAAATGAACAATATTAACTAATAATAAACGTAAAATTAGTTAAGGATATATCCATGAATATAAATGAAATCATAAACAATAATAATCATTGATATCATATGGATGGAATTCCTGATTTCAAATATCAAAAAATGTTTTCATTGACTTATACCATGACACTATAATACTAATATAAGATTTATACAAAAAACCAACCTATTTTGTCTCACGAGACCTATCAATGCATCATAAGGATCTATAAATTTCCCCCCAACCCATAACCTAATTAACTCCAATAAATTCACTATGACAATAATCATGTTCCTTAAAAACATTTCCTATGTAATCTCTTATGAAATAAAACATGGTAATAGAAATAATAATAATTAAATAAATAAAATACTTCATTATTCAATCAAATAAGGTGGATGTCTAGGTTAATATCCCTCAATCAACTTTGAAATTGTGGGGTATTGACAATTTAAAAGGTATTATCCTTATCAAAAAAATATAGGGGATATGGTACTATTATTGGGATGTGTTATCCATAGAAGATAGTAATATTTTTCAATAGTTTCCATTATACTAATACCCAGGAAACATTATAAAAGTCATTCATCAGGGTTCATTAAGATCATGTTATGATTACCAATAATATCCTCTAGTAATGTCTCTACACATATGCAGTATGACGACAACTACTCATGCATCTTGGTTATGAGTGATTCAAATCTCAGAAAACACTTATTGGGTGTATTTCCTCTAAATTAATCTCTTCCATAGCTTCGTCCGTATTTTAGTATTCAATTAGTTATTTATTTTCAAAAACATTACATAGAAAATTACATTACTAAAACATAAGATAATTTTCCCACCATGTAATTGATTAAGTATAAAAATATTTTGGTAACACTTGAGTATAATTATTATAAGATCGTGATTACAATATAGACATGTAAATCCATTAAATTTACATATTAATATAGAAAACTTATTCCCTGGAAGTTCATACACAATATAAATAATAGTGTCGAATATAAAATAAGTATAAAAGAATGAAAATTTAGACGAATACCCCCCATAGGAGTTGAGTAGGAATTAAATAATAATTCCATGATTTTGTGGACTAAAATTGAGCATTAAATTCCATGAATAAATTAATTTCATTCTATATACTATCTCAAATAGGAATTATATTTAAAATATAACGTAAGTTATCTGTATAATGGAAAATTTGTCTTCAGTAGGGGAATTTAAGTTGGAAAACCCTTACAACTTATCTTTAATTACATGAAAATAATATAATATACTATATAATAAATTTAGTTTTCTTAATAGCTCAATTTGAAAGAATGATCATATTAATTTTCATTCAAAATCATGATAAAGTGTTATTAATTTTGTGAATTTTACATATTTTTAACATGGAGTGTTAATATTTATGATCATTTTCAGTAGTTTCATAATATTGGTATTGTATGAATTCTTAATCTGTGTATTATTATTTCTAGAAAATTAAATATTCTATTTCAAATGATGTATAAATATTGATTATATCTCAAATTTAGGAAATTATTTTTTAGTATGTATCCTTGAAGATGAAATTGCTAAAAATCATGTTTCGGTGATTCTTATCCACTAATGTGTGTTTTATTAATTGATGACTTAAACACTGATATAATAGCTCTAGAATAAGAAAATTTATTATATAATCATTTATATTTTATTATACCCTAAATTATGTTCTCATACTCAGTCATGATAGAAATTTTTATTAATGTTCAAGTATGCAGTTAAACCAACCCAAGCATTAACACACCATTATAAAATGAAATGATAATGAGGTTTTTTATAATATCATTAATAGAATAATATTTATAATATTTCGTTTTTATTATTGAAAAAAAATATAATTTTAAGAAATTATAAGAATAATTAATAGACATATAAATATTTCCCATTATGAATAAAAATCTATCCACTTTGCTTGATTATATTAAACGATAAAATTAATGACAATCGTTTATAGATCATATCATTGATATTTAAAATAATTGTTCATAAAATACAAAATGATATCATAAGAATAATATTTATCCTCTAGTCCCATCCATATAAACATCTTTTTAAGGAAGTTAAGGAGAATGAAACCTAATGTGTCGTGTAAGTGTCAGTCTGCAGAACGAAATCATGTTATTTTTTTCTTATGGGAAATGATAATGGGGGATATATTTTATTTAAAAAACATTAAACCATAAATTCTACTATATATGATTAATTGATATTATAATATTGGGAAAATAAATCTTGAATGGACATATAAAAATAGAAATACGTTCATAAGAACATTGAACTTAATTTTAGAATTTTCGATTTCACTTGGTGGCATCTATGGAAAGAAGGGGATCAGACTAATATATTGTAAATAGAATAAAGTTATAGTTAAATGAAATTATAGTGTATGAAAATGAAGGAAAATTATATGAAAAAAAGGAATATTTATAATGTAAAACTGGGTTTAGTGAAAGACCCCTTTTATAAGTGTTGAATATTGCTTTTTGTAATTATTTCAACATTATATAAAGGGAGGATAGGTTAAACCTGTCGTCTGGCTCCGAAAATATGTAATAATTTACTATATAATGAGATAAGGAATTAAATATCCAAATAACTTGATTCTTGTCATGCATTATTTCTTTTTTAGTCCATTTACTACTTGTATTTTAACTTTTATGATTTTTGTTATTACTGCGGTAACTAGTTTTTACTAAATATAATTTATTCCTAAAAATAATTGTATCCTTGTTGGACGATTTGGAGATACCTGTTCAACATTTTTAATCCATTTTTTATGATTCCACTCTATATGTGTAAAATAAATTTATAAAATGACAAAATTATAATATATTAAATCAATATTGGAGAAAAATATTACATGATATATAAAATATAAATCATAGGATTGTCACCTGTAAAAAAAATTTAATTTTCAATTTTAATTATAAAATATATATATTTTTTCAAAAAAATGATTTTTATAATTTTCAATATCAGAATTATATACTAATAATGAAATAAAAGTCACTGCATCAGTGAAAATGGTATATTTCCCTATTCACCAGAAAATAATTTTTATAGAAAATTCTAAAAATTCATCATAAGATAATATACATATGAACTATTCAAGAATGAAATTAATTTTTATTAAAATTTAATCCATGTAATAATAAATTAATTTTTATAATATACTCGTGATTAAAGGCTCCCTAGAGAGTGCATCGTGTGATATTTTTTGATATGGTGCTTACCAACTACAAATATGTCTTTTGTAAAACAATCCTATTATGTAATAATATACATATATATTTTTCAAATAGTGTTATATTTTTCCCTATGATCAATATTTTTAGTTCCTAGTAGTACCCACTCTTGATTCAACACATATTCCATAAAATCATAAAAGAATATACATGATTTCGTTCCATGAATTGAAAATGAGTAACTATCATAATCCTGATAAGGGATCCATTTGAATTTGGGTGTCACCATGTGTTGCACCTCATATTTTTGTTTAAGAATATGTTTGGGTCAATATGTTTTTTAATTGATTATCAGTACCATAATAATATTAAATTCAAGAACATGTATCTTTTACCCAGTATTGATTATTTTGTAGTCAATTGCATTGATCATAATACTTCTAAAAGATTGAACTTTTATCTTGATATAATCTATTTATGGTTAAAATGGTTTTAATATTAGTGATATCCTTCCTTAAGAGGTATGGATGCTTTGAATTTATACATATATCATTTCAACTAATCAAGGTATAATCGTTATTTATAGATAAAATGAATAACCTGGGGATGTAATAATAATGGGGAGACCTATAATGTATAGTAAGGGAGTAATCCCATTATTACATGATGAATGTAATACATGTTTTTCAAGGGGCATATAAATGTTTCATAATAGGGTCAGAATCACACACATTAACATCAAAGAATGATATAAAAGGATATTATCAATGCAATAAAGAAATGTTTCTACAATATAAAACATGAAAACCTATGTGTAAGTCACGATAAACTAAAAAGACATCATATCATATTATTCTTGAGAAAAACATCCTTGAAATATACATGGTATCTCATGAGATAAAATCATTACCCAGTACATTGGAGGGCTATATACTTAAAGAACCACCGATCACATTCATATCATGTACATGAATTTGTCTTCCAATAATAATACACACCATAAAAATAAATTGCATCACTATTAATCCCTTGATTAAGGGGTGTGGGTGAAATATATTAAATTCATAATAAATTAATGATAGTTCCATTGGGGTGATTTCCTTTTATATAGAATAGTACATATTAAATTTGAGAGTATTAAGGGTGAACATAAAGAATCAAGGAATTTGTTAATGATTGTGAAAGGTAGTCTCTAATTACATGTAAATAATTGGTACTGTAATGGTAAAGTAGAAAACAAATTAAAATATACTTTTATTAATATCAAATAGAAAAATACAAATAATGTGTTCGAATGAAAAAGAGAATAAAATCCCATTCAAAAAGAGGGAACATATAAAATTGTGAAAATAACTTATTAAGATAATAAGAGAATATTAGGATGGATTAATAATGGATAGTGAGTGGAAAATCATGAAAAATGTTTTTAATGATTTTATGTTGGTGGTTGGGTGGTTGTTTTTAGAAAAATGTAAGGTATTTATTAATTATTTTCTAAACATTGGTTTTGGGATACTAATAATAAAATAACAACCACCAAAATCCTGCCCGTGGTTCTTGATGACGGAACCTACCAAATAACAGTTTATTCCAATATTCTACATGGATATGAACCAAACACATTTAAATAATACCATTGGTATTGTGTAAGTGATTCATGTTCATAAGGAATTGATTTTGAAAATATAAAATATATTATAGGTTTGAGGGGATTCATTAAAGGTATAATAAATTTATAAAATAAAATTAAATAAACATTAATTCTAATGTGAAATCTATTTATTTTTTAGATTCTGTTATATAATTTATTATATCTCTTTTGAGATATTATGATGTCATTATACATATTATATATTTATATTGTATTTAATTTTTAAATAAAAAATAATTATTAAACTATATAAATTTTTTAAATAAAATTAAGCATTGGATATTTTTAACATGATGTCTTCAAAAATTATATTCATTTAAAAAAAATGAAATTATGATTATAATAATTAATACTTTTAAATAAAAATCCTTATTTACTCTAAAATTCTAGTTTTTATGATAATAACCACTTTATAACCCTAATAAAAATTAAATATGGAATTTATTTAATTATATTATAATTTATATTTAAGAAAATTAATATTAATAGAAATATTTTATTAAAATATCATTTATATAATTTTTTTATCGAATTGATTTCTTAACTGTAATTTTGTATATTTCGTTAAAATAAAATTTTTATTTCTTTATATCAAAATCAAATATTTATGAAGATCTTTAATTATTTATAATGTAAAAATATAAATAGATAAGTCTAATCATTATTATATTAAAATTAATATATGAATATTAATATTTCATGAGACTTGATATGAAACACCTTATTACTCAAGTGTCCTCCCTATGGTTGTCACGACCCCCTCCCACCAAAGATGCCCCTTCAGAGCTGGAAATGGTGAAAGGGAGATAATGACCCCTGAGTCCCGCCTCTAGTAGTCCCTGGAGTGGCGACTATCACCAAGGGTATGAGTTTTCAAAAATATGGGATTCATTGCCTTTTTTTATTATTTAAGCTCAGGAAGCAGGATGAGTGAAACACCAAAAGAAAAAAATGAACAAGTAAATGAAAATAAACCCAAACCAATCCGACATGCATGTTTAAATAATTCTGAAACAAAGTAGAAGTACAAGGAAACTCAAAAGTACAACACCAAAAGAAAACAAGAGTACAAAAAACTTCAACAACTCCAATTTTCCCGGCTAGTAGGGTCTCACATGACCCTAGTAGTCCTCCTGGAAACCTGAATGTAAACGTAGGATGAGAATACAAGTATACTTAGTAGGGAAACCTAAAGCTCCCATGCACAGCTGGGGAGACATCCTAATGTCCTGTGAGAACAACAGAAGAAACCAAAACCTTGCAAGTAATTCTATCCACCCATCCTCACCATCCACACTCACCAAAAACACAAAACAATTGGTAGTATTATATTAGAACAAGAGTATTGGGTACCCCGCACCATTTCCCCCACTAGTTAGATGCTCTTCCTAATAGTGAACGTCCAGATTCTACCACACTCTTCCCACATGCACACACCTGGGCCTCACAAACCACAATCACATCCTCACCCGAACACACCTGGGCCTCACAAACCATAATCACATCCCCTCCTGAACACACCAGGGCCTCACAAACCACAATCACATCCCCGCCCGAACACACCTAGGCCTCATCCTGAAGGTTCTTGGGAATAGTAAACCTACCCGAAGTGTCTTGGGAAAAATCACACCAATCGAAACATACTCGAAGTATCTTGGGTGTAAGGCCGCCTCAAGCCATCATACCCTATGGAAGAAGGAGCAGAAAGGATCTAGTAACTAAGGGGAAAACACCATCTCTCATGAAATGGGAGTGTTCGGCACTAAGTGCTCAACATGGGTGGGGTGTGATAAAACACAAAGATACCGACACATATATGATTACCAATCACACAGCCCAACATGTGGCTTCTAAACAGAGAAACTGAGCACGTGCCTCAGCACTGCTACTATAAAGCATGATTACAACAAAAAAACCCAAACCCATTTATGTTTTCATTTTTCAATAGTATTAGATTATTAGTTCCTTTAATACCGGGAAATTATCAAACCAAATTAAGTGTTTCGTAGAACAAAACCCTGCCAACCACAAAACAAGAAATATTAAACAAATGAAAGAAAAAACCTACATTTTTAATATCAACCACTTCTCATTTATTGTTCCCGCGTTTAATTCATTATCATTCCCCATAGTCATTTATCAAATTTCCAATTTCTTTTCAAAAAACACAACCCATTACTGCAGCCCTGCTGCCACTATAACCACATCTCCACAACTGTATCACAAAACCAGGCTCGTGCCACATCATTTACCCCTTTAATATCATTTTCCACCGCCCTACTACCCATCCTATTCGTAATAACCTAGGATTAACCCCCCACCCTCTTTCTCACACATCACGTAACCAAACTAACACACACATGTTCATTATTCCAATTTGTTCAACCGGGGTGATCACACAAGGGTTCCAGATATTTATTTAATCAGCAAACTTTACGTGATTAACCAATTTCCATATTCCACATAGTTTCAACCCATAAAATGTTCTATAAAAATAGGGCTAAATTTAATTGCGAAAGCAAAGGCCCCCAACGACCGTGATTTTTAGTATGCATAAGCCTATTCAATTCACAACATAACAATAGGATAAACAATGATAAACATAACAACATTCCAATCATCATTTTTAATCCAGTTATTATCTTCATTAAACTGGTTCAACTATGTCTTGTGAAAAAAAGAGGACAGCCATCCCTCGTGATGCACAAATTAGAGAGACGAAGGTAAGATCCCTATCTCAATAGGTTCTGATCACAACGCACCCCCAGATCAACTTTAGAAGACATCTGTCGGCGTCCGTCGCTTATGTCAAAACCTAGAAAAAACCACCTCGGGTGGAAGCTGAGAAGGAAAGGCCGAAGGGAAAACAAAAGATCCAAGGTCAGAAGTTCCTCCTTGTCGTTACGATCTCGTGGCCACTGACTGATCATAAATCGGAGCTCAGACGAAGAAGCTATGTAAGAAAGGAGCTTTGGAGTCTCTCGGGAGGGCTCTGTATGAAGGAATGGGGAGGATAGGAATGATTTGAAATGGAGGAGAGGCCCCATCCTTTTATAAGCAAGAAAAACTAAAGTACATGGCTTTTACTATGCCATTCTACACCATCACCAGGAAGATTCCAACACGACATTCAAAACAGTGCACGACCATTGACTGGTCAACACTCGGTTTGAGGGTAATGGCTACACGGGGAGAAACTACACGGCGGGTAGGATGGGTACACGGTGTGTATATATTTATTTCATGTGTCAAGGACATAGATTCAACACGGCACATAGTCATTGACTGGTCAACACACTGTTTCAGGGTAACGCCTATGCGGGGATAAACTACACAGCGTGTAGGATGGGTTACACGACATGTACTTATTTATTTCACGCGGAAAAGACACGACTTAAAAACAGCACAAGACCACTGACTGGTCAACACATGGTTCGAGGGTAACACGTATGCGGGGAGAAACTACACGACATGTAGGATGGGATACACAGTGTGTGATTCTTTATTTCACACTGCAAGGACACGACTTCAACACGGCACACAGCCGTTGAATGGTCAACACACGGTTTGGGGGTAATGCGTATGCGGGGAGAAACTACACGGTGTATAGGATGGGCTACACAACATGTACATACACTACACGGAATGTAGTTACAAAATTTTGAAAAGTGTGGGAAAAATCCATTCTACCCTCCATAACACTTCATGACCATCTTCTCGACAAAGGAATGGGACAGAGAGGACCGGGCCATTACACTAGATACCTCTAAAAACAATCTCATCCCCGAGATTTCAAAAACGAACCCAGAGATGCCAAACAAGATACCTCTTAGGACTCTCGTTATAATAGGAACCTAATCAATAACCCTAATCATATGTGTTAGGAATTCCTTCTCCTATGTCGAGATATTTTCCGCTTTAGGTGGTAGTGACTCGCCTACACGGGTTTAATCACATCCAATTTAATGAATGTTGATTAATAATTGGGTCTTCCCACTTCTATATATTAGGTATTTTTTCCACATATACTGCCTTCAACATCGTACAACCAACACACTACTCGAACACATGGCATGGGGAATTCCTTCTCCCATGTTGAGATATTATCCGCTTTAGGAGGAACTGACTTGCCCGCACGGGTTCAATCGCATCCTCATTAATGCGTCTCGATTAAAGATCAGGTTTTCCCCTTTTCCCACACATCCGAACATTTTATACACTTCCATAGAATATTGAAAAAAAATGTCTCACAACCAAAAATCCAAGCATTCCATATATCAATGGTAGAGAGTAAAACATCAAAACATAGATTAGAAGAACAAAGTAAAACAAAAGTCAAAAAAACTCCGGGTACTGAGTGTGTATCTAAGCCTCCCACTCCCAAGTGCTCTCCTCGAGGCCGCCATGTCTCCACAACAAACGAACAAAGGAGATGGTTCATCCATGGATCACCTTCACTTCACAATCATCGATTCTGACTGGTCGTTTCTCAAAGGTAACGTAGTATCCCATATCTAACTCTCTCCAGTCGATAATGTGATAGTCATCATGTAAGTACCAATGATGGTGGGAGATGTGAAAGACTTCATGAACCTTCTCCAACTGAGGTGGCAGGTCCAGCTGATATACCACCTCACCGACTCACCTCAGCACCTTGAAAGGTTTTATGAACCTAGGGGAGAGCTTACTCCACTTCCCAAACCTCCACTTCCCCCATCGAGGGGAAACCTTCAAGAACACATGATCCCCCACCTGGAAATCCAAGGGCCTCCTTCGATGATCATCATAAGACTTCTGTCAGTCCTGAGCCGCTTTCATCCTCTAATGCAGAAGATGAACTTTCACTGTGGTGCTCTATACTACCTCTGGTCCATGAGCACCTGTCTCACCAACCTCTTCCCAGAAAATGGTTGAACGACATGGTTTTCCATACAAATCCTCAAACAGTACCATGACAATATTAGTGTGGAAGCTGTTGTTGTAGGAAAACTATACTAAAGGCAAGGGTCATACCCATGATCCTCCATAATCTAGAACGTATAGTCGCAAAATGTCCTCCAACGTCTAGATAGTCTACTCTGGCTGCCCATCAGTCTGGTGGTGGAAAGTAGTGCTAAGGCGTAGCTGGGGTGCCAAAAGCATGTTGTAACCCCCTATAGTCTCGTGAGGTACACTGACTATCCTGATCTAAGATGATAGTCTTCGGAAATACTTAAAAACGCACCACCTCATCTACGTACCTCTGCGCTAAGGTACTCACCGGGCCCGACTCTTTAATTGTTAAGAAGTTAGCTGATTTCATCAGTCGATCCACCACTACACAGATAGCATCATAACAACCCTGAGCTTTGGTTAGTACTGAGACGAAGACTATTGATATTTCATCCCATTTCCACTCAGGGACATCTAAAGGATGAAACAAACTACAGGGAATATGGTGTCCATCCATTACTTGCTGATTCACTAGGCAGTTATCCACAAACTCTACCACTGGTCGTTTCACCCCAGGCCACCAAAACGGTTCCCTCAGGCCTCAGTACATTTTATAAACTCCCGAATGTACCACAAAGGATAATATATGGAACTAATGGAGAACTCCCTCACGCATCACCTATGGAACAAACAACCTTCCAGGAAAATGCATCCAATTTCAGCTATCCTATGACCATCCTTCAGGAGTGTTTCTCTGATCGATATGATCCCTCATTACTTCGGCCTCGGAGTCTCCCCACTAAGACTCTTCCACCTACTTCAACAAAGTGGACTGCACCATTATCTGAAACAAATAGCTTCTAACAACCTCTACCCTTGCATCCAAGTGCAAGGCAGCCAACCCTCTCATCGCTTTCCAAGCATCAGCAGATTCCCAAACCACTTCATTATGCGACTTCCAGCTCATGGAATCTACCACAACATTTCCCTTGCCTTCAGTGTAATAGATCTTGAAGCCATAGTCTTGGGGAAACTTGACCCATCTCCACTGCAGTAAGTTCAGGTCACACTAAGAGAAGATATAATGTAAACTCTTGTGATCTGAGAAGACCACAATGCGCTCCCCAAAGAGGTAATGTCACCACAACTTCAGTGTGAACACTACTGGTGCAAGATCTAGGTCGTGGGAGGCATAGTTATGCTCATGAGGGTGCAAATACCTAGACCCATAACAGATCACACCCTTCTTCTCCATCAGTACGCACCCCAAACCAAGGCAAGAAGCATCACAAGACACATCATACAAAAACCCTTCCTCTGGAAACCTGAGTACTTGAGCACTGACCAACTTCTCCATCAGGTAGTCGAATGCTTTCTGGCACTTCTCGCTCCATAAAAAGTCTTGGTCCTTCCTAGTCAAAGCTGTCAATTGAGCATTAACTCGAGAGAAGTCTGAAACGAACCTCCGATAATAACCTACAAACCCTAGTAAACTATGAACTTCTGCCATGCTCTTGGGTGCCTCCCATGAAACAACTTCCTCTACCTTCGATGGGTCCACTGAAACTCCATGCTGAGACGCCACGTGCCCAAGGAAGTTTACTTTTTTGCATCAAGAACTTACACTTCGACAATTTCCCATAAATCTGCTGGTGTCGAAGGACTTCCAAGACTACCCTGAGATTCTCAACGTGCACCTCCTCTGATCTTGAGTAGATCAGGATGTCATCGATAAACAGAATGACGAACCGGTCCAGAAACTCTCGGAAGACAAATTTAATAAGTCCCATGAACATAGCTGGAGAATTCGTAACTCCAAAGGGCATCACTACAAACTTGAAGTTCCCATACCTGCACCTGCAAGTCATCTTCGAGATCTCACTGTGCTTTACCCTCATCTGATGATAGCTAGATCGTGGATCAATCGTAGAAAACCAACCTACTCCCCTCAGTTAGTCGATGATATCATCTATCCTTGGAAGGGGGTAATAGTTCTAGACTTTTACCGGATTCAACCTTTGGTAGTCTATTCATAGCCTGAGACAACCATCTACCTTCTTCATGAACAAAACTGGAGCACCCCATTGCGACACGCTGGGTCGAAAAAAACCCTTCTCCATCAGATCATCAATCTGAATGTGAAACTCCTGCTACTCCAAATGTGCCATCCGATTAGTTGCTATCGAAATTGGACGGGTACCAGGCTGTAAGTCTATCCCGAACTGAACGTCATGTCAGGGGGGGGGGGGGTTGAGTCACAACCTCCTTGGGAAAAACATCAAGGAACTCCCTAAAAAACTCTGTAACATCCATCATCTATGTATCAACTAAAACCACTGATTACCCGCCTAACAAAGAAAAGAGAGGCTTCACATGCTGACTTCCATCCTGATAGCTCCTCTCACCAACAAAATCTAAACACTTCCCATCCACGTCGGAGAACAAGACTCTTCTTAGGAATTAGTCAATAATGGTACTAACAGAAAATAGCTAGTTGATGCCTATGATGACATCATATGGTTGCATGTGTAGTTAAAGAAGATCACCACTAGATGGATGTGGTCCCAACTTCATCCCACATCCCTAGTAAACACAAGATAGACTGGTCTGATCTCCAACTGGTGTACTCAGCACCAGGGGTACGGAAATTCTCTTTACGTGTAGACCCAAAACATGGGCTAGAATGGGTGCAACAAAGGAGTGAAAATCTCCCAAATCAAACAAATCAGAAAAAAGAGTGATGAATAAACAAATCGTACCTCACACCACCTATTGTCCTGCCAGAGGTGGCAACTCTGCAGGGTGCAACTGTCCACGCCCAGCTCCTCTGCCTCTCTGATGTCTACCTCCTCCCTGACCATGCCCTGGTCGAGGCCCCTGAGAAGCACCCTGAGGTCGGTCTCCAACTGCAATGTCTGCCCTCGGAGGTGGAGGGTCCTGCTGCTGTTGGAAGGGCCTCACTCGCAACTAGTGCTTCTCAGGCGGGAGCTGAACCTGGCCACCTCCACCGTATTGAGCTTGGGTTAGGCACCGACTATGAATGTGCCTGAAAACTCCGCAAGAGAAACAATTTAGTTCTGGGCTCATGAAAAAGGGACAAGGACCCGAAGATCTGAACTAGAAATGTTGGGGCCTTCTCCCTACTGGCCTGAATCTGGAAGGTCCTGTCGCAGGAGACGTGCTACTGACTTCCTTCCCCTTCTATGAACCCGGATGGATCCCCTCTCATAGTGCACCTCCCTATGAGTTCATCCTCTCTACAACCTCATCCTTATTCTATAATACCATGTACATCGGATGGGTGAAGGGGGTGACAACATACTCGAGCGAAGGATGATGTGCATCCTCCAAACGTCTCGCTCGAGACTCCTACTTTGGAAAGATATCTGGAGAAAAGTGTAGGATACCATTGAACTTGATCCCCAGTTCTTGTACTGACATACTCCCCTGCTAAATGTAGAGTAACTCCTACCGCTTCTCTGCCTTGATAATGGAAGAAAGGAATTCCTCTCAGAAATCCTTCTCAAAGTCAGCCCACAGAACCTCTGCATCTGACCTCTCCCTGAGGTAGAGTGTCAACCACTGACGTGTCGAACCTCTCAGCTGACTGACTTCTAGGGGAACCCAGTACTCCCTCGAAGTACGGATCAAAGTAAATGTGATGACTAGCTCCTCAATCCGCCCCTCCGTCTCCATATCTGAAGTACTGCCTTCGTACATCTTAATGGTTTGTTGCAGGAAAGAAAAAGGAGTCTTCTTCCACTGATCATCTTCCTCCTCTCGGTCAATCCTCAACTGATCAACCGCCTAAATCTGTTGGGCCTCATCTATCTAAGTTACATAAGGATGACATCCTTGTTCCATACTTGTACGGTAAAAAATGATCGCCGAATCCCAAGTGGCAAGGAAATTTCTCAAGGTTTCATTTTATCACTTTATTTCAATTTCTTTCCCAGAACACCCAAATCAAGTAAAACACAAATGTGATGATGCATGTACATTCCCTAGGGTCTCTACCCTGCAATCAATGTAGTCTCACTTGGTCATTCGGTATGCTCAGAGTCCTTGCATTAGATCACGGGGGGCCCTAAAATCTCGTGTCCTAGCCGGTCTTCCCTGGCATATGTCACACACCATGATCACCTAACACTATTTCCCTACCATTATATGCAATTCTTACTGTTTCTAACTCCAAACTCCCTCCTATCTCTCAACCATCACCTTTGATACCATTCTGTCATGACCCCCTCCCACCAAAGATGCCCCTTCTGAGCTGGAAATGGTGAAACGGAGATAATGACCCCCGAGTCCCGCTTCCAGTAGACATCATAGTGTCGAATAGAACCAAGGGTATGAGTTTTCCACAATATGGGAGGCATTACCCTATTTATTATTTAGTATCGGGAAACAGAATGAGTTAAACACCAAAATAAATAAAGGAACCAGTAAATAAAAATAAACCCAAACCAATCCCACATGCATGATTAAACAATTCTGAAACAAAGTAAAATTACAAGAAAACTCAAAAGTACAATACCAAAAGAAAACAATAGTACAAAAAACATCGACAAATCCAACTGTTCTGACTAGTAGGGTCCTACATGGCCATGGTAGTCCTCATGGAAACTAGAAAGTAAAAATAGGGAGAGAATACATGTATACTCAGTAGGGAAACCTAAATCTCTCATGAACGGGTGGGGAGACATCCAAATGACCCGTGAGAACAACATAAGAAACCAAAACCTAGCAAAGAATTCTATCCACCCAACCTCACCAGACACGCTCACCAAAAACACAAAACCACTGGTAGCAGTATATAAGAACAAGAGTATTTGGTACCCCACTCCATTTCCCCAACTAGTTAGCTACTCATCCTAACAGCGAACGTCATGAAACTACCCCACACTTCCCGCCCGCACACACATGGGCCCCAGAAACCACAGTCACATCCCCACCCGACACACATGGGCCTCACACACCACAATCACATCTCAGCCCGAACACACATGGGACTCGTAAACCACAATCACATCCCCACCTTAACACACCTGGGCCTCATCCTGAAGGTTCGTGGGAACAGTAAACCTGCCCGAAGAGTCTTGTGATAAAATCACACCAATCGAAACCTACCCGAAGAGTCTTGGGTGTATGTCCGCCTCAAGCCATCACAGCCTAAGGAATAAGGAGGAGGAAAGAGCAAGTAACTAAGGGGAAAACACCCTCTCCCATGAAATGGGAGTGTTCGTCACTAAGTGCTCAACATGTGTGTGGTGAGACAAAACACAAAGGTACAGATAAATATATGTATACCAAACACACTGCCCAACATATGGCTTCTAAACAGAGAAACTGAACACGTGCCTTGGCACTGCTACAACGAAGCCTGAATACAACAACAAAAAAACCAACCCCATTTAGGATTTCATGTTTCAACAATATTAGTTTATTAGTTCCTTTACTGATGGGAAATTATCAATTCAAATCATCTGATTCATAGAACAAAACCCTGCCAACCACAAAATAAGTTAGATAGAACATAATCCACAGAAAACCAACCTTTTTTATCATCAACCACTCCCCATTTATTGTTCCCGCATTTAATTCATCTTCATTCCCCACAGTCATTTATCAACTTTCCACTTTTTAAAAAAAACACAACCCATTACTGTATCATGGCTACCACTATAACCACATCTCCACAACCGTATCACAAAACCAAGCTCGTGCCACATCATTTCCCCCTTTAATATCATTTACCGCCGCCCTGCTGCCTGTCCTATTCGTAATAACCGAGGATTCACCCTCCTCCGCCTTCTCACACATCACGTAACCAAACCAACACCCACATGTTCGTTATTCCATTTTGTTCAATTGGGGTGATCACACAAGGGTTCTAGATATTCATTTAATCATCCAACTTTATGTGATTAACCAATTTCTATATTCCACAATGTTTCCACCCACAAAACGGTCTAGAAAGATAGGGAATCATTTAATTTCCCAATAAAATGCCCCCAACGACCATGATTTTTAGTAGGAATAAGCCTATTAAATTCACAACATAACAATAGGATAACAAAGATAAACATAACAACTTTACCATCCCTGTTCTTTAAGGCAATCATTATCTTCATTAAACTGGTTAAACTATGTCTTGTGAATGAAAGAGGACACCCATCCCACGTGATGCCAAAATTAGAGAGATGAAGTTTAGATCCCAACCTCCACAGGTTCTGATCACAACGCTCCCCCAGATCAACATTAGAAGACATCTGTCAGCATCCATCGATTCTATCAAAACCCAACAAAAACCTCATCAGGTGGAAGCTGAGAAGAAAATTCCAAAGGGAAAAAAAGGTCCATGTTTAGAAGTTCCTCCTCATATTTATGATCTCATGGCAGTTGACGGATCATAAATCGGAGCTTGCACGAAAAGTAATGGAAGAAGTGTGCTTTGGAGTCTCTTGAGAGGGCTCTGGTTGAAGGAATGTGGAGGAAAGGAATGATCTGAAATGGAGTAGAGGCCCCTTCCTTTTATAGGCGAGAAAAACTAAAGTACACGGAGTGCACGGTTTCCACGCGGCTTCCAACACGGCCTTCAATGCAGCACACAACCGTTGACTGCTCAACACATAGTTTTTGGGTAACACGTACACGGGGAGAAACTACACGGCATGTAGGATGGGCTACACAGCGTGTACGTATTTATTTCACGCGAGAAGGACATGGCTTCAACATGGCACACAACCATTGACTGGTTAACACACGGTTTGAGAGTAACGCTTACGTGGGGAGAAATTACCTGGTGTGTAGGATGTGATACACGACATGTACTTATTTATTTCACGCGGAAAGGACATGGCTTCAACATGGAACAAAACCGTTGACTGGTCAAAACACGGTTTGAGGGAAATGCGTACGCGGGGAGAAACTTCACGACATGTAGGATGGGCTTCACAACATGTAATTATTTATTTCACATAGAAAGGACACGAATTCAACATGGCACACTGTCATTTACTAGTCAACACACTGTTTGAGGGTAACACGTACGCGGGGAGAAACTACAAATCGTGTAGGATGGACTACATGGCGTGTACTTAAACTACACGATGTATAGTTACAAAATTATGAAAAGTGGGAAAAGTCCATTCTACCCACCAGAACACTTCATGACCTTATTTTCGTCAAAGGAATGTGCCAGAGAGTCTGGGACATTACAATGCTAATGTTGTATGATGGTGATAATTATTTTTGTTAGATTAGATAACATGATTTGGATCGTGGGCTTGATAAAATTAACTTCAACAATAAATATTTCTTCTCATGTATTATTTTTTGAATCTCATCTTAGTATTTATTAAAAAAATACCTAGTGAGTCCATGTCCCATAGAATCATTGAAAATTGGATTCATTCGGTATGATCCAACAAGTTGAGACCATCACATATTCCGTCTTCATTGAATAGACATCATCATAAAACTTATTATATTATAATATTTATTATCAATATACAATGTCTATGGTATCCTTGATCCCGATTCTTTATGGAATTTTAATTTTGATAGGCTATAAAATTATTAAATAACCAATATAGTTCATTCATTTCTATAACTACATTAGTTAATAAGGATATAATTAATGAAAAAAAGAAATTACATTTATTAATGTTTTTTTGTTATTTCATTCCCCCATTTAGATATTTCACCATTAAAATTTATTTTTTTAACTAAAATATATAATGATACTTTTTTTTATCTTCTCTTATAGTTCCCATGTTTCTTTCTCATAATTGTGTTTCTAGCATAGTAATTTAACTAGGTGATTAGTCTTGTTCAATTAAACATTATCTCTATAATATAAGCTCAATAATAGTTTCTACTAATATAAAAGATCGTCATCTAAAGTTTACACTTCTATATTCATTATATTTGAGGGATTTGGTAGGTACTTATTAATGATAGAAACATCGAACACATATTATACTTGATATAGGTTAGTTGGAAGCTCTAGTTAATACGCCACAACTCTATTCTGAAAAATGGTCTCAAATGGGTTTAGTATCTGGGAATATTATTTAATTTCTTCCCAAAAATAATGAATTTCATCCACATTGATGTTTAGAGTAACACTTCATTTATAATGTTAAATTCAAGGTCACATTGATGATTTTTAAATAGTTTCTATCAATTATTCATTGTTTTAATATGAAGGTGGATGGTTTAAAGATTTTGTATTATCTCAGGTATATTATCCCATCACATATGATTTTATTCTCCAATATTTTACATGTAAGGTAGATCCCAACATTTTTTCCAATTCTAAGCCTCATTGGGTTACTTTTGAATGCTATCATGGTGACTGTTGTTTTATAAGAACTCCAGTATAGGAAATCATTGATCACAACCACCCTTGTAATCCATTAAACATGTTCTAACAATATCATATAGATTGTGAATTTTTCTGTCACATTAACCACTCATAAGAGCGTTATGAGATATACTGAAAATAGTATTTATATGTAATTATTTTCTGCTATTATCTAGATCCTTGATGTAAACATCAGATCTCAATCAGATACAATGGAGAGTTGAACTCCAAGCAGGTTTTACACTTATATTAAGAATATCATGGAATGTTTTTCAAGATATAAGTATTCTTTTATAGTAATGAAATGTGATAAATTCATAAAGTGATTAACTAATACCTACTTGGCGTTATTACCTTTAGATGTATTGGGGACTCCTATGGTGAAATCCATGGTTATTTTTCCCATTTCTAAATGTGTATGTGCAATAGATTTGTTATACCCTTAGAATTATATCATTCTTCCTTGACTGGTCGGTATACCAAGAATCAAGATGAAAATTCATCAATCTCCTTCTTCATGTTATCCCACTAAATGTTTTTCATCAGACCACTATATAGTTTTTCAGTTCCTTGAATAATAAAATATGATGAGTTATTCACATCAAAAAAATACCCTCTAGAAATTTGGTTTTTATGGGACAAATATCAATGAATAAATCCTTTATATATCCATCTATAGGAATTCTATATTCTAGAATATGTTCTACCATTTTCTGTAGCCCTTGATTTAATGTATTTTGATCATTTCAATAATTTATGTTTAGGAAATTATTTCATAAAGGTATGATAAAAACCATTATTATTCCCATTTCCATCCATTGCATGTCTAATAAGATTGGTTCCATTTCTATAAAAGTCATAGATAGGGTTGTATCATCCTTTATATTAAGAGAATATTTCTCCTTTATAAAATTTACATTATTGAATTGGATTCAATAATTATAGTCCTTGATATGATATAACCACCTTTGTTCGTCCATCCTATGCTTCATTTTTATGAATTTATACTTATCCTATTTATTATTTATTTATCTATCACAGTTTTCACCATGGATATAATTTCAAAAAATATATAATGTAAATGTATTTGTATCAAATTCTAGACAATTGGATAGAAAATTATTCTAATTTATTTTTAATTAGTGATATGAACATTATATCACTTTTTAATTTTTGATGAGTACACAACCAAATCACATTTTGGTCACATCATTCTAGATCATAAATCCATCTACAACAGCGGATAATGTAAGAAAATGTTTATTGATTAGCTATTTTCACTTATTTATCCTCTCCTTTAATTTATTAGTCTGTATTAAAACTTCACTACATTATGATTTATATTGTTTAATGGGAATGAAAACCAAGAGTATTTTATCATAAATTGAATATAATACCCAACTAACCGAGGAAACTATGTATCTCTATCATAAATGTTGGTTTGGAACCTCTTTCAATTACCTATATTTTTGAAGGATCAACAAATGTAACTTTAATGGTGATTATATGACCCATTAATGTTACATTCTCTATCCAAAATTTTAATTTACTATATTTCCCATTTAACTTCTCCTTATATTACTACTTCAATACAATATTAAAATGCTCCTCATTTTCCTCATTTGTTTTGTTGGAGATAAAAAATAGTTTATAAATACTATCACAAATTTATCATATTAATCCAAAAATAAAATATCCATTATTTCAATGAATATATATGGATAAATAATGAGACCTAATTAAATTCATACAAACTTGCAGTTGCAGAAACATTTATAAAAAGAATCAATGGGGTATCCTCCTTATTTTCCATAACATAATAATATTCAGATATAAAATGAAATATAGAGATTTAATAGGATCTATTTAGTTGTTCAAACTAGTAATCAATATGTGGAACTTGATACTTATTCAATATCATAGTCTTGATGACCTCAGGTAATCAATGAAAATGTGTTATGACCCATCCTTATACTTGATGTAATGGATGGTTTCACCCCATGGTGATGCAATTTTTTATATAGACCTTTTATCTAGATTATCTTTAGTTAGTTCTTAATCACTTCAAGTTAAATAGTGTATATTCCATATGGAGTGATTGATACTATCACATATCTAGGTATTTGTTTGATAAATAACGTAACAACTATGATTTAAGGAAGACTAGTAAATTTCTCAGGAAACACATCAAAAATTTAACATATAATTGTAAAGTCATCAAGGATGATATTTTACTTTGTAAATATTATTTCAACTTGATATGATTTCTAATAGGGAATTAATATTCGGTCATGATATTGTGAATCCAAGTGAGATTCAACCTCCTTCTTTCACTTGTATTGAGATTTAGGGTGATTCGTGATACAATGGGTGATTTAATTATCTAGGAAATTTATGTTGGGTCTATTAAATAATACAAATCCGTACCCAAAATAGTCCCAAATTATTATAATGATATTATCGCAAAATTTTCTAGAAATATTTAGCTCCCAAATTTTAAAAAGGGTTGAGTTGTCTATATGGGATTCCATAATTGACCCATTTATTGTCTTTGCGGATATATCAATTCACATATTTTTTGGTACTATATGAATAGTTATACTAAAAATGTTTGAATTGAAAATATAAATAGAATGAAAATCAAATAGTATGTTCACTATCATTAAAGAAACAGTAATATTACGTCTTAACATGCAGTTTTAATGATCAACCTCAGTAGTTATGATGGGATGCACTCCGTATTTCTCTGTTAGCCTTGGATTTTTTTGCTATTGTGTATCATATACAACCATTTTCTCAGTAGACAAGTTCAATTAGTGACATTTTGTCATGCAATTGAATCATTTGATAGTAAGATAAAGGTTTAATCGATCTATCCTTTCATCCATCATATTTGTGGGTTTCCTTTTCCAGCAATCTCAGAAATGGTTCTATTCATTCACACACCTAATTTATTTCCTTTTCCCCTACAATAAATTTTCAAGATGCTTCTTCCCACACATATGGGAAGTGGGATGTTATAATTTATTTCCCACATGATATTTATCCCTCATGCTTCTAAAATTAAAATCAGTCATCCTATTCCAATCAATTGACGCATGAGACCTATGAGATTTTTTACCAGGTTTTTTACATTGAGTAAATATTGGATGTTTTTCTTATATCATTCAAATTACATGATTGGAAATTAATTTCCTCGATTAAAAATTATCCCACTAAAAATGTGTTAAACATTACCTTAAGGGTCAGTTAAAATGTAATAGTTAAATCGTGAATGTTTTTTGAAGTTAACATCATAAGTCCCAATTCATCAATCATAATTTTTCCCATGGATAATGAAATATCACTGTAATTTATGTCAATAAATGTGAGTAAAATAATTCTCTCAAAATATTATCTACATTTTTTCCACTATATCACATTAATGTCCTCCTCATGCTTTTTTTCTATCAACATCAATAATTGATCAACTTCTCCCTCTTTATAATTAATATCCACATGAGCATCTATTTTTTAGTCAATTTTTGTATGTAGAATATATTTTTAGTGGATATTATCCACTACATCCCAATTAAGGGATTTAAAGATCTAATGACATATTGATCCATTTTCAAATAAAGTCCTTAAATTAAAACACTACAATTATTAGGGGGTATGGGTGTTCTTATTGATTCATTTTCTTTAAAGCATGAGTTAATTGAAAATTATTTTCATGATGTTCCTAGATCTCTTTCCCATTGGACTAAGAATATAATTTAAAAAGTAATCATATTTATCCTCGAATTAGTTTTTGAAACGGTTCCACATATTTCCAACAATTAATGAGAAAAAATGGGAAACTAGGGACGAGAATTTTCAAATACATAAATGGGAAACAATGATCATCTATGGGATAGCTGATAAATAACCTATATTCTTTACCCTATTATTTTATATCATTCAAATTATATTACCCATGGTTTATTTATAACATATAAATTTTATGGAATTTATTTTTCACTTCATAATGGCGTGTAAGGAGCTTCTAAATTTACCAAATCATGTTCCATTGGGGTGTCAAACAAGGTCTACAACAATTCCACTTTTTCATACACTAGGTAATGATAAATTTAATAGTGAATGCACCATTTTAAACATTATAATACCTTGGTAAAACTATGTTATATCAACATTTATTTATGATATCAACCCAACCCTTTATATAGAAAATTCCCTTTTAAAAAAGAAAAGTACATTTTTATGTCATTTAATTATAGAAAATATGTGCAGTAGTTTGGTTATTTTAGACTATTATATGTTATATAATATTTAAAAAATAGTTATGCATCATAAATATTAAAAATATATCCACATAATGGTGAACATGTGAGTAGTGTATGTTATGGTTTATGATAGAGTCAGGTTCACACTATAAAAAGTATTAACGGTCTCAACTAGTAGGATCATTCCCTATGAAACCTATTTATTAAATAATAAAATGGAGATAGAATCATATGTATTTTCCATTGACCAAGACCAATATTAGATTCATTAACTAAATCATGATTGGAATTATTTATGGAATAATTTAAATGTAATCGAAATCCTGACCTAAACAATGTTCGCCAAACCATGCCCTGAGAATTTCACCATCATGCTTTTTAACCTTAGGGGGTGCAACGGTATAATAAGGGGTCACACAACCTAAAAATAACAGTATTATTATGTTTATATTCTTTTCAATATATTAATTTTTATACGTATTCCTTATTATTGTTACTTTATAAATGATTAAATAATTATTTTGATAAAAATGGTATTTTGATATGACAAAACTCGACTTTTATTTTTTGAAATTCATAATATCAATCAATACATTCATATTAATGAATTGAATGATTTTTAAAATATGATAAATACTAATAAAATATTTTTATTAAATATTTTTTATTTAATATAAATTATAATATAGTATTACATGGTAAAAGAAAATTTTTATATGGTTCAAAAAATTAATATTCTTAAAAACACCAAATTTTATTATAAAGAGTAATTTTTATTTAAAATTTTGAAATATCATACAAAAAATTTTAAATTAATATTATTTTTAAAATCAATATCCGTTTATTATCCAATGTTGAATTGTTCATAATTTTCTATGATATTCAAAATTGTTGGTAAAAATTGAATACGATATATAATTTGACATAATAGTAACCCATAAATTATTTAATATATTTTATAGAAGTTATTAGTGACCAATTATAGATTACCCATTTAAAATACTATTTATTTTATTTTATTATTTTTTAAAACACTTTATGAATCCTCTAAAACCTATTGTATAAGTTAATGTTTTAAAATAAATTCATTATGATCATGACTCACATCCACATCACTAGCAGTAATACATTAAATTTCATGGTCATTGGCCATGAAAAATAATGAACAACACTCTTCATTGTATGATTCCATCAGAAAAAATCATTGTACGGTATTTTATTTTTATTGCATTATTATATAGAGTCCAAAATCTATATTTTTGATATAATAAGGAACTCCCATATCTTTTCTAATATAACCCAACCCCATCACCCATTTATCTTTACTAAAAATCCTTGGAATAAGAAATTACTCATCCCTTTCTTCTCTATATCCCTCTTAGGGTTCCATGAAGCTCTTAAGATGCTCCTCTCAAGCATTTATAAGTGCCCTCTCAAGGTAAGGGATTTATCTATCTTTTCTTGCATTCAATCGCCTTTTTAGTATTTATCCATTTTAATATTATTTTACAATGTTTTCATGAGTTATAAATATCAATTTAAAATAAAATTTATTTTATATTAATGCGAGATAATTTATCCACTCATTTTATAACCTTTACCTAATTTGTTATTATGTCGATGGAAAGTAACCTATCCATTTTTTCTTTATATGTGTACCTCCTTCTGTGATTCATTTCATGTTCCACCTACTCATATTTTGGTATGTTTTCTCACCCCACCTCTTAATAACCACATTATTTCTACATGATGAGTGGCTCATTTCACTCTCACTAATCCCCCCTTGATTTATTATGTACCCCCATTATGCTGCCAAAATTATCCTACTATTTTTTTAGGAAAAGCCATTATTATTAGAATACCAATGACATTTCCACTCAAGGGTATACTTCTAAACATATCTATAATTTTAAAATTTGGGACATACATGTTTGTAACCCTCACCCCTTATTTAGGGTTTATATGTTATTAATGATACACTTATGTTGTATGATATATGAGGCGCAATTATGCATGTAATTGATATGAATGAGACTGGCAGTTATACAGTTATATAGAACTCCAATGAATTGTTTAATGTTATAATATAATATGATTCCATGTATGGTGTGTAGTAGTTATTCCTAAGAACACTATGTTATGTTTTCCTTGTTGTTATGCTTGACTTATGATGTTGATCCCATGTTTTTTGTTTTCCCTACATGCCAATGTTGCTTTGATGTTATCATCAAATATCAGGAATCGATGTTCATGTGGTTGATTCCAATACCTATTAGGTACCATTGAAATAACCTTTGAATAACATCTAATAATTTAATAATTATATTCTTTATTTATCCCGTTACTTTGATTTATATCTCACCGCTTTCTTATGTATTTCCACAGGTTGTCTTTTGTCATTTCAGAAGAACGATGGTGTTTTAGATTCATATTAAGGAACATTTAAATAATGGTGATGTGTATATATTTTAATTTCTTCTGTTATGTAACTAATTTCAGTTATACTCTAAACCTCTCAATCTTTTGGGTTTTACTATCTGTGCTATAAAAAACATAATATAAAATATAAATATGATAGTTATTGTCTTACATATAGAATCCAGACATAGAATTTGATTAATGAAAATAACGTAATATACATATTAATGAAAATTGGGATTATTTACTTCATTTACCTATATCTACGAGTCTTTAACTATGGTATTCTACTTATAATTCAAATAAAACACTAGATCATTCTCTAATACCAAATATTACAACCCAAATATTTAATACACTTTAGTTAAAGATTTATTTTATAGAGACATATTTAATTCAATAAAATAGGTTCATGAGTCCTTGTGTGTTTGTGTAATTATATACATAGATTAAAAATATAAAATAGATATAGAATTATTTTATATAAAACTTCTTAACAGTCTCTTAATATTAATTTCTCTTCTACATATGTATGAGAAAACATTGGGATGTTCATATGAAATGAGTGAGTTATAAGGCCCAGTAAGGGGATAATAGAAGCACAACATGATGAATGTAATAAATGTTCGAGAAGATTAATAACAAAGAAACATTAAAGGGTTGGAATCACAATCATTAAAATCAAATTATGATAAAATAGAATAACATATAGAACATAGAAGAATACAAAAACAACAAAAAACATGACATCAAAAGAATAACTCATGGCTAACCATATTTACATCAGAAAATAGCGGGATTTGGATAATCTATTAGAAACGATACATGGAATCTCATGCAATATAAACATTACTCAATGCAATGTAGGGATATATAATATAGTCCCTCACATGACATTCACATCATTTACATGAATTTCTGTTCTACATAGATCATACATTATAACAACGACTTTTGTCACATTAAATCACATGATTAAGGATTCTGGGATAGATTCATGAAATAAATAAAAGATAGTCAGATCTATGTGATTACTCTTTTGTGATAATATGGATTATTTCTCACAACATTAAATTTTTTCATTGAAATGTTATTATATATCATGAAGCATAATGAGTGTACAAAAAGACTCATGGAACGTTTTAATATGTGGGCTATGCAGTATCTCATTACATTAACATCATAAGGCTTGTAATGGGACATTTAAAAACCATATTCCAAAATAAAAAATTATAAAAAAGAAAAGAATACCACATTGAAAGTTCTTGATTAATATGGGAGATAAGAGAATCACATCCCCTGAGAGGGAAATTATAGAACACGAGTGTTGATACATAAGGGATTGGGAACACCTGAGGAGGGATACAAAGAGGTAAAGTGAGATAAAAATCCTTTACAATGGGAGAGAAGATAAGTGGGATCAGGTTGTTTATTTAGAGAAAAGTTAGCGGTTTTCATTAGTAATTTCTAAACACATGTTTTTATGTTTATATAATAAGATAATCAAAACTAAAAACATTCCCCTAATTTTCCCCATGGTGTCTACCAAATTGGTGTGGTATTAAATATTATATATATATATATATAAATTAATATAAATTGTTAAAATAATACCATTAGTGATGTGGAAGAGAGGCATGTGAAAAAATAAATAAATTTTAATACATATTATTGAATATATGGCTTTCTGGATTAATTAATGATTTGTAAAATTATGAAAATAATTTCAAAAAAAATTATTTTATATTGGAAATATATTTTTAGTAGTTAATTAATTTTTTACCATTTAGTATATCAACATTTTGATATTATTATTTGATAATCCATGCGCTATATTAATACTGAATTTAATTCATAAAAAATTACAACTTATAAATTTTTTAAAAATCCCCACTAGATAATTGTAGTGCGATGATTTTTAGAATTATAATTTTTTTCCTAAATAATATTATACATATGAAAATTTATAATTTCAAATAAAAATATTTTTTACTATAAAATATTGTTTTTTAAATTACTAACCACTTTAACCATTATTAAAATTACAATTGACATTCTCAGCATTAAATAATCCGTCATATTGACTGAAATATTATTAAATAAGAATATTTCATATAAATTATATTTATTCTAAAATGATGTAATACAAAAAAAGTGGGTTTTAATAGAAAATATATATTTCACAAAAATAATATTTGATTATCTTTGTTTAGAAATAAAATTTTTATCAATCACAATAATAATTTAAAAATTAATAAAAAAATTTAATAATAATTTTATTAAAAAGAAAATATAAAATTTAATACTTTTGGGTATAGATACATGCCCCCTTCTTACACAAGTGTATTAACTAAGGTAATTAGGTGTCACCATGGATCTTTAATGTATTGGTTCTATGGAAATGGTTTCGTTCGTGATATCGACAAGCATCAACTTATCCCACAAAAAATTTCACTCTTATTTTAGTAGTTAATTATATGATTGTTCTTGGTTAAGAGTAAATCCAAATAATTTCTTATCCGTCAAATGTTCAAATAAATGGGGTTTATATGGTATGATCCTATTGGTCAAGGATATCACTTCTTTTATCTGTGTAATGTAGACTTAATCATAACCGTTGATATATAATAATATTAATTGTCCCTATAAAATTAAAATATTATTGAAGGATATCTTTCAAAATGAAATTGTAAATCGAATAGGATATAATAGTCCAACATAACAAGAGTAAAATATTTTTTCCTTATAACTAAATTACATAATAACATATTTACATATTCAAATAGGGAATTTCATATATAATAGTCTTGGTTATTAAAAAATTCGGGTTCCAAATTTTGTAAATATAAATTTTTCTTATAGAAATTATCATTGTTAAGTTATGTAATTAATTATTCTGGTATATTGGTTGATCCTTTGAAGATTGAAGTTATTGAACAATGTCTGAAACATTATTTTCATGAGTTATATAGATACTATAAACCACTTTTGGGATATTTAATATAGTTATCGAATCCACTAACTATGTTTATCTAAATGGGAGACAATTTCCTATTCATGAATTAATGAGATGAAAATTTTAATGAATTGAATTGATGGTTGGTTAGTTCAAATGTTATCACACTTCCAAATAGTGGGGTAGGGTTTTTCTTATAGTGGTGCACCAATGTAACAAATATTTTCAGTTGAGTTGAATTATAATGTGGTATAAGATAATGACACACCCAAATTTATGGTTCATGTTAAAAATACTAGACTCAGGATATGAAACTTGAAGCCATTATTTTTTCATTGATTTCTGTGAGGCGTCATATCTATAGTTATATTTGTGACATATATAGGGTTAATAAAATGATAAATTATATAATCACAAAAATAGAGTTTAATATGCATCAGTATATATGGTTGGAACTAAAAAATGATTATTACCACTCGATACATGGCCACCCTTGGAAGGAGAAGAATGTGAGTAAGTCTCCGACTCAGACTGACCACACTAATTTTTTCATTATTGAGATTGAAAGAGATCCAGTACTTATAGATTTTCATATGATGGACACTAAAAACATAAATATAGGATAACTTACTTATCATTCCTAAATTAATGCTCAACCATCCACTAATGTTAATTTTAAAGTCGTAATGAAAAAATATGTAATGTTGTAAAATGCATAGGTTAATTTCATGAGTTCTCTCATTATAATGATATAATTGTCAGGCTTAGTGATAGAGAATGTGTTCTAACAATACTACAATTTTACAATGATCTGTAATATAAAGATAAAATTTCATTATTAATTATTGATCGTAGATGATTGATGATATATAGTGGTTTTTATGGATTTTTTATAGGATAACTGGAAAAGTCATATTTTAAATTATGAATGTCAATTCATGTTATGCCATCTAGTTAAGGGTAAGGGAAAATAGTCAATTGGTATGTTACTATCATACCCATACTGGTATTGAAATTCTAAAATCTACATGGATTTCACTATTTCACACACCAATACATCTAAACGTAGAAATGATATTTGGGTTGTAGTCAATCTCTATTTGAGATCATTATTTTTCATTTATATCAGAGATTATTTAACACTTACTCTGAGAAATTGGTCAAAAAAAATAATTGATATTGATATTTGGAGTAAGTATATAAATAATGTATAATCATGATATTTGGTTTTTATAGAATTTCATGAAAATAATTCAAGGAAACTTCAATAAAAATTTAACATTTAGCACTAGATATCATACTCAGAAAGTTGTCCAATCTAAAAGTACCTTTAAAACTCTATATGATATGTTGATGGGTCTCTCTATTTATTATTATGTAGGTTATTATAAACACATTCATCTAGTGTAATTTTCACTGAATATTATCTATAACATAATAAATCATATTGATCGTTATAAAACCCTTTAGGGAAATATATTTTGAATTCCTACATGTTGGGATGCAGTTAGAGAAAAAATATATTGGTAGTTGATATAGCTGAGAAAATGAAAAAGAATGTTAGAGGCAATTACTAGGTAATAAAAGCATCACATATTCAAAATAAGTGATGTAATGATTACCATTGATGGAGTTTTTATATAATTATTGGGGATGATGGGTTCCAATTTAGATCTCTTTGGATGATGGTTGAGATATTGGAAATAAAAGGAATGTTGAGCCTTATATATATCTATCTATTTGAAAATATTTATCACTTCTTGTAGGTATCTTCTAACTCAGTGCATGATCTAAACCTCTACCTTGTTCACTATGTGTTCTATGTATCTATTTTGAGTGAGTAAATAATACATACTAAACATTTAATTAAGAGAATTGTTTTACCAATAGATTGTGATATTTCGTTTGAAGAATAGATAGGGGTAATATTGGATCATAATCATATAATTCAATTAAACAAGTCCACTCACATGGATACGGTTCTGTAGAGGAATGTAATATTTTGGGAAACTACACAGGGACCATGGAATGTTATGACGTTGACACATCCTTAGTTTTTTTGAAGTGATAAAATTTCAACGGAAGAATTGTTATAAGAGGGTAGAATGTAACACTATGATATTATGGAATATATTCATCTATAATAATTAAATATGTTTGATGGATTTTAAAGGACAGAACCCTAAAATTCTGTGAATAATACTTAAAAATTTTAAAATGAAACACATTATATTATATTAAAATGAAATATAATTTTTTAAAATACTATATAATTAAATTGGGATATTTTTTTTGATCCAAATGATCTATTTTTTAGAATTTTATTTATGAACATTTAATTTTTCATATATGTATTATTTAAAAATAAATTTATAAAATTATAGAAAATTAATATTTTCAAATATATAAAAATAATTCATTGGTTATCAACTGGTAAGATATAACGCCCCTACCCTAGTTACCCAGAGTCGGTGATTAATTACATAAAAATGCCATGATACAGGAAATCATGTCCCGAAAGACCGAACATTTTAGTAATATTAGAAACAAGATACATAAATAAGATAAACATTACAACTTGAAATGAAATACAACACTAATGTTTTCCATTAAAAACATCTACATCTCCTAGATTATTCCTAAAATTCACTCATAACGAATTTCTCCATGTCCTAATAAAATGAAACATAAGAAATGGGTGAGATCCAACGCTCAATAAGGGTAAGAAATACAGAGGAAGATAACATAAACATTTTTCATGTTGAATAATTTAAAACACATTCCTTTACCATTAATAAATATGAACAATTTATGGAACAAATATGAGATGAGTAAATAGTGACATAATAAAACATTGTCATGAGTATTATACTTGTTGAATAACCACATTAACCATCATTATTATTTTCATAATGAGGGAATGTAAAATGCTGAACATTCTGAAACATCTTGTAAAGTCCTTAGATTTGAAGTCTAAAAATGATTTAGGCCTTGGAGAAAACCATATATTAAATTTGGAAAGGCCACAGACAATTCCATATCTAATTGTATTGTGATACCTACCAATGCATCGAGATTCTATAATGAGCTCTACCCGTCACATACTAAGTCCAATGCATTCCTCTGATGAAAAGATTTAAACATAACATTGACATTCGTATTAAAAATAGCATACGAAATGTCTATACATTACCCATAAACCAAGAATGGAATAAAAATAACTCATTCACTATCAAAAATATCACTATACCTTAAATTCAATATGCAATATTTTTATCATAATAAATAAACTTTAAATAAGTATAAAATATATCAAATGATGTTGACATAGATGAAATAAAAACTATTTTTGAGAGATATCCCTTTCTATTTTGAAATAATTTAAGAGTCACATAACAAAAAAAGAAAACATTTATTTTGAAAATATTCTTCTAATATTGTAAGGGAAGCTATGATGTTGTTATAATGGCGAAAAATATCATCAGACGCCGTATAAGATAACAGAACATTGTCAACATAATTTGGTCGAAAAGGTCATCGAGTACCTTGTTTGGAAAATGACAGAAATATTCCTTTCAAAACATATAATGTCAAATAAGGGAATAAATGAATTTAACCCATAGTCTTGTAAATAGTAATAAAGTTTTAAAATACATTTTTATGAAAACACGGATGTAGATAATAAATAGTTCCCAGTAGATACTTATGTAAAAACAACCCTAGATAATAAAGAGATTGTAAAATTAAACATTACCTTGTACTATTACTTAGTTGATGGTATGTTAAAATCTTTTATAATAGTCAAAAAATTGATGTTAAATTATTCATGATCTATATACATAAATATGATATCATATATGATCCATTAATATTGAATTGTTAATAATAATTCTGTAATATCATCATTTTAGGTGTTTACTGATTCATTTTACTTTATATGCTTGGTTATGTAAGCCATGTTTGTTATTGATAGGATGTATTTTACTCATATATATAATGATATTATGTTCATAAACATTATTTTTAATCATAAAGTAAAAATTATTCTTGATTTATTTCGATGAGTAATGAATCTCATCACGTTCGTGGAGACGGTAAACTGAACGTACGCAGAAGTGACAATGTCATTATATTAATGGTGAAATATTATGTAATCAGATAGTATATAATATATTCCTAATAATTAATATGTTATATTTATTATTTACATAATTTATTCTCTTTTTTATACTGATCCAAATAATGATTTTTTTGAATAACAAACTACACCAAGACGTGGTGACAGTAAGTCGTACGTATGCATGTATGGTAACTTTGTCATTCATATGATGGATAGAATAATGAATATGGAAGTACCCTTTTATAATAACATCACAATATATAGAAGATAATGGATTTATTATTTTATAATGGAAACCACAATGAAAGAGGAAGTGGATGAAAGATAAAACATGAAAGAGGTGATGAAATATTTACCTCTTCATCAGGTTTTTCTTTTTGATTTGACCAAAAGGGGTCTTTATGGTGGATTTATAACCTAAGTAAGGAATCTAGGATGAAGGGATGAATTTCGGTGGATACTTGGGGTTGGCCGAGCCAAATGGCTTTGTAGGTGCGAAATTAAGAGAAGGGGAAGTCCCTTATATAAGAGAGGGGAGGGTCACATTAGGAAAAGCATGAAATATTATTTTATAATTAAATAATTTTCAGTTTATAATGGCCCCAAAATGATTTATTTCTAGTATAAAGTGGTGATGGGTCGAAAATATCCCCACCAATAGGTTTTAGATAGCTTTCGGTAACCATATTAACCTTATCGTTTAGATTTAACTCTTAGTTAAAAAGTTTAACATTTACCATGTATCTTTGTAGTTTTATATTATATGGTTAATAAACTTACTATAACAAACCAAGCGAACCCCAAGTGGTTCATTATTAATATATGTAAAATTATCTATATCCTTTGGCCAATCCTTAGATTTTTAGGAATATTATATCAATTTATAATATAGTATTTGTTTTAAAAACTCAATTATTTCAATTTTAAAACTATTTAGTATTTGATTTTTTTGAAATCCATAATAACATTATCACTTAGAATAAAATTTATTTAACCAACCCTAACATGTCATATTAACCTATATAATTAGTGGAATTCATCATAATTTTAAATTAACAATTATTTGGATATTTATAATATCCATTATTTTAATATTTCATTAATAAGGTAATTAATGTATCATCATTTTGTCATAAATAAATTTAATTATTTATTATCTAAAAATTATAAATAAAATTCCATTATGTGGGAAATAATTTTACCTTTCTAATTAATATATATTTTTTGTAACCCATTTTTAAAAATTCTTTACTTAATAAACATTAAATTTATCTCTTTTTACTCTTCTTTAAATAAAATAATAATTAATTTCCTAATCTAATAAAAGTGGACCAAAGGGGGTCATATTTTATTCCTAAGGAATTTCTGATCGAATTATACTTATCCAATATAATTGGGACATGTGTTAGGGTAATTATGATATCATTTTACCCATAATTACCTGATTTTTACTTTTAAACGTGGTAAATAAAAGTCAAAAATTATTAATCACAAAAGATTTTTTTCATACTATTGAAACACAATTTACATAATGATATTAACTATGACTCTCATAATTTTGTAATTCAATGCACAGAAGTTGTAAAATTTTGTTTTATGCCAATTTGAAAATGCTTGTAGGAGGTGGGTAAAAGATGGTAAAAGGTTCAACAAAATTTTTATATATCTAAACTAATTATAAAATGACTCTAAGGAATAACATTGAACATAAATAGGTATTATGTATCAATTTTGAACTAAAATAAATTTCAAATAAAATATATGATTATTTAAATAAAATGCATGTTTTAACAAATAACACAATGTTATTCACTATTCATCAAAATATGAATGCTTTCACAAAAATACAAAAAATTCACCCTATGCTATATTTGATATTCCGAAACAAAAATGAAGTCCATTTGAAAAATCAAAAATAAAAAATATTAAAAATTGGTTATTACTATTCATAACGTCTAGTTTGATTAGCCGTGGTGTTCTATAATCTCAAAGCTGAGTACAGTGCAAGATATTTCATTATTCGAAGGGAAATGTATCGTGGAAGCTTGGGTTGTTTCATTCTTCCCTCCTTCAAATAATTTCATCCTCAAAATTTCTAGATTACTACTGCACAATAAGATTTAGGTGGTTCTTCATCATATGTTCCTCTAGTTCCCACATTGACTCTTCTATCATATGGTTTCTTCATAAAAATTTTACCAAATGAGTCATCTAGTTTCTCAACACTTGTTCTCTGGTATCAAAAATCGTGAAAGGCTCTTCACAATAAGGCAGATCAGGTTCTAGTTCGATTTCCTCATAGGAGAGTACATGCGTTGGGTCATGCATTTATTTTCTCAATAGTTATACGAAGAACACATCTTGAAATTTTGAGATACGTGGTGGCATTTCCAAATGGTAAGATACAACCACAATTTTTTCTAGAATATTGAAAGGTCTGATGTACCAAGGACATAATTTATCTTTCATACCAAATCATATAACTCCCTTTAATGAAGATGCCTTCAAGAAAACATGATCTCCAACCTAAAATTTCAAATCCTTCTTTCAGTTATCGACATTGCTCTTATTCTTAAATTGAGATGCTTTGATGTGGGTTTGGATAACCTTCACCCTTTCTATTGTTTCCTCATCAAATTCGGGGCCAATGAGTTTTCTTTCACCAACATCATCCCAACAAGTTGATTTGTGACATCCCTTTCTATATAATGCTTCATATGGCACCATCTAAATACTTGAATGGAAGCTATTGTTATTGGAAAATTCTAGCAGAGGTAAATATTTATCCAACATAACTTGAAAGTCAAGTGAGCAAGATATCCACATGTTTTCTATGGTTTGAATAGTTTGTTCTGATTTTCCATCAATTTGAGGGTGGTAGGTAGTGATCAAACTTAGTTTTGTATCCGGGGATTTCTGAATACTTTTCCCGAATCTTGATTTAAAATGGGGATCATGATCAGAAACAATAGATAGGGGTACTATATGAATTGTTACAACTTCATTAATACATAGTCCTGTTAAATGTTCAAGTGGTAAATCTACTCTTATAGTATGAAATTTTGCTGACTTTGTATGATGATCAACAATGACCCATATTGCATCATTCCTTATAAGATTCCTTGTTATCCCCATGAAAATTTCCATCATTATATCATCCCATTTCCACTCAGGCATGGAAAGAGGCTGCATGAATCCTCTACGATGTTGTCTTCAAGCTTTCACTTGTTGGAAAACAATACATCTTATCACAAAATCAGCAATACCCCTTTTCATGTTTCCCACCAAAAATGTTCCCTCAAATATCTATACATATTAGTGCTCCCAGAGTGTATAGGGAAATTGGAACTATGAGCATCATTCAAAAATTCACTTTTTAGATCAGGTATATCAGAAACACAAAATCTCTTCCCAAATTTCAAAATTCCATCTTCATATACGAAGTCACTCATTTTACAACCATTTACACCTTTAATCTTCTTTTGAAACTCCTCTTCATCAGTCTAATAATCTTTTATCATTTCTATTAAAGATGGTTTGGCCAACATTTTTAAAATTATTGATTTTTCATCATTCATGGCTATTCCCATATCTATCTTTACGAGATCCATGAAAATAGGATCCCTTTCAACTCTCAACTTGATCAAAACTCCATGAACCTTTCGGCTCAAAGCATCTGCCACATTATTTTCTTTCCATGGGTGGTAGTGTATTGTGAAATCATAATACTTGTGTAGTTCAAGCCATCTCTTTTTCATCATGTTTGGTTCTTTTTGTGAGAAAATATACATCCAAATCTTATGGTCAATTTAAATCTCCCATTTTTCACCATAGAGATAGTGTCTCCATATCATCATGATAAAGATTATAGCTAAAAATCAATATCATGAGTGGGATAGTATTTCTCATTATTTTTTAGTTGTCATAATGCATAGGTAATAACTCTATCATTTTGTATAAGGACACAACCAAGTCCTTTATTTGATACATCACTATAAATAAATAATCCATCATTCCCTGATGGTAGAGTCATTATAGAATCGTTGAATAATATTCTATTTATTTTTTCAAAACATTCTTCACACTCTTTTTCAAAACATATTTAACCCCTTTAAATGCGAGCTTGGTTAATGGGTTAGCCAACTGGGAGAAATTCTGGATGAAACATCGATAATAATCTGTTAAACCAATTTATCCGCGTAGCTCCGTTATACTCATCGGTGCTGGCCATTCTTGGATTGGCTAGGTCTTTGAAGGATCAACATAGATTTAATCCTTAGAGACAATGTGGCCATGAAATGAAATATCCTGAATCCAGAATTCGCACTTTCTAAACATATCATATAATTCATTTATTCTAAGAGTCTTTAGAATAATGCGCAAGTGATTTTCATGATTTTCGTAGCTTTTTAAGTATACAAAGATATCATTAATAAATATCACTACAAAGTCATAAATATATTCCTTAAAAATCTATTAATTAGTTATATGAAGAAAGAGGGTGCATTAGTCAATCCAAAAGGCATTATTGTAAACTCGTAATTCCCGTATCTAGATGAAAATTTTGTTTTTGGAATTCATTCCTTCTTCACACACAACTGATGATATTCAGATCGAAGCTCAATATTTGAAAAATATTGAGCTCTATGAAGTTGTTTGAATATATCATCAATGTGAGGTTGGGGATACTTGTTCTTTATTGTTATAGCATTGATCTCCCTATAGTCGATGCACAATCTCATAGATCCATCTGTCTTCTTATAAAAAGGGATAGGGGATCCCCATGGATAAATACTAGGGTGAATAAATCCCTTATCACTCAATTCCTATAGTATTTTCATTAGGACCACAAATTACATATTGGCCATTTTATAAGGGTTCTTCGATATGGGGCTTAAACCATGAATTAAAATAATGGAAAACTCATTTTCTTGTTCAGGAGGATGTCCAGGTAAATCCTCTAGAAACACATCAACATATTCTGGCACAATACGTACGTCCTCTATTCAAACATTCTTTTCCTCAGCCATAACTATTTCATTCTCATCCTCACAAATAATTGAATTTTGTATAGCTACTAGGGGTGGATCTATATAAGAATTCAATGGTGACATTTCATCTCTAAAGATAATATACTCCTTATCATAATCGAGAATTGTAACCTCCTTTTATTACAATAATTATTTAAATCATGGTCTGAAAGCCAATCTATACTGAGGATTATATCCAATTCAATCATGTCTATGACGATTAGATCAGTAGATAAATATCATTTTTATGCCTTAATGGGGACTGATTCACAAAACATTGTTTCAATGATAATTCCCTTTGGGGTTTTAACTGACAACTCCCTTATTAAATAAATTTGGAAATATCTAATTTTCTTACCAAGCATGCAATATATATGAAACAAAGAGATGATCCAGAATCCAATAAAGCATTGGGTAAACATGAGGAAACCATAAATTACCTGGAACCACGTCGTTCAGGGCTTCAACCTCAACAGTAGTGATCACAAAATCTTGGCCTTGATCCCTTTTCCATTAATGACTTAAGATTCACTGACGCTTAAGACATTAATTTTCATAAGTTCTGATATCCCCTCAATTGAAGCATTGAAAATTGGTAACTTCTTTCATCCCCTTACAATCACTATCAAGATGGCCATTCTGTCCACATTTGTAGCATAATTCTTTTTTCTCTTAGATAGGCACCAGGGTGATTCCTTCCACAATTATCACTGGGTATAGATTCAACTATTCCCATCTTCCCTGTTTTGTTATTTCCTTTCCCAAAGTGTTCACTAGATCTTTTCTTCTCTTTATTTGATTTATAGTTGTAAAACATAGAGAATTACTTTTCTATCTTGATCGAACCTGAGAAAATATCATTATATGATGGGAAGGACTGTGAGTCTAATGCTCGAAGGAGAAATGATTTTAACCCATCAATGAAATGATCAATCTTTCTTTTTGGGTTTCATAGATAATCTACAGCATGCCTTGGTATCCTTGTAATGTTAGCATCACAATTTGTGACATTATCATCACCCTTTTGTCTCATACTCTACCTTACTATATCCGCTCGATGATCCTGAGGAAAGTATTCTTCTAAGATAAGATATTTAAACTCCATCTGATATATACTTGATAATTCTTCATCCTTATTTGTGTTTTGAATTAATGACCACCATTTATCTACTTCTCTGGTGAGGCGATAATCTCCCATGACAGCTATTTCACTTTTTCTACTTCCAAAAGATTGAAATATTTTTTCTAATGAACTGATCCTTTGTTTAGATAACAATCGATTTGTATACACATTGAATGTTTTTGGTTTTTGTGTCATTAATTGTTCTAACATTGATCCTCTACATTGGGGATCATGGTGCTTCATACGGGTAGAGTTATTATTCCTAAACTGTTTGAGTTGTCCTAGTATGGTGATAAGCTGATCAGCACTAGTTGCATCACCAGCTCCGCTATAGTTATCGTGACCAGGAGGGAAATACCTTCAAGGATTACATGTGTTGATAAGGTTTCCATTCCTTCCAATATGCCCCATTTCTATATAATGGAATACAATAGATTAGTTTATGAACTGCAATACATAATTCCAAACTTATAAAACACTAAACATAAATTGAACATTTTATTGATATAATCTATAATCATAAAATTGTATTCTTTGAGGAGGTATATACTCATAAATCATTCATAATTGTTTTTATAGAAAATAATAATTATCCTAAGCATATCCCCCTTGAGTGTTGTAACCAAGAGTGCAACAAGGCCCGTTTTCGTGCACCAGTTCTGATTCGAGTCTAGCTCGAAGCAGTGTTTTCAGGGTTCACCCGTAGGTATATTTGTTCCAGACCCGCCTCAACCTGATCATATCTTGGCAGGGTTGTATTTCGTGGAAAACTCCAAATATCTCAACAATACCAAAATTCAAGGAAGTTCTTTTAAACTATTGTTAAAATTCTATCTTAGGGTAATGTTCTCTAATCTATGTTGTTCTAAATCTAGTTTCCAATGATTGTACTAAAATTTCTATGATACCAACTATAATGCCCCAACCCCAGTTATCCAGAGTCAGTTATTTATCACATAACATTGTCATGATAAAAGGAATCATGTCTCGAAAGACCGGCCAGTTTTGTATTATTGGAATCAAGATACGTACATAAGTTCAACATTACAACTTGAAATGAAAAAAACACAAATTTGATCCATTAGAAACATCCAAGTCTCCTAGATTATGCTTGGAAGTCACTCAAAACTAACATCCTCATTTCCTAGGAATATGAAACATAAGAAAGGGGTGATCTCAAATGATAAATATGGGTAAGATATACAGTGGAAGATAACATAATCATTAGGCATGATGAATAAATAAAAACACATTCCTTTACAAATAATAAACAAGAACACATTATGGATGGAATAGGTGATGAGAAAATAATTACATACTAAAACATAGTTCTATGTTTTCTACTAGTCGAATAACCACATGAACTATAATTATTATTTTCATATTGAGGGAATATATAATGTCGGACATTCTGAAACATCTTCTCAAGGCCTCAGCCAAGACAACTAAAAATGATTTAGGCCTCAGCCAAAACCATGTAAAGAATTGTGAAAGGCCTCATAAAATTACATTTTTAATTGTCTCATGAGACCTAACAATGCATTTAGGGGTTATAGCGGGCTCCACCCATCACTTACTATGTCCAATTCATTCCTCTTATGAAAATATTGAAACATAACATAAAATTTGTATTAAAACTAGCATACGAAATATCAATATTTTAACCATAAACTAGGAATGGTATATACATAACTCATCCACATTAAAACATATCAAAAAACCTTAAATACAATATGGAATATTGGTATCATAACAAATGAACTTGAATCAAGTGTAAAATTTGTCAAAGTATTTTGACATAGATGAAATCAAAACTATTTGAGAGAAATATCTCTTTATATTTTGAAATAATTTAAGAGTCACATTATTATAAAAGAAAACATTTATTTTTAAAATATTTTTATAATATTTTAAGGGAAGCTTCGATGATGTTATAATAGCTGAAAATATCTTCACCCGCCGTATAAGTTAAAAAAACATTCTTACCATAATTTTGTTGAAAAGATCATTAAGTACCTTGTTTGGAAAATGACAGATAGATTTCGTTCAAAACATATAAGGTCAAATAAGGGTATAAAAGACATTAACCCATAGTATAATAAATAGTAAAAATGTTTTGAAATAAATTTTTAAGAAAAGACGGAGGTAGATGAGAAAGAGGTCCCAATAGATATTTGGCTAAAAACAACCTCAGATTATAAATAGATTGGGAAATTTACCCTCACACTGTACTTTTCCTTAGTCAATGGAATGTTAACCTCCTGTATAACAGTTAAAACATTGTATTAAAATTATAAAAGAACTATATATATAAATATTATATTATATATTATCATCTAATATTACTTCGATAATAATATTTTAATAGTATCATTGTCTTAGGTGTTAAGTTATTAATTTTCCTTTATATGCTTGGTTACAAAAGCCATGTTTATTATGGATAGCCTATATTTGAATCATATATATAATGATATTATGTTTATAAACATTATTTTTAAACATAAAATGAACATTATTCTTGAATTATTACGATGGGGAATGAATCTCATCACGTTCATGGAGACGGTAATCCGAACGTACGCATGAGCGACAAAATCATTATTTTGATGGTGAAATAGTATTTAATTGGATAATATATCTTATATAAAGAATCTTTAACATGTTATATTTATTATTTACTTCATTTATACTCATTATTATACCCATCCAAATAATGAAGTGTTTTAATAACATACTACACCATGACCTGGAGACGGTAAGCCGTACGTACCCATGTATGGTGACTTTGTCATTCATATGATGGATAAAATAATGAATATGGTTGTTCCATTTTCATAATAACAACACAGTTTATAGAAGAAACTAGAGTTATTATTTTAGAATGGAATCCACAAATAAAGAGGATGTGGATGAACAAAAGAACATGAAATAGGTGATGAAATATTTACCTCTTCTTCAGGTTCTTCCTTTTGATTTGATCAAAAGGGATCCACTGGTCGGATTTCTGACCAAAAGAAGGCCTCTAGAATTAAGGGAAGAATTTTGGGTGGATATTTCTATACGGACTCGGCCATAAACATTACATAATATTGAATAAAATTAATAATTCACATTGGAGATCTTTTCAGGTTTAGTGTCTTAGAGAATTATGATATAACTATTACATATCAAAAGATTACAAAGTAGACACTTCTACAAAATTTTCATTTTTTTCAAAAAATAATAACTCTTGAAAAAAAGATTCATGTCTACTCCAATGCTATAGACAGCATGACTTTTCATTTACCCTATCCTTGACCTTATTCATCTTTAAGTCATGTGAAAATATTTCAAAACTTGGGATGAGCAAAGAAACTCAGAGAGGGTTAAAAATCAATAAAAGAAAACATTTGTTCATAAATACATAGAAAACATAAAAACTTTTACATAACTCATAAAAACATAAGATTTATGAATAACACATAGAAATCCAAAATCATAAAGGTAACTTGTGGCATCCATAACAAATATACAATGTAGATATCACAACTACAAATGTAGTTACTTGGGAATACCCATCACAGTATATTCCCAAAATCTCTTAGGAGAAACATTCACGTTTACCATTGTCATGTTACCCAATGCATTGGAGAGATATCTCAGGCTCACCCACCCTAGGTTTATCACGGAACCACCAGTATACTTAAATAACGCCCAAGAACCATAACATGGCCATAACACATAACATATGCATAAAGGAAAGATAACATTTCCATATTGAAAGAAAAAAAATATCATTTAAATATTTAGAAATAGTATATCAATTCTAAATATCATTTTCAATACCAAAATACCTAAATGGAGTATATGGTATTTCTTTTCCCTTTTAAAAACATTACTGCTTGTTAACGAAGCCAAAGATCAAAGAATACTCGCGGCGGCAGAAATGTCGTTGTCACCGCTTAGGTAAAAAAACATTCATTTTTTTCATTTAGTAAAAAGGTTCATATAAAATGATTTCATTTGAATGAAATGGAATGTCAAAGGGGTTTATACACCGTATAAAATAAAGTCGTGTATAAAAATAAAAATGCCTCAATGAAAGGAGATTGATACAAAGTCCTCTACCTCGTGTCCGACTTGACTCGATCGTTCTTTAACCTACTGGATAATAAACTAATGATAATTTATATATGAATAATATCCTTTTCCAAGTTTATTAATCCTTCTATATCACTTATTACCATGTTATAAAAATTATGTAATCATTCATGTTAATAATGTTAATTTTGTTGATATTTGGTACTTGAGTCACAAATGAACACCATATAGTTACAGGTTGTTCACATGGTCAAAATGTCATTATATTTAGAATGTTATGAATGATTTAGATATCATTTATATAATATATATATCTAGTATACACATGTATTTATAATAGTACTTAACATTTGTAGGTAAAAAACTGAAATGCATCGTTCATGGAGATGGTATGTCGTACGTACGCTGGAACGCTACTTCCATTTCTATTTTTTATTTTTAAAGAATTAAATAATAATGATACATAGGTATATTATAATTCCAGTATAATATATTATATAATATCATTAACTCTGTCCTTTTTACGTCCCACATATGGCATTAACAAGTCATATCACTTTGAGGGGGCAGTAGTTTGCACTTCCTTAAATGATATTATTGCGTTTACCCATAATGGTAAACAATAAAATAAAAATAGATAATAAAAAAAGAATACATAAACATAATATATATATCATATATAAATTTGGTGGCATATTAATGGCTACCATGATAGGCGGTAAGAGATAATCACACAATCATCGTTCCATGAGGCGTTAGTTTTCCATCAACAGAAATAGTATGTTCTTCACACATTAAATGGAGGTGTGTGTAAGTGTAGTTTGAATACTTCAGATAACAACATATTAGTATATTGAGGATACTGGCCTTTTTATAAAATAAATGAATAAAAAGAGTTTAGGGGTTGGAGTGTAAAATAAAAGAAAAGAAGTTAAGAGAAACGATTACCTTTAATTTGGGTAACTTCCTTTGGTTTGAACCAAAAGAAAAACATGAAGTTCCTTCGGCGTAAGGTAAGGATTCTAGGAGGAGGAGAGTTATGTAGGAAGTTTAATCGGGTAGAGTTTGGATGATTCAAAAGGCCTGATATGTGTGAGAATTGGTTAAAAGTGAGGACTTTTATAAGGGGGAGGAAGGGCTCATGAGGATAGTCTGAAAATATTATTTTATTATAAACTTATATTTTGTTTCAAAAGGCCCAAAAAACATTATAATCATAGATAAGGAGACTAAGGGTCTAAATAACAGCATCCAATAAGACTTTGATAGGTTTGGGATGTTATTTTAATATTTTTAATCTTATTTAATTAAATGATTTATTAATTAGGTAAACACTGCATCATTCTTTTGTCATAAATAATATAAACATTTTGATGTCTAAAAATTATAAAACAAATACAATTTTGTAGGAAGTAGTTTTATCTTTCCATTGAATATTTATAGTTGAAAATATAATTTATATAACCTCTTGTAAAAATGAATTTACTAAAAAATATTTTTTTTGTCATTTTTGCCTTTACTTTAAGTTAATTAATCTAAAGTGTCATTATCACTCCCAAGTGGCTCAATGGGTTCCTAAAATCGACCCAAAGATGCCCATGGTCATAAATGACTCAACCAATAAGGGTTGGATACGTGTTAAGTTAATTTTAAATTATTATAATATTCTTTTTACCATGAATTACCATATTTATCATTAACCACGGTATATAAAAGTCAAAAGTTACTATTCACAAAAAATTATTTTCATCTAATTGAACTAAATTTTAATAACAAATAGCAACAATGTATGTTGTAATTTCAAAATTCAATTCACATAAGTGGAAAAATTTCTTTTAAATGAAAATGTCAATTTTGTAACTACTACTAAGTGGTTTCACTATTCATCAAAAATTGATATTTTTCAGAAAAATACCAAAACCATAGCCTAAGATATAATTGATATTCCAAATTCAAAACTGATGTTATTTTGACATATTAACAACATAAAAGTGGAATTAATTAATTTAAAAGTAATTCGCGTTGTTAAAACAAATATCGTGTTTTTAAGAAACAATAACTATCTAAAGATTGACACTTGTTTAGGTCCAATTTCAAAGTGAAATTAATTATAATGAAAAAATTGGATTAAATGGTAAAAATAAATTATAATTACACATTAAAACTAATTAAAAAAAATTTTGCAATATAAATAGATTATATAAAAAAGCGGTTTTGAATTAAAATACAATATTTTTCACTATTTATTAAAAAATGAACTTTGTCAGAAAAATTCCAAAAAAAATTACACAAAGTAAATTTTGATCTCCCCATTCTAAATAAGGATTTTATTTTTTCAAATAGAATGTATTAAATCGACCAAAACTATATTTCAAAAGGGTTCTCCATTAAAAGGTGGTAAATCGGCCTTTTAATGTAAATTATGCTTAAAATTATATTGATTCACATTTTAAGCTTCTATATTTGTATTGGATAAATGTAAATACATATAACAAACATTTATAATCATGTTGTAGTTAGTTTTTTTCATTCCCACTGATTCAATGGCTAGGAGTTAACTACCATTTAAAATAATAATATTATATTATTAGTGTGCAATGTAAGATTTCAAAGAAACATGTTGTTGCGTATTAGGTATGCTATCGAACATAGCATCCCCTTTACTGTAAAATAAATATTTAATTCCAAAATATTAACAAATATGAAATGTGTATTATTATTTTATTTATATGGGATGTTACATCCATCCCCCCATTTAGAAATTGTGTCATCGCAATTTTAATTCACATATCAAAATAAGTGGGGGTATTCATCACTCATAGAATTTTCATATTACCACCTTTCCTCTTCAACTATATTGGTTTTTCAAAAAACCATTACCTGGTGAATTACCTTATTATGAAACACTACTCTCTATGGTTAAAAATATGGACTGGTTGTTCTTCATAAAAGAGATTATCTTCCAACTGAACTACCTCTGGGCTCAAAACATGTGATGGATCTAGAATATACATTCTCAACATGATAACATGAAAAAAAATTTGTACCTATGATAAACGTGGAGGTAAAACCACTATATACTTAAGGAATCCATCATTCTATATAATTTCAAAAGGTCCAATAAACCTTGGACTCAACATTACCCTCTTACCAAAACAACTCATACTTTTCCATGGAGAAACATTGAGAAATACATGATCACATACCTAAAAATAATGATTTGTCCTATGGTTATCTTCATAATACTTCTGTCTTATCTGAGCTGTTCTCATGTGCTTATAAATCTACTGAACATTCTATGCCATCTCTTCTACAAATTTTGGTCTCATCAGCTTCCTTTCACCTACTTAATTCCAAAAAGCAGGTGTTCGACAATGCTTTCTATATAATGCTTCAAATAGATCCATCTGTATACTTGAATTAAAACTATTATTATATGAAAATTCAACCAAAGAATGAATTTGGTCACAAATTCCCTGCTAATCTATTGAGTAAGCATGTAACATATCCTTCAATATATGATTTTTTTGCTCTGATTGCCCATCTGATTGAGGGTGAAAAGCTGTACTAAAATTGAATTCAGTACCCAACGACTTCTGAAGGCCATTCCAAATGTTATAAGTAAACCTTTGATCAAGATCAGATACAATAGAGAGGGGAACTCCATGCGACCTGACTATCTATTTAACAAACAACTGAGAAAGTTGATATATAGACAATGTATCTCAAATAGGTAGGAAATGAGCAGATTTAGCCAGTGGATCAACAATAACCCAAATTTCATTATTACCTACAGATTTATTTGGTAATCCCACAAAGGAGTCCATGGATATATTTTTCCATTTCCACTTTGGCATCGGTAAGGGCTGAAGTATCGCTTTCCCTAACTACCACTCTTCTTTAACCTGCTGATAAGTCAAACACTTCACAGTAAAATCTGCAATATCTGTTTTCATTCCATCCCACTAGTAATACACCCAAAGATATTTATACATCTAATACTACCATGATGAATAGAAAATGGGGAACTATGAGCTTCACATAACAACCTATTATTCAATTTTGAATCACAAGGCACACATAATATCTTTCAAAATCTCAAAACACAATCCTTATTAATGTTAAATTCAAGAAACATACCCTACTGAACCAACTCTAACTTTTTCTGTAACTCACTGTCTTCCTTCTGTCCTTTCTTAATTCTATCTGATAGAGATGATCTAACTGACACCTGATACAAAACAGAATAATTTTCTGCACCAATAACTTCTATGCCAATGTTTATCAAATCAAAAACCAAAGGATCTTTTTCCAATCGTATCATGGTAAATGAAGCATTAATTTTTCGACTCAAATCATCAAATACTTTATTTGCTTTTCCTGGATGGTAATGCATTATGATAACATAATCCTTGATTAATTACATCTATCTTCTATGTCTCGTGTTCAATTCTTTTTGAGTGAATATATACATTAAACTATTGTGATCAGTATATATTTCACATTTTAATCCCTACAAACACTGCCTCCAAATTTTAAAAGAAAAAACAAAAGAAGATAATTCCAAATAATGTGTACGGTAATTTACCTCATGAGGTTTCATCTGACTTGAAGCATGAGCAATTACCTTATCATTCTGCATAAGGACACATCCAAGACCTTTCAATAAACCATCACTGTAAATAACAAACTCACAATTTCTGGAAGCCAGTGAAAAAACGGGAGAATTAACCAATATTCTTTTCAATTACTGAAAACAATCATCACATTATTTTGTCCATATGAAATTAACACCGTTTCAAGTTAACATAGTCATTGGACAAGATAACCGTGCAAAATTTTCAACAAACCTTCGAGAAAAACCTACCAATCCAAGAAATCTACGAATCTCAGTTATATTTGTAGGTCGTGTCCATTCTTCAACAACTTTTGTTTTAGCAAGATCAACCGTAATGACATTTTTTAAATCAATGTGACTATGGAATGAAATCTTTTGCTACCAAACCTCAAACTTTAGTAATTTCTAATAGAGTTTATTTTATTTTTCAGTTTTCAGAACCACCCTTAAATGAATTTTATGTTCCTCTTTACTTTTGTAATAAACTGAAATATCATCAATGAACACTACCAGAAACTTATCCATGAACTCATGAAAAATTCTATTAATAAGATCAATGAATATAGCAGGTTCATTGGTTAAAACAAAAGGCATAACTACAAATTCATAATGTCTATATCTAGTACTAAATGCGGTATTTGGTATTTTTGCTTCCTTTACATTCAATTAATGGTACACTGACCTCAAATCAATCATAAAAAAATATTGTGCTCCCTTGATCTGATCAAACAAATCATCGATATGAGGCAAAGGATATTTTTTCATAACAGTGATGCTTTTTAAATCTCTATAATCAATGAAAATCCTCATTGAACCATCATCCTTTTTCACAAACAAGACAGGAGCACCCCATGGATATGTGCAAGGTTGAGTGAAACATTTATCTAATAAATGTCACAATTTCTTTTTTAACTCTAAAAGTTCAATTTTAGACATTCGATAAGGGGGTTTTGAAATTGTCTTATCATCAAGAACTAAGTCAACAGTAAAATCAACTTCTCGATCAGGTATAATACCAGGCAACTCATTAGGAAAAGCATCAAGGTACTCATTTACCACTGGCACATCAATAATCTAAATTGTTCCTTTGTTTTCTATAATATGTTCTAGGTAACATTAATTTTCATCTTTTACTAGTTTTTTAGATTCCTGATTTGTTATCAAAATAAAGGGTTCATTCTTGTATAAAAACTAATAATAATTCTGATTAGAAACCTCATTAGCTCTGCAGTCTATCTTAGCATGATTAAAATAAATGCAATATATACCAAAAATAACATCAAACCCTACTAGAGGCAAAATAATACGGTTTGCAGGTAGATTCTTTCTACAAACAAGGAAAAGAATGTTATTATGTTTTCTTTTTGTCTCAACATTTTCTTTATGTGTCTTTACTGTAAGTTATGTATTTATATCCTGATATGGAATTCCCAAATTAATATAAAACTTCTTATAAATTAATAAGTGAGTAGACCCTAAATCAAACAACACATTTGCATAATCTGAACAAACAAACAGTGCACCAGATACAACTTCATTTGATAGCCAAACATATGGTGAAGTAGTTATAATGGATTTCACAACCCCTTTCTGCTTGTAGTCTGGCTTCTTTCCGTCAGTTGAGTTCTTTGTTGGACACTCATTTGAATAATGACCCATTTCATTGCACTTAAAACATTGTACTGACTGTAAATTAGATTTTGTATTACCATTACCCAGATCTTTTTCAGTGCAATTATGAGCCTTATGTCCCATTTTACCACATCGGTAGAACATATCAATATTTAAAAGACATTCCCCATCTTTCTTTTTTCCACAATTTTCACAAACTATAAACTTATGTTTCTTACCATCAGACTTCATTGAAGAGTTCTTCCCTTTTCCCAGCCACCTCGACCTCTTATTCGGTTGTTTTTAAAGAAAACCTGATAATTAGAAAACTCCATCTCCACCTTCTCCGTACAACAAACATGGTTTTCATAACTTTTGAACTCACGAGAAGCTAAATCCATTTGATTATAAGGATTTAATCATGAGTAAAAACAATTGATTTTACTATCAATATATCATATGAAATTTGGAGCATAACTTTCCAGTTGAGTGAATTTTTCTTCATAAGCAGCCACTGAGTCATCCACCTGCCTCAATTCCCAATCTAAGATGAACCAACTTAGGAAAATATTTCTCACGGAACATACCTTTGAATTCATCCCAATCGATATAATAAATCTTCTCACTTTCCTTGATATTTTTCACCATCGTCCACCACAGATCATCTTTACCTTCAAAATGGTAAGCAAAGAGACTAGCCTTTTGATGTTCTGAACAACCCATGACATCGAAAATATTTTCATGTGCTTTAATCCACCCTTCTACTAGTACCGGTTCAGATGATCCTCTTAGTGATGTGGGATGTTGCCTCATGAAATGCTCCACTACTGACATGTTCCTCTGTGGTTGATCTGGCTGATCTAGTACATTGACACCACCACCATTTATATCCTGATTCAACTGTTCCATCACTGCAACAAACTGTTCAGTTCTGATTCTGACCATCTCAGGTTGCAGATTTAGAAGGTTGTCTTCCTTCTGAGGTCGTCCCAAAATAATGGCCATGTTTCCTCAGCAGAAATCCATTCTGAACATAGAAATATCATAGGCGATGCAACATGGTAATCTTTAAATGTTATATGATTTCAATATTAACATAAATTACTTGATCGATATTAATTTAAAAATACTCTAAATCCTAATGTAATCTAAACCAACCTCTGGTACCAACTATAAGGACTCGACCTTAAACATTACCTAATATTGAATTAAATGAATAATCCACATTGTAGATCTTTTCAGGTTTAGAGTTTTAGAGAATTATGATATAAATATTACATCTCAAAAGATTACAATGTAGACAGCTCAACACAGTTTCCATTTTTTTCATTAAATAAAAACTCTTGAAAAAAGAGACATGTCTAGTCCCATGTTTCAGACAACATGACTTTTCCTTGACCCCATACTTGACCCTATTCATCTTTATGACATCTGAAAACATTTCAAAACATGGGTTGAGCATAAAAAACTCAGTATGGGTTAAAAAAGAAAGAATGAAAACATGTGTTCATAAATAAATACAAAAAATAAACTCTTTTACTTACCTCATGAAAACATAAAATTTATGAATAACAGATAGAAATTATAAATCATAAAGGTAACCTATGGAATCCATGACATACATACAATGTAGCTATCACAGCTATATAGGGAGTTACTTTGGAAAACTCATCACAATATATTCCCTAAATATCTTAGGAGAAACATTCACGTTTACCACCATCATGTTACCCAATGCATTGGAGAGCTATCTCGGGCTCACTCGTCCTAGGTTTATCACAGAACCTCCCGTATACTTAAATAATTACCATGAACCATAACATGATCATAACACATAACATAAGCATAAAGAAAAGATAACATTTAAACATTGCAATAACAAAATTTCATTTCAAGATATTGAAATAATAAATCCATTATCAAAATCATTTCCAATACCAGAATACGTAAAAAGAGTATATGACATTTATTTTTTAAAAATACATTACGAGTTGTTAGGGAAGCCAAAGATCAACTAATACTCACAGCGGCGAAAAGGTCAGTGTCACTGCTTACATAAAAAAACATTATTTTTTTTAATTTAGTAAAAAATATCATATAAAAAGATTCATTTTGAATGAAAGTGAAATTCAAAGGGGTTTATAAATGATATAAAATAATGTCATGTATAAAATTAAATATGGCTCAATTAATGGAGATTGAGATGAGGTCCCATACCTCTTGTCTGACTTTACGCGATCATTCTCTAATCTCATGAATAATAAACTAAAGTTAATTTCTAATTTCTTAAGAATCTTTTTAAAGTCCATTAATCCTTTTATATCATGTATTACCATGTTATTAATATTATTTAATCATTCAAGTTAATAATATTCATTTTGATGATATTTTGTTCTTGGGTCACAAATGAACACCATATACTTACAAGTTGTTCACATGGTCAAAAGTTAATTATATCCAGAATGATATTCATGATTTAGATATCATATATATCATATATATCAATTATATATATGTATTTATAAAATTACATAACATTTGGCGGTGAGAAATGAAATGCACCGTTCATGGAGACGGTAAACCGTATGTACGCATGAACACTACTACCATTTATATTTCTTATTTTAATGGAATTAAAACATAATGATACATAGTTATATTATAATTCCAATATAATATCACATATAATATCATTAACTCCATCCTTTGTACTTCTCACATATGGCATTAACGAGTCATGTCACTTTGAGGGGGCGGTAGTCCGCACTTTCTCAAATTAAATTATCGCATTTACCCATAATGGAAACCATAAAGGTAAAAAATAAAAGAAAAATAATGAACCATAAATAAAAAATAAAAATAATATATATATAATATATAAATATGGAGGCATCTTAATTTCCACCATGATAGGTCGTAGGAGATAATCAAACAATCATCGTTTCGTGAGGCGTAAGATTTCCATGCACATAAACAGTATGTTCTTCACCCATTAGATGAAGGTGTGTCTAAGTGTGGTTATAATACTTCTCATAACAACATACTAGTATAATCATGATACTGTTTTTGTTATAAAATAAAGGAATAAAATGTTTTTAGGGGTTGTAGAAGTAAAATAAAAGAAAAGAAGTTAAGAGAAATAGTTACCTTTAATTTTGGTAACTTCCTTTGGTTTGAACCAAAATAACTTATTCAAGTGCCTTATGCCTAAGGTATGGATTCTAGGAGGAGGAGAGAGATGTAGGGAGTTAAATTGGGAAGAGGTTGGACCATCCAAAAGGCTTTAGGGATGTGCGTAATTGGTTATATGTTAGGGCTTTTTATAAGAGGAATGCAGGGCTCTTTTGGAAAGTGTGAAAATATTATTTTATTATAAACTTATATTCTATTTCAAAAGTTCCAAAAATAATTACAGTCGAAGATAAGATGAATCATGGTAGAAATAAAATCATCCAATAATTATTGGACAGGTTTTGGATGTTATTTTAGTATTTATATTCTTTTTAATTTAAATGATTTATTAATGAGGTAAACACTACAATATTCTTGTGTCATAAATAATATAAATTATTTGGTGTCTAAAAATTATTAAAAAATTACCATGATGTATGAAATAAATTTATGTTTCCAATGAATATTTATAGTCTAAATGATAATTTATATAACCACTTGTAAAAATTAATTTACTAAAAGATTTTTGTTTTTGTAATTTTTTCCTTTACTTTATGTTAATTAATCTAAAGTGTCATTATCACTCCCATGTAGCTCAATGGGGTCCCAAAATCGACCCAAAGAATCCCATGGTCGTAAATGACTCATCCAATAAGGTTTGGAAATGTGTTATGGTAATTTTGAATTATTAAAATATTTTTTTACCTTGAATGACCATATTTATCTTTAACCGCGGTAAATAAAAGTAAAAGTTACTATTCAAAAATATTTATTTCCATTTTATTGAACTAAATTTTACTTACTAATAAAATATGTAAGTCTTATTTTTTAAATTTAATTCATAGATGTGGTAAAATTTAATTTAAATGAAAATGTCAGTTTTTTTAACTACTACTAAGTGGATTCACTATTTATAAAAAATTGATGTTTTTCAAAAAAAATACAAAAAAATCATCCTAAGGTATAATTGATATTCCGAATTCAAAAATGAAGAATATTTATTCAAATTAAAATCATAAAAGTCTCATTAATTAATTTAGAATTAATTCCAGTTGTAAAAACAAATAGGGTGTTTTAAAGAAATAATCACTATCAAAATATTGGCACTTGTTTATGTCCAATTTCAAAGGGAAAATAATTCCAATGACCATCATTGGATTAAATGGTAAAAATAAATTATAATTAACTTTAAAACCAATTTAAATTTTAATCTAACTATTTAAATAAATTATATAAAAACGCCATTTTGAATTAAAATACAATATTTATCACAATTCATTAAAAAATGAACTTTATCGGAAAAATTCCAAAAAATTTACACAAAGTAAATTTTTATGTCCCCATTATAAAGAAGGATTTTATTTGGTCAAATATAATGTATTAAAGTGAAAAAATAGATTTAAAAAGGGTTTTCCATTAAAATGCGGTAAATCGACCATTTAATATAAATTATACTTAAAAATAGATTCATTCACTTTTTAAGCCTCTAACTTTTTATTGGATAAAAGTAAATACATTAAACAAACATGTATAATAATACTGTAGTTAGTTTTGTTCATTGACAAAAATATAATGTCTAGGATTTAACTACCATTTAAAATAATAATATTATATTATTAGTGTGCAACTTATGATTTCAAAGAAACTTGTTGTTGCGTATAAGGTACGCTATCGAACATAGAAACCCCATTAAAGTAAAATTAATATTTAATTCATAGATATTAATAATTATGAAATATGTCTTATTTTTTATTTACCAGGGATTTTACAATTTAGGTGGGGTTGGATGAGCCAAATGGCATTTGAGGTGTGAAATTACGAGTAGGGGAATTTACCTTTTATAAGAGAGGTGAGGGTTACTTAAATAAATGTTTGAAATATTACTTTATAATTAAATTATTTTCGGTTTCTAATGGCTCAAAAATGATTTATTTCGAGGATAAGGTTGGTATGGGTCAAAAAACTCTCAACCAATAGGTTTTAGATATGTTTAGGTCACCATATTATCCTTTTATTTTAGATTTAACTCTTAGTTAAATAGTTTGAAATTTACCATGTCTCTTTGTATATTTATATAATATGGTTAATAAACAGAATATAAAAAGACAAAAGAACACCATGTGTTTCAATATTATAATATATAACCTTATCTATGTCCTTTTTCTAAACCATTGATTTTTTGGAATATTATATCAATTAATAATATAGTATTTGTTTTAAAAACTCAACTATGTCAATTTTGACACTATTTAGTATTTGATTTTTTAAGCATTAAAACATTATCACTTAGAATAAAATTTATTTAACCAGACATAACATGCCATATTAACATATAAAATTAGTGGAATTCATTAAAAGTCTCAATTTATATTTATTTGTATAATTATAATATCAATTATATTAATATTTCATTAATAAGGTAATTACTACATCATCATTGTTTCAACAATTAAATGCATTATATAATGTCTAAAAATTATAAATAAAATTACATTATGTATGAAATCTTCTTATATTTATAATTAATATTTATAGTAGAATTTATATTGTGTGTAACCCTGTTTTAATAATGGTGTAGTTGTTAAACATTTAATTTTACTCTTTCAACTTTTCTTTAAATAAAATAATAATAAATGTCCTAATTTAATCCACGATGATCAAAGGGGGTGATATTTTATTGTTAAGGTTATTTTTGGTCAGATTATACTTATCCAATAGAATTAGGACATGTTTTAGGGTAATTATGATATCATTTTACACTTAATTACAACATTTACATTCAACCGTGGTAAATAAATGTCAAAAATTATTGTTCACCAAAAAATATTTTCATCTTATTGAACCGAATTTTACTTACAGATATTAACCATGTCTCTCTGATTTTTGAAATTTAACTCACAGAAGTGGTAAAATTAAATTTTTAGACAAATTTGAAAACGCTCATAGTAGGTGGATATAAGACGGTAAATAGATCAATAAATTGTTTATATATCTAATCTTATTAAAAAATTACTTCAATGAATTACATTGAACTTATATAGGTATTATAAATTTGTTTTTTTTCCAAAAAAAAATTAAATAAAATAAATAATTATTTAAATAAAAAGGATGTTTTAGCCAATAACATAGTGTTCTTCACTATTCATAAAAAATTTAAAGCTATCAGAAAATACCAAAAAAACACCCTCAGATAATTTCGAAATTCCAAATTCAAAAATGAAGTCAATTTTGAAAGATAGAATTTACAAAATTTCAAAAAGAGGGTATTACTATTCATAACAAATAGTTTGATTGGTCGCGTTGTGTTAGAATCTCAAAGTTGCATACAATGCAGGAAATTGCATTATTCAAAGGGAAATTTATTGTGGAATCTTGGGGTGTTACATTAGATACGAATACAAATTAATTTGAAATAAATAAGATATGATTTTATGACAAAATTATTTTCTTTTCATGCAATGTATTTATTTATTTATAAATAAAATTGATCAACATTGATTAATTAGTTTAAATATATGGGATGATAATATATTCCATAAAATAAATATAATTTAATTTAATAATTTTTACTAGGTATTTAGTTATAATAAATTTTGTTTTATTCATAAAATAGCATTTTTCTAAATAATTTTCTCGTAATAATTTATAAACTCATTTTAAACTAAATTTACACTTTTAAAAATTGATATTTATCAAATTATATCCATCTATGGTATCATAATTTTCAAATTTGGTAATGATCCAAATTTCAAATTTTCTCACAATGAATAGTAAAATGGATTAAAAATTACTTCTGTTATGGTTAAAAGGGTTAACGAGGGAGTTAAAACACAGTAAAAGTTTTAAAAAATCAGATCATGTTTTCCAAATTTAATATTTTATAGATATATAAACATTTATTAATCTTATATATTAATTATCAATTTTATCAACTTGATCATAAATAATTATATTATATTATTTTTATTTTTTAAGAATTTTTAATTATTCTTTCCACCTAACTTATAAAAATAGTCATCTCTACCTCGCAACATCACACTATTTGAGACATATTTCTAAAAAACCCCATAAAATATTTCCAAACATCCTGAATATATCTTTGATATTTTTTTCATCCCAAATTACCAACCCATGAAAGATTAAGGTGTAACCCAAAGGGGGTTTCCTTATGTAGAGGTAATGTATTTATAGATATATTTTGAATTTATTTCATATTTTTCATCCTTAAAATAATTTATAAACATGTTCAAATGGAGATGTAAATATATTTAATTTGATAATATTATTTTAGGTAATTTATATAACCATATTCTATATATTATCTATCCTATTAGAAATAATAATGTTCTTTGAGAATACATGAAGACTACGACCTTCAAGAATCGATGTGATTATTATTTTGGTCTACTATGTATAGATTGTAATATAAGATGATTTAAGGAATGTATATGATATTAATTTTATTATTATTATTATTATTATTATTATTATTATTATTATGCAAAGGTATATTATTTTATAGACCTCTTTATTTTCATTTAATGGAAAATTAAAACATTAATTATACATATGTACAGACTATCATCCCCAAAAAGTGATGTAATTCATTTTTCATCACCAATATATACAAATTGTTATAAATGTTTATATAAAAAATAAATATTAGTATTTTAAAATGAATAATATTTTAGGGAATATAAAAGTATTAACAATGTTCTTGGACTGAAACTATTAAAGCAAAACACTCATAGAAAACATTCATGTTTTCAACTAAATATTGATTTCAATGAAGAATTGATAATAAATTGGTAGTAAAAAATTATAAAGGACTGTTAAATTATAAGATAATTATAAATAATGTTATTTTATATATGTATAATCAAAAAAAATATAATATATTTTAACTTAAGAGTAAATACATCATTTTTCAAGGCATGATTCCAGGGTATATGTTACAGTCTCGTTTCATTTCATGATTGTTGAGGTTAAATTTTAATTGCGGGAAATTATATGATCCTTATTAATTAAAAATAGTATATTTTATTCCCAAATGGTTATTAATATCATTCTAATTTATTAGTTCCATTATACTCACTTTATTATTTATAATGGTATGAAAATGTTGAAAGAAATGTTGGCCTTATTTATTCTTTGGTGAATGAACGTGTTCTTTCATTCCCATTATATGTAAAAAAACATGAAGGTTAATTTTTGTTGTCAAATTATTATTTATGATTTTTATCAACCATATATTAATTTATTTCCATCATATTTAATTGAATATTATTTTTTGGTTTCTGAATGAATAAATTTTGTACTTTTTACTGATAGTGTGAAAGGAAACATTATGTTAATGTTTATCGAATTAAAGGGTTTTCCAACCTTTCTGGACATTCATTACTCAAAATATTTATTTATAGTATTACAACATTATTTTTTATGAAAATATTTTTCTTAGTATTCCTGAAAAAATTATATCTAAGGATTCTAAACGAAAATGTTATTTTCCCATTTTTTAGAAATATTAATATGATCTTTTTAAGGAATTTTTCTCTATATCAATATAACTTATTATTTATAGTTATTAAATATTGATATAGTCTAAATATTTGATTTATGTTATTACTATGGATTTGTTATTACTATTTGATGATGAAATATTTAAAAAACCAATTTCATTTCCATGTGTTATGCAACAAAAAATTGAAATATTTTTTTATGATCTTATGGTGCACATATTTATGGATTTTATAATGATACCTATGGTTATTTTAAAACCCATCCATGTGTTGAGTAATTATTTTTATCTCTTAACATAGTATTGAATCTAATTGTTAGTGAACCTAGTTATTTAAGTGAAATTTTCAACTGTTCTTATCTTGGGACAGAACATTGAATAAGGAAATGATCGAATTTGGAGTCAACCCAATAAACTATATGACTTCATCCACATTGAATGTCCTAGAAGTGATAACTGAAAAAGGAAATTATTTTCTATGATTTTTATTGTTCCATAATATCTATGTCATATTCTTATTCAAATGATATTCTCTCCTAGATCATGACTGATTACAGATGATTCTTCATTCATTAGAATCATGACTTTTGGAATGTTAACACTTTATTTTACGACCCTTAATTTATATTATATCATAAATTGTGTATAAATATCATAAATGATATTAATTATATTATATGTTTATAAATATCTTATAACATTATATGATCATAGATTGATGTCTCTCACAATCACTAATTCTGGGCATCCTAGTTTACTCTTTCACATGTTATCATTTTCCCTAGGTTATGTAGAAAATTATTAAGACTGAATATTCAACAAGTGTACTATGAGAGAATAATATTGGTGGATCTGTTGCAGATCATTCAGGAAATACATTTACTTTACATATACTCTCGAAATAAATTAAACAATTATGATTCTATGGAATTTATTCTTGTGAAATTTATTTAGCATTCATCAAAACTGATACAATATTTATTTACGTAATTCGTTTTTCTCCTCAAGAAGGTTATATATGGAAATGATAATTAAAATTCATTCTATAAAGAATATTTTATTAAAAAAATAAATAATTATGTTTTTGTATAAAAATTAAATTTATATATATTAAAATATATTTTATTAAAAAACTTAATTTTAAACATTCATGTATTCTTAATCATATTTTGTATTAATTTTCTATTTTATTACAATATTATTTATTTACTAGATGTTTTATTATTTTAAATTTTTGTAATAATATTTATATCAAGGCCCATTTTAGTTTTTTCCTTCTTTTGGAGAAAGATATTAAACATATTATGAATTTGGTTAAATATATATATATATATATATCCAAAAATCATAAACCATTTCATAATAGATATGATAAGGTAAAAGGATATTTGAAATAATAAATTATATATGTACATTGATGAATTCTCTCTATATAGATAAGGATTACACCAGAATAAATGATTTATACCCACTTTGTGCAACTAAATGTCATAAAAAATTCATAACTCTCTAGGAGAGAGAGTGAGAATAGGTAGATATTAAAAAAAATCAAAATTATAAGAGTTGTTTTCAAGGGTTATTAGATAGGCCCGTTTATTGGTCACTTTGGGTGGTTTTTCTATAAATCTTCAATATGTACTGTATATGTTAGTAATTAAAATTGTACAGTGCATACATTTTTGAAAAATAAATGATATGGTCCATACATCCCCTCATTTCATACTAAAAATAAATGATTTCATGTTATTTTATGTCTTTACCACATTTTTTTCATCTTTTTTACCTAACATTACCATTATTATGGTATCCTAATATTCATCCTGATAACTTATATTAATCCCTTAAAATGAAATTGAACATCTTACCTAATTTAGATATGATGATTACAGATTTGAAATCCATTTAATTTGTTACAATTTCTAAAAGTAAAAAATTTATGTTATAATTCAAAATAATATATATATATATATAATCAAAAATAACCATTTAAATATTTAGTATTACTAATCTAATTTTATATTATCTACTTATGAAATAAGTGTTACATATTTATTTATTTATTTAAATATAAAATTAGATTCAACATTAAAATGATACAATTTTAATTTATTAAGATAAAAAAACGCGACACATTAAAACTTGTTCATTGAAAAATATCCCATTTTTTACATTTAATGATTTTTATCAGAACCCCTTAAAAATAAATATTAATATTATAAACATTAAATTCTAAAATAATATTGGAATTAAAATAAAAATTTTACTTTTATAAATTCATCAAAACATTCTATAATAGTAACAATAACAATAATAAGTAATGGGATAAAAATATTTTTATAATTAAATGTTTTAATTAAATATTACTATTTTATATCATTCTAGATTAATTTATTATTTTTAATTAATTTTTTCTAAATTTCTAAAAAAATATTAGAAAATTTCAATATACCAATTCCAAACACAAATTCTCGTTGATCATATATCCAATGATCATACCAATAATGACTATATTTCTAACAACCATATTTTTAACAATCATATTTCATACATATATATATATATATCCATAAATCAATTCATAAAATCATTCATCCAATACATTTACTGATCCATAAAAATGTATACTATATTTAAAGTTCCCAATATATTTTAAAACTTGTAATTAGTGTAGTGATATTCATGAAAAACTATGATGATAAAGATTACATATTCATGGTATTTTTATTTACTCGTGGGTTTATTATTTTACAATTTCAATATGGAAGATTCATTCCATGTCTCTATAATGTATTAATGTTTTTCTTGCATCATTATATTTTATCTAAAAAAGCATTGTTTGGTTCGATTCAGTTCAGCATTGTGAGAGTATCATGTTTTTTAACACATTATTCATTTAAATGAGAAATACATAGTAAAATCATGGGGAGTATTATTATACCCTGTTAAAATATTTTTTCCTTTGAATCTCATTACTCTAAGGGAAAAAATAAAGGCACACATTCCTCATGAAATCATCCGGTTCAAATGTATCTTTATCAAACATCTTATTCCTCTATATAAAATTAACCACATCAGTTTTCTTCTCTCATAGTACATTATCCATATGATTTTTTTACCAATTTCTCCTCAAATAAAATGTAATGTTCTAGTATTAATTCATTTGATTTTAGTATTCTACACATTTTCCATATATATTTTTTTCAAAACTTATATATTGATCACATCAATCAATTGGAAGTGGTTCAGTGGATGTGAATGATTATATGCTACTATACCCACTAGATCAATTATTTTTAAATATCCAATCTATTTAGGGCTATAAATTCAACTTTTTTGAATCCCATTAGAATATTGTATAATTATATTTGAATGCCTTTTTATCTCATCATTAAAAATCTAGCTCTAAGGATTGACTATCATTGTATCTATTCTGTTGAATTTTTGTAGTTTTAATGTTTAATTGATGTATTTGAATATTCTCTAACATTTCATGATAATGATATGGTTTCATAATATTACAATCTTAAAGAGAATACCATGATATTGGAGTAATATACATATTCTAAAAACTATCCTCATATAGTTCAATTTGAGATAAATAATATATTATGATGTAATATAATTACACTAGAAATGAAAGGTGTTGACCCCAACCTCCATTGAAATCCATTAAATAGGGTTGAAAGATATCTTCAATAGTTTTAATGTTCCTTTAAAACAAACCATATGTTTGGGGAAAATAAGAAGTGTGAAATGTTTTTTTCTATATAAAATTCTTATTGATGTTTTCTCCAAATCACTAAGGTAACCCTCAAAGATACATCAAATTTAATTATGAGTTATAATATATTCATCATTATCACTTACTTTATTTATATCTCTCCTTTTTGATCAATTAATATATCTTTTAAGATAATAATTTTTTTGATGGAATCGTAATATAGTAAACTATTTCCTAGAATACTTATATGATGTAGATATCTTTTGAAATCCTGTAATTAAGTACATATTGATGTTATCCAACATAAATTCAAGTATGGGTAATAGATTCATCAACCCCTTATACTTATATAATTCATCCTTATCTTAATAAGATACGATGCATCGTGGTACAAACTATAAAACCAATATCATCATGATTTATAACTTCAAATGTTTCTTGAAACCTCTATACATATTTTTTCTACCTATATAGATTAAGAACTATGATCTAGATGAAAGATAAAATAGCTCCTTATTCAATTAAAGTATAGATGGAATACATATTCATTTCATGAATTTTATATATCTATTCTGTCAAATTTTAACACTAGAATATTTCTCACTTTCTTCTATAGATCTAAATTATAATGGAATAAATATCATATTTTTCTTATCAAAACCACTTCTAAGGGAAAAGAAAGAAACCAAAAGGTTCACCAGTGTACATCACTAAAAGAAACCACAAAAATGATGAATGATGTCTTGAGCCTGCTGTAAGTATTCTACATAAATAGTTTGATGTATAGAGTGGCTACCAAGATGAATTCAAATTCATTTATAGGGTATTTAAAGTGATGTTCCATTTTATCACTTTTTTTATGTTCTCTTATTTATAAATATTCAATTCTTTTAAATTTATTATTAGCTTAACTTTCTACTTGTCAATCCATGCACTATAATCATGGATATTTCTCACACATATTATTATTCAAAACATATTATATGATTCCACTTGTGTGGATTTATTCATAACAATATCTTCCATTAATTCTTCTCCTGAGTGTATGATAATTTCTAGACCATTCCCTGAACCAGTATTTATCCACCACAATTATCCCATAGGAATTGATATAATGTATGCAGCCTCCTCCTCTATTCACCCATCCTTGGAGTACAGTATAATCTCTCTAGGATGATCCACTTCCCCCTATTCTACGTTCCCTTAAGATACCACCAAAACATCTGAAATATCCACCACCTTTGTATCATCCTTTTCTTCCTTGATATTCCCAGTGAGTCCTTTGTATTTCTCTTCCATAATAGCTCCCATTACTAGAGATCATATACCATAGAGGTTTCACCTTTTTTGGATGACCATGTTTCCTATTTCTTGGTAGGAATGAGAAGTCTTCACGACCATTCATTTTCTTCATATTAGTGACAATACAATTCCTTGGGTCACTTTTGTTGTATGTAACATTTTCCTCCTTTGGTTGTGAAAAAACATTACTATATACATCAATTTCATTTTTATATGACGGATTGATATCACTCTCCCCACTTGAAACATCTTTGTAGATACGTTTGGTGTTGTTCTCTAACTGTCCATCAGTACCTAGGCTATTAAAATAGTTGTTCAGGATATGATAAGACAATGTTCTTCTAGGGATAAACCATTGTTTAGCATTCAACATATTATCAGAGCCATGCATTGGTTCCTCCCACTCCTAGTAATATTTTAGTATATTCTTACCTATTTGTTTGTATCCCCACATTAGATTAGATACCACTTTATACTCTCAAAACAATGATGTAATTGCAGAGACTTGATTTCAATGTGACATTAGTAACTACCTCACATCTTCCTATAGAATGAGATGATATTTTCATCTAGGTTTTCCATATATCTAGAAAAAAGTTGAAGCTATAACATTGGATATCTATATGAAACATATTGTTTTATCATAGTTAATTAAATCATAAAAAATTATTCACTCCTATTTAATTTATTAAGAAATCTAATAATGTAGTGATGTACCAAAAAATGGGAATTCTATAATTGTGATTTTTTGTGAAAAATTAATGTCTTCCTGGTTACCATTTATTTTTCTCAAATCATGATGGGATCCATTTGATTCATTTAAATTGAATTAAATTTTTTAATATAAATTTTTGGATGATTTTAGGATGGTGGAGTAAGAAAATTGGTACTGTGAAAAATGATAAATGGAAAGAAAATTGAGTGAGGAATTTTTTTTTGAATAATATATCATCCCAATGTGTGAATTCCATCATTTATGATCTAAATCTACTTGAAACAAAGAATCAATTAAATGAGATGTCAGATTTACATTGGATAAATAAATATACATTAGATATAATAACAAGTGATCCTCTTTTTCAAAATAATAAGAAGGATTTTGGTTAATTACATTATCTATTTTCAATGAAACATGATGCTTTATGTGATTTATCTCATTTAATAAAAATAATTTTTAGAAGAAGGATAATGTGTATAGACAATGGTTTATTTTATGATATGTCGGTGGGTACATCTAAACAATTCTACAAGATTACACCTAGATTATCCAATTGTAATTAGTCATAATAATATATTTTAGAATTTATTGCTTGTTATAAATCAAGAATTAGAAGGTGTATGAAGCATCATTGGGTCAAACCCTTATAAAAAATTCATGTTCCATGTCTTGGGTACTTAATTATTAGATACTAGTATGTCAAAGTACAATACAAGAGTCGATCATGTCTTACCTGATGTGAGAATTTCATATCCATATGTAATAAATTCTAATAGAAAACCATGACTCATTAACCTCCCTATCCACCACTACCCTTCTCGGAGTTTCACCATTTAAAAGGGAATTTTAATTTTTTTTAATATCACATGGTTCACTTATATAGATCCATAATATTTTTTTATAGCTAATATTTATTTAGTAGTTAGTAGATCCCTGAAAAAATTGATCATAAGGAAAATTATATGTGGAAGTGTAAAAAACGTCATTTTCTTCTGTCACATGGACCCAAAGTTATTGATGATGTTAAATATGGTTTCCTTCAAATTTGAAGATGAGATCAAAATAAATTTACTGATGAAAAAACATTCATACTAAAGTGAAGGAAAGAAACATATTTCTAATGTCTCCATCTGAAATATTTTAAACTAAGGTGATGGAATTAAAAACTATGAAAGAGATATGGGATAATAGTGATAGATGATTTCAATAAGTATTTTATGTTATAGAATCTATGATTTATTCTGGAGGAGTAATTTGGAAGATATCAAAATTTCTGAATATTAAAGTATTTACAACTTCTATACAACCTTGATCGAAATATATAACAGCATCATAGGATTTTTTAAGTAGTTGGATGAACCCACTATTCCATAAGAGATGATAAGAATCATTAAATATTACTTTAATCCAAATATCTTAGCTCCTAAAGATAGATATGATATTTCCCATTATATGATATTAAAAATTCACATTGAAAATGAAATGATAATAGCTCCATTGTTTATATTCTTAGGAAAATATGAAATGAAATTTAACGAAAAATAAAATATAATTCTCAAAGATTATGTTAATGAAGAAACATTTTACTATAAAAGTGAATATAAGAAGGATAATGAATATAAGTGAGCCATATCACTTATTAAGGGGATCTAAATGAATGAAATGAGAAATTTAAATGGTAATATACCTCTCAAATACTTTATTTGTGGGGAAATTTAATATTTTGATATTATTTATCCATAGTATAAAGGTGGAGAGTATGATGATAGGTGTCAAAAGCCTCAAAAAATATATTGAGATTTTAAACAAAACATTCCTCAAAATATGTTAACAATGAGAAAATAATTATAGGAAAAAATTTTAGGAATCTTCTACATATGTAGAAAGATGAATATGTATCTTATTACTACCAATTAGAAGATATGGATAAAAATTAAGAATCATAAATTTCTCTTCTTATATACTGAAACATGATTCATTTTCTAGTTGTGATGGTGAATTAGACAAAATTGACTACATGGAATGTATGATTGAATATGATCTGAAGGCATATCTTAAGTACAATACTCAGTTCAAGAATTAATTTAACCTCTTATAGAAGTATGATTAATATAAGTATAAATATCATTATTAGTGTATCAAAATATAATATTCTTGTACTGAGTAAAATAAAAAATTAAATTTCTTTGGTTGTGGAGGTTGTATTTTTTAAATATCTTCTGTATAAAGACATGTTTAGTGAAGAATAGCTACAAAATAATTAATATAAATCTGTATAATCTAAAAAAATAAATATGTTTTGAGGTGAATAGAATGATAGAGATCTGGGTCGAGTCCTCAATATCTTCTAAAATTTAAAACTCAATGTAGTTTATGTAAATCAAATCTAATATATCAAAAAATAAATCAATTTATCAAACCATGTAGGTGAAAATTAAAAATACGAGCTTTTCTTGTAAAATAAATGTCATGAGAATCCCACTCCTTCTTCTATAGAAGTGAAGATACACTCTTATGATATGACCTCCCCAGTTTAGAATCAAGGTTAATATGGTAGGTCCAATCTTATTAAAATTGTAGAAAATAATTTTATTTTCATATATGAACCATATTTAGTGGGTATTGATTGTAATATAGTATTTTCCCACGGGGATATTTTATTATTGAAAATATTTATTTTTTATGTATATGGTATGAGTGAAGGGGAATCAGTTACCATGATCGGATAAAATTATAACCTAGAAGGAAATCGAATTTTAGGGAAGCCATTAATCTACCAACACTAAATCATTGTGTGATCCTGTAAAGTGTTTATGGAATATCTGAATAACATGGACCTGGACCTTATTAATACAATACCATTTTTTTATAATGTACCTATAATGAAATTATGAATCAAAAATGTAAATCAAACCAAGAATAAAAAAGAATTCAATACTCAAGTCTCATTGAAGGCTAGTAAGTGAGGGAAACAATGGATCATGGGTAGCAGTTGATTATAACATATTTCATGTGATAAAAAAACTAAAAAATAAAATTAATGATAAGGATGGAGGAGTGGTGACTTATTAAAATTTTAGTGCAATAATAATTAATCATATTGCTTTTAATGTGATAGTGTACAATAATCTAAATTCTAAATATGTTCTCCATGTGGAACAGCTCAGCCAAAATCCCTTGAGGGAAATAAATTTGTTTCATAAAGTAAATAATACAATATTCAATAAAAACATGTTTCATTAAAAACTATAAGTATTGATGTATCCTCATAAGATGAGAAAGAACAAGAAGAAACATATTCCAAATTGTTGACATAATTACAATATTCTACTTCAGTGCCAAATAAGTTAACTAATTATGGAATCTGACACCTGACTATCTTGAAAAAAATGGTTTGAATAAAACAACTTATCATAACATTTTATGGGAACATATCCAAATTAACAGGGAAAGAGAGGCTATTTTCATAACATTCCAAATGCATAAGATTTTACAAATAGACACATAATAGTGGAGATTTCATCATCCTTACCACATAAAATTATTCATTACGATCTGTGTGGTCCCTTTAAGATTTATCCTAATAATGATTACATTAATATAATTAAATTCATTAACAAATTCACCTAGATGACTAGATTCATTTTTATAAAGTACAATTCTAATGATGTTGACATTTTCAAAATCTTTAAAATATATGTTTAGAAACATCTATAATTTGTCATATTAAAGGTATTAAAACAATGTTTATGAATTAATAAAAAATGTATTTTTGAATTATAAAGAAAATATTTTGAATAATCAAAAATTTAGTGATCCATATACTCCACAAAAAATTGGTATTTTTAAGAGGATAAATTATTTCATATATGAAAGGGGAAATTCAATATTAACAAATGATATAATTCTTTTTTGGTGAAGAAAAGTATATATGTATTCATATTCAGTATAAATGATTGATAAAACTGGATAGAAAAACCTTTTGTGAGATTTGGTTATATGAAATACATATTATAATGTAATTATTAATTTTTTTATGTAAATGGTTGATAAATATTGAAGGAATCCATCTTAGTAAAAATTATGAAAAAGAGGACGATATGATTATCCTTGGTAACCATTCGAAAGGTAGTGGATACATGTTATGGAACAAAAGGCTTCATGTTTTTATTAACTATTTTGATTCTATAATAATTGAAAATAATACCAAAAACTTGATCTATATTTGGTCCCCCAATTTATTAATCTATCAGTGAGTTGATTTTGAGAAACTGTTAATGGAATAATTCAAAATATGTGAAAAATAATAATGATGTTTATTTTGACTATAATTATAAGTAATATGAGGTTTATTCTGATTACAAAATGATTCATTTTAGTATAAATAAACAATTTTTTCAATAAAAACTTATTTATTAACCAGAAGGGACCACTAAATACTAGAACAAATATGAGATTCGAGATGCATATCACTCTCATCTTATATTGTGAAAAAAATTCTATTTTAGAGGAAGTGAAATATAAAGAGTGGATTCGTTTCATTTATAAGGAGATTGATAAAATTGAGTATCTCTCCACATTTAATCTTGTCTAATACATATAAAGTTATATTTTTTTAGAACTATGTGGGGTTTTAAAAATATAATCAACATGAAAGTAAGGTGTCATGCTACCAAACTCTACCTTTCTGTAAAATCTTGTCTCAATTGGATGGAATGGATTTTGAATTGACAAATATTCAAACTACAATACTAGAATCCACCATGATGTTCATAATAGGAGAAAATCATAGAATTTAATTATTTTATCATATATATGTGAAGCTTATATTCCTCAATGGAGTTCTTGCATGGCCCTTTGCATGGGTGAGTATAACAATACTTAGTAGGGATCCCAAACCCCTCAAGGTCTCACTAAATCCAATAAGGATAAACCACAATGCATGGATTCAACGAATAAACATTACTTATTTATATGCCCATACATATACCTAAGATATCTAGTAACCCATCTCAATCATGGGGGAAACACAAAAGACATTGAATCAGATAAAAACTAGTATTTTATTCTAGGGGTGGTAGCATGTTACACTCCCAGTCTAACTTTTGAATCCTCGGCTGATGGTATACTCCTCTTCTACATAGTATTGTGGGCCTGCCACATCACAGAGAAGAGATTCCCACAATCCTGAACTACTATGGTACTCCTCCTGTCGAGTATCGTGGGTCTGCTGTGTCATACAGAGGCGTTCCCCACTGTGGGCCTGTCGTGTCACACAAAGGCGCTCTCCAACATAGCCAGCTGAGGTACTCCTCCTGTCGAGTACAGTGGTTCTGCCGCATCACACAGTGTCGCTACCCACTATGGGTCTGCCGTGTCACACAGATATGCTCTTCACTGGGCTATTTTAAACACTCTGGGTCGAAAGGTCATCAGTCATCAGGTCTCAACTAGCTACTAGGACTCCGTACTTCACTAACTCGTCTCCTGGAGGATCCTCTCCATGAGCTACAAGTCGATTCCCAAACTGTCATGAAGTCCCATGTAGATGTATCTAAAAGTTCCACCACATAATAGGGGTGTCAACCAAATAGAATTATGTACAAGATAGAGAGGAGAAAATGACCATTCCATTTTCTAAAAAGTACATGTTGTGTAGAAATGTGGCACACACCATGTATACAATCCTCAGGTACTACCCATATAACGACCCATACTTTACATACATTGTCAATACTTCAAAATTGAAGCACACTTATTACAACATATGACAAAACCACAAAGGACCGTATAGGTATAGTGTCTTTAGAAACTGGGAAACATAAACAACTGGTTCATAAATCTCCTACAGTGTCTCCCATTTATTTCAACATATCTAGGGTCCCTTTTAGCATATTCTACTTAATATCCATCTTCTTGACCTGGGGAAAAGAAAACATAAAAGGGTGAGCTCAAATGCTCAGCAAGGGAAAATAAAGGAAATAAAATTCATATCATATCTTTTTGAAAATCAAAACCTGCAAAAGAGATCATAATATCTTAACATGGAATAAATCATAGAAGTGAAAATGAGATCCCCATAATCATAACATAAAACTTGAAACTTTGTGGTATTCACACATAATCATGGAAAATCATTTCTTTTTAGTCATGACTCATTGCCAAGACTATCTTAGTGGACAAAGTCCCTTTCTGAACCGAGTTCACTCCTCGTTTCAGTCCTGTATCACTGAACCGAAATAACCTTCCGTTCCAGCCATGTCTATCTCATGAGATATAAAATCTTTACCCAATGCATTGGAGGGAGATATAGGTCCCATCCATCTTATAATGAATCCTTTCTTATGTGTGCCACATAATCATAAAACATACATCATCGCATAACACATGTAACAAAAATGGGATTCTTGAAACATCATGACATCATAAAACAAATCATATAAGGTAAATGACTTCATAAAAATAATTCCCTCAAAACATAATCAAACCAATGTAATAATAGGGATAAAAACAGAAACCTTTTATTATCTTAGATGGAAAATAATTTTGATAAATTACTTGAACTCCATTTTTGAGGAAAATATCCTTTCTACTTCAAAAACACTTTTCCTTTCTTAACATGTCAAACAATTTTAAACTAAAAGAATTTGATTAAAAATAAACTTGAATACTTGTAAATGAATCTTCTTGGAAATAATGTTTTAAGAATCCATTCATGCCATATAAGTTAAAAAAACATTCTTCTTACTTTTGTCGGAAAAGTCAAAAAGTACCTCGTACGAAAAAACAACAAAATATTCCTTTCATATTCTTTACTAAAAACTCAGCGAAGGGTAAAATTGGATTTAAACAATTGTAGGTGGATGGAAATATTATTACTTATTGAGTAAACATGGATGTGGATGATAAAATACACCCCAGTAAATACCAAAGTATAAACAATCTCGGATAAAAATGAGATTGTGATATTTCCCTTACCTTAGGTCCAATTTGCTTTGTACGTGTTCGAAGCTCCTGTATAATGGTTTAAATAATGTTATTGACTTATTCCATAATCATACATATTGATATGATATCATATATGGTCATATTCTTAGCTTCTTGATAGTAATATTTCATTGTTACTTGTTACTCGGGTCTTTATTGCCTTTTGTTCTTATGCATGTTTTGCCGAATACATTCTTATTCTTCTTTTAAGGTTATAGATACCTTATATACAGAATGGTATTATTGTAACATATATCATATTTATTCATTCAACTCATTTATATAATTACTATGTAATGATGATCATGTAGAACGAGTCGCATCACATTGTGGAGACGGTATTCCGTACGTACGCACGAGTGATGATATCGTTCCTATGATTGTGGAACTATATTGGAGTATATATATGTTATTTCAGTATAAATATTACTTTATAATAATCATAAATATTTACTCATTACACCATTATACCCATCCTTGTAAAGTGATGGTTGAAAAATAGATTACACCACGGCATGGAGACGGTATTCCGTACGTACGCACGCGCGGTGATTTCGTTTTTCCGTAGGATGGATAGAAGGTGAATTAGGGTTGTTTCATATTTATAATAACATATCAGTATGTAAGTAACACTGATGTTATTACTTTATCATGAAACAACTAAAGGAGAAGAAGTTGAAGAAGAAAGAAATTGAAAATATCGGTAATGGATATTACCTCTTCTTTGGAACGCTTCTTTGAATCCTCCACTTAGGGAAATAAGATTGGTCTTTGAAGAAGACCAGGACCTCTAGGACTATTCTAGGGAAGTGGAGAGGAGAAAATGGCAGGGGTTGGCCGAGCTTGAGTGCTCAAATTGGTGTGAGGAGGAGGGGGAGGAGGTGCCCTTTTATAAGGGAGGAGAGGGGCACCTTAGGAATATCTCAAAATATTATTTTATATTAAAGTCAAAATCGGTTTATAATGGTTCCAAAGGGTCTTATTTCCAAGCTAAAGTGGGGATGGGTCGAAATCCTATCAACCAATAGGATTTAGACAAGTTTAGGGTATTATTTTAACCTTATCAATTAGATTTAACTCTATGTTAAATAATTTAACTTTTACCGTGTCTTTTTGTTTTCTTTCACTATATGGTTAATACACTTACTATAACATGCCAAACGAACCCCAAATTGTTTATTATTAATATATATATCCTTATCTAAGTCATTTGGCCGAACCTTAGATTTTTAGGAATAAAATAACAATTTATAATATAATATTTGATTTAAAAACTATTTTGTGTCAATTTTGACACTATTTGATATATGATTTTTGTGATAGTCATAACAGAATTATATGTTCGAACCAAGTTGATTAAATCAACACTAATATATCATAGTAACCTAGAAAATTAGTTTAATTCATAAAAGTCTCAAATTACATTTGTTTTGGTGTTTATAACATCAATTATGTCAATATTTCATAAGATAATTACTGCATCATAATTGTGTCATAAATAAATTAAATTATTTAATGTCTAAAAATTATAAATAAAATACCATCATGTAGGAAATATTTTTAGATTTCTAATGATTATTTATTGTCGAATTTATCTTATGTATAACCCCATATTAAAAATTATTTACTTATTAAACTTTGATTTTAACTATTTTAACCCTTCTTTAAATAAATTAATAATAAATGTCCTAATCTAATCCAAGTGGGCCTAAATGGTCATATTTTATTCCTAAGTTTGTTTTTGGTCGAATTACACTTATCCAATAGAATTAGGACATGTGTTAGGGTAATATTAATATCATATTTACCCTTAGTTGCCCTATTTACTATTAACCGCAGTAAAAATAGTAAAAAGTTACTATTCACCAAAAAAATTATTTTTATCTCATTGAACCACATTTTACTTACTAATATCAATTGTGTCTGTCGGATTTTTGAAATTCCATTCACAGAAGCGGTAAAATAAAGTTTTATGCAAAATTCAGTTTTAAACCTACCACTTAGTGGTTTCACTATTCATCAAAAATTGAAAGTTTTCCAAAAAATACCAAAATTTCACCCTAGGCTAATTTCGATATTCTGAGTCCAATAATGAAGTCCATTTTGAAAAATAAAATTTATAAAATTTCAAAAAGTGGTTATTACTATTCATAACGGCTAGTTTTAATAGCATATTGTTGTTTAGTGAAACTCGGTATTGCGTACGACGCAAGATATCGAGGAAGGTCGCGATTGCGTGTAAAGCAAGCCAAGCAAGTTTTGTGTAGAAAAAGATTCCTTTGATGATTTATATAACATAAAAGTCTCGGGTGTTACATTCTACCCCCCTTAAAAAGAATTTCTCCCTTGAAATTCGTCACTTTGTAACAAACAGATGAGGATACTTCTCCCTCATCATATCCTCAAGCTCCCATGTAGCTTCTTCAAGTTGGTGGTTCCTCCATAAAACTTTCACCAATCTAGTGGTCTTGTTTCGTAGGACTTTTTCGCTATGATCCAGAATCTCTATCGGCTGTTCTTTATAAGAAAGATCTTGCTCCAGCGGTACAACTTCTGAGCTGAGTACATGTGAAGGATCAGGTATGTACTTTCTCAGGAGAGATACATGGAACCTATCATGAACTTGATAGAGATTCGGTGGAAGCGCCAATCGGTAAGCTACCTTCCCAACACGATCCAGTATTTCGAAAGGACCGATATATCTAGGGCTCAACTTCCCCTTCTTTCCAAATCTCATAACCCTCTTCCAGGGAGATATTCGTAAGAACACTTTATCACCCACTTCAAACTCTAGGTCTTTTCTTCGGTTGTCAGCATAACATTTCTGTCGACTCTGAGCTGCTCTTATGTGTTGTTGAATAGATCTAACCTTTTCTGCCATTTCATCAACAAGATCAGGTCCTAACAGCTTTCTTTCCCCAACTTCATCCCAGCAAGTTGGAGTTCTGCATTTCTTTCCATAGAGAGCTTCATAAGGAGCCATCTGAATACTGGAGTGAAAGCTATTATTATAAGAAAATTCCACCAAAGGTAGGTGTTGATCCTAACCTCCTTTGAAATCCATAGAGCAAGCTCTCAACATATCTTCTAGGGTTTGAATTGTTCTCTCAGACTGACCATCTGTCTGGGGATGATAAGCAGTGCTGAAACTCAACTCTGTATTTAGAGTATGCTGAAGACTTCACCAGAACTTCGAGGTAAATCTCGGATCCCGATCAGATATAATAGAAAGTGGTACTCCATGCAATCTTACCACTTCCTTTACATATATCCTAGCAAGCTGATCTAGATAGAAATCCTTTCTAATAGCAATGAAGTGTGCAGACTTTGTAAGACGATCAACTATGACCCAAATAGCATTATTGCCTTTGGATGTTTTAGGAAGTCCTGTGACAAAGTCCATAGTGATGTTTTCCAATTTCCATTCGGGTATGGGTAATGGTTGTAACATCCCCTTAGACTTTTGTCTCTCAGCTTTAACTTCTGACAAACCAAGCATCGAGAGACATATTCAGCAACATCTCTTTTCATGCCATCCCACCAGAAGTACTCTTTCAGGTCCCTATACATCTTCGTGCTTCTAGGATGAATAAAGAATGAAGAACTATGAGTCTCATCCAGCAGCTCCTTCTTTAATTCGGGGATGGGAGGAACACAAACCCGATTCTTGAACTTTATTATCCCATCACAATCAAGGTTGAATTCAGGAACATTTCTCACCTTCTTTTGTAACTCGACATCTTCTTTCTGTGCCTCTTTAATCGTCACATGTATAGATGGTTGAACATTCATTTGAGAAAGATAAGATTTTTCCCCTTCCATTATAATTCCAAGATCCATCCTTTGTAAATCCATAAATATTGGATCTTTTGTGATCCTCATCATGGATAAACTAGCATGGTCTTATCGACTTAATGCATCTGCCACCTTGTTTGATTTCCCAGGGTGGTAATAGATTGAGCAGTCGTAATCCTTAATCAGCTCCAACCATCTTCTTTGACGCATATTCAACTCCTTTTTTGTGAAAATATACTTTAAACTTTTATGATCAGTATAAATATCACACCTTTCACCATAAAGGTAATGCCTCCAAATCGTTAATGCAAAGATTACCACAGCCAACTCCAAATCATGTGTTGGGTAATTTTGCTCATGGATTTTCAACTATCGTGAGGCATAAGCTATCACCATATCATTTTGCATAAGAACACAACCCAATCCCTTCTTGGATGCATCACTGTAGATCACAAACCATTCTCCACTACAAGGTAGTGTGAGCACAGGTGCACTGGATAACCTTCTTTTCAAGTCCTTGAAATTCTCTTCACATTCTTCCGTCCAGACAAACTTAACTCCTTTCTGAGTCAACTTGGGGAGTGGATTAGATAGTCATGAAAAATCTTTTACAAAACGTCGATAATATCCAGCCAAACCAAGAAAACTTCGGATCTCAGTTACTGTTGTTGGTCTTGACCATCTTTCGATAACCTTTGTTTTTGCTGGATCCACAGATATCCCCTCTTTTGAGATTATGTGACCGAAAAATGCAACTTTTTGAAGCCAAAATTCACACTTGGTAAATTTGGCATAAATCTTCTCCTTTCTCAGGGTCTTCAATATAATTCTCAGGTGATCTTCATGCTCTTCCTTGCTCTTTTAATAGACAAGAATATCGTCTATAAAAACTACCACAAATTGATCAAGATAGTCTCTAAAGACTCTATTCATTAGATCCATGAAGATAGCAGGGGCATTAGTAAGACCAAATGGCATCACTATAAATTCATAGTGTCCATACCTTGTACAGAAAGCCGCCTTTGGTATATCCTCCCTTTTGACCCATAATTGATGATACCCTGAACGAAGATCAATCTTGGAAAAGTATTGAGCTCCGCGTAGTTGGTCAAATAACTCATCAATGCGTGGGAGAGGATATTTGTTCTTGATAGTGATCTTGTTAAGTTCTCGATAATCAATGCAGAGTCTCATTGATCCATATTTCTTCTTAACAAATAGAATAGGTGCTCCCCAAGGTGACGCACTAGGGCATATGAATCCCTTATCAAGATTCTCCTGGAGTTGCTTCTTCAATTCCTGCAACTCAATTAGGGCCATTCTATATGGTGTCTTTGAAATAGGCAAAGCACCCGGTACAAGTTCTATTGAAAACTCAACTTCACGATTTGGTGGAAGACCCAGTAATTCCTCTGGAAGTACATCATCAAACTCTCGTACAATGGGAATATTCTTAATCGTGAGTTTCTCACCAACCATTTGAGATAAATAACCTTCATTTAGTGGAATCAATACCCATAAGATGGAAGAAATTTTCACTGGAAGGTTATGTTCATCCTTGCATTGATATACGATCGTAGATTGATCTGGAATATGAAATGTGACTTCCATTCTTTGGCAATTGATATGAGCTCCATGTAGAGAAAGCCAATACATGCCATGAATCACATCAAATTACACTAAAGGAAGGATCACAAGATTTGCAGGAAGCACTTTCCCACAAACTTCGATCGGAGAAGAATTATAAACTTTTGATGTGACTGTTGTGCCATTAGGTGTTCTCACAGCTAACTCAACATCTAATTGTTGAGGTAGTACGGTGATACCCTTAGAAAATTCTTTAAAAATAAAAGAGTGGGTGGATCCAGAATCAAATAAAACATTTGCTACTTTAGAGTGGATGGTAAGTGTACCTTTCACCACTTCGTTATCGTACTCCAGATCACTGATAGAAATTGCATGCGACTTTCCTTTGTCTTTAGCCTTAAGATTTTGTTGACGTCGACCATCATCATCAACCCTTGGATTTGGGCATTGATTGGCATAATGCCCCATCTCCTTTCACTTGAAACATTGAAGTGTAGTAGGTTCATTTTGTGTATCCCTTCCTTTGTTTGCATCGTTAGACATCTTCTTCCCATTATCACGGCATTCAAATGCCCGATGACCTTCCTTTCCACATTTAAAATATTTACTTGTCCCTTTAAGACAACTCCCTCCATGTTTCTTTCCACACTTTGAGCATAAGGGAAAGCTCATCTTCTTTTCAGTGTGCTCTTTATATTTTCCTTTGAATTCCATCTTCCTCTTCTTATCAAACCCATGTGACTGATGGGTTACTCTAATATCCATCTCGACTTTGATAGCACATCAAACGATTTCCTCGTAGCTATTGAAGTCCCTTATGGCTAACGCCCTTCGAAGACTTGGTTTTAAGCCACTAAAGAATCAATCGATCTTACTCTCAGGTTGGATAATAATACCAGAAGCGTACCTTGCAAGTCTTGTAAAAGTTGCTTCATAGGTACCAACAGATTCATCATCCATTTGCTTCAGTTCAAGAAACTCTTTCTCCATCTTTGTTCGGAGAATACGAGGGAAGTACTAATTGAAAAATAAGTTCTTGAACTCGTCCCATTCCATAGACTCAATTTCATCCCTTTGCCTCGTATTCTTAATAAGATTCCACCATTGATCAGCATCTCCTTCCAAACGATACACTGCTAGGATGAATTTATCATGTTCAGAACATTGAAGAACTGAAAATATCTTTTCAGTAGTACTAATCCATTGTTCAGCAACTAATGGATCAGTAGACCCACTGAAAGAAGGTGGACGCTGCCTCATGAAGGATTCAACAGAATGTTGCTCCTTCCTTTGCTCGTTTGGAAGTCCTGCATGATTCATAGCTTGAGAAAGTTGTGTGAGCATGGCTACAAGATTTTTCATTCCAGCTCCCATATCGTTTGGTTGCTCAGGGGGACAATCATTGCATTGCCCATCACATTCCGCATTAACACGGTTCCTTCGGGTTCCAGCCATTGACTAAAACCAAGAAGAAGAGTGTGAGCAACACTAATTATAATAGGAAAACCACATAATTCAAGAATAAAATTTTCATGCTTAAGGTATTATCCTAGGGTATTCATGTCCATTTCTAGAACACTAAGATTGTGTTCTATGCTTAGACTTATCCTTAGGGTTCTTACTAAGGCTTTAACATCCTAGTTTCCAAAGGTTGACTATACCTTTCCTCTGATACCAACTATAACGACCCATACTTTACATACATTGTTAATAATTCAAAATTGAAGCACACTTATTACAACATATGAAAAAACCACAAAGGACCGTATAGGTATAGTGTCTTTAGAAACTGGGAAACATAAACAGCTGGTTCATAAATCTTCTACAGTGTCTCCCATTTATTTCAACATATCTTGGGTACCTTTTAGCATATTCTACGTAATATCCATCTTCCTGACCTGGGGAAAAGAAAACATAAAAGGGTGAGCTCAAATGCTCAGCAAGGGAAAATAAAGGAAATAAAATTCATATCATATCATTTTGAAAATCAAAACCTGCAAAAGAGATCATAATATCTTAACATGGAATAAATCATAGAAGTGAAAATGAGATCCCCATATTCATAACATAAAACTTGAAACTTTTTGGCATGCACACATAATCATGGACAATCATTTCTTGTTAGTCATGACTCATTGCCAAGACTATCTTAGTGGACAATGTCCCTTTCTGAACCGAGTTCACTCCTCGTTTCAGTCCTGTATCACTGAACCGAAATAACCTTCCGTTCCAGCCGTGTCTATCTCATGAGATATAAAATCTTTACCCAATGCATTGGAGGGAGATATAGGTACCACCCATCTTATAATGAATCCTTTCTTATGTGTGCCACATAATCATAAAACATACATCATCGGATAACACATGTAACAAAAATGGGATTCTTGAAACATCATGACATCATAAAACAAATCATATAAGGTAAATGACTTCATAAAAATAATTCCCTCAAAACATAATCAAACCAATTTAATAATAGGGATAAAAACAGAACCCTTTTATTATCTTATATGGAAAATAATTTTGATAAATTACTTGAACTCCATTCTTGAGGAAAATATCCTTTCTACTTCAAAAACACTTTTCCTTTCTTAACATGTCATACAATTTTAAACTAAAAGAAGTTGATTAAAAATAAACTTGAATACTTGTAAAGGAAGCTTCTTGGAAATAATGTTTTAAGAATCCATTCATGCCGTATATGTTAAAAAAAACATTCTTCGTACTTTTGTCGGAAAAGTCAAAAAGTACCTCGTACGAAAAAACAACAAAAGATTCCTTTCATATTCTTTACTAAAAACTCAGCGAAGGGTAAAATTGGATTTAAACAATTGTAGGTTGATGGAAATATTATTACTTATTGAGTAAACATGGATGTGGATGATAAAATACACCCCAGTAAATACCAAAGTATAAACAATCTCGGATAAAAATGAGATTGTGATATTTCCCTTACCTTAGGTCCAATTTGCTTTGTACGTGTCCGAAGCTCCTGTATAATGGTTTAAATAATGTTATTGACTTATTCCAGAATCATACATATTGATATGATATCATATATGGTCATATTCTTAGCTTCTTGATAGTAATATTTCATTGTTACTTGTTACTCGGGTCTTTATTGCCTTTTGTTCTTATGCATGTTTTGCCGAATACATTCTTATTATTCTTTTAAGGTTATAGATACCTTATATCCGGAATGGTATTAGTGTAACATATATCATATTTATTCATTAAACTCATTTATATTATTACTATGTAATGATGATCATGTAGAACGAGTCGCATCACATCGTGGAGACTGTATTCCGTACGTACGCACGAGTGATGATATCGTTCCTATGATCGTGGAACTGTATTGGAGTATATATATGTTATTTCAGTATCAATATTACTTTATAATAATCATAAATAGTTACTAATTACACCATTATACACATCCTTGTAAAGTGATGGTGGAAAAATAGATTACACCACGGCGTGGAGACGGTATTCCGTACGTACGCACGCGCGGTGATTTCATTTTTCCGTAGGATGGATAGAAGGTGAATTAGGGTTGTTTCATATTTATAATAACATATCAGTATTTAAGTAATACTGATGTTATTACTTTATCATGAAACAACTAAAGGAGAAGAAGTTGAAGAAGAATGAAATTGAAAAGATCGGTAATGGATATTACCTCTTCTTTGGAACGCTTCTTTGAATCTGCCACTTAGGGAACTAAGATTGGTATTTGAAGAAGACCAGGACCTCTAGGATTATTCTAGGGAAGTGGAGAGGAGAAAATGTCAGGGGTTGGCCGAGCTTGAGTGCTCAAATTGGTGTGAGGAGGAGGGGGAGGAGGTTCCCTTTTATAAGGGAGGAGAGGGGCACCTTAGGAATATCTCAAAATATTATTTTATATTAAAGTCAAAATCGGTTTATAATGGTTCCAAAGGGTCTTATTTCAAAGCTAAGGTGGGGATGGGCCGAAATCCTATCAACCAATAGGATTTAGACAAGTTTAGGGTATTATTTTAACCTTATCAATTAGATTTAACTCTAAGTTAAATAATTTAACTTTTACCGTGTCTTTTTGTTTTCTTTCATTATATGGTTAATACACTTACTATAACATGCCAAACGAACCCCAAATTGTTTATTATTAATATATATATCCTTATCTAAGTCATTTGGCCGAACCTTAGATTTTTAGGAATAAAATAACAATTAATAATATAATATTTGATTTAAAAACTATTTTGTGTCAATTTTGACACAATTTGATATATGATTTTTGTAAAAGTCATAACAGAATTATATGTTCGAACCAAGTTGATTAAATCAACACTAATATATCATAGTAACTTAGAAAATTAGTTTAATTCATAAAAAGTCTCAAATTACATTTATTTTGGTGTTTACAACATCAATTATGTCAATATTTCATAAGATAATTAATGCATCATAATTGTGTCATAAATAAATTAAATTATTTAATGTCTAAAATTTATAAATAAAATACCATCATTTAGAAAATCTTTTTATCTTTCTAATCAATTTTTATAGTCGAATTTATCTTATGTATAAACCCATATTAAAAATGATTTACTTATTAAACTTTGATTTTAACTATTTTAACCCTTCTTTAAATAAATTAATAATAAATGTCCTAATCTAATCCAAGTGGGCCTAAATGGTCATATTTTATTCATAAGTTTGTTTTTGGCCGAATTACACTTATCCAATAGAATTAGGACATGTTTTAGGGTAATATTAATATCATATTTACCCTTAGTTACCCTATTTACTATTAACTGCGGTAAAAATAGTAAAAAGTTACTATTCACCAAAAAATTATTTTTATCTCATTGAACCACATTTTACTTACTGATATCATCTGTGTCTGTAGGATTTTTGAAATTCCATTCACAGAAGCGGTAAAATTAAGTTTTATGCAAAATTCAGTTTTTAACCTACCACTTAGTGGTTTCACTATTCATCAAAAATTGAAAGTTTTCAGAAAAATACCAAAATTTCACCCTAGGCTAATTTCGATATTCTGAGTCCAAAAATGAAGTCCATTTTGAAAAATAAAATTTATAAAATTTCAAAAAGTGGTTCTTACTATTCATAACGGCTAGTTTTAATAGCATATTGTTGTTTAGTGAAACTCGGTATTGCGTACGACGCAAGCTATCGAGGAAGGTCGTGATTGCGAGTAAAGCAAGCCAAGCAAGTGTTGTGTAGAAAAAGATTCCTTTGATGATTTATATAACATAAAAGTCTCGGGTGTTACAACCAAAGTTCAATGGACTATGTCATAAGGCTGGTCTTGTAGAAAAGGTTAGTACACGACATGTAATATTAATATACGACAAGTGCATGAAACGGCGGTGGGCTCCATTTATGTTGGTCGTGTTCCCGTACACAACCTCAACACATGTTTTCCAACCTGTTTAACAGGTACACAGGGTATCCCGTGTCATTGGCCTTTCCTGGCTGTGTAGTGGAGTACATTCCAGTGCAATTCACCTGTTTCTATGTATCCTCGGGATAAACGACAAGTCTTGTGAATCTATCTCGATCATGATGCCTTAGTGATACATGTCGTGTCGTCAGGACGTGTGATTCTTCTTGTGTTTGTGTATTTCCCAAAATACACACCGTGTGTTGCGTATCCGCATATTCCAGGCTATTTGGAATGTACCCGCCATGTGGAATGGGTCACACGCCATGTTCTACCCATTTTAAAGTCTAAACCTGGACACAATACTCCCATATTACATGGTGTGTCCTTCAAGAGTACATGTCGTGTATTCTGTAATTTTCTAAAAACGTCGCCTCTAGCCAGCACGCCTCCTGTGATGCCCGTTCATCGTTTTGATGGTCTAATTTCTACAAAATCGTAGACTTTAGGTTTCCCTGATGGTCTGAAGTCATTTCCAATGTTTTTCGGCATCTGATCGGCTTCAAAAACACGTTTGGATTTTCCCGCATGAGAAAGGGTTGAAGAACTATCCTTCCGTTCCGGTCTCATATGTCACCTGATATCATCGTCGCACCTCTTCTAGATCGTCATGACATTGGGTCTTCATTCCGAGATTGTTGCATCACAAAAAGAACCCGCAACGATCAGTTGTTCTTTGCTGAAGAAGAACGTGAAGAACACACCAATATTCACAAGAATGATGGTAGGAATCAGGCCATATTAGTTTTTCCCGATCCTTCCACATTATTTTGGTAGAAAGTGGATCAAGATGGAACAATTCAATCATGGAAGGAAGAATTAACGTTGCTCAAAACCAAAACACACCCCTACCTCATTTGTCAATGATCGTTGATGATGTCTTGGGAAACAAACATCGATTCGTCATTCGCTGCATTCATCCCACACTCCCAACTTATGCTCATGCATTGCAAAGTATATGGGGTAGAAGACCTAGGAATAAGCGTCGACGGTGTTCTTCACATTATTTGTTGGAGGATAGTACTCCCATGCTCTCCTCTTCCCTAATTCTCCCTTCCCACAAAATGTTTGATGCCAACCCGAAATGAAATAATATATTATCTATTATTTTAATGGTTGGAATGACTTCAAAATGAGAGTTAATTAAAGAGGGGGCTCCAAATAATTAATTCTTATGTGTAGACAAAAATTAATTAAGGGAGTAGATGGGTTTCATATTCGGGTGGCCCCCACCTCATTGACTATCAATAGATGTTTTACCCTCAGGTGGTCCCCACCACCATAACATCTCATGGGAGGATGTGGTGTGGTGACCCCACCCCAAACCACCTCTTGGAGGTTTTAACCACTTCAAAAAAATATAATCTAACACTTATTTTTATTTAACATTTTCCTTAAAAACTCAAAAACTAACATTCATTCTTGACTGACTGTTGTCAAGGTGAAAGTCCTCTTAAGAAAATATTGGCGCTGTGAGTTCGACGGTTCCCTCAGATTTCAGTTCTGAGCACCGGTTCAAATGTTATAAAACCTCTCTCATAATTTTACTAAATGTACCCAAACAAATCTTGAGAAATTGATTCCAGGCACAACGGGCGTCAGAATCATGCGCCTTAAATTTTTATAGACTCGCAAAATTTCCATGTAATTAAGATAAAAAATTCCACAAAATTTCCTAGTCTTTAAATTTTTTCCACCTCATGGCTTTACGTACCCATAAGATAAAACATGAACTAAGGGAACAAATGGGGGTATTAATCACATATCTGAGCCTCTTGCTCCCATGTGCTCTCCTGGAGGTTCTCGTGCTGCCAGCGAATGCGCACCAGAGGTATCGACCGTCCACGTAAGACCCGCTCCTATCGATCCTAAATCTCTACTGGAACCATCATAATGTTCTCCCCATCATCAATGTCCAGCTCTCCATGGTCAATGATGTGGGAAAGGTTGTGAACACGTCTCCTCAACTTAGATATGTTGAAGAAGTCGTGCACCCGGTGAAACTGAGGTGGAAGAGCATAGCGGTATGCCACCTCACCTACTCTACTGAGTACTTGGGAAGATCCGATGAATTGTAGAGACAACTTACTGCCTCAACCAAATCTCCATAGATCTTGTCAAAGTGAGGCTCGTAGATAGAAATGGTCTCCATCCTTGAACTCTAGTGGTCTTCATCTCCTATCAGCATATGACTTCTGCCTGCTCTGTGTAGTCTTCATCTGCTCTTAGATGATCCACACCTTCTTATGTGGTAGCACGGACCATCTCTGTTCCCACTAGTGATGAATCTCCTTTGTCTGTCTAACACAGTGGCGATCTTCCAGGTCAACCATACAAGGCCTCAAAAGGATCCATACTGATGGTGGAGTGATAGCTGTTGTTTTATGAAAACTCTACCAATGGTAGTTAATCCTCGGAGCTATGACCAAAGTTGGGGACACAAGCTCGGAGCATTTCCTCGAGGGTCTGAATGGTCCGCTCAGTCTGACCATCTGTCTGTGGATGGAAGGCGGTGCTCAAGTGAAGTTGTGTCCTAAATGTCTCCTGCAACCCCTTCCATAACCATGATGTAAACTGTGTGTCACGTTTGGAGATAATAGAATAATGTACTCCATGTAAACACACAATCTCCTGCACATAGAGGCATCCCAATATCTCTATTGAGCCCTGCTCTCGGATCGGTAGGAAGTGGGCCGACTAGGAGAGACAATCAACAGTCAACCATATCGAATCGTGACTCCTGGATGTACGTGGAAGACTCGTCATGAAGTCCATGTATATCTCATACCACTTCCACTCTGGGACATATAAGGGATGTAACAAGCCTACTTTTACATGGTGCTCCGCCTTCACTATAAGACAAGTGAGGCATCGTGAGACAATCTCAGATATTGCCTTCTTCATACCTGGCCACCAGTGATGTCGTCGAAGGTCCTGGTACATCTTTTCCACTCCATGTTGTACCTCTAAAGGGGAAGTGTGGAACTCCCTCAACACATCCTATTGAAGTGAAACTAGTACCAAGATACATCCTCTATAGAGGATGACATGCTCCCCAACTTCTGAAAATCCTTCAGGTTCCTGTCCTGTGGATATCTTAGCATGTCGCAACTCACAGTCAGCATCCCCACGCTACGCCTCCCTGACTCACTGAAGAAGTGGACGAGTGAATATAAGATACTGTAGATAGGATACTGCATCCCTATCCAAAAAGGATATCAGAAAAGCATCCATCTGCTCTTTTGCCTATCCTTGTAGTTTTATCCCAGATCTTTTACTGAGCGCATCTGCTACACCGTTCCCCTTCCCAGGAGTATAGACTATCTCAAAGTCATGGTCCAGGAAGAACTGTAGCCATCTCCATTATCTCAGGTTAAGGTCCTTATGAGATAAGATAGACCTGAGAATCTTGTGATCAGAGTACACAGTAAAACGTTCTGCCATTAGGTAGTGCCTCCACATCTTCAGGGATAAGACCACTGCTGCTAAATCCAGGACATGGGTAGCATAGTTCTGCTCATGTTGTCTTAGCTGTTGAGAACCATATGTGATCACAGCTCACTCCTTCATCAGGACTCACCCATTTCTGTTCCTTGATGTGTCACAGTAAGCTATGTACCCTACACCTTCCTCTGGAATCCTCAAGATGGGGGGCACTAGTTAGCCTCTGTCTTAGCTTCTGAATGCTCTGCTGGAATCTCTCCAACCACACCAAGGGTTTCCCATTCATTTTCAAAGTTAATAGTGGTGCATCAACTCTAGATAAGTCTGGAATGAACCTCCAGTAGTATCCAACAAGTACAGGAAACTTCGTACCTCCGTCACACTTTTGGGTGGCTCCCAAGAATGTACCGGCTCAATCTCCACTGGATCTACTGCAAATCCAGCCTCTGAGAAGACATTTCCCAAAAAGTGAACCACTCGAATCCAAAACTGTCACTTTGAGAGCTTACCATAATGTTGGAGCACTCAGAGTGTGTCCAGTACTACCCGCAAATGGTAGGCATGCTCCTCCTTAGTAGTCGAGTAGATCAGAATGTCGTCGATGAAGACTACGAAAAAGTGATCGAGGTAAGTCTGCAATATCCTATTCATGAGACTCATGAACACTTCGGGAGTGTTGGTTATGTTGAAGGAAAAAACCTGGAACTTCTAGTGGTCGTAACGACACATGAAGGCCATCTTCTGCACATCCTCATCTCGAACTCTGAGCTGGTGATAGATTGATCTGAGGTCTATCTTTGAGAACCACCGTGCTCCCTTCAGCTGATCAAAGAGGTCGTGAATCCTTTAGATTGGGTACCTGTTCTTCATGGTCACTAGGTTCAGTTGAAAGTAGTCAACACAAAGCCTCGTGCTCCCATATTCCTTCTTGGCAAACAGAATTGGGGCTGCCTAGGGAGAAACACTGGGCCGGATGAATCTCTTTCCCTGCAAGTCCCCTAGCTATACCCACAACTCACAATGCTCAGTGGGATCTATCCAATATGTTGGAGTTGATATCGGTGGTGTCCCAGGGTATAGGTCAATGAATAAGTCCTCCTATCTATGAGGAGGTAGTCCTTGAACATCGTCAGGGAAAACAACAGCGTACTAGTCCTCCACTATAGGATAAGTCGGACTCTCCATATCAACTGCTCTAAGGGTAAGGCAATCCAACTAGTGTGTGATCAGTTTCACCCTTCTCTGAGTAAGTCTGTCCTGTGCTGCAAAGGCTCCCTTCTCACCGGTGAAGGTGAACCTGGTCCCATCCGTGCGGACACACCGCACTTTTCCCCTAATATAGTTGATATGAGCATGGACTGTAGATAACCAGTCCATACCTAAGATGACGTCGTAAGGCCTCGACACTGGTATGAGGAGATCCCAGACAATACTATCGCCTCCTATAGTATGATCACACTGTTGGCACCAGTGCATAAACGTCATGTCTTATCCTGTAGAAGTCTCTAGATGTAAGGATCTAGCCAATGACTCTATCGGAATCTTCGACCTCCAAATGAGGGATGTAGCAATGAAAGAATGACTAGAACATGTGTCTATAAGAACTGTAGATAAGGTGTAGTAGACATAGATAGTTCCTCAAATCATCTCTGGAGTTACATGGGTGTATGCCATAGCTGCTTGAATTTGAGCTCTCCCCTGTCCGCCAGCTCCCTGCGGTCAGGGTGGTTCTTCTGGTGGTGGTGGTGGTAAACCTAAAAACGTCATCCCCTACCAGCTGCATGACCAGCTCCGCTACCATGCCTGCCTGATCCCTGCGGACTGCCTCGATCGAACCTATGCCTCTACTTGGAAGGTCCCATAACTGTCTGATGGTCATCTGAACAGCGGTTCCGATAGTCACGAGCCATATGACCTTGCCCGCCACATGAGTAACACCATCAGCTCCTGTCAGGTTAGTCCCTACCTTGGGTTCCCCCACACAACATATCTTGAGTGTTGTGGTCATCCACCCGTGGGTCTGGTCCTCTTGGACCTCTGTATCGTTTATCTACTTCCAGACGCATAAGACTCCGCTGCATGTCGACTAGAAGTGTGTCTCGCTGCTTGTGACTGCTAATCCAGGAAACTCTCTACTAGGAGGGGCCTCTCTAACACCCCCTCTGGCTTCGGGATACTGAGAGAGATCATCGATGCCCTAATCTCTCGCCTGAGCCCCTTCTCAAAGGTCCAGGCCCAGATGAATGGGTCATGCACCATATCTGTGGAGTAGTGTGAGAGGTCGGTGAACCTTGCGGAGTACTAAACTATAGTCATGATACACTCCTATAGATGTAGTAGCTCCTGTATCTACACTGAAAAAATGGTGGCTGGGACAAACATTGCACAGAACAGGCTCTCAAAGTCTATCCAGAGTAGTTTCACCTCGTCATGCACCTGGAGCATCAGGCTCCACCATCTTCCTTCTTATTCCTGAAGAAGACTCGCGACAAGGATCACCATGAAGTCGGTTGGTGTCCCTACTATCCTGAAGACTATCACCACAGCCTCCATCCAATCTTCATTCACCTATGGGTCCGTTTCTCCTCTGAACCTAGGAGTCCTCTTGAACTGTAACTCATACAACACACTCAAGCAGTGTGCATCATCTACTGCTGGGGCTGGTGGAATCGGTGGCCCAACAGGAAGTGGTACTGCTGGTGCCTCCCCTGGTAAATGTCCCTACACCGAGGCCTCTTCCCTCGGTGGGCAATCAAAGCATATGACTCTCGGGGCTCTACGGGTATGCATCTTGAAGGAAGCAGTTGTGAAAAGGTCAAAATATTATACATGGTGAGCTAAAATGGTTAGATGAATAAAAAAACCTTTTAATGACATGTACACAATCTGTGTTTTCATGCACTAAGTCAGAAATTAGATGTCAGGGTCCTCGTGTATGGATACATCGGCCGCTCACACCAACACTTTGCTCCCTGAACTGAAAACCACACATAGTACCCTTAACACTATTGCTTCACAGAAATGAATGATCAGAGTTCTATGTTCAGCGGTAGAACCGACACCTATGACAACAATCTGTCACGACCCATCCCCCGGGGCCCATATCATGACTACGCCAAGCCCACCTTCCATAGGCCAGGGGCTGGCGACTAGAACCAATGGCGTAAATCCCAAAAATGGGAAGGCATTGCCTTTATAAATGTAAACAAACACATCAGAGCACAAAACAGGAAGCAAACATGAAGTATAACTGTGTACAAGAGATGTGCTACAAAGTAAACGGGACCGGCATTACAAGCCCAACAAGAAAGTACAAGTACAACTGAATAAATGTAAAGCAGGTAATGGGTTATCCTCCAGGGTTCCTACTTAAAGGGTAGGTACATATGGTCTCCTCAACACTCCATGTCCGTCCTTCCGCTCCGTCTACCGTCATGCTGAGTGCTACACCTCTGGACCGTCCAGTCCTGCTACTCGGCCTCAGTCAGTGTGGTTCATCTTCTACAACCAACACAATGAGGTGCAGGCATAACTCGTGTAGGGGTGAGTATAACGATACTCAGTAGGGACCCCGAGACCCTCACCACATCATTATATCCAAAAAGGATAAACCAAAATGTATGGATTCAACGGATAACCATTACATAGGTATATTCCCATACATATAAATATGTTACCTAGTAACCCATCGCAATCATGAAGAAAACAAAAAAGTCATCGACTCAGCTCAAAACCAAGATTTTATTCTAGGGGGTGGTAATGTGTAACACTGCCAGTCCAACTTTCGAAACCTCAGCTGCTGGTGTACTCCTCTTGTACAGAGTAATGCGGCCATGCCACGTCACATAGAGGCACTTCCCACTATCCTGAATTGTTTTGGTACTCCTCCTATCAAGTATTGTGGGTCTCCTACGTCACAAAGAGGTGCTCCCCACTGTGGGTCTTCCACGTCACACAGAGGCGCTCCCCCTCGTAGACTGCTGAGGTACTACTCCTGTAATGTACTATGGGTCTTCCGAGTCACACAGAGGCACTCCCCACTGTGGGTCTGCTGTGTCAAACAGAGGCGCTCCCCACTAGGACAGTCGAAACACTCCAAGTCGAATGTTCTGTAGTCATCAGGTCTCAGCCAGCTACTAGGTCTTCATACTCCACTCACTCGTCTCTGGGTGGATCCGCTACATGAGCTATAGGTCGATACTCCAATTGTCATGAAGTCCCACGTAGAAGTATCTCAGAGTTCCGCTGTGTCATAGGGGTCTCTCCCATATAGAAATATTTCCATGATACATAAGTCAAGATGACCAAGCCATTATCCAAAAAGTACACAATGTATGGAAATGTGGCATACACCGTGGCTATAGTCCTCGGGTACTGCCCCTGTACAACAGCCCGTGTCATAAGGTCGGTCATGTAGAAAATGTAAGCACACGCCGTGTAATATTAATACACATCGTGTTCATGAAACTGAGGTCATCTCCACGTATGCTTGTCGTGTGCTCGTACACTGCATCAACCGATGTTCGTCAACCCGTGTAACTGGTAAAAGGGGTATCCCGTGTCACCTGCCTTTCCTGGCCGTGTAGTGGAGTACATACCCCTGTACTTAACAAGTGTCTGTGTATCCCCAGGATACACATTGAGTCTCGAGAATCCATCTCGATTATTCTACCTCAGTGAGTACACATCGTGTCTCCAGGCCGTGTGATTCTTCTCATGTCCGTGTATTTCCCAAAATACACATCTTGTGTTGCGTAGCCACGTCTGCCAGGACGTGTGGAATGGACACGCCATGTGAACAGGGTCACAAGCCATGTGATACCCATTTGATGCTCTATCCCTATCAATAGTATGCTTTTATTACAAGTCATGTTCTTCAAGAGTACACACCATGTATTCTGTAATATTCCAGAAACGACGCCTTTGGCCAGCGCGCCTCCTGTGATGCATGTTCTTCGTTTTGATGGTCTGATTTCCACGATACAGTAGAATTTGGGTCACTAAAATGTTATGAATTAATTTACCGTGCTTTCATGCCTCCAATTTGATTGAAAAACATGTTTTCATTTTCCCGCATGAGAAAGGGTTGAAGAAAGGACCTTCTGTTCCCGCCCGATCCATCGCCTGCTATTGTCGTCCCATCTCCACTAGGTCATCGTGATGTTGGGTCTTCATTCTGGGATTTTTTCATCCCCAAACAAACCCACAAAAGTCTTTTGTCCATTTTTGACGAAGAACATGAAGAACACCCCAATATTTCCAATAACGGCGGAAGGAATCAGGTTGTGTTAGTTTGTCACTGTCCTTTGGCTTTAGTTTGATAGAAAGTGGATAAAGAGGAAACAATTCAATCATGGAAAAAAGAATTAACATTTCTCAAAACCAATACACACCCCTATATCATTTTTCGATGATCATTGACGAAGTCACGAGAAGCAAACGTCGATTCTTCGTTCGCCGTGTTTTTCATGCACTCCCAACTAAAGCTCGTGTGTTGGAAAGTGTCAGGGGTAGAAGATCGATGAAGAAGTGTTGTAGGTGTTCTTCGAGTTCTTCATTGGGAGGATGGTTCTCCCTAGCTATTCACTTCTTTAATTCTCCCTTCCAACAAAAATTACGATGCAAAACCCAAAAGAAATAATAGATTAGCTATTATTTCAATGGTTGGCATGAGTTCAAATGGAGAGTTAATTAAAGAGGTGGCTCCACAAAATAAATTCTTGTTTGTAGACACAAATTAACTAAGGGAGTTCAAGGGTTTCATCTTCGGGTGGTCCCCACCTCATTAACTATCAAGATATCTTTAAACCTCAGGTGGTACCCACCACCATAAACTATAATGGGAGGTTATGGTGTGGTGGCCCTCACCCCTAACCACCTCTTGGAGGTTTTAACCACCTAAAAATAAAAATAAGCTAACACATATTTTTATTCAACTTTTTCCTTACAATCTCAAAAACTAACATTCATTCTCGACCGACTATCATCTAAGTGAAATTCCAATTAAGTGAATACTTGTGCTGCGAGTTCAACAGTGCCCTCATACTTCAGTTCCACGCACCGACTCAAAATATATAAAATCCCACTCGTATGTTTACTAAACAAACATGAACAAAACATCAGATATTGATTCCAGGAACACCGGGCCTCAGAATCATGTGCCGTAAATTTTCGCGGACTCACAATATTTCTATATATTTATGAAAAAATTTACAATGGAATTTTCGGTTCTTTTGATGTATATATAGTGAATCGTTGTTCTTGATTTCATAGTGATTCAAGATTATCCCATATGTCAGAAGCTAATAAGATTCATAGATATATCAAGGGATACCATAGAAGTGGATTTTAAAAAAAAGAACACAAGATAAATAGTTTATAGGTACACTGATGTAGATTGTGATGGATATTTCACTAAAAATAAGTACACATCTTTTAAAGTATCATGTATTGTGAATGTTAGGTAAGTATGAATTTTAAGAACAAGTATTTAATGGATATAAGTAATTATTAGGTCGATAACAGCATATCTTCCCAGGCCTACACACATATACAGTGGATGGATGTTCATCTCCTAATGTAGAATTTGATTGTGGAAAAATCATTATAGATTGATTATAAAAACATAGTGATACTGATCTCTTAAATAATCTTGTGAAACATTCATATTCCAATGATATTGAAAACTTGTTCAATTCCATCAAATAATGATGTGATGTTGTGATATAAAAATAGAATATTCTTTAACCATGAATTATATTATATCCATTTGAAATAGTCATTTTCAGGGGATATATTAGAAGAGTTATGGATGAAACATAATTTCAACAAATCCCCTCCTACCAAAGGATTTTCTTCAAAACTAACAACCATAATGTGCATTACAATATGTTCAAAAAGAGGTATAATATGTGTCACAACACTTTACTAAAGGGGGAGACAATTATATTTTGGTATGTGAATGTGTAATTAATTTTCATGTGATGTAGTGGAGACTGATTTATAAGGTTGGTGTATGATTGTGAGAAATGGAATCATGTATTTAATAAGAGATCAGTTCTGTAATGTTGACCCATGTTGATATCAAAAAGGGATATAATTCAATAACAAATAATTCCACATATGGGAGTACAGTGTGAGATGATTCACAGGAGTGAATGATGGTGGCATAATGTTTCTCCTAGGAATTGATTAGTTTTAAAACTAATCTCTATTTCTTAGAGAGAGTTGAATGGATTTATAAAAAAACCAACAGATGATATTAATGCAACCTTGGAGTGTTTGGTGTTTTGGTAGAATGTTTCCTTTTGTTTGTAATTAGGATTTAGTATCAGTGGAAGTGATTGATATGTTTTCAAAAGAGTAGTAATGAAATGGAGAAATATTAGAGATGTTAGGAAGTGATTCTAAAAACAAGGTAAATAAATAAAAATAAAAAATTAGTAAAAAATAATTAATCTAGGATGAACATATGGCTTTTCAAGATGATCATGTGTCATTATCCGTGAGTGTATGACTTTGGGACTGATTTTTAGATATTAAGCCTTTTAGGTTATGACTTTCTCACTGATTATAAGGCTTCATTTGAATGAGTGTTTCCATTGAAGGACTAAACATTAGAATCGGTGCCAGCATATATACATCATAAAGCCACATTATAGGCTATAATAAATTGTGTACTCATTTTAAATTTTCAATTCATAGACTAAAAATATGTTTTAAAAGAATGTAAAATCATGTTTTATAATATTGAATTTTCATGAGATTAAACCTAGAAATGCAATAACTGATTTTCTATTGTTAAAAAACCAACATAGAAATGTGATTAGAGATAAAAAATGTATTTAAGAATATAATTATTAATTAGACTAATGTGTTTCACGTTATGAGCTAGTTTTTTTGAAAATATTAGTGATTATATATGTTTAAGTTATTCAAAAATAAACTTTTGAAAATAAATATTGATTATTATTATAATAAATATGTGACTATATTAAGATACTAAATCACCTTTTGATCGATCTGTGATGAGATATGGGTTATTAAATTGATTTTAAATATAAAATCTCAATAATATTGTTTATTTTATGAGATGATTGAATGAAAATCAAATATTGATATTTATCCAGTTGATCCTTGAACTGAAAAATGTATGATATGAGTTTACCAGCAAGTGTTGTTGTTTAATGAGTAGTAAGATGGAGCTTCTATAATTTATATCTTAATTCATGGTAATTTGGTTAATTATATTAATGAAAAATGATGATATACTACACCTAGAGTATTTTAATTGTAACTTAAAATAATTGTACTAAACATGGAAAATTTGATTTCTTTAATGTTGTTTTTATAAGAATTTATAATTTCTTCCTCGTTTATTAATAATGATACATTGTTTGAGGGGAGGTATTTATTTATATTAAATAGAATTCCTTTTATGGATATGGATGTTGAGATGATTTTAATATATTGGAGTAAGAAGAAAAATAGTATAGGGATAAGATATGAAATAAATAGTATGAAATAACTATTTACAAGAAGAAGGGATTCTAGTTAGAAATGTGTGGATTTTAAAATTAGAATCTACATTAAATAAATCCTCTATTGAATCATATTTTAGAATGATATTTTAGAATCTAATATACAACTATTTCTAGAACAAATTTGTGTTATAGACTAACTATTATGAAGCCTGCCGGCTAAGTTCATCGTCTATTAACAATGGAAATCGAATCTTCAAGTGATATATCTAATTTTTTATAATAAAATCTATCTATAAGGATATTGAGTATGACATGTATGATGTTTTGTAAAACAATATTTGGAAATAGATAAACCATGGTGTAGGATAATACCTAGAACTTCTATAAAGAATTTATTACATAATCTATGGCTCTGTAAGAGTTGAACACGACATAGAGTAGGAACCCAAAATACATCTAAACATTGTAAAAATTTCTAATACCAGTGAATTTTAACTTTATTATTATATATGGGTATGTATATTTAAAATAATTTAGTAGATAATGTATTAAATTGTATTAGTTCTATTTCTAATCAAAATAATTTATAGAAGACAACAACCATCGATTTATCCCCCCTTCTCATGGGTGCACTAATTCTTGGGAAATTAAATGGCACTCATTTAATCAATATAAGATCTCTCCACTTCCATTATTATTTTATGTTATGTCATTTGAACATGAATGAGGTTTTTATCTCAAAGAATATGTATCAGGGATAATGTTTCTTTATCCTTCCAAATAAAAATAACACCCACCTTTTCCATATAATTTTAGTAATGTATTGAGTTGTCATGGTCATTGACTAACTCCAACTATTTCTTCTGGAATGTGTTTATTTCCTTATAAGTATATATATTAATTTAGATTTTATGATCAGTATTTATTTAACTATATATTCCATATAAATAATTCATATATATCTTTAGTTATTTTATTTTTACTTCTAGCTCCAAATTATTCATCGAGTAATTTTTCCCTTGAATTGTTATTTGACATGTGGCATAATCTACCATCATGTAATTCAATAGTCAAATAGGTCTAAATCAATTATTTTAGGAATCAATATATAATATAATCCATTATCCATAATAGGATATTGTGAGTATATATGTAGTTACTAACATTCTATTAAGCTCCATGAAATGATCTTCATGTTCCTTTGTCTATAGATATGTGACACACTTATAGATTATCTTGGTTAATTGGTATTAAATTCCTGAAAAATTATATTATTGATTTTATATCAAACATTAAATAACATTTAATTAACATTTTTTTTATAGTGTTCAGTATAGTATGTTTTCTAATCACATATTTCATTGAAGGATCTACATGTGTACCATCACTTAAGATTAAATGTCCCATGAATAATTTATTTTTCAACCAAAAATCTCACATGTTAACATCATAATACTATTTATCTTCTCTAATGGTCCATAGAAAAATCCTCAAATGATATTCATGTATATCCTTCATCTTAGAATATAAGATAATTTCATCGATAAAAACATTCATAAATTGATATTTGTATTATATAATGAACTTATTAATCAGTTATATGAATATTGTAGGTATATTGTGTGTCCAAATGGAATCACTATGAATTCTTATTGTCCATATAATGTTTTTAAGTTTATCTTGGGCGTATCATATATTTGTAACCATAAATGATGTTAGCCATATTCAAGGTCAAAAATTGATATGTATTTTATTCCATCATAGCTTATAAAACTAGTAATCAATAAGGGGTTGATTATTCTTTTTCATGATCATGATTTATTTTATGTTAACAAGAATCAATAAATAGTTTCAAAAAACCATATTCATTATTAAAAATATATCCATTATTCCATAAATAAAATATATTTTTCATATAAAAAATAGTTTGGTATTTTGGGGTAGTTTCATTATAAATTATACCAATTAAATGATGGTTATTCTATGAGGAGTTGGTAATAAATTCATAGAACCAAGTATGAGATGCATTCATAATAAACCTCATGATTTGGGGGAAGACCATGGAACTCATCTGGAAGAATATAAATATATTCATGAAAAATAAGAATGTCATTAATATCATGTGTTTACCAAGACATTTGATATAAACACCCCACCTGATTTGGTATGAAGACCCTTATAATGGAATTAATTTCTATTGGGTGTTCATAGCAATCCATACATCAATAGTTCATCATAGGTTGATTCAGAGTAGTTATTTTTTTTCCATATCAAGAAAATTAATATATAGACTATATAGAGAGAATCAATTCATTCTAAAGAACATATCTATTTATGGTAAATTTAATAAATAATGATTTGTTAAAATCACATTCCTACAAAAATTATTTGAGTAATAGTTATAGACTTTGCATCCAATCATTATACAACTAAGAGTTTTCTCTAATAATTCAATATCTATAAATTGGCCATATGAATAAATTAATTTATATAATTTTTATGATATATTGGAATTCATAGAAAATTTGAAAAATATAATGTTTCAAAAATTGATCATACTGGACACCTTTTTTTGATTCCTACCTAAAACCAGGAAGTATATTATGATTTTCTAGAAACAATAAGCATAAAAATAAATAATATAATAAGGAAAATAAATAATAATATATCTTAAATTATGAAACCTTCATTTCAACCTATGACACTTTATGTTAATCTTATATCACTTTTGGTTTCTAATAGGATATTTTTTAATTTGTATCGTCATGATCTTCATTATATAAGAAATAAAAATAAATAAACCCCACGATGATACCTACAAAGACAACCCAAAGCACAAAATACAAGTATATAACATCATTTTATATATATATCCATTATATCTCACTAAAACCCAACCAAGATATTATGTGGTTAGTGACTTTGGATACTCAATATATAATAAAAATATCTTAAAACCTTTATTCAAAATCCCCCAAACTTATTTTTCAATCATGATACCATTATATACTTATCATATGTAATAATCATCATCATCACATTGGAAATTTGAATCATAATATTTTGTTAGATCAAAAGATTAGTATAGGTAAAATTAATAAAAATCAAGGATAAAAATTGATCATAAGAACATTTTGTGGTTATGAAAAAATAATGGTGTTTGGTGGACCTAAAATAAGAAAATAATACATTATAATTCATAGATAATAAATAATGGGTCCTTACATAAGCCTTTTGGAATAGAATATATCATGCGCAATAAGATTATTATAAAATGATTCAATAATTATTATCCATTAAATCATAACATGTGAATAACAATGTCGCATATAATATTTTTACAAAAATATCTTCTTATGTTGAGGCTAACTATCATTACCATAATTACATTGTGGATGGATTTCCAAAGTGGATTGAGTTTAATCTCCATTCCGAAATAATGTGGAAAGTGTCTCATAGTTGATTTAGTTGGCCCACAATCAAATAAATTTATTCTCAAGATATATAAATCATTACCCAATTAATTTGAGGGGTATATAATATTTATACTTCTATTTAAATAAACAAAAAACCATACATTTCTATGCCACATGTTCATGAATATATTGGTACGTCCATTATTTTTTAATTAATTTCTATGAAAGAAACAAGGTTCAAGAAATCTTTTAGAAGACATTATTATAATCCATACAGAGAAAGAATTTGGATTTTATCACTGGATAATATCCCTAGTGATATGTATGAAACATTGAAGATTGATTATATAAATAAAAATAACATTTTTAGAGCATTACAAATTTCATTTTGAAAATATAAATAAATATCGTCTACATTAAATAAAATTTATTTTTGAGTAAAATAAATTATAAAACATTATAAATACAAATTAATTTTAAAACCCATTAAAATAAAGAGAGTAATATTCTTAAGGAAATAATTATAGTGGTAAAACTCATTCATAAAGAAATCATTCAAATATGATATTCTTTTCAAACTTTTGAAAAAAGGTTAATTATGGTACAAAATGATCATACCAAGAAATCTAAAAAATTCATTCATTAAATAAATTAATGAACAATGAAAATTATACTCATCTATTATGTAACTTGTGATAATGACTTATATAAAACAATATAGATAATATACTAATTGAAGAGAAATGTTTCCAACAAAAAATAAGTGATGATGTTTGCTCTACATGTAAGCATAATTTTGGACAAATTTAGATCCCAATGACGGTTAAATTGTATGAATACATTTAAACCCCTAGTATAACCAAAGATAATGTAAATTTATTGGTTTTAGATAATTTTGACATATAACATACTAAGATTATATCTTGAAAAAAATTAATCTCAATTTCAAATTAGGATTAATAAAAAATCTATTACCTTCACTCCTCACTTCAATAAAAGAAATTTAAACTCTTTTATAACAAAAATACCATATTAATCAATTAATTGTTTTAAATAAACAATATTTATTATGTTTTTTTATTAAATTAAAAAATTAATTACACTTATATTATATTGTTTTTTTGTTTTTTCATCATATGTAAATGATTTATTTTTTCCTCAAATAATATTCATAGTGGTGATGTAAATCCTCATACATTAATGTCAAGTTCATCATATTTATTTTACTGAAATTGAATAATATTGTTATAATGATTTATTTATCACCATATTATTTTTATGGAATTTATGAGTACTTCATTTAAGAATGGAATCAATTATTATAATGTATTGACTAAATTACAAAATAACAACAAGTTACATTATAATGAAAATTGATTTATTTTGTGTTTCGCCTCTAGAAAAAAAATGAAGATATAAATTCTTCCATAATATCATATATTACTAGAATTAATTTCGTTATACATATTCATGATGATGATGATTATTGTGGCATATTATCGTTAATGTGAGTGGTTGAAATGATCCAATTAAAAACATATTATACTATAGAATGACCAAGAGTTCAGAGTTATAAATTAGTATTATAATTTTAATATAATAATAATCACTTTAATAAGAAATCAGTATATTTAATATTTATATTTAAATATAGTGTATATGGAATGTAAATTTAAAATTTTATATAAGAATTAATATAATAATTTTTTTGAATTATCTCTTTATCGACATAGGTTATGTCAAAATGAATGATTTAGGCCTCCATCAACAAAACAAAATATATTAAATGTCACAGAAGGATTTTGGATAATAAAATTGGTATAAATTCAACAGGATAAAAATGTAAAATTATAACAAAAAATTTATATGTATAGTCATTACTTTATAGAAACACATACCTCAGGACCATAATAGTTTAGTGCCTTCTGAGACTTGGAAACATAAACAAATTGTTTATAAAAAAGAGACATCGTCTCCCACATTGATCTTTATATATATCAACCGTTATATAAAAATAATACATAAAAATATATCTTCATAACCTGGGTAAAGGAAACATAATATATGGTTAGCATAGATGCTCAACAAGGATAATCAAGGAGACATGTAAGTATAACACGAACACATGGGTTTGAGAACCTATGTATACCATATGAAAACCATATTGTACATATCATGGATTTGAATCATGATTAATTGAATAAATATTGGATGTCCATATTACATAAATCATAAGGAAATCAAATAACATTAACAATGTGAGTGTAATGTAGGAATACGACATATTTTTCCAGCATTCACATAATCATTGAAAATCATATATGAAGTATACCCAACGTACAATCCATTACATGATTTAATTGGGATAACCACCTATTTAACTACATTGATATTGGGATGACCGCCAATGAAACCAATTTCTTGATTATTTTAAATACTTGAGTACCATCCTTTTTGGGCTTCAGATAAACTCATTTATACCCTCTATTTTGAGATTATGCTGACCACTTGGGTACACAATGAGATCATAAATCATTTATCATTACCAAATTTATTACAGTGAGATATATGAATCACCCATATCATAATTAAAAGAATACATATGTCTTCCAAAATATCATTAAACATTAATTTTATTATTTCCAAATAATTAAATTGTTTTTATAATGATTTTATTATATCCAAACATGAGGAAAATAGAAGAGGTTTTCATAAGAATTATATCATGGCATACCCACTGGAATAGAAAATGGTATCATAAATATAATATCATCATTAAAGTAAAAAATTTATAGAAATAATAAGAATGGTATCATGGGACCCTATCCCCAAAAATTCACAGGTAGTATAAAAAGATGATGTCGTATTTAGTAGATGATTTTGGTTGATAATTTAAAAAATTTCTTGAAGAAAATATCCTTTCCTCTTTGAAAACCCATTATTAAAACATCAAAAAATTTATATTAATTTACATTAAAAATAATATAGAAGAAATAGAAAATATTATTCAATGAAAAAATCTCCATGATTAGAGGAAATTTTGTTTAGATAGTACACATTAAAACAATGATAACATACATATTTTTGGTAAAATCCAAATATGTAATTTTCTATAAAAATACTAGAATAATACTTTGAAAAAAATTATAAAATTTAAAACATGGTAGAAATTTTAATTTTATAATAATTTAAAAAGTATCTGAAATTATGAAAACATTTTTTGAAAACAAGGTTTTGGAAGAATATAGGTTTTTTATCAAATAGATATATGAAGTCATATTTTCCTATAAAACATTTATAAATTATTTTAAGAATAAAAGAACTAAAAAATGGTAATATTAGATGAATATATAAAGAATAAAAATAGGATAATAAATTACAATAGATTATTGAGAGATTTATAATTAAAGGTTTTCATAGGAATCATAATCCTAAACAATCCCGATAAACTATTAGATTGTAATGTAAACTAATTACCACATTGGAATCCTTGAATCAAAATCCTCCTAAATAAATAAAGTAAAATGGAAAAAAATATAAATAGTTTAAGTACATTCATTTTATTGAATTTAAAAGGTTCTTCATATAGGTCTAATGAAATAATCTAGGTGCATAACACAACTCACTTCTCCATAAAGGAAAATTGTGACAAAATTATGTTAATATAAGTCTTAACTTCCTTCATACTCATTCAAAACTCTTATATACAAAATAAAAATAAATTATAAATATAGTAATGAACATTAATTACATATATAATACTATATTTGATTTACTTCTTTCCATTTTTAACCCATTTGTGAACATAAACATATTAATGACATTTTACTACTAATAACAACAATATTTTCCAAATATGTTTATATAACTAATTTTTGGTCTTATTAATTTGATAATGATTCCAAAATATCCATGATTTTAACCATTATATAAATATCATAAAATTCTATTAAATATTTATTTTTTTTATTCTCTAAAATTTATTTATGGAAAATGAAATACATCATTCATAGAGATAATAGGTCTTCCATACGAAAGAACATTGTTTCCAAATTCTTTTCAGATCGATTGAAATAAAGGTTAATGATATAATACCATTAAATAATTATTTTTATGTCATATATATTACATATTTATATTCAAAACATCTCCAAAAACATATATGTAAAGCATGAACTAACCACATCGCTTCATGGGGTTGTTATCTGCCAAACACAAGAGCAACATTATCATATTCCCAAAAAAATATAAATAATGAATGTATGTGTGATATAATAATTATAGAATAATAAAAAAATATAATAAATAAATAATAAATACAAGATAATGTCTAACGTTTAGAGTTGGTAATGTAAAAAATTAATGACATTGGTTGACGAGGCGGTAGTCCAACGTACACACAAATGACTATCTCATATACCATTTTATGGGTGTGGAGATTCATATAGGATATTAAATTAACATAGAAACAATTCATTAAATAGAATATATTTGTATTATCATATTAACATGGAATAACTACAATTGAATTAGGCTGAGGATGAAAAAAAGAAAAATGCTCATTGATGAATGTTACCTCTTCTTCTTGGCTCTTCATTATGTAATAAAAAACCATTTTTAGGCCCGGTAAATGTGCTTAAAATGGGTTGAAGTATTAGTGGAGAAATTTTGGATCTGATTTTTTTAGTAATTGTCCAATCCAAAATCTATTTATGGTGTGAAGAGGGGATCATAGGCGGTGGAATTTTATAACTGCGGTGAGTGGGACACTTGTAATTTATTCAAAATAATAAATCATACCCATATTTTTATTTAGGAAAAGGCACCAAAAAGCTCCATTCAAAAAAATTGAATATATATGTTTTAAATAATCCCCCAAAATGTCATATGGAATCTCATGAGGTCATATTTACCCTTATTGTCTTCGTTTAACACCACAGTAAATCCACTTTAACCTGGTCTACGATAATTGTTTTTACAACTTTAGCTGTTCATTTTGGCCAAAATTAAATTTGATATTATTAGATATTATAATTTATTATGCTTTAGACTATTTAATCCATTTAAAATTCTATTTTTATATGTAGAAAATTTTAATTCAAAATAAATCTAATAGACTGAATGATAATGTGGGTTCTAAAAGACAAAATGTTCAAAAGCTTACAATTTTATAGAAATTCAATATAAAATTGATTCAAATGACTAAAATTGAATTAATGGATTCAAAATTGAACTAATTTAAATTTTAATCAAATTTAAAATATAATTAATTATTTAAATAAAATAAACAAAAAGGAAGTTATGAAATAAAATTCAGTATTTTACTATTGACCTAAAAATGAATCTTTTCAGAAAAATTCCAAAACAATTCCATTAGATAATTTTGGAATGTTTTTCCAAATTGTATTTTATTTTATAAATTTTATTGCCAAAAAATATCAAATATTAATTTTATTATGGTTCAAGAAGGTACAGAAAAAAGTTTCTTATAAAATAGTATTTTTTTAACAAATATATACTTTATCGAATAGTCTATCATTTATTATAAATTTTATTAATTATATTAATCCAATAAAATTATTATTTAGAAAATATTTATTACTATAAATATCTCTACATTTGACTTCAAGGATCTATTGGTCGTGAATAAATATTTATAATCATAATAAATCATGGTTTTGTTAAGAATCAATGTCATGTGTAACTTAAACTAACCCAATTTTGAATGTGGTGAAAGAATAAATTAGTGTTCCATCAAACATAATCCATCAAAAAAATAAATTTATTTAAAATAAAATATTCCATTAAAACTCATGGTGTTAAATTTGACCCACCATTGAATGATTTTTTTCTCTCAAATTTCATTACGACAATGAAATCGAATGAGGACACTTTTACCGCATCATATCCTCATTTTCCCACATATAATTCCTAAAAAATTTGTTATACCACAAATCATTGATTGGGATAATGGTCTAGTTTCATACAAAAATCATTGAATGATCTAGAATCTCCAGCAGCTATTTCTCATTATAAATGTATCCCGTCAATGGAATAACCTTTGAGTTTATTACATGTGAAGGGTTAGTTATGTACGTCCTTAAGAGATATGAATATAACTCATTGTGGACATGAGAGAGTTTTGGAAGAAGATCCTTGTGATAATATATTGTCCCAATCAAATCAATATTTTTAGATGGACCAAAATTCACAGAGTAATGTTTTCATTTAATTCAGTAGCTTAAACCATTCTTCTATAGAGAAATTATAAGAAAAAACTTATCACCAACATCAAAATATATGTCTCTCTGATGATTATCAAAATAACATTTACACCATATCATAACTTCCTCGATCTGTCTCGTAATGAATCTAACATTATCTTCTATTTTATTTCCTATATTAGGTTCCAATAGATTTATATATCCAACTTCATCTCAACATGTTGGGGATCCCAATTTATTTATATAGAGGGATTTATAAGTATCCATGTTAATGTTGTGTGAAATCTAATGTTTTATAAAAACTCAAATAGAGGAAGTCGTTGATTCCAAACTAATTTTAAATCCAAAAAAATGATCTCAACATATCCTTTAGGGTTTTAATTTTTCTTTTAGACTAACCATCTAATTCGGAATGATACAAAAACCTAAAACTCAACTTGATAATAAGAACATACTAAAACAATTATTACAACATTGAGGTAATTATCAGTACCCAGTTATAGACAATGTAATTTGGTACTCATGAAACCTTACCGCTTCTTTAATTTAATTTATGGAATGATGAACTAGATAAAACTATTTTTTGTTGAAATGATGTGTGATGACTTATTAAGGCGATCAACTATAAACCATATAATATTATTCCCCTTATATGTTTTGCAGAGTCCAATAACAAAATCCATGGGGGTGGTTTCCCATTTCAATTATGGTAAGGGTAATGATTGTGACACCCCCTACATTTTTTTTATTTTGTCCTTAACAAGCGGACATACCAACCTTTGAAATTCAAAAATTAATAATATTTCTCTTTATACCATACCACCATTATTACTCTTTCAAATATTTATACTCCATTTTAATTCCCAGATAAATATATTATAATTAACTATGAACTTCTTCCTACAATTCCATCATATAATTTGGTTTTAATAGAATGAATACACAGTTCCTAAACCTTCTCATCCCATCAATATCAAGGCTATTCTCAGAAACATTTTAATAGTCTTTTGTAACTCCACATCTTCCATTTGTACCTCTTTAATCTTAAAATATAATAATAGTTAACCATTTATTTGAGAAAAAGAATTTATTCCCCATTCCTTTCTAATTTTCATAACCATCGAATTATAATCTGGAAATATTAAATCTTTATTAATCCTCATCATATATAAGTTTGAATTATCCATATAACTAAAATCATTGACCACCATGTTTTCTATTCTAGGGTGGTAATGTATTCATCTAACATACACATTATCATCTATAAAAATATTTTTTAGAAAAGATTCCCCACTTTTAATGTGAATATATACATTAAAATTTTAGGGTTGTTATATATATCATATTTTTTTCTATTAATATAATTTCCCTATACTTATAATGAAAAAATATCCACATTAAACTATATATCATAGATGGGTAATTTTCTCATGAATCCTCAAATTTTTTGAGGAATAAGCTATAAACTTGTCATTATGCATATGAAAACATCCTAATACATTATTGGATGAGTATATATAGATTAAAAACCCTTCTTCAGTAAAATGTAATGTAAAATTTGGTTCAATGACTAATCTTTTCCTAAAATCCATAAAATCATTAGCTCATTCATAATTCCAAATGAGATTGGATCCCTTTTGAGTTAACATGGTTTGGGGATTAGAAATTTTTGATATATTATCAATAAGAATATTGTAATATCCAGATAAACCATGAAAACTATGGTTCATAGTCACCATGGTTGTTATAGTCTAAAATTTAATTGCCTCTTCTTTCGATAGTTCTTCTGATATACCCTCTCCTTAGAATTTATGAAAAAAAATAAATCTTTTGAAAACATAATTCATAGTTTTTAAATTTTCATATGGATTATCCTTCCTAAGAATATTTACTAAAATTATCAAGTGATCTTTATTATCTTCCTCTATCATTGAATATATACTAATACCATCTAGAAGGTCTACCAAAAACTGATCAATTAAATCTCTGAAGTGTTTATTCAATAAGTCCATGAAGATATCATGGTCATTTGTAAGACCAAATGGCATCAATTTATACTCATATTATCTCTAACTTATTCCAAATTCTATCTTGGTTATGACATCCATATTTAACTTCAATTTATGATATCCATATTGAATTTCAGTAATGGAAAGTTATTGATATCTGTGAAGTTGATCAAATATGTCATTAACCAAAGAAAAGTTATACATGTACTTTATAACGATCTAGTTCATCTATTGATAGTCAATATATATTCTCATTGATCCATCATTATAAATAAAGAACTAGACTTTTCCAAATGTTGATAAAAATGGGTGAATGAATCCCTTGTAATGGATTTCCTAGTGTTTCCTCTTCAATTCAAACAATTCAATCGGGGTTATTCTATAATTAATTGTTGAAATTGGTTTTATACCAAGAATGTATTCTATCGAGAACTTAAAATTATGTCCTGGTGGATGTCCCATAAACTATTTAGGAAATGTATCAAAAAATTCCCACACAATATTCATTCAAAAGATGTTCAATTTCTACCCTTCAACTTGAGATAAGCATCCACTATAAATGGGAATTAAGTCCCATATAATTGATGTGATCTCTGTTAGATGTTAATAATTATAGTTACATTGATTAATTTTCATATTTTGGTATCTAATTTCAAATATAACATCCCTTACTAAAAATATTTTGTGGGTCTTACGAAGAGAAATCCAATTTGTGCCTATGATAACATCAAATTCAACCTGAGGAAAAATGACATTATTTATAAGAAGCACATTCCCAAAAACATCAACCAAGGAAGATTCATATACATAAGAAGTGATAACCATAACATTAGTTATTTTCACTTTTAATTCAACATCAATTCATTTTGTGTGGAATGTTGAAAACGATTCAAAATTCGCTAGATAGGAAATAATGTTTAGATATATAGTTAAATATTACATTAGCCATTCTAAAGTAGATGGTATGTGTACATCTCACCAATTCGGTATCACACCCCTTGTACAATATAATGATGGCATGGCATTTCCCCTATTCACTCTAATTATGTGGTTTCTATCATTATTCCCTATCATTAACCCTTAGGTTTTGGATCATGTTAAAAAAAGTAAAAAACACCTTACATTTGAAACACTAGAGTGTGGTTGGTGCATTCTAGGAATCTTTATCCTTATTCGTATCGTTACTTAACATCTTCCCATAACATTAGAAATCAATTTCCCAAAGACCATAACTTTTATAATTGAAAAATTTTGTAGTCCCCTTTATTAAATTTCAACTATGTGCCTTCCTATATATTGATGATAATGGAAAGCTCATGTTCTTCAATCCATGGTTCTTATATTTTCATTTGAATTCCACAATTATCTTCTTATTAAAACCATGATATTGATATATAATGAAATCCATTATTTCCACCTTGATTACAAATCTAACAATCACTTCATTTATACTAAATTCTATAATGGAAAACCCCCTTTGATGACTTGGAGTCAAGCCACTAAAATATCAATCATCCTTAATTTTAGGTTAGATGATAATACCAAATTCATTCTTCGCATGTCTTATAAATCATTCATAATAGGTACCAAAAAATTAATTATCCTTTTAATTTTCTCAAGGAATTCCTTCCACATATTCATAGAGAGAATACATAGAATGTATTTACAAAGAATTAATTTAATGAACACATCCCCATCTATAGAGTTAATTTAGTCATGTTTGTAGGTATTCTTGGTATGAGTCAACCCTTGAACATCATCATGTTACAAATGGTAGGCATACCAAATGTCTTTATCATGTCACAAACACTATAAATTAGAAAATATAATTTCATTAGTACATATCCATTTCTTAGAAACTAGTGTAGCAGATCACCCATTAAAAGACAATGGATTTTTCCTCATGGAGGACTCAACAGAACGTTTTTCTATCATTTTCGTGTTAGAAATTTCATCATGACTAAAGCTTAATAAATATGTGTGATTCTAGAAATGAGATTTTTTATTCTACATCCCATAACCAATATATTCTTAGATGGAAATCCATTTCATTTTACAATGCACTCAGTATTAACATATTTCTTTTGTGTTCTTACCATAATATATAATGAACAAAATAGTGTAAGAAGCATGAATTGTGATGGGGAACTATATAATCATGAAAAATTATAGACCAGACATATAAATCATGAATAATTATTTTTAATTTATGACACCATAGGTTTATACTAGGTCATTCACTGATCATCTATTTAAATTAATCATAATGTATCATAAAGCGTTGGTGAATTTATAAAGCATATCCCTCAATAGTGTCCAACCACATGTGTTATAAGGACTGCTGTAATGCACCATGTGATAATCAAGTCTATCATAGTGAGACCTATGGAAATTTTTACCCATAGTTATATATGTTCTAAATTCACATATATGTTTAAAATATAGAAATTTATTTAATATCTGGGAAACCACACACTCAATATTTTACCGAACACCGATGGAATTTTCTTATACATTGACTCATCCATATAAATATCTACACAGATGTGTATATGGAACTCACATGGGTTCTCTCAACCTATTTTCCAAAGGATAACTAAACCTATCATTTAATAAAAACTATAACTTCCAAGGATTTTCATACCTATATATTGCATAACATTCAATGAATATTCATTACATTACAAAAACGCGTGCATGAGAACTGGAATAGCTTAGTGCCTTTGTAGATATGTAAACATATAAAACGAGTTCATAAGAGAAATAAATCATCTCATACTAATATATTCATGTCTGTTACCCTTATTTGAAAAATAATACATAATACATATGTTCATAATCTATGTAAAGAAAAAAAAGATAGGTTGCTTTAGATGCTCATAAAGGAAAAAAAATGTAGATTCATAAGTATATGATGAACATAAGGATATGAGAACATGTGTATACCATTTAACAACCATACAATAGATATCAACTATTATAATTTTGATTCATGTAATAAATATTGGAAGTTCATTGGACCTAAATCATAAGGAAATCAATTAACATGATCCATAAGAGCTTAACACTAACATGTGACATAGTTTTCTAACATACACATAATCAAATAAAATATTATGTTAATGAAAACCAATATGAAATTAAAAAAATAAACGTATTTGGAAAACCACATGTATGCTTACATCGTTACATGGATGAAATCCCATGTAACCTATTTCAAGAATGGTCTAAATACCCATGTACCATCCTTTTTGGACTTGGGAAACCACTTGTGCACCATCCTTTTAGGATTAGGCAAACCACCGGTGTACCCTCGGATCTTATGGAACATTTATCATTACCCAATGCATTAAAGGGATATATATGTAATACCCATCACATAAGAAAAAAAATACATATATACGACATAAGATCATAGATATTCATATCATCGTAACACATGTAATGATATAGGCAACATAAAATTTTCAAATTATCATAACACATAAAAAAAGATGGTTTCATAAGAATTAAATCATGGTATACCTCATGGAAGAGAAATTGGGTTCATAAATATCAAGAAATCAAAAACATAAACCATTCATAGAATGAGTAAGAATGTTATCCTTTGTTCATATCCCTAGTACAGAATAAATAACATCAATAGATGTAATATTATATGGAAAATGATTTAGATCGATTGTTTAAAATATTTCATGTTGAAAATATCCTTTCAACATTTAAAAAAACATTTCTAAAGTATAAAACGTATTTAAAATATTTTTCCTTTCAAAAGAATTTTGATAAAATATTAAATAATATTCAATTAAAATATTTTCCATTACAAGGAGAAGATTTATTTATTCAATACACATTAAATAAAGTTTTCCTTTCATATGATTAGTAAAAGTCAAATGGGAATTGTTTGGAAACAAACATGATTATTGGTTTAAAAATTTTTATTAATAAAATAATTGGTAAAAGTCATTTAAAAATTACAGGATTATACTAAACAATTTTTTATATATTTTCGAAAACCATGATTTTAGAAGAAAATAGATTATTTGATCGTAGAAATAAATATAATATTACTTGATCCTAATTACACTAAAGATAATCTTAAAACAAGTTATAGTTAACTAAGTGATTTAAATTATCCTTAAGGAATCTTAAAATATATGACCAAGCTAAAAACACATCTTAGTAGTTGTATAACATTATACATTGACATAAAAATGAGGGATACTTTAAAAAGGAATATTACTAAAAAGTGTACTTTCAATGAAATGAATTATATATTGATAATGTTTCATATATTTATGCATAATATGAAAATGTGGTTCAACCACGATCGTGAAAACTATTTTCAAAAATTCTTTTTTCCTCTCATTGACAGAAAAACGTAGGGAAACATATTTTTACATATCAATCACATAAAAATAAAATTATCAAATATTCATACATCTCAATCACACAATATACATTAGAAAAATTAATAAAGAATCCCACATCTCATTCAAATAATAAACTTTCCAAAAAATAATCTTATATCTCATTGGAAGTATAAACCTATGAAAAATTCTTCTCTTTCCCTAGTCATAAAATAAACATGTCATCATTCCTTCCCATGATTCAATCATGCATAAAACATGTGAAAAATGATTCTCATATCTCATTCATGCATAATTTTATCATATCATGTGATATTAAACATTAAAAAATGAATTATATTTTGATATATGAACTCAAAAATTATTACCCATACATATGAGTGTGATAAGAAAATAAATCATTCATCGCAACAGATGAACCCCTGAAAAACAAATGGGTTTCATAAAAATTCCATGACCATTACATAACATGAAAATAATAAATTCTTGAATATTAATTCCATAATTATATATAGTAAATCATGTAAAAATAACATATAGAGTATGATAAATACACTACTTCATGATATATATTCCTTCTTGAAAAAATAGATGTTAAAATAGAAACACATTGAGCAAAAATTTAGTTTTTTATATTGAAGTATAAATTACTTTAAAAAGACAATTTTTAAAATAGAAATATGATGATTTTTAAAAAACATTTATAAATAGTTGAATATATAATATCCTTGAAAATAAAAAATGGTTTCAAATTTAATAAGTTAAATATTTTTAACACTTTTAAATTTAAAATTCATGTTACCTAAGGGATTATTTTAAAAAAGATAATGTTTTTGAAAATATGATGTAGAAATTATTTGAAAATATATACATTTAAAAAGAATATCTAAAAATGGAACCACCAAAATAAAATATTTTTTCCCAATAGTTATAGGAGAGCATTGGATATAAGTACGAAATGTTTATTGTAACAAATTGATATTTTATGAAATTTTTTATGTAAATTATAATTTCATAGATAGCTTTGGTTAGATGTAACAGTGATTTTAACGGAACCATGATATAATTTTAAAATTTTATTAATTATTTTTATCAAATAGATATGGGATTATAGGTTATTAATAAAAATAATTATATTGTGAAAATTTATGGATTACATATATATGAGCTAACTTCAATGGTTATCAGGGAATTTGAAATGAAAATTAAAAAACATTTGAAAATAAATGATATAATTTCTAGGAATTTTTTTTGTGAGAAGTGATTTTTTTATCATAAAATTATAATTGGTCATAAGTTTTAAATAATTATTATTATATTTATGAACTATATATCTTTCTTATTCTTTAAAAAATTTCGAATATTTTTTCTAAGTAAAAGAAATGAAAAAAAAAACAGTTTTATGCTTAAAAACAGTATTTTTTAGAATGTATTTTTCACATGTCTTGAGAATATAATTTCTAATTAATTTCAACAAAATACAAATATTTAATAATGAAAAATGGATTCCATATTTTTAATCAGGATATTAATTTTTTTTAATTAATCCGCTTTTATTTTTTGTCAACATGATTAGTAACCTTGTTAAAATTTATCACTTCAGTAAATGGTCTGTCGGGTTCATATTTGATTAGATTAATTGATAAGCCTATAATTTTTCAACTTAAATATTATTATTCTAAATTAGTTTATTCCTTATCATATTGGGATAGAAAATAAATTTTTATAATAGCCATTTTCCATGAAAATTTCATAATAAAAATTTTAAGCAAGAAAGTTACAAAATGCCACACTCTTAATTTTAAATATATCTTATGTGTTCACACAGGGAAAATATAGTTATGAATAAATAAAAATTTCTCATTTCTTAATAATACACATATATTAAGGATTTTAATTTATTTATAATATTTAGTTAGTAAATAATTACCTTAAATTCGTCCACAATGCTAACACAATATTTATTCAGTTAATTTACAAAAAATTAATATTTATAAAATATAAAAAGTAGTAATATTTCAATGAGTTATACTGATAGATGAATTTTTTATATACTTGTAATATATTATTGATGTTAAAAAATATTATACTATAATTTTTAGATTTTATTTATAAATGTTAATTAAAATTTATTGAATAGTGTAAAAATTCACATTAATGATATTTTTGAAATATAATATTTTGTTAAAATATTTAAAAATAATAAATATAATTCAGGAATAAAATTATGATATCATATGGTCTAAATATTAATTATTTTTGTATTTTAGTGTTAAAATTTACCTTATATGTGAAATTATAACCCTCTGAAGAGTGAAAATGTTGTTAATGTGTTTAGCGTTAAGAAGGATAAACTAAGGGGTTAAACCAATATGTAAGGATAAAAACACCACATAAACCCCTAAATATGTATAATGGTTATGGTTTTTAAATTAAATAATATTTAAAAATTGAATCGATGTTCAATTGAAGAAATTTTTCTTGGTAATGGGTTTGTTATATTTTAATATTTTAATAAATTCCATGTGTGTGATCTCCCTCCCTTAAAAATGACACCCCTCCTTTCTCTTCGTCACACCAGATATACACTTATATCTCAACCAAGGCCTAAAAAATAAAATTTCAACATAAAAAAGAAAAATATATTTGTTATGGAATTTGCAAATAGCCATCCTTATGACCCTTAAGAGGAGATCAAATAGATTTCATTCAATGAATAGGTAATCACCTTAACCGATCAAATTATTTTTACAACTTCTATACCTCCTCAAAATAAATGGCATTTATAATAAAAGAATAAATTTATTTTGAAAAATATTCTAAAAGGTTATAATAATTTTGTAACCACAGTTATCCACCCTCTTTCAAATCAAATGGGAAGTGTAATTATCGGTCTTGCTACATTAAAATCATTGTCTCCACATAAAAATTAAATTCATTTTTCATCACCATATTTTGTGGATGTTTATAATGATTGGTATAATGTTTACAAATTTTATTTATTAAATAAATATAATTATTTAATTATAATATCATATCTAGCTTCTTTTCCAACCAATCTGTCTGTAAATGACAATGTCTACCATGTATATATGTTGACTACCACCTGTAGGAAGGATGTGATTCATTTTTCATCTTTATATGAAGTGAATGGTAATTAGGAATGATTTTATGAATTTATATTAATTTTATGTTATAAAAATTATTCTATAATGATGAGTTACCATTTACCTTTATTTCACTCCATCCATTAAAAATTGAAAATAGTGTTCTTGCATATGTGTGACCTACAGTCTCCATGAACCTTCAAATTCATTTTATATTATATACATTTATTGATGAACCTATTTCTATATATTCATATAATGGATATATATGATATAATAGGCATCTATATGATTATGTAATTTTCATATCACATTTATTTCTATGAGTCACATATCATATTCACTACTTCTTTACTTAATGTAGTATATATATTGCCTTTGAATTTCATTATGAGGTTTTAATAAATTGTTATGGGTAATTAAACATCTACAAAATTTTATTTATTTCTTTTTTTTACAATTATAACGTTACCAAATCGATAAGGGTTTCATGTAAAAATATCAATGTTTATTGGGATTTTGTATCATTAAGTTTTTAATGATGAAATAGTATGAACAATATATATATAAAATCAACCCATGTATTATCCTATTTTTAGTAAATGTATAGGAAATAATTTTTTTCATTCAATTTATGTACATAAGGGGCAGAAATATTTTTTTAATATAATTTTTTTATTTCTCTCATCGGTCAAATAAAACTTTTCTTACATATCAATATCTTGTAAAAATGTTTTATATATAATTGTTACTCCTCTCAAATGAATTTTTAAGTCATTTTTACCCTGGTTTAACTTTATACAAACTTTTTAAAAGGAATCTACAAATTTAAATCCAAAAATAAAGAAATATTTTTGTTTTTACATAATTTTTAAATAATGTCTTATTTTAACTTATTTAGAATGAAAAGAATATCCCCCCCACCATGACCACTCAATTTTATGATTTTTCCAATAAATATATCAATATTTTTTTAAAATCATTTTTGCATACTAATTTGGGAAATTTTAAAATTTAAATAATTGATTTTAGAATAGATTGGTTATTTTCCTCAAGAATGATTTAATGATAATTTTATGAAATCCCTATTAATCAGTGAGAAAAAACATCAATGTTCTTATGTTTTATTGAAGATATCATTCAACGACACCATCATTGTACTTTATAGAGATTTTTAATGATTATGATAATGTTTTTTTATAAAATAAATTTTTTATACATGGTTTATAATATGATGGATTCATGACCTGTTGTTGAAACCATTTTTATTTCATGGGGTTATATATGGAGAGAGGATTAATGTTTTATGATCATATGGCACACATATTTACTGCATTCATTATGTGAATTGTGGGTCAAGAATTAAACATCCATCTAATACAATGGATAATGATTTACATCCCATTAGATAGTTATGGGAAAAAGTTGATGTTTCTGATCTGTTATGGTAAACAAAAATATTTGATTGATAGGTTTTGGGAAGGAAGTTGGTTGGATTGATTCTCTTTTGTAAATATGTGTTGCTTCCAGATTCGTTATAATTTTACGGCCTTGGTAGTTATCCATAACATATGAAATATTCCCTATAATTATGATGTTGAAACACTTTTATGAAATGAACATGTGGTTAATAATATATTAAAGATGTTTTCTCACTCTTATGATTCATTTATTATGAATGGATATCGTGTTATTCCTTGAATCATGTTTCTGATGTATGAATGATTTAGTATGAACATTGTATGTTATGGATATTTTCTCATACCCTTACTCTTATATTATTTATTCACATAATCATCGATTTATATTTATAATGTTTACCCTCACTAGGAATATTAGAACACCCCATATTATGTATCCTTTCTCGGGTTTTGAAAAATTATTTTAAGCAAGGTTTCTCTATGATGAGTAGTAAATGGGAATATCGTTTTGGGAGGTGGGGAATATTTTTCATGAAATAATAATATTATATATCAAGTATCTAATTACACTAATCATTTAAAATCATTAGGTATGTGTTTCTAAAATGCAATGAATATATATAAAAATACAAATATAATAATTTTTTTACGAAAATCATGGGTCATTAAAGATGGAATCAAAGGAATGGTTTAGTAATTATTTAGAGACTAGGATTAGGGAAAATTGTGAAACCCCATGGGGTAATTCTAAATATTTAATATCATTCTATATATGTGGTGATAATAATGGATGAACAAGATTAAACCTAGGGGTTCATATGATGAAAATATGTTCCATGATTTAGATATAATAAAAATTTCTCATTATTATGAAGCTCGTTATGATGATAATGTTTTCTCAGACATTTATTTTTAGTTTTATCAAATTCCTTGAACAATTATACATCATGTTAAAAATTAATATGATGAAAAAAATTATTTTCCTATAAGGAATCCAAATATTAAAGAATTTGGAATACATAATCTTGTTTTTATGCCCATGAAACATTCTTAGGACCTGAATCAGGTTAATATTCCAAATGAAAAAATGTGGGAACAACATATTGTTGATACATTCATGAGGAAACATCCATATTAATTTAGTGGGACTTCTGATCCAGTTGTAGTTAAGCTGCGAATCAAAACTATAGATATTTTATTTATTATTTTATAATTATTGAACATTAAATGGTTTTACAAGTCATTTATTATTTGTTTAATGAAATAAATACCAGTTGAATAATATGATTCTATTGAATGGGATGGATTTAAGATGATAATTTTTAGTATATACAACTATTTTATAATATTTAAAATGTTGGACATAAAATTTTATGAGATTAATAAAAGAAAGGATGAATCTATAGGTATATATGAGTAATATTTTACAAGACATGTAAGGTATTCTTCTAATTTAATCATAAACACTGAAAAAATGACCATATTTATGGTGGCCTAAAACCAAGTCTCTAAAATTAATTAATCATTTGTGATTTAATAGCTATGTTGAAATAGGTCATTATTCACTCAATTTTGAAATAGAAATTGGATATTCCAACTATCTCAATGGTTATGATAATAAAAAGAATATTGGGTACCAAGAAAAATAAAACTAATCAAATTGAAGGAATAAATTCCATAGATATATAAGAATGAAATGTGAGAAGAAAAATCAAGGTAATTTATTGAATGAAACTAAGTGGTCCCTTATATGTGGAATGATGGGTCATAAATAACATGAATATCCAAAGTTGATGAATGATAGTATTAATTCAATGAATTTGAAGAAACTATCTAATGATTAATCCATACTCCAATTCATAGAATTAAATTATTATGGTGATTATACTAACTAGTTTATCAATCTAATGTTTTATGATGATGATCAACATCTGCAACCACTTCTTCAAAAATAAAAATGGAGATATCATTTTATCATGATATTTTATGTGAGGTATAATAATAATGTCCTAAAAGGTACACTTATCATCCACTCAAAATTAAATTAATGTCTCATTGGATTCATTCTCTATCTATTATTTTATCTATATGAAATTTTCAGAGGTTATCAAATTACCCACTCGATAACTATATATTGAATTAGTAGTGAAAATTCTTAATGGTATGATGGTTTCATCCCAATCTTATAGTTCATATCTAATTTAATTTTGGGAATGTTTTTCCTATAAATCATGATATTATGCCTTTAGTTTCATTTCAAGTGAATATTGTAATGGATTGGATTTCTTATAGAACCCAAACCAATTTCCATGGAATAGAATTCAAATTTTATATTACAAATATGACCAAGATCATTTATCATAAGAATGATAAATATGAACTACTGAAGGAAATTACTTTCATTATATAGGTATTTATCCCTAATTAAATGTATTTTTTAACCTAAATGGTTGGGGAGAAGCAGGCCATCAAAGATATGTCGATTCAATAAGAGTTTTTATGTTTTTCTAAAATAATTGTTGGTCTTCCACTAAATCATGATGTTTAGTTTTAAATAGATCTCATAACTAGTTTTACACCTATTTAGAACACTATATATAGAATTTCATATTTTTAGTTGTTGGAATTTGAGAAGAAAATATTGGATAATCTTTCCAAGGGGATCATTTGGACATGAATGTCAACTTGGGGTGCCCCAATTCATTCTCTTAAGATGAAATAAGGATTGATGCATCTCTGTATTTATTAAATGGAACCTAACAATATCATAATCAATAAAAAATATATTATACCTTGTATTGACAATGTGTTTGATCTACTACACAGAGCTCAATATTTTTCAAATATTAACCATTGTTATATATATCATCAATTTAGGGTCAAGATGGAGGATATAATGAATATGTAATTCTTTACAATATATCGACACAATGAAATTATACTAATTCCTGTTGGTCCTATTAATTCCATCTCTGTATTCATGGATTTATAGTATAGAGTATTTAGAGATAACCATTATCGAGTTATAGTTGTATTTAAATATGATTTTCTTATTTATTTAAATTTAAATAAGGAGTATGAATATCTCATGATCATTGTATAAGAAAACCCAATGATAGATGAGATATATGAAAAACACACCAAATAAGAATAATGGATAAAAAAAGATTCATTTTGGGTCATATTTTCTAAATAGAGTGAATATTTATTGATATATCAAAGAAAAATGTAATTGAGAAAAAATACCCACCATTCATATAGATCTATATCGTTTTCATGGGTTGGTATTATATTAGGGACAATTTTTCAAGGGGTATAATCCACGAAACAAGATAACTCAATTTGGATCCATGTTCAATAGGTATATTTAAGTTAGAAATTTTCAATAAACTGAATATAAGGATTGTGAGAGAGCATTAACATAGAATTCCTTATAGTGAAGATGGTTTTTTACTCTATAATAATGCATTAAATAAGGTATTAGGATAATTTATAATTTATAAAGAAATGGTTATGTCTAATGTCTCAAGATAATAAATGTTCAATGTGTTGACTTACCAAACACACGATTTGGAGTTAAATGTGATATGTTTTTCACTGATGATATAGAGTAATTATATTTTTGGACAATGATGTGGTATATATAGAGATCATAAAAATTTATATAACAAATTTAATAGAATAAGAGAAATAAGTGTCAGTGTAGAAGGTTGGAGCTAATTAATGATTATGATTACTCAATTCATTTCCACCCTATAAAGAAAACAATGTGGTTCATGATTTGAGTCATAAGGATAACACTGTCTTATCTAGTATGATATTAACAAATAATTCAATAATCGTTGATTTTTAAATGATGGATTTTGAAATCACGAGGGAATAAGAGAAACTTTTTTTCTAAAATTTGTGTTAAACCAACAATCCAAGTGATGATGAAAGAATTACACAAATAAGATATAGTAATGTATAGGAAGGTAAAAAATTATAATCAGTTAAAAATTCATTGGGATGGATAAATGAATTTTAGGAACCATTTTTATGTCCTATAAATACCATCTTTGAATGAATAACTCTTGGATAAAAACCAGTTCATCATTCTATATTCACCCTGAGATTATGAAGATGTATATAGTGTTAAAAGATTATTTCTAGTATGACAACATGAAGAGAGAAATAGAAGAGTATATTTCTCATTGGTTATTTCATTAGAAAGTTAATTATATGAGGTTGAAATATAATTTGTTGTAACAATCATTACACATATAAGAAACAAAATTAGGAAACATAACCAAGTATATTATTTTTAGAATCCCCAAAAAATCTAAAGTGCATAATATTATATGGGTTATAGTCAATAACCATAAGAATTAACCTAATTATTTTCCATAAAATGAAATTTATCACTTGATAAATATACCTAGTAATACATTAAGGGTGTTTTATGATCAAATAGACTACCATTATAAATAATTTCTAATCAGGCTCTGAGGTTTTCCTTAAAATTTTGGAGAGGTCTTCAGTAGGATCTAGATACACAGTTGAGTTTCATCACTACGTATAATCCTTATACAGATGGTCAGTCTGGTAGAACCATTGAGACTGTATAATACCTATTGAGATCATTCCCTCTGGGGTTCAAAGGTTTTTGGAATCAAAACCATTTTTTGGATTAATTTTATGATAACAATAGATTTTACTTGAGCATTCACATAATTTATTATGAATACTAATGTGGAAGAAAGTGTACAAATCGTAATTTTTGGAAACAATTTGGGGAAATATAGTTATAGGGGACTAATCTAGATAAGAAAGTGGTATAGAAGGTTATAGTAATTCAAAAAAATATATGCTAAAACTGTGGTTGAAAAATAAATGTTGAAACTCGTAGGAAATTTCTATACAAAGAATTTGGTGAAAAGGTATACGTAAGAAAATATCCCAAGAAGAGGGTGATGATGTTTGGAAATACATGAAATACAATATCTATGTATTTGGGTCCCTTAGAATTTATTGATCATTTTAGGATAGTAGCAAATTTATTACTATATCTACTCAATCTCTCTTAAGTTCATGTTGTTTTTCATGTATCACTCTTGTGAAAGTCCAAACATGATCCAAAGAATTTAATGAACCGAGCGATCATGCCACTAGAAAAAGATATTTAATAAGATTAATAACATGTGGATATTCTTTATCACATAGATAAATATAAATGAAACAAGAAAACTCACCTTGTCAATGATTTATGGTGAAACCCAAAAATTTAGGATTTAGCATGGGAAAATGATTATATGATGAGATAGAACTATCATCAGTTGTTATAATCAATGAAATATAATTTCAAGGTTGGAATTATTTTAATTGGGGATAGAATGTAAAATTCCACGATTTCATGAAAAAATATTTCAAATAAATGTTATTTCATAGATATTTTCTATTATAGTCAACAACTAGTTTAACATAACCATTGTATATAATTAAAATGATATAATTGAATATTATCACCTAGATATTGGATTGGAAGGTGTGAATATTACTAACTAAAATATTAAGATTTTCATTTTACACATCTGTAAAATATATTCCTGGGTATTTATTTAATTATAAGTGTAGAAAATCATTTTATAATAAAGGAGATGTTTTTTTGAAAAACAATTTTTATGAGTTTAATGTATTTTTACAAAAATAATTTAATTTAGCACAATTTTTTCCGGATTTTAATGAATTTTTATTTTTATATATTCACTCAAATGTTTTAATATTCATTTAATATTTTTTCTAACCATGATATTATAATAAATCTAATTTTATGATTAACAAAGGTTTTTATCTAAAAACATTTTTATTTCATTTTGTGTGGTAATTTTAAAATTAAATACTTCTAATTATATAAAATGAATGTTGATGCAATATATTCCATAATTTAAATAAATTTGTTTGGATTTGTTAAAAAGGATAGTTTTACTTTTGGTTAATATGAATTGTGACAATGGTAAAAATTATGACCACAGTAATGGTTATATCTAATTAATATTGGTTAAAATTAAGTGATAAGGCTATAATTTTTCATCATATATATTATTAGATGAACAGAATTAGGCCATTTTCAACATATTATTTGTATCTAATTTTTTTAATGGGCACTTGTCCTGGAAAATGAAATATATATTATATAAACAAAAAAATAAAAAATGGAACTCTCTATGTTTTAAATATCACTTATGTGTTCACATTAAGAGAAAAGAAAGTTATGAATGAATATGAATTATTACCATTTGAATAAAATAATCATATTCATTATAGTTATTTATTTCAAATTTTTAATTATTATATAATTTCCTAAAATTATTTTGTAATGCTAATACAATAATTATTCAAATAGGATAAAATAAATATAAATGCTTTTCAAAATATATAAATATAAATAATTTTAGCGATTTATTATGATCCATGAGTTCCTTATATAAATATAACATATTAAGAAATTTTAGGAGGATTTTATTTTAATTATAACATTGTATTTAATTATATTATGTCATGTTAGTTGAATATTATCCAAATTTATATTAATGATATTTTATAAAAATAATATCTTATAAAATTATTCAAAATTTATAAAGATATTAAAATTGGAAATTTGGGAAATATTTTTTCTAAAAATTCACAATTTACTTATTTATGGGTTAATAGAAACTTTTTATCTAATATTATACCCCATTAAGACTTAAAAATTTGCTACCCTGGTAATGGTTCAAATCTGTTAAATGAGGGATTAAACCAAAATATAATATTTAAAACACGGAAAAAAACATTACCCATTTTTTAATGGTATTAATAAAATATAAAATATTATCATTGAATCTATTTCCATTTAGAATCATCAATCATTAGAATGGATATATTATAATTTAATCTATTATGAAAATTTAACTATGATTATTCCCTCCCTTATAAATGGAAACTACTCCTTTCACTTCCTCACACTATGTTGATAATTCTATCTCAGTAATCCAATTGAAAAATACATTATCAACATAAAAATATACATTATATAGTTGTTGGTTTTTCCAAAATACCAACCCTTTAATCCTTAATATGATATCTAAAGGAGTTATTTGAATGATGAAGTAATCACATTAGTGGATTTCTTGATTTTACTTCTTCATTACCTCCACTAAATATGTTGTACATTTTATCAAATAATAAATTATGAATATAAAATATATTAACATTTTATTAAGAATATGAATCCATAATTATCCACCCTATTTCCCATCAAATTGTATATGAATGTTTCCCTCAAGCGTGCGTACGACTTATTGTCTCCAAATAATGATGCAATTCATTTTTCATCACCACCCCCTGTGGATGGGTATAATGATGGATTTAATATTTGTATATTATATTAATTTCATATTTATACATTTATAATGATAGTATAATCTATACATTATTACCTTCCAATCCTTTGGGAAATGATAATGTTAGACATGCGTACTTGTGGACTATCACTATCACTAACAGATATGATTTGTTTTACATTTCCATTTTATTTAGTTGGTAATAAGGATATATTTATAATTTTTATATTGTTTTTATTATAATATAGACATTCTGGAAAGTATAATTTTATTTACATTTATTTCGTTCCTTCTGCCAGCAACTGAAAACAACGTTCTTGCATTCGTACAGTCTAGTGTCTTCACAGTTGGTTTAATTCATTTTTTATCTAGAGTTTTATGGATGATTATAATAATATATATAATTAATATATGTGTAAAAATATGTATGTATATGATTATGGAATAAAATATTAATAAACATAATTTTATTACCTATGATGTTAAATAACTTTTAAAGAATGTCAAACTCTAGGTAAGGGATTTTGATATCATTTTTATTTCCATGGGACGTATTCCACATTCAGCACTTGATTCCTTTAGTTCATTACACAAACCAGGAATGTTTTTTATTATTTTTATTATGAAATTTAATGAGATTTAATGAGATTTATATATCTGAATATGGATATTTCTTGTGTGGTTCTTATGATACAAATTTTCCCAAAGCGTTAAGGGTTTTATGTTAAAATATCATTATTTATATTTATTCTTTCTATTTATGTTTATAACAGGAAATCAAATGACCTAACTCGGTATAAACTTGTGAATTTTTTCCACTCTATTTATTTATATAAAACACTTTTATCAGATTATTTTACCTCCCTTTATATACTCAATAAAACGAAAATATATTTTTAATGAAATTCGTCATTATTTATCTCTTCGATCAAAATTCCCTTTTTCGGAAAATAAATGTTCGGGGATGGGAAAGGAAGGGAATGTATTATAGAAAAGATAAATATACACCCATTGGTACCCAGTGGTATAGTAATATATGTCATACCATACCTTCTACACATAATATTATAATATTTTCCTCATAAAAACTATAAAACACTCACATAAAAATATTGTCTGATTTTTTATAGGATAATAGATACAAATATTATAAAAAACTGAATAAAATAATTTCTTATATTTATTATCATAATAGTATAAAAAATATAAACATAATAATATCACTAGAATGGATACCCTAGGGATATACATAAAAAGGGGTACGATAAACCCCATTTATTGGGACAAATCAGAATAATGATAAGGGTGAGATATCATGAGAGATGATAATCATAACCTAAAATCAACAAATTGGAGGATGATCAATACAACAATATAAGAATTTTATAAAGTGATAATATCATGTGAATAATGTAATCATCTTCAACATAATATTATATAATACAAATAATACATATCATTAAAAATATATGCCAAGCCTCAATGTTAAGACAATATAATGTAATATGTTAGGATTACCTCCCTTTCATTATATATTGTCCATTGTGAATTGTAAAATTTCCCCATTTTATGGGAGATATATAATTTTTAAGTAGCCCATAAAATCATAATATTCATGGAAATTGTTTATCATAAATAAAATAATAATACAACATTGTTTAAATATGAATTAAAATGATGTTAAATAAATTGGTTACATAATAATTACACAAAGAATACTTATCAAGTGAATATTATAAGAACTATAAATTAGAATGGAATTTTTCATATTAGATCTTAAAAGATAATTTTCAAAAAATAATAAAAAATTAAAATCTCTGAAGTGTGTTGAAATGGTTTAGGAAGAAATTTAATAAGAAATTTTTTAGACGAGAAAAATATTCCATTTTTAAAATATATACATTATAGGCTATGATGTAAAGAAATAATAAAGAATACTAAAGACATGAATTTCCTGAAAAAACAAGTATAATTTATATAATGTTGTTATATTTGAGTGATATGAATATGAAAATGGATATAGAGATTGTTGGATAACAGAACCACAAGAAATCAATTGAGTGTATGGAACCCCTACCATGACTCCCAACTCTATCCCTAGACTCATGTAAGTTTATAAATAGTTTGATTAAATACATTATACAATTTATTAAAAACAATATTAAAAATAGAGTTAAATGTTACTTTATAGAGTTTAATATATACATAATCTCCATATGATTTAAGGTATATGGTTAATATTAATTTATAGGTAAATAATTTCAATATATCAATAAATTCTATAAATTAGTTACAAATAAATAAGTGTTTATTTGACAACCTTTTTAGATGTTTAGAATGATAACAATTATTTTCTTTTAAAATTAATGTTACCATTAAAACGTTTTTCTTATAGAATCATAAAAATAATTATAATGGGTTATTAATTCTATTTATATATATATATTCTCATTTTAGACAATATTGATGAATATAAAAAGGGAAAATAAATCATTATCATCCCCTTTGGTAGTATAAAATAATTGTGTTCAAAGGATGTTTTAAAAAGAGTTTAAAATAATACGAACAAAAGTGAAATATTTGGAAACCACAAAAACATTATTATATAATTATAATAATTTTTTAACATTACATAAAAAATATTTACATCATGGAAGGGGTAAGAAGTGAATTTAAAAGAAAATATATTGGTTTCAAAACCCATATCATAATCATTGTGTTGTTTCCATTAGGCTAAGTCTTAATCCTTTTGAGAAGAATATATTTGTCAAAAACATACCTTAAGAATATGTATTTGTGATTATTCATGGATTTTGGTATATATTTTCATTGAAATATGTTTTTGATGTGATGAGAATGGATGTTGGAGAGGTGTCTATATAACCAAGGAGGAGGGGTATCTTTAAATACTATATTAATCAATTTATATTTTTTCCAACGAATATGAATACCTATAAATCTTATGAATTATAATATTAATTGATCTAAAAATATATTTTATTATTTTTTAATAAAAATAAAAATATAATAGAATCATTCAAATAATTTATTCAAATAAAATAATTCATAATAGTTCTAATCATAATAATCTATATGTTTTCCACTGAGAAATTATTTATTGGTTTATAGATTAAAATTATTAATTTTAACAAAATATTTTATTTTAATAAATATTTTTTTTGTCATGTATAATATTTTTAATGATATTAAATAAATTTTACATAATCAGGATTCCTTAAAACATGTGGTTTACAAAAAAATAAAAAAAATCACTATCAACTTAAAAATCATTATTTTTAGAAATATACAAAAAATCATCTTAATATAATTTCAATGTTATGAATAAGAACATGAGATATACAGTTTGAAAAATAGTTTTATATATTTTTTATTTTGTAAATTTTAATTTTAATATATAAATATTTTAATAATTTTGTTAAAACAGACTTTATTAAAATTTACACTTATTAATGTTTTAAGGTTCATAATTTGGGAAATAATTTTATAGTATGATGATATTTTTATTTATGAGTTTTATTCATTAAAAAATCAATAAATATCAATTTTACTACCCCAAATGGTAATGTTACTATTAGAAATATATATTATTATTCTAACATCCATATAGTTATTCGTCTTCTTATAAATACCACTTTTTTTATTAATTATCGCATGTTTTTATACTAATTTCAATTAAATTTAATTTCAAAAATATCCACACTCTTTCAAATATTAATTTCATTTTACATCATTTTTCTTGGATTTGTTAGTTCCTAGAGTCTCGGAACCATTGAATTTCAAAATTTTAGTTGTATAATTTATTTGTTTTTATATTTAAGTGTACTTAGAAATATCCTATATAATATATTAATCTTTTATAAGTTATATTTTTCTACAAAATAAAAGTATAATTATATTGTTTTTGGGTGACAATAATAATATAACAATTAAATATACATGTTTTATGGATGAATAATTATTATAAAAAACTGGGATGTTACATACCATATAACTGGTCAGTGATATTATGTGTTTACAACTATATAATACAAACTCTATTTGTCATTAGAGGTTGAGGTAGTACACATTTATTCTTCCAAAGGCATGTTAATTTCTCTAGATTGCTATCAGGATCCCTATAGGTACCCAACAAGTAACCGATAGTTCTTACAATAAATTTTTTAATTGGTAGTATTTGGATTTATCCTTCTTATATATATAACCCACATAATGTTCATCATTAGGATTTTAATGGACCTATATAGTGGTTTCATCCCTCTCTCTTGGTTCCCTATGTTCCTCCACTAATTGGGTGATTTTAGGTTTTTTAATCCCACTAATTTAATGTAAGAGAATTCTATTCATCCCCACTTCCTTCTTCCTTTATTTTGTCACTTAGTTTAGTGTTTTCACCAAGTTATTTTTTTTATCTCGTCAAATCATGTGATAAATTCATCATAGCCATGTGTATTACACTCTGGATTTCAATATGAGTCATGAGTGGGATAATTTCATTAGGTTACATGTAATTTTACTTGATTTATGGTTCATAGTAATTTGACTCACAAGTTTGTAGCGTAATTATGATAAAGACATGTTAAACTTATATGTGCTAGATATTTTATCATATAGGGACTAGGTAGAGCCCATGGTTTATTTTTCATTCACTTATTGGAAATCCAAAAAAGATAATACCCCCAAGGAGTTTACTATAATTTGTACACTTATAGATTTAATATATTGATTGGATATAATTCATTAAAATTAAATTTCATTGATTCTTTGGGTGTGCTAGGGATAGATAGATGATGATGATGATGAAGGATCCCTAGGGAAACACTTAATAAAATGGATAAGAATATCTTAATAGGGGATAACTCCATGTCGAGGTATATAGACCCTAACTTCCGTGTAATTATAAGAATGTGAATATATGATGTCACGTTCACGTATGGATAAAATGGTGTGTCTAAGAAAATTTTGATCAACTAGGATGGGATTATTATGAATTAATTAGATTTTCATAATACAGCTATAATGAATACTCTTCCCATTCACCTATGAGATAGTGTATGTTGAAGACATTAATGGTATTATACTATTTAAAGAACACATTAAGTGTACTCGATCTCTTTCAATTACATGAATGACCTAGTAAGTTCTTCAGGTTTGGTGTTTAATGCTTTGTATAGTATATAATGTAATAATTCATGTACTAACCCTAGTTTTCTCATGAATAATAATAAATTCTATTTATAGTTTGACATCCTACAACCCTTTATAAAGTTAAAAGAGTGTATTCCTACATTAAAATATTCTCAAAAATAGTTTTTATTCTCTATTATTTCTACAAATAGTTTTTACCTAGGGGTTTTTGTATAACGAGATTTTGATCTAGGTGCATTCCTTTACATATTTAATATTTAATAAACAAATAATATTTAGTCATACATGTTCAAGAAACTTAATCTACTAAATGGTTATTAAAATCTAAAATCTAACGTCATTTTTGGGTCCAAAATGGAGGGTGTTTGACCTAGGTGTGGTATAATTTCCATTCATCTACCAATCTCCATGTCAGACCTACTAAATGGGGTTTTAATATTAATTAAATAGTGTTATTAATATACCCTAACTTCTTTCTCTTTTCATCTATGAAATTATTTGGACCCTTCTTTATCAAGGACACAAATCTAAGAGGAGATGATCAAAAAATGATATCTCCTTTAGACATGATCATTGATGTGGTTCGTGTTCCTGTAAATATTTATCAATGATTAGAGGAAAATGATCATTAATCTATAGTGATCTTCCATTAGGTAGGTCTCATTATTTACTATTCCACCATAATTTGACACATAATTTTAATATAATTCTTGTTATTGAATATCTATTTCTTTATTTTTTAATATGTTAGGTATTAGATCAAATCTATAGAGTTTTATGAATAATAGGGTTGTTCACAATAATATGCATATGGTATTTCAAATTATGTGGAATGTAGTCTAATGAACAACCACTATGTAGTATTTTAGTGAATCCAATTTTGGATTACAACTCCAAATGGATTTTATGCTATTTTTACATTCTATGGAAGACTTTTTTTAGTATGGGACATTGGGTCCTACCATGTATATATGATGCCCCTTATGAATGACTTGTGATGTATATGTGCACACCATGATGGGTTATAGGACATAACCTAATCTTGTAAAGCCTATTGAAATTTTATCAAAAGGACATGTCTTATAAATGGGATGTACAAGACATGTCAAGATGAGGTAAATTACCATAGAAAGGATTTGGGGGGAAATGCTATGTACTTGTAATAAATTCCCTAGAAAATCCATGTGTTCATATATTTCAGATTTAATATCCCAACATATAGTTTTATAGAAATAATTAGTCCCATCTAAGTATCTTTCAACATATGATTTGATTGTTGGGTTCCCTTCTTGATCAGATGTCGTCTTTCAGAAGATTATAGGCTAGTAGTAGATTCTAGCTCATGACAATAACATATGGAATTGTAGTGATAATGTGGATAATGAACATGAATAGTGTATACCCTTCTAGTTTTATCATGACTGTGGATTTTTTGTAACCCTCGCACGTTCTCATAGGTTGGTACCCTCTAATTTATTACATAATTAAAAAATGATTGAAAGATGATGAGACGTGGGTGAAAAGGTATTGGAAAATTATGTGTGATTCCTATTCACATAAGGATAAATAGATGGGCCATGAGGTAGGTATTAGACAACATAGTTGTTTTAACTTATTCTTTTAAAATAATGATTAAGTATTGGTGCATGTGGTTTGGTTTTGGATTATGATGGAGTTTGTTTTCCATTCCCTACATGAGATGGAATATATGGAATGTTTTTTCAAAAGGAATATATTTCTTTCTTCCATGTTTCTTATCATGTTATAAATATTAAATATGGTGTTTTTTACAAAGTTTTATTCTTATTTTAATCAAATAGAATATTTTTTATGATGACTAATTGGTGTTGGAAGCATGAAATAAGGGATTCAGATACTTCCCCCTACACTTGTGTGCTAGGACTATGTGTGGGTCTTTCCATTGTTATGAGGAAGTATGAACTCCCTTATATATTTTTCAATGGTTCTTATATTTTAAATACTTAATTCATAGGGATCCCTATTTATAGGTGTGGGATTATCAATCATGGAAGTTAGCAGTTCACTACAGTGCTACTCTCACCCCAATGGAATGGAGTGTGGCCTATGATCGAGATATGATACTAAAGTGGAACTATAGTAAGTGTTCCAAAAATATGGATTAGTGTCTTGTGATGGAATTCCCACAACTAAAATATTCATTAAAACAACTTATATGTTCCCTAATATGGCCTTATAGTACATGGACTGGTGATAGAGATTGTCCATCTTCGTTGATGGCTAGTGAAATAAGGGGCCAATGACACATGTATTTTACTATCAAATCTCATCATGGTGCTTATCTTAGGGGGTTTTGTTCATTGACTAGATAAAATTCAAAGATTCAACATTTTCACCCTTTTGAATATATATGTTAAGATAATATTATTTCATATATCATGATGTTTTTGAGGAGGTGTTTTCTCTGTGATAGTTTCTATATGGTGTGGAATGCAGTTTCCTTCATTTTGATAGGACACTAGGGGATGGGAACATAGAGTTGACGTTATGGTTATGCATGATCATTATGGGTCATTTTTATATTTATGATATCATATAGGGAACAATGGGTATTATTCCCTTCTTATAGTTCTAGTAGTGACATTATGGTAAATGGTGTAGTTCATGGTTCGATTTAACATTCATTTGAAGGGTCTCTATTTCTAAATCCTATATTTGGAATGTTAATATTTAAGAGGGAAGTTGTATCATGAAAACTATGAGTAAGGTATTCTATGTTTGAAACATGATATGGTGTTTCTTCTCCTCAGTTATGATATCATGTTCACTAAGACCATATTCCTCGGAATGAGTAACTATTAGGTGTTCTCCATCGAACATCCCTAAGTGATTTTAATGTTGTTTTATTGGATTTTAGTGTACTATTTTCTCAATCATTTGTCATATCTTCCACTTTTGATTTGTTCCAATATGTTTTATCCTTTATTGTGTTTGGACCCACAAATCCATTACAATTTTATTTCTAGGGTATCTAACTGTTTATTTTATACTAACCCATGAATGATATTTATACCAAATCATATTGTGTTAGTGTTCATGGTGTATTGGTTGGAGAAATTTTAAACATGGATTTTTGTATTTGTACAGTAATGTATTCATATTATCAGTAAACCATACAATGTTCGTGGAAAACAAAACATGGGATAATTACTTTATTGGCATGATGATCTCACTTCTGGTGATTGTATTTTATTATCTCTGCATTCATTTTATTGATTTCATCTGGAATTTATGTCCAACCACACTGTTTATCCCTAAATATATTGGTGGTACATTATTTGGATCAATGTATCCTATGATTTGTGGTTCAGGATGTGTGGGATATCCATGATCAATATGTTTATGATTAGTTGTTAGATTTGGGAACACATATTGGGTGTGGTGGATAATAGAACCGAATGTAAGGAATCAAATATTAAAATTTAATAACATTAATTCAAAGTGGATTGGTCAAATGGTATAGTTGGGTAGGTTCACTAATTATATAGTGGTCTTTGAATATTTTATTTCATATCATGACTTTTCACCAACTATATTGATTAAATGTAATATAGATTTTGATTTCCCCAGTGTTAATTCTTCAGATAGAGGTGATAAATTAACATTAAGAATATGATGAGAGCCTCTGACTACTCATATATGTTTGTGAATTCCATGTGGTTCTCTCTTAATGTTTATTTATTCAATACACTTTTTAGGTAGGGTCGGTATACCCCCCAAACCCACCCCACCCTCCCCAATGTGTTATGGGGTATTTGATCCTCAATATGTAGAGTAATTATCTCCATGTCTAATGAGTTTGAATGGGGAATAGATTCAATCATTGGTGATGGAATAAGATTTCCTAATGTTTCTTCTACTATATTACAATTCCCCCATACTAGATCATGTATTTTAGTACTCTACCATAAATACATGGTCCAAACTACCATTCATGTGGAATGGTTCCTTCATTTCAGAATTGAGTCAGTAGTCCCTATATAATATTGATTTAGGGTCCCTTATACTGTTATGGGGTCATTATATCCCAATGATAATGTGAATGAGTCATTTTTCTACAATGGTTTGTGATCCTGATTAAGATAAGTGGGGTAATTTAATCCAATTTAGTTCGGACTCCCTTTCAATTACATGAGTCGTTATAACCATCTGCATAGTGTGAGTCATCCTGGGAGGGGTTGGTTTTCCCACAAGGTTTGGGAATGGAGTTAATACTACCTTATAACTAAAAAGTACATTTTCCCCATAATATATATGATCTGGTATCCCCCTATACTGGGTTGTGGATCCTCATTTTATAGAGATCAATGTGTTCAAGATTAACCACAATTGATGTCACTACTCCCCCATATAGTTTTGGACACCCAATGAGGTGTAGTCCCTCGCAATATTTTTTAGTTTTGTATGATTTTTAATAAATTACAATGTTTGATATGAACTACTTCTTTATGAGTGTATCTCACATATGGTCCTTTAGTATGGGTTGGGTGTCCTTTTATAATCTTCTAGATAATAGATGATGAGTGTGATAATTTGAATTCCAATATTTGTAGCCTTTGAATAATTTGATGCTCATCATTATATATGTGGGAAATCACTGTTTAGGGACCCTATTACATTGGTGAATGATTGGTGATTCATGAGGATCATATAGATGAATCCCCCCTTAGTGTGGTCCATACATGATATGATTGGCCAAATGCTGACAAGGTTGATCATGATTTTCAACCACTGTTGGGTGTGTGTTTGATCATTTTCGATAAAATTACTTACCTTCCAAAAAATTGTGTTTCTCGTTGACATGAAATTGATCCATGTGAGTCCAATAAACTATAATGGTATGTCAGAGATCATATCATGGGGTGACAATATTCCCATGATCCATTTTGTGGTGAAAATTAATTTTGGACGTGATAGCACTATAGATTTTTCAATGGTACAATGAGATGTAGATATGATATCATGGGTGGTTCTAACCAGCATTGGACTGGTTTTTTAGTGAGTAATTATGTGGGGTATTATTTGAGTAAGAAGATTATATGTTTTCTACTTTGTACAAAATTAAACCCTATTGGTCAGTAATACTAGTCTGTGGTGGCTGTATCTAGTCCATTTATAGGATAACAGTATTGTGATTATGAATTATTGTTATTTTTAGGGTTAGTTATATAGCTTTAGAATATGGAATTTTCTATTTTCAATATAGTTGTTCCATAATTGAATTAGGAACTATTAATTGAGTTCTTGGTTTAGCCTAGATATGGGGTTTGAAGGGATTCAAAGATAGTTATATCTATTATTCTATTTCATGTTTTTTAGAGATTGATGTTGTATGTGAAGTAGTTTGTGACAACATTAGATTTTGGAAGTTCTATAATTTGGTGGAGATGTTTTGGGTCATGGGAAGTAGGTATTCACGAGTTTAGTTATATGTTTCTATTTTCCATATTGATTATGTACCCTATTAGTCATCAAGGAATGAGAGTTCTATTGGATACATTCTAATTACCCAAATGGGATGTGTGTTTGTTAGAACACATTTATTAGGATTATATATGGGGTTATAATTAGATAATATGTCAATTTCAGGTTGAATAATCGACGCAATAGTTCAAATGTGGTTGTAGAGGGCCTAGTAGAGGTCTATGGTGAACAATTTAAACCCTAAATCCATTCATATGTGAATAATGAGAGGTTGTATGTTTAATTTGTTCTATAAACCAAATGGAATGGTTTTGTTTTCATTGGTATTTTTTAGTGGGATATGGTGTATTACATCAAAATATGGTTTAGTGCTCTTCTGTATAATCCCTATAAAAGATGAAGATAAACATTAATTGTCTCTAAAATATATTTATGGAGATTAATTTTTTAATGTGTATGGAGTATGACACCCCCTTATTAGATTCAATTTTTGATGAACCATTTCAAATAAGTATTGATGGTTCATTTTTTTTATTTCCTGGTAAGACCAATCTAGACCCATTTTTATAATGATAATGGTTATGGGTAGAATGCTTTAGTTATATCCATAAAAAGTGATTCAATGTTGTTTTTGTAACTCATTCTCAGGTGGGTTAAGGAATTCTCACATGTTTGGGTGATGTAAAATATAGTATGTGGTATCAGTGGACTATGTGAATGAGAATGGATGAGTTCTCAAGGAGGCACAACTAGAATAAACCTTATTTCCGTGAATCTACAAACAACAATTTATTAAATATTTGGAAATACATTATTTTACCCCATTGTATTATTTAAACTATAGAAATACCCTTGTATTCCTCCTCCTCTCTTTATATGGTTCCATTATCCTCTTCACATGGTTCTATTATTCACTTTGGATCACTTACCCTTTTCATGAGGTTCCCTTCTTCGCGATCGAGACCTAAATTTTTCATACCTACCTTTGGTGATCTTCCTCTATTAAAGAAACCCACCCACCTCTTACATCTTGAAATAATCATCCTCCAACATATTTTGGAGACAACCATACCAACTCATGCCTCTAGTGATATTCCTCTTCCAATACATCTCTAATGAAGCCATCCCACCTTCCTACTGACGTGGCTCAAACATTTCCTCCCCATAACCCTTCAAATATATTTATGACATTACCACCCCACCTCCCACATATAATTCCACGATTATAAAACTTATCAAATTCACTCTATGATCTATGGAACATTCCAAATATTCTCTTCCTCCACTAACAGATCTCCCATTGGATTTTATAATTCCATGTACTGCGGCTCCAAATAAATTTCTTTATTTTTAGTCTTGGTAACCTAATTTCTATAGTTTCTCTCTCTAGTCTACATCTCCAATTATATTGAATCCTAATTGGATCAGTAATTTCCTCCTTAGGGTGTCTCCATCGAAACAGGCACTCTCCCAATCCGATTTCAATAAACCATAATATAAAAGTTATTCTAAATAAAGAATTCTTTATATTACACACTATAAAGTATAGTTGCCCAGCTCATTATTCAGTTCCAGATAAAGGAATCCATCATTGAGAAATTAAAAATCATTTATTTTCTATCCCAATCCCCTAATCTAAAATAAAAACGTTTTTTACCTATGTCTACAAGTCTTTCCCTCACATAATAGCTCCATTTCATTTAATCATTGTACTAAACTCTTATTTATATACTATAAATATTTTCATTTTAATGTACATATATCATGTACCTTGACCCTATTACTATATCCGTATTCCAGCCATATTTCACTATGTACAATCTATATGAAAAATATGTATATTTTTTAAGTATAATAATGACCTTTATATTAATAATGAATTAAATAATTTTTTATTAAAATTCAATTTCATTTTTTTCAAAACATTGTTTCTTATTTCCTTGATGGAAATATTTATATATTAGACTTATTTTGTCATACATTCCATCATTTAATACTTTATAACACTTTTTTTATATATTTCACTATTAGTTTTAAATCCTACAAAATATTCCATCTTATCTATAACATAAAGATTAATATTCGCTACTTCTCTAAAATAGGTATCACATTTACATTAAATCAATCTTTATTTATCTATGAATTTATAATAAGATTCTTCTATATGTGTAGTATATATATTTAAAAAATAAATTTATATTATATAAGAATTCAATTCCACCTATACTGAATTTTAATTTTAATCACTACAATTACATTTCAAAAATACATTACCATACTAATTAATTAATCTTTACCTTCAAAGATAACACTATCAAAACATCAACAACAAATATATGATTTAATACATATTGATGACATCTTATGAACTAATTAATTTTTATTTCTATGAGATCATCTAATGTCACTTCATGATTCGTCATCTATAAATCAATGAAACTGATTAGAGGTTCTTACTGTTTAGTTTTCTATTCATCATTACCTAAGTAAAAAATATTTTTAACTATATTTATTTATTATATAGTTATATTTTAATATTCCTCCTTCTGTGGAAAACAGGTTCCTGGAAGCACAATGAAATATAAAGAGTTGGTGACAACTTTTTTGGAGTGATTTAAATGTGTGAATGAATGGGTATCTATGACCAATAATTATTGTATAGGTAGTTTCCATTATATTATAAAGACAATATTCTTTCTATGAGTTTCATTATATATTCTCTTTCACATATTCTTAAAATTTATTTTTATTTTATTGAAAATGCATATAGTTGTATGCCTACAATTGGTAGTATCATATATCTACATGTTATTGAGGTAATGTAACAAGGTTTAATTGACTAGATAGTGGCTCAGATGTGTGGGTTCAATTTATATTTCTTGATTTATCAATCAATGAACATTGGACCTTTTTTAGTTTAATATTCTCCAACTGAAATGATATTTTTGAGTTAAAATATTCTCATTCATAATTATTGTGAACTAATTGTTTTTATTTATGTGTAATGTCACACTAAAATGATGAACGGTGGGTATCATTTTTGTCCAAGACAATATTTGGTGGTCTTGATTTAATATATTTTAGAATTACATTTTCTGTAATTGTATATCTTTTTTTAGTTATCAATTTTAGATTTATTTTATAAATTTTATAACCAATAAATGATAGTATAAAATTTATCCTCTATGAAAAAGATCTACTATGTTTATCTCCTCATGAGAAGGATCATTATCTTCCATTATCTTTCAATTGATTTTTTCCATTGTTTTTAAATATGAACATACTTTAATAAAAAACATTGTCTTCATATATTTCATTTACATAGACTTAGATATTGGTTATTCTATAAACCTGTACATGTGTAGCAAGGATAAACTTTTAATTAATGAAAGGATTAACAAAAATGGTTAGTGGTTCTATATGTTTGTTCATTTTATTTTAAGACTAAATATAACCACTTATTCATCTGTATTTAAATTACATTATGAATTAATTATTATCAGTTTTCACATGTCTACAGGTACACAATATTCATATTAAAGGTATTTTTTGGTTAATGAAATTATTCTTATGCATATAAATCAATTCATGTATAATTTTAAATTAATATTTATCTAATTTTCCATATTCAATTTTGTATTATCCATATATTTATTACTTTTAATTATTTTCATCAAGTGTAATTCTGAATTGTTTTGAATCATTAATTCACTTCAAGCATGTAATTCATTTCATAAATAGTATTTTATGTTGTTAACAATTATAAAAATAAAAATAACTTTTATTTCATGTTATTTTCTTACACCATACAATGGATCCCCTATGACTTCACTGGAATATGGATATTATAATGGTTTCTAATAGTAAAATATGTCTCATTTTTTATCAGTAGGCCTTAGACCCATACATGACATTCATACTAAATTCCAAAAATTGGGTTTCATTTTAATAAATCCCTATAAGATTTTACATTTTTACATTTTTCAACCCTAGGTGGAATTGGGGAAAATTACTCTCATAATTATTGTTTTCCACCAAGATCTATAGAGCCTATTTACACCACATTACCAAAGTGTTCAAATTATGTAACTAGTGGGCTCAACGATGGTGCATTATCATCTGCATTAAAATGTAAATATAATTATCAACATTACCCTTTTTTATAATGAGGTTCATAATCATGTCTAGATAGTTATATATTGAAAATATATGGATCTATATAAGCTCACAATTATATGTTTATTTGTAGTGGAATATTTGAATATTTACAATATAAAGACCGAATTTAGTTCTATAAATCCTAACACATAGTATTCTTCTTTACGAATGAACAGGTATGTTGTAAAAAATAATGAATCTATAAGAGATTAATTGAATAATTATGGCCCAAATTTTAGAAACAAAAATTTTTAGTAAATAACGGTTCCACAATCCATCAGATTTCTTACATTAATGTTTCAAGAATTTTTATCCACCTTCTGATAGTTTTTGAGTTTCATTACCAAATGAGTGACATTTAACACTCCTTTGAATGATTTTGTATGTATATAAAAATGGTATCCTACTAATGTGTTCTTCACAAACCTATAATAATAATTAATCATTGTTTCAGCACCCAACATAGAAGTTCATCTCAGTGCCAATTTTATTTCTATACAAATCACACAAGTGAGTGAAAACCATTACCCAACAAATTTTATCCTATAATTTAATCTGTTGGTGATACAAAATACTTAATATTTTATCAATATAGATTGAAAAAAAAAACAACATCAACAAATATAATTATTAGTGTATTTCCTATAATAAATAACACTCACATTGCTAATCACATTCTTTTTGTGGTATGGTTAACCCATCATGGTATAAACCTATTAGTTATCCTAAGAGATATTGAACAATATTTTTATTTTATTGTTATCCTTTTACTTAAAATACGACTACATAAATCATAATAAATGTGGCCTAAAAGTTCTATAATTATCATGGAATTCAAAATAAATTGGATCCATAATATTTATAACCTCTAAAAGATCCACTAAAAATTGAATGGTAGACCACCTGTTTTTAATGAGACCTCAACCCTCTAGATATTCCCCCATCCCCACACAATATGATATTTAAAATCTACATGTTCATTTTACATTTATCCTGAAAACATCATAGAGTCTTGTGAATAATAATATCTCAATTATTCAAAATGCTGAACCCCTTCCATTTTAAGATGATCTTGTTCTGTCAGTATTCGAATTCTTTTCAGTATTCTAGTAGAGTCTTCTATTCCACTAGTCTAACCTCTTATTTTATAGTTTTTACCTCTCTTTATTGATATTTAGGAACTTATATTACTATATGTTGGGAAATTTATTTGATTCATAGTATTCCCACTTCTGTTGTCTATATAGGGACATAAAATATCTATGATATAGAAGGATATGAAGAATTATACTATTTTATACCCAGTTATCCTTGATCTAAATTATTTGATATTATATTTGAATTGAATTTGGTCCACCCCAATTAAATTTTCATTCTATATCATGATCATATAATTTCATAACTAAAAAATGTCATATTTCAAGATATCATACTATATTTGAAATTGTTGTAGTGAATCCAGATATATTGACCCATCCCCCCATTTCTCTTCATGATCATACTACCTCCATAGATTCTTCTAGTTTCCTACGATTTTTTCCAATAAAAATATATATTATTATAAATTTCAGTATTTATAATTAATTAGATATTTTATTTCAAATTTTGAAATTATCACTTGAGTAATTTTCTATTATCTATGTTGTTCTAATGATCTTTACAATGTTATTTAAATATATTAATCAATGTCGCTTAAATATTACTAGTTGGATCTTATTTGATGACATAGAATATGTCATATGGTTGATGAAATTATAATTCTTATTACCTTTTATAATTTTCTTACATATAAATTTTCTTGAAATATATTTTTTTATCTATAACCAACATTATTAGGATTTCAATTTTTGTTTCATTATATCGAAATTGTGGGTTAAGATGGGATCCCATGGGGAGTAAAATGAATGGTCATTATGGTAAGGAAATGGCCTTAAAAACTAAACAATCAAGAGTTTAAGTCAATAATTTACTTCATTTCATATTGATGATCTTTTCAAGTTTAGTGTTTTAGAGAATTATAAAATAACTATTACATAACAACTAAAAAATTATATTTTAGTAACATCGATTAAATATCTATTTTTATCAAAAAAATATTACTTTTTAAATATAAAACATGAATACTTTTCATTATAAAAATCATTAGAAAATTCATCTTGACTTCCTCTTTTTCACTTAATCATCTTTAAGGGCCCTGTGAAAAACATTTTATAACTTGGGATGAGAAAAGAAGCCTCATTAAAATACATAAACCAAAAAATAAACCATTATTCCAGGAATACATTAACCCATGAAAAATTTACACAACATTATACTTTTCACCCATAAATCATATGTTCTTTAGCTTACCCTATCAAATCATAAGTTCCATGTAAAACACCATAGATAACATTAATCATAAAAGTATACATGTGTTATCCACATCACTATTACATTGTATCATTAATGGATAGATAGGGAGTAACCATTATGTTACATTTGGAGTACCCCCTGTGGTATATTCTGTAAATGGATTTAGAGAAACCCAAACGTTTAACCTCATATCATCACACATTAATTTAAAATCTATCATGGGATCGCCCACCCTTGGTTTATCATAAAACAACCCATATTCATAAACTATGTCCGAAAAATATATCATTATCATTACACATAAAACAATGATAAAATAAAATTAAAATTTACACTTTGAAATTTAATTTTATTTTTAAAAAGTCTTTCTCTCAAAAATGACTAAAATTATTTTAATATAAAATTGAAAACATGTAAAGCGAGAAGAAAAAAATTAAATATATGGGAATTCGAAAAATCATTTTCATGATTTATATGTTAAAAACTATCCTTTTTTATTTTCAAAAAAAATCATTGAAAGAGTAACCTTAGAAGAGGTATTTTAAAGAAATACCACTTCAACATGAGAAATACTTTAATGAAAATAACTAATGAATATCATTAAATAAAACATCAAATAGAACATTAAATATCATGATAGATTATAAATTCATGATATAAAGTGTCAAAAGGGATGTATATACACCATATATGACAATAAAGGATCATAACATCAATATATATATCAATTAAAGAAGATTGATATGATGCCCCCTACCGTGAGTCTAACTAATCACGTACATTTGTTATATTTGGGAATAATAAACATGGGTTTATTTAACTTTTTTGGGAATCACATTTCCATGTTTTGTATTCATTTTATATAACTTATAATGATGTTATTACAATTACCTAATTGTTTATATTTACATCGAATGTTTTGATGATATTCAGTACATGATTCCAAAATGGCATATGTATGTCGAATATGGATAAAGTGGCCATTATTCCATCATATGAAGAATAATAATTATGACGTAATAATCACTTATACACATAATTTATTCTTTTAAATCTAATAATTTATTTATAGTATTTAAAAATGAACAATGTTGCAATTGTAAGAACCATGTTCTTAGTTCTAAGGCACGGGCTTCTTCTTTTCTCTTTTCCTTAAGTGTTTTTTAAAAAATAAGGAAAATATGGAAAATCCTAAATTTTAGGAGTACACACCGTGTACTTCTCTACACTCCGTGTACTTTTGGCCGTGTGGGATGAGTACACTGGGCATGTGGCCATGTCGGCGATGAAGGGTGTAGAAACTGACTACACATCGTGTAGTTGTCCTTTACATGCCATTTAGACAGTAGGAAAGAGATTACTAAGGTGATGGGAAAATATGTGATAGAACACGCCGTGTACTTCAAAAGACACGTCATATAGTCATGTCGGCAGATGATTAGTGCCACGCTGGCGGGAATCCACCAGAGGAACAGTTAAAAAATGGGAAGTTCACACCGTGTAATTGGAAATACATGCCTTGTACATTGTTTATTTCACTTAAAATGGGAAGTAGCCTCCCCTGTTCATAGGGAAGGCTTAGAACCGGAGGAAGGAGTGAGAGAGGAGGTCAGAGCTTTGGAGATCCACCGAGTGCATATCGGGAATCTGTTTTCTACACTGTCGATCTCCCAAGAACTGCACGAGTAATACCTTCCATCTCCTTGCCTAGTTCTTTCCAATTGTTTCTCTAAGGGAAGTTATTTTCATTTAACTGAGTTTTCGTTCACCTCAGATTTACCTTCTTCTAGGATTATTTGTGGAACGTCGTTCGGGTATACTGATCAGGGGGTTTAAGGTAGGTGGCTTGGAGTTTATATTCAACTATTGTGCGTGTTTTGTGTACCTTTATGCCACGAACCCATGTTGGGGTGTCATGTGGCAGAGGTTGTGGCCATTTTAAATAACTATAATTGAATAGGTAATTAATTGTGATAATAAACTGCTATTTGGGATCTTTTCTTGGATCCAGGACCACCCTGGGGGTGTGTTCCTCTATTTAGCCATTTAGACAGGATACCCGAGGGTATGCCTTTAAAGTAATGATTGTAGAATTTCCGTGAGGGGAATTTCTTGTGTACTGCTTATTTACATGTTTGGCATGGCCCGACAACCTGTTTTTCCTGAGGGAAGTGGTGTGATTATCCTGTGGGCACTGCACTATTTAGCATGTGGGCAACTTCTTTCATGCCTATGGTCAGTTGACTCTGTGCCTATGGGCGACACTTTTTATGCATGTGGGCAATATCTGCATGCCTTTGGGCAGATTATTCTGTTTGGATTATCTTTAACTAAGGGTAGGGGTTTATGTGTCTGGGGAAATTGGCTATTTACATAGAATATTCACTGTGGTGATATTTTAAATTAAATGATTAAATGGATTTTAAAATGACAATATAACTGGTTAAGTTAGATACTTTTCAGTACTGATTACTTTATTTCATTTTACTACTGCACATTGTTGTTCCATGATTTCACACAGTTGGGAACGAGCCTTTGGTAGGTTCCTAGTGGGATTTATTTCTCAAACCCTATTTGGGTCATGATTTTCGGCACAACCCGATTATGTTTCTATAGGTGTAGATAAGGGAAAGATCCCTTATATAGGTACTTGATTTCTACTGAGGAGTTGCAGAGCATGGGACCGGGATTAGGACCGCGATGCTACCAGATGTTCTATTCTGTTTTGTTTTTTTCTAAATTGTATTACATTTTACTTCTTGTAACATGTTCCGTCTATTTTCATAGAACTTGAGGCATGTTGCATAATCTTTATATATATATATATATATATTATGGTGGGTTGTTTTACTACAGTTGCTTATTATAAATGTGCATGGTTTACTGTTTCTGTTGTTGTTGTTTTCCTTTTTTTCATTCTTCTGCGCTACACTTTCACAAATAAGGGCATAGTTTCCTCACTATTACACCTGGGCCCTCACTGCTAGTCAGCAGCCTCTGGGGCTTGGGGAAATGTGCTTGAGGTCATGTGGCGAACCGGGTGAGGGGAACTCGTTGAGTGGCACCCGGAATCGGGACGCTTCTATGTGGTATCAAAGGTGTTCTTTTCTTTGACTTAATATTTGGAGCCATAGTCGGGGATAGGATGGGAACAGTAGTTGGTAATAAGCTGGGCCTGGGTGTAGCTCACCCATGTACAGTGAAAATCCAGTTTACCTCTTATTTTTTCAATTTTTCTGAGTTTTCAAATTTTACAGTTGATTTTATTTCACTATTGGGTGACTCACTTGTGATTGTGCCTTTTATATTTTATCCATGGGTTCTATTTAGTTGCAACCCGATATAATCAGGGTATTCCCTATCATTAATCATTAAGCACATGCAAGAAATCACATGCCATGCATAGTTTCCATGCCATGTAGGTGCATTAGAATCTCATGTTGTTGGGATAGCTGTTGTGTTAGGAAAGCATGCTATTGTGATATCTACTCGATAAATATCTGCTATGTGATAGGATATTTTTGTATGAGCCGGTAGATAGAATGCATGCCATACTTTGGTTTTTGGGGAGTATGGGCCCTCACTGACTGGAATTTGGTGGATCATTAGATGTTTATTTTGTTATAGCACATATAAGATGTCAAAATTTGATTCGTGGGGAGTATAGCCCCCCACGGGTTGGAATTTGACACGTAGGTGTTGTTTTCGGTATTTTCTTGGGTTCCAGGAAAGTTTATGAGGGATACTGTCCGGAAGACCCAGTATAAACACCGTGTAGTACCGTCAACACACCGTGTATGGTCTTTTATTTGGGAAGAAAAAAATAAACTTTTTTAGTACATACCGTGTACCCTGAGTACAAATTGTGTAGTCTCTTCCCATGTCACAAACCGTGTGGGAGAAAACATGGGGAAGGGATGATCTTAGGGCGAACACACTGTGTCCCTTCCGTACATGTCGTGTAGTATTGACCCAGAGACCCGGACTTGTAACTAACAAACATGGTCCGGTGTAATATTTTCTTGAACCAGCCGTGTCAATGAAGAACACGCCGTGTAGTGTGACCTGGGGACCCGACCGTGTAACTGAAAACACGGATCGGTGTAATCCTTTTGCATACACGACGTGTATATATAGAACACGCAGTGTAGTGTTAGCCGTGTGTTATGACCATGTAACTAACAACACGGGTCGGCGAAGCTCATCTAGTACACGTCGTGTACCTCTGGGATAAGCAGTGTAGTCTTGTACAAGGACAGACCATGTGGTGCTAGCCATGTGGCTAGGAAAACATGGTGGTGTACATGCCGTGTACGGGTGTAACACGCCATGCAGTGTCAAGACGAGTAGTTGTCCTTGTCAAAAATGACACGGGTAGTTGAAAATTACATCATACATGTCGTGTAGATATTATACACGCCGTGTAGTTTTGTTCAACGGGCGTCGTGTGGCTTAGCCGTGTAAAAGGACCCGGGAAGGGGAAGAGAAGTCAAGTACACACCATGTAGTCAGTATACACGTCATGTAGTCTTGTTTTGAAAATATTGAAATGCCTTCTTCCACTTGTTCCCTTGTGGTTCCTTTGCTTTCAGTCTTTAATAATCGTGAATCTAAGGAGTGTTTTGACCTTGTAGAGTCATGCCGCCGAGATGGCCACGCGTTGTTCACCAGGAGAGCAGCAAAGAGTATACTCCAGAGATTGTGGGCCATGGGCTACCAGGGGATCCTCGAGCAGAGCCTGATGTGGCACCAGCTATTATACCGGACACAGGCGCAGAGGCACGGTTCCGTTAAGGCTTTATGCAATTCATGCAGACCTTTCAGGGAGCACCACCGGCATCCACATCTATGGCTGAGCTAACACATAACTTCTAGAAGCAGCATCTACCTACATTTTCAGGAGATGGTGGACCACAGTCAGTGGAGTCTTGGCTAGGATCAATGCATACTATTTTTGAGCATCTAGAGATGCCTCCAGGGCGGAGGGTCAAGCTCGCAACATATATGCTGCGTGATTCCACTAGGAGGTGGTGGGATGTTACCACCCAGAAAGAGCATCTCAGAGACATGGCATGGGAAGATTTTTAGGCAATATTCTACGACTACTTCTTCCCAGAGATGCTGAGGGCGGATAGAGCTCAAGAGTTTATGAATCTGCAGTAGGGAGCATTGTCGGTGATGGATTATTCTGCTTGTTTCACTGAACTTCAGCATTTTTCACCCTTTCTTGTGGGTGATGAGACATTGAGGGCTAGATGATTTAAGGATGGTCTCTGATATGACATCTGAGCACTGGTGAATGATTTCAGGTTGCCTTGATTATATGCTATTGTGAATCAGGCTCTGATTACAGAGAGGAACCTGCCAGAAGCTAGTGGTGTGGGCCAGTGTGGTTCAGCACCAGTTTCTGGTCATATTTCTACTGGTAAGAGGAAGAGACAGATGGAATTCTATCAGGGTGGAAGTACCATCCAAAAGAATGCTTCATGTGGCCAGGTCAAGTGCTACCAGTGTGGTAGAGAGGGGAAAAAGAGGCCACAGTGTCCACGAGACATAGTGGAGTGCTGAGCTTGCGGCATGATGGGTCATCTACAATGCTTCTGTAGGGCATTTCCACTCGTGTCTTGTGAGAGGGGTTCTGTGTAGACTCTGTGTGCTGGAGAAAGACTAGTTGCTTCTTACCAGTTAGGGAACTGGAATACATCAGGGCGTGCAGGCAGAGATGGTGGTTGTGGCCATGGTAGCCAGACACCAAGATCACAGAGGCAGCAGGGTGGGACAGCTCTGAGTAGTTAGGTTTTGTCACAGGGCTGCAGCACTGGGCAGGCATATGCAGTGCAGCAGACCCATCAAAAGAAAGATGTCAGACATTCTACTGTCAGAGGTACTATTCTAGTAGCTTCTATCTTATCTTCAGTAATTTTCGGTATGGGTTCTACACATAGTTTCATATCTGTACTCGTTGTAGAGAGCCTTGGGCTCTATGTTTCTTCTTCTGATATCATGATGCTAGACACTTTGTTGGGGACTAGAACATCTGGTGTGAATCATTGTAGGGACTGACCCCTTGAGGTTGGTGGGTGTCACTTTCTTTGGGAACTCTATGTCATAGAGATGACATCTTATGATGTCATTCTCGGGATGGACTGGTTGGTTCCCTTTCGAGCCATTGTAGACTGTTATCATCACAGGGTGTATTTCCCATCACTAGAGGGTGGAGAGTTTCTATACAAAGGAGAATGGGTTGTTCATGTGATTTGATCTGGACCAGAGCATCAAAGGAGAGGTGGAGTCACAGCCCCGATTGCTAGCTTATACCTGGATGATCATGGGACTTTTTAGACAGATTTCCTTCCAGTGGTTGATCGTTTCAGGGATGTCTTCCTGGATGACATTTCATGTTTACCTCTGAAGCGAGAGGTGGATTTCTCTATTGAACTTGTTCTAGGAGTATCACCATTGTCCATTCCTCCTTATATGATGGCTACACCAGAGTTTCATGAGCTCAAGAGGTAGTTAGAGGAGTTACAGGCAAAGGGTTTCATCCGACCCAGTACTTCTCCTTGGGGTTCACCTATCCTGTTCGCTAAGAAGGCAGACGGTAAACACAGATTCTGTGTGGATTAGCAGAAGCTAATACAGTTGACGGTTAAGAACCGATATCCTTTGCTGAGGATTGATGATATTTTTGGTCAACTTCGGGGAGCATGAGTATTCTCAAAGATTGACTTCAGATTAGGGTATCTTCAGCTGCACATGTGACCATCCAATATAACGCTCACATCTTTTCGAAAACAATATGGTCTGAACAAGTACATGGTTATGCCGTTCAGACTCACAAACGTGCCTGCAGTTTTCATGGCTCCGATGATTCGTGCGTTCAATATTTATCTAGATTCTTTTGTGGTGGTATTAGTGGAAGACATATTGGTGTAATCTCACAATCAACATGACCATGCCACACATCTTGATATCATATTCAGTACACTGAGAGAGCACAGGATATACGTTATGCTCTCAAAGTGCCAATTTTGGATGGGCCAGATTCACGTCCTGGGTCAATTCATCTCAGAGGCAGGAGTTTCTATAGAACTAGAGAAGGTGAGGGAAGTAGCTTATTGGGAGCAGCCTAAGAATGTGTTTGAGATACAGAGTTTCTTAGGGATGGATGGTTACTAAATATGCTTCACACGGAACTTCTCCCACTTATTAGCGTTGATGACGGGTCTGACTAAGAAGGGTGTGAAGTTTTTTGGGATGGAAGCTTGCGATACAGGCTTTCAAGACTTGAAGGGAAGGTTGACATCATCACTAGTACTTATACTTCTAGAGAAAGGGAAGGGCTATATTGTTTACTATGATTAATTAAGTATTGGTATGGGAACAGTGTTGATGCAGTGTGATCGAGTTGTTGCGTACGGTTCTCGGTAGTTGAGGCCAAATGAGAGGAATTACCCGAAGCATGATCTCGAGTTGGCTGCAGTTGTGCATGTGTTGCGCTGTTGGAGGCATTATCTATTGGGAGAGCATTTTGTGGTTTTCACCAACCACAAAAGCCTCAAATACATCAATACTCAGCGATACATGAAACTAAGATAGCAAAGGTGGGTAGAATACCAACAGTTCTTTGATTTTGAGTTTTCATATACACCTGGTAAAGTTAATGCAGTAACTGATGCACTGAGAAAGAAGACTCATATACAGGTAGTGCAGCAGGCCAGTGATAAATGGAATCTCATGGCCTTGTTCTTTGAGATTCATCTAGAGGTGCATGACAGTCAGGGGCAGACCTATCTTTCATCTTTAGCTGTGAATTCTACCCTCCTGGATAGAGTGAGGATGAAACAACTATATGATCCAGAAGACCTAGTTCTATAGGAGTTAGAGGTAAGTGAGGACCCTCCTCCTGGTTGGACAATATGTGATGATGAAATTTTGTGTTTCCATGGATGAGTATGGGTTTCGGGTGATATACGCGAGGAGATGATGCAGTATTTTTAGGCTTTATCTTGGTCACTTCATCCGGGGGTTACCAAGATGTACCATGACTTGAGACATTAGTAATGGTGGTCAGGTATAAAGAAGGATGTAGCTAGTTTAGTTATGAGGTGTTCCACCTTTCAGCAGGTGAAGGTGGAGCATCAGAAGCCATCCGAACTGTTACAGTAGTTACCCATCCCATAGTGGAAATGGGATGATGTCGCGATGGATTTCATGACTGGGTTTCCAAGGTCACCTCGAGAAAATGATGATGTGTGGGTTGTGGTGGACAGACTCATAAAGGTAGCTCACTTTTTGTAGATCAAGGAGACCATCGGTGTTGACGATCTCGGGAAGTTCTATATCCGAGACATCATACATCTTCATGTGGTCCCTTGTTCTATCTTTTCAGATATGGATGCTCGTTTTACTTCTCATTTCTGGTAGGGTTTTCATTAGGGACTGGATACATAGGTGCTTCTGAGCATAGAATATCACCCTCAGACCGATGGCAAGTCAGAGCCTACGACACAGGTGCTAGAGGACATGTTGCGTCCATGCAACCTAGACTTTCAGGGCTCTTGGGATAAGAATATACCCCTTGTTGAGTTTTCCTACAATAATAGTTTTTAGGCAACTATTGAGATGGCACCTTACGAGGATTTACATGGTAGGGCATTCCAATCACCCTTGTGATAGTTAGAGGAAGGTGAGGCAGGTTTACTGGGACCACGTCTCGTGCAAGAGACTTCTAGGCAGGTCCAGTTGATTCAGAAGTGGATGGCTACCGCACAGTCTCATCAAAAATCTTATGCAGGTCGCCGTAGATGACCTTTGGAGTTTGTGGTTGGGGATCAGGTTTTCTTTAGTTTTTTCTAAGGTTGGGACACAGACAGATCAGGAGACAGGCTAAACATTCACCGAGGTATTTGGGGCCATTTGAGATTATGTAGAGAGTCGGGCTGGTTGCCTATCGGTTGTAGTTACCACAGAGGTACCGAGCCATGCACGACGTCTTCCATGTATCTCAGCTGTGTTGCTATCATTCAGACCCGTCTCAGGTCCTTCAACCAGTGGAGGTAGAGCTTCATATAGATGTTTCCTTTGAGTAGAATCTGATTCGTATCGTTGACTGGAGAATGAAGGTTCTCTGAGGCCGGTCAGTTCCTCTCGTACGGGTGCTATGGTAGCATGGCCGAGTGTAAGACGAAACCTGGGAGCGAGAGACCGATGTAGATGCTCAGTGGCCGGAGTTTTTCACTACTACATCTTCACAACCATTGTAAGGGCAATTAGGGGACGAATTTGTTTAAGGGGGGGAGTTTGTAAGAACCCAGTTCTTAGTTTTGAGGTACGAGCTTCTTCTTTTCTCTTTTCCTTAAGTGTTTTTCATAAAATAATGAAAATGGGGAAAAATCCTAAATTTTAGAAGTACACACCGTGTACTTATCCACACGTCGTGTAATTTTGGCCTTGTCGGAAGAGTACACGGGGCTTGTGTCCATGTTGGTGATGAAGTGTTTAGAAACCGACTACATGTCGTGTAGTGGTCATTTACACGCCGTGTAGTCAGTCGCCAGATGATTAGTAAGGCAGTATCCAGCTGTGTGACAGAACATGCCTTGTACTCAAGAAGACACGCCGTATAGTCATGTTGGAAGATGAACAGTGCCACACTGGTGGGAAACCGCTGGAGGAACAGTAAAAAAATCAGAAGTACATGCCATGTACATGGAAATACACACCGTGTACATTGTTGTTTTCACATAAAATGGGAAGTAGCCTCCCCATTTCATAGGGAAGGCTTAGAACCGAAGGAAGGAGTGGGAGAGGTGGCTGGAGCTTTCGAGATCCGCCGATCGCATGTCGGGAATCCGTTTTATGCACCATCGATCTCCATGGAACCGCACGGGTAAGCCCTTCCATCTCCTTGCCTAGTACTTGCCAATTCTTCCTCTAAGAGTGGTTGTTTGCATTTAAGTGAGTTTTCTTTCACCTCAGATCTACCTCATTCTAGGAAGATTCACGGAACATCGTTGGAGTATGCTGATCAGGGGCGTTTATGGTAGGTATCTTGGAGTTTATATTCCAACTATTGTGTGTTTTTGTGTACCGTTGTTCCACAAACCCATGTTGGAGTGTCATGTGGCTGAGGCTATGGCTATTTCAAATACCTATAATTGAATAGGTAATTAATTTCAATAATAAACAGCTGTTTGGGATCATTTATTAGATCTAGGACCACCACCTAGGCGCGTTCCTCTATTTAGCTATTTGGCTTGGATACCTGAGGGTAATCTTTTAATTTAATGAATGTATAATTTCCTTGAGAGAAATTTCTTGTGTACTTCTTGTTTACAAGTTGGGCATGGGCCGGTTACCTTTTTAACCTGAGGGTAGTGTTGTGATTATCCTGTGGGCACTGTACTATTTAGCCGGTGGGAAACTTCATCTGTTCCTATGAGCAGTTGATTCTGTGCCTGTGGGGGACACTACATATGCCCATGGGCAATATCCCTATGCTTGTGGGCAGATTCTTGTGTTTGGATTCTCTTTACTTGAGGGTAGGGGTTTATGTGTCTGAGGACATTGGTTGTTTACATAGAATATTCACTGTGGTGATATTTTAAATTAAATGATTAAATGGATATTAAAATGACAATATAACTGCTTAAGTTAGATAATTTTTTGTACTTATTACTTTATTTAATTTTACAATTGCACATTGTTGTTGAATGATTTCACACAGTTGGGAACGGGCCTTTGGTGGGTGCCTACTGGGATTTATTTCTCACACCATGTTTGGGTCATGCTTTTTGGCCCAAACTGATTATGTTTTTACAGGTGTAGATAAGAGAAAGAGCCCTTATACAGGTATATGATTGCTGCTGAGGAGTATGGGAGCCTGGGACCGGGCATAGGCCATCGATGCTACCAGCTGTTCTGCTCTGTTTTGTTTTGTTTTGTTTTGTAGTACTCTGTATTATATTGTACTGCTTGTTACATGTTCTGGCTATTTTCTTTGAACTTGAGGAATGTTGCATCATCTTTATATATATATATGACTTCTCGTTGCTTTACTACAGTTATTTATTTTAAATGTGCATGGTTTACCGCTTCTGTTGTTGTTGTATGATTTTTTTTTTTCCGTTGCGCTACACTTTGACAAATGAGGGCATAGTTTACCCACTATCAGACATGGGCCCTCGCTGCTAGTCGGTAGCCTTTGGCGTTTGGGGAAATGCGCTTGAGGTCATGTGGTGTACCAGGTTCAGGGTACCCGTTGAGTGGCACCCAGAACCAGGATATTTCAGCAATCATGAAGATGGTATGGTGTGTGTAGACATGAGTAACTTTTCCATGTTTCAATTATCATTATGGAAAGAGGGTAATTATTATTTACTATTTTCAGAATGATCATAATATCACTAGTATCATAATAAAAATTTTAAATATAATTACATATATTATACATGTTATGTTGTGATTAAAGTGAATCACATCGCTTAATGGAGGTGATAATTCCCATGTATTCACGAATGATGTTGTCATTTTTCTGTGAATTGGAATCAATAATGTAATTGAAATATTATTATCTTATAATAAAAAATATTTAATTACTATAATATAAAAAACACAATTTCCATCGTGATAACATGTCTTTATATGTGCGAATGGAATAAAAATTATATCATTTTGTGGTGATGATAGTTTACACATACACATAAATGAATACTTATTTTTCTATTTTATAAAAGTGGACATTGATTTAAGTGATTATATTACAATAATAATATCTCAATATATTTTGGATAATATAGTTATTATTTGATACTATTTTAAGAATATTTAGAGAACGTGGAAGAAGAAATTTACCCCCCATTTTTCCCTTAAAATGGTGTTTATCAAAATAAAAAAATTAAAGGCCTTCGAGCCATTAGATGGTGGGAAGAAGAAATATAGTAGAAACACTTATTTAAAAATGATACCACTTCCTTGGATAATCATTATTGATTGACAACTTAACACATCTAAGAAAAGTGTTATATCTATATTAAGGCCAATATAATTTTAGGATGGGTTATAAAAAGTTGTTTAGGATTATTATGGGCTAACCCAATAGGTTTTTAGGTGATAAGAATAGTGAATAATGTGTTCCAATTTAAAGAAGAGGGGAGGGGCTTTCTTGGAATTATTCAAAATATTAATTTAATTTAAATAAATTTTGTAATCCAAATATATCCAAAAATAGTTTATCTCTATCATATTATGATTTTGGGGGGAATAAATTTCATCCGAATAAAATTATAAATTTTTCGACTATTTTTAATACATATCTTTTGGTTTTTACCACTATTAATTCTTAACAACATATCATGTAATTTAAATTTTGATTGTCAATATTATTATTTTATAATATCAAAAGACCAATAAATTAGTCATTGATAAAAGTATATGACTTATCCCAGTTATTTTGATCAAACCCTGACATTATTTAATTTTATATCATTTAATAAAATATTATTTATTTTAAAATATAAATAATGCCAATTCTGACTCTATTATTTAGTTGACTTCTAAAAATATCATAACACCTTGATATCCTCTAAAGGACTATATTAACTCATCCCTAACATTTATTATCCCCATATAAAATTCTTAAATGACATAAAATATATCATATTATATTTAGTATAAAGTTATTAATATCATTTATTTGATTCTTCCAATAAGTAAACAATTACTCCATCATAATTGTTTCACAATTAAATTTAATTATTTTTTTCTAAAAAAATTAAATAAATTAAAATTATGTAGTTTAAAATTTCATATTTATAAAGAATATTTTTAGTCAAAGATATCCCCTGCAAAACCCCATATTAAAAATACATTACTTCTTTAAAAACGTGGGTGTGATAAAATTGATATTTCATTTGAATAAAATATTATAAATGTCTTACTAGATCCCAAGTGGCTTACAATGGATATAACATAGAAAAAAATCTTATTCAGGTATAACAACACTCATATAATCCAATAAGTACAATTTTTTGGGTTATTTCATATTATTTATAATATTAATGTTAACTTTAATTACTCTGTTTACCCTTAACCATTAGAATAATATTTTTACTAAGTTACTATTCATACTTTCAAGATATAAAAAAGACCTTTTTACCTAATCTGTACCTTATTATTAAAAATATGGAAATAATTTTCCAAAATTCAAAACAAATAATTTTCATATTTTTTTTAAAAAATTAACCTTGTCGAAGAGTGAAGAAAACATATTTTTAAGTAAAAACGTTCAAAAGTTCATAATGTTTTTATATCCAATTTCAATGTTATATTGATTAAAATTAAATAATTTATTTTAAATGGTAAATAAACTATTTTTCTATACATTAATAACAATTAAAAGGATAATCTAACTTTATAAATAAATTTGATGACAGATTAGTTTTGAATTAAAATGCTTTAATTTTCACTATTCATTTAAAAATGGATCTTATCGGAAAAATTCCAAAATTTTAATCAATTTAAATTTTATTACTATTATTATGAAGATTAATTTTATTTTTCCAAATATAAATTATTAAATTAAAAAAATACTATATTTAAAATGGTTTCCCAAAAAAAGGTAGAAAACTATATTATTTTTAAATACTCCTTTTATGCATAAAATTAAAATTTTTTCTTATATCATGTCTAGAAAACATAAAATATGAATTTTTAAAATTAATTTAGTATTATATATATATATATATATCATTAATATAACACTATATGAGTGATTTGATTATTTATTTTTTAAAAACCATACTTTTCACATTTTAATAGTTTTTCATAAAAAAAATTATTTTATTTTACAAAATGTTTTTCATTCATTTACAATTTACTAGTAAAATATATAATTAATAATTTTATGCTATTTCACCCATATTTTCATTATTTAATTAATAGTATTCATTTTTTACAATCTGAAAACTATTTTAAAACTATAAATTTTAAATTATAATATCTAGTTTTTTTATCTATATTTCATGTGGGGTATCATGTACGTTATCGAACATAGTATTTAATTTAAAAAATAATTAGTTTTTAAATTATCACCAATTTAAAAAATCACTCCTCGCTATTTGAAATCATGATAAAAACCCATAGGTTTATCTTTTTAAAATATCTTTATTGAAATCCCATATCAGAAAAAGGATAAATCAAACTTCGACATTAATTGAATTGGAGGGATGTACAAAGGTCACCGAAAATATTACATACTGGGGATACATGTAGGAAAACATGGATGTCGAATAAAAAATAACTATCATATACTTAGATCAAGTGATAGAGGACATTTTCATGAGACGTTAAAAATAAAAAAACCATAAATATGTCATTGGATAAAAATTTCCTTGATTTGTCAGTAAGAAATGTAAAAGGATAATATTTTTGGTTAAAAATCATTTTAATAGAGTTGATGAATTATTTCCCTACATAGAATAGTAACCTAAGGAAATAAAATTTCCTTACATATAGAATTTCTTCCATCGACAAAATTGAAAATAAAAGCACATGTTTTTACATGTTATGAGTATTCAAGGAGAATTTTACACTCATGAAGCACTAGAATAAACACCTAGAGATTCACATTCTAAACAAAAATATTAATTATATATTTTTCCTATCATTAGAAATTAATTAAAAATTTATTATGATTATATAAGATTGTCCTTAAAAAGAAGAATCCTTAATATGATTAAAACATAAATTAATATCCAAATTTCAATAGTAATAACCAATGTTCAACATAGATCATTCATCTAATAATAACTCTTAAAAGTCATCAATATAATTCAAACTAATATTGAATCCAAAAATTCAAAATGAACTATGAAAATAGTCTTCCATGATAATTTTTAATATTTATTAACAAATAAAGCCAATCACTCTTAATGTATCAAGCAAAAAACATAATTTAATAATCACATATTATCCATTATAAGATAATGTTTCCCATAAATAAACTGAATCACCATAACAAAATAATGCATAATATAATCTTCAAAAATATAATTGATATTTTATTCCTCAAAATAAATTCCATAGTATGCTATTTACCTTAATCGTATAGGATTCCCAAAAGAGAGAATGTCTTCGAAATAACATTTGTAATTTAATCCCCAAATAATTTACCAAATCCATGGTTATCCTTGTGATAAAATATATGATTCGAAAGTCAACATATTTTTTAATCCATAAAATCATTTCACTAAAATGAAAAATTCATAAAAACCTGGACATCTCATAGATGAGTTGTAGGTGATGCACCCTTGCCTCCTATCAGTTGTGGGTTCGAATCTTGAGACCTTGCTGGACACTACTAGTTATCACCCATCATGTTTGTTTTCCTTTTTCGATGACTATATAATTAATATAAATTTTCCATAATATTAAAAGTTCCATAAAATTATCCATAACTTATATTAACCTCAATGGTTATCTTATAACTTTTATTTATCATCCCAAAATGCAATAAACCATAACTTCCTGAAAAAATGTATCTCACCGAAAAATATTGTTGGTCACCTTAAAATTTTATAACATAAATTCTAAAAAAGGTTAATAATACATTAAAGATTATATCAAACTAAAAATTAAAAACTCATGATGATATCTGTTATTATTAAAAAATAATCTTCATCATCAATGTTTTCTAAACCTCCTTTGTTACTAACTATAATGAAATGTCCTTAATCATTACAAAATCTTGAGACTTAATCATCAATTTAATTTATTTCAATGTGAGTATAATTTTAGGTTTAGAGTTTTTGTTAATTGGGAGATAAATATTACATGACAACTTAAATACTATAGAGTAGACACATCTACTCACTATCAATTTTTGCAAAATAAAATTTAATTTTAAGTAAAACATGAAATATTTTTATTGATAAAAATTATCATAAAATTTATATTATCTCCATAATTTCTCTAACCCATACCTATACACCCTATGAAAAAAATTTAAAACCTGGGATGAGAAATAAATGATCAGTAATGGACATAAAAGAAGGGAAAAACAGTTAGTCCAAGGTTACATTAAACCCCCGAAAACATTTACACGAAGTTATAATTACACCCCTAAATCTTAAGATCTATATCATACCTTATAAAGTAATAACATTCCTCTAAAACTCCATATAAAAGATAAATAATAATGGTATCTTCTGGAATCCAATTAACTCTTACATTATAGCTTTGATGACAATATATTGAGTAACCTTCATGATAACATTTGGAATACCCATTGTGGTATATTCCCTAAATATATTTGGAGAAACTCAATTGTTTAACTTCATATCATTAACCAAATAATTAGAGAGCTATCATGGGATCACCTACATTCAGTTTATCATCGAACAACCTATATTCTTAAACCATTCAAAATAACCATACATAATACTAATATGTAAAATGATCATAAAGGAAAAAAAATAACATTTCCACAATGAAATGAAATTTCATTTTTACAAAGTCACACAAAAATACATGAAAACACATTTTTTGATAATAAAATGGAAAATTAATAAGGATGAATCAAAAAAATTAAACTATCATGAAAGAAATAAATTTTATTCAAGACCTACATGTTTAACAAATTCCATTGGGTCTTTTTTAAAAATAGCTGAAAGTGTAGCTTTAAAAGAGGATTTTAGTAGAATTTACCTTACCAAAGAAGAAATATATTAATGAAAATAATTAAATATTACATTAAAAAACATTAAATATCATTATAAAATATTAATTCCTGATATTACAAGTCAAAAGGGATATATATACACCTTATATGATAATAAATGTGAATAATACCAAGATATGCCTTAATGAAAGGAGATTGAGATGAAATACCTTACTGTAAGTCAGACTCATCATGTACCGTCTTTATATTCCTAAATAATAAACTTAGGTTAATTTGAAATTTATAGAGAACCATATTTTTAGGTGTATTATTCCTTTTATATAACTTATTAACATGTTATAAAAATTGCCTAATTATTTATGTTCACGTTGAATGTTTTGATGATATTCGGTACATGAGTCCAAAATGACATCGTTAAGTAGAATATGGTCAAAGAAGGCTTTATTCAAAAATCATCAAAATAATATTCAGGACATAATAATAACATTAATATATAATTTATCAATTAAACCTATAACACAATAAACATTTTATGGTACATTTCTCTCAAATAAATTAAATTTATTAGATAACATATATTTCATAATGTACAAAGTTTCATTCAAACAACACTTTCTTATTTATAAAATGGTCATAAACTAGCATTTATACTTACATTTTACAAATTTTTGTTTTGAAATTTGAAAAACAGACATTCATAGTAGCGATCAGGATGATATTTAGAGTTTGATAGAAATAACATAATTTTTGGTTAATAGTAACCTAACCTTATGAATAGTACATAACCTTAAGAATAGTAACATACCCTTATGAATAGTTATGCGACTCTTATAAATGGTATCCATACCCATTAATGTATAAATAAATTTAGGCACATTAAAAATGAAGATGAATATTTTTCGTGTTTATATTTTTTGAATAAATCATTATTTTAATTAAATATTATATTTATCATATATACTAAATTAGTTTTTAAAATGGAGTTCATTTTTAGATTCTAAAAATTGATAAATGGTTAGGGTGAAATTTTGGGATTTTTTCTGAATTACTTGAATATTTTATGAATAGTAAAATACAATAAAATACAATAAATTCTAAATACTTGATTTACTGCATCATAGGTGATTCAAAGCGGTTGTAAGACAAAATTATTTGAACTCAAATGAAATTATTACTATTTAGGATCACATTAATCAATATTATTCACAATCTTGAGAAACAATTTTAAAATAATAATAATAATTAATGTAAAATCCCTCCTCCCCTCCACTATATAAACCACCCCTCGCCCACTCTTCCTCCCACACCACTCAAGCTTCAATAATTTCATAAATTCTATAAAATACTCTTCCCATGACTTATCCCCATTAAAATTCCTTTCTAGTCATACCAAAAGTCCAAAAAAATAAGCCTTAAGGAGATTCTCAAGGAGTACTCTAGAGGTGAACCTCTCCACCGTTTTCTTTCCATTTCTTTTACAAGTCTCATTATTTTGTTCTATAGTTCAACAAACCTCATAAAAATGAAACGATAATTTGATTTCCATAAATGTAATGTATTTTTATTATTATAATGGAATATTTCATTACAATCTCTTTTCCCCTCCTTTTATACTGTAAATGCAAACACCGCACGAGATGTGTTAATTTATCACACTCAAGGAAGACGGGTTTTCAATTTACATTACTATCTTCAAGACTAGTCAGGAAACATTATTAATGGGTGATATAGAATAAAATATATGTGTCATATCTTATTGAACTTTAGTTATTCTTTACACACTCATAATATGGAATAATAAAACAATACAAGTTCATTGTTCATTGTTCATAAAACCGCTAAGCTAAATCCAAGCGTTTATCATTAACATACCGAATGAGTCATCCTCATGGTATATAACCAAAATAATTACAAGATAATTTATATCATTTTAATGATAGTAATATTACATATTAAAAATTATGTATGATTAACCACATTTCAAATGACCTTCCATTCATGAATACAAGTAAACGTATCATGAAAACCCAGGAAAAAAATGCTTTGAAAATTATAAAATTGTAACTCTTAAACACCCAAAAGGACATTAATGAACCTAATAATGTTATAAAATATCAATTAAATGTTTATGAGGTTCTAGAAATGTTATTTAATGGATAATTTAATTAATCAGGTCGTTAAGAACAATCAAGAATACCTTCGAGCATAATGTTTGGGATCATCTCTCTCACATTGGTACAAGAATTCCCCCAATGTTGTGCACTTTTATTTTTAATTCCTAATGAAGATTAATGATTTCACACATCCCCAATACATTCCCTATGATATATAAATAATTTTATACCCCTTTACCTCTCATTAATCACTCACAAGATCACTCATTACCATGGTAAAATGTTTGTAAGGGGTTTCTCATCTCACTTTCAATTCTTTGGTATTTACATTGCTCACCACTCATTTCATTTATTTATTGTATGCATACTTCCATTTGATATATAATATTTTGAATATTTTTATGTTCATTTCATTCAATTATTCATTTTATTAATATTTATTCTTGGTCAAACAAAATGATTGATTACAATGTGGTAACAAGCTTTGTCTCATTTTTCCATTTCATTGTGACTTACTTTGTATGGTGCACCTAAAAATTCTTATTTGGTGCCCCTATTTTCCATTTGAGATGTTTTTAAATTTTAAATTATATTTATATTAAATAAAAAATTCTAAAATCATATATAAGTTTATTTTATAAATCATATACCATTTTACATACATTGTTTATTTGGAATGATGTTTTAACTGTGGAAATATTGATGAATCTATATCCTTTAGTATATAAGAATATTAAAAAGGCATATAGATATTATATTAAATCAATGTATAAGTAATTATGTTGACATTTAGTTATGGGCAGAGCCTGCTATATCCCCTCAATGCATCGGCAGGTCTCATGAGACAATATGTTGGCGACAAACCCTTATAGTTTATATCCCAAAATCAAATGAGTTTCTACAAACAGAACTAAACCATTTTCGAAGACTTATGGTATCAGGTACCAGAAACATGAAGTCCAATTAATAATAATTCTCTTTATTAATTATCAGTTATTACTATACATGAGGTTTTAACTATGAAAAAATCTATGGATGCAGTTTCATTATCAGTTTATTAATGGCATGAGTTTTTAATTTATTCACCATTACATATTGACTATGCCATGTTGTTTATGATTTAGTTATATTTGATTCATGATTCTACTATTTGTAACCCTTACTAATCATTTGAGGTCCCCCATTTCATTTTTTTACCTTTATCTGTTTATGAATAGGTGATCACTTATTGAGTTTCTATAGTTGAAGTTTATTAGTTTTTGTTATGTATTTTACTTTGATACATTTACCAATGTAATTTGAGTTAAATATATGTATCTAGTTTCTTGAATACTACTAAACATATCTTTCCCTTGATATTTCATTCCTTCTAACCATGTAAATGCAATTTGCAAAGCATCGGCTTCAGATTAGTGGTGTCAGGGTGTTACAGTTGGTATGAAAGAAAGTTTAGTAGAAAACATGGAAAATATATTAGAAAATAGATATTACAAAACAAAGACCCAAATTTTTATTTGAGTTGAAATATACAAGAACATCCTGTAATTTTGGTATGGAATAGATTATGATGATATTTATAGAAAATATATCAATTTTTGGATACAAATATGTAGGGGTGGCTCTGTCATTGATGTAACTTGGAGTGAAAAAACTCTGACAAGGAGTTTCAGGCCTGACCTGGGGTATCCTGGTACACGGAAATGGGCTTTTCTAAACTCTTGGTATTAAATCTCTCAGGGGATATGATTTGGATAATTCAAATTTTTTTATAAGCCATTATGAAGGATTTTTATTTTATTTGTTCCTCCGAAAAAAATTGTTTATGATATTAGCTACGCATAGAATTTGAATTTATACGAAGTACATTTTGAGTTGAGATTATATATTATGATTCATAACCAAATTTAATGTAATACATTATTTAGAAATGGCACATAATGGATGAAATGGAATCAATAATCATGGGAAATTTAGGGATTCCCATATTGAGCAAGTCCACACAGTTAATGTTAGAGTAGATCATATCAGACCAATATTATAAAAACATACTTAGGTTGTGATAAATAACCAAGCCACACATGTTTTGGATCATTTCATGTGGGAGAAGCCCCCATATTTTAGCGTGAATACTAATCCGACGAATGCTAAGCAGTGGATCAAGTCCCTTGATAAGATATTAATGGCATTAAGATATAATAAAAATATAAATGTAGCACTGGAAGTATATTGTCTCAAGGTTGAATTATATCATGGTGGTCCTTGATCTATAATACCACATAGGAAAAAAGAAATTAAAGATATATAATGGAGTAATTTTAAAGGAATATGGTTTGAATAATATTTCCCTCATGAACTGTGAACTGAAATGAAGAGGAAAGTCCTTGGAATAATGAAAAGGGAAGAAGATAGTATCGTAGAGTATGAGGCTACATTCACAACATTGTCCAGGTATTCCATAGATTACATATGTTACGTGGAAGACAAGATTGATCATTTCTTTCAATGTCTAATTCCATGTCTTTGAAGGTTACTGGCATCTGATAAATTTTCACCATATGATGAAATTGTATCAAGTGACATCAAAATAGAGAGAAAAATTTCTAGATAAAAAATTTTCATTGGAAACCAAGATAAGAAGTAGTACCCTCATGACCAAGGAAAATTTGATGCAGCAAAAAAGAACTAGGGAATGAAGAAATTTCTATTATGCAATAACTGGTGAAATAATCATCCTAGTAAATGATTAAAGGCATGTGAGTCTACTATAAGGGTGGAGAAACGGTTCATTGTTCTAATGAATGCAAGGGGAAGAAATAAGTGAATGATGATCAATGATAAAATTGTAGAGATATGGGACACTTTGAAAGTGAGTGTCCAATGTGATAAAGAAACATCCCTAAGAAATAGGCCACAAGAGCAAGGGAAAACTTATGTTATTACAACTGTGTAGGTTAAAGTTCCTAATGATGTGGTGGAAGGTACTTTAATTATTTACTCAAAATTGGATAATTCATTATTTTATTCTAGATTATTGCATTACTTTATATCTTCCTACTTTTCTATGAAATTTTGAATGTCCAATTTGATTTTATAATTTAGTTGTCAGTATAAAATCCTAGGGGTTATATCATTGCAACAAAGGTGTGTTGATCAGTCCCCCTCATGGCACATAAACATGTTTTAGTTGCTAGCTATATCATCATACCAATGACTGACACTGATATAATTCTTGATATGAATTGGTTGTACACTTATAATGCAGAGATCTATTGTAAGAAGAAAGAAAGCTGCAATTTTCTAAAATGGTGTATAATCCTTTATCTATAAAGAAGAAAATGTGACATTTGATTCTTATCTAGATCAACACCTAGTACCACTACTAAATGAAACTATTGGATAGGAAGAGAACATAATATTTAGGGATGAGGAGTAAAATATTTAAATTGAATATGTACATATAGTTCAAGAGTACATTGATAAATTTCAAGATAATTTACCTGGATATCCTCCAGGGAAGGAAGTTAAGTTCTCTATAGATTTAATTCTAAGTGAAAGAACTATATAAAAGACTCCTGATAGAATGTCCACTATGGAATTAGTGGATCTAATGAAACAACTAGAGGAATTGAGTGATAGAGGATTTATTCAAACTAGTGTTTCTCCATGGGGGGCACCATTCCTCTTTGTTAATAAAAAGAATGGATCCACGAGGACATGCATTGATTATAGAGATATCATTGCTATTACAATATAGAATAAGTATCCTCTGTTATAGATTGATGATTTGGTTGATCAACTTTAGGGAGAGTAATACATTCAAAGAATGACTTTCAATATGGATATCATCAGCTATGTGTGAGGATGGAAGATATTCCAAATAAAACATTTCAAACCAGGTATGGGCATTACAAGTTTACAGTGATGCCTTTGGGACTAACTAATACACCTTCTTTTTCATGTATTTAATGAATAGTGTTTTCAAGGAATATCTTGATAACTTTGTTGTGGTATTTATCTATGATATCCTGGAATTCACTAAAAAAATTTAAGACCCTAAGAATCACTTGAAAATTCTTCTAAAAACTCTTAGAATAAATGAACTATATGGGAAGTTCAGAAAAGGTGAATTTTGGTTTCAATCAGTTACTTTTATTGGGCATATTTTTTCTAAGGATGGAATCATAGTTGAACCTATGACGATAAAGGCAATACATGAATTACCCACAACAACAAACATAACAGGGGTATGTGGTTTTATTAGGTTAGCATGTTACTGTCGGTGTTTTGTTCAAAATTTTTCCCAACTGGCTATCCTGCTAACCAAGATCACACGTAAAGGGGTTATGTTTTTATGGATGAATTAATGTACAAAATTCATTGGTTAATTCATATGATGTGTGGTTAATGCTCCAATTTTGACTCTTCCATATGAAAATGATGTATTTTTTATATACAATCATACATCAACGAATGGAATGAGTTGTGTACGTATGAAAAATGATACGTTTATTGCATATGTCTCAAGGAAGTTGAAGACTCATGAGAAAAATTACCAAAACCATGATATTCAGTTAGCAGCCATAACTTTTTTTCTAGAAATTTAGAGACATTATCTCTACAGTGAATGATGTCATATATACATGGATCACAATAGTTTGAAATACATTTTTCCTGAAAAATAACTTAACATGGGGAAAAAGAGATGGCTCGAGTTACTCAAAAATTATGATTATTCAATACACTACCACCCAGAAAAGAATAATAAGGTGACATATTCATTAAGAAGGTATGATCCTGGAATCCATACCCAAATGAGGATTGAGTGAGATCCTATATTCACGGATCTATTAAAGGTGGATATAGGAATTGTTAAGGAAAGGGAATAATCTTTCCTCTTTCAAATTTTTTCTAAAAAATCCTTACTAGATAAGATAAAGAGACCTAAATCAATTTATGAGAATCTGCATAATATAATTAATGTTGTTAAGGATGAGAGATTGGAAGACATCATGTATGAAGAAAGAGTTCTGAAATTTGGGAAGAGGATATGCATTCCCTGAGTACATAATCTAAAAAGGGAACTATTAGATGACGACCATATCATATATTTCTATATACACCTTGGTAGAACAAAAATGTATAGATATATGAAGGAATATTTTTTTTGGTGGGAAAATATGATGAATGAAATTGATGATTACGTGTCAAAGTGTATAGTTTTTCAACAAGTGGAGGAAGAGAGACAACATCCTAGAGGGGTAACACAACCTCTACCAATACCCTTGTTGATTTATGATGAAATTAAGATGGATTTTTTCATAGGACTACTGAGGACACCTGGATGGAATGATGAAATATGGGTAATTTTTGATCATCTCACAAAGTCTGCACATTTATTTTCTATAAGAGATGATTTACCACTTGAGATCCTTGATTGACTTTATATTAATGAAGTATTTAGACTTCATGGTGAACCTATATATATTGTCTCTGATCTAGAACCCTAGTTTAAATCAAAATTCTAGAAAATTCTCTAGAATGGTTTTGATACTGAGCATCATATGAGTACTTCTTATCACCACCAATCTAACGGATATTCTGAAAGAAATATTTAAACTCTAGAATACATGCTAAGATCATGCTCACTTTACATTGAATGTATGTGGGATCAATAAATTCCTTTGGTGTAATTTTCATACCATAATAGTTTCCATTATATTATTAAAATTTCATCATATGAAGCATTATATGGAAAGAGATATCGAACTATAACTTATTGGCACAAAGTTGTTGAGAGGAAACTTAGATGACCAGAACTTATGGAAGAGGCCAAAAAAATGTAGAGACAATTAAATCCCATATTACGACAGCCCAAAGCAGTTAGATGTGTTATGATTACAGACATATAAAGGATTCAGAATACTAAGTGGGAGATTACGTCTTTTCTTAAAGTATCTCCATTGAAAAGTGTCTTTAGATTCGGTAAGAAGGGGTAACTGAGCCCAAGGTATATCATACCATTTGAAATTATGGAAAAAATTTGAGTTGTAGCTTACCATTTAAAAATTATGAGAAGTATCTCAAAAGATCATAATGTTATCTATGTGTCATTGTTGAAGAAATACATTTGAGGCCCAATTAATATACTCACACGTGGTAAACATAACTGGAACATGATTTGTCATACTATGAAGAGCCTGTTAGGATTCTTGACACTAGGGAGAAGGTATTGAGAAATCAGACAACTTATCTAGTAAAGGTTATTTGAAGAAACTAAAATTTAGAGGAAGAAACATTGGAAACAGAGGATGTTATTTAGAAGAACCACTGACATCTTTTTTAAGGGATTTATAAATGAAAAACTTTGAGGATGAATTTTCATATTGAGGGAATAATATAACACCCCAAATATTTTATGGAACATTTATCCTAAATACCTTCTTTTCATTAGATAGTATATATTTCATAAACTAGTTATTTTAATTGAAACAACACTTGGTAATTTAATAGATGGTCATAACCTAGCCTTTTAACATAATATTTTCACTTTTTTGTTTTGAATATTGAAAAACAAACATTCACAGCTACGATCAGGATGATATTTAGTGTATGATAGATTTACTGCATCATAGGTGATGAAAGGCTGATGTAAGCCCACATGGTTTGAACTCACATTATATTATTACAAATTTGGATGATATAAATCAATTCTATTCATTGTCTTCAGCAAAAATTTTAAAATAATAATTAAAATAATGTAAAATCACTCCTTCCTCCAATATATAAACCAGCCCTCACCCCCTCTTCCTCTCAAACCACTCAAGCTTCAAGCCTTGCCTAAATTATTTCAAATAATCTTCCCAATCCCTCCCCCCAAGTCCAAGGCTAGATGGTATCACAAAAATACCAATAAAGGATTAAGGATCTTCTCAGGGAGGAGTACTCAAGGGTTGAACCTCTCTTCCTTTTTCATTCAATTTATTTTACAAGTTCCATTATTTTGTTCTCTATTCTCACCGAACCTAATCCAAATGCCATGTAAATTACAGTACCTTACATGTAATTTATTTTCATTATTCTAATGGATTATTTCATCAAAATCCTTCTTTTTTCCCTCCTTTTATTCTATAAATGAAAACACCCTCCGAGATGTGTTAAGTTATCACACTCACAGAAGATGGGTTTTAAATTTGCATTACAATCATCAAGACTAGTCATGAAACCCATATAATGGTAGAATTGGATCATAATATATGTATCTTATCTAATTAGATATTCTTTAATCCTTACACACTCATAATATTGGATAATAAAAGAAAAAGTTCATTGTGCACAAAAATGACAAGCTAAATCCAAGCGTTTATCATTAACTTATCTAATGAGTCCTACTCATGGATTATTACCAAAATCAATATACGATAATAAGGTTATATAATATCAATTAAATATAGAATAGATTCTTTACTTATTATATAATGATTCTAAATTTGATTATTCAGGTCTTGAAGAACAATCAAGAAAACCATTGACCATATGGTAAGGGGTCCTCTCTCTCACTTTTGTTCAAGAATTTCCCCTATGTTGTGCCATTCTTTTTAATTCCTAGTAATGGGTTATGTTTTCATAAGTCCCCCATACGTCGCTTGTGATATATAAATAATGGTATACCATGTTACCTCTCATTAATCCCTCACAGGAAGACATGTTTCCTTGCTGAAATGTTTTTAAGGGGTTTCTCATCTCACATTCAATTATGTGGGATTTCGATTGCTCGCCACTTATTTCATGAAGGTCTTGTTTGTGTACTTTAATTTAATATATAATATAATGACTATCTTTAAGTTCATAATATTCGATTTTTAATTTGAAGAATAGTAATTATTGGCCCCATAAAACGATTGATTACAATGTGGTAAAGGACTTGGTCAAAAATTTTCATTCTGTTGTGACTTACATTGTATTGTGCACCTAATTATTATTATGTGGTGTACCTACTTCCCATTTGAGATAAATTTTAATTTTAAACTATAATTCTATTAAATATTCATATTCTCGTATCGTTGATATTTTTATTGTCTAAACTATATACCATTTTACTTAATGTTTATAATTGGAATATTGTTTTAACTATGGAAATATTGATGAATCTGTATCCTCTACTCTTTACAAATATTGAAAAGGAAAATTTATCTTGTATTAAGTAATTTTATAAACAATGATTTTGAAATTAAGTGATGGGAGGGGCCATCTATTTCCCCTAGAAGCATCGACGAGTCACAAGAGACGATTAGTTGGCGACAAACACTTCAATTTTGTTTCAAAAAATCCGACGGGTTTCTACCCACAAGAACTAAACAGTTTTAACGTTATTAGGGTATCATGTTATAGATACATGTAGTCATATTAAAAATATTTATATTTATTCATTATTAGTTATTACAATCCATGAGTTTTTAACTGTGAAAGAATATATGGATGCAATTTCATTATCAATTAATGGAGTGAGTTTTTCATTTATTCACCATCCCATATTGACTATTCCATGTTGTTTAAGATTCGGTTATATTTTATTCATGATTATACTATTTTTAACCCTTAATGATGATATTATATCACCCCTTTCATTTTTTTACCTTTATAAGGTGTTAATGTGGATATCACATATTGAATTTCTATGGATGTTGTATATTAGTTTTTGTTATGTATGGAATTTTATTACCTTTCCCAGAGTAATTTGAGTTACATATATCTATCTAGTTTATTCAATACTACTATAATAATAATTACATTGGGATTTAATTAAATATAAACATTTGAATGTAATTATTAATTCACTGACTCTATTTTAGAAGGTTCGGGGAGTTACAAAATCAATTAGTTTATTTATGTTACTGATAATGAACTACATTAGAATCATAAAGATGGTAATCCCTATGTCTGCTGGAGTAACATTTCAATTTTTGAATGATCATTTTGAAAAGAAGGTAATTATTATTTTACCCTTTTAGAATTATATTAATATCATTATTATCATATTTAATAGTTTTATATAATTATATATGTTATACATGTTCTATAGTGATTTAAATGAATCACATCACTTTGTGGAGATGGTAATTCACATGTATGCATGAACATCACTATCATTTTTATGTTCATGGAAAGTAATAAATAATTTATATATTCTTCTATATAAATGATAAATACATCATGAATATAATATATAAACATTAATTCATTCTTTTTAACTTTCCTTTAGAGAGGGTAATGAAAAACGAATTATATCGGTTCGTTGAGGTGATAATTCACATGTCAGTGAAAATGATACATTATTTACAATTTAATGGACGTGAATATGAATTTACGAGATGATATTGACATAATAATATCTCATTATATTTAGAATAATGTATTTATTATCTCATCCTGGTGGAAGAAGGTTTGAAGGATGTGGATGAAGAAATAAAACTGAAACACTTAATTAAAAATGATACCTCTTCCTTGGATGATCTACGTTGATTAACACCTTAACCCATATAAGGAGACTTTTAATCCTAAAATATGGCGTCTATAATGTTTGTAGGGACTATAGTATGGTATTTAAGAATATCAAGGCCTAAACAAATAGGTTTTTTGATGTGAAAAATATAGAATAATGTGTGCCCTTTTATTGTAGAGGGGAGTTGCACTCTTATAATTCCAAAAAAATATTAAATCAGTATAATTATTAAATATATTCCAAATAGATTCAAACTAATTTATTTAAAATATATTATTATATTAGGTATATGAAAATTCATCAAATGAAAATTATAGATGTATTTTCTCATTTTTAATCCTTATAATTTTTCTTTTAACCCATATTAATTCTTAACATAATATAATGTAATTTACAATTTGAGTGTTTATATAATTACAATAAAATTCCAAAAGACAACTAAATGAGTAACTTATTAAATTCTATTACATATAAAAATTATTTAAAATATATTTTTATTTTTATAAATTTTATATCATTTACTAATTGTTTTTAAAAATATCAATAATATCAATTGGGACACAATTCTATAGTTGACTTTTTAATTATATCATAACGACTTGATATCATTAAAAGTATATATTAAATAATACCCAGTTATTCAAATTAATCAATAAAAGACATCAATTAAATAAACTATATCAAATTTTATTTATTTTATTATTTTTAATATGATTTATTGGATTATTGTATTATGTAAACAATTACCGTATATTTATTATGTCACCATTTAATTTAATTGTTCATTTCCGGAAAACTGTAAATAAATTACCACGATTTAGGTAATAATTTTAAATTTTGGAATAATATTTTTGTTTTAGGATATCCCTAGTATAACCCCAAATTAAAAATAATTTACATTCTAATAACATGGGTGTGACAAAAATTGACTTCTCTTTTGAATATAATATTACAAATCTTTTATTGACACCCAACATGATTAAAATGGATATATCTTATACCCAAGGATGATTTTTGTCATAAAAAACTAAAAAAATGAAATTCGGACAACATATAGGTTGATTTATTATTAGATATAATATTATTTTTACCTTTAATTACTCCATTTACACGCAACCATGTTAATAAACATATTTAATAATGTTATTTTTCATATTTTAAAAATAATAATACAGACCTATTTATTTAATTTGGAACATATGATTCAAATTAATGAATCTGTTGTTTCAAAACAAAATTAATAATTAGTTAAATTTAATTAAATAATAATCACATTTATAGAATGAGAAAATGTTATTTTTGTAAAAACCATCAAAAGCTCTCAATGATTTTTATATCCAATTTCAATGTGAAAATTTCTACAATAAACTTAATTGGATTAAATGATAATAACATTATTTAATAATTTTTCTAAACCCAATAATATGATAATATAACTATATAAATAAATCAGAAAAAAACTGTATTGAATTAAAATGTTGTATTATTCACTATTCATAAAAAATTGAATCTAATCCATAGAATAGAAAAAATAAACCAATGTATATTTTGATAGTAAGATTCTAAATGAGATGTTTATTTTTTTATTATAGATTTTATAAAATTGAAAAAAACAATATTTTAAATAGGTTTTCCTTGAAAAGTGGAAAACTTCATTTTTCGAAAAATACATCTTTTTTCCATAAAATTGTATGTGTTCATATATCATGTCTATAAAAAATATAAGATAAATTTCAAACACTATATTGAATATATTATATGTATATTACATTAACATATCCCAAAAAACTATTTGGGTATTTATTGGTCTATAAACAAACCTTTTCACATTTGAATATTTTAGAAATAAATTTCTTTTATTTTACAAAAGGTTTTACATTAATTTTTAATTAATTGGTCTGATATTTAGTTAATTAAATATTAAATTTTCAACCATATTTTCATAATTAGATTATTATTATTCTTTCCCATAATTCTAAATACTTTCAAATAATGGTAACATATGAATAATAATATGTATTTGTCTGTTTAAATATGATGTGGTGTATCATGTACCCTATCAAAGATAGTCATTCCTTTTTTTTGAACTCATATGGTCATAATTAAAACATCTTATATATGAAAATTTTTAATCTATGTTTCTATAAATTCATCATACACTTTTTTATTAATACACTTCCAGATTCTATACAAGTAGAGTTCAATAAAATAAATCACATGTATACCATATAACAATTGACGCAAATATAGTGATTAATTATAAATAAAAACATTGTATATGAATAATAAATGAAATTATGATATATATAACAAATATATTCTTATATAAATACATAATGAATCTAATTCTATATTTTCCATCTATGTAAATACTTCATGACTATTCATATAATATATTGTATTCATATGTTTTATTTTTTGAATAAATCATTCATATATTATTTTTTTGTTAATTAATTGAATTTAACTATACTATTAAAGAATAGTTATTATTTTAATTGTTATTTCTTATAATTTGATATATATTTTTCATGTTTGACAATATAATATTATATATTTAAAAAATTATACTTTTCAGTGTAGAAGCCCATCATCTAATGTTGTTACATTGGTAATATATGATAAAGTTAATAACAATTTTACAAAACAACATAAAAAATGAATTTCATGTTCTATTTGATTAGATTCAAATAATATGGATATCAAAAAAATTCCATTATTTAGTATCGTATTGAAACTTATCTCTTCTTGTTGTCAGGATAACTGGTGCAAATGATTTTGTTTCAGGCTGTACATGGAATCAAAATAAATAATGGGAAAAATTATATAGATCATCCTGAAAATTTCTATTTATAATAGTATTTCACAATAATAGAGTAGTAAAACCAAATATTTATGATTTAAATACCCTAATAATGTGTATATCATCCAATCCATTTCCTATATTTTTTTATTATTATGTCTATTTAATTTTTATATTATCATAATTCCCTATATATATTAATAATCAGGGTATATTTTCCAATAAATGTTATATATATATATATATATAATATTTTTATATTATCACATTCAATATGTCAAAAATTAGTTGAACCCTATATTTCTTTTTGTGGGTGTTGAATTTTTTTGTTAATTTCTAAATTCTTCTCTATTTACAAAACCCATATAGAATATTATTTTTAAATGAATGATTAATATTTTCTTCTTGAAAATTATAATATCTAATATTTGATAAGTAATTTATAATGGAATTTTGTACATTATATTATACATAATAATAATAATTTTTAGGTTATATTAGAACCCACAAATGCATAATTTATTACCCTATATTTTTATAAAAGTTTTTATTTATCACTAAATGAATAAAAAATATAGGCACACACATACGCCCCATGAAAATTATAAAATATTTGAAATAATAAAACTATTTTGTTGTTTTCCATTTCAAATAATAACATCGTTTGGGGTTTCAACAATACAGTTTGTAACTCTGATGCATAGCTCATTGACTACTGTATTGATATTATAATATTGGAAAGAATGTAATAGTAAATCACATATTATTACTGAAAAGAAAAGATTATTATGAGCATGAAATAATTCATTACTATGATTGTAATGAATATGTTATCATTTTAAATAATAAATACATTCGGGGTTATATCATTAAAATTCTTATTTTTAATTCACACGCACAAAACATTGACTTCAAATATTATTTTGAAATTATGGAATCATTTAATTAAATTTAAAAATATTCTAAAATGAAGGTATGCATACCTTGATTTAATATGATTTGACATATATTTTTCGTACCTTGGTTTATCATACATTTTTTTGTACTCCAAGTTACTATGAAAAACTTATATGCATATTATATGAATTTATTTTATCATACGATGGTTTATTATGAAGGAATGCAATCTATAATTCCTAGAATATAAAGTCACGTATTATTTTACAAATCATGTCATTATGCTTTATGAAAACGAGAACATGTGAATATTAGGTGATGTTATGAATATCTTGTGAATACTAGTGTTTAGTCTATTCTCCCTGGTTTGTTAGTCTGTCATAGTATTCATATAAGTATGTTGAGTCTTTGGAAATTGACATGTATGAAAAAGTTAACAAACTAAAGTAACTTTTACATATCAAAATCAATATTCTTTATTTATTGTTTTTTGTTGATTCATGTATCATTTATCATGTACAATTGGTTTATTAAATATTTGGTGATATTTTGTTCTTTCTCATTACATTTTATCGGAAAAACCTATTACATTTTAATTACCTTAAAGATCATATAACATACATACTTGTTTCAATATGTTCATAGCATATACCATATAAAATTTTAGTACTTTAAAATGACCAAAAATAGTTACCTACTATTTCAGTACCATTCAAATGAAAAAATGTACCATTAGAATTTAAAATAATTTCAGTACAAATTGTAAAAATAGATACCAATTTACTGTTCATAGTTGTTCATATTAAAATATTTGGTTTTGATTGATCATAGAACATTTAAATTTGATATCAGACTACTTGTTAATATCATTATTTAATTTTATTCAACATGTAATACAGACGGTCTGTAGTTTTTTAATGCATTAATTACACAATATATTCCTTGAATATGAATCACACTTATGAATATTTTTTCATATAACATCATACACATCATTAGTGTATATGTTTTTCATAGAACATCATACACATCATTAGCACGTGTAATCCATTGAAAAAAATTAAATATTAGTATGCCACATTCTAAAAAAATATAAAATTTTAATGTACACATAGAAAATCATAGATTATATATTACTCTCAATATAGATTACATTAAATACAACTAACATAGAAAATACATTCAAAACATTAAGAAAATATTTGTGAGTTTTGAGAATTCACAGTTATAAGATTTTTGTGGTAAATACATTATTATAGTTTATATTCATATGATTTGTGTGGTGTATACTATACTGTTTTTTAATCTTTATTATCATAGAATCAATTAAAGACATACAATACATTCAAAGCACTCTAAAAATATTAATCCTTTTGTAAATGATATAATATCATGATATTATGTGGAATTTTAAATTTGTAAATTGGAGTGTTTGGTTGTAATTGAAAGTGTTTAGTTGTGTATATTTATTATCGTCTTCAATGTGAATGACAATGTGTGGTTGTTACATTATAAAACAAATACTATAATATAAAAGTACATAGAAAAAATGATATTTTATAATACATAATTTTTTTTCCTTAATCTTGTAAAGAAAATTTTTTATTTACCCATATATTATTATTTTTATGGTTATTATTACACTAATGCATAAACCAAAACACAATTAATAAAAAAATTATTTTTTTGGTGAATATTTTTTATTATGCATAAAAATATAATATAATATATACACATTATCCAGTTTAAACTGTATATGATTATTTTTATTCTTCTAGAAATACATAAATACATGCAAGGCATAAATACTAAAATACACATGCATTATCATATTCAATAATATAAAATTTGTAACATTATACCTTTGAGTTTCATTATATTACAGTATCTCGTACATTAGTTCAATGAAAAAAATACCAATATTCTTAACATGAAATATAAAGATATTTTTAGAAAAAAATCACTAATATATTCATATATTAATAATTAGGGAAATTGAATCATGTTTTATCTATTAATGATATTAATATTTTCATGTAGAGAGATTTTTTTCTAGGACTTGACTATAAAGAATCTCTACAAGTTACTCATTAGAGTAATATATTTTAATCTTTTCAAACATATTCATCATATTTTTTTAGGTATGTTATATTCATGGAATTATATATTTTTCACAACACTAAATCATTATTGACCTATTGTTAAAAAATAGAATAAATTCATCATGGAATCTTCTTAATAAATATAGTTTTTTCAATTCTCATGGTACACCATTAATAAACATTTTCATTAACATATTTTCATTTACTCATAGGTTTTAATGAAGTTTATGAAAAAAATATATAATTTAATGAACATTTTATTCATTATTGACATTATTTTTCTTTAGAATTTGTGGAATCTTTTTTCATTTAAATCTAAATTACACTAGTTGACATGTTTAAATTAGTTTTGATATTTTCATCTATATTTTTTACAGATGTATACCCACATAAAGAATGTTTCATTTCCTTTTGATATTTCTCCGTTATATTTTAACATCTTCTTTAGACATCAATCATTTAATAAATTATTTACACGAGGTTTTTTTGATCATTAATTTGATGTAGTAGGTAGTGTTGTATAAACATTGGTTTCTATAAATCCTAATAGGAAGGAGTCACATCCTTATCGTAGTATTGTTTATATAATATTTCACTATTATTCACCACAATTTTGTTAACATTTTATCTTTAAATATTATTATAATTTCATTTCCCACTCTGTGATCTATTTTAATTATTTTTTGAAATATATCCATAAGGATCCAAAATATTTCATCACATTATTAATATTTCCACCTCCTTCCAACCTTTATTCCATTTGATTTTTATTTTAACCCTTCCTAAAATCCAATTATAGTTTATTACTTATATTTTAGAACATCAAGTCCCCTACCTTCATTTTCTTCTCCAATATAAGTTAGTTACAAATGTTGAAATTAAATTTTCATTTCCTTATTTTCCATTTCAAAGAAATTTTTCCAAAAAACTAAAATTTTATTTGTTTTTTACACAAAATAGATTTTCAAAATGTTATAGTTTTCTAGTTTTCTTAATGTTTATTACATGTGTTTATGACTATATTCCTAATGTTTTAGTGATATCTTTAGATAAAAACCTACATAAACACCCTTCAGTGGATTTCTATTTTCATTATGGTATCTACATCTTATTGTGACTTCCATGAAAGACTCCATAATATTAAATTTTGTCTATATTCAAAGATATTCATTGAAATTTTTGCAATTTTATTTCATATGTATCACCACATGGGATTTGAAACTATATATAAAGGACTAGGTGTTATAAGGGAGCCAGTTAAAACTTGATTTAATGATTGAGAATTTGTATTGACTTCCCTTGATGTGGTCCTTATAGATTTGAATCTTTATTCTAATATATATTTATTATATATGTGCTTTGAATAAATTCATTTAAAAATTACAACAATCATCTTAGTATAGTGGTTATTTTTATTTAAAATTTGTAATTTCTACTCATTCATCAATTAAAATTCAATCCATAAGTATATATTTAATTATGAATTTTTATTATGAATAGGAACTATTACATATATATAGGAATGTAAAATTGATTCCCCTAATCAAGGTACATTGAATTTCAGAAAAAAATCACGGTCAATGATCCCCGTTATAGAAAGCTGAAAAATTCAAATGAATTTTCATAATTCTTAATTTGTTATCTTGGTAGGTGTGAAAATTAGTGTTTAAGTGGGATAATAATGTAAAACCTACTTTGGTTACATAACCTCAACCTTGAAATAGTTTTAGTAAATATTAGTATATCTTCGATGGATTATAAAAATATAGTAATAGTATTTTATGTGGTTAATAAATGTATATAAAGAACATAGTGTTCATGGGGTGATGGAAATATGTGTTATCATAATAATGTCTAATATTGGTATGCTTTAAATTGTTTTCCTAATTGATATGATAAATTATTAGGTTGAATACAGAAGTGATTTTATGATGGAAATCGTGTCCAATGCATGTTAGAATAGAATGTGTGATGATGATCATTAATTATGTTGTTAATTATAGGATTTGCATGCGAAATTTATATGTAATGAAGGTAGAAATAAATCCTGAAATGGTTACATATGATGAATAACTAGGTAATGGTTGGGTAATTAACCTTGATATGAAATATTGGATATTTAGACCTTTTAATAGGTTCATTATGTGTATTAATTTTCATAAATTATCATCTTAAATTTAGTGAATGGATTTTAATTCCCATTTGATATCACATGCTATGTAGAAGGGGATAGATTGGCCACATGAGTTGTCATGGTAAGAAATGATTTGATATGTTGAGATTTTTGTGATGTATGAGATGTTTATCACTAACCATTTTTTCATTGTCTTGTCAACTGTTATGGTCCCCTATAGGTGGATTATGGTGGGTTGCATTATGAAGTTCCATGGTATGGAATGATTGTCTATGAATGTAATTTTCTATTTTTAGCATTCCACTATAAATTATATAGTCACATACTATCCACTTGAGTTAGAAGAGGTTTTATTTGATTTACTAAGAAGTATGTTCTCACTCACTATACATGACACGATTTTTGCATTAATATTGAATGAATGGTGTATTAGGTAATATAAAGTGGAAATTATTGATGATTTTTGATTTTTAGCTATATTTTGTTTCTTATATTGCAATCATATAGATTATCAAGAAGTGAATTTTTAACCCTTCCATCCATTTTCACATTCTATGTCATTTCGTATTTATTGGATTGTATGAATTACCTTTTAGTTTTGTTTTAATATATAATATTTGATGGTGTGTCAGTATATTATGTAATGTCTATAACATGACATGTGTTACATGTGCATCAAGATTTGGGGACTGACCTTGAATACATGATATTGAGTGACATCACTTGATTTTAACCACTTAATGTTATAATACAATAGTTGAACATTTTTTTATGATTAATCAATGGTATTTCTAATGGTTATGAAAATCATTTAGAGGATAAATATTTTTTCATGTCTTGATTTTATGGGTTGATTTTTTTCTATTTTAACAAACAATAGCTAGAGGAAATGAGTATGATATTTCAGTATTTTTATAGATGAAATATTATGTTAGTTCATTCTTATATCAAACCCCTTAAATTGATGATGTTTCATATAAGATATAATTTTTTATTTAGTAATTTATAATTTTAATAAACACCAAATGAATGTACCAAAATAATTATAAACATTTATCATATGTGTTACGTGTTATTAATACTTATTTTAAATGATTTCAAATGGATTTGTAACATGAAATCATATCTTTTAATTGTTAATAATATACACAAATATATTTGTGTTATTTCCCATAAATTCCATGTAATTGTTTTCAACTATATGGAATTATTTTTAGACCAGGCGATGAAACAGCTTGCGATTCCAAGTCTCAGAGTTCCTGGAACGATCCGTCCAATATAATGTTATGTTTTAAATTGTGCTTGTGATTTGTTTTCTTGAAAAAGATGACTAACTCTTAAACGGGTGCCCAGATCAAAAATATGAGGGCACTGTTGCATTTCAGATGGCTGGTTAACCATAAGCACAACATAATTTTAGTTAGAGTGGTCCTCTGATGAAAAAACCAAAAAATGAATAACTATAAATAAAATAATGAAATAAAATTATTTTATTTTCTGAATCCTTATAAATCATTTATGGTGTCAAAGATTAAATATCATAGACCACCGTTGAGATTGTGAAGGTGTTCTTTCCTTAGGAAGACCCTAACATTGGATGGTAGGGGCCAATATTAGAATGTAGTTTTTGGCCCTAAATAATATAATTGAATAAGAGTTATTGTATTTTTGAATACTCATAACTCAAAAACTGTAACCCAGATTGAAAATATGAGACCACCATTGACTTCGTAATGCGATTTTCTCTTTATAATGTACATAACCTCGACAGGTGTGGGTTTAGGGTGATAAATAGTTTCTAAAAAAATTTCACACGAATTAAAATAGCGTGTGTGAATGATTTTGGAAACTTCTAAACGGGTGCGTGGATTGAAAATATGAGGTCATCATCAAGTCTGGACCTGTAATATTATCAAATAATGGAACTATACTTGACTTGTGTGGGTTGAGGAAATAAATTAATTTTGGGACGTTTTAAAAAAAAATAAACATAAGAAAGTTTATTTTATTCAAAAGTATTGTCACTACGATGCATCAATGATCCGACTGTTTCATTATATAAATTAAACAGTGAAACAAATCATTAAATTCAGCATAATTGAAATGCTCTTTCAAAAATTTAACTGCATAACGACGCGACGATGCAGCATAATAGAAACACTACAATGCATTTCTATCTTAATGGATTAATAGTGTTGGATAAACGGTATCAAAAACATTGAACTCCTCTGATAAATTGATGGAGAGGAATCCTCTCCAATAAACATTGGAAAATCTCTAGTGACATCGACACACCATGAATAATGGTTACAGTGAGTGATGAATGCTGATGTCTTTGAACTCTTGAATATCTACGGACAGATCACTACCATCAATGACTTTCCCCTCAGCACGTATCTATAATAATTAGGGGTTCTTTTTTTGTTTGAGTTTCCACTTTCTTCATTCTAAAACAACGAACGTAGTTCAACCCACAAATATGTTAATCAGTGGATCTCATGTTATTGCGGGAGGGTGATTTTTAATGGGGGTTTTTACTGAGATTATTTATTTTCTTATGGAATTCAAATCTTAAGACATTACCATGTTTTAAACTCAAATCTAGATGAAGCGGGCCAACACGAACAATTCATGAGCCCCTCCTCCTTTTGTGTTTTTCAAGGATTACCATATGAGTTGATGGAAAAGATGTTTCGAGGCCTCAGTAGAGAGGATGAAACTCCATGGATGTAGGATGGAGAAATGGCATGACTAACAGACCACTGGAGCCCCGGCACTGGCAGCAGCAGCTGGCGGGTGGCGGCGCGCCATGACGGTGTGCCGAAGGAGGAGCTATGGCAGCTCAGTCCCCAGCAGTGTCACACCCCTAGATTTTATGAGATGGATTATTTAGTGTTTTGGGTTTTACACAACACCATGATTATCATGCCTTATACGCAACATTGTATTAGCTGGAAGTATATGCAACAATATTCTTGTCTTCTGTAGCACGTAATTTTATTTTCGTTTGATAGAATTTATCCCATTCAACACGGAGTATAAATTTTGTTCAATTTAAAAATGAACTAAGTTTGTATTATGTTATAAAAAACATAAAAGGAATATTTCACTATAGTCAACACTGACTTGGCTTGTGTTTCATGCAAGAGAGGCCGTCTTCGATATCTTCTGTTGTAAATGATACCGAGTTTCACTAAATAACGATATATTATTAAAGTATTTTTATTTAATGGGATATAAACTAGTTTTTGTGAATATTATTAACCAAAATTTTAATTTTATATAACATTATCATTCATCTTACATATTTTCAGGAACACGATATGGATACAATATCATTTTTTTGGATAAAAGAAGTATTTTGAAAAAAATTCATTTTAACACCTTTTGATGGCACACCATTTTCAAAAATAGTTTTTATACTTATATAAGATAAATTTGACTATATATACTTCTTAATTATAATTAGTACATAAAAATTTACTTTGGAACAATTTATTATATTTTTCTAATAAAATTAAAATTTTAATGAATAGTGAAAATGATGCATTTTAATTCAAAACTGCCAGTTTATCTAAATTATTTATATAGATAAATTATAATTTTAATTGGTTTAAAATTATAATTGGATTATATTTATATCATTTAATAAATTTTTGTATATCAAAAGTAATGTTACTTTCAAATTGGATGTAAACAGATGTCAATTTTTTGATAGTTATTATTTATTAAAAACGCATTTTTTTGGTTTTCACAACAGGAATTAATTTTAAATTAGTTACTGAAACTTATGTGTTTTGAATTTTGAAAAATAGAATCCATATTTGGAATCATTTGGTAAAAATTGTGTTAATAGGTACCTTTTATTTTTTGGACAGTATGAATAGTTTCTTCAGTAATTATTTAATTTATCTTGGTTAAAGGGTAAATATGGTAAATAAGGGTAAACAATAATATTATAATAATATTAAACTACCCATAAAACATTTCCTAATACTATTGTTTGAGATATTTACAACTATTTAAATCCTTGGGTGTATTTTGGGACCCCATGGATTCACTTTGATGTGAAAATGATATTTTATAATAATAAAGTTAAAGTAAAGATAATTACAACCTAAACATATTTCTTTTACTAAATAGATTTTAATAGAAGGTTATATAACATATATCTATGTATATAAAAAGTAATTATAAAGCTATAAATATTTCATGTATCTTGGTATTTTATTTTTATTTTTTATAAATTAAATAAATATATTTATTTGTGACACAATTATGATGTAATTATTACCTCATTAACAAAATAGTCAAATAAATGAATTTCTAAATATGAAAATAAATTAAATTTGAATATTTTGATGAAATACAAGTCATTTATGGATTCAATTTACATAATAGGGATATGTGTAATCCTGTATTCATAAGGAATCGGTTTGTTATAATTTTTTTTAAAGTCTAATGTGAATAGTGTCTAAAATTTAGATAATTCATAACTTAAAACATAAAATAGATTATTAAATGATATTAAATTTCTAAAAATCCATGATTCATTAAAATAGTTTATATAATTACAACTATATCATAAATATCTTTTTGTGGGTCATTTGACATGATATGGTAATTATATTAACCTACAATATGCAATTAAAATGATATCACGGTAAGATTAAAAAGGGTAAAATTATGGTTGAAACAAAATGATAAGGATAATGAAATACTGAAAAGATGTTATAATATTATTGGATTATGTTTATTCGAAACAAAATCATCATTTATTAGAATAAAATAACTTATTTACCATTTTATATCGTAATTGAATTTTTAATAAATTAATATATTAGAACATTCCTAATGCTCCCCTCTCCTCTCTTAAAAAATGGAACCTTTTACCTCTCCTCTTCACTCCATTTTGATACTTCAAACTCATAAAAACCCATCAAATTTCTCTTTTAAACTTTTCTATTTACATTCTATAGGTTCTTAGCTTTTCAAAAGACCAAATCTAGTGCACTAAGAAGAAATTTAAAGGAGGCATCTCGAGGAAGAGGTAATCACTTCTACCAATATTTTCAAATTTAATTCTTCTTCTATATTCCCATATTTAGTTATTTCATTATAAAGTAATGACATTAGTATCACTCACATTCAAATATGTTATTATAAATATTAAACTTGTCACACCCGTTATTTTTATATTATATATTTTTTTATTTTCATTGGGAATTTGGTGGTTTGGGTTAAGGTCCGTTTAAAATTTTGTTGATTATATATTTAAAAACGAGTGTTTTTCCCTTGGTTACATCCAACGCGCTGTGGTCGAAGCCGCGCGACCTCGCCTGGGTCACCGCATGACCTCGCCCAGCTCGCTGCATGCCCTGCCCGGTGTTTAAGGTAGTTAAATGCAATGTAATGAATAATTAAATGTAGATAAAATAAAAACAAGTGTTGTAATGTTTGACAAATTATTTTAATGATGTTAAAAAAACTATATTATTTGAGAATATTATTATTGTTATTACTGATAGTGTTGGGAATATAAATTTAATTAAGTAATTACCACTATCATTACCATTTTAATTATTTTTATTACTATTATTATTATTATTACTTGTATTAGGATATTAATATAATTATTAATAATATTAATCTCATTATAATTATTAAGAACATATTTTTTTTAAGCTTGTCATTAGTATTATTGTAACATCCCAGGTAAATAAAGAATAAATCATTTTCATTTTTATTAATATTTATTAATTAAATATTAATTTTACTTTAAAGGGGATGATATGTTCGATAGCATACCCGACACGCAACAATGAGTTTCATTGAAATCTTACGTTGTACACTAGTAATAAAATAATATTATTTTAAATGGTAGTTAACACATAGCTGTTGTATTAGCAGGAATGGATATAAATAACATAAATATTATTATATATGTTTTTTAAATGTTTTTACATTTATCCAATAAAAGATAAAGGCTTAAAATATGGAAAGAAATCAATTTTAGGCATATATACCCTAATTTTCACTAAAGGTTCACTCATCGCCTTATGATGGCGAACCATCATTAAATATAGTTTTGGTAACTCTTATACATTCTATTGGACCAAATAGAACTCTTATTTAGAATAGGGACATCAAAATTTACTTTGTGTAAATTTTTGGTAATTTTCCGATAAAGTTCATTTTTTAATGAATAGTAAAAAATTTTGTATTTTAATTCAAAACCTCTTTTTAATATAATTTAATTATATGATTAGATTATCTTTTGATTTGGTTTTAGGGTTCAATTAGAATATATTTTTACCATTTAATCCAATAGTGGTCATTGGAATTAATTTCACTTTGAAATTGGACTTAAACTAGTGTCAATCTTTTGATACTTATTATTTCATGAAAACACGCTATTTGCTCTGACAGTGGGAATTAATTATTAAATTAATTAATGAAAATTCAATGTCTTTAATTTAGTAAAATAGACATAATTTTTTAATTCAGAATATCAAATAAATCTAAGGTTGAAGTTTTGGTATTTTTCTGAAATACTTCAATTTTTGATGAATAGTGAAACCACTAAGTGGTACTTAAAAACTGTTTTTCATTTTAATGAAATTTTACCACCTCTATGTTTTTAATTTCAAAAATCAGACATACATGGTTACCATTAATAAGTAAAATTTGGATTAATGGGATTAAAATAATTTTTTTGGTGAACAGTAACTTTTAAGTTTTTAATCGCGATTAGAGGTAATTAGTGTAATTTAAGGTAAGAATAATGTTTTAATAAAATGAAATGACCAAGACACATTTCCTACCCTTATGTGATGTGTCATGGCCGACCAAGACAATACATGGGTCAACTTGGGGTCCCCATGGAGCCACATTGGTAGGAAAATGACATTAATACCTTTTTATTTAAAAATAAATTTAAAATGTCACAAACATGTGTTGTTTTACTAAAACAATTTTTATATAGGGTTATACAAGTAAGATTTTTGACTATAAATATTCATTAGAAATATAAAAATATTTCCTACATCATGATATTTATCTTATTATATTTAGACATTGTCTAAATTAAATTATTTATGACATCATGATGATGCAGCGATTACCTCATTAATGAACGATTTAAATAAAACGAAAAGATAACGTAAAATCTAACCTATACACTTGTAAAAGACCTATTGGATAAGTATATTTCTACCCTTATCACCTTATCCTAGAATTATATTAATGTGGGGCCTTTAAAATCCGAAAATCATTTTATAATAAAGTAAACTCTTATAACATTCCAAGAGTGCCCCTCCTCTCCTCTTATAAAAGGCCCCCACCTCTACCACCTTACCCACACCTCTCAAGCCTTTGGATCGGCCATGCTCTGCCCATTTTGTCTCTCCACATCACTCTCTTACTCCTATAAGCCTCACATTGGTCATAAGTCTTCCCAAGGAAGCCTTTGAGCTCAAATCTAAGAGAGTTACCCAATTTTAAGGTAATGTCTTCACTTTTGTTCTTTTGTTTTATTTTTCTTCTCCAACCTCCTAACCTCTTTTTATTCATTTCTTTTGTAACAACTCCAGTATCTTAAATATACTAGGATGTTGTTATATGAATAATTTGATCTACACTTACACGCACCTACATCTAATGGTTAAAGAACATATTGTTTCTGTGTATGGTGAATTTCTGCCTCACGAAACGATGATTGTTCAATATTCTTCCAACACCATCAAAGGTGGCCATTAATATGTCACAATATTTATATATGATATATAATATGTTTATTTATTCCTTAAGATTCTCTATTTTTCAATAATGGAACACCTTTATTGCTTCCATTATGGGTATACACAATATCTTCATTTTAGGAAGTGCAGACTATCGCCCCATCAAAGTGATTTGATTCGTTAATGCCATATGTGGGCAGTATAAAGGATGGATTTAAAGTTATTATATATGTTGTATGTTAAATATAAATGATTAATATTATTCTGGAATTAAAATATAAATACGTATCATTTAGTTTTAATTCCATTAATATGACGTAGAAATGAAAGTAGCGTTCATGCGTACGTACGGCTTACCATCTCCATGAACTGTGCATTTCATTTCTTACCTCTAAATGATTATGAAATACTATAAATACATGTATATTATTGATATATATGATATATATGATATCCAAATCATGAATATCATTCTGGATATATTGAACCTTTGACCACACGAACAACATGTAATTATAAGAAGTCCACTTTCGACTTAAGAACCAAATATCAACAATACAAATATTATAAACTTAAAGAATTTCATAGTGTTTATAACATGGTAATAGGTGATATAAAAGGAATAATGAACTTTAAAAAGGTTCTTAATCAAGTAGAAATTAACTATAGTTTATTATTTAGGATGTTAAAAAATGATCGAGTCATGTCGGACTAGAGGTAAGGGACTTCATCTCAATCTCCTTTCATTGAGGAATATTTTGTTTTATACACAACTTTCTTTTATATGGTGTATAAACCCCTTTGAATTTTACTTTTATACAAAAGGAATATTTTTCTAAGAAGAATTTTACTAAATGACAAAAAGGAATGTTTCTTTTAACGTACGCGGTGACAAATACCTTTTCCGCCGCCGCGAGTATTATTTTGTCTTTCACTTCCTCAATAAGCCATAATGTTTTTTTAAATGAAATAAATACCATATACTCTTTTATGTATTTTTGTATTGAAAATGGTTTTTATAATGGATTTGTTATGTCAATATATTTAAGTGATATATTTTGATCAATGTGTGGAAATGTTTTCATTCCATTTTATTTGTTTTATGTCTTATGATTTTGTAATGGTACTTAGACATTTGACGGGTGGTTAGGTGATAAACCATATGACGGGTGGTGTCGGGAATACCAGGATGGGTGGTTACGTTATAACCTCCAATTCATTGGGTATGGAAGTTGGCCGTATGGCTCTTCCATTAGGTGATATGTGTGGAATTCGACCTTATGGTTATTCCATTTATGTATGTTTATGTCCCAAGTTACCTCTATATGTTATGTGATATTTATATGGGTTTTATGGTAATCTTTTGGTTACAAAAGGGAAAGTAATGATCTTTTATTCAGTAAAGAGTTTTTACTTCTTCCTAAATGTGAAAAGTATTACTTTGATAAAGTATATATGGTTTACTTGTTGTTTTGATAAACTAACAGTTTTCATTCTTTGTGTATCCCTTACTGAGCTTTTTATGCTCACCCCAAGTTTTTTTGAAATATTTTTCACAGGACATAATGTGGAATAGGGTCAAGGATGGGATCAAGGGAAAGTCATGCTATATGAAACATGGAACTAGACATGTTTCTTTTTAAGTGTTTTTATTCTATGGAAAATTAGTAGAAGTGTCTACATTGTAATATTTTTAGATATAATAGTTATGTCCTAATTTTCTAAAACTCTAAACTTGAAAACATCATCTATGTGAATTATTCATTTAATTCAATATTAAGTAAAGTTTATGGTCGGGGCCTCATAGTTGGTATTAGAGGTCGGTTTAGAAAACATTATGAGTTAGAAAATTGTTAAATTACAATTTAATTTATGGTATGACTAAAATGATATAGCATTTAAAGATTACCATGTTGCTTCACCTAAGATATTTCTGTGTTTAGAATGGATTTCCGCAGATGAAACAAAGAAGCTATGTTGGGATGACATCATGAGGAAGACAACCTTCCAAATCAGAAACCTAAGATGGTTGGAATCAAAACTGAATAGTTTGTTGCAGTGATGGCACAGTTTAATCCGGCTATAAATGGTGGTGGTATCCATGCACGAGATCAGCCAGATCAACCGCAGAGGAACATGTCAGTGGTGGAACATTTCATGAAGCAACATCCCCAATCATTTAGAGGATCATCTGACCCCGTGCATGCTGAAGGGTGGATAAATGACCTGTAGAAGATTTTTGATGTCATGGGGTGTTCAGAACATCAAAAGGTTAGTCTTGTTGTTTACCACTTTAAGGTGAAGCTAATCAGTGGTGGTTTATGGTGACAAATATCAGGGATAGTGATGATATTGATGATCTTCACTGGGATAAATTCAAAGGTATGTTTCTGGAGAAATATTTTCCTAAGGTGGTTCGTCTTAGGATGGAAACATAGTTCCTATAATTGAGGCAGGAGGATGACTCAGTGGCTGCTTATGAAGAAAAGTTCACTTGATTGGCAAGGTATGCTCCAAACTTCATACGGGATCTTGATAGTAAAATAAGCTATTTTTACTCAAGGTTAAAGCCAAAGTATTGAAGGGATTTAGCTTCTCGTGAGTTCAAATGTTATGAAAAACTTGTTCGATGTGCGGAGAAGGTGGAAATAGTGTTTTCCGATGATCAGGTGTTCTTTGACAAACAACAGAATAAGAGGTCCAATTTTCAAGGAAATGGGAAGAATTCATCAAAAAAGCAAGGAGTTAAGAAATACAAATATCCATCCTGTGATAAGTGTCGTAAAATTCATCATGGAGAATGTTTATCCAAGTCTGGAAAGTGCTTTAGGTGTGGTAAGTCTAGTCATATTGCTCGTAACTGTATGGAAGATGACCAAGAAGGCAATGAGAAGCCAGCGGTAAGATGTTTTAAGTGTAATGAAATGGTTCATTATTTAAATGAGTGTCTAACTAAGAACACAACTGGGGGAAAGCAGCCACACTATAAGAAAAAAGGGGTGGTGAAATCCTTTGCAACTACTTCAACAGATGTTGGGCCATCGAATGAAGTAGTATCAGGTACACTGTTTGTTTGTTCAGATTACGCCAATGTGTTGTTTGATTCAGGGTCTACACATTCTTTCATTTCTGAGATGTTTTCTAGTAAATTGGAAATTCCAACTCAAGATATGAATCCCGAACATATGGTAAAAACACTCGGAGGGAACATTGAGACAAAAAGGAATTATAATAAACTTTCTATCCTTGTGTGCGGAAAGAATCTACCAGCAAACCTTATTGTTTTACCTCTAGTAGAGTTTGATGTTATTTTGGGCATGGATTGGATTTATATTTATAATGCTAAGATTGACTGTAGAGCTAAAATGGTTTCTTTTCAGAATGATTTTTAGTTTATGTACAAGAATGAACCCCTGATTTTGATAACATATCGGGAAGTTAAGAAACTAGTAAAAGATGGAAATGAATGTTACCTTGAACATATTGTTGATAATAAAGGAACTGTTCAGATTAATGATGTGCCAGTGGTAAATGAGTATCTTGATGTTTTTACTGATGAGTTGCCTTGTATTATTCTTGATCGTGATGTTGAATTTAGTATTGACTTAGTTCCTGATTCTACGCCAATTTCAAAACCCCCTTATCGAATGGATCAATTTGAACTTTTAGAGTTAAAGAAGCAATTGCAGGAGTTATTAGATAAAGGTTTCATTCAACCTAGCACATCACCATGGGGTGATCCTGTCTTGTTTGTAAAAAAAGATGGCTCAATGAGACTTTTCATTGATTATAGAGCCTTGAATAATTTTACTATTAAGAACAAGTTTCAATTGACTCATATCGATGATTTGTTTGATTAGCTTCAGGGAGCTCATTATTATTTGAAGATTGACTTGAGGTCGGGGTACCATCAGTTGAAAGTAAAAGAAGTAGACGTTCCTAAGACTAAGTTCTGTACTAGATATGGCCATTATGAATTTGTAGTTATGCCATTTTGGTTAACCAATGCACCTGCTGTATTCATGGATCTTGTGAATATAATTCTCCATGAGTTCTTGGATAGGTTTGTGGTTGTTTTCATCGATGATATTATGGTGGTTTCTAATAGTAAAGAGAAGCATGAATGCCATCTAAGGGTTATCTTGAAAACCTTAAAATAAAGGAAACTGTATGGAAAATTTATCAAGTGTGAGTTTTGGTTACAACAAATTTCTTTCCATGGTCACATTGTTTCAAAAGATGGCATAACTGTTGATCCTACTAAAACAAAAGTTGTTGAAGAATGGAAAATACCCAAAAATGTAACTGAGATCCGTAGTTTTCTTGGTTTTCCAGGTTACTACCAATGGTTTGTTGAAAATTTTTCACGGTTATCTAGTCCAATGGCTAAGCTTACTCGAATGGTTTTTAAGTTTATCTGGACAAAAGAATGTGATGACTGTTTTCAGGAATTGAAAAGCAGATTGGTGAATGCTCCAGTTTTGGCACTTCCTTCCAAGAATGGTGAGTTTGTTATCTACAATGATGATTCATTGAAAGGACTTGGCTGCGTCCTAATGCAGAATGACCAGGTAATTGCATATGCTTCACTTCAGTTGAAAACTCATGTGGTAAATTACCCTACAAATGACTTGGAATTACCTACTATTTTTTTGCTCTAAAAATTTGGAGGCATAATTTGTATGGAGTAAAATGTGAAATATATACTGATAACACAAGTTTAAAGTATATATTCACTTAGATAGAATTGAACATGAGACAGAGGATATGGCTAGAATTAATCAACGATTACGATTGTATAATTCATTACCATCAAGGAAAATCAAATAAAGTGGCTGATGCTTTGAGTCAAAAAAGTAATGCTTCATTTGAAATGTTGTGTTTGGAACATGATCCTTTGGTTAAGGATTTGATGAACTTTGGCATATAAGTTGTTGGTGTAGTATGTACTTCTGTTTTGTTTCAGGTATCAGTGAAATCTTCACTATCAGACAGAATTAAACAAGCACAGAAGCAAGACAACAAGTTGCAGAAAAAGGTAGATATGGTTCAGAAGGGTAAGTTTCCTGAATTAAATATAGATATTGATTGTTTTTTGAGGTTTGGGAAAAGATTATGTGTGCCTGGTGATTCACAGTTGAAGAATGAGTTGTTATGTGAGTCTCATAGTTCCCCGTTTTCAGTTCATCCTGGAAGTACTATGTTGTACAGAGATCTGCGGGAGTATTACTGGTGGGATGGAATGAAAAGAGATATTACTGATTTTACTGCGAAGTGTTTGACTTTTCAGTAGGTTAAAGTAGAGTGGAAGTTACTGAAATGGATGCTTTAGCCTTTACCAGTGCCAGAGTGGAAATGGGAAAACATATCCATGGACTTTGTTGTGGGATTACCGAAGACATGTCGAGGTAATAATGCAATCTGGGTTATTGTTGATCGCTTGACTAAATCTGCTCATTTCCTTCCGATTCAAGATAATTTCTCTCTAGATCAACTTTCTCGATTTTATCTTGAATAGATAGTCAGTTTACATAGAGTTCCCCTCTCCATTGTCTCTGATTGTGATCCAAGGTTTACTTCAAACTTTTGGAAAGGACTTCAGAAGTCGTTAGGTACTGAATTAAATTTTAGTACATCTTTTCATCCGCAATCAGATGGGAAGTCAGAATGAACAATTCCTACCTTGGAGGATATTCTAGGAGCTTGTTTAATGGTTTATCAGGGAATTTGGGACCAACATCCTTCTTTGGTTGAGTTTTCATATAATAACAGTTTTCATTCTAGTATACAGATGGCACTGTTTGAGGCATTATATTGGAATCGGTGTCGAACTCCATCTTTTTGGGATGAAGTAGGTGAAAGGAAGCTGATGGGACCAGAATTGGTAGAAGAGATGACAGAAATAGTACAGCTGATTCAGAAACACATGAGAACAGCTCAGAGAAAACAAAAAGGTTATGCGGCTAACCATAGGAAGGATCTATCTTTCGAGGTAGGTGATCACGTTTTTCTCAAAGTTTCACCGTGGAAAAGTGTGATGTGATTTGGTAAGAAAGGAAAGCTGAGTCCAAGGTTCATTGGACCATATGAAATTCTGGAGAGAGTTGGATCAGTTGCATACATAGTGGCTTTACCTCTGATTTTATCTCAGGTACACAATTTTTTTCATGTTTCGATGTTGAGAAAGTATATTCCAGATTCATCTTATGTTTTGAGCCTAGAGGTAGTTCAATTGGAAGATAATCTCTCTTATGAAGAACAACCAGTCCAGATTCATGACCGAAGAGAGAATGTGTTGCAAAATAAGGAAATTCATCAGGTAATGGTTTTGTGTAAAAACCATATGGTTGAAGAGGAAACGTGGGAATCTAAAAATATTATGAAAGTTAAATACCCCCACTTGTTTTGATAAGTGAATAAAATTATGAGGACGCAATTCCCAAAAGGGGGGAAGGATATAACATCCCAGGTAAATAAAGAATAAATCATTTTCATTTTTATTAGTATTTATGAATTAAATATTAATTTTACTTTAAAGGGGTTGCTATGTTCGATAGCGTACCCGATACGCAACAATGAGTTTCATTGAAATCTTACGTTGCACACTAGTAATAAAATAATATTATTTTAAACGGTAGTTAACATATAGCCGTTGTATTGGCGGGAATGGATATAAATAACCAAAATATGATTATATATGTTTTTTAAATGTTTTTACATTTATCCAATAAAAGATAAAGGCTTAAAATACGGAAAGAATTCAATTTTAGGCATATATACCCTAATTTTCACTAAAGGTTCACTTATCGCCTTTTGATGGAAAACCGTCATTAAATATAGTTTTGGTCACTCTTATAAAATATATTAGATAAAATAAAACTCTTCTTTAGAATCGAGACATCAAAATTTACTTTGTGTAAATTTTTGGTATTTTTCCGATAAAGTTAATTTTTTAATGAATAGTGAAAAATGTTGTATTTTAATTGAAAACCTCTTTTTAATATAATTTATTTATATGATTAGATTATCTTTTTATTTGGTTTTAGAGTTGAATTAGAATATATTTTTACCATTTAATCCAATATTGGTTGTTGGAATTAATTTCACTTTAAAATTGGACTTAAACTAGTGTCAATCTTTTGATACTTATTGTTTCATAAAAACACGCTAATTGCTCTGATAGCGGGAATTAATTATTAAATTAATTAATGCAACTTATATGTTTTGAATTTTTTTAAATATACATCATTTTTGAGTTTGTAATATCAAATAAATTTTAGGGTGATGTTTTGGTATTTTTCCGAAAAACATCAATTTTTGATGAATAGTGAAACCACTAAATGGTACTTAAAAACTGATTTTTCGTTTAAATGAAATTTTACCACCTCTGTGTTTTGAATTTCAAATATCTGACATTCATTGTTTCCATTAAGAATTAATATGTGGTTCAATGGGATTAAAATAATCTTTTGGTGAATAGTAACTTTTAAGTTTTTAATCGCGATTAGAGGTAATTAGTGTAATTTAAGGTAAGAATAATGTTTTAATAAAATGAAATGACCTAGACACATGTACTACCCTTATTGGATGTGTCATGGCAGACCAATACAATCCATGGGTCAACTTGGGGACACCATTGAGCCACTTTGGTAGGAAAATGACATTAATACCTTTTTATTTAAAGTTAAAATTAAAAAGTCACAAACATGTGCTATTTTACTAAAACAATTTTTACATGGGGATATACAAGTCATATTTTTTACTATAAATATTCATTAGAAAGATAAAATTATTTCATTCATCATGATATTTGTTTTATAATTTTTATACATTAAATAAATTACATTATTTATGACATCATGATGATGCAGCGATTACCTCATTAATGAATAATTAAAATAAAATGAAAAGATAATGTAAAATCTAAAAAATAAACTTGTCAAAGACCTACTGGATAAGTATATTGCGAACACTTATCACCTTATAATCTAATTATATCAATTTGGTACCTTTAAAATCCGAAAATCATTTTATAATAAAGTAAACTCTTATAACATTCCAAGAGTGCCCCTCTTCTCCTCTTATAAAAGGCCCCCACCTCTACCACCTTACCCAAACCTCTAAAGCCTTTGATTCGGCCAAGCTCTGCCCATTTTGTCTCTCCACATCCCTCTCTTACTCTTATAAGCCTCACTTTGGGCATAAGTCTATCCAAAGAATCCTTTGAGCTCAAATCTAAGAGAGTTACCCGATTTTATGGTAATGTCTTCACTTGTGTTCTTTTGTTTTATTTTGCTTCTACAACCCCCTAAATTCTTTTTATTCATTTATATTATAACAACTATAGTATATTCAATATACTATTATGTTTTTATAAGAAGCATTTGAGCTACACATACACACCTACATCTAATGGTTAAAGAATATACTCTTTCTGTGGATGGTGAATTTCTGCCTCACAAAACAATGATTGTTCAATATTCTTCCAACACATTCAATGGTGTCCATTAAGATGTCAATATATTTATATATGATATATAATAGGTTTATTTCTCCCTTAATCTTCTCTATTTTTCATTTATGGCACACCTTTATGGCTTCCATTATGGGTATACGGGATATCTTCATTTTAGGAAGTGCGGACTACCGCCCCCTCAAAGTGATTTGATTCATTAATGCCATATGTGGGATGTATAAATGATGGATTTAAAGTTATTATATATGATTTATGTTACATATAAATTATAAATATAATTCTGGAATTAAAATATACATACCTCTCATTTAGTTTTAATTCCTTTAATATGACATAGAAAAGAAAGTAGCGTTCATGCGTACGTACGGCTTACCGTCTCCATGAACGGTGCATTTCATTTCTTACCTCTAAATGATTATGAAATACTATAAATACATGTATATTCTGGATATATATGATATATATGATATCCAAATCATGAATATCATTCTAGATATAATGAACCTTTGACCACATGAACAACATGTAATTGTAAGAAGTCCACTTTTGACTTAAGAACCAAATATCGACAAAATAAACATTTTTAACTTAAATAATTACATTGTGTTTATAACATGGTAATAAGTGATATAAAAGGAATAATGAACTTGAAAAAGGTTCTTAAGAATGTAGAAATTAACTCATGTTTATTATTCAGGACATTAAAGAACGATTGAGTCATGTCGGACCCGAGGTAAGGGACTTCGTCTCAATCTCCTTTCATTGAGGCATATTTTGTTTTATACACAACTTTCTTTTATACGGTGTATAAACCCATTTGACTTTTACTTTTATACAAAAGGAATTTTTTTCTATGAAGCATTTTACTAAACGACAAAAAGAACTGTTTCTTTTAACGTACGCGGTGACAATGACCTTTTCCGCCGCCGCGATTATTATTTGGTATTTGGCTTCCTCAATAAGTCGTAATGTTTTTTTAAATGAAATAAATACTATATACTCTTTTATGTATTTTGGTATTGAAAATGGTTTTTATAATGGATTTTTTATTTCAATATATTTAAGCGATATATTGTGATCAAAGTGTGGAAATGTTTTCCTTCCATTATATTTGTTTTATGTCTTATGATTTTGTAATGTTACTTAGACATTTGACATGTGGTTACGTGATAAACCATATAACAGGTGGTTCCATGAATACCAGGATGAGTGGTTACGTTATAACCTCCAATGCATTGCATATGGAAGTCGGCCGTATGGCTATTCCATTAAGTGATATGTGTGGAAGTCTACCATACGGTTATTCCATTTAAGTATGATTATGTCCCAAGTTACCTTTATATGTTATGTGATCATTATATGGGTTTTATGGTAATCTTTTGGTTACAAAAGGGTAAGTAATGATCTTTTATTCAGTGGAGATTTTTTACTACTTCATAAAGGTGAAAAGTATTACTTTGATAAAGTACACATGGTTTACTTGTTTTTTTGATAAACTAACAGTTTTCATTCTTTGTGTATCCCTTACTGAGCTTCTCATGCTCACCCCAAGTTTTTTGATATGTATTTCACATGACTTAATGTGGAAGAGGGTCAAGGATGGGATCAAGGGAAAGTTATGCTATATAAAACATGGAACTATACATGTTTCTTTTTAATATTTTTTATTCTATAGAAACTTAGTATAAGTGTCTACTTTGTAATCTTTTGAGATGTAATAGTTATGTCCTAATTTTCTAAAACTCTAAAATTGAAAAGCTCCCCTATTTGAATTATTAATTTAAATAAATATTAAGTATGTTTTATGGTCGGGGCCTTATAATTATTACTAATGTTAATATTATTATTTGTTTTTTTTTGTTTTTTTTATTTTATCTATTTTTCTTTTTCCCTTTGTTTAGGGTTTATTTTTATTTGTTTCCTTTGTTTTTGGCACCCTCATACCCAGGACACCTCACCCCATTCACTCCCCCTTTTCCATCACACCTCCCCCCCTTGAAACCCTATGCGACGTGCCCTCCTCAACCTGCGGCCTCCTCCTTCCGATGAACCCCGACGCCCCCTACTCCTCCCCCGGCTCCCACATCCGGCCACCCCAGCCTCCTGCTATCCACGCCGCACACTCGCCCGGTCCCCAAACCTACTTTCCCTTGCCTCTCTAGCTGCGATCCGCCTCCCTCTCCTTCTGTACGGTGGCCTCCCCCTCTCGGCTCGCATAATAGAACCCCCCCCCCCAATCCGCCAACGACTCCCTCCCAACCGCGCCTCTATCCGGAGACCACCCTCCTGGCCAACCTACCCCTTCCCCTATTGCATCCATCCTGTACCCCCACCAAAAACCATCTCCTGCTTCTGGCTTCCCTCCAGCCGCCGCCCCAAAGTTTGGGCCTCCCCCCTCAGTTATGCCTTCCATCCCTGCTGTTTTTTTTCATTTGATTTTTATGTTGTTTTTTTCAGTGGGTATAAGATTTGTTTTTGGTGTTTTAACTTGAGTTTTTTGGTTTAAATTCATGATACTAGGTTCGCACTAGGATCCTTGAGGTGCGAATGGCATGAGTTTGTTGTTGCACACAAATTTTGGGGGTTCTTCCAATTGAGGTAGGTGGTTCCCCAATGTTAAAATAGTTATTAGTTTTTTCCCCTTAAGTTGTGTAGTTAATTTGTTAGGGCGTGAAAAAGGGTGAAATTGTATTTTTATTGTTGTGTCTATCAGATTTTAGTCATAAATGACATTTGAAATATTTTTTTTGGCATTTAGTGTCGTGTGACATATATTGAAATTGTTTGGCCCATTTTTCTGGTAGTTCGTTTAATTATAGAAATGGTATTTTAAACTGTGCGTGTGTTTTCTTTAATTCTGTGCATGATGCAGATTGTGTTCTTGAGGTTTTTTTGTGTATGTGTGGTCATTTAAGGGCATGTTTGGGTTGGTCTAGTGTGTAAAGCGTTGTTTTTCCCTCAAAATTTTATTTACAAATGAAATTGGGTTGTTTTATTAAATGAGTATTAACGGTGAAAAATTGTTTTTGATTAAATTGTGTGAATATTTTGGTGCTTAAAGTCAGGAGAAACGTGTGGAGTTTGTTTAATAGGTTTTTTTGTGGCATGTTTGATAATTAAAGTGTTTTCATTGACCGTACAATTGTTTTAATTGGTTGGGTAAGAAATGCAGATTCAGTTTTGGAACATTTTAGAGTGCATATTATTTCAAATGGCTTCTGTGTGGGCGAATGGTGGTTTTTGGTGTGTGTGATGTCTTTCTTGGTTTGAGTGTATGATTATGACATGTGGCATGAACTTTTAATTACATGAGCACAAACGGGAAGCCTGCGTACTAGGTGGGTGGACTAGACTAGCGTGCTAGTGATACGGGAGTGGCCTCAGCCTAGTTTCACTTAGCAGGGTTGACGCTTACAACACTAACTAAACACTGGATGATGACTGGAGACCACTATGGTAGGAGGTGTTTCCCTACCAGTGGCTTGTTCATGGGAATGTGTGATACGGTTCAACGAGATGTGAGGTTCAAGGGTCCCACTTCTCGCTAGTATCTTTAGGGTCTCCCATGTATTGTGCTCTTCCTCTGCTTGCTGCTCACTGTTGGCACACGGTGTGATGTTGGGGTTACCAAGAAAAGTGTGTGTGCGTGTGTACGTGTGTGCAAGCATCTGGGTGTGTGCGTGCGTGTGTGGGTGTGCATGCGTGTGTGTAAGTTGATTTATGTTGTTTTCCTTTTAGGGGAATTCCCCCTTAAAAACTGCTTTCATTAAAAAAATTATTTAAACGCTTATTTATTTTTATTTTGTTAAATTGAAAATGTATTTTTCTTTTAATAATTATTCATGGAACCTTTTCTCGATGGCATCCTACTGCGCTTTTAGCTCACACCCTACATACACCCTTTGGTGTATATAGATTTTGTTTCTTTTGCACTCCAGGTTTTGACTTCGTGCTCAGTGATGGTGGTTCTGGTTGCTATTGGTCTTCGTGAGAAGGTTGGTGTTGGTAGCTTGGGGATGAAACTTATTATGTCATATGAGGTTGGTTTTGGAGTTTAGTTCTCTATTCTTGTTGTTGTTCATTTGGGTTTTTAGCTAAATTGTAGACCTAAACCTGTTTATAGTTTATTACTGTGTTTGGTAGCCTGTTTCCAGTTTCAGTTTATTTAACTTTTTGGTTGTTTTTCTGTCTTTTATTTTAGGTAAACTCGTTCCCACTTGTTAATCTTCATACCTGGGCACTTGTTCCAGCCAGTGGGGATCGGGAACGCCCTTCGGGCCTTGTCGCAGACTGGGTCGGGCGTCGGGTCGGATGGTGACCCGACCTGGTTTGTGAAAAAATGGTATCAGAGGGCAAGGTTTTCTCTCTTGGGTCATTTTCCTTTAGGAAAGAGTCATGGTATACTTGAGTTAATGTTGTCGGGACTTGACATCCTGGCTACGAGTAAGGTGCCTGGCCAGCACGACTTGTGTCGGGACTCAAGTTACCATAGTATGATGGGGGTTGTTTGAGTTTTTGGTCCTCACGGTTAATCGTGTCTAAGGGAAATGAAAAGGGAGTAAGTTCAGTGGTCTTAGTGAGCTCGCAAGGTCTATAAATCCTTGTGGAGCCGGGGACACTGTCCTAAAACACTCTCCATGGTCAATGGCTTGATTGGCGTATGGCCGCCAACCATATGCTCCAATCACCTGCTAACACTAGTTTCCTCCTGCATTGTTTCTCATCTCTTTATTTTGGATTCGTGGAAATTTGGTTTTTAAGTAAAAAAAATTTGGTCATGGAAAATGTTTTGAAAAATATTTTGAAATAAATCACCTTTAAAGTATGAATGAGGTATTAGGCTTGAAAAGTGTGGGATAGATGTTTTGGTTCTGAAAAATGGAATGGTTTGTTTTTGACCCTTGGTGTTCTCGTGGGCAACGACATGCATGAGTGTATATGGGAAAAAGAAATGGTTAATGGCATGAGTGGATTAGATCCTGGATGGACATGAGGTGGGTGCCGGTGCGGCACGGGAACATGCATGTGCTTGGCCCATGGTACACCATTGGTTTTTGTGCAACCCACCAACTTTTCATATTTTCAAAAAGTTTTGTTAAATGAAACTTTTGGTGTTTTTATGTAATCAGTGTTTGCGTGGCATGTCCTTGTGTTTTAGAAATGTTGGCTGTGAGGCATTTTGAGCCGAGGATCCTTTCTGAATGTCTTATGTCCTGATTTTGAATTTTTATTTGTAAGTTGGTACGCAAGCATGTAGCTAGTTAATTATTTTGAGAAGTACATTGGGGAGCCCTTGCAGTGGTTCCACCCTACAAGTTTTTTGTTTGCTTGTGGTATGTCTTGACCATCAGACCTGTTTGATTGGGTCTAAGGTTCCCCTTCTTGGCTAGTGTATTCCCCCAATAAAGAGTTAATGTGCGAATAATGTGCGGCCACCGGTAATTCTCCGTTGGCTAACCCTCCAGTTGTTTAAAGTAATGACTCTCCCTTTTTGGTGGTAGTGATATGTCCATGTCTTTTTCCTTTCGGTTAAGTAGGTCCTCTCGCAGTGGGATGACATATGTGAGGGGAACTAAAAGGAGTTTCGGTCTCTTTGAGTGTCTCAACCTGTTGGGTATGAATTTTGACGTCGTCATGTTTGAATAATTCCCCTGGAAATGATGAAAGGAAATCTAGCAAGGAAGGGTGAAGGCGGGTCAGAATTTTCAGTGTTGACCACTGTCTTAAAGGGATCTGTAGTTTTTACATCAGCTGCAAGGGTCATGTTTGGTGACGTATTGCAGCGTGAGGTCCCTTGGAAAGTCAATAGTGGGTTGGAAGTGGTAAAGGAGACTCCAGTGGAAAAAAGGTGGAAGCAACCCTAAGTTGTTGGTGCGGTCTATCATTCTAAATGACCTCTGGTCTTTGGTTTGTTTAGATTAAGTAAAGGTCTTTGTTAGGATACTAGTTTGGGAGACCCAGTCATATGAGGCTGTCATGGTCATTTGCATGAATCACATGTTGTTCAAGAATTGGTTAAAAGAATTTATCAGTGTAATGTTCCTCTTAATAGCAACGGTCATGTTCAGGTGATGATTGGTGGTGTCATGTTCTCATTCAGTGTGACAAAGGGTGACGTGCGTGCACCACTTCAACTCTGGTGTTGGCGAATGTTCCGTGTATGATCAGTGAGATTTCGTAATGTGCTCTGTTTACTGGTGTTGTCTCGGTTGTAGTGCGGTTGTGTGTGACACCAAAAGGAGAAGCTCTATTCAAGAGACTTCCTTTCCAGACATCGAGGCAGAAGATGCTTCAAACATCAGGGCTCTAGCCATAGGTCTCGGAGTGAAGATGGCGTGTGGGCAGGAACCCCAAGATTGTATGAAACCCCAATTTTATTTCTGTCATTGGTGTTGAAATTAGAGGCAGTTTAAATTGTTTCCATGGTTATTTCGCTTCAGATGATCTGTCTGGTTGCATAAGGTTTTCGTGACCATGTGGACGCGTGTCGTCTCGTGCCTTGAAATCTTGGGGGTTGCGTCCCACTGGATGCAATCGCTTTAGTGGTCCTTATGGGAGTTTGTTGAGTGAATCTGTCTCAAATATGAGTAATGCTCATCGAGGAATGTGAAAATTATGGTTTTTCTTGGGTCAGGCTTTTGACACCCCGGTAGTTGGGCCCCTCCCTCCACGCCCCTTGTGTTGGGGTGTTTGGTCACCATCCAGAAATTTTCAAAGTTCTATACCTTCTGTTAGTTCTAATGGTGGGGAGACCCACATTGGGCCTCGCATGAATATCTCTAGAGTGAATCAGTGATGGAGTTTTATTTAATGGCGGGGAGTCCGCTCAAGCCTCCCCGTGTCAGTTTTCCAATGTCGTTTTGAGAGTCAGTGATTTACTAATGGTGGGGAGCCCTCAAGCCTCCCCATGTTGATCTTGTGCTCCTGTTATTTTTTAATATGGTTTGGTGATAAGTGATAATAGTTTTTTTTGGGCGTGGTTTGACCTTATTTGTTCATTCTAGTCAAATGGTGTGGTTTCAGATAAATAGTGCTTGAGGTGTTTCGGCTCATGAGGTTGGATTTTGTGTGTTCAAGAGATTGTTTTTATAAAACAATCAACTAGAGGTGTTCTAGTGTTCTGAGGCAGGTGAAACTTAGCGAAAAGTGTTTTACTAGTTCCTTGAGGTTGTCATTCGAGTCACTATCTCTAAGCACGGTGTGTTTGCCTCTTTTCACTAGCTTTTCCTGGGGGTACCTTTTCAACCCCAATGGGTGTCGTTTCCTTCTTTGGGTTCAGCCTTTGTTGTGGCTGGATGGAAATCTTTATGGGGGGGAGAATTGTCACATCCGTCATTTTTATATTATTTATTTAGTTATTTTCATTGGGAATTGGGTGGTTTGGGTTAAGGTCCGAATTTAAATTTTATTGAGTATATATTTAAAAATGTGTGTTTCTCCCATGGTTGCATCCAACGCGTTGTGGTCGAAGCCGCGCAACCTCGCATGGGTCACCATGTAACCTCACCCAGCTCGCCGCACGCCCCTCCTGGTGTTTAATGCAGTTAAAGACGATGTAATGAATAATGAAATGTAGATAAAATAAAACCAAGTGTGGTAATTTTGGACAAATTATTTTAATAATGTAAAAAAACAATATTATTTGAGAATATTATTATTGTTATTATTGATGGCGTTGGGAATATAAATTTTATTAAGTAATTAACATTATCATTACCATTTTAATTATTGTTATTACTATTATTATTATTACTTGCGTTAGGATATTAATATAATTACTAATAATATTAATCTCATTATAATTATTAAGAACATATTTTTTTAAGATTGTTATTATTATTATTACTAATGTTAATATTATTATTAGTTTTCTTTTTTTTATTTTATTTTATCTTTTTTCCTTTTTCCCATTGTTTAGTGTTTCATTATTTTTTGGTTCCTTTGTTTTTGGCACCCTCATAAGCAGGCCGCCTTACCCCATTCTCTCCCCCTTTTCCATCATGCCTCCCCCCTTCAAACCCTATGCATCGCGCCCTCCTCTCCATGCAGCCTCCTCCTTCCGGCGAACCCCGACGCCCCCTACTCCTCCTCCGGCTCCCACATCTGGCCACCCCGGCCTCCTGCTACCCGCGCCGCACACTCGCCCGGTCCCCAGCCCTGCTTCCCCTGGCCTCTCTAGCTGCGCGCCACCTCCCTCACCATCTATCTAGCGGCCTTCCCCTCTTATCTCGCACCACAGAACACCCCCCCTCACCCCATCCGCCAGAAACTCCCTCCCAGCCGCGCCTCGGTTCGGCGACCACCCTCCGGGCCGACCTCCCCCTTCCCCTCTTGCATCTAGCCCGATCCCCTGCCAAAAACCCTCTCCTTCTTCCAGAGTCCCTCCAGCTACCGCCCCAACGGTTGGGCCTCCCCCTTCGGTTATGCCTTTCATCCCTGCTATTTTTTTCATTTCATTTTTTATGTTGTTTTTTTCAGTGGGTATAAGATTTGGTTTTGGGGTTTTAACATGAGTTTTGTTTGTTTAAATTCATGATATTGGGTTCGCACTAGGTTCTTTGAGGTTTTAATGGCACGTGTTTGTGGTTTCACACAAATTATGGGGGTTTCTCCAATTGAGGTTGGTGGTTCCGCGCATGAATATTAATTGATGAATTCATTCGTAGATTTAATTTACTTAGCGTGTTTATTAATCATTTAGTTTGATGTGAATTTTATTTTTCATAAGGTTTAGTGTGTTTTGATGTATTTAGTAGTGTGTTCATAAAATAAGAATGTTCTTCTGAAACCAATGTTGAACTGGTTATTAGTTTTTTCCCCTTAAATTGTGTATTTAATTTATTAGGGTGTGAAAAAGGGTGCAATTGTCATTTTATTGTTGCATCTATCTACGTTTAGTCAGAAATGACAATTTAAAGAGTTTTTGGCATTTAGTGTCATGTGACATATATTGAAATTTTCTGGCACATTTTTCTGGTAGTTCGTTTAATTATAGAAATGGTATTTTAAACTGTGCGTGAGTTTTCTTTAATTGCGTCTGTGATGCAGATTGTGTTCCTGAGGTATTGTTGTGTACATGTGGTCATGTAAGGGAGTGTTTGGGTTGGTCTACTGTGTAAATCATTGTTTTTCTCTCAAAAATTTATTTATGAAAGAAATTGGGTTGTTTTATTAAATGAGTATTAAGGGTGAAAAATTGTTTTTGATTAAATTGTGTGAATATTTTGGTGCTTAAAGTCAGGAAAAACGTGCGGAGTTATTTTAATAAAATTTTTTAGTGGCGTGTTTGATAATGAATTTGTTTTCATTGACCATGCAGTTGTTTTAATTGGTCAGTTAAGAAATTCATATTGAGTTTTGGAACATTTTAGTGTGTGTATTATTTCAAATGGATTCTGTGTGTGTGAATGGTGGTTTTTGGTGTGCGTGATGTCTTTCCTGGTTTGAGTGTATGATTATGACATGTGGAATGAAATTTGAAGTACTTGAGCACAAACGAGAATCCTGGGTACTAGGTGGGTGGACTAGACTTGTGTGCTAGTGATACAGGAGTGGCCTCGGCCCAGTTTCACATAGCAGGATTGACGCTTACAACACTAACTAAACACTAGATGATGACTGGAGACCGCTATTGTAGGAGGTGTTTCCCTACCAGTGGCTCGTTCATGGGAATGTGTGATACGGTTCACAGAGACGTGAGGTTCTAGGGTCCCACTTCTCGCTAGTATCTTTAGGGTCCCCCATGTGTTGTGATCTTCCTCTTCTTGCTGCTCACTGTCGGCACACGGTGTGACATTGGGGTTACCAAGAAAAGTGTGTGTGCGTGTGTATGTGTGTGCGTGAATCTGAGTGTGTGCATGCGTGTGTGGGTGTGCGTGCGTGTGTTTAAGTTGATTTAAGTTGTTTTCCTTTTAGAGGAATTCCCCCTTAAAACCTGTTTTCATTAAAAAAATTCTTTAACCACCTGTTTATTTTTAGTCTGTTAAATTGAAAATGTATTTGTCCTTTAATAATTATGCATGGAACCTTTTCTCGGTGGCATACTACTAGGCTTCTAGCTCACACCCTACATACACCCTTGGGTGTATGTAGATTATGTTTCTTTTGCACTCCAGGTTGTGACTTCATGCTCACCGATGGTGGTTCTGGTTGCAGTTGGTCTTCATGAGCAGGTTGGTGTTGGTAGCTTTGGGATGCAACTTCTCATGTCACATGAGGTTGGTTTTGGAGTTTAGTTCCTTATTATTATTGTTTTTCATTTTGGTTTTTTAGCTACATTGTAGACCTAAACCTGTTTGTAGTTTAGAAGTGTATTTGATAGCCTGTTTCCAGTTTCAGTTTATTTATCTCGTTGGTTGTTTTTCTGTCTTTTATTTCGGGTACAATCGTTCCCACTTGTTAATATTGATACCCCAGCACTTGTGCCAGCCCATGGGGATTGGGAATTCCCTTAGGGCATTTCTACAGACCGGGTCGGGTGCCGGGTTGGATGGAAACCCGACCTGGTTCATGACAAAACTACCTTATTTCACCCTCTTATCCATCCTATGAAAAACGAAATCACCATGTGTGCGTACGCATAACTTGTCGTCTCCATGCTATGGTGTTATCTATTTTTCCCCACCACCATACATGGATGGGTATTATAGTGAAAATAATAACTATATATGTTTTATATAACATGATACTAATTTTGAAATATTATACACCATCCACTTCAAATATCATTCAGCAACTAAAGGAACAATATCGTCGCTTGTGCATATGTACAACTTACCGTATCCATGAGGCGATGTGATTCATTCTCCATATAAACCATTCAAGAATGATTATAAAGTATAAATAATAAATTATTATGAAATATATGACATAATAAAACTACTAGATTAATGTATATATTTTTCATTTATATACTTCCATTCAATTTAATAACGAAATGAAAACAGTGTTCATGCGTACGTATGAGATACAGTCTCCATGAATGGTGACTTCCTTTCTATTTATAGATCTATTAAATATATTTTTAGTCTGAATATATATGATATATAAATCATGTTTTATATTACTGAATTAAGTTAATCAGGATCTATGAAATAATATCAACAATAACAAGTCCAAACACGTACAATTAAAAAACGATTATTACCCAAAACATTTCTTTAACATGGAATTGACAAATTAATGGGTAATATAATGCTTTAATTGGATCATATATGATATCATAAATAGTAATATGGTTCTAGTACAAGTTAATAATATGTTTAATCCCACTTTATATAAATTTTAGACACATACGGAAGAAATTTGACATAATATATGGGATAATTTTTCTATCTTGTTTTTATCTGAGATTGTTTATATGTAAGTATTTACTGGGGGTATATTTATCATCCATGTCCATGTTCTGTAAGAATGTTTTCATAAAATTTTTACTATTCTTCTATTAATTTTTAAGGTCATTTTTACCCATTTGTTTGACTTTTACTACATGGTATAAAAGAAATCCATCTTTTTTTACATACGAGGTACCTTTTTAATTTTCTGGAAAATGAATGAGGAGATTTTTTTTAAACTTATACGACATGACTGGATTTTCACATCTTCATAACGCCTTATTTCAATGATGCATCCTCTATGAAATTTGTAATTCCTCGATCCTAGTTACCCAGAAACGGTGCTTTATTACAAACATTGGCATGATACAAGGGAACATATCCTGAAATACTGATCAGTTTAGTATCCTTAGAAGTACTAGATACATATATATGTTTTACATTACATCATGAAATAAAAAAAACATTGTGTCCACTTTGAACACTCTTATATCCCTTACCATATTACTACTGGTTAATCGTAATATACTTCATTGCATATTGATAAATATAAAACATAAGAAAGGGGTGAGATCAGATGATCAATAAGGGTAAGAAAATACTGTAGAAGATAACATAAACATTAGGAATGATGAATAAATTAAAACACATTCCATTACAAATAATAAACTTGAACAATCTATGGAAGTAATATCATCTGAGTAAATAATTCCATAAGAAAACATAGTAATGGGTATTCTACTAGTCAAATAACCACTTGAACCATCAATAATATTTTTATAATGAGGGAATGTATAATGGAGGACATTCTAAATCATTTTTTCAAGGACTCACCCAAGACATCTAAAATTGATTAATACCTCCACCAAATCCATATATCAAAATTGGGAAAGGCCTCGGCCAATTCCAAGTCAAATTGTCTCATGAGACCTATCGATGCATCGAGGAACTATAGAGGGCTCCACCTATCACTTACTATGTCAAATACATTCCTCATATAAATGCTTGAAACATAATCTAAACATTCATACTAAAAATGGCATACAAAATGTCAATATTTTTACCACAAACTGCAAATAGCATAAAAATAGCACATCCACTATCAAACATAACTCATTTATTACAATATAGATGATTTTATTATGTTAAATAAACCTCAATAATGAATATAATTCACAGAATGATATTTACATAGATGAAAATAGTTATTAAAACATTTTGAGACAAATATCCCCTTTTCCATGAAAATGTTTAAATGTATCACTATTTATCGAAGAAGTCATTTAAAATAGATCTTTTAATAAAAGTGTCCAATAACACATAGAATATTTTAAAAATAATTTGGCATTCGAAATATTCATGTCCATATTAATAAATACAAAAATCAATTTTTAAATCATGGAAATTAATTAGAATAATAAATATTTAAAACATTTAAAAAAATAATTTAGTTTAAGAGTTCCTAACCAAATAATAGATGCTTGAATACAAGTAATTGAAGAATAAAATTAATCAAAACATTATAATTTCATGATAATAATGGGATTCATGATATAATATTTCAAAGGACAGTATATACACCATTTAAAATTGAATTTGTTCATAACGACAAAGAGGTCACAAAGGAATGTAAATTGAGACAAAATACCTTATAAAGATTGTATCCTTATATTAATGATAAATGAATGAAATTATTATGTCTGAAAAATATAAATACACTCAATTTAATTGGATATTCAGTGTAAATCCATCATATTACATTCACACATATTCTTGAAAAAACAAAACCAATGACTTGGATGTTTAACTCAGAGAATGGAAATTGAGTTAAGATTACCCTTAACAAGTTCATATCAAGAGAGTGTGAATTTATCTATTGAGTGATTATGTGTATCAAAGGTATATCCATATAATGGGGAATGGAAATTACGTTAAAATTAATAAATAGTGATTCCCCACATAATCATGGAGTAAAATAATCAATGAAGTATGCGTAAAGCCCAATGAGTGGAAATTGAAATTTGAAATTCCTTATAGATTTGGTCATATACGAAACATACACCCCATGAAATAAGTATCATAAAATAATGATGTAAATACCCATAAATTAATGTATATTACCCAAATAATATAATCATGGGCTGTAAATACACTACCCAAAAGGAAATAGTGGCAATATATATTTAGAATCTCACAGGAATAACAAGTGTGAAACAAATCTCGTACCTTGTAATTTTCCTTATTCAATGGTACATTAAACATATGTATAATAGTTAAACCATTGTTAATAAATTATACAAGAACCATATACATAAATATGATATCATATATGATCTTTTAATATTGTTTTATTAATAATATTTTTTTATTATCATCATTTTGGGTGTTAACTAATTCGTTTTCCTTTACATGTTTTGTTACATAAGCCATGTTTGTTTTGGATAGTATGTATTTGATTCATATACAAAATGATATTATGTTCTTAAAAATTATTTTAAATCATCAAATGAAAATTATTCTGGAAAGGTTACAAGGGGTAAATGAATCTCATCGTGTTCGTGGAGACGATAATCTGTATGTACGCACGAGCGACAATATCATTTTTTGATATTAAAATAATATGTAACTAGATGGTATATATTACATATAGAATCATTAACATGTTATATTTTTTATTTGAATCAGTTATACATCATTATTATACCCATCCAAAAAAATAATTAATTCAATAACTACATCACGACGTGGAGATGGTAAGCCGTACATACACACATATGGTGATGTTGTCATTCATATAATGGATAGAATAATTATTATGGTTGTACCATTTTTATAATAACATTATAGTATATAAAATATACCGGAGTTATTATTTTATAAAGGAATCAACAAAGAAAGGGGATGTGGAAGAAGAAAAAGAGCATGATAGAGGTGATGAAATAATTACGACGTCTTTAGGTTCTTCCTTTGGAATTGATCAAAAGGGCTCATTAAGTTGGAATTAAGATCTAAATAGGGCCTCTAGGTTGAAGTTGGGGAAATTGGGAGTATATTTCTACATGTTTTGGCCCAGCCAAATGGATTTGGGGTTGTGATATTGAGATAAGGGGACGTACAATTTTATAAGAGAGGTGAGGGGAACCTTAGTAAAAGATTGAAATATTAAATTATAATAATAGCATATTCAGTTTATAATGGCTCCAAAATTATTTATTTCAATGATAAGGTGGGGATGGTTCTAAATCCGATCATCCAATAATTTTTCGATAGGTTTGGGTCACCATATTAACAATATCTTTTAGATTTAACTCTTAGTTAAATAGTTTAACTTTTACCATGTATTCTTATATTTTGATAATTATTGGTTAATAAACATACTATGAAATGCCAAAAAACGTCAAGTGGTTAATTAATGATATACCAATCATTATATAAGTTCTTTAGAAGAACCTTATATTTTTAGGACTATTATAAAATTTAATAATGTAATATTTGAATTAAAAACTCATTTATGTCAATTTTGACACTATTTAGTATTTGGTTATTTGGAAGTCATCAAAACATGAATAATTCAAAAAAAAATACATTAAATAAACCTTAAAATGTCATATTCACCTAGAAAATTATTTTATGTTAAAAAAACTCTGAAATTATATTTATTTTAATATTTATAATACCATTTATTTGATTCTTTCATTTCTAAGGAAATTACTGCATCATCATTGTGTCACTAATAAAATTAATTATTTAAAGTCTAGAAATTATAAACAAAATAAAATTATGTAGGAAATATTTTTATATTTCTAATGAGTATTTATAGTCAAAATGATAATGTATATAACCCCTTTTAAAAATTGTTTTACCAAATGCTATAGGTTTATGTCATTTTTGTCTTTACGTTAAATTAATTAATATAAAGTGTCATTATCACTCTCAAGTGGATCCATTGTGTCCCAAAATAGACCCAAGGATTCCCATGGTCTGACATATATAAACCAATAGGAATATGACACATTTTTGGGTAATTTTATCTTATTATAATATGAAATTTTTACCCTTATTTTCCGGATTTTCCCTATAACCAGAGAAAATAAAATATTTATCGAAGTAATTATTCATAATGTCTAAAAATAAAAGATACCTATTTACACAATGTGTACCTCCTTATTCTAAATATGGAATCCATTTTTCCAAATTCAAAATAAAGAAGTGTTAGAAATTAATTTAAAATTAATTAATGTTGTCAGAACAAAAATCATGTTTTTATGAAATAATAACTATCAAAATATTGACACTTGTTTATGTCCAGTTTAAATGTAAAATTACATTAAATGACATAAATTATATTAAATGAAAAAAATATAATCTAATTAAAGGTTAAAACCACTCAAATGCATAATTTTTCACTATAAATTATTTTGATTAAAAATGTTGTTTGTATTTAAATTTTAGTATTTTCACTATTCTTCAAAAAAAGAAGGGTTTCAGAAAAGTAAAAAACATTCAACCAAAGCTAATTTAGATATTATAAATAAAAAAATTAAGTTTATTTTGAAATTTATAATTTATAAAATTTTAAAAAGTTGTTATTACTATTCATAATAGCTAGTTTGAGTGGTCGCGGTGTGATAAAATCTCAAAGTAGTGTACAATACAAGCTATTGCATTATTCAAAGGGAAGAGTACTATGGAAGCATGAGGTGATACATTATTCTCTTCTTCAAATAATTTCATCCTCTAAATTTCTTGAATAAATCAAGACAAAAAGATTCTGGTGGTTCTTCGTCATAAGTTCCTCGGGTTCCCACGTTACCTCTTTCATCTTATCGTCTCTCTATAGAAATTTTACGAGACGAGTTGTACGGTTTCTCATCACTTGTTATCTAGTATCAAGAATCATTATAGGATCTCCACAATAAGATAGATCAGGTTCCTGGTCAATTTACTAATATTTGAGTATAAGTTTTGGGCCAGGAATGTATTTTCTCAACAGTGATACATGAAACACATCGTGGACTTTGGAGAGACTTTGCAGCATTGTCAAACAGTAAGATACAGCTCCTATTCATTCTAAAATTTTGAAAGGTCCGATGAACCTGGGACTTTGTTTACCCTTCATACTGAATTTTATGACTCCCTCCCATGGAGATATCTTCATGAAAACTTGATCTTCTACCTAAAATTCCAAATCATTTTTTCGGTTATCAGCATTTCTCTTATGCCTAATTTGAGATGCTTTGATGTGGGTTTGGATTACCTTCCCAATTTCTATCATTTCCTCAACAAATTTTGGGCCAATGAGTTATCTTTCACCAAAATCATCCCAATAAGTCTGTGTGCAACATCTAATTTGATATAATACTTCATATGGTGCCATCTGAATACTTGAATAGAAACTATTGTTATCGGAAAATTCTACCAGAGGATATACTAATCTTAGATACCATTAAGGTCAAGTGACAAAGATCTCAAAATGTATTCTAAGTTTTAAATAGTCTATTCTGATTTTTCTTCAGTTTGAGGGTGGTAGGCAGTGCTCAAATGATGTTTAGTATCAAATTCTTTCTAAAGACTCTTCCAAAATCATGATGTAAAATGGGGATCACGATCAGAAGAAATCAATATGGGTACACCATGAAGTATTACAACTTCAATAATATATATTCTTTCTTGACGTTCATGTGGAAAATCATCTCTTTTAGCAATAAAATGAACTAAATTTGTATGATGATCGGCAATGAACCATATTTAATCATTCTTTCTAGGAGTCTTTGGATGTCCCATGATAAATTCCATCGTAATATCATCCCATTTCCACTCAGGTATGGAAATATTTTGCATGATTCCTCTAGGATGTTTCCTTCCAGCATTCACTGGTTGACAAACTATACATCTAGATACTAAATCAGAAATCTCCGTCTTCATGTTGTCCCACCAAAAACATTCATGAAAATCACTATTAATCATAGAGCTACTAGGGTGTATAGAGAAATTGTATCTATGAGAATCAACCAACAATTCCCTTTTTAGATCAGGTATATCAGGAACACAAAGTCTCTTCCCAAATTTCAAAATTCCATCTTCATATACGAAGTCAATAAATCACCCATCATTCACAGCATTGATTTTTTTTAAAATTCCTAGTCATTAATCTGAGAAATTTTTTTCCTTTCTAGTAATGATGGTTTAGAAACCATTTGAAAATTTATTGATGTTTCACCTTGTATAATTATTCCCATATCTATCATTACTAGATCCATGAACATAGTATCCCTTTCAACTCTTATCTTACTTATAAATCCATGATCCTTTCTACTCAAATCATCTGCCACCTTATTTGCCTTCCTCAGGTGGCAGTGTATATTGAATTCTTAATCATTGAGTAGTTCAAGCCATCTAATTTTCCTCATGTTGGCTTCTTTTTGTGATAAAATATACTTCCAACACTTGTGATAATATAAATCTAACATTTTTCAGCATAGAGATTCTGTATCCATATCTTCAGAGAAAATATTACAGCTACTAACTCAAGATCATGAGTGGGATAGTTTTCTAGGGAATTTTTAGTTGTCGTGATGCATAGGTAATAACTCTATCATTCCATATAAGGACACAACCATGTTCTCTTTTTGAAGCATCGCTATAAATAACTACCCCATTGATCCCTGATGGTAGAGTCAATATAGGATCGTAGAATAATCTTCTTTTCATTTCTTCAAAACATTATTCACACTCTTTTTTTCAAACAAACGCAACCCCTTTAAATGTGATCTTGATTAATGGTATATCTAACCGGGCGATATTATGGATGAAACATTGATAATAATATGCTAAACCAACAAAACGATGTACCATAGTTATACTCATTGGTGCTGGCCATTCGTGGATTGACTTGGTCATTAAAGGATCAACAATGATTTAATCTTTAGAGACAATATGGCCAAGAAAAGAAATATTTTGAAATAAAAATTCACACTTTCTTAATTTCACATATACTTCATTTCTTCTGAGTGTTTTCAGAATAGTGTGAAAGTGAATATCATGATCTTTGTAGCTTTTTTATTTTACAATGATATCATTAATAAATATCACTATGAATTCGTAAATATATTCCTTGAAAACACTATTCACTAAATCTATGAAGACAGAGGGTGCATTAGTCAATGCAGAAGGCATTACAGTTAACTCGTAGTGCTCGTACCTCGTTCGAAATACTATTTTCAGAATGTCTTCCTTATTCACACACAACTGATGATATCCAGATTGAAGGTCAATCTTTGAAAAAAAATTTAGATCCATTAATTTGGTTGAATAAATCCTCAATGTGAGGTAAGGAATTCTTTTTCTTTATTGTTATATCAATGATCTCCCTATAGTCAATGAAAAACGTCATAGATCTATATTTATTCTTAAAAAAAGGACAGGGGTCCCCATGGAGAAACACTAGGGAGAATAAATCCCTTATTAATCAGTTCATCTAGTTTTTTCTTTAGTTCCACTAATTCTAGGGTGGTCATTCTATAATGAGTCTTCAATATGGGACATGAACCAGGAATTAAATCAATGGAAAACTCAATTTCTCGTTCTACAGGATGTCTAGCTAAATCCTCTGAAAACACATCAACATATTCTTGCACAATAGGTACATCCTCTATTTGAACATTCCTTTCCTCATCCATAGTTATTTCATTCTCTTCCTCCTCAATAATTGAATTTAGTATAGCTACTAGGGGTGGATCTAAATAAGAATCAGATGGTGACATTTCTGCTCTAAAGATATGGTGTTCCTTACTATCATTGAAAATTGAAAGCTGCTTCTTATTACAAAAAAATTTCACAACATGGTCCGAAATCCAATCCATACCAAGTATTATATCAAATTCAATCATGGGTATGACAATGAGATCAGCAGATGAACACATTTATATGCCCTAATGGGATCTAATTCAAAAATAATTTATGCAATGATACTTACGTTTAGAGTTTTGATTCACAAATCCATTGTTAAATCAAATTGAAAATATCTATTTTCATAGAAAACTAGGAAGATATGAAACAATGCGATGATTCAGAATAAAATAAAGAATTCGCTAAACATGAGGAAACCGTTAAATTACCTTCCACTACATATTTCGGTTCTTCAACTTCAGTAGTAGAGATCACATAATCTTGTCCTTTCTCCCTTGTCCTTTTCTGAGGTATGTTTAGTTGGAACTTAGTACATTAATTTTCATAATGTCCCATCTCCCTGAAACTATAGCATAGAACATTGGTAGATTCTTTATTTCCCTTAAAATCACCAGTAAGATAGTATTTTTGTCCACATTTGTAGCATACTATATTTCATTTTCTATATGCAATAAGGTTATTCCTTCCACAATTATCACAGGGTGGAAATTCAACTCTTCCCTTCTTATATGTTTCATTATTTCCTTTCCTAGAGTGTTCAACAGATCTCTTCCTCTCTTACTTTTCTTTAAAGTCGCAAGACTTGGATAATTCCTTTTTTTTCAAGATAGCACATGATACAATATCTTCGTATGATGAGAAAGATTGTGAGACTAATGATCGATGGAGAAATGGTTTTAACCCATAAAAGAAATGATCAATCATACATCGTGGGTTATGTATATTATCTGTAGCATGCCTTTCTAATGATGTATTGTTTGCTTCAAACATTTCGACATTCTTATCCCTTTTTTGACTCAGACTTAGAAATTGCCTTTACTTATCAACTCGATGGATTACGAGGAAAGTATTTTTTCTAAGAAAAGCTCTTTAAACTCCCTCCATTCCAAACATGATACTTCATTATCCTCCTTTGGGTTATGAATTGATGACCACCATTGATCTGCATCTCCCATGAGGTGATAAAATTCCATGACAACTTTTTCCCTTTCGCTACTCCCCAAAGAATGAATTATTTTCTCTAAGGAAATTATCCATTGCTTAGCTAAAAATAGAATTGTTGACCCATTGAAAGTTGGTGTTTATTACCTCATTATGTGGTCCAACATTGATCCTCCACATTGTGGATTAGGGTGCTCTATACAGGTAAGGTTATTATTCATAACCTGTGTAAGTTTTCATTCCTTCCACTGGGCACCATTTCAATATAATTGCATACACAAGATATGATTATGAATTTAAATACATAATTCCATACATTTAAAACACTTAAGATAAATTGAATAATTTACAGATATAATACATAATCATAAAAAAATGTTTTCTTTGAGGAGGTATATACACATAAATCGTTCGTAATGGTTTTTATAGAAAATGTAAATTATCCTTAGAATATCCCCCTAGATTGTTGTAAACAAGAGTGAATCAAAGCTTGTTAATGTACACTAGGATTCCCCAGGTCTAGCCTGAAACTCCTTATTGGATTTTTAACTCCTAGGTACATCTATGCCAGAGCAGCCACTACCTTATCATATCCAGACATGGATGTATTGCTTAGAAAATACGAAAAATCTCTACATTACCAAAATTATTTGATGTTCTTCTATGCTAATCCTCAGAGTCTATCCTAGGGTAACGTTCTCTAATTAGATATTTTCTAAATCTAGTTTCCAACGTTTATACCAAACTTCCTCTAAAACCAACTGTAACTCCATGATCCGAGTAACCCAGAATCGGTTCATTTTTAAATAACATTGGCATGATATAAGGGGTCATGTACCAAAACACCAATCAGTTTAGTATCCTTGGATGTACAAGATACATATATATGTTTTTCATTACATCATGAAATAAATAAAACATTGTTTCCCCTTTGAACACTATTATATCCCTTACCCTATTCCTACAGGTTAATCAGAATATACTACTTTGCATCCTGGAAAAATAAAACATAAGAACAGGGTGAGTTCTGATGCTCCATAAGGTTAAGAAAATATAGCGGGAGATAACATAAACATTATTCATAGTGAATAATTGAATTCACATTCCTTTACAAAAAATAAACATGAACACCTTATAGAAGGAATATGAGCTGAGTAAATAATTCCATAATAAAATATAGTCATGGGTATTATAGTAGTCGAATGACCATATGAAACATAACAAATATTTTCATAATGAGGGAATGTATAATGCAGGACATTCTGAAACATTTTTCCAAGGCCTCGGCTAAGACTTTTAAAATTATTAAGGCCTCGGCCAAAACCATATATCAATATTGGAAAAGGCCGAATCCAATTCCACATCTAATTGTCTATTGATACATACCGATGCATCGAGGATCTATAGAGGGCTCCACCCATCACTTAGTAATTCCAATACATTCCTCATATGAAAGGGTGAAACAAAATCTAAACATTTGTATTAAAACTAGCATACAAAATGTCAATATTTTAACCACAAACCATGAATGGCGTAAAAATAGCACATCTATAGTCAAACATACCTAGTGTAATACAATATTGATGATTATATTATGATAAATAAACTTACATCAATAATAAAATAGACTTAATTATATTGATAAAGATGAAAATTGTCATTAAAACTAATTGAGAGAAATATCCCCTTTTCCTTGAAAACATTTAAATGTCGCACTATTTATCAAAGATGTAGTTTAAAAGTGATTTTTAATAAAAGTGTCCCATACCACTTCAAATATTTTAAAATAAATTTTAATTTCAAAACATTCTAGTCCATATAAATAAATACTTAAAACCATTTTTAAAACATGGACATTAATTTGATGAATAAATATTTAAAACATTTAAAACAGTAATTTATTTAAAGTGTTTCTAACCAAATTAGAGACACTTGAATACAAGTAATTGAAGAATAAAATTTGTTAAAACATTATAATATTATTAGAATAATTTTATTAATTATATAATATGTCAAAGGATAGTATATAAACCATATAAAATTGAATTGATTCATAATGACAAAGAGGTCTCAAAGTAATGTAAATTGAGACAAGGTACTGTATAAATACTGTATCCTTTTATTAAGGATAATTAAATGAAATAATAATGTGTGATTTATATAAATACACTCAATATAATTTGATATTCAGTTTAAATCAATCATATTTTATTCACACATATTCTTGTAAAAACAAAACCAATGACATGAATGTTTAACTCAATGAATGGAACTTAAGTTAAGATTACCCTTAACAAGTTCATATCAATGGAATGTCAATTTTTAAATGGATTAATTATGTGTATCAAGGGTATATATATATATATAATGGGGGAATAAATTACTATATAAATAATAAATAGTTATTCGAAACATAATCTTGGAGTAAAATAAGAAATGATGTATGTGTAAAGCCTAATTAGTGGAAATTGAAATTTAGAATTCCCTAAATAACTTGGTAACATATGAATCATTCTCCCCATGAAAGAATTATCACACAATGAAGATGTCAATACCCATAAATTAATTTATATTACACAAATAATAAAATCATGGGAAGTATATACACAACACAAAATGTAATAGTGACAATATAGCAAGTATCACATGGTAATAAGAAGTGAGATGAAAACCCCTTACCTTGTACTTTTCCTTGGTCAAGGGTATGTTATCCTCTTATATAATAGTTAAATAATTGTTATAAAATTATAATAGGACCATATACATAAATATGATATCATTAATGATTTTATAATATTGTTTTATTAATAATATTTTAGTAGTATCATTATTTCAGGTCTTAACTGAGTCATTTTATTTTATATGTTTTGTTACATAAGTCGTGTTTGCAATGGATAGGATGTATTTTATTCACGTCAATAAATATATTATGTTCTTAAACATTATTTTAAATCATCAGATGAAAATTATTCTGGAATGGTTATGATGGGGAAATAAATCTCATCGCGTTCATGGAGACGGCAATCCATACATACACATGAGCAAGAATATCATTATTTTGATATTAAAATTCACTATAAATAGATGGTATGTCATAGGTAAAGAATCATTAAAATTTATATTTATTATTTACATCAGTTATACATCATTATTATACCCATCCAAGAAAATAATGTATTGAATAACAACTACACTACGACGCAGAGACTGTAAGCCGTACGTACACACCTATGGTGACTTTATCATTCATATGATGGATAGAATAATTTATACGGTTGAACCATTTTTATAATAACATTAAAATATATATATATATAAGATACTGGAGTTATTATTTTAGAATGAAAACAAAAATGAAAGAGGAAGTGGAAGAAGATAAAGAATTTAAAAATGTGATGAAATATTTACCCATTCTTCAGGTTCTTCCTTTTGATTTGATCAAAAGGGATATTTAGGTCAGAGTTATGATACAAATAAGGCATCTAGGTTAATTTTTGAGAAATTTGGAGGATATTTTGTCCAGGTTTCACTGAGCCAAATGGATTTAGAGGTGTGATTTTGAGAGATGGGGAAGATCCCTTTTTATAAGAGACGTGAGGGGTATGTTATGAAAAGATTGGAATATTATTTTATAATAAAATAATTTTAGGTTTCTAATGGAGAAAAATTATTTATTTATTGGATAAGGTGGGGATGGGTCTAAAATATTTCAACCAATAGGTTTTAGATAGGTAAAGTCACTATATTAACCTTATCTTTTAGATTTAACTCATAGTTAAGTAGTTTAACTTTTACCATGTATTCTTGGATTATTATAATAATAGGTTAATAAACTTACTATAAAATTACAAGAGATCCTAATGTGGTTCATTAATGATATAACTATCATTATATAAGTTCTTTTGCCGATACATATATTTTTAATACTGTTATATACTTTAATAATATAATATTTGTTTTAAAACTCATTAATGTCAATTTTGACACTATTTAGTATTTGTTTTTTTAAGTTATCACAACATTATTACTTCAATACAAATACAATTAATCAACCTTAACGTGTCATATTCAACTAGAAAATTCGTGGATGTCATAAAAACTATGAAATTATATTTATTTTAATATTTATAATACCATTCATTTAATTATTTCAATAAAAAGCTAATTACTGCATCATCATTGTGTCATAAATAAATTTAATTATATAAAGTCTAAAAATTATAAATAAAATAAAATTATATAGGAAATATTTATATCATTATAATGAGTATTTATAGTTGAAAAGATATGTTAACCCAATTTAAAAAATTTTTTACTAAAAGAAATATGTTTATGTCATTTTTTCCTTTACTTTAAATTAATTAATATAATGTGTCATTATCACTCTCATGTGGCCCCATGGGGCCACAAAATAGACCCAAGAATTACCATGGTCGAAAATGTATCAACAAATAGTAATAGTACACAAGATAGGGGAAGTTAATTTTATTATTATATTATTTATTTAATCATATTTACCGGATTTTCACTTTAACCATGGTAAATAAAATATTTACCGAAGTAATTATTCGTAATGTATAAAAATAAAAGTTACCTATTTACACAATTTTGACTTCCTGATTCCAAATATTGATTCCATTTTTCAATATTCAAATCACAGAAGTAGCAGAAATTAATTGAAAATTAATTCCCATTGTCAAAACAAAAAGTGTGTTTTAAAAAAAATAATAACAATCAATAAATTGACACTTATTTTTTGCAATTTAAACATGAAATTACATAAAATGACCTAAATTATATTAAATAATAAAATTATAATCTAATGATACTTTAAAACCACTCAAATATGTAATTTAACACTATAAATTATTTTGATTAAAAGAGTTGTTTTTAATTTAAATTTACTATTTTTCACTATTCATCAAAAATTGAAATTATTCAGAAAAGTAAAAAAAATCACTCCTAGCTAATTTTGATATTCCGAATTCAAAAATGAAGTACATTTTGAAAAATAAAATTTCAAAAATTTCAAAAAATGGGTATTACTATTCATAAAATCTAGTTTGATTGATTATAGTGTGTTATGATCTTAAAGTTGCATACAATACATGCTATTAAATTATTTAATGGGAAACATATTGTGGAAGTATGGGGTGTTGAAAAAGGTTAGATTTATTTTCAATTAAATTATTTTATTTTTTAATTTTCATGTCATATTGAGAAAATAAAATGGTTTTGAATAAGAACTGATATTTACCTCAAGAACTTTGTTTACATGTTTTATCAAAATTATTCCCCATCTTTGTTGAAGCTCTAAAATTAGGTTATGTTTCGACCCCTATTATTCCTATAATTTTACTGACTTAATGATGGAATTATATTTTTTATGGAATATGTTTTGATTGAATGATATTTAAGAATCCCATTTTATATCTTGGGTTATGCTATGATGAATAATTTATGTTTTGTGGAACATGTAAGATTGGTTTAATTATAATATGGATGATAACTATATCTCCCTCTAATGCATTAGGTAAGGATTTTTATCTCATTAGATAGACATGAGTAGAATGGACGGTAAATCTGATTCAATAATACATGGATGGAATGGTAATTTAACCCGGTTCAGTAATGGACTTTGTCAACTATGATGGTCTTGGCATCAATTCCTTGGCTATTATAGAAATAATATTATGTTTTTATTATTTTTCTACAATTACATGTTTTATGAAAATTCTATTCTATCTTTTTTAATGTTCTTTTATGATCCATGTTAAATATACTACAAAGATTTATGTCATTCCTTGTGATGTTGATGTTTAAACTTTAGGTTCTTGTTTTTACGTTCAATTGTTTATGGTTTATTTTATGTTCTCCATGTTTACCATAACTAATCATTTGAGATCACTCTTTATGTTTTTTCATTTCCCCAGGATATAAAGAATGGTTTAGGTTGGAAAACAAAATAGGAATATCATTTTGTGAGATTTTGAATATCTTTCACCATGATTAGAAGATTTTGTTCCGAGTTTCCAAAGATACTAAACTAATATAGTATTTGGGAATTTTTTTGTTTCATGTATTAATTATTTCTTAAAAGAAATGTAATGACCATGTATTTCAGGCATGGGTCTCAACAGTTGGTATTAGAGTGAATATTTAGTAAAACTTTGGAAACTAGGATGCAAAAACATTATTGAGATCCCTAGTTATTTTTCTATGGTATATCTATGGACGTCCCTAATGGTAAGAATAACTATAGCTTACAATCCTAGAGTTATGGTAATGATCATGAATAAACTAGGAATAAACATAAGAGGTTAGATATTTAAATTACTCACCCTTGATTATGTTGTTTTCCTAGAATGATTTGGGTCACTCACACTATTCTTTTTGGGATGTAGACAACAAATGGACCCCAAAGGAACCATGTTAATCCTGGATGTGACGGGCAATGCAATTATTATCCTCCTGAAAAACCAAATGTTATGCTATCTCAAATAAAAAATATTATTTCTATGACCACAAATCCTACTCCGATTCCAAATAATCCAAGGTGGGAACAACATTCTCTTGAACCTTTCTTAAGGAAACAACCACTGTATTTTAGTGGAATGATCGATCCACTAGTTAAAGAGAAATTTATTTGTACAATTGATAAGATAGTTTTCATTATCATTTGTTAAAAATGTGAAAAGGTTTGTAGGGAAATTATTTCTTGAAAGGTAAAGAAAATATATGGTGTAACATTTTTCAGAATACAAGGCAACACGATAAAATTGACCCCGTGGATTATGATGAGTTCCTGAACTTATTTTTTAGTATATACCTTCCATGTATTCTTCATATAAAAAGATATATTGTAGTGCCTTATCTATCTCATCCTTATGATAATAAAAGAAGGATTAAATTCAAATTAAACTATAAAAATTATGGAGGAAATAAGATTAGATTTTCTTTATGCTCAAATCATTGTAAGAAAACGGAGGAAATTGTCTTAAGGGGGCTGATAATTATTTTATGTGTGGGGATAAAAGTCATCGATCCATTTATCGCCGATGTAATAAGAATAAAAAAGAAATTTCCAAAGAGTGAACCTCCCACAAATCATGGTTACTAGTGAAAGGAAATGAGGAATTATGCTATCCATTTCCCAAATCCATGGATTATGGATTATTATCAACGTTAAAAAACTTTTAAGTACAAAGAAAAAAAGAAAATAAAATGAGATCACTATTGGTGATGTTGTGTATGAAAACTAATTAGTAGAAGGATTATGTGTTTATGTAATGGGATTCCAAAATAGTGTTGTAGAATATCATTTATATTGTTATAGAATATTGGATAATCTATGTATTGGTCCATTGTGGCTTCCCATAAGTATATGTTACTAGTAACCATGAAAAGTGATTTAAATATTTTTGGAAATCACATGATATGCACATAATGATGGTATAAGGAGGTAATGATATGTTTGATTATAATAATGATATCATGAATGATAAAAGGACAAAGTGATATCATTGTTTGATTATATATATTTTTGGGATTTTGGTATTTGAATATATTATCTTTGGATAGCATTCTTTTTTTCCCTAAGGTTATATGGTAATCCATTTTTCATGATAATAAATGATTAAGGTATTCGCATGTTTGGAATGTGAAAACAAGAACTACATTATGAGATATGGAAGAAAAATGTTATGTCGATTTAGTTCACATCATTCTAAAGTTTTTTTTTATTTTTTGAAAGGATTGTAATTTATTCCATTTATGGATACTGTGAGGACAAAAAGGGGCCTAGACACCCTCAGAGGGGGGGGGGGGTGAATCAGGGTATGGATATTCTATTTCAAAATTATTCTTGCCCATTTGGATATTGACCTTTATATTATAAGGGTCAACTTTGTTCTCTTATATGTTTATGTTGGTCACTTATTTTTATCTTTATTCGATGGTTATGTGTTAGATGCAATGCAGGGAAGAAACCAGGCGGACACAAATATTTTTACTTGGTTAACCATCATTGGGCTGCGTCTAAGGAGCATACAACGATGATGTGTCATTGTACAAAATCCACTAAATCTCACTACCAATAATTTTCGGGCTAGATCACTTCTATGCCTAGGTTCACTACCTTTACAACGTTTAAGGTCACCTCACTACTTTCCCAAGGGTCACTCCCTATTTCTCTCCCTCTGGCTCACTACCAGTGGAATGAATAACCTATTTCCTCTTCCTTTACTCACTGCACTTGGAAGGGATCCACTCACAGTTTATATACAAGTAGGTCTCTCTATTATTACTAATGAATGAATACTCCACTGTAAATAGATGCTCTATTGAAGTCCAAATTTCATCCACTGATTTATACTACTTTTCCTGGGAATCACTGGGCAATTCCTTTTGGAAATACCTTCACAAAAAACCCTTCTTCGTGATGGTCCCAATTTCGCAAAGCTCAAACAAGCCTTCGCACAGATCTTACCTCTTCACAAAGCACACTCCTCAGAAAAGATGGCCTCACGAAGCGCTCTTCTTTCACGAAGCTACAGTAGTCGTTGTGAAGCTCCTATCTTTCTCAAAGCACACTGCCTTTCGCGGAGCTAGAGTATCCACCACGAAGCACATCTCTTTCGCGAGGCACACTACCTTGTGAACCACTTTCACGAGCCGAGTGAAAATTATTTTCTTTGAAAAACTCTTTTCTTCTACTAAGGGGGTCAAGGCCTATTTATAGGCAATTCCACCGACCCTCGAACCATCTATGCGAATTCAATGCAATTTCATCACAAATTGCGAATCTCCAAAAATTATGCTAAAATTTTCTCAATATTGTGAAGAACCATGAAATTTTTTCCGATCGTCGAGCTCATCGTAATCGCGGATCATCCCATCAATTCCTTCATTCCTTTGCCACAAAGCTCCAATCACAATGCCCTTTTCCCACCCCCAATGCTCTCTGACTCTTCCGTTCGCAAAACTCCTTGTAATAGTGAAGAATTACCGTCAACATTTTTCATATCTTTGAAAAATCCAATCCATGAAGCCTATCTTTGTGAAACTCATGCTTTTTCCATATTTTGATGTGATCTTCATGGAAATCCATTTTTCTCAATGCTCACCAAACTCCAAATTTTGGACCCCACAAATTTGGCAAACACTAGATAATGATGCCACCTTGTATCTATTCTTTTGTACCTCCTCTATATCGTCCATTACATTATCATGGTTCATTGACAATATGGATTGTCAACCAAATCTCAGGAACATGACAATTCATAATGGAAATCTTCTTTGTCAACAAACACAATCAACCCAAAAATTCTGCAATGTTACCTTGAGGGATTTTCCCCAATATATAGAATAAGTTATTTTCTATTTTATGTTTTTTAGATTAATGTATTATCTCACTATAGGTTGACTTATGATTATTTTATAACATGTTCTATCCTTTTTATTGAGATAGATGGAATGACCTACCATTCTATCGCATGATCTGCAAACACTTTAAGAATGTAATTTTATACTTCATTTATTTAAATAAGGGATGAAGTGGAAATTCTTTAGGGAACGACCAACATTGATATTACACAGAAATCATGTAAGTATTTCTCCTTATGCAATTTTTTTTCAACTTTAGGGAAATGATCTTGAAAACAAAAAATGTTATCCTAGTACCCTATTATCTGATGAATCAAATTGTACCTTAAACCATTGAATATTTATGGATTTCTGGTTGTAAACTTTCTCCAAACCTTATTCTCTATCACTATCAATCAAAACATTATGTTTAGATTTAACTTCCATATCCATGTTTTCTCTTCCCACCGATATTCTCCTATGTGGAATCCAAGTGATGAGTTACTTTCGGTAACCATTATGTCTCTATGATTACTTATTAAAATTTTGATTTAGTATTATTTTTTATGATGTGTGATTCTATGAAAGAAACTTTCATGTAGAATACCTTTTATAACCCCGTTGAATATCGAGGGACGAATTGATTTTACAGGGGGTAGAATGTAACACCCCAAGATTTAATGAGATAAATTATTTTATGTCATTTGTTTTATGTTACACTAAGATTATATTGCATTATATGCCACACCATATTAGCATGTAGTATATGCAACACTATTCTTGTCATGTGTTCCACGTAATTTTATGTTCTTTTGATAGAATTCATTTCACACAACAAGGAGTATTGATTTAATTCTATGTAAAAATGAACTATGTTTTGATTAGGTTATACAAAAAAACCAAATTAAGCTTGCAATACACAAAACATTTACATGACTTTTGTTACATGCAAGAGAGTGCTTCCTCGATATCTTGCGTTGAACGCGATACTGAGTTTCACTAAACAATGACATATTATTAAAATATTATAATTTAATGGGATATAAAATATCCATTATGAATAGTATTAACCTCATTTTGGATATTATATATCATTATAATTCATCATACACATTTCCTAGAACATTATATGGGAACAAAATCATTTTCATCAGATACAAGAAGTATTTTTCAAAAAATACATTTTTATCGCCTTTTGATGGCACACCCATTTTAAATCCTATTTATGATACTTTAATAATTTAAATTTGTCAAAATAAAATTCTTCTTTATAATATGAAGATAATAATTTACTTTTTTCAATATTTAATATTTTGTAATAAAATAAAAATTTAAATAAATACTAAAAAATACGGCATTTTAATTCAAAACAACCACTTTATCTAATTTATTTATATTGTAAGATTGTACAATTCATTGGATTTAAAGTATCATTGTATTATATTTTTAACATTTAATCCACTATTTATCATCGGATGTAATTTCAAATTCAAATTAGAAATAAACAGATCTCAATCTTTTAATAGTTATTACATCTTAAAAACCCGCAATTTCATTTTAACAATGAGAATAAATTTTAAATTAATTATCACTAATTATGTGTTTTGAATTTATAAAAATGGATTCCATATTTAGAATACTAAGGTTAAAATTGTGTAAATTGGTACCTTATTTTATTTGATAGTACAAATATTAACTTCAATAATGATTTTATGTACCATGGTAAAAGGTTTAATATCGTAAATTACAGTAAGAAATAATATTATAATAATGATAATCTACCCTAAAACATATCCTAATTATAATGGATTAGATACATCCAACATGGGCCATCCTTTTGTAGATTTTGAGGCCCCATGGATTCACTATTATGTGAAAATTTAATTTTATATGAATTAATTAAAAGTAAATATAATTATAACCTAAACATATATCTTTTACTAAATATATATTAATAGATGGTTATTTAACTTATAACTATGTATATAAATACTAATTATAAAGCTAAAATTATTTCATAGATAATATTATTTTATTTATAATTTAATAAAATAGAAAAATATATTTAGTTATGACACAATTATGATATAGAGATTACCTCATTAATGAATGATTCAAATAAATGAATTTATAAATAATAAATTAAAATAAATTTGAACATTTTTATGTCATACAAGAATATTATGGATGAAATTGACATAATTGGGATGAATTTAATTCTTCATTTGTAAATAATTAGTTTGATATAAATTTTTTTAATGTCAAATGTGAATAGTGTCCATAATTGACATAATACATAACTTAAAACATAAAATAGCTTATTAAATGATATTAAATCCCTAAAAATATAATATCTGGACAAATAGTTTCTGTAAGTACAAATATGACTTAAATAACCTATTTTGGTTCATTTTAAATTATATGGTAATTACATCAACCCACAATGTGTAAATAATCTTGTATGACATTAAGATTTAAAAAAAGGTAAAATTAGGTTAAAGCAAATAGAAAAGGATAAAAAAATATTCAAAACATTTGAAACAATTATATTATGATGATTATTAGAACCCAAATAATCATATATTATAATTAAATAATTTTTTGACTATTTTAAATTGAAATTTAATTTATAATAAATTAATATTTTAGAACATTCTGAAAGTGCCTCTCTCCTCTCTTATAAGAGGGCACATCTTCCCTCTCCTCTTAACTCCATTTTGGGCCTCCGTGATCGGGATAAAACTACCCATTTCACTTATAAACATCCCTAGTATCATTTTAGTGGTTCTTATCTTCTAAAAATACCTACTCTAGTTCCCTAAGGGTGAATTTAAAAGAGGCACCTTGATGAAGAGGTAATCCCTTCTATCGATTCATTCAAACTTATTTCATCTTCTACATTCTCTTCTCTAGTTGTTTCATTATAAATTAATGATTTTAGTATCTCTCATATACTGATATTTTATTATAAATATTAAACAACCATATTTCACCTTCTATCCATCCTAAGAAAAATGAAATCACCATGCATGCATATCTACAACTTACCGTCTCCACACTATGGTGTATTCTTTTTTTCACTACCACCTACCTAGGATGGGTATGATGGTGGAAATAATTATTATATATGATTATCATAGCATTATAGTAATTATGATATGTAATAAACCATCCTATTCAAAGCCATTCAACAATGATGGGTATGATATCATCGCTCGTGCGTACATTAGACTTATCGTCTCCATGACGTGATGAAATTCATTCTCCTTGTTAACCCTTAAATATTGATTATAAAATATATATTAATTAATAATGAAATATAAGACATAATAATTTAACTAGATTTATGTATATATCTATGTTATTTAATTACTTCCATTCAATTAAATTAGGAAACTAAAACAGCGTTCAAGCATACATAAAACCTACCATCTCCATGAATGGTGTATTCCATTACAATCATCTATAAATTATATATATTTATATACTAAATATATATGATATATAAATTATGTTTTACATTTTGGATGTAACTAAATCGCAATCTATGTAATAATATCAGGAATAAAATGTTTAACCCCGTCCGATAAATAAAATGATTATTACACAAAATGTTGCATTAACGTTGAATTGAAAAATGAACGGGTAATATAAAGTCTGAAGTGAATCATATAAGATATAGAAAATATTATTATGATTATTTTACAGGTTAATAATATGTTCAAACCCACCATATAATATTTTTAGACTCATATAAAATAAATTTTACCTAGGGTAAGAGACAATTTTCCAATCTCAATTTTATCAGAGATTGTTTATACAGAAGTATTTACTGGGGGTATATTTATCATCCATGTACAAGTATTGTAAAAATGTTTTCATTAAATTTTAACTATACTATTATTTATTTTTAAATTCATTTTTACCAATTTTGACTTTTACTACATGGGTTGGAAGGAATCTTTGTTTTTTACCATAACAAGTAATTTTTTACTTCTCCGGAAAATATATGAGGATAATGTTTTTGTTTAACTTATAAGACATGAATTGATTTTTACATATTCATATTTACTTATTTAAATAAATCATACACTAGAATATTTCATGTTTATTTTCCAATAAATTATTTTAATTTTAAATTTGCGTGTCATTTTGTGAAAACAAAACGTTTTTGAGGAATAAATGATATTTTCCTAAAGAACTATGTTCATGTGTTTTATCAACATTATTTTACATATAAGATGATGCTCTTAAATATTGTTATGTTTCTACCCCAATTATTACTATTATTTGACTGTATTAATGATAGAATTATCTTTTAAAAGGATTATGTTATGAATTAATAATATTTTAGAAACCCATTTTATTTCTTGGGTTATGCTATTATAAATGATTTATGTTTTGTGGAACATGTAAGCATGATTTAATTATGATATGGGTGAGACCTATATCTCCCTAAAATTCATTTGGTAAAGATTTACATCTCATGAGATAGATATTATTGATACGACAGGAACACCGAGTTCTGTAATACATGATTGGAATGGAAAATAACCACAATTCAGTATTGAACATTGTCCACTATTATTGTCTTGGCAGAAATGCCTTGGAAAATATGCAAATAATAATATATGATTATTAGTTTCCCACAATTACATTTTTTATTCCAATTATATTCTATCATGGTTAATGTTCCTTTATGATCTAGGTTATACGTACTTCCAAGATTTATGTCATTGCTCAAGATTTTGGTGAATAAAAATTATTTTCATGTTTTTACGTCCAATGTTTATGGTTCGTTTTATGTTCTCAATGTTTATCCATAATATTAATTTCAGCTCAAACTCTATATGTTTTCTTTTCCCTAGGATATAAATAATGTTTTTAGGTAGGAAAACAGAAGATGAAGATCTTTATCGGAGATGTTGAAGATCTATCAGCATGACTAGAATATTATGTTCTGAGTTCCAAAGACACAATACTAATTAGGGTCTTAGGGACATTTTTACTATATTAAATAATACATAAAAAAATTTAATGTCCATGTACGTTAATATTGGGTCTCTACAAGAAGTGCGGGAGGATTTTCCGATAGTGGGTTGGCGGCTGGTGGACAGGGACACGAATGTCTGGCCGCTTCGGTGAAATAGCATGCACTGCACGGGCCGTAGTTTCCCACTGGAAAACTATCATGCCATTGCTTATGGGAAAAATAGGTATGGATAGATTTCATGGATGATGGATGCCAAACTGGACGCCACATGGTGTCCAAGTTGTAGGGGACCATCCTCATAGGTGGGCCGGATTGGGGTGCGCAAACTGGTCTGCTATGTGGAAAAAGCTATAATTAAAGATGTCTTCTACTGTGGGCCACTCAAGTGTGATAAAACTAGTCCACTAGGTGGCCTGGGGTGGGAATAAACAGGCCCACTAGTTTTGGGCTAGGCTAGATGGAACCGGGTCACTGGGTGACCTGACAGGCGAGACCCCCACCCGAACCACGCATGTTTCATTAAGGCCCAATGGGCCTGGTCCAGTGTCCAAGCTAGACCAGGCTATCCTAGACCAGAACTAGATCACGTCGGAATAGTTGAACTGGTTCAAGGAATGTGGGGCCACCGAGCCAGGTTGGTCGGGTAGGTTTGACCAGGTTATACTAGTCTGAGACACAACCGACCCCCGATTACTAAAATACTACTATATTTCAGATAGTGTGTATAATTGATGATATATTTGTGGAATTGGAACCCTTAGGAGAAGAGTGTTCATTTAGAATACTCTAAGGTTGTTTTCATGGATTTTTAAATGCGGTGAATGTTTTGAGGAGTAGTTTCTTCAAGATTAACCACACTATGTTTGGGAATCCTGCCGCTGACTAAGACCCGAATACTAGTGACATTCCACCCTATGTGAATCGACAAAAATGGCCCAGTAGGAATCATCACTATGTGACCTGGTAGGCCCACGGTGTGGAGTGGATTTGTGTGACACAGTAGACCCATGGTACTAATTATGGATGAGTAGCTCAGTATGATGCCCATGGTGGGAAGCAGCTCTGTGTGACCATGAATTCCCATGGTGGGGAGAGGCTCTAGGTGACCCAAAATAGCCACTGTACTCACCCGGGATGAGTACCACAATGGTCCAAGGAGTTCAGTGTTATGACTGGTAGTCCTTATTTCTATATTTATATTATACCTATGTTATCTGAAAGCCACTTAGTGGTTCATCATATGAGCATACCTCAGTGCTTTAACATGAGAGTGGACAATAGCTGTCCAGCAGATGAGTGGACCTTAGTTGATCCTGAGGGATGAGTCCCTCAGCCGTACAAAACAATTCAACAATATGACTGATGAATCATACTTTCTATATTTTGAGTTATACCTGGTGTGAGATTTCATTGCTTTGTTGCATTCTTATGTGGTATTTTCATGGTGGTATTATCATTGTGTATTGGGTTACCTATTGAGTGTTGTGTTACTCATTTAATCATGGGCTTCTCTTGTACGTGTCATGTCCCACGAATGTTATCAACACTTCGAGGGAGACCATGGTGGTCTGTGACCAGGTGGTTCGCAGTGGGATATGACAGAGAGAAGCTTCGAAGAAGGCCTTAGTGGTCTGGGATGTTGTGGTGCTCAGTGAGACAGGGTGTACAAGCATAGTTCTATGACTACAAGAGGACACACCTTGACTACCCTTCAGGTGGGGCATTCTACAATCATCTTACTTCAATCATTTGTACTTTCCTATTTTTAGTTTGTCTTTTGTTGGGTTTGTATTATGGATCATTTTGCACACGCCATGTACTTTTTCTCAGTGGTTATTTAGTGGCATGCATGTTTTCCTTTCCAGTTATTTGGGATGTGGTTGTGTGTTTGTATGTGTTTGTAGGTACTCAAGAAATTTCCTCCCACTCATGGGATAATTTCAATCAGTTCTAGTTGCGAACCCCAAGACGTTGGGAGGCGATCTTCGGGTAGTCATGACCCCATCCCTGGGGGATGGGTCGTGAAATGTGGTATCAAAGGAGGTCAGTTAATTCTTAATGACTGGGATTCACGGGTTTTTTTGGGGCTACACTGTTAAGTGTTTCATGTTCCACTTTTAGACTTGGGAGTCTACTGTTGGTTCAGTGGCCATCATATCCATGCCTGAGGACACTTAATTATTTTTTCTAACCTGGTACATGAAAGACATTAGATGCATGTGTCTTGGAATTTTTTCACATGATCCTAGTCTTCTCACCAGGTATAATATATTAAACGTGATTCCTCTTGACCAATTTCATGATGCCTCTATGTAGACATCTATCCAAGATTCCATTGCATGAACATGAGGATGGTCAGAAGAGTGATGAGGCTTTAGTATAGGGATTGTTTTCCAAGATTGAACCATCATGTTGTGTCCCATTTTCACCATTGTCTATTGGTCAATAGTTATTACTGGCACTAATAGTAGCAGAAAAATGTTGTCTCAGTGCCTTACATGTGTTTCAGTGATAGATACCCCTCATGTTCTGAGGAGATCCCCACTCACAGGCTGCTAAGGAAATGCTTGAGTTGGAGAATGAGTTTTCAATCTAGTCAGGGAACCATTATATCTTATGGTAGTCTTAAAAATGATACTTCTACATGGATCAGTAGGGTGATCATGGGATTTAGATTTCCCTATTTTATGTTAATGTGATTTTTCTGTAGACATACCATGAGAAAGATTCACTAAAAAGGTGTTGTTTCCATTGAATCTAAGGGCTATGTGGGCCAAATATCATTTGTAGCTTTGACAGGATGACACGTCAACATCTGAGTATTAATCAAGTCGTAAAAAACCTTCTAGCTACTCTATGAATACAATTTGACCATTGCTTCAAGGCATGGACCTCTGAGCTAGATTTTTTTAGGGAAATCTGAGCCAACGCTATTCTATTTTACATTTATACATATGTTATGGTTTTAGAGAGAATCGTTTTTGTTGAATGTTCTTTGACTGAGCAGATTATACCAGTGGATGTCAGTAGTGGGAATCCAGGAAACTGATGTCAGTCTCAAAGACTTGGATGAGTATGAGGATGTCTTTCCCGAGGATGTCCCAAAACAACCTCCTTGTAGAGATGTAGATTTACTATTTGATCTATACCCTAGGATGGTATTGATATCTAAACCTACATATCAAATGGCTACCATAGAGCTCTAGGAGTTGAGGGTGCTATTGGAGGATTTGTAGAGGAAGGTGTTTGTAAGGCCCAATGTCTCACTATAGGAAGCCTAGTTTTGTTTTCCATGAAGGTAGACAGAATCTTTAGATTATGTATGGACTTTCAGGGCCAGAACCAGGTGACCGTGAATAACTAGTATCCTTCACTGAGGATTGATGACCTCTTCAATCAGCTGAAGGATGTGAGATGGTCTACAAAGATATTCCTCAGATCAAGATATCACCAGCTTCATGTATGTGATGTGGGAATCTAGAAGATGGAATTCATATGTCGCTACGAACACTACGATTACTTAGTGACATCATTTGGAATGATGAACACCCCAACAGGGTTAATGGGACCCATGAACATGATATTCCATCTATACATAGACTGGTTTGTTGTGGGCTTCTTTCTTGATGTCTAAGTGTATTTAGTATTTGAGGAGGATCATGCATTGCACATATGGATAGTTCTACATACACTATGAGATCACTATCTTTATATAAATCTCTCTAAAATGTGGGTTGTGGATTCAACAGTATCATTCCCTTGGACAAGTCCTCTGAAATGATGGATTTTTGGTGGATCCATCGAAGATCAAGGTGGTTCTTTCTAGGAAACAAACGAAGAGCATTACTGAGGTACGATGTTTCCATAGGTTGGCTTGATACTAACAGAGGTTTGTACCCTACTTCTCCAGAGTAGTATCACCAACAAAGGCATTGAGGAAAAATAAAAAACATTTTGTGTGGATAGAAGGATGATAACAGAGAATTCATTAGTTGATACCACATGAGCAGAACAATGTGACTCATGATAATGAGTTGATAGTGGTACGCTTTGAACTGAAGTTGTGGTCAAACTACCTTATGGTTGATTTTTCATCATCTACCCTGAAAACAAGAGTCACATGTATATCTATTCTCATAAGGATATGAACCCTAAGCAGTGGTGTTGGATAATGTTCCTTGAGGAATATGAAAACGAGATATTTTTTACTCCTGGTAAAGGGAACTTGGTGGCATATACTCGAAGTAGGAGATCATGTTCATAGCTACTTAATGAATCCTAATAACAATTGGCCTCGATTAATATATCATTCTAGATAGAGACGAGGAAGCTTTTCTTCAATCTCTTGTATTTTCCCCACCACTCTTACAGTGAGTTAGGGAGGAGTAACTTGGAGATGCTAGCTGCGATACTACACATGCCTAGATGTCCTCAGGACAAGATCATGATGAATTTTTAGTAGGATAAGAGCACAACATCTCTTTCAGAATACACACTGTAGTTCCAGTGGAATTATGGGAGGAGGTGTTGAGGGAGTTCTGAACATCCCCTTTGGGGTTACATCCAGGTGTGGTGAAGATGTACTATTCCCTCCAGAATTAGTACTAGTGTCCAGGGATGAATAATATGGTGGCCGAGTTTGTTTCACAGTGCCTCACGAATCAACAAGTGAATCCAGAGCATCAGGATCCATTAGGCTAGGCACAACCACCTAAGGTACCAGAGTGGATGCATAATGGTATCTCGATGGACTTAATGATAGGATTACCACACATATCCAAGGTCCATGATACCATCAGGATGATCATAAATTGACTCAACATGTCGGTCCACATGATACCCATTCGAGAGTAGGGTTACATAGAGAGTTTTGGATGCATCCATGTGCATTAGATATATCCACTCAATGGAGTCCCATCTACGATAGTCTCAGTTCATGATGCGGGCTTTTCATCTCAGTTGAGGAAGGGATTGTAGGAAGGTTTTTGGACTAAGCTGTGCATGAGAACAACCTTTCACTCAATGAAGGATGTTAAGACAGAGCGGACCATACAGACCTTGGAGTTCAAAGATGGGGACCACATATTCTTATAGGTCTCTCCTCGATGAGGTATACCAAGATTTCTTCGGGGTGGTAAGTCATATCAAATTTCATTGGAACATTCTTGATACAGCATAGAGTGAGTGTGGTGGTGTACTACTTGGATCTACCACCACAATTAGAGAGGGTTCACACCATCTTTCATGTATCCTAGGTAAGAAGATATGTGCACGATCCTTCTCACGTCATTGTCCCGGATAAGCTGTTGATTGATGAAATTGTGACATTAATGGATTACCCATTTGTTATAGAACATAGAAAGTGGAGGATCCATTGTGAATGGTTGATTCTTCCTGTTCATGTTTTTTGGTAGCATAGAAATATCCAAGACAACATGTGGGAGTGGGTGGCTCAAATTTGTGCTCAGTACCCCCATTTATTTGTTTTTCCTTGTTTTGTATTATGGGGGTATGAATCTCTAAATGTGGGGGTAATGTAATTTCCTACAAATTCCATGTAATTGTATTTAGTTATATTGAATAATTTTGAGGCCAAGTGCGGATATGAGGGGTGATTCTGAGGCCCAGAGTGCCCGGAATGGTCCATCAAAAAAATGTTGTGTTTTAAATAGCACTAATGAGAGGTTTTCTTGAAAACATATTATTACTATGAAACTTGTTACTTGATCAAAAATATGATGCAACCGTTATGCTCAAGATGGTTGGACTATCCTAGGCATGGCATAAGTTTAATCCACATTGGACTCCAGCGATAAAACCATAAAATTGTATAACCATAAATAAAATATTTAAATAAAATTATTATTTTTTGAATCCTTATAAGTCACGAATAGTGACTTCGATTGAATATATGAGGCCACTGTTGACCTCATGAGGGTGTTCTTTCCTTAGGCAGAGCCTAACATTAGCCGACCTAGGCATACCATGGAAAGTAGTTTTTGAAAATAAAAAATTAATTGAACAAAATTTATTTTATTTTTGAATCATCATAACTCACAAATGGTAACTAGAATTAAAAATATGATACCCCCATTTAGTTCATAATGACATGTTCTACGTACGAATAACTTAACCTCAACTGGTGTGGTTCAAGGGTGAAATATTGTTGTTCAAATTTGTTTAAGAGAATTAAAATGGTGAGAGTATGTGTTTTTGGAAACATATTATCGGTTCCCATATTAAATATATGAGGCCACTCTTGCATCTGAAATGGTGACATTACCTATGAATGGACCTAACCTCGGCTTGTGTGAGTCGAGGGAAAAAGTTAATTTTTAGATGTTTTAAGAAAAATAATCTAAACTAAAAAAAGATTATTTTATTAAAATGTTGTTTCAATATGACAAAACAAATATTTGACTATTTCATTCCATAAATGAAACAGATAAATAAATCTTTAACTAAATCATAACAGAAAGGTTGTATCATAAATTAAACAATGTAATGATGCAACGACACATCATAATAGAAATGATGTGACCTATATCTCTTTTAATGTATTAACTTGGTTGGATAAATGAGGTCAAAAATGGAAGTCCCCTATCAAATTGAAATAACGGAATCATCTCCAATGAATGCCTCCAAATCTCTAGTAACATCAGGATACTATAAAAAATGGGTCCGGTGAGCGATGAACACTGACTAATTAAAACTCTGGAATCTCCATGTATGGATCACCAACAATAATGAGTTTCCCTACAGTGTGAATCTATAATAGGTAGGAGTCATATTTTTTGTTTTTTTACATGTTCTTCAATATAAAACAATAAATGTTGATGAACCCACAAATAGTTTGATATGTGGATCGTTTGTTCTTGCAGGACGGTGCTTTTTCTTAGTGTTCTATACTGGGATTATTTATCTTATGATGGAATCATAATTTTAAGCCTACCATTGTTTTAATGTCTGATGCGGAGGGTGTGGACTGACATGAAAATGTTTCGAGCCTCTTATCCTTTAGCGTTCATTATGGTTGACCCTCCAAGTGGATTGTGATGTGGTATTATGGCCTTAGAAGAGAAGGTGGAACCCCATAGAGAATGGGGGAAACGACTACATGTGGAGTGGATTAACGGAGCGCCGACACTGGGATGGGCATCCATTGGAAGGTGATGGTGGTGGCCATTAGTAGGTGGTTATGTGCCGAAGGAGAGACCATGGTTGGATTAGGCCAAAACAGTGCAGCTAGAGTTGCTGGTAGTGGGCCCATGGCAGGTGGATGGGGATACGGCCATCCGGCCGCATCAGTGGAGTGGACCGTACCGTGTGAGATGTGGTTTCCCACCTACACATGGTCCAGTGACTATGTGTGAGACCAACAAGTGAGGCCCGCAATGTCGGTCGTGGGGTGCCAAAATAGATGCCACATGGGATCCAAGATCCAGGGGTCTGGATTTCCTGAAGGGCCTGACTGGGGCACGCAAACCAGGACGGTATGCAGCCCGAGGTGGAAATAAAGATGACCATATATTGTGGGTCGAGATAGTGGGATAAAACTGAACTTCTTGGTGGAATTTGGTGGGAACAAAACAACTCAATGGTTTTGGGTCGGGCCTGATGGAACTGTGTTCCTGGGCGACCCAGCGGAAGGACCCTCAGCCAAACCGGGCTATGTTCAGCAAGGCTCAGTGGGCCTGGAAAAGCGAACAGGCCGAAACATCCTAGCCCAGAGCAGAATTGGGTTTGTTTAGATTGGACTTACCGGGTGTGGGCATGTGGGGCCCCTAGGCTAGGTTGGTCGTGTTGGTGTGCCCAGGTTAGACCGGGCCCAGACATGAGTGACCATTGATTACAAAAATTCCAATATCAATTGGATTTGGGGTCTGATTAATCATATGTTTATAGAATTGTATCCTTTGTGATTAGGTGGTTCTTTAGCATACTCTAAAATGGTTTTCATGTATGTTGAAATGAAAAATTGTTTGGGGATCAGTTTCTCCATGATTAAAGAGCAATAAGTGCGGGAATCAATCAGTTGAATGAGACCCAAAGATAGATGAAATATTCCCTATGTGGATCCACTAAAAGAGACCACATTTGGATCATCTATGATGGTCTAGTGGGATGTGGATCTATGTGAACTGGTAGGCCCACGGTTGGGATAATCTCTATGTGACCCGATATACCCATGGTACTCATCTTGGATGAGTACCTCGGTTTAATGGATATGGTGGGAAGCAACTCTATCTGACCCGGAAGGCCCACTGTGAGGAGTCCCTCTTTGTGACCCAACATACCCACAATACTCATTAAAGAGGAGTACCCCAATAGTCCATGGTATTAATTGTTATGATTGATTTTATTTCTTTATATACATTAGATTATACCTGCGTGAGCTGATAGTACCTTAGTGGTTCAACATATGAGCATTCCATAGTGGTTCAGTAAGTGAGAAAACCTCAGCAGTCCAACAGATGTAAAGACCTCAGTGGATCATCTGGGATGAATCCCTTAGTAGTACAAGATGATTCATCTCAACAACTGATGAATCTTAATTTTTTTATTTTGAGTTATATGTGGTGTGATATTTCTTTGATTTTTGGTTTTGATGTGTGGTCATTTCTTTGTGGGTTTCCTTTTTGGTTTGGGGTCACTACTGTGTATTGTGTTACTCTCCCCTGCATGGGCATCGCCTACATGTGTCGTCTCCAATGATAGTGATCGACACTTCGACAGAGACGTTGGTGGTCTAGGACTAGGTGGTGCTATGTGATCTAGGACTCACTGACTCTTTGAGGGAGACCATGGTGGTTTGGGACCAGGTGGTGCTCAATGAAACATAACAGACATGCATAATTCTACACCTATAGTAATATAATCCATGCCGACCCTTCCGGTGGTGTCTTCTGCATACATCATACAAAGATCTTTTTTACTTCCAATTTTCGGTTTCTCTTTTGTTTTGTTTGTATTATAGCCCATTTTACTTACATCTTGTACCTTTTTGTAGTGGTTGTTTATTGGAATGCATGTTTTCCATTATAGATTTTTTTGGGACATGGTTGTTTGTGTCCATGTGTACATGTACTCTAGAAAATGGCTCCCACTCATGGGATAATGCCTTCTGTGCTTATTTTCAGCCCCTGGCCTTTGGGAGGGGGGATTGGGAATGTTAGGGCATGGACACAGGGCACAGGTCATGAAATTTTGAGTCATGGAAATCTTTTCTAATGAACATTTTCTAATTATTTTTTAGGTTCTTTAGCTAGTTCAATGGTGTATCCGTAATCATTATATTACATTGTGGTATCACATATCAATTTCATTATGGTTATATTATTCAATCATTGACACACATTAAAGGGAATAAATTATTTTTTGACATGGATTATCTTTTTCAATTCCATAGTTTCTAATATTTTATTTCTAATTAAATTATTACATTGTTCCAATTGTGCAAAGTAAAAACACCATGGCAGCTAGATGGTATGAGTTTGATGCTATAATATATAGTAGATGATGTATTTTATGTCATAAGGAGGATATATATTGTGTTATAACAATAGAAGTATGTTCATATCATCATGGTTAAACCTTGGTTGTAGCGTTCAATTTCCACTGTTTAAACCATAATAGCATGAATTAGTAGCCATGGTTTAATCCATGGTGATAATATAATATTTTCACAATTTAGAAAGTGAAAATAGATTTCCTTCTTCCATGGATTATACTGTGAATGTAGTTTTAAATATCTATGGTTAAGATATGTTGATATCTACCTATCTCCACGGTTTAAATCATTGTGATTGATGGTCTACTACCACAGTTTATTCCGTGGTAGTAGGAATAAATATCCTCTATTAAACTGTAAGGACCCACCCTTATTACATTACATAATATTTATCTTAGTCATAAAACATCCAGAGTTTACATTACCCTTTTCAATTAAGTATCATTTTACAATGATGTGTTTAGATAATTGGTACACAATACAATGACAAAATTACACATTATTATAGAGTGGATACCTTATTAACAATATTCCTTTCTTTCAGAATATAAAACTTTACAAATAAAACATGATTTCATTAGATACTCTTCCAAAATTAAACATGGATTCCCTATTTTTCTTAAACATCCTTATAGCCTGTGAAAATTATTTAAAAACTTGGGATGAGCACAAATACTCTATAAGGGATATGATAAAATGAAGGAGCACATTAGTCCTTGAATACTTATAACGTATGAAATCATTTTCAAAAGACACACTTGTCTCCCATATAACATATGTTGTGAAATATGAGATTTAATCATTATTACCACAACACAGAATAACATAAATAGAACCATAATGGTGTCTTAGGGCATTACTTATATAATATTGTAACCCTCTTGGATAACTTATAATTTGTAAGCCTCACGGTGATGTAACAATTTGTGTAACCATCGTAGTTACACATGTAGTAACCATACAACCTACCTTCAACATACACATACCGAATTAGTTGAATGGATATATAGGTACCAAAATTCATCATAAACAATTCCCAAGAACCGTACCACAATCATACAATAAGAATAAATTCATAAAACCATTGCATTTGAATTTTTTATAACATAATTTCAAAAGATGTTTTACAAGAAAATCCCCTTAGAAATATCATATAATTCTTATGAGAATTAATATAATGGATAGAATATGTATACACACTGTAAATACATATAATTAAATATAATATAAACAAAACATATCACACAATAAATTTTAATACCACATAAATAATGAAGTAGATGGTTAACCCAATGAATGGAAATCAATATAAGAATATCTTACCTTAGGGTTGTATAACTTAAAACTCGTTTAAAAATCATGTATAATTGATAAAATACTGTTATTAATATCGTAAAGAGACATATCCACCTTTATAATACATTATATGATCATTTAATTACATAATTTTACCCTTTAATTATTAGTATTTTGTTCCTTGCACAGTTTTGGGTGTGTTCTTTACTTGTTTTCCATAATCGGGTCATGATGGATATTCTAGTCGATTGAAAGTGAAACTCCAAAATTGGAATGGAATGGTATTAAAATATTTCCAGAATCCTAAATTATAACATTTATCATTTTTAATTCTGACATGAGGATGATTCCTATGTTACGTCATAATTAATATTTGTTTCGGTCAATATGGCGATTTTTTTATCGTAATGAACTCATTTGTTTTATAAATTATTAAAATTTATATAAAATGATTATAGAAACATGTGCAGGATATTATAAATAAATTATAATCTGTTTCAACCATAAAAATGTATTCTTTCCCAGCCTTTAATATTTTAAATTAAATTGAAAACGAATCATCCACGATGTCGGTAAATCAACACATCACGAACGATGCTTTAATTTCTTGAATAAGTGGGAGAGAAGATGAAATATAATGGTGAGTATTCCATAAAAATGTTTAAATCCTGATTATTTGAGATTCATGATCATTAATTTCTCTTGGATAAGGGGAGGTGATGAAAGAAAAAGGAAAGAAAGTAATCTCAAAATAAATGAAATGTTGAGTAGTCCCTTGTGCAAATTAGACAGCCAAACTACATTTCTTAAAATTTTATAAAATATATTAATGAGAGAAAAGGGGTAACTCGTCATTAATACATAATATGGGACATAAGGGTGGATATATAATTACATATCCCAACATTAGCCAATGAAAATTAAAAATAATAAATTAAAATGAAAGAAAATAAAGAAAACAAAAGAGGATGTTTACCTATTGACCTTTCTATTGGAGATCCTTCTTAATACCTTTGGTTTTGACCTTTTGGGTGAGACTAGAAGCTCTAGTAAGTGGTTGAGAGCCTTGGGTGGATTATTGGAAAAAACATAGGTAAGTATTACGGCTTGAGAGGTATGGGAGGAAGGGAAAAATGATGTTGGAATTTATAGTCGACGAGAGGTAGTATTTTTCGTTATTTTAATAATTATTTTAATATTCAATCTCAAGCCAATGAATAATATAAATACTTTGACCTAAAAATTTAAATATTATCATGTGAGTTTGATCAAAGTGGTCTTAAATCACTTATGATGTCATAAATAGTTAATTTTACTAATAATTTGAATATATGGTATTTTACTGTATTAAACTATTAATAAAAAATTCTAGAATCTCCAAAAATTCCCAAAAACTCACCCAAACCATTTATCAACATGTAGATTTAAAAAATGAACTCCATTTTTTGAAAATAATTTTCTAAATATTAATAATTAGTTTTTTAAATATATCATACTTTATTCCAAAATTAACAACATTAATTCTATAACTGCTTTTATATCACAATGAAAAATTTACCAGGATTTCATTATCATAATTCCTTAAGAAAATAAAATAATAATAGAATTTACAATTAATTATGGTCATATTACTATTCATATTAATATTCCTAAGAGTATGTTACGATTCACAAAATATTATGTTGGTTTCATTATAAATCAAATAACTTACGGAACAGAATTGTAGATTACTGTTTTTTAAAATTAAAAACATATAAGTGGAAAAATTATTTTTAATGTATGGTTATAAATATATACATAAAAAAAGTTTCATTCATTTCGATATATTTTAAAAAACCATGGGTTTTTACATTGTCCCCACTATCTGGAAATTACATCCTTGCAATTTTATTTACATGTTAAACAAATGAGGGTACATTTCCCTCGTAGCATTTTCAACCTCCCATGTTTCTTCTTTAACCATGTGGTTTCTCCACATAACCATTACCTAGTGGATTAGCTTATTCTGCAATACATGTACTCTTCGATCAAGAATCTAAATTGGTTTCTCTTCATAAAAAAGGTTCTCTTCTAGATGAACAACTTCTGGGCTCAAGAAATAAGTTAAATCAGGAACATACTTTCTAAACATAGAATCATGAAAAACATTGTGTAGCTGAGACAAAATCTGTGGAAAAGATACTCAGTATGAAACTGGTCCATCATTCTCTAGGATTTCAAAAGAACTGATGAACCACAGACTTAGTTTTCCTTTCTTACAAAAAAACAGCACACATTTCCAAGGAGAGATTTTATGGAAAACTTACTCACCTACCTCAAAAGAGGGGTCTTTCATTCTGTTAATTGCACAACTTTTCTGCCTGCTCGGAGCTTTCCTCAAGTGATAATAGATCATCTTTACTTTCTCAGCCACTTACTCTACTAATTATGGTTCCATGAACTTGCTTTCACAGAATTAATTGTAAAAAACTAGAGTCTGACACTGCTTCCCATACAATTCCTCAAAAGTTTCAATTTATATATTGGAATGAGAACTATTATTATAATAAAACAGAACAAAAGAAAATAATATGATCCCAACTTTCATAAAAGTCCATTGAACAAGAACGACACGTTTCCTCCAAATTCTGAATCATTCGTTCCGACTACCCATCTAATTGAGGATGAAAAGCTATATTGAAATTTAATTATAGCCCAATAACTTCTGATGTCAATTGAAGATATTTGAATTGAACCTGGGATCCCAGTTATATACAATGAAAAGAGGAACTCCATGTAACCTGACAATCTCTTTGAGGTAAGGACATGAAATATGATCCAATTTTATTGTATCTCGAATAAAAAAATGAGGAATTATTTATCTAATTAATAATAATCCAAATTGCATCATTACCTCAAGAAGTCTTAGGTTGTCCCACCAAAATGGCCATGGATAAATTATCCCATTTCTTCTCTACTATTGTAAAAGGGTGAAGAATCCCCTTCGGTAACTGAAGCTCTACTTTAACCTATTGACATGTTAATCATTTCATAGTAAAATTAGCAATATCCATTTTCCATCCATCCCACTAGTAATACTCCTGAAGGTATCTGTACATCTTAGTACTTCCTAGATGAACTGAAAATGGAGAACTATGAGCTTCACAAAACAAATATTTCATTAATTAGGATTCAAAAGTCACACAAAACCTTTTTACAAATCTTAAAACACAATCTTTATCGAGGTTATATTCTCGAAACTTACCCATTTTAACCAATATTTTTCTGCCAGTCATGGTCTTCCTTCTTCTCTTTCATAATTATGGATGACAATGATGACTGCACTGAAACGTGAATAAAAAATTGTTATTTCTTTTACCAACAACTTCTTTTCTAAAACTCATAAAACCAATAATCAAGGGATCATGTCTCAAACATAACATGGTTAATTACGCCTGATTTTTTCATCTCAAAGAATCAACCACATTTTTGCTTTTCTGATACTGTAATTGATCATGTAGTTATAATCCTTTATTAGTTCATCCCATATTCTCTACTTCATGTTTAATTCCTTTTTAGAGAATATATACTTCAGAATTTTATGGCCAGTATATATTTAACCATTGGATCTGTATAAATCATTCCTCCAATTTTTCAATGAAAAAATCACAACTTCCAATTCCATGTCATGTGTGGGATTATTTAACACATGGGGTTTCATTTTTCTTCACGCATAAGAAATTACCTGATCATTCTGTATCAAAACACAACCATTTCCCTTCAAAGAAGCATCACTGTAGATAAAAAACTCACCATTTCAGGAGGCATGTCCAAAACCGGAGCATTCACCAATCTCTTCATTAGTTCTTGAAAACAATCACCACATTCTTTTGTCCAAATAAATTTAACCCCTTTTCATGTTAACATAGTTATTGGCCAACATAACCATGAAAAGTTCTTGACAAACCGTTTTTAATAACCTGATAATACAAGAAAAATACATATCACTGTATCATTTTTAGGTCTTGGAAATTCATCAACAACTTTTGTTTTTAAAGGAAAAACTATTATTCCATCCATATTTATAATGTTCCCATGAAAAGAAATATTTTACAACCAAAGATCAGACTTTCATAATTTTCTATATTTTTTTTCCTTCAAGGATTGTAAAATAAACCTTATATTTTTTAAGGATCCTCTATATTTTAAAAAAACCCAAATGTCATCAATAAACACAACCCCATATTTGTCCAAGAACACAAGAAATATTTTATTTATAAGATTAATGAATACAGCAGGTGCATTTGGAAAACCCAATGACATAACAAAAAATTCATAATACCCATATCTAGTATAGAAAGTTATTTTCGAGATGTTATCCTCTTTCACTATTAGCAGGTGGTATCTAGATCTCAAGTCAATTATAGAAAAGTAACATTCTCTCTATAGCTGATCAAACAATTCGTCAATATGAGGAAAATGGTACTTTTTATTAACATTGATGTTACTCAATTCTCTAAAATCGTTGCAAATTCATAAAGAACCATATATCTTTGTAACAAAAAAATAGTATCACCCCATGGTGATGTGCTAGGGCGAATGAATCCTTTATCGAGAAAATCCTACAACTATTATTTCAATTATTGAAGTTCTATTTGATCCATATGATTTGGGGGTTTTGAAATTGGATTATCATCAAAAACTAATTCAATTGTGAATTCGGCTTTCTGATCAGCTATGAGACTAGGTAACTCACCATGAATAACATCAAGGTATTCACTTACCACGGGAACATCATTAATCAAAATTTTTCTTTTGTTTTCAAAAATATGAGCAAGATAACATTAATTACAATATTTCAATTATTTCTTAGCTTCATTATATGATATTACTTTTTCGGTTTCATTCTTTCATATAAACTGAAACACCTTCTAGAAAAAAACATTTTTACCTCTACTGTAAATCTTAGCATGATAAATAGAAAACCAATCCATTCCCATAATAACATCAAACTCAACTAAGGAAAAAACAAAAATGATATTTATGTAATTTATTTCCACATAACACAATACAAATATTCTTACAATTTATCTTTTCCATTAATATTTCCCATGGTGTTTTAATAATATGTTCTAAACACATTTGTGGAGGTGATGTTTCCAATTTACCAGAAAATTTCTCAGATATGAAATATTTTTTACACCATGAATCGAACAAAACATCATCAAAACATATGTAAAAAAACATGGTACCTGATACAACTTCATTGGATGGCTCAACATCTGGTGGCATACTCGAAAGGGATCACACTACACCTTTCTACTTATATTCTATCTTCATTCCATCATTTGGATCTCGTTTTGGGCATGAATTTGAATAATGACCCATCTGACCACATTTAAAACACTTTACAATTTCACTATCTGGATTAGTATTTAGATCATTTCCATTACAATATCATGCCATGTGTCCAAACATACCACATCAAAAACACTTCCCAGTTTTAGTAAGACATTTCCATAGTGCATCTTTCCCCACATTTCACAAACTCAAAACTGGATTTTCTTACTATCAGATTTCATTGGTTGATTATTACCCATCACATGCCGTATGGACTACTTATTCTCTATGTTTTCAAAGTGACCATGATCATTAGAAAAATTCATCTCTACCCTCTCAGCACATCAAACATGTTTGTACTAACTTTTCAATTCATGGGAGGCCAACTCCCTTTGATACATGTTCTTATTTCCTGAGTAAAAACGGTTAATTTTTCAATCAAGATCCAGAATAAGATTTGGAGAATACCTATCTAATCGGGTGGCGTTCACTTAAATCACAACCATTGAATCTTCTTCCTTTTTCTTCAATTAAAGGAATTGATTCGGTATCTTATGTCTCACCACCTTATGAAAATATATTTCAAGGAAAATACTTTTAAATTCATCCCTCTCTATGGAATCTATATCCTCCCAATTCCTGATATTCTTTACCATTGACCACCACTGATCGACTTCACCTTAAAAATGATAAATGGAAATAAATACCTTTTAAATATCTGATCAAACCATGACATAAAAAATCTTTCCAAGGGATTTAATCTATCCTTCATCTGCTATTGGGTCAGAAGATCCATTGAAAGGAGGAGGGTGTTGTTTCATAAAATGTTCTTCTTTTGTCATGTTTTATTGTGGAACCTTTGGTTATTCTTTTTCATGGATTCCACCAACATTTATTTCCTTTGTTAGATGATCTGTTACTATCAAAAACTACTTATTTCCAATCCCTATTATTCTGGACTGTAGATTCAGAAGGATGTCGTTTTGTTGGTGCCAATCCTCTTTAGCTTCCCAGTTCCTTATACGGACAAACATTTTGAAAAAAAACATATCTTCATCCAATAAATACGGTACTCTCTAAATTATATAACATTTCAAATTAATCATAGAGAAAAAAACAATTCTGTTATTATCTTAGCATAATCCTAAGACTTAAAGTTATCCAAAACATCCTTTGATACCAATTGTAAGGACCTGGACTTATAATATTACATAATCTTAATTTTAGTTAAGAAATATCTTCCATTTAAATTAAAGAACTTTTCATGTTTATAGATTTCAATAATTTGGACATAATACATTTTTAAAATTACACATTATTACAGAGTGGATACCATATAAACATTATTCATTTCTTTCAAAATATAAAACATCTCAAATAAATCATGATTTATTTGAAAAATCCTCAAACATTTAACATATATTTCTTCATTTTCATACACATCCTTATAACCTATGAAAATCATATAATAACATTGTATGATCACAAAAATCTTAGTAAGGGATATGAGAAAAAGGAAGGATCGCATTTGTCCATGAACTCTTGTAACATATGAAAACATTTTCAAAAATACACTTGTCACACACATATATTTAATTTAAGAAACATGATGTTTCCACAAGTTATCCACAATACATAAGAACATAATTAGAACCATAATTTTATCTCTTGTCGTTACTTAAATAATATTCTAACCCTCCCAGTGGCCTCATAATTTGTAACCCTCAAGACTACCTTATAATTTGTGTAACCATCGTAGTTACTCTTGGAGTAACCATATGTCCGACCTACAACATTCACATAACTAATGAATTGGAGGAAGTTATAGGCCCCACACATAATCATAAATAATTCCCAAGTACCAAAACACAATCATACTACATGAATAATTTCAAAAAATCATTTCTTTTGAAATTTGTAAAACATAATTTTAAAAGAAGTTTTTAAAATAAAATCCCATTATAATTATCATATAATTCATGTGATACATAATATATTGGGTAGAATATGTATAGACACTTTAAATACCTATAATTCAACATAATATAAAAAAATCCATCACACAAACAATTTTAATACCACATAAATAATGAAGTAGAAGGTTAACCCAAAGAATTGAAATCAGGTTAAGAATTCCCTTACCTATGGTTTTTTTAATTGTAAACTCATTTAAACCTTATTTATAATTTTTAAAATAGTGTTAATAATATCATATAGAAACATATCCATCTTAAAAATATACTATAATATCATTTCCTTACATCATTTCACCCTTTAATTGTATGTATTTTCTTCCTTGCATTGTTTTAGGTGTGTTCATTACATGTTTTCCATGATCGGTTCATGATGGATGTTCATGTCGATCTATAGTGAAACATCAGAATTGGAATGGAAAACTATTCAAATATTTCAAGAATCCTACATTTTTTCATTTATACTTTTTAATTCAGACATGAGGATTATTCATAAGTTAAATATTTATTGATATTTGTTTAAGTCATTTTGGTGATTCTTCGATTATAACGAACTCATTTGTTTTATAAATTAATAAAATAAGTATAAAATGATTCCATAACCATATATAAGATATAATACATAAATTATAATCTATTTCCACCATAAAAATGGTTTTATGACTAGTCTTTAAAAATGTAAATGAAATTTAAATCACATAGTTCATGATGTCGGTAAATCGACAAATCACAAATGTTATTTTTATTTCTTGAATAAGTGGAAGAAGAGAAGAAATATAATGGTGAGTATTCCATAAACATGATGAAATAAAAAATATTTAATATATTGTATCATTAATTCCTCTTGGATAAGGGTAAGTGAGGAATATAAAATAAAAGAAAGGAATCTCGAAATAAATGAAATGTTGAGAAATCACTTACAAAAATATTGTAGCCTAATGATGTCGCATAAAATATCATAAACTCTTTTGATGAGAGAAAAGGGGACCCTAATAATTATTTCATAATATGGTAAGTAAGGGGTTATGTAATATCATATCCTAACATAATAAAAAGGAAATTAAAAATAATAACCTAAAATAAAATAAAATAAAGGAAACAAAAGAGGATGTTTACCTCTTGATCTCTACTCCTTGAGATCATTATTAAGGCCTTTGGTTGTGGACTTCATGGTGAGACCAGCATATCTAGAACGCAAATAGTATTCTTAATAGGAGTATTGGGTAGAACATAGGTAAGGTTTAAGGCTTGATAGGTGTGGGAGGAAGTGGGAAATGAGGGTGGTATTTTTAGTGGAGGGGAGGAGGTATTTTTCAGTATTCTAATCATTATTATAATATTTTTTCTCATGATTATGAATAATATTAATTTATGTGACCTAAAATAGTAATAATGTCATGTTAGTTCGAACCAAGTGGTATTACATCACTTATGATGTCATAAATATTGTATTTAACTTATAACTTGATTGTACAATATTTTATTGTATTTCACTATTCTTAAAAAATTCTAGAATTTTAGAAAATTTTCAAAAATTCACTCCTACCATTTTTTGACATGTAGAATTCAAAAATGAACTCCATTTTTTGAAAATAATTTTTTAAATATAATTAATTTAAATTTTAAATAAATCATATTTTATTCAAAAATTAACAACTTTAATTATATAACTGCTTTTATATCACATTGAAAAAATAATCAAGATGTAATTATCTTAAAAACATAAGAAAATAAAATAATAATATTGTTAACTATTAATTTGTGTCATATTACTATTCATATTACTATTCATAAGGGTATCTTACTATTCACCAACAATTATGTTGGTTCCATTATACTCCAAATAACTTACTGAACTGAATTGTAGATGACTGTTTTCGAAATTCAAAACATAAATGTGAAAAAATTATGTTTAAAGTATCGTTATAAATATCTACATAAAAAAAGTTTCATGCATTTGAATTTATTTTTAAAAACCTTTGGGTGTTATGTTATCCCCACCTTCTAGAAATTGCATCCGCGCAATGTTATCTACATATCAATGAAATGAGGGTACCTTTCCCCCATAGAATTTTAAAACAAACATGTTACTTCATCAACCATGTGGATTGACCAGAAAACCATTACATAGTGGATTAACTTATATCACAATACCTATTTCCTTCGATCAAGAATTTGAACTGGTTACTCTTTATAAGAATGGTTATCTTCTACATGAATTGCTTCTAGGCTTAAGACATGAGTTTAACCAGGAACATACTATCTCAATATAGAAACATAAAGAAAATTTGTAGCTAAGGAAAACATGGATTCCAAGCTACTTGACATGAAACTGATCCAACAATCTCCAAGATTTCAAAAGGACCGATGAACCACATACTTAGATTTCCATTATTACCCAAATGCATCTTACTTTCCAAAGAGATATTTTAATGAAAACATGATCACATACCTAAAAAGAGAAGTCTTTCAGTATATATTATATATAATTGTTATTCCTACTTTGAATTGTCCTCATGTGTTTCTAGATCATCTTTACTTTCTCAACCACTTCCTCTACTAATTCTGGCCCAGTCAACTTTTTTTCACCGACTTCATCCCAAAAAGCAGGAGTCTGATAGCACTTCTCATACAATGCCTCAAAAGGTGTCATATGTATTCTAGAATGAAAATTATTATTATAAAAAAAATCAACTAAATAAATATCTATATCCCTACTTTCTTGGTAGTCTATTGAACATGATCAAAGCATTTCATGAAACATGTGAATCATTTGTTCTAACTTCCCATCAAATTGAGGATGAAAATTTGTACTGAAATTTAATTTTGTGTCAATGATATCTAATGGACCTTTAAAAAGATAGACATGAATCTATGATCCCAGTCAGATACAATGGAAAAAGGAACTCTATGTAACCTGACAATCCATTTGAGGTACAATCAAGAAAGTTGATCCAAAGACATTGTATCTCAAATAGAATGGAAATGTTCATATTTAGGAAGCCAATAAATAATTACCCAAATCACATTGTTACTTAGATAAGTATTATGTAGTCCCACTACAATGTCTATAGATAGATTCTCCCGTTTCCACTCTGGAACTCGAAATGGTTGAACCATTCCCTTCGGTAATAACTGCACTTCTTTAACCTATTTACATGTCAGACATTTCATAGTAAAATCAATAATATCCCTTTTAATTCCATTCCACCAATAATACCCTTGATGTTTTATGTATATCTTAGTACTTCTAGGAATAAATAACAATTGAGAACTATGATCTTCACACAACAAATCATTCATTAACTGGGACTCATAAAGAACACAAATCATTTTTCCAAATCTTAAAATAGAATCTTTTTTAAGGTTAAATTTTGGAAACATACTCATTTTAACCAATTCTACCTTTTTCTATTGCTCAAGGTCTTCCATCTTCACTTGCATAACTCTTGATGACAACAATGACTACGCTGAATCCTGCAAACAAATAGAGTCATTTCTTGCACCCACAACTTCTATGACAGAATTCATCAAATCATTAATCAAGGGATCATGTTTCAATTATAACATGGTTAATGAGTCATGATGTTATCAAATCGAGGCATCCCCCACATTGTTTACTTTTCCCATATGGTAATTGATCATGTAGTCGTAATGCTTTATCAATTCAAGTCATCTTCTCTACCTCATGTTTAATTCCTTAGGGATGAATATATATTTCAGACTTTTTTGGTGAGTATATATTTGACATTTTTATTTGTATAAATGATTCCTCAAAATTTTCAAAGAAAAAACCACATATTCCAATTCCAAGTCATGTGTGGGATAATTTAGCTTATTGGGTTTTAGTTATATTGAAGCATATGAAATTACCAAGTCATTCTACCTCAAAACAAATCCATGTCCCATCAATGAATCATCAATGTGGATGAAAAAATAACTATTTCCGGAAATAAAGGACAAAATCGGAGCATTCACCAATTTCTTCATTAGTTCCTGAAAGCAAACATTTCATTATTCTATTGAAATAAATTTAACCCCTTTTCATGTTAACTTATTAATCTGGATAGATAATCATACAATGTTCATAAAAACCTTCTGTAATAACCTACTAATCCCTTAATTCTACATATCTCTGTAACATTTTTAATTCTTTTCCATTCAATAACCAGTTTTTTTGACATGATCAACTATTATTCCATCCTTATTTACGATGTTCCTAAGAAAATAAATCTGTTGCAATGAAAAATAACAATTTCTTTATTTTCCAAACAATTTCTTATCCATTATGTTTTCTAAAACAACCCATAGATATTTTTCATACTCATCTTTATTTTTATAAAAAAATAGAATTCCCTCAATAAAAACAACCACATAATTATCCAAAAACTCATGAAATATTTTATTCTTAGGATTCATGAATACAGCAGGTGAATTTGTTAACCCAAATGGAAAAAATCCATAATGACCATATCTAGAACGAAAATCTGTTTTTGGGATGTAATCATTTCTCACTTTCAAAAGATGGTATTCGAATCTCAAGTCAATCTTGGAAAAGTACATATCTCTCTAGATCTGATGAAAAAAGTCGTCGATATGTGGAAAAGAGTAATTATTTTTAATAGTGATGTTATTCAATGATCTATAATCAATGAAAAGTCTCTTGGAACCATCTTTATTTTAAAAAAAACAAGAGCACTGGATGGTGAAGTGCAAAGATGAATGAAGCTTTTATCATGCATATCCTCCAACAAATTTTTCAATTCATGAATTTCTATTTGATCCAAATGATATGGGGGTTTTGAAATTTTATTAGCATCAGGGACTATGTCAAATGTGAATTTAACTTCCTGATTAGGTATGGCACTGGGTAACTCATCAGTAAAAACATAAAGGTATTCATTTAACACTAGCACATCATTAATCATAATGGTTCCTTTGTTTTTAACTATATGAGAAAGATAAATTTTATTTCCATCTTTCAACAGTTTCTCAGCTTCCTGATATGTTATAAATTTTATGGGATTATTCATTTATACAAACTGATAATTTTTCTAAGAAAACATCTTTATCTCTATAGAATATCTTAGTATGATAAAGTGAAATCCAATCCATTACTAGAATTACATCAACCTTGACTAAGGGAAAAACAAAATGGTTTTCATGTAAATTCATTCCATAGACCACAATAGAAATATTCTTATAATTTCTCATTGTTATAATATTTATCCCTAGTGTTTTAACAATAAGTTCTGATCTCATTTGTTGAGGTATTATTTCTAATTTACCATAACATTTCTTAGAAATGAAAGAATGTGTAGAACTCCTATCGAACAAAACATTATAAATACCTGAGTAAACTAACAAGGTACCTAATAAAACTTTATTGGATGGATCAGCATCTACTAACCTAGTCATAAAATATCTCTCTAGACTTTTATTCTTATAGTCTGGATTCCTTTAATTAGTTTGATCTCTCCTTGTGTATGAATTTGCATAATGACCCATCTCACAACATTTAAAACACTTTACAATTTTCATATCTAGAATAGTCTTTGGATTATTTTCATTACAATATTGGGCCATTTTTCCAATCATACCACATTAGAAAACACATCCTAGTTTTAGTAAGACATTCCCCATGGTGCTTATTGCCACACTTTTCACAAACTGGAAACTAGATTTGCATACCATCATATTTCATTTGTTGATTCTTACCCATCGCATTTCAACTGGTCCACTTATTCTATTTATTTTCAAAGTGCAGATGATCATCATCAAACTATATATGTACCCTCAAATGAAATTGGAAAATTTTCTTATAACGTTTTAATTAACATGAGACCAAAACCCTTTGATACATTGGCTTCAATACTTAGTAAAAAAAGTTTATTTTACTATCAAGAAATAGAATAATATTTGGAGCATATCCCGCATGTTGGGTGAAGTTATCTTCATTCACAACCACTAAATCTTCTTCATTTTTTCTCAATTTAAGGAATTTATTGTCCATCCAAAGTAACAACACCTTAGGATAATATTTTTAAAAGAAAAGAATTTTAAATTCATTCCACTGTAAGGAATAAATATCTGATCTATCCCTAATATTCTTTACCATTGAACACCACTGATCAGTTTCACCTTTTGGGATGTAGATTCAGAAGGATTTTGTTCTATCAGTGCCTCTCATCGTTAACTTTCCTATTTCTTCAACAAAAATCCATTATGAACAAACATATCATAGTTTAAGTGACATGGTAATCTTTAAATTTTATAACATTTCAAATTAACCATAGAGTAAATAACATTTATGGTATTTAGTTAACATCATTATATCCCCTAAAGTTATCTAAACCATCCTATGATACCAACTCTATGTACCTGATCTTATTACATTATATAATATTTATTTTAGTCAAGAAATAAATTCCTATTACATTTAGGATATTTTCAAGTTTATATATTTAGTGAATTGGGGAATCATACATTGATAAAATTACACATTATTATAGAGTGGATATTATATAAACAGTATTCATTTCTTATAAAATATAAAACATTTTAAATATAAAATGATTTCTTTGAGAACTCTTAATACATTTAACCTGGCTTACATAATTGTCTTACACATCTGTATATCCTGTGAAAGCCATTTAAAATGTTGGGATGAGAAAAAAAAATATCAATAAAGGATATGAAAAAAAGGAAAGAGCACATTAGTCCATGGATACCTATAACGTAAGAAATTATATTCAAAAGAAACACTTGTCACCCATATATAAATACTTTTGAAACATTAGATTTTACAAAGAGTCCCACAATACATAAGAACATAAATATAACCATAAAGGTATCTTGGGGAAGTATATACATAATATTGTAACCCTCTCGGCTACATTATAATTTCTATCCCTCATGGATACATTACAATTTGTGAAACCATCACTGTTACACATGGAGTAACCATAAGGTTAACCTCCAATATACCCATAACGAATGAATTTCAGGGAGACATAGGTCCCCCCTTCATCTAAAACAATTCAAATGAACCAAAACACAATCATACAAATAGAATAATTTCATAAAACCATTGCTTTTGAATTTTGTAAAACTGAATTTTGAAAAAGGTTTTTAAAAGAAAATCCCCTTAGAAATATCATATAATTCATGTGAGACATAATATAGTTTATTTAATATGTATAAACACTATAAATACACATAATTAAACATTATATAAACAAAAAAAACTCACAAACATTTTTAATACCACATAATTTATGAATTAGAAGGTTAACCCAAAGAATGGACACCTACTTAAGAATTATCTTACCTCAGGTTTGTCTAACTTGAAAATAATTTAAACCTTCTGTATAATTGTTAAAAGAGTGTTATTAATATATTAAAGAAACATATTCATATTTATAATACCTTATAAGATCATTTCATTACATCATTTCCCCCTTTAATTGTTAGTTTTTTGTTCCTTGCATTGTTTTGTGTGTGTTCTATACATGTTTTCCATGATCAGTTCGTGAAGGATGTTCTTGTCGATTGGAAGTGAAACTCCATAATTAGAATGGAAAAAAATTACATATATATAGAACCAAATTTTATTCCATTTATCATTTTTAATTCTTACATGAGGATGATACAATTGTTAAATCATTTTTTATATTTTTTTATGTCATTTTATTGATTCACCAATCGTAATGAACTCCTTTGTTTTATAAATTAATAACATGTGTATTAAATGATTACAAAAACTTATAAAAGATATTATACATAAATTATAATTTGGTTCAATAATTAAAGTAGTTTTCTGACATATCTTTAATAATGTAAAGGAAATTGAAATCACATCATCCACAATGTCGGTAAATTGACACATCACAGAGGGTGCTTTAATTTCTTGAATAAGTTATAGAGGAGATGAAATAATATGGAGATTATTCACTAAACGTGATGAAATATAGAATATATATAATAAATAATAATTTCTTCTTCATGTATAAGGGGAGGATAGGAAAGAAAAACAAAAATAAAGGAATCTCAAAATAAATGAAAAGTTGAGAAATTCCTTACAAACATTCGGCAACCTAACGAAGTCGCATAAAATTTCATAAAATATATTAATGAGAGAAAAGGTGTCCCTCATAATTCATATATAATATGGGATGTTATGGGGAAATTTAATAACATATCACAACATAATCCAAATAAAATGAAAAAAAAAGCAGAAATTGAAAGAAAAGAATGAAAACATAAGAGGATGTTTACCTCTTGATATCTTCTCCTTGAAATACTTCTTACGGGCTTAGTTTTTCACCTTCTGTGTGAGACCATCGGCTCTAGGACGTGAGTAAGAGCCTTGGGAGGAGTAATGGAAAGATCCTAGGTAATTATTATTTCTAAAGTGTTGTGGGAGAAAGATGGAAATGATTGTGGTTTTTATAGTGGAGGAGAGGAGGTATTTTCTATTGTTTTAATCATTATTATAATATTTTTCTCAAAACTATGAATAATCATAATTCATGTGACCCAAAATATTAATAATGGAATTGTAGTTCTAACCTATTGGTATTACATCTCATATTATGTCATAAATAGTGTATTTGACTAATAATATGAATATAAGGTAATTTACATTATTTCTCTATTCATAAAAAATTCATGAAATTCAGAACATTCCCAAAAATTCATTGTTACCATTTTTTGATGTGTATAATACAAAATTAACTCCATTTTTGAAAATTAATTTTCTAAATATTGTTAAATTACTTTTTAAATAAATCAAACTTTATTCAAAAATTAATAACATTACTTCCATAACTTCTTTTATATCACATTGAATAATAAACTAAAAAGTAATTATCATAAAGCCTTAATAAAATTTAAAAATAAAAAAATTTAATTTTCTTTATGGTCCAATTACACTTCATATTACTATACATAACGGTATGTTACTATTCACCTATAATTAAGTTGGTTCAATTGGACTCCAAATTACTTACTAAATAAATTTATAGATGACTATTTTTTAACATTCAAAAAATAGAAGTGAACAATTATGATTACAGTTTATTTATTAATATATACTTAATAAAATGCTTCATGAAATTATATTTATTATTAAAAACCATAGGGTGTTACATAAACCATGGTGATATCCAAATATTTACATGTTTATAGAAAGGAAATTCCCATCTATTTTCATACTTTCAACCAATGTTCGAACTCGGTCGCATTGTAATGGAAATAGTGCACATGGTTTTGTAGACTACATCCATCGTATCAATCAATGATAATATCATATATATTTTTGTATTGAGGGATCAATATTCAGACATATAGGATCTATAAACCATAAATGTTAATGATCCCTCGAATGGACATGTTGTTCTTCTCATTGTGGTTAGATTTTTAGCTACTCAAGTATCCAATGGGTTGTTTCCTTATTAATGATCAAAATTCTTTATAATAGGTGGTATGTAGTGACCATGATTTCACCATTTATAATTCATAGATAAATTTTATGTTTCAAATATAGAAACCCATTGGAACATTAATATAGTTTTTTATTAAACAACAAAATACCCTCAACAAATTTCTTACAATTTTATTGATTTGGCATGGGATTATTTGTCTTGGGATGGAGTTGTGAGAGATTCTGATATGAGCATATTATTAAGAATTTTTAAAATTTAGCTAATAAATTTTATCTATTCCTGCACGTTTTAACATTTACATCTCCAAAATATAATCAAAGATTAGATTTTTTTCAAATTATTGAGTCTATAATAGGCTATTTTACCGAGGTTGGACCAACCCACCCATCTATTATTGGATTTTAAGATTTATAGGGTGTTACTATGCCTTATGTGACATATCGAAGACACCAAAGTATTTAAATAAATACCAACATATTCATAATAAATTGGGGTATTGTTTTCCCATTAAAAATAAAAGAACCTAACCAAAATAACCATAAATAAAAAATCCCAATAGGATCCATGATTATAGAATAAAACTGAAAGAGACCCAAATCAAACACATTTATATCAGAGTAAATTGTGAAAAACATGACCAAAAAGATCAAAAACACAAAATACATCAACTTGGTATAATAAAATCTATTCCAAGATCCAACTCCACAATCCATTCCCATAGTATCATAGTGGATCACTCAAGAAATGACTTACCATTCCATTACCTTTGTCTTGATATACAACATATAAAAGTACACAAAGGTTCCCAAGTAGTGGGTGAGAATAAATCAAAGTAGTATTTCCCAAGTGACTACCCAAATCATTCCAATATTTTAAAAAATATAAAAATTATTATACTAGAGAATTTAAAAAAATTTACATAGTTTATATCAATGAAAAATATTTTTACATACCAAATACTTTTCCATGGAAGGATCTAAGAAAGTATTTAAATCTTTTCCCATTACCATTAGGAATTCCAAAAAAACTCCACACATTTCAAAATGAATTTCAAGGTGATTGTTCGATAATAATGGGTGGTCTCTTGTCGATATTCCAAGTCAACACAAGGTGATCAAATAAAAAATTTCCCAATGGCCTAAGACCCTTCCATATGGCTATGTCAATGAAAATAAACTCATTACAACCATGAATGAGAAAACAATTCCAAATAAAACTATTTCATTTTAAAAAATAATTTATTGAAAACAATTCCATAAACAATTATTTCATTATTCAATTTCCATAAACTAATTTTACGTTAACAAATAAAAATAAAATTTTTATAATCATACTTTTGAAATCAAACCCATGATTTTTTTTATCAAACCATCCAATTTCCATCATTTCCCAAAATGATCACTAAAGTGGGATTCCACCAAATCACACAACAATTTTCACATTAAATTCAATAAAATAAATCAATTTAACATCAATCCTTAATTTTATAAAAATGTGGATTATATGGTGAAACCACCTACCTACATCTCAAACATTCGCGATAATTATAAACGATGAAAAAAAATAAAAAACATGCCTAAAAACACATAAAAGTGTCCTTAGATCATGGTACCTAGAAACAAAACAATCATATCTCATTAGTATTGACATTGAACATTGTGTATGTATCCCGAATAGAAAAAATCAATGGTGCCATGAGAGGTATGAAAAATTATTCATAGTAATACGATGATGAATAACCACTTTCCAGCCAAATTGACCTCTAAAGCACCTAGATTCAACTGACAATTGCTCCTGAATCAAGAGAAATAGTCTCTACAACAAATGAATGAAGAGGAAAGTGTGTTATAGACTAATTAGGTAAAAAAGTGTTTTAATGGGTAAACATTGTTAGATCCATGATTCTAGGATCTTATTTTTATTGTTGCAAATTTAGGGTGAAAAATTTGGAAAACAATGTACTAACCCTCCATGAGCCACTGATTCCAAACACCTACTCTCATGGTTTGATCACATATTTAGAAAAATAATATGCTTATCATGAAATTCCACTTTATATATACTTGCATAGATTATCGTTGGTAGCAACACTTTTTGATAAAACATTTCTCCTAACTATGTGCATAACTAATAATCATTGTTTCTATTGCATGGTTTCATGGGAGGTGTTGCATGGTTTCCACAAACCATAAACTACCAAAAATCCCAAAAAAATATAGAAAATATATTTCAATCATCCCAAAACATAAACCAATTTTATCATATTATTAAAATAAATAAACAAATTGTAATGTACCTAATTTTGGAGTTTCTAAATTCTCCACATCATCGGTCATTCAATCCTAAGAATTCTACACCCCACCAGTGTCCTGAAAATATTTTACCCATTTCACCACCATTTTCATCTCATGACCCCATGTTTCTTTCTAATCTAACCATGTTTCCATAAAATTATCATTAATACAATGTGTTTCCCACACAATAATTTTGCCTTCCTATCTAAAATACAACTTGCACATGAGCCAATGTAGATTCAGGATCTAAGTCATAATGCTCCCATCAAATCTCATGGTCAGTATCTGGATGATATTTCATCAATTAAGAAAAATGAAACAAATTATTCCCATATCTAAACATTGGTGTTATGAAAAACAAATATATCACGTAAACAACCAATTAATGTATCTAAGAATGTTTTGTGTATCGGTAGATTACCTAACCTACTTCCCAAAATGATGATACCCAATCTTAAAATATATTCTCAAGAACAGATGATCACTCACCATGAATGAAAAATTCCATTTATGATGTTCTACATATGATATCTCATTAATCTGAGTTGTATATACATAATTCCATAATGACACACGCACCCTCAAAAATTTCATGCCAATTTATGTGAACTCACCCAAACCATGTATGCCAAAACTATGCTAAATCCTTAAAATCCATTTAAATAAAATATTTTATTTATTAATATTAATTCCCTAAATTATTTTATAATTAAAAAAATTATGAAAAACAATTTAATATTAAAAAATATTATCCTTAATTTCAAAATAATACTTTTAAAATTATAACCAAGAGAATTTCCCACCAAAACATATAATTTCAATCATTTAACAAAACCGTCCATCAAGAGGTTTTCCACTAAATCCAATATCAATTTTCACAACCACTTCATGAAATTAAATCAATTTGAATGAAATACATTATGTCATAATCACGAAGAGTTGATAATGAAGCGAACGTCTCAAACTATGGTTAAAATGATGATTGAAACAAAACATCAAAAATGTTTCTTGAAACTCATAAATACACCCCAAAATATTATTCAATACTATATAAACATTAATATCTCATCACTATTGACATAAAACAATGTGGATTAATCGCTAGTGGATTCGATCCATGATTTGGTGAGAGGGAAGAAGAATAAATCAAAGGAATATGATGATGATCAACAACAAACCATTAAAACCGGCCTCTAAAACACCTAGATTCGCCCCATAATTTCTCTTGGGTCAAGTGGGATGGTCTAAAAGACATGAAGATAAAGAGGAATACGATTTATTACTAGATTATTAGGGTAAATATTCTTAAGGGGTAAACCGAGTTTGATCATAGTTTTTAGGATCTATATTTTAATGGTGAACTATTAGGGTTCACTATATTGAAAACTGTACAGTAATAGATCACAAGACACTTCCTCTAAAAACCCCTCACATGGATGGATAGCATGGTTAGAATAAATGTGTGATAAAAATTAAATTCCCTTAATTCAAGATTTTCATGTTTCTTCCTTTGAATATGAGTAGTATTGAAAAATAATGCACCTAACCACACGCCTACCCATTTCATACTATTTCAGTTTCACAGTTTCTTTGGAGGTTACGCATAGTTTCAACTAATAGTGCTCAAACTGAGGAATTCTATAAAAGCCCCAAAAACATTCCAAATATCCTCAAAACCACACAAAACATAACCAAGTTAATAAATATTCATTTAATACAACAAATGATCAAATACATGAAACACATGGTGCTACATAGGTGATAAATAATTACCATTTTGGTATTGATCCGTAAGGAGAGTATATTAAATGGGTATTTATTTTTAATTAAATATTAGAATATGTTTACAATAACACCTAACAATTTATATTAAATATCAAAGAGTACTTCCCTCCCCTATTGACAGAAAAAAATCAAGAGGATGAAATTGAATGATGAAGTTTCATATATAGTTGATCAAAGGTACAGTTTGGAATGCCTTTATCGGGTATCTTGAATTAGTGGCCTACAATAGTGAATATAAGATAATGTATAACTTATTATTTTCAAATATATCAATTTATTATATAGAACATATAGTGACTCATGGCATTCATTGATAATTATTACACCTTTTTAGATTAATATTCAGTAGTTTCACAAGTACACACCCAATAAACACTATGGTTTAATGCCTCTAGTGTCTAAACACAACATATTCATATTTACAAAAGATATTCATCATATACCACATTGATCATTCCTCTTAAAAAACATCATATACATAAACTACTAAAACTGTTATTCATGAAATGTAGAAATGAGACATATGAAAGGATGAGATTAAATGATCAGTAAGGAAAAATATGGGAGATATCAACATTACATGAGCATAATTGTATGTGAACCTGAGAATTACTTTTTGAAACATGACCCTACATATAAAATATTAAAAAATGATTCATGCAGTAACTGTTGGAAGATAATAAGATATGAATAAAAAGTAATCAAATAATATAATCCATGAGAACATTACATCATCATAAGAAATATATTTCTGGAATACAAATAAAATTATAAAATTGTGAACATGTATAAATATTAAAAGTTTTTTTTCATTATGTTAAGAACAATAAATCGATTCCTCTGTATCATTGTAAAAATGATATCAGGGTGTAAATATTTGTACATAAAATTATGTTCACACATAATATATTTATCTTATGAGTTATCGAGCACTAGATGATTAATTATATGGAGATATGGCCCCCACCCATCCATAATTATAAAGTGACCTCCATCCTTGGATTTCCAAAACCCCCATCCTTCGTTATAATATTACCAATGTCCTTGTATTAACATAGAAGTATATCACATAATGGAAACCATATATGTGTGGACCAAAACATCAAAAAATTCTTTATATCAGAACCCATGAAAAAAATAGGTTTAATAGACATTTCATTATAGCATAAAAAGTGGAACATAAATGGGTTTTATAAGAACTTCATCATAGCATAAACTATTGAAAAGAAAATGGTTTCAAAAATCATTAATAATTTAATAATGTAAAAATCCATGGAAAATGAATGGGTTTTTGGAATATTTTTTAATCATAATAACAAAACATATAGATAAATAAAAAGGATGATATCATTGGATAACATCCCCATAATATCATAAATAACATAAATTGAATTTGAATTAGATGGAAAATGATAATAATAGATCACCTAGAACCTTTCAGGGGGAAAATAACCTTCACACTTTGGAAATAAAATTTTAAAACTATAAAATTTGAAAAAATATTATGGTAATATGTTTTGAAAATAACCTTGGAATCTCATAAAACATTCTTCACAACATTTAATTGTTCATCATGGTGTAAAAATATCATTCATTCCATAAAAAATAAAATAAATATTCATTTCACATTTTTTGTTAATTTTAAAAGAACCCCATTCATAATGTGAAAAGAAGATTTATTTAAAACCATTTTGAAAAATTCAAATCTAACAACTTTAGTTTTTTAAAAGAAAATAATATATTCAATAACGTATAGGATACACCACATAAAGCTCAAGAGAATAACTCATTAATATTTAAATTTTACCATTAAAACATAGTACATAGAATTTTCTTACTTAATATAATTTTCATATTTATATATAATTAATAATTTCATAAAAAAGGAATTATAAATTAATGTGAAACCTATTTTAATATAAAAGAATTTTTTTCTTCTAAAAATGTATTTAATTTTACACATTCTTTTTTTATAAAAATAAAAAAACACAATTTTTTTATTATATTAATGATATATATATAATATATATTCATTCTAATTTTAATCATTCATTTAATGTGTTTTATGGAAATTATATAAGAACAAATCCAATTTTACACATAAATTAATTATTTCTCAAAAGACACTATTATGTCGCCCTTTGATGATGCACTGGTTTTAAATCTAATTTTTTAAAATTTTATATATTCTATCTGAAAAAATAAACTTCAACTATGTAATAGGGTAATTAAAATCACTTTGGGTAATCTTCTGTTATTTTTTGAAAAGAATCATTTTTTGACAAATAGTGAAAAAATATTATGCATTTTAAAAAAAAAATATGTTTTAATAAAATTAATTTATATTGAAAAATAATTTTCATTAATGGTTAAAAATTATTATTAGATCATTTTTTTATCATTTAATCCAATGGTGGACATAAGAACATATTTTACATTGAAATTGGATATAAAAACATGGGGAACATTGGAATGTTTTTACTTAAAAAACCAATTTTATTATTCTGTAAGAGGCATTAATTGTTAATTAATTTCATAAAATTACATATTTTTAATTTGAAAAAATTAATTCTATATTTTTAATCATAAGGTACAAATTATGTAAATAGGAAATTTTTATTTTTTGACATTATTAATAGTATGTTTAGTAATAATTTTTACAACCACGGTTAGGGGTAAATATAGTAATTAAAGGAAATAATTATATTTAAAGAATATAAAATTTCCCAAACACTTATGTTAATTTAATTGTATGTGTGTTTTCTGACCAATATAATACTTTGGTATATTTTAAGAGAACTTGGTTCCACATGTATAACTTTAATGCATTTATAAAATTATATTCAATGAAAAGTAATTTGTGTTAAACATTTTTTTAACAAGTAGAATTTTATAATATGGGGTTATTCGAGGGATCTCTTAAACTACAAATACTATTTAAAATTTTAAAAATATTACCTGTATCATCATAATCCATTTATTACCTTTACTAAACAAATAATTAAATTAAATGGTGATACAGACTTGATGTAGTAATTGAGTCATTAATGGATGAATCAAATAAATGATATTAAATTTTTTATAATAAATATAATTTGGTATATATTATTTAAAAAAACTATCAATTAATTTAAATTTTTTTTGATGATTTAAATGAGTTTTTGGACTATATCATGATTATATTATATTTTTAAATAGTCATAAAAAAATAATTTCGAAATTTTCACTAATGGAATTTTAAAATAATTTTTTTTACTAAATGTTATATAATTTCTAAAAATAAAATACTTAGACAAAAAGTTTTAATAAGACATAATATGTCATAAATTACTCTTATATTAGTCATTTTTTATGTTAATATAATTGTATTTACCATCAATGTATAAATTACTTGATAAGGCAGAAAGAGTTAAAAGGGTAAAAACACAATGGTAACAATTAAAAAGATATTAAAAAATTGTATAATTTTCATTATATGATTGTTTTACCCATAATCATTATATATTCAAAAAAATCTGTTTGGGACCATTTATATTAGAAAATTAATTTATACTAATTTCAAATTTTCATGAATTCCAAGAGTTACCCTCCCCTCTTTTATAAAAGGGGAACCAATTATTCTACTTTTTTTCACACAATATAACATACTTTTTGGAAATTCTAGGCCTAAATACATTCCTAGAATCCATAATCACATTTTATTGCCTTTAGTTTAGTGATAACATAGGTCTTATACGTGTTAATTTGTTAATTAACAGAGATCATCCATGAAAGGGTATAGTTTTAATTAAGTGTTTCTATTTTATTTTATCTTCCATTTACATTAAATCTTCTTCCATCATGATGAAATAATGACTCTAACATCATAAGTATATTGAGATTTTATTATGATAATATCATCACCAAAATCCATCTCCCCTACAATAAAATGGGAGAAGGATTAATTTTTCATGCGTATTTGTGAACTATCACCTCCAAGAACCAATATAATTTGTTTTCCATTACCATCACTCATGACTAGTTTTAATGATTCAATTAATGTTTATCTAGTATATTAGTGGCTAATTTATTATAATAAAAGATAATATATCAATTATGTTCTTACCATCCATACTCATAAACATGAAAATTGATTTTTTTTTGTACATGTGAACTATCATGTCCTTCCCGTGATGTGATAAGTTTCTATTCACCACATTACAAGTAAAATATATATATATATATATATCTAAATTAAAAATCTTATATTTATTATATTTTTATCATTATGGAAAAATAATCTAATAATTAACTTCTTTTCATTATGATCAATGAATCATTGGAATGTTACTCATGCTTACGTACAGAATTTTGTCTCAAGGATTATAACATTTTTTATTTTTAATAATCATTCATAAATGGTTTCATATAAAATTTTAATTAATTTCTAAAGGTTATTATTATTTTATGAATATTATTCTGAATATGATGGACTAATGAACACTTTGACTGTTAATATCTTACTCAAGTCATTTTGGACTCAAGCACTGAATATTGTCGAAACATATAACATGAACATAAATAATTATTAATTGTTATAAAATGCTAATAATTAATAGTAAATGAAAAATAAATATGATAAATGTTATCATGAAATTAAATAATTAAGCTCTATTTATTATTTACGAAGATAAAGATCGTACGTGATGAATCACACTCGAGGTAAGGGACTTCATCTTAATATCCTTTCATTGAGGCATATATTGATGTTATAAAATGTTATTACACTATAAAGTGTATATATAGAACTTTTAACAAATCATATAATGAATTAAAATATTATCATTATATTTAAATAAATTTATAGGTTCATTATTAAATTATTTTTATTGATGTTTTTTCTTAAGTGTTAAGGGACTCTTTAACTAAAATATCATTTAAACTATTTTAAAGATATATTATTCTAACTCATTGTATTTTATTTCAATAATCTCAACACGATTTTATAAATGTATTTATATGGACATTAATGTTTTAAAATGGTAATTTTTTATTTTCATTGAAAATATTCAAAGTGGTTTGGTAAACATTGAATCAAAAATTTATTTATAAATGTTTTAAATGGGTTTGGAAAATGGATTACTTATTTCAATAGCTTGAAAAGTTTTCTAATGTTTACAAATGAAATTTAATGTGCGACATGTGAAAATTTCAAGATATTATGTGTCATGATTATATAATGTTACATGGACATTCGACGACTGGTTACATGGTGAACCAAGGATGGATGTCTATAATATAACCTCAATTGCAATGGATCTGGAGTTCAGTCGTATGGCTATTCTATTTAAAAGAGTAAAATGTATTGATATATGTTTTATGTCTATTTCATTTTAATGAGTAGCAATTATAGAAGCCAACCTTATGAATATTCCATTTTATTATAAATATATCCCATGTTATCTACTTATATATTATATATTTTGTTTTGTGTTCTCTTGAAAATAGTTTATTCCCAAAAGGTGAGATAATTACTATTTTTGAATTATGATATCTTTTCAAGGGTAAAAAGGTTTGTTTTATTAGAATGAATTTTTTTGGATTTTCAATGGAAAAATTATTTTCAATCGTTATGACCCATACTAAGAATTTATGCTTATCCCATTTTTTTAAATTCATTCCATTGGGCTTCATGATTGTTATGGACAAAAACAGATTTAATGATGATTTTATTAAAAAAGTGATAAGAAAGGAAAACATTTTAAAAAAAAAGAGGTTCCTTTGGTGGAAACAATGATACAGAGTATACATATCCACTTGTAATGTATGGGTTTACAATGTAAGATTTTTTCTTTATTATCTAAAAATATAGACCTAATTGACATTTGGGAATGATATAACGTAAATTCTAGTCAAAAGCCACAAGAATATGTTCTGTTTAAGGTTGGTTCCTTGTGTTAAACATGTTTAAAAATGAATTTGAAAAATATTTATAAAATAGTAAAAACATTCTTAAAATCATTTTTAAGAAACATGGGTGTCGAAAAAAGAATATTTTTGACTAAATAAATAAAGAAATATAGTATTACGTTAAAACATTCTATTGGACACTTTAGTAAATATAGAGAGTGTATATTATGAAAAACATGTATTATCATGAAATAAAAAGAGGATAATAAAATCTTGTCGTTTATTGAGAAATATATCATAATGTTTCGTCATCATGAACAATCCTAATATACAATGTGCTCGAACATGAACCGTTACCACTTTAGTAAATTTTAATCATAATATTAATGTTAGGAAAAAATTATATTGATATGTATATAACATAATTTCATGATAAGAAAAATAAAATTCATTCATTGGAAGTATTTACACTACAAAAAAGAAATATATGGTGAATATTGAATATGTATCATGTTAATTATAGTGAGGTGAAAATACATTACCAATTTGGAAACATTTAAAGTATAATCCCCATTAACGAATAACATAAAATAGACTATAATTATATATAAAATAAATTAATCATTATTTAAAATTTAAATGGGGCAATATATTCTTCACCAAAAAGTAGTAAGTGGTCAATATGGAAGATGCCTTCAAAAAATAAAATAGATATTATATATATCATACTTTCTTTGGAGCCATTATAATCATAATCCCCAGGAACAAATAACATTAAATGAAACATCATATATCATAAATACCAATAATTCTGTATATTTGATTTCTAATGGGATTTATATATAACTCATTAAATATGATAGGTTTATTATATCACATATGTCTAAAATAAAAAAAATTGATATTGTATTCTCTTACCACTTTTCGATTCATTCTACATAAAAATTGGAACCCCGTGTATAGTAAATATTGGTTGGTATACATATATTATAGAACCCTACGCATATATATCATAACATATATGATATAGTGAGGACCTTTTTGTAAGGACCCAGCCCTAAATATTACATATCCTATTTTTATTAACTATAATTCATATTATAAGATCATTCCACTTTAGAGTTTTAGTGAATAAGTATAAACCCTTAAAACATAGACCCATACATTAGAGGTGGACAATTATACTCAATAACCAATTCTTCCACAATATAAAACACTTTAAATAAAACTCGATTTCTCTTTATGGAATATAATCATAAGTATACCCTTAATATCATCCTTGACTGCATTCCCTTTGAAACCCAATGAAATAAATTTCAAATTTTTTGGGTTATGACAAAATCTTAGTAAGGGATATTAAAATAAAGGAATCCACTAGTTGAGTAAAAACATAAAAAATAATATATAGTTTACCTTTATCTTCATTTAATTAGAGATTATAAAACATATTTAACTAAAAAGATATCATTAATTTTACTCAATGAAAATATCTAAATCCCATAAATTGGAATTAAAAATATTATTGGTGATATTTATTATCATATACTTTCAACCCTTCCAAAACACATTTAATTAGAATTACAATATACCAGACATCAAATTAAATTATTTCGGCCTTACCCAGAACTATCAGGAAATCCCCATGTTAAGATATAACTGGATTTCCTTGAATGATCTCATCCACCCCATGATTATATATAATTCTATTTCTTTTTTTCTATCTTGGACACCCCATGTTAAGCTATAACATAATTTCTCTGCACTATCTGATCTACCCCATGTTAAGCTATAATGGGCTTTCCTGACACTATCTGGTCCACCCTACATATAATTTTTTTCCGGAACACCCATTTTATATAATCATCATGTAATATTAATTAATAAACAACATTCCCTATAAAACCCTTTTAGAAAAACATGTAATCCCATATGAAAAACAATTTCATATAAAAATACAATTTTCTTTTAAAATCCCATTTTCAATACCAAAACATCCTATTCTTAGGAAAAATATTCAATAAAAAATAATCAAACAATTAAATATGGTTCTTTAGTTTATGAGACATCAAAATTTTACAATTGATATGAAAATAATATAGGTTTTTTGGTAGAGGAAAAGTCATTGTCATCGTATACATTAAGAAAAGAACTTTCTTTTTGTCATTTGACAAAACATTCGGTATAAAAACACATAAAATAATTTATTTTTGAAATAATTTGAATGAAATAAAACTTATAAATTTAATTTTGTTTATAATAATTATATATATATTTAAATAAATATCTAATATAATATCAACAATATTTTTAATAGAGAAAAAATTTGATAATTAATCCTTTAAATATTCTCGATATCTCAAACCACATTGAAAATGTAAATCATAATATTTATATAAATAATAAATTTTAAAAACAATAGTTAACATTATTTTAGATAAAATATAGATACTAAATGACATTGTATCTCTATATACACCTCATAAAGTAATTAAGATGCATATCATCAAGAAAGTACTCAATAAAAAACATATCATGATGAATTCCCTTACCTTATGTCCGACTCATCACATCCAATATTTATATTAAAAATAATTAAGTTAGGTAAATTATTTACATTATTGGGAAACTTTTTAATGTTTATTATTACATTTATAACAGTTATTATCCAATTATAAAAATTACATAATTTTTAATGTTCATGTCAGAAGTTTTGTATGTATTCAGAACATGAGTCAAAAATTAATTTGGTATGATGTCAACAGTCCAAGTGTTCATAAGTAAATAATATCCAAAATTATATTCATGAAATGGTTATCATATTTATAAATCATCTATAATTTTGAATCAAACCATTATATATTGTTATGAAAAATGAGCTACAATATAATCATGAATATGGTATGTCATATGTAAGTATGAGAAACAATTTTATTTTTCAATGATTATTATGAAAAGAAGGAAATTATAATTTTACCTTTAATGAATGATAAGAATATAATAAATATCATATTAATAATTTAAATATATTTATAAATATCATCCATGTTTTGTGGTGATGAAAAATTAATCACATCTCGTCGTGAAGGTGATTTCTCACACGTACGCATGAACAACATTATCATTTTAATCTGCATGGAAATATACTAATGTCAATTATATATTATTATTTAATAAATATAAATATTTCATCAATATCATATATAAATATTAATTTCATCATTATAACCAGTCTCGAATTATGGAGATGGAAAATGAATTATATCAATTCGTGAGGTCGTAATCTATAGTACGCACAAACGAATAATTCATTTCCCATTCAGTGAAATTGAAGATGAATTAAGGTGATGATATTAAATAAACAACTAAGTATATTTATTATTTTATAGTTACTATTTCATCAACGATTATGATGATTTTAAGGAAGTGGAATAATAAATCGAATAGAAACACTTAATTAAAAATGATACCTCTTCCTTAGACGATCTACTTTGATTAACTTATTAACAGCTATATGGAAGGTTATAGGCTAAAAATAATTCTTATTGAATGTGTTGATGGATTATAGGGTAATATTTTAGAAAATATTGTCTGAAAAAAAATTGTTTTTAAATTTTATTGAACTGATATAAAATGGTTCCCTTTTATAATAGCGGGAATGGGAACTCTTAGATATCATCAAAATAGTAATTGAATTTTAACTAATTTTCTATTAAAAATGGGTTAAAAGTGATTCTTTTCAAATATAGGAATAATTTCTGGCTTAATAAATTCCACTAATGATAATTTTAAATGTTTCTAATATTTTTTTAATATAAATATTTTTTATCCATTTTAATTCATACCATGATATCATGTAATTTAAAATTTCAGGGTTAAAATAGTTACTATAAAATGAAAAACTACCAATAAATTATTCATTGATCAAATTTTTATAAATTTATTAATTAATTGTTCTTTTTTATTTTTAATATTTTTTCATTTCATAAATTATTATTTATTTTAAAATATTAATATTGTACATTTTGACATGATTCATTAAATGACTTTTGGAAAATATCTTACAAGAATGATAAATATGATCAAATACTTATAAAAAATCACTAAAATGTGAAATGCTTAAAAAATTCATGTATTTCATTAATCATCACACATATGTTTCATTCTAGTAATGTTAATGTCATTTAATTAATATTTTCATTAATTAAACAAATTCTGAATCACCATTGTGAAGGCCTTTTATTAAGTCATTTATTTTTTAAAATTTAAAAATAAATTATCATGATAAATGTAAAAATTTAATTTTTCAAAAAATATTTATAATTTATGTGATCTTTTATAAAACCCCATATTAATAATATTTAACTTCTAAAAAAAGTGTGACAATTTTTAATTTTCTTTGACTATGGTATTATAAATGTCATATTCACATCCATGTTTCATAAAAAGATCATAATTTGGTCCCGATAAAACTTTTTCTTTGAAAAAAAATCATTAAATTTAATTAAAACATGTTTTGGGGTAATTTTATAATATTTATAATATTATTAATTCCCTTAATTGTCCGATTAACCTTTAACAATGTTAAAAACTAATATTACTAATGTTTCTATTCATATTGTCATAAATCAAAAGGGACATATTTAAATAATTTTGTCCTTATGATTCAAAATAAAGAATCTATTTTTTCAAATCCGAAATACATAATTTTCCAATTTTAATTTAAATTTAATTTCATTGACGGAAAGAGAAAACACATTTTAAATGTAGACACATTTAAAAGGCTGAAATTTATTTATATAAAAATTCAATGTGAAATTAATTCTAATAAAAATATTTGGATTAAAAATTAATAAATTTATCTAATTTTACTTTAAAACAAATAAAATATTTTACTTAACACTGTATATAAATTTTATAAAAACACAGTTTCCAATTAAAATGATATATGTTTTCATTCTTCATCATAAAAATAAACTTCTCATAAAAATATCAAAAACTAAAATAAAATTAATTTTTATATTAATATTTCAATGATGAATTTTAGTTTCTTAAATATAATTTATAAATTTTTCAAAAAATATATTCCAAACAATTTCACCATCAAAAGGCGGTAAACTTACTTTTTTGAAAAATACTTCTTTTATCCCTAAATTTAAATATCTATTTATATCATGTATAGAAAACATGTCATATTAATGTTAAATATCAAACTGAATACTATATATATATATATATATATTATTAATATCAACCAGGTATAGTGATTTTTACTAACACATTTTCACATTTAAATAGTTTTTTAGAAACCCAATTTTTTTTAAAGAGGGATTTATATTCATTTATAATTAATTTATCATCTAATAATTACTTATATATATCATATTTTCTAAATTTAGTAAATTATATTCATTCCCTTCATTTTAATTGCTATGTTATAATGGTAACATATAAATTTTAATATTTAGTTGTTTTCTTAAGCTCGATGAGGTGTATCATTACACAATCAAATATAGTATAGTTTTAAAAACGCATGGGGTGTTACACCCACCAATCCTTTTGAAATTACATCTTTGAAATTTTTAATTCAATAATAGTAAATAAGGTATGACCTTTCAAAATAAATTTATTGATATCCCACATTATAGAAAATGATAAACGAAACACCCATCATTAAGTAAAGTGAAGTATAATGGTTTCCTAAGATTACACATTCTATGTTACCATGTAGGAAACAAAATACATGGAATTGAAAAAGAACCCTTCAAAATCTCATAGATAGATATAGAAAACATTGTCTCTCTAATGTTATACATCATAAAACCTTATATCGATGATCGGTTGAAAGTAAATTGATTTCATTGTGAGAAAATAAATGGATAACAGTTTTTATTCAAAATAATTTTCCTATAGTTGAGAAATTTCATTACAATCCATGAACATAAAGAAACATACATACATGAGATATTTATATTTTATAAGAACAATTTCATCCATATGAAATTAAAAAAACTATGTTTTACATCACTGTTGGGTCTTGAATCCTTGTCAAAGGGAAAGGAAATACTAACACAAATTTGAAAAACGAAAAGATTTATGTATGATTGATTATTTAAGGATAAATTTAGAAGGATACATTTTTTGAAAAAGTTAATCAATGTGCAATGAACCATAAATAAATTTGTGGATCACCACTTCGCATTGTGGTCCACGGCTCTGTAATGCAGCAGTGAACTACATGGTTCTCAGGATAGAGGTACCAGCGTAGTCCCTATAGGTTCCGGGTGAAGCGGAAGCGCGTTGGTGGGTTTTCCCAACATTAATTTTAGCGTTAAACAACATTCAATCTGAGATCCTTCACGATATAAAACACCGGATCTTCAGAATATAATAAAGAACGAAAAAGAAAAGAAGAGTCATGTAACCCTTGAGATATGATCTTCATATGTTGGTTATAATTAATTTAATTAATTCATAAGAATTACCTCGATGGAATTCTTTCTTCATTGGTGTCTCTGGTCACGATCTTGTGATCCGTTGTTGCATCGGAGAATCCAATTGTAGGATTACTCTAGGGGTGATCAACACGTGTGTCACGTATCTCTAGACATCGCCAAAGGGATCTCCGGGTGCTAGCACGGAAGATCCTTCGCTTGCGATGTCCATCTTCGATTGCCTTGATCCGGTGGAGGATCTTGCTTTCGTGACATGAAAGTGTTCTTGGTGGAAAGGGAATTCTCTCTTGTCTTGAGAGTATTTCCAATCCATTGTGAACAATCAAAATGGCTAACCTTTTTTAGAATAATGTAATTAGGATTCATAATACCTTGAATAATAAAATAAATTAATTTCTCATAAGAATTTAATCATTTCATTTTATTTCTTAGTAATACCACATGTCTTAATAATGACAGTTGACCATCATTATTACTTGACATGTGTCCAACGTATTACATTTAATTTCATTTAATTAAATAAACAATATTTTCCCACGAATCTCGAAAAATAAACAACGTGGCATGTATATATAAATATACATGGCCTGTACTTTTATTTTTCAGTTTTATTTATTTTCCTCCACCGTATTTATTACAACTTGAGTAATGGCTATTTAATTCTTAAATAAATGTTACTACTTTACTCGCTAATAAATATATATTATTTCTCACACAGTATATTCTCTCAAATAACTACTGTCAAAATAAATGCGATCAAACATCCTTGAATAATTATTAAACCAAAATCAGGAATAATATTTAATCAACTTGTTAAATTAATATTTAACTGAGAAACATGGACACACTTAGTGTGTGACCTTCTAGGCCACTTTCTCAGTGGCATTAGGCGGAGCCTGCCTAATTTCCAAGGTTAGCATCTAGAAACATGCCATGGCACCATTAGAAAAAGAATTTAACGCCACAATGATGTGTCACCTCCTACGAATGCTTACCGTGTAATATAATCCCTTTGTCACGATATCTCTAATCAAGCGGGTTGCATACTAGTGTTATCAACCCATGTGCTCAATTATTCATTCTCTGACTTCCCGGAATTTAACACGCCCATACCTTACCATTGCCATGGATTTATATAGGTTATATAAATTACATCAAAGGGCCTAAGATATCTACTTCCATTATGAAACAGAAGAGACAAATCCTTTCTCGCATTACCTATTAATGCAGTATTACTCGTGACGCACCCAACGTATCCTACCTCGCTGCGAACAGTGTGTCATCACAGTTTTCTTTAATACATCTATGTTGTAGAATTGTAATACCCATTAATAATAATCTTAAATTCTAAGGACCAATACACATGTCTTCATATAGGAACATCCAATGACACTATGAAATGTGGATTTCCTACTGGCGGGTCTCGTTCTCATAATATCCTCATGGATATTACTAAGGGTGCACACCATGAGAAGGTGACTCAATGTTTTATGAGTCCTCACCCCTAATGGCCTATATTATTTGTGTCCCTCAAATAACATCATCCGACCATAGAACATATATTCAAGAACAATGCTATGGCACTTCCGGGTTCTCATCATAGAAGAGATCTGCTATGACCCATTAATGTAACAGCTGTCCTTAGGACATTATCACATGAATTATCATGCAGAAGAACAGTCAAGATGTTATAAGGCATTTATTCATGAATAAAGTACAAAGTAGTTGGTTCTAGGCCTCCAACTTCAACAGACTCCCACTTGGACTAGAGCCAACTGCCAAAAACCTTTAACCCGCTAGCTCTCACATGATATTCATGCTTCTGCTGAGATATGCCTTTAGTCATGGGGTCCACCACGTTCTCTTCTGTGGACACTCTGCTCACTGCAACTTCACCCCTCTGATAGAAATCCCTCAAGAGGTGATACTTCCGGAGAATGTGCTTTGTTCGTTGATGTGACATTGGTTCTTTTTCAAGAGCCACCGATGCAGTATTATCACAATACAATGTAATGGGATCTTTTCTGCTAGGCACCACATCAAGCTCCTGGAAAAATTTCCGAATCCAGACAGCTTCCTTGGCTGCATCAGAAGCCTCTATATACTCAGACTCTACTATAGAATTGGAAACAACTGGCTTCTTTGAACTCTTCCAGCTTACAACATTTCTATTGAGACAGAAAACATATCCAAATTGCGAATTCAGATCATTCTGATCTGTCTGAAAGCTAGCATCAGCATACCCTCTGATGACAAGATCCTCGTCTCCTCCATACACCAGGAAAATATCCTTAGTTCTTCTCAGATACTTAAGGATAGTCTTAACAGCCGTCCAATGTTGTTCTCCTGGATCTGCTTGATATCTGCCTATTATGCTCAGTGCATATGCAACATCAAGCCCGGTACATAACATGGCATACATGATGGATTCTCTAGCCAAATCATCTGGGATCTTACTCATCCTATCTTTCTACTGTTGTGTATGGGGACACATTTTCTTAGAAAGATGTAAGCCATGTGAAATTGGATCCAATCCCCTTTTGGATTTTTCCATACTAAATCTCTTTAGTATCTGGTCAATGTATTTACCCTGACTTAGTCCAAGCAACCTCTTGGATCTATCATGAATGATCTTGATCCCTAGAATGTAGGCTGCTTCTTATAATTCCTTCATGGAGAAACACTTGTTCAACCTATCCTAAACTCACTGTAAGGTTGGTATGTCATTTCCAATAAGTAATATGTCATCAACATATACCATTAGGATGATTACCGCATTCCCATTAACCCGCTTATAATCACATTGCTCACATTCTTTATTAATGAAACCAAATTCCTTTATGGCTTCATCAAATCAAATGTTCCATGACCTGGATGCTTTCTTCAATCCATAAATAGATTTCTGCAACTTGCACACCCGTTTGGCTTCACCTGGTGTCACAAACCTTCTGGTTGTGTCATATAGATATCATCCTGAAGGTTCCCATTAAGGAATGTTGTTTTGACATCCATCTGCCAAATCTCATTGTCATGGTAAGCTGCTATGGAAAGTATGATTCTTATGGATTTAAACATGGAAACAGGTGAAAGGTTTCATCATAGTAAATTCCTTAACGCTGTCTAAATACTTTATCCACTAGCCTTGCTTTATAGGTTCTAACATGACCTTCTAAGTCCAGCTTTCTTTTGAATACCCATTTGCTTCCAACTGGATTTACATCAACTGGTTCATCAACCAGAACCCAAACATGGTTCTGATACATGGAATCCATCTTAGAATTCATAGCTTCTAGCCATCTTTCACCTTCTGAGATCTCTACTGCTTCCTTGTAGGAGAGAGGTTCATCATTTTCCAACAATAATGATTCACCATCCTCGGTGACTAGGAAACCAAATCTCTCTGGATCCCTTACCTCTCTTGAGCTCCTACGCAGTACTTGTGTTTCTGGAACCTCTTCCACGGAGACCTGTAGAACTTGTTCATGTACCAACTCTTTTGTATCTTGAGCATCAACTTTGTCGAAGTCAATCTTGCTCCCACTATCCTTCTTGAGGATGTGCTCCCTCTCAAGAAAGAAAACTTTCCTGGCGACAGTCACTTTCTCGTCTTGAGGGTTATATTGGTAATATCCATTCATTTCCTTGGGATATCCTATAAAGATACACTTCGTGCCACGGGGTGCAAGTTTGTTGCATGAGAAGGCCCTAACAAACGCCTCGCATCCCCATACACGTGTGTGCGAAAAAGTGGGTTTCTGCTCATTCCATAACTCGGATGGAATTGCATTTGCCGCCTTAGTTGGTAGTCGGTTTAATGTGTATGTTGTTTTTTGTAATTCATATCCCCAAAAAGATATTGGAAGATCCGCATGACTCATCATCGACCTCACCTTGTCCAACAATGTGTGGTTCCTCCTTTCACTAACACCATTCCACTGTGGTGTATTAGGAGGAGTGAGCTGAGATAAAATCCTAGACTCCGGTAGAAGATCGATGAACTCTTGGTGAAAATATTCTCCACCTCGATCCGATCGAAGCTTCTTTATCTTCTTACCAAACTTATTCTCTATTTCATTATTGAATTCCTTAAATTTCACTAAGGACTCTTACTTATACCTTATTAAGTTGAAAATACATATCTACTCAAATCATCAGTAAAAGTAATGAAGTAAGAATATCCACCTCTAGCTTCTACTGGAAATGGTCCACATACATCCGTGTGAACCAATCCTAGAAGCTCTGTGGCCCTTTCACCCTGTCCAAAAAAATATGGCTTGGTCATTTTACCTTGTAATCAAGCGTGACATCTTTCAAGTGGTTTTAGCTCCGTAGAGTCTAAATAGCCATCTTGACAGAGCTTTGTCAAGAGCTACTCATTTACGTGACCAAGGCAGTGATGCCGCAACTGGGTGATGTATGGGTCATGTGAGTTTGTTTCATTATCTATTGACAACACTTGGTTTTTGTAATTTAACACATACAAACCATTATTCAAATGTGCCATACCAAAACATACATTGTTATTATAAAAGTGACAACCCTTATTTCCGAACTTGAAAACAAATCCATCCATATCCAAACAAGATACAGAAATTATGTTTTTGGTAACACTAGGCAGAAAATAATAGTTATGTAAAACCAAAATCATCGTAGTCGGCAATGAGAGGTGGTAGTCGCCAATAGCCAACGCAGCCAGCCTTGCGCCATGGGAAACTTGAAGATCCACCTCTCCTCTGGAGATCTTTCTAAATCTATGTGGTTCCTACATTTGAATATAGATGTGAGCCCCACAAGATGTATCTAATACCCAATGCGTAGAAATAGAATGATTGAACTCAATAACGAATGCACCTTTAGTGTCCCCAGGCTTCTGGGTGCAGTTCCTCTTCCAGTGGCCCTACTTGACACATGCAAAACACACTGCCTCCCATTCCTTGCCCTGCCTCTAGATCTTCCCATTCATGGAGGGACGGTGCTTGGGGGCTTCAGACTATTTATAAGTATTTTTCCCTTTTTCCTTGTCCTTTCTTTTCTTGTTCACCATAAGGACCATGAGATTGTCACGGCCCATGTCCTTATCTACCTGGAAAATCAAGGTTAGAAGCTTCGATATACTCTTCTCATTTCCACTCATATTATAGTTGAAAATGAAGCTAGAGAAGGTCTTAGGCAGTAATGATTGGAGTAGATCTGTACGCAAATCATCTGGGAATTTAATCCCTAAGATGTCCAAGTGTTCAATGTAGCCAATAAGCTTGACTACATGAGGCCCAGATGGTGCAGACTCTCCAAAATTCGTGGTGAACAAAGCATTGGAGATCTCAGACCTCTCCTGTCTCGCCTTCTCTTGGTAGAGATCATTAAGGTGAGGCATCATGCTCTATGCGTCCATGTTTTCATGTTTCTTCAAGAGCTCATTAGACATGGATGATAGCATGAAACACTGGACATCTGTGGCATCATACATGTGTTTCGTGTATAGAGATAATTTCTCATCACTAGCCTCTTTCCCAGGCGCAACTAGAATAGGCTCTTCCATCACATACAATTTCCTATCATGGCGAAGGAAGATGCATAAACGCCTCTACCACTCTTGGAAATTGGTGTCGGTGAGAAGGTTTTCCTTCTCGAGTATGGTGTGAAATGATATGTTTGAAGTCATTTTCTTGCCGTTTCCACAAATTAGGATGAGAAAAGGTTTAGTAATTTAATAAAAAAATTTGAGACAAATAAATAAATTAATACTTATTATTATCCCACTATTTTATCAAAATCCAATATCCCTCACCATTGACTTTAGAATATTCTGTTGCCTGAATATTCTAGTGGCAAAGATCCATATTTCCCTTCGCATTACCACAAATAGGGTTGGTCAAGAAACGTGATGGGTTTTAGGTAGGCATTCCAAATTCCAACTGCATTAACTCACACCTCCTTGATCTGTTGAGTGGACTCCCCAATCTTTAAATCCATTTATTTTAGATTTCCTCAACATTTGCCTCTTGGTCACACCATGTTTTTTTGTGGCAGTCAACCCTTGATGCGAACCAAGTCAAGTCAACCCAAAACCATGAATTAGAATTCCCCGATAATTGAAATCACCCCAACTAGGGTTGGTCAAGCAATTTGAACTATGGTTTGATTCTAACAAATATTATGGAAGGCTATACCGACTTAATATTTCTTTTGAGGGATTTTATCCTTATACGTAAATTGCCATTTTATTATCATGGATTAAATCCTTGTTAATATTAAGTGGGATATACTTAAGAAATTAACCATGTCTAAGATAATATTTACGTATAAAACAGTTTTTATTTTAGTTCCATCTTGCATGCTTGTTATATTCATTAATTGTGTGATTGTGAAAACACACCCACAATAAATAAACCATGCAACTGACATAAATAAAATAAATGTTATGATCATGAGCATGTTATATTGGTTAGTTTATCTAGAGGTTAATAAACTAACTCAATACCTAGGGGAGAAACACCTTGAACCTTGCGTGTTTGTGTTTACATCTTTCCACCTGTCCACCTTTGTATCTCCTTGGATTGGTTTCTCCTCGGCTCCTGACTTGAGCCGGCTCCACTAGCTTAGGAGCTCAATCCATTACATATGCATTTATCTCACACGCAGGTGAGGGGTAAAAGGGGTTTTTTACATAACAGAATCCTTGGGCATGTAGTCTCTACATATTAATGAGGAGATGGCTCACAGGACAATAAATTTAATTTAAATAAATAAATTAAAAGGAAAACACTCACATACAAAGGTCTCGGTCTAGCTCATGATCATCCACACATGTAATGATATTTACGCATAAATAAAACTAGCATTCAATTCTTTAATCATTCTCGTTTAAGATAAATCATGCTCAAATTAATTAATTATCTTTAATTAATCAATCCTTTTATCTTAACCCCTTTTCTGAAATTCCTTGAGATTCTCATCCATCATAATTTTAAAGCAAATAAATTCATTTAAAATTATCCTTGTACATAACTTGTACCTTGGAGGCAACCCGGTGAGTTCCCTTTCATTACGCAGATGCTTAATTAGACACACATATATAAAACACCTATCACTTATTGTGCCTCAGCTTTACGCATGCACTATGGTACACATCTCAAGGGTTTGTATAATACAATAACTAAATTATAATAAATCTGCGTAATTTGGGTGAGTACACGGTGTATAGTTCCGACTACATGACGTGTACTTTTCTTCACTGTCCATCCAAAGTACATGCTCGGGGACATGGCATGTAAATGTATTTTGGAAATTTTCAGAGTTCTCGGCGTGTTCTTTTGGACACAAGCTGTGTAGTTTCGGCGTTACACGGTTTCCAGCCGGGCAAGCCGTGTACGTGGTACATTGCCCAACCCGAACCCGAAGGGACTACATGCCATGTTCAGTTGGAACACATGGCGTGTAATCTGAAAACCATGTGCCACCTATTTCTGGTCAACACATGGTGTAATAAATGACCTCAATACACGACCCGATTTGGAGGATCGATCAATGCATTGAACTTAGACTACAAGGCGTGTACTTCCGAATACATGTCATGTATTCTGGTGTTGTATGGACAGAAACGTTTGGCTCCTCCAGATGAGTCCATCTATTTTATATTAATCAAAATTAAAAGAAAATTTTTTTTCATTGAGGTGAACGAGAAACGAGGGAGGAGGAACAGATCTCGATATTAAAATTTCTAGAACGATTAAACATGAATTGAAATAACTAAATTAATAAATGTGTAAATCACCAATGAAAAACTAAATAATTATAATCAATGATATGACCACTTTGATACCACTTGTAGTTTCTAGGCGCAGCGGAAGAGAGTTGGTGGGTTTTCCCAACTTTAATTATAGCGTTAAATGGCATTCAATCTGAGATCCATCACGATATTAATCGCTGGATCTTCAGAATAGAATGAAGAATGAAAAAGAAACGAAGAGTCTTGGAACCCTTGAAATAAGATCATCATATGTTGGTTATAATTAATTTAGTTAATTCATAATAATTACCTCAAGGAAATTATTTCTTCGTTGGTGTCTCCGGTCATGATCCTGTGATCCGTTGTTACGTCCGAGAATCCATGTGTAGGATTCCTCAAGCGGTGATCCACACATGTGCCATGTATCTCTGGATGTCGCCGAAGGGAACTCTGTGTGCTAGCCTGGAAGATACTTCTCTTGCGATGTCTATCATCGATCGCCTTGATCCAGTGGAGGATCTTGCTTTTGTAACTTGAAAGCATTCTTGGTGGAAAGCGAATTCTCTCTTTGCTTGAGAGTATTTCCATTCCGTTGTGCACAACCAAAATGGGTATCCTTTTTGAGAATAATGTAATTATGATTTATAATACCTAGAATATTAAAATAAATTAATTGCTCATAAGCATTTAATCATTTCATTTAATTCTTAGTAAAACCCCATGTCTTAATAATGACAGTTGACCATCATTATTACTTGACATGCATCCAGCGTATTACATTTAATATCATTTAATTAAATAAAAAATATTTTCTCACGAATCCTGAAAAATAAACTACATGGCGTGTATATATAAATATACATGGCGTGTACTTTTATTTTTTAGTTGTATTTATTTTCCTCCACTATATTTATTAGACCTTGAGTAATGGCTATTTATTTATTAAATAAATGATACTTCATTACTAGCTAATAAATATATATTATTTCGCCCACAACATATTCTCTCGAATAACTACTGTCGAAAGAAATGCGATCAGACATCCTTGAATAATTATTAAACCAAAATCAGGAATAATCTTTATTCAACATGTTAAATTAATATTTAACTGAGATACATGGACACACTTAGTGTGTGACCCTCTAGGCCTCTTTCTCAGTGTCATTAGGCGGAGCCTACCTAAAGTCCAATGTTAGCATCTAGAAACATGCCAAGGCACCCATAGAGAAAGTAGTTAATGTCGAAATGACGTGTCATCTCCTACGAACGCTTATCGTGTAATATAATCCCTTTGTCAAGATATCTCTAATCAAGCGGGTTCCATTCTAGAGCCATCAACCCATGTGTTCGATTATTCATTCATTGACTTCCCGGAATTGAACTCGCCCATACCTTACCATGGACATGGATATATGTAGGCTATATCAATTCAATCAAAGGGCCTGAGATATCTACTTCCATTATAAAACAGAAGGGACTAATCCTTTCTCTAATTATCTATTAATGCAGTATTACTTGTGATGCACCCAACGTATCCTACCTTACTACGAACAGTGTGTCATCACAGTTTTCATCAATATATCTAAGTGCGCGAGTTGTAATACCCCTTAATAATAATCTTAAATTCTAAGGACTAATACACACGTCTGTAGATAGGAACATCCAATGAAACTATGAAATATGGATTTCCTACTGGCGGGTCTCATTCTCATAATATCTTCCTGGATATTCCAAGGGCGCACACCATGAGAAGGTGCCTCAATGTTTTATGAATCCCCACCCCTAATGGGTTGTATTATTTCTGTCCCTCAAATAACATCATCCAGCCATAGAACATATATTCAAGAATAGTGTTATGGAACTTCCAGGTTCTCATCATAGCAGGGATCCACTTTGACCCATTAATGCAACAACTGTCCTTAGGGCATTATCACATGCATTGTCACGCAGAAGAACAATCAAGATGTGATAAGGCATTTATTAGTGAATAAAGTACAATGTAGTTGGTTCTAGGCCACAAACTCTAACAGTCCCCTATGTACAATGTCGTTAGTATAATGGAGGAATAGAATTAGACACCCATATATGAAATCCCTCGATGGGAAGCTTTGTTGGGAAAATAGAGGGGGATAATTTTACACACAAAAAACATCCCCATGAACTTAACGGTTTGCGGGAAATCCGAATTCGGCAGCATCCCACGAATGAATCAAAGTCATTCAAAGGATTGAGGTGTTGATTTTTATGGCCACAAACCACAACCATGTAGGCCTATTTTTTCCAAGTCTTCTGTAGGCCAGGTGAATTCCCTATAGGTTTTTTAAAAAGGTGTTGTGTGACCCATTGATCTGGCTTCCCTGAAACTCTATAAAAGTACCACAATGGAGACTTAAAAAGAGGATTTTTGGATTTTCATGATACTTTTAACTTCTAGGATTTTAGAGAGATGAAAAAGGACTCTAGAGGCCAATTATCGATAAAATGAATAATTGTTAACGATTCCCAATAGTTGTAAACCTGCCAAAATGAATTAAGGAAAAACACAAAACATTAATAAATAGACCATAACCCGAATTTATTAACCACAAACCATATTCCCTTTGCTGATGAACTACTTCCAAAATATAGGACTGATACCCGTTCTTTAATCTAGTAGCCCTCATTACCAATGGCTCTGTCGACGAATCACTCTGCTATATAAAGCATCGCTAAGCGGATGGAACCTGAGGCTATGTAGAAAAGATCTATCTGGACCACATCCACGTCTGCATACCACTTCATTACGTATATGACCCCTCCAACCACATAGAAACATTCTATGCAGAGGTTAGACCATCCCACGTGAATAAAATTGGGTACCTTTAGAAATTCCCCCTTTTGGTTCCAATCATGTCCTTCCATTTCAATCACATTATCTGTGACCCCCTCTAAAAACATGTCCAACAACATTATAACCAAGCCTCTTCCAAATCTAGTAGCCCTGTTTGATATGACTTCCAAGCGCATTAGTGTTCCCTTCTATGTTTAAATACCTATGGTAATGTAGGCGTGTAGGTAAGACCCACAATTGTATTGACCCCAGAAATTTCCCTATGTTTAAATTTCCATGTTATACTGGAGTCCAACCATGTGATGAAAATATGAACCTATCTATTTGAGGTATCAAGGGTAATCGTTGCCATCTCCTTTTCATGGGATGTAGTTTTAAATAAAGGATATCATGATTTTATTTCTCTTTGACTATGATAGGCACCTCTTCCCTTTCCCCAATAACCAAAAGGGAACTCCTCCTAAGTTAAGACCATAGAATTTCTTATAGGAGGTGGAAATATTCCTCCTCTTATCCTCATCCGGATATGTGTTTGGATAGATCAATAATTATGAATAGCCTGGATATAAAGACATGGGATGATGTCAGCACATTCAAATCCCCTATTTCTCTCTTATTGAGCCTTTTCCCCAGCCTCTTCTACCGTCATCCAGCTCATATTCCATCAGCGGAGAAGGAAAGATGTGTTCCTTTGTTTAATATTTCACATTCTTTTCTTTCTTTTATTGAGTGTTACTCCCATGGGATTAGAGGTGTGTAATGATACAACATCTATGAAATCCACATAATCAATGATATTTGAGAACAATGATTATTTCATTGTCTAGGATACATCAGATGCCTACATAAGGATTGAGTTCACATGAAATTCTCCTTAGACATTCTCCAAATAAAAATCACCAACCTCATACGGGAATCCCTTTCAATAATAAGCCCCTAGTTAATTCTCTCATAAGGGCATCCCCTATAGTGTAATCCCCATCCTAATGAAATATACTCTGATTTCTACTCTGATCAGGATACATAGGACACCTACCTAAAGGCCTGAGATCAAATTCAAATCTCCCACATGTTTGCCCAAATCATGCCCCAAAAAATGGGTCTCCTTCAGTGTGTAAGTCCTAACTGAAACCAAAATATGAGGGATTTTATTCTCACATAGAAGGGATATGTAGGATGCCTCCCTGTGGAAGAAACATGACACACCATATCAGCCTAATGTTCTTCAGTCCATATCCCTCGTAGGGTTATGTTAATTTAGGAGACCATATCTATTCTGGGTATATGGGGACGCCTTGGTGTATGTCCCCCACCAAACCCTGACTAGCCATTTTTCACCTAGGCGTACAACCGGTATAATGTGAAACTAAATTGATGGGTCCTTATCAGACGTCCATAATAGTTGATGGGTCCAATAAAGCTACATCTAAATGTACGGGTTCTGATTCCTCATGTGGTAATACATAGGAGGCCCATCTTATAGGTTCAATCCCGATATCAAAATAGCATATATACCACCTATATGACATTAAACATCAGAGTACATCATCATGTGGCTTACGATAGCATTGTATCGAAAACATCCAGACCCATTCATACTATTATTGATCATGCTACCCTAGGGATACATTGCGGACACATGCTTGGGAATGAAAGGAGGTTTCATGAAAAAATGAACATTACATAAATCTATAATGGAGTCTCAAAATAGGAAATATTCCCACCCAAAAAAGTTGTGATGAGCTTGAATTCCCATCCATTTAACCAATGGAGTCCTTACATTTCATTGTAAAATCATCCAATGAGCGCGTGTCTTTATTATTTAGGTCAATGAATCCAAGATAACATGGTTGTTGGGTGTTACTGGCTCCACAAATAAACTTGTTGGAGTCCATATGAGGTCATCGTACCCAATGTGGGATTGTTTTGTGCACACTTAACCCCCCTAAAATTTCTTATAGGGACCACTAAACTATGGAACCTCTTTGATAACATAAAACATACATACATAACAATCCCTTTGGAACCCTCTCTCCCACAAAAAAGGGGTACGATGTGAATTGGGTCGAAACAGAAATGGTTAATCTGTCATGAATTCCTTAACCAATGTGGCCTTATTACCCTAATGTAAACCCCTCTATAATATTAGATTGTTGGTTACAATCTATCATTCTATTTTTTTACCCCCATACTTAAAAAAATGGTGAAACTGACATAAATCCTTCCCTAAGGTTGAGGTGTTACACCACTCAACCCCCTTTCACATCCAAATGGAATAGGGCCCACTAGAATAAAAAGTTATTCATGTGATCATGAGATTATTCATTTATGGGGTTTTTTCACGTGTCATATATATTTCAATAAATTTTTATAAAAACCTTCAATCCAAAAGAAATCATGACAATTGGCTCAGACTTGCGCCTCAGCGACCGCACTGGCGGTCGGGTCCCCGACAACGAATAAGACTCCCTCACCAAGCCAATATCCTCAAAGATGGGTTTCAAATACGCTGATAAAGGAGTACTATCAACACAATACACTCCACATGATTAAGGATATAAGACAGACCCTCAAATCAGAAAAATCTTGCCAGCAGCCGCTTCAGTAGGGACCGACATTTCATCCCTGTGTGGCACCAATTTATCTCCCCACTCATTTCCGGGTACTATCCTCAAGACATGAGAATAATTTCCTCCCTTATCTCAAGGAGTCATATGATGTAATCAATGATGAATTCATCCTAGCTACATGGGGGTATTACTCATGGGCCACTTCCCAAAAACATCATCGACAATGTCGTGTGACCCAGTATCCTTGTGCGGGGGAGAATACTGCACCAAGGGCCTCTGCTGAAGTCCAAGGGACATAGGCCCCTCAGGATACCCATCGAGTGTATAAAACATATTATCAGTATCAATTAATTTTCTTGGTTCCTATGGGAGATATCATCCATACAAACACGGTGTCATACTACAGGTGGAGATACAAATCTACCCCCTCTTTTGAAGCCCGCCACAGAAATATGACTGGAATCTACTAGAGGATACAAATTTCCACGTAGCCTTCTGAAGCCCACCATGGATATACAGTGTCACACTATGATCCATCAAAAATTCCCCCCAATTCTCATCACACCCACCATGTATATTGAGGGGAAATCTATATGCAGATTAAAACTTCTATTGAGGCACCAGAAAATCAGCATCCAAATAAGATGGAAACCAACTACATGAATTCTCAAACTCCTATTTATTCCCATCAAGCCCTACATCTAAATAGGGTTCCAGATCATGGTTACACATATGACACTTCCAATGAAAATAAATCCTTCCAATAAAATATTGTGTCAATAAATAAGAATATGAAAATTTCTACCACCTATAATGATGCCCAAAAATCAAATACAATGGAAGAAAAATATAAGAAGATCCAAATTCCTACTAATTCATTTAAATATCATGAGAAAAATATAGTGGTAATCCAGAATAAATAAATTTATTCTTTTAAATATTAATCATGCCAGTCAAATATGGTAGAAACCAAAGAAAGCATCCTTTGTTTCCCAGCTTCAGTTTAGGGGTGGACTCATTCCTCCACCCTAAAATAGGATAACTGGAAGTACCCACTATAAACACATGGAGGATAATAGTAGGAATAATCCCATGCTCTAACATAGTAATGGGAATTTATACACATTATAATCAATGACATATCAAAAACCATCTGTCAATGATAAAGGATCGACCATAAATTCCAGATCATATCCTCTAGACTTGTCAAGATGTAATCGCATTTGCTGAAAAAGAAAGGAGGCAGGCCCATGACCTGGTCTTCCTAAGTGAGCTGATTCATTTAAAAAAAATAAATAGTCACCCTTGAGAAAACATGCATCCCTACTCAGGTCCTATAGGTTCAACGTTCATATTATGTGATACATAGACAACCAGATTGGAAAAAAAATTCATTCCCACTTGGGGTCACTGGTCCAAGGTGGTGGCCACTCTAAGGTAGCCATATATCCCTTCCAAAACACATGATTCTCATCAATGTATCCCAAAAACATCAAAATAATGAACCAAATAGGGAATCATATATTAATTCAATTACCTAGAGCAGGGGCCCCCGTTGCATGCAAGTGGGTGCCAAATAATTAAATTCAACCAAGACAACCAGAAAATGATGAACAAACTCGTGACTATTATCTAATAAAAGTTTGATTTCATGATTCTATAATAAATCTTTCAATATAATATCATGATCATGTCAATCCACTACCAATATTATCGATGCTTTAGTAGATATTGTGACGTTCCTCCACACAATGTGGCTACCAACTTCTTTGAAGGTCTTCCCCATAGAACCAACGTGGGATTGCCTCATGGTCAATAGATGATATATCACAAGAGCCTATCTCTTAATGAGTTTCATGGTATTCCTCCTCATGATCGGATGATCGAACAACATGAAATTCCTCCCATTACATTAGTACACCCTGATGGTCCTCTCTGGGGTATACACTTCATATATGATTATCCCGATAGTTGGATGTTAAGCTACGACAGTACTCTGCACCATGATGGTAATCACTTTGAAGGCCATCCCCCATGATAACATCAAGCAATGATAAGGGTCTCCCCTAATTAATGTTCATCTTGAAGGCCCTCCTCAGGATGCATACTGCAAATATTATCCATACTTTTAGATGACAATATATGATGGTAGTTCTCACCATTATAGATATCATTGTGAAGTTACTTCCCTCAATGATGTCAAGAAGAATAAAGTTCCTCCCCACCTATAGCCTAACCATATGGCCCTCCTCAAGGTATACCTCATTAGAATTCTCACTATGTTTTTACATCAAGCTTCAATAGTAGTCATTACCATTGTAAACCAACTATGAATTTCCTCTCCACATTTGACATTTACACCAGAATATAGGTCATCACCTCGCTATGAAATATACAAGAAATCCCTCATATGATGAGGTGATGGAAATATGGAGTTTGACATGTTATACACTTTGTCTATGATAAGAGACTTCATTTTTTAGCATGAAGACTTCATGGGGCCACACTCATCTTCTAAGCCACCCACATAATGATCATATATCTATGAGGCTCCTACTAGACCCAATTCCTAAAATAAAATCATTCATAAGATATCATGTTATTAAGACTAAGAAGATGAGCCTATAGAAAAAGATAAAAATGATATGTTGATGGATAGAAGGCAGTTACCCTAGGACGACATAACAGTTATGTTCTTGGCCACAACTACTTCTTCATTCAACATAGAAAGAGTGTTGTCCAGAGAATTTATGTATAACATTCACCTCAATATCTGGAAAACCCACCCCAACTAAAGGATATATTCTTTCCCAATGAAGGGTACATAAACCATGATAATATATTGGGGGGTCATCATCATCTAATCAACCTTGATGCCCTTCCTTCTGAACTGAAGCTGTAATCAAAGAGGTAGATGAAAGTCTTGGAACTGGTATGTATCCTAGCATTGCAAAAGTCATGTTGTCTCATTAGTAAGGAACTGTCTGGTGTTCATACTCGATTATGGGCCATACATGATTCTTTATACATCACCCCCCCATCTACCAGAATACACTGGAAGTGACATCCTCCAATATCATAATCCCAAGACAACAGTGAAATAAAATCCCTACTCATGAAAGGTGGAATGATTCAAAAGAATCATCCTTGAGTATGTATCAAAAGTGTTAGTCCCAATGAGAGAATTCCATTTAAAATATCCTAACCCAGCAAACTAAGAACATTCAACAGACTTTTACCTAATAGAAGCAAATCACCGAGTAATGATAATGTCCTCAGAGGAATGTAATTCCTATGAAAACCCAACACCATATTCAGATCACACCTCCATTGGAATGCAAGAGATCAAGATAGATGAAATAACAAAAGCATCTGATGAAATAGAAGTAGAATCATCTACAATTCGATAGCATCCCTATCCCGCAAGGCTGGGGACATTTTAAACAAAAAATTCCCCAATAAGTCTAACAAATCCGGGCATGGGCATATCAACATAAGAACCTCAGAAACCCCATACAGTAAGGCTGGGGGAATATTTACATCAATCACTAAACTAGTGGTTGTCGGTATTTTATATTCATGGAAGGATGATAAGAAGAGATTCCACATATTCCATCCCTTCTTGTAACTAATGTCCCCTTGATGAAGGTGTATTAAAAAGTCATATTAGGGATCCCTTCTATTCACTCTTCTCCATGAAACCCGAAGATTACAACATTATTAAAACAAAATATCCAATAAAGGATAAAAGAAGCTCTCATACCATTCAACACCTGGTATTCCACCCACAATGCGATATACATCAAAGAATGTTGTGGAAGTCAATCCAATAGACCTCACAAAAATCAATAAAAATGATGAGGATGAAAGAGAATATTATTTCCTCATGGAGGTGGTCCAATATGAGCCTAAAGGTGTACACATCCCGAACCAAAATTGACCTTGAATTTGGGTGCCTCCTCTTTTATTCGGTCATTAACTCCCTTGAGAATCCACATAAAGGAATAGAATAAGAGCAATGTGACATACAAGCCACCACCTCATCCCCATTAAAATGATTCTCCCATGCATGAGGAGAGATTATCTTAATATGTGGATGAAAGGAAATAGTTGATGAAAATAAAAATTGATTTCGTCTAGGAAATCCAATCTACGGGATATATTTCTCATGTAGAGCACCATAACGTACTTCCACTAGAGGTCTCTCTACTACGAGGCATCATCATGATTACTAAATTATGGCTATGATGATCATCTAATACTGATGTTATTACTTTATAATGAAAAAACTAAATAAGAGGAAATAGAAGAAGAAATAAATTTGAATGAATCGGTAACGGATATTACCTCTTCTTTGACACACCTCTTTGAACCCTCCTATCAGGGCACTAAAATTGCCCTTTGAAGAGGACCATGATGTCTAGAATGTTTCAAAGGAAGTTTATAATGGGAATGGTCAAGGGTTGGCCGAGATTCAAAGCTCATGGTTGTGTAATGAGGAGAGGGAGGTGGTGGCCTTTTATAAGGGAGGAGAGGAGCACCATTGGAATCTTCAAAAATAATAGTTTAATATAAATTGAAACCCCACATAAAAACATCCAAAAATGACTCAATTCGAAGATTATATGAGATTGGGTTGTAATCTCGTAAACCAATAAAATTTATACATGGTTTTATTTTATTTTAAACCTTATCGTTTGGATTTATCCTTATTTAATCTATTTAATTTTATTTGTGGTAATAAAATTCTAAATTTTAAATGGTTATAAATAATCACTTCTGTGTTGTTAATTTTACATAATTAGATACATTATAATAGTTTAGACTATATAAATTTAAATTTATAATTTTTAAATATTTTTGTAATTTTTAAACAATTTAATAATATGTTATTTTTATAAAATAATAATAGTATAAATTTTGACACTATTCATTTATTTGAAATTAAATAAAATCCACGCAGAGAATATATTCAAACTAAAAAATTAAATAGGTTAATAACATGTCATAACATTCTAGATAATTATTTTAGCACATTAAATATTCCATATAATATTTATTTTAATATTTTTAAAATCGTTTATTTGATACTTCTCTTAATAAAATAATTTCTACAATATTTTTGTATAATTATTAAATATAAATATTTGTTGCCTAAAAATTAAAAATAAAATACTAGGATGAAGATAAAAATTATATATTTAATAATAATACTTTTAGTCCAATTTATATTCTAAAAAACCCATCGTTTTAAATGTTATATTTATTAAATTATGAAGGTGACAACTTTGAGATCATTTAAAATAAAATAATATAAGTGTCATAATCACTTTTATAAGACTCCAAAAGGTCATATATTTGGTCATTGGATTATATACACTTCCAATATGTTTTGGTCCGGTTTTTGATCCTTTTAATGAGTATTATTTTTTCAATAAAAACTATATTACTTATTTTTCACTAAATAAATAATTTCTGCATCATTAATGTATAAGCTATTAAGGTAATTAAATATCACTTAAAAATTGTATATAAATTACCATGATAAAGAAAAACATTGTATCTTTCAAATGATTATCCAGAAATGAATTTATATTCTGTATAAACCTATATTAAAAATACTTTAATTATTAATGTTGAGTGAGACATATTTCACTTTCCTTTAAATAAAATAATCTAAAGGTCTTACTCACCTCCTAGTGGGTTCCAATGGATTCCATTTTGACCCAAATATTCCTTAGGAATAAATATATGCATCCATTTATATTAACACAAGTGTTAGGATAATTTTATAATATTATATTTACCCTCAATTACCCGATTTACCTTTTACTATGGTAAATAAAATTTACCGTAGTTACTATTCATAATGCCCAAAAATAAAAAGTAGCTTATTAACATTTATTGGACCCACTGATTCCAAATATGGAATCTATTTTTCTAAATTCAATACACAAAAGTTGTAGAAATTAATTTAAAATTAATCCCGTTGTAAAAAAACGAGTTTTAAAAGTTAAAACATTGCAAAAGATTGAAATGATTTTACCTATGAATTAATTGTAAAATAAATGATAATGACATACATTATATAAAATGGTAAAAATATATTCTATTCATACTTTAAAACCATTCATTATTTTAATTTATCCATATAAATTATTACGATGAAAAAAGTTTTTTCTAATTAACATATAGCGTGTTTTTACTATTCATTAAAATGTAAAAGTTATATGAATAATATGAAAAATTTATCCAAAGTAAATTATTATATCCTGATTCCAAAAAAGTGTTTTAAATTTTCAAATTAAACTTATAAACATGTCAAAAATTATATTTAAAATGGGTGTGCCATCAAAAGTAGGTAAAACTGCATTTTTTGACAAATACTTTTTTTACCCGAAAAATTTATTTTGTTCTCATTCCATGTTCTAGAAAATGTGTAAGATGAATTATAATGTCATAAAATTCAAAAAAAAATTACTACTATTCATAATGGCTAGTTTAAAATATTATTATAACCATATATCGTTGTATAGTAAAACCTGGTATTGTGTACAACACGCACTATCGAGGAAGGTTGTTTTTGCGTGTAATGAAAGCCAAGTCAGGGATGCATGTAGTGAAAGGCTCCTTTGTTGTTTCGTATAAAAAAATCCAACAATATTTCATTTATACACTGAATATATATATAAACTCAATGTTGGGTAGAATAACTACTATCAAATGAACTTGAAATTGTGTATAACACGATCCAAGAATAGTGTTGCGTATACTGCAAGCTAATACGGTGTTGCGTATAGCACAAGATAATCTTGGTGTAGCATAAAACACAAGACATTAAATAAATTAAAATGAATACTTCTCATTAAATATCGGGGTGTTACAAAACCCATCTTTTGATAACAATTATAAGGCCCCAACATTAAAAACATCTGAATCTTGAGTTTTAGTCAAGGGAATTTTCTCTTTCACATTAAGGATTTTTTAAGATTAGAGATTAGATAATTAGGCCACAACTCATAAATAACAACTCATATATTAAAAATAATACACTTCTACTCAATATCAATTTTTCATAAAAAACTATTTAAAAAAAATCGTGGTTTCTTTTTATTTTTAATCATAAAAATTTTCCCATTTAAATCATCCTTGTATATAGTCTCCCACATATCCAATGACTAATTTTTAAAACTCAGGATGAGCCCAAAAAACAAAGTAAGTGATATAAAAAATGGAAACCATTAGTTCAGTTAAAACATAAAAACACCTTGAAGACACATTCCTTGAATAGATAATATTTTACCCATAAAGGTAAAAATCATCACATAGATTGATAATTTTTTTACCTTTTGAAAAAAAATTATTCCTTAAAAAACTCATGATCAAGAATTTAAAATTCTTGTTGATACCCTGAGACATCTTCACATAGAACCCTTATCTAAAAATAGAATAATCATACACTCAACATCCATCCCTTGTGTACCCAATGTATTATAGCACTATCTAGGTGAACCCATTGTTTATGCTATAACAAGATCAACTACCACTATCTGGTTTAACATACCATTTATAATGTCAATTAAAAACAACATACAATAAAACATTTCATCATTTGAAACCCTCTTTTAAACTCTAACAAAAATTACATTCAGTAACATTAGATACTGAAAGTCCAATTTCAAAAAAAATACACCATTATTTAGTAAAAAAAATTTCAATACTGAAATACCAAAAATATATAAAAAGTATTTTCATTTATTTAAACGTTAAATAATTCAACGGAATCCCAAAAAAATAATGGCCATGGCGGTGTAATATTTATTTTATCCACGTACATAACAAATAGAAAATTACTTTGATCATTTTTTAAAATGATTCATAGAAAACATGAAACAAGAGTCAATTTTTGAACAAATTTGACTGAAATTCTAAATACAACTAAAATTTCCATTATTTATAATATCATGAATATTTAAAACGTAGAAATTATTTGGAAATTCGATAATAAAGCATTGAAAAAGTTATTTTTAAATAAAAGTGTCTGATATAACTATAAAATATTTGAATCATAAAACCCTTAAATAATAACTTTTAAATCAATTAATGTCATTAAAATAAATAAAATTGATGATATAACAAGTCAAAGGGGTAGTATATACATCTTATAAAAGATTAATTTTCAAAACATCGTAATATTTCTCAATGAAATGAGATTGAGACGAAGTCCCTTTCCTTGAGTTTGATTCATAGCATATGTACTTTATATTATTAAATAATAAACATATAATAATTATTGACTTTTATAAACATTTTAAATTTTATTATTCCCTTTATATCATTTATTAACAATTCATGATGATTAATTAGTTATGTAAGTTCACATTTGATGTTTTGATGATATTCGGTACATTAGTCCAAAATGACTTTGGGTTAATTTCTATAGGTAAAATTGGTCCTTAGTCCATCATCTATAGAATAATATTCATTAATTAATGAAAAATTATTTATGTCAATTATAATTTTAAATAAATGCTTTAAATATTGATATTAAATATAAATAACATTACAATCATGAAAATGATAAGTGGTATGTACGCATGAGTAATGTTTCCTTTTTTTAATTACAATTATTGGAAAAAAGTATGTATTATGTTATAATTAAAATATGAAAATAATATAATAAATATCATATTTCTATTTTAAATATACTTATATATATCATCAATGTGATGTGGAAATGAAAAACGAATCTCATCACTTTGTGGAGGTGATAGTTCACATGTATGCATGAATGGCATTATCATTTTTCAGTGAATCGAAATATAAGAATGTAACTGATATATTATCTTGTAAAAATAAAAAAAATAAATTAATATAATATATAAAATTTAATTCCATAATTATACCCAGTCTTGAGATACGGTGATAGAAAAAAAATTGTATTAGTTCTTGAGGTATTAGTTCGCCATACACACGAACGATAATTAATTTTTATTTGATGGATGTGGATATGGATTTAGAAGATTATATTAAAATAATAACATTTCATAATATTTAGTATGATTTATTTATTATTTGATCACAATTGAATTATATTTTAATGAATTGGAAGAAGAAAGAAAAGTGAAATGCTTCATTAAAACTAAGACATGTTCATCAGACGATCTCATTGGATTAAGACCTCAACACCTCTAAAAAGGGTGATATGAAAAAAATAATAACTCCATAATGTTTTAATGGTTTATAAGATATTATTTGGTAATAGATTGGCTATAGAAATATGTATTTAAGTGTTATTAAAATAGATTATGTGGTGCACTTTTATAATATAAGGGAGGCCACTCATTGAATTGTTGATGTATTAAATTAATATAAAATGTTTTTTAATTAAAAATGCATCAAAAATAATTTATATAAAATATTGGATGATTATGGGTTTAAATTAATTTATTCGATTAAAATTAGACAAGTTTTATATTTTTATTTTAATCCTTATATTATTGTTTTATTTCTTATTTATCCTTTTTAATTCTTACTATGATATCATGTAATTTATACATCAAGGGTTAATATAATTTCTATAAAATGTAAAAATACCAATAAATTATTCATTTATGTAATTTTAATCCTTATAAATATCATTTGAATTAATTTTAAATTTTTATAAACTTCATATCATTTAATTAAATAATATTTATTTCAAAATATCATTAATGTGATTTTTGACACTATTCATCACATGGATTTTTAAAAATATCATAAAAACATGATATCTTAGAAAAATATATTTTCAATCATTAATAACATGTTTAATTTACCCAAAATATTCATGGATGAAATTTATTATAATAAAATATATTCATTTCAATATTTTTAATATAAATAATTTTATTGTTCAAAAAATTAAACAACTGGCGCATCATGATTGTCTCACAATTTATGGAAAATATTTTATCACTAAAATGGTAAATAATCTACCATGAAGTATATAAACATATTATATATCAAAATAGATTTAATAGTTTAACTTATCTCTTATATACAACCATATTATAAATATTTGTCTTGTTAAAAAGAAATGATTGACAAAATTGACTTTCTTTTGAATATAATACAATAAAGTTTCGATTCCAATCCAAATGGAAAATAAATTGTCTCATAAATGATTTTTAATTATTAGGGATAAAAAATAACCAACTAATAAAATTATTTCAAGTATTAGGGAAATTTTATGATATTTATAATAAACTTTTACAATTAATTAACCAATTTACCCATAAACGTGGTAATAAAAATTTTACTAAAGTTATTATTCTTACTGTCAAAAAATAAAAGGGGAATATTTAAAAAAATCGGAACATATGATTCAAAATATTTTATCCAATTTTAGAAATTAAAAACAGAAATGACATATAAATTAATTAAACATTCATCCCACTGATGGAACGAGAAAACATGTTTGAAAATAAATTTTCTCAAAAGTTCACAACATTTTTATATCCAATTTCAATGTGAAATTGATTATTATGACATAAATTGGATAAAAAGATATAAAATTTAAATAATTATACATTAGAAACAAAAATATATAATATTCCACCATAAATTATTTAGATGAAAAAACCTTTTTAAATTTAAATTCTATATTTTTTAAATATTCATCAAAACAAGTCACTAATAATGAAAATAAAAAAATACCCAACTTAAATTTTGATATTCCGTATTAGAAGGAATATTTTATTTTTTCAAATTTAATTTTTAATATTTCCAAAAAAATATATTTAAAACATGTTCACCAATAGAAGGTGAAAACTGTATTTTTTAAATAATACTTCTTTTATGAGTAAAAATATATTTTTTTAAATCATATATTGAAAAAAATAAGATTAATGTTTAAAATTAGACTGAATATATTATCAATATATATATATATATATCATTAATATAATCCAGAAAGGATGATTTTTATATTTATTTGTATAAAACAAACTTGTGAACCTTTAAATAGTTGTTCCGAAAAACATTATCTTTATACATTAAATTCATTTTACATTAATTAATAGTTAATTAATTAAGGAATTATATATACATCTTCAAACCATATTTTTATAATTTAGTTAATCTTTTTCATTCTCGTCATTCTAATGTCCATGCGATAATAACAATATTAAAAAAATAATATTTAGTTGTACGTTTATGCTCGATGTAGGGTATCATGTACGTAATCGAACGTAGTGTTTCATGTTTGAAACTCAGGAAGTAATAATATTTTATTTAGAAAAAGTTGGAAACTTAATTGTTTTAACCAAAAAATTATTTACCGTACAATGAGATCCTCAAAAACGAATTCCCTAAGTAAAAATAATCAAAAAGTATGGCTACTGAAATTAGAAGTGCATTGATTAATAAGATATTTTTTCCTTAAAAATAACTACCATGTCAATCATCGTTATTCTCTTTACAATTGCTTTTTTATTTCATAAATTTCCTGGTCTATTTTTAATTTCACCTCTATTGGTCAGATTGAACAAATATTTTGTGATGTTATAATGGAATCAGTAGAAAAAATATCAATTTTATATCATATTTAGTAGCACATAGTAGAATTTATTTAAAAAAAATCTACACCACTATAGCACTAATACATCAAGTAAATGAGATCTTGAATGATATATTATAGATTTTTCATTTAACATAACAAAAATAACAATACAAACATAAATTTAAATCAAATCGAACATAAATTATATTTTTAGTTTTCAGAAAAAATATATTAAAGTGAAATTTTTATCTAACAATATAATCCTGGCTATATATTATTACATTATATCCAATAATCAGTATCATATAGAATGTATGGAGGCGAGCCTAAATAAGTGTGATTATTTAGATTAGGTCGAAATATAGATACATGAATCATTATATTACATGATTTAAGACGCATACCCCATACTTTTTTATGGTTAATTGGATAGACGTGCTCACATTATAATATAATTGTAGTAAAATTTATGAAACGAAATTAATAATTGTGGAATAATATTATAAAAAAGAAACATTACATACATCATGATTTATTTGAGATACATTTTGAGGCACAAATAGTGTAGGACGAAATTTTAATTCTTGATTTTTTATATTAGACTCGTGTGATTCTATCATTTATATTTAAAATAATATGAAGTGTGAGGTTTGAAATTTTGAAAATAAATTAAAAAATATGATAATCACCTTATCTTACTCATTCGATTGTTACTTAACATGTAAAGCACACCATGAAAGAAGAATCCATCACACAACTCTATGATAAATGTCTAATAAAGTCTCATATCATGCATATATCTTCCTCTTTTCCCTTTTCATATAATATTTTTATATTTATTTACTTTTATCCATACATATTGGGATAAATGATGTTTCAAATATTAATAATTTTATTGAATAAAATATTCATATTTGTATGATAAGTTTAGTAAATATTTAATTCAAAAGTAAAAAAATAGTGTTACCTCCATTCCCTCTTAATCATGGTCAGATATCCCTATTAAAAAATAGTTACATAATGTTTCATCAATGGAAACCTGTGGGGACCTCATAGCATATGTCCCATCTAACTAACCAATAAAGGATCACCATTTACAACTGTACGAAATGTCTCATCAAACATCACATCCATGATGGTACTAATGATCTATGAAGTATTTGTTCAAGTAACTCACCTTACATCTATAATAGATAAACTCAGTTAAATCAAACCACTATTAAACATTGTAATGTTAGTTAAAAACTTATAAACTTCTATTAGAAAAAATATTTAGTATAAAATATATATAATACCCATGTCTACAGAGTTCTATATCCTTATAGCTAGTTATGGATGATTATTAGATATCATACAAGGAATTTGTTTAACAAATTTTAATAAAGGGAGAACCCCATAATTCATTGAATTAATCCTAGCACAAAGTATACCTATCATCCTCACCAAATGAAATTTACATAAATGTGTACTGAAACCCCCATGGTTTTAGAACTAATATAATTTCCATAAATTATATGAATATAATTAAAAAAATATGTTTTATATTCTTTTAAAAGAATTACGATTGATTAGGAAATTAATCGTAAAAGGAATTTATCATTCTAACAACACATTAATCATTAATAATATAACATTAGCACAAAATAACTTTAAATCATGATTTAAATGACATGGAATATTTCAAACCCTAGATTATTATGTAACATCCTTACTGGAACCACTCTATTGGAGATGAAGTTATACATAACCTCATGCATGCCTCCTCACCCAGAAGAAAGATTAGTCTACCAGAGAGGGTCTAATACCATCAGTGTAGAGACTATAGCTTCAGTATTATTCTATATGAAAAATAATATAAATAATTATATATATATATTACATGTGGAAATATAATATTATGTAAAGACAATCAGTATCCCATAGTGTAATGAAAAGCTAGAGTATAATGAAAATTTTGGATATGAAATAAACATTGAAGTCTTATTTTTTCAATCTGGGTCCGCTTTTCTATTTATAATCTTCTTATAAACCATCCATCATAGTTCCATATGGTTTATGGATGTGCATAGGAATATAGAGCTAGAAGTAGACCAATGTGGGAACCATAGGACTCTGTTATTCATTTTTTTATTTTCATTATTTTCTACTTGAGTATTTTTATTTTCTTTGAGAGAATTTATTTCTATTTTTCATCTTTTATTTATGCATCTAAACTGACTATATTTTTTTGGTTATATATTGTTGATTATTTATTATATGTTTTCATAAAATAGTTATAGTCACCCAACATATTCACTCAGACCCTCACTTCAAGTTGTAAAACTCTTGTATATAGGTAGGCACACATAATGAAATATGGCATCCCATATTGCACCCAATGGTTTTGGATCATATGATACAAGATGTTATCAGATGATTGGGACTAAATAACATCTCATTTCACCTTTTCTTTATTTGGGATCAGATAGAATAGAGTTAGGATGGTTACAAATAATGCAGGGGAACTATATTAGCGTCTAATTTGCACAGAATAGTGAACCTTCTAGTTTCCAAAAATTTTGGAAACTATAATTTTATATAATAGCTTATTAAATTCACATTATGATATGAAAATTATTTTTATATGTGATTTTATGGAATTTATGTGTGTTTTATCACAATTACTAGGAATGTAGGTTCACATTCCATATATATTCATGTATTAGTATTGCATAATAAATCGTTGGTTAGATTTCTTTATTTTTCATATCTATTCTAGACTGTTTTTATACTATGTTATATATCATTGTTTCTAAACACTTATAATATATCATTGTTTGGTAGTAATAAATTGAACTGATAATGTTGTTGTTTCATCAAATATTTGATGAATGTGATAAACGTTCGAGGATAGAGACCAAGGTTATTTTTTGTAGGGGTACAACATGGGGTTAAGTGTAAACTTTGGGGAAAATATTGTGTGAAACCATAGACTAGTTAGGGTATGATATATTCATAATGTTTTTTATGATGTATAGAAGTAACCATAAGATATTTCTAATGGGGTAACAGGATAAGGCATCTCATGAAACTCTTGTTTCACTACCCATGGTATGTGAGGCATATTTGATTCTAGATATATAACCCATTCTACTAGGAATTATTTAGATTATTCCTGTATAAGGTGGTTCAGTCACATGGACTATTGTCCACTATGTTAAACACTTCTAGATCAATCATCCTCCATCTTTCCTAAGAACTATTTTATTTCAGGACAAGTGGGATTTCATATATTTCATTGAATGGATATTATTCCTAGTAGAGACCCTAAATATCCACATGTTATTATTAGGACTTCAATAATTCAATGTGATGATATTTGGTGGTGGCATGTCAGGTTGTAGGCTGGTAGATGACAAGGTCTATCTTGGGAAACTTTTAAGCCTCTTTTTTTCTATGATTTATTATAGATACTCTAAATCTTGATCTTGATTGGGAGTTTTAAAGCCCCTAGCAAGGGATGGATACTATTTTATTCTATTCCATATTATTGATAAAGATGATTCATTATTCTTCAATACTGGTGGGGGACAAAACATATAAATAATAGAAGCTCAATATTGTCAAATTCCTAAATCTAAGGTTATAGTTTTGGACATTTTATCTAAAAACATATGCTATAGTTAAATATAATGAATTGATTATATAGAGGAAAAATGAGAAAGACCTATATATTGGAATTATTTTAGCTATTATTGGATCTATAGGTGCCTTCTCTATAATAGATCAAGACACATATTCATAGAATAAGAAGTCAAATTCATAGAATGTATGTAGGTGGATCATCTATCAATTAGAGCAGAGCATGGATTCATCATCTCTTTTAGTGTGAGGTAAATATTACAGGTTCTACTACTGCGGGATGTAGGATAAAATTATAAATAATTGTACCTTTTTATCAATAATTTTCACCACTGTTCCTAGATGAGGAACCTTATGCAATTTAGTGATCAAGCATCATGAATTCATACTACTAGAACTAACTCAGGACCACAACAATACGTACATATCTAGTGGGGATGGTAAATCAGGTAACTCATTTTCCTCATGGGTATCATGATGTGTTAAATGGTATAATGTATACTATTTATTCCCCTACTATAAATGATGTGTGAGGGACCTTAATGGTGTGATATTACTATATGAGGAATGCTAGAGATATTTCATAGGGATGATAGGTCTTTAGAGGGAGTGAATTATAAAACATAGAATTTTTTCCCCTCTATGACATCCATGATTCCATTATTTATAATGATTTTTGCATTAAAATATATTATTTAACTATTTAATAATCATATGGTATCATGAATGTATGTTTGGATACCTTTACAACCAAAAGAGTGAGTGTTATGCAATTGTACGAGTGGCTATACCGTAACTGTGTTACAATTTAAGGATTATGTCATAGGGGAAATGGTTTCACCATTATAAGGCCAGAAGAGGGGGTTGTTCAATATTCAACCACCAAAGAGTTTTTTTAATACTACTATATTGATTCTTATATCATGCTGAGTAGACCTTTGGCACATAATTTGCAGAAAACTGGTGAGGTTGTGCATACATTGTTGGTCTTCTGGTGTTATGGCCTAAAAATAGTTGTTAAAGATTTATTTGGTGATTTTGTTTCGGAAAATATTGTGGGATTCATTTCAGTTTCAATGGGAATTTGATTAGAATAATTCATCATGTAGGTTGAATCTAGAAAATAAATGTTACCATCCTCCAATCAACGTGGTTCGATAGTTCAGATGCACTCTAGTGACGACTCCATGCTATAGAATTTTACCAATGCGATGCAAGTTTTGAGTCTCAATATAGTGATACACCATTTATCTCTTTATTACATAATTGTGTCCAACATATATATTTTTTCAACACTGGTGAACCTATTTAACTATAGAGTCATTAATGACCATGCCACAGATTCCATTACCAATGTCATGACAGTTTATTCCAATGAAGCTAGTCCGTATAGACCGAACCTAGCACTGTGGCAGATCATTACTATGTTTTATTCAATTTTTTCAGGGGCATAGATAGTTGAATTAGACTATGGTGTAGGATAAAAATAGTATATCAAGATTCTCAATTACTATATGGTGTGAATTGTAGATTTAAAAGCTTTAAATTTAAACCATAAAGAAAAGAATGTTTAATAAAGATAAACAAGGTAAATTCACAAACCCTCTTTGGATCTTAACTAAAAAACTCAATTTCATGGTGATTAAAATAATTGATCAAAAAATAAAATTTTAGAACATTTTATTTTACCTTTAATTGTATATAATTTTATTTATTGAAGTAATTAAATGTAAAAAAAAGTATATGAAACTAATAAATTCTTTCTTTAACAAAATAAAACAGAAATAAAACATGAAACAACATTAAAGTAAACATGTTGGAAATACTTTAAGACAATGAGTAGGGTATCCAAAAACCATATATAAAGGTCCCTTGATTTATATTTTCATTAATATTTGTCTTACACACACCTGGATAATCCCTTGATAAGAATTTCGATGTCTGTCTTGCTATCCATGCAAGACCTAGAACTTTAATGTAGTTGGCATCTCCATCTTCCAATAACTGAAAGCCCTAGATTGTGATCAGTAAAAATTTGAGTCACATGATGAAATAAGAACAAAATGTTCAAGGTTTGAAAAATATGTTCATAAAATGCACAAGGCACAAGAGTCCTTCTCTCTCTTGAAATCACTTCCCAACATGTAATTTTTAGAATCATGGAACGATTAAATAGATAATGATATCGTTCAAATGTGATTATATTTATAAGAATAGCTCCAACGGTCAGCTCCCTCCTCCAATGGTTATATATTTTTTTAATCTCAGAGGGACCTATACACGTGTCACTCATCCAATGGTTAGTTAGAAACAAATTATATGACATTGTTATATTGGAAAATCTTGGAAATCATTGTCATGCTTAAGAATCAATAAATTGAAAGGAAAACAAAGTAGAGTAAACAAAAATGAATAATCAATAATCTTAGGTAAAAATAGGAATCTGAGTCTAAACATATAAACAATAGAATTTTAGACACATGGATATTTGGATTCTATTTTTCAAATAATTCGGAGCCTGAATTTGGATGAATCCGGAGTCTTAATTCTGAAGAATCCATAATCTAAATTCTAAGGATTGTGGAGTCTGAATTATGTGGAATTTGATGTCTGAATTTCAAAGAATTACGAGTCCTAATTTTAGATAATTTTGATTATGAAATTTCGAGAATTTGGAGTCTAAATTTCATAGAATTTAGAGTCTGAATTTCACAGAATTGGGAGTAAGAATTTTGAGAATTTGATGTCTAAATATCAAAGCATTCGTTGTATGGATTTTAAAGAATACATAGCCTAAATTTATAGGATTTAGAGTAAAAATTTTAGGGAATTCAGAGTCTAAATTTTAAAAAATTTGGAGTCTGAATTACAAGGAATTAATTTCCAAGATTCCAAGGTTCTAGATAAGGATTTTAATTTTATTACTTATTAAAAAATAGTTAGAATTGTGTTTGAGATGACATTGACTAAGTTATTGAAAAACATGGTATGAATAAATGTTTTCAAAGAGAATGAATATTTTTATTAAGAGAATAAATCTTAGAGATGTATAAATTTCATTAAAAATTGTGTTTGTGACTTTCAAAACATAGAGGAATGGAAAATCATAAGGAAACCATATTAACTCAACAATCTCCCCCTTTTTGGAAAGCACAAACATACATTCAAAAAAACTATATTTAATAAGTATTTTTCATTTTGAACCATAAAATAGAATCTTGTCCCCCTTTATATTTGAATCAGGATGAAAACAATTATCTACCCTTATATTTTGAAATGCTTAAGGATTGTGTTTTTTCTATTCTTAGAGAACTGACTTTTCTTGCGTAAGAATATCTTCTTTAATATGACTCCTTATTAATTAATCTCCCCCTTACATAGGGCATTCTATTCATTATAAAGATTATTATTTGGATCATTCTTTTCTCCCCCTTTATTATTTTCAAAATTTAATGGAGGGAATGTAAAATAATTACACTGAAAAGGTTTGTGATATAGTATACAAAACAATTTAGGGATAGAAAATTGTTCATTATGATGGGAAAATAATATTACAGGGTAAAAATACAAAAAAAAGACCATATTTTCATCCAATTCATTCATCCTTCTTTTCCTCTGACATGAACTTTTTCAGGGTAGACTTGAACTTCTTTAGATCTTTATGGTTATCCTCAAACAACTTGAGAAACTGATCATGATCCCAATTTATCACTTCAAGTGCCTTGATTTTTTCTTCTCGAGTCTTTGGAATTTTGGCCTGAGACTTTACTTCCTCTTCTTATCTTTTTACCAATTGACCTTTTATTCAAAATATTCCATGAGCTCTCATTATCAATTTAAATATAAGGCAATGAAATTTAACTTCCCATTCAGATATTTATGCTCTTACTTCTAGGTTACTTTCTCAGGATTCAACTTTTTGTAAAAAACTTATATAACAGTTTGTTATTATATCATCTTATATAACAAATGAATATTTTTCTGAATCTTGGAAGTCATCAAATATTATTATTTCTCAAATCATTATTTTAGAACACTTTGTAAATTCATTTGATAATCTATTATGGGAATCAAAAAAAATATGAATTTTTTTGAAATCTACCTCATGATTGAAAACATTTTCCATGAGAATACTTAAAAAATATGACTTCTAATTGAAATATTTTTTAAGAAACTAACATATCTAATCAATTCATAGAATCGAAGTTATTTTGTTCACAAACCTAATTAGAGACTGAACAATGAAATCTGGACCCATTGAGAACAAAGATTCGTAATCTAATTCCCTTATAAGGTAGGATAAATTTTTTAGATTTTAAGATTTTCTCTTGGATGATCCAACAACATCCTTCATAAGAGTATTAATGACCACCTATTTCCCTTTATCAACTTTTTAAATACTCTTCTCATACCTTGGATACTCATGATCACTATTAGAGAGTTGGACTATCTTATCATCATCAACCTATTCCATCTTGACATCACCCTTAACATCAACCTGATGGATGAAATCCTAGTTGATACTCTCATCATTAGTAGGTTTTCCAACCTTATCCTGTCCACCATCATCGTTTCCTTAAGAAATAACTTGGACGACTCAACCTGGGATGTTCGGAGTGATATCTCATATAAAGGAATTTCTTTTTCATGGTATTCTTACACTTGTATAATCACATCATCACTTTCTCAATCTTAATATTCTTTTTCTTATTCATCTTAAAACTTTTGGAATTATATCTTCGTCAACAATAAGTTCTAGGATTGACATTTTCTTTCCTGGAGTTTCTAATGTAATTGTTTCTTGGAGGAAGGATTCTGGAATGTGAATCTTTCCAGAGGCCTACTCTGTGTCATCGTGTAATTCTTGGACAATTTCAGCTTCTATCATTATCTTTATTTATCTTCATCTCTTTTTCTTGTCATTCAATTTCTACAGAAGTTTGTATTTTTTAGGCCATATCATCCACATTTTCTAATCCAAATCATGGATCTCCCACATCCTTTTTATTCTTTTTTCCCTCCACTTGGCTAACACTTCATCAAATAATGTTTTTTATTTTTTTTTCCTTTGGTGGAGCTGACTGAGTTCTTTTAACTATATATTTTTCATTGGATTCAGGTTCCTTCCCTTTTCTCTTATTTTGAGATTTATTGGATATTTCTCTTACATCACCTTTCATGACCAATGATTAAATTTCAATTTTGGAAATATCATAAAATTCACCATATTTGGAACTAAATTAGACTTTCATTATCTTCAAAGTATTATCACTCAACAACATGATATAGAAGGATCCAAGTTTAAAACATCCACAAATTTTTAAGTATTCTAAACAAATCACTATGATCATCGACAAGATCACCGGATACATGATTATCTAGGACTTGAGAGTTCCCTTATTAATATTGGAGATTATTAGAAGGATGTACTACACCAGGTTTACCTTTATATGATTGACCAAAAAGTATAGTATAAAGATATCACTTTTCAAAAATATTACTTTTCTCCCTTTTTTAAAATAAAAAAAATTATACCCACAAGGATAACATCATTAATTTTATTGAATGATGATTGATCATTGGTGACTTTATCCCCTTGAGTCCAAGGAACTCGATTTCTTTTTCCATCTAAAATCTTCCTCACTTATCAGGAAACCAAGGAGAAAAAAGGATTGCCTCAAAAACATATAGAATACCACGAATATTTGTTCCCATATTGAAATAAAAATAAAAATGTTTTTCCACAGCTCTAAAAAGAAAAATTTTCCCTTTATAATTCGTTATAAAAACTAACTATATCAAAAAAAACTATCTGAGATACTCATGATAAATCAGATCCATAATCTTCATCTGGAAAGCGAAAAATCTCTCATCCATTCATCTTGATATTCACCTTAATCAATGAATTATACATAGAGAAGAAATTTGGGTCAACCATCCTTTTTCTGTAGATTTTCCAACCCTTTATATACTTGGTTGAAGACATCTGTTTCTCTGGGGAAGCATCAAGTGACATCAGAAATATAAGAAAAAATTGAAAATTGAATGACCTATATTATGAAGAGTAGATCATTTGTACAAAAATACTTGAAAAGATGATGTGGGACAAGAATTTGGTGGCCTTTATATAGGCTTTAAGTCAAAGGTTCAAATTATTTATTTTATCCACCATTTGAAATTAACCTAATCTAATCTGATCGTTTAGATGAGTTCCAAAGAAGTATTCGGTAGGTACAAATCATTTGAAATGTTATGGATAAATTCTGTTTAATAAATGTGAATATAATATGGTTTTTTATAATAAGATAAAAAATATGAATAAGAAAAAAATATGTTGATTTAAGTAACGAAACATACCTTCTGGACTTTTTAGAAAGAATTATCAAACAAGAAAAGTTTTATCATTGATTCTAGATTTTTTGGTTAATGAAAGGAAATTTTTTATTCTGGAAATTTTGGGTTACAAAAATTTTGATTAGAAAAGAAAAATGTTGGGTTTTGAAAATTTTATTAGGAAAGAAAAATTTTGGGCTCTAGAAATTTAATTATGAAAGAAAAATTTTCGAAAATAGTAATCCAATGTAATCCCTCTATTAAAGGGAGTTTCCTAATGTGAGAATATATGTTTCAAAAAAAGTAAATATAGAATAATAACTTATGGTTATCATTCCTAAAATTTTTTGTGGTTTTCAAATCTATCAGAGGGTAATGATTTTTTCAAAGTATCAACAACAGGATATTTCATTCTGATAAATTTATGAATGATGTCTCCTTTAAGTTTGTGATCTATAAAAAAGTCATACTTAATAACTATTTGTTTAGAATAAGAGATATGTGAATGTTTGTTTCTTAGTAAAATGGAACTTGTATTATCACAAAATGTATTTGTTTTGATAAAAGTCATGACATAGTCTGCGAGTGTGTGTTGCATTCAGAACACTTGAGAACAGTAACTTCTAGTAGCTAAATATTATGCTTCAGCAAAAGAAAGTGTTACTGAGTGTTGCATCTTGCATGACAAAAAATATAATGAATATCCTAATAAATGAAAAGTTATAGATGTACTTTTTCTATACATTATACATCCACCAAAATCAAAATTTGAAAAACATTTAAAAAAAAATCATTTCTTGATGAATAGAGAAGTCATATATCCATGGTTCACAATAAATAGTGAAAATTTTGTTTCACTTCTTTTAAATGAGACTCTTTTGGATTGGATTGATATCTCTCACATAGGCATACTGAAACCAATAAGAATGGATGAATAGCCATTATGTATAATAATATTCCAATCATACCTCTAAAAGATGCTTGATTTAGTAGTTTTTAAGCTTAATCAAGACTAAGTGAATTTGAGATACCAATTAGAGTGCTTAAAATATTAGTGTTTTCAAATAAATTCTTCTTAATAAATAATTTAATATAAATATGAGGAGATATATATGTTCCTTATAATTTTTGAAAAATTTTAAAACCAAGGAAAAATGTTAAATCACCCATCATACTCATTTCAAACTCAGATTTCTTGAGATTCTCAAATAAATCAGTAAAAGATTGTTGAGTTAATCTGAATATAATTTCATCTACATATATTTAAACAATAAATACATTTCTCTTATATTTATTTATATAAATTTTTTGATCTGTAGTTCCCTTAACATAATTTTTTTTGTAGAAAAAATCAATTAATTTTATCATACCAGGCTCTAGGGGCTTGTTTTGTCCATATAAACCTTTGGTACAATTGAAAACAATCTCAGGATGTTTCTTGTCTTCAAATCTATGAGGTTTTTAAACATAAAATTCCTCTTTGATATATCCATTAAGGAAACCACACTTCACGTTAATTTTGAAAATCATGAAATTAAAGACTTTTGTATAGGCATGTAAAATTTGAATTGATTCATACCTAGCTACTGGAGTATAGTATTCTACATAGTCTATTACTTCTTATGGATTATATCCTTTAGAAGCTAAACAATATTTTTTTCATGCTATGATTTCATTTTCATCACATTTATTTATGAAGACCCAATTTACTCAGTTTACAGAATTTGTTTTCGGTCTTTCTACTAAGGTCCAGACATTATTTCATTCCAATTCATTTTTCTCAAATTTAATGGGATTAATCAGATCATCATCACCTAAATCCTCATCAGTTAATCTTTATTCTAATTGGGAAATTAATTCTACATGTTCAACATCATTTCATAATGAACATCTAGACCTTATAGTTTTATTTACGTCACCAATGATATTATCATTGGGATGATTTTAAACAAACAACTAATTTGGGTCTTGTAAAACCTATTCATCAACATATAATAGAAACTCTTCTAGGATAAATACATAAGAAACCTTTTCTTTTGTATTTTCCTTATTAAAATAATATTTTATCAAAGGTTGATAATTAGTTTTTTAAGAAACATTTGGGTATTTATGAAGAGGTTTTTTAAAAATAGGAGGAGTAGTTTCATCAAATTTAGTATTCCCTATTTCTTCAATAATTCAATTATTTTTGTTAAAAACTCTATAAGCCTTAAAATTACCAGACTAGCCAATTAAAATTTCTACATTGGATTTGTGTGTGAATTTATGTAAGTTTTCTATAGTATTCAGAATGAATACTTTGCATCCAAATACTTTGATGTGCGAATGTCAAGGTATTTTACCAATAAACAATTCAGAAGGTATTTTATTAAAGAAACACCTGATTAAAACTCAATTTATATTATAACAAAAATTACCATTGACTAAATAGTCTTTATAAATAAAATATTTACTAAACATGGTTCTAGTTATTTCTTGATGAATTTGATTTATTATTTCAACAACATGATTCTGTTGATGAGTTCTTGATATTGAGAATTTACGAGTAATGATTTTTTTACTACAAAATGATTCAAAATATGAATTTATAAATTACCCTCCATGATCCCATTGAATAGTTATCAATGGAAGGGTTTTATAAATTTTAACATGGGATTTAAATTTTATAAAAGAAGAAAAGGATTCAGATTCCTTTACTAGAAAATAGACCCACATAAATATGTTGTAGTCATAAAATATAAAAAATGTATTGTATTTTCCTCCAATAATTATAGTTTATTTGGACCAAAAAGATCCATATGAACAAACTATAATCTATTAGAAGTTGAAACTTCACCAATTTATTTGAAACCTAACTTATGTTTCTTTAAAAATTGACCAGAAGTACAAACTTTTGAAGAATTAAATTTAAGATCCAATAGATATTTAACAAGTTTACTATTTGACAGTATTCATAGGTTCGTAGGGTTACAGTGACATATTATTTTATGCCATAACCATGATTTATATTCCATTAAACAAAGCCAAGGTTGTTTCTGTATGTTATGGTCTTATAAGTTTAATGTATAAACATTCTCATGCCTCTAAGAAGAAAAAATAAACTCTTCCTTGGAATTATGTAATAAGCATTCATCACTCCTAAAATTTACAAAGTAACCTTAATCACATAATTGAATTATTGTAATGAGGTTGTTTTTTAGACCTTTAATAGATAAAACATTTTAAATCAATGTCTTTACAAGAATAATCATGTTACCTATACCCACAATTCCTCCATGAGAAGTATCTATAAAAGTTACAATTTCCTCCTTTGGTCTTGATAATATTTTAAAATAAGTTTTTGTTACCAGTCATATATCAGGAACATCCACAATCCATGTACCATGTAGTTCTGTTGGTTATTTCTTTATCTTCATGAAAATAAATGAGTCTTACTTTAAGAATCCAATCATTCATGGATCTGGAAATTTTAGAATGTAAAATCTTTGGAAGCCAAATTTTTGTTGAAAAGTAACCTTTATGAAACACTAAATATTTGGGTTTATTTAAAAAACAACTTTTTCCCAATTTTTACCACGTTGATATTTAGAATAAAATTGTGAAATTTGGGTGATTAAATAGTTGTTACTAAAAACTAGTTTTGAGTGAGTATATCCAATTCCTGAAAAATTCCATTAAAAAATTATTTGATAACACATTTTATAAAATTCATTCATTCTAGAAATAAAATTTGATAAAGGTTTATTTAAGGAAAAAAATTTGGATTTTTTTTCTGATGATTAATTTCTTGTCCTAAAAGTCGCTAGTTTTAAATGTTGTGTTATTCTATGAAATATTTTTCTTATAAATAAAATCTTCAAGGACCTTATAATGTTTATCATTCTTGGAATTAACTTCCTTATAGTTTTTAAAAACACTTTCAAAATGAATATTTTTCTAACCAAGATCATTAGAATGTTCGGATACCTTTCTTCTAATATAGAAATTCTATTACTTTCTATCTATAACTTCTTCTTTATCTTATACTTTTCATTGTCAATAAAATTAGAATATCCATAAACCTCTTCAAATGAAGTTAAGGTATTACTTTTTTATGATGAAGTTTCTTTATCTGGAGATTCGTAGTATTATTTATTAGGAAAATTATCATTTAAAGAAATAATATTTAAGGATTCAGCATTGTGTGCATTAGCGATAAAACAATGATTTTAATTGGGTATTCTGTCTATAAGAACAATATTATTTTGAGTATAATATTCAAATTATGATGATTCATCTGAATAGTCACCAAAATTGGCACTCAATGTATCATTTTCTTTTAAGACATTCATAACATTATATTTGTAATACTTCATTTGGTATCTTTCATAATGATTTCCCTTCCCTCATTTTTTATTAAGCATGGAACAATCAGGTATGATATGTCAATCCCTTTTATATTTATAGTAGGTTATATAGGAATCATTCTATTCCCTTCTATATTTATTCTTATATATGTACTAAAAAAATTTATTTCCCACAGTCTTGTTCATCCTTTGGAAAAAATTTACTAATTCCTTCTCGGATTTGTTAACTATCACTAGATTGTTTTATAACATCAACATTAGTAGCTTTAGATATAGTTACCATTTCCGAAGACTTGGATTTAGATGTGGTATTGAAAGCTATAATTCCATTACAATTATTATTTTTGGTTTGAATTAGCATATATCTTCATCCTTGTTTCATGTAGAATACGAGTTCCAAATAACTCATAAAGTGCAGTGTTTGATCTTTTTTTATCTCTTTAATATATATCCTTTTTTATTTCAAATCATTGGGTATGATATAAATTATATTATCCCTAAGAACATCACCATTAATATATTTTTCATCCATAGAGTGTAGATAGTAGGCAATGGTCATAAATAATTGTTGTACATTGCAAATAGGTTCCCCATAAGGAAATAAGAATATTGGATTTTCAGCTTTTAACATATATATTCTTTTTTCTATCACATTAAAGCTCCAAAATGTGTAACTTAATGTTTCTTAAATTTTTTCTTAAATAGTCACAAGAAGATATATGTATATACATAATCCTAGTAGTAGAACACAAAAATGTATTATATACCTTATAATTAAGTTTGTATTCTTGTTTTTCTTATTTAGTGAAGGTTTTGACTTCGTTGTATGGAATTTTGTAAGCCCCATTTATCATTGTAAAATTTTATACTCTACTGTTAATGAAAATAGTATTCATCCTATCTCTTTAATAATCATATTCTTTTCCATAAAAAATTGGTGGTCTGGTAGGATTTAGATTATCAATAGAGGAAATATTTATACCTTCCATTCCATAAGAAAATACTTTTCCACAAAAAATGTTAAAAGTAAATGATTTTAGACAAAAGTAACAATATTTAAGAAGAACATGAATATGAAATGTTAGTATATAAAAACATGAGCAAGAAAACTTAAATGTAAGTATAATTATTTTAGCGACCTTCCTCTGATACTAAATGTATGATCTAAATAGTATATATAAATGCTCAATTACATGTGGGGGTGAAATGTAGGTTTAATAAAATTCCCTTTTAACATTAAAGAAAACTACGATTAAAACATTTAAACAAGGTAAATTCACAAAACCTCTTTGGTTCTTAATTAAGAAACGAACATGCTTAGGGTCCAGAAAAATGGAACTGGGAAAGAGACATTAGAACAGTTGCTTCTAACAAAAAGTGTATAGAAGCATATTTGTTAGAGGAAGTAAATGTAAAATAATGTATAATAAAGATATACTTTATTTCATTAAAAAATATAGGGGAAATAAATCATGAAAAAAATCAAGTTAACAAGTAGTAAATATTATATCACAAAGAGTAGGGTATTCAAAAACCTCGAATAAAGGTCCCCTAAATTATATATTCAAGAAATTTTGTCTTACCCAGAGCATGATAAGCCCTTGATAATATTATTGGAGTCCATATTATTATCTCCACAAGCCCTTGAACATTATGGTAGTCAGAACCTCTGTCTTTATATACCCGGAATTCATGAATTGTACTCAGCAACAATTGGAGACTCATAATGAATGATAAACATGTTATTCACGGGTTGAACAAGATGTTCATAAAAGGAACAAGGCATGAGAGTCTTTCTATCTCTATAAATCACTTCATATAATGTTATCACAATGATCTTGGAATGATTTAATATATAATTATATCGTTCGAATGAGCTCATATTTATTAGAAAACTCCAATGGATAGATCCCCCCTCCAACAGTCATATTTTTCATCAAATAGTGGAGGGACCTGTACATGCGTCACTCAACCGACGGTTTGTTAGCAACAAATTGTATGACAATGTTTTATATAGGAGAATATTTGGAAGAATTATAATGCTTAAGAATCAACAAAATGTATGAAAAATGAAGTATATTAACCAAAAATGAATAATAAAAATATAGGTAAGAATAGAATTTGTTGTCTGAACATATAATAATACAGATTTTAAAAACATTGATATTTAGATGTTGTTTCTCAATGAATTTGGAGTCTGAATTCTGATGAATTCAGAGTTTGAATTCTAATAAATTCGAAGTCTAAATTCTAAGGATTTTTGTGTCTGAATTATAAGGAATTCAGATTATTAATTATATGGAATTAGAATTCTAAATAATAGAGAATTGAGAGCCTGAATTTCATAGAATTCAGAGTCTGACCTTTAGAGAATATGGAGTCCAAATTTTAGAGAATTCAGAGAATAAATTTCATATAATTCAAAGCCTAAAATTCATTGAATTTAGAGTCTGAATTTCATAGAATTCAAATTTTGAATATCATATAATTTGGAGACTGAATTTATGATAAATGAGGGCCTGAATTTCAGAGAATTATAGGTCTAAATTTCAGAAAAGTTGGAGTCTGAATTTCAACGAATTTGGAGTATGAATTTCATGGAATTATATATCCAAGATTCTGAGGTTTTAGATAGGGATCCAAATTATTGGCATAGTACATAATAGTTAGACTTGTTTTGTGAAAACTTTTAATAAGGAATTGAAAAACAAGGTAGGGATTAAACATTACGTAGAAAAAGAAAATTTTCCTTAATAAAATAAAACTTATTAGAAAATAAATTTCCTTTTGAAAAAATGTGTTTTTGATTTTCAAAACGAATAATAATGGAAAGTAATAAGGTAGCCTTATTTCCTCAACACATGGTGCCTTCCTATTTTGAAAAATATATTCTAGCATAGAATTCAGTTTTCCACTAGCCAACCACATGATCTTTTGGTGGGTGAGCATGTTCCATTTTCTATAAAAGTATTTTGTGGGTGATGACTATTTTTTAAAATAATTATGATAAAATTAATAATTGATGTACAAATAACTTAAATTTATTGCATATTTGGTTTTAGGTTATTGGAAGGATTGTTGGAATGTATTTATAACATAGTGAGAACCTATGTTTGACACTTGATCATATTAGGTGTCTGTTTTTATAGACATTGACATGTGATTTTGTTCCTTTCATATAGAATGTGATGACATTGATACAGTCTATTTCCAATTTACATTTATATTTCATATGCATTTTTTTTGTATAGGATGTATTTTTTATCTTATAGTTGAGCATGAATATTTGGCCTATTTAAGAGACATGTGAGACATGACAATTATCCGGGACAATCCACTCATGTGGGATGTTACAAACATTGGTCGGTATATATTTATGTCATTCCATGTAGTGGTATTAGTCACATTATTTTGGGTTATCCAATGAGAGGTATGTGTTAGACATTGGTTGAAAAGTTACACGTCTTTGGGCTATCTATATATAGGAATATTCCAGAAAATGGTCAGTATTTACTTGGGTTAACCCGATCAAGAAGAATGTTTTGTATAGGTTTTTGGACTATTCCATTGAGTGGATGTGTGTAGATAGTTTCTAAAATTTACATTGTCCTTTTACTTATCTCGCTTTGTTTCTCCTGACATTTAGAAAAAGAAGGTTGAGCTGATCCCCATTAGCCCAACAAGACCTCTGTATTTATATGATACATTTCTGATCATATATGTACCTTATTTATGATTAGGGAATTTATTTTTATATCATATCCACTAATTTAAAATGTTTTTGTTGGTGTACTATTGAGTCTTTTACTTATACCTTACATATTAATTTTACTAAGCTTGTAGATTTCATGACCAGAAATCAGATGGAGGGAAAGGGCCCTATGATGGATGGAAGAGTAAAACATTATAGAGCCAATATCAAACTAAAATGAGAACCAAAGTAATCTACTATATTTTTACATTATTTAACTAATGTTTCCATTACAATATATTTTTTTTCTTAGGGAGATCATTTGTCTATACTTCATATTATATTTTAGCATGTACTTTGATTAATTTTTTGTTGTTTTTTTATTATTTATCATATGACGTGATTTTAAAGGAATAGTCTCCCTGCTGAGGGACTCAGACCAACATTTCTAGTCTACACCCTCTCCTTTATAGGGAGGTGTGCATGAGGTATTGTGGCATTCCAACTCAGGACATTTGGGTCATGTTGGGATGTTTTAGATTACATAATGTAAAAGTGTATTAATTAAAATTGGATTTTAAATATAAAATAATAACATCTATACATCTGGAAATCCAATTGATCAACTTCACCCTTAAAGAACACCATTTGTAGAACTAAACCTAAAATAGGAAAAACAAATCCAAAAATAATAAATATGTTGTGTAATTAAAAATCAAATTTATGCGAAGGAGAATTATGATTTGATAGGTAATAATAGAATGATTTTATTGAGAGAAATGGTGGTAATATAGTAACAATATAGGGATATATGATCACTAGAAATATGATCATTAGAAATGTGGTCTTTGTATACACATGTGTCCAATAGGTATATTAAATTATCATTATTTTTAATATAAATTTAATAATAATTTAATACTAAGATAAAAAGTAAATTAAAAAAATATTTTTTAATAAATTTTTTTTTATCCATTAAATATTTTTATTTTTTAAAAAACAATTATTTCAATAAAATGGATTCATAATGATAAATTATTTTTAATGTAAATAAATATCATTCCTAAAATAATTAACAAATTATAAATAATACTAATTTATTTATTCATTTCCCAATGAAATATTATTTATTAAAAAAATATATTATTATATATAATATGTTTTTTATTTTAAAGTTATATTTCTATTATTTTAATAAATTAAATAAAATTAATTATATATATATATGAATTAAACTTCATATATTTGTTCTCACTTTATAATGATTAATAATATATTCATTTGGGGCTTAAAAATACATTTCTCTAAAAAAATTAGACTATGGGTTATTATATTAAAATTATTATTATCATGTTTATAAATTTTATTTCATAAAATAATAATTTTTTTTAATTCATCATGTAAAAATTATCTTATGATAATTGTTTGGTATTTTTTGATAAATTTAATTTTTTAGTGAATAATTCAAAATATTGTATTTACAAATACCTTACATTTTATAACATCATTATAATACAACAATAACATAAAATTTATGAAATATTTTTAATAAAAAATTATTTATTTATTTATTTAAAATATTAATTAAAATATGTTTTTAGTATCTAGAACTCCATATTTGATATTTTAGAACATACGTGATATTTTCTTTAAATAAAAAAAATTATTTGTTATTTGACATTAATTAATTATTTAAAAGGGTCCATTCATTTACGAATTGGTTTTAAAGTAACATAAATAAACTACTTTTAATCAAAAAACAAAATGCTTTGGGAATTGACCTTATGAATTATTTTACTGTAAATTACTTTTTATAATATAAAGGTGAATTTTTCTTAAAATACATTTTAATCTATCAACCAAAATTTTTTATTTATATTTTTTAAAACTCTAGAAATTTTATAATGTGAAATATTTTCCAAAATTTTAATCATTATTTTCAAATTATGAAACATTGTTCACTTCATTTTTGGACATATATATATGTTACCAAGTAGATAAAATTAATTACCTTGAAAAAATATAATTATTTTAAATAGATAAATTAGGAAAGAAAAAAACAAAATATCTCAAACCTGTAGGACCCTGGGACACCCTGAGAGAGGAGGGGTGAATCAAGGTGTCAACTTTTTCTTTTAATTTGATGGATATTGTTACCACATTGGTAGGAACTTGTTAAACCTGTATGATGAAAAATGTCATAAAGCAAACATTCACATGTAGAGAGCTGACACAACACTTTTTACTTGACTCAGCACTAAGGGCTACGTCTAAGGAGCATACGCTGATAGATTGTCAGTCGTACCAAATTCCACTAATCTTCACTAGATGTGGATTACAAAGGTTTGGGAACATTCACTCTATCCCAGGCTCACTACCTTTAAAAAAGGCTCATTAATATCTCACTGCTTCCCTTGGGTCACTCTCATTGACTCCCCCTGGCTCACTGCCATTGGTGACGTCCCACTCAGTTTATAGACATGAAGGGCTCTTCATCATCGCTAAAGAATACATCCTTTATTGCATGTATATGCTCTGTTGATGTCCAAATCTCACCTGTAGTCTAATCTAACTTCCCACCAAGGGTACAGGGCAATCTCTCAACATTCACGCAGCTCAAAAACCCTGACACGCTTCTTTACTGCATGACACGAAAGTCACCTACGTGACACAAATTCGGTGTGCAATTCTCACCATCCCACTTGCATGACACCTCCGTCTTCCATTCCACACTTGCGCGACTCACCAACTTTAAGGACCAAACCACCTTGGACGTGCAGTCAACAACTGGCGCCCAAGTTGTTCTTGCACGACCAAAACAACCACTTGCATGACTCCAACACTTGTGCGATGAGAGATCTGAAAATCTCCAAGTCTTGAACTTCGTTACAAATGAGGTGGGGGTCCTCTATTTATTCGAAAACTAAAAACCCTTCGTGGTGGCGCATAAGCCTCCTCTCAACGCGCAAGTTCCAGCGCGCATCTCCATCCACTATATCCTCTGTCGCGCAACTCACTTACACAACCGAACCAACACTTACGTGACCCTGTTTCCTTTGCAATATTTTGAAGATATGATCATGAAAAACATATGGCTCGCTCCTTTCCAAACATCCTAGGTACCGGCGATCAAGGCCCTTTATGGCGTGCAAGTCACTTGCGTGACCAAACCAATACTTGCGTGACCCTCTTTCCTTTCCCATTTTTTGAAGTTCTGTTATTGAAAAACAACAGGCATGCAAGATCCCAAGCCTCAATGTAGTCAGCGCACAAGTCCCTTTTTCTAACAGCACTATTTTCCCCTTTTATCAATTTTCAGGTCCAGAAATTTGGTAAACACTAAAAAACGGTGCCACCTTCAATTCCATTATCATCTTGATCTATACGAGCACTTTGCTGGAACACATTCTAAACTTCTTATGATGATAGACAACAAAAACAAACCATGCACAAATGAACATGGTTCCAACAATCTCCCCCATTGGGTTTTTTGGTAATCAGTAAATAGATTCAAATAGATCTCCACCACCCACATGAAAACCAAAAACGCAAGAATCAACTTAGCCGACACTCTAAGTCTATGTGAGCAATGCTCGGGGTAGAAAACAAGAGAGAGATCTTGAATTGGGTTCCCATCCAATGTATTCCTTCCCATCCTATCACTGAAACTGAATTCTCAATGTGTCACAGAGTGTCACAAAAGCATTACATTTATGAATTTATTTCTTTCTTCCCATTGAATATAAACCCAATGACCTGTAATTGTACATTGCTCAGCTCAAACCACACTCCACATAGATAGTATCTCCCCCACAATCCTCCTTATTCATTAGGAGGTGGCTGAACATCAAGGTTCAAATGATGCTTCTTAAACACAGCCATTGACAGTGGGTTGGTCCAGATATCCGCAACTTTCTCATCAGTTCCCACATGATCCATTCAAATCATGCCTTGTTCAACTTTCTCTTTGATAAAGTGATACCTAATTTCAATATGTTTTGTACAAGAATGCTGAACCAGATTCTTCGTAAGATCAATTGCGCTCTTGTAATCACAGTAAATCACCATTGGTTGCTTCACCTCATCATCAATTTCTGTTAATTGTTGCTTCATCCATAGCAGTTGAATGCATGCCTTTGTGGCAGAGATATACTCAGCTTTAGCAGTACTAAGAGATGTATTTTCTTGTTTCTTTCTCAACCAGCCAACACATTTATTCCCAATATAGAATGCTCCACCACTGGTGGACTTTCTGTACATAACATCTCCATCCCAGTCAGCATCAGAAAATGCTTATAATTCATTGTTCCTTCGTGAAAGAGAGTATAAGCCACAATTGTTAGTATCTTGAATATACCTCATGGTTCTTTTATTTCTTCCATATGTTCCTCCTTTGGATTACTCTGAAAGTGTGCATCTAGACAGGTTGCAAAGATAATATCTCGCTGTGTCGATGTCAGGTACAATAGGCTCCCAATAATCCTCCTGTACATAGTGGGATCTATAGAGGTCCCGTCCTCATGCTTTCCAAGTTTAGTTCCAACTACAAAAGAAGTTGACATTGGTTTGGAGTCTTGCATATTAAAATTCTTCAGTAGCCCTCTTGCATATATTTCACGAGAAATTAATGTGTAATCCTTCTTTTGAATCACCTGTAGCCCCAAGAAATATGATAGCTCCCCAATCATAGACATTTTGAATTCTAATTTCATGTGATTAGAAAATTCATCCACTAATTTCTGCCTACTGCAACCAAATATGATATCAGCAATGTAGACTAGAACCATGAATTGATCTTTTGGAGAATTCATCACATATAGATTGTGATCAACTCCTCCTATTTTAAATTCCAGTTTCTTGAGATAAGAGTCCCGCCTGGAGTACCATGCCCATGGTGCCTGTTTCAAGCCATAACGTGCTTTCTTTAGTTTGCGTACCATTGTTTCATCAGTACCAAGAATAAAACCCACTGGTTGTTCAATGTAGACTTCTTCTTTGAGTACAACATTTGAAAATTCTGTCTTGACATACATTTGATATACTTTATATCCTCTTTGGAGAAAAATGGCATGATATAGCCAGATTGACTCTAGTCTAGCCACTGGAGCAATGTTTTCTTCAATATCAACACCTTCAATCTAGGAATATCCCTTACATACCAGTCGACCCTTGTTTCTGATAAAATATCTATGCTCATAAAACTTGTTCTTGTAGATCCATTTTTTACAAAACCCATTGTGACCATCGGGTCTCCGGGCAAGATCCCATGTCTGATTCTAGTCAATCTGATCCAACACTTTATTCATGGATTTCACCCAATATTCATCCTTTGATGCTTTTTCGAATGAGGATGGCTCCACAACTGATAGAAATTCAGATTTTCTGTTATTCCTCATCCTCATTGTTTGAGTGGGTGCACTCCTATCCCCTATTATGTTAGATGGATCAACCTCAGCTCTTCGATTTCTCATATGGGGTTCAGTCGCATTCTCTCTAGCCACAGTTTCTTCTTCAGATTCTTCTTCTAGGTCAACATCATGATGTGACTGTTGTGGGTCTTGTACAACTTCCTCTATTTCTTGTAGTTGAATTTTCTCCATGTTCACTTTCTTCCTCACTTTCAATCACATCAGCATATGACGTCCTTGAAGTATTTTTTGTTTTCACTTAAATTATCTTAACATCACTGATTACCACGATCCTTCCAAATCGCTTGTTCAAATACATGAAGGCTTTTCTGTTCATTGGATACTAAAGAAAAATTTCTTGATCAACATTGTCACCAAACTTCCCTTTATTTTCTTATTTGTTCTGTATGAAACATCTGCATCCGAATACCCGAAAGTATTTCAACGAAGGCATCCTTCCATTCCACAATTCATATGGTGTCTTTATTTCTCCCATATAAATTCTTGTTCTATTTTGAATGTGCATTGTAGCTTCAATGGCTTCCTTCCAGCAACAGAGAGAGATACGGCTCTCAATCATTATAGTCCTGGCCATATTGTTAACCTGTCGATTTCTTTTCTCAACAACTCCATTTTGCTGTGGATTTCTCACGGAATCTACCTCATGTTGTATCACATGCTTATCTAGGGTGTTTTCAAATTAAATGTATGTGTATTCCCCTCCATTGTTTGATAGAAACACTTCATTATTCATCTAGTATCATTCTCGGCGATTCGACGATACGTTTTCATGTAGTCAAGAAATTTTCGTTTCCTATGTATAACCATTACACATGAAATTTTGATATAATCATCTATGAAAAGGATGAAGTACCTTTCTCCATGAGTTCTAACAACATTTACCAGGCCACATACATCTGTGTGAATGATTTCAATAAGATGTGATGCTCTTTTCTTCTTTGGCCGATATGAACTATAGACTGGCTTCCTACGAATGTAAGCATCACAAGATTTTTTTTGTTCAAATTTCACAATGGGGATATCCATGACTATCTTTATATTAGATATATTTTCCATTTCTTGTTGGTTAATGTTCCCCATCCTTCGATGCCACAAATAATTTTCTTCTTCAACAGATAAATAGCAGGAGTTCACATTGTTGTCGACCTGTGTAAGTTTCCATATGTTCTATTGCATTTCATAAGATAATTCCTTGGGTTTCCCTTTATAGTGCAGCATTTTTGATTGAAAGTTACTATGATTCATGAGTCATAGAGTTGACTCACAATAAGTATATTGTGATGTAGACCATCTAAATAATGAATTTCGGTCTTCTTTAGCTCTCCAGTGGAGACAGCTGTATTCCCACTACCTTTAATCTTCAAAGCACCATCATTACCAAACCTCACTATTACATCAACCTTATTTTTAATGTTCCTCCAATGGTCAGAATTTCCAGTCATATGAGAAGAGCATCCACTATCACGAATCCAAGTGCGACTGTTCTTTGTAGATTTGAGGGATACTTCTGTAAGATTGGATTTCTCGATATTATTCTTTTCCTTCAATGAAATGATGGATCGAGTAAAGGATACCGATGGCCTTCTAACACTTTCCTCCACAAAATCTGATTCTTCATACGCATAATCTTCTTCTAGATGAGAGAAATTGTTTGTGAGAATAACACCATCAGGAGGGTAAAAACAGGCCCATCTCTGAGAGTTGTATGAATTTTTCATGTCGTACCTCTGCTTGGAATACATATCATTATGGGCAATGTTAGAAAAATGAAAACAGTAACCATAGAATATATTTATTCTCTAAGATAGAGGATATGAAATCGTTCTCTTTTTTTGAATTCCCAGATCTTCCCCATTCAAGTAGCATCTTACCTCTTCACAACATGACATGGTAAGACCCAGATAGCCACAGAACTGACACTTCATGAGGGGAAATGTCTTCTCACTTAAATTTCTCCTCATGCCTTCTTCCTTGAGAGAATGGTTGGACTACCTGTTATTTCTAAAATATTGAGAATAATCTCCAGTTCTTCTTTCAGTTTTGATTCAGGGTTTCTTATTCATCACTTCAGGAAACATTTAAACATGTCTAACTTTGAACTTGTCTTTCTTTTGGATCTCTTCACTTCTAGTAGTGTAAGGCCCTGCTTCACAGCCAATTCCACTCTTTCCAATGCATCTGGGTGTTTGATCAATCAATATTTTTTCAACCCCATATGAACCACTCAAGGCTCTTTCTAGTAACTCTGCATTTGAGAATCATCCAAAATTAATTTTCTTCTTAAACTCATTTTTGGTTGATCGACACTCAAGTTTCTTCTATGAATAACAACTTCTTCCTCAGGACACTCAATATTCTTGTATTTCTCTTCCAGTGTGGATGTAAGGTCATTTATGACACTTTCTTGTTCGTCAATTCTAATATTCAATTATGCAATATAGTATGTGCATTCAAGAATTGAATATTGAACTCTTACTAGTTATTCTAGTTGTTCAATTTCATCTTCAAGCTCATCCATATATTCTGATGATTCTTTCACCATTTCTTTTCACTTACTACATTTCTTGCATTTGATCTCAAGATTTGAAAAGGAATCCTTAATTTTCAACATGGGATCACAATTATGAGTCATATGATTGTCTCTGTCTTTTTCGATATAGGGTTATATCTTTTTAATGGTATCCATCATGGAAGCATGGTTTTTAGTTTTAAAATCATGTTCTATATCTTCACAGAATTCAATATCATCATCTTCATATTCATATACAAAACTCTTCTTCTGTATCTTCTTTCCAGATTTGAAGTCTCCCTTTTTGGAAAACCTTTTCGGAGGCTTCTCAATGTCTTCTACTTCACATTAATCATCATTGAACATTCTTTTCTACCGAGAGGCAATGTCCCCAACTCATCCACAAAGAAAATATTCCATAAGTAACTTACCATTAAATTTACCTTTTCCCTTCTTCAACATCTCGTAAATAAGAGAATGAATTTATTTTTCCTCATCATCTTCATCACCAGTATCTTCTGAATTTTTTCATTTATCCATGGCTTTGAATGCCATTTCCTTGCTAACATGAGTCTTAGCTTCTTCAGGTTTGACTCTCATCTCATATTCCACTAGACTACTTAGAAGATCATCCATAGATAGTTTAGATAGATCTCTTTCTTAAAGGGTGGATACCTTTACATTGTACATAGGAGGAATTCTTAGAAATATTTTCTTTACGAAATCAATTTCTTTGATTTCCTCTCCAAGCCCTCAAATTACACCCACTACTTCAGTGATTCGATTGAAGAATGATTCTGCATTCTCATCCGGATGCATCTTTAGATCATAAAACCTGTTGTGCAGGACTAGAAGTTTTGCCTCTTTTAGTTTATTTTCTCCTTCATAGATATTTTCATGTTTATCCCACATAGACTTTGCTGAGGTGAAACTCATCATCTTTAGATAAATTTAATCAGAAAGAGCTGCAGTGATAGCATTCTGAGCTTCAACATCTTCATCAAGAACTTTCCTATCTGTATCAGTCATAGGCAGACCTATTGGATCTGTAACACGTATTCCTTGCACAGTAGCAAAGAGGACTTCCATTCCAAGAGATCTTAAATGTGATCTCATTCTTTTCTTACAGATCTTGAAATTACTTCCATCAATGATATGGACTCCCCTGACATTGAATTCATTCTCCATGACGTCAAAGGATAGATTCAACACCAGCAACCTTGACGCTCTGATACCACTTGTAGGACCCCAGGACACCCTGCGAGGTGAGGGGTGAATCAGGGTGTCAACCTTTTCTTTTAATGTGATAGATATTGTTCCCACGTTGTTAGGAACTTGTTAAACCCGTATGATGAAAAAGGTAAAAAACCAAACTTTCACATATAGAGAGTCGACATAGCACTTTTTACTTGGTTCACCAAAAAGGGATACATCCAAGAAGCATACGCCGACAGATTTTCAGTCCTACCAAATTCCACCAATCTTCACAAGATGAGTATTACAATGGTTTGGGAATAGTCACTATGTCCCAGGCTCACTGCCTTTAAAAAAGGATCAGGAATAGCTCACTTCTTCCCTTGGGTCACTCCCATTGACTCCCCAAAGCTCACAACCTTTGGTGAAGTCCCACTCAGTTTACAAACGTGAAGGTCTCTCCATCATCGCTAAAGAATACATCCTCTGTTGCATGTAAATTCATTTTTAACATCCAAATCTCTCTTGTATTCTAATATCACTTCCCACCGAGGGTACCAGGCAATCTCTAACATTTCACACAGCTCAAAAACACCGGCCCTCTTCTATACTGCCTGACGTGCAAGTCACCTGTGTGGCACAAATTCGGCGCACATGTCTCACCAACCCACTTGAACGACACCTCCTTCTTCCATTCCAAACTTGCGCGACTCACCGTCTTTTAGGCCCGAACCACCTTAGACACGCATTCAACAACTGGCGTGCATGTTTTACTTGCGCGACCAAACAACCACTTGCGCGACTCAAACACTTGCACGATGAGATTTCTGAAAATCTCCATGTCTTGAACTTTATTTCAAATGAGGTGGAGGTCCTATATTTATAGGCAAACTAGACACCATGTGCGGTGTTGCGCAAGCCTCCTCTCGGCTGGCATGTTCTGGCGTGCAGCTCCATCTGACCTAGCCTTTGTTGTGAAACTCAATTGAGCGACCCAACCAATACTTCCCAGACCCTCTATCATTTTCCATATTTTGATGATCTGATTACAAAACACATCTGCAGCGCAACTTTCCAAACCTTATAGATTCTGGTGCTCAAGTCCCTACATGGCGCACAAGTCACTTGCATGACCAAACAAATAATTGCGTGACAGTCTTTCCTTGGTCATATTTTGATGTTATATTCTTGAAAAACAATAGGCGTGCATGTTACCAAGCCTCCATGTAGTCGGTGTGCATGTCCCTTTTCCAAACAGCACTGTTTCCCCCTTTTATCAATTTTGAGGTCCCGAAATTTGGTAATCACTGGAAAATGGTGCCTCCTTCAATACTGTTATCAGCTTGATTTGTATGAGCACTTTTTTGGCACACATTCTCAACTTCCTACGAGGATTTAAAACAATCACAAACCATGCACAAATGACCATGGTTCCAACAAACCCATATACCTTATTTTTATGGTTTTGAGTTATCTCAATATATAATAATACCATGTCCATTAATTTCCACTTTTAGAGCCACATTCCATTGAAATTTACATCACATTAGTACAAAGTAATGAGTACTTAAAAAAATTTCTCACCTATAACCTATAAATGGATCCATTCACCACTACACATCACCACAAATTAAAATTCTTTTGTATTAAAAAACTATAAAAATCTCCCCGAACTCTCTTTCCCAGATTCTGTAGCTGGTGGTCTCATCAAAATACATTTTTAAGAAGAATCAAATTGTTGTCCCCGATAGTAAAGTAAGAACTCCAAATCACTCATCTATCATTTATATTACATTAATTTTTACTTTATATGTTCTAAATATATTCTACAAATACTAAAATATTTACCTCAATATCATTATTTGATTAAATATTTTCAATTTTTCTCCATTAAAAATTTTATATCTTGATCACATTTATTTAAAAAAAATTAAATTTATCCTCTGTTATTCACATACAACCACCTCTATAAAAGACATATTTTTTCTCCTATCAAAAGGATATATGTATGGTTCTATATATATGGGTTAATAATACATAGGATATTAATACATCCCTTTAATATGTATCTTAAATGATAGAATAGAAATTAATAATCATTACAATGTAATTAGTTGATATTGGAAAATTACATGAAACAAGCTCATAAACAATTAAATTCTCATAAAAATACACATAATTTCTATTAAATTAACATGGGGGCGCATAAATTATTGGAAAAAATATTCAATATATTTTCAGATTTATGAAATCGGAACTTTTTATCAACTATTGTGGATCAATATTTCCATTACGAAATGTGTACAAAACAAAACAAATAATAAACATTTGATTATGAAAGTAAAATATAACAACCAAATATTTTTATGGAGAATGATTATAAATGAAATTTATAGATATGGTAATGAAATAATTGATTAGTTTTTTTTATTATAATAGATTATATGTCATTTTGGATCATGCAAGAATACATGGTAAGGATCATTCATCCCAACTTTCTTCTTTTGGGACATATATTGTATTAACTACTTGATTAATTTTATATAGTTTCTATAGTAAACACAAATCTATTTCATTATAAAATTCATAAAATTAATTTTATTTACAAACCCCTATATTTTTTCCCTTTCAGTTTATTTTAATTCAAATGTTACAAATATCGGAAGTGTTTTTTGGTAAAAATTCTAGTTACTTGCGATATGATTCATTATATAAAACATAATATCTTTTATATGGTGTTAGTTTTACTCATTTACCCAGAAATATATTATATTATATTATTATTTAATTCTTGGGAGTTATAATTAAAAATAAAGTTTATTCTTTCAATGGATTTGGTTCCAATTGTTATAAATGATTTAAGTGTTTCTTATCTCAAATTTCCTTCTTTGAGACAAGATTTTAATAATTCACATATATTAATTTAGATGACATATATATATTTCCTTTTTTAATAATTATATATTGAGTCTCTTTATAATCATGTAATTTCAAGTTCCATCCCATTTTTGTTATTTCAAGTGGTTTTGTACTTTTAAAATTCATAAAGGGTTTTATTTTGACATCATTCAATTAAAAAGTTTGTAAATATTTTTCTCGACGCATTTAAATCCATATCCATATTAGTGATATTGCTTTATGAATTTTATTATCTATGTTTTTCTTATTTGTCGTTGTCACTTTCAACTATCATCAACATTTCATACAGAGTATGAAAAAGTAATCATTCTTAATTTTTTCCATAACAGTTATTTTAGAATATCCTAATAAAATTTGATAAAAATGGTTTTTAAAATTTACCACTTAAAAAAAATTTCTATCCATTATTTTCTTTATTATTTTTAAATAAATATATTCATGTTTCTAAGTATTTTTAAATAATATCATATTCCCGTTATTCTTGTAAATTTTTAACTACTTATATAAATTCATATTACTTATTATTTTTATATAGCTATTTTCTACATATTTTATTAAACATATTTTCCTTTATGTTAATATAAATTAAGGTTAAATATATTTCATTGTGTTTTTACTATAATGGTATAATACCCCTTCTTTATATGGTAGGATAATGATGACTTTTGTGAAAGTTTTCATAAAACCTATTTCATTTCCATACGATCATTAATCCTGAATAGAATGATGAAATCTCTTCTATCTATGAATAATACATAAGTATTTTTAATAATTTATTATTGATAGGGACTTATATAGATCCCCAATTAATTGGTTAGATATCACACATCGTGATATAAATATTTTATGTGTGTACTTGATTGGGGTATAGAGTGGTTCATAATTGTATGCTTGGAAAAGATTATTTAGAATTTTTTGAAACTATATATGTGGAAATGAGTGTTTTATAGATATTTTCACAAAATTTTCTATTGGAATTAATTGTTTTATATTTTTTTGTTAAAAATTAATTTTTTATTCCTAGGATATGCCAAAAACAAATGGTACAATTACAGGGTATGGTATATGTTTTATTCTTCCGTAGTTTTCCATTTATTATCCCATGATATGTTATGATTATTATCTATTTTGATTTGAAGATTCATTAAATGAAAAATTTCCCTAATGAACTTGTGATATATATTTATTATGATCTAAGACTTTTTCCCATATGTTTTACCTTACTGATTATTTGAGAATACTCCTTCATGTTTTTCACAACACTATGAAATTATATGCCAGACTATGTTTAAAATAAAGAATTATGTATATATATTTTAAGTGATGTTTATGAAAAATTATTAAGAATATATTTATGTAATTAATATCAAAATACAGTAAAATGTTGGGTTCGTAGATTTTTAGATTATTTATGACATATTATTTTTAAATTATCAACCAAATTAAAATATATTTTCATGTTTTTTTGAGTTTCCATTGATTTTAATAAGAATAAAAATTGATGTTTTTATTTTAGGACAAGATATAAGAGTGGTTTTTATCATTAGTTTTTATTTGAGACAATATTATATATTTTTTAATTTTATTATTCATATTAAATGTATATAAATTTTGGAAAACAGCGTTGAACCTATTTAGTTATGGGTTAGACTAATATTGTGTCAGTGTTTGAAATAATGGTAGCATACGATAATAAATATTAGGATTGAGTTTTCATATTTTTTAATCATTTAAACTAATTTTATTAGAATTTATCATATCTATTTTGTTTCATTTATTTATTTTGAAAGAGGGTCATGAAATTTATTTGTTAATAGTTTGTATCTTGAATCTCTTAAGACATATTGCTAGATAATGAGTAATTCTTAACATAAATTTTAGTGAAACATATTATATAAATCCCATGGTGGAAATAGTTATTTTAATATAATTAAATAATATAATTATTTTGATAACTCTTTAGAAATTTATATCATTTTACCTCTATATAATGGATACACTTATAAATTTTCATTAATATGAGCTAATTAAAAAAATTTAGACACAATTTATTTAAAGGGGTTGTAATACCCCATGTTTTATGGCCCATTTTTTTCCGTAAATTATATTTATTTAATTATAAATGATGTATTTTTATTCTTACAAAATAATCCATATTTTTTACAAAATGAGACATAAAAAATATAAATGAAACTAACATCACTCCATACATTTATGTTAGAACATTAAAAAAATGCACATGGAGCCATGTATTGTATACCATTAAGTATAAAATAAAATATATGAGTTCATCAATTAAAATGGATAATTTAAAATTGAGAAATAAGTAAAAAATAATAATATCTTCACAAATAGAAACTTTTTTGGATAATATTCCCCTTTGAGGTTCACCAATAGTATTAGTAACACTACACCGAGAAACGAAAACATAAAATAAGAAATAATGATATGAAATATAATATAAAAATTAACTGAATTAGATGTGTGATTCATGGGGTAAGAGTGGACTAAATATATTGATATTATTGATGGTATTATGGCCATTATAAAGGTGAATATGGTCATTGGAAATATGGTATATGGATATACGTGTATCCAATAGGTATATTGAAGATGTGTCATTGTAAGAAAAAATAGAAAATAGTAAAATTTATAAATTATAAATAATTTAATTTGAATATTTTACTCTAAATATATTTCAAAGTGTTACATATTATTATTATTATTATTATTATTATTATTATATTAAAGAATGAATAAAAAAAGGATTCATACATATTAATCATCTGTCATTTAATTAATTATTATCAATTAAATAATTATTGAATTATAAAATAATGCTAATGTAATTATTTAGGGCCAGTTAATTATAATTTAATTAAAAGAAATATATTTTATATACTTCATGTTTTTATTTATAATTTATATTTTTCTTAATTTAATATTTTTAATGAATATATTTTTTTATATACATATGTATATAAATGGATTAAAATTCATTTATATATTATTACTTGGAATTAAATAAGAATAAATTCATATTAGGATTAAATATATAATTTCCTAAACATTATTTTTCCACCCATTATTATTTTTTAAATAAAATTTTTTTATTTAATTTTATAATTTTATTATTTAATATTGAAATTTGGTGTATGATTAATTACATCAAAATTATCCTTGGAATAATTTCTATATTTTTTAGAAGTTTATTTTTAAATGAATAATAAAAAATATCATATTTACAAATACCTTATTTTTTATTACATAATTATAATATGAGTATGATTCAAGAATTTTTTAGACCACTTTTTTTACCATAGATTTATTTTACTGTTAAAATTTATTTTTTAATTAATGTTTAATCTAGAAACCAATGTTTATCATTTTGGAACATAAGTGATATGTTATTATAATTCAAAAGAGTACTTTTCCATTAATTTAGTTTGCAAAATGTCCCATTCAATTTTTTATTTCTTTTAAGGTATCAAAAATAATATATTATTAATAATAGAATAATAAATATCATGGTAATATATTTTATAAATTATTTTAATGTAAGATCATTTTTTGGTTAAAAGGGAAATATTTAAAAAAACATATTTTTTGAGTTCTGAATGCTTTAATTAAAATGACTTATAACCAATAGATAAACTAAATAATATAAAATAGTTTCATATATTAAATCAGAATATTTAATTAGGTGATATAGTACATTTCATTTTTTGAACTAAAATTATGAAACTGACTAAAATGATTTACCGTTTTGTATATAAATTGTGATAAATTTTTAAATTAGGGTAAAGGCATTAAATATATTATGAATTTCCGCATACTTATGTGGATTAATGGTTTCCTACTGAGAATCCTCCCCTCTCCATTATTTCTTACTTTAACATCCATATTCTTAGTGGAATCCCTTTAATATAATTTAGGACTATCTAACAAAATGATAACCCTATAACTTATAAAAGAAACCCTTGACAGACCAACTTATGATAAAATATAAATAATCGTACCTTGATAAACAAAATATACCAAAAACCCTTATTATCACTCTTTAACATGTTTTATATTATCATTACATCAATTTGAAAAAGATAAAATGTCATCTATGTTTTGTGAGGACGATTACCTCCATAAATAATTCATTTCATTATTCGTCACTATTATAAATGGATGGTTATAAAAAAATATGATTAATATTTATATTATTAAGGATTAATATATGAACTTTGTATTTTACTAAAAGTATGACATAAACATTAATGATCATGATAATGTAATCCATTTATATCAGTAAATTACCAAAAATAAGTTCATCACGGATTCTTTTCTCAATATTGATATCCATAACATCCAAAAAAATCAGTATGTTGATGTGTCAATAATTATAAAAATAATTTCATCACATTCTATTATTTTTTCTGAATGATGAAATTTTATCAGAGTTCAATGATCGATATCATCAATTGGAAACGTATACAAAATAAATACAATTACTAACAACTAATGATGAAATTAAAATATAACAAGAGAATAATATTTGGATAATTATTATAAAATATATATATATATAAGGTTTTAAAATAATTTATTATCATATTTATGATTATTTTACAAGAAGTTACACCATATCTATTCAAACAGGGATCCGTGGTTGGGGAATCTCATGTCAATTTTCTTCCTCTAAGTAATAGGTAATATTCAACACTTTTTTCTTTGTGGAATATATTTTTATCGTATATGTATTCCAACATAAATTTCATTAAATTCATGGGATTTTAAATTCTATATAAATTTTTATATTTTAATATTTTTCATTGAAAATTTGATAAAGTCATAAGGGTTTCTTGGTATCAATTTAAATTTATTAAGACATGTTTTATTGTGTTCACCATGTTCACATTAACATGGTGTTATATTGATTCATTTAATAATAAATATATTATATTATATTTTTTATTTAATTTAGGGTATTTAGAAATCAAAATCATTTTCTCTCATTCAATGGATTTTTATCAATTTTCATACAAATAATTAAGGCTTTCACATCAAATAATTCCATCATTGAGATATGTTATTAATTATACACCTATTTTCAAATATATGTCATATATAATACCTATTTTACATAATTAATCATTATTATATATATTACAATTTTATTTCAAGTGCCTCATCATGTATTTTCATTCAACTGGAATTGGAATTTTGATAATTCTAAAGGGATTCATTTTAAAGTCATTACATTAATTTTTTTCAAGCCTTTTACCAATATATTTTTCATCTATATATATATATTTTATTAATTCAGGAATATTACTATATATGTTTCAATTATTTTTATGTTCATTTTAACCAATTTTTGGATATCCTTATAATAGTTTAAAATTGGATAATATTAATCTTTATTGGTATTGGATACTTTTTACACTGTTTACGAATTTTTAAAAAAAAAATTATATTTGTCACTAGATGTATTTTTTTTCTTTATGAAAGTCCACGATTATATATATCCAGTTATAAATTTACATTTTATTCAGAAAATATCTTCTTCGCACTTTCTTATATGTTTTTTCATTTCCAAAACAAAAAAAAATTATTTCGTCTTATTTTTTAAAATTATATTTATAATTCATTTATAAGAATATTTTTTATATATTTCCATATCCCTTAATGATTATTACACTTAAATTGGGATATTGTTAAATGGTACAATCTAACTCATTTATTTTCATTTGGAATCCTATTCATTGAGATAATTTTAATGAAACCTATTTCGTTTTCATGGTTTAATTAATTTTTCATGTAATGATGAATGATCATATGTTCTCATGGAATATGTATGTCAGGTTTTTATTCATTTGACTGAAGGGTCCTATATGTCCCTCTAATGAATGGATTAATTTTTTTCCATCATTATATAATTATATTTTTTAGAACATGATTTTTTTTCTTTATATACAATATTATTTGTTCACATTATTTTTTTTAACTTTATTCACAATCTTCTATGTGGACACAATTCATTTATAGATATTTACACAAAAGTGTGTATGGAAAAGAGTTATTTTATCTTCGTTATCAAATTTATTATTTCTTATTCCTATGTTTAATTCCCACTCTAATGTTATGATTTTAATCTAGGGTGCATGATCTATTCTTTATTGAGTGTCCTTTTATGATCCTATAAACCCTTACATGAGGATTATCTCTTATAATTTAATGACCCTTTTTATCATATATTTAAACCATTATTTTTTTATCTTACATTATTATAGTTTAACCTTTTTGACTCATTTATATTTTTCTTTTAACAACCTTTTAAGGTTAGGCTTTCATTTTTTCCACTTCCCCAGAAACTATATGTAGGAATGTGTGTAAAATATGGATTTATGTAAGGATTTAATGGGATATTTTGAAGAAATAATGTTTAATAAGATGTTTATTTTCCAATAATCCAAAGATACTATACATTTGGGTTCTAATATTTTGATGTTATTTTTGAAAAATAATGGTTTTTTAGGAAATTTTTTTTAATATATTGATGTTTATATTAGGTAACAAAATTTTTTGTAAAATATAATAATTAATTAATGTTCTTAAGAAATACCTTTCAGAGTATCGTTTTTGGGTTCCTCAAGCACCAGGTGTAATGATTATCAATAATGACAAGGAGTAGTGGTTTTTTCTCTAACCATTAGATTGATAATCTTATAAAATGATCTTTCAATGAAATTATGATTTATAGGTAATGCTAAAATGGTATGACATGTATTTCATGTAATAATACAAATCCATGATGTAGAATCTTGTATTATAATAAATGTATATTAAGAAGTGTATTGGAAACTGATGAAAATGTTATAATAGATATGTAAAAACTCATCCAACTTCATGGGATAACATCTCTTTCCCTGAATAACTACCTGTATATAAGTTCAATTAATTAAAAGAGTATATAGTTTTTAATTAAAATAATTATTATAAATGAGAAACAATTTGTGTTATATCTTCTTTACATAAGAACAAAAATTAAATACTCTATTTATTATATAGTTTTTAGGAATATATAAAAATTTCAATAAATGATTTTGTTAATATGAAATTATTATAAATATTAAAAATTATAGATGATACAAAAAAAGATTTAATATATAAATTAATCATTTATAAATAAGAAAATATGAAATTAATATGTTTCATAATGTATAAAAATCATTAACTCTTATCTTTCTAAATTTAATAATATTATATTATATTCAAATTAACATTCACCTATATAGTTATATTTTCTAATGAAGGAAAAAATATTTTTAATATTCGAAATGGATTTTCATTTTAAAAGTGTTTCTTATATATGAAAATGATAATGAATATACACAAACAAGAAATAGTTATATTTCTAAAACAATTAATTCGTAAAATATCTTAAATTATTGCTGAATGGATATATCACACAATTTTAAATTAAAAAGTTTCATAATAAAAATATATCCATGGATAAAAAATTTCCAAAAATATACAAATATTTTGTATACATTAATAAACTTCTAAAAATTGATTTTTTATCTTTGTATTTTAATTATTCCTCCATTATTTGTAATATCATATTTGTCATGAACCAATATGGGTCAACATCAGAACTAGTGCCCAAACTGAACTACGATAAGGCCCAAAAGGAATTCTAAATCTCCAAGGGCTGGCACAAGTGCCCGAGTATCAAAAGAAGATGTGTTGATTGTTTGGCCAAAATAAGAGGCATAAATATAGCCAAAAAATAAATAAACAAAAGCCAAAAAATTTAACCAAACAAGCCCTTAACATTTGACCAGATTTAAAGTTTACAACTAATCCCAAAAACTCAGAGAAGACTACAATGAAAAGAAAACTAAGACACCCACCTAAACATTCATGCAATATGAGGAGCCACCTACTCAATCCACCATCACCAAACCAGCATGAGAAGGCTACTGACTACCCAAACCACCATCACTAAGCACGATGCCTCAACCTAGGATACACAATAAATAGAATCTAAGTACACTGAAAGGTGTATGTAGGGTTTGAGCCTAGAGCCTAGTAGTATGCCACAAAATTAAGGGATTCAATGCCACAACATCAAATGGAAAATTTAACATGCTTATTCAAATTAAATCTTTTAAAATACTATTAAGGAAAAAAGATTCACACTAAAAGTAAAAAAGGATCACTTGATGAAAAACAATTTCAAAAACACTACATTAAAGAGGAATATAAAATTAAAAAATAACACACACATGTACCCAAGTGTTATTCCATATGACAGCATAAGACACCACATCCTGAATAATAGAGAACCAGGGGTACATCCCATAAGGTTCATCTTGCTCTGGTGGGACCCTAAAACATAATACCATTTTAAAAATTCACAATAACAATTATCTATCCTTATGCACATGATCCCCTGGTAGGACATTCATCCATAACTTAGTGGTCCCCTATATAATCATCATAAATGTTTTAGATAGTTTTTTAAGCATTAAACTAGATAATTGAAACAGAGACGATACCACTCCGGATCACTAGTGCACTACTTCTAGTCCACCCACCTAGAAACCCAGGGTTCTCTATAATGCTCAAACAATTTTTCACATTCACATGTAACATTCACCACAACATTCATAACCAATGTCAAAAATGTCATGATGTCACTAATTTCATAAACAAACCAAATTTTCATCATACAAATGAATATTGTATTTTCAAATACTATTTCAACTACTAAAATTTCCTTTGGAAATAATAAACAAAGGAATGTAATTAAAACCAACCAATTTAATGACCAAGATTCTATTTAAATCCACAAATAAAAAAAATTTGTTTTCGAGGAATTATTAACAACATTTAAACCACTTTAAATATATACCAAAAGTAAACAACAGGGAAAGCACACGAAAAAATATTCAAAACGTATTCCATATATCTTTCAAAATCTAATAAATCATTTGTACAACATAAAAAACATTGTTAAATAAAACAACAAGGGATTTCACCCTAAATATATCCAATTCCAACTTTCAAATCCATTTTCAAAAACCATGCTTAACAAATTATTCTTAAAACTAGATATGCACCACATTAACAATAAAATAAACCATTTGGAGCACTAATAAAACACCACTATGAGATGCAGAGTTGGTGTACACTGAAAACATGTTTCATTTTATATAAGCATACTACTTTAAAATCAAATGCATATTCAGCTCATCCAAAATTTCATGCCATATAAATAATTCAATAAATCAATTAAAATATTTGTTAAATCATTTCCAGAAATACAAAGAATACATTTCCCTAAAAGATACCCAGAAACCTCCTTCTAAAATCTATCATACACCAAAAACCATTTCATACCTTAATTCCCATCGCATGCATGAATTGATAAATTTTTTAAACAATTTAAAGAACATTATTAAATAGCCCACGTAGTATTTTCACAAAAAAATATCACATTAAATTTAAATGATGTTTTCCCTATCAAACACCCCCTTTCACATAAAATTTAAGTACAAAAAATTAAATAGTTTATAAAAAACATAAAATTTTCACCCGAAGACTTTATACCAAAACCACACTTTTTTCCTTATAGAGATGTCACTTCAAAACCAAATATGTAAGATAACCTTATCAGAAAATGATTTCCATTATTCAGACAATTTTTTTATAATTACAAAGGTTGGAAACAAGGCTAACACACAAAAACAATCATTTACACTTGAATGCATATCAGAACACTCAAAAAATTATTCCACACAACAAAATTTGATCATAAAAAATATTTATAAAATCAAATAAGAATAATAAATTAATAAAATTAATCAAGGTAATGGAACAACCTTCCATGACCGAAGATGTTTCTGAAATAGGTGTGAAATTAGAATTACACTTTAATCTTACCACAGGTAACCATAGGAAGAAAAGAAATTACCTAAAATGACAATATTAAAAAAGAATCAACCCTGAATCTAAAACCATTCATTCCGGAAATCTATAAGCCCAAAATAACAAGGGTATAACCCTAGAAAAGAAGAGAGGTTTACATAGAGGGGTCGCTGCTGGAGGAGGACATGTGAGAGAACTAAAAAATGGTATGATGATGCTTGATCAGTGGAGGAGGGTTGGAGGGTGAGAGTTCATTCATAAAGGAGGTGATGACTAGTGGTGGTGCCCCATATAAGTGTGGAAGCCGGTCTAAGAAGCACATGAGTAGGGGTGCGGTGCAGGGAAAGCATCCCTACTAGGAGGGAGGTAGCGGCACGATCAATCTAGCTACGAGAGAGGTAGTAGTTCGTGTAGTTAAAGAGGGGGGAGGAAAGGGTCGTGATTTGAAATCAGTTTAAATAAGGGTTTGTAGTGCATGTAGGTAGATAAGAGTAAAAAAAAAAGAAAAAACAAGAAAAAGAAGAAAATAAAAGGAAAATAAAACCTAATAAATCCTTATTTCAATAATAAGGATAATTATTATTATAATAATATCTTAATTAAAATAGTATAAATAATAATGAATATAATTAGAATGATGTAAATGATTTTTTTATAGTAATAAAAATAGTATTATAATATTAATAACCTAATTAGAATATCAATAATAATAATAATTTTATTATTTTTATTAAGACAACTCTTTAATAAATTTTTGGTTACATTTTTTTCATGTTTACATTGCTTCTCAGATTGTTAATTAATTGTTTAACCATGAACTAGTTAGGCTGTGTGGTGATTTGATGAATGCACACGTCATTAATCATATCATTCTTATGCACTGAACGCTACATAAAAAGAAATACTCATTTATTAGAAAAATCGAAAGAAATCAATTAGGACTCAGCCTGCACCCCAAAAGAATATTCTCAAGATAAATAAAATAATAAAATAAAATTATCTCATGAGTCCGGCAGTGAAAATTCTCCCTACCATAAAGGTTTTCGCCCCTATAAATCTAGAACAATAATTATACCAAACAAAACTGAATCTCTTTTAATTTTCAAAGGGTATCCCAATGAAAAACAAGAGAAAAATGAAAACACACCATACTAAAATATAATGATTTTCATTACCACCTCAAGAAACTCGTAAATATTATTTCTACTTAGTTTTGCCACAAAAAAACTATTTCTAGGAACAAAGCCAAAGGATCGACATGGGGAGGCCCGAACAGACTCCCTGCCATTATAATCCAACTAACCCCTGAGACAAAAACCAACTAACCGATATAGAATATCACCAACACAAAAGATAATATGGTTCATGTGCATCATCACATGTTTCTAGGAATGAGAAACATCAAAGGAACAACACATAAAAGGAACCATTCTATAAAACAGAGGAATTCAATATTTATCAAAAGAAAAATACACTTCATTCTTGGAAAGTCTGGAAACCTTTACCCTTGCAACCGAACAATATAACAATAATTCCATGTGTCACCGAATATGAACCTTTCTGCTAAAAGAATAATTTCACAAAAAGTGAGTTTATGATGTGTCTTCAACAGAATGATATTTATGAAAGTTTCCAAAGTATCCTCTTACAACCAGATGCACACACTTGTGTTCTAGAAAGACCCTTTAACCAAAAACCAATGAATAAACCACATGTCATTTAAAATAGAAACCTCCACAAATAGCTCCCAGCCGCATCCAACTAAACTTGAAACATAATGTTGTTAAATTTTACGCTTTGACCGTCAAATGACTCATAGAATGAGAACATCATTCACCATTTCACATACACTCTTCCTATCAATGATTATTTACTAAAACAGGAAGGAAAATGGGATAAAAATGACATTAATACTAAAAAAGTGAAGTCCTTTGATCAACTAAAGGGATATATAATAGATAATCACTATGGACACATCTTGAAAGTTTATTAGCTCCTAAAAAGGGAAAATACAAACTAGGAAGAACCAATGACCCAGAAATACTAGTTTTTTTGTCATGCTTTCAATGAGAAAACATTAGATGCATTTGAAAAAATCTTGTCGAGACCTTCCAAAATGCTTCCCAAAGAACACCACTAATCAAACACCCAAAAAACATCCCAAAAAATGTGGAACATAAACCAACAAAATTGGCTTCCAAAAATATTTGAAAAACCAAAGGGACATAAGACAACACAAGAAAAAATTAGTTCTAGTGGGTGACTTGTACATATGGTTGGCGGCCATACGCCCATCAATTCACCATCATAGAGAGCGTACTAGTGAAATTTCCCAGGCACTAAATGGATTTCTAGGCCCTGTGAGCTCGATGAGAGTATAGACCCTAATCCATTTTCATTTCCCCTAAATACGATTAACCAAAGAGAATAAAGAAAAATAGAACCCTCAATAAACATTAGTAACTCGAGTCCCTCCATGGGGTGTGCTTTCCAGGAACCTCACTCATAGTTAGAACATTGAGTCCTAACACCATTAACTCTAGCCTACCCTGACTCTTCCAAAAGGGACATGACCCAAGAGGGAAAACCTTCTGCTTTGATTTCATTTTTTCACGAACCAAGCCATGTCACCAACCCACTCGGCACCTAACCCAATCTGCGATAAGGTCAGAAGGGCGTTCTCGATCCCCACGGGCTATCACAAGCGCCCAGGTATCAAAATAAAATGCGGGAAAGGATTACGATAAATAAGTGGAGAAAACACATACACTGAATAAATAAACAAATACGGAAAAAATAGATAAAACTATTCGTCAACATTTCACCATATTTAATGGTTACAACTCAGCCCAAATCTCAAAGAAGGCTATGATGAAAAAAAAAACTAAAACATATACCTGGACCTTAATGCAACATGAGGTGCCCCCTCCATAACCCACTATCACAAAATATGTATGAGATGGTCACTAACAACCTGAACCACTGTCACTAAGCACGATGCCTCATTCAGGGATACACAAGAAACAAAATCTACATACACTGAAAGGTGTATATATGGTGTGTGACAAGAGCCTAGTTGGATGCCACCAAATAAAAAGACTCCATGCCACAACATCAAAGAGATATTTTTACATTATTATTCCAATTAAATATTCTAAAATACTCTAATAGAAAACAATTACATGCATAAAGTTAAAAGGAAAACTTTATAAAAAACCATTTTAAGTGCATTACATTAATGTAGAACAGAAAATTCAAAAATAACACACACACACCCAATCGGTCCTATGTATGCCGACAGAAGGCACCACATCATGAATAGTATAGCACCAGGGATAAATTACATGAGGTTAATCTTTCTTTTTTGGGACCCTAGAACCACATGCCTAGGTGAATAGTAACTATAACAAATATATGTTCTCATGCACACGAGCCACAAGTAGGAGAATAAATCATAAAATATTGGTCCCACACATCATCTTCATCATAGTTTAGTTAGTTTTGTAAGCATCAAACTTTCTAAATAAAATATGGATTACACCACTCCAAATCACTAGTGTGGTAGTTCTAGTACACCCACCTATATATCCAGTATTTTCTATTGTACTAAAACAAGTTTACAGATTCACATATCACAAACACCCCTAATTTCATATCCAATGTCATGCATGTAAATAAGTAACCAATTTAATGAGCAAAACACTTTTCATCTTACACATGACTAAAATCATTTCAAATACATTGTCAAAGAATAAAACAATCTTTGTAAATACATAACAATGGCATGAAATTAAGACCAACCAATTTAATTGCCAATATCATTTTTTAATCCACAAATAAAACAATTTGGTTTTTAAGGCATGCATCCCGACATTTAGAACATCTAAAATACATACCAAAAATTAAAAATTAGTAAATCACATAAAAAAAATTGAAAACATATTCCATAACTCATGCACAATCTGATAAATCATTTTCATAACATAGAAAAAAATATAAATAACACAACAAGGGATTACACCATAAATATACCCAATTCCTCGTATAAAATCGTTTTTCAAACCACTTTCATAACAAATTCTAATTGAAACATGATTTTCACTAATTTCATAATTAAATAATCTATTTTCACCACTTATAAAACAACACCAAGTGACTCAAAGAGGGTTAACACTAAAAACATGTCTCGTTTCATATAAACATACTACTTTAAAAACAAACCCATGTTCAACTCATCCAAAATACCACTTTCAGTCCATCTAAATAACTCATTAAATCATTTACACTGTTTATTAAATCATTTCAAGAAAAACCCATAAAAAATTACATAAAAACATACCTAAAATCCCCCTTATGAAACCAAACATACCCTATAAACCATTTGACACCATAATATTAATCACAAGCAGGACTTGATAAATTATTTAAACAATTTAAAGAACATTATTAAATATCCCACTATGGGGTTACAAATAAAAATGTCACTTTATTATTTAACATACGTTTTCCCTATTAAACAACCCTTTTTCACATAATATTTAACTATAAAAATTAAAGGGTTTATAAAACACATCAAATTAACACCTGAGAGTTTATACCAAAAACACCACTGATTCCATATAGAAACGTCACTTTAAAACCAAATGTCCATGATATCCTTATAAAACATGTTTTCTGTGATTCAAAAAAATTTCAATTTAACTTCAATGGAGCGCAACAAGGATATCACACAGAAAAAATAATTTTCTACATGAACAAATACCAAAACACTCCAAATATATATTTTGAACAGAAAAAATGGATCATAAAACATATTTATAAAATCAAATAAACATATTAAAATAACTAATTGATGCAAGGGCTTTGAACCACCAACCTCGATCCAAGATGTTTCCAAAAAATGTGCAAAATAACAATCAAACCCTAATCGCACCACAAGAAAAACTAAGAAAGAATTAAATAACCAAAAAATGACAAGATTAAAAAAGAATCATCCCTAAATCTAACACCCTACTCATATTAAATTTAAAACCTCAAAATAATAAAGGTAAAACCCTAGAAATGAGGAATGGCTTACCTAGAGGGGTTGCCACTGGAGGAGGAAAGTTGAGGCCACAAGAAAAAGGGGACGGTAAGGCATGTTCACCGGAGGAGGTTTGATCGATGAGAGTTCACATGCTGGTGAGGCACTAGATAGTGGTGGTGCACTACGTAAGGACGGAAGTCGGTTCGTTGAGTACGAGAGTGGGGTTATGGGGCAGCGTGAGCAGGCTAATAAAAAGGGATGTAGTGATGTGAGAAAGCCGGTCAGGAGGGTGGATTTGGCATTATCATCTATAGAGGGGGGATGAAGGGTTCATGATGGGGAATAAGGGGGAAAGAAGGGGTTATAACACAAGAAGGAAAAGAGGAGGAAAGAAAAAAGAAAGATGAAAAAGATGAAAAAAGAATAAAATAAAAGGAACACAACCATAAAAAAAGAAAACCTAAATTCAATAATAATGATAATAATTATAATAATATCATCTTAATTAAAATAATAGAAATAATAAAAACAATAATAAGAATTATGTGAGTAATTTTTTTAATAATAATAATAACATAATAATATTATTAACATAATTAAATCATAAAAAATAACCACAATAATAATAAAAAAATAATTGTGTTATTATTATTATAAATACAACTCTAAAATAATTTTTTTTATTATTTTTACACTTAAAATGCTACTCAATTTGTTAATTAATTGGTTTATCATGCACTAAATGCATCCAAAACAAAAATTCACATTTATCAGCAAAAGTGAAAAACTAAACCAGGACTCTACCCACACAGTAACAGAATATTCCAAAGCCAAATAAAATAATAAATTAGAATTATCTCATGAGTCCCAATGTGACAATGTGAATATTTTAATGACATAAATTTTTAAGTAACATATATATAACTTATAATATATCATTAATTTTTTATTATTTACCCTCACTTTCAAAAATGGGTAACCTACCTATTTGAAAAATAAAATATTAATTTAATAAAAAAACTTCTTTAAAAAATCTATATTGAAATAGAAAATTAATCCAATAATGATATAAAATATTTTAATATAAAGTATCATGACACTAATTTTATTTAAAAAATGATAATATATATTATAAAAATTGTATATAAAATAATTAAAATTTATAAATAATCCATAAATGTAAATTTTCATGAGAATTAGTGTAATATAATTTTATAATTTAGGATAAAAATTATTGGTGAAACATAACAATCCAGAATGTGTTTTTAAAAAAATATAATATAAAAACATTAATATTTTAAAAACAAATTATGTGAAAAATTATATTCAATATTTTCTAATTTACTTTATAAATAAGTATTGAGTCTTGGAAATATAATTCATTGCCTTCCTTATTTTTGTAGTTGTATCATAGAAAATAGGTATTTAATGTATTAAATGACAATATTGATGATCTGAAAAGGGAAATTTGACATCAATATAGGATCAAAAATTATTTGTTAACAATAAAGATTAATTTGATATGAATCTTTTTTTATGGATGTTGGAGGAGATTTTAACATTGTTGGATGGTCTACTTCAGGTTTAGGGAGAACATAAAACATAACTATGCATTATGGTTTTTTAAGTAGTTGATTTTTCTAGGAAAAATACACATTCACTGAAGATAGTTCATTTTATCAATGTATATTTTTCTGTTGAGGAATTAGCATTCCATGTTTCACTGTAAGGTTAATATGAAATCTCAATATGTAAGATATGTTTTGTTACATGATTTAATTTTTAATCAACAAAAACATTCATTTAGAAACACTAATAAATCATTAAAACCTATTACGATATTTTTTAACTTATTTGATGTAATTTATGGTACTATCATTATAAGATTCACATGTTTGTGAAGTCATATTAATGAATCATTGATGAATTGAATTCAAAACTGTATATTTTCATTTCCTTAATATCTCTCACATACCTATTTTGAAATTCTCTTTTTGGGGGACTAGATCTCTAGTTATTGAGTATTTTATTTTTATTTGGATTATTCAATTATATATTAGAGAGTATATCTTCGTCTATTTTGATTACATGAACATGGAAATTTGGAATGGTCAGTGTTGTTTTTTTTCAATATAATATTGAACAAAAAATATACATACCTAATTCGAAACCCATATTCCATACATAGTTTTCATTGATTTATAATTTTTTTAATCATATAAGTTTAAATTATGTGGTTTTATAGTATATATTATGGTGTATATTATTATTTGGGATGCGTTACTAAATAATTTTTATTTATTATGTCATTAGTGAATAATTTTTATTTCATTTCAATTTGATAGAGTGGTGTATAATAGTTATGGTATTATAAATAGAATTAATTATTTCTTTAATTTTAAATTAAATAGGTAGATGTGGTATCCCATAATAAATTACGAAAATTTCCATTAAAGATCATATTTGGATGTTTTATTCAAAGACAAATAGAGAGACATAATATTCTAAAATGAAATATGGGATATTGTTTTGGAATGAAATTGATAGGAAAATGTATTATTTGGGGATGAGAAGTTATAATATGATGAAATAAAAAAAGTATGATATTATAGAGGCTATTTTTATTTTTTGGAAATAGGTTATTGAGGTAGAGATTATATAATTACAAAATGATATATACTACCTATGTGTTGGAACATTATTTAGTAAAATGATGTGGAAATAATTTCTTAGTAAATTAACTCATTTATAATATGCCAGTAAAATAAAAATGTTAACCAATATTTATTGATAAAATTTAATGGTTTCAGATGAATTTAAATAGATAAGATATCAGTTTTTAGTTATGATGAGCATAATTTTACATTTTAATATTTAATTGAATATTTATTTTTGATTCTATTTTTTCAAGTAACAACCAATTAATTTAGATCATAGGTGATCTATCATCCACAATAAAATATATTTTATTTCAAAACCCTCTTCAATAGTTTATTTTAGGGATATATATAATCCTTTCATTAAACTCGTTTGGGATTTTATATTCACATTATGTATATTGTTTTCCACTTTTTTGTTTATCTGTGTTACATTCTATAACATTGGTTATTTTTAATACCTACAACGAAAATATAAATTGGAAGTAGGTTGGAGGGGACAATTAGGATTAATAATTAAGATGATGTATTATAGTATACATTTAATTTAGGGAGATTATAGTAGTATTGTGATATGGGATTTTTCTGGCCTTACCATAGGAAGGGATGTATTATCATGTTTTATCATTCATTTACACTTGATTTACTATGCTCAATCCATAATATCAAGTGATATTTATGAGTCGAATGATTTTCTGAATAGTAGAAAACTCACCACAACTTTATTATTATTAGTTTTAAAGACAATGTTGGAGGTGATTCTGGATTTTACTAATTCATATGATATGGTGGTTAAATGGATTTTTAGGATTTTTATTTAACATTATTATATTTTTAGGTATATTAGTAAGTTTATCTTGGAGTTGTCTTCTAGTATTTATTATTTTAGGTTATCTATTAACAAATTTATCTTTTTTGTTATTCGGTTCTTATATTTTTATATTTGTATTATATTTTAATCTTTTTATGATTGGTGTTCTTTTGGGTCATAAAATAAAAATGGTAATTCCACTCATATAGTGATACTTATTCTTTTGAAGTTATTCACCACCCCTTGACCTATAAAATGTGGTATTTATATATCAGACTCAATATATTTTCCTCATTAGGAGGTATATTAGTTTATAATATTTATTAAAAACAACTATGAGAGAGACGTTGGGGACTAAAATAGAGCTTACAATAGAGATAGTTGTATTGGATTGGTAAGGAAATTGTATATACAGTGTTAATACTATAAAAAACCATGGATTATATACACAATTTTATGTAAAATTAATTATTTCTCAAGGAACATTATTACTTACTAACCTTAACCAAGTGATTGTATATAAATTAAAGGGAGCCCTGTTAGTATAGAAAATCATCATATTGTACAAGGATGTTGTTACAAGATGTAGGATTTTAGAATCCATTACATTATCTTGTTCCTAAATATATTCCTTCTAGGAAGTTATAGTCTTATAATATATTTCATTTTGTAGTACATAATTTTTTTATTAAATATTAAAAGAGGTTTTCTTAAATAAAAATAGAAAAATATATTATACATAAAATTGACTCTTTTTATGGGATTGTGGAAGAATAAAAAACACTAAATATTAATGAAAAAATATTGTAGAATTCATGGGACATGTTATATATATATGGGAAAATATATATTTTCTGGATTTATATTAATATTAAACATTGAAAATTATATATATTTTGAATTGTTTTATGTATATATATATCCAGGAATTTGTAAAAGTTTTTATATATCACATTTATATATATATATGTATATATATGTGGTTATAAAATAATATTTATTTTTTACATTTTATTGGAATATTATTTAAATATATATATATTTATTATTGGTGTTATAAAAACATAGATGGAATAGACTTATAATTGAATAATGTAATGAATAATGAAACAGGAAAAATGTAATCACGGGTAAGGAATATAAATAGAATGGAGAGAAGTTATGAATGAGTTGGGATTAATAATGAAATAGATGGAATTGTATAACATAATATAAATTAAATAAATGACTATGAAAGGTGGAGAAGCATTATGGGGGTTGTGATGCCCACGTTAAAAAAATATAATACAATATATGTTTCCAAAAATAATAAATGGATAAAATACATTTAATAATTAATAAATAGGGAAAAAAATCTAAACTAATAGATAAATATTGTAGTGTGTTTTGAATATGTTTATGGATTTAAATGAAAATAATGATTTTTTAATTGATAAAAATGTTAATGAAATGATCAAAATTCCTAAACTTTTCTAGGTAATATCTCATATAATAATGATTGGATTGAAACACTATTTATTCAATTGCATTCATCTTGAAGTATAGTAGGTATGCCCCATGTTTTTTCATATGGTTCAATTTATAATTTCCAATTTGAATTAAACTATAATTTTATGTTAATATTACTCATCATGGAAAATCAGAAAATTAATGATTCATGTCTAGCCTTTAAAATATTGTTTCTCATCATTTTTGGGTCTATGAAGTGTGGTGGGGGATCTGAAACTTATCATTATTTTCATAATATCAATGCGTGGACAAAACAATTTTTTTCTTCTTTATTTAAATTCATACTATTAACCATAATCAAATAATAATCTCGAAAATAATCAAATGATTGAATATTTTTTTAATAATATAAATTGTTAATGTTATAAGTTGGAATGAATTTAATGAAATTTTTATTTAATACTTCAATCTAGTTATTATAAAATGATAGAATTATCTCGTGTGTAATTTCCATGAAGTATTCATACAATAGAAAAAAAATATGGTGTTTCAATTAAGTATTATTTTTTAACATACTATCACATTTTCTGCATTCATTTTTTGTATTTAAAATTATCATCCCTTTTATAATGTTTTTTTCCTAATTTAAGAGTGATAATAAGTGTTTTTTCAATTATTCATAATCATGATAGTGTTCATGAAATATAAAGTGATTAATCTTAATATTTAAAAATAGTTATTTACATGAAATATAAAATAAATTAGAGTATTAGAGATTATCTAAAGAATAACAAATAAATAATTACATACATAAAGATTATGTATAGTTATTGATGTGGTTTTTCATTAGAGTGAATTTAATAATAGCATGTTTCAAGGTTAGTCTATTTATTTAACATTTATTGGAATTAATTCTATTATTTTGGATTAAAGTAATTCAAAAAATAATTGTTGATTATGAAAATGATTTTTCAGGTTTTTGTTAATAATATTTATTTACATGGGTAGATTTATTATGCATAATTAAGTATGATATCACAAAATATAATTTAATTTAATTATTAGAACCGTTAGTATTATAATTTTTGGAAATATTAATATCAATGTTTGAATATTGTGGGATGTTTCATCACTTGTTTTTGAAAATAATTTGTTTTATTTCCCCTAAAAATATCTAAATACTTTGTTATTAATGTTTATACTATTGTAAGCATGTGGTCTATTCTTGGTTAGGCTTTTTTAATTTAATTAAAATAATTAAAAATATAATGTCGATTATGTTGGATGGATTAATAATTAAATTGGTTTTTCTTTATTATCATTATTATTATAATTTAATTTAAATCAGTTTTTTTATTAGTGTATGATTAATTAAATTTTTTCCAACATTAATGGAATTTGATAAATTAAATGATTAATAATGTTCTTGATGGTGTAAATGATTATAGGAATGTTGATTGAAATATAATTCCTTATAGTTAAATGTGACCCTAATTTAGGCATGAAATCATTATAAATAATTGATAGCATGTAAAAGATGATGCCTTAACATACCTATAGTAAAATCTATGATAAATTATTTTGATAATCCAATATATAAATAAAACAGTTTGTTTGATTAAGATAGCTTTTTAGGGTCGAGGGGGACTATTTTCATGTAAAGGATAAAATACGTGTTTAACATCTTAGTTTCCTTTTTGACTCTATTGATTGTTTAATTCCTTATATTTTTTCCAATAAATATGAGTATTTATATATGATGTGATGTTATTATAATATATATATAATGGCCTATAATATATAGTTGGGGATGGACAAAAAAGTAATGAGGTAATGGAATACAAGATTTTAGGTATTATCGTACTGAGGATAGAATTGAGACTGATAGAATGCGTTAAATATGGGTTTTCCCATTATTGTTTTAAAATATGGTATTTTTCATAATAACAATTATTATTATTTAATGGATTATTTTTATTTTTATAATCAGTTTCCATCTACTATAAATAGTTTGATTTAAGGTACTATGAGTGTATATTTTACATGGGATCTTTGGCTGAGTCCTAGACTAACTTTATGATTATGAAATAAAAAATTAGTTATTGAAGAGGGTTGATTCTCGAACCATATTATATTGATGATATACATGTGAATAAAAATAATGAATTCAAAGTGACTGAAGCACTTGGATTCGAAAATTATAATTTTAATATTGGAATCAAATAATGGTAATAATTATTTAATTGATAATTAGTTGATTCAACAAATCATAATGTATTTATCCTTTTGATACCTAGACCTAAGTAGTGAATGCCATGAGTCATGGGTGGAATCGGTTTCAGAGGAATCTACGGCTTTGTAGTTCCCCTTGGTATGGTTTGAGCCAAATATATATCATGTATTTTTTGTGATTTCATAAACTTTCACACCTAGATTGTTAGGGTGACTGGAATCTAGTGGACTCTGGTTGGTAGTTTTATGTAACATCTATGTGGGGGAAGAAGGGATAGCTAACTACCCCCTCTATCCCTGACCTCTTCTGATAGTATTATTATGTGTTGGTATCCATAATGGTTATGTTTCCCTATATATGTGTGTATATGGATGAATGGTTTGTGGTTATTTCACAAACATCTACATCTTGATACGGTTTCCTAATTTTTACTATTAATATTTTTTCTTGGGGTTATGATTTCTTCAAGTAAAATACTTGAACAATGGATTTTGATGGTTTAAGGTACAATACTCTTGTATATTGCATAACTTATGGTATGTTTTGGATACCATAAAACACATTGTTACTATATGAATATGTGGAAAGAGATTATGAGATAATGTGATACACTAGATGCATGTTATGATACTTAGACCATGTTTCTTTTATTTGGATTCCTTTGATGATAGTTCTCTTGGGGAATGTAGTGTTGGAACCGATAAAAAAGAAGACGTTTTATTAGCATAACCACATTTTATATTATATTATCTTAAATATTATATTATATTCTTGGAAATATATAGCTATTATAATGGACCACCATTTTATTAATAAAATTCCGTTTTTTATTGAATTAAATGTACAATTATTTAATATGGGTGTAGAAAACAAATGCTCTTGTAAGGTTTAATTATATACTATCATATTTAAAATACTTTCTAAGCACCATAACTGTTGATAAAATAGGTTTTGACAAAATAATATGATTTTTATAAATACAGGGTTTTCATAAATCTAATTTGTAGAGATAAAGGAAGTTATGGCATGGACCTGTAGGATTATACCCTAAAAATACTGTTTATCAGAGATTAAAATACAGATAAGATCACTAAGATTTTCCATTAACCATCCCCAAGAATATTTCTGACAAATAAATTACAATTGAACCCCATTACTAGAGAAGATCAATCTCTTCAAGATCATGACCTAAACCATGTATGTCGAACCACCCAAAGAAAATCTCACTATCTTGTACCTTTCCATTAGAAACTTTGAATGTGTAATTAAGGGTTATGAATTAAGACCCACCGAATTTGAATATTTATATTGTATTTTCAATAGAATAATTATTATATTTAATCTTTATTTGTATTACTTTGAAAATTATTTTGGTTTTGATATAATAAAACAAAAATTGTTTTTTCTGGGTAAAATGAAATTTCAATTAGTAAATTACACTTAAATAATTGATAAATTCTTGAATAAAATTATATTTTAATAAAATATTATTTTTAAATAATTTATTTTAAATAAAACTGATAATATAATTATATGAATCAACAAAATTATTTTTATAATGGTTCAAAAACTGTTATTGTTAAAAAACCCTAAATTTCTAAATAAATGTCTATTATTATTTTAGAAGTAAAAAAATTAACATATATAGAAAATTAGTTTGATAAAATGAATATTATATTTGGAATCAAAATTTTAGAATAATCAAACGGTGAATGTTTTTTAATTTTGTAATATAGTCAAATTTTTTGATAAAATTTATATACTGTATAAATATATGGTGTCTATTATGACCTCATAATTACTATAATGTGATGTAGTAAATTCTATGAAGTGTATATAATAAAAAATAAGTGATTTCTATTTAAAATAATTATATTTTTGTAATTATTAAAATAAATTTTTAATTCCTTTAAGAATCCTCAAAGTCATAGATTATATTTTAAAATTTTTAAATCATTTCCTTAATAACATGACTCACATCCGCATCATCATGGGTAATATATTAAAATGATAGGATCATAAATTTATAAAATTATAAAAGCCAATCTACTTTTGTAAAAAACATGGAGAAAAAAATTGAAAGGTTTGTGGTTATTATTACTTTGCAGTATAGTGTCCAAAGCCTATGTTTGGAAATAATAATGAACTCCACTCTCTTTTTTCATATAAAAACTCCAATGATCTCATTAATAATCACTAAAAAACCTTGTATCACATCTTTAAAATTCCTTCACCTCACAAGATTCCACTCATTGTTACCAAATCTCTCAATAAGCTCCTCCCAAGATTTTGGAATCACCCTCTCCAGGTAAGGCACCCACTCATTCTCCTCTTTATTCAAGCATCTTAATTATCATATGAATTTAATATAAAATTCATAAATTTTGGATGTATTCTTACATATTTTAATTATGTCCATTATGTTTTTTCAATGATGATAAATCCCTTTGACTATAATTAGGCCCTCCCATGAACATTTACATTCACACATTACACTGCCAAAATTTCACTGTCATTTTCCATGCCAAACAGTTGTGTAGTGAATACAAACTCCCATTTCCTATCATCGGTCTTCACATTTATGAAATTATAATTATTTTATTGGTGAATGCATGTATTAAATCCACACTACACTACAGTGGCACTAAATGTGATGAAATATGTTCTAATTTTATATGATCCATATGAAACACTTATGCATGCATGTGATATGATTATAATTGGGGTGCCGAGATAGCACTCTAATGAATTGCGTAATGTTTTATTCTCATGAGACACCAAGTATAGTTCCTATTAGGTTAACCAAATAACATCATTTAATATTTTCTAGGTGGTTAACCTTGAGTTGTTCTTATTATGTCATAGTTTAGGTTTTTGTCATATTACCATGATCCCTTTATGATATAATGCTATATAATTCTACATCATTCATGTTTATAATATAGAACCCATTTATTTCCTAGGGAAATATATATTTTATAACATGTAATTTTTTTTCATGTTATGCTTTGGTTACTCCCATACTATGATTTATTGCCTCACCCTTCCTTATGTATATCACTGTGTTCTCCCCTTTAGTTGTATGTACGATGGAATACAATGATAATGTTTAGAATGTTTTCAATAATATCTATGTAGCCTCTATTTCAAGGTGATATGCAACGTACTTAATTCCCAAAGACACTATAATTCTCATTCGTCCTATTTATATTTTGTGTATTCCTACATAATAACTCAAAAATTAATGTGTTATAAAAACAAGTGTTTTCATAGTTTGTATAAATAGAAGGATTGGTAATTTTTGGATTGGAATTATAATACACTAGATGAAGCCTCCAGGATAAGGATTAAAATAATAGAACATCCATAAATTAAGGTAAATTATATAGTATTTGGTTTCCCATAAAATAATTCTATTTATGGATACTAAAATTGCACTTGGCTCTATCGTAGATGTATCTAGGCTGACGCCTGAAAACACTGCACTGATCTAGACTATTTCTATAAAAAATGTAAAATAAAGGGCCGTTTTTGACACCTAGTTGCACAATCCTCAGACATATTCTTTGATAATTTACAGGATCATTACAACCCATTAATAATGAAATTTTTAAAAAGTAATGAAATTTAATATTAGGAAATAAATTATAGATAACATATATTTAAGTTGGTAAATTCAAAAGTTAATGAATAAATACCATTTATATGTTATCCATTTAATTTTATTGGATCCTTTTCTATTCCTTTAATAGTTTAAATAAATCTCAACCCAAATTTTCCCTTTAATCCAATTAGTGGTCGGAAATAGGACGAACCATGTAAACTGCTAATGTGAATTGGAATGTGATGACTTTACAAAAGATATTACCAACCTGATCGGAGATGGAATGATGATCATTGTGATTATACAATCTTAGATAACTCAACTAATGAATTTAAACACCAATCTTTAAAATTTATAAAATCCTCCAAAGAGATATCAATCTATAATTGGGATATTTATACAAAAAAGGCCTTCATCTTTCAATGGATCATCGCATACACTAATTGTGGAATAATAGATCAACTCTAATGATATGATCTTCTCCATCCTTCAATGTTCCAAAAAATAGAATATTAAATTGGTTGTTTATTATATTCAGGAAGAAGCTGATCAGTGGTGTAAATTTATCACTAATATGATTCCTAAGAATGAGATCGAAGCAATGAGGAGGAAAGAATTCAAGGAAACAAATTTAAAAATATCTTACATTCACTATCAGATGTAAAATAGAGAGGGATTTCCCTTCTATCATAAAAAATGAAATGAATCCATCATAGAATACAAGGAAGATGTCGTAATACTTTCACAATACACCACCAAAATAGATGTTACCCCCAAAATTAAATGATGGATTTTTCTTTGGTGGGCTAAACCGGAGTCTATGAAATACCTTAGTAATATAAGACATTGATATATATGATTAAGTTAACTTTTTTCCCTTATAGTTGAAATGGAGATAGAGGAATTTTAAGGGTATAAGGGGGATACAATGTCGGAAGGTGGAGTTTAATTTTAGTGGGGTGATGGATAAATACAATCATGGTGTGAAGTTTAAACATTCCACGTGTCAAAATGTTGGAAATAATCACATCAAAAATTACCTTAGAGGGATGGTGAAATGATTTGGGTGTGTAAAGGATGGGAACATAAATAATGAATTATGAATGGATAAAAAAACAATTCAATTAAAGAGAGTATTTATCCTGTATACCCTCATCCTATTGTCCAATTATTCAACTACAATAAACATAAAAATATTCAAATCACTTCCCAATGATAAGAGTAGTTTGAGAATGTAAGGACCCGTAAAATTCAAGGGAAATTTTTTCTTAATTTTATTTGGAATTTTACAAGAACGCGGTTTCTGACGGCACCTGATTCCGAGGCCCGGTGTGCCTGGAATCAATTTCCAAAGTTTGGATCGGGTATGTTCAGTGAACGAACGAGCGGGAATTTCTAACTTTTGAACTGGTACCCAGAATCGAATTCCGAGGGCACCCATGAACTCGCAATGCCAGTAATCGCTTAAGGAGACCTTTTCCGAGGTTGCGTTTCATGCAGGATGAGAGTTAGTTTTAGGGGGAATTAGAAGAAGTTAAATAAATTGTGGCACACAATTTATTTTTAACTTTGTTGGTTATTTCCTCCCAAAGGGAGTTAGAGGTGGGTCCCACATCCACATAACCTCCCTTCTGAGGATAAAGTGTGGTGGGCCCACACAAGCCCTAACTCTTCAACTCCCCTAAAACTCCCCATGAACTCCACTCTAATTAATTTGACAACTTGTGTTATTAATTAAGATGAGTTACTTAATTTCAAACTCTTGAAATTCAAAGAGGTTAGGTTGTGTAAATAAAATAAGGCTTAGACTTATTTTATTTTGGTTAGTTTCTTTTGCCACCTTGAGAGGTTTTGGAAACGAGAAGATCTTCTTCGTCTACAAGGAAGAATGCAAAGAACACCGTTCTTCAACGAAGAACTTCTCCGCCGAAGAACACGCTTCTTCCGCGACGTCGTATCCGTGACGCAATGTTCTTCTTCCGCGTCGCCTCTTCTGCGATGGTGTTCCGCGATGAAATCACCGTCAACGACTTCGGATCCTCGCTCCGCGACGTGGACATTCCTTTTCGACGACGCCTGACCTCCGCGATGCTCGTCTTCCACGGGTCGTTGACGAACACCGTTCCTGAACCGACGTAGAGGATTTATTTTAATTAATTTCGTTCATGATTCTAGTTTGCCAATCTTCGTGGTTTTCGACTAATTTTCATCGAATAACGCGAGGGGGCCGGTCTGCACAAACACGGCCGACCCTCCTTCTTATTTCATGAATGATTTCTTTGTGGTTGGTACGAGGAAGCGTGGTGCCATCGCACCACGCAGTTCATGCAGAAGATATACGCGGTGCCGTCGCGCCGCGCCGTGGAAAGAAATTCATGAACGCAACATCGTCGCGCCGTGTCGAAGGAAACTGAAGGCGCCGCGGCCGGAGCGGGGCCGCGGCGGAGGGCACGGTGCTGTCGCACCGCGCCGGACGACAAGGGCCGTGGCCGGTTCCGGGCCGCGACGGTGCAAGGAGACCGGCGGCCGGACCGGGCCATCGGCGTCGGAGCCGGAAGGGGACCGGCCACCGCTGGTCCCGTTGAGAAGGAGACGGTCGGCCAGGTCGGGCTGGCCGAAAGGGAAGGGGCCAGGGGAATTTAATTCCCCCGATCGTTCAAATGAACCCCCATTAATTTGGGCGGGGGGGGGGGGGGGGGGGGCGCGGTTACACAGGGGGGCAGGCACCCCCCCCCCCCATCCTTCGCCGAACGGCTCGGCCAAAGGCCGAGCCAGACAGCGCGCTAGGCATGCTGTCCCCAGCCGGACCGGCGCCCGGCCGTTCTGCCAGGCCGGGGTGCGCCAGGCCGGGCCACGCCCCGCCGGGCCGTGCTGGGCCGGGACGACCCGGTTCAGGCCAACCGGGGGGTCTCGGGCCGGGTCAGTCCGGGCTCGAAACCCCCGTTATCAGACTATTTGGGGTTCAAATGCCCATAACTCGGGCTACGATCCTCTGGTCGACGCGCCGTCAGCGGAAACACGATCTGTGTAACGAGACGGTCGTTTCGACATATCGCACACGGGGTTTCGGAATACTTTGAGTTCGGCCGGGTTGGTTCGTACACGAAACTAACTGGTCCCTCGGAGCGGAAACGCTCATATCTTGAGCTACGGGCGTCCGAATGACGTGCCGTCAACATTTTTGAGTTCCTCATAGTGAGACGGATCTTTTGGCATACTCCACCTGAGGTTTGGATGCAGGTGGAGTACGGTCGGGTTGGATTTGCCTTAAAAACCAACTGGGCCCCTGGAACGAAAAAGTCATTAACTCTCAGACCGGGCGTCTGATCGATGCGCCGTCTGCGACATTGAGTTCCTGTTGACGATACGGAACATTTGGATACATCAACTCTAGACTATGTGTCAGTTGATGTATCAGCCTCTCGGCTCGTGGAGCGGACCCTCCCAAACGAGCTTGCTGTGTGCGGGAACCCTAGTGTTGGCTGCGACTGCTTCTGTGATGACGACAACTGTACAGAGATCCTCAGTGGATTTGACGGCGACGACTACAACACTCAGCGATCCTATGTGGATTAGTGCTACCGATACTGTGTGGGTCTGATCCTGTGTGGGTCAGCGCTCAGCAGTTCTGTGTGAGCCAGCACCTACAGATCCTATGTGGGTCTGATCCTGTGTGGGTCTTTGCGGGGGTTAGTACCTATCGATCCTTTGTGGGTCCGACGACTTAGATGGATCATTGATCATCTCTATCGACTTCGAAGAAGTATACCTGTGTGAGATGAATCCTGTATGCTTTCCTGTGTGGATTGTGCTGTGTTATCCTGTGTGGATTAGGTTTTTCTTTCCTGTGTGGAATACGTATACTTTCCTGTGTGGGCTATGTTGTACTTGGGCTCAGAGGTTGGAGCGTATTGGAATTGATGACTTAGGTATATGTATGGGCATATACCTAAGAAGAGTCGGTTGTTACTTCGTGATTGTATCTTTCCTTTGTGGTTTATCCTTTGTGGATTTTGGGAGACCTTCGGGGGTATCAGGGTCCCTACTGAGTATCTTATACTCACCCCTGCACGGGCTATGCCCGCACTATGTTTTGTTGGATGCAGACGACGGACAGCACTGATCGTGGTTGAGGCTTGCAGAGCAGGACGGTACCTGGAGGAGGATCACTGGGCGGGATTTACTCAGAGTAGATGGTGGGATCTGAGGAGCAGTTGAGCTATCTGTACCCACCCTTCAGGTGGGATTTCCAGTGGACAGCTCAGCGTAGCGGCTTTACTTTATAGTTGCTATTTTCCCTTTCGAGTTTTAATTTACAGTTGGGCTTGTATTTCCGACCCCTTTTACATTCCGCACTTACTGTTGTACTCAGTTTTTACTTAGTGTTTACTTCTTCCGCTTGTACTCTGTGGTGCTTGTTTACTTTACAAAGGCAATGCCTTCCCTTTTTACCGGGATTTACGCCTTAGTGCTAGTCGCCAACCCCAGGCCTATGGAAGGCGGGCTTGGGGTAGTCACAGCACGGGCCCCGAGTACGGGTTGTGACAAATTGGTATCAGAGGAGTTCGGTTCTACGGCGAACTCTGATCTTTTCTATGTGAAGCAATAGTGTTCACTATATTGAGTGTTTTTATCAGTCCAGGGAGTCCAGTGTTGCTGCGGCGGCCAACGTATCCGTACACCAGGACCCTGACTTCTGATTTCTGACTTAATACACGAAAACATTGATTGCATGTGTGTTTCAAGTTTTCATTGTGATTACTTTGTATCAGCTCACCAAGTATACTGTTCTGACCGTGGCGCACCTGTTTCCTTTCAGGATGGCCCCACGATGGCAGCTAGCTAGGGTACCGAGAGTCGAGCATGATGACAGCCCATCGAGCGACGAGGCCTCGGTGCAGGGCCCTTTGTCAGCAGTGGCACCGGCGATAGCTATACCTGCCGATCCTCCGATTCTTCCAGCCCCAGCCGCTGACGATGCACGTCGCCTCAGCACACTGCATGAGTTCCAGTGCCAGTGACCACCCAGGTTCCGCGGGGAGACAGACCCCCAGGCAGTCGAGGATTGGCTAGAGGCAGTCGTTCGAGTTTTCAGGCTAGTGAGGACACCAGCAGACCTCATGGTGATCCTCGCTGCAAGCCTACTACACGTAGAAGTGGGCCGATGGTGGAGCTTGATGCTCCAGGTGCATGATGAGGCATCTCTACATTGGTCATACTTTGAGATCCTTTTCTACTCAGAGTTTGTCCCAGCCACCCTCTATGTGGTGCGCATTCAGGAGCTTCTTCAGCTGCGGCAGGGCAGTATGTCGATCGCCCAGTACTCGGCGAGATTTACCGATCTCTTGCGCTACTCGTCCGACATGGTACGGGACCCATTCTTCTGGGCCCAGACATTTGAGCAGGGATGGAGACATGAGGTCCGGGCATTGCTGATCTCCCTCAACATTCCGACTCAGACAGGAGTACTGGAGCGGGCCCTTTTGATCGAGAGTTCTCTTGCTGAGTCTACACCAGCACTGAGACCTACCGCAGGGCGAAAATAGCAGAGTCTTCTGTAGAAAGCAGTTGATGGATGACTCAGGGGTCTAGGTAGACCAGACCCTCAGGCAGATGACCTCAGGACACTGGCTCAGCAGTGTGGGGCACACAGTGCGGAGCCAATCTTTCGAGAGGCAGACAGTGCTACTCATGCGGTGGGCAGGGCCACATGGCTCGTGACTGCCTGACTCACAGTGCCGAGGAGCAGCAGACGGTTGAGGGACCACCGAGGCATATGCAGAGGTTCGACCATGGCAGTCCTCAGGGAGGAGGCAGACGAGGCAGAGGATCTGGCCGAGCAGCAGGTGGTGGGCGACCCTTTGAGGCTCTACCACCACCACCACCAGGAGGTCCACCCCGACCATAGGGAGATGGCGGGCAGAGACATGCACAACTCCAGGCAGCGGAGGCCTACGACCACGGCGCGCCCGAGATGATTCGAGGTACTATCTGTGTCTATTACACCCTTGCTGCTGTAATTATAAACACAGGAGCGAGTCACACTTTCATAGACGCTGCCCTTGTTCAGAGCTTAGAGATTCTGACAGAGCCGTTGGCTCGATCCATACGGCTAGAGACTCCTACGGGAGCAGACTCGACGATTACGCACTGGTTCCAGCAGTGTGAGCTTACTCTAGGAGGCAAGAGCTTCGGCTGGGATCTTCTTGTAGCAGCGTCAAGGCCTTATGACTTCATCTTGGGAATGGATTGGTTATCTACAGTCCATGCACAAATTGACTTTCTTAGGCGCAAGGTGCGATGTGTACGCACCGACGAGAGCAGGTTCACCTTCACCGGAGAGAATGGAGCCATTGCAACATAGGATGGACTCTCGCAGAGGAGAGGATAGCCCATCACTCATCTGTTGGCTAGCCTCATCCTAGGAACAGTTCACGTGTGGAGTCCTGGTTTTCCTGCAGTTGTGGATCAGTTTTCGGACGTTTTTCTTGATGATGTTCTAGGGATACCTACTCACCGAGAGGTAGACTTTTATATTGACTTGTACCTCAGGACATCCCCGATATCGACTCCAGCATATTGGATGGCCCCCTCCAAGCTTCGAGAGCTACGGGTACAGTTGCAGGACTTGCAGGGCATGGGGTTCATCTGACCCTGTGTTTCACCCTGGGCTTCCCCAATTTTGTTCTCCAAGAAAGCGGATGGGAGCTTGCGACTGTGTGTCGATTATCATCACCTGAACCAGGTGACAGTGAGGAACAAGTATCCGCTACCGATGATTGATGACCTCTTTGATCAGCTCAAGGGAGCACGGTGGTTCTCGAAGATAGACCTCAGGTCAGGCTATCATCAGCTCAGAGTTCGAGACGAAGACATGCAGAAGACGGCCTTCAGATGTCGGTATGGCCACTATGACTTCTTGTTTATGCCTTTCGGTGTAACCAATTCTCCAACAGTGTTCATGGACCTCATGAATAGGATCTTTTATCCATACCTCAATTGATCTGTCGTGGTTTTCATCGACGACATTTTGATTTACTCAACGACTGAGGAGGAGCATGCGTACCACTTACGGGTTGTACTAGACACACTCCGAGAGCACCAGATTTATGGTAAGCTCTCGAAGTGCCAGTTATGGATACGTAAGGTCCACTTCATGGGGCACGTCATCTCTGAGGTGGGAGTTGTCGTGGATCTTGCAAAGATCGAGGCAGTATTAGCTTGGGAGCCACCCAGGAGCGTGACAGAGGTGCGAAGTTTCTTGGGACTAGCTGGATACTACAGGAGATTTGTGCCAGACTTCTCCAGAGTTGAAGCACCACTATTAGCTTTGAAAAAGAAGGGGGAACCCTTTTTGTGGTAAGACATATATCAGCAGATCTTCCAGGGGCTGAGACAGAGATTGACCAGCGCACCTATCTTGAGGTTTCCTGAGGAGGGAGTAGGGTATGTAGTCTTCTGCGATGCATCTGGGACCGGACTCAGTTGTGTCCTGATATAGGAGCGGGCAGTGATCGCCTATGGATCACGACAGTTGAGGCCGCATGAGAAGAACTATGCTACACATGACCTAGAGTTAGCAGTAGTGGTCTTTTCTCTGAATACATGGCGACACTATCTGATGGGCGAGCGCTTTATAGTCTTTTATGACCATCAGAGTCTCAGATACATCTTCTCTCAGAAGGATATGAATCTAAGATAGCGACAATGGCTCGAGTTCCTCCAGGAATATGACTTTGAGATAGTCTATACTCTTGGGAAGGGGAACGTGGTAGCCGATGCTCTCAGCAGGAGGACGGGCATTCATCTACATGAGGAGGTGACGGAGCAGCTAGCCTCTTTGCAGATATCCTTCATGGATAGATATGGAGAAGCCTTCCTTCAGTCTCTCACAGTCGCTCCTCCGCTACTATAGTAGTCCAGAGAGGCACAGTGTGGGGACGCTGACTATGAGACACGACGTGCACAGATATCCTCAGGACAGGAACCTGATTGTTTCTCCTTTGGATCAGAGCACGACATCCTTTTCAAAGAATGTACCATGGTACCAGTTGCTTTACGGGAGGAGGTGCTGAGAGAGCTTCACACATCTCCTGTGGCGGTACATCCTGGAGTGGCGAAGATGTACCAGGATCTCAGACGACAGCACTGGTGGTCGGGCATGAAGAAGGCAGTGGCAGAGTTCGTTTATCGATGCCTCACCTGCCAGCAGGTGAAGGTAGAGCATCCGGTACCAGCTGGCTTGGTACAGCCCTTGGAGGTCCCGGAGTGGAAGTGGGACAGGATATCTATGGACTTCGTGACTGGACTTCCATGCACTTCCAGAGGTCACGACTCCATTTGGGTGATTGTTGACTGACTCACCAAGTCAGCTCACTTCTTACCCATCCGAGAGCAGGGCTCAGTGGAGAGCTTGGGATGTCTTTACGTTCAGGAGATTGTTCGACTTCACAGTGTGCCATCATTTATCGTCTCCGATCAAGATGCTCACTTTACTTCCCGTCTTTGGAAGTGATTTCAGGAGGCATTCAGGACGCAGCTACATCTGAGCACAGCCTTTCACCCTCAGACGGATGGTCAGACGGAGAGGATCATTCAGACTCTTGAGGACATGCTCCGCGCATGTGTCCTCGACTTTGGTCATAGCTGGGAGGACCACCTACCCTTGGCGGAGTTTTCGTACAACAACAGCTACCACCCCACCATCGGGATGGCACCATACGAGGTGTTGTACGGCCGACCTTGTAGATCTCCTTTTTGCTGGACAGACCCTGGGGAGTCAGCACTTGTGGGACCGAAGATGGTCTAGGCCACGACAGAGAAGGTCCAGGTCATCCAGGAGCGGATGAGGACAGCTTAGGGCCGGCAGAAGTCATACGCTGATAGGAGGCGGAGACCGCTAGAGTTCAAGGATAGCGACCACGTCTTCTTGCGTGTCTCACCTCGACCTGGATTATGGAGATTTGGCCAAGGCGGAAAGTTATCTCTGTGCTTCATCGGACCCTTCCAGGTCCTCAGTCGGATTGGCGAGGTGGCTTATCGCCTGGCTCTACCACCTCAGTTGCACAGGGTGCACGACGTCTTCCACGTATCTCAGCTGAGGAGATACGTGCACGACCCGACGCACATCATTGACAATTGGGATCATAACGTTGACGATGGGGCAAATTTTACGGAGGTCCTGGTGGAGATCGAGGATCGATAGGAGCGGTTCCTACGTGGATGGTCGATTCCTCTAGTGCGCATCATATGGCATCATGGGAACTTCCAAGAGAGCACTTGGGAGCGGGAGGCTCAGATGCGTGCTCAGTACCCTCATTTGTTTCCTTAGTTTTGATGTATCTTTACAGGGACGAAAATCCCTGAGGTGGGAGTAATGTAAAGACCCGTAAAATTCAAGGGAAATTTTTTCTTAATTTTCTTTTCAATTTTACAAGAATGCAGTTTCTGACGGCACATGATTTCGAGGCCCGGTGTGCCTGTTATCAATTTCCGAAGTTCGGCTCGGGTACATTCAGTGAACGAACGAGCGAGAATTTATAACTTTTGAACTGGTACCAGGAATCGAATTCCGAGGGCACCCATGAACTCGCTACTCCGGTAATCTCTTAAGGAGACCTTTTCCGAGGTTGAGTTTTATGCGGGATGAGAGTTAGTTTTAGGGGGAATAAGAAGAAGTTAAATAAATTGTGGCACACAATTTTTTTTAACTTTGTTGGTTATTTCGTCCCAAAGGGAGTTAGAGGTGGGGCCTACATCCACATAACCTCCCTTGTGAGGGTAAAGTGTGGTGGGGCCCACACGATCCCTAACTCTTCAACTCCCCTAAAACTCCCCATTAACCCCACTCTAATTAATTTGACAACTTGTGTTATTAATTAAGATGAGTTACTTAATTTCAATCTCTTGAAATTCAAAGAGGTTAGGTTGTGTAAATAAAATAAGGCTTAGACTTATTTTATTTTGGTTAGTTTCTTTTTCCACCATGAGAGGTTTTGGAAACAAGAAGGTCTTCTTCGTCTACAAGGAAGAACGTGAAGAACATCGTTCTTCAACGAAGAACTTCTCCGCTGAAGAACACGGTTCTTCCGTGATGCCGTATACGTGATGCGACGTTCTTCTTCCGTGTCGTCTCTTCTGCGACGGTTTTCCATGACGAAATCGCCGTCAACGACTTCGAATCCTCGCTCCGTGACGTTGAAATTATTTTTCCACGACGCCCGTCCTCCACGACGCTCATCTTCCGCAAGTCGTTGACGAACACTGTTCCTGAACTGAGGTATGGGATTTATTTTAATTAATTCCGTTCATGATTCTAGTCTGTCGATCTTCGTGGTTTTCGACTAATTTTTATCGAATAACGCGAGGGGGCCAGTCCACACAAACACGGCCGACCCTCCTCCTTACTTCATGAATGATTTCTTTGTGGTTGGTACGAGGAAGTGTGGTGCCGTTGCACCATGCGGTTCATGCGGAAGATTTGTGCGGCGCCATCGCGCCGCGCCGTGGAAAAAAATTCAAGAACGCGACGCTGTCGCGCCGCGTTGAAGGAAATCTAAGGCGCCGCGGCCGGTTCCGGGCTGTGGCGGAGCAAGGAGACTGGCGGCCGGACCGGGCCGGTGGCGTCGGAGCCGGTAGGGGACCGGCCACCACCGGTCCCGTTGAGAAGGAGCTGACCGGCCAGGTCGGGCCGGCCGGAAGGGAAGGGGCCATGGGAATTAAATTCCCCCGACCATTCAAACAGCCCCCATTAATTGGGGGGGGGGGTGTGGTTACACAGGGGGGAAGCCCCCCCCCCCCCCCCCCCCCTCGCCGAATGGCTCGGCCAAAGGCCGAGCCCTACAGTGCGCTAGGCGCGCTGTCCCTATCCGGACCGGCGTCCGGCCGGTCTGCCAGGCCGGGCCGCGCCAGACCGGGCCAGGCCCAGCCGGGCCGGGCCGACCCCGTCCGGGGAGGGGCGGGTCGACCCGGTTCATGCCAACTGGGGGGTCTCGGGTCGGGTCGGTCCGGGCTCGAAACCCCCGTTATCGGACTGTTTGGGTTCAAATGCCCATAACTCTGGCTACGGACCTCCAATCGACACAACGTCAGCGGAAACACGATCCTGGGAATGAGACGGTCGTTTCGACATATCGCACTCAAGGTTTCGGAATACTTTTAGTTCGACCAGGTTGGTTCGTACACGAAACCAATCGGGCCCTCGGAGCGGAAACGCTCATATCTTGAGCTACGGGCGTCCGAATGACGTGTCGTAAACATTGTTGAGTTCCTCTTAGTGAGACGAATATTTTGGCATACTCCACCCGAGGTTTGGATGCAGGTGGAGTACGGTTGGGTTTGTTTTTCCTTAAAAACCAACCGGGCCCCTGGAACGAAAAGGTCATTAACTCTCAGACCGGGCGTCCGATCGACGCGCCGTCTGCGACGTTGCGTTCCTATTGACGATATGGAACCTTTGGATACATCAACTCTGGACTACGTGTCAGTTGATGTATCATCCTCTCGGCTTGTGGAGCGGACCCTCCCGAACGAGCTTGCTGTGTGCGGGAACCCTAGTGCTGGCTACGACTGCTTCTGTGACGAAGACGACTGTACAGAGATCCTCAGTGGATTCGACGACAATGACTACAGCACTCAGCGATCCTATGTGGATCAGTGCTACCGATCATGTGTGGGTCCGATCCTGTGTGGGTCTGATCCTGTGTGGGTCAGTGCTCAGCGGTTCTGTGTGAGCCAGCGCCTATAGATACTGTGTGGGTCTGATCATGTGTGGGTCTTTGCAAGGGTTAGTACCTGTCGATACTTTGTGGGTCCGACAACTTAGATGGATCAGTGATCATCTCTATCGTCTTCGAAGAAGTATACCTATGTGAGTTGAATCATGTATTCTTTCCTGTTTTGATTGTGTTGTGCTATCCTGTGTGGATTATGTTTTGCTTTCCTGTGTGGAATACGTATACTTTCCTGTGTGGACTAAGTTGTACATGGGCTCGGAGGTTAGAGCGTATTGGAATTGATGACTCAGCTATATGTATGGGAATATACCTAAGCAGAGTCAGTTGTTACTTCGTGATTGTATCATTCTTTTGTGGTTTATCCTTTGTGGATTTTAGGAGACCTTCGGGGGTCTCGGGGTCCCTACCGAGTATCTTATACTCACCCCTGCATGGGCTATGCCCGCACTACGTTGTGTTGGTTGCAGACGACGGACAGCGTTGATCATGGTTGAGGCTTGCAGAGCAGGACGGTACCTGGAGGTGGATCACTGGGCGGGACGTACTCAGAGTAGACGGTGGGACCCGAGGAGAAGTGGAGCAATCTGTACCCATCCTTCAGGTGGGATTTCCAGTGGATAGCTTGGCGTAGCGGCTTTACTTTATAGTTTTTGTTTTCCCTTTCGAGTTGTACTTTACAGTTGGGCTTGTATTTCCGGCCCCTTTCACATTCCTCACTTACTGTTGTACTCAGTTTTTACTTAGTGTTTACTTCTTCCGCTTGTACTCTGTGGTGCATGTTTACTTTACAAAAGAAATGCTTTCCCTTTTTACCGGTATTTATGGCTTGGTTCTAGTCACCAGCCCCTGTCCTATGGAAGGCGGGCTTGGGGTAGTCACGGCACGGGCCCCGAGGACGGGTCGTGACAGAGAAAATCAATGAAAAAATAATCTTCCATCCCAACCATTGAGTTGGATACTACCAATGAAGTGTTGACATGTTTGATAGTTAGTTATTCAAGAATAGTGAACATACATATTGATTATTTTTCTAAATATCCCTTTATATCATTCATGTATAGTAGAACTATTCAAACACCCCTAAAAAGTATATAGGAATTGAAGTTGGTTTACAACCTATATGAGGAAATTCTTTCTTCCCAATTTTATAAGTCATCCACCATCTAGATTTTTGAGATGGACATCCAAGATAACCTTGGGATACTTCATTTAGTGTAATTTGATGTAATTATGGGTGTGGATTAGATTTCCTTGTATATACCCAACCAAAATTTATGTGATAATGAAATTACCTTCTATATAGTGATACAACCTCCATTTATGTACAAATGTAATGAGTGGATGAATCGTCTTTTTCACCAACATCTCAATAATTGATTTTATTTCACTATAAGAATGTTTCTTTTTCTCAAATGATTGATTATAAGGAAAAGATCATCCATGAAGGAATTCCCATTATGATGGAATACACAGATGCATTTCTTGAAAAAAAAACCCTATTTTACCTCCTAATCAAGAGGTGGAGTTTTGAATCGATCGTATACCTATGGTATTTCCATTATCCAAGACAATATAAATAAGGGATATTGTGGAACATTATAAGTTGAAAAAAATTCCAGAAGAATATATATAATATCATCATAATTACAAGTGCATAACATTGGGGTGCAACAATCATCTTCGTCAAGAAGAAGGATTGGTTAACACGCCTTTGTATGTCATTAAATTTATATTATATATGTAAATTCCATCTTGTTTTTTATAATTGGGAGTTTTTTAGGGTGTTTTTACATCTTATCTCTCTCCTTCCTAAAATATTATAGGGTAATTACACCATCTATGTCTACACTATAACCTTGGTGCATGTCTCCAACTCATGACAGATTATAGATGGGATTCAATGGTAAATACAACTCTTCATTTATTTCAAACCTAAGAGGGGTACCTTTGGGGGAAGGGGTTATGAATGTGATGTATTCATATGTTAAAATATTTTTTATAGACATTATGACATGGATTTATAAGTGATTTAAATTTTTGTTATACCTTGATATTGCAAATTATTCCACTTTAATATAGATATGATATTTTTATAATTTCTAAATTTGTTTTAGATAGACGATGATGAGGATCTAGATATAGATTTTCTATGAACTAAACTAAATAGGGGTGAATCTTAGATGAGGATGTTTCAAGAGTTCCAATGATAGAATCTACCAAATTGAAAAGGATTTATTTTTTATTAGGATACCAAACCTTGTTTTTAGGCGGTGTACATCGCCTTCAAATTGGTATAGATAAAGGAAATATATTGTATATCATTGTAAGTTATTTTTTGTGTGTGTAGATGTTGGAATGTTGGGAGATTATTTTTAATAGGTAGGTAGAGGAGGATAAATAATAAATTTTCATAACACTACAACATTATGGTTTTCTAACCTTACATATGGCATGTAAGTAAATAGTTATCAATAATATAATCTCATGTAATTAATTTAATCGTAAAGGGTAGATAAAAATGATACCTTTTTTGATCTAATGAAATTTTCTCATTATCATAATTTCTATTTTTTATATGTTTAAGAATCAAATAATTGGTCCCTCTATATCATCCAAATGTGCTCTATAATCTCTTGGTTCATAGTATTTTGATGTCCCTGTGCTGCCACAAAAAAGTTGAGACTATCATGGAACACCATCAATCATGGTAGGAACATGTGATTGAATCAATGAATGAAATTGACTCAATATCCTTATTTCACTCACATTCTCACTATATAATTGGGAGATAATATGGTATATGATTATAATTTGATAAAGAGTCTTCCCTTATGGTTTTTGGGTGTTTAATGTGTTTTTAATGAAAGGATAAACTTATAAAAATATCTATTTGGTACCTAAATAAGTTTAACCTCTTAAAAATAACCTATTATGTCATAAATGAGTTAAATTAAAATTAAAATCTAGAATGTGAACAAAAAAATTAGATCATAACATTATCAATAGCTACATAATAAAATAGAGGTCCTTAAATCAGCTAATTTCTCCCACATATGTTCAACAAACCAGTTATAATTAAGTATATATTAGAAAAATTATTTTACTTGTATTACATTATATTAAAATAAATAACCTCTAAATACCATGAGTATTAAAAAAAAATTATCATTATTCGTATCTCAAATTACATATAAATGGATTTAAGATTCATAACTAATTATGTTTCTTTAAACTCATACATTAATTGGCCAATGTAAGGTGATTATTACTTCATTCCGAACTCTAAATATATCTAAATTAGTTGAAAATATGGAATCAACATGTGTGTTTTCCACTAGGACCTTATATTGATATAAATGAAAACTACACTTAGAACATTAGTTATATATATCAACATATCATGTCCACTACTGAGATGATGTTATGTCATATAAATGATACCATCTACCATAAATATACACTATTTAATATAATATATTTGTATCAAGATCTCTAAAAAAACTGGACGCATATCTTTGTAACCACATTTTTTCCAGAATTATTTATTATTTTCACTGACTATGCCAAATGAAATAGCCTTTTATGAACCATGGACATGGATTTAATCAAGGTAATTCCATACTAGTAAATAAGATCAAAAATATTTTTTCATATACATGGAATGAAGAAACATTGTCTTGATCATTAAGTAAGTATAATGATTTCGATGATACACCTGACACAAGCTACCTCCCCACAAACAAAAATTATTATGGTCCTTACAGTGCAATAAATTACAGGATCAATGATACATAATTATAATTAACTCAAGTAAAAATATATATACACACGATCAAAGATAATAATAACTAATAACAACCAAAACCTAAAGTGTTCAAATTAGTGGGTCTGCCTTTATGATCTCATACACTCTATATCACTAAGTTAGAGATCAATTTGAAAATGTATAAATTCTTATAATCTTGTAAAACCTGATAGTAGAACATTATATATGTCTCATTATTATAATTTATTGAAATAAAAACATAAATATATAATGTAATTTCCATACTATCATTAGGTTCTAATTATAGTTAGGAAATGTTATTATCTATTAGTACCATATAATATAACAAAATTATCATCTAATGTATATATAGAGAGAAACTAATTTCATGATAATTGAAATTCATGTATATATAAAAATAAATACAAGATATGATAATTGAAATGTTCTTGTTTCAGTTGGTTCTAGGGAACCCACTCTCATAACACTCCTACATAAACTGGACCAAACCATTGACCACTCTCAATGCAATATATATCAATAGAAAACATGATTTTATAGGGACCGTTACTTAGTCAATGGGTGTTCCCATTTATCAATAATACATACTCTTTTAATTATAACACCACCTTTCCAGAACAATTCATCATAAGAATAAACTTCAAAAGTATACGTTTTTCCCTTATGTATGACCTGTGCTCCTTAGAATGTACTACCACTATAGTATTATCATAGTATTTTATAACTAGGTATATATCGGTTGTTTCATTATCACCATTTCATGCATAGTTTTGTATCCAAACTACTTCCTTATATAAATCAAAATACACTATATACTTTGATTCTACTCTAGATGTAGTGAACCTATTATTATTTATTTTTCTACATCACATTGTACCATAAATTATAAAAAATTCATATCGATGAAATGATTTAAGAACATTATTATATTTTTCTACACTCTCATTATTTTTTACACTCAATAGAAAATCCACATCACCTTCATATACTAATAATATATCTATTGTATGTCTCTTGTACATGAGGTGAGTTTTAATTACTTCCCATTGTAGTTCTCCTAGACTTTACAAATACCATACAACCATGATTAATGTATAGGAAACTACAAACCTAGTAGAGTTCATGGAATAGTATATAGATTACACCAATGAATCATAATGGATACTACTCATCATTTTTATCAAATACAATGTTTTTGGACACATTTTATTAGATAATTTAATTCCATGAGACATTAAAAAAATCCACTCTGTGATTATTATTTATTTTGCCGTTTTAGTTCCCAGTCAATATATGTACATTTACATAGCCTATTAAAAATTTGTAATCAATATCAGTAGTTCTTAATCCCTAGAATATAGTATTATTAATCTAATCATTTCATGGATAAGTATTCATTTAACCATTTATTAATTAACTATATGGAATGAATATCATTTCAGATCAATAATATGTTATAAACAAACAATACATAAAATGAAGTATCTCCAACTAACTATATTGTATACAAATTTCTATCATTGATATTTAATGAAAATAACTTTTCTAATGGACTCATGAAACCCAAAATTCATTTATTTTGAGGAATTTATTGACTTATAAATGTGTCTTTGTAGCTTAAATACTTTTTCAGAATCTTTAGTCATCATAAACACTTTTTCTTGAGACAGATATCCATCTTAAAATAATTATCCATTCAATAAAGTAGTTATTATATATACATGAAAAATTTAATTATTAGGAAATTTTGTTAAGGTATGTAATATTCTAATGGATTTTATTATTGTATCTAGTGAAATGGATTCATCACAATCAAGGACTTGATGATTTATATACCACTTGGAACCAATCATTATTTATGAGTATTCATATTACCATCATTTTCTTAAGTTTTCAATAACAACCATTTTCTTAATTGTTTATACATTAGATATTTGGTATAATAAAGTTAAAAAATGATTTTTGTATGTAGAATAAATTTCAACATAAATGGAATCATGTAATTTAGCATCATTATTTAATCTATTACCTCTTTATAAGTAAGTGTTTTATTGTTCTCATGGAGCATGATTTCTCCAAACATGGTGACAAGAAAACCATATTTTTACAGTTTAGTATCGTTCCACTTTTAATTATATTCTAATTACATTTTGGTAACATATTCATCAACTATTACTTGTTATAGTGGTTATTCTTAATAAAAAATATTATTCATATTGATATTCAACTTCATCAAAGTTAATATATTTCCCACTATTTTCATTAGCAATGTGTTCACTTTATATAAATGTAACACTTATTTACTCAATGATGATTCTTTCATTAGGTTTATATAGGAAATATCTAAAAAAGGTCTAAGATATCCAATAAATAATCACTTCATTCATTGTGATAATTTTTTTTATTATGGATTAATGTGAAAATTTCATTCATCCATATATATTTCTATAATAAATGGAATGTTTATTTCCATAACATAACTCATATAGAATACCATTTATCACATTTATTAGAATATACATTAGTGTTTATTCTTCTATATATATATAATATATTAAAAATGACTGAAATTATTTTTAAGACTCATAAAATTCTACACAATGTTTATAAAGGTATGATACATCATTCGATTTTCACCATTCCACTAATGACTATAAGGAAGTGTGAGTTAAATGAATATAGCACATTGTTTCATGTGATCAATGAATTATTGGTTAATATATTTCCCACCATGGTATGATTTTAATTTATTAATCTATTGTAGGATATGATTTTATACTTCCTTTGGATATTCTATTTAAATTTTAATGGAATTTGACTGATTCAGCATTATGTATACAGTACCATTTCTAAAAAATTCATCAGTAAAAGTATTTAACTAAGAATTTCAGCATCTTGACTATATTAGAAACAGAAATATACATTAGTATGAATGATATCCAAAAACATTCTACCACTTTCTCCACACCCACTCAAAGGTGAATACATAGTCTTACCTTTTAAAATATCATGAAATATGTCCATATTTTTTACTCGATTATATAAAAATAAAAAGATAGACGTATTCTCTTGAAATATTTTTTATTTCATTGAAAAATTACAAATTTTCTTTGTTGGATAAGATATTAGTGTTTTAAGATGTATTTGTAATTTAATACCAAAATAAATTTATAATGTAAAAGTATGTATAAATCATTTTCAAGATGTTTCATTTTATAAAAAAAATCATTAGAAAAATAATATTTATTCCAAAATATGAAATTAAATATAATAGTATCTCAACATGATATTAAGATTCTTTTTGGTAATTTTTAATATATAATTTAAAATATTTAATAAAATCAATAAACCACTTGGTAATATGATATAGAAATAACTATATTCTAATTATCTATGTATTGTACAATTTACTACATGGAGATACCATTCACCCTTTGAAATGTTTTCAAATTTAATCGGTTCATGTATGTTAATATAAATAGATAAACCTTATGTTTTATCCAATACCTATGTTGTTGAAATAAAATTATTATATTGAATAAAAAATCTAAGTGAGATAGAAGCATCACCCTGATATCTCTCCCCATTTATGCAGTATTTATTCTTATATATTTCCCTCTAAAATTATAGAATACAATATATTATTAATTACACATTATCTATATCATTGGATTATTATAGGGGTGATACATTTATTATTTCTATATGGGTTTATCTATTTAAATCTTTGCCTTTCCATTCATCTTATTATTCACCATAATGGAAGAAGAGTTGGAGTTATTTATATCCTTATCTTTTTGAAAACACATTTCTATATGATCACTAAATTAATTATTAATGTTATTAATCTTATAATTAGTGATTAAGGATGAAACTTTGGTGGTAGATATGTGAGTATAGAATTTGTTTCACTTTCATGGATTATTTTGAACCCATGGACTCTAACACTAAATGTACCATGTGATTTGGACCACGTGAGGACCTGATTGATTCCATTCTCTTAACCAAATCATAAAATGAATTCATGATATCAAATTATTTTCTTTCCTTGATCTCACCTAATATAATTTCAAGAGATGTGTATACATATTATATACACCAATAGCTTCATGTACATTATATATTTCATAGGACATTGATCTGAACATGATGCACTAAACATCAAATATATTATTAACATTACTCCATAGACATCTCAAATATCCTTTCCCAATACCAATGGAGGCTCATAATGAATTGGTTACTATTGAATATTTATCATCCTCTCTTTGTATAAAACCATGCACAAGTCTATGAACCACTCATGGATGTTATTACTAGTCTAAGAATTTTATTTTTCTATCTATGATATCAATGAGAGTTAGTTGTATTTGTATCCTTTTGATCTATAAAAAATAAATTTATAAAACATGAACATATATTGTTTACAAATCATGTGAAAAAATATTTATTTATTAATTACAATAATTAAATATATAAAAATATTTTTTAAATCCCAGTATCCTCTAACAACTAAACAAGGAAAATTCATTAACATGATTATTATATTAAAAATGAAAGTTAATAATTCTCACCATAATTTTGGTTATAGGTATTCCAATACTTTGATACTTTTAATGCATGATTTTTCATACTAAACAACATGAGAACGTGGATCCATGATCCATTGACTGAATTTCCAATTATTGGAAATCGTAACTTTACATTTACACAACTCATTTCCTATAAATCTACAACTATTAAAAGATTATTATTTTTTAAAAAATATTATACCAAAGAATCATACACATAAAAAATTATAATATTTAAAGGCACTCTCATCTATGGTTTACAAGCACCTCAACAATATGGCTTTCTTCAATTTCAATTATTTGAAGTCTTTTAAGATATACTACTTATTTATATGATTTTATCAATTTTTGTTTTCCTCATTGAATTAAATAAAATAAAATTAATCCGGAATATACTATGTGATTTATGACATAGATTGAACATATATAAATAGATAACACTTAATGAGTGTTTATTCATTATATTAATATGTTATTGTTAACTATTCAATGTGATTGTATATATTAATAAAATAACAAAGACAATAATTAATAATGCATGATAATATAGTTAAATATAAATTACCATCATCTATATATCTAATGATTTTTCCCTTGAGTAGATAATGGATCAGATAAGACCCTTAAAGATTTTCTTTAGTCAAAAATTACATGAACTAAAGAGAACCATCATTTTCTCATGTGTTTTTTTATTTTCAGGTCCTGCTAAAGTTACCACTTCAATTAATTTCATTATACTGATATTTATCATAATATATATATAATCACCCATGGTTGAGTTTGAAAGAGGATAAAATTTTACATTTTATATCATAAAATTTATATATTCAATATAACACTAGATAACCAAAGCAACCTATAATTACATGATTTATATCTAGGGTTTCATTTTCATAAAATTTGATGGTATTTTTGGATTAGAGTGATATATAATATTTGAAAATACAAACATATTAATAACTTATAATAAAATGTATACAATTCCACTCAATGTCAATGTTTTCCCATAGAAAGCAATATACTAAAATTTAAACGCATATTTCATTAAAAAACTTGTATCTTCTTTAATAATAAATCACCATAAATGAATGTTAATCCTTTATATATATTTTTAATCATAATTATGACTAGTGAAAAACATTTGAAAACATGGTTTAAGAAAAAAAGATATTTTAAAAATAAATATTATCATTATTTTATCTTGAAAATAACATAATCCCAATAGAAATGTTTCCCTTTTTACAAAATAACCTATGTACTCCAAATTTTATTTGGAATTCTTGAAATAATATTCATTGAAAAAATGTTATCAAAAAACATATAAGAATAAATATTAATGGAAAAAAGCATATTCGCGAGTGTTTCTTTTAAAACATGGGGAACCCTAAAATAATTTACTTGAAGAAAAATATTTTTCTCACTTAAAAGGGGAATGCAATTTCATTTAAACATAAGCTCATTAGATATATTTTCAAATTAAAATACATTTGGTAAAAATTATTTACAATAGTATAAATTTCATGTAGATAATTTAGGTCATCATCATATATGTCTTACAATAACTCTTACACACACTCATACAAATAGAATATAATAATCAGTTAATTCCAACACAGTTTCCCAAAGAACATATCAATTAACAAATGCATTATAGACTAATATTAGGATCACATATCATTATGAAAAATATTGCAGGTAGATAACATACATAAAACATATATTATCATTTATTTAATTCATAAAACATCATAAAATATTCAATTTATTATCTATGAAGATGCAAATAGGGTCTTCATGGAAAAAATATGATTAATATTGTTTTTCAGTGAAGATTATTTAAAAAATTCTTATAGTATATAAAATTGGATATTTTTTGAAACTTCATGAAAACATATAGAGTAATCTTATTATAGAATAATGACCATGAAAATAGGAAATTATGCTCGTGTAGTATTTCTTAATAGAATTATTTCATTCACATTTTTTAAAAATGTAAAAAATAAACAATTTTGAATATGTACGAATGTATACTTTTTGAAACATAATAACTAAATTAAAACATTGTTTAAAATGAATTTAAAAATAAATCATAGTATATTAATTACATTCATGGTACATTTTAAACGGCACGGTCATGTAAGAAAAATATAAGAAAACGATTAGATCTTTTAAAATAAATTTTTAATGAAAAATCATTTACCTCATATCTGATTCACTGCATGCATAATTTGACTACTGGATAATAAAATTATATTATTTTTATACTCAATTATAAAATATTTGTACGTGTATTACTTGATTAGTATCCCTTTATATACATTTATTACCAAACCTTATATAGATATCAAATCAACTCTTTCCTTTTCAAGAATTTTATGGTCATTATTTCATAATTGAAAAACATTTTGTGGGTTTTCCAGGGATAATCGGTTAATGGTCTCATCTTATATATAATTATAATAAATATATTATAATAATTTTAATACATTTAATAAATGTTTATAACCATTCATGAAATGCGTAGATGAAAAAGAAATCACATCACTCTGTGCAGGTGGTAGTCCACATGTATGTACGAGCAACATTATAATTTTCCGATGAATGGAAATTTTTTAATCTAAGAAATGCATTTTCTTTATAATAATGCAATTATTTCATTTATAAAATATATATATATATATTTCTTAAATCAATCATAAGGGACCATCATTATGTGGTAGGTGAACAAGGAAATCATGGGAGATCTCTACTTTGGAATCGACAATGGGTGAACATCAATATGAGATCTTGTTGATCAATGGATTCCTTAAATTTAGACTGGGAAAAATCTTTCACATCCCCTATCAATGAGTCTAGTATATGGTAAAATCATTACATCTTAGACCTCAAAGTAATATCCTTTGTGGAAGAACATTATAGATGCATGAGAACCCCAAGTGAAGGCAATGATTCTCCGATAATTAAATGTTGGGATGATGGTGCAATATTAGTTGTTTCTAACCTGTAAGAGGTTAAAAAAATAATGGACATATGTAAGTTCTTGTTTCTTAGTTACATCTCTTATAAAAATTGTGTTAATACCTAGACATATGAAGATCTAAAAAACATGATTTCACAATTATTTTACACATATAAATAGAGGATTACATTGATATATAATGTCTACTTTCATGTCATTAGAGAGAGGAATGATGAAATAAATTTGGAATGATGAATAGGAAACCTCAATATGAAACTAGGCATTTTTTATCTACCATAATGGGAGGGTAACATCAATCACTTTACCCAAAATCATACAAATTCATAGGTGTGCACTATAATTCTTGGGTTCCTATTCATATATTATTACAAAAAAAATTCAATTACCATGCCTCTGGTTTTTCCTCTCCCTATAAAATTGATCAGAAAACCTTCACTGGTGACCTCGGACTCTATCAAAGAATACTTATTGAAATCCACATGGACTCACCTCTAATGTAACATATTTACCTTATTGTGAATGGTCATAAATTATAGTATAATATTTAATTTGAATATTTCACACCATTCATGGATCATTAATAAATGGTCGATCATGAAATCAAAAACTGTAGATTGATTTTGAAGCTGGTAACACTAATATCTAGTACTATATTATGGATGAAAGTGACAAAAGCCAAGATGTCCAAACCAGTGGAAGATGTGGGAAATTAATATCCTAATCATTTAAAAAAATTAATGGGGAAATTTTTCTATAATAAGAAACTAATGGGCTTTTGTGGAAATGAAAGAAGAGAATCAACATTCTCCCCTCTTATATGATGAATAGCCTAAAGTCGATAATATGAAACCAAAGAATGACAATTAGTGTTCTACATTGGATTCTTGGGTTGATAATTCATTGTTTTTGTCATCAACGATTATCTCCATTATCTACTCTCTAAATGATAAGGAATACATGGTTGAGGTTATCTCACATGACATTAATGAACTCATTAAAGGATATTTTACAAGCCCAGTTGTGTTAGATTAGAGGTTAGACACAAATCAGGAGCCTCGAATGAGGCATGACAAGAAGGATTCAAACAAGTAGTTGAATCATAGTTGTTCATATGAATTCGAATGAAATTTGGATAAAATTTTAGTTATTAGACTGATGCATGTACAGCAGGCATCATGCACGATATTAGAAGGAACATTTGTCATGATTGTACGAGAAGATAGCAACACTACCACAAATTTCACATGGGATGTTGCTGGGATAGAAGTTATGTCTGCCCAATAATTAATGAAATATACAAAAGAGTTTGATAGAAACAAGAATGTTTATGTTAATGAAAAGGGGAAAATCATCCCCAATTCAAGGTCAAAATGAGGAACATTTTCTGGAATTGCCCAGGCATGGCCAACATTAACACTAAAAGCTCTATAAAGATACTTGTAGGTAAGTATAAACCAGATTTAATTAGAGTGGATGACCCAAATAATATCCTAACTAATAAGGAAAACATGATTCCAAATTGTGGGTATCACTTTCTAGAAAAAACTCATGCCTCCAATCTACATCACGAAGTTAGGCTTACTATTCATAACTTGTTGGAGAATCCAACAATTATACAAGAAGGAGGTCAACTCATAACGTGTTCTTTCTCTAAGAAAAACAAGATTTTAATCTATACAATTATCTATGATTTTAATAAAAATGTTGAAAGAAGATCTCCATGGACCCAAATTAAAGGACTTTCTAGTTTTATTACAGATTCATGGTTTCCCATTAGTAATGATAACTCTATTCTAACACTGATGGGAAAACAGTGAATATCTTTAGCTTGGGATCAATAAAAGAATTAAATGTGTGTGTATGGGATGCTTAATTAACCGATGATAATATCATTGGAGCCAAATACACTTGTTATATAAGAAATATGAATGTTGTGAGAGCTAACAAGATTGATAGAGATTCCGTAAATGATGCTTCATTGTGAGATTAGAGATATATCTCATGTGTATCCCTCTCAAACCATAACTTTAATCATCACCCTTTTTTTGATCTTCCTTGCTAATGATAAAAAAAATTTACATACCTTCAATGTTAAAAAACACTTGTACAAACCTCCATGAATGTTGTAGAACTATTCAAGACACTTGGGTTGGGCCTGATGGAAACTCAATTTCTTGCATTTCCAAAATTAATAACATAAAATCTATAATGATGGATTGGAGAATAAAATGTTTCATCTACCAAGTTAAAAAAAATTAATGAAATAAGAAACTCTCTTTATTCCATTCAAGACGAAATCACCATGAACAACTTCCCATGAGGTGTTACTCAATAGGCAGATATGTCCTCAATGATTCAAAATCATATATGGTTCAATGGAAAAATAAAAAAAATCATGTTCAAATACAAGTGTATTAATAATGGGGATAAAAAAACAAGTTCATTAAATAACTCCAAAAGAAAATAAGAGAGAACATGCATTTATCCCTTTTGAAATATGGAGATCAAATTCTCAATGAAACACAAGACCTTTATAATGACATTGTTTCATTTTATGAGAGTCTCTTTAGTGGAACCCCAAGGAATTTAAAGCTAAGGGATGGTATCATTCTAAATATTTTTACAAAGGTAGAAAATTATTCCCTCACCTAAACTCTTATAGACATTGAAATTAATAAATTTTTTATAGGCCTTAACAAGGGGAATCCCACGTGTACCGGGTTCATTCACCAACAATTTCATTCAGAATTATTTGGAAGTCATCTAGTGTGATGTTCTCAATCTTGTTATTAATTTTTTCAAGGATAGTTCCATCACTCAAGGAATTAATGCCCAGTTTATTTTCCTCATTACAAAGGATGATATTTCAAGTGACATTAGAAAATTCAAACTAGTTATTCTTGTTAACACACTTCAAAAACTCTTTAGAAAAATTCTTCCCAATGACTTTGTTGGAACACAAACAAAATCAATTGTTGGAATCAATTTTGGTTTCTTAAACGAAGAAACATCAACAATTTCTTGAATAAATAGTTGGAAAGTGTTAATATTCATAGAAAATATACATGTGGGGAAATATTGTGCTCATGATTGACAATATAAAGTAATTGAACACTATGGGTTGGGGTTTTATATTCAATGTTTTATTGATAGTTGGCTTCAATTACAATTTTATTAGCTGGATCAAAGTACTTTGGGGGGATTCATTCATTTCAATCTTAATTAATGGTTCCCTAGAGGTATAATTCTAGTGCTCGAGATGGGTAAATAAGGATACCCCCTTTTCTATTATTTCTTCCATTGGAAAAGACTACCTCACTAGGATATTACTACATATAATGAAAAATAGTGAATTGAAAACCATAAAAAAAGCATGAGGTATTTCTGTATCACCCAATCTATATTTTGTTGAAGTTATTAAAATCATTTCTTAGGGATACAGGAGGAATATAAAAAACAACATGAAATCTATTCTATATTATGAATGGGTTTCAGGTTTAGAAATCAGCTGGATCACACTTTCATTTACTGTGGTAAGAACATTGAATCATCCAAAAGTATTAATTTAATCAATTATTTGGGTATAAGATACGTTTCTATCGAATTTATATATCTGGGTGTACCCATGTTTTGGGGATTACCACTTGATTCTTACTTTATCAATATTTTGATTCATGTTTGAAGAACTCTGGGCTATTAGAATGGTAAATCTCTATTAACGGATAGAAGAGATTTTTTTGTTGAGAATGTGATTGTCTAAATAATGGTTTACTAATTCGTAGTATAATTTTTTCCAGCTTTGGTAATTATATCCATTAATACATTGATGATAAATTTCATCTGGAGTGGTATTATTTTAGAAGGAAATATTGTTATAGTCTCATGGTTGAAACGAGGCATGCATTATGCTATTGAGGTTGTCGGAATAAAGAATATGACCATTTTTTACTAGTCTTTATAGGAAGAATTTATCTAGAATCTTATCAACAATACCTTAGACTATATGGGATTCCATAGATTTAGGTCCATTGATAAATAAAAAACATGGAATACAAGCAACATAGAGACCTTGAATATGTCTGGGATTAAGGCTATTTCCTATAAGATTTATGGGAAAGCTCATCGAGGGGTTAGTGACAATTCCCCACTCATGTACTTGATTGATAACTAGTTTTTAGGTCCTCTCATGGATCATATTTAATACATAGACTAATTTATTGATTATGTCATATCAATCAGAGACAATATGGCCAATCTGAATGTTCTTATAGATAAAATTTTACAGGATATAACATGTTCATACTATTTAAGCCATTAAGATATGGTTATATGGGAACCAGATTTGAATTTGAATCATTACTCTATAACCATCTATAAGAACCTTCTCTAGGTCCCTCAAAATGGGATTTGCGATCTCAATAAAAAATGGATTTCCCCTTCTTGGTTTACTCTATTTTTTGAGGTTTAAATTCAATAAAATTCTTATTGATTCTAACCACTATCAGGTTTGTGTTTCCCTTTGATCAAGTTGTGTGATTTTTTATCAACTCTATGAGGATTTAGACCACTAATTTTATTATTACCAAAATTATTCATTTTCATGGAAATGTGTTTTTGATTTATTTTTAGTGCAACAACCAAGAACTAGTATTCCTCATGATTTCCTTCATGTGCTTCTTGACATCCAGATGTCTTATTAGCTCTCCATTATATTTAAGGTGGACTATATCATACCTTTTATGTCATTTGGAGTGGATGGAACAATTAAATCAATTAAGAGACACACTTCAACGTCAAATAATCCCTTGAAGACGTTTTGATGGTGGCTTAGAATACAATCTTTCTACATAATGTCCACTGAGGTAACTCAGTGAAAGACCTCTTGGTGAAGAGAAGATTAATGATTCAGTGGAATTATCCTCTAACACACCTCACTCTTGATGTTTTATGTTTTCCTACTTTTATTGTCTGGATAAAATGAAACTATGATGGGGCCTCTAGGGGGAATACATTACCAACATGTTATAGATCTATCTTCATGGACTCTTCAGGGGATTTATTGAACACCATTATGGATCATGTTTAATTAAAATGGACTTGGATTAATTGATGACAAGTTTGGAAAATGTCATATGTGATGAAAATTAAAGAATCAGAACAACATCTGGTTTGAGGGTGATTTAATAGCCAACATTCAGGTTTTCAAAACTGTGCTGGTTCACCTTTCATGGATACTGACAAGGAAATGGATCAATTTTATTTTCTATTTTTTATCAAGGATATATATTATCATGCATATATTTTGTGAAGTCTATTGACTTACAGATGTTCATTTAAACAAGGGAGTGAACATGAGGGTTTCAATTTTTTTAAAATCCTCCCTAATGATCTACTATCATGGTAACAAATGGATACATGTAATGTTCCTACATTCAGACTATTGTAGTTTTTTTTCACATATTATAAGTTCCTCAAAGATCACATTTCTAAAAAACAGTCATTTGGTTTTGGTGTTGAAAAATTAAACACATCGCTTTGTTGAGGTGGTAACCCACACATACGCACGACCAATGTTTTCAACCAACATAGGATGGAAAAAAGAGATTTAAAATGTTTTTTCCCTAATTATAATAATTATTATGTGTATTAAAGATAAATATGATATTATTTTAGAATGTTTAATTAATAAATCAATGAGTTATAAGAATAAATAATAATGAAACACTCGGTTAATAATTGTACCACTTCTTTGGAAAATTACCCTTGGAATAGACATAAAGCCTTCTAAAATGTTATTTATGATAAAAGTAATATACCTAAAACGTGAGGATTGATTTTTGGGAGAGAGTTAGGTTTGTAGTGTCTAAGATTGTTTGCTCAAAATATGAGAGGAATAATATATAGGATGTTTCCTTTTAAAGGTGCAGAATGTGGTGACCTTCTAATGCTTCTAATGTTTTAAATATTATAAATGACATACTAATTGTCACGTGACTCTAAAATGATAATATTTAGAATAGAATGTGATAAGAGTCCAAATAAAATCATCCAATAAGATTAATGTTGAAGTTTTGTAGCCTTATAATAAATTATTTACCTTCAAAACCCTAATTTACTAATTACCACGGTGATACATTTTTACCATGGTAACTATTATTAATAAACAGAAAAAGAAATTTATCTCATTAATAAATTTAAACATCTTAGTTCAAAATAAGAAACCCATTTTTCAAGATTAAATTTATATAAGTCTAATAATTTTCATTTAATATAAGAAAAAAAAGAAAATAAAAATCAGTTTTTTAGTAAAAATAACTAAGATTAAAAAACATATTCCAAAATCATATATAATATTGATTAATATGAAATTGTTTATATAAGGATTAATAAATTTTTTTATGTTACATTAAAATCTAATCCAAAAAATAATTTTTCTTTTATTTAATTGATTTAATTAAAATTAATGGTGGTTTTAAAAAATATTCAATTTTTTCTATTCATTGAAAAATAAATATTTTCAAAATCATAAAGTAAATTCACCATAATATATATCATATATAATTATATAAAAAATAAATTCTATTTTATCAAATTTACTTTCTAAAATTTATAAATGAAAAATTTATATAAAAATAAACAATACATAGAAAACACTTTTGTTATAGTAAAATTATTTGTTCGATATAAAATTATTGTAAAAATGTGAACCCATAAAAAATTATCATGAATATAAGTAATACAATAAATTGATTTATTGTTAAAATTACATAGGAGTTCATGCACATCCACCCATAATGAAACTCCTTCCTCACAATTTCATTCTTCACTAAAATATTTTGAGATATATTTCCCCCATAACCATTTCAGGTTCCCATGTTTCTTCTCCAATCATACAGTTATTCAACAAAACATTAACCAGGTGATTTAATTTATTATATATCACCTTATTTCTATGACCTGTAATATTCAACATCATTCCCTCATAAAAAAGTTCTTTGCCAACAGTTCTATCAAAGGGATCAAAACATGTGATAAATCAGTTACATTTCTTTATATCATTATAATATGAAATACATCATACACCTGGGATAAACACATTGGGAAAGATACTCTATAAAAAATTGATCCCATATTTTATAGAATTTAATTTCAATAAATAAACCAAGGGTTTATGTTTACTTTCATTCAAAAATGTATAACCCATATCAAAGGAAATATTTTAAGAAACACATAATAACCTACCACAAATGAAAGGTATTTCTTCTTGATATATGAATAACTCTTACACTTAATCCATGATTCTCTCATGTGAAGCTCAATCGTCTTTATTATCTCAATAATTTATTCTAACATCTCCAAACACAAATCATTCATTCACAAAATTATTCCCAATAATATGGAGTGTGAAAACAATTTTCATATATTTCTTTAAAAGGATCCATATATACGTTGAAACAAAAACTATTATTATAAGAATGTTACACTAAATAAATATATTGATCCTAACTTCCTTTATAATTTAGTGATATTTCACGAACTGTATCCTCTAAATTCTGAATCATTCTCTCTGACTATCCATTAGATTGGCCATGAAAAATGTGATGAAATTTAATTTAGTACCTTATGAAATATGAATTAGCAATAGTAAATTTTATTTAAATATGGGATTATGGGTATTTATAATAGAGAGAGGGACTCCATCCAATATCAATATCTCATTAAGAGAATGTGTTACAAGTTTATCTATTAAAATAGTATATCTAATGGGAAAAAAATTAAACAATTTTGTCAAATAACCAAGGGTAACCCAAATATCATTATTAACTCATGATTAGTTTGGTGATCCCACACCATAAACCGTGGATATATTCTCTAATTTAAATTTAGTAACATTAAAATTATGGTGTTCCACCATCATTATTTATTGATTAGCTTTAACCTATTTAAAAGAAGAAAATTTGAGGGAATAATAAAAAATACCCTTGTTAATTCCTTATAACCAATAAAATTCTCAAAGGTATATATAAATATTAGTACTTCATATATTTTAAAAACTAAATCGGTTAGGGGTGTATATTTTAGAGGGTTTTAAAACTCTTTCTCTAGTGTATGGATGGTTCGGAAAAAAGGTTTTTGACCTTTCATTCAACATGTCTGAGAACCCTTGATGATTGTTGTTATATAGAAAGGGAATAATGATGGGAGACTCATAACTCAAAGTAGGATATAGGATTTCATTGTCCAACAGAGTGGCACTAGTTTCACTGGCAAGTAGGATGGGTGGTAAGATCTCATACTACCAAGAGGACTCATGGACCAATGGATTAGCCTACAACGACCTTATTGTGTGGTAGGTAGGGAACATTCTACCTACAAGGTATCTCCAGAACACTAATGATATTGTAATAACCATCTGGAAGACCCTAGAAAATAGTCTCATGGGTGTATTTGGTGACTGTTAATAATGTATGGCTTTGTTCTATACCCACTATGGCCACCTTGATTTAATCTCCCTTAAATCGGTTTTATGTTAGTAATCTAGATGTGTACCTATTCTATCTTCCATCCATGGGTTCATCATGACCCCAGGAAGATCTAGATTCAAAGTGATTATAAATATGTTCAAATATTCTTCATCTTGGCCACCTTCTTCCTCTAATGGTAGTCAATAATTTTTTCATTCATCATAGATGTTCCAATTAGTATAAATAAGTCTTTTTGATTCATTAAAATTATAAATCTCCTGGGATCCTCTCTCATAATATCTCATTTTCCAAAGTAGATCATGTGTGTGATCATTCTAGGAGGATCAAATGAAAATTCCGTCATTTAAATATTAGATTTACTGAAATTAATAGTTTTTTGGATCACTATGGAATGAGGATGTTTCATATTGAAGAGCATATACCATTGTTGTGTGTTTAAATGAATGTATTAATCATGATAATTCATTCAATGATATAAATTCAATTTATTTAAAATTTTCCACTGAGATATGGAATAAATTTTTTCCTTTACAAATAATTAGAATTTTTCTTGTTATTACTCAAACTCTATTGATTACTTTATTACTAAGGTATTTCATTTGTTGGTTTTATTCTAAAATTTCTAATTTGATTATTTTAAATTGTATTTTTACCTTTAATTTGAATTTGTTATTCTTCCAAAAAAGATGTCTGAAGTTCTAGATAGATTATCCATGATTGGTTGGTCATAGTTCTTACTAGGCCATAACATATGGTGAGTCACTCATCCAGTGATCCTTTTTCATTCATTGTACGTTCATATAATCTTTTAATTATTTTAATTTACATATGTTAAATTATTTTTAATTCATTGTCCGGATGCGGACCTTGTGGTACTAATTGGAGGATGAATTAAATTTGGTAATTTGGATAATGTATTTGGGATTTACCAATCTTAGAGTTTTCTCCATTTGAGGTAGGTGGTCCTATATACTCTACCTTGTGTTTTATTCATGGTTTATAAACATTTTTTATGAGTTTATTCACCTTATAAAAATGACCAATAAATTAATAATTTATTATGAATAATAATTAATACATAATTAATTAATTATCCTTATATCTTAATTAATTAAACATCGTGTTCCTAAGTAAATGGAAAATTTTATATGGGTCATGATGAACCGTTGTGAACTAGCTTCATACTGTAAATGTATGGTCATTTTTGGATCACTAATGTGTTACTTATACTATATAGACACCTTTGGGTGTGTTATTTTGTTATATAATACCTAGATCTCATGATACCATGTTTTCTAATGATGATCACTTGTTATATTTTTTTATACTAATTTCATGATGACATGGTTTCATAATGCCTCTATATGACATAAAATGTTTATCTATAGTGAATTTTGGTATATTGTCTTTTCTATTATACTTTTCATGTTTCCAAATTGAAAAAAAAAGACTTATCAGGCCTTGGTATCCCTAGTGGGTGACCATGTTTGGGCATTGCATATGCCATGATGATAGTTCCATGTTAGGGGATGGGGAATGAAGTCCAAATTGGCATATCCTAGTGGAATGGTAGTCTATGTGATCTTACCCATGTGTTTATAATGTACTCTATGTGACATGAACTAAGAGATAGTAACTTGAAATAATGTCTTATTGTGCTCTGACCCACATTCCAAGGGCCTTTATTATTATTAATAAGCCTTGAGGTTGGCTCTTTTACTTTTTTAACATTGAAGACATGTTTAAAAGATGTCTAGTGGATTTTTCATCTCCAATACTGACATATATAATCAATATCCATATAACATAGAGCCAGATATGGTTTAAAAATAGTTCTCGGCAGTAATGTAATTGATCTATTTCTTTATGAATTGTTGTTATTGGTTTTGTGTTCATTTTCATATCATGTTATACTCAAAAAATTTATGTATTTTCTATTTAATTTTAAATGGATTATCACATAGTCATACACAAGGTTTTACTGGTTCTGTAATGTACCACAGTGGTGGTGTACCATAGATTTTTGCACACACCATGCTCGAGTGTCCATGGCACGTGGGTACCAAAAATCCCTCAATTATTGCAGGTAATAGTTGGGATGATTCTTGAGTAGATCATTGATCTTGATATCTCGCTATATTTCTTGAGACTAGGATATGGTGAGGATTGGATTTACAAGGAATTTTATACATTTTTTCTTTTATTTTTTTATATGTGATCAGAATACTGGGCGATCAACTATTGTATTTTTGTCTGAAAGTTATTCTATTTTTTCAGTCACTCATAAATTTTTTACATTATTGGTATTTTTGTTATCTTATTACTAATTACCATATGGTCAGATTTTTTAACTCCAATGGATGGTATAGTCTCCACATGATTCCACTTCAGACCCTTGCTTCTAGTCAAAAGCCTATAGAATATGAGGAGGAACTCCCATGATTATGTGCAATTCTTGATCGAATTCTTTGAATCATATTGGGATGTAATAAAATGGTATTAGAGACTATATTGTTTTCATTTATGGGGAGTTAGTAGATAGGAGAAATAAGAATGTGTTATATCATTTTATGGAACCTAGACAAGTGTTTCGGGAATACCTTTTCAAGTTGAATTCAATGTTTCCAGATCATGGGATTGATGTTCTTGGTTTTTTGATATTATGGTTGTATATAATTTCACCCCATTTTAGAGATATGGATTCTTTCATTTTATGATTTAATATGGATTTTACACTTGACCGCATCGGTATGAGGTTTAGACACATCATATATGGCATGTAGGTTACACATGATATATATTATTTATATGTTGGATTGTACTAATCATAGATGAAAAATTTTCATAAGTATTAATTTTAAATATTGTGTCTTCACACATGAGTTCTTATTGAAATTAATTTGGATTAACTATTATTTTTTCTACTTCCTATAGAAGTTGAATTGAGACTCTAGTATGGTGGACCTAGGTGATGATGATGACATTTATGAAGATTTTTCTCTCTTAAATCAGTGGTGTAATTTTATGTATTAGTTAAGTGTTAGGAATTAATTGTATTGGTAATGGACTTTTGGAATTATACTTTTGGTGGGTCTAATTAATTGATGTTCTAGCTATATTATGTAGTCATTTTTCAATATATCAACAGGTGGCATTTATTTTAATTGAAATTTTTTTCATTAGACTCCTGTGGTAAGTATAATGGTGGATCCATTGTGTCTAGTCATCAAAGTTATTCAATGACAATGTTATGTGGGTCGTAGCACTTAATTAATCCTTGGGAATGTTTTTTGAAATAACTTATGGCCGTAGAAAAGTTACTTCAGTTACTGGAAACTGAATGCCTCATGTTACATAGAGGTAACATGAGTACAAATTTTCCATTTTCAAGGGACAATCCATGATAATTATGGAGGGTAGATTTTATATCAAAATAATTCCTTATTCATTTCTATAACGATATTATTTTTAAAGGAAATTATTGAAAGTTATATTGAGACCATATATGTATAAATCAAATTGATTTCTTGTACTCATGATTCAATTTTTCGTTCTGAAGAGAATATTTGCATGGTGTGTCAAGGGTAGGACAAGGGTATGTATATCCTTTTAGTTTAGGATGAAACTTACATTAAACTAAAATTGAAAAAACAAGGTTGTAAGGACTATGCAGATTAGATCATGGTGGGATTATAAATTGCATGAAATGACAACCATGTGATGTCTGGTTCACAGTGAAACTCGGTAGCAATGTATTATTTTTCTAAGAGGAGTGCTAAGAGTGATTCAATTTTGTGATGACAGAATAATGTATAGTGTGGAAATCCACAAAGGCATCTAATTCCATTCCAAGAGTTCTATAACTCTTGGGAAAATAAGTATCCCATTTAAAATAGTGGTTTTGATATTCATTACTAAAAAAAGCTTTTCCATTTCAGTGATACTATCTAGGGTTACACATATCGTCAGTTGAACCACTGTAAGCGTAGTAGTGTGCTAACCATTGAGAATATTATTTGTTCTATGGATGATCATGGATAAGGTAGTAATGGTGGGTAATTAAGGATTTTAGTTAAAGGATACCCTTCCAGGTAGAAGATGACTTGTTTATCTTGAATCATGTTGGGTATAGTGTCCTAGTGGTTGAATCTTATGTAGTCATATCTATAGAAAATCAAAACATAAGAAATAGATTGGGATCCATTGAGCATTAAACCCTAGTCTTCCTTTCATGTAAATGTTGTGTTTATAAATAATGGAATACATAAGGGGATGATACCACCATAATAATAAATTGTATCCTATACTATGATATTGAAGAACATATTAGATATCGTTATTTAATCATTGAATTTAGTAGAATATATCATCTGTAATCCATGTTTCTATAGTTTATGGTATGTTTCATATAAATTGAGTTTGAGAAGGTGTTCATGTTTGGTAATTATTTTTGAAAATGGACTAGTAAAGGGTTGGGTATACTAATTCAAGTGAAGAAGGACAAAAAATAACGATACATATATAATGATTGAATTTATCTTTCATGGGTGAATGACTCATTTCTAGTAAGTGGTGTATTCATCCATTAAACCAGTCATTGAATGATCATTGTGACACTAGAAGAAAAATTATTAATGAAACCAAGAGTATAATATTCCATAATGAATCCATAGTGTTTGATTTAGATGTACCATTAAATGTATTATATATGTATTCTGAGACTCTGTAGTAAATTAGTGAAAACTAGTAAAAAGTTTAATCATTGTTGTGTTGATGCGTGGTTGGGAGCCTCGCGACAGGTGCATGGGTGGATGAATCAGTAGAGGAATTCCTTCAATGTCGGTTAATTCATCAATGAGGATGAATTCTAAAATTAATAATTTCTCTAAGGCTCAAGGTATCACGATATATGTATTTGAGTAGTGTTGGTTGTTTGGTTGTGTGCCTTTATAGGTGGTGAGTTTCTAATGTACCAACAATTGTATTTGTATGAACCCTAATGTGATTGGGTGGAACTACAATGAACTCATAATATTAGGTATGACTATGTTGTTTAATAATTGTTTAGGAACACTTGATAAAGGTTGGTTTAATAGGGTTTTGTTTGGTAGATAGAGATTCGTAGATTTGGATCAGAATTATGAATGAGGTTTTGGTACCATCTTTTAACACATGTCTATGATTGATCGAGCACGTTGGAACTAAATCACATTAGGAATTTCATTGTAAAACTAGGACCATGGGTTTAATGGAGATTTCTATAATGGTAATAAAAATTATTTTTTAAGATGAATCAGTGGTGGACATTGTGTAGGTGATTATTTAAAATGATGTGGTGATTTCGGTCTCAATGTTGGATGACATTGAAATTTTGGATTTTCATCTTCTATTTATCATTAGATGTGCACAAAGATAAAATAACATGCCTTCATGAGTTATAGAATACTTGATTTCACATTAAATATTTTAGGTTAGATGGTTTGAAACTCATTCTAGGTAGATATCTTGTTATATTTAAAGGTGTATTCTCAATGCTACCAGAACCTCGCAAGTATGAGATGATCTATGGTGGGGAGACTGTAACAGAATGTTCCATTATATATGTAAATAATACGTGGGATATTAATATGTTCTTATAGAGAATGGGTTATCCATAGAATCTGGTTTCATCCTGAGATACATCACATATTAACATACTTTAGGATTGCTTTTATATTTGTTTGGATGTATGGTGGGTGACATAAAACATAGAAAAGGCTAGAGGATTAGTCGGGATAATCAAGAAAAAACACAAGAACCAGCTAGACTATATCTCCCAAAAATTATTTTTTTATGGGGCGTAGACCTGCAATAGCATATAAGGTCTCACTATCTAGTGGATGATCGTACATCAATCAGCCAGTGGGGCAGACAATGGGCATGAACTTGCCAATTGGTGGGCTGTGATGGGAAGATTTTAATAAAGGGATCATTTTTCCTATTACCCCATGTTCCTTCCTTTTTTTAACATACCATGGAAATATTCTCTTAGATTAATATGGTTCTGAACCTCTCATCTCATCCCTACATGGGTTCCCCATTATTCGGAGTGGATCTTGACTCAATGCATTAGTAAATAAATGTATGATCATTTGATCTTGTTCAATATTGGAACCCTTCTTCCAATAGTGGTATATATTATTTTCATTAATCTTTTATAATAATATCCATATGTTTAATATTTTTGGACATTTTTAATCTTATTTTTCATAGTATAATATCTCATTTTTATCATATTGGTCCCTAATTGATCCTGAAATGGTCTTGCAAGAATGATTGGATAACAATTCCTTCGAATCTTGATGGAATTTTCTAATATTGATGGATCATTAGATTGAAATGGAAAGAGGATGTTCCATATTTATGAACATATAATATTATTGGTTTTTTGGATTATTTTATTTCGCTTGGTAATTGTTTCAATGGTAATTTGTTGATTTAGATCATATTTTTCATTGATATAAGTAATCGATTTTGGATTTTTTTGTCATCTTAGAAACGATAGTGTGTTAGGAGTGTCTCGTACTCTATTGTATGACATTACAGATAATATACATCATCAGTTAGTTTTATTCTAAAATTTAAAATTTTATTATATTAAATTGGACGTTTTCATGGTTTAGAATAAAGGGTATTTTTTGGAAGGAACCCAGAAGTGTTAGACAGACCATTTATATATGGTTATTCATTGCTCCGACTATATGGTAACGTCCATTGATTCTTTTTTCCATTGTTCCTTTATCATTGAATTTGAGGTCATTTAATCTTTTAACTAATTATAATTTAGTTATAATTAAATAATTAGAATATTTTTTCTTGAAAAGGACCTTGTGGTTATAGGTGGATGCTGAATGGACTTACGGGACTTAGAAAACGTTTTTGGACCTTTATTAGAAAGGTGTTGACTATATTTTAGGTTGTTGGTTCATATAATCTACCCATGGTTTTATTCATGTGTTTTTGACAAGTCTAATGAGTTTTTTCATACTTAGGATAATGAAAATTAAATTTGAAACATGTTTTGAATGACCAGTAACAATTATTTAATTAATGATCCAAATGTCTTAATTAGTAAAAAGAACCACTCTTATTATAAATGTATAAAGCTACAAGGGTCATGATATGCCTTTTTGAAAAATAATGATACCATTCATAAATGGATGGGGATTGGTCAAAAATGTATTCTTTAGTTTATATGGAAACCATAGTGTGTGTTGTTGTTCTTCATGAGACGTAGAAATCATGAGACCATGATTTATGATAATCTCTAATTATGATTACTTATAATGTTTTACTGATGACATTGTTGTGAGGTTCATCATTATGAAATTTTATATTTCCTTATGATGTATAATGGTATATTATAAATTATGTTTTTCTCTAAATAGTCCAAAAAGTGATAGTCTGAACCATGATAGCACAGTTCCCCTGAAAGAGGATCATGTATAGTCACTGTATATGATATGGTGATAAGAACAGAGTATATGACCAGGAATGATGGACTGTGTGGGATTACATTATGGAATGGTAGCCTATGTGACCTTACACATATGGAGACAAAGGGGAATGACAGCTTATGTGACCTGAAATGGGAGATAGCAATTGGGAATGATGGCTTATTGTGTTCTACACTTTTGGACAAGGGTATATATCACTATTGTGTATCATTGAGGTTGTCCCTTAACTATTTATTTTTCTATGTCATGTTCACTCAATATGAGGTTTCATACTCCTGATTACACCAGGCATTAGTTATGGATATCCTTCCAACATAATGCTGATATTGGTACACCTGCGGTTTGTGGGGGCCTGGTAAGAGCATCATAAATCCATCCACGGTTTTTATCACTTTTTGAGGATGGTGATATTATGTTATTAATGTAACACCCCATGACTTTTGGATAAATATATTTTAAAATTACTTTAATTTACTTGATAACATATGATAAATGACACAATGATTTTAAATGAGTTGTAATAAATTTATAAGATTGTTGTTAAATTGGTTATACAAATAGGAATATTGATATTTTAAAAATATATATATAATTATTAGATAAATAATATATATTGATAAATTAGTACATTATTTTTAGTGATGTCGTTATATGTTTCAAAAATACATTTTCCCTAAAAATGTTCATTATTTATTTGTTTGAGAAAATAAAATAATTTATTTCATAAACTTATTGAAAAATTATTAGAAAAAAGAACCATATTTTCAAAATGATCTTTTCCACAATTCTCTTATAGTGAAATTATTATAATTTTCTGAAATTGTGATTTTTTTAATAAAAAGTGAAGACATTTTTTTATTAAAAACCATCTTAATTTATCAATAATGACCATGTTTATGTTTTATATTTAAATTATTTAAATGTAAAATTATTTAATTTATATAATCTAATTATGTTCATTTAAATTAATTTTTTGTGTTATTTTGGTATAAAAACATGTTAAACATAAGAACCTAGTTTCTTCTAGAAGGAATTTTTTGCCACATTTACTAGTTTAAATTTAAGTTAAATTCTAAAATATCAATGAATTTAATTTTATGAAACTAAATATATATTTTTTGAATAATCTAAATGAATATAATTTAATAGGTTCAACATAATTGATGGTTGTTATGAATAGTAACCATAGTAAATATTTCACAGCATTATAAAAAAGGTAAATTGAGTTAAATCCAAACTGTAAAACATTAAGATTACCATAAAAACATTTATCCACATTAATAAGGTTTTATGACCAAAATTATCATTATTTATTCTAATAATATATTTTTACTTCTTATTTTTAATTTTCCAACCCTATCATTACTATTATAATGATATGTTATTTTGAAATTTAAAACTATTCTGAGTTCTTTGTATTTAGGGACATGGTTGGAAAATGAAATTCGGTAAGAGTGTTCTCTAAACGTATATAAACCATCCTGAATTTATTATTTTAAAAAATAACTATAAACAAATTTATTCTTTTATTTTGTGGGAAAATATTTTTAATCCCAAAATATTTAATTTTAATAAAAAAACTTTTACATGCAATTCATTTTCTTATATTATAACTAATTTCTAACACCTGTATAAATTAAATATGATAATATAGATTCTAAATTTATAATCTAATTTCATAAATTAGGTTATAATATAACTTTTATTTTTTGTCATATAAATACATTACCATTGTAAATAATTATGTAATCTTAGTTATGATTAAAAGGGGTTTAAAATAGGTAATCTGTAGTATAAGGCCGAAAATGTATCCAAAACATTACCAAATGTGATTGATTGAGTTTGTTTCAACTGTATACCAAATTGTCTTCTAATCTTGGGTGACTTGGTTACACTTTACATGATTATGATATATATATATATATATATATATATCATTTAATCCTTTATGTAATTCCATGTGTATCCTTTCCCTCACATATAAATGGATACCACAAGTCCTCTCTTTCCCAGACTCCATTAACCTTATATATTATCCAATTCCTATATTAATACCTTCCTATATTCCATCCCTATTTCCCAGGTCTTCTGTTCACCACATAAAACCTCCTTTTCAAGGCTTATGGTTTAAGCTAGAATAAGTTTCTCAACAAAGTGGTATAACTATTAACCAAGTACTTTCAATTTTATTTCTTATTATACATCCAATAAATATATTTTCCAAATATAAAATAATAAAATAAGTTTATAAAATATATTTATTTGTTATTATGATTATTTAATCACCAGTATCCACCTTATTTAGATCCAATGAAAAATGAAAACATTATTTCCACATATGTATGGATTACAATCTCCAGGTAGTCATATAAATGGATTTACACACCATTTTAAATAGATGGTTATAAATATAAAAATAAAATTTATAAATGTTATTTATAATATTTATATGTTTTCATAGTGATGAATTATTTTTTATATTTCTTTTATTCCTTTCGTCAGAACATGAAAACAACATTCATGCTTTTATATGGATTACTGTCTCCATGAATAGTATAAATAGTTTTTTTCTCTAAATATTTTTTATGAAGAATTTAAATGTTTATATAATGATATATATATTGTTGAGCCCTCTGGAAGATTGCTGATTTCATGTTTATAACTGATGTTTTAATAATCACAAATCATCACAACTCATTAATGCTTAATCTGGTTTGATGTCTCATAAACATAATTCCAATCTATGAATGAATCAGTTATCATTTTTTTAACTATGCTTATTAACTTACAAAGTATGTTGGAAGCCTTCTGGACTCACCGATCCATCAGACTCACCGATCAATCAGACTCACCGATCCATCAGACGCACCGATCAATCAGAGTCACCGATCCATCGGACGCACCGATCCATCAGACGCACCGATCAATCAGACGCACCGATCAATCAGACTCACCGATCCATCAGAGTCACCGATGCAAATGAGTCACTGATGCAAATGAGTCACCGATGCAAATGAGTCACCGATGCAAATGAGTCACCGATGCAAATGAGTCACCGATGCAAATGAGTCACTGATGCAAATGACTCACCGATCAGATGACAGACCGATGCTGATCAAAATGACTCACCGATCAGATGACAGACCGATGCTGATCAAAATGACTCACCGATCAGATGACCGACCGATGCTGATCAAAATGACTCACCGATCAGATGACTCACCGATGCTGATCAAAATGACTCACCGATCAGATGACAGACCAATGCTGATCTATCTGAGTCACCGATCTTTACTCTAATACTGATGACCTACCGATCTCTTGAACAGTCATAAACAACTGTTTGAATTTCTTTATCTCTATCTTTATTTATTCTAACCAACGGTCATATTGGTTATATTTTAATACACTGACAATTAATTAATAAAGGTTGTCGGATGTCAGGAAACCGTACCTCGTACCTGCGGAAAAGAAACCTTTTTCTGTCCTACGGAGCACGTGATGTAAATACAAGAAGACTCTGCTGAAAAAGAGAGATAGAGCTGCGAAGAGAAGAGAGCAAATAGACACAGAGACAAGGAAGCATACGACATACTCGAGAAGAGCTCTGTGCATACAAGAAGAACCAAGCAAGACAGAATCAAATATACAATCAAGCCTACTCAAGAAGAGTGGTGTGCATACAATAGATTATTGAAGAGCTTCATCGACTACATCTCACTGCCTGTGAACCTGATGCATACGACACTCTGCTTCTCAAACAAAATCGAGAAGAGGACTCAGAATCACTTCTGTTTAATTCCAAAACGAGTCTAGTGCTACACTGAAATCACTAGAGCCATTCCTAAACTCTACATCTCTGCTCTGTGATTTATTTATTCTACATTCTGAGCAGTGTGTGTTATCTGCTGTATTAAACACACACACTGACTCCTGTACTTCCACTGGAGGATCTGTAAATCCTCAGCAAACTTTTTACACTTCACTTCCCACTGTGGATAGTGGTAGAGGTCTTGTGACCTGGACAGCTGGCTGCTGTTGTTTATTTTCCCACGTAGAACTGTGGTAGAGGTCTTGTGACCTGGACAGTGTGCTCACTGTTGTTAACCCCGATCCAGGGTGTGGATCACTTTTATATAAACTTTTGAGAGGACTAAGTCTCGGCTTGAGACTGAACCTCTTGGTTACTTCTCTGTGTTTATTGCTATACTCTATATCCATACTATACATATTTATTTCATATTCCGCTGCTATTACTTTGAAATATTATCTATCTTCAAAGCTACTTTGATAATTAAATTCGCAAGTGTTTATATTTATTATAAATCAGTAAATTGGTTTCAAAAGTTAATTTAATCATAAGATTAAGTTAACTGAGAATTAATCAATCTTTGAGAAGCTAATTGAACCTTTATATTCTATATAAATTCACTACAGTTTAATTTATTTTTGAAATTGGGGGATTTTACTAGAAATTGTTTTTAACAGAAAATTTTGATTGGAACTCAATTCACCCCCCTCTTGAGTGTCCACTCCGACCAACACTTGGTATCAGAGGAAGTAAATACTTTCTAAAAGTACTCTGCTTTTGAACTGTGATTTTAGTTGTATTTTAAAGTTCTTAAAATTTCTGTTATTTCTAAATTTTTATCTCTTTAAAATTCTTTTTGTAATATCATGGATAATAGACTTGAGGGTGCTGCTACTAACCGGCCACCTTTCTTCAATGGAACTAATTATGCTCAGTGGAAACTGAAAATGAAAATTCATCTAGAAAGCATAGGTTTTGATATTTGGACTGCTATTGAATCTGAATACAAAATTCCCACTACTGCTAGATCTACTTGGGATGAACCTACAAAGACTACTTACAATAACAATTGTAAAGCTATGAATGCTCTGTACTGTGCTCTAGGAGATGAAGAGTTTAATAGAATTTCTGCATGTAAAACTGCATATGAAATTTGGGATACCTTAGCTGTTTCTCATGAAGGAACAACTAATGTTAAAGAAATGAGATTGAACACTTATACTATCAAGTATGATAATTTTAAAATGCAGCCTGATGAACCCATTTCTGACATGTATCTCAGGTTCAATGAAATTGTCAACACAATGACCTCTCTGGGAAAGGATGTTCCAGCAAAGGAACAAATTATGAGAATTTTGAGATGTCTACCTGAAAGATGGAGAGGAACCTCTGTCTCCATTAGAGAATCCTGTGACATTGGTGCTCTACCTGTCAAGGAATTAATTGGTAAGCTGATGATGTATGAGGAAGAGCTTAAAGTAAATAAAGAAGAAGATGATGAACCCAAAAGGAAGTCTATTGCCTTCAAGACTACAACCTCAAAGAATAAGGATAAGGAAAAGCTTCAAGCTATCAATGAAAGTACAAGCAGTGAGGAAAGTGAGAATGATTCTGACAGTGATGATGAGATGGCTCAAATAGCCAGGAGATTCAAAAAGTTCTATAGGAAAAAGAAATTTTTTAGGAAACCAAATTATAAGGGTAAGTATGACCAACAAGGCAAATGGAAAAAGGACTGGAAGAAGAATGACAAATCAGATGATGTTGTCTGCTATGAGTGTAAGAGGAAAGGACACATTAAAGCCGACTGTCCAAAGCTGAAGTATAAAAAGAAATATGAATACAAGAATAACAAGTACAAGAAGGCCATGAAGGCTACTTGGAGTGCTTCAGAAGACAGCACAAGTGAAGCTGAATCATCAGACTCTGAAAAGAATCGGGCCAACATGTGTTTCATGACAAACACTTCTGAGGTAACATCAGAGACTCCTGCTTTTAATTCATATTATTCTGGTGAAGATTCTGACTCAGAAAACATGTCAAAATCTGAATTATTTGAATACTGTGACATGCTAGAAGAAACATGTAATGAGCTTAAAGATAAATATAAAGGTCTAAAGAAACAGTATGCTTTAAGTGTTAGGCATAAATCTGATCTGGATATAGAAGTAGAAAAGAATGCTCAGCTGCTTAAAGAGAATACTGAACTAAAATTGTCTAATGAGCAACTCAAGCAAGATTTAGAGAAGTTCACCAATGGTAAAAATACTCTAACACAAATGCTAGGAAAGCAAGTTGCTCCTAGATACACTACTGGTATAGGATACCAACCTGGACAAAGGAAAGTTGCCAAAACTAGATTCATTCCTAAATCTGGACAGAAGATAGTTAATTCTGGAACTTCTTATGCCTCATCCAGCTATATTCATAGTTATGAATCTAATAAGGTTTATCTTTCAAAGGATGTTATTTCTACAAATTATATGAGACCCATTAGACAAATATGGGTACCTAAAGTGTTATTGGCTAACCTGTCTGGACCCAAGAAGATCTGGGTACCAAAATCATCTTCCATCTAAATCTGTTTTGTAGGAGACCTGCTTAAAGAGCTGTTACAAGAAGATATGGTATTTAGACAGTGGGTGCTCAAGACACATGACTGGAGATTATTCTTGCTTCAAGAGCTTAATAAAAGTTGATGGAGGCTTTGTCACCTTTGGTGATAACTCTAAAGGGAAAATCATCGGCCTAGGCCAGATTGGTAACACTGATTCAATTTTGATCTCTAAAGTTTTATTTGTTGATGGACTTAAATATAACCTGTTAAGCATTTCTCAGTTATGTGATGATGGTTTTCATGTTAAATTTGAAAATGATTCTTGCAATGTTTTTAACTCTAAAAATGTTTTAATATTTTCTGCTTCAAGAAATGAAAATGTTTATGCTGTTGATTTAGATTCTTTAGCTAAACAGAACATTCCCTGTTTAAATGCTTTTCATAAAGAGTCTTGGCTTTGGCACAGAAGATTAGGACACTGCAATGTGCACTCACTTAGAAAACTTTCTAGGAAGAACTTGGTTAGAGACTTACCCAAACTTGAATTTCCAGCAGACAAAGTTTGTAATCCCTGTCAAAAGGGAAAACAACACAAAGTTTCTTTTAAATCAAAGAAAGAAGTTTCAACTTCTCAACCACTTGAATTGGTTCACATGGATTTGTTTGGACCATCAAGAGTTTCTAGTTTAAATGGGAAGCACTATGTCTATGTTCTCGTAGATGACTTTTCAAGATATACTTGGGTATATTTTCTAGCTCACAAAAGTGAAGCTTGTTCTTACTTTGTTAAATACTCCAAGTCTGTAGAAAATCTTAGTGGACTCAAGATTAAGACCCTAAGAAGTGATCATGGTCGTGAGTTTGAAAATCAAGATTTTGAATCTTACTGCTCACTCAATGGCTATTCTCATAACTTTTCTGCCCCTAGGACACCCCAACAGAATGGTGTAGTAGAAAGAAGAAACAGAACCCTGCAAGAAATTGCTAGAACCATGCTCAATGAATATGACCTGCCAATTTACTTTTGGGCTGAAGCTGTTAATACAGCTTGTTATGTCATTAATAGAGTCTTGATCAGACCTGTTCTAAAGAAAACCCCTTATGAGTTGTGGAACCATAGGAAACCTAAGGTAAACTACTTCAAAGTTTTTGGCTGCAAAGTCTTTATTCTGAATACTAAAGATAATCTGGATAAATTTGCATCCAAGAGTGATGAAGGAATTTTCCTAGGTTACTCTATCTCTAGTAAAGCCTATAGAGTTTTCAATAAGAGAACCAAATGTGTGGAAGAATCTGTTCACATCAAATTTGATGAAACTGATCCACATGAGCCTAAAACCTCTCTTGGGAATCTTGAAGAAGATTTGTCTATTCTGGACCTTAATGATAAATCTAAAGAACCTGTTATAAAAGCATCCAGTTCTGGACATTCTCCAGAATCTTCTTCTGTTGAACCTCAATCTCTAGATGAACCTGAAACTTCTAGCCCTATCTTTTCAAGACCATCTAGGACTCTAAAGAACCATCCTTTAGAAGCTGTTGTTGGTAATCTTGATAGAGGAACACAAACTAGAGCTTCTCTAAGAAACCAGGTTGAACATCAAGCTTTTCTTTCACAGTCAGAACCTAAAAATATCAATGATGCTATCAATGATGAATTTTGGGTAATGGCTATGCAAGAAGAATTAAATCAGTTTGAAAGAAACAAAGTCTGGGAATTAGTTGACAGACCTAAGGACACTTTGACAATAGGCACAAAATGGGTGTTTAGAAATAAAATAGATGAATCTGGAAATATAGTTAGAAACAAAGCTAGACTAGTTGCACAAGGATATAGTCAAGAAGAAGGTATAGACTATGAGGAAACTTTTGCACCTGTAGCTAGACTAGAAGCCATTAGGATCTTACTTGCATATGCTGCACATCTGGATTTCAAATTATATCAAATGGATGTTAAAAGTGCATTTCTAAATGGTTTTATAATTGAAGATGTTTTTGTAGAACAACCACCTGGATTTACTAATCCCCATTTTCCAAATCAAGTTTTTAAACTTTCTAAAGCTTTATATGGTTTGAAACAAGCTCCAAGAGCTTGGTATGATAGACTTAGCAATTTCCTTATTTCAAAAGGTTTTACTAAAGGGATTGCTGATCCAACTCTTTTCATTAAAAGAATTTCTAAAGATGTTTTAGTTGCACAAATATATGTTGATGATATTATTTTTGGATCTTCTAAAAACTCCTTATGTACCGATTTTTCAAAGGTTATGCAAAATGAATTTGAAATGAGCTTAATGGGAGAGCTTAAGTATTTTCTTGGATTTCAAATCTTTCAAACTAAAAATGGTATTATTTTAAATCAAAGTAAATATACAAAGGATCTTTTAAAACGTTTTGGATTGGATAGTATTAAGGAAAGTAATACACCTATGAGTACTACCTGTAAATTGGATGTTGATGAAACTGGGAAACCAGTTGATCAAACCAATTACAGAGGTATGATTGGAAGCTTACTTTATCTTACTGCTAGTCGACCAGATATTATGTTTAGTGTATGTATGTGTGCCAGATTTCAAGCTAATCCTAAAGAATCACACTTATCAGCTGTTAAGCGGATTTTTAAGTATCTTAAGTATACTATAAATTTAGGTTTGTTTTACCCAAAAGAACAATCCTTTGAGTTAATGAGTTATTCAGATGCTGACTTTGCTGGTTGTAAGTTAGATAGAAAAAGCACATCAGGAACATGTCATTTGCTTGGAAAATCCCTAGTATCATGGTGTAGTAAGAAACAGAATTCAGTTGCATTGTCTACTGCCGAGGCAGAATACATAGCTGCTGGTAGTTGCTGTGCACAAATTTTGTGGATGAAACACACTCTATTGGATTATGGATTTGACTTTAAACATGTCTCAATTAACTGTGACAACACTAGTGCAATCAACTTATCCAAGAACCCTGTGTCTCACTCTAGAACTAAGCACATTGATGTCAGACATCACTTTCTAAAAGATCATTACCAGAAGGGTGATATTTCTCTAGAATTTGTTAGTTCTGAAAATCAATTAGCTGATATCTTCACAAAGCCCTTATGCTCTGAAAGAATGAAATTTATTAAACAAGAATTGTGTATGATTGATCTGTGAAACTGATCTGTGAAACTGATCTGTGAAACTGATCTGTGAAACTGATCTGTGAAACTGATCTGTGAAACTGATCTGTGAAACTGATCTGTGAAACTGATCTGTGAAACTGATCTGTGAAACTGATCTGTGAAACTGATCTGTGAAACTGATCTGTGAAACTGATCTGTGAAACTGATCTGTGAAACTGATCTGTGAAACTGATCTGTGAAACTGATCTGTGAAACTGATCTGTGAAACTGATCTGTGAAACTGATCTGTGAAACTGATCTGTGAAACTGATCTGTGAAACTGATCTGTGAAACTGATCTGTGAAACTGATCTGTGAAACTGATCCGTGGAACCGATCTGTCACACTGTTCTGTCAAACCGGTTTTTTTTTTACTTTTTATTAATTAGTAAATTACTTTTTATGGGAACCCTAAATGATAAAGTAAATCATACGCGGCTATTTATCTTTCCTAGACCTTTGACCTTTCATTTCCCGCCGAACCTCTCAACCTCTCTTCCCCTCTGCTTCGAACCTTCCAACCTTCGAACTCCTGCCTTTCAAAACCCTCAAATGGCTAAGCAAAAGAGACCGAGCAAAGGACCAGATAGCCCTGTACCTTCAAAGCGTGCTCGAGGCGAGTCGAGCAGTACCTCTCAACGTTCAGTAAATCCGAACCTGGAAACTCGGATTGTAGCTGCAGAAAAAGAAGTGAACTCGGCGTGGCTTCTATCAAGTAAGTCCCTGTTGCTACAAGTTCTTGAATCTCAAGGATGGATAGACTGGTTTTCAGACAACGCCCGAATAGATTATCCAAAGCTAGTACATGAGTTTTATATGAACCTGAAAATCACGCTGGATGGTGTGGAAGCTGCTAGGATGTCATCGGTTGTGAAAGGAAAGAAAATATCTTTCTCATCTAAGCAGTGGGCTGAATGTTTAAACGTACCTCATGAAGGTCGATATGAGGACTACGCTGGCAATATACCCCCAGTCACTGACTATTTTTCGTATGAGCTAGCTCTAGAGCTTCTAACTGGAAACAGAGAATCGAGGAGAATCATAGCGTCAGAATTAGATGGTGAAAGCAGACTCCTATTCAAGTTTATCCAGCACCAACTTTGCCCTCGAAGAGGAGATTTTGCTGCTGTTAAGTTTCAAGATGTTTTTCTATTGTTTCTGCTCAAAACCCATGAAAAGATAAATCTGTGTAGATATGTGATGGTCCACATAGCCAATATGCTGAAACCTTCCAAGAAAGCCACGGCTTTGTTTTATTCAAAAATGATATCTACTATGCTCCAGAATCTGGAATGTGTTGATGAAAATGATGAAGTTGTTGAAACAGAGCGTACCTTCTGTCTCAACAAAGAGATCTGCAAGAGGATGAAAATCAATTGGAACCCATGGAAGAAGTGCTGGGTTGCCGATGAAGATAAGCTGTATGAAGCCTACAATCCCATAGATCATGGCAAGAGGCCAAAGGATGTGAGAGATCCTGGATTGAAACCAGATGAGGAACCAATTTATTCTGATGATGATGAGCAAGAAAAAGCTGCAACTGAAGAAGGAAGTGTGTCTTCTCCTGATGACAGGAGTGATCCAGACACTGCTAGCCCCAAGAAAAGAATAGAATTTGGACCTGCTAGTCCACCCTTAACCCTACCAGAGTCAGAACCTATTCTTGATGATGAAGAAGATTCTGATACTGAGGAATATCACAGTGAAGCCTCTGAGCAGAGTAATAATGAGCAAGGTGATGCTGAAGACAATCATGATGGTGATGATGATGATGCTGATGAAGTTGAAGCTGCTGCTGATAGTATCAACAGACCCGTGGATGGTCTTGCTGAAGTTCAAGTAGAACAACCTCAGTCAGTACCAGAAATCCATATCAGTGGCAAGACTGACTCATCAAAGACCAGTGGAACAGCATGCTATGAGAAACCCAACTACACCCTGTGTGCTGCTGTTTGGGATGACTACCCTGGATATGCTGTTTTGGGCTTAGACTATTCTGAAGAAGAAGACGAGTTGCCAGAATCTGCTGCAACTGTGAAAAGGAACCTTCCAAGGGAAGTAAGGTCTATTCCTACTGATGATCCTGTAACTGTGAATTTACCTGGTTCTGAAATTTCTCGAGCTGATCTTGACAAGTTTAAGACTGAATTGCTAACCACTGTGAGAGATATAGTCAGAGAAGAACTTTCCAATGCCCTTCATCAAGTATCTCTACAAGTTTCTGAAAACTCCTTGAAAGCTTTTTCAACTGCCGTCTCAGATGTTCTCAAGCCAGACCTGACTGCTACGGGTGAATTTGTTGGTAGGCACATAGCCTCCTTGAATCAAACCTTGAAGGATCTCCAAGTTAGCTTACTTTCTCTGTCAAATGAGTTCAGATCAACCATCTCTGGTATGATGGAAGTTTTAAGGAATCTGATTGAACATCTTAACAAGTCTGATCTGAGGAAGTTGAAAGCTGAGCTAACTCATATAGTCGGCCAAGCAAGTACAGGCAAGGTAACCAAAATCACTACTCGTGAGATAGAAGCTCTCAGAGAAGTTGTGCATACAGAGCTAGCTGCTGTTAGAAATATTCTTGACTTAGAATCCTTGAAAAGGATGAAAGAGCTCTGTGACACTAGTCATAAGATGGCCTTAGTATATTCAGCAGATGCTAAGAATGCCCTGCAAGAGATCAAGGAAAAAGTTGATGCTTTCTTTTCCAAGATTTACACAAAACATGAGATGGCTGCAAACTTCAAAGTCCTGGCAGAGAATCTGAAATTACCTCCAGTCACTCAGGCCTTCACCACTCAAGTTCGCCAATTGCAAGATTTTGTCCCTTCCTTGGCACAGTTCATGGAAAACAAAGATGATTTTGAAAAAGCCATGAAGTATGGAGCAGAAGTCATTCAGGACTTCATTCATCTGTTGAAGCCTTACTTGGATGCACAGGCCACTGCCATTGTACTCCCTACATCCGAACCTCTAAGTGCCTCTGATGTCGCTCCAAATCAGCTGTCTGTTGCCCAAGCTCTCTCTCAGTTGCGACCAGTCTCTCAGCAAGCTTCTCATCCAGCTCCTGCTCCTTCTCCACAACCTTCTGTGACACCTCCAACTGCACCGGCCAGAGTTGTCCTGCCACCACTTCAGCTCCGTGAACCACAGCCTGCTTCCCAGCCTTCTACCTTACCTACCATTGATCCAAAGGATAAAGGGAAAGCCCCTTTGTATCCCACCAAATAGCCCTGTATTGTTTTTGATGGGGTGCTCTCTGTATTGCTTGTCTTTTTTTTTTCTATGACTTTATAAAATTTGTTTTTCCTTTGTGTTATGTTCTATCCTGCCTGCACCCTGCTTCTCTTTTCCCTTATCTGTGTTCCCTCCTTTTTGATTATCCCAAAGGGGGAGAATGAAAGATATATATAATGGGAGAATGAAAGCAATATATAATGGGAGAAAGAACGATATCTAATGGGAGAAATATATATCTAAGGGGGAGTACTCTATATATGAAGAGGGAGATCAATATCTCAGGGGGAGAAATCTGAATATTATATATATGGGAATGTTATCTCAAAAGGGAGATTTTTATTTTATTTTATATATATGAAGATTTGTGATTATCAAAAAGGGGGAGATTGTTGAGCCCTCTGGAAGATTGCTGATTTCATGTTTATAACTGATGTTTTAATAATCACAAATCATCACAACTCATTAATGCTTAATCTGGTTTGATGTCTCATAAACATAATTCCAATCTATGAATGAATCAGTTATCATTTTTTTAACTATGCTTATTAACTTACAAAGTATGTTGGAAGCCTTCTGGACTCACCGATCCATCAGACTCACCGATCAATCAGACTCACCGATCCATCAGACGCACCGATCAATCAGAGTCACCGATCCATCGGACGCACCGATCCATCAGACGCACCGATCAATCAGACGCACCGATCAATCAGACTCACCGATCCATCAGAGTCACCGATGCAAATGAGTCACTGATGCAAATGAGTCACCGATGCAAATGAGTCACCGATGCAAATGAGTCACCGATGCAAATGAGTCACCGATGCAAATGAGTCACTGATGCAAATGACTCACCGATCAGATGACAGACCGATGCTGATCAAAATGACTCACCGATCAGATGACAGACCGATGCTGATCAAAATGACTCACCGATCAGATGACCGACCGATGCTGATCAAAATGACTCACCGATCAGATGACTCACCGATGCTGATCAAAATGACTCACCGATCAGATGACAGACCAATGCTGATCTATCTGAGTCACCGATCTTTACTCTAATACTGATGACCTACCGATCTCTTGAACAGTCATAAACAACTGTTTGAATTTCTTTATCTCTATCTTTATTTATTCTAACCAACGGTCATATTGGTTATATTTTAATACACTGACAATTAATTAATAAAGGTTGTCGGATGTCAGGAAACCGTACCTCGTACCTGCGGAAAAGAAACCTTTTTCTGTCCTACGGAGCACGTGATGTAAATACAAGAAGACTCTGCTGAAAAAGAGAGATAGAGCTGCGAAGAGAAGAGAGCAAATAGACACAGAGACAAGGAAGCATACGACATACTCGAGAAGAGCTCTGTGCATACAAGAAGAACCAAGCAAGACAGAATCAAATATACAATCAAGCCTACTCAAGAAGAGTGGTGTGCATACAATAGATTATTGAAGAGCTTCATCGACTACATCTCACTGCCTGTGAACCTGATGCATACGACACTCTGCTTCTCAAACAAAATCGAGAAGAGGACTCAGAATCACTTCTGTTTAATTCCAAAACGAGTCTAGTGCTACACTGAAATCACTAGAGCCATTCCTAAACTCTACATCTCTGCTCTGTGATTTATTTATTCTACATTCTGAGCAGTGTGTGTTATCTGCTGTATTAAACACACACACTGACTCCTGTACTTCCACTGGAGGATCTGTAAATCCTCAGCAAACTTTTTACACTTCACTTCCCACTGTGGATAGTGGTAGAGGTCTTGTGACCTGGACAGCTGGCTGCTGTTGTTTATTTTCCCACGTAGAACTGTGGTAGAGGTCTTGTGACCTGGACAGTGTGCTCACTGTTGTTAACCCCGATCCAGGGTGTGGATCACTTTTATATAAACTTTTGAGAGGACTAAGTCTCGGCTTGAGACTGAACCTCTTGGTTACTTCTCTGTGTTTATTGCTATACTCTATATCCATACTATACATATTTATTTCATATTCCGCTGCTATTACTTTGAAATATTATCTATCTTCAAAGCTACTTTGATAATTAAATTCGCAAGTGTTTATATTTATTATAAATCAGTAAATTGGTTTCAAAAGTTAATTTAATCATAAGATTAAGTTAACTGAGAATTAATCAATCTTTGAGAAGCTAATTGAACCTTTATATTCTATATAAATTCACTACAGTTTAATTTATTTTTGAAATTGGGGGATTTTACTAGAAATTGTTTTTAACAGAAAATTTTGATTGGAACTCAATTCACCCCCCTCTTGAGTGTCCACTCCGACCAACATATATATATATTAAAATTATTTATATTTTCAAAACATAATCAATATACAAGGACTAGGACATCTGAACCAAAAACATGTATAAAAACGAAGTAGTTATCATCAAGAACTAGAATCTTCATAAAGAATTATTAATAAACGGTTGGTAAGATGTTATACATAAATAATATATTTTATCATATATTAAATATATTTATAATAAATAAAAATTTATTATACTAGATTTTTGAATATGATTAATGAAAGATAAATCTTAAGGTAAGGTATTAGAGTTTCAATCTCATTTTAATCATGATTATTTTTGAAGGAATTTACATTGAAAGATCGTATATGATCCATTTCTAGTAATCCACAATTATTTTATTTGTTTTATGGTTATTTATATATAATAAATTTTTTATTCTAATTTTCCTGATTTTAAATATTCAATATAGAAAAAAAATTATGGAAAAACCTCTATACTTCTCCATGTTATTAAAAATAATTTTTCTACTATATCTAGGTTTTCTCAAAACATTATCAATATTTTTTAATATTATACTATAATTATTTATTTTCATCTTTTACTTATGATTTATTTTTTAAAATTTGGTTTAAAATTATTTTTCTTTTCATTTTCATTATGAGTAACTTTTTTATTTATTTTTAAAAAAAATTGAAAGGATTGTTTTCTTTTAACTAATACTACATGAACAGAATTTAACAATATCCTTATGATAAATGATTCGAATCTCCCATTACAAATTTCCATTTTTAATTTCAAATAAACATTTCCCCTAAATATTTTGGAAATTTTTTGATTTTAAATAAGTGACTTAAAAGTTAAATGGGTATTCCTCTCATCAAAATTATCCAAGTGATCTTTAAAATGCATCATTAATCTTTAATGACATCCTTGGATGTTAATTGTGACTTACATTGAATAAGTTCCAATAATAGCACATTTATTCATTTTTGGATGGTTTATTATTATTATTATTAAATGGTTTATATGAAACTAATATCATTTCCATGAGTTATGATATAATGAAATGAACAAATGTTTATGATTCACATTTAACATCCATAGGAAATGATATAATGAAATTTTTATGAGACATGTTTTCTTTTTTTCATGAGTTATGATTTGATGAAAATTTTATCATAGTATATCACACATATGTATAATTTTTATTACGGTATTGTTGGTAATATAATTATATAGCATTCTAATTCGTTGGGTAATGATATATATATCATTATATAAACAAGAAAATAATGGGGAGTAAACCCAGTTGAAGATGGTAAATTTTCCACTATAATAGTATTTGTTCTAAAAATTTACTAAATGGATCTAATGAGGAGTTATACCAATCCATTATCTTTATGTGATCTTTGAAAACATCTGTATTTACCCTTACTCATAATCTGAGTCCATCCATTATAATGTTTCTTCTCCCTATGTTATAAATAATGGTTTTAAGTGGGGTACATTTAAGAAGGGTACAATATGGATATATTTTCATTGACGGTGTTGAAGAATTACATTTAATAATAGGATTTTGTATCCATTATCCAAAGACAATAAACATTTATGGTCTTCAGGTGTGCATTTATGATATGTATTGAATATTAATCTATTGAGATGTAATATCTATGAATCAAATAATTGAGTCACTATCATGGGTTTAATAAGAACTTTTAGTTAATAATTGGAGATTAGGATTGGATAACTTTGAGGAACCAGACTATGTATATGTCACGACCCGCCATTACCAAAAGGAGGGAAGGGTTAGCTGATTTCTAGGTCATTCATTCTTTAAGTTGAAAGAGAGATAATGACCCCTGAAACCTACCTTCAATAGGTCCTGGAGTGGCGACCATTACCAAGGTTATAGAATCACACACTAAATGGTAGGCATTACCCTTTTTCTTTTAATAGGATCGGGAGATATGATAACAAACCCCACAACACCAAAACTGAATGTGCAAATACATATGAAAATAAACCATTCGCGTATGCATGTTCAAAGGTAAAAGATACAAGTCACACAACTAAAAAGGTAAAAAGATACCAAGAAAATGGGAAACAGCAATAGTAACTGCCCCAAAGGTCCAAGCTAGTACGGTCCCGCACGATCCCTAAAGTCCTCCTAGAAACCTGAAAGCAGTTTTATACACGTAGGGTGAGCATACAAGTATACTCAGTAGGGAAAAACCAAATAATCTCATGCACAAGTGGGGAGGCATACTAATTCCCTCTGAGAAAAGAGATAACCAAGCACCTAGTAAGGAAACTAACCACCCAAGCCTCACCAAGGAACACTTCCCAAGTAACGCAAGTCAAGTGATTTATAGTAATAACACGTCTATGTTTGGGTACCCCACACCACTTTCCCACTGGTTATTGAATACATCCTACGCATCGGACCAATCCTGCCATTCTCATCACAGTCCCACTGTCATACCCCGCCCGCACGCACCTGGGCCACAACCACACATCCCACCCGCAAACACCTGGGCCACAACCACTAACCCACCCACAGACACCTGGGCCACAACTGTCACGCGTAACCACGCCTATGAACACCTAGTCTAGAACAACCACTGCCATGCCCGAAGACACCTAGGCTAGAAGAACTACTACCATGCCTGAAGACACCTGAGCCTCATCCTGAAGATACTTGGGGAACCACCTGCTCGCACACACCTGGGCCAACCACCACACTACCCTGCCCGAATATTCTTTCTCTAATAATGGACTCCAGGCCATCACAACCTACCTATAGAGTCTTGGGATATTCGGGAATGGGAGCATAAATGGAGCTAATAACCAGCCACTCATAGGATTATTGGGGAAAACACCCTCCCCCGTGAAATGGGGGTGATCGGCACTAAGTGCTCAACTTGGGTGGGGTGAGAATAAGAAACACAAAAACTACAAGTATATGTATAGGTAACAAGCACTCACCCAATATAGGTTTTTCTTCAGCTAGCCTAAATAACATTATCCTTACTATTCATTCATAAGAGAAGAGAACAACACCCATGCCCAAGTAACAACTCACACCAAACCAAATCCCCAGTTGTCACATCCTTGTTTTCATGTTTAGTAATAATTTTTAAATAAGTTTCAGCACCTACATGGGAAACTAGTAAGTATAAGCACAATCCAAGGAAAGAGTACACCCAACATCAATTTAAATATTCACACCCTGTTATCTTGTAAAATCACATCAAGTGAGACCCCCCCAAGTATTGGAACCAAAGAAGGTCAAAGTGAGATACAGTTCCAAGTTCCCAGAACTATGAATAAGAAGGTTTCAAAACTAAAGAGGATACCACCCCAATTCTTGACACAAATAGAGGATCACATCCTCACCCACATCACCCTAGCAATCTAAGCCCCTATCCAAGAAAACCATAAGGTCTCCCATACTCGGCCCACGGAGGAAACAACCAAACCAGTACTACCAATACATGGAAGACTCAACAAGTACATTGAGATTTAAAAGATTTGAAACACTCTAGGATTTCAATTCCACTGGGCTTAAACCAGGGTTATCATAGAAAAAGAGTTGATCCTGGTGCTTCGAATTTATTTATCCGAATATACATAATTAACCAATTTCCTTTACACATCAAAAGGTTCACAACCAAAATACTATCCCTTTAAACATCCCAATGGGTAAGGGATTATTACTACATAGAAATGAGAGATGAAGGTGAAACCCCTACATGACTGATCAAGGATTGACGTTAAGTCCTCGCGTGAGTAGAAGGAGCTCCATAGAACAAGATTAAGGAAAACTTTGTTGGGTTATAACTCATTGGGAGGAAGGGTACTCCAACAGCAGGGTGATCAAGAAAAAGAAACGTAGGTAGAATCCATTAGGTTATAATGGCTGATAAGGGATGAGATACAGAATTCCCCAGACCGTTAAGATACTGAGAGATAAAAAAATTTCAAACCGCGTATGGAGCGGGATCGTGGGTTGACCACGCGGCTGGGACACCCCACACGTCATTAAACGGTCCCCACCTTTCGGGGTGGTTTAAACTGACACACACCAGGGTACCTCACCAATAATTTAATTAAATGACATTAATGGGCATTAATGGGCTCTAAAATAGGCTTAAAGGGGTCAAAACAAGGTTTAAAACCCAATTCATGCAAAAAGGAAGCGCTACTGAAAAACCTGTGGGGGTAGGTGAGAGCTACTATTAGCAAAGAGTTAACAGTAGCCGAGAGATACCAGTTGGAGATAGTTACTTGTAGCTGAGAGCTACCAGTAGTCGAGAGCTACCGGTATCCGAGAGCTACCGGTTGGCGACAGCTATAGGTAGCCGAGAGCTACTGGTAGCCGAGAGCTACCTGTTGGCGACAGCTACCAGTAGCTGAGAGCTACCGATAGTCAAGAGCTACCGGTTCCCCAAGGTCACTAGTAGGATAAGTCTACCAGTAGGCCGAGGCTACTGGTAGGCCAGGGATACCCCTGGGAGTCACCGAGAAGCTAGGATGGCCTTCCAGACCACCCAGAATACCTTAAACATCAGATTTTTACCAAGTAATGAATCCCCAAAAACCCGGGCCATTACATAAGATAACTCTCAACCTATTTCTACCCTCGATAATCAAAAAAAACAATATGGAAATATAGGGTCTGAACAACCACCTCGAAAGATACCTCTCAGGAGTGAACGTCATCGTTATCTAAAAACAACTCCCTCTCAAGAACCAAGCAACATACCTGGGTCAAACAGCCCAGTCATATGTGCTGGGGAGTCTCTTCACCCATTTCAAGATAATATCCGCTTTGGGTGGCACTGAATCGCCTGAACGGGCTTAATCACATCCACATTAAATCGTCTTGATTAGGGGTCAGGTCCTCCCCTCCCTATAGCTGGGACTTTTCACACACATTCATAGAAAAGAAAAAAAACATATTTCATAGCCAACAAGGTAAAATCCTCCATCACAATATGTAGAAACAGAACAGAAAAAAACACAAAACAACTCTGGGTACAGGGAAATAATATGTGCTTCCCTCTCACAGATACTCTTCTCAAGCCCACCATGTCTCCATAACAAACTAACCAAGGGAATGGTTCACCCACAAAGCACCTTCTCCTAACAACCCTCGATCTTCACTGGTCTTTCCAAAATGGTCACGTCATCCTTGATGTCTTGCTCTCCCCATCTGAGGATGTGTGAATCATCATTCATATACCAATGGAGTTGGGACACATGGAAGATGTCATGTATCCTCAGTAGCGGTGGTAGTAACGCTAGCTGATAAGCCACTTCGCCGACCCGCCGCAACACACTAAAGGGTCCGATGAACCTGGGGGAAAGCTTACTTCCCTTACCGAACCTCCATTGTCCATGCTGAGGGGAGACCTTCAAGAACACATGGTCTCCTACCTCAAACTCCAAGGGCCTTATCCTGCTATTTGCATACGACTTTTGTCAGTCCTGGGCCGCCTTCATCCTTTCCTGTATAAGCTGAACCTTTTTTATTGTGCCCTGCACCACCTCCGGGCCAAGGATGCCCACCTCTCCGACATTGGTCCTGTACATGGGTGAGATTCATGGCCTCCTATACAAATCTTAGAATGGATCCATACCAATGGTAGAGTGATATCTATTATTTTAGGCAAACTCTATCAGAGGCAGGTGTCGCACCCACGATCCTCCTGAGTCCAGAACACATGCCCACATCATATCCTCCAAGTTCTGGATGGTGCGCTCTATCTGTCCATCTATATGAGGATGGAAAGCAGTTCTAAGATGTATATGGGTCCCAAAAGCGTGCTGCAATCCTCTCCAGACTCGTGAGATAAACTGTGCATCCCTATCCGAGACTATGGACCTTATAACTCCATGAAACCGCCCCACCTCATACATGTACCTTTGTGCTAAATCATCTACTGCACCTGACTCCCTAATAGAGAAAATATTTTCAATTAATTTATATTTAATATCATTGTTTTAAACCCACAAAATTGTTCCTCTAAGATGAATTGTTTCATTTTTATGATTTTGGTGTTATTTTGAGCTGAATAGTAAAAATGGGCCATTTTGGATTTTTAACTATTTTAAATTATTTCTGTATTTTGGCCACAACATTATCTATACTAATCCAATTTGAAATATTATTTCTTTTCCATATGATACACATCTAGAGCTACATTTACGATTTTTGGACAAAAAGTTGAATTGGCCATATGGAACCTCAAAAGAAGCTCACAAGTGGGAGAAAGAAAATTGTTTGCAGTTCTTCCTTGTTTTGGTGTTGGATCATACACTCATTCATGGTGGGCCCAAATATTGTGATATTCGGTGGGTGGATGACTAAGGAGTTTTAGAACATCTTTTATGAAGGAATTAACGTGGTATTTGGCTGTATGAGGGTCCATTAAAGCTTCCTAATCCAGGGGTTGGCGTTTTGGAGTGTCTGACTAGACATAATAATTGCTCAGAGTAAAACGGCCATAACTCTCGAAATACATGTCCAAATCTGCTGAGATTTTGAGGAGAGACGTCCAAAACAATTGTGAACAACATTGGAGAAGATCTCAATGCGCGAAGAGGTCATTTAGTAGGTCCCAATCACGACAATATTTGGAGGAATGAAATATTTCTATAAAAGGAGGAGAGCTCCTCCTCCTCAAAGAATCCCATATTTCATCCCATTCCTTCTAGGATAACACAATCGGAGATGGGAAGAAGCCCAGGGATACTTGGGGAAATTCTTCTTCAGTATAATTCTATTTCTTTATTTTATTTTTCTTTACTTTAAAATGTCTTTCTTCTCCCACATCATCTCGCTTACCCCATCCATGGAGGGGTAGTTTCATTTGAGTGATCAGAAAGAGAGGAGGTTGGACCTATGTGTTGTGTTTGAGTTTTTGTGCATGAAATGAATAATATTTCTTCTTCATTCTTATAATGGTTCCAATTCTTAATTTATAATTAAATTCGGAATGCTGTAGTGTTATGTTTTTGATTCTGAAATTATAAATTGCTTTGGTCGATGATCACATCTCCCTCCACCCAATTCTAATTTGTATACGGTGGAACAAGATTAGGGTTGGGTGGTGATTGATCGGCGGTTGTCAAGAACATGTGTAGGATTTTATGTCGAAATCCTGGTTTATTAGGGAACAAGAAATCCAGGTCTGTGATTGCTCTTATTAATCAGGATACCTTCTATAACACTAAGCACATTGGAGGGAGGATAGACCAATCTAAGGTTTTGAAAAGGAAAATTCTCATCACATCTATCTGACTAATGGGGAGAGAGGAATCGGTAGATGAATATCTCTCTTACCAGTTTAATAAAGAAGAAGAGATAAAATTTGGAAACCATCATGGCACAACACTAGGTCTTTTCAAACCCAATATGATCACCATCTTTATAATTTGTTAAAATCAATCAATTTTTGTTGATTGTTTCTCTCATATTAATTCAAATTAATTAAAACCAATCTTTTTTAGAAAAACAACAAAAAGTGACAAACTTTTTTTGTGTGCACTCATCTTCGGGAGACTACCTAGGATCAACTGCTATACTATACATAGGTAAATAAAATATTGTTTTTCCATGCCCCATGACAACTGCGCGTCAAACTTTGTGTCGTTTCTTGGGTGGCAGTGCCTCAAAGATTTTTCATTTTAAAAACAATCTCTTTTGAATGACCCGTAGTTCATTGTGCAATTTATTAGAATTCGATCCAGAAATTGAGTGCACAATAACCAAATTGAGAAATCAAAATCTTCCCAAGGATATCAAAGAAATCAATCTCACTGATTCAAGTGAGACCATGAGAGAAGACTTTGAACCCTTAATAATGGTTGTAAATCCCAACCGAACCCTACGTGACATCTGTGCACCTCAATTTGCCAATAAAAATTATTAGCTTGCAATTCATGCCATAGAAAATGATTTTGAATTGAGAATTAACATGATCCAAGTTCTTCCTAAATTTCATGGTTTTGCAGGTGAAGACCCGAGTCGATATATTCAAGAATTCACCTATGTCTGCTCCAGCTTCAAACCTCGAGCAGTTGCAGAATAGCATGTGTAGTGGAGGGATTTCCCCTTCTCATTAGATGGAGCAGTGAAGGAATGGTTGTACAATCTGCAACAGGGGGAGATTAGTGACTATGAAGATCTAAAAAAATTCTTTCTACAAAGATTTTTCCCAACATCCAGGATCACTACAATAAAGAAGGAGATTTATGTCATCCAACAATCAACTGGAGAAACACTCTATGAATACTGGGTACATTTCAATAATCTTTTTCATGTATTCCAAACCAAGAAATAGAAGATGACAAATTCCTTGTGTGCTTCTTCCAATGATTTCTTGACATTGACAGAAATCTCTTAGATGCCTTGTTTGGAGGAGCCCTCATTGATAAATCACCTGCAGATATATGAATTCTGATTGAATAGATTGCAAAAAATTCATAGCCGTTTTTCACTTAAGGTATGATCACCAGTGGAATCCATGAGGTAAGAACATCTGATTCAGTAGATTTAATTAGGAATGAAATGGGTGAACTTACCAGGTTGGTGTGACAAATAGTTGTGAACCATGTGAAGGAACAACAAGGACCGAATCAGGTATGTGGTTTATTCTCTTCTAATTCCCATTACACTGTTCAGTGTCCAGAAGTGTAGGGGACAAAAAGTTATGCTACAACCTATCAACAAATCCAATACCAACCGCAAACCCAAACAAGGTATGGGTTTCAACAGAACAAAGCCAGAGCACCTTTTCAGCAACAATATTAGAACCCGATAACATTCTAATAACCTTATCAGAAGCCCTTCCAACAAAAACAAACATTCCAACCATCACCTTTCTAGCGGAATAATTGTGAGCAACCATCCACAAGTGCACTGACAAATGAATACCAATAGCTGTAGAAATGAGTTTCTGGTGTAGAAGATAAGATAGAAAAGCTAGCTGATCAATTTACAAGCATTATGGATACTCTCACAAAGAAACAAGGTAAGCTTCCTACACAAACAATTACCAATCCAAAAGATAATGTTAGTACAATCACAACCCGAAGAGGGAAGGAGCTCACACCACTAGAACAATGTGAGGAGGATGAATCTAGGGACCCTGCTGAATCTCGTCCTGTCCAACCAAAAGATGGAGTCAACAACAAAGTAGAAAAACAAGGTTCAAGAAATAATGACTTGAAACTCCATTGTAGAAACAACAAAGGGAGAAAAAGGATATCCCAACACCATTCCCATCAGCATTGGTTGAGTCAAAGAAAGGCAATGAAGAATGAAATCAACAGGAAATTCAAGAAACATTTCAAAAAGTTGAGATCAACATTCCACTACTGGATGCAATCATGAAAATCCCTAAATATGCAAAATTTCTAAAGGAGATGTGTAATAAAATAAAGAGTCCGGATGGAAATGAAAGAATCAACTTAGGAAGAAGCATCTCAGCATTGATCACACCACTAATACCACAAAAATGTCAAGATCCAGGGACTTTCTATATTCCCTGCACTATCAGTTCTTTAAATTTTACTGAGGCACAATGTGATCTTGGAGCTTTGATAAATGTGATGCCTCACTCAGTTTTTTCATCTTTTCAGTTCGGGGAACTAAAATCAACTCAGGTGGTGGTACATTAGTAAACAGATCCACCGTTATACCAGCTAGAGTCGTTGAAGATGTACTTGTAGGGGTGAGATTATTAATCTTTCCAGCATACTTTTATGTCCCTACCATGGAGGAAGATCGAGCACCAACCCAATCTCCCATCATCCTAGGGAGACCATTCTTGAAAGAAGCAAGGACAATCATCAACGTGCATGAAGGAACACTCACTATAGAGCTCGGAGATAGTACAGTACACATCAATATTCTCGATACAATGAAACACCCATCCACCAACCACTCACTTTATGAAATCTCCCATGATTAAGGTATAGAACCAATTGAAGAATCAGGTATGCTTCATGAATTTTTATCTATGGGAGAACACTCTTCATTTGAATTTTATAACTCCCATGAACCTGAAAATTCTGATATCATGTTGGAGGATGAGGTAAAATCTAATTTTTTTCAATGATTTGTTAAAAGGAATTGAGATTATTCCGAAGAATTCAACATTAGTAGTAGGATCCCTAAATGCAATATCATCCCTTGAACAACCCCCATGTTTAGAGCTGATGCCTTTTCCATGTGACTTGAAGTATTCTTACCTAATAGAAGTAGAGAAATTTCCAGTAATCATTGCCAATAACCTATCCCATTCACAAGAACAAACATTGATTGACCTTTTCAAAAGGAATTTCAAAGCTGTATGATGGAGTTTAGGTGGTATTCTTTGAATCAACCATGAGGTATTCCCTCACAGGATATTTTTATAAAGTGATTCTCAGTCAGTTAGACAACCTCAAAGAATACTCAATACCAAAATCATGGAGGTCGTTAAGAAAAATATTGAGAAATTGTTAGCATCTGATATAATTTACCCAATCTCTGATTCTCAATGGGTCAACCCAATTCAGGTAGTCCCCAAGAAAACAGGCCTGACAACTGTTACAAATGAAAGAAATGAACTGATCCCCATGAGAATACAAAATAGCTGGAGAGTTTGTATAGATTACAGGAAGCTATATCAAGTTACCAGAAAAGATCACTTTTCTATTCCATTCATTGATAAGATGGTTGAATTATTATCTTGAAAAACTCATTAGTATTTTATAGATAGATTCTCAAGATATTTTTAGGTACCAATTACACTAGAATAAAAGGAGAATAAAACCTTCACCTGCCATTTTGGAAAATTCACCTACAAAAGGATGCCTTTCAGGCTATGTAATGCCCCAGGTACATTTCAACAGTGTATGGTGAGTATTTTCTCGTACCACATTGAGGATTTCTTGGAGGTGTTTCTTGATGATTTCATAGTTTTTGGAAATTCATTTGATCATTGCTTGGGAAATTTGGAGAAAGTTTAAAAAACATGAATTGAAAAGAACCTTCTCTTGAATTTCGAAAAATGTCATTTCATGGTTGAAAAAGGGATAGTGTTGGGTCACATAATTTCACAAAAAGAGATTGAGTTTGATAAATTAAAAGTTGATGTAATAAATTCCTTGACATATCCAACTTGTGTCAAACATGTTAGATCCTTTTTAGGGAATAAAGATTTTCCAGAAGATTCATCAAGGATTTTAGTAATATTTCCTTCCCTCTCCCAATATTACTTTTAAAAGATGTTGACTTTAATTTCGATTGTGCATGTAGGGAATCATTTGATGAATTAAAGGAAAGGCTGATAACACCACCAATAATGAATCCACCCAATTGGGATTACCCTTTTGAGCTACTTCGTGATGTACCCAACCAAGCTGTGGGAGCCGCTCTATAACAGAGAATTGATAGCAAGACTCAAGTCATCTCCTATGCATCATGGACCTTGAATTTAACACAAATAAATTACACAACCATAGGGAAGGATTTACTTACAGTTGTTTTTGCACTAGATAAATTCTGATCATATCTTCTGGGCACTAAAGTTATTGTTTTTTCTAATCATGTAGCTCTTAGGTACTTAATGAAAAAGGCGGATGCTAAACCACGGTTGGTGAGATGGATGTTAGTCTTACAAGAGTTCAATTTAGAAATCAAAGATAAGAAGGGGACTGAAAATCAAGTGGCTGATCATCTGAGTCGACTACCCCACACCGCTGAAACAGAAATACCAAAGAAGAACCCACTTAATGATGAGCTTCCTGGATAACAACTCTACATCATCAACAGTGAAGTACCATGGTATGCCAAAATTTTCAACTATTTGGTAAAATATCAGGTACCCTCTCATCTAATCTCTCATCAACAACAGATGCTTAAATCTGAATCAAGATATTACATTTGGGAAGACCCGTTTCTGTGGAAAATTTGTAATGATCAAATCATAAGAAGATGCTTGCCAAGAAGTGAAATTGAATCAGTGTTTGAATTTTTTCATAAATTATCTTGTGGAGGCCACTTTGGACCTCAGAGAACTGCCTGAAAAGTTTTAGAATCTGGACTCTATTGGACCACCTTATTCAAGGATGCATATGAATTTTGTAAAAGATCTGAAAAATGCCAATTTTTTGGTAACATATCCAATCGACATAAAATACCACAAAAACCAATTAACTTTTTAGAAATTTTTTAAGTTTGGGGCATTGATTTCATCGGACCATTCCCAATGTCATTTGGAAATTCATATATTCTTTTGGCTGTAGACTATGTTTCAAAATGGGTGGATGCAAAAGCAACCAGAACTGATGATGAAAAAGTTCTTTGTGATTTTGTCAGGGCTAACATTTTCTGTATGTTTAGAATGCCACGAGCAATCATCCGTGATCAGGGAAATCATTTTTGTAATAGGAAAGTTGAATCATTGCTGAAGAAGTATGGTGTGAATCATAGAACATCTACCCCATACCATCCCCAAAGAAATGGCAAAGAAGATGTCTCCAATAGAGAAATCAAAACCATTTTGGAGAAGACTATTAAACCCAACCGGAAGGACCGGAGCCAAAAGTTAGATGATACATTTTGGTCATACAGAATGGCCTACAAAACACCGATAGGAATGAGTCCCTATAGATTGATCTATGGAATGATTTTCCACCTTCATGTGGAGTTGGAGCATAGAGCCGACTGGGTGGTCAGAGAGATGAATCCGGACATTGATAAAGATGGGAAAGAAAGAAGAATGTTGTTGCAGGAATTAGTGGAAATTAGAAGGGAATCTTTTGAAAACTCAATGATCGATATAGAGAGTACAAGGATGGCCCATGACAAGATAATTCAACCAAGAACCTTCAACCCTGGAGATCATGTGTTACTCTTCAAATCCAGATTTAATATTATGCCAGGTAAACATCATTCTAGATGGGAAGGCCCATTTACTGTTATTTATGTATACCCCTTTGGTGTTGTGCAGATTCAAAAGGATGCAGGAGGAAACCCATTCACTGTAAATGGGTAGATGATGAAGAAGTTCCATGGGACAGTACCTCAAGAACCAGTGGAGGAGATCACACTCCTTCACCCTGAATACAAATGAACACCTCCCAGGTTGCATCATTCCATTACACTTAATTAAATGCAGTAACTCCGTATTTTTGAAACATACATAAACAATTCCTTTTACATGCATTGAAGATCCTACATCAATTAATTGTTGTTGAGAGAATCTTGTAGTCAAGGAGATTTTTCAAAAAATTTAATTTTTTTTGTTTTGTCGCGCCAACGACATTAAACAAAGGCGCTACTGGGAGGCAACCTGCATTTTCCACCATTTTCCACTTGTCCTCTTAGTCATTAACAGCATGATTGAACAGGCCTACACTATCAATTGTTTTCATTTTTATATTTCATGTCCATTAATGAAGAAGTTGTAGCGGGATTATACATCGTGAAGAAAAGAATCCATTTGACAGGGGAGTAAGAGTTTCAATTATATATTATCTAACTCTATTCCCTAAATTTTTAGTCTTTTAAAGAATTATTCAAAAAAAATTCATGCCCACACTTGATTTCATGTTTTACGTGACTTATCTAGGAGACATGAGATTCATAGAAATATAGGGATTCCATGTTTTATATTTTAATGTTAATGAGATTGAATGATTAAAATGGATAATTGGATGATTAAAGTGAAGCAAGGATATTGAAATAAGGATTTATGATTTGAGGGAATTAATTGATTCATGTAAATGATATTTCCCTTCCATTTTTCATTCATGGAATTTCTGAAATTCATGTGAATTAATTTGTTATTATTAGCTATGCCATGAGTGATTGTCCAATATCTTATTCTCATTCCTGAGAGGATTTCTAGACCAAATATTTCCCATTTTATCTTGAGCATATTTCATGAGTGATCTTGGGATGTGCCACCTGCTAGAACCTGTATTGAAACTTGTCAAAGCTATGATTGTACAAAAACACATTTAAAATGATTTAGGCACTACATTAGATAGCCACATATTTACTTGATACCAACCCTTACAGTTATCCTTCATTAGCCCATAGAAGCCATGAATTGCCTTATAGGTTTAAGCCACATTACAATATGATATTTCATTACCTACCCACACTTTTAGTATTTTTTTCAGCGTAATTCAAGTTTGAGTGTGGTGGAAGGGCCTTTCATGTGTGTTTATTGGTATATGTATCATTTATGGGTGGTTTAATGTGTGTGTCATCATTTTGGGCAATGTATTATTAGAAAATTGGGCATGAGTCATCATTTCATTATGCTTCTTTCATTTTATCTGGTTCTATATAAAAAAAGAGAGAAAAAAAATTCAAAATAAAGTTGTGCCTGTCTGGAGATTTACAAAAAAAGAAAACAAATTCGTGTCTTTCTGGAGATTTACAAAAAAATTGGGAGAACATAGATGACATCATTCTTTGTAATCATTTATTGACTCATAACCCATGTCATTAAAAGGGTAGCGGTGTTGTGACTCACATTCCAAGGGGATTTGAGTGAGGTTCATCTGGTGTTTTCACTTGATGAATCATGCATTGTTCATAAGACTCAAACCTTCTACTTCTGGCCTTAAATTATTTCAATCACCTACCCACCAACCCTAAGCCATAGAGTCATTTGAACCTTTATTGCAAGTCCTCATGATTTTATGTGTCTTTTGTATTTATAATGTGGAGAAAGCAGTTCCTTTACAAGCCTATGGGTAAGGAGCATGTTCTCATGATATGAACATAAATCCACTATTAATTGTATCATGAGTGATGAGATAAAAGATTCAAAATTGAGGTAGATCATGATTTGGCATGTTTAATAATAATAAATTGAGAAGCTTGAATAAATGAAAGGAGAAGCTCAATTAATTTTCAAAGGGGATAAGTAAAATGCATGAATTGACTGTTTCTTTGAAAAATCGGAAATTAAATTGGTATTTTTGTGGAAATGGAAAATTTTATTGGACATTGATAATCATTTTATTTTATTTCATTTGAAATTTAAATATTGGTAACATTTGTGCCCTGTAAATTCCATGTTGAGATTTGATGCTTCAGGACATGCATAGTTTAAGTGTGGTGGAATTGATAGAGCAAATATTTTCAGTTAATTTATATTGAATATCATTGTTTTAAACCCACAAAAGTGTTCCTCTAAGATTAATTGTTTCATTTTTATGATTTTGGTGTTATTTTGAGCTGAATAGTAAAAACAGGCCATTTTGGATTTTTAAGAGTTTTAAATTATTTCTGTATTTTGGCCATAACATTATCTAAACTAATCCAAATTGAATATTTCTTTCTTTTCCAGATTGTAAAAATCTTGGGCTGAATTTACTATTTTTGGACAAAAAGTTGAATTGTCCATATAGAAGCTGAAAAGCAGCTCGCTAGTGGGAGAAAGAAAATTGTTTGCAGTTCTTCCTTGTTTTGGTGTGGGATCCATAACTCATTCATGGTGGGTCCATATGTTGTGATATTCAGTGGGTGGACGTGAAAGGAGTTTTAGAACAACTTTTATGAAGTAATGGCCGCGGGATTTGGCCTTTTGAGGGACCATTAAAGCTTCCTAATCTGGGGGTGGAGTTTTAGAGAGTCTGACTTGACTATATAAATGCTCAGAGTAAAATGGCCATAACTCTCGAAATACATGTCCAAATCCGCTAAGAGTTTTAGGGGAAACGCCCAATAAAATTTTGAACAACATTGGAGATGAGTGAAACCCGTGAAGAGGTCATTTATAGGTCCCAATCATGACAACATTCGGAGGACAGAAATCTTGCTATAAACGGAGGAGAGCTCCTCCTCAAAGCATCCCATATTCCATCCCATTCCTTCTGGAACACCAAAATCAGAGACAGGAGGAAGCCAAGGGAAACTCGGGGAAATTCTTCTTCATCATCATTCTGGTTCTTTCTTTTATTTTTCATTACTTTAAAATTTGTCTCCTCTCCCGAATCATCTCACTTACCCCACCCATGGAGAGGTAGTTTCATTTGAGTGATCAGAAAGAGGGGAGGCTGGACTTATGTGTTGTGTTTGAGTTTTTGTGCATGCAATGAATAAAATTTCTTCTTATTTATTATAATGGTTTCAATTCTTAATTCATTATTAAATTCCGAATGTGGTGGTGTTATGTTTTTTTTTCTAAAATTATAAATTTATTTGGTTGATCATCACATCTTCCTCCACCCAATTCTAATCTGTATACGGTGGAACAAGATTAGGGTTGGGTGGTGATTGCTCGTCAGTTGTCAAGCACATGTGTAGGATTGTATGTCTAAAACTTGGTTTATTAGGGAACAACATTTTCAGGTCTAGGATTGCTCTAATTAATCAAGAGACCTTCTACAACACTAAGCACATTGGAAGGAGGATATACCAATCTATGTTTTTAGAAAGAAAAATTCTCATCACATCAATCTAACTAATGGAGAGAGAGGACTTAGTAGATGAATCTCTCTCTTACCAGCTTAAGGAAGAAGAAGAGATAAAATATGGAAACCCTGATGGCACAACACTAGGTCTAGCCGAACCCAATCCGATCACTATCATTATCATTTGTTAAAATCAATCAATTTCTATTGTTTGTTTCTCTCATAGTCATTCAAATTAATTAAAACAAATATTTTTTAGAAAACCAATAAAAAGTGACAACCATGTTTTTTGTGCACTCATCTTCAGGGAGACTACCTTGGATCAACTGTTATACTATACTTAGGTAAATAAAATATTGTTTTGCCACGCACCACGACAAGCGTGTGTCACTCCCTGATATCCTGAAATTGAGCCGATTTCATCAACCGGTCCACTACTACCCAGACGGCGTCGTATCCCCCTTGTCGCTGAATAAACACACATCTGAAGCCTTGCCCTGAAGCATCACATAACATCTCATACACCACCCCTTCTTCTAGTAGTCTCATCACTGGGGCACTAACCAATTTATTTTTCAAATAGCTGAAGGCTGCCTCGCACTACTCACTAGACACAAAAAACTGGTCCTTCTTGGTCAAGGCTGTCAAAGGGGCTGCAACGTGGGAGAAGTTGGGTACGAACCTCCGATATTAACCTACCAGGCTGAGAAAATAGCGAACCTCTACCACATTCTCTGGTTCTGCCCAAGAAACAACCACTTCAACCTTTTATGGGTCCACTGCTACCCCCTGTTCGGACACTACGTGCCCAAGGATGTGTATTTCTCGCATCCAGAACTTGCATTTTGACAACTTCCCATAGAGCTGGTGCTATAGGAGGACCTCTAAAATCGTCCTTAGATGCTCTGTGTGGTCCTCCTCTGATCTTGAATAGATCAGGATGTCGTCGATGAACACAACTACGAACCGATCCTAGTACTCTTTGAAGACGGAGTTCATAAGCCCCATGAACATAGCTTGGGAATTCGTAACACCGAAAGGAATGACTACAAACTTGAAGTGCCCATATCTTCACCTGAAGGTCGTCTTTGAGATGTCTCCCTCCATTACCCTCAACTGGTGATACCCAGACCACAGGTCGATCTTCGAGAACCATCCTACCCCCTTCAGCTGGTCAAAGAGATCGTCTATCCTCAGAAGGGGGTAACGATTTTTTATTATCACCTGATTTAGCCTCCTGTAGTCTATCCACTAGCTGAGACCACCGTCCACCTTCTTTGATAACAAAACTGGATCACCCAACGGTGACACACATGGTCAAACATAACCCCTCTTCATCAAATCATCAATTTGAACTTCCAGCTCACGTAGCTCCGAAGGTGCCATCTGGTAAGGAGCCCTTGAAATCGGATGAGCACCAGGATGCAAGTCTATCCCAAACTCGATATCACATCGAGGGGGTATAGTCCTTACCTCATCAATAAATATACCATTAACTAATTGACAATCCCTGGTACCTCCACCATCTTAGCATCTACTGACTCTACTGACAGCTCAACTAACAAAAAAATGAGGGGTTCCTCTCACCTTCTGCCCATCTGACCGCTCTGCTCGCCAGTGAAAGTAACATGCTGGCCACCCAAGTCTGAGAACACAACCCTTCCTCAGAATCATTCGATGTCGTCACACACAGAGAGAACATCCAGTCAATGCCTAGGATGAAATCGTATTGTTGTATCTGTAGTAGTAATAGATCCCTGACCGACTGATGTGGCACGATCATCAGTGTGCATCCTCGACAAACATATAACAAGTCGGTCTAACCTCCAATTGGTGTGCTCAGAACCAGGGTCATTAGAAGTCTCTCGGCATCTAGACCCAGAGCATGGGCCGGACCGAGTGCAACAAAGGAGTGCGAAGCTCCGGCATTGATCAAGGTGTAAGAAAAGGTACTAAACAAATTGATCGTACCTCGAACGACCTCCGGTACTGCTGGAACTGCTGCCCCCGCGGCGTGCAACTTACCACGCCCAACTCCTCTTCCTCTCGGTTGTCGGCCGCCTCCCTGACCACTCCATGGTCGAGGACCCTGAGGAGCGCCCTGAGGTTGTCCTCCCCCTGCAACGCCTACCCTAAGAGGAGCGGGAGCTCGCTTCCCTTGCTGTTGCTGCTGGAAGGGCATGTCTGGAAGCTGATGCTGGGGGGGGTTCTGGGCCTGTCCTCCACCTCTGTATTGTACTCGGTCCGGGAAATTATTCAAGAGATGTCCATGGATCACATAGACAAAGCACCTCGGTCCTGGGCCCAAAGGAAAAGGGCGATAACTGGGGGACCGGGACTGGAACTGCTGCAGCATGCTCCCTGCTGGTCGGAACCTAAAGGGTCCCGATGCTGGAGTTCTCATGCTGAAAGCCTTCCCTTTTGATGGGCCTAGATGAGTCCCCTATCATGACACACCTCCGAGTATGTGCATCCTCTCCACCACTTTGTCCTTCTATTGGACCTCCAAGTATGCCGACAAGGTGAAGGGGGTAACAACGTATTAGAGGGAGGGTCGGAGCCCCTCCTCTAAACGTCTCGCCCGAGCCTCCACATCTGGAAAGAGGTCTAGAGAAAAATGGAGGAGGTCCTTGAACTTTAATCCCATCTCCCTTACTGACATACTACCCTGCTATAGGGAGAGTATCTCTTGCCTCTTCTCCGCCTTCATCGTAGAAGAGAGGAATTCTGCCCGAAACTCCTCAAAATCAGCCCATGCCACCTCATCATCTCTTCTCTCCCCCAGGTAGAGTGTCCACCACTGATGTGCTACTCCCTGTATCTAGCTGACGGCCAGAGGAACCCAGTACTCGATCAGAGTCCTAATAAAGATGAAATTTATCACCATCTCCTCTAGCCAGCTCTTCGTCTTTATGTCAGAGGTACTTCCCTCATACTTCTCGAGGGTATGTCATTGGAAGGCTCGAAACATCTTCTTCCACTGGTCGTCCTCCTCCTCTCGATCATCCCTCTGCTGATCGGCCAAGTCAAACTCTTGGTCCTTGATCGCCCGCACCACCCGTGGTCGCCTCCCAGGTGCCATAGCTGCAAGGTAAACAAGGAATGCCTAAGCCCAAGTAGTGCAGAATATTGTTCTTTAAATTTTCATAAACATCATACTTATTTAAATCCCCAAAATACCCATGAAACACGAGAACACAAGTCATTATGATGCATGTACCTTTCCTAGGGTCTAACCCTGCAATCAGTGTGGCCTTACTTGGTCATTTGGTAGGTCCATATTCCTTACATCGGACCACGGGGGGCCCTAAAATCCCACGTCCTAGCCGGTCAACCCTGGCCTAATTCACGCACCAAGGTCACCCAACATTGTTGCCCTACCATCCATTGAAATCCTTAGAATGCCTAACTCCAAACTCCATCCTATCTCTCAACCAACCTCTTTCTATGATACCATTCTATCACGACCCGCCTTCACCAAAAGGAGGGAAGGGTCAAAAGATTGCCAGACCCTTTCTTCTTTAAGTTAGAGGAGATATAATGGCCCCTGAAACCCGCCTTCAATAGGTCCAGAAGTGGCAACCAGCACCAAGGGTATAGAATCACACACTAAATGGAAGGCATTACCCTTTTTATTTTAATAGGATCGGGAGATAAGATAGTAAATCCCACAACACCAAAACTGAATGTGCAAATACGGCTGAAAATAGACCATTTTCATATGCATGTTCAAAGGTAAAAGATACAATTCACAAAACTCTAAAGATAAAAATATACCAAGGAAAAGGGAAACAACAACAGCAACTCCCCCAAAGGTCCAAATAGTATGGTCCCGCACGATCCCCGAAGTCCTCCGGGAAACTTGAAAGCAGTTTTATACATGTAGGGTGAGCATACAAGTATACTCAGTAGAGAAAAACCAAAGACTCTCATGCACAAGTGGGGAGGCATACTAATTCCCTCTAAGAAAAGAGATAACCAAGAACCTAGAAAGGAAACTAACCACCCAATCCTTACCAAGGCACACTCCCCAAATAACGCAAGTCAATTAATGTATAGTAATAGTACATCGATGTTTGGGTACCTCGCGCCACTTTCCCACTGGTTATTGAAGACATCGTACGCATCAGACTAATCCATCCATTCTCATCACAGTCCCACTACCATACCCCGCCCGCACACACCTGGGCCACAACCACACATCCCGCCCGCAAACACCTGCGCCACAACCACTAACCCGCCCGCAGACACATGGGCCACAACTGTCACATGTAACCACGCCTGTAAAAACCTAGGCCAGAACAACCACTGCCACACCCGAAGACACCTGGACCATAAGAACTACTGCCATGTCCAAAGACACCTGGACCTCATCCTGAAGATACTTGGGAAACAATCTTCCCGCACACACCTAGGCCAACCACCACACTACCCTGCCTAAAGATTCTTGGGCTAATAATGGACATCCGGCCATCACAGCCTGCCCGTAGAGTCTTGGGCTATTCGGGAAGGGAGCATAAAAGGAGATAATAACTAGCCACTCAAATGAGTGTTGGAAAAAAACCCTCCCCATGAAATGGGGGTGTTCGGCACTAAGTTATCAACTTGGGTGGGGCGCGAATAAGAAAAACAATAACTACAAGTATATGTATAGGTAACAAGCACTCACTCAATATAGGTTTTTCTTCAGCCATCCTAAAGAACACTATCCTTACTATTCATTCATAAGAGAAGAGAACAACACCCATGCCCAAGCCACAAATCACGCCAAACCAGATCCCCAGCTGTCCCATCATTGTTTTCATGTTCAGTAATAATGTTTAAATAAGTTTCTGCATCTACTTGGACAACTAGTAAGCATAAGCAAAATCCATGGAAAGAGTACACCCAACATCAATTTAAACATTCATACACGGTTCTCTTATAAAACCACATCATGTGAGACCCCTCCAAGGATTAGAACCAAAGAAGGTCAAAGTGAGATACACATCCATGTTCCCAGAACTATGAATAAGAAGGATTCACAAAAGAAGATGATCCCACCCAAATTCTTGATACAAACATAGGATCCCATCGTCACCCACATCACCCCAGAAATCTAAGACCCTATCCAATAAAACCATAAGGTCTCCCATACTCGGCCCAGGGAGGAAACAACCAAACCAAATATACCAATATAAGGAAGACTCAACAGGTACATTCAGATTTAAAATATTTGACACACTCCATGATTTCAATTCCACTAGGCTTAAACTGGTGTTATCATAGAAAAAGTGTTGATCCTGGTTCTTCGAATTTATTTAGCCGAATATACGTAATTAACCAATTTCCTTTACACATCAAAAGGTTCACAACCAAAATAATAGCCATTTAAACATCACAAGGGGTAAGGGTTTATTACTGCACAGAGAAAGACCACCAATGGCCATGATTTTCAGTAGGCGTAAGCCTGCACAATTCATAAATCATTAATCATAAATGAGGATAAAAACAGAGCACGGTCATCGATCACACCCCTCCCATTCATTATTTAGAATTCGTTTATTAACTTCATTAAAGTTTGGTTCATCCAATTCTAATGAAATTGTAGCATACCCACCCTGAAAGATACACAGAAAGGAGAGACGAAGGTGAAACCCCTACCTGACTGATCAAGGATCAACGTTAAGTCCCTACATGAGTAGTAGGAGCACTAAGAAACACGATCAAGGAATACTTCTTCGGGTTACAACTTTTCAGGAGGAAGGGTACTCTGACGGCAGTGTGATCGAGAAAAAGAAACATAGGGAGAATACTTTAGGTTATAAAGGTTGATATGTGCGGAGATATAGAACGCCACAGACGGTTAAGATACAGAGAGAAAAAAGAACTCAAAACCATGTAAGGTGTGGGATTGTGCGTTGACCACGTGGCTAGAACACCCCACACATCATTAAAGGGTCCCCGCCTTTCGGGGCGATTTAAACCGACGCACACCAGATTAACTCACCAATCATTTAATTAAACGACATTAATCGGAATTAATGGGCTTTAAAATAGGCCTAATGGGGTCAAAACAAGGTTTAAAACCCAATTCGTGCAAAAAGGAAGCGCTACTGAAAAACAAGTGTGGGGGTAGGCGAGAGCTACCAGTAGCTGAGAGCTACCGGTTGGCGACAGCGACCGGTAGCTGAGAGCTACCAGTAGCCGAGAGCTACCGGTGGGTGACAGTGACCTGTAGCTCTCGACTACCGATCAGCGACAGCCACTGATAGCCAAGATCTACTGGTCGGCGACAGCTACCGGTAGCCGAGAGCTACCGGTAGCAGAGAGCTACTGGTTGGCGACAACTATGGGTAGCCGAGACCTACAGGTTGGCGACAGCTACCGGTACCTGAGAGATACCAGCAGCTGAGAGATACTAGTACCCCAAGGTCACCAGTAGGATAAGACTACCGGTTGGCCGAGGCTACCGGTAGGCCAAGGCTACCTCTAGGAGTCACCGAGAAGCTGGGATGGCCTTCTAGACCACCCAGAATAGCTCAAACATCAGATTTTTACCAAGTAATGAATCCCAAAAAACCTGGTCCATTACAGTATACTATATCATCTTGGTATTTTCATATGGAATAAATTATATTATTTTCATAAAAATACATCAATGTATAGATACAAAAATTGTAAAATGTTTTAGAATATATACATAATGAGGTAATATCCTTGTAAATAGTTTGTTGAGTATATATCAACAATTACTCTGGTTCATAGTGATTGATCCCTTACTGATCCCCTAGTTTGATACTATTGGGGAATATACATGGGATAATTAACATTATGACTATGAACCATTATAAAGGATTTTAATATTTGATGAACATGAAGGTCATTGGATATACCTAATGTGTCATGGAGTGAAAAATGTTTCTTGATTTAGGAATCATATAAAATATTTTTTATTATTATGGGACTTCCTTTTATGACTATTACTTCACACACAACTTTTTTTATATTAGTCCTTCGATTGATCCCAAAGGAAACTTTGTAATATTGAATGACATAGAAAATAATATTATTTTCCTTTTGAGAAACTGAATATTATGGGGGTGAAAATTAAAAGTATCATTGTTATTCTTACAAAACATTCCCAAGATATGAATCATGATAGGCTGCCAAACATGTGAAGGATAGAATAATATTAGGTTGAGTCCTTCATGAGGAAAATAACCCATTTTTTAGTGGATATTTTGACACACTAGTTGCTGAGAAATGGATCAATAACACTGAAAATATATTTTTTGTTCATCAGTGTCTAGAACATGAATAATATATCTTTGTTATATCTTATTTTTAATGAAAATTAGATCTATGGAAAACCCCTGTCAAGAATATGAATCAATGAGAATAAATTTACTCAATATAGTATGATAAATTTAATAGAATATTTCTCAATAGGTACATTCAGGGAATTGTTTATAAGAAAATGGATATAAGTATTTCCTTGAGCTAATTCGGACGGATGTTAAATCTTTTTTACATAATAGGAAACTTTTACAAGACAAGATAGGTATGTTTCTAGTATTGTATTCTAACCTAAAAGTAAGGTTGATTGATTATTTAGTTTCATAAAACCAATTATCTAATGGGTGTTAACAATAATAGATTTCGGCAACAATGAATAAATCATCCAATATGATATCAATGAGGAAATAGAGATTTATGTTATCCGTAAATCTCATAGATTTGATAAGAATATAAATATGGAAATCATAGGGAATTCCAAAAACTGTAGTGATAAGAGGATTATATTTTTCTTGTGAACAAAGTGTGGAAGGAAACTTGTGGTAATTTGTTATGGGTATTGGTAAATGTTTCATGTGTGGAATGGATGGTCAACATACAATATAATATTGATGTGCTGGGAACAATAATCTAGCTGTTATTATGGAGAAGTCACCAAAGAGTGAACCACCCACAATCTTGTACCTCAAAATTATGGATTATCAGATTTATGAATAACAGTTCCCAAATCTGAGGCATAATGATGATGATCGATGTCACCAGGCTCTTAATGAAAGAGATAAAGGTAAATCTCATTAAATCTCTATTATTGGAGTGGTGTATGATAAATACGTGGTGAGAGGTACAATAACTATACACTCAATAGTTGCTGTTGTATTATTTTATTCCAGATCATCCCATTCAAATATATTTCCTGAATTTTCTAAGGGTATCACAATACCTCCTCAATGATTAGTTTATGAATTATTAGTGAAATCCTTTAATGGAACAATTATTGAATGTCAAGTTGACGATTCTTCATAAAATAATGTTTTATGGAGAGTTCTTTAACTAAATAATGTTATTATACCTCTAGAGGATTTTGATGTTATTTTAGGAATGGATTATTTTTCATTACATAAATCCCCCATCAATTTTAAGGGAAGGTATTTCATGTTTAGATATACCGAAACAACTTTTTATTTTTATCGGTGTTATGATAAATATGTAAATCAAAAGGAAATTAATTCCATTGTATGGGATATTATTCATTTCCAAAAGGGGTGTTTATCTTAGATAATTTATTATAAAATCATCTTTGCATGGATTAAAATGTTATTGGAGTTTTTAGATATGATTTAGAAATAATTTATTATTATTACTCCAAATATTGATGTTGATTTTTAAATAAAACCCATACATCATAGTAAAAATTTATCAAAGAATCCATATAGAATGTACCAAATTATGTTGGGTTAATTGAAGAGAAAATCCATGAAAATCATGATAATGGATTAATTTTTCCATGTGTTCCCCTGTGGGGTGCATCTACTCATTACATAAAGAATAAATATGGATCATCTAAGGGAAAAAGATTATACATTATGAAATATTTATTTTGGTAATGAAAATAAATTAATTCAAATTTATGATCTTTTTAGGTTTATATTTTTTAAAAATTAGTTTATGATTCATACATAACAAAACCATAATATACAAAGTGGACAACTCCGAATAGTATCCACTTTTTCTCAAAATAAAAAACTTTTAAACGTAAAAAAATGATTTCTTCTTCCCTGTAAATGTTATTATAACATTAATGTTGACATTATAATTTCTTGTACCCATCCTTATACTTTTTCAAAACCCATTTTAAAAAATGTGATGGGGAAAAATCTATGTAATCTACAAAAAAAAGAAAATGTTAGTGCAGTGAAAACATAAAATCAATTTAAAACCCTTTTCCTAAAAAACTAATTTTCATGATTATAGAAATAATTTAATATCCTTGGTACATAATTACAACATCATCTTACATTAACCCTTAAAAATAGAATAACCCTATAGTCTACTTCCATATCAGGAGTACCCAATGCATTGGGGAGCTATAATGGGCCCCATCTATCATATCGTGTGCTATAATGGCCTCAACCAAACATATCTTGAGATATAATTGGTATAAAACAATAATATATGGATCTATAATGGGATCAACACATAATAGACAATTTATGAGGAACATATCATGAATTAAACCCGTGATAATTCATTTACGCACATGAGAAAAACAATTCTAGATATCAAAATACTAGTTTCTTGTAAAAAAACTTTTAAAATATAAAAACCATTAAAATAATAACAAAATTATTTTATTCAAAAAGAAATATCAAAAAAATTATAGAAAAAAATAATAATTAGTCTTAATAAAGATAGATAAACTGATCATGTTGTATAAGTTAAAAAAACATTCCCTTAGACTTTTTTAAAATGAGATGAAAAAAGAACATTAAATGAAGGTTTTTACAAGAAAGTAAGTTCCCATGGGTATGACTCATCATGTACAATCTTTATCACTATAGATAATAAACATACATTAATTAATTACTTATTTCCAGTCCATTTCTTATTTATTATCAATTATTATCTTGTTTTAACAATTACATAATTATGTATGTTTATGTTGGATGGTTTGAAGATTTTCATTATTTGAGTACAAAATCAAATTTGTCTGATGTCAAAAAGTGGATAAAATTCCATCATCTAAAGAATAATATTTATGAAATAATAATCACTATTATACCTCATTAGTACTTTTAAATCATAGCATTTATGTATGGTTAGGAAAAAAGAGCAATGTTGTAATGAGGGAGAGTGTAGGTCGTACATATAGATGAGTAACATTTCCATTTTGGATTGATCATTATGGAAATAAGGTAATTATTATTTTCTATTTCATGAATGATAAATATAAAATAACTATTATATTAATAATTTAAATATACTTACATATATCATACATGTGCTATGGTGATTAAAATAGAATCGCATCACTCCATGGAGGGGATATTTCACACATAAGCATGAACTATGTTATCATTTCTATGTGAATAGAAGGTAAGAATTTAAATGATATATTACTCTCTTATAATGATGAATTTTTCATGAATATAATTTATAAAAATTTATTCCAACATTATATCATGTCTTCATAGATAGTAATGGAAACTGAATTATATCGGTTCTTGGAGGGGATAATTCACACATATTTACGAATGGTTACTTCCATTCCCATTTGATGAAGGTAGAGATGAATTTAGATGATGATATTAACATAATAAAAAATTACTATATTTGGGATATTATAGTTATTATTTTATCATCGTGGATGAAAATTAGTAAAATGTGGAAGAATAAATAAAATATAAACACTTAACGAAAAATTATACATCTTTTTCGAATGACCTTCATTGATTAACAAATTGACACCACTAAGGAGGGATTTCATCATATGTTAAGGACTATAGAATATCAGTATGTATTATAGGAATTCGTTTTGATAGATCTTGGACTAAAAAGATTAGCTTTTATGAAGTTATGAAAAGTGAACAATTGGTTACCTTTTTATATGGTATGGGAGGGGCAGTCATGGAAATCTTCAAAATATTAAATTAATATAAATTAATATTCGATTCCAAATGGTCAATATTTATTTATTTCTTTGACAAGATGATGTTTAGTTGAATTCCCTTCTTGAAATGTAAATTAGGAACGTTTTGATTATTTTTAATCCTTATCTTCTTTTTAAAATAATAATTAACCCTTTTATCTATTATTATAATGTCATGTAATTTAAAATTTTGGGCTAATAAAATTTCTATAAAATGATAAAAAAATTAGTAATTATGGAGATTTTATGACTCGTCCTATTAGGTTAGATGAAATTTATATTTTTATAAATTTTGAATCATTTGATAAAATTTTATTTAATTTAATTATCAGTAATGCCAATTTTTCCATTATTACTTACATTATTTTAAAAAAAATCATAAAAATAAGATGAAGTCAAAAAAATTCAAAATTCATCAATTATATTTTAAATTTATCCCTAAAATTCTTGTTTTAAATTAATTCACTAAAATTATAATTATTTTGATATTTTTAATATCATTTATTTGATTCTTTCATTAAATAAGCAATTACTGAATCATCATTGTGTCGCCATTTAATATAATTATTTACTTCCTAAAAAATATAAATAAAATACCTTGATGTAGGTAATATTTTTATCATTATAAATACAATTTATAGTTAAAAATATATATTATATATCTATAAATTAAAAATACTTTACTTATTAGAAGCTTGGGTGTGACAAAATACGTCTTCACTTCGAATATAAAAATATAAATATTCTACTCACACCCAGGTGACATTAATAGGATATAACATTATCCCAATTATGTATATGGTCAAAAAAATATCATACAATGAAATTTGGCCAACTATTATTGTGATTTTTTATTAGTTATGATATTATTTATATCTATAATTACATGATTCACCCATGACCATGGTAATAAAAATATTACTACACTAACTATTTGTAATGTCAAAAAATAAAAGGGTATTGTTTACATAATTTTTACCTTATGATTCCAAATATTCAAACCATTTTTGTAAATTCAAAACAATTAATTTCTAGAAATTAATCAAAAATTAATCTTGTTGACCGAATGAGAAAACATGTTTTAAAGTAAAAACATTCAAATGTTCACAATGTTGTATGTCAAATTTCAATGTAAATTTTATTCCAATGACCTATATTGAATTAATTGAGGAAAAAATAATTTAATTATACTTTTAAAGCAATAAAATATTTAATTTAGCACTTCAAATAAAATTTCTGAAAAAGTATTTTTCAATTAAAATGAATTATTTTTCACAATTTATCAAAACGTGAATCTTATCATAAAAACACCAAAAAGTTACAAAAAATTGATAAAATAACTTAAACTAATAATTTAATTTTGTTATAGAGTTTATAAAAGTTACAAAAAATATATTTAAAACATGTGTTCCATCAAAGTTGGTAAATGACATTTTTTGAATAATTATGCTTTCAACCATAAAACTAGATTTATCATATCAGCTATTGAATATAGTGTCTATTTTAAATAAAAAATAATTAATAAATATGAAAAAAAAAATTCGATAATTACCTTGGATGTTAAATTCTTCACTACTTTTGGAAATTTCATCCTCACAATTTTATTCACTTATTAATGGTGTGGGGATAAATTTCCATCATAGAATTTTCATATTATCATGTTTCCTATTCAACCATAAGGATTTTTAAAAAACAATATCAAGATGAATCACCTTATTTTGAAAAACATTAACTCTATTGTAAAGAACCTGGACTAGTTATTCCCCATTAGAAGGATTCTCTTCCAACTAAACTACTTTTGGACTCAAAACAAGAGATGGATCTGGAATACTCTATCATAACATTGAATCCTGAAAAATATAGTCTTCCTGGGTTAAACTTGGAGGAAAAGACAGTTTTTAGGAAATTGAACAAAATTTCTCTAAGCTTTCATAGGGTCCAATGAACTCTGGACTCAACATCACATTCTTACCAAAACACGTCACACATTTCTATGCACAAACATTGAGAAAGACATGACTACCTGCCTCAAAACCATCATCCTTTTTCCAGTTATCCACGTAACTTTTCTACCTACTCTGAGTTTTTCTCATGTTTTATTGAATCAAATTATCTTTCTCTATTGTTTCGTGTAACAACTCAATTCCCATCAACTTCTTTTCCCAGAAATCATCAAAAAAGAATGATTGAGACACCACTTACCATATAATGCCTTAAATGGTGCCATATGTATAGAAGAATGAAAATTAATTTTTTCCTGGTCAACAACCAAGACAGAATTTATTAAAAGAATGCAAGAAAGTTACAAAAGTATAAAAGAGGGAATTTTATTACAATCTTTCATAAGAAGAGGGGGAAGGTCAACCGAAAACTCATCAGTCCATGTAATGGCCTGGTTGATTCCCTTTTTGGAAAGAGAATATTCCACCATATTAGCTTCACAGTAGGTGTGGGTGGAAATATAGTTGAGCTCCTAGAGCGAGTTCATGCAGTTCTTCCAACTCGAAGTAAGAGGCCAAGAAAGATGAACCACACCATTCCAAATTTTCTGAAATATTCTGGTGGAATTGCTTTCAATCCAGATGTTGTTACAACATTTGTTTCTTACTAAAGTGGATGGCATTGATGAGAGCCAACAGCTCAGCTTCAAGGGATGAGGTGAAACCATAGCTGCCATACAAACATCCTTGTAGTGACCTTGAGAGTCTCTGAAGATCGCACCACAACTCACAGGACTTGGATTTTTTTTTATAATCCCCATCCCTATTGATCATGATTCGTCAAGGAAGTGGGGATTTCCAGAAAACCTCAATAAATTATTTTGGATGAGGGAAAATTCCTTAAATCTTAAGACATTGCAGGATGACAAAGTCATCAATCGAGTTTTCATAATTAGCTTTCTGGAGGGTGCGATCACACTAGCACTAATGCACCAAATCCCATTAGAAATCTATAGTTAAGCATTCTTGGGAGAGATTATTACTAGGATGGGTGACCTCCTGGGAAGTACTAATGTCTCACCCTTTTTTGTGTACATTTCGCTAATAAGCCTGTACCCAAGTGGTACAAGCTCATGCTTGGAATCCAAAAGACCCGGGTTCAAATTCGAGCAAGGATGAATTTCTGGGTACTATAGTAGGGCACTGTAGCGGGGCATTGTAGCAGAAACTATAGCAGCGGTGGAACTGTAGCAGCGGCCGGTACTGTAGCTGTATAGGGTACTGTAGTGGTACTGTTCACAGAGGGTCCTTTGGGCCAAAAATGGGCTTTCAAGCCTTATATTCAGGCCACTTGGCCTTGGGACTTTGGGCTATGTATTGGGTCTCCCTCTACCCTCTAAGAGGTCTTTGATTTAATAATAAATTAAGGATTCGGCCCCAACATTTTAAGAAAAATAATAATTAGCTTTCTGGATTGTGGCAGCATCTCTGATGGAAATCAGGATTCTCATTTGACCTATAATGAGTTTGGATGAGTAAATATTGTGAATAATGGCATTTCAATCATACCAGATAATGTGAATGAGCTCTAAAACAGAAATTAAGAAGAGGTTCCTGACTTGTAGTGATAATTCAAACTCCCCACAATGCTTGAGCTAGAGGAGGATATTGTCAAAAAAGTTCCATCTACAATCAAAAACGTCTGTAATAAAATTCCAACGAGCAGAGGCTATAGCACATTACAAAAATAGATTTTTGATATCCTCTCTATGATGGTGACAAAGCTGACATTTAGAACAGAGATGGATTCCACAATATTGGTGACAAATCTCTGTAGAAATTCTATTTTGCACAATATGCCAAATGATATTAAGCCTTGATGGTTTAATACAAGGTTTTTTAAAAGTCTTCAACTAGGAAAAGATGGATTCAGAGTCCGAGAAACAATGATCGTAAAAAAATTTGGAGTCAAGGATGCCATTATGAGTAGGATCCCAAACCAGAAAAGCATCATCATTAGTTAAGGTGTAACCATAAACAACTTGAATGATAGAGTCCTAAAGCTCTAAAATTCGAGATTACATCACATACATAATGGTGCAGTTAATGCTTTTGGGGGAAGAATTAGGAGGAAGAATGGAGATAGGGGGAATTCCAGTTGTCTATCCAAAAGAGAATTGTGGAGTCCAAGATAACCAACCATCTAGAGTTTTCCATGATGCGGACAAACTAGTATCTAATGGAGGGCCAATGAGTGGATTTGACATAGTTCAAATTCCCTTTTTTTAGCCTCAAAAGAAATTTATTTCTAAATAATGCAAGGAAGATAGATTTATTATTGATCATTCTCCATGTGACCCTAGCTTGGAGGGCCTCATTGAACAGTTTGAGATTTTTTATACCAAGGCCACCATTCTCAAGAGGGGTGCACCGGATCGACCAGGGAACGATATGAAGTTACCATTAAATGATTCTACAGGAACAGAAAAAAAATTTAATATAGGTATTTATTCTCTTGGGAAAACCAAGAGGCCATTTGTAGATTATGAGGGAATACACCAATTTGGAGATGATGGTCGATTTCACAAGGAAAATTCTACTAGTAATGGACAGATACATCGCTTTCCAGGAAGAAAGTTGATTTATAACCTGATCAACAACAACGTTAAAATATGTAGATTTAGGTATGCCCCAATAAATGGGTACTCCCAGATGGATAAATGGAAAGGAACTTTCCTTGATGGAAAGATTTTCTATGATGTGACCTTTTCTAGAGAGGGTAAAAATTTTCCCAAAGAAGTTAAAGGATTTGTTCCAACTGATGGATTAACCTGAGAACACCTCCTAATGGGATAAAGCATTTTTAAGGTTAAGGATATTCCATTTAGTCCCACTGAGGAAAAGGATAATTTTTTCGTTTTAAAGGAGATGTGTCAGGATAGTACGATTTATGGTCGCCAAAATGGGTTTATGATTACCCTGATGAACAAGATAGTTGATTAGTCTACTATGGTAGTATTCCTCAATGGAAAAGAGGATGGTAGAGAGAGGATCACCCTTACGAACTCCCTTATAACAGTTAAAGTATCCCTTGGGTGAGCCATTGACATGTGTGGAGATTGAGGCTGATTTAATGATATTGTGAATCGTACTAATGAATATATCATTGAAGCCAAAAGCGTGATGAACATTGAAAATTAAAGACCTATAAATGGTATCAAAGGCCTTCATAATGTTAAGATTGATTGAAATATTAACCCCTATAGAGACTTTGTTAAGAGATTTGGTGCATTCTGAGGCAAGGAAAATGAAATCTTGGGTACATCTACCTTTGATAAATCCAAATTGATTCTAGGAAATAATTTTGTTACATAGGGAAAAAAGTATATTGGAGATGAGATTGGTAATGATTTGATAAATTGAAATTATTAGAGAAATAGGTCTAAATAAATGGATTTATGAGGCATTACCCCCCTTTGGGATTAAGATGGAGAATTGGGCATTTATACCATAAGAAAGGATTCTAATGAAAAAGAAATATTTGACAATATTGCAGACATATGTGTGAACAACCTCTTAGCGGTACTAAAAACCATTATTGAAGCTTTTGGGGCCAGTAGCACTATCAAGATTCAGACTGAAGATAGTGGATTTGATTTCATAGTTCAGGGTAACATTCAAGGGAGATAGGTTTTCATACTCATTGACCAGAGTCTGGCTGATTCCAGAGTGAATGTTCTTATTAATATGTGGACCATTAAATTTCTTTTCAAAATAAGTGACAACATGATTAGAAATGGCAGTCTAGGAGGATAATATGTTTTCATTATCATTGAGAGAGGATAGCAGACGGTTGACTTTTTTAATCATTTGAAGGGCATTGAAAAATTTGGTGTTTCTATCACCATCTGTGAGGTATTTAGTTTTGAAAACTTTTTTTCTAATGTTGTCTTTGAGAACAAAAAGGGAGTTGAGCTTAACAGAAATTTTTATTTCACTTTGTGGATCAGAGGAAAAATTTGATTTCGTGGAGTTGATTTGAATTTGGTTTAGCTCATTCTCTCAGTAATAAATGTACTAGTCAGTTTTTTTGGACATATCATTACACCAACCTTTGAGAAAATTCTTAAGATGCTTGAGATTGGTGATATAGGAAAAATCATCAGAATGATGGCTCATAGAATTCCAACAACATTGAATGAGATGAGAGAAGTCCAGATCATTGGACCAAGCATTATTGTATTTGAAGGGTATACTAGTATTTTCCCTGTTAGAGTGAAAGGTAAAAAGAATGGGATTATAGTAGGTGTTTATTTTAAGCAAGGTAATGCTATAGATATTGCCCCACACATCAAGATCGAGGACATTCACTAAATCCCTATCATGTTTTCTAGCAACAACCCGATTATAATTTCTATGATACCAGGTGAATTTAGCACCTATAATATTGGTTTCAAACAGATTACATTCTTCAATAAAGGCTATAAAATCTCTAGATGTTATGAGATAATTAAGAGTTCCTAGCTTCTCACTCATGGAAATAATGGAATTAAAGTCCCCCATCACAATCCAAGGGTCATGAATGGAGTTAGCTAAGGAAGAGAGGTCATTCCAAAGTGACCTATGTTCTTGATATCTATTTTTAGCATAAAAACAGTTGCAAAAAAATGTATTTTATCATAAATAAAATCACAAGTGAACATTTGATCAAAGAAATTGCATATATTAACATCTTTCAAGGAGTTGTGATAAGGGACCCAAAGAGATTCAACACTACTATCGTTAGAATAAGCACTATGAAAATTGTAACCAGATGTAGAGAGGTGCATAAAATTCACTGTGAGGTTAATTTTTTGTTCAGCAATAGCTAATTTTTTGGGTTTATAAGTCACCATAAGTATTTTTAGAACAAAAAGAGTGTCAGAGTTGGATATAACTTGACTGTTCCAAAAAAACACATTCATTTAAGACTAGTTTTTGGAGCCCGAGCTCCTTTGTTTCTTTTTGGAACCATTCGATCCTTTGTTCCTCTTAGATCTTATATGGTTTGATGAGGAGGACGAATGAGTCTTCATAACCTGTTTGGTCATAGATGAGGCATAAAATATGTTAGTGGCACCTGAAACATAAACATATATAGAGAAAGCAGATGATTTGATAGTAGGAGGGTGACCAACTGACCATCATATCATATTTCATTTAATTTCAAGGTCTGGTGTACAACCGGAAAAACCGGGGTATCCAATGTGTCTCTTATACAAGATGTCACCATAGGCATAATAAAAGAATAAGTCTGGTCTGGGTTAACCGCCAACGAAGGAACTGAGGAAGCAGTGTGTGCATTGGGAATAAGATTATTCATTGCAATGCTATCAACAATTGTAACTAGAGGGTTTGAAGAATGTATACCAGAGCAACAGGTCTTACTTACATTGCCATGGGAAGGTTCTGCTTGAGCTGGAGGGTGATCACTGACAGCTCGAGGTCCAACTTGTACATCCGTCTAGTTACTGGTATTATGTGAAGAGGTGATGGCCACTAGAACTAAGATAGGCAAGGCTGGTGCTGGAGAAATTAAATCATCATCCTTCCCCACATGGATTCCTGGGACAGTTGCGAAGGTGTCCAGAACAAGTCGCTCAATGTTAATCAGAATGTCATGATCAAATTCTGAAAATTCCTCTACTTCCATTTGTTCAACACAGGTGCTTCCAGAGCTTTCACCCAGGAATAAGGATTTTTTCACCCAGATATTAGGCTTTTTGATTGGGGCCTTGGGGATAGCTAGAACCGAATCCTTACCTGATTTTTTCTTCTTTACATCAATCCACCAATCATTTAAAGACTTGGCAACATGATTCTTGATCACATGACACTTCAACAGCGAGTGACCAACAATTTTACAAAGTTCACAGTAGGGGGAATCCTCTCACACTCAACGCGGACTTTAGCTTAGTAGTCATTGGCGTTGAAGACTATGGTTTCCGGTATTTTTTTCAGCCATGTAAACCTCAATTATAACATGAGAATACAAACCAAGATAAGTTTCAATCATTCGTTGATAAATCTTTAGAGGTGTACTGATAAATGAAGTAATTCCATTGAGAATCTGAGGGTTCCAAAAATAACAATTCAGTCCATGCAAACGATCCAGATTTGAACTAAAGTATTCTTTGTGTTATACGGGATGAAGGCAAGGTCGACTTCAGAGATATGTAGGGAACACGTCTTGAGTTGCAGGTTTCCTAATCTATGGACTCTATCCAGTTCATCTTACGATTTTAATAAGAGATGATAATAGCCCTTATCGAGAGGGAATATTTTCCGGTTAGCAAAACCACATACAAGAGAAATTCTTGCTTTAATCTCTAAGTTAGACCTGGGTTTTTCTCCCTTGAGATAGGATATACGAGCCATGGTAGAGAACTTACAAATCAGTGACCTCTGTTGAAGGGCTTCTGGATTAGCCTCCACAGAAAATAGACCATCTTCAAGTTTCATACATGGAGACACACGCATCATAGAGGATTTTTAAATATCTGCACCCTTGAGATCCTTGAAGTAGTAGAAGCCTTTCGGCTATTCCGTCTAAAGAACATCGTTTTGTTGAACCGTAATTTTAGGTTTTAAGAATGCAAATGTGCATTCTGGATCAAAACATGCCATTGTGAGAGATTGATTGAATCAAAGTGAAGTAGATGATATCTGCAGTTCTGAGAAACCTTAGCGGGAGCCGCAACATTCTCCCCCCATCTGAGATCTCTTTCTAATTTTTAATCTTATACAATATCTAGTCACCACTAGAATGAAAATTGTTATTATAAAAAAACTCAACAAAACACAGACATTTATACCAACATCCCTAGTAATCCATTGAGATATCATGTAGTTTATCCTCCAAGATTTGAATTGTCTATTCTGACTTGCCAACTGATTGAGGATGAAAAGAAGTAATAAAATTTAATTCAGTACACAATGAATTTTGAAGGAGATTTCAAAAGGTAGAAGTGATCATGGGATCATGACATGATATAATGGGTAAAGAAAGTTAATTTAACCAGATTATATTATTAAGATAAAACTTTGAATGTTGATCTAGAGATATGTTTTCTTAAATAGGATTAAAATGGTCATATATAGTCACTTGATCAAGAATAACCCAAATGACATTACTGCCTTCAGAAGTCTTCAGTAATCCCATTATGATGTTAATAGATATATTCTTTCATTTCCACTCTGGAATTGGAAATTTTTTAAGAATACCCATTGGTAATTGTTCTTGTACTTTAAAATATTGACAAGTCAATCACATCATGGAAAATTCAGAAATATATTTTTTCATTCCATCCCTCCATTAATACTCTCTAAGGACTCTTTACGTCTTAGTGGTAACACGAAGAACTAAAAATGGACAACTATGAGCATCATATAACAACTCTTTCTTCAGCTATGAATCACAAGGCACACATAATCTCTTCCAAAATCTCAAAACACAATCCTTATCAATCGTAAATTTAATCCAATTACCCTTTTCAAAAAATTCAACCTATTTCTATAACTCATGGTCTTCCTTATGTGCTTTATTAATTCTTCTAAATAGAGATGGTTTCACTAACACCTGAAACAAGACAGAGGACCTTCATAACCCAACAAATTCCAATAAAAAATTCCTCATATCATTAACCAAGGGATCATATTCCAAATGTAACATGGTTAATTTAGATTTAGTTTTTTGAATCAAATCATTGACCACATTAGTTTATTTTATAAGATGGTGATGAATCATGGAGTCATAGTCCTTGATTAGTTATAGCCATCTCCTCTATCTCAGGATCAATTTTTTATGACTGAATATATACTTCAATCATTTGTGATCTGTATATATTTCACACTTTAAATCATACATATGATTACTCCAATTTTTTAATTCAAAAAATGAAATACAATTCTAAATTATGTGTCTAGTAATTTGACTCAGTGAGTTTCAACTAACATGAAGCATACACAATTACCTAATCATTCTTTATTAGAACACACAAAGTCCTTTCAATGAAGAATCATTGTATATGAAAATTTCAAAATTTCTAAAAGCCAGGTCTTGATCTAGAGAATTCACCAATATTACTTTCAATTCTAGAAAACAATCGTCGCAATCTATTTTCCAAATGCACTTAGAACTTTATCAATTTATCATATTCAGTGGGATAGATAACGATGAAAAGTTCTCAATAAACATCCATTAATACCCTAAAAATCCATGATAACTATGAATATCATTTATATTTGTGGGTCTTGGGAGTTCTTCAACAGTATTCATTTTAAAAGGATTGATAGTTATGCCATTATTATAAACATTTTGATTGATGAATGAAATTTTTTTCCAGAAAAATTCACACTTTCTGAATTTTCCATACATTTTATTTTGTTTAATGGTTTGAAAAACAACCCTTATATGTCTTTTATGTTTCTATTTACTTTAATAATATACAAAATTCACAATAAACCACAACCAAGAAATTATCCAAGAATTCGTGAAATAATATATTTATACAGTCCATGAATACAATAAGTGAATTAGTTAACTCAGATTTCATAACTACAAATTCATAATTCCCATATATTGTCAAAAACTGAGTATTTCAAGTGTATGATTTCTTTACTATCAACTAATGGTACTCAACCTCAAGTCACCCTTCAAAAAAATTATTAGATCCTAGAGTGGTCCAAGCAAGTCATTAATATGAGGAAAATGATACATGTTCCAAATAGGGATGTAATTCAAGCCTCTATAATCAATGAAACATCTCATTGAACCATAATTATATTTAACAATAATGATATAATCCCCCCATGATGAAGTGATACACCAGATGAAACCTTAATCTAATAACTCATTCAATTGCTTATTAAACTCTAAAAGATCTTTTTGATCCATTTGATAAAGGGGTTTATAAATTATCATATCATTAGAAACTAGTTCAAAATTAAATTCAACTGCTTAATATGATATTATACTAGGAAAGTCATTCAAAAAAATAGATAGATAATCATTTACAACTACAACATCATTAATAAAAACCATTCATTTATTTTCAGCAATATGTGAGTAATAACATTAATTTCTATCTTTTCACTATTTCTCGGCATCCTAATTTGTTATTAATAGTATTCGTTCAATATCATAAACAAACTGTAAATATTCTGAATGGAAATATCATTAGATCAATAATATTTCTTGGTATGGTAACAATAAAAACAATACATACCCAGAATAACATCAAACTCTATTATAGGATGAACTACATGGTTTTCAGGTAATGTTCTTCCACAGTCAGTGATAGGAATATTCTTATAATTTCTTTTTGGATTGATATTTGTTTCAAGTGTTTTTACTATAATTACTGGTTTCATTTATTGAGCAGTTGTTTCCAATTTACAAGAGAATTTATCAGAAATGATGGAATGTGTAGACCCAGAATCAAACAACACATTGGATATATCAGTAAAAACAAGAAATTTCCCTGATACCACTTCATTTTATAGATCAATGTCTACTGAAGTGAATGAAAATAATTTTCCAAAACCCTCATGTTTCTAGTCTTCTTTATTTTCCCCCAGAGTGAAACTTTTAAATCATATTAGAAAACTCACCCAACTCCTTATAATTAATGCATCTCACTATTAGATTCTTATTATTTTTCTAATTATTTCCCTTGTACTCATGAGACATATGTCCAAACATTCCACATCGATATAACCTCACATAATTGATAAGCCATTTCTCATGATATTTTTAACATACTTTGTTAAGATAATTTTATTATATTACCTCTAGATTTATTTGATGAATTCATCCCTATGGTCTACCAAACTAATTGATTCTCATTATTCTCATCACAAGTCAAATACATGTCAGAAAATTCCATCTCTAATTTTTTATCCCAATGAACATGTTTTTCATAGATTTTAAACTCACATTAAGTAAATTATAATTGTAAAAACAGATTCAACCAGAGTGAAATACATTAATTTTACTATCATAGTCTGGAATAAAATATGGTTCATGGCTGGATTGTAATATAAAATAGGATTCATTCTCATCCATGGAATCATCATATTTATGTCTTAGTTCCAAGAATAGTTTCACCATTCTTTGTTTAATAGGTTTACAAAAAATATCTTTCTCGAAAAATAATCATAAAAGCATCCCATTCCAGGTTGTTGATATCAACTCTTCCTCTAATATTCTTAACTACATACCACCATTTATTAGCTAAAACATCCAAATGAAAAATGGAATAGGTTACCATTATGAATTCTAAATATCCCATGAATTAAATTACTTTTTCCAGATCATTGATCCATTATTTAGATACCACTGTATTTGAGGTTCCACTATAAGATGAGGGTTGTTACATTATAAAATTCCCACTATCTGAATTTTACATACATTTTATTTTGTTTAATGGTATGAAAAACAACCCTTACATGTCTTTTATGTTTCTATTTACTTTTATAATATACCAAAATCCCAAAAATAAACACAACCACGAAATTGTCCAAGAATTCATTAAATATTATATTCATACGGTCCATGAATACAATAAGTGCATTAGTTAACCAAAATTTCATAACTACAAATTCATAATTCCCATATATTGTAAAAAAGTATGTCTTTCAAATGTATGATTTCTTTACTATCAACTGATGGTACTCAACATCAAGTCAACCTTCAAAAAAATTATTTGATCCTAGAGGAGACAAAAAAATAAATATGAGGAAAATGATACATGCTCCTAATAGGGATGTAATTAAAGCCTCTATAATCAATGAAACATCTCATTGAACCATCATTATATTTAAAAATAAAGATATAACCCCCCCCCCATGGTGAATTGATACACCAGATGAAACCTTCATCTAATAACTCTTGCAATTGCTTCTTAAACTCTAAAAGATCCTTTTGATCCATTAGAAAAAGGGGTTTATAAATTATCTTATCATTAGAAACTAGTTCTAAAGTAAATTCAACATCATGATATGATATTATACTAGGAAACTCATTTAAAAAACAGAGATATAATCATTTACAACTACAACATCATTAATAAAAACTATTCCATTATTTTCAGCAATATGTGAATGATAACATTCATTTCTATCATTTCACTGTTTCTTAGCATCCTGATATGTAATTAATAGTATTAGTTCAGTCTTATAAACAAACCATAACTCTCTCTGAATGGAAATATCATTATATCAATGATATTTCATGGTATGGTAACAATAAAAACAATCCATACCCAGAATAACATCAAACTCTATTATAGGTAAAACTACATGGTTTTCATGTAATGTTCTTCCACAGTCAGTGATAGGAATATTCTTATAATTTCTTTTTGGATTGACATTTCTCCCAATTGTTTTTACTATAATTACTGGTTTCATTTCTTGAGTAGTTGTTTCCAATTTACAAGAGAATTTATCAGAAATGATGGAATGGGTAGACCTGAAATCAAACAATAAATTAGATATATCTGTAAAAATAAGAAATGTCTCTGATACCACTTCATATTATGGATCAATGTCTACTGAAGTAGATGAAAATAATTTTTCCAAACCCTCATGTTTCTAGTCTTCTTTATTTCCCCGCAGAGTGAAACTTTTAAAACATGTTAGAAAACTCACCCAACTCTTTTTAATCAAAGCATCTCACTCTTGGATTCTCATTATTTTTCTAATAATTTTCCTTTCTCATGAGACATATGTCCAAATATTCCACATCGATAGAACCTCAAATAATTTATAAGTCATTGCTGATGATATTTTTAACATACTTTTTCAAGGGAATTTGATTCTCTTACCTCTAGATTTATTTGATGAATTCATCCCTAAGGTATTCCCAACTAACTGATTCTTATAATTCTCATCACAAGTCAAATACATGTCAGAAAAATCCATCTCTAATTTTTTCACACAATGAACATGTTTTTCATAGCTTTTAAACTCACATTAAGTCAATTCTAATCGTAAAAATTGATTCAACTAGAGTAAAATATATTAATTTTACTATGAAAGTCCAGAATAAAATATGGTTCATGTCTGGATTGTAATATAAAATATGATTCATTCTCATCCAAGGAATCATCATTATGTCTTATTTCCAGGAATTGTTTCTCCATTCTTTGTTGAATAAGTTTACAAAAATATTTTTCTAGAAAAATAATCTTACAAGCATCCCATTCCAGTGTGTTGATATCAACTCTTTCTCTAATATTCTTAACTACATACCACTATTGGTTAGCTAAAATATCCAAATGAAAAATGGAATAGGTTACCATTACCCATTCTAAATATCCCATGAATTCAAATATTTTTTCTAGAGCATTGATCCATTATTTTCCTACCACAGGATTTGAGGTTCCATTATAAGATGAGGGTTCTTACCTTATAAAATTCCACACTACTCACATATTCCAATTTTTTTGATCTGGTTGATCTCATTCATAGATTCCACCATCATTTATAGAGCGTGTTAACTGATCCATCCTAGCCACAAATTGTTCAGTTCTGATTCTGACCATCATAGGATGCCGATTTGGAACGATATTTTCCTCTAGATACCTTACCCCCACAGGGGGGCTATTTCTTCATAGTGAAACCATTATGACTAGAAATATATTAAATTAAGAAACATATTAATATTTTAATGATATTATATTTTATCTTTTCCATAAATTAATTTCTTTCGGGAGAATGTTTCTAATATTACCCTAAGATCTAAAGGTATCTAAACTAATCATTGATACTAACTATAATTTATTTCAATTAAACATTATATTATATTATGATAAATCGAGGATTTAAATTCATTTAAATTGATTATATTTTAATTTTTAATGTTTTATAAAATTATTACACCATTTATTTATAATAAAATGATAAAATTTAATGTGGACACTTTCAAACAGTATCCACTTTTCCCAAAATATAAAACATTTAAAAGAAAACTTGATTTATTTTTTTTGATAAAAATGTTCATAACATTCATATTGAATACCTCATTTCTCTTACCCACACATATACCCTATGAAAAATATTTTAAAACATGGGATGAGCACAAAAATCTCTATTAGGGATATAAAGAAGGAAATCATTAGTCTGGATAAAACATGAAATCCATTAAAAACCATTTTCCTAAAAACTCATTTGCATGCACAGAAAAATCATGCCGGTGTTTTTGGAAATCATTAACACATCACACTTATATTAAACCTTAATAATGGAATAACCTTATGGTATACTTTCCTATTTGGAGTACCAAATTCATTGGAGAGCAATAATGGGGCTCATGAGTCAAGTATTGAGCTATAATATGATCAACAAAATATATATTGAGCTACAATGGTGATAAAACCATCATATATTGAGAAATAATGGGATAAAACAATAACAAACAATTTCCATGGAACAAATCATGTATAAATAAAATAAAACTAATTTACATATATTATAAAAATATTTCATGATATCAAAATACCCCTTTCTTATAAAAAACACTTTAAAATATTAAAAAATAAACATAATAATGAATTCATTTTATTCACAATAAACTATGAAAACTTATAAATAAATAATCCAATTAATAAATAACCATGAATGTGGTTTAAAACTCTCTTAGCATATATATTAGAAAAATATTCCCTTTTCCTTTCTAAAATGGGTTGAAAATAAACATTAAAAAAGTGGTTTTTAAAAAAAGTCACTTACCCTGGATCTGACTCAACTTGTTCAATATTTATCTTCATTAAAAATAAAATTAATATAGATATTTAATTTATTTATAACATTATTAATGTTTATTTACATTTATTATCATGTTTTAACAATTAATTAATTAGGTAATTTCATGTCAGATGTTTTAAAATATTCGTCCCATCAGTCCAAAATGTACTAGGTATGTTGTTGATAAATAAAGGGGTAATAAGTCAATAATGTCTAGAATATTATTTATGAAATAATAATAAAATTTAGAATTCATTAATACTTTTATATCAATCCATTTTTGTATGGTTATGAATAATGAACAATGTTATAATCATGGAGACGGTAGGCCCCACATACGCATGGGTAATGTTTCAATTTTTAAATGATCATTATGGAAAGAATGTAATTGTTATTTTAATTTTATCGAATTATAAAAATTTAATAAATATCATATTAAAATTTTAAATATACTTATATATATATTACATGTGATGCGGTGAAGAAAAACAAAGCACATCACTTTGTTGAAGTGATAGTTCACACATACAAACGAACACCATTATAATTTTTATGTGAATGGAAGGTAAGTAATTAATTGAAATATTATTCTATTATAATGATAAAAATTTCACAAATATAATATATAAACATTAATATCATCATTATAACATGTCTTTTGAGACAAACAAGAAATCAAATTATATTGGTTCGTGGAGGTGACAGTTCACACGTACACACGATCGATTAATTCTTTTCCCATTTGATTGATGTGGAGATGGATTTAGGTTATTATATTAAAATAATAATGTTTTAGTATATTTATAATACTAGTGTTATAATTTCATCATGGTGGATGAATATTTGAGGAAATATGAAGATAAAATAAAATAGAATCACTTAATTAAAAAATACACCTCTCCTTCAGTCGACATTTTTTTGATTAACAACATAACAACTCTATAGATGTTGTTTTTCTTAAACTAAGGCCTATTGAATGTTGTGAGGAATTATAGTAAGGTATTTGAGTAGATCATGGTAGAACCATATAAGTTTCTTATGTGTGATGAATAGAGAAGAATTTATTCCCATTTATTAGAGAGTGGTGGGGCACTCATGGAAATCATCAAAATATTAAATTAATATAAATTAATATTCTTTTAGAAATGAGTACAAAATATTTATAAGATTGAATAATTTAGGGTCGAATCACCTTCATAAAATGATAATTAGATATGATTGTATTATTTTTTAATCTTTATATTATTGTTTCAAACCATAATTTACCATTTTAACTATTATAATGATATCATGTAATTTAAAAATTGAGGGTTACTATAATAACTATAAAATTCCAAAATATCACTAAAGGATTCATTATATTAATTTAATGACTCATCCCAATCATTTGGACAAAATTTTTATTTTTACTTCATTTAAAACATTTAATAAAATATTTTTTAATATATCAATAATGGAAATTTTCACACTATTCATTACATGACTTTTTAAAAATATCATTACAAAAAGATAAATTTGAACCAACTCTCTTAACTAGTTAATAAAATATTTGTCTCATCATTAAAACTATGGGGTGATGTCAATTCCAGGAATTATATTTATTTTGATATTTATAATATCAGTTATTTGGTTCCTTCATTATTAAGAAACTACATCATCATCATGGTGTCCCCTATTTAATTTGATAATATATTTCCAAACAATTATAATTAAATTACAATGATGTATTTAATAATTTTATATTTCTAATAAATATTTATATTTGAACCTATGTCTTATATAACACTGTATTAAAAATATTTCACTTGATAAAAGAAAGGTTGTGAAATAAATTTTCTTCTCTATGAATATAATATTATAAATGTCATAATCACACCAAAGTGGATTCCAATAGATATAAATTCAACCAAATAAATATTTTGGTAAATAAAACTCATCCAATTAAATTAAAACAACTATTTTGTTAATTTTATATTATTAATAATAATATGTTTTCCCTTTAATTACCAAATTTACCATTAACCGTCGTAATACAAATATTACTAAAGTGACTATTAATAAGTTACAACAATAAAAAAGAACATATTTATATAATTTTAACCTTCTGGTTGAAAATATAAGAAAAAGTTTTCCAAATTTAATATTCATAATTGTAATAAATTATTTAAATTTAATCTCATTGATGGAATGAGAGAACATGTTTTTAAAGTAAAAACATTCAAATTTTCCCAATGTTTTTGTATCCAATTTCACTGGGAAATTAATTCTAATTATCTCTATAGAAATAATTTATAAATAAATTAATATTATTCATTAAAAAAATTTAAATATATAATTTTATAATTTAAATAAATTTGAAAAAATGTATTTTTCAATTAAAACGCATTATTTTTTCACTATTCATATAAAAGTGAATCTTATCCTAAAAAACCCAAAAAATAAAGAGATTATATTTTTATACACATCATTCGATGAAGAATTGTTTATTATATTGAATTTATAAATGTCAGAAAAACTATATTTAAAACATGTGCACCATCAAAAGGTTTCAAAACTACGTTTTTAGAAAAAAATATAGTTTTCAACTATAAAACCTGATTCATCATATATTCTATCGAGTTTAGTATCTATTTTAATTACTATATAATTAATATATATTAATAAAATTGAAAAAAAAGTTATTTAGTCATTACATGGGTTGTTACAAATCAATGTGACACTATATTTATTAACGCGAGGTAAAAAATATATCCATCAAGAATAAGTATCATATTCCCTATATCGATGATTTATTAGATAAATTATAAGGATATGAATATTTTTCAATGATTTAATCTGTATAATATTTATTGAGGGTAAGTAGTGAAGAAATAGCCAAGAAAACCTTTTGTATGAGGTGTAACACACCATGAAATTACAATTTTTTATTTTTAGTTAAATTTTATATTTTCTATATATTGTAATGCACATAAAAATGAGTTATCTTGTGTTAAACATAAGAGAAACGTTTTTCAATAGCTTGTATAAGACTGAGATTTATCAAAAAATGCAGTTTTATTTAAATATTTTTATACTATATAAAATATATATCCTAGCTGTTAAATTATAGGTTATAAATAGTATTATCAAAATTATTAAAATATATAAACATGATACTAATTCATTGGTTACTAATTAGTTAAAAATGAAAATATAAAACAATTAAATATAATTGAATTTATTTATACTACAAAATTATTTTTTTAATAAATTAAATTTATTACAATAATTAAATGATATTAATTAAATATATATTTCATATATTCCATCCAATATTTTTTATATTCATACAATAGTTTGAGTAAACATAAGATAAGAACGAACCTAATTTTATGCATAAAAATGAATATTTTTCTAAAGGTAGTTTTATGGAATTTAAAGGTAATCCTATTTTAAATAATATTTTTGATACGTTTATAGATTATTTTTTATGAAGTAAAATTCTTATTTAAAACAAGAATATAAAATTTTAATTTGGTAGAATTTTAGCATTTTTATAATAAGTTTCATGTTTTGATGAATGATGAAAAATACTAAATTTTAATTTAAAACAAATTTTTTTATCAAATAATTAAAATTATTAAATTATAATTTTGATTGGTATTAAAGTGAAATTAGATTATTATTTTTATTTTATGCATTTTTCTTTATAGTAATAAATTTCACACTCAATTTTGATATAAAAACATCTCATTCTTTTCAATGTTTTCACTTTTAAAACATTTTTTCTTGTTTTTCCCCTATGATTAATTTTCATTAATTATTGAAACTTCTATGTTATGAATTTTGAAAAATGGGTTTTAAATTTTTAATCAGTTTTCCAAATTATGTAACATGATTTATTTTATTTTTAGTAATTATGAATAGTAGCATTATTATATTTTTATTATCACGGTAAAAGGAAAATCTGGGAATTAAGGGTAAAAAATGAAAGAAAAAATATTAATAAATTACACTAATATGTGTACAAATTTCATTGTATGAGTGGGTTTCGACCAAAATCATACTTATGAGATTATATCCTTTTTCTTTCACTTGGGTAAGAGTATGACATTTCATATATTTTATTAAAGAAAATTTAAAATTGTCATTCCCCTATTTTTTACCATAACTTCATTTTGAATATATAATTATAAAAAAGATAAATTGGACTATGAATATTAAATTTAAATATAAAAGATTTATATTCATCATGATAATTTATTTTTAATTTTTATGAAAGAATTAGTTACCATAAAGGATTATACAATGATGATCTTAAATTTTTTTAATTAATAGAATTATTAAAAAATATTAAATGTATAAAAAAATATAATTTTACACAATTAATGTCATATATAAATTTTCATGATATCTTTGACATGTTAGTGATATAATATATGTGTAGTTTCAAAGATATCTTATTCTATGATGTTTTTTAAAAGTAAAATAATGAATAGTATATAAATTGACATTATTGATATTTTAAAATAAATAATATTTTATTACTTTTAAAAAAATTATATAATATATAATTTGTCAAAATTATTGGAATAAATAAAAATATGTCATTAATGATCCATTTGTGGTTTTTTTGAACTTTATTGTAACTATAATATCCCCTAAAGTGTAAATATTAAAGTTGTCATGGTTAGAGTTAATGGGATTAACTAAGGGTTAGAGCCAAAAGATAAGGTTACTATTATGACCAACTCCAGTTCAAAAATCATTGTTTGACAGGATTTAGACCAAGCCTAATATTTGATTCCAAATAAATGACTTTAGATTTATTTTTAATTAGAAATTTATTTATTTTAATTTAATATTTTGAGAGTTTCCAAAAGTGACCCTTGCCAGAAAATATAAAAGGGAACCTCATAACTCACTTATTAATGCCACTTTTAGAAATATAGATTTATCACCAAATACCCATTTATCCTCTCATAATACTTATTCAACTCCTGGTGGTTTTTTATTCCAAAAAGTCCTACTATATATACCTTAAGAATAAATCTAAAGGAATTCCACCGAAGAAGTGGTAATAATTTTTACTAACTAATCCAAGTTCATTTCTTCTTCAACATCTAATTAATATTTTATTTCTATTGTAAAATAATATTTATAGTGTAAAATAAATTCTAAGATGTTATTATTATGATGTAAAAAACATATTTCACCTTTTATCTATCCTGGAAAAAACAAAATAACCACGTATGTTTATATAAGGCCTACCGTCTCCACTTCATGGGGTAATATATTTTCCTTCACCACTTTGTTTGGATTAGTATAATTATGGATATAATTTGTATGAATAATAAATTATACATAGTATTTAATCCTTATAATTAATATACCTTTCAATTACATTCCCATTTACCATTAAGTAAATGATATCTTCCCTCGTGCGTACGAACGGTCATCCTTTACCACGACGTGATACGATTCATTTTCAATGTTAAACATTCAAGATTTATTATTAAAATGAATATAAAGAGTAAATATAGAATATATGAAATTATTATAAATATTAAATTTAATATATATTACTTATTCACAAGACACATGACTTACATGACAAAACATGCAAATGAAAATGAAGTAGTTAACACCTAAAATAAGGCTAATAGAGGAATATTATAAAACAAATGTTGTAATAAGATCATATATATTATAAAAAAATATGGATATAGTTCTAGTATAAATTAATAACATTTTATAAACCATTATATAGGTGTCTAAATCACATTCATCTAAATTAATTTACAAAGTAATGGTTAATTTCACAATCTCATTATTATTTAGGATTCAATATATATAAGTATATACTGGGGGAATATTTATCATCCATGTCCATGTTCTCTAAAAATGTTTTCAAATAGGTTTATACTATTATACTTTGAATTTTTATATTCTTTTTACCAATGTTTAACATTTTATAAAATGGATCGAAAAGAAACATTTTTTCATATTCCAAACGAGGTACTTTATGAGTTTTTGGATGAAAGGAATAGATTTTTATCTTATGCACTCGGAGTAGATTTTTATGCCATCATGATAACATATCCTTTTGAGGCAAAATTAAAATTTCACATGGTTATTTTCAAGTAAAATTTTTTCATTACACATATTTTTAAATAAAAGATTCTAAATTAAAAATGGGTGTTTATCTCAAGATTTTTTTTCGATTTTATTAGATAATTTTCATATATCTCATAATCCATTATTAGATCATATTCTTGATTGAGTTTTATCTCTATATGGTCATGAAATCATCACAAAGGGAAGTAAATACTCCCGCAAGCACATTCAGAGGGAAAATACATTCATACAGGTCCTACAATGCAAATAGATGAAATTTAAACTGAAAATTAGACAAGAAACTTGAATAAGTCAAATTTCGAAAGTGTTTTTAGTGTACCATGTACCATAACTAGTAAAGGATAATATGGATCATGGAACATAAACCATATATATGTGGAAGGACCTGCAGGGTGTAGGCCCGTGGGGTGATGGCTAGTAGACCCGGGAAAAAGTGAACCATGTTATTCGACAAATCGAGAATAGAAATACCATCTGCATACTGTCCTATGAACTAAGATCTATGTGAATGAAGCAGGCTATAAGGGTTATGTCAACCACATGTTGTATGCCACAACTTCCAAAATCTATAGTTTTCAGATTCTTTTGGGTATTTATATATAACATCAAGGTCTTTCAAAAATGGTTCCACATACCCATAATATGATTTCATGGGTACAATATAAAAAGAGATCTAGTGGGATACCAGTAAAGATGAAAGCACGGAGGAGACCCTGGAGGTTGGAAGATTGGATTCTGCTACGGAGAAGATTCTGACTTCTATTTTGAATTTTCAACAAAGTTCAAACCCCAAATCGATTTTCGGTCGGTATAACCCACTATGAAACACGAAAAGAATGAAACTAATAATTATTGACCAACTAAAAACCAAATTGGTTCCATTGAGAACCATAAATCCCTTCAAGTTGAATTACATGAGAACCAAAGGCTCAAAACCCCTTCTTCAATTTGGTACTCCTTATAGTGCATCATTATGTTGATTGACCCTACACCGTGTACTGGATCGTTACGCAGATGGGACCCCAAACGACACGGTGAACCACATCTTGGACCTCGTAACACATTAATACGTGGTAGTCCATACCTACTTCTACATACCATTTTAGTATATAGATAACCCCACTACCCACAAAGCATTATGCTATGTGAGGCTACCCCCATCACACATGATTAAATAGTACGTTCAATGGGCTATCTTTGGGTGTCCTTCCCACTAGTTCCAATCATGCCCCTATATTTTTTTCTAGCTCTCCATGGATCCTCTATGAACCAGTCCATTGGTATCAGGTCAAAGCCTCCTCCGAAGTCACCAGACCCATATGATCATATCATCGACTTCACCAGTGCGACTTTCTAAATCTACATACCTAAGGTAAGCATAGTCATAAATTCCGTCTCTATAACGGTTTGGACCCTCAGAATGTCTCTAAGTCTACATTCCCAAGGAGACCTGAGGACCTACTTTGGGATGCCAACATGAACCTCCCCATTCTCGGTATTAAACAAAATCACATGCCTTTTCCTTCAACCATGGTTTAAACTCTATGACCATAAACTATGAGTTATCATCAATAACACATGTTGTTAAATTGTACGGTATTAGTCCATGCCACATGACATTAAACTATGATGCCATCATCCAAGCTATATTACTTTAAACTACAGTATACCCCATATGACATCTTAAGGGAACTCATCCTATGGTAAGCCCTTATACTTTTGATAGAGGTTTCTCTATTCACCCTATTTTCCTCAAGCTCAGTATGTGTCTAGGTAGACCACCAATATTTGACTTTCAAATGTATCAATATGGGTGAGGGATGCATGTTCAATTCCCCCTCTCTCTGCTATAGTACCATATAGAGGATGATGACGTAAGACATGAGATCTTCAGACCCACTACCTCTTCTTGTTCCTGAAACTGAGCATGACTCGCATGGTATTATAGGTTGGAAGTGATCATGACATTCACATAGTCCAAAAAAGTGGGCATCGTCCTAGGGGTAAGACCCAACTAACCCTTCCAAACATCATGATTCGATATCATCATCATGGTTCCAACAAATGGTCCTCCTCCTGGTAGTAAGTCACAGGTAACATGAACTATGAGGGTTATGATTCACAACCCGACTGGGATACATTGGAATATTTTTTCTAGGATCGATGTCCATATCATCTCATCCTTGAAATGAGAGATCATGCCCCCTTAAAGTGGGAGGCTTCCATGCATAAGCCCCACAAAAAATTAACTATGATAACTATGATTCCTACTCCAGCCAGGATATGTAGGATGCCTTCTTGAATTCCCGAGATAAAAATAGTTCCCTTCTAAAAGGGTTCACCTAATTATGCCCCCCCCCCAAAAATGGGCCTCCACATAGGTTTAAGTCCTAATAACTGAACTAAAAGGGCTATTATTTTTCACTAGAGGATACATAAGAATCCCATATTATGGGTTTGAACCCAACATCAAACCACCTTACATCTCTTCAAGGTTACTATTAACACAAGAGCACCTCATCGCATGGATTAAGATAGGATTTCCTCCTTAACATCAAACACATGTATATCCATGATGATCATGTAACCAAAGGGTATCTCATGGATACACTCTTCTAGAATGAACTGAGGATTCACTAACATATGAACATTGCTTATATCAATAAGAGAGTCCTGGAATATGCATTAATTCCACCCAAAAGGGTGTGATGAGTCTAACCTCAAATCCTCTCAACCAATGGATTCCTAAAGTGTCAGTGGCCAAATCATCATCTAACAAGTTCCTACCTTGGGAATGTATTTCCACAAATCATGGATACTAGGGCCATTGTTTGTTTCTAGATCCACGAATAAACTGGTTGGAGACTATTCGAGGAAATAATGTCTTAGGATGGTCGATTGCACAAATACTTTACCCCTTGTAATCTCATACAGGGAAAATTCAACTGTGGATACTCCTTCATATAGAAAATGAAAAAGGGATAAACTGTCATGTCCCCATGGTCTCAATCCAATTCCACCTGAAGGATAATTACATGGATCAGGCCAAGAAAAAATATGGTAACATGAAACTCTCTACCGTAACATATGATTTATGATTCTCGTTAGACCATTTTTTATTCGACAAAATGCATCACCATTGGTCAAAAAACCCCTAAGGTCAAAAAAAAGGTTAACTCGATGAGAATCCTTAACCAAGGTGATGATTGTGCCCCACTCAATCCCCTACATCTCACAAAAATGAAACGGGATAGCATGAATCTTAAAATATTCATAAGATCAAAAGATTCTACATTGATGAAGTTTTCATTTCTGTATATGTAATGTGTATATATATATGTGTTTTAGGTTTCTAGAGAAACCTTAGATCCAAATGGAGTCATAAAATCTAATTCAAACACACATCTTAGTGTTCCCAAAGGTTGTCGGGGGCCCGATGAAGAGTAGGACCCCCTCACTAACCCAACATTTTCAACCCTCACCATCCAACACTCTGATTAAAGAGGACCTCCAAAATGGTACTCTATCTGTATTAGACGATGCATGAAAATCCCTCCAATTTTTGAAATCTCTCCAACTACCTCGTCATCCATAGCCGGAAACCCAACACAAGGTGGACTCAGTGGTCGTCTCAAACTGTTTCAGAAGCCTATCCCTAGAATGTGATAATATGAACCTCCCATATCTCAAGGAGGTAGATTATTTAGATGTTAATGACTTCATTTCAATTGCACATGGGTTGTACTCATGGTCCCCTACCAAAGAGTGTTTCCCCCAACACTAGTTCACCATGTATCCTCACTATTAATAGGAACTTCTTCATAGGGAACCTGTTAAAATCCAAAGGACACAGGCTCCTTGGGCAACCCTCTAAGGAAAAAAAACAAATAACCCAGAACAGGTAATCATTGTGATTGAAGAGGAGAAACTCCTCAGTACAAATGTAGTGGAATTCAACATGCAAACATAAAACTTTTCCCACTCCTCTCAAATCTACTATAGAAATAGGGTAGAACAATACAATCCCATTCACATTCCATCCAATGATTTTTGGTCCTGACATGCAGACATGGAAGAAAATTGCAGGCTGAAGAAAAAAATTACTAATGCATAGGAATCCTATTAGAAAAATATAATGGAAACCAGCTATAGACATGCACAAACACCTATTGATTCTCATCAATACTTCCCTCCAAATAGGGAAACAACGAAATATGAGTAGAGTAATATTTCTTTGAATGCATAAAATGATCATGAAGAAAATACAATGGAAAGTGATTAGATTCAAATTACATCACATAAATAAGAAGTCCACCAGTAAAATAAGGTTGCAACTAGAGAAGAAAACTGTTTGAAGAATCATTCATTTATCCCAGCATAGGAGAACTACTAGTATCCACTAAGAAACCTATGGAGGATTAGAGTAGGAACAAATTATTACTCTGACATCAGAATGGGACTTCATACTAGTTCTATACAATGACGTATCTCAACACAGTCTACAAATGATGGAAGATCAAACATCGATTTCATAACATATACTCTTGGCATGTCAATATATCATTGTATCTATGTAAAAGGTGAGGAACTCGGCCCATGACCCAGCTCCCTAGAACGGAATGACTTACTTGCCAAATGGGTTGGTCCCTCCCAAGCAGTTATGCATCCCTACTAAAATCCAGGAGGGTTAATGGAAATACCCCATGATATATGGAAAACTAGATCAGGAACAAATACATATTCAAACTGGGGGATTATTGTCCAACATGTTGGCCACTCCAGGGTAGGAATATATCCATGAAAAAACTCAATATGACTATTTGAGTATCCAGGAGGAATCATAAGAACCAAAAAACATGGACGTGTATATGAAGGTCGTTATCAATAGAAGACATCCATAATTAACCACAAGAGAGTTCCCAAAAATTAAATGTGCTAAAATAAACTATAAAATGAAGATAAAATACATCATTCTACTCTACTTTAAGATAGAGAGCTTGACACCCTCATTAATATATCAAAAGAGGCCAAAGATCCTATCATTCCATTAATAAATTATGGAAGTGGATGTTGTAGTTGTGAAGTCCAACCCCGCAATGTTATTACTAGTTTCTCTGAAGGTCCTCCCCATAGCACCCATGGGGGCTTACTCCATAGGACAGGAATTACCGATCATGAGAGCCTATCTCTTGATGCGTGTTAGGGTAGCCCTCACCTTGACCAGAAAATAAGATAGTAGATGGCCCTCCCCTTGCTATCATCTACCCTAATGGTCCTCCCTAGGGTAAACTCTAAAGATATTCTTCTCCCTATAGTCGGATTTCAAGTCATGGTGGTATTCCTCACCATAATGAAATTCAATACGAAGGAACTCCTCATATTGGAAGTTTTTGTGAAGGCCACCCCCATAGAAACATCAAGAAACAAGAAGGTCCTCCACTAATTCTAGTACGTCCTGATGTCCCTCCTCATGATGAGAACAGTAGAAATTGTCCCTGAAGCTAGATATCAATCTATGATAATAGTCCTCTTCATCATAGTAGTCATCTAGGAGGTCCTCCCCTTAATGATATCAAGAAGAAAAAATTTCCTCCCCACGCTACAACCCACCCGAAAGGTCTTCCCCAAGGTATAATCCCTATGTACATTCCCCATGGTCGGGAATCTAGTTGTGATTTTATCCCTCACCGTTGTAGCACTAATTTTGGAGATCCTCCCAACAATCAAATTTTACACAGGCAATAAGTTCCTCCCCTTTCTAGAAAATATTTGACAAATCCCTCCTATGTTGAGGCTCTCAGAAAGATGGAGTATACATGTCCGAAACTCTATCTATGAAGAGTCATATCCTTTCTCAACTATAGGATGGTTCGGGGCCACACTAATCCTTTGATCCATCCCTACATCACTCATATCAATGAGGATCCTACCAACCCTACTACTAGGAAAAAAATCATTATGAACTATTCAAGATAGGAAAATCATGTAGAGGTTTCCTCTAAAGAACAACAATAGGATGTTTTTCTAATGATAATACAAATAGATAGGGATGGTATACTGGTGATTTATTGTCCCATGACCACTTCTCACTTCAACATACTAATGGATTTGTTAGATGAATGTATTCATTACATTCACCTTAATATTTAGAGAACTCTCTATTATATGAATGAAATTATCTTCCCCTATAAAGGGTATGAAGATAATGTCAACATATTAGGAGAGAATAACCATAAAATTTACATGGAATACATCCCATATTCATGGAGGTAAAAATACAAATGATGAAATAAACACCTTGAACTGGGCTACCTCTACACACTGCACATGTTGTGTTGCCTCATCGGTGATGACCCATCTAGTGTTCATATCTGGGGATGGCGAGAACAAGGAACTATATACTTCACCCCACATATCATCTAGTAGACCTAATAATAAATTAAATATTGCAATTTCATTACCCAAAGGAATAAATCAAATGATATTATTTCTTGGGAAAGGTGGAATGTTCAACAAGAACCGACCTAGAGTATGTCTAAAAAGCGTCAGGCCTGATGAGATCAAGCCATCGAGAAGATTATGAGCTAGGAAACTAAGAAAATATATCATGATTACTATCTAATGGATCCAACCAACAAGTATTGATCATGTCCTAAAAATCAAACAAATCTCATGAAAACCCAGTTCCATACCTTGCTCACACCGGTGCGGGAGTGTGTAAAATCAATAGGGTGGAAATAGCATCAACTAATGCCACAATTTCGGAATAGCCCGAGCCCGCTAGGCTGGGGGAATTATTACCTCAAAATTCCCCTATAAGACCAATGAATCAGGGCCATTGTGCATCAGTAGATGAATAGGATAATCCCCATCACATAGGTTTGTGATCATTTATACCACAAATCCCCACAGAACATACGTTTGTCTTCTCCCGTATGGGATTAACGATGATAAGAGAGGTCACTCGTTAAGTCATGTCTTGTGGTTCATGACCACCAGAATGAAATAGAATTTCAAGGTCCTATCATGGTTCCCTTCGAGTCAATATTCACTACAAAATCCACAGAATACCACTGAATAGATGTACAAAGTCCAAAAAAGGAAGAAAAAAGATCTCCTACCATTCGACATTGGGTTCACCGCCCCCAATGGGGGATGAATTAGTGAATGTGGTAAAAGTAAGTCCCATGGATCTCATAGTAATTTCTACAAATTGAGAGGATTCTAGAGAAGATGTTTCCCTTCTGATGGTTGCCCACATCGATCCTAATGGTGTGCATACCCAGAATCAGAGAGTTTTCTTAAATTTCAGTTCACCCTCTGCAAAATCATTACCACCTCCCTCGTGAATCACCAACAAGGAGAATAATAAATTCTAGGACATCTATGACCAACCTCCTCATTCTCCTAAGGATGTGTTGCACGTTCCCAAGGAATGATAAACCATAAAGGAAGAAGAAATGAAAGTTCTTAGGTGAATCAATGACCCGCCTCCTCCGCCCCCAAATAGGTGTTCCCAGAAGAGGTGCCTCTTCCATAGCAACTCATCCCAATAAATGAATCTATGCTCTGATTCCATTTTGATCTAGCACTAGGACTAGTAGTATACTTTAATCCGGCCCCAGAAAGACATCACGATTTCCCTTAACTGGAAAAGAATCCAAAAACCCTTTAGTAAGACCCACAAAGGATATCCCTAGCTGGGTATCCCCCCAAATTCCAGCACTTCCATCATGTTTCATTTTCCCCCATTTCACCAACCTAAGCTCGGGTCTGGAAGGATATACATCAAGGGATATTGAACACAATGGAGTAGTTGACAGACTGACTAGAAGAAACGAAAGGGTGGCGCGCTACGATATAACCATAATGAAAACCCTACCCTGATAGGGTTAGTAACATTCGGCCACATACAAACATCCAGAATGTCGTATTCTCTACGTTCAATGGTTTTGAAGACCTATAACAACATCTAATACACTATGAATCTTTCTGTGACCCCATGAGGGGATCCCAAGAGAAAAAATAACTAGTAAAACTCAAGTTCTTCATGTGAACTCTATAGGGTTCAACCTTAATGTGGTATACATGTTTTCCAGAAAACTCAATCATTGGTTGGGAGGACCTCTGGTGATAGTTTCTCTACCAGTTCAGTGTGACATTTCCTAAGACAATAGTCAATAATCTCAAAAATTGCATACAACAACATAATGAAAGAGCTTTATACTTCATCACTAGACAGAATGGCCTAACATACTCCCTGTACCGACTACTCTCCAATAATAAAATGATCACTATGTACATCGATAATCTCATTGATGACTTTTGGACACCACACATCCCATTAAATCACTCAAGTGAGTTATATGATTTTTCGCATTTTACCAAGGGATAAAAGAATCATTGCATCCGACTAGTATCAAGACTCGAGTTTCCCCATAGGCCCTAGGGAAAATAAAGGGGAAATATGGTGTGTCTTCTATCAAGCATAAGCCACCACTTGCACTAGATCCAGTTTATATGCCTATACAAAACAATGAATGGCCCCTGGATACCACAGACACCCCACCTCATGAATATGAGTGATGAGTCACCTAAATAAATATTGAGACCCAAAGCTTGATATACATGGACATTACATTACTTTTGTGTAATACATAATACATAACAAAAAATAGACACCAAAGGATCGTAATAGTTTAGTGTCTTTCAAAACATGGAACATAATCTTCTAATTATGGTGAAAGATCTTCAACATATCCCATAATGATCTTACCATTTTTTTCTTACCTAAAACATTTCTTTAAATCCTGGGGAAAAGAGAACTTATAAAGGGTTAGATCAAATTCTCATTAAGGGTAATCATGGAGAAAATAAAACCAACCATATACATCTGAACTTAATAACATGAACATAATGTTTAAATATCATAATCTTGAGCAATGACATAAAACATGGATGTACGTAAGGCATAGATCATAATGGGACATAAATCATGATAAAAGAGAATGGGAATAAAACTTGTAATTATGGAAAAACATTAAGCACATGATATGATTTCCATAGTAGCCAAGGCATTGATGCCAAGACCATCATAGTGGATAAAGTCCCTTACTGAACTGGGTTTAATTGTCGTTCTAGCCTTATATTACTGAACCATATTTACATGCCATTCAAGCCCTATGTATCTCATGTGATATAAATAATTACCCAATGAATTGGAGGGAGATATAGGTCCCACCAATCTCATAATGAAATCATTCTTACGTTTTTTCCAACATAAACATTAATCATTCATCATAACCCAAAGAATAAAATGGGTTTCATAAACATCATCCCAACATAACATAATCCAGATAAAACAAATGGATATCATTTCATCATAAGATAATTGAAACCATGTAAATCATAGAGATATTATAATTGAAACATAAACATATGAAATAATTCCATATTATATGGAAAATGGTTTTGATAAAACACATGAAATGAATTCTTCAGGAAAATATCCTTTCTTCTTCAAAATCATTTTCTTTTCAAAAAATGCGATGAAATTTAAAAAGAAATGTATTTTCTTTGAAAATAGTTATTAAATATTGTAGAGTAAGCTTCATGAAGATATGGAGTTAAGATACCGTAAAAATACATTCATGTTGTATGAGTTAAAAAAACATTCTTCTTGTACTTTTGCTGGAAAATTCAAAAAGTATCTCGTACTAAAAATGACAAAAGATTCTGTTCGTATATTTAAATAAAAATTATCCAATAGGTAAAATTGGATTTAAAAAATTTTAAAATGATATAAATAATATTAAATATTGAGGAAACATGGATTTGGATGATAATTATGCCCCTGTAAATACCGAAGTATAAACAACCTCAGATAAAAATTGAGATTGCGAGATTTTCCCTTACCTTAGGTCTGATATGCTTCGTACGTATCTGAACCTCCTTTATAATTATTTAAATAATGTCATTGACATATTATAGAGTCATATTAATTTTTATGATATCATATATGGTTCACTTTTGACTTTATATTACCCGTTCTTTTGTAAGTTCCATGTTAATGCAGCGTTTTGGGTAAAATCGTTTTATTTATCGTACGTGTTTGGACATATTGTTCTTGATATTATTATTACATATATCTTGATTTAATTACTTATAGAATTTAAATCATGATTTATATATCATATATATATTCAGAATATATATATATATGTATTAGATATATATAAATGAAATTAAATACACCGTTCATGGAGACGGTAGGTCGTACGTACGCATGAACATTGTTTTCCTTTCATTGTTGACTTGAATAAAAGTAAGTATATGACATATATATATATATACATAAATCCAGTAGTTTTATAATGGCATATATTTCATTATTATACATTATAATCATTCTTGAATGGTTAACAAGTAGAATGAATCTCATCACGTCGTGGAGACGGTAATCTGTACGTACGCACGAGTGATGATATCATTCCCATAATTATTGAATTGAATTGGAGTGGATGATATAATATCTCAGAATCATTATGATGTTATAATAAATATATATATTTATTCTTTACACCATTATACCCATCCAAGTAAGGTGGTGGTGGAAAAACACATTACACCACGGCGTGGAGACGGTATTCCGTACGTACGCACGCATTGTGATTTTATTTTCCGTAGGATGGATAAAAGGTTAAATGAAGTTGTTTAATATTTATAATAACATATCAGTATATTATTTATACTGATATTATTACTTTATAATGAAACAAATAAATAAGAAGATGATGAAGAAGACAGAAACATGAAAGAATCGGTAGAAGAGATTACCTCTTCTTCGACGCACCTCTTTTAAGCTTCCTCTTAAGGCACTAGAGTTGGTCATTTGAGGAGACTAGAACCTCTATAACGTTTCTAGGAAAGTTTATAAGGGAAATGGTCAGAGTTTGGCCGTTCATGAAAGCTCAAAATGTTGTAAGTAGAATAGGGAGGAGGAGCCCTCTTACAAGAGAGGAGAGGGGCACCTTAGGAAAAACATAAAATATTATTTTGTAATAAAGTCATATTCGGTTTTTAATAGCTCTAAATTGATTTATTTATAATATAAGGAAGGGATGGGTCTAAATTATCTCAAACAATAGGTTTTAGACAAGTTTAGGATACTATTTTAACCTTATCATTTAGATTTAACTCTAAGTTAAATAATTTAACTCTTACCGTGTCTTTTTTGTTTTCTTACACTATATGGTTAATAAACGTACAAAAAAAGAAAAAATAACCCCAAGTTGTTCATTATTAATATATATAACCTTATCTATGTCATTTGGCTGAACCTTATATTTTTACGAATATAATAAATATTTATAATATAATAATTGTTTAAAAAACTATTTTATGTCAATTTTGACACTATTTGGTACGTGATTTTTTTGAAATTCATAACAGCCTGATTAGTTCGAAAAATATTAATTAAATAAATAATAAAATGACATATTAACCTTTAAAATTATTTTAATTCATAAAAAGTTTCAAATTGAATTTATTTGGGTATTTATAATATCAATTATGTCAACATTTCATTAATATGGTAATTACTGCATCATCATTGTGTCATAAATAAATTAAATTATTTTATGTATAAAAATTATTAATAAAATACAATTTTGTAGGAAATATTTTTATCTTTATAATTAATATCTATAGTTGAATTTATCTTATGTATAACTCTATATTAAAAATGTTTTTTAATTAAACTTTGATTTTAAATATTTTAACTCTTCTTTAAATAAAATAATAATAAATGTCCTACTCTCATCCAAGTGGACCTAAAGGATAATATTTAATTCCTAATATTGTTTTAGGTCGAATTAAACATATCCAATAGAATTAGTACATATGTTAGGATAATAATAATATCATTTTTTACCCTTAATTACCCTATTTACTTTTTACCGTGGTAAAAAAAGTAAAAAGATAATATTCACCAAAAATTATTTTTATCTTATTAAACCACATTTTACTCCTTGATATTAATTGTATCTCTTGGATATTAGAAATTCCACTCACAGAAGTGGTAATATTATGTTTTATGTAAATTTTAAAATTTTCTTAGGAGGTTGGTAAAAGACGGTGAAAAGTTCAATAAAATTTTTATATATCTAAAATTATTATAAAATGACTCCAATGAATAAAATTGAACTTATGTAGGTATTATGTATCAATTTTGACTTAAAAAAATTTAAATAAAATATATAATTATTTAAATAAAAATTCGGTTTTTAAATAGTAACCCAGTGTTTTCACTATTCATCAAAAATTGAAAGTTTTCAGAAAAATACGAAAAATTCACCTTAGGCTAATTTCGATATTTCGAATCCAAAAATGAATTCCATTTTGAAAGGTAAAATTTAAAAAATTTCAAAATGGGGGTATTACTATTCATAATGACTAGTTCATAATAATATTATAATAATATCTCGTTTACTGAAACTCGGTATTGCGTACTACCACGCTATTGAGGAAGTTCTTGATTGCGTGTAATGCAAGCCAAGTTAGGGATGCGTGTAGTGAAAGATCCATTTGGTGTTGCATATAACATAATATTAACTTATTTCATTTTTACATTAAACAAAATCTAACTTAATGTTGCGTAGAATCATTTTCAAAAAACAAACTTGAAATTGCGTTTAACACGAGTCAAGAATAGTGTTGCATATACTGCATGCTAATACGGTGTTGCGTATAGTACAATATAATCTTGGTGTAGCGTACAAAACTAGACATCAATGAAAATAAATATAAATCTCATAAAATGCCAGGTTGTTACAATAAATTAGTTCAAGAAATTAAGAAATAATGTCTACACATTCTGAGATGACCAATTCCATGGTTACTTCGTAGCCATCGTCAGTTGAAACTTTCTTCGGCTACTGGTGACATAGTGGGATGATGAATTCGGTCCTGATGATCATCAAAATTATTTTCCCTTCAACTGAATATTGGGATGCTCTATCTTGGTGTTCATCGTCAATGATATCTTACAGAATATTGTGGATTACAAACAAGTCAAGTTAGGTCTGCCACCAACACAAGTGGTGTATGTCTCCGCATTAGACCCAATAGAGGAAGAGAAGTGGAAAATAGTCCCTATAAAAAAAGGATCAAATATTGGATAGTTGGATGACTCAAAAAAAGTCAACTGAGATCATGGTATCATCTAGGCACAATCGGAGCAACCTACCTTGCCCCCAATATCTATTTATGAAACACGACTAGTATCCTCAGTCCCACAATCCTCTAAAGTACAAAAAGGCATAAATCAGGAGAAAAAAGATGATCTGGAACCAAGACCAATGTCAACCTTGACAATTTCAAACACCATTCCAGCAAACATGAAAGCACCAGCACTGCCCCTCAAAATGGGACAATGGAAACCACCCTTCCAAACAACACCCTCAGAAGAAGACAATCTAACAGAATCATTATCGGATCATGAACTGATATTCAGCTCCATTAATGTCATTCACTTGTTGGACCACTTCACTGATGGGGACTAATACCACCAACACGAATTCCCTGTGTCCAAGTGATGAATTGGATGAAAAGACCATAGAGGTTGATGATTTTTAGGATGGCATGATCATGGAAAGAGTAAAATTCTTAGCCAGACATTAACTCATTCTGTTAATGTGGCAGAAACACATAGAATAGCCCTCTAGAATACATAATAGAAACAAGATTGTTTATATGCCCCTACCAGATGAAATCCAAACCCAATCATCTTGGTGGGAAAACCAATTCATCCAAACTCAAAAAGTACATCAACACCATAATCATCTATCATAGAGGCCAAACCATCTATGTACAAAGCTGAATACCCAAAAGGGTTAGTGAAAGAAAATCCTAATTATGGGAAGCACAAGCCTTCTGAAAATAAATGTGATATTATGAGTCATCTTTCCTTAGTACCCGCAAAGCAATTGATCCTAGATGCCTTTAATCTATCATCAAACCTTAGGGAGGTGTTCATTAAAGAATTAATAAGTCTACAGGAATTAGAGGTCAAAGTAGAAACTAAAAAGGTCTACTATACAAAGGCCAATTCTTCTGAATGCCACATTTTCATCTCCATGATAGTTCAGGATGAATACACAATAATGTAGGGACACATAAAACCCTTATATGCATCTGTAATGGTAAATTTCATAGGTGTTTGAAATATTTTCATCAACAAAGGCTCTAGATTTAACCTCCTCCCATTGTAAACACATTATCGATTGGACTATGATGAAGATAGAATGCAACCATACACTAAAACTCTTATTGGATATTAAAAAATTAGGAGAAATCTGTTGTGATGAATCATGCTTAAAACATAAGTTTGTGACCTCATGTCTGATTCTGAGTTTTAGGTAGTGCGAAAAATATTGCCTTCAAAATCCTGTTTGGGTGGCCCTGGATTCATCTGCACATTGTGATTCCCTCATCATACCAACAATACCTCAAATATTTCACTAATGGAAAAACTGAGGCATTTCACGTTGTTAAATTCTCATTCGAATCATGTGAGTCGCATTACATCGATGCGAGGTTATATGAACCGAAAGAGAAGCATTATTTTACTGATGATGTTGGTTGGATCAATACCCCCAAACGGATTGGCTATGGCTCCCACAAATACCCTCAAATTTCATGGTAGGAGTATGTATTAACCATAGAATAGGTTTAGTGAATGAGTTCATTCTAAGAGGTGGACTCGGCCACTTGAAATATTTTTTTTATGACAGGCGAGTCAAAGGATGTTGAAAAGCATGTTAACCCACATGCTGACTGTGAGGGCTCCAAAATAAATGCTCACAGCCTTCCCTTGGGGCCCTAGACAATTTCTTCCTTACTCACAAAGGTAGAATAATATGTTCTGTTTCTAAAAAAAGTGAGAAAATTCCTCCACCCCTCCTCCCATTTGATCATCTCTAGAAAATTTCCCTCAGTTGGCTGTGGAAAAAGGAGCTGTCTTAATTTCCAAAAATCAAAGTAGTGATTTATATCTCAATTTTGAAGAGTTTATATCAAGAATCCTATCTCCATCACAAGAAAAAAAATATTATGAGGTGGATCATGAGAAATAATAATAATGGCTCGATGACTCCCATCATGCATTCGAAAAAGGTGTCTCCTCAACGATCGATGATCATAGGAAGATAAACTAGGCACAGAAGATGACATGATTCCAACTATAATTTGTGTGTCTATTAAATTTGAGGATAAACATGTATATACCTCTTTAATAATGAATAATTGATAGGTTTTTCTATTAACTACACAAAAATGAAAATCCTTGATCTTGAGGTCGCCACTCGTCACCTAGGTCTTCCTGAAGACCGTCATGGCTACAAGAAGGCATCCAGAAGGACCCACCTGACAAATGCTACCAAAATAGAGGTTAAAGTTGAAAAAATTATAAAATATATCTTCATTAAAGAATTCCATTATCCGATCATTCTATAAAACATATTCTCTATCAAAAAAATAAGGGAAATATCATATTCTACATTGACTTCAGGAACTATTGTTGGGACTACCCAAAAAATTATTTCTCATTACCAATCACGAAATTGTTGATCGATGCAACTACCAGATACAAGGCCATCCCATTAATGGATCATTATCAAGTATAAAAAAAGATTCCAATGGCCCAAAAAGATAAAGAATATAGTTCTTTCAGGCCCCCCATTGATTATTATTCCATAAGGTGATTCCCATTGGTCTAAAAAAATGCCAGCGCTACATATCTGCATACCATGCATCACATTTTGAATATATTCATCGGAAAATTAGTCAAGTGCTACGTCGAAGACCTAGTGGTTAAATAATGGAAACGTTCAAACCACCTAATATATCTTGAATATATATTCAATAAACTGTGATTTCATAGTCTAAAGATGATTTTTTTGATGTTTTCTTTTAGTGTTACCTCTTGGAAATTCCATGGATTCGTTATTTTCCATTTCGGAATAAAATTCGACCAGGAGAAGAAAAAATTCATCCTTTCCATGTCGCCACTTCACAGCCTCTGAGAGTTGTGGGGTATCTAGGGGCACCTAGCCTATATTCGGTGCTTCATATCCAACTTTCTATGTAAGTGTTTTCCTTTCACCTGGTTGATGAATGAATGTGTCATATACTAGTGGGATCATTATTGTAATAATGAATTTGAAAATATTAAATTTTATCTCCTAAGACCACCGGTGATGATGCTTCCAATTGAGTTATTTCCACTAATGATTTGGGTAACAACCTTCAAATGGTCACTTTGAGGTTTCCTCACACAGAGGAATGATGCAAGTAAGGAGAATAGCCTCTGTTACCTCATCCAAACCATGATCGATACAGAGCCTCGATATTCAAGAATCAAAAAGAGCTACCTTGACCTAATATTAGTATTTCAGAAACTCATGAATTACCTTCATCACCACGAGATCCATAGGGTCTGTAGAGGCAACCCTCTAAAGTATATCTTAGGTCATTTTATGATAACTAGATGCCTATCATGGTGGGAAGTCACACAACATCAGTTTGACATATGGTACCTACCCCAGAGAGTCATAAAAGTTCAAGAATTATCATTTTTCATGGATGATCAACCATTAAAGGATATAAACCCATCGTATACTAAACATTCTGATGAATTATTCTCCTCCGAAGAAGGTTCCCATTCTAGGGAAGTGTAATTCCATGATGCCTCCAGAAGCCCGATAGGGAAAAAGATAGAGGACCCTATTCTCAACAAAGTATGGATAGGATTTATACTCATATCTCTATAAAAGGCTGTATTTCATTACACTTTCATACTTTTAGAGGGGTGTATAAATAATGGAGTAGAATATCAATCCCTCATTACAGGCCTGGAGATGGAACATCATGCATTTGCCAAATGCCTGAAGATAAAATGTGATTCAGAGCTCGCCATCAAGCAGGTCAATGGTGATTGTTCCATTAATAAATAAGTATTGGTACACTTAATAAGACATACCCAAGAGCTTATGGAAGAATTCCCATCAGAACCAACATAGACATATGTCCTCCGGTCACAAAACGATCAAGATGATGCATTGGTAAATGCCCTAACAACCCTAGATAATGTAGACTGGGATGAAACAGAAATTAGAATTTCCCATTTTCGGATGGTCATTCCATTCATTTTGAACAATACAGAAGAAATAGATGATATTAGCCCCATTTAGGAGCCTTATAGTCACACCACTATCTGGTAAACTACCATTTGAAATAACCTCTATGTGGGGGAACTCCCACTAGATAGGGCTGGAAGAGAATAGATCTAGAGGCAGGCAGTAAATTTTGTTTTGTAAAATGTCTCGAACCTAGAAAATATATCTCCCAAGGAGGCCTCGACAAATTCCTTCTCATGTGAATCGATGGAAAATAGATTGCTTCCATTAAGAAAGAAGTGCATGACAGAACTTGTGGATCACACAAATCAGTAGTAACTCACTCCCATCAAATACAATTTCATGGATACTATTGGCCCACTATGATACAATATTGTGTAATATTCACCCAAAAGTGTCATCCCTATCAATTTCCTGTCAATTTCATTCACCAAACCCTTCACATGACTAAGTACTCCAAGACAGTTGACGTATGGGGGATTGATGTTGTGGGACCATACCCTCCCACCATGGCCATACAATTTATGTTCCCTCACACAACAGCTAACATCTTTTCCAAAAGGAATAAAGTAATACCCCTTAAAGATTTCGGGGCATGAAACTTTCTTAGCTTTGTGAAAAAAAAACATCATTACTAGATTTGGGGTCCCTATTACAATATTGGTGGTCTATGTACCCAGATTAACCACTTCTGAGTTGGAAAAGTTATATCCAGAGTATGGAATCAAAGCCAACCATTCATCCCGCTATCATACATTGGCCAATGGGTAGATAGAGGATTTCAACAAAAATCTGCGCAACATACTCTAGAAGTTGGTAGACAAGGACAATAAATCATGGAACGACAATCTCTTCCATGATTTATGGGCTTATCGAACCACAAACAACACTACCACCCATGGAACCCCATACTCACTAGTATATGAGTTATAAGTTGTTTTTTCCATTGAAAATCAAGGGCCATCACACCACGTTTCCTTCTGTGATCAACTATCCATGGTTGAGAAATCCACAAAAATGGTTTGATGGGTTGGAGTGAATTGATGAGAAAATGTTACACACATTACACCATTTGGAAGTAAACCAAAATCGAATCGTAGGATACATCAACAGAATGGTTCTCCTATGGTATTTCCTCAAAGGATAGATGGTTTTGTCCTAAAAACCCCTGATGATGCATTGGAAGAAACCCCCAAACCATGATCTAAAATGCGATGGACCATATGTCATACATATGGTCTACTCCAATGGAACAAATGAATTGATATCCATGGATGGAAATATCACCACAGATCCCACCAAAACAAGGTTTCTGAAGAAATACTTCACATAATAGAGACACATACATATTAGCTGCAAGATGGTAAACTGCATAGCGACATAATTCATCCAAACCACATGACGTTAAACTGGAAGGCCAAAATCATCCTTACTGCATCATGCTAAACTGTGTAATATCTTCATCCTAACTGCTTGACATTATACTGCATGTTATGTATTGTGTTCCAGCTAAAAATACATCATGTATAAATCAAATTATTGCAAGGAAAATATAGAAATTCCCTTCCATTTCTATAAACAGTTCATACCAACATGGTATGGGAATCATAAGAACTGCATGTGGCTTTTTACCCATTCATCAGTGGGATACGTAGCGACGCCTCAACCCACAATCATGACCCATCAATCAAATTAAATCGAATTCCACCATTATATCCTCTATCACCCCATATTATGAGAAAAATCATTATCTCCTTTGGTTCACACATTGTGTAAAACTCATGTGATCTTAGGATTATGGGTAAATGTTCCATTACGCAAACAAATCATAGAGGAACATGCTAGATCTAGCACTCATTGAGGATGGAAAAAAATTCCACTACTCCAACAACCATATCAGATAAGTATATGGATCATATCATCTTTAAAACTATGTATGGATTCATTCTCACCCTATCAAGATATGTAGCTATGCCAGAATTTAACATTCTATCCTAACCACCAATCCAAGGAAAATATCCCCTCATTTCCCTACACATGGTCCAGTCCTTTGTAGGGAATATTTATAACTACATATGGATTGATTCATTCTGTTTCTAGATATGTAGTGACTCTATGATCATCCATCCTAGCCCTGGAATTAAAACTATATAAAAATGCTCCATACCTATGTATGGTCTGGACCTACACCAGGAGGTCATTTATAGAACAATGTCTGGCTTGATCCCTGTTTCAGTGGGATATGTAGTGACTCTTGTTTCCCAAGTCTTAGTCCTAGCTGCAATATGGTTATAATTTACATCGGTTTACCTTCTTCATTATCATATGATGTTATAATTCTTGGAATAAACTAGAAAAATGTATTTCTTGATTCCTATCTTAGTGGGATATGTAGTGATTCTCGGATCTCGTATCCCGGATCAGCCATAATTCAAAATGCCATCCCCTTCCCTGTTCAAAGAGAAGACCTTTGCGGGGAGGGTATTTTTGAAACTACATGTGGATTGATTTATAAAATTTGATGATATGTAGTGAAACATTTACCACAAATCTTCAGCCAGCAGCCGAGAAATAAAAATTCCCCTTTTCCTTACATTTGGGTCCAAACTGTGTAGAGAATTCCATTCTAGAATGATGTGTGGCCTTATTTCTACCATTACAGGATATGTAGTGACACCCAAATCCTTCATCATAGTCATGTCATCAATAAATATAAAGGGAAAATTTCCTTTCAACTGTGTATAAGTCAACATTTTAGAGGGGGATCCATAAAAGATCCAAACCACATGACTTTAAACTACATGGTTCCTCATGAATCTTGTGCGGCCTTATTCATATCATTACGAGATCCTGAGCATTCACCCATTTTCCTACACAACCAAATTGAAAGATATGATATAAATTACATATAGGAATTATAACACCTAGAAGGAGTAAAAAGATCATTCTTTCCAAAACATATGAATCGTATTTTTATATATTCTTTAGTACATCATTGTTAATTATGGTCTGGATATTTCTTACATTCCCAGACACATCCTTCCAGTTTTTCATACTCTATAGCATTAAAAAATCTTTGGTACCCATAAACATTAATGTACATCAGATATGGAAGTCCACTGTCATGTGGAAACCTTTGTTTGACCATGCACATCATGACCTAGTTTCTCTACACTTTTTTCCTACAAAACAGATGTCAATCACCAGAATATTCTTCCCCAGTAAAGGCTTTCCTTATTTTCATATTCCCAATAGATTCTAAGCCCCATGTCACTTCCCTTTATCCGAGGTCCCCTCGAGACTATGGTTTATACCTTCTATCATCACTCATGTCTATGAAATACCATAATATTCTCACAATGATTAACTTAAATAAATTTATAATCTCAGTGACAAGTTTTCTCCACAACATGACGGTAAATCATGTATCCCATGTTCTTATCGAACTGTGAAAAACTGTAAGTCCAGAAGTTTCCCAGCTACATGAAATTAAACAACATCTCACAATGGTACTACTTAGATTTGTATCTTGGATTGACTTCCTCAAACAAAATGCCTTCTCTTCCTGTGTGTGGGCTAGACCGCCTCAATGAATTTCATTGGTAATCTCTTGTAACTCGATTTCCCTTTGATAAATGTGTGGTAGAATCGAATCCTACGATCTGATCTTAGGCACAAAAAGTATTGAAATGTCCCCTTCTCTGCACATGAATTGAATCAATGTAGAGAATCCCCAGACATGTCCAATTTATAACACTGTTTAAGGTTAATCATATTTCTCTTCTTTCACGATGGGATTACATAACATCCACCCCTCATGAAGATAAATTTTTTGTAATTCATCCCATCTTCATGATGTTAAAATAAATAACATTGTTCTAAGAATAAAACTCTGCCTTACTTTTATGGATCCATCCTTATGTGGTAACCTAAAATATTTGTAGTCCCTTGTTTCACACACTGAGCATAGCTCACACGAGCTTAGGGACCTCAGCCAGAGATCCACCATGGTTTCATGGAAAACTTGTACATGATTTTAGTCCTAGAAGAATGACCCTAAAAGGCATGTTATGGTTACCTTCCCCATAAAGAAACCCTGGTCTTTACTATATGATGTTAAACTAAAGGGTACTTCAAATATGGGATAATTTCCTCACCCTACGTATGAGAAAGATCTATATAGGGGATTACATGATCCCATGGGTTAATCACAACCTATAAATTTCTAATGTATTTGAATACACACTTTACACACATCAAGCTACATGATTTGAGTAATCTTAGATCTACATAACCCTCCATGGTCTTCAGAGATGGAAGGACAGTGTCCTGCATACATATTTTTTTACTATGCACAACATGCCCTAGTGGCTCTGTATATGGTTCCTACAAAATGGTCATTAATCAAATGAAAATTCGTTCTAAAGAGATTATTCTACTATCTCGGTATCCCTAATGGATCCCAATCCCCATGAAATACCTCTTGATTTAGAACCCTCAATTACATGGTTTACAGTCACTTTCCTACACACGTCCAAGAAATATCTAATGATCCTGGCTCGATCCACCTCTAGTCTCTCGTGTATTTTATAAAATAATGACTTCCCATACATATACACAAAGTTTATTTACGTAAGAAAAAGAAAATGAACCTACTTATTTCCCAGTTTCCCAGTAATATTTTCACAAATAAATCCCCTTTTATTGTTTAGGTGCACCCCCATTCACTTTCCATACACGTTTTTAAAAAAGGTCCCAATCCCATAATACTTTATGACCATCATAGATGGATGGTTAGTTTCCTTCAGACACATTTTTTTGACTATGCAAATCAAACCCCGGTGGCTCTGCATATGCTGCCTACAAAATGGTCATCAACCAAAGGAAATGAGAGTCCTTTCCTGTTTCTATATGCTCCAATGAAATTTATGTCCCATATCACTCCATAAATTCAGAAACCCTTTGAATTACAGTTTACATAATTATCCCCTTTCATATTCCAAAATATGAAAAGCATTTCTAGTTGAACTGGTGAATAATTTAATATCTATTTGTTTGAGTAAAATGATCTCCCATAAGATGTTTCAAGTTTCATGGTTGTATGACGTTAAATTATACAATTCATCAGCCATCCCTTTCCCAAGAAATAATCTTATTAATGAATATTCCCATTCAATGATGATAAAATATTCCCTATTACTTTTCAACACCATCCCTCAGATAGGCCACCTGTTGTAGTGCCCAAACACAAAAAAAATCCAAAGTGTTATAACTCTCCCATGCCAACCAATATTGAAGTGCAGTGTCATGCATACACCTTAGTTTGACTATCCCTATCATGGCCCAGTGGTTCTACAGTTGTCACCTACTAAAGACTATCAAAAAATGGAAAATTCATTCTTAGGAGAGTCCTTAATTACATATGTATGCTTAAAATGGCTCATAAGCCCTATATAACTGTTAAACTCAGAAATTGAGGGTCAATAAAAATCAATCTTTTATGTATGATACATATTAAGAAATTCCTAGATGATGAGTCCTAAAATGGGGCTCCTGTGTCACGACCCGCCCTCGGGGTCCGTGCCGTGACTACCCCAAGCCCGCCTTCCATAGGCCAGGGGTTGGCGACTAGCACCAAGGCGTAAATCCCGGTATAAAGGGAAGGCATTACCTTTGTAAAGTAAACAAAAACCACAGAGTAAGCAAGCGGAAAGTAAACACTAAGTAAAAACAGAGTACAACTGAAAGTGTGGAAAAGTAAATGGGCCAGTATACAAACCCAAACTGAAAGTAAAGTACAACTCGAAAGGGAAAAACAACAACTGTAAGTAAAAGCCGCTACACCGAGCTATCCACTGGAGATCCCACCTGAAGGGTGGGTACAGATAGCTCCACTGCTCCTCGGGTCTCGTCGTCCACTCTGAACACGTCCCGCCTAGTGGTCCACCTCTAGGTACCATCATGCTCTGCAAGCCTCGGCCAAGATCAACGATGTCCGTCATCTGCAACCAACACAACGTAGTGCGGGCAGAGCCCGTGCAGGGGTGAGTATAAGCTACTCAGTAGGGACCCCGAGACCCCCGAAGGTCTCTCAAAATCCACAAAGGATAAACCACAAAGAAAGGTACAATCACGAAGTAACAACCGACACTGCTTAGGTATATGCCCATACATATACCTAAGTCATCAATTTCAAATACGCTCCATCCTCCGAGCCCAAGTACAACTCAGTCCACACAGGAAAGTAAACGTATTCCACACAGGAAAGCAAAACGTAATCCACACAGGATAGCACAACACAATCCACACGGGAAAGCAACATGATTCAGCTCACACAGGTATACTTCTTCAAAAGACGATAAAGATGATCTCTGATCCATCTAAGTCGTCGGACCCATGAAGGATCGATAGGTAACTAACCCCCGCAAAAGACCCACACAGGATCAAGCCCACATAGGACCTGTAGGCGCCGGTTCACACAGGACCGCTGAGCGCAAGGACCCACACAGGATTGGACCCACACAGGATCGGGCCCACACAGGACCTGTAGCACTGATCCACGTAGGATTGCTGAGTGTTGTAGTCGTCGTCGTCGAATCCACACAGGATCTCTGTACTGTCGTCGTCGCAGTCACAGTAGCAGTAGCAGCAGCAGCAGTAGTCACAGTCGCAGCCAGCACTAGGGTTCCCGCACACAGCAAGCTCGTTCAGGAGGGTCCGCTCCACGAGCCGAGAGGCTGATACATCAACTGTCACAAAGTATAGAGTTGATGTATCCAAAAGTTCCGTATCGTCAACAGGAACTCAACGCAACAAACGGCGCGTCGATCGGACGCCCGGTCTGAGAGTTATTGGCATTTTCGTCCCCGGGGCCCGGTTGGTTTTTAAGGAAAAACCAACCCGACCGTACTCCACCTGCGTCCAAACCTCGGGCGGAGTATGCCAAAAGATCCGTCTCACTTAGAGGATTTCAACGAAACAGACGGCGCATCAATCGGACGCCCAATCTGTTAATTATTGGCCTTTCCGTCTCACACCCACCCTGGGAAACATCCCAGGAGGTCACTCATCCTGATCACTACTCTAGGCCAAGCACGCTTAACTATGGAGTTTTAACCACGTAGGCTCCCGAAAAGGAAGGTGCACCTTGAGTATAGTATACCGAAACGACCGTCTCGATCCAAGGATTGTGTTGCCGCTGACGGCACGTCGTTCGGAGGCCCGAAGCTCAAGTTATGAGCATTTGAACGAAATCGATTCGAAAACGGGGGGTCTGGGTCCGGGCCGACCCGGCCCGGCCAGCGGTGCGGCGCGGCGCGGCGGCGCGGTCCGGCACGGTGGCGCGGCCCAGCCGGCGGCGGCACGGCCTGGGCGCCGCTCGGGTGCCACGCGCGGGGGGCATGGCCCCCGCCCCTCTTTGCTGGCGGCGCGGCTGAAGCCGCGCCTTTGGTGAAACCGGCCCCCCTCGTGGGGGCCTGCCTTTGAGATAAACGGGGGGCCGCCTGCCCCCCTTTATGAAACCCGCCCCCCCCCCTTAATAATGGGGGGCAATTAACCTGGCCGGGGGAATTTAATTCCCCCGGTCTTTCTCCTTCCGGCCGCCCCACCTGGCCGGCCGGTTTTTCTTCAACAGGACCGGTAAACCGGTCCCCTTTCCGACTTCTGACGCCGGCGGCCCGGCGAGCCGCCGGTCCTCTCGTCCCACCGCGGCCCGGAACCGGCCGCGGTGTTCGTCGTCCGGCACGGTGCGACGGCACCGCACCCCTCCGCCGCGGCCCCGCTCCGGCCGCGGCGCCTTCGGTTTTCTTCGACGCGGCGCGACGGCGTCACGTTCATGATGATCCTTCCACGGCGTGGCGCGACGGCGCCGCGCAATGCAACCGTGCGAATTCCCGCGTGGTGCGACGGCACCACGCCATCTCGTCATCCACAAGAAAATAATAATAATCACGAACTGAGGGGGGATTCGTTCGTGTTTGTGCGGTCCGACCCCCCTCTCATTAGATGATAACTCTTAAATAATCATCCACAAGACTATCATGCTAGAACCAAGAACGAGAGTAAATAAATAATCAACAACAACCCCTACCTCGGTTTCAAGTACGATGATTGTCAATGACCCGCGGAAGGCAAGCGTCGCGGAGGTCGGGCGTCGCGGTAATCGTTCGTCAATTCCGTTGACGAAGAGGTACATCCAAAGAGGTACGTCGTTGGTGAATCTTCGTAAGCCGACGAAGGAAGTCCGAGGAGGAAGCGGCGTTCCCTTTCGTTGACACGGAAGGCATCGTCGATCTTCGGAACAACCGGCTACGAAGAAGAGAGGAGTGACGTTCTTCGTCGGAGCTCGAAGGTTCTTCGCGTTCTTCGTCAAAGTTGAAGAAGAAGAAGGAGTTCCCAAATCCTCTCAAGAAGGCTAGAGAAATCTAACCAAATAAAATAAGCTAGAGTCTTATTTTATTCACACACTTAACAAAATGAATTTCAATGGTTTGAAATTCAAACAATTCAACTCCATTAATTAACAAAGTTGTCATGTCATTAAAAGAGGAGTTTAAGGGAGTTAAAAAGGAGAAGAAGAGGAGTCATGCTTCGGGTGGGCCCCACCACACTTAATCCTCCCAAGGGAGGTTAAGTGGTTGTGGGTTCCACCACTAACTCCCTTTGGGAGAAGTTAACCAATAAGTTAAAATAAAAATTTGTAATCCACAATTTTTATTTAACTTATTCTAAACCCCCAAAAACTAACTCTCAACCCGAAATAAACACAACCTCATAAAAGGTCTCCTTAAGCGAATATCGGCGCTGTGAGTTCATCGGTGTCCTTGGAATTCAATTCCGAGCATCGGGTCAAAAGTTTGAAATTCCCACTCTTTCGTTCACTGAACTTACCCGAGCCAAACTTCGGAAATTGATTCCGGGCACTCCGGGCCTCGGAATCAGGTGCCGTCAGAAACTGCGCTCTTGTAAAATTCCAAAGAAAATTAAGAAAAAATTTCCCTTGAATTTTACGGGTCTTTACATTACTCCCACCTCAGGGCTTTACGTCCCCGTAAAGATACATCAAAAACTAGGGAAACAAATGAGGGTACTGAGCACGCATCTGAGCCTCCCGCTCCCATGTGCTCTCCTGGAGGTTCCCATGCTGCCATCTGATGCGCACAAGAGGAATCAATCGCCCACGTAGGACCTGCTCTGGTCGATCCTCTATCTCCACCAGGACCTCCGTAAAAGTCGCCCCATTGTCAACGTCAAGTTCCCCATGGTCAATGATGTGCGTCGGGTCGTGCACGTACCTCCTCAGCTGAGATACGTGGAAGACGTCGTGCACCCAGTGCAACTGAGGTGGTAGAGCCAGGCGATAAGCCACCTCACCAATCCTACTGAGGACCTAGAAGGGTCCGATGAAGCGCGGAGATAACTTTCCGCCACGGCCAAATCTCTGAATACCACGTCGAGGTGAAACCCGCAAGAAGACGTGGTCACCATCCTTGAACTCTTGTGGCCTCCGCCTCCTGTCAGCGTATGACTTCTGCCGGCTCTGAGTTGTCCTCATCCACTCCTGGATGACCTGGACCTTCTCTGTCATGGCCTGGACCATCTCTGGTCCCACAAGTGCTGACTCCCCAGGGTCTATCCAGCACAAAGGAGATCTACATGGTCGGCCGTACAACGCCTCGTACGGTGCCATCCCAATGGTGGAGTGGTAGCTGTTGTTGTACGCAAACTCCACCAAGGGTAAGTGTTCCTCCCAGCTACGACCAAAGTCGAGGACACATGCGCGGAGCATGTCCTCGAGAGTCTGAATGGTCCTCTCCGTCTGACCATCCGTCTGAGGGTGAAAGGATGTGCTCAGACGTAGATGCGCCCCGAACGCCTCCTGTAACCCCTTCCAAAGTCGGGAAGTAAAGCGAGCATCTCGATCAGAGATGATAGATGATGGCACGCCGTGGAGCCACACAATCTCCTGAACGTAGAGACGTCCCAAGCTCTCCACTGAGCCCTGCTCTCTGATGGGTAAGATGTGTGCCGACTTGGTGAGTCAGTCAAAATTCACCCAGATGGAGTCGTGACCTCTAGAAGTGCGTGGAAGTCCAGTCACGAAGTCCATAGATATGTCGTCCCACTTCTACTCTGGATCCTCCAAGGGCTGTACCAAGCCTGCTGGTACCTGATGCTCTGCCTTCACCTGCTGGCAGGTGAGGCATCGAGAAACGAGCTCTCCTACAGCCTTTTTCATGCCCGGCCACCAGTGCTGTCGTCTGAGATCCTGGTACATCTTCGCCACTCCAGGATGTACCGCCAAAGGAGAAGTGTGAAACTCTCTCAGCACCTCCTCTCGCAAAGCGACTGGTTCCATGGTACGTCCTCTGAAAAGGATGCCGTGCTCTGCTCCAAGGGAGAAACCATCAGGTGCCTATCCCGAGGATATCTATACATGCCGTGTCTCACAGTCAGCGTCCTCACGCTGTGCCTCTCTGACCCGCTGCAGTAGAGGAGGGGTGACTGTGAGAGACTGGATAAAGGCTGCTCCATCTCTATCCACGAAGGATATCTGCAAAGAGGCTAGCTGCTTCGTCGCCTCCTCAAGTAGCTGAATGCCCGTTCTCCTGCTGAGGGCATCGGCTACTACGTTCCCCTTCCCAGGAGTATAGACTATCTCAAAGTCATAGTCCTGGAGGAACTCGAGCCATCCCCGCTGTCTCAGGTTCAGGTCCTTCTACGAGAAGATATACCTGAGACTATAATGATCAGAAAAGACTGTAAAACGCTCGCCCATCAGGTAATGTCGCCATGTCTTCAGAGCGAAGACCACTGCTACTAACTCCAGGTCATGGGTAGCGTAGTTCTGCTCATGCAGCCTCAACTGACATGATCCATAGGCGATCACTGCCCGCTCCTGCATCAAAACACATCCGAGCTCGGTCCCTGATGCATCGCAGTAGACTACATACCCTACTCCCTCCTCAGGAAACCTCAAGATAGGTGCGCTAGTCAACCTCTGTATCAGCTTTTGGAAGCTCTGCTGACATTTGTCTGACCACACGAAGGGTTTCCCCTTCCTCCTTAACGTACGACAAAGCTGCAATGATTTCTCCTTTGCCGAAAAGTGAAATCTGGTCTCATCCCCTGGATGAACCACGTTACTTTCCTAATACAGTCAATCCCGTCATGATTAGTTAATTCATGGCATGAATGACGTCGTAAGGCCTAGACGCTTCTACCAAGAGATCCAACCGTTACTCTCGCCTCCAAGGGTTGAGTCACACTGTCGGCATCAGTGTGTGGTCACTGGGTTTCCTCCAGTAAGAATCTCGCAAGTTAGGGTCAAGTCAACAGTTTTTTTTAACCGGCACCTCTTAGTAAAAACAAACAAAAGACAAGAAAACAAAAGTCACCAAGGAAAGTATCTTTTACTACTTCATCTTAAAGTACAAGGAACAAGGCAACACAAACTACGAAGCTAGAGGCATTATGGGCAAGGCCTCTATGCCTGGATCTAGTCCCGCACTAGTCCACCCGCTTCCGGAGCTCCATTATCGTAAGCTTCAGCTGCCTGAAGTTGTGCTCTCCCCTGAGGTCAGGGTGGACCTCCTAGTGGTGGTGGTGGTAGAGCCTCAAAGAGTTGCCCACCACCTGCTGCTCGGCCAGCTCCTCTGCCTCGTCCGCCTCCTCCCTGCGGACCGCCACGGTCGAACCTCTGCCTCTTCCTAGGTGGTTCCTCAACCGTCTGCTGCTCCTCTGCATGGCGGGTCGGGCAGTCATGAGCCATGTGGCCCTGCCCGCCGCATGAGTAGCAATTTCTGCCTCTCGAAAAACTGGCTCCGCGCTGTGTGCCCCGCACTGCTGAGCCAGTGTCCTGAGGTCGTCTACCTGAAGGTCTGGTCAGCCTGGACCCCTGAGTCATCCGTCGACTGCCTGTCGCGGAAGACTCCGCCACGTGCCGCCCTGCGGTGGGTCTCGGCGCTGGTGCAGACTCAGCAAGGAAGCTCTCGATCAAAAGGGCCCACTTCAGTACTCCTGTCTGAGTCGGTATGCTGTGGGAGATCAGCGATGCCCTGATATCGTGTCTCAAACCCTGCTCAAAGGTCCGGGCCCGGAAGAATGGGTCTCGTACCATGTCGGTCGAGTAGCGCGAGAGATCAGTAAATCTCGCCGAGTACTGAGCGACCGTCATGCTGCCCTGCCGCAGCTGAAGAAGCTCCTGGATACACACCGCACGAAGGGTGGCTGGGACAAACTCCGAGCGGAAGAGGCTCTCAAAGTCCATCCAAAGTAGAGATGCCTCATCGTGCACCTGGAGCATCAAGCTCCACCATCGTCCTGCTGCTGCGTGTAGTAGGCTCGCAACGAGGATCACCATGAGGTCTGCTGGTGTCCTCACTAGCCTAAACACACGTACCACTGCCTCCAGCCAGTCCTCTGCTGCCTGGGGGTCCGTCTCCCCACGAAACCTGGGTGGTTGCTGGCGCTGAAACTCATGCAGTGCGCTGAGGCGACGTGCATCGTCAGCGGCTGGTGCAGGAAGCATCGGTGGTTCAACGGGTAGAGCTACCGTCGGTGCCACTGCTGACAAAGGGCCCTGCACCAAGGCCTCGTCGCTCGGTGGGCTGTCATCACACTCGACTCTCGGAACCCTAGCTGGATGTCGTCGTGGGGCCATCCTTAAAAGGAACAGGTGTGTCACGGTCAAACAGTATACCTGGTGAGCAGACACAAAGTAATCACAAAGAAAACTTTGAAACACACACGCAATCAATGTTTTTGTGCATTAAGTCGGAAATCAGAAGTCAGGGTCCTGGTGTACGGATACGTCGGCCGCCGCACCAACACTGGACTCCCTGGACTGATAACCACACTCAATACGCTAAACATTATTGCTTCACATAGAAAGATCAGAGTTCGCGGTAGAACCAAACTCCTCTGATACCAATTTGTCACGACCCGCCCTCGGGGTCCGTGCCGTGACTACCCCAAGCCCGCCTTCCATAGGCCAGGGGCTGACGACTAGCACCAAGGTGTAAATCCCAGTATAAAGGGAAGGCATTGCCTTTGTAAAGTAAACAAACACCACAGAGTAAGCAAGCGGAAAGTAAACACTAAGTAAAAACAGAGTACAACTGAAAGTGCGGAAAAGTAAATGGGCCAGTATACAAACCCAAACTGAAAGTAAAGTACAACTCGAAAGGGAAAAACAGCAACTGTAAGTAAAAGTCGCTACACCGAGCTATCCACTGGAGATCCCACCTGAAGGGTGGGTACAGATAGCTCCACTGCTCCTCGGGTTCCGTCGTCCACTCTGAACACGTCCCGCCTAGTGGTCCACCTCCAGGTACCATCCTGCTCTGCAAGCCTCGGCCAAGATCAACGCTGTCCGTCATCTCCAACCAACACAACGTAGTGCGGGCAAAGCCCGTTTAGGGGTTAGTATAAGCTAATCAGTAGGGACCCCGATACCCCTGAAGGTCTCTCAAAATCCACAAAGGATAAACCACAAAGAAAGGTACAATCACGAAGTAACAACCGACACTGCTTAGGTATATGCCCATACATATACCTAAGTCATCAATTTCAAATACGCTCCATCCTCCGAGCCCAAGTACAACTCAGTCCACACAGGAAAGTAAATGTATTCCACACAGGAAAGCAAAACGTAATCCACACAGGATAGCACAACACAATCCACATGGGAAAGCAACATGATTCAGCTCACGCAGGTATACTTCTTCAAAAGACGATAAAGATGATCTCTGATCCATCTAAGTCGTCGGACCCACGAAGGATCAATAGGTAACTAACCCCCGCAAAAGACCCACACAGGATCGGGCCCACATAGGACCTGTAGGCGCTGGTTCACACAGGACCGCTGAGCGCAAGGACCCACACAGGATCGGACCCACACAGGATCGGGCCCACACAGGACATGTAGCACTGATCCACGTAGGATCGCTGAGTGCTGTATTCATCGTCGTCGAATCCACACAGGATCTCTGTACTGTCGTCGTCGCAGTCACAGTAGCAGTAGCAGTAGCAGTAGTAGTCAGAGTCGCAGCCAGCACTAGGGTTCCCGCACACAGCAAGCTCGTTCAGGAGGGTCCGCTCCACGAGCCGAGAGGCTGATACATCAACCGTCACAAAGTCCAGAGTTGATGTATCCAAAAGTTCCGTATCGTCAACAGGAACTCAACGCAACAGACGGCGCGTCGATCGGACGCCCGGTCTGAGAGTTATTGGCATTTTCGTCCCCGGGGCCCGGTTGGTTTTTAAGGAAAAACCAACCCGACCGTACTCCACCTGCGTCCAAACCTCGGGCGGAGTATGCCAAAAGATCCGTCTCACTTAGAGGAATTCAACGAAAGAGATGGCGCGTCAATCGGACGCCCAATCTATTAATTATTGGCCTTTCCGTCTCACACCCACCCTGGGAAACTTCCCAGGAGGTCACCCATCCTGATCACTACTCTAGGCCAAGCACGCTTAACTACGGAGTTTTAACCACGTAGGCTCCCGAAAAGGAAGGTGCACCTTGAGTATAGTATACCGAAACGACCGTCTCGATCCAAGGATCGTGTTGCCGCTGACGGCACGTCGTTCGGAGGCCCGAAGCTCAAGTTATGAGCATTTGAACAAAATCGATTCGAAAACGGGGGGTCCGGGTCCGGGCCGACCTGGCCCGACCCCCCTGGGTCGGCCCGAACCGGGTCGACCCGACCCGGGTCCGACCCGGCCCGGCCGGCGGCGCGGCGCGGTCCGGCACGGCGGCGCGGCCCAGCCGGCGGCGGCACGACCTGGGCGCCGCTCGGGTGCCACGCGCGGGGGGCATGGCCCCCGCCCCTCTTTGCTGGCGGCGCGGCTGAAAGCCGCGCCTTTGGTGAAACCGGCCCCCCTCGTGGGGGCCTACCTTTGAGATAAACGGGGGGCCGCCTGCCCCCATTTATGAAACCGGCCCCCCCTTAATAATGGGGGGGCAATTAACCTGGCCGAGGGAATTTAATTCCCCCGGTCTTTCTCCTTCCGGCCGGCCCACCTGGCCGGCCGGTTTTTCTTCAACGGGACCGGTAAACCGGTCCCCTTTCCGACTTCCGACGCCGGCGGCCCGGCGAGCCGCCGGTCCTCTCGTCCCGTCGCGGCCCGAAACCGGCCGCGGTGTTCGTCGTCCGGCGCGGTGCGACGGCACCGCACCCCTCCGTCGCGGCCCCGCTCCGGCCGCGGCGCCTTCGGTTTTCTTCGACGCGGCGCGACGGCGTCGCGTTCATGATGATCCTTCCACGGCGCCGCGCAATGCAACCGTGCGAATTCTCGCGTGGTGCGACGGCACCACGCCATCTCGTCATCCACAAGAAAATAATAATAATCACGAACAGAGGGGGGATTCGGCCGTGTTTGTGCGGTCCGACCCCCCTCTCGTTAGATGATAACTCTTAAATAATCATCCACAAGACTATCATGCTAGAACCAAGAACGAGAGTAAATAAATAATCAACAACAACCCCTACCTCGGTTTCAAGTACGATGATTTTCAATGACCCGCGGAAGGCAAGCGTCGTGGAGGTCGGGCGTCGCGGTAATCGTTCGTCAATTCCGTTGAAGAAGAGGTACGTCCGAAGAGGTACGTCGTTGGTGAATCTTTGTAAGCCGAAGAAGGAAGTCCGAGGAGGAAGCGGCGTTCCCTTTCGTTGACACGGAAGGCATCGTCGATCTTCGGAACAACCGGCTATGAAGAAGAGAGGAGTGACGTTCTTCATCGGAGCTCGAAGGTTCTTCGCGTTCTTCGTCAAAGTTGAAGAAGAAGAAGGAGTTCCCAAATCCTCTCAAGAAGGCTAGAGAAATCTAACCAAATAAAATAAGCTAGAGTCTTATTTTATTCACACACTTAACAAAATGAATTTCAATGGTTTGAAATTCATACAATTCAACTCCATTAATTAACAAAGTTGTCATGTCATTAAAAGAGGAGTATAAGGGAGTTAAAAAGGAGAAGAAGAAGAGTCATGATTCGGGTGGGCCCCACCACACTTAATCCTCCCAAGGGAGGTTAAGTGGTTGTGGGTTCCACCACTAACTCCCTTTGGGAGAAGTTAACCAATAAGTTAAAATAAAAATTTGTAATCCACAATTTTTATTTAACTTATTCTAAACTCCCAAAAACTAACTCTCAACCCGAAATAAACACAACCTCGGAAAAGGTCTCCTTAAGCGAATATCGGCGCTGCGAGTTCATCGGTGTCCTCGGAATTCAATTCCGAGCACCGGGTCAAAAGTTAGAAATTCCCACTCGTTCGTTCACTGAACGTACCCGAGCCAAACTTCGGAAATTGATTCCGGGCACTCCGGGCCTCGGAATCAGGTGCCGTCAGAAACTGCGTCTTGTAAAATTCGAAAGAAAATTAAGAAAAAAAATTCCTTGAATTTTACGGGTCTTTACATCCTGCCCAATCAATTTTGGTCAAGTCCATTGAACCAAAAATAAACAATAATATGTCTGGTTGTCAAGATTACAAACTACCAACTAAAATGATGCAATACTCACCAGAGTGAAAAACCGCAAAGGGATCCCACAGATAAATGTTTTGTAGCCGATCGTTCATCCTATAATATGTATGGTTTAGTCTTAAAAAATGGTCTGCTATAAAATATTCAAAACAATGATATAAAGCATATTGGGCCAAAAACCCGTAAAGGGTGTTCAATGAAATATTCAATTTATACCTTATAAGCCCATACCAAACGGGCTTATGAAAAATTAGGGAAATAATGAAAAATGTATAAAATTTCATGAGTATTTCTATATAACCCCAACAATAGTTGAACTATGCTCTCCAAGTCTTATGGATAAGGAAACAATTAGAGCCTAATTCAATTATTTCAATTTACCAATTTTGAAACATGGATTAAATTAATACTTGGTCAAAAAGATGTTTATACGATCAAATGTGATTGATTGAAAATGTAGGGAAAAGGAAAAAAGTGGATAATCAGAGGGAGAAATAGTTCCATTCAATTATATAGAGATTTGGAGGGCATCCACAACCTAGATCCTCTCCTTGTGGGTGTGACGTGATCATTACAAGAGATGTTCAGCGGACTCACAAAGTTGCATCAACAATTGATGTGCCTCATCAATGGAATGATGAAGTTTTAACAAGATCATGACCTTAGCCTTAATTACTACATGTAGTGCTTCTTTGTCCTTCATAGCTTTGAGGCCAATCCATTCTCCTTCTTCCATCTGCTATTGCCCCTCCTCAATGGTGAGCATGGCACGATCCCACTCTTACTTAATTCTAAAAGCTTCTGACTCTGTATCTCCACTTCTTAGTAACATTGTTCCACTATGAAATCTTTCTTTGGAAGATCATTTTAAATTCTCAAAACATCTCTAGCTAGATTGGCAGCTTCATTAATGTGTAATTTACTCATATAATCAAGATGATCCATCAAATCTACCGACAAAAGTATATATTCAAATGTGTCTATTGCTTCCCTAATAGTAACCACATGTCTCACTTTATCATAGGTTTCATGATAGTTGAATCTGCTGAATCCTAGAACCACAAACTAGTGGTGTAATTATAGAATCATCGGTTTCATATCTGCCAAGGGAGTCTGAGAGACTAATCACTAAAAATTCTTCCATGCCTGTTTGAATATGGTAAAATGGTCGACCAAGCCTTCTCGGTTAATCATAGAGTCACTTCTTAATGACAATATATAGTCAGGGATGATATTCATGAGAGAGGGACTCAATTTAGTGACTACAATGTGACTCCACCCCCCATAAGCCTCACCTCAGATGATTATAAATGTGGACAGAGTGAAAGAGTCTATCACAATTGCAAACACTTGTGGTTCCAATTCTATTAGTTGAGGTACAATGGGTAAATATCATCAACTCCTGAAAAAAAAAATTATGATTGAAAGACTCAAGAACTAGTCTCATTCTATAGAGACTTCAATACCTCCCACCTCCAAGGAAACATCTATGCTCGGTGAAGATGGCACCACATTTTATAGTAGAAGTCGCGCCCCACTGTCACTCAAGGGAATAAATGGCACGGGACCATGCCCAACCAGGACAACATCCTCCAGGACATCCCTTATATGGTCACTCTTAGATATCAATCATTTTGGGATGATCATTCTATAAAACGATACTAATTGTGAAATTCTGGGGGTTGATACAACAAATTCTCTCAGAATGGGAGAAAAAGGCACAATAGCCTTCTCAGAGTTTTCCAGACCTGGGAATATAGCCTCCCCTATTGTTAAGACTTCTACAGAGGTATAGTCGACATGTGAAAGGATATTATAAATCCATGAAGAGACTCCCTCTATAAGTAAATAATCCAATTGATCAAGTAAGATTGGTTCCTCAATATTTAAAATCATTAGAAAATCCTATGGGCCTTGGGGATATTCACTGGATTCAACCCCTACCATAAATGTTGTCATGTCTTTCTCCATGGTAACAGGAAAAATGTGTTCAATCAAGGACTCAACATCTGGATTTTCATTTATCATTGAGGCATAGCTTTTATTGAGAGATATCAATCATTTCTAATGGGTGGAAAATACATTTAGCCTCCTTTGTTAGTACTATTTCTCTACTTTAGTCAATCAAAATTGATAGAGGCTCATCCTCTACCATAAAGGGAACTGGAGCTATAGATTATTAATAAACTTCCACCTAATTATTGATAAGATCTACATCCAAATATGCACATATTAGTGAATAAATATGATAAGGGCACTCAGTTCAAACACCACGTGAATAGATAATAACGTATTATTCCCTTCCTAATGATTCTTGAATCTTAGGATGAAATATTGTGTTTCTTGATTTTCTATGGATATGGTTTCTGAATAAGAGCACCTATAGGAGCTGAAGGAGAAAATTTCTTGGATGAGTTTGTGATGGCTGCTTCCATATACTCTCGAGCTCCACGAGATCCTTCCACCGCACCCATAGCCATCAGAAGGGTATCCTCCCAATTTGCAGTTCCCCCAGGAGATTAAACTGGGGAATGAACCATTTACAAAGACCCAACAGGCTTCTACAATGTAAAGTTGGGGATTAGTGTATCCCCAATTAATGAAATTAAAGTTATGGTTCTTAGATAGAACAACCTATTCCTCGACCTTCATCGACCATGGGAGTATTTCCATTGTTGATACTCAGTCGGACTAGTAATGACTTTATTTGGAGGCAGGAAGGCACTTTTCCATTTCATTCCAACATGCATCCACTTCACCAGACTCTTTATCAGTAGAAATACAAGTGGGGGAACTGTATCCTCCAAAACCTAGAATTTCAATGTGTCCTCCTTGAAGTAGTCTCCAAATTTCCTCATCAAAATAGTTTTCCCTCGGTTAAACCATGACCCCCCAAGCATCTGGAAATGCAGCTATGACTACGATGTCCAATGCTAGAGGATTTCCCCATGGGAGCGGAGTGGGTCTCATTGTCCATAAATTCTTCATCGGTGTTTAAGCAGTCTTGGTACCCCTAGTACTCTTATTCTTATGTTACATTTGGAATAAGTAAGAATATTTTCCAATTTTAGGTACAATGAGTGATCCAACAACATTTTCATTCTCACCATCAGTTATCAGTGGTAGCATGAAAATTACCCGATGGGAATATTTTCGGAGAGTGCTTCAGGGATGGATCAAGGTCTTGATGTCCTCAAGGAAACAACCTAACTTCTAAGTATCCTCATTGAAAGAGATGTCAGTAGGTGCTGAAATATGACTTATGAAGGTAATTGAAACATCCCAAGTCTAGAGGATCTTCCATAAGGCATGAGGGGACTAGTGTCAAGTAGATTGGAGGCCTCTTAAAATTCCACATTGCCTCTAGCCCAATTGAAAATTAGCCTTAGTTGGGATGGATGGTTGACTCCAACCAGTATAATTGGTAGATTTTTCAGCCATCTGTGAAGTCACAAGCCCTTCATTCAAAACCTTCCTTAGGCGAGAATCAAGACTCTTTCAAAGTACTTTTCTTAGCCGAGAGTTCCTGACAATTTCCTTTGGCATTTCTTTCACTACTGCCATAGATTAATTGAATGTTGTTATGATAGGAACCAGATCTGCTAATTGGTCATATATATATATATGATTTTACCTGGGCCTCATCATAGATTCTCGTGAGGAATGGTATAGAATCCCCAGAATCCAGATGTATGACCTAGCAGTGGGTGTCCTCTTGAGTGAACATTAGAAACAATTGATGTGCTATCATAAGATGTTTCCCATGACGTGCACTGTTGAGAGTTAGAGGAAACAAAATGGAGACACATTTAAATTGAATAATTAATATGCAAGGTCCATATCCCTTGCTGAGAAGCTCCCCTCCGATACGGGAATCCCAGATGCCTTATCTCCAAGAAAAAATGTAGCTTCGGTTGAAAAATTCGTCAGATTAATTATTCATAATAATATCGACAGGGGAATAATAAGAATGATAAGAAAAATGATCATGGATGTCAAGATGATCCATTAAGTTTTTCTAATAATTTTCAGTATGCTTCCCTTACTTATCATGTGAGGCCCAATCAATCATCATAACCCCGCCACCACTCTGAAGGTACAGTAGGATGAAAAAATGGGGAATAAGAAAGGAATTGATTAAGGAATAACCACTGAGGTGAGCTCTTATCCATCCTAATAGGATTTTTAAGGGCCCAATAATCTGGAAATGTGGCCTCACTTTGTCATTTTGGCCCAAAAAAACAATAAATTTTGGCCACCAATGGAATATCCAGATTAATAGATTTACTAGTGTTGAGTTGAGTGGCCATGATGAATGTTCAGATTCTTACACCCCAAGATTCTCATACTGGTAAGATCCATATACTAGAAAACATGTCCAAGAAGGCTTCCAATCAAAATAATTGGTCACCATTTGGGACGAACACCCATCCCCATTCACGAAAATTACTCTATTACAATCTAATAGGAGCATGCTCGTCTCCGAGTTTCCTTGGTGGGAAGGACCTAGGTCTGGGTGGGTGCGGATCTAGACCATTAATCGTAAAAAAGACACCAAACCACTCAAATAAAGGAATTTACCACTTTGAATAGGGATCAACTTCTTTAAAAAGTGAATTCAGCTGAATAATGAGTTCCTTGTCCAAAGGAGGAGTCCTCTCTTCATTTTCCCATGTGGAGGAAGGAGGTTGGAATTCATCATATATATCCCCAATAATAGGGACTCTTGAAATTTCCTGAATTACTCCAAGGATAATTCTTACATCCCCATGGGTCAAAAAGAATTTATTGGTTTCTTGGAACCACCAGCTACAGAGCTGTTAAATAAGGGCATTGGATGAATAAGTGTATGTCTGAGATACCCATGCAGCCTCGTATAGCCCGACAACCTGTATCTCAGTATTAAATTCTTTGTAGCTCTGACAAACCTAGAAAGGCCACACCCATTCCAAGCTAAATGAGCTCCTAGAGAGAAGGTCCCACTTGGATTACCATCCATGCAGTTTGTTCACTATGGCCTTCCTTATAATGCTTTGATATCAATGGGTCATATTTTCTAGGTTCCATTCCACCTCCCCTACGTGTCAAGGTGTGTATATCAGCATGGACCCATCAGTGATATCTCTCTGGAGGAATCATCCATGGGAAGTGATCATGGCCTTTGGGATATAGGTGTAAGTTATCCAGGCAGTAGGTTGATCAGCCCAATTTGTTGCTAGAATCAACGTGTCATATAGTAGACCAAACCCATTGTAACACCCGGGACTTTTATGAGAAATATTTTGTTTTTATGTTATATAAATCATCAAAGGAATATTTCACTACACACAACACCAGCTTGGCTTGCTTTACACGAAATCATGACCTTCCTCGATAGCTTGCGTCGTACGCAATACCGAGATTCACTAAACAACGATATGCTATTAAAATATTATTAAAACTAGCTATTATGAATAGTAATACCCAATTTTTTGAAATTTATTAAATTTTATTTTTCAAAATGGACTTCATTTTTTGATTTAGAATATTGAAATTAGCCTAGGGTGAAATTTTGATATTTTTCTGAAAACTTTCAATTTTTGATGAATAGTGAAAACACTGGGTAACTATTTAAAAACCGATTTTTTATTTAAATAATTATTTATTTTAGTTAAATTTATTTTAGTTCAAAATTGATACATAATACCTATATAAGTTCAATTCAATTCATTGGAGTCATTTTATAATAATTTTAGATATATAAAAATTTTACTGAACTTTTCACCATCTTTTACCCACCTCCTAGGAGAATTTCCAAATTCACATAAAACTTACTTTTACCGCTTCTGTGAGTGGAATTTCGAAAATCCTAGAGACACGGTTAATATGAACGAATAAAATGTGGTTCAATGAGATGAAAATAATTTTTGGTGAATAGTAACTTTTTTCTTTTTTTACCACGGTTAAAAGTAAATAGGATAATTAAGGGTATAAATGATATTATTATTACACTAACAAATGTCCTAATTCTATTAGATAAGATTAATTCGACCAAAAACAACCTTAGGAATAAAATATGACCATTTAGGCCCACTTGGATTAGATTGGGACATTAAATATTAATTTATTTAAAGAAGGGTTAAAATAGTTAAAATCAATGTTTAATAAGTAAATCATTTTTAATATAGGGTTATACATAAGATATATTCTACTATAAATATTCATTATAAATATAAAACGCTTTCCTAAATAATGGTATTTTATTTTTAAATTTTAGACTTTAAATAATTTAATTTATTTATGACACAATGATGATTCAGTAATTATCTTATAAATGAAATATTGACCTAATTGATGTTATAAATATCCAAATAAATGTAATTTGATACTTTTTATGAATTACAATAATTTTCTATGTTAATATGACATGTTATTATTAATTTAATTAACTTTTTTCGAACTAATAATTCTGTTATTCTTTTCACAAAAAATCAATTACCAAATAGTGTCAAAATTGACATAAAATTGTTTTTGAAACAAATATTATATTATTAATTGTTATTTTATTCTTAAAAATCTAAGATTCGGCCAAATGAGTTATATAAGGTTATATATATTGATAATAAACAATTTGGTGTCCTTTTGTCTTGTTATAGTAAATTTATTAACCTTATAGTGTTAGAAAACAAGAAGACACTGTAAAAGTAAAATTATTTAACTTACAGTTAAATCTAAATGATAAGGTTAAAATAGATACCTAAACTTGTATGAATTCTATTTGATGAGAGTATTTCGACCCATACCAACCTTAGCTTTGAAATAAATCAATTTTGAGCTATTAATAACCGAATATGACTTTATAATAAAATAATATTTTTATTTTTTCCAAAGGTGCCCCTCTCCTACCTTATAAAAGGGAACATTCTCCCTCTCTTCCTCACACCACTTTGAGCCTTCAATCTCAGCCAAACCCTGAAAAATTCTATTCTCCACTTCCCTAGAAACATCCTAGAGGTCCTGGTCTTCTTCAAAGACCAATTTTAGTGCCCTAAGAGGAGGTCTCAAAGAGGCGCTTTAAAGAAGACGTAATGTCTGTTACCGATTCTTTCAACTTTATTTCTTATTAAACTTCTTATTCTTTAGTTGTTTCATTATGAAGTAATAACATCAGTATAAATAATATACTGATATGTAAATATAAGTATGAAAAAACCCTATTTCACTATCTACTCATCCTATGGAATACGAAATCACCCTGCGTGCGTACGTACGGAATACCGTCTCCACGCCGTGGTGTAATCTATTTTCCACCACCACCTTACTTGGATGGGTATAATGGTGTAAATAATAACTATATATGATTATTTTAATGTGATATTGATTCTGAAATTGTATATATACACTCCAATACAATTCCACGATCATGGGAACGATATCATCGCTCATTCGTACGCACGGAATACCGTCTCCAAGATGTGATGCGACTCATTCTACATGATTTTCATTGAATAATGATTACATAAATGAATTGAGTGAATAAATATGATATATATTACACTAATAAAATTCTGTAAATGAGGTATCTATAACCTAAAATGAAGAATAAGAATTTATTCGACAAAACACGCATAAGAATAAAAAGTAATAAACACCCGAATAACAAGTAGCAATGAAATATTATTAATAAGAAGCTAATAATATGACCATATATGATATCATAACAATGATTATGATTCTGTAATAAGTCAATGACATTATTTAAATCATTATACATGAGGTTCGGACACTTACAAAGCAAATCAGACCTAAGGTAAGGGAAAATCTCGCAATTTCATTTTTATCCGAGATTGTTTATAATTCAGAATTTTCTGGGGAATATTTATCATCTACATCCATGATTACTCAATATGTAATATTTATATCCTTAAACAATTTTTTAAATCCAATTTTACCCTTCGGTGTGTTTTTAGTAAATGATATGAAAGGAATCTTTTGGCATTTTTCGTACGATGTACTTTTTGACTTTTCCGACATAAGTACGAGAAGAATGTTTTTTTAACATATACGGCATGAATGTATTTTTAAAACATTATTTCAAAGAAGATTCCTTTACAAGTTTTCAATTTTATTTTCAATCAACTTCTTTTATTTTAAAATTGTATGAAATGTTATGAAAGGAAAAATGTTTTTGAAGTAAAAATGATATTTTCCTCAAGAATGGAGTTCAAGTGTTTTATCAAAATTATTTTACATATAAGATAATATAGGGTTCTGTTTATATCCCTATTATTACATTGATTTGATTATTTTGTGATGGAATTGTTTCTATGAATTCAATTATCTTATACGAATTGTTTTATGATGTCACGATGCTTAAGAATCCCATTTTTATTACATGGGTTATGCAATGATGTATGATTTTTGATTTTGTGGCACACATAAGAATGGTATCATTATGAGATTTTTGGGACCTATATCTCCTTCCAAATCATTGGGTAAAGATTTATATCTCATGAGATAGACATGGTTGGAATGGGAGGTTAAATCGATTCAGTGAAACAGGACTAAAACGAGGAGTGAACTCAGTTCAGAAATGGACTTTTTCCACTAAGATAGTCTTGGAAATGAGTCTTGACTACTAAAAAATGATTTTCTACGAATATGTGTGTATTAGACAAAGTTTCATATTTTAGGTTATGATTATTGGGATTACATTTCACTACTATGTTTATCCCATGATTATGAAATTATGATCTCTTTTTCAGGTTATGATTTCCAAAATGTTATGTTCATATGAATATGATGTGGTTGATATTTCTTTTGTTTACCCTTACTGAGAATTTGAGCTCACCCTTTTGTATGTTTTATTTCCACATGTCAGGAAGAAGGTTATTATGTAGGATATGCCAAAAGGGACTCTAGATATGATGAAATAAATGGGAGACAATGTAGATTCTTTATGAACTAGTTGTTTATGTTTCCAAGTTTCTAAAGACGCTATACCTACACGATCCTTTCATGGTTTTGTTATATGTTCTAATAAGTGTTCTTCAATTTTGAAGTATCAACCATGTATGTAATTTATGGGTCATTATAGTTGATATCAGAGCAAAGGTATAGTCATCCTTTGGAAATTAGGATGTGAAAGCCTTAGGAAGAACCCTATGGATATGTCTAAGCATAGAACACGATCTTAGTGTTTTAAAAATGGCCATGAACAACCTATGATAAGACCTTATGTGTAAAATTTTATTCTTGATTATGTGTTTTTCCTATTTTAATTATTTTTTCTCACACTATTCTTCTTGGTTTTAGTCAATGGATGGAACCCAAAGGAACCATGTTAATGAGGAATGCGACAAGCAATGCAATGATTGTCCCCCTGAGCAACCAAACGTTATGGGTGCTGGAATGAAAAATCTTGTAACCATACTCACACAACTTTCTAATGCTATGAATCATGCAAGACTTCCAAACGAGCAATGTAAGGAGAAACATTCTGTTGAATCCTTCATGAGGTAGTGTCCACCTTCATTCCACGGGTCTTCTGATCCATTAGTGGCTGAACAATGGATCTGTACAACTGAAGAGAAATTTTCAGTTCTTCAATGTTCTGAACATGATAAGGTCATCTTAGCAGTATATCCTTTGGGAGGAGATGTTGATCAATGGTAGAATATTATCAAGAATACGAGGCAAATGGATGAAATTGAGTCCATGGAATGAGATGAGTTCAAGAACTTATTTTTCAATAAGTACTTCCATCATATTCTTTGAACAAAGATGGAGAAGGAGTTTTTTGAACTAAAGCAAAAGGATGATGAATCTGTTGGTCCCTATGAAGCAAATTTTACAGGACTTGCAAGGTACGCTTCTGGTATTATTATCCAACCTGAGAGTAAGATCGATCGTTTCTTTAGTGGCTTAAAACCAAGTCTTCGAAGGGCATTATCCATAAGGGACTTCAATAGCTATGAGGAAATCGTTAGATGTGCTCTCAAAGTTGAGATGGAGATTGGAGTAACCCATCAGTCATATGGGTTTGATAAGAAGAGAAAAATGGAATTCAAAGGAAAATCTAAAGAGCACACTGAAAAGAAGATGGTTTTTCCCTTATTCTCAATGTGTGGAAAGAAACATGGAGGGATTTGTCTTAAAGGGACAAGTAAATGTTTCAAATGTGGAAATGAAGGTCATCGGGCATTTTAATGCCTCAATGATAGCAAGAAGATGTCTAGTGATGTGAATAAAGAAATGGCAACATGGAGTGAACCTCTTACACTTCAATGTTACAAGTGCAAGGAAATGGGGCATTATGCTAATAAATGCTCAAATCTAAGGGTTTTTTATGATGATCGACGTCAACAAACTCTTAAGGCTAAAGAAAAATGAAAGTCGCATGCAATTTCTATCAGCGATGTGGATTATGATAACAAAGTGGTGAAAAGTACACATACCATCCACTCTAAAGTAGAAAATGTTTTATTTGATTATGGATCCACCCACTCTTTTATTTCTAAAGAATTTTCTAATGGTATTGTCGTATTACCTCAACTATTAGATGTTGAGTTAGCTGTGACAACCCCTAATGGCACAACAGGCGCATCAAAAGATTATAATTCTTCTCCGATTGAAGCTTGTGGGAAAGTGCTTCCTGCAAATCTTGTGATCGTTCCTATTGTGGAATTTGATGTGATTCATGGAATGGATTGGCTTTCTTTATATGGAGCTCATATCAATTCCCAAAGAAGGGAATTCACATTTCATATTCTAGATCAATCTATGATCGTCTATCGATGCAAGGATGAACATAACCTTCCAGTGGAAATTTATTCCATCTTAAGGGTCTTGATTCCACTAAATAGAAGTTATTTATCTCAAATGGTTGGTGAGAAACTCACGATTAAGAATATGCCCATTGTATGGGAGTTTGACGATGTCTTTCCGGAGGAATTTCCCGGTCTTCCACCAAATCGTGAAGTTGAGTTTTCAATAGAACTTGTACTGGGTGCTTTGCCTATTTCAAAGACACCTTATAGAATGGCCCCAATTGAGTTGCAGGAATTGAAGAAGAAACTCCAAGATAACCTTGATAAGGGCTTCATACTCCCTAGTGCGTCACCTTGGGGAGCACCTATTCTGTTTTTTAAGAAGAAAGATGGATCAATGAGGCTCTGCATTGATTATCAAGAACTTAACAAGATCACTATCAAGAACAAATATCCTCTCCCATGCATTGAAGACTTATTTGACCAACTACGCGGATCTCAAAACTTTTCCCAGATTGATCTTCGTTCAGGGTATCATCAATTAAGGGTCAACATAGAGGATATACCAAATATGGCTTTCCGTACAAGTTATGGAAACTATGAATTTATAGTGATGCCATTTGGTCTTACTAATTCCCTTTCTATCATCATGGATATGATGAATAGAGTCTTTATAGACTATCTTGATCAGTTTGTGGTAGTCTTTATGGATGATATTCTTGTCTATTAAAAGAGCAAGTAAGAACATGAAGATCACTTGAGAATTATACTGAAGACCCTGAGAAAGGAGAACCTTTATACCAAATTTACCAAGTGTGAATATTGGCTTCAAAAAGTTGCATTTTTTGGCTCACATAATCTCAAAGGAGGTGATATCTATGGATCCAAAAAAAAGAGGTTATCGAAAGATGGTCGAGACCAACAACAATTACATAGATCTGAAGTTTTCTTGGTTTGGCTGGATATTATTGACGTTTTTTGAAATATTTTTCAGGATTATATAATCCACTCACCAGGTTGACTCAAAAAGGAGTTATGTTCGTATGGAAGGAAGAATGTGAAGATAATTTCATGGAGTTGAAAAGAAGGTTATACAGTTCACCTATACTCACACTTCCCTGTAGTGTAGAAAGGTTCGTGATCTACAGTGATGCATCCAAGAAGGGGTTGGGGTGTGTTCTTATGAAAAATGATATGTTGATAGCTTATTCCTCATGACAACTGAAAATCCATGAGCAAAATTACCCAACTAATGATTTGGAGTTATTTTCGGTAATTGTTGCATTAATGATTTGGAGGCATTATCTTTATGGAGAAAGGTGTGATATTTATACTGATCATAAAAGATTAAAGTATATTTTCACACAAAAGGAGTTGAATATGCACCAAAGAAGATGGTTGGAGCTGATTAAGGATTACGACTGCTCAATTCATTACCACCCTGGGAAAGAAAACAAGGTGGTAGATGCATTAAGTCGACAAGAAAATGCCAGTTTATACATGATGAAGATCACAAAAGATCCAATATTTATGGATTTACAAAGGATGGATCATTGAATTATAATGGAAGGGGAAAATCATATCTTTTTTCAAATGAATGTTCAACCATCTATACATTTGAAGATTAAAGAGGCACAGAAAGAAGATGTAGAGTTAAAAAATAAGGTGAGAAATATTCCTGAATTCAACCTTTATTGTGATGGGATAATAATGTTTAGGAATCGATTCTGTGTTCCTACCATCCCAGAATTAAAGATGGAGTTGCTGGATGAGGCTCATAGTTATTCATTCTCTATTCATCTTGGAAGCACAAAGATGTATAGGGACCTGAAAGATTACTTCTGGTGGGATGTCATGAAAAGAGATGTTGCTGAATATGTCTCTCGATGATTGGTTTGTCATCAAGTTAAAGCTGAGAGACAGAAGTATAAGGAGATGTTACAACCATTACCCATACCCGAATGGAAATGGGAAAACATCCCTATGGACTTTCTCATCGGACTTCCTAAAACTTCCAAAGGCAATAATGCTATCTGGGTCATAGTTGATCGTCTTACAAAGTCTGCACACTTCATTTCTATTAGAGAAGAGTTTTCTCTGGATCATCTTGCCAGGATATATGTAATGGAAGTGGTAAGATTGCATGGAGTACCACTTTCTATTATATCTGATCGGGATCTGAGGTTTACCTCAAAGTATTGGTGAAGACTTCAGCATACTCTGGATACATAGTTGAGTTTCAGCATTGCATATCATCCTCAGACAGACAGTCTCTCTGAGAGGACAATTCAAACTCTATAAGATATGTTAAGAGCTTGCTCTATGGATTTCAAAGGTGGTTGGGATCAACACCTGCCTTTGGAGGAATTTTCTTATAATAATAGCTTTCACTACAGTATTCATATGGATCCTTATGAAGATCTCTATAGAAAGAAATACAAGACTCCAACTTGCTGGGATGAAGTTGGGGAAAGAAAGCTATTAGGACCAGATCTTGTTGATGAGATGGCAGAAAAGGTCAGATCTGTTCAACAACACATAAGAGCAGCTCAGATTCGACAAAAACGTTATGCCGATAACCGAAGAAAAGACCTAGAGTTTGAGGTGGGTGATAAAGTGTTCTTATGAATATCTCCCTAGAAGAGGGTCATGAGATTTGGAAAGAAGGGAAAGTTGAGCCCTAGATATATCGGTCCTTTTGAAATTATGGATCGTGTTGGGAAGGTAGCTTACCGATTGGCGCTTCCACCGAATCTATCTCAAGTTCACGATGTGTTCCATGTATATCTCCTAAGAAAGTACATACCTAATCCTTCACATGTACTCAGCTCAGAAGTTATACCGATTGAGCAAGATCTTTCTTATGAAGAACAGCCGATAGAGATTCTGGATCGTAGCGAAAAATTCCTACGAAACAAGACCACTCGCTTGGTGAATGTTTTATGGAGGAACCACCAATTAGAAGAAGCTACATGGGATCTTGAGGATATGATGAGGGAGAGGTATCCTCATCTTTTTGTTACAAAGTGACGAATTTTGAGGGTGAAATTATTTTTAAGGGGGGTAGAATGTAACACCCGAGACTTTTATGAGAAATATTTTTTTTATATGTTATATAAATCATCAAAGGAATCATTCACTACACACAAAACTATCTTGGCTTGCTTTACACGCAATCACGCCCTTCCTCGATAGCTTGCATCATACGCAATACCGAGTTTCACTAAACAACGATATGCTATTAAAATATTATTAAAACTAGTCCTCAGGAATAGTAATACCCAATTTTTTGAAATTTTTTAAACTTTATTTTTCAAAATGGACTTCATTTTTGGATTCAGAATATCGAAATTATCCTAGGGTGAAATTTTGGTATTTTTCTGAAAACTTTCAATTTTTGATGAATAGTGAAATCACTGGGTTACTATTTAAAAACCGACTTTTTATTTAAATAATTATTTATTTTAATTAAATTTATTTTAGGTAAAAATTGATACATAATACCTATATAAGTTCAATGAAATTAATTGGAGTCATTTTATAATAATTTTATATATATAAAAATTTTATTGAACTTTTCACCGTCTTTTACCCACCTCCTAGAAGAATTTCAAAATCCACATAAAACATAATTTTACCGCTTCTGTGAGTGGAATTTTGAAAATCCGAGAGACACGCCTAATATCAGGGACTAAAATGTGGTTCAATGAGATGAAAATAATTTTTTTGAATAGTATCTTTTTACTTTTTTTACCACGGTTAAAAGTAAATAGGGTAATTAAGGGTAAAAATGTTATTATTATTACCCTAAAACATGTCATAATTCTATTGGATAAGTGTAATTATACCATAAACAACCTTAGTAATGAAATATGACCATTTAGGTCCATTTGTATTAGATTAAGACATTTAATATTAATTTATTTGTAGAAGGGTTAAAATAGTTAAAATCAATGTTTAATAAGTAAATAATTTTTAATATAGGGTTATACATAAGGTAAATTCGACTATAAATATTCATTAGAAAGATAAAAATATTTCCTAAATAATGATATTTTATTTTTAATTTTTAGACCTTAAATAATTTAATTTATTTATGACACAATGATGATCCAGTAATTATCTTATTAATGAAATATTGACATAATTGATTTTATAAATAACCAAATAAATGTAATATGAGACTTTTTATGAATTCCAATAATTTTATATGTTAATATGAAATATTATTATTGATTTAATTATCTTTTTTCTAACTAATCATTATGTTATTATTTTCACAAAAAATCAATTACCAAATAGTGTCAAAATTGACATAAAATAGTTTTTAAAACAAATATTATATTATTAATTGTTATTTTATTCCTAAAAATCTATGGTTCGGCCAAATGACTTAGATAAGGTTATATATATTAATAATAAACAACTTTAGGTTATTTTTTCTTGTTATAGTAAGTTTATTAACCTTATAGTGTAAGAAAACAAGAAGACACGGTAAAAGTAAAATTATTTAACATAAAGTTAAATCTAAATGATAAGGATAAAATAGATACCTAAACTTGTCTAAATTCTATTTTATGAGAGGATTTAGACCCATAAACACCTTATCTTCTAAATAAATCAGTTTCAAGCTATTAAAAACTTAATAATACTTTATAATAAACCAATATTTGTAGTTTCTCCAAAGCTGCCCGTCTCCTCCCTTATAAAAGGGCACCTCCTCCATCTTTTCCTCACACCACTTTGAGACTTCAACCTCGGCAAAACCCTGAAAAATTCTCTTCTCCACTTCCCTGGAAACATCCTAGAGGTCCTGGTATTCTTAAAAGACCAATTTTAATTCCCTAAGAGGAGGTCTCAAAGAGGCGCTTCAAAGGAGAGGTAATGTCCGTTACCGATTCTTTCAACTTTATTTCTTCTTCCACTTATTCTTATTCAGTCTTTTCATTATAAAGTAATAACATAAGTATCACTCATATACTGATATGTTATTATAAGTATGAAACAACCCTATTTAACCATCTATCCATCCTACGGAAAATGAAATCACCGCGCGTGCGTATGTATGGAATACCGTCTCCACGCCGTGGTGTAATCTATTTTCCACCACCACCTTACTTGGATGAGTATAATGGTGTAAATAATAACCATATATGATTATTTTAAAGTGATATTGATTCTGAAATAGTATACATACACTCCAATACAATTCCACGATCATGAGAATGATATCATCGCTCGTGCGTACATAAATATTACCGTCTCCACGATGTGATGCGACTCATTCTACATGATTTTAATTTCATAATGATTACATAAATTAATTGAGTTAATAAATATGATATATATTACACTAATAAAATTCGGGAAATGAGGTATCTATAACCTAAAAAAGAAGAATAATAATTTATTCGACAAAACACGCATAAGAACAAAGAGTAATAACCACTTGAATAACTAGTAGAAATGAAATATTATTAATAAGAAGATAATAATATGACCATATATGATATCATAACAATGATTATGATTCTGGAATAAGTCAATGACATTATTTAAATCATTATACAAGAGGTTCAAACACTTACGATGTAAATCGGACCTAAGGTAAGGTAAAATCTCGTAATCTCATTTTTATCTGATATTGCTTACACTTCAGAATTTACTGGGGATTATTTATCATCCACATCCATGTTTCCTCAATAAGTAATATTTGTATCCTTCTACAATTTCTTAAATCCAATTTTACCCTTTGGTGAGATTTTAGTAAAAGATATGAAAGGAATATTTTTTTGTTTTTCGTACGAGGTACTTTTTGACTTTTCTGACATAAGTACGAGAAGAATGTTTTTTTAACTTATATGGCATGAATGGATTTTTAAAACATTATTTAAAAGAATAATCCTTTACAAGTTATCATGTTTATTTTTAATCAACTTCTTTTAGTTTAAAATTTTATAACATGTTAAGAAAGGAAAAATGTTTTTGAAGTAGATAGGATATTTTCCTCAAGAATGGATTTCAAGTGTTTTATCAAAATAATTTTCCATCTATGATAATACAGGGTTCTGTTTCTGTCCCTATTATTACATTAATTTGATTATGTTGTGATGGAATTATTTTTATGAATTCCTTTAACTTATATTAATTGTTTTATGATGTCATGATGTTTAAGAATCCCATTTTTATTACATGGGTTATGCAATGATGTATGATTTACGATTTTGTGGCACACATAAGAATGGTATCATTATGAGATGGGTGACACCTATATCTCCCTCCAATGCATTGGGTAAAGATTTATATCTCATGAGATAGACATGGCTGGAATGGAAGGTTAAACCGGTTCAGTGAAATAGGACTGAAACGAGGAGTGAACTCGGTTCAGAAATGGACTTTGTCCACTAAGATTGTCTTGGCAATGAGTCTTGACTACTAAGAAATGATTTTCTATGATAATGTGTGTATTACACAAAGTTTCATGTTTTAAGTTATGATTATTGGGATTACATTTCACTACTATGTTTATCCCATGATTATGAAATTATGATCTCTTTTGCAGGTTATGATTTCCAAAATGGTATGTTCTTATGAATATGATGTGATTGATATTTCTTTTTTTTACCCTTACTAAGCATTTGAGCTCACCCTTTTGTATGTTTTCTTTCCCTAGGTTAGGAAAAAGGTTATTAAGTAGGATATTCCAAAAGGGACTCAAGATATGATGAAATAAATGGGAGACAATGCAGATTCTTTATGAACCAGTTGTTTATGTTTCCCAGTTTCTAAAGACGCTATACCTATTCAGTCCTTTTATGGTTTTGTTATATGTTGTAATAAGTTTACATCAATTTTTAAGAAACAACCTATATGTAATGTATGGGTCATTATACCCATAGGTTTGAATCCTATCTGATGCTAGGTACTCCATTTGACTCATCATAAGCCGCTTTTCCAGAGATTGATGTAGGTTATAAACAAGAATTTTTTATCAAACGATTATACTAGGTTCTTCAGTCATTCACCAACAGCAGAGAGAGGGGCTGTAGCGGAAGCCTTAGTAGTGATAACAACATCGATATCAGTATCTATAGAATCCATTGTAGTTTGCACAAAAAGACCTAAAGGGCCATAGAAAAAGTCATTCCATTGAAAAAAGTGATGGATATGAACTGAAAAAATGGACAAGGGACATAAAAAAGAGGGTTTGTATGGGGCTTCACATACTACTCTTGAAAATGGTATGTGGAATCCATCCCTCGCGTACTAATTTCCTACGCGAAAATCATAACTTGCGTACGACCTCAGAATACAGAAGGCCTGTGAGGTGCTAAACCATGGAGTGTTTTTCAGAAAACAATATGGTTCATGGAAAGAAGAAACCATGAACTGAGTCCTCACTATAGAGATGTTCAAGGATTAAAGATTAAAATTTTATGTTTGGTTTAACAACTTTTAATGATTAGATCACCATATTAAATTATAGTGTGAAAAAAAGAAAATCACGTAGCGTTATCCAATGTCTAGGTTTATAATTATGTTTTAAATTCCGTGATACAGTTTGAAAAACCACAATTTAGTTCACAAGGAAGAATAAATTGTGAAGAGATCGGTTCATAGAACATATTGAGTGGTTCACAAATATAGATTTTGGAAACGATTCATTACATGAAAGTTTAAAGTAATCTGAGCGGAGGAAGAGAGTGATTTTCTCCAAGACAAGCAATATAATAAAAATGACATGGCCCCCTATAAATATGCATGATCCTACCAACTGTACCTTCATGTTCTAATTCGACTCACCTCAGTTAATGGAAGCTTCTACATCGTAATAGGATCCTCTTCATTCCATTCAAACCCCTTCTAATAAGGGAATTTATAGGGTAAAAAATTTTGGAAACAAAATTAAATACTCCCACAAGCACTATTCAGAATGAATAAAACATTCCTACAGGTCTGTAAAAGAAAATAGATGCCAGTTGAATTGAAAACTGAGATGAAACTTGATGAAAACCAAATTTTCAAGAGTTTTTAGTGTACCTCATTCCATCACCAAGAATGGTTTTTGGGGTGCATGAACCACAAACCATCGGTACACAGAAGGACCCGTGAGTTGCTGGCCCATGGGGAAGTGGCCAGAAAACCCGAGACACCATGAACCATGTCATTGAAAAAATATAGTGCAAAAATACCATCTACATATCATCCCTCGAACTATACAGTTCATGAACAAGGAAAGATGGCAGGTTTCTGTGAACAATTTCTCATGAACCACAGCCTCTACAAACCATGGTAAACTGTGTATTCTGAAGATTGAGATATATCTCCATGGGATACCAAAAAATGGTGTAACATTCCCACAGATATGATTTCCCTAGAACTTTATAAAAGGAGTGCAAGAGGGATACATATAAAGATGAGAGAATGAAGGATACCCAATATGCTGGAGGAGAGGATTTGAATTTGAAGAAAATTCTAACATTTATTTTGAATCATTGATGTAGTGTGAATCGTGAATCACTTTTCTACATATATAACCTTCCAAAAACTGCAAAAAGGACAAACATAATAATAATTGATGAACTGTAAACATTATTGGTTCCATCGAAAACCATAAATTCCACATGAATGAATTCCATGCGAACCACAGGCTCCATGACCCTTCTTCAAATATATGCTCCACAAAGTTCCTCCCTATGCTGATCGAACCCAATGCTGCGTACTACATTATTACACAGATGGAACCTGAAAATTCATGGATAACCACATCCCGGACCGCATACCCCATTGGTACACAGTGTTCTATACCCACTTCTGCATATGGTTTCAGCACATGGGAGATCACTCTACCTTCATAGCATTATTCTATGCGGGGTTGCCCCCGTATTTCAAGAGAACACATTATGAGGAAATGGGTTTCTTTGGGTTTCTACCCCTCTGGTTCCAATCATGTCCCTCCATTACTATCCAGTTCTCCGTAGATCCTCCATGAATTGGTCCACTAGTATTAGGGAAAATCCTCTTGCAAATCCACTAGACCCATATGATCAGATCATTGGGAATACCAGTGCGCCTTTTTGAATACATACTTGTGGTAAGAATAGTCCTGAAGAATGTCCCAAAAATGGTTAGGACACCTAGAATGTCTCCTAAATATACATTCTAAAGGTGACCTGGGGACTATCTATGGGATGCGAACATGAAACTCCCCATTCTTGGGTTTAGGGGAAATCAAAAACCATTCCATTGAACCATGGTCCTAACTCTATGACCATAAAATATGAGTTATCATCTAGACCACATGAAGTAAAATTCTATTTTATTATTCCATTCCATATGACATTTAATTGTGATTCCATCATCAAAGATATAAGACTTTAAACTGTATTATATCCCATATGAAATCTTAATGGAACTCATCCTTAGGTAAGCCACTGGCCTTTCGTGATAGGTTTCTCTCTTCACCCTCTTCTCCTCTGAGATTGGGATGTGTCTAGGTAGACCACCACGATTTGACTATCCTGGGTATCAACACAGGTGAGTGTTTCATGTTTAAATCCCCGTCTCTCTCATGGCTATAGTACAATCTACTAACTTATGATGTAGGACATGTGATCTTCAGAACTGTTTCGTCCTCTTGTTTCTCACACTGAGCATGACTCACATGTATTTAGAGGTTAGTGGTGAGCATGACATCCACATAGTCCTAAAATATGGGAATCTTCCACTGTGTAATCCCTGACCAACCCTTCAAATCATCCTAATTCATGATCTACCTCATGGTACCAAAAAAATGGGCTTTCTCTTAAGTGTAATCACCACAATACCTGAACTATGAGAACTCTAATTCCCAACAGAACTGGGATACATTGGAAGCCTTAATCATGGCCTGAGCTCTATATCATTTCATATATGAAATGAGAGATCATTCCCCCTTTAACTTGGAATCTTCAATAAACAATCCCCACACAAAATGAACTATGAGAACTATGAGTTCTACTATAACCAAGAGATATAGGATGCCTTCTTGAAGTCTTGATCTCAAAGGGGTTCCCTTCTAATAGGGTTCACCCAATTATTCCCCCAACAAATGGGCCTTATCCTAGGTGTATGTCCCAATAATTGAAATATGTGGGCTCTAATTCCTCTCTTAACGATACATTGGAAGCCCATATTTTGGTTCCAATTCTAATATCAAACCAACTATTATCTCTCCTAGATGATGATAAACTCTAGAGTTCCTAATCATATGGCTTAAGTCATCATTTCCTCTATAGCCTAAAAAACATGTATATCCATAATGATCATGCAACCCAGGAGTATCCCATTGATACACTCTTCGAGAAAAAACTGAGGATTCACAAATATATGAAAATGAATTAAATCAATAAGTGAGTCCCATAATAGGAAATAATTCCTTCCTCCCAAATGGTGTGATGAGCCCGACCTCATACTAGGTCGGCCAATGGAGTCCTTAAGTGTATTTGGATAAATCATCATCCAATGAGTGTCTTAACTACTAGAAAAATGGGCAAGGGATGTGCTGCACTTTTATCATCACTAAAAAATCGCTGATAAAGGGTGCCTTTATCAGCGCTACAAAAAGCGCTGATATAGGGGGGATTTTATTAGCTCTTTTTTTGCGCTGATAAAGGGGACCCCTTTATCAGCGCTTCTTTTAGTAGCGCTGATAAATGATAAGTTTCAAAAAAAATTCCTAACAGATTATATTTTGTTATATAAATATATTTATATTGATATAAATACAATATATATTTTTCAAATATGTTATAGATATGTTTAAATAGACTATTAAATTTAATATATACGATATTTAATGAAAATGGCTTCAAAATATTTTAAAAAAATATTATTAATTAATTATTTTCTAATTATTATCGATTCAAAATCATTTAATAACAATTTGAGGACACAGAAAATAAAAACAATTAATAAAAGATCTAAAATATGAGGATAATCTAACTCAAATTTCAAACAGCCATAAATTTTGATCCGTGTTTCCGTTTGATCTCTACAGCATATCAAATTGAATTCTGCGACGAGCTCTATGCCCTACTGACCTAGGAGAAGCCTCAGTCACATTGTTCGAGCCCAAAAAAGGCCCATAAGGCCTCCAAAATTGAGTATTTTTTCGGAATACCCCAATTTGCTAACATTTAAACAAGTATAACTTCGGATCCGGATGTCCGTTTGTTATGTACAACATATCATATCAAATATTGTTTCTTTTTCAAAGATTTGACTAGTTGTGGAATTGAAACGGAATTCTAGATTATATTTTATGGTCATTTTAACATTCTATGGTTTTTAAAATACACATATATATGTATTTATTCAGAAATATATATGTGTCTGTGTGTGTGGGGGTGTATGTGTGTGTGTCTGTGTGTTGTATCTATATATATATGTATGTATATATTTATTTTCTTATAAACACACATCAAAAATATATCTTTTTCATAAATTTATTTAAAACTAATCTTATAATTACATTCTATGGCTTTTCAAATACACATATATATGTATTTATTCGTAAATATATATGTGTTTGTGTGTGTGTCTGTCTGTTGTATATATCTATGTATGTATGTATGTTTTTATTTATTTATAAACACACATAAAAAACATATTTTTTCATAAATGTATTTAAAACTAATCTTATAAGTATAAATTAATATAAAAATAAATATATGTATAAAAAACAATAACTAAATATAAATATATTAATATATGAATTAATATATATATATACTAATAAATGAAAAAATATATTTATATTAATTTGAATCTATATCAGTATATGAATAAATATAACTATATATATATCATTAAATAGAGAAAAAAACGAAATGGCTTAGTGGTAAAGGTGCAGCCGCGAAAGGGGGGAGGTCCCGGGTTCGATTTCGGGTGGAATCGAAGGGGGTGTGCACATATGAGGATGACCGGGAAGGGAAGCACACAAGATACCTCATAGAACTAATAAAAGGGGTGTGAAGCACTGATAAAAGCACTCCCCACATTATATTTAATTTTTTTGACCTTCATCAGTGCTTTCTAAAAGCGCTAATAAAGGCCCCTTTTATCAGCACTAATAAAAAGCGCTGATGAAGGGGTCTTTTATAAGCGCTTTTTTAGCGCTAATAAAAGTGGCCTTTATCAGCGCTTTTAGAAGCGTTGATAAAAGGGACCCCCCTATATGAGTGTTGAGCTTTAAAACTCTTTTTTAGCACTGTTAATTCCCGTTTTGAGTGCTGATATAGGGTGTTTTTATAGTAGTGCTTCCTTTGGAAAGAAGGTCCTTGACTCAAGGATAGCAGGACTGTTGGGTGTTTCTAGCTCCAAGAATAAACTCATTAGAGATCATCTAAGTAAATCATATTCAAGGAGGACAGATTGCACAATTACTTAACCCCCCTTACAATCACCCACTAGGACTATTCGACTATAGAACATCCTTCATAATGAAAATACAAAAGGGAAAACATTCCTTGTCCCTGTTGGGTCAATCCAATTCCCCCTTAATGATAACTACATAGATCATGTTGGGAAACAAATGTTGACATGAAACTCTATACCATAATAGACGAGTGATGATTTTCATCAGACCATATTTTATTCCCCCAAAAACTTCCCCTTTTTTGGGAACAAACAAACCACCTCAGGTAAAAACAATCTCTTCTGATAAAATATACCATATTTTATTGAATGATTTATGATTTGTTTGACTATGGATGTGCTATTTTTATACCATTAATGATTTACGGTTGATGTATTCACATTTTTTATGCTAGTTTTTCAATATGAAAGTTTTTGTTGTTTGTGTTTCACTATTTTAATATGAGAAATGTATTGGACTTAATAACTAATGAAAGGGTCCCACTATATCCCCTTATGTAATTGGAAGGTATCCTAAGTCAAACCAAATATGGACATATATTATAACATTACCACTTATTTTCATATTTTTATTTCAATAAGGCTTTTATTTGACTTAGATGAGCCATCAGTATGATTCATATGTCCATCATTATTCATTCCACATTATGATATTAGTTATTAACATTATCTCTCATTATTTTACTAGTATAATATCCATTTTTATGTTTTCCAGATCTTTTTATTATTTATATATTATTATTTACTCTGGCCATAATGTGATTAGGATATGTTTAAATGGAATTTTTTCCAGTTACTCACCTTCCATTAATATTTATGTTAATTTATTCTTAATATATTTTGTTATGAAATTAACCTTAATGAGCATTAGAGCTCACCCTTTTCTTGTGTTTTATTTTTCTAAGGATTCCATGATGTGTTTTATTATTGATATATAAGTTAAATCTAGGAGAATAATGGAGTTCTCAATGGATTTTCAATGTTTTATCTTATGTTATAAATTATAGTGTAAGGTTCATGTATGTAATTTAGCTTCCAAAAACTCTAAACAGATTATTCCTTTGGTATTAGAATCTTTTATCTATGACAATGTAACAAAGTGAGGCACGATCACCGGTCTACTGGGGTCAAGTTCATTATAGTTGGTATCAGTGAATGATTATAAGAAACCATGGAAAATATATTTAGAAAAATTAGATTAAGGAATATAAATGTATGGTAGACTATGAGGATAAGTATATAAGAACATCCCAAAGAACCCATCTTTATGTTTATGAGACTAGATAGACATAAATTTTTTAATTTATGTTATATATTTTTCTATTTTTTTATAAATTATCATATGACCTAACCCAGTGTATGTCATCATTTAAAAATAGAACATATTAGAAGGAATATGAACCTCACATATGCACTTAATTTAAAGAGAATGAAATATGAGATATTATATTGTCTTAAGCCAATATTTTCAAGGGAAATAGTCTTCGAATCATTATCATCAAAGTAGAAAATAATATCATGTCATAATGGGGCAGATAATGTTTACACTATGTGTTATGGATTTGGAGGGAATCATTATAATAGAAGGAAAGGTGGGGATAACATGGGTTATGGAAAAAAGATAAGGAAGTATTTTCCCACATATTATAATTCTAGAAATAATCCCCCTAGTACTTGCTTAAACATAATGGATGTTTTCTAAAAATTTGGAATAAAATGTCACCATGAAAAGAATTGGAAGGATAATAAAAAGGTTTCTAATGTATAATGGTTCAACTACAAGGAGATGAGACACTATGTAAGTTAATTACACATGAGTCAAGGGGTAAACCCCAAAATAGGAAAATGGATCACGTTCAACATTATGCAACTACTATGAAAAAAGAGGAATGATTAATTTTCTTCTTTTAGGATTCAAGAAATATTTAATTTGAGTAATTTATTAATGATGTATTTATTATAATAATTAAAAAATATATAAGTATTGTATTGTATTACTATTTCATTAAGGATTTTAGATCATGTGTTGAATGGTACTGATGACCAAGAAAAGTCACATAGTAGCAAGCTAATATTTTTGAAAAATATATTGTTGAGGGGACGATGACTATTAATATGTTTCTGATATAAGGATAATGGGGTTGAAATAATAAGATATTTGGATTATAAAGTAATAAGAAAGTACTTACTACTATATAAGTGATTAATGGTTTACTAAAAAAGTGGATTTTTCATCATTTAAGGAATTTATAACATTTTTTATGTAAAGAGAGTATCGAGTAATATATTATTTACTTGAAAAATAAGGAAGAATTCATTTTTTCAATAACGTTTTATTGTAATTAATGTTATTGCAATGTTTCAAGAGAATATATGATGAAGGTATTCACGTGTTTAGAATTTGATAAATAAGTGCAGATTCATGTGGTAGAAATACTAAGGATAAGTTCATTTTGGAAAATTTAACCACTTATAAAATGGTTTAAGTTTACATTTTTAAAAGTTTTTATATTTTAATGTATTAATTCACCATGTAATGTAACTTTTGTTGGGAAATTAAGTATAAATATTTCAAGGAACAACTAAATGATAAGATTATATTTATAGAAACATATCAAGTAATTGTATTTCCTTACATTCTTATAGATTTAATGATTTCCCCAACTACAGGAAAAGAACCTAAAAAACAAATACAACATTTTTTGAACTGATGGTAATATAAATCTTTACAGATTTTGGGCTTTGAGGCCCACAATTTTCCATTGATCGTTCACCTATTTTTTGATTTATTATATCAATCACTCCTTACAAATGTTTTCATTTTTCCTCAATATATGTATCTATACTTTACACTTGTGCTATCCTTTAAAAATCATGGTTCTATGGTGGAATTAATGTTTCTATTTCATACTAATTAATAATATGTGTTATTAACCATATTTACGATGTGGATTATTCAACAATTGTATTTTCAAATATCATTATCTTGATTACTAATATCAAGTTTAAATTGTGAGGAATCAATTTTATTAATGTGGGAATCATGTAACACCCCAATAATTTGAAATAAATTTATTTTTAAATAATATTATTTAATTATAATTATTTTTATGCATGAGAAATTGAGATACCATGCATTACACACTAGATAATATTTTATTTATAGCTTGTGAAAGACATAGTTTTATCGAACAACACAGTATTATTTAAATATTATTATATAATATATTAACATAAAACAAAGTGGTCGAATAATATTTTATGAATAATATTAACTAACTAATGAAAATATAAAAACATAATATTAACTCATTGGTTACTAATTAATTATAAATGAAAATATAAACCAATTGAATATAATAGAAATATTTGTATTTTTATTATCACAAAGGAATTTTGACATAAAATATTCAAATAGTTAAAATTAATAAATGATATTAATGAAACATATATGATAAATATGAAATAATTTTTTTCTCATATCTATCCAGTAGATTTTTTAATCATATGGTAACAATAAACCCAATTTTATGCATAAAATATATACTTTTCTAAAGGCAGTTTTAGCACATTTTAATAGAAAACCTTTTTAAATCTAATTTTAATCACTTTTATATCTTGTTTTTGAAAAAATAAACTTCTTCTTTTAAATATAAATATAAGAAGTAACTTAGGTTGAATTTTTTATATTACCCACATAATTATCATTTTTAGATGAATAATGGAAATACTAAATTTTAATTGTAATTAAATTTATCCATTAAAATAATTTATAGAGAAAAAATATAATTTTAACTATATTCATAGAGTGATTACATTATTATTGTATCATTTAATCCAATTTATGTCATATTAATCAATTTAAGATTGAATTTTTATATAAAAACATATCAACCATTTTAATGTTTTGTCTTTAATACTTGTTTTCTTGTTCCATCAATGTTATTAATCTTTATTAATTAAAAAAACTAATGTGTTTTGAATTTTTAAAAATGGATTTCATATTTAAAATCAGTGGATCGATATTGTTTAAATTGGCATATTTTATTTATGGCCATTATGATTAGTAACATTAGTAAATTTTTATCAGAACGGTAAAAGGTAAGTCAAGTAATTATGGATAAAAATTAACAATATAAATAATCAAAATTTACCCTTACACTTGTAATAATTTAATAAGATAAGTTGGTTTTGTCCATAATCATCCTTAAACTAAGATTTTATCAATTCTAAACCACCTTGGTGAGGGTATGACATTTATTATATTTTATTTAATGAAAAGTTAAAAATATCATACTTGTATTTTTATCAAATATATTATTTTAAATATAGGGTAAAACAGAAGATAAATTCGAATATAAATATAAATTTTAAATCAAAATGATTTATATTAATGATAATGGATTATTTTTAATTTTTGTAAATAAATAATTACCCTAAAATCTTATACAAGGATGATGCAATAATTTTCTAATTAATGGAAATATAAAATAAATGTTATAAGAAATATTTTAATAAATATAATTTAACAAAACTAATGACATCCATAAATTATATTAATAACATTCACATGTTATTGATATATTATAAGTTTTTTTGAATTTATATTGCTCTATGGATTTTGGTAAAATTCAAATAAAGAATTTTTTCCAAATTGATATTAATGATATTTTGAAATAAATAGTGTTTTATTAAATAATATAAGATTTATAAATATATAAACATTGGCCATGTTTTTTGGATAAAGTAACATATTCCCTAAATGATCCATTTGGGGTTTCTATTTATTTTATAGTTGTTATATTCACCTCTAATGAGTAACAATCCACGTTGTCACAACATGAGTTCAAGGGTTTAACTAATGTTTAATGGAAAAAATATAAGATTAATAATGTGACATAAAAATGTAAAATAATCAATGTTTGAGAGGATTTAGAAACATAATCAACTAATGTTATAAATAACTCACTTTTGATAAATTTGGAATTAGAAATAAAATTATATTAATTTAATATTTTGAAATTTTCCAAAAGTGACCCTCACATCATTTTTTATAGGGAACTGCCTCCCTCACATCCTCCCATCACATTAGCATTATCTCTCAATAAAATCGTCCAATTTATCCTCATAAAATCTTTATACAAGTCATAAAGGTTTTGGTATTCAAATAAAACCAACCTCATATCCCTTAGGCGGTGATCTAAAGGAAGTCTGCCGAAGTAGAGGTAATCATTTTTACATAATCATCCAAGTTCATTTCTTCTTATACTTCTTCTTTAAGGGTTGTTTACAACCTAAAGTCATCACTCAAGTATGAAATATTTTCTAAGATAATATTTTTATAATGGAACAACCATACTACTCCTTTTTTCATCCTATGAAAAATAAAATTACCATGCGTGTGTATGTATAGCATGTTAGGTCAGAATATACAAATATAGACAAGAGGGGGTGAATTGTGTATTTTCAAAAAATAATCAAAATTTATTATTTTGATGAAAATTTGTAAATTATGTGAATGAAAAGTGTTTGACTTATGAATGAAAGTATGTGTAGTGGATAAAACAAAAATAAAAACATGGTGGTTTATAGTGGTTCATGGCACAACAATCCCTCAATCCACACTAACAATTACTCTCTATGCAAGTTTGGTTAGTTTCACAGTTCAGGTCCTCATATCATATGACCAATACAAAACTGAGTGTAGGTAGTTGAAACTATAATAAATATGCCTAAAATAGAGCCTTCTAGTTCTTTAATAGATAACTGAATATACCCAGCCTATATTCATAAGCTGACACACCACCACAACAATGTACGAGTAAATGAATCCTTCAATTATATAATATTGATATAAAAGGTTCTGATTGAACATAATAGTTATAATAACAACTAATTGTAGATTTATCTTCTTCTTTAGTAAATAGTTTCTTCAAAAAAAGTAGTTTTGATGTGATCGGGTTGTAATTGATCTTTAAATAAAAGCTTCAATGATTAGAAGTAGTAAAATTATAGAAAAATAGGAGATTCAAGACTTATATATCTCCAAATTGTAGACTCTTTTGGGGATAATAGAGTCTGATTAATTATTTTAGTAGATCAGTAAAAGATATTCACAGTAATATCATTGAATAGAAACATGTGTCTCAAAATATGTCTCTTATTTGTTGAAACACACAAACACACACAGATATATATATATATATATATATATATTGAACAATTACACTTATAGAAAAAAAAAGCAAAGTGGATGCTTCACAATTTCAGATCCAATAAATTGCCTGATAAATCTTTAGAATTCAAATTCATAAGGCAGCTCAGAGTAGTCATAACATCCCACTAGAATAGGAGATAATTTTTTCATTGAATACAATTATTGGTATCAATCATACCGTGATTTGAATCATTTGAAAATGAGCTTCAAATAGGCTTAATATTCTGCAAAAACTACTACTTTAAACTCTTAAAGAATCATTAATTCAAATCTCAGATATTGAAAATTCAAATGTTGGGTTCCTTCATAAAATTAAAAAATACTTAACATAGGGTTCAACTAAATAGAGATAATTCTCCGAACGTAGGGTTGACAGTGTAAGGATGATCAAAAAAGTAAGGTTTATGAAACATACGTTGGCTTCTCAAATGTAGTGTTCCATACTTATGAAGGGTCATTTAACCATACTTTTTCTCTTTGTCAATTGTATGGTTTCATAAAAATGTAAGGTTCTTTATCTATATGTTTCTGTTAACTTAGGGTTGATGAACCATATGTACTGATCTTTCAACAAAAATTTTAAAACAAATGTAGGGTTTTTTCCTTATGTTACATTATTCAATGTAGGGTATGAACAGTGTTTCTAGAATATGCTTAAGAGCATTCCGAAAACATTGCTGAATTTTCAATGTGAATAATAATCTTGAATAAAATTCCAAAATAAGAATTATAAATAATATTAATTTATTGAAACACACCTAAAGTAACATTATTAGTAAAACAAATAAGGGTATTTTTTATCATTAAAATAAATAAAATTTATCATGTATTGATGAGAAAATACATTTCCAACAATCTCTCCATTTTTAATGATCACAAAATCCATAAAATTAGTAAAAAGTTTTAGAATTTTGAAAAACCTTAAAAGAAACTAATATGAAAATTTTTTTGGCAGAATTATTTTGATATAATGAAATGTGTTGTTTTTCCAAATTTTTCTCTAGTTTTGTGAGATCAAAAATAAAGTGTAGAAAATGATTAAAACAAGATTAATTTTTACCAGATCAGTAAGTGACTTTTATGATAATATATTTAAATAAATAAGACTATATTTTTTTGTTTTAGACATAAAAATAAAATAATATGAAATAAAGCACTGGAAATATGAATAAAAAACTTTTATTGATAAAAAATGGTATATGTACAATAATCAGTGTGATTGGGAAACATTTAGTCAAATAATATTGTTAGGATAGATGTGATTGGGTGGGAATTTGAGAGTCTTGAAACATTTCTATTAGCTCTACCATCTGTAAATGAAACATTTTCATAAGATTATCTCCCAACTGCATAATCAAAACTATGTAATCTTGACTAATATTTAAATTTTCAACAATACTGACTTCAAAATAGTCATAAAATCTCTCTTATTTCTTCATAAACTTATCCAATTTATCAATGAATTTGTTCAGCATAAATATGATACCTGGTTCATTCTGTGCCAATTGGGTAACAAGAAATTTTTTATTGTCTAACATAACTGATAAACAAGCACTATTGCACTGAAAATTATGTAGTTGATTATTCATGTCATCCATAACTATTGTGATTTATTGAAATATGAGAATCCGATTTGGAGACGTATTAGGAGCGGAGGTAGATATAATTTTTTTACTGAAAGTAGTCTTTATTAACTCAAATTGACTCCCCAAATACCAATTTACATCTCCAATGTATGATTTAGAAACAACATCAAATTTTATCATTCCTACCTCATTCAAAAATTCTCTATTTAAATCATTAAAATACTTTTTGGAAACATAATTTTCTTTAAGATCCTGAAACTTTTCCTTTCAAATTTGATCTCTTACCAATGATTTTCATTTTCTCCCTAGGATTTATTGACCTTAATCACAATATCTTAAACTGATTAGACAAGGAATCAGATGTCCCTATATCTGGATGTTATAACTGATCAACTGCAAAAAATTTTAAAGATCTTGAAGTAACATTCTCTAGAGACATCTCCACTATTTTTTCTATATATTTTTCACTTAAAAAAGATATACTATCGAATAATTCTGTTTTTTAGAAATAGATTAGTTTCTCTCGCCCAAATGATCAAAAACTAAGTAATCAAGATTCTCAATTATTTATGTAGTTTTATTTTCTAATCTATGAATTTTTGGATCTTTTTTAATTGTTGGATCTTCCTCCTAGATAAATGAAATTACAAAATATTGAAAATATATAATATGACTTTCAACTTATTGTTCCTCCTCATGAACAGGTTCTTCCAAATGATCCATCCTATTTGATTCTTATGAACACAATGTTGGTTCTTCAATAGGAAAGTCTACTCTTTTCCTCGGTTTCATAATCGATTATTCTAGAAAAATTTATTCTTTTTCAACTTATTCTTATATAACATTATATTGAAGCCTCATCTTATTGTGTTTTTTCTATACCATTGATTTTTGATTTACCAATTCCATCTTTTCTTAGAGGCCCTTACTCCCCCAGAGAAGAATCTACAAAACCCTATTGCCCATCAGTACCAACATGTAATAGGTTTCCTTTCACAGTACTCCATAAAATCCTAACTTCTTTAAATTTAAAATTTTGATTAAATTACATTAATTAAAATTTATTCAAGAATAAACTAAATGGATCATATTTTTCTTAACCAACATCTAAGAAATTATTCTTCCAAAAGAATAAAAAAGTTATCCTAGCATATGGTAGACAACTGTATTGAAGATATCTAAACATATTCTGTGGAGACATTCTAGTTTGAATATATTTAACAAAAAAATTCTGGTCTGCTTCGATATCGTTGAAACACATCTCCATTATGTTTGTATAACAAAAAGAAAATACATAATGTATTCATAATAATAATCCCTATCCCCAATAGGCCATAGAACCAAATGAAAGACTCCCTCATAATGGCAGTTAAAAAATTGGGAATTTTTTGTGGAAGAAATGGAAAATCATTATTTTTTATTCTCATAAAAACATTCTCATTAAAATCATTGAAACTAAACTATACGTTATTGTAGGAAAATTTTATTTTCACCTCTTAGAGAAACTCTAAGTTCTCTTCACTGAAAATGGATTCAAGACTAAGAAATTATAATGCTTGTTTTAGGAGTAGATTCATTTGGTAGATCCATTCAAAATATATCACTTTTTGTGAAGAATATTTCTTCTAAAAACTCCTTGTCACTTCGGATTGATAGTTTCACCTTCTTCGGTTCCCTTGGTTGTCTTTGTTTTTGAGAAACGAAAGCTCCAAGGATCTCATTTTCTAGTGTTTCTAATGTAGATGAAGGTAGACAAAGGGTTTGGTATTTAAAAAGAGTTTGAGAAATGAAAAGGTAAGGGAAGATGAAAAGTTTCTGACAGCTATTTTTTTACCATGTCATTAAATTAGATAATAATGAATTTCTTTTTGAAAAATAAGTGGCATGAATAAATTTCATATAAAATAAATTAACTAAAATATATAGTAAATTAAAATAAATATTAAAACATTTCAGATTTAATATATTCATAAAATAAATTTATCATAAGTAAATTGGAATTAATAATTAAATAAATATAATTTAAATAAATAAATAAAAATATTAACACTTAGTTAAGAATTAAATAAACCTAACTCCCCCTTAATAAAATCAAAACATATAGTGGTAAGTGGTTTAGAAAAAATATAATCTAGTTGATATTCAGTATCGATAAATTCAAAAGATATACCCTTTTAAGAGAATGATCCCTTTGAAAAATGACGCCTAATTTCGATATGCTTATTCATTAGATGAATTATATGATTTTTCAAAATATTTATAGCACTTTTATTATCACATAAAATAGGAATAATACTAAAATTTGGTCCATTAGTGTGTTATTCATCTACAATAATTCTACACAACAACTTCCTGCAAATACATATTCTTCCTCGACTATTTACCGGGAAACTGAGTATTATTTCTTACTTGACCTAGATACCAAATATTTTCCTAAAAAGTGACAAGTTTCTGAAGTATATTTCTATCTAATCTATAACCTCCAAATTTATCATCTAAATATGATGTTAAATTAAGATCATATGATTTTGGATACTGAATAGATTGGAAATCAATTCCTTTTAAATATCTAAAATTCATTTTAAAGAAATAAGATGGGATTACTTGGGATTTGTTTTGAATTCTAACACATAAACATACCTAAACAATAATGTTGGGTATGTTATTAGTAATATATAATCAACTACCAATCATACCTCTATATAACATTTTTTCTACTGGTTTTCCAGCATCATCCAAATCAAGTTTTATCTAAGTACCCATGGGAGTTGAATATGTCTTATTGTTATTAAGGACAAACTTTTTCTATAAATCAATAATATTTTTAAATTGTCTTAATACATTTCCCTAATATGTTAGATAAATAGTAAGTCTTATAAATAAATTTAGTTCTCCATTCGTACTCATTTCAAATTCTTTTTTGCATATGTTTGGAAAAATCATTACAATGTTTTTCATTAGATGACCCAAAAATAACATCATCAGAATAAATTTGACCTAATAAAGAACTAGAACAAATATTTTTCTTAAAACGAGTTAGATTTACCACTCAAACAGAAAATCCATTTCTCAAAAGAAAAGAAATTATTCTTTCAGGCCAAGCTATACGTGCTTGTTTAAGGCCAGAGAGAGCTTTATTTATTTAAAATATAGAATATGATTTTTGAGAATTTTCAAAACCAATAGGTTGTCCAACATAAACCTACCCCATTAAATAACCATATAAAAATTCAGATTTAATATCATTCGGATATAATTTAATGTTCATATGAGTTACATAATCAAAATGGATTTTAATTGCTTCTAATATAGCAATAGAGAAAAAAGTTCCATCATAATCTATACCTAATTCTTAATTATATCCTTTTTCTACTAATCTGTAATTTTCTAGTTATAATCCCTTGATCATCATGATTATTTCTAATAACCCATTTAATTCTTATAATTAGAAAATTTGAGGGCCATTTAACAAATTCACAAACATCATTCATTTTGAATTGGTTTTTTTCTTCGTATACTGAAAACATAAATTTATCTTCTTCGAAGGCTTCATTAAAAGATTTAGGTTCTAGAAGAGATAGAAAGGTAGATAATTCCACTAGGTTTCCTACATATCTTCTTGTTATTATTCATATGTCTAGGTCTCCTATATCTATTTCAAAAAGATGATTCTTTAGGGTTCAATAATTTCTAGGCAAAACAATTTTATTTTCATTAGTATCATGTTCTTATAAATTTGAATTAATTGTAATTATATTATTTTCAAAATCAATTTTCAGGTTTTCAAGTTTCATGCTCACAAATTTGTCACTAATTTCATCAGTTTAATCATTCCATTTAATAAAAGGGTCAATTTCATCAAACATTACACGAAATTTTTTTTCAATAATACATAACTTTTATTAAACACATTGTAGTATTTATAGGTAGCTGAATATCATTAAAATATTACTTTATCAGATTTTGGATCGAACATTCAAATATTTTCCTTGGTGTTTAGGATATACGCCATACATCCAAAAACATTGAAGTAGTTTACTTTAGGAAATCTGTTAGTCCAAAGTTTATAAGGTGTATTTTAAAAAATATTCCAAATTAAAACTCTATTCAAGATATAGAAGGTTGTACATAGGGAATCTACCCATAAGTAGTTATGAAGACTATAATAATTTAGAATATTCCTATTTATTTATTAAACGGTTCTATTTATTATTCCAAAAATTCCAATTTTTGAGGTGTTCTTGGTGCAGTGAAGGTGTGTTTAATTCCCAGATTTGAACAAAAGTAATTGAATTCATCATTCTCAAATTTTACACCATGATCACTACTTAATGAAATTCTCTTAGAACCTTTTTCATTTTTAAACAATTTTACAGAAACTTTCTAAAATAGTAAGAGCTTAACTTTTGAGTTTTAGAAAATATACACACATAAATATGGAATAATCGTCAACTAAAACATATATATATAATTTTCCATCCAAACATTCTACTCTTGATGTTCTAAATAGATATATGTGGATAAGTTATAGATGTTTTGATGTAGTAATTTTGTTAATATATTTGATGGAGGATTTGAGTTTCTTTCCTATTTGACATGAATCACAACATCTATAACTATCAAATATATGACTAGGTAAATCAGAATCTAAATGTTTCTTAAATATTTTTTGTAACAAATAAATATTATAATGACCAAGTCTCTTATGTCAGAACCATGACTCAATTATCATAATAGTTAAATAGTTAAATTTCTATATACATAAGGAATTTAAATCTGAAATATATACATTATTAGTTCTGGTTTCACTAAACATAAGAAATTTATCTTTAAATACAGAGAATTAATTGTCAAAAAAAACAACATAATATCCATCATCACTGAGTTGATAGATACTTATTAGGTTATGCTTCAGAACTTGTACATACATTAATTTCTTAATTGAGATAGTACTTGATCTCAAAATATTCCTAATCCTATTATCATTCCATTGGAATTATCACTAAAGGTGACTAGACCTTCATCTATTGGAATTAGTGTGTTGAAGTTTCATGAGTTTCCACTCATATATCTAGAGTAGCAATTGTCCATATACCATATTTCTTTTTTTTCTATGACTTGTGTCCAAAAAAGGTAATTGAGACAAATGTTTGTTTTCATACTAATATCCTTCTGGGTATATTAGTGTTAGCTAGAAGAGATTAGGGAATCCAGATCTTCTTTTCATTTCCATAACTCATATAATTTTTTTCAGATAAATTATTTGAAAAAAAAATTATTTTAAATGAACTTATTTGAGCATTTATTAAAAAATAGTTTTTTATTATATGTCCTTCTATTCCACAAAAATGAAAAATAATAGTTTTTTATTTTGGAACAAAATAATTATTATATAGTTTAGAATTTTCATCCTTACTTCGTATAACAAATCTTTCCTTGTTATTGAAATTTTTTCCTAGAATTTCATTCAAAACATTTTCTTCTTTTATAAATAATAGATAATCACTTTTATAAGTTTATACTTCATATTGTGATGCTTAAATATTTTTTTATTATTAGTACAGTTTGTGGGAGATGAGTGAAATGTTTCAATTAACTTATGATGTTATTTATGTAAGGTATCATTTTTTTCAAAAATATCATTGTCAATATTCATTAGATAATTTTTCTTCTTTAATAAACAATAATATTTTTCTTTTCGCACTGTGTAGTAGTCAACCAATTTATCATTTTATCATCTAGAATCATAATCAGAATTAGAGGAATAATATATTTGTACTGTATCTTATTTAGACATGAAGCATGTATTTTATTTCATATTTGATTCTTCCTTTACTAAGAATGATTTTGATGAGATGCTAGAATCTTTAAAAACACTCCATTTAGCCTTTACTAATCTATTTTTTCATAATAATTATTTTTATAATATTTCTTTTATATCATTAACATTTCACCTTTTAGATAAGGACGATTAGGTAATATATGACCTAAGTTCTTATATTACTAGCTTCTGACTTCTCTTGAGTCTTTTTCATCCCTTTTGAAGTTTTTTCTGAATCCTCTTTTCTTCTTATAAAACATTCTAAACTTTTTGTCTATTTGATCCAGTTCTATTTCAAAATCAAATGTATTTGAAATCATTTCTTATATGACATATTGCTTTATTCATCTTCTTTTCTACTAAGATGTTATCATTAGAGTAGTATATTATTTTTTCACTAAGACATTATTATCTTCCGCTTCATCTTGCATTCCAGCTTCATACATCATCAATCTCCCAGTTAATTAAATAATTGTCCAATTTTTTATAGGTGGTGATTTTCAAATTTCAGCTGATAGCCCATTCCATTTGGTAGGTAGTACACTTAGTACATTCAAATATTGATCATATTTTTATATAGGATCACCTATTGCTATAATATTATTGATAATATTTGTAATCCTTCCATTCATCAGAGTGATACTTTCTCAATCAAACATTCTTAATGAGTCAAATTTTAGATTTTCTGTTTCATACATAGCATTTCATACATTATATGTTCCTTCATAGATAACTGAAATTTTATTCCAAATTTCATATGTAGTAGGACATTGCGAGACACAGTTGAATTCATCTAGTCTATGACCATAGATAATAGAATTCATAGCTTTATAATTCGTGTCATTTAAATCCTATGTAGAAACCGTCCAAGTGGAATAATTTTTTGGAATTATACATGGAGTAATGGTTTTTGAGTAGACATTAAATCCCAGATACCTCAAATAGATAATCATACTTGATTTCCATCTTCTATAATTTATACCATTGAAATAAGGAGCTCGAACCATTAACATTCATTCTCTTAGATCAGTCATTTCATCCTAGTATAGACATTATACTTTCATCTTGTTATAGATTTGTTCAAAATCTCTCCTCCAATACAAATTGTTCGGTCCAAATATCTTAATATACAAAAGAAGGGGTGAGTTGTGTATTTTCAAAAACATTCACAATTATTCATTTGGATGATAACTGAATATTATTCGATTAAGTAGTGTTCCATTTCTGTATGATAGTATGAGAAGTGGATAAAATTGAGATACAGAACATGGTTGTTTAGAGTAGTTCATTGAACAATGATCCCCTAGTCTACTCCACCAATTACTCTCTCTTTAATTTTGGTGAATTTTACTAGTCAGGTCCTCATATCATAAGACCAATCCACAACTGAGTGCAGGAAGTTGACACATTTACAAATAAGGATATAAATAGAACCATTTGGTTCATAAATAGAGAACAAAAATTTCCACAACTTAGATTGAGAAGTTGATACTCAACCACAACTGAGTACGAGTATTTGAAACATTCAATAAATAGATATTGATCTAAAAGGTTCTGATTGAACTTCATAGTTGTAACAAAAACTGACATTGGATGGATATTATTCTTCAAAAAATAGTTTCATCATGAAAGATTAGTTTAAAACAGATATGGTTGAAATAGATCATTGAATAAAAGCATCAATTATTAGTAGTAGAAGACTTTCAGAGTAAAATATACAAAACATGTATATCTTCAACATGTATCATCTCCTATAGATAGAATAGTATGATCTATTATTATAGTAGGTCTGTAAAAGATTTTCACTAGAATGTCATTGAATATAAATATATTTCCAAATACATGTTTATTATTCTTTGAACTACATACACATATATATAATGAACAAATACACAGATATAATAAACAAAGTAGAGAGCCTTCTTCGCAATTTAAGATCCATGAAAATTGCCTAATAATTCATGAGAATTCAAATTCATAAGACAACTCAGAGTAGTCATAACTTTCGTTAATAATATGATATAATTTCTCAACTGAATAAAATTCTTTTAATCAATTATAATGATATCTCAATCATACTAAAACAGTTTTGAAATCACCGTAATATTTCACAATGACTATTTCACGAAACATTGATTAAATTGTAAATTCAAATCTCTAATGTTGAAAAGTCAAACATATGGTTCCTTCATAAAAAAAATTCTAAATTTAGGTTTCAACAATGTTGCGTTCATTCTCCTAATGTATAGTGGAAAACATAATTTTCCTCAAAAAATTAAGGTTTATGATCCATACTTTTTCTTCTCAAAAATAGGGTTCCATACTTACGTAGGATTCTTTAACCATACTTTTTCTCTTTCTCAAACATAAGTATTAATACAAATTTATGGTTCTTTATCCATAAATTTATTTCAATGTTGGTTTGAAGAGAAACATTCACTGATCTTTAAACATAATGTTTAATTCAAATGTAGGGGTTGTTCCTTACGTTACGTAGGTATGAATAGTGTTTCCAAAATATGGTTAAGATCATTTTGAACACTATGATAAATATTCAATGGGAATAATAAGATTGAATATAATTCAAAAATAGATTTATAAATAATATTAATTTTTGAAATACACTTATATTAATATCATTAGTAAAAAAGGGTATTTTTGAGAATCAAAATCAATAAGATTTATAGAGTATTGTTGAGACAATACATGCCCAAAAAGGCATATCGTCTCTGAGACCTACTATAATCTATATTTTATCACATTATTTGGATTGGTATAATGATGCGTAAAATTGATATTAATAATATATATTAAATTATTTTTATTGTTTTCAATTAATATACCATTTAATTTCTTACACATTTACCTTTAAGGGAATGATTCCTTCTCTCGGAGGTACATATGACATAACGTCTCCACTACGAGATGTGATTTAGTCTCCACATGAACCATTAAAATTTTATTATAAAAATATATATCATGAGTAAATATAATTTATATGAAATTAATATCATTATTTATATGAAAAATATATATCATATGCAAAATAAATATGACTGACATGACAGAACATGTATTGGAAAACGATGCAGGTAACAACCGAGACAAGTGAAATAACAAAATATTATTAACAAAACAATATATGAACATCAAACATGATATCATAAAAATTTATATGGTTTTGATATTAATTAATAACTTATTTTAAACCATTGTAAATGAGGTCAAATAACATTAAACTAAAGAAATGTATGAGTTAAAGATTAATATAAGAACCCATTTATTATTTAGGATTGTTTATATGTAAGTATATACAAGGTAATATTTATCAATAATGTCAATTTTTTCTGAAAATGTTTTAAAATGGTTTTTAATATTGTCTTATGCATGTTTAATGTCTTTTACCCATGTTTTACTTTTTATACAATGGTTTGGAGGAATAATTTTTTCATTTTCTAAATGAGGTACTTTGTGACTTTTTTGAATGAAGGAATGTTTTTTAAAATATGTGGTTTTAAAGGATTTTTCCATAATCATGATGCCTTAACATGTTGAATCTTCCTTAATATTTTACAAGGTTCTTTGAAAAAAAATTATTTCGTGGCATTTTTAAAAATTGATTTCATTGTAAAAATGGGGTATTACCCTATGAATTTTTTTTAATGAATTTATTATAGTATTTTCTTTTATGTCAACCTAATTTTTTTTATCTTATGATTGATTGATGATGATCTCTTATGATACACTTCACCATGATATATTGAAGGGTTTATGATCAATTTTACTATGGATGTGCTATTTGGATACCATTCAGGGTATATCATTGAAGTATTGATATTTAGTATGCTTGTATTCCATTATAACTACTTATATTATTTATGTTCCACCCTATTAATATGATAAATGCATTGGACATTGTATGTGATGTGTGGGTCCCTATATAGCTCTATGATTCATCGATTGGCCTGATGAAACAAACCAGATATGTACATGGCTGAAGCCTTGCCCTATTATTTTCACATATAGATTTGGATGAGTCCTTGACCATTTATTTTCACATGTCTTGGATGATGCCTCATCATTTTGTTTTTTATTTCCATCATTATTAATTCTTCATTATGTAGTTAGTTATTTATTTTCCAAGTTATTATTTTACTACTTGAATACCCATGGTAATGTTTTTTAGATCATGTGAATATTTATATGGTATTAATTATTCTTTCTATATTATGCGCAAGATATGTTTAAATATAATGTTCTTTATTTATTCACATTTACTTAATGATTATGTTTATTTATTCATAATATCTTCTAATGTTTGATTTCCCCTATTAAGGATCTGAGAATACCCCTTTATTAAGTCTTATTTTTTCCTGGACTCCAAGATGTGTGTTGTGAATGATATATAGGGTTAATCTAGGATAATAATGGTGTTTTCCAAGTATTTTCTATGTTTTATTTTATGTTTTAAATTGTTACGTAATGATCATATATGTATTCTGGATTCAAAAATATCTAAACTAGTCAGTCCTTTTGGATTCAAATCTTGTATATATGCCAATGTAAAAAAGTGAGGCATGAGATCTGGTCTACTAGTTTTCGGGTCATTACAAGACATATGGAAACTATAAATTTAATGTGATTCTATATGGTCATACTAATTTCCCTTCTATCATCATATATTTAATAAATAAACTCTTTAAAAATTACAGTAATTATTTGTTTAGCCTTTAAAAATGATATTCTTATATATTTCATGAGTATGGTAGCGCATGAACATTATTGTAGGATTACTATAAATACCATAATTAAATAATGGTTGTATGAAAAAATTACCATCTGTCAATTGTGGGCACAAAAATTTAATTTTGGTTCATATAATCTCACATGGGGGTATGTTAGTCATTCCATCAAAGACAAAGGTTATTTTACATTGGACTAAACCAACCACTATGACTCATATCATTAATTATCATAGGTTTTTTGTATATTACCCGCTTTTGAGGATAATTTATCATGGTTATATAATCAAATCACCTAGTTAACATGGATGGTAGTAAATTCCTTTGGATAGATGAATGTGAAAGAAATGTTATGGAACAGAAGAGATGGTTTTTTCAGTTAGCTATACATACCTAATCCTACAGTGGATAAGGTTTTGGGATTGTTAGGGATGAGTTAACAAAGTATTTAGATACATCATTATGTAGAATGAAATTTTAATATCTAATACGTCATTATAATTGAAGGTTCCTGAGAAAAATACCCAACTCTAGATTTGGGTTTAGTTGCAGTAATATTTCATTAATGATATGAAGGAATTGCATTTATAATGAAATGTGTTATATATATTCTAATCATAAAATATTAAATTATATATTCACTCACAAAGAGTTGAATATGTGCTAGAGAATATGGTTTGTGTTTATTAAGGTTTTTGAATTCTCAATACATTACCACCCTAGGAAAGTGAAAAGGTGATAGTTTCTCTAATTCGAGAGGATCATTCTAGATTATATATTATAAGGATCACTAAAGATCAAATGATTCAGTATTTTCAATGGATGTATCTAGAAATATTATAGTGGGAAAATATTATCTTCTTTAAATAACTATAAAAACATATTTCCAGGTAATGATAAAAGAGGCACAGAAAGAAGATATAGATCTGAAATGGATGGTGAGAAATACCGCTATGATCAAAATTGGTTTTCCCTGAATGAAAGGGTTTTGGAATTTTTTTTGTGTTATATCCATACCAGACATGAATAATGATCTATTATATGAAGCTCATTGTTCTTATTTCTCTACTCTTCTAAGAAGTACATATATGTATAGTGATAAAAAAGAGTATTTATGTTGGGATAACACAATGAGGGATTTTTAATAGTATGTAACTCGATTCCCAGTATGTCAAAATGTTAAGGCATTGAGATAAATTTTATGGGAATTTAACAACCATTATCAATACCTAAATAGAAATGGGTAAACAATATTGTGGATTTCATCACCAAACACATAGAACATATAAAGTGAACAATGTGATTCAGGTTATAATTGATAAAATTATGTTGTGATAACACTTCATTAATATTAAGAAATATTTATCTCTTTACTATAATTATATGATACACTTTAAGTTAGTGGTAAGCTTCCAAGGAGTGTCATATTTTATTTTATTTGATAAGTTTCTGGGGTTTTCCTCGGATTTTAAGGGAATCTTTTGGTATTCTCTAGATTACAATTTTCATTTTTGTATTACTTGGAATCCTTATATATATGGTCAGTTAGAGAGGACCATTAAAACCCTATAGGATATGTTGAGATATTTCTATGTTGATTTCAAATGTGGTTGTGATTACCACCTTTGTTTAGTGGGATTTTATTATAATAAATTATTTTACTCAATCATTCATATATCTTCTTATAAATCCCTATAATGTAAGAGTGAATAAATGTCACGAACCAGGCCAGGTCATCATCCGACCCAACGCCCGACCCGGTCTGCGACATGGCCCTAAGGGTGTTCCCGATCCCCACGGGCTGGAAACTAGTGTCGGGCATCAAAACAAACAAGTTGGGAATGGTTTGGCCCATGACAAAGATAAATAAACATAAACTGAACAAGCAGATAAATAAAGGAAAATAAACTGAACAACGTGGCAGCAGAAAAAGAAATAAACAAAGAAATGTGACATACCTTAGGTGACCCCGTGGATCACCATGGTATGACAACCACACTCTCTCCCAAAAGCGATCCAATATTGAAACCTACAACTAAAAAGTAAAGTAGGCATGAGCACCTAGATGATCAGTAGGAAAGCCAGAAATAACCACGTCATATGCCTCCGCCTTTATTAAGAAATCCAACTATGCCAGTTTGAAAATAAGATATTATAAAATAATGTTTTCCCTTCTTTTTAAATTCAAGTAATGAGTTTGCATTTTCAAATAAATCATTTCACTCTTAATACATTTTCAAAATAGGTTCCAAGCATGCATTAACATTTCAAAATAAAAAGAAACCAGTTTGGAATAAAATGAGATTTTTACAAACAAGACATCAGGTATGAAACAACTGAAAAGGAAGTTACATCACAAGCAGCATGTCACAAATGAGCACTATGGGTAATCCCTATAGGTATCTAGAACATGTGGGAACCTAAAGACCTCGTACCTTGGTGAAACGTGGCTTAGAAGACCATGACCCTCAAAAAACGTGGCTTAGAAGGCCACGACCATAAAAAAACATGGCTTAGAAGACCACAACCCTCAAGAATTTATATGTTTAGTTAGAGTTGTTGCATCAATCCAGCTAGAAAAACTAGGACGAACCCCTACCGTATCATCTAGCATACTAGTCCTGGTCACCCACAAAGATACCTGGGTTTCCAATTGTGCTCTATTTCAAATGGTGGTGAGTTTTCTTTATCAAGAAATCAAACAAGTAAATTACACTTTCTTCATCTAAAACTCATTCAACCTTTCACCACCGCACTTCCTAATTAAGTGCATTCCCCGTCTTTACATCACACAATCACGCACAAGCCTTTACACTAGGAACATATCACAAACCACTCATTAACACTTGCATCACATTTTATTTTCAAATTTAGGGGAATGACTCAAAAGGGGTTTTCTCTTTTCGCAAACCAAATCTTAAAGTGCCAAACGGGTCTCAAAATAGGTTTTTTCTATTTCATAAAACATCCCTAAGATGACAAACATGATTAATTACATAAAGGGAACACTTTTACAATCAACTGGCCAAAAGGCCAAACACCTTTGGAAATACACCTTACCAATTCAAAACCACTTAAGAAATCAATTTTTCAAGAAAACTCACATAAGACCAAGGGCTTTGAAATACATTTCAATTTTCCAATACAAGGCATAATAGTTTCTATCAACAGCAATCAGATTCCATAGCATGTGTATATTGCATAGTGTAAAAAATATTTTTAAAACAATCAAGCAATTATGAATTTCAAATAAAAAGCATAGGCATAGGGGACCTACCTCAACATGTCGCTGCTTGAAGACGAACATTCAAACAGATCCTTGGAAAATACATGCACATGCATTTATAAATAAATATATACACCCCTAGGTGCATTGCACATATTCCCTATGCCATGAGGGAATATGCACAATGAGGGAATATCTATATATATGTCTTACCGTATGCATGTACATGCAGGGATGCTCGATACCCGCGACCCAAAATCCTCGTAGCGACGTACAACACACTACACATATAATTTTATGAAATAATTCAAACACATAATCAAACATTTGACCAAATTATTAAACATTTCAGCATGCTCAAAGTGGTACATTTTCCATCAAAAATTCTTTTCCAGCACCCACGCACCTCAAGTACCCACAAAAACACATTTCGCACTACACAAACAACTAATTGAACACATACAATGATTGTCACAAAAATATCCGCACACATATACCCTTATATGTATGCTCCAACCCACTTTTTGAAAACATACACACACTAGAACAATATACAAACATGTTTCACACACTTTACAAGGTTTAATAAACCACTTAAAAATTTTATAAAACAACTCCAAGTAGTAATAAAATACATTGAACACAAAAACCCACCCCAAAACCTCTTATAAGGTGAAACGCACACCACTCAATTGTCAAAACAGACAACGCAGCCCTTGCGCAACATAATGAACTAAATGCACAGTTTGAAAAGACATTTTTTATAATAAAAAAATGCTAAGAAAATTTATTAAAGAGCTTTCAAACATCTCACAAACATTGAATATATAAAGAAAAGAAAAATCATCGAAAACCATTTTCAAGACTAAACACACTTTTGACCCCACACCAAAATGTCCACTGCATCAACTGCACTTTCAAATATGCAAACTGCACAATTTATCAGCGCTAATAAACAGGCCAAAGTGGGTTTTGAAAATAAAATACACTAACACAACTTAAACATGATACTCACAATTTAAATGCACATTGAAACCAAATCAACAACAATTTCGCGGCATGAAAAATAATTAAAAATAGTGCTGAGTTAATTAAATAAGCAAGTGAAATCATCATATAAAAATTGTGAGCGGAACCACCTACCTCGAGGAAGAACGCCTCAAAATTTCGGTGTGAAACTTCCACTACATGACAATCATGCCACCAACAAAATCAAATAAACCCTAAAATAATAAATTGAACCAAACACAAGATTGAACCAACTACACCATAATAAAAATAAACCACATGCTAAACCCTAATTTAAATCCATAATTGATGAAAACCTAAAAAACCCAAATTGAATGAACCAAAACCCTAGAGCAGAGAAAGGTCTTACCCAAGGGAAGTCACGTGAGAGAAAAGGGGGTCACCAGAGGGAGACGATGTTGGCGGCTAGTTGGGTTGCGAAACAAGGGGGCTGCCGGTCGACTGGTGCATGTGAGTCGTTGGTCGAGAGGGAGTCGCGACGCGAGTTAGGTCTGCCAGAGGAGGAGGCCGCGACGGCTGCATAGAGGGAGGCCGGGAGGCAGGGCAGCGCACCATGGGAGAGGGAGGCCAGGAGGCAGGGCGGTGTGAGGTCCCGGGCGAGCACAAAAGGGCGAGACGGCCGGCTGGAGTCACGGTGTGGCCGAAGCGGGAGACGGCCTGGGCTCCCGGTGTGCACAGTAGAACGAGGGGGGGGGGGCTCGCGATGGGGTAAGGGAAATGGGGGGGAAGGGGGTAGCGCGAGTGGGTGAGGTGAGGGGGAAGTAGTGTTTGAGATAAAAAAATAAAAAAATAAATAAATAAATAAAAATATAATAATAATAATAATAATAATAATAATAATAAAGAAATAAATAAAATAGAATAAAATAATGAAGAAGAAAAAAGAATGCAAAATAAATAAAAATATTAACAAGTAATAACGAACATAATAATAATTTTAACGAACTCTAATAATAATAATAATAATATTGTTCATAACATAATAATAATAATAATAAACTTGATAATGTTAATAAAAATATTTACCCTAATTAAAATTATTAAAATACATCATTAAACTCATTTTATTTATCTATCTTGAATATATGGAAGGCCGCACGGTGACCAGGGAAAAGCCGCACAGCTTGAAAACGCCCTGCCCATTCACCGGATGTTGTCAAGGGCAAAGCACTCATTCGTCAACAAAATGAAAAACTATAAAACAGGATTGATCCACAGCTCAATAGAAAATTTCAATGTCTCATAAAATAATAAAATAATATTAATTTAAAGGTTTGGGTGTGAAAATTCTCCACACCACAAAAACTTTCTGCCCCCAGAAAGTCACCCAGCCGAACGAGGAATCAAACTCGATTTAGAAACAGGACTAGACCCACAAAAACACGAACTCGGTGTGACTTTTCACTCCACCAGTCACACCCAACCAACTCTGAGGGAAACTAAAAAGATAATAACCATCAGGAAACAGGGAGGGTTCTCCCCACCACAAGAACCCGACTAGCATAACCGACATTGAGACTCTTAGCATGAACTCACTCTGGAACTGCTAACTTGATCCACGAGGGAACCGATACACAAACCATACCTAAAAAAAGGCATAACAAGATTCATGGTGAGTCTCCCCACCATTTAAAAACCTTCTAGATTAATCCAACAAGTATAAACTGACATGAGAACTTTAACCCAAACCAGAAACCACTACGACATGAGAAAACCCACAAAAAAATTCTACCAAATAACGAACTTAACCATGACTCATCATTTCCACAAGAGATGAGAATATATAGAATGATCATGTAATAAAACAAAACGGGTCACACTTGAGGTGGCTCAACTACTAGAATTACATGAAAAGAATATCACTCTGCCTTTTTACAACCACAGTGGGGTATTCAAGGAACGAAGACCACAACGAGTAAAAGAGACCTTTGCGCCTCTTACAGAAAAAACAGATCCTTCAAATATGAGGAAGCTTGAACCGAGAAATTTAAATCATCCTCATTTTAGCACTGGAGACAAAAGTTAGACCAGTGTGACCCACACACAATGATTCCTGACTGTGAGAAAGGCTTCACTCCGAGACCTGTGGCTAGAGCTCTGATGTCTTGAAGCATCTACTGCCCCACAGTCAAGAGCTAACATCTTTCAGTCGAGACTCTTTCTAATGTTACCACTTGCAGAACCTCTCTAAGTTCCCCAAACAGCCACACCAACAGCAAGTCTTCAATGGATGACGATGAGGCGACATAAAGTACCCAAACCGGCCACAAAAGAAGTGAATAAGAGAGTGTCCCGACTAATAGAATATGGAATTGACGAGAAATCTTGTCTAAGATGGGTTCCTCTGGTTCGCTCTCACAGAATGGGGAACCATCCCAAACACCAAAGGAAACCAGTCCTTGAATAATAGATGAATACCCCACACAAGAGAAACTTTACGTAATTCTGTGACGTAATCTTTAGAGAAAAGGAAACATACATCTTGAGATGCCCAACGTAGGCCTTCACTATTTGTTGACCTTGATGGACACTCCTGAGCCTGGTCGGTTCCCTTACCTTCACTTCCACAAATATAAACCATCAAACGAGAGTGGTACTAAACACCTTCCAATTCATACCATCACGCAACAACGCTAGTATTATCTCCTCTACTAATCCCAAGTTGCACCTTCAAACAGACTTGAACCAACACAGACTCTCTTAGCTTTGGGAGTTTTCGATAACCTGAAAACACCAATGATTTCACCAATCCATTCTGCTACCTTTTATAGATCATGATCACCATGGCATATGAACAAAAACCGAAAAGAATTCAATTCCACCACCCCACTAAGAGTCTTGGTAGAACCAATAACTAGAAGAGGCTCACTAGAAACTTCTGGGACATTTCTGGGTAGCATTCTCAAAAACAAGAGGCACAAATATGAATCAAAACTCATCATAAATCAAAATTCCACACCTTAATCACAAACGAAAGCTCAAACTCAAATCACTATTCCAACAACAATTCAATATGTCAAAACCAAGAACCCACGAAAAGAATACCCGACACAAAAAGAAAACGCTACAAAATATCTCACTCACTTCTCTATGAATATGAAAAACCCTTTTTGAAAACCATTTTTCAGCAACCAAAACCACTTAAATATCTAACATTGATATCCCATCAAGTCTCACACATACATATCCATGTGCTAGCTCAAGCACCCATCCACTTACATCACCAATTTCCCCACTTTCCATATGCGCACCTCAATGTACGTGATCACTCATAGGAATACAAATGGTCAATTCAAGACAATTCTCATTTCCAAAACAGACCATTGAGCACAAAGCACAAATTCCCAACCAATTGAGAAAGTCACTTATCATTAAAGAAACACATTTAAAAATTCCAAAACGTCTTCCATTTCAAAAACCATTTTTCCACTCCAACAACCATATTACCTTTTGAAAAAACCTTCACAAAAATCCATTTTCATTTTTGAGATCTACTCACACCAACCAAAATGAAGGTCAAACATAACTCACATAAAAATTTCCAAATATAAGGGACTAGTGGCTATGCCAACCCGGAAACATGGATTAGAATACCATGCTCTGAGCAGGAATCCACCACAAGAAGTATCTTGAACCGTACACTCAGGCTGTACATGGGTCACTACTCCATGCAGGTTTGTCACGTAACACAGGATCACTTCCCTTGTCATCCCTCATCCACACAGAACAAGCAAAAGAAAAACTAAAATCTCATACTACCCTTGGAAACTCATGTCTCGGGACGGGAAAGGGTTCATGACGTCCTTCCTGCACCTACCCCTAAAGTCCCTACACACTTAATCACCAAGCTACTTGACACCCCAAATAACAAGGGACGCCTCTGATATCATTTTGTCACGAACCAGGCCGGGTCATCATCCAACCCAACACCCAACCCGGTCCGCAACATGGCCCGAAGGGAGTTCCCGATCCGCACGGGCTGGCAACTAGTGCCGGGAATCAAAACAAACCAGTTGGGAATGGTTTGTCTTTTGACAACGATAAATAAACATAAACTGAACAAGTAAATAAATAAAGGAAAATAAACTGAACAACGTGGTAGCAGAAAAAGGAATAAACAAAGAAACGTGACATACCTCAGGTGACCCCATGGATCACCATAGTAAGACAACCACACTCTCTCCCAAAAGCGATCCAAGACTGAAACCTGCAACTGAAAAGTAGAGTAGGCGTGAGCACTGAGACGCTCAGTAGGAAAGCCAAAAATAACCACGTCTTATGCCTCCGCCTATATTATGAAATCCAACTATGCCATTTTGAAAATAAGATATAATAAAATAATGTTTTCCCTTCTTTTCAGATTCAAGTAATTAGTGTGCATTTTCAAATAAAGCATTTCACTCTTACTACATTTTCAAAATAGGTTCCAAGCATGCATTAACATTTCAAAATGAAAAGAATCCAGTTTGGAATAAAATGTGATTTTTACAAATAAGACATCGGGTATGAAATAACTGAAAAGGAAGTTACATCACAAGCCGCATGTCACAAATGAGCACTATGGGTAATCCCTATACGTAGCTAGAACAAGTGGGAAACTAAAGACCTCGTACCTCGGTGAAACGTGGCTTAGAAGACCACGACCCTCAGAAAAACTAGCTTAGAAGGCCACAACCCTCAGAAAAAGTGGCTTATAAGACCACGACCCTCAGAAATTCATATGTTTAGTTAGTGTTGTTGCGTCAATCCAGCTAGACAAACCGGGACGAACCCCTACCGTATCATCTAGCATACTAGTCCTGGTCACCCACCTAGATACCTGGGTTTCCCATTGTGCTCTATTTGAAATGGTGGGGAGTTTTCTTTATCAAGCAATCAAACAAGTACATTACATTTTCTTTATCTAAAAATCATTCAAACTTTTACCACCACACTCCCTACTTAAGTGCATTCCCCCTCTTTACATCACACAATCACGCACAAGCCTTTTCACTAGGCACATATCACAAACCACTCATTAACACTTGCATCACATTTTATTTTCAAATTTAGGGGAATGACTCAAAAGGGGTTTTCTATTTTCGCAAAGCAAATATTAAAGTGCCAAACGGGTCTCAATAGAGGTTTTTTCTATTTCATAAAACATTCCTAAGATGCCAAACATGCTTAATTACATAAAGGGAACACTTTTACAATCAACTGGCCAAAAGGCCAAACACCTTTGGAAATACACCTTACCAATTCAAAACCACTTAAGAAATCAATTTTTCAAGAAAATTTACTTAAGACCAATGGCTTTGAAATACATTTCAATTTTCCAATACAAGGAATAATAGTTTCTAGAAACTTCAATCAGATTCTATAGAATGTGTATATAGCATAGTGTGAAACATATTTTTAAAACAATCAAGCAATTATGAATTTTAAATCAAAAGCTTAGGCATAGGGGACCTACCTCAACATGTCGATGGTTGAAGACGAACATTCAAACTCATCCTTGGCACATACACGCACATGCATTTATACATATATATATACACCCCTAGGTTCATTGCACATATTCCCTGCGCCATGAGGGAATATGCACAATGAGGTAATATCTATATATATGTCTTACCGTATGCATATACATGCAAGGATCCTCGATACCCGCGACCCAAAATCATCGCAGCGATGTATAACACACTACACATATAATTTAATGAAATAATTTAGGCACATAATCAAACATTTGACCAAATTATAAAAAATTTCATTATGCTCAAAGTGGTACATTTTCCATCAAAAATTCTTTTCCAGCACCCACGCACCTCAAGTACCCACGAAAACACATTTCGCACTACACAAACAACTAACTGAACACTTACAATGATTGTCACAACAATATCTTCACACATATACCCTTATATGTATGCTCAAAACCACTTTTTTAAAACATACACACACCAGAACAATATACAAACATGTTTCACACACTTTACAAGATTTAATAAACCACTTCAAAATTTTATAAAACAACTCCATGCGGTACTACAAGACATTGAACACAAAAACCCACCCCAAAACCTCTTCTAAGGAAAAACGCACACCACTCAATTGTCAAAATAGAAAACGTATCCCGTGTGCAACATAATGAACAAAATGCACAGTTTTAAAAGACATTTTTTTTATAATAAAAAAAATGCTAAGAATATTTATTAAAGAGCTTTCAAACATGTCACAAACCATGAATATATAAAGAAAACAAAAACTCATCCAAAACCATTTTCAAGACTAAATACACTTTTGACCCCACACCAAAATGTCCACTACTTCAACTCCACTTTCAAATAAGCAAACTGCACAATTTATTGGCGCTGATAAAAAACCAAAAGTGGGTTTGGAAAATAAAATACACTAACACCACTTAAACATGATACTCACAATTTAAATGCACATTGAAACCAAATCAACAACAATTTCGCGGCATACAAAATAATTAAAAACAGTGCTGAGTTAATTAAATAAATAAGTGAACTCATCATATAAAAATTGTGAGCGGAACCACCTACCTCGGGGAAGAACGCCTCAAAATTTCGGTGTGAAACTTCCACTACATGACAATCGCTTCACCAACAAAATCAAATAAACCCTAAAAATGAAATTGAACCAAACTCAAGATCGAAACAACTACACCATAATAAAACTAAACCCCATGCTAAACCCTAATTTAAAACCATAATTGATGAAAACCTAAAAACCCTAAATTGAATGAACCAAAACCCTAGATCGGAGAAAGGTATTACCCAAGGGAAGTCGCACGAGAGAAAAGGGGGTCACCGGAGGGAGACGACGTTGGCAGCTAGTTGGGTCGCAAAACAAGGGGGTCGCTGGTTGATGGGTGTGTGCGAGCCGCTAGTCGAGAGGGAGGCGCGACACGAGTTAGGTCCGCCGAAGGAGGAGGCCGCAACGGCTACATAGCGGGAGGCTGGGAGGCAAGGCGGCGCACCATGGGAGAGGGAGGCCAGGAGGAAGGGCGGTGCGAGGTCCCGGGTGAGCGCGGAGGGGTGAGACGGCTGGCCGGAGTCGCGGCGTGGCCGAAGCGGGAGACGGCCTGGGCTCTGGGTGCGCACAGGTGAACGAGGGGGGGATCGCGATGGGGTAAGGGAAATGGGGGGTAAGGGGGTCACACGAGCGGGTTAGGTGAGGGGGAAGTATGGTTGGAGATAAAAAAAATGAAAATCTAATAATATTAATAATATTAATAGTAAACGAAATAAATAAAATAGAAGAAAATAAAGAAGAAGAAAAAAGAATGCAAAATAAATAAAAATATTAACAAGTAATAATGAACATAATAATAATTTTAACGAACTCTAATAATAATAATAATAATGTTTATAACATAATAATAATTATAGTAAACATGATAATGTTAATAAAAATAATTACCCTAATTAAAATTATTAAAATACATCATTAAACTCATTTTATTTATCTATCTTGAACATAAGGCTGGCCGCACGGTGACCAGGGAAAAGCCGCACAGCTTGAAAATGCACTGCCCATGCACCGGATGTTTTCAAGGGCAAAACACTCATTAGTCATCAAAATGAAATACTTTAAAACAGGATTGATCCGCAGCTCGATAGAAAATTTCAATGTTTCATAAAATAATAAAATAATATTAATTTAAAAGTTTGGGTGTGACAATAACAATTACATGTTAGGATTATGTTGGTTAGAGAAAACTATTGGGAGCATATTTATCTAAATAAATTTTATTGTTGGTTAGTTCCTTTTAGAAGCACATATGAGTAGTTCCAAGTCGATAAAAAATTTATAATGAAAATCATTACTGAGATCGAGAGGGTGGTGTTAATGAAAAGGTATTAATATGAATTTATATAAGAAATATTGTTATGAGATTTATATTGAAGATAAATATGAGGCCTAGGATTATTATCCCCTTCGATACTCATCAATGAGTATGGATGGTAGCTTATCGCTTGGAAATTCTAATATACCTCTCTAAATTTCTCAATATTTCCCACATATATATAATAATGATGTATATACCTAATAATTCACATGTAGAAAAATCATAGGTCAAATAGTTAGATCAATATCTCTCTCATGTGGAAGAACAAGTTGATATTTTGGATCATTGAGATATAGTGCTATGAAACTAGACTACTCACGTGGTCACAGTTTTGTGGTGTAATCTTAAAATTGAGGAAGCTACATGGGATCTGAAAATGTAATAAGATAATGATGCAGTCATTTTTGTATCATAGTGATGTAATTTCATGTAATATATTCATTTTATATGGTGTATTATGTAATACCTTTATATTTTATGTTATATTTATTTTTAAATAAACTTCATTTCTTTATAGCTTCTGATACAAGAAACCCTATATCTAAATGAATCTTTATTCCAATAAAAATTACTTGTTAATTTGGTGGTGTGAATAAAATCAACCACATTTTAAATATATATATATATATATATATTGTTTTTATATAATTTAAACATATTGATAAACATGTACTCAATATTTAGTTAAGTGTTTACCTACTTAATAATACGTTTTAACAAAATCAATTATTGTTTTTTGTGAGAAAATAAAATAATTAGTTTATTCAAAATATAGAATGGTTATCGGAAAAAATGAACTTACTTTTTTAAATCATTACGTAACAATTATATTAGAGTGATTTTTTTATAATTTTCTCCAATATTTTCGGTTTTATGAATAGTAATAAATCTTGAGTTTATTGAAAATTGTATTTCTAATTATAAAATTATAAAATTTGAATTCTATTTTTATTTTATTTTATTGTAACATTATTTCATTTATATAAACCAATTAAGTTAATTTAAATTAATTTTATATTTTATTTTGGTATTTTAACTTTTTATAATTAGGGAATCTTTTTTCCTGGAAATCTGCTTTTCATCATGTTTTTCTGGATAAATTTTATACTAAACACTACCACATCAATGAGTTAATTTTGATGAAATTGATCATATAATTAGAAAAATATTAAATAACACAATTTAATAGTTAAATCATAATTTTTGGTCTTTTGAATAGTAACTATAATAAAAATTTGTCACTATGGTAAAAGATGTAAAAATGGGTTATAACCAAGGGATGATACATTAAAATAACCTTAAACCATACTTTAATCATATGGTCTGGGTGGTTCAAGAAAAAATGAATCCTTATTGAGTTAGTTCTTTAATTTTAAATCATTATTTTGAATTTTAATAATTCATGATTTATTTTTTAAAGAAAAGTAATATTCAAATTTAAAATAATTTTTCGGAATTTGCAATAAATGTAATGGTTTAAAGATTACATTAAATTTTGGATTTCTATAAATATGTAAATAAATTAATTAAATTATTTATTAAGAAATAAAACTCACATAATTCTATTTACTTCGTTATCTTAGGGTAAAAATCTTTTTACTCATTAAATTAGATATTTTGTAAAAAATTAATTTTCATGTGTTTCTTGTTCTTTTATTAAAAGTAATTTATTCTATATATAGAAATTAAATCATATAATATGGATTCCAAATTCTTTATATTCATGTAAATTTCATTATACATTCACTTCAATTTTTTCTCATATATTTATATTATCCACGTAAAAAAATATTTTAACCAAGTTTAGGTTAAAATGGGTTAAAATGGTTCAATAAGAATATAAGGTTTAAAATGTTTCCAAAACGTTATCAAATGTGATTGGTTGATATTATATCAAACTTATCACATATTATATTCAAATTGTTTTCATGGTGCCACTTGAATTTATTATTATGTGTTTTTTTATGTGTGTGTGATTTAATCATTTATATAATTCCAAATGTGTCATTTCCCTCCCCTATAAAAGGATACAAACTGTCCTCTCTTCTCCACACTTAATGAGACCTATAATAAAAAAAATAAATTATATAATACGATCTTATAATGCTTCTCCACATCCTATAGCTTCTTTTCTTTCTAAAATACTAAACTGTAAAGGATTATAGTGTAAGCCAAATGAAGTTTCTCAGCAAAGAGGAATAACTCTTAACTGAGTATATAGAAATTTATACCCCCTCTATATTTGGGGTAAAAATTATACTATAATTAATTTAATTTCATAAAAATAAAAAACTGTTTTTATATTTATCAAACCACAATTATACACACTATTTCCATCCTATGGAAAATGGAAACATCCCTTGTGTGTGTGTGTGTGTATCCTGTCATGTCCACACAACAATGTAATTCACTTTTCATCATCATTTTACAAGTGTGTTTATAATGATGTAAATAATTGTTAAATATTAAATATATTATATTTTTGTTCTTTTTTTTGATAAAATAGTATTTATCTTTCTTTCCCCATTTTCATAAAAAAGTGAAACCAATATTTATTCATATATATAAATAATGTTCTCTCTATGAATGATGTCAATAATTTTTCAATATTTTCCTTTTATGGATGTTTATAAATAGGTATATAGTTATTTTATACTATGTTTATATTAGGATTAATTATATGGATATGATGGAAAAATAGTCAATGTAAAAGGATTGGGACTGTTAAACTAAAAAAATGAGTGAAAAACGAAGCAATTGTCATCTGAAACTAGGATTTTAATAACCAACTGTTAATAAATAGGTGATAATATTTTATAAGTAAAACATAAACTTCATGATATATATAATTAAGGTCATATAATATATTTATTAAAATATTTTTTATTATATAGGATTTTCAAACACATACAAAAAACCTGACATATTGGATCTATGATTAAATATTATTTTAATTGGGATTGTTTATGCTTGAATTCCTATTGAATGAAATAATATGATAATTTAATGATAAAACAAAAGAATTTTATTTTCCCAGTTTAATTATAGATCATAAAAATTTTACATTCATGTTCCTCATTTTATGTACTCGAGATATTGAAATAATATTTTTAGGGAAGTACAACTACAATTATCCCTTCAGTAAAAAATGTTTATTTCCATATCATATTTTTAAAAAATGTTATTGATAATATTGTGTATATTGTAATATTATTATTTAAATTAATTTGTATTCATGATTTAATTTTTTAAGAAAATTCTAAATGGAACAATCTTTTCATTTTAAAAACAAGATTCTTTTTGGATATTCCAAGAAAGTGTGAATAAAATGATTTAGTTTAACATATATAGCATGAAAAAAAGTTCCCTGACATCCTTAACATTTTTTTTCTTTTAATCATTATTTAAATTTTTCCAATTTTATTTTAAAAGAAAATTTTTTCCTTAATATTTGGGAAAGTATTAGATTTTAGACAAGTTATTTCATAGTGAAAATATTTTTCCCCATAAAAAGTTCCAAGTGATCATATAATGTCATTTTTTATCTATGATGACATCTATGGATGTTACATAATATTTAATGGGGATATGGACCAATGATAGAATTATTATTCATTCTTTGGATGGTTAATTATTATAATTAACTTTTTTATGAAACCATGTTCTTTTGTATGGATTATACTATGTTAAAATTATTAAATCACTAGTGGAAATATATATCTTCAAGTAGGTTTTAACCATTAAATGTCAGTTTTGAATAGAATATAATACAGGAGACGATATAAATAATAATTTCAAAACTGGTTTTATTTAAAATAATTTGTAGGTATTAACTAAAATGTGAATTTAAGGGATTTATATATGATATTTTTTTACAAATAGACGATTAAAATAATTTCCCAAGTTGGTTTTAATGTTATAACATCTTGGAAAATATAGCATGGATGTTTTCACATTGGATTTTTGAAAAATTGATGATGAAATTGTTATTATTTTAACATTGTTAAAATATGAAGATTTTAAACATCAATTTTTAATGAAAACCAACACTGAGAAACACATTAAAGGTCAATTATTAAATAAAATTGACACTTAATGTCCACCACAAAAAACTTCATATGAATTTAAATGTTTGTTTTATGTAATAACGAATGTTGAAACTGTTTTCCAATGTTAGTTACTATAGAAAACCAACATCAAATTTCCACCTTGAAAAAGAACTAATATGTTCAATATGGTTAAAACGTGATAACTGACATTGAGAGTCTCATTAATTACGCTCCACACCAATTATTAAGAAAACTGACTTGGAATGATTAATTTAAAAAACAAATGATTCGATGACCCAAAATATAAAAAACATATAAAATAAGATAAAAATATTATACATAGAATATATTGTTGAGTACGTACCTATAAAAACAAACATAAATTAATAAGTAAAATCAAAAAGTGATTTTCTAAACTATAATTTAACCTAAAATAAAAATCATATGATATAAAAAATAGATTAAATTGGTTTAATTAATCTTTTCATGTTCTAATATCTATGAAAACAGCTTAAATATGATTCTTTATATGAGGTGTAAATAAATCTTGATCGTTATATGTAATAAATAGGTAGATTTTCAAACTAATTTCCCCCATATTCATTCCTCGTATATAAAAAGCAGTTTTTCCTCAATAATTGGGAAAAATATAAATAGAGAATTTTAATCCCCCACCGATAAATTCTAGAAATCAATATAATCACCATGTACCATTCACATTTGATCACTTAAACTACCCTATTTGAGTGACATATCTGTCATTAAAATCATGTTGGAAATTTTTCTTCCTTAAAAATTTATTGTTTGATCAAAATATGAATCAATAATGTAAATTAATTAAAATCCAAAATTGAGAAAATATATTTCACAAATATATTCAAAATAAAAATTTTATTTTAAAAAATTAAAAAATTTCTTAATATAAAAAAATATTTTACTTGTCACAATCAAGAAAAAACGTTACAATCACATTTTTAGAGAATATATTGTAGTGAAAAACTATTAACTAAATGTATAATAATAATTTTATTTCTGAAATAACACATATATATGTATATTTTTCTATTGGAAACATTTTACACTAAAACATATATCGGATCACAATATCAGTTCTAAACAAACATATATGGGGATCAAAATAAATGGTTGACCTTTAATCTAACATTTATTTAAGCAAATAGGTAAATTTTTGAAACCAGTCATATTTCTTAGCTAATATTTTTATTAATACATATATTTCATATTAATGACAATTAGTTTTGTATATTACATATCAGTTATAAACTAAAACACATACATTAAAAAAATTATTATTAATTCCAAATTAATATGAAATTATAATTTTAATATATGGAAATAAAATATTATTTTTGGTATATATATTGATCAAAATATATAATTTTCACTATATAAAAATTACCTCTCATGTAGGGAGAAAATATACCTCAAATAGGCAACAAATAAAATCCAAAAATCACATGAATAAAAAAATTACAACATACAAACATTATCTTCACGCGAATTGAATGAAATAGATTTGAAGTTACTATTATTTATAACCCCTCATGTCTGAATTAATAGAGATGAAAAATAAATTTTCACAATGCATTTTTTAGAGAAGATGACAATGAAAATAAATAGGTAAAATGAGTTTTTATTAAATATTAAAGGAAATAAAAGTAATAATAATTGTAAATTTATAGTGATTAGTCATCATAAAATCCTTCCAATAAAGACCTTGTAAATCGCATAAGGACTAAATATTGAACATAGAATCATTATAAAACCACATACATAGAATTAGGGTTACAATAGAGGAATAACCATAGAATATAGAAGATGAATTAAATTAGGTTGAGAATATTTTGGTTTTACTAATAAAAGATAACTAGAATAAAAACTTATTTTTGAATATGGAAAAATCATTGATGGAAGATCCAAAAAATATATATGTGGAGACTAGGAGAGAACTTATCACTAAGCAAGAGCTATAGATAAATACGGATGATGAAAGTAGAAAGTGATGAGATCTGCTTTGATTCGAGGAGTACGGTCACACTGTGATTATGAAATATTATCCTTAAAATATAAACCATCAATAAAATATATGCAAGACAAAAAATTAATCATCTAATATGAAATATATTTACCAATAATTTCTCACAATTAAATTTATTTGCCTTTTTGGTAACAATTCATCATCATTGTTAAACCTTTTCCTTGACCCTTTTTTAATATGTTAATTAAAAAAAATCTTATAAAAACTAATAATTATGAATAATTAACTTTTAAAAAATATTATAACTTACTATAAAAATATAAAATATATTTACATAGTCATACAAATACACTAACATAACGAAAAAACAATTCTATATAATCTAGAAAAATATACCCAATGAATGAAAAAATCTTTTTTCATAAATACTCAGTTCATTGTATTTAACAAAAAAAGACATACCTAAAATATAAAAAACCAATAGAAACCAAAATTATATACAATCATCAATAAAAACTATCATATAGTTACTGATTTTTTAAACATTAACTAAAAGATAATTACATGAAATTTTAATAGTATTTGTAGTGTGTAATTTTTTTATAAATCCAAAACCATTTTTACATAAGATAAAAAAATATAACAAATATACAAACATAAGGTAGATAATTATAATCTACTTACTCATATTTTTATCTATAATTAAAATATATATTCCCAATTATTAGAAACAAAATCTTAATTGTCAAATAGTGTTCAAACAAACTGAAAATATGGGTAAGTTCATCATTTGAATATGACTTGGTATCATTGAAAAGTCATAATAACAAAAATATAATGAGATTAAAAATAGTCAATTTTGAAATAAAACATAATATAATTAGTGTAACTAAACTTATCAAATTCATTCATTAACCCAGTAGTGATTATATCATATATGAATCTAAAAACAAAATAACTAGATTACACAATAATTTTTGGTGATAACACTATAGATAAAAACTATGAATTTGAAAATAAAAACAATCATATATATATAACAATAATCAAATATTTTAAAATTTAAAATATATTTACCATTATTTCTATGCATTTTATTTATTTATTTTTATTTTTTTATGAACAAGTGATATTTTTAATTCTTTTTCTATGAATTTTATTTTCATATATATCAACTAAAAACATATATATTAGATAATAATTAAAAATTAAATTGTAAAAAATAATTAAACATACATTTCTAATTAGTTTCATTATTTTTTATCAATTGTAATTAATAATGATAAATCCCAGAATAATTTTAATTCATTATGGTATAGCGTGCCTAACATCTAATGACCTCAATAATGAGTAATGTTCATAATTAATTACATTATAATGACTATTACTTCATAATTAACTTAGTGTTCCTTCCCATCAAGGAATAGAATAAATAAATATACAATCTCCATATTCGATAGTCTCTCTCTCACACACACACACACACACATATATATATATACACAGAAATCTAGTATGAGATTTAACATATTTCACTACCATTGAATTGAATTATGGATATATTAAACAATAAGCAATAGTTGTCTAATTTTTAATAATATGAATTTATAGATACATAATTAAATGATAATTATAATAACTCACATGAAATCAACTTTATTTAAGAATTAAAAATGGAAACATAAATTTACTTATATAAAAAATAACTCTAACATATGCATCCTGAGCTCATCAATGATAGTGACATCAATGATATCAGTTTTTAATATTATCAATGTATAATTTCTTCCACTTTTATAAAATGTCATCCAAAACACATAAATATTATTTATGGAAAAAGACACCTGAGATATTTTTTCCTATAAAAAATCTTATAAGTATTTGAATTCGTTGCTTCCTAAATAATTTTTTTATTTTATACTAATTCTTTTGTTACTTGATATTTCTATTTACATAAAATTCCATAAAATACTATATGTAATATTTAATAAAAGGTAAATTATATTTAAAAAGTTGCATACATCATACATAAGATAATTATAAAGGATATCCTACAAAAGTAAAAAATGAACCATAAAATATCGAACAAAAGTAAACTCCATGATAAATAATGGAATTAGTCTAGTTTGATCAATAATATCATGTACTAATATTTTTCCCTAGCCCAAAAATATAGGCTAGTGTTGTACAAAATCCCTTAAAACAGTTATGAATATGAAAAATATAATAAATTCATGGGGATTACTAGCATACAACTCATAATATATGGTCGAGTATAAATGATTAGTTGGAATATCCAAGTATGGAGGTTGGGAAAGCTAGAAATTCTTGGTTGTCTGCACAAGAACCACATATTGTGAATGTTATCCATTCCTTCCCAGATAATATTTTCTCATTAATTATTCTATCTTAGTCTACAAAACTTATTTAATTTATCATCCATTGATGGTATCAGGTATTTTACCTCATATTTTAAAAAATATATTTCTAGGTCTCTTGAATTATTACCTTAATGACCATAAACCTTCCTAACACAAACACACACCTCATATACACTTATACAGATGGGGATTGTAGATTTCCTAATGTAGTGGATAAGTTGAATGCATTTTACCAATTATAAATGTCCTCTATATTAGCATCTCCCCAATTTCATTCTAAAATGAAAAGTTAAAAATTATATAAGGGTTATAAATTGAAAAAATACAAACATTCTAGGAAAATTTAAAATAATTTCTTACATCGATAAAATTTACTTCCAAATATTACTCTCTAAGATAATTTTCATTATTATTCCACTCGCACTTCTCCATTTTTCACGGTGAGTAGGGGTAGATGAAGAACCAAACTAGAAATCATATGAAGAAATAATATATTGATCTCATAACTCATCAAATGTTTCTGTAATAATTTTTTCCTGCAGTAAAATATCACATATGTGTGATAACCTATGAGGGTATATGTTCTATAACTGAATATCTTGATGAAAAATACTAGAGGAATGTTACATAAAATTAAAATAATAATTAATTAGGTAATATACAAGTAATTTCAAAACATAAAATATTTATCATACCATAAATTTTCCATCATGTCGGTTGAAAAAAAATCTATTCGATGTATCTAGATAAAAAAATTGACACATAAGGCATCAGTTTTCATTCTGTTACTTCAAAAAAAATGTTAAATTTTTATAATATCGATCCATCGAATCACAAATAAAGATAGAAATATTTTCATTATTTTGATTCATTTCCTCAAAATTAAATTTCATCTCTAATTAAAAAGATTAAATATTTTTCATTGAAATAGATAATATTCAGTAAATGGGATAAAAATAAATAATTTGAGAAATTTTAAAATTATAAACTACCATAGATCCTCTTTAGCCATATTTTTAATGCACTTCCAATCAAGATATAATTTTTTAATCATGTAATTGCTCTTTATGGTGATATAGTTGGTCAAAATTATTCTCTTTGGTCAGGTTTTGTTATTATAACCATAAATATTAATATGTAATCTATAGTCACCACTAGCAAGTGAAAATTTTGGTAAATGTATATTCTAACATTTACCAACTCCAGAAATCAATTTTTCTATAGAATAAGAATAATACACATTCTTGGAAGGTTCACCAGTAGTCTATCCATTATTATTTTAAAATTAAACATTATTTTAAATTAAATAATTGAATTAATGAATATTTAAAAATGTGAAAAAATTATTTCATTGGAAGATGTTCTTCTTTTTTTGTGTTTGTAATTTAAGTACAAAATATTTAATTAAATTTTGTATACATGAAAATTATTAGAAAATTGAAGATTTAAAAAATATAGTTTACTAAAATATATAAGTAAAAAATAATTTTACACATGTATAATTTAAAAAATTGTAATTTCATGATTCATTACCAAAAAATATGCAAGTAAAACTATTAAATTTAAATATTAATTCTTAAATGATAGAATCTTTTATAAATTTGATGGCTGCATCTATGAAAATATATTTCCATATTCATAAATATAATGACAAAATAAAGATATATGTTGGGTTTTCAATCAAAAATTATTAATAATAACTTTTGAATGTAACATTTAACACCAAATCATATAAATAATTGTTATATATATAATTAAATATTCAATAATTAAAAACAATTATTACACATGTAAATATCAAATAAGAAATAATAAATAAATATATATATATTAATCATGATAATTTAAAGATTAATTTATTTTATCGTATTATACCTTCATCATGATTATTTTGTACAATGTAGAGTTTTCCTTCTTTATAGTCATTTTTATCATTCGAAAATCGTGTAATACTAGAATGATCCTCATACACTTTTATAATATTATCCTCATCCCAATCCATGAAATAAATTATTTTCCATTGAAAAATGATAGGAAAATGATTATTCAATGGATCAATAACATAAAATAGTTTCTATTCTTTTTTCACCCGGATAAAAGGATCCTCTTTGAAACTAAATTTTTTCTAATCAACCAGTGTAAGCCAATAATCATCTTTTTTTACACCACAATTATTTTCAACATAGTTTAACATAATAATTATGATAAGAAATTTATATTAATAAATTATCCATATATCCTCATGAACTCCTAAGTGTGATTTTGATACATAAATTTTGTTTCTATCATTTTAACTCAAATGATTCATTACTTTAGCAATGACCATTAGACCACTATTTTTCATGGTAATATTTTCTTAATGTTTTTTTTAATGTGTACCTATTAATATAAATTCCAATCCATGTCATCACATAAAGAGACGGTCCCCATTCCAAACATTCCAGTGTTTCTAATACATATTTATCTATGATTTCATTTTTTTATACCATGAATTAAATGTATTTAATTCTCAAAAATCAACAACTTTTAATTTATTTTCATATATCATACCATTAATTCATAAATATGTAATGATATATATGGTTTAATCTCATATATTTTGTTAAAAATGTATAAATGTTTCTACATTCACTTCATCAAATGTAATAAACATTACCATTAAGCCTAAACTCCCTCTACCTTTACAATTTATTTTCATATGTTATGATATAGGGAGACAAAGATGCTTTACTTTAATCAGTATAAAACACAATCACCACTTGTGATAAATATTTTTGAATAACAGAATATTTTATTCAATAAGTCATATTAACTAATCCCTTCCAAATATTAATATATTTCATAAAGGATACATCCAATGTTAACAAATAGGTCAACATATTCTTATATCACACGTAGATGAATCACCTGATTAACCATTTTATCAAGAAACATAGATGGGAAATAAATTTTTAGTTAAAAAATAATTAAAGAAGTTTCATTCACAAATACATCTAACAAATTTTGATAAATAAATTTACTAAAAAATTTACTTGATAAAATTACATAACCAAATGATATTCTTTTTTATAGGTGTTATAAATATACCACACAATGTGACTGGAAGATGATGATTCATCAATACATGACAGTAATGAGATTTTAGCCCAATTAATTTTAAATCATTAAATGACACCAAATTAGTTGAATTTGAATAATATCGCTTGGGAACTTTTCTTCCAAAGAGTTACTTAAAAAATCATCTTCCTACTCTTGTTTAATATGTGATAAGCTATATGTAAATATTTTTTTCCATTCATAGAAGTAGCTAACTCAAAATGTATTCCCATTGATATCAAGTCCAATCTAACCTGAAATCCATATTTTATCATTCCTTTTATATATAAAAATTTTTCAATTAAAATGTCACATATGTTGTTCTCAATATGCATAACATAAATGTTAAGTTTTACCTCAAAAAATATCTAATATGGTTGTATGAAAAAGATAGGTTTCTTCTATAATATATTTTTTCATGGACATAACATCCTTTCTATCCAAATGAGAAATTAGAACTTTTCACCCTATCATAATATTTCTCAACATACAATGTTTATAAGGGAATATTATATTCCTTTAAACCATTAATTTATTTTTTCAATCAGTGATACAGAGGATAATTTAACAAATATCATCAATGTCCCATAGACAATGTATTTCGTCCATTCTATAATTTATATTACAAATTATATTCTTAAATAATTTGGCATTCTATATGTATCATAAAATTATATACAGATGAGATTCAAAATGTGGGAAAGTAATTTAATTTTAACATTATCATAACACTAAAATGAAATAAACTTTATTGTATTCATCAACAATTGTAACAGGTGTCTCTTGTAAAAGTATAAAATCATCAATTAAAATTTAAAGATATACTTCAATATTTTTTTCCCATCGATTTTGGTCTATAAATGATCAATGATCATCATAATATATTTTTTATGTATACATTTTTGTGGGGTCAAGTTGTAAAATACCTAAAAAAATAGGCCATGAACTATGTTGGCTACTTAGGCTCTGATATGGATTCATTTCGCCTATTCAAAGTCCCAATATGATAATACTAAATTACCTAAACAAATTAGAAAAATGTTTATAAAATCTCAACCAATATAGAGAATCAATAGGGTGATGTAAGTTACCACCTATAATGTGCCCATTTGTATGACATCATAATCTTTTTTGATCAATTGAATTAGCAAATAGACTATTCAAATAATGAATTTTTGGAAGCTAACAAATCTCATTAGCAGGATGTTTGATTCTAGTACTCAAGAATGAAATAAGGTGGAATTATTGGAAATAATAGAAGAAATATTTGTATGAATGCATTGGAAGGTGATAAATTGATTTAGCAAGAGGTCAGATGCTAGTACCTAAGAATAAATCAGAGATGAAATCTCCATCCATATTATATTGTGATGTCCCAGATTTATGTCATTTTGATATATATTCATATTTCATCCTATAAAAAACATATTCAATTGGAAAATTACTTATCTTTTTATAACACAAAATAACTAGGAATAATATTTTCTATACATCATAATCGGAATCAAGAAGCACATTACCTACTAGAACTAGCTCTTTTAAAAGTTCAGGAAACTCAATAAAACATTTATCACTCCATCTATTTCTTTAATTATATTAAACTAATATTATAAGTATTGATAATAATATATATTTACTATATCTTGAAAATAATGTTTTCCCAAAATCACAATTGAATTATTAAATAATTACTTATATCAATGGTATTAATGCTTATATCATGAATTAATTATTAAATATGATCCTCTATCACATTCTAATTAATTTCAATGACATTGGATGTTTAATTTTCCATCCGCTAACCAAACCATATCAAAACTGTATAATTCTATATAAAATCATTGAAAATGAGATGAGCCTTTATTTCACTAAAATTTAACATTCTCATATTCAAACACATCACACATACAAAAAATTTTAAGTCTATTTTTCGAAGATTTATTTTTAGAAATTAAATGAAATAATCAACAACTTTTTATTATTCATTAGTGGTTCATCGAAAATTTAACCAATTATGATCCATTAAATATTTAAGATCATAATATTATAGATGAATATAATATAACATATAAATATTTCAATATATATATTGATAAAAAAATTGTATAAAACATTTAATCAATATGATTGGGGATTATTTGGAAAATATCTACGATTATTATAAATAAAATAAAAAATAAAGTACTGAAGATATTTATATTATATAAATAATTAATGATAAACTATTTTAATTGATCTTAGTTAAGGTAATATGGAAACTTTCTTCAGGTTGAGATACATTTTTTTAAATAACTGTAACACGAAACCTTTTTTTTCTACTTATATCTTTTATGATGGTCATCAATATTCATACATAGTTAACCTAGAATAAATAATAGCAAGCATAACATCCAAATTAGAATTTTCAAAAACAAAGTGAAATTTTATAGGGTAAACAATCATGCTCGAATGAATCATTTACAAAAATAAGAAGAAAATATAAAAAGCTCATTTATTGAAATCCACAAACATAATATCGTAATATTGGTTAGAAATTAATTAAACAGTCATTTTCATCATAACATAATTTCAATATATTTGGAAAAAATGAATCATCTATGATATTAAACACATAATTATATCCAACTTATTTTTTTAATAATAATCATCAATAAATTTATTACAATATGTAAATATGAACCAATTTAATATGTGATTAAATTCAGAATTTTAATTTCAAGATATTATTTAATACAAATAGATTTTGTGATTACATATTAGTTACATAAAAAAACTTGTGTAAGGTGATTTCTATAAATCATAAGAATAAATTTAATTTATGAAGATTCCAAATGAGATTGGTTTTCATTGTCATTCAATATTGATTTTGGATGAAATGAATGAATAAAATTAATGTTTTATTTTATAAGCATTTATTAAATTGAAATAATTATATTATGACATATATGTATCTATATATTTTTTGTGTTTTCCATGTGGATCAAAAAATATTTAATTTTGTTAGAATGAAAAATCAATATGTCCCTTGAAACTAGTTTTAACTATTATAAATATATATCATATTTTGAAAATAAATTTTATAATTGTAACCAAAAAATTATAATATTAATAAAAAATTAATAAAAAATTATAATTAAAATTATAATGAATACTAGAATAATGGAAGGATAAATCAAATTTATTACTATTAGATAAAGAATTTATCTTGAAAACTAAATAAAAGTATAGTTTTATAATGAAAAATTGATCTTGGAAATAGATTTACACCTTCAATGTCATCAACAGGGTGAACAATGCAATATTGAAGAAACACTTTTGAAAAAAATAATAAACAAACAAAGTACAATAAAATATATTCAACTATGGTTATTAGTTGAATTTTATAATGTTTCCTTGAATAAATCATCTTCATAGATCATGAAACAAATATGAAGGAAGAAATATTTTTGATCAATGATTATAAAATGATTATTAAAATGGTATAAAATTTTCTTCTATGATCTTTTGGTAGAAAATGGTTTTTTGGTTGAACGAAATTGGTTTTCGATGAAAATATATATATATGGATGATGAAAAAATTACAAGTGATGGGATATCTAGGTTCAATGATTTTAATAACATTATTAGAAAATATTAAAATTGAATCAAATTGAGATTAATGAATGGTTGGTGGTTTTCTAATCCTTCAAATTCTATGAGAAAATTGTAATATCAAAAATACAAAATGATTGCTTATAGATAGGGTTTTTTAATGTTTTTAATGTTAATTTTTTAAAAAATCTATTGTTTAATTTTTTTAATTATTATTCAATGTTAGTTTTTGAAATAATTGATACTGAAATATTTTTTTGGACTTTTAATGTCGGTTTCTTTCAAAACTAGTTTTAATAGAATTTTGAATAATTTTCACATGATTTTATATGAAAATGGTATTTTAACATTACTGTTAAATCAAATATTTATACTATTGAATTCTTATGAAACACATTTCTTTTACTCCTTTTATGCTATGATTTAATTTTTATGAAAATTCTTTTCTTTTTACATTGGTTAATATTTTTTTAATGATTTATGATATTTTTGAACATATATGTATGATATACATTATGTAATGTGTGGGAACATAAATATATATTAATCTAATTAATTAGGTAAATATTAATATCCTTTGAGAAATATAGTACTAAAATGGGGAGTGAACCCAATTCAGTATGGGTTTACATCCCGTATGATAATATTAGGATTGAGCCTTGACTAATATGACAGAGTGGGGACATAACACATTACACTATGATAGTCTTGGTCGTAAGACATGGCTACCTAGTAAATTATTTTCAATTCTTATGTGTATGACATGAATCTATATCTTATTTTAATGTTATTCTCTTATGTATCTTTTTCTTTTAATCCTTATGATTCATGTATTATGAAATGCCATGAATTATTCCAAGATTCATGATTATTATTAATGATATATCGGGTATGAATTTAAAATTTTATTCAATTATTCTGATACCCCTATCCTCATTTTTTGTTTATGTGATCATTCATAACTTGTCTATTTACCCTAACTATGAAACTGAGATCACCCATTATTATGTTTCCTTTATCCATTTTATGATGAAAGGATTTAGTTAGGGTATGTATAAGAAAAATACAATTCGAGAAGTTCTCCTTGGGATATGTTGAATATCATTAATGAAATAAGAATATTATGAATCTATTACCAAATGACACAAAAAAAATTATGGTCCTCAGATATGTATTTGTGAAGGGTATTAATTGTTATCATACAAGAATATAATATATATTAATGAAAATCATAGATTTTCATAAAACTTGTAATGTTTATGTATATCCTTTTTACATAATCTAAGAATATCACATGAATGAACACTATGTATTAAATATTAGGAAATATATTACTGTGGTGGAGTCTTTATACATTACACTCACACCCCTTTCGAGTGGTCTTGGAAAATTTATACCCAATGAGAATTCATTGTTGAAGGTATAGGTTGGGATGAGTCCTAGGATGATCATTTAGAGGGATAGCTTGCAACAAGTCTAGAGACTTGGATAAGTCGAGTCTTAGATTTTCAGAGCCTATATTACTTTTATAAATTATTTTTTTGTATATGTGATTAGTCTGGTGAATTTCATATTTTGTATCATTATTTTACTTTTGAGTCTTTTGTTTTTATATTATCAAATAAAATTGGTACATCATTGTAATTGTGATCTCAGATTTCTTATTTAAATACTTTTGGTTATTTATTAATTATTGTGAACATTGATGGAGGCTATAGGCTTCCCAAGGTTCAACTTGAGACCGTCACAAGTAGTCAAAAGAATCTGGAATATTGGGACGTGCACCTGGGGTTATGCAGAATCCTGGCTTAGACCTAATGTTTCAGGATGGGTTGTTACATTCATGAATATAAAACTGAGAATTAATAGATTCTTTTAGTAATTACTTCTTCAACTAGAGATCACATGGAACACACAACCTCTCTCAAAATACTATAACACCATAATTGTAAAAAATAAATTCAGGAAACATATACTTCTTAAAAAATCTTCACTTTATTATAATCCATGATCATCCTTCAAGGCATGCTTAATTTTGTATGGTAAGGATGACTAACCTAATACTTGAACCCAAAAATGCATTTCTTATTTTGATAATTTCAAGGGAAAAATTCAATAAACCATTAACCAATGTATCATGTACCAAAACTGGAATTATAAATGATTCATTATCTTTTCTGATCAAGTCATATAATACCTGGTTTTCATTACCTGTATAATAATGAATTATGAAATATTAATAATTTATTATATCTAATCATCTTGTCCGACTCAGGTTCAACTCTTTTTGATTTATTATATCCTTTAGTCATTTATAGTTAGTATGTATTTCACATTTTTTCCATAAAAAATATCACAATATATTTTTAAAGAAAAAAAACTATTGCAGTTAGTTCAAGAGTAGGTGTGGGGTAAATTTTTCAGGGATTTTAAAATTTCAGGATGTGTAAGAAAATCTATGATAATATATCATCAAGAAAAAACTATGTCTCTTCAATGAAGAAAAACTATAAAAAACTCACCCTTTCTAGATGGAAAGGATAACACTTTAAAATTAACCTATCATATTTTCAATTAATAAAAACATTCATCACATTACATTTTCTATAAAATTAAATCCTTTTTTTGTTAACATGGTTTGTATTCTGGATAACTATTTTTAGTTTTCAAAATAAATGGTAGTAATGCACTAATACCAAAAACATATGAAATATCTATGACATTTTTAGTTGTTTCCCACTCTTCTACCCTGTTATATTTAGTAGAATAAATAGTTATTCCATATTTAGAGATAATATATCAATGGAAAGAACTCTATTGTAATAGAAATTCATATTTAAAAAAGTATTAATAGTAATTTTTTCTTTTAAAATCATAAGAATAATACTTACTTTTCATTAATGTTCCACAGAAAATTTTGAATAAACAATAATTTTACTAACAAACACAAATACTAATTTATTGAATTTACAATGGTAAATTTATTCATAATCTCCATGAATATATCATATGTTTTTGACAAGAATGGGATGACCAAAAACACATAATTCTTATACCTAGTACAAAATATCATCCCTAGAATGACATCCTCCACCATATTCATTAGATAATATCAGGATCTGAGATTATTCTTTGAAAAATATTGCACACCCTAAATATACTTAAATATGTCATTTATATGAGTCAATAATTACATGTTCTTAATAGTAATGTTATTGAGGGATTAATATTAAATATTAATCCTCCAAGAACTATCCTTATGTTCAAGAAGTAAAATAACCGCTACTCAAGCTGGATTGTTAGGATGAATAAAACCCCATTCAAGATACTATAATTACTACTTTTTTAATTGTAATAACTCTAAAAAATCCATCAGATATGTTGGTTTTATAATCATATTAGAATCAGGATGTAATTCAACAGTAAATTCAACCACCTCCTTAAGAGTAATACTAAAAAACATCTAGAAATAAAACCATGTATTCATTTAAAACAAGTATATCACCAATATAAAAAATAAAATATTTTTTGACACCATGAAAAAGATAACATTCACTGCCATGTTTAATTAGTTTCTTTTATTTTATATATGCTATCATAGGTATGAAATAATTGTTATATAAAAAATCAAACATACTCTTGAAATAGAATATAACTTTCATAGGCCAATGATATATCTTATCTAGATAAACATAAATCCAATACCAACCCCGAATAACATAAAACTCAACTATGGTAAACACAACATGTTTTTAGGAAAAATAATTCCACATATAATCATATGATGATTCTTGTAATATTTCTCTTAATCCTTCCCCCATTATTGTTTTTATAGAAAGTTTTTTCTCTATTTCTTAATGTAATATATCCATTTATTTCTGAAGAATCCCAATAAATAAAAGAATTTATAGACCCTAAATCGAACTAGGCATTGGAATAATCTATATAATCTTGTAATAAAATTATTACCATTAAATTTTATGGACCTTCCTTTTGAGATTTTCATGAATTAATTTTCCAAACCCTTATATATATGTCCTTGATGACTACCATCATTTGTAAATTTATTCAAATATTAATTAGCATATTGCATGATCTCATTATATTTAAATCATCTCACTATTGTTTTAAAATATTTTTCTTGACCATTTCTCTTATTATAATATTTAAAACCTATTATAGGATGTAATATAATACCACGTAGTTAAAAAATTTCATATTTCATAAGAAACTACCCATAATTATTATTACAAAACATACCATAATAAATAAATTTGAACACAATGCATTTGGATTTTTGCAATGGTTTCTTTCCCTCTTTTTTTTATTTTTATTGTAGAATTTAAAAATCTCTCTATCTCATCCTTATCAAAATAATATATAGTTTTACACTAGATTTTAAGTTCATCAGAGGCCAAATATCCTCACAAATATGGATTCAATTCAATGTACAACCTTTCAATTTTACTATCATGGTCTAGATATTAATACCTAGCTAATCTAATGAAATTTGATTCATTAGTGGAAATTGAGTCCACCTTTTCTATATTTTGAAAATTTTCATTTCCAATAATATTATAATAACTATATTAAAATAATTCTAAATGAAATTAAGTTTAAACATTGTCCATACCATGGAATCAATTACATATTTTTCCTTTTTAGTTTATATTGGAGACCACCACTAATCATCTTCACCTTAAAAATGATAAAAAGAATAAATTACAATTTTATATTCAAAAAAACTGAAAACATTTTAATATATTTTCAAAATAATATAGAAATCCTTCATATATAACTAGACTAAAGGTTCCACTAAAATCTCAAGTGTGTTGTTTCGTGAAATTCTCTTCTATAGACATGGTCCGCTAAACTGAGTCAATCTATAGAATTGTCAAAAATATTAATAACATGTTTAAAATATTTTAACATTGATACATTCCATTATAATGCAATTAAAAACATTCCAAGAGACATATTTAAAAAAAATTCCTCCTGATGCATTTCCACATTATTTATGATGTCTCCTCTATAAAAAACCATTATAAAAGAGCACATATTAGATGAACTAATATAGAAACCCTCAAAGTTTTCTCATGATAATATAATACCTATATTTAAATACCTTACATATTTATTTTATTTATAACATCCAAACCAAAAATGTTATTTATACATTTCCTTTGATACCAATTATAGAAATAAGTAACTTAAAAAACATATAATTTTATGAGTTAAAAAAGTTATTTAATTTATTACATTTAATGAAAATTTAATATTTAAATTTATAATGAATGTGTAAAAATGATTAAATATAAAACCCTTATAATATAAATTGGATACTTTCACTCAATATCTATTTTTTCAATAAAATATAATACATAAAATTATATTGTTTATTCACAAAAATAAGTTCTTCATTAAAATTGGATCCTAATATTAGAAACATAGCCCCTGATATAATTTCTTACTCATCCTTATGGACTATAAAAAAAATTCGAAATTTGGGTGTGAAAGAAATAATAATTATTGAATAATAAAACAATGAAACTGTTAGTAATTTTTAAAAATCATGTAATCCGATGATAATTTTTTTCCTTTTTGCATATAAAACATTCGGCTCAAAAATTAATTTTATTACATATTAAAAAGATTAATTAGAAAAATATATTCAAAAACTTTCTCATAATAAATAATAAAAAATATTAATCATTATTTTTCCTTTAAAAATAATGGTACTCATGAAAAAAAAATCTTCAAAACCCTTTTTTCACCCTTTAAATGGGGATGAAATTTCCTAACAATATATGACAATTATCTTACCTTATGAAATCAAAATTCATCCTTGAATTTTTTTTAAAAATCATACAAAATTCATGCAGGTTTATTGGGACAACATCTTTATATCACTCTCTTATAATCACTCTTATAAATGTATTAACCTACTTAGATAATTCCAACAAAATTCCCCAGAAAAAATAATAATTACCCAATGCATTGGAGAGACATATCGGACGCAACCTTCATAATGAATAATTTATAAATACCATAAAATACCAAAAAAATATATAATAAGACATCATTATTATAAAATATCATAACTTATTCTTTTTAATATAGATGTTGAAATAATTTTGGTATTCACACAAACATAAGGATAACAATTCATTTCTTAGAAAAAATTTTGTACAAAAATTTCCAAAAGAATTGGAAATATGATATTATTTTGAAAAAACATATTAATTTTTAGATAAATATTATTAAATATTTAGTGTTATGATTCTGGTAAATTCCCCTCGTGTCATTAATTTTTAAAAAAAATGACTCATTTCCAACTTTTGTAATAATATCTAAAATAACCTGTTTAGAAAACATTAGAAATTTTTCAATTAAATCATTCAAAAAGATAGAAAAAAATCATCCAAAAGTACTATAAATATACATTATATTATATTAGTAACATAATTAATATATTTTTAAGAACATAGATATGTATAAAAAGAAGAACAAAATCATTTTGACCTAAAACTATGTTTTATATAAAATCCCTTAGCATGAGTCCGACATGCCACATATGCAATGTATCTCTATTTTAACAAAAAGATATTAATTTTATAATTATCAAACATTTTTATGGTGTATTTGATTTTTATTATCACCTTTATATCATTTATTTCCATTCTTTATAGAGTAAATAATCATTTTGGTTCGTGTCAGATGTCTTGAAAATGTTCGGTACAAAATGGAAAACCCGCTTCGGTGGGTTCACATTGGTCAAATGGGACATGGTTCTATCATATCAAGAATATTAATTATTAAATTATTATAATTTATATACATAAAATACAATTTTATAACAATAATTAAAATTTGTACGTGTAAAATGAATTACATCAATTCGTGGTGGTGGTGGTAGTGCACACGTACACATAAGAAACGGTATCATTTTTTAAATAATGTAAGCGCAATATGGTAATTAATATTTTACATTTACAAAATAATAAAAATTTTATCAGTGTCATATCTATGTATATTGACTATATTCGTCTTAATACCCATTTTTTATGTCGTGATGAAAAATGAAATGAATCACTTCATAAAGATAATAATCCACACGTACACATGATGGATATTTTCATTTCCCATATAATGGAAGACGAGATGAAAAATGGTTCTAAAATAATAATGCTAAAATTTAAGTATATATATTATACTAATGTTATTTTTATATCATGGTTAATGAATATTCATTGGATTTATAAAAATAAATAATCATGAAACACTTGGTAAATAATTATACCTGTTCATTATAAATATTCTATTGGCTTACACTATAAGACATTATATAATAGACTTTTGTTAAGACTATGAAATATAGGACATGGGTAGGTATGTTGGGGATATATGTTGGGTAGAATTTTCTATTCTAGAGTGTTAAATATATGTGAGGAAGAGAGGTGAGGAGGTTCTTTTTTATAAGTGAGTAGAGTTGGACCCTTATTAATTTTATAATGTTTAGAATATTATAAATTTATTACTCAAGGTAAGATGGTTAAAAAAATTAAGTTTATATGATTTTGGGATGATGTTCAAAATACAATCATAAAATAATTTTTAAAATGAAATTGGTGGCTTAATCATAATTTATTTTCCATAATTGGCCTGATTTTCCCTTTTCATGGGTTACAAATTTTTACCATTCTTACTATTCATTGTGAATAAATAATGAAATTGACCACATTCAAAAAATAGAAATTAATAACTACACATATGGATTAAAATAATCAAATTTTATATTGTAGATGTACTGGAAATTTCATTTCATAGAAGTTTCTAAAGCATAACCAATAACAATTTTTTAGAAAATTTTGATTTTTTGGCATAAAAATGAAATAATACAAAATTAAAAAATAATGTTGATTCATAAGAAATATTTTAGATTTTTCTCAATAAATTTTATCTTATGTTACTATAAAAATAAATTAAAAACCATAGGGGACTATTAAATTACATGATCTAAGGAAAAAATGACAGTTTGGCATAAATCGATATTTTAACTATTTATTAAAAAAATTAATCATTTTCTAATAAACCTGAAGATTCACAAAAATATATATCTGATATGATTATATAAAAAATGATATATATTTTAAAAATTAATTTTCTAACATTATTAAATCTATTATTTAAATTAAACCGTATAATACATAGAAGACAATTCAGTTAGAAAAAAATTATTCTTTCAATGTAAAATTATTGTTAAGAATGTGATTCCATAAAATCTAATGATGAAAATTTATTATACATGAAATCAATTTATTATTAAAATTAACTAGCTTTTGTCACATAATACGATGTAAATATTTATGTGAGAGATTAGTTATATGTATAATGATATGTTAAACATATAATAATTATTTATTATGAACATAAAATGTTATAACGTTGATATAATGTTGTCACCTAACCAAACATCTAAAGGTCGGTATCAACACTTTAAAAGTCCTAATTATATAAAATTTCAAAAAAAAATTATTATTTGGTAAAATAATATATTGGAGTATTTTATTAAATTAAGTTCTATTAAAATAATTTAAATTTAATTAAAATATTTCTCAATGCCTTGTAATTTTTTATTAATGTATAAATAATTAAAAATTTCCCCATAAAAATTTGTAACTACATTGTTCTTTTTTAGAATAAAACAAGATGACATGTCCATATTATGGTGATATTGGGCATAGGTAGGTCATCATAGTTGGGTAATCCCTATCATTTCTTATCCTAGGTTGGGTGGACTTGGATGGTTGTCTGGGTCATGTGTGTAGATCCCATATCAGAATATTGGCCTCTAGGTTTTTTTTGGGGTTTCATTGCCCACAAATGAATCATTTCCCAATAAACTGGTTTTTTAACTTCATTCTCCATGTTTTGGGTGGAAACCACAAGAGGAATAGGAAATAATCTTGTATCACCTGATGAATAGTGGGTACCACATTCCATTACTTTTTTATAATTTAAATTTTTTATGAGACATCCATATTTCATGTGATGTTGATCCTACCACTCCCTCCATTACACGTGTGGATCATGTGTGTTTCAATTTCTATGACACCCAATGATTTCATGCATTTTACCCTTATTTATTTATTTCTAGCTTATATAATGAATGGTTTAAGTTTTTAAGAGTTTCTAGTGGGTTCGAATATTTTTGGAAGGGGTTCTTCATTCTTTGAGAATCCAACACCATGGATCATGGGTTGTGGTATAGGACTTTGGTTGATGATCTATGGATGCCACTACTATGGTGTAGCGTCTTGGGATGAAGAATTGTGAGATACTTCTAATATTGGATCGATTGAATCATAGAGCATGGAAACACCATAGGTAATTTCAATGATATGATTTAGAGGGTGGATTTTCACTATAGATCTTATATGGGGAATTTTTTGGTTGTGCCAATCCCAGCACCCCTGTGATTTAAGGTAAATGATACATGATAGAAATATTTTTGGGAGTGGGGAGTTGTGGTGTGGTGGTATCTGCTTCACCATATCCCCTCCCTAAAAAATATTATCTTCATCATGGGGGGCTTCATAGTTCATAGAGGTGGTTTAACCTGGTAGGTTGTGTCATTGGCTTCGAGAACTATTTTTAGCCTAGGTAGGTAGCCCTATAATGGTATCGTTTTAACCATGGTATGGTGTCACGTATCCCTGAAATTTTTTATTTTTTATTATAATTAAAAACATAGACCCTCATTGGTAATATAATCTTATGTGTCCTCGAAAAACTCATCCTACCTATTATCCATAACTGTTTCCCTTCGATCCATATGTGGATTTTGGTTGAATATAAGTGAATTTAGGATATGGAAACCTTAATAATTCCAGTATCCCTCTTTTTACCCCTATTTATTCATCTATCTACAATACCCCACTCTATCGGATCAATAAACCTAATGTTTTGTGGATAGAACAATCTTCTCGAATATCAATCATGATGAGTTTGGATGGATCTAATTAAGGGAAGTTGTTATAAACCAAGATCTATAATATCTATGTTTCATTGATCATTTTCTCCAATAACTGAGAGTTATCTGTATTCTCTCTCATATCCTCTAATCTTTAACATTATTTTATAGTTTTCATAAATGGTTTCCATGGATTTTTTTATGGTCTCATTAGGTGATTTTTGGGAAGAAACCTGACTTGGGTTGTGTTTTGAAAATTGTTGAAAACTAATTCACTTTTTGAAATTCACTTTTCTTGTTATTTTAAATTTATTATTTTATAATGATGAAATGGTTTTGATGTGAGAAAAATATTCAATTAATTTTTTTCAAAATAATAGTTCTTTGGAAAAAAATGGCATGACATTTGGCATATATTGGTTTTTTTGAATTCAAAATTTATGGGGTTTGTTCATGAAGTTCCCCCATTAGAGTATAAAAAATTATGGATTTAATGAATCACCATCCAAGGAAGAATTATTATAGTTATGAATTACAACCACTAATGGTTACACCAAAATTGAGGGTATAATTGTATTTATGTGAATGTGTCTCTGAACATGAGAATGAATATGTAAAATGAGAATTTATACAATAAGATTGTTTATGGTTTTATCACATGTATTTACATGTTATTATATATTAAATTTTAACTACTTTCAACTATTTTGTATTAAATGTTTTAATAATATTTGTTTTTGTTGTCTAAGATGGGAAGAATTTGGAAAAATCCAATTGAGTTTATACTCAACCCATGATTCGGAAACTTGGTGCATCGGAAGATTTTGTTTACCAAGATTCATGTAAGGGGAATGTTTTTTATTTCACTAGTGTTGTTAATTAATGTTTTTGACTTGGTAGCTATAGTTGGAGTTGGAGAGTGTGATCATCATGGTCTGGAATGGGGCCACTTTAGTGTCTAATTATTTATGTTTTATACTCTTATCCTTTTACTATTATTTCTTTTTCAAATTTTACTCTTCTATTGTTCTTATATTGGTAACATATTGAGTTTGGTGCATTAGTTACCATGTATAATGTTGTTATTTTTTTATGTTATACTCTCATCTCTACATGTTGTTTTTTTATTAGGGAAAATCTTCCCCTAATAATTTACTAAGAATGTGGAAATTATTTCTTGCCTTTTGTGTCTTGGGGAAATTATCTAAAGATAGTGCAACACTACATCATTTCATGAAAGTATGTTTGGGTGGGATGGTACAAATATTATCAATCTTGGAAGGTCTGTCTATCTCTCATGATGGAAGAAAGGGGATAAGGGTTTCTGAATATAAAATGTAAAGTTTAAGAAAATATGGAAATCTATTTATGTGAAACTATGAATTAACATGGTGTCCATGAAAAAAAAAGATTTTTAACACACATCTTCAAGTGTTATTATATCATCATCTTGGGTTTAGCTGATTAGTGTTGTATATAATGCATTGATATTAAGACTTCCAAGTAGTACTGCATTGTTCATTTTGAGTACAACGACTTATGAAAAGAGAAAATATTAGTATTTTTTAAAATTCTAATTCTAATTATTTTTTCTTATAGTAAATTATAATTTTATAAGAATTTCATTTCAAGTACCATGATTACTAAATATATTTTTTCTATTCAGGGATAATGGAACATGGTAAGTTTCACAAGAATAAACAAGAAGATCTTGCTGGAAAATTTGTTGTACCTGATCTATAGGTGAACTAACAGTGGGTCCAAAACATCATTCAAGATTTTAAATCTATATAAATAGGTAATAGAAATTATATACCTCAATAGTTATACCACTAAATTTAGTTTCAAATGATAAATTTATCTATCCTTTAGTGGGTTTCTAGGCCTGAAAAATCAAAAGTATTGATGAATATGATGAACTAAACCATTGAATATGTGGTAACATTGTCCTCGATGAATGTTAAGAGAGTAACTAACATGTTGGAAGATATTTTATTACAATATTTGGATTTTGTTCCTCAAGATAAAATTTATGCAGGCATTACTTGGAAGGATATTGAGGAATTATTGGACAAATAATTTTACCCTCGTAAATTTATAACAGTATGAACAACTAATTTCATCATGTTGAAACTAAAGAATTTATTTTTTATAGTTTATGTATCTAAATTTATTTATTTTGTCTATATTTCCCTAGTTGTTTTTTTGCATTCATATTTTAATCCATGCTTCATAAATTCTTTACAACGATCATAAATTTTCTCTATTATAGTTTTCTTAAGCCTTGTGGACTATAAGAACATTTTAAATAGAGAAACGATAAAAAAAGGGAATTTAGGAAATATTACACTAGGGGGTATGTTTATCACCACAAAATTATGTGATAACTCAAATTATATAGATAAGTGAAAGATTCACACCTACTTCTTAAATGTTCGAGGGTCTCAGAGTTATAACATGAGATTTGATAAAATGATTTCACAACACAACATAAATAATATTTAGTCCAATGTGGCTCTACTTCCCATGAAAAGTGAGACTATATAGAACCACCTAAATCATATAATGCATATAATCATATGCGACACATTGAAAATTATTATTGTATCACTTTGAAGATGAGTGTGGGATATGTTTCTCATGTTTCATAGATGTCGTATGATTTGATAGGGAGATCATGTTAGAATATTTTGGAGCCATAGAATTGACTGAGTCAATGTGGTTTAATGAACACCATGAATCATCAAGTCATGAATTATTATAATTGAACATGGATTAGTGTGGAGATGGTATGTGTATTTATATTACTGAATAGTAAATCATGGGTGATGTGTATGGATATTTGATGATGTGAGGTATGATTATTTTGAATTCAAACACTATGAAAGATCAAATGGATATCATTGAATCTCATGCATTTATTCCTTCTTGTGTGGAAGATCATTTTAGTTTACATGTTTAGATAATTCCATATACTTTTTTTCTTCGAGCACTTGTAGGACAATGGGAGTTTAAATCCTTTATGTGTGTTTCATGTTTTATAGAAATTGAGGGGGTTGAATTGTATTAGAATTTATCTATTCATGAGATGGATATCTATGACCTATTTTTTGAAATTGATTAGTTGACATTTTTTAAGACCCATATTGACTGTTATGCACATTATGTTAGTTTCACATCATCTGATGTCATTGTGTATCTCTCTAAAGGAGATTTGGATATGAAAGCACGAAAAGAAGGACATTTGGTATCGATAGGTGGGAATTTATTCTTATCAGTATTCAGTGATTACCTTTTTATATATTGATGAAATAATACATAGTTATTTTAGACCAATAATTGACCAATTTCATGATTATTTTCTTGATAATTTCTTAGGGTTTCCACCTGAATGAGAGTGAAATATACAATTGATATCCGACTATGGATCAGTCCCATTTCACTTTCCTCTTTTTGGGTGGCACTGATATAACTGTGTGATTTATAAGTCTATCTAAAAGTGTTTGAAATCAATTGTTTCATTCATCTAAGAGTGCCTCATGAAAATAACTTTCACCTTTTTTAATGATATTTGATGGAACAATTATGATTTTTATAGATTATTATATACTCAAACATGTTATGATAAATAATATGTGTCATATTCCATGAATTAATGATTTGTTTTACCATTGTAGGGAATCCCAATGTTTCTCTAATATTAACTTATTTTTGAGAAATCACCATCAACAATTTCAGTAGTAGGATATTCTAATAAATAGCTTTTACAGGTCGTTATAGTCCCTATAAATATATGGTTATTATTTTTGTTCCCATGAATTCAATAGTATTGTTTATGGAATTAATGGACTAAATATTTCAAAGGTATTTAAATTCATTTTTTTATATTCGTTAATGATATTCGGGTGTACACTCATCATAAGTCCCATCATGGGAAAAACATGGATATAATGTTGGGTATCTTATTGGAACATTTCCATTGTGATGTGGTTTAAAAGAATGATTCCTCAATTTAATTGGAATATTTCCCTAGTCATTTAATTTCTAAAAATGGTTGTTCTATAGATCCTGAGAATTTAGAAGTTGTTATCTAATGGAAACGACAGAAAAAACACATTTATATAGACATTTTCCTGATAATAGTGGGATAATATGGAAACTTTATTCTTGATGTTTAACAACATTCCTAAAAAATTAATGGTTTATCATGTAAAAGAATTAATTTACAACGTAAATACAAGTTCTAGAGGTAGTTTCAAGTGCTAATGGGTTGTCTTAAATCAGAACATATCCTATTGTTTTCAAAGTAAGGACAAGGGTATATGGTATATTGCAATTAATCCATATCTGGATTTGGATGTGTTCTAATACATAGAGACCATGTTGTATCTTATATATGATTATTGTTATGAGTTGATGAAAATAACTGTCCAAATAATTAATTTTTAATTGGATGATGCGGTTCATGCCTTAAAGATGCGATATCATCATATTTTTGGAGAGACATTCACATTGTTTTATGAAAATAAGAGTTTAAAACACATTTAATCACAAATATATTTGAATATGAGACTACAAAAACAGATTTAATATCTAAAAATGTTAGAATTTGAATTGATGTATACAAGGGGTAAAATGAATTTAGTGAAATATTCATTATGTAAGAATTCATATAATCAGTTTTCAAGCGTGGATTTGGTTCAAGGACTACTAATTTCTATCATAGATGATGTTCATCTGGATTATATTGAGTCAGTTGATGGTTAAATATTCTTTCCAATTTAACATTATCATATATTGGTATGCATGGTTAGAGATTATCAGAAATATAATCCAAAATTTCAGACTATGAGGTCAAAAAATAATGGTTGGGATGCATTGAGGTATGGAAGCAAGATTTGAAATTATTGATATGGTTTAGAGTTAGATTGTGATTTTTCTGACATATACAGAGCAACATATTTTTAGACACCACCATTTGAGGTGGATTTTTTCATCCTGGAATATATAAGTTGTATAAAGTGTTTGGACTTCCATTTTGGATGGATAACATGAAAAGAATAGTGGATGGTTTAATTTCGAGATGCTTGAACACTCTATAGGTCAAGGAAGACTTCCAATGACAAGCTGGAATGTTGCATTCTTTACCAATTCCCATGTGGAAATACGAGTAGATAGCTATGAAATTTATGATAGTTCTCCACTGAATTGTTTAAAAACACAGTGCCTTATTCTTGATCGTGGACCAACTCAAGAAATAATCTCACCCCATCCATATTTTTTTATCCAATAGTGGAATAATTTTCTAAACTGAATATTTCAAATGTTGTAAAAATTCATGGTCTCCGTATTTATATTTCATTTTACTAGGACAATAGGTTTACAACTCTTTTTTGAATGTCCATACAATATGACCTTCAAAAATAATTTACCATGGGCACATATTATCATCCTCAAATTAATATTCAATTTAGATTAATGATCCAAACATTTTAGGATATTATTTGGGCCTAGGTGATGGATTTTGGTGGCTCGTGGAAAATAGAAGATATTGTTAGCATAGATAAAAATTAATAACAACTATTATTCCTCGATATATATAGCTCATTATAAATAATGTTATGGTTTACCTTATCATTCCCCAATTTCTTTCATAGAAATAGGTGATAAATTACTTATTTTACCTAACCTTGTTCATGAAACAATAGAGAAAATTCATATTATTAGAGAGAGAATGTTGATGAATCGGAGTTTTCAGAAAACCTATGAAGATCATCTTCGGTGATCATTATAGTTGGAGGTGAATAAAATTGTTTCCTAGAGAATATGTCCAATAATATAGAATCATTCTTTAGGGTAAACAAGTAATGTTGGTTAATCTATACATTTTGTCTTTATGGATACTTTAATGAGTGAGTGATGGTCCATATTGGTTGGATTTATCACTAATGTCTAGTTCTATGCATAATGTGTTTCATTAATCATAATTGAATAATTACCAACCTGACCCTAACTTTGTGATATGATTGGACCATATTTATATTTAAATGGATTCTACATTGGTTCATGTTCCAATATGGACTGTGTATATGAAATATAATTTCATTCATGGTAAAATCATCAATTTATTATAGGTTTTCTCGTGTCATGGTCAGATTCTGGAAGATATGTAGGAGTATGAAAATGGAATTAAAGAGCAATGGCCCAAGAACATATAGCAAAATGTTGGTCTCATACATTCTATAGATGTAAAGACCAATGTTTTCGAGCATTTAGCATCCCCAGGTTCATGTAAATTACACTTTTTTTTTATTTATTATGGTTTTATATAATCTTGGGATATATTCCTAGAGTTTCTAGTGTTTTTAAGGTGTTTGAAAGGGTTCAAACTTTTATTGAGAAGGATACAACATAGAGAATGGGTTAATCCATGTGATTTTAGAAACTATGGTATATAGGGATCTAGTTTTTGAATTGTAACCTCTGAGGATGAATTCAAATCCACTAACAATTTTGGTTGAACATTTCCATGGAGAGTATCTAAGTCGTAGGGATGTTAGGAGTTATGACAAAGAGGGTAGAGTAGCACTGTAGTGCTCAAGGGTGGGGGGATTCAGTTGTTCTATAAATTTAAAAAACCCTATAAACCAAAGCATAGGGTGTGGTGAATAATTCCCTCTGGAAGTAGGGTACTGAGGCATGCTGGTATTGACTACGTTGTAGCCCCTCCCAAGAAAAATAGGATCGGTGACCTGGAGGGAATTGTAGATCTCAACTGTGGATTTTCCAAGAATGTTTCTTTATGTTTTGGGGGGCTCTGTTATAGACGTGATAGGATGTTACATAATGATATAGGTTCTTTATTTATGTTGTGTTTCTTATATTATTGTTATTTTTGTTTGAATTCAGATTATGGAATAAGAACCTTATTAGTCTTTTAATATTCTAGGTCCAAAACTTCACCTCCTCTCTAGGATCATTTGGAGATTCACTTCAATCCAAATAAACTCTTTTTCATGTAAAAGTTAATTGGATATCTTCAATCATCGATAAGTCCTTTTTTAATCCTACTCTTCCTTTTTCATCTTAGATCTACTCTTCCCCACTCTCTCTCTCTCTCTTAGATCAAAATATCTATTTCGTTTTTTATAACTCTATGTACTAGGATTCAATTAATAATGAGATTTTTTAAATCTAATGATTCTAGTTTTTTAAACCTATATCTATCAGACCTATGGGGAATTTTTGTTTAAACTGGTCATTTTGAGGTTGGATATTCTCTATTATATCCACTTATCTAGAAATAAAAGGCTTAGTTTTCCTAAATGGTTCTCTTGAATTTTTTATCTTCTCATAGAGTGATTTCATGGAGGAAACCATTTTTAGTTTCATTTTTAAAATTGTATCGAATTATGTAAATTTTGGAAACTTGGTTTTTTAATTATTTGAAAATGATAATTTTAAAATGATTAAATGGTACTGAGGAACAAATTGTATTTGTTGAAATTTTTTTAAGGGTTTTTGTAGATAATGTTTTCGAAAGGAATTTTTTATATTTATCTTTATGTGAGTTCCCTGTGAAAAATGTGTGATTGTGAAGGGAAATTAGTAGAGTATGATGGATTATGGTTGTTCAGTGGAACTATTGTCATTTTAAATATTATGTATATGAAGTACCACTATTAATGTTTATTGAAAAATTGAGTCTATGCTTGTGTTAATGTGAATGTCTGAGTGTGTATGTGAAGTTGAGAATGATTATGAAAAATGTGAAAGGATAGAAAAATATTGTTTACATTTTTCCCACATTAATTTACTTGTGGATTTATAAACTATTTTAACAAATCTTAATTTTTTTATATTAAATGTTTTAACATGTTTTTTTCTATTGGAATAATTTGTGAAGTATTCCATGAAATCCTACATAGTTTGTAATCACCCCCTTTTTGAAACTATAGTGCATTTTTAAAAGTCCTTTCCCATGATACATGGAATGGGAACATTCTACAAATAACTAGTTGTGTTCAATGACATCGTTGATTTGGTAGATAGAATTGTATCATTATAGTTTAGTTGTCATGATATGGAGTGGTTCCACTTTGGTTCCCATGTCTTTACGTTTTAGAGTCTTTGACTTTCACCCTTATTTCATTTCACATTATTTATTTGATATAGTTATTATATTGGTATTTTATTGAGTTATTGGGATGAAATTTCATTCCTCATGTATTGGGGTATTTTTTTTATTCTCTAAAATATACAGGTTATTTTTCTATTCTGAAAATCATCCCCTGTTGTTTAATAATCCCTTGGAATTTTCTCCATCCATTGGTTTCTTGGGGACATCACCTATAGTTATTGGCACACCATCTCTTCTCAGGAAATTGATTTTTTGTGGGATGTTACAATATCCATTTACATGTTTTCATTACAAATACCTTTTAATCAATGGATATCCATTTCATGGTCACATAACATTTGATTTTTTATACATCTATGTCGTGGGGATATATTGAAACACTCTATCTAAATTACAATAAGTTTAATTTAAATTTTAACATATATAATTACATACAAACATTAATATTGTATGTTAGTACTTGGTAAAAATTGAATGTATAAATTACTTAATATTTAAAAAAATTATGTAATATTCATATTATAAAATCATATTCAATATAGCACTACTTACTTATAAATGGGAGGATAACTTACAATTAAATTAATCATGAAATATAAATTTAAATTACACCATGTCTGATGTGAATACATTGGAAGGTTCATCTTATTTTTAGTAATTTAATCCCAAATGAACTGAAAAGGGAGAAGTATACAACAATGAGATTTTATTTTAATTTTTAGTCCAAATTTTCCAACATCAATGTGCTAGCATGAAAAATCACAGAACCTCGCATAGTACATACAATCAACAGAGGAACTCTTGATTAAATTGATGAAATAAAAAAACTAAATCACATTCTTCCATAATAATTATCACTAAAAAATCATATAGAAGATAATATATTAGTATTATTTATCCATAGGATTCCATTATAATTATTGGGAATTAAATTTGTTTTTTATCAGGGTATACTTCTAAAAATTCTACACTGGTTCCCCCAAAAAAATATACCCACTTATTTGAAATATTTTAAAATATAATCCATAGAAAATAATTTGGTACAATGAATTATGGCTCATCTTACCTAGTTAATAAGGACATTCCCAAAGACAATTAAAAAAAGCTAAACCGGGAAAAATCTTATGGAAATGTAAAAAAAACCTGCACAACCTACAGAAAGTGTACAAAAAAAGAAAACACAATATCAAATAATAAGAATAAAAATAAATGAGGGAATATAACCAAAGTTCAACCAATTATAATCAAGAATAAATCAAGGGATTTAATTAGAGAATAAGAATGACTGGTAGACTGACCGAAAAACATCCAAAACACCATGAAATTTACAGCAGCAAAAACAATAGTGACCTGATCAAAAACACATAGGGATATTAGAAATACCTGCTACTAAAAAATATACCCCATATAAATTCTCTAATATAAATACCCACATCATCATGTCAAAAACACTAACCCTAATATATTTGCTCAAAACAGCCATCAAATCCACCACTTCTAAACCATAAAAACAAATATAGATTACCATGAAAAAATATGATCCAATTCAATAATACATGACTAATATAGTAGAAAATGCTAGTATATATAAACATCAACAAGAATGAATATATATGATACAAATTTTTTTTCAAAAAAAATAAAATCTAAAATAATAATCAATAAAAATTAAGGAAAAATTTTTGTTCCATTGTCCAATTTCCTACTAAATTTTTTACCCCTGAGATATGTAATTCAAGAAAGTTTCAATATCAACATGAACCAAAGCATAATAAATATATTTTTCATTCAATTTGAGTACTTATTTTAAAAAACATGGTTAATTAAGTGTATAAAAATATAATAAGTTTCCATTCATGTCATTTTTGTTTTATTACTAATAGAAAATAAATAATCAACCCTTATACATAATATTAATGTCCAACATGTTTTTTTGAACTAGTAAACATTCAAGAGGGAAGTAGTTCATTAAATTTATTCCCAATCTATATATAAATATAATATCTAGAGAAACAATGACATAATTAACACATCATATGTGACATGTATACCTCAACATTTAAATATAACATTCTAATTTGTAATATAATAAATTATGAGACATTTACATTACACCTCCCTTAGATATACATTCAACAATATTTGATTAATTTAATATATATTTATAAAATCATTTTACCCATATTATCTTATTATAACATAAATAAAATTTGAATAACTCAAGTAAAAAATTCATTTTTTCAATATAAATATAAATTATATAATTGAATTTATTTTTTAAATTACTTATGATAATTTACAATCAGATTTTTATCAAACACATGAATATTCTTCCCACATCATCATAAAATCCAATTCCTACAAATTTGTGGAACACATGGATACTCATTCTGTGTGATAAACTATACCCTTATCTTGAAAACAATTATTACTCATCATAAAACACTAGTGGTGTCTGCAAAAACATAAAATCCCATAAATACATAATGATAGTTCATAACAACAACAACCTCTCCCAAAAACATACATAGTGTAATATAATCTCACTATCACATGATATCTCATAAATGAGTGTGCATATCATTGGTCCACCATCCTTCCAAAATTTATGTATTTTTTTATTGACCATAAATATTGGAATTACCTATATTATACATTCAATATGGATTTGATCAAGGTACTACCATACTAATCAAATATGTCATTATTCTTATTTTTATATACCTTGATGTTATCAATCTTATCTTGATCATTCTGTCAAAGTCACACCATCGATGATGCACTAAATTCTTATTATATAACCACCAGAATAATTTATTATATTTTTAATCTTGTATTAATTTACATAGTAAAACATAAATAATGGTAATTACCTCACTTTAGGAGACCAATTAATGTGATTATAGATAAGAAAAACCTATGAAACCCAACACATATAGTTTCCCTACAGATGGATTTTTCCTTATGATATCTTATATTTAAGAAAAACAAGTGTGAAATTATTGAGAATAATTCTCACTTATTATAATCCACAATCATATAATTGTCATACATTAATTATGTATCTTCAATATAATGTTTCAAACCCATAAGAAATGTATTTAAGATCTGTGTGATAGTGTTTATAGGTTCTCATTATTACTGTAATGTGATATACCCAATTTCAATTATATATAATTTAAGAAATTATCATGTAATTTGTACACAAAAATATATTTATTTCATGATAAATGGAATATATATGTATATATGTTGATAATTGAAAATTATAGGTTTAAAATGGTTCTATGAAACCCACTCTCTCAATTGTATTTTTGAACATAGTGATTGGGATGTGTCTAATATTAAGTCAATTTTGGAAGGAATTTCATTCAACAGCTCTCATGGAAGAGTTGAAATAAAATATCATATGGTATCAAAATGTATGTTATAGTATAATGGTATTTAAAATAAAGTGTTAAAATATGTTATCTTACTCACATGAATTTACAAAGGATGGAAAAATGGGGGTATATCATTTTTGTGATCCTTTCCCCGGGAGACACAACTTAATGTTTTAACCAATACATTGAATACCTATTTATATATAACAATAAAAGGTGAGTTAATCCAGAGGATTTTTTCATACAAATTTCTTCTTAGGATTGAATTAATAATTTTATTTTAAGATGTCGGAGTATAGATATAATGTATCACATTTCAATGTAGACATGTCCATGAAATATGTATTGATAACTGTAGACGTCCTTTTAAGATTTCCATAGAGGTAAAAGTTATGAATCCCATATTTGGAATTCATACATCATATATAATCATTGGGGAGGACATGGTTACCAAATGATATTATTTAGTTCTTATATGAGTAGTTAGTGAGATTGTTTAATATTGGATTAACATAAACAATATGAGATGCCACCACAAAATTAGTCACCCCTTTGGTAATACTCATTATTGTATGACTGACTAGTGCATGTGGGTAAAAGTGGAGGATATATAAGAAATATTCCCCTCTCTATCTGGGAATTTGAGTAAGAAGGTATAAGGTTTTCATAGTTATCAGGGATGATTTGGTAAGGTAGTTAGACATAGATACATTTATATGATGGGGTTATGTGTTAAATAGTAAAATAATGTTTAAAAATAACCCATTTTTATCATTGTTTCAAAAAACTAATGATAAAAAAACGTAGTATTAATTATTTTGTAACCGATGTGAAAAAACCATTGCAAAATGTTTTTATATCTGGTTATAAATTAAGAGAGGTTAAAAAAAATTGGTATCATTTATACCAATTATTGACATTAAACCCTATTAAAAAATAAAAAAAATAAATATATAATCAATTTAATATTCTATTATTTATATTAATCCAAATAATGTATACCAAAAATCCCTCGATTGAGGGACCCAACATTTCATGGATTCTACTTACCCCATATTGATCTATCATTTATTACCATCATTCTCTATAATTGATGTCCCTACACCAATAGTGTTTTCCATCAATCATTGAGTCATCACATTTGTATCAACGTCAGATCTACTATTCTTCCTATTGTAATATATTTTTTAATAAATCGTGTTTTGATTCTCTAATATTATATAACATCACTATAAAATTGGTTCATATAATTATTCATCTAATTCAAAATTTGATGATGATTTTTTATTTATTATTCAACTATCAAACATTTTAGTCACATAGTTTGTGAATATTTTAAATTTTGATCTACAATGTTTATTAAATGAGTGACTTAGTATATTTATTGTTTTGAGCTCGTATTTTTCTTAAAAATATATTATTATATCTACATGTACTTTCTAGTTTGATTATAATATAGATTATCAATATTTTTTCTTAATTACAATTGATATTATTTATGTATTTGTGTTCTAATTAATATATGTGAATAATTTTTTATTAATATTAAAACATATATTATTTTATTATTTATGAGAATTATGATTACTCTCTAATATATATATATATATATATATATATATATATATCATGTATAAGAAAAATACATATTAATATATGTATTCTTTAATAACATTTTTTTTGAAATTAAATTTATATCTATTTTCAATATTATTATGTTCATATATATATATATGAATATATGAGAATTTAACTAGCTTCATTATCTTATAATAAATAGAAAAGAATAAAGTACAATTTCTATTATAAACATTAATTTTTTTTAATATTACAATCAATATGATTTATATTAATGTAAATATTATTAATATTTAATGGTATTCTTATTAATATTTAGAGATAATATTATTTATATTAGTGTTAATATTATTAATATTAATTATATTAGAGTTCATATTATTAATATTAACAATATAATTGGTGATATTATTAATATTAACAATATTTTTGTTTATATTATTAATTCTAGTAATATTATTTTCGATATTTATAATATTATTATTGTTAGTGTTCATATTATTAATATAAATATCACGGTCAATATTAATAATAATAATATGAATGTTAATATTATTATTGTTAATAGTAGTATTATTATAATTATTATTAGTTTTAAAATAATTGTTATTACTATTAGGGGTAATAATCTAAATATAAATATTATTGTTAGTATTATTTAAATTACGATTTATGTTATTAATATTTTTTTTATTCATTTATACTCGTGAATGTTTTTTGTACCTTGTGCATTCACTATTATGAAATAATTTTTTATTAATAAATATTTAGGAATATGGGTTGTTCATCCAACTCATACTTCAAACAATTTTTATTTTTAATATTTTTGTAAATACATTAATATTTTTTAAATATTATAAATATTTTTAATAGTAATATTAATATTATTAATACTAGTGTTAGTATTATTAGTATTAATATATGTTTTAGTATTATTAATATTAATATTAGTGAATATAAATTAAATATTATAGTTACTGTTATTATTTCATAAAAGTGCAATTATTTTAATTATTTTTAATAATATTATTGTGGAATTTATGAATTCCAAATGAAGTAATATATATTCATTACTCATTAGTTGTTATAGGTGATAATAATACATTATTGGATAACTGTATGGAGGACAAGTGATGAATACGGGGAAGGGGTCGATGATTTTTTTTAATATGGAATGTTCCATTTAGTGGATTATTTTACTAACCATAAATATGGTTTGTTAATATAAGATATTTTTCAAGATAATAAATATATTATATTTTAATTTGAAATTGATTTAAATTATTTTATAGTCTACTGATATGGTGTTGTGAAACATTATATAATTCACGATCTTATGATAATAAAAACATTCAAAAGGATAATTTATATCAAACCAAATAAATGATTTTATATATTTAAATAGAATAATAATATAATAAAAAATAAATTAAGTACCTATATGGGGGTGTTGAAAACCCATTCTATATAGGCTTTACCAAATTTATGATATTATCATTGGTGTGGAGATTGGTTAACTTGAATGTTAGGAATGGATTGAGGGATAAGGATTATATAAAATGACTATACCTATTGACATTCATACTTTTAGAGGACAATTTTCTTTCATATTAAAATTATATAGTAAAAAACAATATATTTGATGTGATTGGTTCACAAAAAGATGTATACATTACACAATGACTGTTTTCTGTATAAAGATGAATCTGAATGACTTTCAAAGTATATTAAATGTGGGACATTATAATATAAGTTGGATGAAATATCATAGGACGATTTGCCTATTTTCCTTCATCCAAAACACCTACTATTGAAATTTTTATTAACCAAAAAATTATTTTTTCTATCATTATTTTAAAATTTGACTGATACAAATTGGTTATGAAGGAATACATATAAAAGAATATCTGATGGAGAATTACAGCATCAAAATGATTTCCCATAATTGATTGAAATTGATTAAAATTTTATTATATTCATAATTTATGGTCAAAATCATAGAAATGTAGTGTGATAGATAGAATGAATCCATGTCTAATCCTTGGCATCAAATATAGTACCTTGTTTTTTTAGAAATTTCAAAAAATTCAAAAAAATAGTATATAAAAAATATATTCAGATGAAAATAATGATTCTTAGAATAAAATATCCTACAATCAATATTTATATTTTTTATTAAAACCTAATTGATTATTTTAAACCCTTACTAGAGGAATGTATTAGAGTGATTTTTTCTTATCAAATATAATATTTTTAATTCTGTTCCATAATTATGTTTACTACAAACAACATCCTAGCTTATTGAAATTCTTCAAGGTTTAGAATTAAGAGGGATAAATATAGCCTAATTTTAGAGGAAGGTAATTCAGGTTATCCAATACAAAAGCAGAAAAAATATTGTACAAGGGTTATCAATGTTTTTTATGGATCAACCATATTTAACATTAAATACTTCAACTGCTCAAAATGAATTTATGATTCTATAAATTAGTAGTTAATAAATCATTATTTGGAGTGGGTGAGAGGCATTTACATCAGGTTTGGAAAGATAAAAAAATTATTGATATAAATATATTCATAAAACCATCAATAATTCATTTCCGTCCATATTAGATATATCATAGGGAAATTGTAATATTTATATATTGCATGTTTTGAAAAATATTTGTGACTATATTATAGGAATGTTTTTTAAATTAAAGGAAAGAATAATCAGGGCTTTAATACATGATTGGTGGTATAGTTTACGTGAATATATTTGATGATATATCTCACTCCCATTGTAAAACAGACACACATGCCTTCGTATTGTCCTACACTATTCAATATATATATATAATCAATTATTTTTATTGCCTTCATCGTATCAAGGTTCCATAGGGTTATTCCATAAATGTAAGAAACAGGGTATCATTGAAGTTAATATCCATGAAATCACATGAGTTTCATTTTATAATATCACACCTTCTACCAGTTTCATTATGTGACATTCTACCAATCAATGATAGAAAGATTATAAATATAGTGTGTTATCTTTTCAATTATACTTATAGAAAATTCATGGGACAAAATTCATTGAAAAAGTTATTGAATAATTATATTGATAATCTTTTTTAAATGGATATATATTTTCCACCAACTATTTTTGATATCATTGTATATTTACTTTTTCATTTGTTCCAATAAATAATTCTATATAGAATCATATACATACATTTGATGTATCACCTTCCAATATATATTAATATATATATGTAGTATCTTAAAAATCCATATCATATAGAATCCTCTATTGTTGGAAATAATTTTTCTGAGGAGGTGAAAGAGTTTGATAGAAACTACAAGTCTAAAATAGTGTACATAAGTCATCCCACTTCTTTCCATGAGAACGTTAGTATTATGGGGAAGGGGAAACATGGAGTAAAAATAATGTTTTTTGTTGGTAGTAATATAATCCAGTCACGTTTATACATATAGAACAGAATATATAAGGTTTATTCATTAGGATATTAAGTAATAATTTTTTAAAATTCCATTATATGTAGAAGAAAAATATGTGGATACTAAATGAGAATAAAATCATTGATTCACTATTTATAGAAACTATAAATAGTGATAAGATGCCTTCGAAACATTGAAATGTTCAAATATGAAAAAATGTCTATGGTATAACATTAAAGGATATACATTATATAAAAAAGACCAAGACAAAATAAATGTAAATCAAAATTGGGGTTTAATGACATTCACTAAAGAAATGTATATTTTGAGTGAAAAAGATAAAAATGCAAGCATAGGATCAAGTGTGTATTATGGATTTATTGAGGATATATGAGATATTTATTACACTAAATTTTTAGTCCTAGTTTTCTTGTGTAAATGTGTTGTATGAAACAATATTTTTAATCACGATAAATTTTTTAATAACACTGGTATATCTGAATATATTGGGACACACATATGACCCATTAATTAGGGAAACACTTGAAAAACTAACATTCTCTATTATTAATTCATAAAAGGATCTATTGGATATCATTTTATTAGTAAAAAATAATAATTTTTTTCATATAAATTATAATAACGATGATGTATTTTATGATATCCCTATATCCATGACAATATTATCAGATAATACAAATGAACTTTCAATAAAAAATGTTTATTCTATATCGAATGATCATTTAAAAGGAATATCAAAAAAATCCTTCAATAATATCTAAATATTATTAGTATTATATGTATATATATGAATATATTTCATAACATTTTAAATTTCATAAAATGTGAAATATATGTTTCTTCATTATATTATTTATTTCTGATAACAATATTAATATATATATATATATTCATTAACATTTTTTAAAAAATTTATCATTTTTAAAATTACCAATTTTTTCTTATATAAATTTGAAAACATGTATTATAAATATTATAATAATTTTTATTATCACTTATGCAAAATAATTTTACTTTTATAATAAAATTTTCTATTAGTTTAGTTACATTTATATTTTCTCTAATTATAATTTATTTATAATTGTTAAAATTTATATTTATATCATCTTGAACAAATTATTTGTTAAATTTATTTTTAAGAACATGTCTAATAAATATTTTAAGCTATTTTAATCATCTAGGTTAGATCCTAGAAATTATTTTACTAAGGATAATCCAAAGTCTCCAACATTAGATAAGAATACTTCTATATTAAAGGAGAAAACTTATGGGTCTGGAAAACATTTTAAGTCGTGTTTACCAAAATTATTACATTTTCGTTGAAGGGAGTATAGGATATTTATTTAGTTTTATGGTAATAGTAATCATACTGGTCTGAATTTTAAACAATTTTTGAGTTTTATGATTATGAAAGTTGATGTCTCCCCATAGGTGTTTGATGATAATGTTTTATTTTTTGTCAATTAGTGAGAGTCAATGAATATATGAAATGTATGTTTGAAGACATCATAGATTATATATAGTAATAGGAAATTGGAAAATTAATAGAGTAATTTTCCAATATCATTGGGTAAATAATTCTGTAGTCTCATCCATGGATAATGAATCGAAATAGATGAAAATATTTTATTATTATTTAGCCAGTTTTCATTGCTATAGAAAGTGATTCAAGAGAAGAAGAAGTGTTATCTGAAACAAGTTAAGTAAAAATGATATGGTTGTGGGACCTACTTTTGGAAATCATATAGAGGTTTTATTAAATATATAAATATAGTTTTATGTTTATAGTGAATCTAGCTAGGGTTAGAAAAAATTCATAGATGAGTTATCTTCAATTAATCATGTCATTAAAACAGTTCTATAACTCATGGATGAAGTATTTTTAGGGTCTCTGGATGATGAACACAAAGAGATTAGTGAAAATATTATAAAATTAATAAATTATTTAAATGTTTCAATGTACCTAGAAACAAGATAATTTAAATTTGAAATTATCTTAATAATTTCATCAATTATTCAAAGGGAGTACAAGAAGTTTTGGAATGTAATGAAAATCCATGGAATGATTTGAAGGGATCGAACATGAATTGATGAAATCATAGATTGTATAGTTCAATCTCAATTTAATATTGTCCATAGATACAAATTAATGTTTGATAGTATCTGTATAGGTGATTGGGGACCCTACATTTGTGTCATTGGATATTTTGTCTGATTTATATTTTATTTGGTGTTGAATGTTTGGAAAAGGTTTTTATGGTATATGTCATCTTAATTCATTTTATATTTCATCAGCTCATCATATGGGTGAAATAAATATAAATATTTTTCATTTAAAAGAAAATCAATACTGCATATATATCAACCAAACATATATATGTTTCATATAGACCTACATTTGTTTCATTCAAGACATTAGAAAATTTATTATTTCTAATCGATAAAAATATTTTGCTTCCAAAGTTTATAATTTTATGAGGACAGAATTGGGATTATGAAAGTATTAATAAATCTATGTTACAAACATCACAATCATTAAAACCCATGTGTGATCCAATAAAAAAAATATGAGTGTTGATCATCAAGGTTATGGGAAGGAAGATCAATGTTGAGAGAATATATGAAATATTAAATGTGTTGAAATAAATTTATTCTTCCTTCAATAATTCTAAGTTCGAAAATTACACGATTCTGAAGCACTTCATTAAAGAAAAAACCAATTTTATTTGAGATATTGAAAAGTATATTTTGGTATGTTGTACTTTAGGGAATTATTTTTATCCCAAAATGAGAACATTCATAATTCCGGGAATATGGAAATTTATAAATGACCCATGATATTATTTATACTATTATTCAAATGTTTAAATATCAAAAATAAGTTATTGATTCATGAATGATTTGATGGAAGTCTAGGTTACTACATGGAATTTAAATACTCATTCTTTGTATTGGTTGATACATTAATGAATCCTTAGGATGAATGAGAGAGTCTGCAACCTACATTGTTGTGGTACTATTGTTTAATTTTATACCTCTTGGAAGAATATTCGTTTATGGTTACATTAAATATTTCATTGTGAGGATGAACTAAGCCAGGTGGAATTCAAATAGTTATATTTGGATCATTTTAAATATTAAGAATGAAATAGATGGGAACAATTTTCATTTTACTAATTACAAATGTTGTAGAATAAAAGAGATTATATAAATATTGGAAATAACAATACTTGATACACTCCTCTGTGAAATGTATAAAATAAGATATTGAGTATCTTTTCATACACAAATTTCCATTAATGGAAAATATTCAAATATCCCTAAATAATTAATTAATTTTATTACATAGATACTTGGGTGATTCACTTGAGAAAAATAGTGATATATTTCTTCAATAAAGATATAATACTCAATAGAATAAAATTATATAGTTAGCTGGGAGTATTAATAGGGATCTAAAGAAAAAAGAGAGATGAATAAGAAGTTGAGGGAATAATAATTAATATTATAGAAAAAATTAAAGTGAACCAGTGTTGATTCCCTTGAACGATTAGGTTTCCATTAAATAGAATAAGAAAATCTATGTGGGAAGACTTTTTCTACATGATACACATAGTTAAAAAATACATCAAGGAAATATAAAAATTATTTCAAGATAATCTAGGATATTTAAAGATATTCATAGCGACTGGGTTAAGATAGAAACATATCCCCCCCGATTGTTATGGATAATACTATTCTATTAGAGAAACTATGTCTCTGATAACAATAATTATTAAATATATTAGGATTCCCAAATCATGGTGGAATATTATAGAATCATTACATGATTTACTTTCTTATATTTATTTCTTACATGTGGGGAATATAGGTTGTGTGAGAAAAATAACCTGGGTAAAGAAAATAATATCAATTTGTGACTTAACCGAACAAAATGGTTCTAATTAAAAATAGTTTGTCAATGATATAACATAATTAGGTTGTGGTAAAATTGGTTACACTTGATTCTATCCCCCCTCACATATCTTTGCATTATCCAAATAATATTCTCACTTAATATCAAATCATATGTTTTATATGGTTGGGACTATATTGTTTTTAAAATTTACATTAGAGAAAAAAATATACTTGATTGGTTTATAAATTTTTTTACCATATCTTTTTATAAGATTATATGATGTTAATATTTAAATAGTTTTGAAAATAGCCTCAAATATGGGATTTTTCCCACATCACTATAATGAAATATGTTGAGGTATCAACTAAAACCATAAAATACAAGGATAGAAAGGATACCAATAATTTAAGAAATGTATCAATGGGTAAAATTGTATATCCACGAACTAAATATATTTATATTGTTATGTCTTATTGAAAATATAATTATGATGATTCATCAAATAAAAAAACGATCAAGATGTGATAATTGGTTCCTCAAATAATCTAAATACATCTATATTGAGGATTTGTATCAACTTAAGGAAATCTCTCCTGAGATTGTGACAAATATATTTATACTCATCAAGGTAAATCATGATGAGAATTAACAGAACGAAAATGAACCTGATGCACAAGAAAAAACCTTGGAAAAGAACACGAGTAATTAAAACACTCAAAAAATGTTATAGAAAGTAAAAGAATGTTTTTTCTAACTTTTAAATGATTTAATTTAACTGTTTGATGAATTCTTTCCATGATAATCTTGTGAGGAATAATTTTTAAAGAATTAGTTATATAATACTACCATGCATGGGAGAAACTACATATAGTCACCAGGGATTCAAGTCATCCTAGTTGATATAAAAAAGAAAAAATGATTAAATGAGAAACATAATTCCCCATTTGAGACAATGAAAATGATTGAGGATAAAATTTAAAATAGCAATGAGTATTAGGATGAAATATTCATCTATTTTAAGGATAAAAATTATACTATTAGTTTTATTTTTTATAGTGAGAAGTAAAACTATGAAATTAATATTCTATAAAATATAATCCATTTGAAATTGTTGATAAAAGAACTAGAACCAAAGAAACATAGATTGTTATTAATGCATCATATAATACTCAAAATGGTGGAAAATTATCTTTAGATAAGATAGGGAAGTATCCCCCACAAACTCAAAAAAACATAACTCATTGTTGACATAAATCAATTAGTATTGAATCTATTTTTTCTATGAATATATGTAAAAGGTTAAGTTACATATAACATTTGAGGTGTCAAAGTTTTTTAAATCCACCAATAATTCAATGTTTTATTTTATGATTTCTATGAAAAGGACCTACCTAAACTAATTACATGTTACTATAGAAACATCTCAATGATCATCATTATGTAAATTTTTATTCAAGAAATGAGAGGCCCAAAATCCCCAGACGAGGGACCTAAGGTGTCTGAAAGTAGTAATGCCTAGGGAATCCCATCGAACTAGATTGACTCCCTCTGCTTTCATGATGGAAACATTTTGAATAAAAATGGGATCCGGACCGGCAACATCGAGGGAGGAAAGGTGGTCTGCGACCTTTTTCAATTCTTTCCACGTGTGGGCCACACTAGTATTTTTTTTTAATCATGCCCCTACACTTTCGGATGATGTAAAGAATAGACCACGGGATGGTACCATTTCCTCGCATGGCATTGTAGAGAATTTTGGAGTCAGTTTCCACCATCGATAAGAAGATCCCATTCTGATGGCATAGGAGGAGGCCAACAAACATTTCCTTGGCCTTTACATAGAGGGAATTCCCATGGCCCAAGTGTGACGAGAATGCCATGATAACCAATATTGAGGGGTTACACGCCACCCCTCCTCCTCATATAAGCCCCTATTGCACAAACCATCAGTGTTAAGTTTGATCCCCCTACTTGGCGGTGTCCAACATACCTAGTTACCTCCTGTCACCCTGCTCCCCGGAGTAGTAGGATTGATGTTGACTCGAAGCCTCCTAAGAGTAGGTGCATCATTTTAGTTTCCAACGGATCGGATCCTATCCAAAAAAAAAAGGAATCTTGTTTTGTGAATGACACGTTGGCTTGAGGCAAAGGTCCTTTCATGTATGGCCTTGTTCCTTGCAAGCTAGATCATCCAGAAACTACCATGGAAGACCACAGCATGTGCCTTCTGATCTGGATCCCTCTCGACCGCACCATGGAACCATTGATCAAGAAATGGAAGGCCCTCTAAGTGGTTATCGTTAACACCAGTAAACTCAACAAAATACTCCCACGACACCCTTTCCCAGTCTCCTTTAAAAAATAGGTGCTCTGTACTCTCCTCCTGGTGGACCGTGCAGCAATGACATCTTGAAGCTAGCGGGATGCCACATGCTTTAATGTTCTCCTCAGATGGATTGGCATTGTGCCTAATCCTCTAAGAAAGAAAGATCATTTTAGTGGGAGTACCTTTGGACCAGAGGATCTCATCCCATGGGTTGATCTGAATAGGGGAAGCCATAGTGTGCCAAAAATATCTTGAGGATAAGGCCCCTGATGAAGAGGGAGAGAAAACACATCTGTCTGGATCGTTGTTGAGCTCAATGAGATTGAAGATGTCCTACTAGTCCTTGTCCAGAACTGTGATGATGAACATCGGGTGGGATCTAGACTCTCTGAAGGAGATCGAGGTGGTCTGGCATCCAGGGAAGCCAAGAACCGTCCCGACCCAGTGGTGGTTCCAGAAAATGATTTACCCCTCCCTATGAGCCATATGGAGTGGGGTTTCAGGGAAGTGATAAGAGGAGAGATAACAGACCAAAACAACAATACTGGGCCGGTGGTATGAGCCGTAGGACCAGAAATGGAACCATTCATGGTGATTCCCCAAAGCGTGCCTTGTTTCAGAACATCCCATGCAAGCTTCCCATGAATGTAGAGAAGATTTTCCTAAGCCAGCGAACATTAATGTCGCCCTCTCTAGATGATCTCGCCACTCTGTGCCAGGAATCCCAGCAGCGCCTTTCGTCCGAATTCAGGTCCTCGATGAAGCCTGCAAGGATCATATCGATCTTAGAAATAATGCTCACCTGGGGCTTTAATGGACGAAAGAGTGTGGGCAGGGGTGGCGAGGAGCACACTGTTAACTAGAGTAATCCTACCCCCGAATTAAAGGTAGATGTTCTTCCAGTTAAGGATCTGGTCAGTAATTCTGTTGATGATGGCGTCAAAATCACATACACAAAGCCTTCCTGGATATATCGTGGCACCTAGGTACTCCATTGGAAACAACCCCCTTTTCATGTCCAGGCTACGCTGAATAACAGAGATTTGGGTGGCAGTACCTCTGTTGGATATATAGAAGTTACTCTTTTCCTTGTTAATCGCTTGTCCGGTCTAGTGATAGTACTCATGAAAAATCCTGTCGATGCCTCTAATGGACTGCATGGAAGCATTTGTGAAAATGAAGGTGTCATTCACAAACATCAATTGTGATACCATGGGAGCTCTCATTTTTCCAGGGTATTCCAATACCAATCCTCCAGTGATACCCTTTTGTAACAGGAAACTAAGTACATCTTACGATAGAATGAAAAGTTTCAGGGAAAGGGGATCGCCTGGCCTCAGACCGCAGTTGGCCTTGAAGAACCCACAAGATTTCCCCATAAATGTTACCACTAACCAGGGCGAGCTGAAACACCTAAAGAGGATGTCCACATTCCACTAGGAGAACCCCATCTTTTCCAACACCTTGTTGATGAACCCCCACTCAACCTGGTAGAATACTCTGTTCATGTCCAGCTTGATGGCCAGGTTAGAGCCCCAAGACTTGATGTTAATGTCTGTGATGACCTCTTTGGCCAGGGAGATGGCCCCCAGAGTCGACCGACCCTTCACGAACCCAAGCAATTAAAGCGACACTGTAGAGACCCATATCCTGACGTACATGGACATTACATTACATTTGCGGAATACTTAGTACATAACAAAAACACACACACAAGGATCGTAATAGTTTAGTGTCTTTGGAAACTCGGAACATAATCTTCTAATCCTGGTGAAAGATCTTCAATATCTCCCATAAAGATCTTCCATTTTTTTTACCTAAAACCATTCTTTATATCCTGGGGAAAAGAAAACATAAAAGGGTGAGCTCAAATGCTCAGTAAGGGTATACAAAAGAAATAAAAATCATATCATATCTTTTTGAAAATCATAACCTGCAAAAGAGATCATAATATCTTAACATGGAACAAATCATAGAAGTGAAAATGAGATCACCATAATCATAACATGAAACTTGAAACTTTGTGGCATGCACACATAATCATGGAAAATCATTTCTTGTTAGTCATGACTCATTGCCAAGACTATCTTAGTGGACAAAGTCTCTTTCTGAATCGAGTAACCCTCGTTTCAGTCCTGTTTCACTGAACCGGTATAACCTACCATTTCAGCCATGTCTATCTCATGAGATATAAAATCTTTACCCAATGCATTGGAGGGAGATATAGGTCCCACCCATCTTATAATGAATCCTTTCTTATGTGTGCCACATAATCATAAATCATACATCATTACATAACCCATGTAATACAAATTGGAATCTTAAACATCATGACATCATAAAACAATTCATACAAGATAAATAAATTCATAAAAATAATTCAATCACAACATGATCAAATCAATGTAATAATAGGGATAAAAACAGAACCCTTTATTATCTTAGATGGAAAATAATTTTGATAAAACACTTGAACTCCATTCTTGAGGAAAATATCCTTTCTTCTTCAAAAACATTTTTCCTTTCATAACATGTCATACAAATTTAAAATAAAAGAAGTTGATTAAAAATAAACTTGAAAACTTGTAAAGGAAGCTTCTTGGAAATAATGTTTTAAAAATCCATTCATGCCGTATAAGTTAAAAAAAACATTCTTCGTACTTTTGTCGGAAAAGTCAAAAAGTACCTCGTATGAAAAACGACAAAATATTCCTTTCATATCTTTTACTAAAAACTCACCGAAGGGTAAAATTGGATTTAAAAAATTGTAGGTGGATGGAAATAACATTAAATATTGAGGAAACATGGATTTGGATGATAAAATACACCCCAGTAACTTTCAAAGTATAAACAATCTCGGATAAAAATGAGATTGTGATATTTCCCTTACCTTAGGTCCAATTTGCTTCGTATGTGTCCGAACCTCCTGTATAATGATTTAAATAATGTCATTGACTTATTAAAGAATCATATTCATTGTTATGATATCATATATGGTTCACTTATGACATTATATTACCCGTTCTTTTGTAAATTCCATGTTAAAGAAGCGTTTTGGGTAAAATCGTTTCATTTATCGTAGGTGTTTTGACTTGTTGTTCTTGACATCATTATTACTTATATCATGATTTACTTACTTCCAGAATATAAAATATGATTTATATATCATATATATTCAGTATATATATATATAATAGATAGATAAATAAAATGAAAAACACCGTTCATGGAGACGGTAGTCCGTACGTACGCATGAACACTGTTTTTCTTTCCTTATTGTCTTGAAATGGAAGTAAGTAGATGACATACATATGTATATATATACATAAATCCAGTAGCTTTATAATATCATATATTTCATTATTATTTCTTATATATACATTATAATCATTCTTAAATGGTTAACATGGAGAATGAATCTCATCGCGTCGTGGAGACGGTAGTCCGTACGTACACACGAGCGATGATATCATTTCTATAAATATTGAATTGAATTGGAGTGGATTATACAATATATCAGAATCAATATGATGTTGTAATAACTATGTATAGTTATTCTTTACACCATTATACCCATCCATGTAAGGTGGTGGTGGAAAATAGATTACACCACGGCGTGGAGACGGTATTCCGTACGTACGCACGCGCGGTGATTTCTTTTTCCGTAGGATGGATAGATGGTGAAATAGGGTTGTTTCATACTTATAATAACATATCAGTATATTAGTGATACTGATGTTATTACTTCATAATGAAACAACCTAAGAAGAATAAGTGGAAGAAGAAATAAAGATGAAAGAATTGGTAACGGTAATTACCTCTTCTTTGAAGTGCCTCTTTGAGACCTCCTCTTAGGGCACTAGAATTGGTCTTTGAGGAAGACCAGAACCTCTAGGATGTTGCTAGGGAAGTGGAGAAGAGATTTTGGCAGGGGTTGGACGAGCTTGAGTGCTCAAATTGGTGTGAGGAGGAGGGGGAGGAGGTGTCCTTTTATAGGGGAGGAGAGGGGCACCTTAGGAATATCTCAAAATATTATTTTATATTAAAGTAAAAATCGGTTTATAATGGTTCCAAAGGGTCTTATTTCGAAGCTAAAGTGGGGATGGGTCGAAATCATATCAACCAATAGAATTTAGACAAGTTTAGGATATTATTTTAACCTTATCAATTAGATTTAACTCTAAGTTAAATAATTTAACTTTTACCATGTCTTTTTGTGTTCTTTCACTATATGGTTAATACACTTACTATAACATGCCAAACGAACCCCAAATTGTTTATTATTAATATATATATCCTTATCTAAGTCATTTGGCCGAACCTTAGATTTTTAGGAATACAATAACAATTAATAATATAATATTTGATTTAAAAACTATTTTGTGTCAATTTTGACACTATTTGATATATGATTTTTGTGAAAGTCATAACAGAATTAAATGTTCGAACCAAGTTGATTAGATCAACATTAATATATCATAGTAACCTAGAAAATTAGTGTAATTCATAAAAAATCTCAAATTACATTTATCTTTGTGTTTATAACATCAATTATGTCAATATTTCATTAATAAGATAATTACTGCATCATCGTTGTGTCATAAATAAATTAAATTATTTGATGTCTAAAAATTACAAATAAAATACCATCATGTAGGAAATCTTTTTAGCTTTCTAATGAATAATTACAATCGAATTTATATTATGTATAACCCCATATTAAAAATGCTTTACTTATTAAACTTTGATTTTAACTATTTTAACCTTTCTTTAAATAAATTAATAATAAATGTCCTAATCTAATCCAAGTGGGCCTAAATGGTCATATTTTATTCCTAAGTTTCTTTTTGGTCGAATTACACTTGTCCAATAGAATTAGGACATGTGTTAGGGTAATAGTAATATCATATTTACCCTTAGTTACCCTATTTACTATTAACCGCGGTAAAAAAAGTAAAAAGTTACTATTCACCAAAAAATTATTTTCATCTCATTGAACCACATTTTAGTCCTTGATATTAACCGTGTTTCTCAGATTTTCGAAATTCCATTCACAGAAGCGGCAAAATTACGTTTTATGAAAAATTCAGTTTTTTTAACTACCACTTAGTAGTTTCACTATTCATCAAAAATTGATGTTTTTCAGAACAATGCCAAAATTTCATCCTAAGCTATATTTCATATCCCGAATTCAAAAATGAAATCTATTTTACCAAATTCATAACATAGAAGTTGCATTAATTAATTTTATAATTAAATCCTGCTGTTAAAATAAATAGCGTGTTTTTAGGAAACAATATATATCAAAAGATTGACTCTTGATTATGTCTGGTTTAAATGTGAAATTACAACCAATGACCAACATTGTATTAAATTGTAAAAATATATTCTAAATATACTTTAAAACCACTCAAATTAATAATTTATCACTATTAATTATTTTGATTAAAAAAGTTGTTTTTAATTATAATTTAGTAATTTTCACTATTCATCAGAATATGAAAGTTATCCGAAAAGTACCAAAATTTCACCTTAGGCTAAATTCGATACTCCGAATCCAAGAATGAAGTTCATTTTGAAAAATAAGATTTACAGAATTTTAAAAAAAGTTGTTATTACTATTCATAACGGCTAGTTTTAATAATATTTTAATAGCACATCGTTGTTTAGTGAAACTCGGTATTGCGTATTACACACGCTATCGAGGAAGGTCGCGATTGCGTGTAATGCAAGGCAAGACAAGGATGCGTGTTGTGCAAGCTCCTTTTGGTGTAGCGTACAACACAAGACATTAATAAAATTAAAAAGAATATTTTTTTATAAAATCTTGGGCTCTTACATTCTACCCCCCTTAAAATGAATTTCGCCCTCGAAATTCGTCGGGGTTATAAATGGTTTACTATTTGAAAGTTTCTTTGATAGAAACCCACATCGTAAAAAGGAATACCAAAACTTATCTTTAAAAACAAAAGTATGAAACGTAACGGTTACCCAAATAAACTAATCATTGGGTTTCCACATAGGTGAAAATATGGATATGGAAGAGAAATCTAACCATCATGTTCTGCGGGAGAGTGGTAGAGAACATGGCTATGGAAAAGCCAACAATCACAAATCCATAAATTTGTGACGATCTAAGGTACCATCTGATTAATCAGATATAAGATCACTAGGACAACATTTTTGGTTTTCAAGATCATTTCCCCTAAAGTTGAAAATTTGAATTAGAATAAATACTTACTTTATTTTGGTACAATCTCACTGTTGTTCGTGCCTTGAACAATTTCCACTTCATCTCTTAAATAAATGAAGTGGAATTTGTTATTCGTGAAGTGTTAGCAGATCATGTGATAGAATGACGGGTCATTCCATCTGTCTCAAACAAAAGGTTAGCAAAAATTATATGCATAAATCGATCTATAGTGAGATTAATCATATATGGTTCCTAAAATGGACTTATACTTCATATATCATACTGCTTAATATAATAAAACTAGTTTCTACTAAACAGGGACTTCCTGTAGGCCAGTGGTAGGCGATAAAGGCCAGTCGCACTTCGGTTGTGGGTTCGATTCCCATAGCCTTGTCCGAAGCGATGGGTCGTCGCCCGTCCTGCAGGTTGTCCTTTTTCCAAAACTATATTACAATAACATCCCATCAATAATATCGAAAAAAAAATTCTATCCTTAAACAATACTAACTTACGTTCAACACAATCCATTCCAATCTTTAGGCTTATCCATAATACTGCAGTCCACTCTCATAACATAGTGAAAACAATTACCAGAGATTTAATATCATCGTTGATCCCCATATATCATAAGATATGTTTTGTTGGTCACATTCCAAACATTCAAAGTCCTTAATCATGTATACTCTTGAATACCCATTGAACCTTAGTGAAAACTTGAATGCAGTTAAAAGTTAACACTTTACACATACCAAAATCCTCAAAATTATTTATACTCAAACCATGATATCACTTAATCCTTATATAAATCATGAGCTCATGAATACAATCAAACATCTCATTATCTTCTTATCCTTTCATTATGCACTTATCATCTACTTTCCACAAGTATCTGAATAACCTTTCATGGTTACTGGTAACATTAATCAGACAACAATGTAACAATCCTTACATGTCTCTTTATTCCATAGTACCATGATATTACTTATACAACATTACACATGATAAACATGTAATCATTCCACTACATTCTTAAACCATTGACCGAGCTTCAACAATTCTTTCCTCTCACATATCATTTGTAGTCTCTTCATCATCATCAACATAAATACTTCCCATACGACCATACTGATTATCTTCATGAGACTTTCCCTTAGGGAATTGGTTTGCATAATGCCCATACATTCCACATTTAAAACATTTAACCATTGTCGATGTCGTAGCAATACCATTATCCTCATCCATGGTGTTAACTGAACCTTTTCCTTTGCACTTACTTGCTTTATGTCCTTCTTTTCCACACCCAAAGCATCTTCCAGTTCCTTTGAAACATTCTCCTTGATGCCTCTTCCCACATGATTTACATAGGGGGAATTGAACTTTCTTTCCTCTATGATCATCCTGAAACTCCATCTTTCTCTTATTAGCCGAGTCAGGAAACTTACCAAATTTTACTTTATTGATCATATTATGAGATTGCTGATTCGGCATAATAATTATGTTTGGACTTCCAAATCCCATTTCATTATGAAGAATATCATTCCATTTTCCATCATATCCTCCATTATCGTGAATCATCTTGTTTCCAGCCATTTTCTAAAACCCAAAAAGAATAGTGTGAGAGGCAAAAATCATGCTAGGGAAAACAACATAATAAAGGGGGAGTACCTTCAATATATAACATCTTAGGTTTAATTGTATGATCGTTAGCGTAGTTCTAGTACTATAACTTATACGTCTACTTAACCTTAGGGACATCCCTAGACATACCGTAGAAATATCTCTAGGGATCTCACTAACGTTTTCGCATCCTAGTTTCCAAAGGTTGACTAAACCTTTCCTCTGATACCAACTGTAGAGACCCGTATCCTAACGTACATGGACATTACATTACATTTGCGGAATACTTAGTACATAACAAAAACACACACACAAGGATCGTAATAGTTTAGTGTCTTTGGAAACTCGGAACATAATCTTCTAATCCTGGTGAAAGATCTTCAATATCTCCCATAAAGATCTTCCATTTTTTTTTTACCTAAAACCTTTCTTTATATCCTGGGGAAAAGAAAACATAAAAGGGTGAGCTCAAATGCTCAGTAAGGGTATACAAAAGAAATAAAAATCATATCATATCTTTTAGAAAATCATAACCTGCAAAAGAGATCATAATATCTTAACATGGAACAAATCATAGAAGTGAAAATGAGATCACCATAAACATAACAAGAAACTTGAAACTTTGTGGCATGCACACATAATCATGGAAAATCATTTCTTGTTAGTCATGACTCATTGCCAAGACTATCTTAGTGGACAAAGTCCCTTTCTGAATCGAGTAACCCTCGTTTCAGTCATGTTTCACTGAACCGGTATAACCTACCATTTCAGCCATGTCTATCTCATGAGATATAAAATCTTTACCCAATGCATTGGAGGGAGATATAGGTCCCACCCATCTTATAATGAATCCTTTCTTATGTGTGCCACATAATCATAAATCATACATCATTACATAACCCATGTAATACAAATTGAAATCTTAAACATCATGACATCATAAAACAATTCATACAAGATAAAGGAATTCATAAAAATAATTCAATCACAACATGATCAAATCAATGTAATAATAGGGATAAAAACAGAACCCTTTATTATCTTAGATGGAAAATAATTTTGATAAAACACTTGAACTCCATTCTTGAGGAAAATATCCTTTCTTCTTCAAAAACATTTTTCCTTTCATAACATGTCATACAAATTTAAAATAAAAGAAGTTGATTAAAAATAAACTTGAAAACTTGTAAAGGAATCTTCTTGGAAATAATGTTTTAAAAATCCATTCATGCCGTATAAGTTAAAAAAAAACATTCTTCGTACTTTTGTCGGAAAAGTCAAAAAGTACCTCGTATGAAAAACGACAAAATATTCCTTTCATATCTTTTACTAAAAACTCACCGAAGGGTAAAATTGGATTTAAAAAATTGTAGGTGGATGGAAATAACATTAAATATTGAGGAAACATGGATTTGGATGATAAAATACACCCCAGTAACTTTCAATGTATAAACAATCTCGGATAAAAATGAGATTGTGATATTTCCCTTACCTTAGGTCCAATTTGCTTCGTATGTGTCCGAACCTCCTGTATAATGATTTAAATAATGTCATTGACTTATTACAGAATCATATTCATTGTTATGATATCATATATGGTTCACTTATGACATTATATTACCCGTTCTTTTGTAAATTCCATGTTAAAGAAGCGTTTTGGGTAAAATCGTTTCATTTATCGTAGGTGTTTTGACTTGTTGTTCTTGACATCATTATTACTTATATCATGATTTACTTACTTCCAGAATATAAAATATGATTTATATATCATATATATTCAGTATATATATATAATAGATAGATAAATAAAATGAAAAACACCGTTCATGGAGACGGTAGTCCGTACGTACGCATGAACACTGTTTTTCTTTCCTTATTGTCTTGAAATGGAAGTAAGTAGATGACATACATATGTATATATATACATAAATCCAGTAGCTTTATAATATCATATATTTCATTATTATTTCTTATATATACATTATAATCATTCTTAAATGGTTAACATGGAGAATGAATCTCATCGCGTCGTGGAGACGGTAGTCCGTACGTACACACGAGCGATGATATCATTTCTATAAATATTGAATTGAATTGGAGTGGATTATACAATATATCAGAATCAATATGATGTTGTAATAACTATGTATAGTTATTCTTTACACCATTATACCCATCCATGTAAGGTGGTGGTGGAAAATAGATTACACCACGGCGTGGAGACGGTATTCCGTACGTACGCACGCGCGGTGATTTCTTTTTCCGTAGGATGGATAGATGGTGAAATAGGGTTGTTTCATACTTATAATAACATATCAGTATATGAGTGATACTGATGTTATTACTTCATAATGAAACAACCTAAGAAGAATAAGTGGAAGAAGAAATAAAGATGAAAGAATTGGTAACGGTAATTACCTCTTCTTTGAAGTGCCTCTTTGAGACCTCCTCTTAGGGCACTAGAATTGGTCTTTGAGGAAGACCAGAACCTCTAGGATGTTGCTAGGGAAGTGGAGAAGAGATTTTGGCAGGGGTTGGCCGAGCTTGAGTGCTCAAATTGGTGTGAGGAGGAGGGGGAGGAGGTGTCCTTTTATAGGGGAGGAGAGGGGCACCTTAGGAATATCTCAAAATATTATTTTATATTAAAGTAAAAATCGGTTTATAATGGTTCCAAAGGGTCTTATTTCGAAGCTAAAGTGGGGATGGGTCGAAATCATATCAACCAATAGAATTTAGACAAGTTTAGGATATTATTTTAACCTTATCAATTAGATTTAACTCTAAGTTAAATAATTTAACTTTTACCATGTCTTTTTGTTTTCTTTCACTATATGGTTAATACACTTACTATAACATGCCAAACGAACCCCAAATTGTTTATTATTAATATATATATCCTTATCTAAGTCATTTGGCCGAACCTTATATTTTTAGGAATACAATAACAATTAATAATATAATATTTGATTTAAAAACTATTTTGTGTCAATTTTGACACTATTTGATATATGATTTTTGTGAAAGTCATAACAGAATTAAATGTTCGAACCAAGTTGATTAGATCAACATTAATATATCATAGTAACCTAGAAAATTAGTGTAATTCATAAAAAATCTCAAATTACATTTATCTTTGTGTTTATAACATCAATTATGTCAATATTTCATTAATAAGATAATTACTGCATCATCGTTGTGTCATAAATAAATTAAATTATTTGATGTCTAAAAATTACAAATAAAATACCATCATGTAGGAAATCTTTTTAGCTTTCTAATGAATAATTACAATCGAATTTATCTTATGTATAACCCCATATTAAAAATGCTTTACTTATTAAACTTTGATTTTAACTATTTTAACCTTTCTTTAAATAAATTAATAATAAATGTCCTAATCTAATCCAAGTGGGCCTAAATGGTCATATTTTATTCCTAAGTTTCTTTTTGGTCGAATTACACTTGTCCAATAGAATTAGGACATGTGTTAGGGTAATAGTAATATCATATTTACCCTTAGTTACCCTATTTACTATTAACCGCGGTAAAAAAAGTAAAAAGTTACTATTCACCAAAAAATTATTTTCATCTCATTGAACCACATTTTAGTCCTTGATATTAACCGTGTTTCTCAGATTTTCGAAATTCCATTCACAGAAGCGGCAAAATTACGTTTTATGAAAAATTCAGTTTTTTTAACTACCACTTAGTAGTTTCACTATTCATCAAAAATTGATGTTTTTCAGAACAATGCCAAAATTTCATCCTAAGCTATATTTCATATTCCGAATTCAAAAATGAAATCTATTTTACCAAATTCATAACATAGAAGTTGCATTAATTAATTTTATAATTAAATCCTGCTGTTAAAATAAATAGCGTGTTTTTAGGAAACAATATATATCAAAAGATTGACTCTTGATTATGTCTGGTTTAAATGTGAAATTACAACCAATGACCAACATTGTATTAAATTGTAAAAATATATTCTAAATATACTTTAAAACCACTCAAATTAATAATTTATCACTATTAATTATTTCGATTAAAAAAGTTGTTTTTAATTATAATTTAGTAATTTTCACTATTCATCAGAATATGAAAGTTATCCGAAAAGTACCAAAATTTCACCTTAGGCTAAATTCGATACTCCGAATCCAAGAATGAAGTTCATTTTGAAAAATAAGATTTACAGAATTTTAAAAAAAGTTGTTATTACTATTCATAACGGCTAGTTTTAATAATATTTTAATAGCACATCGTTGTTTAGTGAAACTCGGTATTGCGTATTACACACGCTATCGAGGAAGGTCGCGATTGCGTGTAATGCAAGGCAAGACAAGGATGCGTGTTGTGCAAGCTCCTTTTGGTGTAGCGTACAACACAAGACATTAATAAAATTAAAAAGAATATTTTTTTATAAAATCTTGGGCTGTTACATTCTACCCCCCTTAAAATGAATTTCGCCCTCGAAATTCGTCGGGGTTATAAATGGTTTACTATTTGAAAGTTTCTTTGATAGAAACCCACATCGTAAAAAGGAATACCAAAACTTATCTTTAAAAACAAAAGTATGAAACGTAACGGTTACCCAAATAAACTAATCATTGGGTTTCCACATAGGTGAAAATATGGATATGGAAGAGAAATCTAACCATCATGTTCTGCGGGAGAGTGGTAGAGAACATGGCTATGGAAAAGCCAACAATCACAAATCCATAAATTTGTGACGATCTAAGGTACCATCTGATTAATCAGATATAAGATCACTAGGACAACATTTTTGGTTTTCAAGATCATTTCCCCTAAAGTTGAAAATTTGAATTAGAATAAATACTTACTTTATTTTGGTACAATCTCACTGTTGTTCGTGCCTTGAACAATTTCCACTTCATCTCTTAAATAAATGAAGTTGAATTTGTTATTCGTGAAGTGTTAGCAGATCATGTGATAGAATGACGGGTCATTCCATCTGTCTCAAACAAAAGGTTAGCAAAAATTATATGCATAAATCGATCTATAGTGAGATTAATCATATATGGTTCCTAAAATGGACTTATACTTCATATATCATACTGCTTAATATAATAAAACTAGTTTCTACTAAACAGGGACTTCCTGTAGGCCAGTGGTAGGCGATAAAGGCCAGTCGCACTTCGGTTGTGGGTTCGATTCCCATAGCCTTGTCCGAAGCGATGGGCCGTCGCCCGTCCTGCAGGTTGTCCTTTTTCCAAAACTATATTACAATAACATCCCATCAATAATATCGAAAAAAAAAATTCTATCCTTAAACAATACTAACTTACGTTCAACACAATCCATTCCAATCTTTAGGCTTATCCATAATACTGCAGTCCACTCTCATAACATAGTGAAAACAATTACCAGAGATTTAATATCATCGTTGATCCCCATATATCATAAGATATGTTTTGTTGGTCACATTCCAAACATTCAAAGTCCTTAATCATGTATACTCTTGAATACCCATTGAACCTTAGTGAAAACTTGAATGCAGTTAAAAGTTAACACTTTACACATACCAAAATCCTCAAAATTATTTATACTCAAACCATGATATCACTTAATCCTTATATCAATCATGAGCTCATGAATACAATCAAACATCTCATTATCTTCTTATCCTTTCATTATGCACTTATCATCTACTTTCCACAAGTATCTGAATAACCTTTCATGGTTACTGGTAACATTAATCAGACAACAATGTAACAATCCTTACATGTCTCTTTATTCCATAGTACCATGATATTACTTATACAACATTACACATGATAAACATGTAATCATTCCACTACATTCTTAAACCATTGACCGAGCTTCAACAATTCTTTCCTCTCACATATCATTTGTAGTCTCTTCATCATCATCAACATAAATACTTCCCATACGACCATACTGATTATCTTCATGAGACTTTCCCTTAGGGAATTGGTTTGCATAATGCCCATACATTCCACATTTAAAACATTTAACCATTGTCGATGTCGTAGCAATACCATTATCCTCATCCATGGTGTTAACTGAACCTTTTCCTTTGCACTTACTTGCTTTATGTCCTTCTTTTCCACACCCAAAGCATCTTCCAGTTCCTTTGAAACATTCTCCTTGATGCCTCTTCCCACATGATTTACATAGGGGGAATTGAACTTTCTTTCCTCTATGATCATCCTGAAACTCCATCTTTCTCTTATTAGCCGAGTCAGGAAACTTACCAAATTTTACTTTATTGATCATATTATGAGATTGCTGATTCGGCATAATAATTATGTTTGGACTTCCAAATCCCATTTCATTATGAAGAATATCATTCCATTTTCCATCATATCCTCCATTATCGTGAATCATCTTGTTTCCAGCCATTTTCTAAAACCCAAAAAGAATAGTGTGAGAGGAAAAAATCATGCTAGGGAAAACAACATAATAAAGGGGGAGTACCTTCAATATATAACATCTTAGGTTTAATTGTATGATCGTTAGCGTAGTTCTAGTACTATAACTTATACGTCTACTTAACCTTAGGGACATCCCTAGACATACCGTAGAAATATCTCTAGGGATCTCACTAACGTTTTCGCATCCTAGTTTCCAAAGGTTGACTAAACCTTTCCTCTGATACCAACTGTAGAGACCCGTATCCTGACGTACATGGACATTACATTACATTTGCGGAATACTTAGTACATAACAAAAACACACACACAAGGATCGTAATAGTTTAGTGTCTTTGGAAACTCGGAACATAATCTTCTAATCCTGGTGAAAGATCTTCAATATCTCCCATAAAGATCTTCCATTTTTTTTACCTAAAACCTTTCTTTATATCCTGGGGAAAAGAAAACATAAAAGGGTGAGCTCAAATGCTCAGTAAGGGTATACAAAAGAAATAAAAATCATATCATATCTTTTAGAAAATCATAACCTGCAAAAGAGATCATAATATCTTAACATGGAACAAATCATAGAAGTGAAAATGAGATCACCATAAACATAACAAGAAACTTGAAACTTTGCGGCATGCACACATAATCATGGAAAATCATTTCTTGTTAGTCATGACTCATTGCCAAGACTATCTTAGTGGACAAAGTCCCTTTCTGAATCGAGTAACCCTCGTTTCAGTCCTGTTTCACTGAACCGGTATAACCTACCATTTCAGCCATGTCTATCTCATGAGATATAAAATCTTTACCCAATGCATTGGAGGGAGATATAGGTCCCACCCATCTTATAATGAATCCTTTCTTATGTGTGCCACATAATCATAAATCATACATCATTACATAACCCATGTAATACAAATTGGAATCTTAAACATCATGACATCATAAAACAATTCATACAAGATAAAGGAATTCATAAAAATAATTCAATCACAACATGATCAAATCAATGTAATAATAGGGATAAAAACAGAACCCTTTATTATCTTAGATGGAAAATAATTTTGATAAAACACTTGAACTCCATTCTTGAGGAAAATATCCTTTCTTCTTCAAAAACATTTTTCCTTTCATAACATGTCATACAAATTTAAAATAAAAGAAGTTGATTAAAAATAAACTTGAAAACTTGTAAAGGAAGCTTCTTGGAAATAATGTTTTAAAAATCCATTCATGCCGTATAAGTTAAAAAAAACATTCTTCGTACTTTTGTCGGAAAAGTCAAAAAGTACCTCGTATGAAAAACGACAAAATATACCTTTCATATCTTTTACTAAAAACTCACCGAAGGGTAAAATTGGATTTAAAAAATTTTAGGTGGATGGAAATAACATTAAATATTGGGGAAACATGGATTTGGATGATAAAATACACCCCAGTAACTTTCAAAGTATAAACAATCTCGGATAAAAATGAGATTGTGATATTTCCCTTACCTTAGGTCCAATTTGCTTCGTATGTGTCCGAACCTCCTGTATAATGATTTAAATAATGTCATTGACTTATTACAGAATCATATTCATTGTTATGATATCATATATGGTTCACTTATGACATTATATTACCCGTTCTTTTGTAAATTCCATGTTAAAGAAGCGTTTTGGGTAAAATCGTTTCATTTATCGTAGGTGTTTTGACTTGTTGTTCTTGACATCATTATTACTTATATCATGATTTACTTACTTCCAGAATATAAAATATGATTTATATATCATATATATTCAGTATATATATATATAATAGATAGATAAATAAAATGAAAAACACCGTTCATGGAGACGGTAGTCCGTACGTACGCATGAACACTGTTTTTCTTTCCTTATTGTCTTGAAATGGAAGTAAGTAGATGACATACATATGTATATATATACATAAATCCAGTAGCTTTATAATATCATATATTTCATTATTATTTCTTATATATACATTATAATCATTCTTAAATGGTTAACATGGAGAATGAATCTAATCGCGTCGTGGAGACGGTAGTCCGTACGTACACACGAGCGATGATATCATTTCTATAAATATTGAATTGAATTGGAGTGGATTATACAATATATCAGAATCAATATGATGTTGTAATAACTATGTATAGTTATTCTTTACACCATTATACCCATCCATGTAAGGTGGTGGTGGAAAATAGATTACACCACGGCGTGGAGACGGTATTCCGTACGTACGCACGCGCGGTGATTTCTTTTTCCGTAGGATGGATAGATGGTGAAATAGGGTTGTTTCGTACTTATAATAACATATCAGTATATGAGTGATACTGATGTTATTACTTCATAATGAAACAACCTAAGAAGAATAAGTGGAAGAAGAAATAAAGATGAAAGAATTGGTAACGGTAATTACCTCTTCTTTGAAGTGCCTCTTTGAGACCTCCTCTTAGGGCACTAGAATTGGTCTTTGAGGAAGACCAGAACCTCTAGGATGTTGCTAGGGAAGTGGAGAAGAGATTTTGGCAGGGGTTGGCCGAGCTTGAGTGCTCAAATTGGTGTGAGGAGGAGGGGGAGGAGGTGTCCTTTTATAGGGGAGGAGAGGGGCACCTTAGAAATATCTCAAAATATTATTTTATATTAAAGTCAAAATCGGTTTATAATGGTTCCAAAGGGTCTTATTTCGAAGCTAATGTGGGGATGGGTCGAAATCCTATCAACCAATAGAATTTAGACAAGTTTAGGATATTATTTTAACCTTATCAATTAGATTTAACTCTAAGTTAAATAATTTAACTTTTACCATGTCTTTTTGTTTTCTTTCACTATATGGTTAATACACTTACTATAACATGCCAAACGAACCCCAAATTGTTTATTATTAATATATATATCCTTATCTAAGTCATTTGGCCGAACCTTAGATTTTTAGGAATACAATAACAATTAATAATATAATATTTGATTTAAAAACTATTTTGTGTCAATTTTGACACTATTTGATATATGATTTTTGTGAAAGTCATAACAGAATTAAATGTTCGAACCAAGTTGATTAGATCAACATTAATATATCATAGTAACCTAGAAAATTAGTGTAATTCATAAAAAATCTCAAATTACATTTATTTTTGTGTTTATAACATCAATTATGTCAATATTTCATTAATAAGATAATTACTGCATCATCGTTGTGTCATAAATAAATTAAATTATTTGATGTCTAAAAATTACAAATAAAATACCATCATGTAGGAAATCTTTTTAGCTTTCTAATGAATATTTACAATCGAATTTATCTTATGTATAACCCCATATTAAAAATGATTTACTTATTAAACTTTGATTTTAACTATTTTAACCTTTCTTTAAATAAATTAATAATAAATGTCCTAATCTAATCCAAGTGGGCCTAAATGGTCATATGTTATTCCTAAGTTTGTTTTTGGTCGAATTACACTTGTCCAATAGAATTAGGAAATGTGTTAGGGTAATAGTAATATCATATTTACCCTTAGTTACCCTATTTACTATTAACCGCGGTAAAAAAAGTAAAAAGTTACTATTCACCAAAAAATTATTTTCATCTCATTGAACCACATTTTAGTCCTTGATATTAACCGTGTCTCTCAGATTTTCGAAATTCCATTCACAGAAGCGGAAAAATTACGTTTTATGAAAAATTCAGTTTTTTTAACTACCATTTAGTAGTTTCACTATTCATCAAAAATTGATGTTTTTCAGAACAATGCCAAAAATTCATCCTAAGCTATATTTCATATTCCGAATTCAAAAATGAAATCTATTTTACCAAATTCATAACATAGAAGTTGCATTAATTAATTTTATAATTAAATCCTGCTGTTAAAATAAATAGCGTGTTTTTAGGAAACAATATATATCAAAAGATTGACACTTGATTATGTCTGGTTTAAATGTGAAATTACAACCAATGACCAACATTGTATTAAATTGTAAAAATATATTATAAATATACTTTAAAACCACTCAAATTAATAATTTATCACTATTAATTATTTCGATTAAAAAAGTTGTTTTTAATTATAATTTAGTAATTTTCACTATTCATCAGAATATGAAAGTTATCCGAAAAGTACCAAAATTTCACCTTAGGCTAAATTCGATACTCCGAATCCAAGAATGAAGTTCATTTTGAAAAATAAGATTTACAGAATTTTAAAAAAAGTTGTTATTACTATTCATAACGGCTAGTTTTAATAATATTTTAATAGCACATCGTTGTTTAGTGAAACTCGGTATTTCGTATTACACACGCTATCGAGGAAGGTCGCGATTGCGTGTAATGCAAGGCAAGACAAGGATGCGTGTTGTGCAAGCTCCTTTTGGTGTAGCGTACAACACAAGACATTAATAAAATTAAAAAGAATATTTTTTTATAAAATCTTGGGCTGTTACAGACACCCACCGAGGGATGTAGGGGGATAGCCTCGCATTGATAAGGATGGCCAGAATCTTATACGAGAAATTTCACAGACTCACCAGCCTGAAGTGATTAATGGAGGAAGGATTCTTGATCTTGGGGAGAAGGACCATGGTTGTGGCACAGACAACCCTGGGAAGATGGCCCCCCGGAAAAAGTCCCAAGAAGTAGAAGCAACATCTGTCTGGATGACTTCCCACATAGCTCTGGAAAACGAACCTTGTAATCCATCGGGGCCCAGTGCGCATTCGGTGTCGAGGCTCGGCATGGCCCCCTGAATCTCATTATCATCCGGGATGGAGCTCAACTCGTCATTGTCCTGGGCCGATAGCTGATTTGGGATCACATCAAGAAAAACCCCGTCCACCCCCAGGTAACATGACGGTAGGTAGGGATTAAGACCGGTGAGGATGCCTTTCATGGAGGACAGAGCCAAGGCCCCCACCGTATCTCTACTATCATTGTATGTGTTGTCCTCTAAAATAATGTTCATATTCGCCGTCTGTTTCCTCTCCTTGATATAGGAATGGAAGAAAGATGCTTTCCGGTCTCCCTCCCTGAGCCACTTTACTTTCGACTTTTCCCTCGCCATTCGTTCCTGTCTTTACAGCATATCTGACCGGGCACTCTTCTTGATGGAGAGATCCTCAAACACCCTATCACCCTAGACCTCTTCCAGGCTTTTCTCCAGGCTATCCACGTCCGGCATGCTGCTCGGGATGTCACTGTCAACGGGATATGATGCATCCACCCACGTTTGGAGCCTTGTCTTGAGCGTTCAAAGCTTGTTGTGGACCACCATCCACGAATGACCCTGGGCAGGCTTGGCTCAGGAGTCGGACACCAGGTTGTGGAACCCCAGAAGACTATCCCATTGATGCTGGTATTGGAACCATGCAGAATGGTCCTGCCCTAAGGATAGGGAAACCAGAATGGTGGAGTGGATAGATAGACTGCGAGTGAGGTGCCTTTCTTTAGTGTGAGAGAATAGAGAGATGTCTTCCATGTTGGCCAAACAACGATCCAAACGACTCCTTGATAGGTTCCTTCCTCTCTGGTTGTTGCACCACGTGAACCGGCCGCCCGAGAATCCGAGATCAAAGAGACCTTTCCCAGCCATGAAGTTTACAAAGTCCAAGCACGCGCTCCTCTAGAAGGGGTCACGGCCCTTCCTCTCTTCAAGGGAAGAAACCATGTTAAAATCCCCCCCCCCCCAACAATCCAAGGGAGGTTACCCGAATCTATGGAGATAAGGTCACTCTATAAGGATTGTTGTTGAAGGGCATCACAAATGCCATATACGAAAGAGATGAAAAGAGACATGCCGCCTACCGCCACCCTCGTAGTAATGAACTAGTTGTTGGCCTGGACCATGTCCACTGAGAGGCTCTAGTTCCAAAGAATCCAAATGTGTCTGTTAGTGGGATCAACATGCATACACCCATGCAGGTTAATCCTTCTGAAGAGATCTTTGATTTGTTCAGGGCTTTGTTTATGCTCCAAGACGGCTACCACAGAGACCTTATGAGTTCTAATTTTGTTGGTGAGGAAGTCTGAATTAGCCCGGGCTCCCATGCCACGGGAATTCAAAAAGATCACAGTCATTTACAAAACATTATTCTGGCATTGGCCTCAAAATTCAAGGCCCTATCCAAGTGGGAAGAAGACTGCTTCTGCTTCTGATGGTTCCTTGAACGGGAACGGGTGCAGGCTCCAGCATCCTTTGGCAGTATTGAGGTAACTAGGGATGAGACCTCTATGGGGTGACAAGAGAGATGACCCTTGAACTAGCAGGGGACTTGGCTATGGGCCTTCTCCCCTACCCCCGGGGCTGGGCAGAGGGAGCCTTCCTTCAAGAGAAGCAGGGGTTGAGGACCCGGCGATTCCGGAGATCTCTCGGGGGAAACATCCTGAAGTGGGGCCATGTCCAAGGCATTAGCCCCCCTCAGAAAAGCAATCTGAGGAAGGAAAAGCATAGCCAACGAGGCAGGAACCGCCATAGTGCAAGCGGAAAACGAAGAAAGAGACGGAAAAGCCAAAAGGCCAGAGTTGCTGATCTTCCTGTGCTTAGGCCACCCCCCTATAGGAGGATCTTGGTATAGCCCTGCGAGGAGCAGAGGACGAGGGAAGAATCCATCCAGGAAGGTAGACACAGCCCTCAGAAGGGATGAGGCCAGGTCCAAGCAGGATTACAAGATTCCACAAGGCGGTGGGAATCCGTCCTCATATCTTGCTGTGGCAGCGGGTAGCACCGCCCCCGGCCTGTCAACAGGGGGATCATCCGCAGCTGGGGAAGCATCAGTGAGAACAGTAGTGCCCAGAGGAGGCTGATGGGACCTGTCATCAGCGAGGGTATGAGACTGCGTGTTCTGGGATCATTTGCAAACCTGGAGGGAGTGCACCTGTTGCCGGGAAAAGGAGAAGAACCTTGTGAAAACCGGGTTGGAGATAGCTTGATCCCAAGAGGGACCATCCTGCACTTGGAGGGAGAGCCGATCCGGGATTGGTCGGGAGAGATCCATCTCTATGCATAGGCGAGCGAAGGATGCATCCACACGGCTCATCGTCCTATCGTCAGCTCAATGGAAGCCACCTAACGAGTCTCCAATCGCTTTGAGAAACTCCCTATTCTGGAAGGGAAGGGGGAGCCCGGGATGATTAATCCAAACAGTAGCGCACGATCTTTCCTTACACCTGTGAAAATCCATGGACTAGTGGGACAGGCTGAAGCCCTCTCTACCATGGGATCTTAGAGCTTTGCACCAAGCAGACACGAATTATTCCTCTGAAGCAAGGAAGATACAGAACCAATTTCTGTGCACGGGTGAGATCCGCACGGGAAGATGAAGACCCCAAGATGTGACAAAATGCTAGATGACGTCTAGGGGAGGTTTCACAGAACCAAAATGGGCAACTAGTGTCCACCTGAGAAAAGCCTCCGCCTCTGTGAAGGCCGATGCAGGGAAGACCACGGAGACACCGGAATCCCCACGCGAAGAGGCCGAGGACGCAAATCAAACCTCCGAGAAGAGAGGAGGAGATTCCTTAGAACCACCAAGCGCTACTCTGAAAGAGCCACGCCAGGAGAGCTGTGGAGGCAGGGCAGCAGGAGGAGGCGCCGATGGCACCGGAGACTGTGCAGCGGGGGATCGTGGAGGCCAGACCAGGGAGCCAATGGAAAGCGCCAGAGGGCCAGGCACGGGATCAGGCACTGGGTAGGCAGAACCGAAGCCATGGGTGAGCCAATGCGGCGGAGGAGATGCCCCAACGGGAAGAAAATTAAAAAATCCTGGCCGCGCATGCAGCACGTTCATGGAGTTTAGGGTATTGTCCATTAGAAACATCTCAATGATAGAAAGAATTTCATGTTCGAAAAACTTCACCTAATGTAAAAAAAATACGAGGATAATTGAAGGATATTGCTATTTCTATAGATTCCTGTATAGTAATATTCAATATAGAAACAAAATATAAACAAATGATGAATTTAAACTCCATAAAGTATGTGGGAGAGAATTTTGAAGGAAATAGATTCCCCAACTGTTAAAAGAAGTCACCACATAAAAAAATAAATATTTCTATGAATAATATATTAAAAAAACATGACAACATCATTGAGTTTTGAAAAAACTTCCATTTATATGATGAGTTTTTATATATATAAAAAATTATAAATATTCTCTAATAAGATATCAATTATAAACAAGTAGTTTAATAAATACAATAAAATAAGTTATTTAGTGTCATTAACCGGCAAAAATAGCATGATACCCTAATACATGAGCTGACAATGACATGGACTAAAGGACATTCTCAATCCCCATGGGTAGGAAATTAGAAACTAACATCATACAATATCTATAGGGAATATGTTTTTCATAAAATAGTTGGTGATAACTAGATACAAGTTGTTATACCAAATATCCCCAAGGAGAATGTATCATTATTCAACCATGTAAAATAGTTCCCATGTAGAAAGATGAAGAAATCAATGAAACCTCAACCAAAACTAACACCATTAAACCATAAATACTCTCAAAAATAGTTTTAATAAGTGGAACTCATCTCCATCAATCACCATCACAACTCCACTACGACAAGGATTAATAATATACACCACCTCCTAGTGGTTCTTGTCATTTTCTGAGACCTATATTTAAAAAATCTAAAAACACTCAAAGGAAAAGGTAGGCTTTGAGTTATAAATCCCCACAGGGTCTCACAATTTGGTCCATAATAGATTCCAAAATAATAAACAAATTATGATTTTAATTAAAACAAAATTTGGAATGGTATGATGTATTATTTTCACATTTAAAACAGATCATTATTTCCTTTCAAAATATGGAAAACATTAAAAACATATATTAATTAAAAAATTTATAAAAAAATTTATATAAAATATTTTTCATGAGTAAAATATTTCAATAATCAATTGAATGTATAATAAAAACATACATAACATAATGAACCATTTTCATCTTCAGTGAAGCACATTTTTTTATATAGGATCCTCACACTTCTCAACATAGATAACACGGCTAACCATGTGTGCACACGTCCCTTAGGCTTAGGATGAATAAGACTCATCAATATCCCAATTGGGATAATCACGATGAACTATTTTTTTGTTATATTTTTAATCTTTATTCCATTTTTAGGGGATCATGTACATAGAGTTATTATCACAGATACCCCACTATATACCCTAGCTCAAAAGTGATCAATAAATAGTGGAAATTCAACTCATTTCAAATCAAACATCATTTATGACTCAGTATCCCATTTTTCAATTTCAATTGGAAAATTCAATTTCCAAACCAAAACATGGGTTTTGAATCATTTCTTGATTTTTCAATACAAAAACAATCATAATTTTTCATCATTCTAATTTATTCTATTTTCAAAAAACAATTCTCAAATAATTTAATCAATTCCATATTTTCCATAATTCACCCCCACAATTCCAATTCCATTAGAAATCGGGTTTCTCTCAAAATCAATACCATTTAAGATTGAAATGTAAAATTATAGAAATTCATGGTCTTATAGGTAAATTGAAATCTATTTCCAAAAAAATCATGAAGTTCAATGTTTTAATTGCATGGAAAATCTCAAATGGAAAAACCTTCCTTTAATCATGGAAATCAAATGATCAACACTTGCAATAGGAATTATATTGACAAACGATGGTAAATAATATCTGTGAATTGAATCTAGAATAAAAAACCATATAATGTGATATTAGATCCATCAACAATAGGAATATCTATCAATATCTTGGAATGAGAGAAGGGATGATCGGAAGAAACTATAAGAGGGGAGAACCACTTACTCGGAGAGGGTTCCGATTTTCCAATAACACTGTGACTTTCCATATATAGAAGTTTGAGGATGAAAAATTGATTCTTGAGAGCCTCTAAGGTATGAAAAAAATGTTAGGGACAAATGTGTTCACTTAGAACTAAAACTATTGAGTTCATGAATTTAAAATAATTTTTTTTAATCTTTTAATATCACTTGTATTGTTTGTTATAGGGGCACACGGTTTGGTGAAACCATGTTCTAGCCATACACCCCAACTTATTTGTGGTGCTCAATTTTCCACATGCAGGTACACAGATTGAGAACCCATGTGTCTACCAAGAATTCTACATAGTCTTGGGGGTGAATGGTTTCCACTAGGAGCAAACAGTTTGTGAAAATCTTGTGTTAGATGTGCATAGTACAACAAGCATAAAAACATTTTAAGAATCTCCTAGAACTACCCTAAAACAAGTCCATTCTCAAAGGACATCAATAAAAAGAGTTTAGGAATACTTGAAAGAGGGTAACATGATTTTTTGATATCCCGACCATCAAAATTATATATCCTTAGAAAGCCTATCATGAAATAACCATATCAAAGAGTTGATGTCAGTAATCTCCCATCAGTACCTCATGATCCCATGTGTCATTATAAAAAAAACCATGCTACCATAGCACATGAACGAAATGTATCATCCTCCAATAAAGTAAATTTGTCTTAGAATCAACAATCCTAACTAGGTGCTCAGTCCCAGTTAAATCTGGCTCAACATTAAGATCCTCCAAACTAAATACATTAGACAGATCAAATGGATACTTTTTATGTTATGACACATTGAACACATTTTTTATCGATATTAAATTTAGTGGATGTGATAAATGGTAAGGCACTTTTCAATCCTTCTCAACAACCTCAAAAGGTGCCACAAACCATGGATGCATGCTTTCCCTTTTTAACAATGTTTCATTTACCCATCTAGGGAGTTACTCTCAAGAACACCCAATAACAAATAGAAAACTCTAATGGTAATTGGAAATGATCAACATAAGATTTATAACGGCTCTATTTTGTCACCATTCTCTGAATAATAAACTGAATATTGTTTATAATATCTTGGACCACAATTGGTCTAGGTAGGGAATCATTGCCAATACACAACCACAAAATTGGATATATATATATATATATATAGATTACCATTCAACACCTTGATGTGATCCATATGAATTGAGAACTAGTAAATATTTTGTTGGAAAACTCAACCAGTCCAAAGTGGCTACCCCAAGCTCCACCAAAATCAATGATTCAAGAAAAAAACATTTCTTCAAAAATTTGTATAGCATGTTCTGTCTATCCTTTTGGAAATAGATGTTATGTCGTTCCCATGGTAATCTGAGATATTATTTCCCCATGGATCCCTTTCCAAAAAACAAGAAATTGAGAATGAGATCTTTGTTAGAGACTATCTCAAATATATCAGTAGGAAACTTGAAAACCCCATATATGTATATGATCTCAAATTCAATAACGTTTTTTATATCATAGATGGTTATTAAGTGATCCAAATTAGTCATCAAATGGATCATAACCTGTATCAAGTTATTTTTCCAATAGGTACAAGGAAAACCAATCATCAAGTCCATATAAATCATTTCTCACTTGCAAGTAATCGCAAATGGGGATGGAGAAAACCCAATGGTTTTTGGTTCTCAACCTCGACATGTTAGAAATTATAACGATGTGAAAAAAATTCTATGATATCTCATCTTATACATGGCCACCATAATAATTGGTTCACTTCATAGAACTTCCTTTTGTTACCATGGTGTACTACCCAATGAGAACTATGACAATCTTTCATCATAGACATTACCATTGAAGAAGGAAAAACATATCAATTTTGGAAACATTGAATACCCTTCATGGAGAGGGACAATTCAATGATGGTCTCCCTTCCATGAAAAGAGTAACTAATTACATGAAACTCATCAACTTGTATCTAATCTGGAAAAATCATCTCAAGAAGTGATATGTTCATCTGAACACAAGTAAAAATACCTTTAGACTCTTTCTCATGGACTCCCAAGTGAAACTATATGAATAGAGTGATCAAGATCCTTTCCACTAATTATTATTTCATTCCATGGGTCACATGTTTCCTAATTAAATCGTTAGTGAGGTCACTCCCCTTGACATGGGTATATGAATTTTAAAAGTCAAATGATTACAGGTACACCGCATAATGCCTATGGTAGATATTAAAATATTTTTGATAAAATATATAAGTCATGATTTTGTGATCAGACTAGATGGTAAACCATTCTCGAAATAGTTAATGTTTCCAAACATTATGAGAATGTATCATGACTTCATGTTTATTATCATTGGTTCAGTAATTCATCATTTATATCAAATGATGTCTAGATCCATAATAAACAAAATGGGCACCCTTACAAGAATACAGCCCAAACCTGAACCAGATATGCCACAAAACACCATATAGACTTGCCCTACCTCTGGCAGTGTCAACACCAATGCATAATTCCAATGGTACTTCAACTCAGCAAAATAACTTGGAAATTTATAATCCTAATAAAACTTCACTCTATTTAAGGTGAGTGTGGCCATCATAGAAGCCAACATTGAGAATGCATGGAAATTTTGATGGTAATAACCCTCTAAACCCAAAAATATCAAAATATCAAAAACTTTTTGTAGTTTCTCCCTTATCATAATAGATTTTACATTCCTAGGATCGACTGAGATACTATGCTTAGATGCCACATGTACTAAGAACAATACTTCTGGAATCAAAAACTCACATTTTGAAATTGTTCTATGAATTTGGTGATATCCCAAAAATTCCCTCACAATCCATAGATGATTCACATGATCCTCCTTGAACATAGATTGAACTATAATGTAATCAAAAAATACTACAACGAATGTGTGTGTTACTCATGTAATATCTGATTCATGAATGACATACAAACTATAGAATCATTAGTTAGACTAGATAGTATCATCGAATACTCAAAATTTCCATACCTATATTATAAGATAGTTTTCAGAATTTCATATCAATTTATACACAATTAGTGGTAGGAAAATTGAAAATCAATCATTAAGAAACACTTTCCCCATTTGAACAGGTCAAACAAATCATCTATTAGAGGCAAAGGATACTTGGCATTTACTCTACCTCTATTGATCTTTAGGTAATCAACACATTATGGATGTTCCTAATTAGTTTTATAAAAATAATAGGAACCGCCGAAGTTGACACAATCATGAATATACATCTTTTCTAAAAAATATCATACAATTGAGTCTTTAAATTCTTTAAACTTTATGGGTTCTATAAAACAAGAATTAATAGACATCAGTTGAGTACCTAGTACTAAATCAATAGAAAAAGCAACCCCTCATACTGATGTAAACACAGATAAATCAAAACTATACACATTGTGAAACACATCAAAAAATAGAGGGAGATAATCAATGAAATATTATTTTTCAAATTAATAATAATATAAGGATATTACGTTTCCCAACTCTAAAAAATAGTCTAGAACTACTTGATCTTCATTCCCAATGTACATGAAAGACCGGGACCACCCCATCTGTCATAGTAAAGGAGACTCACCAAAGATAATAGTCAATCTGTGCCTACTGAGATATCATTAAATCCATACTAAGAATGAAATCATGACACTTCATATCAAGGACCATAAAATTATTGGCAACCTCATTCTCTATTAAAGAAATAACACAAGTTCAACACTAAACACCCTACTCTCCCTTCTTTCTGAGGGAATTATTAATATAAAAAACATTAAATAAAAGCTATGTGGGAAGGGTTTTCATGTCGACAACATGGGTCAATATGAATTAGTGAAATGCACACGTACCAAATAAATAACTTTATGATGATAAATCTATAGTGATGGTACATCTCATAGTGTATGGACTTGTTTCGACTTCCTTTGGTGATTCCTCTACTATGTGAAGAATATTTGTTATATTTACTTACGGTATGAAACCCTTTGTTTTTGAAGAATTTGATTTCACAATATTAAATTTTAGCGCTGATGATGCCATGCCACTAATTAGAGATGAAAATATATATTATAATTTCTGCAAGTTAACTTCTTTTCTACAGGAACTAAAAAACATGGGTGACTTATTGAAAACCCATTTTGAATGACAATCTCTGCCACACTAGAAGTACGTTAAATGTCCTATATCAAGAACTAAAGGAGGTCTAGAAGAAATCTTCTATTGAGACCCACCATGAGACTCATCATGATTACTATTTAATTTAAATGAAGTCATAGAACAAACAATTAGATAAAAAATAACTCCCTTCAACCCCAACATGCCATCTAGTCCAAGATCAACAATTAACACTCTATCTAGAACATCAAAATAAGAGGTTATAATATGAATGAAATCTTAGGATAAAATATTTGCTCCAAGTTCCACTAAAAATCATTATTTCATCAGCTTCTTATTATTCACAATCTTTGGAGGAAACTGATCCATCTCAACAAAGCGGTTTCCATACTAAGTGACAGCCTCGTTAAAGTGGTGGAGATTAAGAAAGACCATTGGATTTTTTAAATCCTTATAATATTGATAGAAATAATAAGTAAAAATAAACTTGAATTCATTAACTACAATCTTCCATGCTTCTTCTCTATCACCATTGAATCCCACCACCTTCTATTGGTCCCAAAATGTTTGATGTTAACACCCTTTAAATTAGTTGAATAATGAGTTTCCAAGAACTCAAAAAGACACTAAATTACTTTAAAATAATAATCATCCAAATCATGACCATTTGAGACTAGGAAATCTGGTGGATTCTAGTGAGGAAACTCTTGTGAATGATATCCAGATCCATCCCTTAGATGTTCCATGACTGCAACCTTAGTGGGAATGGGGTGGCTTCTTTCCCATGATCTTGGATAGCACCCACCACCATCTCAATGAGATTCTACACAACTATAGGGTTCTCTTACGAAGATTCATCAATAGAACCCTCATTAGGTAAATTCAAAAGTCTTCTTAGATGAATGATTCTACACATCATCAATAAAAAATAAGAAAACATTAACCATGACACTTAAATCAACAACTGAAATAAAATTCCCAAAGTTCCAAATCCATCCAATATAATCCAAAAGACTGTGATTTTTATAAAACTCTAATAAAACTTCAAAAAATACTATAAAAAATCAAAATACTCATCAAAGAAACATTTTCTCACCACTAATGTTTAATTAAGGCACATCATGATAAGAGAATTCCATGAAATTTCTTAAAACGACCTTTGGAGTCCTATAAATTAATCCTCCTGTCTACCAAGAAAATTCAGACCACATACCGACTAGATGAAAATATGCTCAACCTCCCCCTTATACCAATTTTCTACAAACCATCCTAGATATCCATGTAACCTGATAACTGAACTAAAAATGACATGGACCGAAGGGAATTCTTGAGCCCCACAGGTTATTGACTAGCACCAAGAATCAATCAAGACCAAGAGAGAACAATTTTTTTTCCTAAAACTGTAGAATATAATATGATAAACTTTTGTATATCAACACTTCTAATATAGACAGTACCAAAATTCAAATGCCCAAAATAGTACCCAGTAAAATAAATAAACAACTCAACGAAACATCAACCCAAAAATCCAAAAATAAATGTTCAAATTCATTAAAACCTTTTATACCTAAGGGACCTAAACTCCACATGGTCACCATCACCACTCCACAGTCAGAAGGATCAAGAAAATCCACTACTTCCAAGTGGTTCTATTCTTTTTCTCTGACCTAGCATAATAAAGTCTAAATATTCCTAATGAAAAATGTAGTTTGTGAGCTATAAATCCTAGTAGGTTCTAACTACGTGATTCATAATAGATTCCATAATAATAAACTAATAATTATATTAATTAAAATGAAATAGGGAATGAAATAATGTATAATTTTCCTATTTAAAAATAATACATTTCAGAAGATGGAAAATATTTCAAACCTAGATAAGATAAATTGAAATGAGTAAAACTTTTGTAATATCAATTGAATATATAATCAAAACATAGACAATAATAATCACCATGGTCATCTACCCTAATGTATGTTAGTTTCTAGATATAATATCCTTACAAATATAAAATCATTTATCATGGAAAAACATGTGTGTACATGTCCCTAAGGATCAGGTCGAATAAGAATCATTAACATCACATCAGGTATAACCATGATAAACTATGTTTTTGTTAGAGATTTATTCATCAACCCATTACTACAAGATCAATATCCTGTCATGATTTCCCCAAATAACCAACTTACTACCTAGTCTCTCATGTGATCAATAAATCAGTAAATAATGGGAAATTAATCTCATTTAAAATCCAAAATCATTTACAACTCAATTTTTGCTATTTTAAGTTTCAATATAACAATTCAAATTCAAATCCAAAACATTGCTTTTTATTATTTCCTACATTTTCAATACAAAACTAATCATTTGATTTAATCATTTAAATTTAATCTCATTTTTTCTCAATAAAAGTCAAGAAACATTTCATCAATGCCCTCATTTTCAAAATTCACCTCATAACCCAAATTCCATTAAAATTGGGGGCTTTCTAAAATATCCATTCCATTTAAAATTTTAATTTCAAGTCATATGAAATTTTTGTTTTATAAATCTATTTAAATCTTTTTTAAACTGATTATGAAATTAATGAGTTCATTTTCATGGAAATCTCAAATTGAGTCACCACCTTTAATCACAAGTATCATGTGATTAACACCTGAAAAGGGGGGAACCGATGATGATTAAAGGAAAATAAGATCTATAAATAGACTATTGAATCAGAAACAATAGGTTTATTATATCCTTCAATAATGTTATGATCTAACAATGATTTTTTTATGTAATTTTTTCAGAAAAAAATCTAAAAAAGTCCAACTTAAAAATAATTTTTTAATTTTTCAGAATGGTGGGAGGGCCTCTACTAAATTTTGGTTAAGTAAAAAGTTAGAAGGGGACTAATGAAATTTGATAAGGAAATTAATTTAATTATACACTTTATTATTTTTGAAAATATATATGTTTTTATATTATATATATATTGTATTTTTTTGTTTCTTACAATTATTTCATTAATATTTGAATATGAAAATGTTATGTTTTCAAAAAATATCTTTACATTCCTTTCAATTTAATTTATATATTATACTAATGAAATTTTTTTATTTAAACATTTTTTTAGATTATTTAGCTATGTTTTAAATTTTTTTTAGATTGTTTTATAATTTATATTTTATAGGATTTAAAGATTCATACTTGGAATTTAATATGTGTTTCTCTGTTTATTGTAGTAAACTTTGGAAGCTTATAAAATATAAGTAGTGGCTAAAATTAAAATGAAAATTGAAATAGAGGATAGAAATGTCAAAATGGTTGATAGTAAAAAAATTATTCATTTACACAGTCATAAGTCATATACATGAATAAGTACAATCAATTTTTATGCGGATGATTCTTCCCACGTGGTGGTGTGTGAAGGTGACACATGTATCGAGATCACTGAGCTCTTCATGGGTGGAGTCTAATGATTTGGAGAGGGCTGATTTTTAGGCTCTAGAATGTTAACCTTCACATGATCTGGCTTTGTTTCAGTGGGAGGATGTGTCAATTGGATGTTGTAGTGCACTCCCAAAACTTCTCCCACTAGAAAAGTAGGAGGAACTACCATCATCGTAGTAGGAACCATATATGATACATAGGATCTAGACCCCATGATGGAGAAAAATATTGATGTACTATCATGAAATATGGATCCCATGCCTCTTGATTCACATCCACAATTGGTTGAGGCTATACTTATAGAGGACTGAACTCTACCTATGGAACAAGTGAGGGCTCATGTGTAGCACGATGTAGTCTATGTCATCGTTGTCAGGGATTCTCTGAATCAATAGCAAGTAGAGGAGGTTCTTGAGTAATAAAATCCACTCTATAGGGTGGATAATCAAATATTCTCTCATGAATCATATGATATGGTGGAATAATCTCCAGCATTGCAACATGGATCTCTACGAGTATATCAACCCCCTACTCCTCTGGATTGAAAATGTGGATAAACTATTGTACTATTGTATGATGTAAACAGATTCAAAGTGAATTATAAATTATAACAATAAAGAAAATAATGTAAATTAATTGACATACCATATCATAAAGCCATGTGAAATGTTTCATGGTATAATAATACACTTTATTCTATACCATAGCTCATACTAGACCTACCTTTAAAGTTGGAATCACATCGTTGGAAGACCCTGTATATGAAGAGCTACTCATGTTTTCCAAATGTTGAGATACTTGGAATGTCATCAGTGCCATTCCTCATCCTGAATCCATGTCAGCTTCATTTCATAATGCTTCCATATCTCTCTCGTCCAAAATATAATGGGAAAAACATTTCCAAATTGGTGCATGACTCTAACAGGATGGTTCAACTCAATAATATGAAAGTGAATGAATGGAACTGCATATATATAATAATGAAGTCCAATAGAGTCGTATGCTGACAACTGGTCTAATATAGTCAAGTATGGCATCTATGAAATCTGAAATGACAAGTTAGATTTGTTAGAAAATTTCCTTACTAAAAATAAAAATAGATGCTATTATTAGATAATTTAGAAAAATATAGATTGTATAAAATTACCTATTTGGGTAGGAGATTGTCCAATATGTGATTGCATGAACCAAAATGGTGTGTAAAAATGCTGATTTAGTTCTGTTTATAACTCCACCTGAAAAATATAGCATCAAAAGTGGTAAATAATAAAAAATTATATCTAATAACTTCTACTATAATCAGAAACCAATATAGATGAGTGATCATACCAGTGTACCCACGGAGCATCATGTAGCACCTCTATAGGCAGTGATTGACCAGTAAGCAGAGGGGATAATGAGGGGATGTTTCCCAATACTCAAATATGATGATGGATGACGCATCCCCTGATATCTGTGTGGTATGTTCAGCATGATGTGTGTAATGCTTTTTATGTGTATTCCAAGAAAGAAGATCTCCATATATATATCTCATCCCAATCAAAGTCCTCATGCGGCCCCAGATACATTTTGTTCACATGCTTACCCGAGTGATCAGGGAAAATAGTCCCTCAAATGATCTATAATATATAGGCATGGGAATGACACATGATAGTATTATCATCAACTTCATTAGGTAAATATGAAAAGTGCACCTCAATCCAGCCCATAGATATCAACCCTCCATATGTAGCAGTAGGGTCCGGAAAAATGTTGATGCTAAGAAATCACTTAACATGGTCAAACTTTTGTGCATGGTTCAGTCCAATAATGGATTCCATGAGGATAAGAAGATTGAGAAGGACTTACACATCATTGGAGGTGATGGTCATATATCCATCGGGTATGTGGAATGTGTGTGCCTCTGGTCTCCACCTCTCAAGGAGGGAAACATGTTTTTCATTATCAACAAATATGATATCAGATATTGAAATGTCGTCAAATACACCATAAAGAAGGTATGGTATAATAGCATATGGATGTAGCATGTGATGATGATGGTGCACTCGACGCACCCAGATCTATCGAACCCAATGACCCTCTAGAACGGATTTGGTAATATGTGTATCATGTTCAGTGACTAGTCCAGTATTCTCCTTCTTTTTATAAAAAATTAATAAGTTATAAGGGTAAAATGTATATATAATGTTATGGGAAGAAAGATGTTATGACTAGTAGAATGTAAAACATGGCATGTTTAACATCATGGTTTTAAGAAATTATTTTACCAAAAGAAAAGGGAATACCTTCATGTTTCCCAAATCAGATTTCTAATGTTTTTTGAGAAATGTTGTTACATTAGAAGTGTTGTTTTGTAGATATGAATTTATTTTTATATATATAAACATTTTTTTTGTTATCTAAATGTTTATTATAAAATATTGTTTTTTTTAATTTATGTATGATTCCCAAATGATGGTATGTTTCATGATTATTCTCCCACATTCATTATTTATGGTTTTCTTGTAGATAGATTGATTATGCATTAATTTCACCTCAAATTCACATTTCATATTCTTTTTAATTTGAATATGAAGGCTTATTGTTATTTGAGAGTAAAAGTATATGGAGATGTCTAAAATTCAACAAAATTAAGGTTCTTATATTAACATCATATAATTAACAATATGAGAAGATCAAATTAGACTTAATAAATCATTGTGTATGAGAGTGTGAACTCTATCCAATAATTTTAGGGCATCTTTTCACGTTATAACATTATTGATGACATATTGTGTGTCTTAAAAATTCCCCATATTCTAGAGTCCATTCCATCTCATTCCGTATCCTTCTGGACTATGGCCTCCCTTGTTTACAAAACCTATTGGTGTTAGGTATCATTATCATCTAGTATTCATGCATTGGGAAATATTTAATATCACCAATAGGCATCCATAGTGCATCATGATAGTTAGAAATGTTGTCTATATGATACAATGGATCCACATACTCTTCATATGATATGTTCATAGTGGAACATGTTATGATGGAATGTGCGCATGGAAACTGTAAGGATTGGAAGTTTCGACATTGACATTTCTTCGCTTCTTGTAATACAACAAATTTTTAGGAAATTCTATTTTTGATGGTTTCTGAATGCTCCTGAACTTCAATTTGAGATTCTTCCTGATGGAAAAAAGGCTGAAATAGTAATGAGAATCTTCTCTATTTTTCTTTTAAATATCTCATTGAAATTTCCTTCCCTACCTTATCCCCTTATAAATCCCATCCAATGATATTTTTTTGACTATCAACAAATTATTTTAAGAACCAATAGAATATCTACTAATCTATGGATGTTATGAGTAATTTTAGAAGCCCCATGATAACACCATTATTTCACTCCACAATGATTTTGGTCATGTGCATGTACCTCTTCCTCCCGTCATATGTTAAGGTCCATTTTTCTTTTGGATTCCACATCATATAATAATACACTTCTTGATTATACTTGTGTATTTTTTTGAAACATCATTCAAACCTCCATTGATCTAGCTCATATTCTACACGAAAGTGATCATTTTTATCATAAATTGACTTCATCATTACATTCAAATAGTAAAAACACAATGAAATTTCATATCAAACCTCATGATTACATTAATCATACATTTGTTATGGGTTGTTTTTCACACATTTCAGGCAATGTGTGTGATGAAGTACTGAGAATATACATTTTCAAGTTTCCATGTTTCAAAATCCTCATTGATTTCCTCATTGATTGGCAGATATTGACAATATAACAAACAGAAACCCTGAATTTGGGAGAAATGATTGCTGATACATTCCCAAAACCAACTCCACGATATATAGTTGTTCTTATCCAAATGGAAAAGGATAGTGAAAGAGGTGAACAGTTTCTAACAAGGGTTTCCACAGCCAACAATACCCCCTTCTATTTTCAATATAGTATCATTATATAAATTTATAAGAAATTTTTGTTGAAATGAAATATGAAGATACATTGGAGGAATTCCAAAAAAACTATAAAATTTAACATGTGATTGGTCAAGTAAGTTATCTTGATACAAATGTTCATTTTTAAGAATATGGAAGAAAATTTAGTCATTGTGTCTCATTGCCGCTAGAAATTGTGGCGACATCCGATACGAGACATCCGAATCACCGTAGACCTTCAAAATTTCCTTCTGTTTCACCATACATTCCTTATTGTTGGAAATATTACAATTAAAGGTTTATTGCATCCTCTCTTACAAAAAGGTTATTATAATATCATGGAATGTCCTAATAATCTCGATAAAAATGGATGACACAAATTTTTAATACAACGATGTATGATTTTTTGTCAGGTTTGGTTGCAAGTATAAGCTTCCTTAAACTTCGAGATTCTCCAACCTCTAAATGCAATGTCTGGAATCTCTGTCAACTGGAATCTAAAATCACCCCAATACATGTTACAATTTATGATGTATTTTTTTTGTAGCCTAATTCCTTAATTATATATCTAAAATTCACTCATTATAAAATCTATTTAGAATGTTTTTAATGAAATTTTACATAGAAATTATTTCCAACATATAAGGTTTTTTAAATCTCACAAAACCTATCCAGTACCTCTGTAGAAAATTCAATTGTGGGTTTAAGAACATTATAGTCAAATTCAGGTAGATGTGGCACTGCATCTGACCAAGATGCGAAGAGTTGTGAATGATTTATTGTGTGTTGAAACTGTTATACAACTAATGGATTTATGGAAAATCCTAAAATACATATATTGCTCCCTCCTCATCAACAATATTATCACCATTGGTACCATCATTGAAAATCTTCAACATAATTCATATTTACATTTATTTCCATAATATCATCAATCATTCCCTTTTTTTCATCATATGGAATATCCTCATTTTCCTGGGGTGGAACTTGTTCAACCACTCTTTTAAGTCTATATCATAAGACAATTGGATGTTGTTGATGTATAGTGGAAAAATAAACATATAACTCTATTATGGTAACATCTTACTAATGGGGAAATTAATTTATTTCTTATATGCACTATTCATCATTAACCAATGGAAAATCAATATGTCATAGTTTAGTTGGGAATTGAAAATGTTTGTATCTCGTAAACATGATCTCTTATTCAATTCCCCGTTTTAAGGAACCATGAATTCTTACTTGAAGTTCACTTAGAGTAATAAAATCATGTGTATTAACCACCGTTTTTTTACTCTACGAAACTCCTTTCTTTGTTTTATTAATTTCCTTACAGTAGTACACATAAGAAAACATTTCTCTCTAAGTGAACAATATTTTTTTATCAGGATTTGGATATTTTAACTAATATTGAAAATGATGGTTGACCATATAATCATTATTATACTAAAAGTTTAGAATGTCTTTTTATACCCTAAAATATGATACTTATTTTTCATTTTATAAATTTTTATTAGAATTTAAGTCATAGAATGTTTTAGAAAGCAAGGTTAAAAGAAGGGAAAACAAAAAATCTGTTTATTTACCATTGATAAAATGATAATTATGATTATATAAAGTGAAATGAAAAAGAATAAAGAAATTAAAATACACATGAATTATTTAAAACATTCAATAAATACTTTTTCATTTTTCAATAGAACGTGGTTTGGATGAGATGAGTCTGACTTCGAATGTCTGGTAAAATTTAGGTTATTTTCAAGTGGTAGCTTAATGAAATCTTCCAAAGGGATGCATGCTACTTTTAAATTTTTAAAAACTATCATCCATATAATAACATATAGTATAAATTATCTTATATTTCATTTTAAGCTCATAAAATTGTGAAAATTCAAAAGTTAAGTACATTGCATTTTAAAATGTCATTAAACAACCACTTGAAAATAAGCGGGATTTTACCTCAATTTTGACATAAGTCTCATCTTATCAAAACCATTTTCTATTGAAAAATTTCATGGTATTTCTTATATTTTGTAAATAATTCATGTGTTATTTAATGTGTTTTTGCTTCTTGATATCATTTTATATGATCATTTTTTTTCATTTTATTAAATGAGAAACAAATTGATTCAGTGTTTTATCTTCTTTTTACCTAATTTTATAAAACAATCGTGTTGGATCGTAATATTATTGTATATATATATATTAGATAAAATAATACAATAGGGGTGAATTTTTGGTTTAAACAACATTGTTTTTAAACACTTTATAATGAAATTAGTTTAAAATAATTAAAGTAATACAATTCAAAGTCAATACAATTAACCACAATTGTATTGGATATAATAGGTATGATACGATGTAATATAATAAGTAATGTAAAATAATTGTATTCAAAATGAATAAAACAATTAGAATAATAAAAATGATATTCTACTATATAGCTTATAAAATCTGTTAATACAATAAGTAACTAAATAATCGTAACTGAAACAATTACAATTGAAATGAATATGAAAATAAAGAGGAAACAAAAAAATCTCTTTCTTATACAAACAACAGATAATTGTAAAAGTGCTACAAATTTTTTGACCTAAAGAGAAGTATATCCTTTCTCCTAGAATAAAAGGTATGTCTTATTAACACCTTGGTAATCCCTTGATATGATGATCGACACATCCGTCTTGTAAGCCCTACAATCCCTTGATTTTAAAGGTAATTGGTACCTCTGTCTTTCAAACACTTGGAAGCCCCTGATATAAATATAAGATGCACTGTATTCCTATCCCCAGAAGCCGTTGATCGTTATCACCTGATCGGTCCCGCGAAGAAAAAAAATCACTTATTAAAATACAATGACTAATAATGAGCCGTTCACCTTTTGTAATTCCATGGCTTTCACACGAAGCAAGAGAGAAGTCATAGTGTCTCTCTCGAGAACTTGATAGAAGAAAAAAATGGTCAAAATCTCTATATTATTTTTTCAGCTTCTAATGACCATCTATTTATAGTCCTTTGGTTCCAATGCTCATATTCCCTCCAACGGTTTTATTTCACTGGAAAACTCAGAGGGGCTTGGACACCTAGCAATATAACGATCATATTGTAACAGAAAACACGACATCGTTTTGATTAGTTTATAACTAACTCCATGACATCGTTTTGGTTAATATATATATATATATGTGGGTGTTTGAGTGAAAAACATAATCATGAGTACGATTGATATAAAACATGTGTTTTGATAAAAGACTAAAAACATGCGTGTGATAAAAGTAAAACATGAGTAATTTTAATAATACATAGTTCAATGTATTGATATTATGCAATATAAGTAAGATGCACAATAGTCAGTACTATAGATAGAGTCAATATGATTGACAGTGTAAATACAATTGACAGAGTCAGTGTGATAAACAGAATCAATACAATTGACAGGGTCAGTACGATTAACAAAGTCAATACAATAAACAGAGTCAGTACGATAAACATAAAAACTATATTCAATGTAGACCTTTATTAGATAAATGAGTATAAATAGATTTTTTATTTACAAAAAAAAGTCATAAAATTCAAAATAAGGCTTTTGACTTAACAATCTCCCCCTTTTTGAAAAGTGCAAAACACAATGTAAAACTAGAATGAAATATGTATCTCCCTTTGAATTATAAAAACTCTTCGGAATATGGAAATGAATATAACTAACTCCCCCTTAGGTATTGAGAATCCTAAGGATTTTATTCATAGTTTTTCCTTAATTTAGATGTATTAAAATTGAGTAAGTCAATTAATAATTCTCCCACTAGGAAACATTCTCCCTTTTTAGACTAAATTATCCCCCTTTGTGATTTATAAAAATAATGGGGTAGTCTGGAGTTTCCTGAAAAGGTTTGAGAGAATCAAAATGAAAAAAAATTGAAATAGACTTGATTCATTGAATCCTAAAAGATTAACAACTGTTAAGATCAAACGAGGAAAGACAAAAAAACATCCATTTGTTTTGCCTTTGTTTCTCTTTTTTGATCAACTCATGACGAACAACCTTTATCTTCTTTATCTATTTCCTTCCTTCTGAGATAGAATCACCCTGAGATTTGAGAAGCTCTTGTAGATTGGCCAAAATTTGATCCAGTTTTTTTATAGTCACTTCTTTAACTCTAATCACTTCTTCAAGGGTATCAATTCTATTTTGAAAATTCTTATTCTCTTGAGTCAACATGGTATTTTGAATTTTCAACAAAACTATTTCATCTCTGAGAGATGAAAACATTGAAAAATCTGACTATAAAGCATTCGTACTTACTTGCAACTCTTTAACTGAAGGAATATCGGCTCCATGGGTTTTTTAGATCTGATTCCACCTTTCAATAGCTTCTTTGTCAAGCATATTAAAAGCTATAGCCAGATCCTTTGAAATTCTCTTTAAGTATTCTATTGATTCCTCATGTTCATTCACTGAGATCTATTTTTTGTATGACCACTTAGTCATATTATTACAAGCCTTCTTATGTGTAGCTAAACTATCACTCAGAACTTTTAAATCAGCTTCTATAAAACAAAACTCACTTTCTGAGCTCTCTTACTGAACCTAATTTCTTCCTTAGGTTTTTTGTGATTTAATCAATTTTCCATTTAATTATGGGAAGATAATGAATAGTCTTATCAATTCTTATAAACACATGAACAATGTAATCACATTTCATCAAAGAAATTATGTGTTCTGAATTAGTATCATCATCATACGATTAAAGTTCATTGGATCGGCTCAACTCTTTAACAAGCTATTTTCCTTTTCATTTCTCTTTTTAATTTCTTTCATATTCCTCTTTATCACTAAAGACAATTACTTTTTTGGTATGAGAAGATTGAGCAACTTTATTTTCTGGAGAAGGAATTCATTCTGAATGGGTTTCAAAATATTGAGATGGTGCATGACCGGAAAGAGGATTTTGTTATACTTCTTCACTTTGATTTTGAAGAGAGGATTCTTCTATACTCTCTTAGAACTCTAAAAAATTCCAAAATACATTATTCGTCCTCTTCATCACCCACCTAAACATCCTTTACTATTTGTTTCACTTTATCTTTTTCTAGAAAACACTGAACGATTGGTTCTTGTTAAACTTCTTATGTTAAATGAGAACTTTCTAATTCAATGCCATTAAGGATTCTTGTAACATAAAAATATTGGGCTTTTCTTTTCAAAAGAGTCTTTTTTTTCTCAGCTTTTAGAGTATCTTCTACCCTTATCTTCTCAGCAAGAGCATCTGCTGGCTCAAGACCAAACATATGATCGCCATTTTTCATAGATTTTATTCCTTTGTACACTTGGCCACAACCTCCTTGTTGCATTGTTTTTCTTCTTTGGCTTAGTACTGACTTGATGATCTGAATTCTGAGAAGCAACGACTATTGTAATTGATTCAATTGGCATAGGTGCTGATTCTACTACCACATCTTTAACAAATGTTTTGAATCTTCATCAAAACAAACATACAATTTCTTCAGCATATTCGTACTTATCCAAGAAGGATTTAGTTCTTTCAATTCTCAAATTTCGATGAACATTACAAAACATCCAACATTCAAAAATGAAATTTGTAAAAATAGATAGATACATAATCAGATTGGACTTCATCACTCCTGACTTCACATTCTTGATAGTTTCGAAAATATATCCCATTAGAATTACCTTTCTCATTTTTTCGAGATAACAAGCATAAAAATTCTAGAAATGTTAAGGGTTTCCTTTCCCCTTTCCTTGAGATATGAAAACCTTGCATCCAAAGGACAACAAACCGTTTGTCTGGTGATAAATGAGCTACATTTCTTATCTCTTCATTTATAAGAAATAACAATTTCAGCTCTTTCTTTATTAAATATACCAACATCCTCTGGTGGTTTATGACATGGTAAAAAAGAGTCACCTTTTGTAGAAACATTAAGGAAATGGGATGCTTTTTTAACGGACATTGAAAATTTTCTATCGTTTATAGTAAAATTGATCATCATATTCTTGTCAAAAGACGTTGTATTATAGACTTTTCTAAACTCTTCAACAAGGATCATGACATGATATAAAGGTTTCTCAACACAAAGATGTTCCCAGACATGAAACAAAATAATCCTCTAGATTTCTGAATCATAACTATCAAATAATTCCTGAGAGACTAGACTTTCTATGAAGATATATTTCTCTAAGAATGTCTTTCAAGACATTTCAGTAGGTGGGTTGGAAGAAGACTAGACATAAAGATAAGAAACAAAACAAAATATCATATGGGATCTTAAAACGTAGAGGCGGTTCTTTTCCATGAAATTTAAAAATATGGTGTGAGTTTGAGGTGGGGTATCTTTTATTTATAGGATAATTTTAATGATCTTTGGTCTTCTACAGTTCAGATTAGGTGAAAATGAATCCAACAGTGGACATTTAAAAGCATTAAAAAAAACGAGAAACAATGAAATGTTAGAAAGACAATATAAAGGAAAGAAAGAATATACCTGTTAGAGATTTCAAGTATGTTTTTGGTTTCATAGTATTATGAATTTAGATATAATATAATAAAATAATGAAAAAAATCAAATTAACCAAAAACTGATAAAAAATTGAATATGATAATTTTTCAAACTGATGGAAAATAAATTCATTACCATAGGTTGTAAAGTTGATAGAAAACAAAGTCATTACCATAGGTTGTCGAGCTGATCGAAAACAAAGTCATTACTATTGGTTGTCAAGCCGATGGTAAACAAATTCATTACCATAGGTTGTCAAGCTGATGGATTACAAATTCATTACCATAGGTTGTCAAGCTGATGGAAAACAAAGTCATTACCATTGGTTGTCATGCTCATGGAAAACAATGTCATTACCTTTGGTTTTCAGGCTGATGGAAAACAAATTCATTACCATCGGTTGTAAAGCTGATGGAAAACAAATTCATTACCATAGGTTGTCAATATGATGGGAAAAAATGTCATTAGACTGATTAACAGAATGTCAGAATGATTACAAGATAGACAAGATGATAAACAGAATGTCCAAACAGAAAATCAAATGAATAAACAAATTGTCAGAATATAATAAAGAAAACAAAAAAAATATAAATATGAGAAATAGTTAAAATTAAATTGGTAAAAAAATGTTCTCTTTCATTGAAGAAGAGTTTTTTAAATGTGTCTAGAAATGTAAAACAAGAAGTAGATGACAATGATTATTTTAGTGTAATCATTCCTAGCTTCTATTTAATAAATTCAAATCTATCGGAAGGTAATGGTTTTGTAAATATTTCAGCAAGTTGTTCTTGCATTCCGATGAATTGTAAAATAATATCTTCTTTCTTTGTGATATATTTGTGTTTTTTACATGAGTGATGTGATGGGTTTTTACTAAGAGTTATGGAACTAGTATTATCATATAGTATTACTGTTTTGGAGAAATCCATTCCATAGTCAGTGAGTGGGTGTTGCATCCACAACACTTGAGCAAAACAACTTCTAACTGTTACATATTCAGCTTCAGTAAGTGTTGTTTCATTCATGACCCAGAAACTAAAGTATTTCCTAAAAATTGACATTTTTTAGATGTACTCTTTCTATCCATTTTACAACCACCGAAGTCAGCATCTCAAAAAAATTCAAAACAAAATCATATTTAGAGGAATAAAAAAGACCTAGATCCAAAGTTCCTTTTAAATACGGAAAATTCCTTTTCACATCTTTTAAATGGGGTTTTATTGGATTTTATTGGTATCTTGTACATAAGCATACAGAAAAAATTAAATCTATACCACTAGCTGTCAGGTATAACAAAAATCCTATCATACCTCTAAAAATTGTTTGATCCACCGATTTCCCAGCTTCAATGAGATCAAGTGTATTTGCGGTACCAATTACAGTGATAACACTTTTATTATTTTCATATCCATATTTTTTTAGTAAGTCTTTGGTAATATTATGTTGAGAAATGTAGGATCCTTCTGGTTTTTGAGAAATTTGAAAACATAAAAAGAATGTTAACTCACCCATCATACTAATTTCAAACTCAGATTTCATCAGATTTGCAAATGAATTAGTTAGAGATTTCCGTGTTGAGCTTAATATAATGTCATCAAAATAAATATAAAAAATAAAAATGTTTTTATTGTCCATTTTTAAAAAATTGGTTGGATCCATTGTACCTTTTGCATAATTGATTTGTAAAAGAAATTGTGTAAGTCTATCATACCATGATCTAGGGGCTTGTTTGAGGCCATATAAGGCTTTGGTATGTTTAAAAACATTATTAGGATATTTTTAATCGATAAAAACTGGAGGTTGTTCAACAAAAACATCTTCATCTACAAAACCATTAAGAAAAAAACATTTTATATCTATTTGAAATAATATAAAATTGATGTATGCTGCAAAGGCTAAAAGAATACAAATATATTCAAGTCTTTCTACCAGAGCATATGTTTATTCATAGTATATTCTCTCTTGTGGATTATAGACCTTAGAAACAAGTTTTTCTTTATTTATAACAATGACTCCATTTTCATCACATTTATTTCTAAAGACCCATTTTACACCAATTACAGTTTTTTCTTTAGGTCTTTCAATAAAAGTACAGACATGATTCCTTTTAAATTAATTTAGTTCATCTTGCATTTATTTAATCCAATCTTCATAACCTAAGGTATCACTTTTATTTTTATGTCTGAATTGGGAAAGAAAAGAAAGGTGTTCTATTTCATTTATCAAGGAATTTCTTGTTCTTACAGGTTGATTAACATCACCAATGATATTATCATAGAGATGATTCCTAAGAAACAATTGATTTGGGTTTTTTAAAACATATTTATCAACATATGGTGGGAAATCATCTAGGGTAAATACTTTAGAAAAACTTTCTTGAGCATTTTCCTTGTCAGAAAGTTTTTCTAACAAGGGTTAATAACCAGTTTTTGAAAACACATCTGAGGATGTAGGTTTAAGTTGTTTAAAAACAAAGGGATCAGTTTCATCAAATTTAACATGAACTGTTTATTCAACAGTACATGAGTTTTTGGTAAAAATAATATAAGCCATAAATATTATTGAATAACCTATAAATATTACTTCATCGTATTTGGGTGTGAATTTATGTAGATTGTCTTTTGTATTCAATATGAATACTTTGCATCCAAGTACCCTGAAGTATGAAACTTTAGGTTTTTAGCCTGTCCACTATTCATAAGGTGTTTTATTATGAAAATTTATAGATAAGACATTTCTTATAGTATAACCAGAAGTACTAACAGCTTCTTCCCAAAAAATTATTATCAATTGAGTATTTACTCAACATGGTTTTGTCATTTCCTAAAGAGTACAATTTCTTCTCTCAATGAAACTATATTTCTGAGAGATTCTTAGAGTTGAAATGTTTTGAGTAATACCGTTCTTACTGATAAAAGTTTCAAAATATGAATTTTGAAATTCGCCTCCATGATCACTATGAATAGTTATCAATTCTATGTTTTTCATTTTTAATATGAGCTCTGAAAATTTTGAAATAAAAAAAGGCATCAGATTTCTTTGTTAGAAAATAGTCCCATCTAAATCTTGTAGAGTCATCAACTAAAACAAATACATAATATTTTCCTCTGATGCTTTTAGTTTGTTTAGGACCAAAAAGATCCATGTGCACTAGCTGTAATGCATTAGAAGTTGAAACATCGTAGATTGATTTAATGCTAGTTTTATTTTGCTTTCTATATTGAAAAGGATCACAAACCTTTGAATAATCGTATCTAAGATCTGGTATATCCTTAACAAGTCTTTTATTTGAATGTTTACAATGGTATCTATGGTTATAGTGTCGTAGCCTTCAATTCCATAACCAAGATTGGTTGTCTATTTCACTTAAGCAAGGTAATTATTATCTCCTAAGGTTTTCTAAGTTAACAATGCATACATACTCTTGCTTATAAGCAATTAGAATGAATTCAACTTTGGAATTGTGAACTAAACAGTTATCATTCCTAGCATTGACAAGGTATCCTTCATCACATAATAGACTTATGTTGATGATATTGTTCTTAAGACCTTTGAAAAACAAAACATTTGAAATTAAAACATTACCAAGGAAAACAATATTACCTATACCAACAATCATTCCTTGATCATTGTATCTGAAGGTAACTTTTACACCTTTTGTTTCAATAAACATTTCAATGAAATATTTGTTTCTGATCTTATGTCGAGAACAACCACTATCCATGTACCAAATGTTCTTGTTATTGGTACACTTCTTTTTTACCTGAAAAAGAAACAATATGTTTTTCAAAACCCATACTTGTTTGGATCAAGAATGGTTAGATAAAAGTATTTTGGGAATCCACATTTGTTTTGAAAAATGAGATTTATGAAAACCTAATGATTTTGTTTTGTTAAGTGAACAATTTCATTCCCAGTGCCCACCACATTGACATTTAATATAGAATGTGGCACTTTGTGAAAAAAATAGTTATTACTAAAAACCATTTTAGAATTAGTATAACCAAATCCCGAATGATTCCTCAATGATCGAATTTGGGAATACATTTTATCACAATTTTCCATACCAAAAGCAATGTTTTACAAACTCTTCCTCAAAGAAAATATTTATGAATTTTGTTTTAAAAATAATTTTTTAACCTTAAAAAAGTATTTTTAGAATTATAGTAAGTCTCTAAAATATTTTTATAAGAAATTACATTTTCATGACCCTTAGAAAGATTATACTTCTCAAAATTGAATTTCTCAAGGTTTTTTAAAATACTTTCAAAATCTGACGTTTTCATAACAAGATCTTTAGAAAGATATAATACTCTTTTAGTAAGAATATAAATTCTATAATTTTTTATTATAATGTTTTTTATTGATTTTAGAATTTTCAGTCTCAAGGACTTTAGAAAAACTAGACACCTCCTCATAAGAAGGTAATTTATTATCTTCTTATGACAAAGAATCATCATCTAAAGATTCATAACAAATTTCATCTATATAATATGAAATCAAGGAGACATTTCTAATAGGTTCAACATTGTGTACCTTTTTTCATTAGACAATTATTTTCTGGGGTAGCTTTGCAAGAAGACCAAATTCTTCTGAGCAAAATATTTATACTTTAAGTATTCATCCAAAGAATCACCACTACTATCACTCCATGTTTCATTAGCTTTCAGATCATTATTCCCTTTAGTCTTGTAATACTTATTTCTATTCCTCTTGGAATTCTTTTCCTTTCTATCCTTTTTCTTAAGCATCAGACAATCTGGTCTAATATTCCCTTCTCTTTTCCATTCATAACAAGTTACTTATGATTATTTATTTTCTTTCCTTTCTTTCTTTTTAAATCTGTATTGCAAGTCTTTCATTCCCCCAAACTTCTTCATCCTTCAAGCAAGATTGGCTAACTCATTATCTGAAAGATCTCCTATCACATGATTATGATGTGACAATAGTTTTCTTAGCTTTGGATCCTGTTATTCATTCATCTTTCTTACTTTTGGATATAGTATTAAAAGCTACGTTTCCATTTCCATTTTTCTTCATATTGAAATCAGAATCACTTTTCATTCTTTTCATGTGTTGTAGAAGAGTTTCAAAAAGATCCTCAAGAGTAATCAGAGAAAATTTCTTGTTTTCATCAATAGCTATCCTTTTTATTCCATTCATTTGGCATTATATCAATAATCATGTCTACAAGTGCTTCATCATCAAGAACTTTTTCTCCCATATATTGTAAACTATTGATGATTGACATAAATATTTTTTTCACCTTACATACTGGTTCCCCAAAAGGAAAAATAAATCCATGATATTCTACTCGAAGAGTCTCTTTTCTTGTCTCTATGACATTAGATGTACCAAAATGTGTGACTTCTAATTTCTTCCATATTCAATTGGATGCTTCACATGATGATATCTGTCTATATATATTCCTAATCATAGAACATAACAATTTATTTCATGCCTTTTAATTATGTTGATATTCTTGTTTTTGTTGATGGGTGAATGTACTAACTTCGTTGTCAAAAATTTTATAACCTCCATTAAGCATAATAAAATTACCTACACTAGTTTTAATAAAATATGTCTTTATTCAGTCTCTCCAGAACTCATAATCATTCCTATCAAAAATAGGTGGTCTAGTTGGATTCAGATTGTCAATTGATCGAATATTCATTCCTGCCATCTAATAAAACAAAAATTTTCCACTCCATACATTAGTGTAGTAAGTAGTTATAAAAAATAAACACAAATTAGTGGAAACCACCTCTCATAATAATTGTTGGATCACAATATGATTGTATATATATATTAGATGAAACAATACAAGAGGGCTGAATTTTAGGTTTTAAAAAAAATTAGTTGAACACATAAAAAAGAAATTATTTTAAATTATTAAACTAATACAATTCAAAATCAATTCAATTAACCACAATTGTCTTGGATATAATAGGTATGATATGATGTAATACTATAAGTAATTTAAACAATTATATTCAAATTGAATACAATAATCAGATTAATACAAATGAGATTCTACCTTATAGCGTATAGAATCAATTAAAACAATATGTAACAAAATAATAGTAATTGAAACAATTAAAATTTAAATGAATATGGAAAGAAAGAGGAAACAAAAAAATTCACTTTCTTATACAAACTGCAGTGGAAAGTACAAGTATTAAAATTATTTTAACCCAATGATAATGGTATCCTTTTAACTAGGATAAAAGGCATATCTCACCACCACCTTGGTAAGCCCTCGATATGATGATCAGCATGTCCGTCTTGTTATCCTCAAAATCCCTCGATTTTATAGGTAATCATTACCACTGTCTTTAAAACACATGAAATACCTCGATAAAAATATCGGTTTCACCGTCTACCTATCCCCTATAGCCCTTGATCATTATCACTATCATGACCCATCCTCAGGGCCCATGCCGTGACTACCCCAAAACCACCTTCCATAGGCTAGGGGCTGGTGACAAGAACCAAAGGCGAAACCCTGATAAAAAGGGAAGGAATTATGGTTAAACATGTAACACACATAGTCTGAACACAAGATGTAGAACCAAACAGTACTAATATAGAAAAGAAAGGTGTGTTGAAATAAAGTGGGCTAGTATACAAACCCAACTGAACAACATGTACAAGTACAAGTAAAAAGGGAAAACCACTCATGGATCATCCACCGAAAATCCTACCTAAAGGGTAGGTATAGATATCGAACAACTCATCCCTGAGGTATGTTTGTCTAGTACCGCTCAAAGCAGCCTCCCATTCGTCTCCCTCAGCCTCGATCTCGGCTGACCATCATCTTTACAGAACACAACAAGGTACGGGTGAAGCCCGTGTAGGGGTGAGTAGAACAATACTCAGTATGGGACCCCTAGACCCCCGAAGGTCTCCCAGAATCCAGTAAGGATAAACACGGTACTAAGATACAATCACTAAGTATCAAACCATCCCAACATAGGTATAATACCATACATATACCTAAGTTACCAACCATAGTCAATATCTAACACTCGAGCCCAAGCACAACCCATTCTTCAAAGGTAGTAAAGTCAATCATCTCGATGATAACAACTGAAAATCAAGACTCATCTCACATAGGTATACAACTCTTGTAGAGGGGTAGAGATAATTAGATGTAGCCACAGAATCATCTCCTCTGTTGAACCCATGTATGATCTTGGAATAGTTTCAGCGCCATCGAACCCACAGAGGATCCCGGTGCAGAAATCATCGATGTCGAACCCACAAAGGATCCTGGTCCAGTACCATCGCTGTCGAACCCACTGAAGATCCTAGTATAATACCTTCAATATCAAACCCATGGAGTATCCCGATACATTATCGTCACTATCAAACCCACGGAGGATTCTGAAATAGTAGTAGGTCCACGTAGGATCCTGTCATCTCAGTCGCAGACAGCCATAGGGTTCTCGCACAGAGCACACTAGATTCCAGGAGGATCCGCATCTCAAGCCAAGTATCGATAAATCAACTACCATGAAGTCTCAATTTAATGTAACTCATTGTTCAATCTTATCATTACGAACCTAACGTGACTGACGGTGTGTCAATCGGATGCCCGGTCTATGAGTTATTTGTTTTTCTACTCCAAGGGCCCTGTTGGATTCATGTTCAATCAAACTCGGCCGTAACCCAACTGTGTCGAAACCTCAAGTGGGTTATTCCAAAAGAAACATCTTTCTCTAATATTTATTTCGCTATAGACGGTTTTTGATCGGCCACACGTAGCACATGATATGGGAGAAAAGGTGAAATTGGTAAAACAGGGTCCGGGTCCGGTCCGGCCCCGTTGACCGACCCGACCCGACCTGGACTCGGCCGACCTGACCTGGTTTAGGTCGACCCAACCCCTATCCGGATCTAGACCAGGTTCTGACCTAGCCCGTAGGAAATTGGCCCGGACCATGATAGGCGTCCTGGCACGCGTGGTGGCCTGGCCCGCGACACGAGGCCAGGCACGCGCGGTGGCCCGTCCCGCGGGTGGCACGACCCAGGTGGCTAGGAGACAGACCAGCAGTCAAAGATAGCAGTGGCCGCACCTCGCAGGGCCCACCCTGACCGAGTGATGGGGGGGGGGGGGGGTGATCAGTTCCCCCCTTTACCTATTACGGCCGGCAGGTGGCGCCGGCCTGGTGACCACAGGACCCGATGGGTCCCGCCTGTGGTGCGCTGCCTGCGGCCGCCTCAGCCGGCCGCCCTCCTCCGTCTACAGCAGCCATTGGTCGTGGTTCTTCTCCACCGTGGAGTGACGGCGTCGCGCCCATCCTTCCTTACCACCGCGGCCTAAGTGGTCATGAAACCTTCCTTCGGAATCGTATGATGGCACCGCGCCGCTCCGACACCGTCGCGAGCTGCCTGTTCATGGCCCGGCTCTCCACACGTCGCGATGTCATCATGCTCCTCCGGTGGCTCAGTAGCCTTTGCACCGCCAGTTCCTCTTGCTGCCGGCCCATCACCGGCCACCGAATCTCCACCACGGTCCTCCATTTTGATGGCACCGTTGCACCACCGTCGTCATCAATAAGCGAGATATATCAAAGGGGGAGGGTCAGGCCATGTTCATGAAGACTGATCCCACCTCGTTATGGTGATATCAATCAGCAATTATCAAACCATAAATTGAACTTCAAAGAGAAATATTAAATTCTACTCAAATCCCCTACATCGTATGACGATGATTGATGATGAAGTCATGAAATGACGCCGTCGATTCTTCAATGTCAAAAAAATAAGAGGATATCTGTCGTTGGTGGATGAGCGTTCGGAGGTGAAGATGTCAAGGACGGTGTTCTTCGTGGTCGACTCTTTCTCTTTTGGAAAAGTTGAAGATCAGTGTAGGTGTTCATTATTCTTTGGTGGGGAGCACTTCTCCTCCTCAATTATCCATTCCAAGCTCTCCCAAAAATACTAACACCCATCAAATCAATAGATTAAGACATCCTATTAATTTGTTGGCATGGAATTTTCAAAAGGGGTTTTTAATTAATTTGGTGATTAAATATAATTAATTAATAGAGATAGTTAGCATAATTAATTGGTGGCGGAAGTTCAAGGGTTTCACCACTTAATTGGGGGTTCCATGGAGTTACAACCCCCAGGTGGTCCCCACCAAGATATCCTCCCAAGGGAGGTTATGTGTGGGTGGGCCCCACCACTAACCCCCTTGGAGGGTTTAACCACCAAGAAATAAAAAAAATCTAACACCATATTTTTATTCTATTTTAATTTAAAACACCAAAAAACTAACTTCTATTATTGCTAAAATGAAACTACGGTGAAAGTCTCACTAAGAAATCACCAACGTTGTGAGTTCAACAATGCCCTCAGATTTCAGTTCAGAGAACCAGTTCAAAATTTACACAATAGCGCTCATATGTTTGCCGAATGTACCTGAACAAAACATTAGAAATTTATTTCGGGCACACCGGACCTCAGAATCAAGTGCTGTAAATTTTTGCGGACTCATAAAAATCCCATGAATTTAAGAAAAAAATTACCACGGAATTTCTGGATCTTCACATTCTCCCCACTTCAAGGATTTACGTCCCCATAAGCTATATCTCGATCTAAGGAAATAAATGATGGTATTGAGCACGCATATGAGCCTCCTGATCCCATGTTCTCTCTTGGATGTTCTTGTGTTGCCAGTGTACGCACACCAGAGGTATCCACCGCCCACGCAGGACTTGCTCTTGTCGATCCTCAATCTCCACTGGAACCTCCATGAAAGTCGCCCCATCATCGATGTTCAGCTCCCCATGGTTGATGATGTGGGAAGGGTCATGCACGTATCTCCTCAACTGAGATACGTGGAAGATGTCGTGCACTCGGTGTAATTGAGGTGGAAGATCTAAGCAGTAAGCCATGTCGCCTACTCTGTTGAGGACATGGAATGGTCTGATTAACCATGGAGATAACTTTTCGCCTCGACCAAATCTCTGTAGACCTCATCAAGGTGAGACCCGTAGAAAGACGTGGTCACCATCATCGAACTATAGATGCCCTGTTTCATATCAGCATACGACTTCTGTCTGCTCTAGGAAATCTTCATCTTCTCCAGGATGATCTGCACCTTCTCTGTGGTAGCCCATACCATCTCCAATCCCACTAGTGCTGACTCCCCTAGGACAGTCTAGCACAGTGACGATCTGAAAGGTCGACCATACAAGGCCTTAAAAGGTTCCATGCCGATGGTGGAGTGAATGTTGTTGTTGTAGGCAAACTCCACCTAAGGTATGTGATCCTCCCAGCTGCAACCAAAGTTGAGGACACATGTGTGGAGCATGTCCTCAAGGGTCTGGATGGTCTTCTCGGTCTGACCATCTGTCTAAGGATGGAAGGTGGTGCTCAAGTGAAACTGTGTCCCGAAAGCTTCCTGCATACCCTTCCATAGATGAGAAGTAAACCATGCATCACATTCAGAGACAATAGATGATGTTACTCCATGTAAATGCACAATCTCCAGCACTTAGAGGTGTACCAAGCTCTCTACTGAAACCTACTCTCTGATCAGTAGGAAGTTGGCCGACTTGTTGATTCAGTCGATGATCGCCCAAATCGAATCATGACTCCTTGATGTACATGGAATACCCATCACGAAGTTCATGGATATCCCATCCCACTTCCTCTTTGGAACCTCTAAGGGCTGAACCAAGCCTGTTGGTACCTGGTGCTCCGCCTTCACTTGCTGACAAGTGAGGCACTGAGAGACAAACTCAGCTAATGATTTCATCATACATGGCCACCAGTGCTCTCATCGATGGTCCTGGTACATCTTCACCACTCTTGTATGTACCTCTAGAGAGGATGTGTGGAACTCCCTCAACACTTTCTCCTGATGTGCGACTGGTACCATGGTACATCCTATGAAGAGGATGACATGCTCCCCACCTTCCGAAAATCCATCAGGTGTCTGCCCTGGTGATATCTAAGCACATCATGTCTCGCAGTCAGTATCCCCATGTTGCACCTCCCTGACTCGTTGAAGTAGTGGGGGAGGGACCATAAGAGACTATAAGAATGCTGCTCCATCCCAATCCACAAAGGATATATGTAAGGCATCCAGTTGCATTGTTGCCTTTCCTAGCAGCTGAATACCAGTCCGCCTGCTGAGTGCATCTGCAACAACATTCCCCTTCCCGTGAGTATAGAGTATCTCAAATTCATAGTCCTGGAGGACCTCAATCCAAGGATGTTGTCTCAGGTTCAGGTATTTATGAAATAATATATACCCGAGACTCTTGTGATCAGAGTACACGGTGAAACATTTGTCCATCAGATAGTGTTGCCAAATATTCAAGGTGAAGTCCACTTCTTCTAACTCTAGGACATGAGTAGTTTAGTTCTTCTCATGTTGTATCAGCTGCCGTGAACCATATACGATCATTGCTCGCTCCTGCATCATAACACACCCAAGTCTAGTTCTGGATGTGTCGCAGTAAACTATGTACCCTATGCCATCATCTAAAAGCCTCGTGATGGGGGAACTATTCAACCTCTGCCTCAGCTCTTGAAAGATCTACTGGAATCTCTCTGACCGCACAAAGGGGTTCCCCTTGTTCATTAAGGCAGATAGTGGTGTGGAAACTCTATAGAAGTCTAGGACGAATCTCTGGTAGTATCCAGACAAACCCAAGAAACTCCGTACCTCCATCACACTCCTCGGTGGCTCCGAAGCAAGTAACGCCTCGATGTTCACGGGATCTTCTGCAACTCCAGCCCCTGAGATGACATGTCTCATGAAATGTACCTCTTGGATCCAGAAATCACAATTCGAGAGCTTACCATAAATCTAGTGCTCTCAGAGTGTGTCCAGAACTACCCGCAAATAGTAGGTGTGCACCTCCTCGGTAGCTGAGTAGATCAGAATGTCAGCGATGATGACTGCCACAAACCGATCAAGGTATGGCTGAAAGATCATATTCATGAGAACCATGAAATTTTCCAGTGCATTGGTTAAGCCGAATGGCATAACCGAGAACTTGTAGTGGCCATACCGGCATCTGAAGGTCGTCTTCTGCACATCCTCATCTCGTACTCTGAGCTGGTGATTTCCTGACCGAAGATATATCTTCGAGAAAAAATGCACTCTCTTAAGCTGATCAAAGAGGTCATCAATCTCATGAGTGGGTACTTGTTCTTCATGGTCATTTGGCTTAGGCGTTGATAATCAACACACAGACGCATGATCCTATCTTCCTTCTAGGAGAACAAAATCCGGGATGCCCAGGGTGAAACAGGGGGTCGGATGAATCCATTCTCCTGCAAGTCCTCCATCTGTACCTGAATCTCATGAAGCTCCACTGGATTCATATGATATGCTGGAGTGGATATCGATGTCGTAGCGGGGTACATGTCATTGTAAACGTCTACATCTCTATGAGGAGGTAGTCATGGAACATCATCTGAATAGATATCCGCGTACTGATCCACCAAAACATGAAAATTCGGACTCCGCACATCAACCGCTCCGAGAATGAGGCTAGTCAACTGATGTGTGATAGGCTTCCCCCTCTTCTGGGTAAGTCCATAATGCACTGCAAAGTCTCCCTTATGGATGGTGAAGTTAAACCTCATCCCATCCTCACGGACACACCGCACTTTTTGCCTAATACAGTCAATCTGATCATGAACTGTGGATAACCAGTCTATACCCAATATGACGTCGTAAGGCCTCAAAACTACTACAAGGAGATCCCAGCCGAATCTCTCACCTCTTAGATTAAGCTCACACTTCCAGCACCAGTGGGTAATCGTCACGTCTGCTACCCTAGGAGTCTCTAGCCATATGGATCGAGCCAAAGGCTCTGTCGGAATCTCAGAGCTCGGAATGTGGGCAGCGTCAATAAAAGAATGACTCGAACCTATGTCTATAAGTACTGTAGAAAGGGTAGAGTAGACACATATAGTACCTAGAATCATCTCAGGTGCGCCGTGGTCATAGGCCTCGACTGCCTGGAGCTGAGCCCACCCCTGTCCGCCAGCTCTCTATGGTCTGGGTGGACCTTCTGGTGGTGGTGGAGGTAAGACATCCAAACGTCCTCCACCAACTGCTAATCGGCCAGCTCCTATTCCACGTCTGTTTACTCCCAACGGACCACCATGGTTGAACCTCTGCCTATGCCTGGGAAGGCCCTCTAATATCTACTTCTCATCTGTATGGCGGGTCGGGCAGTCACTAGCCATGTGACCTAGCCCGCTGCTCACATAGAACTGCGTGCTCCTCATATGGATGGCTCTGTCTCGTGTGGCCCACACAACCAAACCTATATCCCGGGGTCTCCCACCTAATGGCCTGGTCCTCTTAGACATCTGTGATATCTATCTACAACCGGATTCAGAAGACTCCGTTACATGTCTCCTTGTGGTGGGTCTCGCTGCTGGTAACTGCTCAGCAAGAAAAATATCCACATGAAGGGATCACTCCAGCACCATCACCTGCGTCGGAATGCTAAGGGAGATCATCGAAGCCCTGATTTCATGCCTGAGTCCCTACTCAAAGGTTCAATACTTGACGAATGGGTCATTTACCATATATGTGATATAGCGCGAGATGCTGGTGAACCTCACTGAGTACTGTGCCACTATCATGTTGCCCTGTCGCAGATGAAGCAGCTCCTGAATCCGCACCGCACGAAGGGTGGCCAAAAAAAACTCTTACTGGAAGAGACTCTCAAAGTCTGCCCAGAGAAGTGATGCCTCATCATGCACCTGGAGCATCAGGCTCCACCATCTACCTGTTGCTGCCTACAGGAGACTCGCAGCAATGATCACCATGAGGTCGGCCGGTGTCCCTACCAATCTAAAAACTCTCACAATAGCCTCTGGACAATCCTCTGATGCATGTGGGTCCATATCTCCCATGAACCTGGGAAGCTTCTGGCACTGGAACAGGTGCAACACACTCATAAGGTGTGCACTCTCTGTAACTGGAGCTAGTGGTATTAGTGGCCCTGCGGGTAGTGGTACCGCTAGTACATCTGCTGTGATGGGGGCCTCCAACGAGGCCTCGTCGCTCAGTTGGATACCATCTCGTACAACACTCGGAACCCTATCTGGCTGCCTACGTGGGGACATCTTGAAATGGAACAGGTGCGCCACGGTCAAAAACAATATACCTGGTGAGATGAAACAAAGTAATCACTAAGAAAACTTTTCAAAGTAAACACACACACAATCAGTATTTTCGTGCACTGAGTTGGAAATCAGAAGTCAGAGTCCTAGTGTATAGATATGTCTGCCGCCGCACCAACACCAGTTTTCCTAAACTGACAACCTCACCCAAAACACTTAACACTATTTCTATTAAAAGAATCTGAGTCCATGTTCTACTGTAGAACTGACTCCTCTGATACCAATTTGTCACGACCTGTCCTCGGGTCCCGTCCCGTGACTACCCAAATCCCGCCATCTATAGGCCACGACTACTGACTAGCACCAATGGAGAAACCCTGATAAAAAGGGAAGGAATTTCCTTTAAAGCTATAACACACACATTCTGAACACAAGTAGTTGAAGCAACAGGTAATAATATATAAATGAAAGCTGTGTTGAACGTAAGCGGGCTAGTATACTAACCCAACTGAACAACAAGTACAAGTACAAGTAAAAAGGAAAAACATCTCCTAGATCATCCATTGATAATACTACCTAAAGGGTATGTATAGATCTTGAACAACTAGTCCCTAAGGGATGTTTGTCTAGTCTTGCTCGGAGAAGCCTCTTGTCCGTCTCCCTCAGCCTCAATCACTGCTGACTGTCGTCTCCACAGAACACAACAAGGTGCGGGCGAAGCCCGTGCAGGGGTGAGTATAACAACACTCAGTAAGGGACCCCGAGACTGCCGAAAGTCTCCCAGAATATACAACGGATAAACCACGGTAGTAAGATACAATCACTAAGTATCAACCATCCCTACTTAGGTATATTCTCATACATATACCTATGTTACCAACCACAGTCGGGCTCTAACACTCGAGCCGAAGCACAACCCATTCCACAAAGGAAGTAAAGTCAATCATCTAGATGATAACAACTGAAAGTCAAGACTCATCTCACACATATGTACAACTCATGTAGAGGTGTAGATATGATTAGGTGTAGCAACTGAATCATCTCCTATATCGAACCCTCATAGGATCCAAGAATATTATCAGCGTTGTCAAACCCACGGAGGATCCCGGAACAGAAATCATCATTGTTGAACCCACGAAGGATCTCGGTCCAGTACCGTCACTGTCAAACCCACAGAGGTTCCTGGTATAGTACCATCATTGTCGAGACCATGGAGGATCCGGGTACAGTATCATCATTGTCGACCCCACGGAGGATTCTGGTACAGTAGTAGGTCCATGTAGGATCCTATCATCTCAGTCGCAGTCAGCCATAGGGTTCCCGTACACAGCACGCTCGATTCCGGGAGGGTGCACTCCTCGATCTACGTGATGATACATCAACTAAATTGAAGTCCCAAGTTGATGTATCCCATAGTTCCATCTCATCATAAGGATCCTAACGCGATAGGCGGCGCGTCAACCGGACACCCAATCAATGAGCCATTGGCATTTCTGCTCCAAGGGCTTGATTGGATTTAGGTTCAATCTAACATGGCCATACACCAACTGCATCCAAACCTCATGTGGGTTACCCCAAATGAACCATATTTCTCTAATATTTTTTCGATGTAGACGGTTCGTCGATTGGACACCTGTAGCCCAAGATATGGGTGAAAAGGTGAAACGGGTCAAACTAGGTCCCGGTACAGTCCAACCCAGCTGAACCGACCCGACCCGACCCGGAATAGGTCGACCTAACCTAGTTCAGTTCAACTCGACCTGAGTCCATATCAGGACCGGGGTCCGACCCGGCCCGCCGGAAATCGGCCCGGCCCGCCGGAAACCGGCCCAGCACGCGCGGCAGCTTGGCCCGTGGGTGGGGCGGCCTGCGTGGTTGGGAGGTGGAATGCCAACTGGAGCCAGCGATGGTTGCACCTCACGGGGCCCTAAATGACCAAGAGACAGTGGGGGGTCATCCCCCCCTCCCCATTTCCCTGTAACGTCCGAGGTGTGGCACCATCCCGGGGAGTGTGTGACCCAAAGGGTCTCTCCTATGGTGTGCCGCCGGCGGCCCGCTCTGCCAGCCGGCCTCCTCCGTCCCCTACAACCTTTGGCCGCGATTCTTCTTCGGTGTGGCGTGACTGCGCCGTGCCCAGACTATCTGACCTCCGCAGCCTAAGTGGCCGCGACTCCTTCCTCCGGCGTGGTGTGACGGAACCACACCCCTCAAGAACCGCCGCGGCCCGCCTGGGCACGACAAGACTCTTTGCACGGCATGACGGCTTGACACTCCTCCGGCGGCCTGGCGGCCCTTCCGCCATCGGTTCCTATCGCGACCGGCCCATCACCGGACGCCGATGCTCCACCGCAGTCCTCCCTTCCATTGGCGCTGTTACGCCACCGCCATCGTCAACAAATGAGATAGAACAAAGGGGGAGGATCAGGTCATGTTCGTGCGGACTGATCCCACCTCGTTATGGTGATATCAGTCAGCAATACTCAAACCATAAATTGAACTTCGAAGAACCGGAATAAATTATACACAAATACCCTACCTCGTATGACTATGATTGTTGATGAAGTGACGGAAATGCGGCATAGATTCCTCAATGTCCGAAAAAGAAGAGGATATTCGTTGTTAGCGGATGGGGGTTCAGAGGTGACAAAGTCGAGGACGACATTCTTTGCAGTCGACTCCTTCTCATTTGGCATGGTTGAAGATCGATGTAGTTATTCATCGTTCTTCAGTGGATAGATCTTCTCCTCCTCAATTCTCCATTCAATGCTCTCCCAAAAAGACCAACGCCCAACGAATCGATATATTAAGACATCCTATTAATTTTTTGGCAAGGAATTTCAATAAGGGGAGTTTAATGAATTGAGTGATTAAATTAAACTAATTGATAGTGAAAGTTGGCGTAATTAATTCGTGGGGAAAGGTCAAGGGTTTCACCACTTAATTGGGGGTTCCAAAGAGTTACAACACCCGGGTGGTCCCCACCAAGATATCATCCCATGGGAGGTTATGTACGGGTTGGCCCACCACTAACCTCATCTTGGAGGTTTTAACCACCAAGAAATAAAAATAAAGTTAACACTTTATTATTATTCAATTTTAAATTAAAACCACAAAAAAATAACTTCTATTTTCACTAGAATGCAACTACGGTGAAGGTCTCACTAAAAAATCATTGATGCTGTGAGATCAACGGTGCCCTCGGATTTCAGTTCTGAGCACCGGTTCAAAAGTTATAAAATCCTGCTCGTACATTTACGGAACGTACCCTAACAAAACTTTAGAAATTGATTCCGGGCACACCGGGCCTCATAATCAGGCGCTGTAAATTTTCACGGACTCGTAAAAATCCTGTGAATTTATGAAAATATTTTCCAAGGAATTTTCGGGTCCTTACAATAACCTTATCAGTCCCACAAAAAAATCACTTATTGAAATATCCAAACTAAGAATGAACCGTTGACATTTTCTAATCCCAAGGCTTTCGCATGAAGCAAGAGATAAGTCACAACGTCTTTCTCTAGAACATGATAGAAGAAAAATATAATAAAAGACCTTACATTTTTTTCTCATCTTAAAATGACCTATTATTTATAGGCCTCAGGTTCCAACGGTCATATTTCCTCCAACCATCATATTTCTCTAGAAAACTGTGAGGGACTTGGACACCTTGAAATATAACACTCATATTGAAATATAAAACACGACATCATTTTGATTAGTTTATAAATAAATCCATGGAATCATTTTGGATAAAACAAAATATATATATAAAAAATAAAATCATGAGTACGATTGATATAAAACATGTGTTTTGATAAAAGAATAAAAACATGCATGCGATAAAATTAAATCACATTTACTATTAATAATACTTAGTGAAATGTATTGATATGATGAACTATGAGTACGATGCACAATATACAATATAGTATATAGAGAAATTATGATTGACAGAGTTAGTACAATTTATAGAGTCAGTATGATAAACAGAGTCAATACAATTGACATAGTTAGTACGATTGACAACGTCAATACGATAAACAGAGTCAGTACGATAAATATAATCAATATGATAAACATTAAAAATATATTAAATGTAAGACCCTTATTTGAGAAATGAGTATAAATATAATTGTTATTTCCCAAAAAAATACATAAAAGTAAAAATAAGACTTTTAACTTAACAATTCTATGATTACAATGGATAATAGAGGATCACTGTATAATCTTTATGATAAAAAAAATATAGAACATCTTCTTATATCCTAAACTATGATACTAATGTTTTTTGTATATATTTTAATATTGCTACATATATTTTAGTAGTTTACAAAAAAATATGAAATGTCTAAGGAATATCTCTTTGGAGTTTCAAACCAGGTGTGCAACAAGGCGCGTTGTTGTGTTCCAGGTTACCCCAACTCAGTCCAGAGATGACTTTTCAGAGTTGTTACTCTTAAGTCCATATATTATAAATGCACATACAATTTTAGTATCATGACGTGGATTATATTTCCTAAATAACCACATAATCTTTATGTCACCAAAATTTTATAATGTTTTCTTATATCTTAAAATATGACACTAAGAATTATTAACAATTAGTTAATAATTAATTAATAGTTAGTTAATTATTATCTAATAATTAGTTAATAATTTGTTAACCATTAGATATACATTGGTTAATCATTCAATAATCATTACTTAGTTATTTTTTAATCATGCCTTAATAGTTCATTAATCATCCCTTAATCATTGTTTAACCATCCTTTAATAATTATTTAATCATTATTTAATCATTATGTAATCATTAATTAATTATTCTCTAATCATTAATTAATTATTCTTTAATCGTTACTTAATTTATAGTTAATCATTACTTAATCAATTTTCAATCATTACATCATTATTCTTTCCCTAAAAAATCTTTAATTATAACAATATAATAATTCATTCTTAATTTTATCAGTACTAAATCATTAGGTAACCCTTACTAAATAATTTATGAACATTTTATAATAATTATTTAGACATTACTTATTTATTAATTAATTATTCCTTAAAAAAATTATTCATATGATATTAATTAGTTAATTATAATTTTCATACATTATATTTATTCATTTTTTATTCCTAACATATTCATTAGTTAATATATACTTAATCATTACTAATAATAAACAGTATTTCAAAACTATATATAACTAACTAAACTACATAATAAATTAAATATTTACTAATAACTAAAAATAATTCAAATAAATAAATAAATAAATAAATTAAATAATAAAACATTCCTTCGAATGACTCTTCAAAAAAAACCGATACTTCTTTTAGAACATTGGGTCCACCACGCATGAAGATGATAGGTTCTAGAGAGAAAGGCTGTCAAATTTAGAGAGTGGAGTAAATTTTGATGTGATTATATTGGGGTGCCCTTTTATAGGGTGTTAAAGGAAACGTGGTATGGTAAGGCCACCATTCTCTTTTATATTAGGATAAAGGCATGATCCCCTTACCAACATTCTCGTTCTCTTTAAGTGGAACGTGGGCACCTCTTATGAATTTTAAATGATACCAATATGGGTAAATGGTGAGGGTGTCCTCTAACATTCAATAACTCTAAAAGGAAGCAACACCCATTATGCCTTTCATACAGGATTTTTAAAAAAAATTCACCAAGGCATATTTGAAAAAAATATTAAAATACATTAAAACAATATATTAATATCTAATAAGGATATAATGAAATATTATAAGAAACTATATGGGAGGATATCCACTTACATAGAGAGGGATCTGAAAATACACTAGCAAATTGATTTTCCCAAATAGGAGGTGGAAGGAGACAAAATCACATCTTAAGGTTCTCAAATGAAAGAGAATTTTTTTTGGAGGAACGAGTTCACCGGGAAATTAATATAGGGGGTTCAATAATTTAACGTAAAATTTTAAAACATTTTTATCTCAAGAACATGATTTAGTTATAGGGGTGCCCGGTTATGAGAAATATGCACTATCCATGAACACATACTTTTTTGGCTGCATGTTTTACCTCTGTTGGGTGTATGGATTGGGAAACATTTCACCACCCATGATATTACCATTATCCATGTGGTTCATTGATTTATCTAGGGGGTTCATGATTTGTGAAAAATAATGTTCCAACATTGCGTAGTCCAATAAGCTTATAAAAATTTATAAACTCTTGCATAATGACCCCAAAATAATTCCATACACAATGGAGATCAAAAAATTGGTTGAGGAATACCCGAAAGACGTTCATAAGATGTTACCTTCAGCCTTAAGATCCAAATTATTGAAAAAGTGTACACCTAAGAAGACAATGAATAAAGGTAATCAAGGATAACATACAATAATAAAAGCTAACACTCAATTGTGGTAAGATATATTGCCTCATTGACCATTGAAATATGGACATTAATGTCACAAAAAAAGTGAGAAATATTAAATAAAAAATGTAATCAATAAAATAAATAAATATCCATATTGGTATAGCAGTCAACGTCCATGATGAAGAGGTTGAGAAGCTACCGAAAAGGGTAGCTCAAAAGGTTATGAATGTGTGATCATGTGCATGTATAAGGTGAAATAAAGGATTCTATATTTATAAAAAGTGTATAAAATGACTTATTGAGTGAGAATAAATAATAAAGAACAAATATAAATCACCAATGGCCCTTAATTTCAAAAATTATACACTAAATAATGATAACACAAAAGTATAAATATGAGGATGAGATGATAGGGTGCCTAATCATATTTTCTTATGAGTTGTAAATGGAAAGGGATATGTGGTATGATGAGAAAGGTGAATGTTATCTAATTTTTATAATTAGGAATCCAATTATATCTAAAATGAATGTTGAAAACTGAAGGAATTTCATACTTCCCAAATGTGAAAAAAATATAGAATCAAGAAAGGGAAAATAAAAAAAATTAGAAACTTTGTAACATTATTAATGGAAGTATCTTAGTTGAGTATGTTATCTCAACCTTATGGATCACAATGAGAAGCTAATGGAAATGCCACCTTATTCACATATTAGATTTGTTGTGAATAAATGATGGTAATTGACGGTGATTAATTATATAAAACAGACATTGAGGGGAAGATCTAAAAATTTATGAAGTTACCATTGATTTTTGAATTTATTTTAAAACTTATATAAGGTAAATCTCCTTCAACATTAGAGGATTAGTTTTATTTTCATTCTCCCATTATATTTTTAACTCATATAAATTATTTTTATCAAGGGGTTGTAATTATCTAACCCAAGGGGGGAATAAATTTGTTCAATTGAATGTTTTTTATGTTTTTGTTTAGTTGATTATAAGTCCATAATGAATTATTTAGAATATATTGAGATCACTTTATACAGTCAAATTCATTATATGTTCAACATTGTGAGTCTATTTATAGAGATATCTATTCCCTTAAACTAGAACTCATGTTTTCTAGAAGGGTTTACCCAAGGTAAAAAATTATTTTATTAGTTAATGGAATATTTCTAATAAGATTTTGGAACTCAAATTACTCTAATAGACTAAGGAAATAATAGAAAGTGAAAGGATAATTGTTAGATAAAGAGTTTCCACTGAAAAAAGTTGAGAAAACAAATACTATGAATTATTTAAAATGTTTCTAATATCCTTTGAAAAGTGTAATATGTATTTAGAAATATTTTACATTTTTTGGAAATTATTTTAAGCAATCTATGATGTTTCATAATGACATAAGAGGTCTAGAGATAATTTGAATTTTCTCAAACATGAATTGAAGTCATATTGAATATTGGAGTTCAAGTGGAAATTAGAAAATTCTTCAACTGCATATTAGTGATTTAGAATCTATTTGAGTGTGATTGGGGGACCCATGTATGCAAAATTTTATACCATGTATTTTTTATTATTAACATGATGATGAAATTATAGAAATGGCTGAGACATTTAGGTGTCATTCAAAAGTTGTGCTACTGTTGTTGGGTTGGGTTAGTGATTCAAATCAATATGTTTTTATCTTATCTTTTAAGAACAATGTATGTATCATATATACCTATGTATGTGTTATTATAGACTTAAAAAATATTTTAGTGTCTATGGGATGAAAGTATTGGTGTCTATATTAAATAATTTGTTGAGTAAGTTAATTTTGAAGATTTTTGATATGTCCAATGAGGGTTATAAATCTCACAAACACTGAATAGAGTATGTAATCCAATAAATAAAATCAAAAGATCTTATCCAGAGTTTATTTGGAAGGAAGATCAATTTGTTGATGAGTGTTTTCAAGATTTAAAGAACTAAAATTTACTTATTTTATTATAAAGGGTAATGAATAAGAAAATAACAAGATTATTGAACTATTCAGTAAATTGTAAATCATTATGACATGATATAATGTGTTTAATATTATGGGGGGATGTACTTTAGAGTGTGATTTTTATCCTAAAAAGAGAGCATCCCAATTTTAGTGAATATGGATGTGTATATACTATTCAACCATTTTTTCATTGTAATTCAAATTTTTAAATTTAAAAGAAAATTGTTGTTCAATCATGATATGAAGATGGATGATTCAGGTTCTTGATGATATTAGAAGCCTCGATATAATTTCATTCTTCAACTCTATAGAATCCTAAAAAAAATGAGAGAAGGTCAACTCCATATTTTTCTAATAACTACTTTTTATTTTTTGAAACATAGAAGAATACATCTTTATTAATATTATTTTGAATTTATTTGCAGTAATAACCCATTACTAAAAGAAATAATGTTTATGTATTCAATTGATTCTAAAAAAATACAGAGAATGGTGTTTTATTATTTAATTGAGTAAATCGATTTGAACGTAATTTAGATTATAGAAATCATCGTAAAAATTAAAATAGGGGACACTTTTATGTGATAAATTCAAAATTAGATATTCTATGTGTTACCTAACATTTTTTTCATTTATAGAAAATATAAAATAACCCTTAAAATTAAATGGAAGAAAATTTATGGTAAGTAATGTGACTCTCATGAAATGAATTAAGTTATCTACCTTAAAAATAGAGACACTTCTTAGGATAAAAAATGCTATATATGGATGAGAGTATCCAAAGTGGTATAATTAAAAGAATTTGTGTTGGAGAAACCTATATAAGAAATAAGACTTTTTAAGATGAATTATAATTGACCCATCATTGAAAATAATAATCATTTAGGCACTAAATAAAAAAATTATGAATACAAGATGAGTGAGGTGACTTGTTCTTCTATATAGATTTAGTCTATGAAGAGTTGAGGGAAAGAGGGAATTAATTTACAATATAATATGGGATATGTGTATACATCAAACGTTGACTTCCATGTGAATTTTTGGAATACATTCATGAAATATATCTTCTCAGATTGAGGAATAATGTTAGTTCTTTTTAGTGTGGTGACATACCTAGATATAAGTGAGATCTAATTCATGAAGGAGAAAGGATCTGTTAGAAGATATCATTGGAGAGAGTAATAAGAACATGTTAGATAAGTGGAATATTTTATAATATATTAGTAATGTCACAAGTGTAACACTGTAATAATTTTTCATGAATTATATTATGATCACCCTCACCTATGTAATATGGTGAGATATTGGGTTTGGATAATAATAGCACACATACTATTTTAATTAATAAAAATGTTCTGGTTGAAATTTATGGACTCAAATAAAAATGATCAAAACAAGGAGAAGGATTCCCTCATTTGGGAAGAAACTTCTAAAAACATGTTGGGATTTAATTTCTTAAAAGATGTAAATATGTGTTGGGTGAAAAAAAATATAATTCTTCAACAAAATAACATCAATTTTTTCTTAACCAAATATAAATGTTTTAAAAACTATTGGGGTGGAAGGAAATTAAAATAATTGGGTGGTGGTAAAAAATATTTACACCATATTCATACCCCCCTATAGAGTGTATACATCATTCTATTGGGACTCTAAATTAGAATTAGAACATATGATTCCTCTAATTGTATATGTATTATTTACCAGAACTCAAATAAGAAAAATTAATATCCCTGATTAGTTATAAAAATATTTCCCAATTTGGGTTTTCCACAATATTTTATGTATAGATCCATTGTGTTTGTGAAAAATCCTCCTATAGAAGAATATATCCCCATCCCTATCATGATATATTTGGATGTCTTAAATAAGACATTGAAAATTCATAGTCCATCAAATGTATAATAGACGAAGAAAGATCTCAATAATGAATGTGGATCCAACCCAAACTAATTGTAGTTATAGTTATAAATATTTCTGTAAATATGTTTTTTATGATTCCTCAAATCAATAAATTTTAATTATTGAGAATGGATTTATTGAATCTTTTAAATACCTCTATCTTGAAATTAATAATTACTTGAATAATTAAACTATTTAGGAGGTAAACTATATATTGATATTAATAAATAGAAATCATGTCTAAAATTAATAGTTAAAATAAGAATCTAATTCCAAGTAATAATAATTATTAAATTAAATGAGTAGTTCCAACACTCTCAAAACATTAATGTAAATAAAATAATAAGTACTTATTCTTTTCACTGAAAGGATTTATTTATTTGATGAGGAGTTGAAAATATTTTTTTGGTGAGGAATTTTTTCAAAAGGATTCTAATGATGTGTACCATGTCTTGAAGAAAGCACATAAATTATCCATTTATTTAATGTGTAACTCCTTAATATTTCACTTTATAATTTTTTATTTAAAACCTTCTTTGATCAATATATTTTATCAAAGAAAAAAAGGGTGAAAAAATCATGAAGCATTACATAACGTTTATATAACAATCATTATATTTGAAGGTATAAATAGAGGTAACCAATTTTTGAATTATAAGTATAAATTATTATCCTTTTAAATAATAATACAACGATAAAATTTAATTAGTGTATCAAGATAACTAATAAAAACACATTCTTCTTAAAAAATATATTTTTTTCTGAAATTATTATCATATCTACTTTATTTAAAGAAACTAAACATATTTTATATAATTTATATCATAGATATGAATATTATATATAATCTAATAAAAATAATTTGATTAGTAGTTGAAAAAAATATGAATTATAGTTGTTAATAATTTTTCAAGTTACATTCATTTAAAAAGCATATTATCCATCATGTTTTAGGATCTTATTTAATGTTTTAATCATAATTTTTTTAATATTATTATGAAAATATTAACTTCATTTTTTTATTTAGAATAAAATTTTATCATAGGACAAATTTATTTTGTTTTCCAAAATAATTGAATTTTAGATAAATTATGAAAAAAATACATATTTTTCTAGAACCATCGTATTTATGAAAATATCATAATATAGGAATGTATTAAATTTTTTGGAAACCGTTTTATATAAAAAAAATATTTTAAATTTTAATTATTTAATTTTAAAATACTAGGAATAATTTATAAACTCCATGTTTTATGTTTTAGAACATAAGTAATATTTTACGTAGAAAACTATTTTTATTCAATTATATTATAAATTAGTTTTCATCGCATAAAAAAACTAAATCTAAAAAATGGATTTCATAATTTAGATCAATATTTTATTATATAATATGAAAAATTTCATTTTGAGTCATATATTTTAGATTACTATGAATAAATGTAATAACCATGATAATGATGAAAGGGTCATTTTTTGGGGAATTATTAAATTAATGATGTGTAATCTTAATTCACTGAAGAAAATTTGTATAATTTATTTAATAAGTTTTATATTATTTTTAAATATCTATAAAAATATATTTTGAGTCATTTAATTTTCAATTATTGTAATATAATATTTATAACACGTGATGGTAAAAAAATTTCTTGCGAATTTTTTTTTCTATATGTTATAATTTTTAATTTAAAATATAATTGTGATGCCCTCTAATTCTAAATTTTGAACATTATATTCCACAGAATTCATGACATGCAACACAAATCCTTATAAAAAAATATATCTCCAACAGAATTTATGATATATTTATTTTTGAAATAAATTCAATCGCTTTAGTAGCATGTATTACATGTAGCACAGAGTTGAGCTTGTGTTACATGAAAAATTATTTTATCTTCTATTTCATGCAACACCGGGTTTAACATAAGTTGCACGCAACACCAATTATAAATAAAATGTGAAATATTATTATTTAATATGAAAAGTATGCATAGTCATCAATTTATAGGGTTTGATTAGTTATAACTAAATTATGTAAATTTTGTATATCTATAGATTGTAAATAAAAAAATACTCTTTTAAAAGAAAAAATAAAGGATTTTTCTGAAAAATTTTATTTTTCTAATTGATGGATTATTCGCGCTTTGCGCACATAATTTAAAAAGTATTTTTATCAATTTTAGAAAATTTATATGACAAAATAAACTTTAGTTTTGAAATCAAAAAATCAAAATTATATTTGGGTTAATTTTAAGGATTTTACAAAAATATTTTATTTTTAATGAATATTTAAAAAATGAATTTTATTTGAATAATCCATGTTCTTTAAAAATATTTATAATGTTAAAATATATATTAATATTTTTTTTCAGTAAAATTAGTTCAATTATATATGTACGTTTTAAATTTAGGTAACTTGAACCATTTCGATATTAAATTTTTTTACAAAAACATTTCAATCTTCTAAAAATTATCTCATTGAACCCCTGCATTCTCATCACATTTGTAGAATTAATATTAAATTAAAATTTCCATCTTCTTTAAATGGAATTTGGAAAATAGATTCTATATTTTTAATTATAGTAATTTTTTTAATATGTTAAACTTAATTTTTTTTTATATTAATAATGAAAATAGTAAAAAATTTATGACCATAGTTGAGGAAAATTGGAATTATCAAGAGTTAAACAAAGACTATAATTGATAAAATGACCTCAAACATGTAAAAAATATATTTTATAGCCATATTGTGACCTTATACCATCTATTATCAAGAATTTTACATTATTGGAGACATGTGTTGTGAAAAATGTGTGAGTGGAAATCAATATTTTTAAAAATTAAAAATGTGCCAACGACCTTGCTTATAGAAGACCACCTAATCTCCTCTATTATTCACACTTTCAACCCACATTGGTTCTTCCAATAACTTACTAAATAACTTTTTATATCCCCTCCCATCATACTATAATCCTTATTTTGGGTTGAAATCTATCCTGGGAGTGATTTGTTTTCAAACTTAAAGAGGATACCTGAAGATGTGATAACCTTATACCAAGAGAATCGTTATTTTATTTTCTTCTCCACATCCTCAAATTATTATTAAACCATGATAATATTATAGAATCAGTATATTAAATATTATGGGATGTTTTTATAATAATTTAATGTCAAAGAACCATCTACACTTCCATCAAATCGGTTAGGAAACCATTCTTTGTGTGTAAAGCGGACAACCGCATCACGAATCGATGTAATTATATTTTCCATTACCATATATCAAGGTTTGATATGATGATAGGTCAAATGTATATAAATTATAGTTATAAAATAATTATACCACTTTATTATTTTCATATCTTATATAGCTTTACACTTTCCATTCAGTAGGGGATATGATAATGTCACTCCTTTGGATGGTAGACTACTTCCTTGCGAAGTGATGTGATCCATATTTCACTAAAAGTTTACAAGGAATGTTATAAGGATAAATTTAATACTCATATTTTATATAAATTATATAATTTTTATATTCATGAAATATTCATCATTTTATAAATATAATATATCATTTTCTTTCTTAACTTTTCAATCACATTAAGATGATAACACCATTTACATACAAGAAATTGATTCCAATGACCTAAATTGTGTTGATTGATAAACATTTGATCGGATGAAATTTTAAAACCAATTTAAAATATAAATTAGTTTTATAAATAAAATAGGTGAAAAATAATTTTTGAAATAAAATTATGTATTGTTCCCTGTTCATCAATAAATGAAACTTCACATGAAAATACAAAAATATCACTCTAACATAATTTTTATGTTTTTATTTCAAAGAGGAATATTATTTTGAAATATTATATCTATAAAATTTCCAAAAATTATATTTAAAATATGTTCTCCATTAGAAATATATTAAAATACCTTTATAAAAATATGGATTTTTTTTGTGAAAATTTGGGTTTTTTCTTATCTTGTGCTTATCAAATCTGTTATATAAACATGAAAAATATTTGAATGAATATTATATATATATATATATATTAAATTAATATTACTCACTAATTGTAATTAAATTAATTTGTTAGGTTAAAACAACATTATAATCATAAAAATAAAAAAATCATTTATATTCAATTTGTTTACAGTTTAATTCCTAATAAATCTGTATCAAATGAATTCAAATGAAATTTTTATAAACCACAAATTTTTTTAAATTAGTTAATAATATTCATAACCATAGATTTAACAGCTTGGTCAGTTCTTATTATATTAAAAATTTATGTTTTAGTAATATTTCTTTGATATCATAAACTCGATAATGTGTGTAACCCGATTCATCGATGAAACTCATTATTGTGTGTGACACATGCTAACTCCATATTTCCTGAATTTCAAGATATATATAATATATAAAATCAATTTAAAATAGTTATTATATTGTAATTTCATGGGATATTTTATTCTCTTAGGTTCTTTGTGTTGTTTTTAACCCAAGCTGAACTATGTGTTGTGTATAACATAATCCAAAATTGATGCCTTAATATATAATAATATTGTTTTACTATTGTATGAAATGAAAAATATCGACAAAAGATAAAATTAACATGAAAAAATCACAAAATATAAAGTTGTTACATTCTACCCCCCATAAAATGAATTTCTCCCTCAAAATTAATTTGGGTTATCCAAGGTTTAAAACTTGAATTTTTTTTTCGTTGAAACCCAAATTGTAAAAAATAAATATTAAAATTTCCGTTAAAAAATGTTGGAAACCTAAAGGTTACCAAAGGTAACACACAAGTTGGTTTCCACATAAGATAATGTAGGTTCGGATTGATGATCAGATGTGGGGGAAAATTATAAATATTTATAGGGTGTATTTGAGGAATGAAATAATAAAACAAATTAATGATCAATTGAAAGTTGAGGGACTCATATTCATAAATTTGTGATTATATTAATTTCCATCAGTTAAAAAATTAACATATTTGGAAAGCATACATTTTTTGATCATTTTCCTAATATTGAGAAATTATTTCATTAATATAAAATATAGGGAAATATTGTTAGATGATATATTTCTACAAATAAAAATTCATTATTAGGTTGTTCTTCAGTCAATTCTGATTTATTCAATTAGTTCAATAAATTATTATCCAAAAAAACATTGATGTATGAAGCACTAAATTACACATTTAACAGATATTAAATACCATAAAAGGGTGATTAGTCTAATAATTTGTCTCTAACTATTATCCAAGGTCAAAAAGGATAATACATTAATATCTAAACCATAGAAAATAACAGAACTCATTCATCATTAATATTTATAAGAATAGTTCACATTAACTAGAACATCACATTGGTCAGGTTTAAAAACCCTGCTTTTATTACAAACATAAACCTGATTTATTACATAAAACATTCAATTGATACAACATAGAATATCAAGAGTTCTAGTGTCTTTGGGGCTTCAAAACATTACATAACAACTTATAACATGAAATGCAACATCTTTATTGAAAACATCCTTTTCATGTCCACTACATTTCCTCGTACTTAGCATTGCATGGGATAACCTGAGGACATGCATAAGAAAAGGGTGAGATATAATGCCCGGTAATGGAATAATCATTGAATAACATGAGTAATACAATACATGTTATACAATAGGAATATCAATAGAGCACAAGAGAAGTATAAACATAAAGGCATGATATTGCATGACAATTATAACATGGAAATGAGGAAACAACACTTGACTTGGAATTAGCATGAGCCAAGGCTCATTGAACATGGAGCATGAGTAAATCCTCATTTCACATGATTCATGTGTAAATACTAATTTTAATTGAATTAGAATGAGTCAACACCTATTTCACATGATTTATAATGATACTATACTTTACCCAATGCATTGGAGTGCTATAAGGGCGCACCCTTCTTAAACATTCCATTTCATGCTTATGTGTGCCACCTAGATAGTAAAACATGGATTCATAAAACATAATCATTTATTAAATGATAAAGGAATTTTGAATTAATACATGAAACATTATACTAAATAAGTAAATATTCATAAAGGTGAATACCCTTGATAGGGAAATGGACATGGTATTCACTACACAATGACATTATCTTGGAAAATAGGTGTAATTTCGACAGCATAACAGCATGAGGTAAGAATTCATAAAAATGGTTGATGAGAGAGAGAGGGATGTCTCATCATATTTAAATGACATGGAAAGTAAGTGGTTAATGTAGATACATGTACCAATAATTTTAATGGAATTTATATTCATGATACAAAAAAAATTTCTTGAATGTAAATGAGGAGAGGGAAATTCCTTTTGGAATTTAGGCATAGTAATGGGTGTACATGGGAGGAATTTAATGAGAGAAAAAGTGGTCTACCATCATTCAATCATGAATATGGCAGTATGGGAGAGGTGAAAAACCATACCCCAACATTTATAATTGAAATAAAAAGAGATAAAAATTTGAAATATATAGAACAAAACTGAGAAAGGAAGAAAACCCCTTACATGGAAGTGTGCTTCCAAAGGCTTGAGAGAGGCTTGAGAGAGGCTTCATGGGAGATTGGGGAACCTTGGGAGGATTCTAGGGTGTACAGGATAGTGATTGGACAAACATAAAAGGTGTTTAGTGATGATAATGTGGGAGTTTGGGTGGGTTTATATAGGAAAGCTGAGAGAATTATTTATTATTTAGGGTTGGGACACCTCACATTAAACAAATTCAAACCAAAAACTATACCATGGGGTTTTCCCATGGGTTTTGTCAAAGGGGAGTGGAAAAAAATATTTTCTAAGTCCATGGTCCGAAATTCTTAAAATAATGGGGTTGCTTATGTGGAGGTGAGTCACACTCCCAAGGAAAACAATTTAAAAAGACAAGATGTTTAATTAGCCTTAAAGGGTCCATTAATGCTTTGAAAAATAAGTCAAACAAACCCAAAATTACATTATTGTAATGATAAAACAAATATTGGCCGAACATAAGGCTTATAATATTTTATTACATCACTATGGGGTCATTATGATGTCATAAAACAAATTATATATTTAAAAGGTATTTAATTTTTATCCAAAAATTTGACTGTCTCATAAAATTATGAAAAATTCACCGTTGGATAATTTCAATGTACTGATTTCAGAAATAATATTTATTTTATCTAAATATTTTTCTAAATAAGTTACTTTTCCATTTTAAAATAAAAACCGACATTTATTGAAAATTCATGGGTTTGGACAAAAATGGATTTCGAACCTTAATAAAAATTACAATTGCATTCATAAAATTATATGATAATTTATATTTAATAAAAACTAATTTAAAAATTATAATAATATTTTATTAAATTATTATTTATTACAAAAATCCATTAATTCATCAAAATTTATTTCTTAGTTGAATATTAACTAAAAACACTATTTGAGCTTTAAAAAATATTTACAATGTAAGAAAAATAACATGAATATATATTCATTATTATATTAAAAAATAATGTTCATAACTATTGTGATAAGGTCTTGTTACATAAACCCCTATAACAGGCGCATAAGACCAAAGGGTAAGGCGTACGATGTTGACCGACTCTTGGTGTGGCTGGGATAACATTGATCGGTTGGTAATCTCTTTCAACTTGCACCTCTCTTGTAGGCGGTCCCACTCGAGCATAACCTATTGAATCTTGGCTTGGGCTTGGACAAGAGTGAACCCCAATGACGCCACCTCTTTTTTTATCTCTGACCAATGGGCTTCATATAGGGCACATCTACTGGATGAGTCCATCGCTTCCATATTCTACGTAAATTGGATTCGTTAAAGCCCTATATTTATACTAATCATGTGATCACTATTCAACAGATATATTAGAAATGGTCACAATTCTAAACATAAAACCAAATAAGTTGACATATTATATAAAAAGTTTACATTAAGAGAAATTTAATTAGATCAAGAGGGATTTACATTAATGAATGTTTGGGTCATTATAATCTTCCCCCTTTAAGAAATTTTTCCCTCAAATTTTCTTTTTACCACACTAAAACAAATGTAGGTAACTCTCCTTTATCACTTCCTATAATTCCCACGTCAGTTTATCAAACTTCTGGTTTTTCCACAACCCCTTGACGAGGGGAATTTACTTATTTCATAGAACTTTTTCTCTATGATCTATGATCTTCACTGGTTGCTCCTCAGAAGAAAGATCACCCTCTAAATGTACCTCCTCTGAAAATAGTACATATGAAGGGTCTGGTATGTACATCGTTAAGAGATATACATGAAAGACATCATGCACTTTGGCCATGGTAGGTGTAAGTGCTAGTCGATTGGCCACAACCCCGACATGATCAAGAATCTCGAAGGGACCGATGTACCTTGGACTTAACATCCCTTTTTTCCAAACCTTAGGACCATCTTCTACAGAGATATCCATACAAATACCATGTCTCCAACTTTAAATTCATGGTCTCATCAATGGTTATATGCATAACTTTTCTATCGACTCCGCGCTTCCATGATATGTTGCTGAATGGTTTTCACCTTCTCCACCATTTATTCGACTATTTATGGTCCGAGCAGCTTACGATCACCAAACTCATCCCAACATGCATGTGTTCTATATGTTTTCCCATAAATGGCTTCATATGGTATTGTTTGGATGCTTGGGTAGAAATTATTGTTATAAGAGAACTAAAGAAGAGGAAGATGTTGATCCCATCCTCCTTTAAAGTCAATTGAGCATGATCTCAACATGTCCTCAAGTGTTTGGATATTCCACTCAGATTGGCCATCAGTTTGAGGAAGACATGCCATATTGAATTTCATTTCAGTAATCAGAGAAAGTTGAAGACTATCCCAAAACATAGAGGTGAATCTTGGATCTCGATTAGACACAATAGATAGTGGTACTCCATGCAGTCTTACCACTTCCCTAATATATATCCATTCCAATTGATCCAATGATAAATCATCCTGAATAGAAATGAAGTGTGCAGACTTTGTAAGATGATACACAACAACCCAGATTGCATTGTTGGCTTAGGATGTCTTTGGAAGTCTGATGACAAAGTCCATGGTTATTTTCTCAAATTTTTATTCTGGTATGGGCAATGGTTGCATCATCCCCTTAGACATCTTCCTCTCTGCCTTAATTTGCTGACACACCAGGCACTTTGATGTATATTCAACGATCTCCTTCTTCATATTATCCCACCAATAATACTCTCAGAGATCTCAATACGTATTTGTGTTTCCTGGGTGAATAGTAAAATTTTAACTATGTGTATCATCCAAAATTTCCTTCTTCAGCTCCAGACTTGATGGATCACATAGTCTTTTCCCAAATCTAACAATTTCTTCTTCATTATAATTAAACTCTGATGATTTTCCTTTTCTGGTAGCTTCCACTTTTTCTTGAATTCCCACATCATTCTTTTGAGCATCCTTTAACATTTCCAAAAATTGATGGTTGAGCAATAATTTGTGAAATGATTGATTATGTTCCCTTCTTTATGATTCTCATGTCCATCCTATTCAAATCTAAAAATATTGGATCCTTTTCAATTATCATCAATGAAAAAATTATGGGTTCCTTTCTACTTAGAACATCTGCCACCTTGTTCGCTCTCCCAGGGTGATAATAGATTGAGTAGTCATTGTCTTTGATCAGCTCTAACCATATTTGTTGGCGCATATTCAACTCTTTTTGTGTGAACATATACATGAGGGTTTTGTGGTCCGTATATATTTCACACTTTTCACAGAAGAGATAATTCCGCCAAATTTTCAGAGTGAAGATCACTGCTTCTAGCTCATGGTCATGTGCTTGATAGTTCTCTTCATGAACATTCAATCTCCTTGATGCATAGGCAATGGCATTTTCATCTTTCATCAACAAATATCCTAGGCACTTCTTCAAAGCAACACTAAATACCATGAAAATTTATCTAATTGCGTGTAAAGTGAGAACGGGCGCAATGATAAGCCTCCTTTTCAACTCCTTTATGCTTTCTTCTCATTCATCACTCCAAAAAAACTTTACTCCCTTTTGAGTTTTCTTTGTAAGAGGGTTGGACAATCATGAGAAATTTCTCACAAATCATCGATAATATCAAGCTAACCCCGAGAATCTACAGATATCTGTTAACGATGTTGGATTTGGCCATCCCTTAATTGCATCAGTTTTGGAGGGATCCACAGATATCCTATTTCTTGTGATGATATGGCCCAAGAATTATACTCCTTCAACAAGAACTCACACTTGTTGTACTTGGAATAGATCATATTCTTCTTCAAGGTCTCTAGTATAGTTCTAAGATGCTCTTCATGGTCCTCCTTGGTTTTGGAGTATATCAAAATATCATCTATAAAGACTACAAAAAATTTGTCAAGGTAATATATAAAGACTATATTCATTAATTCCATGAATATTCCTAGAGAATTAGTGAGTCTGAAAGGCATTAATATGAATTCATAGTGCTCGTATCTTGTATGAAAAGTAGTCTCGGGGATATCTTCCTTCTTCACACTTACTTGGTAGCATCTCGATCGCAAATCCACCTTGGAGAAGTTTTGTGATCCATGCAGCTGATCAAACAAGTCATCAATTCATGGGAGAGGATACTTGTTCTTTATCATGATTTTTTTGAGCTCATGATAATCGATACCAAGGTGCATTGATCCATCCTTATACTTGAAAAAGAGGACTGGTAGACCCCATGGTGATGCCTTGGGTGTATTAACCCTTTATCCAGATTACCTTGTAGATGTTTCTTCAGCTCTTCAAGTTCCACAACATCCATTCTATATGGATTTTTGGATATTGGAAATGCCCCTGGTATAAGTTCAATTGAGAATTCATCATATCTTCTTTGAGGAAGACTAGGAAATTACTTGTGAAACACTTCAACAAATTCCCTCATAATAGGCATGTCGTCAAGGATGGTTGCTTCCTTGTACTCAATCATCTAAGCCAGATACGCATGATCATAGGGTAGTAATATCCACATTTGAGATGATGGAGCTAATGAAGATTCATCTTCCTCCTTGCACTTTTAAAGAATCGGGGGTAGATTCTCCACAAGGAGAGTGATTTCCCTCTCACGGCAATTTATGTTGGCTCTAAATAAGGAAAGCCAATACATGACAAGCATTGCATCAAATTCCACCAGAGGTAGTATGCAGATGTTCTCTGGGAAGTTTAATACACATATTATGACAAGGGAGGAGTCATATTCATGTGATGCAATAATCTCCCCATTTTTTGTACTCACTGACATCTTCTCTTCCATGATTTGTGGTGGTGATGGTATTGTACTACTAAACTTTTGAGATATAAATGAATGATTAGAACCTGAATAAAAAATTAGGTTTTATATTATTGAATGAATAACTGGTATACCTGTAACCACTTCATTTTTGGGGTTCACTTCGATAGTAGTGATGGAAAAATCTCACCCTTTCTGCCTTGGAGGTTATTGATTGCCTCTAAAAACCCTTGGATTAGGGAACTTATTTTCAAGATGACATGGTCCTTTGTAGTTGTAGAAATGAACCATGCATTGAGGTTAGAATGGATCATTATTATCCTTTATCATGTCTGTGTGTCTTTCTTTCCGATAGTTAACAACTAGGTACCCTTCTCTTCCACACCTAAATCATTTTCTTGTACCCTTCAGGAAATTTCTAGGGTGCTTCTTTCTGCACCTTTGGCAACTGGGGTGCTGGATTTTCTTAGCACCGTTGGATTTATCTATCGGACCACCAGCATTGAAGTCCACCTTATGCTTCTTATCCCCACGATACCCCTGATATTCTACCATCTCTATTTCGAAATTGAGGGCATATTGGACAATTCCCTCATAGCTCTTGAAGTCACAGACTGTCAGTGCTTTCCACATGCTAGGTTTCAGCCCACCAAAGAAGTGGTCAAACTTGCATTTGGGGGTAACGACAAATCCGAAAGCGTATTGTGCAATCCATGTGATGTTTTCCACATACGCTCCAATAGATTCATCATCTTTTTTTCTGGAGGTTAAATAAGTCCCTTTCCATCTTAAGCCAGAGGGTGTGCATAAAATATTTATTGAAAAATATCTTCCAGAAATCCTTTCATTCAAACACCTCGATCTCCCCCTCAAGCTTCATATTTTTGATCAACGTCTACCATTGATCAGTTTCACCCTCCATAAAATAATCATTTAGGAGAACCTTCTCTTTTTCAGAACATTGAAGTATGGAGAAGATCTTTTCAATGGAGTTGATCCATTGTTCAGTGATTGAGGGATTGGATGATCCATTAAAAGTAGGAGGCCTTTGTCTCATGAATCTCTCGATAGCAACTTGTTATTTCTTAGGGAGGACTGAACGTTCCTCTTGACCCATGATTCTATTCAAATCTTGAGTTATCTAAGAGATAAGTGTGACAATGTTCACGATTCCCGCTCCCATTGGATTGGGAATCTCATCCGTAAAGTCATCACATGGATCTTCGCATCGGTTGTTATCCCGAGTCCTCCTATTACTGGCCTTTGGATGGAGTATAAGGAAAGTTAGAGGTAGAACATAAATGGTAATAAAAGGAAAAAACTGATAACTTCAAAATAACTCTTATTTCCTTAACATATGAATATATTTGCTTCAGTCTATGTTATCCATGATCTACTTTCTAATATATATTCTTAGGGAATTTTTTTTGTCCCTTAATAATGGTTCATACTAAGATTGTGAATTTACCAAAGCATATCCCCAGGGAGTATTGTAACCAAGAGTGCAGTAACGCCCACTGTCATGCACCAGTTCCCATTTGAGTCTATCTCAAAGCGGTGTTTTCAGGTTTTACCCCTAGGATACATCTCTGACAGAGCCGCCTCCACCTGCTCGTATCCAGACAGGGATGTATTTTCTTGATAAACCACTTACTTAATACCCAACAAAACTTAGGGATGTTTTTATTATACTTAGACTTGTCTCTAAGGATTTAATAGGTTTTTTAATCACAATCCAAAAAATAACTAAACCTATCCTCTAATACTAATTATAACAACCCTGCTTTTATTACAAACTTAAACCCGATTTATTACATAAAACCTTCACTCGATACATCATGGAAGATCAAGGCTTCTAGTGTCGTTGCGGCTTAGGAACATTAAATAACAACTTAAAACATGAAATAAATCATCTTTATTGTATAACTCTTTTACATGACCATTACATTCCCTCATACTTAGCATTGCATGGGATAACCTGATAACATGCATAAGAAAAGGGTGAGCTATAAAGCCCAGTAAGGGAATAAACATGGAATAACATGAGGAATACAATAAATTTTATACAATAGGCATATCAAAGAGATTACAAGAGAAGCATAAAAATAAAGGCATGATATTTCATGACAATCATAACATGGAAATGTGGAAACACCACGTAACATGGAATTACCATGAGCCAAGGCTCGTTACACATGGAGCATGAGTAAATCCTCATTGCACATGAAGCATGAGTACAGCCCTATGACACTGGAATTAGCATGTGTCAACTCCCATTTCACATGACGTATAATGATATTATACTTTACCCAATGCATTGGAGCTCTATAAGGGTGTACCCTTCTTAAACATTTCATTTCATGCATAAGTGTGCCACATGGATCATAAAACATGGATTAATAAAATATAATCATTTATTCCACGATAAAGGAATGTGTAATTTATACATGATAATTTTTAATCAATAATTAAATGTGCATAAAGTTGAATACCCTTGATAGAGAAATTGGAATGGTATTCACTACACAATGATATTATCTTGAAAAATCGGTGCAATTTTGGCAGCGTAACAGTGTGACGTAAGAATTCATAAAAATGCTTGATGAGAGAGAGGGGGTCTCATCATATTTACATGACATGGATAGTAAGGGGTTCAGATGGATACATTTCCCAACAATTTTAATGGAATTTAGATTCATGATACAAAATAATTTCTTGAATGAATATGAGGAGAGGGAAATTCCATACCGAATTTCGGCATAGTAATGGGTGTACATGGGAGGAATTTAATGAGAGAGAAAGGGGTATCCCATAATTCAAACATAAATTGGGAAGTGTGGGAGAGGTATGAAACCATACCCCAACATTTATAATTTAAATAAAAAGGGCATAACAATTTAAAAAATATTGGACAAAAATGAGAAAGGAAGAAAAAACCGTACTTGGAAGTGTGCTTCCAAAGCCTTGAGAGAGGCTTGAGAGAGGCTTCCTGAGAGCTCGGGGAACCATGGGAGGATTATAGGGAGAGAAGGGAAGAGGTTAGACTAACTCAAATGTATTTTAGTGAGGAGAAAGTGGGAACGTGGTGGGTTTATATAGGAAAGATGAGGGAATTCATTATTATTTAGGGTTGGGACACCTCACGTTAAACTAATTCAAAACACAAACCATCCCATGGTTTTTGCCCATGGTTTTTTCCAAAGGGGAGTGGAAAAAAATATTTCATAAGGCCAATGTCCAAACTTCTTAATATAATGGGGTTGCTTATGTGGAGGTGAGTCACACTCCCATGGAAAACAATTTACAAAGACAAGATGTTTAATAAGCCTTGAGGGGTCCATTAATGAATTGTAAAATAATTCAAACAAACCCACAATTACATTATTCCAATGGTAAAGCAAATATTGGCCGAACATAAGGCTTCCTGTATTTTATTACATCACTATTGGGTCATTATGATGTCATAAAACACATTATATATTTAAATGGTATTTAATTTTTACCCAAAAATTTTACTGTCTCAGAAAATTATGAAAAATTCACCATTCAATAATTTCAACATCCTGATTCCAGAAATAATATTTATTTTATCTAAATAATTTTCTATAAATATTTTAATTTTCACTTTTAAAATAAAAACCGACATTTATCGAAAATTCACGGGTTTGGTAAAAAATTACTATCAAACCTTACTAAAAATAACAATTACATTCATAAAATTATACGATCATTTATATTTAATAAAAATTAATTTTATAAGAATAATATTATTTTATTAAAATATTATTTAATACAAAAATCAATTAATTCATCAAGATAGATCTCTTAGTTGAATATTAACTAAAAACACTATTTTAGCTTTAAAAACTATTTACAAGGTAACAAAAATACCATGAATATAAATTCATTATTATATAAAAAAATAATGTACATAACCATAGTGATAAGGTCTTCTTACATAACCCCTTATAACACCCGTATAAGAATGAAGGTTAAGGTGTGCAATGGTGACCAACTCTTGGGGTGGATTGGATAACATTGCCTGGGTGGTAATCTCTATCAACTTCCACTTCTCTCGTAGGCGGTCCCGCTCTTGATTAACCTATTGAAGCTAGGCTTGGGCTTAGTCAAGAGAGAAGCCCAATGATGCCACCTCTTTTCCAAGCTCTGAAAAATGGGCTTTTTATGGGGTACATCTACTGAATGAGGTCATTACTTCCTTTGTCTGTGTAAATTGGATTCGTTAAAGCCTTATATGTATACTAATCATGTGATCACTTTTAAACGACTATATTAGAAACGGTCACAGTTCATAACATAAATCTGAAGAATTTGACATATTTTATAAACATTTTACATAAAGAGACATTTAATTTGATCAAGCGGGATTTCCATTAATGAATTTTTGGGTCATTACATCAGGGTTAGGCTTGAAACACTTATTGTACTTCAGTCATGGGTTCAATACCCATAGCCTTGCTGGTCTTGATAGGATACCACCAAACAAAGAGGATTACCCTTTATAAAACCTTATAGATAAAATATATAAAATAAATATGATAGAAACCCTTGAAATAAAGTTAATTAATAAATAACCATTAACTGGGGTTTTCAATACAACCTAAATATATAAATACTTAATCTGATATTCAACTTGACCTTTTCTTAAATAGTTAACCTTATCAGCCTTCTAAAAGATAAAAATACAAAACATTAGAAATAATTTCATGAAATTAGCTTAACATTGATCCCCCAGGTATCAAAAAGTATCATTTTGTTGGTTACATTCCAATAATGTGAATACCCTCATTGTATATTCTCTTGAAACTTGTTAATATCCAGAATCACCCCAATTACATATTGAAAACATACATGTTTCCTTAATTAAAAGAATATTGGATATATTCCTTCAATAAAAATATGTTATAACCCTCTACAATTATAGAATAACCACTTGTCAAAAAGTCATTAATTAGTTCCAAGTTAATCAATACTCTCTAACTTAATTTTTTATATCCAATATATATTTATTGTAACGCCCCGACCCCAGCTACCTAGAGTCGGTGCATTACTTCGTAACATTGGCATGATCACAAGAAAGATCAAATCTCGAAAGACCGATTGGTTTAGTAGCCTTGGAAACACTAGATATATTCATAAGTTTTACATTACATCATAAAATGAAAAACTAATACAACAACATAATGTTTCCACAGTCCACACTATAATCCTATCATAATATCCCTGCAGGTCATTCATAACTTACATCTTCACTTCCTGGGAAAATAAAACATAGAAAAGGGGTGAGCTCAAATGCCCAGTAAGGATAACAACTTAGCGGAAACTTTCATAAATAAGAATAAACATTTAAGGCAATGTATAACTAAAACAAAATCCTTTTAAACTTGAACATTTAACATAGTATGGCATAAATAAAATGAAATAATTCCATTTACTTATTCACATAGATATTCTACTAATCGAATAATCACATGCAAAAATCAATAACCACTTTCATAATGTTGGAATGCATAATGCCAGACTATCATAACCACATAGACAAGGCCTCGTGCCAAGACTACAAATAAGATTTTGTCAAGGCCTTGTGCCAAGACACTAGTTTGTCTCATGAGACCTACCGATGCATCGAGGAGCTATAGCGGGCTCCACCCGTCACTTATTAAGTCCAATGCATTCCCATATGAAAAGGTTTAAACATAACATAAACATTCGTATTAAAACTAGCATACGAAATGTCAATAATTTCACCATAAACTATGAATGGTATAAAAATAGCACATCCACAGTCAAACATATCACAAAACCTTCAATACAATATAGAAGTTTTGTATCATAATAAATCAACTTCGAATAATCTTAAAATCCATCAAAGGATGTTGACATAGATGAAATCAAAATTCTTTTTAAAGAAGTATCTCCTTTTATTTTGAAATCATTTAAGATCCATATAAAATAAAACATTTTATTTGAAAATATTCTTATAAGCTTGTATGGAAAGCTTCGACGATTTTATAACGGCGGAAAATAACCGCACCCGCCGTATAAGTTAAAAAAAACATTCTTACCTCAATTCTGTCAAAAAGGTTAAAAAGGACCTTGTTTTGAAAATGACGGAAAGATTCCTTTATAAACCTCTTATAAAAAGTCAAACAAGGGTATAAATGACTTTAACCCATATTCTTGTAAATAGTAAAAATGTTTTGAAATACATTTTGAAGAAACATGGATGTGGATGATAACGAGATCCCAGTAGATTATTACGTATAAATAACCTCGGATAAAGAAGAGATTGTGAAATAACCCTTACCTTGTACTTTTCCTTGGTTGTGGTAGGTTAACCTCCTGTATAATGGTGAAATAATTGTTATTAAATTATACAAGAATCATATACATTAATATGATATCATATATGATCTTTTAATATTGATTTGATAATAATATCTTAGTATTATCGTTGTTTCGGGTGTTAACTTACTTGTTTTCTTTCATATGTTTTGTTACGTAAGACATGTTTGTAAAGGATAGGTTGTATATTATTCATATCCAGAATGATATCAAGTCCTTAAACATCATTTTTAAATCATAAAATGATAATTATACTTTAATGGTTACGATGGAGAATGAATCTCATCGCGTTCGTGGAGACGGTAGTCCGTACGTACGCACGAGCGACAATATCATTATTTTGATATTAAAATAATATATAAATGGATGGTATATCATATATACAGAATCATTAATATGATATATTTATTATTTACATGAGTTACACATCATTATTATACCCATCCAAATAATAATATATTGAATAACAATTACACCACGACGTGGAGACGGTAAGCCGTACGTACGCACGTATGGTGACATGTTATTCAAAGGGTGGATAGAATACTGAATATGGTTGTACCATATTTATAATAATATCACAGTATATAAATGATACTGGAGTCATTATTTTAGAATGGTAACAACAAAGGAAGAAGAAGTGGAAGAAGAAATGAACTTGGAAAAGGGGTGGTGAAAACATTACCTCTTCTTCGGGTTCTTCCTTTTGATTTGATCAAAAGGGATCCTTAGGTTGGCTTTCTGATCAAACTAAGGCCCCTAGGTTGTAGTGAGGGATGTTGGGAGAGTATTTGGGCAGAGTTTGGCCGAACCAAAAGGCTTTAGAGGTGTGAAGAAATGATAAGGAGGAGTTCCCTTTTATAAGAGGGGTGAGGGGCACCTTTGAAAAAGCTAGAAATATTAATTTATAATAAATTTATATTCGGTTTCAAATGGCTCCAAAGTTGACTATTCAAAGGTTAAGGTGGGGATAGGTCGAAAACCACTCAACCAATAGAATTTAGACAGGTTTGGGTACTTATATTAACCTTATCTTTAAGTATTAACTCTAAGTTAATTAGTTTCACTTTTACAATGTCTCTTTGTATTTTTATATAATATGGTTAATAAACTTACTATATACATCCAAGCGACCCCCAAGTGGTCCATTAATGAGGAACCTATCATAATATAAGTCTCTTGGCAGAACCTTAGATTTTTTAGGAATTTAATATCAATTAATAATATAATATTTGTTTTAAGAACTCTTTTATGTCAATTTTGACACTATTCAATAGTTGATTTTTTTTGAAACTCCTAACAGATTGATTACTTCAAAAAAAGTCAATTAAATTAATCCTCATATATCATATTATCTTATAAAATTAGTTTAATTAATTAAAAGTTTCATATTATAATTATTTGGGTATTTATAATATCAATTATTTTAATTTTTCACTATTATAGTAATTACTGCATCATCATTGTGTCATAAATAAAATAAATTATTAAATGTCTAAAAATTATAAATAAAATATCATTATGTAGGAAATCTTTTTAGCTTTCTAATGAATATTTATAATCTAAAATCAAACATATATAACCCTATGTAAAAATTGTTGTTCTAAAAGATATATGCTTGTGTCATTTTTGTATTCATTTTAACTAAATTAAAATAAAGTGTCATTATCACTTACAAGTGGATCCATGGGGTCCCAAAACAGACCCAAAGATGCCCATGGTCGACCATGTATCAACCAATAGGGTTAAGACACGTTTTAGGGTAATTTAGTATTATTATAATATTATTTTTTTAACCCTTATTTACCGGATTTACCCTTTAACCATGGTAAATAAAATATTTACCACAGTAACTATTCAAAATGTCTAAAAATAAAAGTTACCTATTTACACAATTTGAACATCCTGATTCCAAATATGGAATCCATTTTTCTAAATTCAAAACACATAAGTGGCAGAAATTAATTTAAAATTAATTCCCACTGTCAAAACAAAAAGCGTGTTTTTTAAGAGATAATAACTATCAAAAGATTGACACTTGTTTAGGTTTGGTTTAATTGTAAAATTATGTCCAATGACCAACATTATATTAAAATGTAAAAATATATTCTAAATATACTTTAAAACCACTAAAATTCATAATTTATCACTATTAATTATTTTTATAAAAAAAGTTGTTTTTAATTAAAATTTAGTAATTTTCACTATTCATCAAAATATGAAAGTTATCCGAAAAGTACCAAAATTTCACCTTAGGCTAAATTCGATATTCCGAATCCAAAAATGAAGTCCATTTTAAAATATAAAATATATATAATTTCAAAAATTAGGTATTACTATTCACAACGGCTAGTTTAATTAGTTGTGGTGTGTGTTAGAACTCGAGGTTGCGTACCACACACGCTATCGCATTATTCGAAGGGAAACGTACCATAGAAGCTTGGGGTGTTACATTCTCCCCTCCTTAAAATAATTGCGTCCTCGCAATTTCTAGGGTATTACTGCATAAAAAGACTCGGGTGGTTCTTCATCATAAGTTCATCGTGTTCCCACGTTGCCTCTTCCATCTTATGGTTTCTCCACAAAACTTTTACCAGACGCGTCGTCCGGTTTCTCAGCACTTGTTCTCTCGTATCAAGAATCTTGATGGGCTCTTCGCAATAAGACAGATCGGGTTCCAGTTCTAATTCCTCATAGGTGAGTACATGCGTTGGGTCAGGCATGTATTTTCTCAACAGAGATACGTGGAACACATCGTGAACTTTGGAGAGACTTGGCGGCATTGCCAATCGGTAAGCTACAGCCCCAATTCATTCTAGAATTTCGAAAGGTCCGATGTACCTGGGACTCAATTTTCCTTTCTTACCAAAACGTATGACTCCCTTCCACGGAGATACCTTCAGGAAAACATGATCACCGACTTGAAATTCCAAATCCTTCCTTCGATTATCGGCATAGCTCTTCTGCCTACTTTGAGCTGCTTTGATGTGATTTTGGATTACTTTCACCTTTTCCACCGTTTCCTCCACCAGTTCTGGGCCTACAAGTTTTCTTTCACCAACGTCATCCCAACAGGTTGGTGTACGACATCTCTTTCCATATAATGCTTCATATGGTGCCATCTGAATACTTGAATGGAAGCTATTGTTATAGGAAAATTCTACCAGTGGTAAATATTGATCCCACATACCCTGAAAATCAAGTGATCAAGATCTCAACATGTCTTCTAAGGTTTGAATAGTCCGTTCTGATTGTCCGTCTGTCTGAGGGTGGTAAGCAGTGCTCAAATGAAGTTCAGTATCCAGGGATTTCTGAAGACTTTTCCAGAATCTTGAAGTAAAACGGGGATCACGGTCAGAAACAATTGATAAGGGTACTCCATGAAGTCTCACAACTTCATTAATATATAGTCTTGCTAGACGTTCCAGGGGTAGATCTTCTCTTATAGAAAGAAAATGTGCTGACTTGGTAAGACGATCAACAATAACCCATATTGCATCGTTCCTTCTAGGAGTCTTTGGTAGCCCCATGACAAAGTCCATCGTAATATTGTCCCATTTCCACTCCGGTATGGGAAGAGGTTGCATGACTCCTCCAGGCTGTTGCCTTCCAGCTTTCACTTGTTGACAAACCATACATCTTGACACAAAATCAGAAATCTCCCTCTTCATGTTGTCCCACCAAAAATGTTCCTTCAAATCTCTATACATTTTGGTGCTCCCAGGGTGTATAGAGAAATTGGAACTATGAGCATCATCCAGCAATTCCCTTTTTAGATCAGGTATATTGGGAACACAAAGTCTCTTCCCGAATTTCAAAAGTCCATCTTCATACACAAAGTCTCTCAATCTCCCATCATTCACAGCTTTAATCTTCTTCTGAAATTCTTCATCATCGGTCTGGGAACTCTTAATCCTTTCTAGTAAAGATGGTTTGGCAACCATTTGAAAAAGAATTGATGTTTCACCTTCCCTGGTTATTCCCATGTCCATCTTCTCTAGATCCATGAAAATTGGATCCCTTTCAATTCTCATCATGTTCAGAACTCCATGGTCTTTTCTGCTCAAAGCATCTGCCACCTTGTTTGCCTTCCCCGGGTGGTAGTGTATCGTACAATCATAATCCTTGAGTAATTCAAGCCATCTCCTTTGCCTCATGTTGAGTTCTTTTTGTGAGAAAATATACTTCAAACTCTTGTGATCAGTATAAATCTCACATTTTTCACCATAGAGGTAGTGCCTCCATATCTTCAAAGCAAAGATCACAGCTGCTAACTCAAGATCATGAGTAGGATAGTTTTGTTCATGAATTTTCAACTGTCGTGATGCATAGGCAATAACTCTATCATTCTGCATAAGGACACAACCAAGTCCTTTCTTTGATGCATCACTATAAATAACGAACCCATCATTCCCCGATGGTAGAGTCAATATAGGAGCATTGACTAATCTTCTCTTCAGTTCTTCGAAACATTCTTCACACTCTTTTGTCCAAACAAATTTAACCCCTTTACGTGTGAGCTTCGTTAATGGGTTAGCCAATCGGGCAAAATTCTGGACGAAACGTCGATAATAACCTGCCAAACCAATAAAACTACGTACCTCAGTTATACTCGTAGGTTCTGGCCATTCTTGGATTGCCTTGGTCTTAGAAGGATCAACGGAGATTCCATCTTTAGAGACAATATGGCCAAGAAAAGAAATCTCTTGAAGCCAGAATTCACACTTGCTAAACTTTCCATATAATTCATGCCTCCTCAGAGTCTACAAGATAATGCGCAAGTGATTTTCATGATCTTCATAGGTTTTTGAGTATACCAAGATATCATCAATAAATACCACCACAAATTCATCGAGATACTCCTTGAAAACTCTATTCATCAGATCCATGAATACAGAGGGTGCATTAGTCAATCCAAACGGCATTACAGTAAACTCGTAATGCCCGTACCTGGTTCGAAATGCTGTCTTCGGAATGTCTTCCTTCTTTACACACAACTGATGGTATCCAGATCGAAGGTCAATATTTGAAAAGTATTGAGCTCCATGCAGTTGGTCAAATAAATCATCAATACGAGGTATGGGATACTTGTTCTTTATCGTTATAGCATTGATCTCCCTGTAGTCGATACATAACCTCATAGATCCATCTTTCTTTTTAACAAAAAGAACAGGGGCTCCCCATGGAGAAACACTAGGGCGAATAAATCCCTTATTACTCAATTCCTCTAGTTGTTTCTTTAGTTCGACTAACTCTACAGTGGCCATTCTATAAGGGGTCTTCGATATAGGCCTTGATCCAGGAATCAAATCAATGGAAAACTCAACTTCTCGTTCTGGAGGATGTCCAGGTAAATCTTCCGGAAATACATCTACAAATTCTTTCACAACAGGTACATCCTCTATTTGAACATTCCTTTCCTCACCGACAGTTATTTCATTCTCTTCCTCCCCAATAATTGAATTAAGTTGAGCTACTGGGGGTGGATCTAAATAAGAATTAGGTGGTGACGATTCTGCTCTAAAAATAAGGTGCTCCTTATCATTATCATCAAGAATTGTAACCTCTTTCTTCTTACAATAAATCTTCGCATCATAGTCCGAAATCCAGTCCATACCGAGGATTATATCAAACTCAATCATAGGTATGACGATGAGGTCAGCAGATAAAGAAAATTTATGTGCTCTAATGGGGACTGATTCACAAAACTTTGTTGCAACGATACTTCCCTTAGGAGTTTTAACTGACAACTCCCTTATTAAATAAAATTGGAAATATCTAATTTTTTTAGCAAACTGGGAAGATATGAAACAATGCGATGATCCAGAATCAAATAATGCATTTGCTAAACTTGAGGAAACCATTAAATTACCTACCACCACATCTTTCGGAGCTTCTACCTCAGCAGTAGTGATAGCATAAGCCTGGCCTTGATCCCTTGGCCTTTTCTGAGGTAAGTTATCCTGACGCTTAGGACATGCATTTGCATAATGCCCCATCTCCCTGCAATTGTAGCACTGAACGTTGGTAGCTTCCTTCTTCCCCTTGCAATCATGAGCTTGGTGGCCTTTTTCACCACACTTGTAACAGACTCCCATTCCCTTCTAGCAAGTACCAGGATGTTTCATCCCGCATTTACCACAAGATGGATATTCAACCTTTCCTTTCTTCCCCTTATTTCCATTCCCAGATTGATCAGTAGGTCTCTTCTTCTCTTGCTTTGCTTTAAAGTCATAAGACTTAGAGAATTCCTTTTCGGTCTTGATAGCACATGAGACAATGTCTTCGTACAATGAAAAGGATTGTGAGACTAATGCTCGACGGAGAAATGGTTTTAACCCATCAAAGAAACGATCAATATTACTTCTTGGGTTGCGAATATAATCACCAGCGTACCTCGCTAACCTTGTAAAGTTAGCCTCATACTTTGTGACATTCTCATCCTCCTTTTGTCTCAGACTCAGAAATTGTCTTTCCATATCTGCTCGATGGTCGCGAGGAAAGTATTTTTCTAAAAATAAATCTTTGAACTCACTCCATTCCATATTTGATACTTCATCATCTTCCTTCGTATTTTGAATCAATGACCACCATTGATCAGCATCTCCAGTGAGGCGGTAAACTGCCATGATAACTTTTTCCCTTTCACTGCTCCCCAAAGCCTGAAATATTTTCTCTAGGGAAAATATCCATTGCTCAGCTACTAAGGGATTTGTATTCCCATTGAACGTTGGTGGTTGTTGTCTCATGAATCGATCTAACATTGATCCTCCACGCTGCGGATCAGGGTGCTCCATATGGGTAAGGTTATTATTCATAACCTGAGTAAGTTGTCCCAGTACGGTGATTAGCTGATCAGCACCAGTTGCATCACCAGCCCCACTATAATTATCTTGAGCAGGAGGGCAATCCCTACATGGAGTGCGTGCATTGATACAGTTTCCATTTCTTCCACTTGGCGCCATTTCTAAACAATGGCATAAACTAGATCAGTTTATGAATCAAAATACATAATCCCATACTTATAAAACACTTAACATAAATTGAACTATTTATGGATATAATCCATAATCATAAAAATGTTTTCTTTGAGGAAGTATATACTCATAAACCCTTCATAATGATTTGTAAAGAAAATGAGAGTTATCCTAAGCATATCCCCCGGGAGTGTCGTAACCAAGAGTGCAGCAAGGCCCGTTGTCGTGCACCAGTTCCCGTTCGAGTCTAGCTCAAAGCGGTGTTTTCGGGTTTTACCCCCAGGTACATCTGTGCCAGAGCCGCCTCTACCTGCTCGTATCCAGACAGGGATGTATTTCTCAGAAAACTCACAAAGTCTCTACAATACCAAAATTCTAGGAAGTTCTTCTATACTAATCCTCAAAGTTCATCTTAGGTCTACGTGCTCTAATCAGAGTTTATCTAAATCTAGCTTCCAAGGTTTGTACTAAACTTCCTCTGATACCAACTGTAACGCCCCGACCCCAGCTACCCAGAGTCGGTGCATTACTTCATAACATTGGCATGATCACAAGAAAGATCAAATCTCGAAAGACCGATTGGTTTAGTAGCCTTGGAAACACTAGATATATTCATAAGTTTTACATTACATCATAAAATGAAAAACTAATACAACAACATAATGTTTCCACAGTCCACACTATAATCCTATCATAATATCCCTGCAGGTCATTCATAACTTACATCTTCACTTCCTGGGAAAATAAAACATAGAAAAGGGGTGAGCTCAAATGCCCAGTAAGGATAACAACTTAGCGGAAACTTTCATAAATAAGAATAAACATTTAAGGCAATGTATAACTAAAACAAAAGCCTTTTAAACATGAACATTTAACATAGTATGGCATAAATAAAATGAAATAATGCCATTTACTTATTCACATGGATATTCTACTAATCGAATAATCACATGCAAAAATCAATAACCACTTTCATAATGTTGGAATGCATAATGCCAGACTATCATAACCACATAGCCAAGGCCTCATGCCAAGACTACAAATAAGATTTTTTCAAGGCCTTGTGCCAAGACACTAGTTTGTCTCATGAGACCTACCGATTCATCGAGGAGCTATAGCGGGCTCCACCCGTCACTTATTAAGTCCAATGCATTCCCATATGAAAAGGTTTAAACATAACATAAACATTCGTATTAAAACTAGCATACGAAATGTCAATAATTTCACCATAAACTATGAATGGTATAAAAATAGCACATCCACAGTCAAACATATCACAAAACCTTCAATACAATATAGAAGTTTTGTATCATAATAAATCAACTTCGAATAATCTTAAAATCCATCAAAGGATGTTGACATAGATGAAATCAAAATTCTTTTTAAAGAAGTATCTCCTTTTATTTTGAAATCATTTAAGATCCATATAAAATAAAACATTTTCTTTGAAAATATTCTTATAAGCTTGTATGGAAAGCTTCGACGATTTTATAACGGCGGAAAATAACCGCACCCGCCGTATAAGTTAAAAAAACATTCTTACCTCAATTCTGTCGAAAAGGTTAAAAAGGACCTTGTTTTGAAAACGACGGAAAGATTCCTTTATAAACCTCTTATAAAAAGTCAAACAAGGGTATAAATGACTTTAACCCATATTCTTGTAAATAGTAAAAATGTTTTGAAATACATTTTGAAGAAACATGGATGTGGATGATAACGAGATCCCAGTAGATTATTACGTATAAACAACCTCGGATAAAGAAGAGATTGTGAAATAACCCTTACCTTGTACTTTTCCTTGGTTGTGGTAGGTTAACCTCCTGTATAATGGTGAAATAATTGTTATTAAATTATACAAGAATAATATACATTAATATGATATCATATATGATCTTTTAATATTGATTTGATAATAATATCTTAGTATTATCGTTGTTTCGGGTGTTAACTTACTTGTTTTCTTTCATATGTTTTGTTACGTAAGACATGTTTGTAAAGGATAGGTTGTATATTATTCATATCCAGAATGATATCAAGTCCTTAAACATCATTTTTAAATCATAAAATGATAATTATACTTTAATGGTTACGATGGAGAATGAATCTCATCGCGTTCGTGGAGACGGTAGTCCGTACGTACGCACGAGCGACAATATCATTATTTTGATATTAAAATAATATATAAATGGATGGTATATCATATATACAGAATCATTAATATGTTATATTTATTATTTACATGAGTTACACATCATTATTATACCCATCCAAATAATAATATATTGAATAACAATTACACCACGACGTGGAGACGGTAAGCCGTACGTACGCACGTATGGTGACATGTTATTCAAAGGGTGGATAGAATACTGAATATGGTTGTACCATATTTATAATAACATCACAGTATATAAATGATACTGGAGTCATTATTTTAGAATGGTAACAACAAAGGAAGAATAAGTGGAAGAAGAAATGAACTTGGAAAAGGGGTGGTGAAAACATTACCTCTTCTTCGGGTTCTTCCTTTTGATTTGATCAAAAGGGCTCCTTAGGTTGGCTTTCTGATCAAACTAAGGCCCCTAGGTTGTAGTGAGGGATGTTGGGAGAGTATTTGGGCAGAGTTTGGCCGAACCAAAATGCTTTAGAGGTGTGAAGAAATGAGAAGGAGGAGTGCCCTTTTATAAGAGGGGTGAGGGGCACCTTTGGAAAAGCTAGAAATATTAATTTATAATAAATTCATATTCGGTTTCTAATGGCTCCAAAGTTGACTATTCAAAGGTTAAGGTGGGGATAGGTCGAAAACCACTCAACCAATAGAATTTAGACAGGTTTGGGTACTTATATTAACCTTATCTTTAAGTATTAACTCTAAGTTAATTAGTTTCACTTTTACAATGTCTCTTTGTATTTTTATATAATATGGTTAATAAACTTACTATATACATCCAAGCGACCCCCAAGTGGTCCATTAATGAGGAACCTATCATAATATAAGTCTCTTGGCCGAACCTTAGATTTTTTAGGAATTTAATATCAATTAATAATATAATATTTGTTTTAAGAACTCTTTTATGTCAATTTTGACACTATTCAATAGTTGATTTTTTTTGAAACTCCTAACAGATTGATTACTTCGAACAAAGTCAATTAAATTAATCCTAATATATCATATTATCTTATAAAATTAGTTTAATTCATTAAAAGTTTCATATTATAATTATTTGGGTATTTATAATATCAATTATTTTAATTTTTCACTATTATAGTAATTACTGCATCATCATTGTGTCATAAATAAAATAAATTATTCAATGTCTAAAAATTATAAATAAAATATCATTATGTAGGAAATCTTTTTAGCTTTATAATGAATATTTATAATCTAAAATCCAACATATATAACCCTATGTAAAAATTGTTGTTCTAAAAGATATATGCTTGTGTCATTTTTGTATTCATTTTAACTAAATTAAAATAAAGTGTCATTATCACTTACAAGTGGATCCATGGGGTCCCAAAACAGACCCAAAGATGCCCATGGTCTACCATGTATCAACCAATAGGGTTAAGACACGTTTTAGGGTAATTTAGTATTATTATAATATTATTTTTTTAACCCTTATTTACCGGATTTACCCTTTAACCATGGTAAATAAAATATTTACCACAGTAACTATTCAAAATGTCTGAAAATAAAAGTTACCTATTTACACAATTTGAACATCCTGATTCCAAATATGGAATCCATTTTTCAAAATTCAAAACACATAAGTGGCAGAAATTAATTTAAAATTAATTCCCGCTGTCAAAACAAAAAGCGTGTTTTTTAAGAGATAATAACTATCAAAAGATTGACACTTGTTTATGTTTGGTTTAATTGTAAAATTATGTCCAATGACCAACATTATATTAAAATGTAAAAATATATTCTAAATATACTTTAAAACCACTAAAATTCATAATTTATCACTATTAATTATTTTTATTAAAAAAGTTGTTTTTAATTAAAATTTAGTAATTTTCACTATTCATCAAAATATGAAAGTTATCCGAAAAGTACCAAAATTTCACCTTAGGCTAAATTCGATATTCCGAATCCAAAAATGAAGTCCATTTTAAAATATAAAATATATATAATTTCAAAAATTAGGTATTACTATTCACAACGGCTAGTTTAATTAGTTGTGGTGTGTGTTAGAACTCGAGGTTGCGTACCACACACGCTATCGCATTATTCGAAGGGAAACGTACCATAGAAGCTTAGGGTGTTACATTTATCCAAACAATCATTATCTTAACATAAGGAGCATATGAAGTTTTATCTTCCCTTATTTTTAATTTCACATTTCCATTAAGTCGCATTTGTAGTCTACCAAAAACAGTCAACACAATTTTGTAAATCAATATAAAAAACTTAAACTGGTCAATCCTAGTATATTTCACCATAATTATTGAATATAAATACATAAAAACATCAATTATTCCACATTAACAATTAACCATAAGATGGATACATCATCCTATTACTTAAAAACTCTTTCATTTCAAATTTCATTTGTAGTCTCATCATCATTAGTAATATAACCATTACTCATACCACCTTCACGATTTTCATTGAGATCTTTCAACATATGACATCAATTTTCAAAGGGACCATTCATTTCACACATAAATCATTTGACCTTTGATGATTTCTAAGGTAGTCCAATATTCATATCCATTTTATTAACCTAACCCATCATTTCTCCTATGTAGTTACTTTCTTTTTTCCTTTTTTTCTATTGTCAAAACACCTTATTATTCCTATAAGAGATTAAAATAGGTTATTGTTTCTACTATATTGACACAGATAAATTTTTTTGTCTTTCCTCCTCTGTCTCCACTAACTGAAAATATAGTGAACTCCTTTAGTCTCTTCTTTGGTGAGTTTGATAGTTGGTTAAGTACAAATTCTTTGTCAGGTTCAATGAAAACTTATTAGACATGATGAAAACATACCTCACTCCATTAATCATCCCATTTGACATATCATCATCAAATATTCCATCATATTCAAAATTAAACTAGATTATTCTGGTTCACTCCATTGACTAAAACCATAAATAATATTGTTAGAAGAAAATATCACAGTGGAAAACCATATAGTCATGAAAAAAAATTACTTATAGATTGTTGAGATCATGTCACTTTCTTTAATCTATGACATTGTAGGTTGATCCTAGTTTATTTATAGTTATTTTTTTGAAAATCTTTCATGAAGGTTCATTATGATTTTTCAATTCCCAAATCACTTCCATTGGGAGTGTCAAACTAGGTACATAGTAAATCCAATTTTCATGTACCAAGTTATTATTAAGTTAGGCCTGATACACCTTGTCGAAGTTTTTACTCTGTGGTATATATGTTCTAGAAACACATACACTATTAGTAAAAAGATAGGGATGTATTTATAGGAAAGAAATAGAAATATCCTTTACCGAAATTACAAAACATTTTCCAATAATTTTCATCATCCTTAAACTTATCCTTAGAGACATCCCTAGAAATATACTTAGAAATATTCCTGGGTATGCCACTAATGTTTTCTCATCCATGGTTCCAATGGTTTACTAAGCCTTCACTCTGATACCAACTACAATAGCCCTCCTTTTTACATATTATCATTGCATTACTTTTGTGGAATACATAAATCATTACACAAAAAGACACCAAAATAAATTATTAGTTTAGTGACTTTGGGAACTTAGAAACATAAATTCTAGTATATGAGGGAGAAACATTATCCACCAATAGGTTCTCCAAGACAAGAACCTAATTTAGACATATCATACATGAAATATATACTCATAACCTAGGGATGTAAATAATAAAAGTGCTGATCAAAGATTCCTAGTAAGGGTAAACAAGGGAGACATTTAATCATAAACATGAGAATAAATGTATGAAAACATGTTCATAACATTAAAATATCCCACATTTCATATCAAAGATCACAATGAACGATTTCATAAATATTAGTAGTTATTAACAAATGAATCATAAGGGAAACAATTTTGTAATCCATGAATGCATGAAATAGGAAAAATACATAGAATTTTTTACAGACACTTCAAAATATAAAATTATTTCTATAGTAGTCAAGGAATTACTGCCCTGGACAAATTTATATTATGGGTTCACTCCCCATACCATTACGGTAGTAATGGTTTACTCCCATATAAATATTTTTAGTATGATTTCACTATCCATACCATTATTTTAGTCATGGTTCACTCCCAAGTCAATATTCAAAGTATGAGTTCACTCCCTATGCTATCTTGGTAGTAATGGTTCACTCCCATCACCATATTAGTAGTTAGGGTTCACTCCCAATACCATATTTTCCTAAATCATGAGATATAAATATTTACCTAATGCATTGGAGTGGTATATAACTCCCACCCATCTCACAATGAAGTCATACATATGTGTTCCACAAGATCATAAACAATAGTATCATAACCGATGAAAAGAAATGGGTATCATAAATATGTAATCATATCAAAACCCATGGAAAAGAGATAGATTTCATAATCATTTCACCAAATCATATCTCATGAAAAGAAGTGGGTTTCCTAAAAAAATATCCCAAAAAAGAGAAACAGTTTTCTTAAGCATCATTACATCAAAACCCAAAAAATTAAGAGAAATAATATGAATTAAAATATTGGATCATTTAGCGAAAAATTCATGAGTAAGACCAACAGATGTAATATTAGATAGAAAAAAATTTGGAAAGATATTTTAATAACAATGAATGAAGAAGTTATCATTTCTTTTTGGAAAATTTAATTTTTAAATATAAAATCCTTTTAAAATAATTTTCAGGAAAATAAAATCCAAAACATATAACATAATATTTGAAAACCTTTTGGAAACATTTTTTAAGACATATAAAGAGTGATTGAAAATGTTTTTAAATCCTTTTTTAATCATTTAAAATATGTTTAAAAAACCATTTCATTTAAAAAAATTAAGTGTTGTAATGTAATATTGAAAATGATTAAAATAATTTTTTAATCCTAAAACCTTTTTAAAAACCATTTTCTTTAAAAATAGATTTGAAAACATTTAAAAGAATAATTGATAACCATAAAAAAATTTTGAAAACATTTTTCATTGAAAATAAATTTTAATATAATGAATGTCCTGGATATGAAAGAAATCATTTTTTCTATAAAAATATACGTTTCAATGTATAATGGTATCTTCAAGGAAATGACTATCATTATAGAAGGTAAGTCTATTAATGTAGAACATTCATCATGTACCATAAATGATCAAAAATGTGTCTTGAACAAAAAATATAAAAAATATAATTTCATAAAAAAATTAAAAGCTAAAACATAACTAAGAATGTTAATTAAAAACATGGGATAAAATTTGAAAAATTAAACCACTTTTAGAAATCATGGCTTTTGAAGAACATAGATTATCATATGAAAGGATAAATAAAGTCGTATTCCCTTAAAAAAATTCTTAGTTATGTTAAGTACCATAGATTGGGAAAATGGTACAATTACTTAGATATTACATTAATGTAAATTGTATATGAAAATTCATGCGATTTCATGTGATTTGGATCATTGGATTTCATCAATGGAAGCATAATCATAATCAATCTCTATAAATGATGAGGTTCTAGTAATAACTCTCCCCACTATAGTAACATTAAATCATAATAAGAGGAAATAGTAACATAAAATAAAGCATAAATATCATAAAAAATTTATTCATTATATAACATGTTAATTTTAGTATATACACCTCATATAAAATATAGGATCTTAACATGGCATGTGTCTTAGAGAAATAAAATTGAGACAAAATGACTTTAATGATTTGGTATCATTTAAAAATTAATCCCAATGAAGGAAAGATATATAAATGGTTATGTAAATACCTATAAATTGATATCATAATAGGCATATAATAAATTAACATGAAGTATATACACTTCCCAGATGAAGTGAATGGTGAATAAGTCATGTATCTCACAAAAATAAAAAGAGAGGTGAAATCCCCTTAACATATGTTGTGAATCTTGTGGTACTCATAATATCCAGATTTATAATAAATCTATGTTTATTTTACATATTTTAAATAACATGATTCTTAAATATAATTACATATATGATGTAATTATGACATTATATTACCCGCTTATTAACAAATATATGTTAGGTTTTCACTTTGGATAATATCTAATTTTTTCTTCGTACATGATTTTACTTATTATTATTGATTAAATTACTTATATCATGGCTTAATTACTTCCAGAATTTAATAAAGAATTTAATTATAATATATATTCGTTATATATTTTTTAATAATAATCTCTAAAATATAAAAAGATGTAATGGAATAGACCGTTCATAGAGATGGTACATACTCATGAATGTTGTTTCCATTTTTTCGTCGTATTGAAATAAGGAAAGTAAGTTTACCAAATGTATAATTTTTATAATATCATTAATGTAAAATTACTATTTTATATGTATCATATAGTTCCACTAAATCCATCCATAATACATTACATGTAATGTGTGAATGAATCACATCTCTTTCGGGAGATGGAAGTCCATAAGTCCACAAATAATGTCATCATATTTACACAAGATAGAAAGTATAAAGGCATGTTTTATAGAATAATTGTAAAATAATAATGTTATAATAAATATAATATATATCATATATAAATATTGTTTCCATCATATTCCCAAAACATTAAAGTTGGTAAGGTAAAAACAAACAACATCTTTTCATGAGATAATAGTTCATCATACTTAAGAACTGTAAGTTCGTTACCCATTATATATAGTTTTGTGTAAGTGTATGTAGAACCATTAATTTTAAAACATTTAATTATATTGATTATACTATTATTATTATATAATAATTGTATAAGTAGTGTTTAGTGGGTGGATAATGGAAATAAAACTAAATATTTTAAGGAATGATGTTACCTCTTATTTGGGTAACTACTTTTAGTTTTCACCAAACGGATTCCTTTGATAGATTTTTCTACAAGGTTAGACATAAATGTTTAGGAAGAGTTTTTTTGTACCTATTTAGGTATCTATTATTTTAACCAATGTTTTTTGTTATTTGTGATGAATTGGGAGGAGATGAGGCATTTTATAGTTGAGAAGGAGTGGCACTCTTATAATTATTAGGAAAGGGAATTCCACCAATGATTTTCCCATTGAATATGGTTATAATAATATAAAATATTTGATAAAAGGTATTACATCGTAAAAATAGGGCCCTAAAACATATTTTTTTCCAAGTTCCTAGGTCATTTGATCACTTAAGTTTCAGGTTTAGTCACTTGTTATGATTAATATTGCTTTAATCATTGTAATTAATTTTAATTACATTCACTAATAATTTTTTATCAAAAACTAAGTTGAAATTATTTGAAATATTAAATTATTTATGTTCCCAATATGGAATCCAATTTTCCAATTCCAATTATAGAAGTGGTCAAAATTAATTTTAATTCAATCCAGCAGATGGGACGACAATGCAGGTGCTTAATGTCAAAATGTCATAAAGATTCAATGTTATTATGGCCATATTCAAATTGAATATGATTCAAAAAACCTCAATTGGAATAATTGAAAAAATATAGATATAATTATACATAAAATACAATTTAAATTGTAAATTAAACTCATAAATGAAACATATAAAAAATAGGTTTTGAATAAAATTGAAGTATTTTTCATTATTCAACAAAAAATGAAACATCATATAAAAATAACAAAAAATAACCTTAACCCAAATTTTATAAATATGATTAAAATATTATGTTTATTTTTAAATATATAATTTAAAATAGTTCCAAAATTTTAATTAAAATAGGTTCTCTATCAAATGGTGTAAAATATTCCTTTGTAAAAATATTGATTTTTATGTGAAATATTTGGTTTGTTCTTATCTAATGATTATCAAATATATTGGATTAACATAAAATATATTTAATTGAATATATAATATATGCTACATTAATTTAACTCAGTTTTTTAATTAAATTAGTTTATTTAGATGAACCGGTTTTCTGAGTTAGAAATAAAAATGTTTCTTTTATATTTAATTCGTTTAGCTTTTCATTTCTAATTACTTAGAAACCAATGAATTCAAATTATATTTTTATAAACCATTTATTTTCTAAGATATTTTATACTATTCATAACCTAGAATTTAAAATATAGGTTATATATTTTTATATTAAATTTTACCATTTTAATAATATTTTATTGTTCAACTAAACCCAGTAATGTGTTTAATGCATGATATCAAAGAAACTAATTATTGTGTGAAACACATGCTAACTCAGTACCATGTACATTAAAAGTGACATAGAATATATTTATTCTATTTAAAATAGTAAAAACCATTTATTTTATTGGGATATTATATTTTTGTATTCTCTTGGTGTTGCATGCACCACAATCTTAACATGGTGTTGCTAAAACACATTCCAAAAACACTTGTTTTATATAAAAAATATAGATTTAGTGTTCCATGAAATGAAACAAATCCCTACGAGATTAAATTAATTTAAAAAAATATATTTCACAAAATCTTGGGTGATACAAAATAGAATATTGATTCCTGAAATAAATTGATTATTTGATATGTGATGAATGATTTGGACCTGTAGTGATGGTTGGGGTGTATACTTATGTAGACCTTTGGTTCCTTGATAATTCACATGAGATAAATTAATTATATAGAATGAAAAAGATTTTTACCATAATTTTAAAGTATATTTTCCAAGGTCTTGATAGTAGAGATATCATGATTCCTAAGATCATGGAATCCGATAATTAAGCATATCCTTATGTAATAATTCAATTATTTTTATCCATGAGATATTCACCATGATATTATATCTATATGCATCTGATTCTATGTTATTGATAAAACGATATGTGTTTTAAATTACTCACCTTTCTATATTTTGTAATTCCTTATCTTATTATGATAGTCATGTTATTGATTAACTAGAATTAATTTCCAATTATTTACCTTTACTTATGGATTATATTACATGCTATTTTCACATTCATATTACATCTGGATGCACTTACTTATCATTTTATTCAATAAATATCATGTTTGTTTAATTATATACCATTCTATATTTCATTTTCTTATCGATTCTTAATTTAATATAATTTATATAACCCTTAATTAGAATTTTAGCTCACCACACTTTTGTTTATTTTCTAGATGATTTATTCAAATGTACTATAATTGATTTATAAAGATATTATATAGGGATTAATGTTATTATATATAGAAATGTTGTATTTTTTAATCAAATTTAATAAGGTAATCATGAATGTATCTATATTACCAATACTACTAAACTATTCAATCCATTAGGATGCAATTCCATCATTTCTTTTGAAAATTTTATAAATCAGGAACTAACTCCATGCTTTCAGGTTTAGGCTCGCTAATGTTTCTTTTTCATAATTTTTTGTAGAGACCAAAGGAACTAGATTTAGGAAAATATGGATCATGTAACATACCCATATGATATACTTTGTGGATAAGTATAGAATATCATATTAACATTTTTTTTAATGTAAAGATTTTTTGTTTTTCCATGAAATAGAACCCTCTATGGATATTATATGTTGGTGGTGACACTCCTAGTAGAAATATTTAAGACAATTCAGATGTTCGTTACAAATAATTACAAATAATTTCAGTATATGGTGATATTGAATGAGCTAGGTTAAACATATTGTGTATTAAATTGAAAATATTTTGTCTCAAGGTAATTGTAAAATGTTTTATTTGTGGAATATAAGTGAATAATGTAATGAATTTCTAGGGAAAATGAAGAGTATCACATAAGGAAATAAATATCATCCCAAATACCCTTTTATAGTTCATTATCATAAATATAGTGGACATGGGAATTGTATAAGTCAATTACCTCTTCAAAATCTAAAATCCTAGATCAATAAAAGACTAATGTTTAAATTAAATGGGTTAAGTATTTATTGGGATTACAAAATTATATTGTAGAAAAAAATTACCAATGTTATTTTTTTAGAATAACCAGGCAACATCTAAGTATTTTGATATATTTTAGTTTCATATATGTCTTCATTGAATTTTGAGTTATATAAACCATCATGGGTTTTTGAGTTTAATATTTATCATAAGTTTAAGTTCTTAAATAAAAATGTTATGTTTTATGTGATGGGAGTCTACCAAGATAATTAAAATGTTGAGAAAAATTATGGAAAATATATTTTTAGTGGGCATTTTTATGGAGAAGAAATGTATTTAAATTTTATAGAAAAATGTTTGAAATTATTGATGACCATTTGGGTTAATATGATTATTAAAAAAATGTAATAATACCCAAATAAGATTATTAGAATTTGTAAAAAAATAATTTTTTTTGAAACCCCTATTAAAAATGTTATTTAATGAATATTTTTAATCTAAGGAAATCCATCATATTTTTTTTGGAATAATTATTGTAATTATATTAATATAGTTTTATAAATGGTAAAGCTTCATACCGGGTGACAACTCACCACATCTGACAAGGCCGTGTAGCTTGAACCCATGACTAAAGGATAAGGGTTTAGTGCCTACCATAGGCCAACAAAATATCCTGGTTAATATGTTATTATTTTTAGTTAAATTATTATAAAAAAAATATTAATGATGAACCAATGGTGTTAATTTTGCAGTTTAGAGATATACTTATTATAATGGAAATTTTTTTTAACCATATTAGTTAGGGATAATAGTTAGAGATAAATCTAAATACTTTTCCATCCTTTGTAAAACGTTTGATATGCTAAAAGTGAATTTTTGTTATCTAGGAATAAAGGATCCTTTTTTTAATTTCTCAATGTAACATTGTAATTTGAAATTGGTCTAAGAACAAACAAAGGATGAAATTGTGCATATGAAATAAAAATGTACCATGTATGTATATTTCTTTATATGCATAGACAGTAAAATAATTCATCAACTTCATGAAAAGTATTGTGAAATAAAAAATTTATCTTACAAAAATCAAATTCAATGTATCAAATTTTCATTTAAATCATCAAAGATTGATGGTTTTGAGAACCATAATGTTCCATTGGTAATTTAATTTTTTGTAACAAATTCACACAATCACTCTATATAAATATTTACACATTTTTTCTTTGTCTATATCATCAAATTCCATCAATTTTCTCTAACTTTAGAACCATGTTATGTGCTTTTTTGTATGACCATTGTAATTCTCGTTTGCTATTTTTAAAGTTATATTTTTAAAAACCTATTATGATGTGGGTTTATCAAAAATGGTATTTCCAAATTTAAAAACATTTCTTTCCAAGATCGCGTATAACTTGTGAGGGATAAAGTTTTATATGATTAGGATAATGTAAAACTGTAAAAATTTAAAATAATAAAAATGTACCTGATAGCATGTATGACATATAACACAAATATTAAAAGAAAATATAACACCCTTTGACCTTATGATATATTTATTTTTAAACAATTTAAATCAATTCAATATCTTTCATTAAATGAAAATCTATATTTATCATGTGTTGCACAAAAAAACTTAGTTTAGCCTATATTAAATGAAACAATGACTTTAGTTAACACTATACGCAACCCTAAGTTCAATAGAAATGTGATATATTATTAAAATATTTAAATTTAGAATTATAATTATAACCTCTTTCTATATTAGCGGGTATGAATAGAACAAATTAAATTTGGAAAATTATTGTTATGTGTTGATTACTAAAAATATAAGAATTATTTAAATTAAAAACAGATGTTTTTTGAAAAACTAAATTTTCTTAAAAAAACAATTATATGTGGTTTTCTCTCGTAATGTAATTTATTTTTACTAATTTCATAAAAAAATAGAAAAAATAAAATTAACTTTTCTCGTTAAAACCTGGTATCGAGGCATATCTATAGGATTAATTTTAAATTAAATTTTGACACTTCTATGAATATAATTTGGATGAATTTACTAAATTTTTTGAATCAAAATGATTCATATTTTATAATATAAACATATAATTTTTTTACTATAATGAATAGTGAAAATATTAAAAAATTAAATACCATGGTTAAGGGGGAAATGGATTGATGAGGGTTTAAACTAAAAAGATATGGGTTAAGTTGACTAAAATTCTTGACTGAAATCTTTTAGATAGAAATATATAGTCCTTTTACATTATAGGATATATAATTTTACATTAATGTATACTTGATACCTGATACAAATGTCGGTGTAATTCATTAGTTTCAAACATTACAACAGTTCTACTCACCACAATTATAAATGGTCACACCCTCTCCTCTCTTGTGCAAACAATCAAACCTATTTGGTCTAGCCAATACCTGCCAATATAAAATCCAAACATCCCAAAACCCATACTATAGTAATAATTTTTGGCTAAAATCCAACAAAATAATGATTTTGGTGAAACCCTATAGAGGATTCACGAAGAAGAGGTAAGGTGATTTAATAAAAAAAATTATTTTATTCACTTATCCACTTCCTTTAATTACTATTAAAATATAATGATATAAAAACATCATTATCTTTAATATTTTCTGATATTTTTATAATAATTTATTGGCCAATAAAAATATTTACATCCATTAAATGGGTTACAAAATCATCATTCATTTATACGGCAGACTACCACCTCACAAACTGATGTTATTTATTTTTCCATTAACACCTATCTTGGTTGTGTATTATGATGGATATAAAGTATACGTTTAATATTTATGAAATAATTAAACCTATGGGGTGATCATCTCATATATTCCTTTATTAAATTATATTCTGAAGTAGATATAACTATGTCTCTCCTATGTATGGTGGGCTACTGCCGTGCAAAGTGAAGGGATCCATATTTCACAAACTTGTTACATGGAAGGTGATAAGTATAAATTCAATTATTATATGTGATATAAAAGAAACAATTATGATTTTAATGAAATATTTATCATTTTTTAATGAAAATATTTCCTTTTTTTCTTACCATTTCACACACTTAAATAATATAACATCATTCTTATAAGTGTGGACTACTACCTTTATAAAGTTATGTGACTATCTTTTCATCATAAAACAACAAGGATGACATAAATAAGTAAATAATATGTATTATATTATATTATTATAATTATTTAATGATATTATATTACTTATATAATTTCCATAATTATTAACGAAAACTTGAAACGTTACTCATGCACACGCACATCTCACCGCCTCCTTGGTCGTAATGTTGATTGATTCTCAAAAAAACATTCATGACTTGTTTTAAAAGAACTATTGATGTCAAAATATATTAATTATTTAAATATTATTATTATTTATATGAATTAAATATATAATATATTCATGAAAAAGTTCATTCATTATGAAACCCTCATGAAAAAATAAGGCAATTAACACCCGAAACAATGAAAATAATGAATGATTATTGACATGAGGGTGATAAGATGTTATAAAATGATTACATATGATATTAAAAACATTGATATTGTTATTTTATAATGTAATGTTATTATTAAAACCACTATGAATTTGTTTGAATCATGTTCGACCAAAATGAATCATGAGGTAAGGGATTTCTTAACTCAACTAATATTCCTTAAGTTAAACTTCTAATTTATTGATTTTTTCAGGATATGATTATGTGTTTAATGATATTTTATTATCTAATGATGAATTTTTACTTTTTTATTTCGATTTATAGTTGATACACATAATCCATTCTTTAATTAATCCTCACTTGAATTTTATTTTCATTATATGGGTTTATTTCACAATCTCATTCTAATCGAGATTGTCTATTGTTTAATATTTTTCTAATAAACACATTTAATTTTCTCCTAATATGGTTAATTATGATACTTTAATGTAATAGTACCATTTTACCCTCATTTTTACTTTAAATAATTGATAAAACCAATTTAATGTAATCAAATTCCATTTCTCGGTTCGATCATAAATCTATTTTCTACCAAAACCCTATTTTCAAAAAAAAAATTCAAAAAACTTTATAATCTATTTTATAATTATTTATAAATAATTTATTAGATTTATCAAATTTTGAAAAAAAAAATTGAATTTTGAATTAATTTTCAAAGAAATTCTTGTTTATCTTTTATTAAAAAGTACAATTAATCATGGTTTTCGTGTATGATAAGAACAAAATTTCTAGGCATCTGGACCACTCAAATGTTTTGAGGCAACCATTATAAGTTGTAAATATTGTTTTCAAATTTATTTATTTTAAAAAAAATTAAATTTATTTTTAAAAGTGATTTTCAAAATTAAAAGGATAACTTCCTTAAAAAATTTTTAAATTATATTTTCATCATATTTTTATTCATCAATTAAAAACCATTTTTCTTACTCAAATGGGTATATATTTTATTAATATCATTCTTATTCATTCTCTAGATAGTTTGTGATCATTTTGACCAAGGAAAGTGTTGATATTCAATTCCATGATTCATTTTTTAGTCATTATTTCACCTTGAATTATTAACATTCCTATGGACATTAAATTTCACATATATATCCCTAATATTTATCGTGTATATGTTTAATGATTGAACCATATATCATTTATACATATGGTGATATATGCTAATAGTTATTTTTTATTTAATTACATATTGATAAATCTATATTATTTACCCAGTAAAGATATTTCATGATTAAGAAAATGTATTTGTGAATTAAATTGATTATTCGATATTAGGGGAATGATTTTGACCAGTAGTGATAGGTCAGGTCCAATACAATCTATCCCCTTGATTCATTGGTAGAACTCAGGAAGAAAAATCAGTTTCTAAAATTAAATATATCTATACCTATAGTTTAAACAATATTTTTAATAGTCTTGAATGTAGAGGTATCATGATGCCTAATATTATGACGTCTAATAATTAATAAACGTCATCATTAAGAATTTAGTAATAATTATCCATTATATTTGAACAATGAAATTATCTCTAGATGCATTTAATTCTATGTCATTTATTAAATGGAATGTCTTTTCAGTTATTTACCTTTACATATTGATTATTCCTTATCATGTGTTTATATTCATGTCATTGATTAAATGGATTATGTTTTAAATTATTTACCTTTACATATCAATAATTATCCTTGTGATTTTCATATTGATATTATCCTGGAATGAAATTACTTCTATGTTTATTAATTACACTGAATGTATGATCAATTATTTACCATTATATATTTATTATTCTTATTGATTCATGATTTATTCTTCATTACTTTACCCTTACTGAGCATTTGATTTGATCCGTATTTTGTTTCCTTTCCACATGATTATATCCAGTGTACTATGATTGATGTACAAGGATATGCTAGTGGAAATAATAATATTATCATAAAATTTTGTTTTAATTTTTTATTCAAATGTAACATGAGAATCATATATGAATTTATTTTTACAACACTGTTGAACTATTTAGTCCTTAGGGATGTGATTCCTTATTACATATGATAGTGTATTAGAGTAGAAACCAACTAAAAGCTTCTGGATTTAAGGTCACAAAGGATTTTTTCAACAATTTGAAATATAATTAGACTAATTAGGGGAAACATTTTTTATCATCAAACATAAATTCTATAAAGTGGTTTATCATTAATTAATTTTAGTATACTTTATATTACATAGTTAAATACATGTAGTCAAGGTAAAAAATTAGTAAAGTGTAAAAATATAATAGTAAAGTGTAAAAAACTATTAACATGTGTTCTCAAATAATTGTTATAGTAATTCTCTAACCAAAAACCTTTCCATGAAATTATGGACCAATCTGGGGTCATTGACCAATAAATAGTGTAATGATATGATTCAAACATAATTTATATTCACAAAATTTACATTTTATTCACATGTAAAATTGGATCAATTCGACCAACTCAAATCAACCCTTCTGGTTTGAATATTTAACACCCTAACTTTTATAAAATATTTCCTACTAAATAAATTTTATTTCTTCAATGGACTTCTTTATATGAGACGCTGAGTATATGTGAAGGGTGATATATTGTTTAAAGTTTTTTATTTAATATAGAAGTAATCGTCCAGCTATTATATTAGTGTTTATGAATATGACTAAATAAATTATGAAAAAATTGTAGTTTACACATGTATTAAATTTGTTCATTTTTATCAATTGATTATAAATAAAAATAAAAATAATTTTAATGTAGAAGTAATGTTTGTATGGAAAAATATTTTTAAGGAAGCAATTTGTTTTAATGTAAATAAAATAAATTAATCAATATTTCATTTATAATTTTATTTAAATTTTTATATTATATTTTCAATATATAAAATTATCATTCTTCTAATATTTTTCTTGTCATGTGTTTAGAATACATTGAGTTTCATGCTTGAAAACTGTTTTTCTTAAAATTTGTCACATTTTTTCACACTTTTAATAAAATTAATTTCTATAACTTATAAAAATAAAATCATGGATATATATTACATTTTTTTTGGATTTCAGAATTTTATAAATAGGACTCTTTTATTTTTAGTTATTATGAATAGTAAACCAAGCTAAAATTTATCCACTCGGTTATGGATAAATCTGGTACTAAATGGTTAAAACTATGTGATTAGGACTCTACATTTCATATAAATTCTTATTAGATTATGGTAATTAAAACCTTATCACCTTATTCTATAAATTTAGTTGTTTATGGGGCACGTTTCCCTGAATTAAACCTATATAATATTTTCATTAATGAAAAATATAAAATTTTGCTCTCTTACTTTTAAATATCAGTTATGTGTTCACATGGAGAAAAAATAAACTTGAAAATGAATATAAATATTAATTTTGATAATAATGAATTTATTTTAATTATGGTTATTTACTTTTAATTTTTTTTGTTATATAATTGACCAAAATTCTTACACAATGCCAAACTAATATATCTTCATTTGATAAAAAAAATAAAAGTAATGATTCCAAATATATTAAAAGTTACATAATTTGATTGATTTACATAGATTCAAAAGTTCAAAATATTAATATAACATGTTAGTTTAGTTTTAAAATATTATATTATAATTTCATTTTCTTCTTGATGTTTGAAAAGTAAATTTAAATGAATAGTGTCAAAAATTACATTATTGATATTTTATGGAAATGTTTTCTAATTAATTATTTGAAAATCACAAAATCTTGAAAAAGAACAAGGGTAGAGAAATATGGATAAATGTTTCATCCCTTTTCCATTTATGGATAAATTTTTAAATTTAAAAACAAATATTTCCCTTTGTGATGGAAAAAACTATTACTACGGTGTAGGATAAAATTGGTTAACCAAGGGGTTAATTAAACTGATATGGTTTTAATTAACAGTAAAAACTTTAATTGTTTCATTTTTATGATTAACTTTAGACCATAAGCTCCATTTTTTTGAATATTTATCAATTTTTAATTATTTTTATTTAAAATGAGTTAATTATATTTTAAAAGTTCAAGTAATTCTATGTGTATCCATTCCATCCAATATAAAAGGTAACCCCTTTCCTCTCTTATTTACACCACATTAAGCTAACTATATCAGAAAAGTAATAGAGATTTATATTCCCCATATAACTATACACACTATATATTTTGTGTTTTTCTAAAATGATCAACCATGGTTTCCTTAACAGGAGATCTAAAGGTTTTTTTTTCAGAGAATAGGTAATCGCCTTAACCAATCACCACTTTTTTTACTTCTTATTTGACCTCCTTGAAATATATAATATTTTTCAAATTAAAATAAATTTGGTATCCCAAATATATTAAATGTTTATTATCATTATAAAAACCCTATTAGCCTCCCTCTATTCCGTCAAAAGAAAAATGACAATGTCACTCATGCGTACTTGTGGACTACCACCTCCACAAAGTGATGTGACTCATTTATATTTTGTGATTTATAGAGATTTCAATAAGGGTATAATTATTAAATATATATTTTATCTATGATATAATAATGATCTATATGGTTAAATTATTATTTACCTTTCAATCATTCCATCCTTCGAAAAATGAAAATCATGTTCATTCGTTTATACTGGTTACAATCTCTATGAATTGTGTAATTAAATTTTTATATATATACATATATTTTATAAATTAAAATAAATAAATTAATTAATAATAAATATTATATTTATATCATATTTATAATTTTGGAGAAGATGGAACTATGATTACTTTATGAGGACTGAAACAACCCAACGAAAATATATATAGAAAAGAAAAGATTTATTAACTTAAATAGTGATTTTTAAAAATAATATTTATTTAATGGGTGATAAAAGATTGTATGTAAATAATATATGGTATTAAATATATGATAATGGGCCTAAAATTTATTTATAACAAATCTATATTTATTATATATGATTTTTAGACTCATACTAAGAAATTCAGACTGGTGTTAATGGTTTATTTCCAAATCTCATCCTTATTTGAGATTATTTATGTTTATGAATCTATTAGGGTAATTGTATAAAATATCTATCTTAAACCATATATATATTATTTTTCATGGGTAATTTCTATAAATTAATTATTTTTCTTATATTTTCCTCTCAAAATTACCAAAGATACAGAAATAATGTTCTATGGAAAACTGACAATATTTTTCAACTCGATCGGGAATCATGATCTTCCATATACATATTTTTATTTAACTATATAAAAATGTTTTTAATATTCTCAATTTTTTAATGTAATTTTTACCCATGTTTAATTTTTTATTAATTTTTTTAAAGTAAAATACTTTTCATTTTCTGAATGATAAACTTTTTGACCTTTTTAAAAAACTATGAAAGGAATGTTTTTTAACTTATACAGAATAGAAATAGTTACCCACCATCTTCAATATTCATTTTATTAAAGTTTACTTTAAAATATTATAATTTTATTTTCAAATAAAGTGTTTTCCTTAATATTTTTTGTAATATTTATGTTTTAAATAACTAGTTTCAAAGTGAAAATGGGTATTTTCACCCAAAATTTCCCAATAACCTTTTGAAGTATTTTCATCTTTTCCAACTTCATCTATAAAATATTAGGATCTATAGAGTATATATTCTAATGATATGATCTTTGATATTTATCCATATGGTTTATGGTCATATTAATTGGGGAAATTATTGATATTATGTCTGTTATTTCTTCCAATACTGACAGTTTTTTATTTTTAAGTTATATTGATTAAGTTGTGTTACTTATTCATATGATAAATTCATTTGACATATTATGTGATGGGTGGAACCAATAATTACATTTCCCCTTGATGTATTAGTTTGTCTCTAGAGACATGCTAGAGTTGGTATATTGTCATGGTCTTTCCCATTTATGTAAGATATATTACAAAGATGCCTTAAATATATGTTTTATATGTCTTGGAATGAGGACTTAAAGGTATGTTTTTGATATCCATATTTATGCATTACATCATTTTAAAATCATTTGTTGATTTCTATGCGATCATTTGAATAGATATTATATCCATGTAAACTTTTATAGCTCAGGTGATTATTTTTATGGAAAATTTTATTATCATTTATTTCCTACCATATTATTCATTCCTTATTTGTTTCTACTATATTGATACCATTAACGAGCATTTAATATGAACCATTTCTTATGAAAAATTTACCAATGTACCATGAACTATATTATGAATAATATGTGGGGATATAATAAAGGTAATAGAGTTTTTCTCAACAAAAATACTTGTTTGTACTTTATGCTATCAAATGTAGTATTACATTCTAGTATGTATCAAGTTTAACAATACTACTAAAATAATGTGTCTATTATGATGTGATAAACTATATCTAGTACCGTTGTAATTATTTAACCACCAACTCTGGGCTACTTGTTTTTGGTCTTTATAGTTTATATTAGAGAATTATTAGTAGAACCCTTTTGAAAAAGATTTAGGAAAACATATTTTAGGGAATATAACCACAAGGACGACTTTGAGGTTAATTAATAGTATAAGACAACAGCCTAATGTATTTATAAGGTAGAGATTATGTGTTTTTCATATAAATTCAAACATTAATAGATACTATAAGTTGGATTGGTTTTATAAATGATAATTCCATGGGTAATAAACCTATAAATAGTTGGTCTCATATATCTTTGAAATAATTTTGTTTCATGATGAGTGTTCACTTACTGTTCATATATTCTATCACTCTTTGGGGATATTCTTGGATTAATTCACATTTTTAAAAACCATTTTTATCTACGTGAATGAATTTTAATTTTTTATAGTATTCCCAATGGAACGAAGTTTTTGATTTTGAGATTAGTTTTGCATTAATTATCAATTCATGCTATGTTATTCACTAGTTTTAAAAATTATAAATTATGTTTCATATTATTATGATATTGGATTTTGTATTCCATTATTAATGAAATTTTCCTTGGAGATTCAAAGGTAACCACGCCAATGCAATTAATGCGGGTATGGATTTTTCTCATGGGAATTCTAATGAATCTAGTATTAAAAGTCCAACTAGAGATGAAAGAATTATGACTATTTTGAGACATATGACCAAGTTTATGAAAAATTACCATACCTTAATGGAATATCCCGATAATCAAAAATGGTTTGTACCAATGTTAGACTAATTTATGCCTTACTGACCTCAATCATTAAATTGGACCACAAATCCATTTGTAGCTGAGTAATGCATAAGTTCCTTGGTGATGATATTTATCACTTTGGTATATAATGAAATAAAGAAGGTTTCCATCACAATTTATCATCTCTTGAGAGATGTGGATAAATAGTGTTCATTAAATAAATACACTAAGTATGATGAGGAAATAATAAGAGTGGAATGGAAGTATTTTATGGAACTCCTCATGGAAAATTATTTTCCTTGTGAACAATGACAATATTTGGAATGAAAATTCTAAAGTCCGGGACAAAAGGAAGAGGAAAATGTTATTAAATTTGAGGATATCTTTATAATTATATCTATTAATTTCATAGTTTATGTATATAAGACAAAGAGTAAGAATATCCATTTCATTGATGGGTTATATCGTATCCGTCGATAGGAACTAGTCTCCCATTCTTTCACATCATATGAGGATATAGTGTCATGTGTAATCAAGATAGATAAATAATTTTCCAAGTCTTATGTATTAAATGGAATGTAAGAGAATAATTGGATGACCAGGAAAAAAATGTATAAGGGGATGATGAGAAAGATAAATTTCCCGACATGTGATTCATGTGGTAGAAAACTACTTGATACGTACTAAATAAAAAAGGATTTTTATTTAAGTATGGAGAAAAGGTACATCATTATCATTAATGTAAGGGTAATAGAGAAGCTATAAAATTAAATTTCTTTAACTATAAAAATAAGGTAAACTATTCCAACTGATTCCCCAAATGTTACAAGAACATACCACAAAATAATCCAAAGGTAGAAGTCCAAGCATGGAAAATTACTATCACTGGTGTTTAAGTTCCAAGTGATGCAGTGAAATGTATACATATTATCTACTCCATGATATCAAATGTTTTATTTTAATCTAGTTATACACATTATTTCATATATAATGAATTTTATATGGGTATTTCATCACCTACTCAATGATTACATATTTATATGGTGGTGAAAACTTATAATGGTTGGATAACATCATCTCAATTCCATAACTCCTATCTAATTGATTCTTATGGTAATTTTCATCCTAAGAAACATTTTATACTTCCTCTAGTTAAAATTGTTGTATTGTTTGGTATTTATTGGATCTCTCAGTATATATCCAATGAAAATTTCCATGGATGGGATGTTACATTTGATATTAAAAAAACCATTAATAGTCTATAAATTTGATGATAAACCGACCACCCAATAGAAATTACATTATATATATTAGTTATTTTACATATTTAAGAGGGATATTTATCTCAAATTGTTAGGGAGATTCTCAATACTGAATATGTTTTTATTTTCAGAAATATATAGATATATTTCATAAGGTACTATCTAGTCTTACCTGGAATTGTGAAGTTTAGTTTTCTATATAACTCATACCTGGTCCTATGCCTATTTCAAGGACCCAATATAAAATAGTTCCAATTGAGTTACATGAATTAAAGGATAAAATATTGGAGAATCTTGATAAGGGATTAATTTGTCTTAGTACTTCATCATGGGATCACCTATTCATTTTTTAAGAAGAAATATGGATTAATATGTTTTCTATTGATTATTGAGATGATAACAAGATCATGGTTTTTAAAAAGTATCATCTACCTAATTTAGATAATCTATTTGATCAATTACAAGGAGCTCGATATTTTCCAACATTGATCTTCAATCTGGATATCATTACCTATAGATAATGAAGCAGGATATACCAAATATAAACTATCTCATGAGGTATGTTCATTATGAATATATAGTAATTTCATTTTTACTTGCCAATGATCATATTATATTTATTCATTTAATGAATAGAGTCTATATATTACTTTAATCCTTTAATAATTTTGTATTTTAATGATATTATTATATATTCAATGAGAAAGGAAGAGCATTAAGAACATTTGAGATTTTTTATAAAGACCCTAATGATGGGTAATTTGTATTCTAAATTAACTATGTGTGGATTTTTTATTAATAAAGTCTCATTATAAGGTCATATAATCTTAAGGTAAGGTATATCAGGGGAGTCATCAATGATAGAAGTTATTGGGAAATGGTCGAGACCAACTATGGTACCTCAAATAAATTTTTTTATTAGGATGGATGGATACTAGAAATTATTTATGAAATATTAATCAGGGATATATAAATAACCCACAAATTTGTCTCATAATAAGGTTATAATCATATGGATAGACGATTGTCAATAAATTTTCGAATAACTGCAGAGAGGGTCGGTATGCATTCCTATACATACACTACCCTGTATCGGATAAGGGTTGTAATATCCCTTTACAATTTTCATATATGACTAAATCTTTCTTTTTATTTGAAATTTTTTTGGGCTTCATTTGGGTTTGTTTCAGGTTGAAAGGTTATGAATATTTTAATTCTAGGCTAGTGCAGGGTTTCTACTTAGCTGGCACTGGGTTTTTCAAACCGTACTCCATGCTATATAAATATGGCATGTTTTATACAGATATATCTATGTGGATATTACATGGTAAGAAAATATATGTATATCATATGAGAAAATATCTGACCAATTTATAATAGGTTTATGACCTCCGTATAGTCTATCTAAATCATGTGACGTTTCCCAGAAAACAGTGTAGATGGGATTTTAAGAGATCATAAATATTGTTAAAATTTCTTAAACCCTTGTTTTTGGTCACGAAAAGACCTCCTTCAACCCTAAATCAGTTCTAACTTCTTCGAATCTCCCATGAATAATTATTTTCCCCTTAGATCCCTCCCAAAAGTGATCTGAAACTACGAAAACGTTGGTAGATCTACTTCATGTTAGTTTTCTCCTCTCGTTGTCAATCTCTCTCGTTCTCCTTTCTTCTTCTTAGGCTTCCATTGATCCCTACATTCAGTTTTGGATCTAATTCCCTCTATTTTTCAATAAACCTAGATTTTATACTTGAATCCCAGATTCGGTTATTATCGTTATTCATTGACAAAACCCAGCTAGGGTTTGGTGATCCGAGATCCATTGAGCACGATGTAGGTTGTTCCATTACAATGCCAAAAATTTATTAACCATAATTCCATGTTTAAAATTTAAATTGATTAAATTTAGAAAAAACTTTAATTTTGATAATATAGCTTTCAATTTATTGTTGTAAAATTCCAATTACAGTGAATTAGGGTTTTGAAGAAAAATGGATTTTTGGCATGTATTTGGAAAGAATCCCAATTACATTGAATTGGGGTGTAGTTATGGAATTTTGGTAATTTAAATTTTTTGATTTAAATTCAAGGTTTGATGGTAATAAAATCAATTGAACTATGGAATTTAATTGAATAAAATGTTTTGAAGGAAATATTGGTGAAAAACCACAATTCGAGTGAATTGGGAGATTGTGATAAAATTGTTGGAATTGATTGAAAAGTAAATTACAGATTTTTATTACCAAATGGATTTTGAAATTTTGTGTGATGGTTTCGTAAAAGGTTTTATGGAAAATTTCTCTGGAATTGTTTTTATGGAAACCCAGTGGCTTCATCTTTGTGAAAAGGTGTGTTTTTAATTAAAACCCCATTATGGTTTTGAAAAAGAAAATTGGAATATTGGAAGTGGAGTATAGGATTTAATTGTATTTTAGGAATTCTTAAAATAAATTTCCCTTTGTTTAAATTTATTAGAGAAAATTTAAGCTTTAGGTAATTAGGGAATTTTTTGGGGTGACTCTTTACGACTTAAAAGGGTTCTAAAACATCATATCAGCACATCCCACTCCTTATGTGATGGTCATGAGCCCCATTTTTCTTAGTCCTAAATGGGTGTATGTACATACATTCCAATTCATATTATTGGATATGTATATCCTGGAACTATAATTCTGATTTTTCACATTACAATTATACTCGCTTTTTCTATTTCAAATGTATATTCCATTGATGTGAAATGTTTATGTTCCTTGAGAATTTATATAAATTGTTTTATATAAATGTGTTTATGAAAGACATTTTTTGAAATGTTACATTTACATAAAGTATCCTTTAATTTAATTTTAAACTCCATCATATGAAATTTATTTTCATCAATTGAAATTTGAATATTGAATTGATAATGTGTTTCCTATTTTAAATTACAATGCATTATTTTTTTAAATATGCTTTTGTAAATGCCACACCTGTTGGATTGAAAATTTTAAAGCACATTATTGGTTAATTTGATATTGGAATCTAGTTATAGAATCTTTGTTGAAATCCTACTTGACTTTAGCTCACACGCTACCTTCGACTTTTTGTGTTTTTATATTATCTCTTTCAAGGTATGAACAGGGGGAAATGATCTCTTGGTGGTGGATCCAGATATTCAACATTTGACATGGTGAGTTGTGTCTGAGTGTGGGACTTGGGTTATTTTCTCTATTTTGGTAATTTAGTTGTAGTAATTTTCACTTTTTTATGCCTTGTTGACTTCGGGTACATATCACCCACTTTATTTTTCCTTTCACATTCATATTACTTTGGACATTTAATTTCACATTGTGTATAGAAAAAAAGTTCCCACTTTCAGTTTGTGGGATGTCAGGTGTATGTAATAGAGCCTTAAGGATTGGTAATTCTCTTCGACCTATGTCTGAACTATCTTGGTTAACAGGTTACTAGGGTACTAGGGTTTATTGGACACAAATAGGGATCAGATCCGTGTGGAGTTTTTTTAAGTCAGAATGCATTTTTGAAATCCTTTTGGGGAATAAGAGGATGTTGTGATTGCATCTCTTACCATATCACATCATAATGAACCAAACACTTAAAAGGGTGATCAGGGAAATATGTCTTGTATATTAGTTCAAGTTTTCTCCCTTTTTTGATTTAGATAGGTTTATATACAAATCCACTGGTTCAATCAAGAGGGATTGATTTTTCAATATGCTCTATTTGAGTGCTAATTTTATGTCTTCTATTTTCTTTATTGATGTAGTGTAGCATCATGCCTCCAAGAATACATGTGAATTAGAAACATGATAAATATATAGCTAATAGTCTGTGAGAAAATCATATTGTCGATTCAAATCTGACTAAGGTGGTAATGTGCACTGTCCATGATATAATACAGGAACCAACTCCATTGATCATTTAGGTTCCAACTATAGAACCTCCTAGGGATATTCTAAAATCCAATTCTCAATATTTTCTTCACAAAAACCATCATCGGTTATGGGATCAAATAATCTTCAAGATTTTGAGGATTTGTTGAGAATTATGGAACATTTTTTTTCTTGAACACACCTGATGAAATTAACGTGCTGTACTCAACCATCGTACAAGAGAGACCAAGAAAAAGATGGTGGGACACTGTGGTGACAGCAAAGAAGCATAAGGGCTTAGAGTGAAAGGACATGAAGGTTCTATTCAATAACCATTTCTTTCCAGATTCAATGTTTTTTCCAAGTCTACTAAGTTTTTCAAAATTGGGAAAGCTGATAGTACTATGACAGAGTATGAAAACTATTTTTTTTGATCTCATGCACATCATACCTGAGATAGTATTGAATGAGAAGATGATGTCTCTATTTTTTATGTTCATACTTCATCATTTCATTAATTATCATGTTTTCTTGGTGAAGCTTCACTCTTAAGAAGATTTATTGGATATAGACCGTGGGGATGAAATGGATCTGACTTAAAAGTCCCGGATTTTGGGAGTCTTATTATCTCCTAGTGGAAATGCGTGTTACATCAAAGGAAAGGAAAAGAATGATGATTCCCATAGTAGTAATTTGGTGCAATGTTGTTCAATACCTCTTTAATTTCCTAGAATAGGTCATTTGGTACAATCCTAGTGTGGAATGGTATAGAATTCGAAAAGTTATTGCCCTGAGGCACCCAATAATTGTGGATCATGCAGACGTTCAAGTCACTTTTAGTGTTTTTTCCATAATTATTCCACTCCACATAGTGGAATTGGATCATAAGTTACTCTTAAAACTATAGGGAAATCATACGATTTGTGTCCAAAGGGGTTTTATCCACATGATTGTGGAATAAATATTCTTCACATATTGGAAGAATCTTTAAAGGAGGTGGATATGGGTCCAGTTATTGTGAGAGGTACCATTACTATAGCTTCATCCCTATTTCACTACGCTATTTGAAATTGGTGTATCCCATTCAATCATTTTTCCCCATGTTTTTTACATTCTTAATATTCGTATGGATCTTTTATCTTGTTTAAGGGATATTACTACACCCTTTCATATGATGATAGATGAAGGTCTTCATAGTAAAACTTGAGTATTCTCTCTATCATATGTTGGGCTAGCTTGGACATTTCTGGTTCTCAAAATGAAATCTATCGATATCATTATATGAAAGAATAGGATCATCTCAAATAAATCCCATATTGATTATTATTTATGATGGGTATCTATTAACCCACCCAGTGGTGTGTCGCGTGTATTTGAAGAAGAATGTGACCCAAGGTAGAGCAGGGTCATACCTTCTTATCCCAAGGTGGGGAATATAGTATTAGTGATTTCAATTTATCTTAGGTGATAATTATTAAATAGATATCTCCCTCCTATAATCATCAATTTTTGTGATGTGTTTCATTTAATATTCTCAGGTTTTAAACCAGTGATAGAGGTTGAGTTTTCCGTTGACTTATTTCCTCGTAATCAGCAAGTTTTTATTCCCTATTACCACACATAACAAGCTAACCATAAAGAGATGAAGTCTTGATTGGACGATATTCTTGAGATAGGTTTCATATGCCCAAGAATGACTTCTTGGGTGGAATTAGTTCTTCTTTATAAAAAGGTTGATGGTTCACATCACCGGGGCATTGATTTTAGAAATCTCAATTGAGTTACCATAATGAAAAAATATTGTTTCCATCAATTGATGATCTATTTTATTAGTTAAAGGGGAATGGTGGTTCCCAATTATTGATCTTTTCTTTGGTTACCATCAGTTGATAATAAATAAATATAACATTGGAAACAGTTTTTTGAAGCTGGTACATTCATTATGGGTACATTTTTTCCATTTGGTCTAACCAATGCTTGGGCAGTTTTCATGCAGTAAATGGAAAGTATTTTCCAGGAGTATCCGAATAATTACATGGTTTTTTTTGTGGAATACATCCCTGTTCACTCTATATCTGAGGAAAATCATGTGCATCATCAGAGAAAAGTTTTTATTTTGCTAAAAAATCACCAACAATATGCCAATTTTTTACAATGCGGTTTTTGGAATGGGGAAGTGATATTCTTGGTACAAATGGTGTCAGAACAAGGAATATCTCTTGATCCTAAGAATGTAACCATTTATATGACTTGGGAGAAACCAAGAGATTTCTTCTAGATATGAAACATTATGGTCTTAGCCATATATTATCTTTAGTTTGTTAAGAACTTTATCAATTTGGATTCTTCGATGAATGTTCGAACTTAAAAAGGAGTAAATTTTTCTTGGGATGAGAAATTTCAAAATTATTTTGTTGAGCTGGATGGTCTTTTGACCACTACACCAGTGTTGACTCTTCAAGAGGCCAAGAAGGGCTATGTGGTCCTCTGTGATGCATCAAGTTTAGGCTTAGGTAGTGTTATTTTTCAGGGTAACCATGTTGTTTCCCTTGGATATCATTATCTTAGGCCACATGAGAAGAATTTTCAGATCCATGAGCTTGAACTTTCAGCTGTGATGCATACAGTAAAGAGTTGGCATCATTGCCTTTATAGTGAAAGGATCTCATTGTTTCAGTCCAAAAACTCCTGACTTATATCTTTTCTAAAAAATATTTAAATTTCTGCTAGAGTTGTGGGGTGGAATACTTACTGTCTTTGGATTTTGATATCAGCTAAACCCTGGGGAAAGGAAACATCATTATAGATGCTTTGATTAAGAAGCTTCTGACCCAAGCAGTGAAAGAATATTTAGGAAAGTGTAACAAAATAGATCTCTTTTCACTGTTTCATATTGGTGTTTTGAAAAAAGAGTTTGAAGTTTATTTTCCAATGTTCAATTGAAATATGATCTTCTTGAATTGATTTTGCAAGAACAACATCTTGAAAATGATTTCTGTAGTATTAGAGACTCTCTTTATATTGGGGAGATAGTGGTCCGGTGGTCATTCTGTAAATAAGGGATTATGTGCTATTGAAATATTATCATGTTAGAATATTTGGTAGGGAAATTTGTGATCGGTTATTTCTGTAGTTCATAGTGGACAGTGCACCCAAAAATCATAAAAATGTTCTATGACATGCAGTTGAAGATTTTCTGGCCACATATGAGATGAGACATTGTTGAGTTTATTTATCATTGTTATACATGCCAGTATGTCAAGGACTAGAACCAAGAACCTTTGGGATTACTTGAACCTCTTTAAATTCCTATGTGGATGTCGGATTGCATCTTTATGGACATTGTGGATGTGTTTCCATATACTAGGAGAACGAAGAATGTGATATGGGTTTTGATTGATATGATTAAAAAATCAACTCACTTGTTACCCATTTGTGATATATCCAAATTTAGGGAGTTGGTAAATCTCTATGTGAATGATATTGTTCATTTGGATAGAGTTCCATCTATTATAGTCACTAATAGTGATCCTCAATTCACTTCTAACTTTTTTAGGGGACTCTAGGTGGCATGAGGATCTCACATCCATTTGAGTACGATATACCATTCGTATTCAGATGACCAGACATAATGAGCTATAAATATTCTCGAGGACATGCTCTACACTTATGTTCCCAAATTTAGTAGAGAATGGGATGGTCATTTTAGTATGGTTGATTTTTCTTATAATAATAGTTACCAGTCTGTGGTCAGGATGGTTCCTTTTGAAACCTTGTATGGAAAACCTTGTAAAACTCTATTCTGTTTCTCAGAGATTTGTGAGAGTTCATTTTTTGTACAGAGCTTGGATCAAGTGACGATGATAAATATTTTGTTGATTCATCAGAGAATGTTGATGATGAAAAACTAGTATAATTCATATGATTATCATTGATGTATAACTTTGGATTTTTTTAGTTAGTAGAATGTGTTCTTGAAGGTTTCACATCATTTGGTTCATCGACAACTTGGGAGGAAAGGGAAACCTTCTCCTCTTTTTTTGGGACCATTTTATGTTGTTGAGAAGGTGGGAAAAGATTCATATTGTTTGTTACTACCACCATATAGGAATTTGATACATAATATGCTTCATGTGTCCCATATTGTAATGTATTTATCGGATCTATCTAATTTTCTAAGTTGGCATGATCATAAAGATGAACCAGATTTATCTATGATTGAATGAACAATTAGGATTGTTTTATAAGAGAAAAAGTTACTTCATGGGGGGACGATACCTTTTTTATGTGTAATATGGAATCATGGTTTGGATTCTCATGAAATGTGAGAGAGGGAGGCTCTAATGATAGATTAGTGGTCTCATAATTTGATATGAAGGATTCTTTATAGGCTTTCTGGGGGAAAACATTTCTATGATAGGGAGGTTTTAACATCATGTTATAATTTTTAGGTAATTAAAATCCATTATTCTATTTTTAACTTTTTTTGGGTTTCATTGTTTTATATTTTGGGTTAAAAGTTTATATTTATTGAAATTCTGGGCTACTGTACTGTTTTCAGATGTTTGGCACAATGTTTTTCAAACAGTGAGCCATGATTCAGGAAGATTAACTGTTTTTGATAGAGAGAGTTATATGGCTTGCACATGGTTAGTCATGTCATGTGTCTCTTAGGAGAAATCATCTGACCCATTTATAATGGGCGCACAACCTCTACAATGTATTACTAAACCATGTGTTATTTCATAACAAACAATGCAGATGGGGTATTAAGAGATCCCAAATTTTGTAAAATATTCCTGAACCCTTTTTTGGGTCCTGGACCGACCTCCATCAACTCTAACTCAGTTATCTATTCTATAGAACTCCCAAGAAGGATTCATGGCCCCTTATATCCCTTTTAGAAGTGGTCCAAATCTATTGCAACATCGTTCGATCTCCTTCAGGTTAGCTTTCTCCTCCCGTTCTTAATCTTCTATTGTCTCATGTCTTATTATTAGGGGTCTATAGATCCCCATATTGAGTTACTGATCATGTAATTCCTTTTTTTAGCCAATAAACCTAGGTTAGATCATTTCTTCCAAGATTCAGATTTTTTCATTATTCATCATTGAAACACGGCTAGGGTTTGGTGATCAGAGATCTGTTGAGCCTGAGGTAGGTGGGTTTGTTATAATACCCAATTTTTTTAAACCTAATTTATTGTTTGAAATTTCAATTATATGAATATAAAATACAATTTATTGGATTTGGATTATATTTATTTCAATTTAATGTTGGATGATCCCAATTCTGATGAATTTGGGTTTTGAAGTAAAACGTGTTTTTGGCATGAAATTGGAAAAACCCCCAATTACATTGAATTGGAGTGTATTTTTGGAATTATGTTCATTAAAATTATTAGATTTAAATTCTGATTTTTATGTAAATGATATCCATTAATTTGTGGAATTTAATTGAAGAATAGTTTTTGGATGAAAGATTTGGGAAAAACCCCAATTCCAGTTTATTGGGGGTGTGTGATGAAATTGATGTAATTATTTGAATATTAAAATTTTGAGTTTAATTGTGAAATTGAGTGTGAAATTTCATAGGTTGGGTTCAAAAACTTATGTATGAAAATTGGATTATAATTGGGTTTGATGGAAACCTAGTGGTTTAATATTTGTGAAAAGGAATGCTTTTATTAAAACCATATTATGGTTTTTAAATAGAAAATTGGTATATTTAAAGTGGACAATTGTATTTAATTGAATTTTTTAAAGTGTTAAATAAAAATTCCCACCATTGATTTTTATTACACAACATTAAAGCCTTAGATAATTGGTGAGTTATTTATGGGTGGCACTTTACGACTTATAATTTTTTAGAACATCATATCAGTACATCGCATTCATTAGGGGATAGTGATGAGTCCCCTTATCCATAGGCCCAAAGAGACGTATGTACATAAATTTCATTTCACAGTGTTGGATCCCTATATCCTAAAACTATCATACATATCTTTCACATGAACATGTTTCTCACTTATTGTATTTCAATTGTATATGTCATTAATGTAAAATGTTTTTCATGCTTTAAGAATTTTTATAAACTATTTTATATAAATGTGTTAATTTATGCCATTTTGTAAAAAGTTCAATCTGGGTAAAGTATCCTTTGATTTAAAGGTAACTTTCATATTTTCAAATTGATTTCCATAAATACACAAATGAATCTGGAATTTCTATTGTTTTTCCATCTTTTAATTTATTAAACATGTTTTGTTTAAGTATGATGTTGTAAATTCCACACATGCTTGTTTTAAAAATTGGAATAACACTATTTATTAATTTGGCCCCATAATCATGGTATAAAATATTTGGGGAAATCCAAATGTTATTTTTCTCACACTATACATATTCCTTCAATTTTTTGTTGATTATCTCTCTATGGGTTTGAGTAAGGTGAAATGATCGCTTGTAGGGGGATCCAGTTGATGAACATTGGACTTGTTCAGTTGTGTCTGAATATGGGACGTGCTATTTTCCCTATTTTGGTTCTTAGGACATAGTACATTGGGATTATTTATTCCTTTTCAACTTATGGTATATTACTCCTAATAGAGTTTCATTTTATATGCATAATACCTTATTTTTTTAGTTTTATATTATGGGTGGAAAATTTGTTCCCACATTTAGTTTGTATGATGCCAGGTGCTAGTCACCGACCTGTGCGGATAGGAAATTCCTTTCGGGCTATGTCAGGTATGCTTTGGTTATTGGATTACATGGGAACCTAGTATTGTTCATAAAAACGGTTCATGGTCTATAGTGATGCATAAAATTAGGGAATTGGATGTTTCCTCATGTATAATTATTTGAAAATAGGTTATTCTGCGTGAAAATTTGAGTTTTATGAGTAATATTACCCAAATAAGGATTTGGATTTAGCAATGGAAATTATCCATTATAAATATGAAATAATTATATTTTTGGAGAAATATGTGACATATATAATGAAAATAAATGTTTAATGTATATACTCACAAAAAAAGAGATGAATATGTGACAGATAAAATTTTTGGATTTGATTAAAGATTTTGACTACTCAATACATTACCACCCTATGAATGAGGGAAAGGCGGTTGATGATATGATTTAAATTGATCATGCTCACTTTTATATGATAAGGTTCCCAAAATTTTCAATTTATTTTTATTTTTAAAGCATAGATCCCTAAATCAAGATGTATGGTTAGAAATCATATCTCTAACAAATAATAGTTCAACCATCTATACATGTGAGGATTAAAGATGTGTAGAAGGATGATTTGGATCTATATAAGTTGTTTAGAAATGGTCCAATGTTAAACCATGAATTTGATGGAATGAAAAGTTTCATAAACTATATATTTCTTTCACCTTTGATATATTTGAATTAGGAGTTGTTATATGAAGCTCATGGTTTATCAATCTCAATTCATACTCGAGATACAAAGATGTATTGAGATCTGAAAGACCATGTGCGGTGAGACAACCTGAAGATGGATATTGCAGAGTATGCAGCTCAATGACTTGTATGTCATCATTTTAAGGCTATGAGATAAGAGTCTAGAAGAATTTTATAATCATTACTTATACTAGAATGGAAATGGGAAAACATTACTATGTATTTTTTATTAAACAACCAAAATATCTATAGGGAAAATTTAATTTGGATTATAATTGAACACCTTATGAATTTATTACACTTCATTACTTGAAGAGAATATTTATCTATTTACCATATTTATAGAATATACATTAAAGAGGTGGTATGGCTTTATGGAGTACCAGGTAATATTTTATTGGATTTGGATTTGGGATTTACCTTGATGTTCTGGAAAATCCTTCTGTATGCTCTAGATTTAGAGTTGAGTTTCAGTAACACTTATCATTCATAGATATTTGGAATGTCCGAAAATACCATTCCAACCCTATAGGATATGTTTAGATCTTTCCCTATATATTTCAAAGGTAGTGAAGATCATCACCTTTCATTGGTGGAATTTTATTTCGATAGTCTATTTTACTCAAGAAATAATATTTCTCTTTATGAATCCATATGTAGAAAGAATTGAAGAACTCATACAGGTTGGGATGTAATTTGAGATTGAATCTATTGGTACTAGAGATATAATAGTAAATAGAAGAGAATTATATATCCATTCAATAACACATAAGGGAATCTCATACCCAACAAAAAATTTATTTTGATAGTATTTGTTGAGATCTATAGTTTGAAAATGGTGAAAAGATATTTCTATAAATTTCTCCCATTAATAGGTAAATAAGATTCTGAAATACGTAAAAGTATAACCTTAGTTTTTTTGTCCCCTTTGATATTATTTTTTGTAATGGGATTATATCTTATCGTTAGTTTCTTGCACTAGTTCTCTCTCATGTTCATGATGTGTTCCATATATCCCTCCAAAGGAGATACATAGTTGATCATATACATGTAATGAACTCAATGATCATACCAATAGATCAATATATCTCCTAATAAGAACAATTGTTCTATATTCTAGATCATATGGTGCAATTACTATGAAGAAATACAACACAACTGGTCGAATTTTTGTGGTAAAACCATAAATTCGAGGAAGCTATATGAGAACCTAACGATATGGTGAAATATAAGTATCCTCATTCATCTCTATCCGAGTGAAATCTTTTCAAGGGAGAAATTCATTTTATGGGCGGTAGAATTTGACACCATAATATTTTATAATAAATTTTTTTAATAATAAATTTTATTTTTTAATAGCTTTCTTTAGATAGAACCCAAATTTTAAACAAATCGATATATACTATTGTAATATTATTATTTAATATGAAAGTTATCACCTAGCCATTATATGGGGGACTACAAATAAGATTAAATTAATTATGAAAATATTTCCTTTTACACACATCAAAAAATAGCTCATTAATTATAAAGTTATTAAAATAAAAAATAAAAATCATTTAAAAGTAAAAGATAAGTTTTTTTGAAAACAAAACCCAATTTTTATGGACACACTATGTTTTGACCTTATTAAATTATGTTAAAAACTATTATTTGTGATTTTGTTGAATTTTTTATTTTATATATAAAATCAATTGTTTTATTATTCACCTAATATTTTTTCTAGGCATGGCATAAGAATAAAACCATGTTTGTGCTTAAAACTGTATTTAAAAAAAACTTTTTTGTAGTATTTTTCACACTTATTAAAAAATTAATTTATTCAAGTTATATAATTTGAATCATGAAAAATGGATTCCATATTACTAATAATAAGGCCCAAATTTTTTATATAGGACTATTTTATTTTTAGGTTTTATGAATTGTAACCATTGTAAACTTTGTAACATGGTTAAAGGATAAATCTGGTAAACCATTGTTCAAACTATGTTTAATGGTCACAAATTTTAATATTAATTATCACTAGTATATGGTAATTAAAATAGTTTAACTTTATACTCTAAACTTAATTGTTCTAGTGATACTTGTCCATTAATATTGCCTGTATATTATCTAAAGTGATGAAAAATACAAAATGTCACTCTCTTATTTCTAAATATCTATTATGTGTACACATAGGGAAGAAAGAAATTTATTATTGAATTTAAATGGTTATCTTTATAATAATGAAAATGATTAATGATAGTAATTTATTTCTAATTTATAGTTATTATATAAGTAAAATAAGCGCTTGAACGACAATGATAGAGTATTTCATCTTTTTATAAAAAACTAAAATAAATAATTTCAAAAATATTATTTTTATAAATTGAGTAATTTATAGTGTTCCATAAATTATATATATTAATATAAAATATTATTGATTTATTAAAGTATTATACTCTATTAAAATGTTTTTTGATGTTTTAAAATTTAAATGAAATGACTTTTGTTAGTAATGAAGTTCATGATATTTTAGGGGAAAAATATTTTATTAAATTATTTCAAAAAACTTGGAAAATTGAATGTGGTATAGGGTGATAAGGTAGGGTCAATAATTTCATCCTTTGTATATTTACTTTCAAAATTTTAATTTAAATGTAAAACTATAACTCTTTATGATTGAAAAATTCATTATCATCATTAATGTTACAATTTGTTAACCAAGGGGTAAATCAAGATGTTAAGATTCCAAATGGCACTAAAACTATCGACATTTTATTATTTGTGGAAATTTAGACCTTATACTGATTTTACACAAATCTATATCCATTTATAATCATTTTAAATGAGAATTTCTTTGTAATATTTTAATATAAATTTTTGTAATTCGATGTGAGTTATTTCCCTTTCTTATAAATTGACACCCATTATCTATGTTTTTTACTTTACTTGGATGAACCTATATATAAAAATAACTAAATATTTCAATTGAAAACTCCCCTAGAAATATTATGGCCATTCTGGGCTTCCCAAATGACCATCCCCATGGTCTTTTAGAGGATATCAAAAATATTTCTTTCAAAGAAGATGTATTCGTCTTAACTAATTACTTAAATTATACTTATTATTATAAATCATATAAAGTTGTGATATTTATCATATAATAAAAACTTTTTTTTCACAAAAAAAAAATCTGAATTTATTATTATTATGAAACCACCATTATCCACCCTCCTATCCATCAAATAAAAATTGATAATATCACTTCTTTATAGGTACAGACTACCACTACCACGAAGAAATGTGATTGGTTTTTCATTTTCACTTTATATTAATGGAAATAATGGAATTTTTAAGAAATATATAATATATATATATTATATAATATTGATTCTATAAAAGTTAATAATTTTTTACCATTTGTTCATTCCATCTGTCAAATAGTGAAAATAATGTTCATGCGTACGTTTGGATTATCATCTTTACAAATGGTGTAATTCATTTCACAATATTTATATTTTATGGATTAATATAAATACATATAATATATATATATATATTTATACCATCCTTAACATTTTTTATATGATGTAACAACGATCATATTACCAAGACCAAAACTATAGAGCAAAAACAGACACGAAAAATGATGTAGTTATTACATTGATCATTGATGATAACAAAGTGTTGTTAACCAATGGGTGAAAAAATATTGCAATTAAATCATATATGGTAAAATATATAAGATCATGGTTTTATACTATATTTATAAAAAATAAATATTTATTATACAGGATGTTTTGAATCCTATGAAGGATGTCGGAACTAAGGTATGGATTTATTACATAGTCTCATCTTTATTCATGATTATTTATGTTTAAGTGTTACTAGGGGGATTATATGATATTTAAATCTTAAACATAATACATATTCTGGTCATATGGATATTAACTTAAATTACTTTTTTTTAATTTTACTCTCTCTAAGTACTCAAGATACTGTAATAAATTTTTTAAAGACCACTGAATTTATTTTGGTACTTAATTTAGAATATTTCACTTCTATAATAAAATTCTTCTTAATATTTAAAAATTATTATTTTAATAATCTCAAATTATTTTTCAAATAATTTTTAACATTGTTTTAATAAATAAACAATCATTTAAAACGAATCATCATGTAGTTTTCAGAATGATAAATTTTTTTCCTTTTTTACAAAAGTGTGAAAATAAATGTTTTTTACTTATAAATAATAATAAAAATGTATTTTTGTATTTACCACTCATTTCTTTGAAGATTCCATTAATATTTTACAGTTTTATTTTCAAAAGAAATTTTTTTCTTCATATACAAGATTTTTTTGATTTTAACAAGGTGATTTCAAACTGAAAAGGGTAATTTCCTCAAAAAAATATTTAATGACCTTTTCAATGTATTTTCATGTATGTAAAAATCCTTTTTCAAATATTATGATTTACGAAGGATATAATATAATTATATAATCCACCTTATTTATATATATGGTTTTTATTTGTTTGACCAATGAAATTATTGATATTTTGTATATAATTTAATAAAATATGAACTATTATGAATTTTTAAGCCATGTTGATTAAGTTCTATTCTTTGTTAATATGAAAAACTCATTAAATGTATTACGTGATGGGTGAGGCCTTAAAGATATGTTTTGACTTTCTTAAATTATTCCTTCCATCATTATAAAATTAGTAATTCATGTCCATTTTTTATTTGATTAATTATAATATCCATGGACAAGTATCTATATTTTGTTTTTATTTATATAAAATTATTTGATTGAAAATTATTTATTCCCATATTATTCATGGATTATTAGATTTCACTATAGACATACCCTTAAAGAGAATTTGAGGACACCCCTTTCTTTTGATTACATTACCCACAATTCTATAATGTTTATTAAGATTGATATCAAAGAATATACTAAAGGTAATATTGGTTTTTTCAAATAAAATACTATGTTTTACATTATGTTTTCAAATTTAATTTGATGTTTAATTGTGTATCTATTTTTCAATAACACTAAAATAATTGGTCCTTTGGGATACGATCGGTTATATTTAGTAACAATATAATTAATGTAACAACATTGGGATATTAAGTTCTTGGTATTTTTAGATATTTTATGAAACACTACCCAATGTACCTTTCCAAGATTTATATATCATTTAATAAATCCATTAGTCACTATAAGGTAGCATAATTCGATTAAATGCAATGAGTTCATCAAGTAGAATTTCAGGGTCTCAACGTTAGGGATATTTACTCCCTTCCTTTTTTTCTTAATCATTATATGTTAAAACTACCCTAACAATATTACATTAATGACCTATCTATCATTATAATACTAAAGCGTCACTATATTAATGTTTTTCTCATTAATTGTATCTTTTCCTCTACTTATAATAATAAAATATTGTCAATTGTGAGTTGTGCTGATTATGGCCACCATGAATTAACATTTTTATTTTTCACCTTGATTTTCATTATTTTTCCCAAAAAATTAAAATATTTTTATAAAAATAAATAAAATCTAAATAATTTCATGACTATTCTACTATAATGATATTATAATCCTTCTGAACAATACTCACCCATGGTGATATATCATGTTTATGTTGCAGTTGGTTTAACCACCTACTTGAAGAATACTATAAAACTATATCATGGATGACTATAGGAACTTAAATAATAATATTATTCTAATTTAATAATAAAATAGTTGTTTTTAGTTGGTTATAAAATGGTTATTATATTTATTTTACAATTTATTATAATATAACCTTTGATCGCTAAAAATATTGTAATAAGGTTACACTGATACAATTTTCAGGCAAATATAATAAAAAACTATATAAGTAAAAATAGAATATGATATAAATTGTACATATTAAATTAAAAATATTATTAAAATGTTCATAATAAGTAAAATTGTTACCTAATTTTTTTATTTATGAATTTATTCATAAGCACATAACAAGTTAGATTCAAGGTAAGGGTTATTTGTCTCAAATTTCAATTCCGTAAAACTTTGTTAGTTTGTCCAAAATGTTTTACTTATTATAGTGTTTCTAATACCAATTTAATATTTTTCATCATTATAATATCATTATTTATGGTATTAATTTTATAATTTGATATCACTCCCTTCATGAGGTGTAGAATTGAACGTTTTTATGGTTTTAAGTGTATGTGCTCACTATATTTTTTTCCATTGAGTTACAAAATATAATATTAAACTATAGTGTTACATGATTGATTTATTATATCTGATTAATAATTAATATATAATTTCAAATTATTTTATAGTGTCCTAAAATTCTTCCTTATAACCATATTATCAAATATTTCATACCGTTTATAATATGGTATATAAAAGGGGTTTCTTGGTCTCAATTCCTTTTTCTTGAGACATGATTATTTTTATGAACCAATTCAATTTTATATGAGGCGTATAATTAATATGTATTATAAATTATCTTATATTATCTTTAAAGTTGTTTTAATTTGGATTTCAATCCATTTATCCTTCAAGGGTTCTAATTTAGATGACACTCAAACAATAATGGTTTTTGTCCAAATTTTCACCCATTGATACATATTTCTTATTATACGTGATTTTATATTTATAATGGAATATATAAAATACTTAATTATTTTTGAACACTTATTATATTGTATTTCATGATATTCAATGTTCTTTTTACCAAGGGGTTTTGACTAAATCATTTCACATGATGTAAGGGTTTTCCCTTATCTCACCTTCTTTCTTGAGTCATAATGAGTCATTTTTCACAATGGTTTAAAAAGATGGATTCATTAAATTATATGATGAAACTATAATTCCTCCATAATTGTAAAATAATTTAATTATAATTATTTTCATTTATAAATTTATTTCTATGAATTATATCATTGTTTTTATTAAAAATTATTGTATTTAAAGATGATTTACACTCATTATCAATATTTTACCAACCTACCTATATTATCATTTATATTAAAAAAATTATTATGTTTTATACCATGTGAAAATAAATTTTTCCTCCTATTATTTTCAAAAACAAATTAATTTCTTCACTTTAGAATGTTGGGTTTCAATAATGGTTTTTCAATATATAAAAATTGAACTTTTAAACTAGCCTCATTACATTAATACTACACATTCTATTTCCTTTTTTCCATGTTTCCCTATTTTATTATCATTTGTATCTTGTTAATATTTTCAATAAATATATACATTGTTTATGTTACCTTTATTTTATGGGGACAATAAGTGTTTTAATTTCACTTCATAATTACCTCTTTTAAGTAAACCATATTTAACGGAGATTCCCTATTTTTATTTAATGTAAATTAACACACCAATACAAGTTTTTTTAACTATTAATATTTCTTGAATAAATTAATTATTTTATTTAAAATCATCCATGTTCAATTATGGTGTAAATTTTAATTATAACCAACCTCATACCTTATAAGATCCTATAATTATTTTATAGAGAATCACCTATGTAGTTAATTTTCCTTCAAAATTCTATTTGATCCATCCCATCAATTTTCTTAAATTGGAACTAAATGATCAAGAAAGATGTTTCTCTATTAAATTATTATCATAAAATATAATTAATATATTATTCTATATGGAATAATTATGATATAGCCTTTGGTTATTATTTAAGAAAAGATTTTTCAACCCAGTTCATTCTCATGGGATTTATCATGTTTATCTTCTACATAGGTATTCATTTACTCATGTGGCACATGTATAAATTTATATATTATTATTTTAATTATTTTATATGTGGTAAAATAATTATAAATCCACATGATACATTTATTAAGGATTTATATCTCTTTATATGTTTTGTATGGAATCAAGGGTGAACCTAATCCACTATGGAACATTATCCACCTTGTTTATGGGAATGGAGAGTGAAGCAAATCCACTACCGGACTTTTTCCACTATATGGTGATGGTATTGGAAGTGATACTGGACTTATTCATATATTTTTATGATGTATATCTTGTCTCTATATTTATGATTCCATGATCTTATGATATATTCTTTTGGTGAATCTCTTTATGTTGTCATGTTATGATTCCTATCATACATATTTTGTCTCACCAATTTTTTTTTACTCTAATCATTCCCTTACTGATTATTTCAGCTCACCGTTTCTTATTTTTCCTTTCCCGGTGATATATAGATGAGTATAACATATAAAATGTATGGTAGGATTTTACTCTTTCTCAATTTTGGAGAAATGATCAAAAAAAATTTTAAATAAAGGTACCTACGTAACAGGACCTCATAGAAACTAAACCTTTAATTAATGGGATTGTTAGATTAATTTTTGATATTCAATTTTTATATTATCTATATTATATAAATGAAGGATATGTTTATCTTGGGTCATCATGGTCGGTGTTGGAAAAAAGTTTAATTTTTTTTAGAGTAGTTTAGTTCTTTTGGGGAATTGGATTAGAGAAATTTAGTTTAGACCCTATGGATAGGACTCGGTGTAGGAAAAAATCCTAATGTTTTCGTAAATTATAAATTGTGTAGTTTCTTAAAAATTATAATGTTTTAGTAACTTATATCCTTGTCTGGAAACTAGAATGAGGATAATGTTTTTTCATAAATGTACCAAATGGGTTATCACCCTAAAAAGGATTTTGGATTATCAACATAATCTCTACTCTAGAGTATAATGATTGGCCATATTACTACAGCCTATCTAGAACCTCTTGATGGATATTATTATTCAATTAAGTTATATTTATAATCTATTATGAAAAAATTATTATATTAATGAATTATATTATATAATATAAGACAACCTAACATAAAAAATAGATTCAACTAAGAGTGACATAGGTTGAACTAAAATCTAAGGATCTGGTTATATAGAGTATGACATTTAGAGGATGAGTTATTCAAAATATCGTTTATGATAATTATATAGTCATTTTAATTATTTATCCTTAATGTTATTATTTTTGGTTTTCTAGGTGGAAGTTGACAAAAATAATATTAAAAATAGATATCATGGACAATGCAGATATTGTCACAATAAGAAACCTAATGGGACAGGAGCTCGAGTAAGAAATATTGTGATTAAACCAAACAATCCATCAATAATAATGATTATCAATGATAAATTAATTCAGTTACTAAAAACACAAAATATGTGTAGGGTGGAGTCACATTGAAGATCTTGTGATGAGGATAATGAAGTAAATGAGATTAAATATCCTTCAAATAATTGTTTTCTGAAGAGACACCTAGTTTAATGCATCAAAATGACTAAAAAATGTTTTATCTATGGTATACTAGGGAATTTATAAATAAACTACTAAAAAAGGAAGATTTCATTTTACAAGATAGGGAAAAAAATTATCCTGAAGGATCCATAATAAATTTTATTTTTAGAGGTCATCAATTTGGAAAACATAAAAAAACACATTAATCCATGGGATTAGGATGAAAATAATCCCAAAAATCTTCCTCGACCCTGTGAATAAATAAAATAATAATAAATGACTATTATAGAAGTGTATAGTGATAATTAAGTATAGTTTGGTGTTTTTCAGTTTATATTTATTGATGTCTTATGTCAAGTATGTTTTCAAAAAGTAATAAATATTTATTTATAAATAAAAAGTCATTTCAATATCATCATTTTATATAAATATCTTCAATAGATTTTGAAATTAATATTCAATAAATTATTATTATACTTCCATTAGTATTTACTGATTCTTAAGGGAATGATATATTTTTTATGTTTGCAAAGTTGATATCTAACTAGAAATTTTTTCATCAGTCGCGTCTACCATTAAAGCATTACAAGCCATTTTCATTAGTATGAAATAATGAAAATTTCATTGATGAGATTTTTTATGGGGGTATGTTACTCCTTAATACTTTACTTTATAATATTTTAGTTAAAACCCAATGTGTTTAATATCTTGTTTCATAAGAAACATTAGACCAAAAAAACCATGAGACATTATATAGTCATTATAATATAGTAATTATTTTAGTGGGTATAAATATAAGAAAATTTAATAAATATAATTATAAATAATTATAATTTTAAACACTTATGAATAGATAATATTCTATTTGTGTTACTAGATAACTAATTAAATCAACATATGCTTAAAATTTTATATATTTCAAAAATTGTCATTTAGGTGATTTATTTAAATAATATAAATATATTATAAATAATGTATTTATTTTATATATATAATGTAAATGCACTAATTTTATTATTAATTTATAAGAATTAATAATGTGAATGTTTAATAATCCATAGAGAATGTTTTCATAGAAAAGCAGTTTGTCATTAAATTTTATGATTTCATTGAAAAGTTTAATTCTCTAAATTTTATTTTATTTTTTTAAAAAAATTATCTACATTTTTTATTAAAATTTATCTTATTATCCTAGTATTAATTTACGATATTTTCCTGGAATAATTGATTTTTATGTGAATAGTAAAAAAATATTCATTATTCAAAAATCATCCCATTTAATAAATTATAATAATCCAAGAATGACATAATTTTTTTGAAACATTTTTTATAATAAATATTGACTTCAAAAATTAAAATAAGTCATTTGAAACACTATTTAAATTTAAGAAACTTACCTTTATCGTTTTGTTATCTTAAGCAATATTTTACTCAAAAAAACTATTTTCATTATCATATATTATCAATTTATTTTATTTAGTTATACAAACTAAATCTAAAAAATAGATATAAAATTTTAGGAAAAAATATTACTATTATTTAATAATTTTTATTTCATTTTAAATTATAAATGTATTATTAAATATATTAAACATAATGACCATTATTATGATGAAAGGGTTATTTTTTAACAATTTTTTTATAAATGTTTTTTAATTTTAAATCAATTAGTTAAACTAATTTATTTTATACAATTACTTTAATTTTATTTTTAAATGATTATAATAATATATTATCACTAATTTAATTATTAATTAATCTTTTAAAATATTTAGAACACTTTATAGTTAAAACATTATTTCACTACAAAAACCATTTTTAAATAAATTGTATATTTTAATTTTAAAGTTAATTTCATCTTATTTAGATATTAAATATGATTATTTATAGTTTAAATTATGTATAAAAATATTAAAATTTTGTATGTGGAGTTATTTTTATTTTTTATAAAATCATAAATTATTTAGTTAAAAACTAATTACCAAGGTAAAAAAGAATTATAGTGTAAAAATATGATGATAAAATACTCAAATCTTGCTTAAAACATGTGTTCAAATACTTATTATGTATTACTCAAACCACAACCATAATCACAGAATTATGAAAAAAAATTAAGTCATTTACCCCTTAACAGTGTAATGACATAATTGAAAAATAATGGGTATTCACAAAACAGCCATTTCATTCAATTATAAAAGGGGATCTACTCTATCCTCTTAGATGTATAATTCCCCATATTTTATTTTTTGATACAATACCGAATTGTAATTCCATATATTTCACTTAAACTTCCTAAATCCCTTATTCAATACACATTATATTATTTCCTTCAATTATAAGGTGTTCATTAATCGGTAGCTCAAGGTATTGACATAAATGTTACGTACCCCATACCATTTTTATTAGTATTTCTCTTACAGCCCTACCATATACATTTTAATTTTATAAACTCAGTATCATTATAATAATTCAATATTATTATATAACTATAATAATCATTTTCTATTCCTTTACAAGTACCTATAATTATTACATAACTCATACCATTTTTTTATAATATTTTTATAAAAATTATTTAACATATTATTATAATATTACGATCGATTTCTAAAATTTCCAAATAAGATAACACTAATATCATCTTCACAAAAGTATATGCAAACAAACCAATAAATATAATATGATAATAAATAGAACATATTAAATTAAATATATATTTATATGTTTTATATTATTTTATCAAATAAAATTAATTTTATTTTTCATTAATTTAAACACATGGAGGAAACAAATCTGGAACAAGGAAATCGTTCTTTATTTTAAATGTCGATTACTTAAGACAAGATTATATTATCGAACATGTTTAAATTTTTAAGATTTATCTAAAAACCATGAAATTGTTTTTTAGCAGGATCCTATAATTATTCATGTTATCTAATTATTAATATGAAATCATTTCCTTCAAGTGGTTTGAATCTAATTATTTTACGGTTGTGATGTTTTGTGAAAACTCAATTTTCATCCACTTAGATATAATATTTCTTATTGAACTTTGTTATTCATTATTTTATTTTTTATTCCTAATTTATAAATTTTATTTTACCTCTTAATTATTTTATATGTTCATATAATTCTTTCTCATAACATCAATATCTCATAATTCTTTGCTCAAACAATATGTTACTTAGAGGGGGTTTCTTGGTCTAAATTCCCATACCATGAGACATGCTTCTTGTTACACACCAGTTTAATTTTATAAGGCTGATGTACTCTCTATTTGATATATTATGTCATGAATTATCTTTCATTGTATTTTAATTTTAGGCTCCATCTCTTTCTTCTTTAATGGTTTTGATTTAGATGACACTCTAGCTGTAAGGATTTCATGTCTCAATTTTCACACGATAAGACATATTTTTATTATCAAAAGTATTTTATTTAGATTGGTTTTTCTAATTAAAATTAATATTTTTTTAATATTTATTATATTATATTTCGTTAAATTAAATGTTCAATTCCACATTATTTATTTCAAGGGGGTTTTAATCAAAAATTTCAAAAGTTTTACTGGATTTTTCTTGACTCAACTTCTTTCCTAAGTCATAATGATTCCTTATTTAATATAGATTTTCTTAAGGGTTTTATTATATTATATAATGATATTATAATTCTTATATCTAGGGAAATTGAAATATTTTATCCAAATATTTAGATTTACAAATTTATTTCTCAAAATTAAATCATTATTTAGAATGATTCTAATTTCTTTTTATTTAAGACGCCATGTTATTTATTATTATTTTTCTTTATATATTTATTCATTTCCTCATGTGGAACTTATATTAATGATCATATTATGATTGTAATTTTTTATGGTTGATCCTAAAATAATATTTCTCTATAACCCATTTGTTAAATATTTGTATCTCATCAGATGTTATTTATGTTATTAGGGAGTGTATCAAATTCACAATGGGATATTGTCCACTATGTTTAATGTAATAGGTAGTGTACTAAATACACTATATGAAAATTTTCAATTTTTTATGAGGTACTTTATAGTTATCCTTAAATTATGTTTATGAAATCATATTTTATATTGTTTCAACATATTTATGATTCCATGATCTGATGATATGATTCCATTGTATCATGTTTCCATACATACGGTCAATCTCAATATGATGTCAAGTTATGATTATTATCCTATATTTACTGTCTCTACATCCTTATTTACTCTAATTATTCCATTATTTATAATTTTTTCTCCCCTTATCTTATTTTCCAATTAAATTGGTAATTAATACGAGTATAATGCATTAGAAGTCTAAAAAGATTATATAGTAGATCAATTGGGTAGAAATGTTCATAATTATTTTAAAATAGGTTTCTTATGTAACTGGTCCTCAAAGAAACTAAACATTCTATTATTGGGATTTTAATATTAATTTATGATATTTAGAGCTTAAATTATGTGAATTATTCAAAATAAATATATGTTTAGTTTGGTACATCATATCAATTCTTCTTAGTATGAAAATAAACCCATTTAGTGAAAGAGGCGAATAATCCACTAGTTGAGAAAAGTAAAATGCCTGAAGATAAAATTCAAAAGAATAAACAAGATTAGGAATAAATATTGATAATTTTCATGAAATAAAAGAACACAATCTATTTAATGTTTTTAGGATATGGATATAAACCTGAGAAATATGGAATCTATAAATGCAATATCTTCCCAAATATTTAAGGAAATAATTTATCTTCATAAACTTTAAATGACTTATTAGTATTTGATAAGAATTAGAATGTTGGAAAGGTTATCATGAGTTTATCTATTAAATCCAACATCTCTATCTCTTATAAAAAGGTAACTTATTATCTTTTAAATTAGTTAGTTTTTATTCTCTTTGTTTAGATATATGAAAAATGTTAAATTTGAAAAAAATTTGATATGGAAAAGGGATATAAATCCCACCAATATGTAATGGATGGAGGGGATAATGTCCTCGAGAAGATTCATTCTAAAATAATATAAAAACAATTGTTAAAATTTTCAAGTAAAGTAATCATTTCATGTATGTTCAGTTTTATATAAAGTGAAAAGAACCAAGGTAATTGGAATATATTGGCGTTGTTTGAGGTTTATGCATAGAGTTGTTTAATATTGTAAAATTATATCAACCTATGGAGATTATATAAGCACTGGAGTAAGAGGGAGAAAGTATTTAACATGAAGTAAACCAAGTATTTCAAAGAAGATATCATAGAATGGAAGGAATTTTTCCATGAAGAATAGATTTATATACCATGACATGATCTATGTGTTTTGAAATGAAACATCCCATTTCTATGAAGTGTTTTGGTATCTAACCTCTCATTATAACTCCATTATTGATAAGATGTTATGGAAATAATAGTTGGTTAAGATAAAAATTATGAGAAGTTAGTTTACCTTGGGTTCCAAATTAGTGAAAAATATTACACTCAACAAGAATGTGAAGTGTGATATATTTTACTATACAACCCATAAAAAATAATTGATCTAATAATATAATAGATTCTTTATTAGGGAACATTTCTAGATGGTTGTGAATATCAATAAAGGAGAAAAAATATAAATATAAACATTCAATTTATGAAAAAGATTATACGATATAAATGGTTATTAAAATATTAAATGAACTGGTTGAGAGTCTTCAAAAATTAGTTATTTCAAAAGGTGAAGACGTGTGTGTGGAAGGTTCAATAAGGAAGGAAAAATTGCAAAAAATAAATAACATGGCATCCTAAATTAGGAGAAATAATTTAAAAACAATTAATGAAACGTGACTCTTACTATTTGGAAATATACTACAAATAAAGTTACCTCACTCAAGACTAAATTTGGGCATGTGAGGAAAGAGTGTCTAACCATACTGGAAGATCAATTTGAATAGGTATAAAAAATAGGGTAAGATAAGATATATAAAATTTATCTAATTTATTTGTTATGAATCCAATTCCCAAAAAAAAATAAATTTAAAATTTTATGGATATCCATGATTTATTAAGGTGAAAAACATAGATAATGAAGGAAGAAATAATGAATGGTCCTAAAACCATTAGAACATCAAGGAAGTATCCAAGATGAGGAACCTATCTTATACCTATGGATCATATTGATAAGCTAATGTAATGGCCATCTTATTCCCCTAACATAATAGTTACATTAAAATATTATTAATTAAAGGTATTGAAGGATTGAAATGATCCCTTATGTGGGATATCTCACAATGTGTGAAAATTCAAGAGAATTATGAATTTATTTTCAATTTTTAATTCTAAATAGCCCATTCAACAATGACGGATGAGGTATAATTTTGATTATTCTGTCACATTTTTAACAAAAATACATTATTTCTAACATGATATAATTGTTATCTGAAAAAATGGGGAGAATACATACTATAATATTAATGTTTATGCTGTGTTTCTGCAACTAATTAAAGGATATTTATCATTTCTTTAAGATTTCTTATGGGTCCACTATATAGGTAATATCAGTTTTTGTTCCACATTTTGTGTTTTTTTCTGTAAATATTTATTGACTGAAACAATTACTCTGGAATTCTACAAAAGTTTTTAACATATATAATTGTTGTTAATTAGTAAATGGTCTATTTTTAAGTATAATTTTGTACCCACCTTTCTGTTATGTACTAATTAAGAACATGGGAAGCGAAATGATAATGGGGAGAAGAGTAACTTTTTTAAGACAAAGGTTGATAAAAACTATAATAAAATGTCAATAAAGGGGAAAACAATTTACCTCTATTTAATTTATTTTTAGTTTGTGAGATTAGTATTACATTAACTATGGAGTTAATTTGGAATTGAATAAATAAAAATATATAGAGAGAGAAGTGTCCATTTTTTTGTCTGAAAATAAATTTATATTTGTTTTCAATTATTGAGAGTCTGTTTTTGTTTTAAATATTTATTTTATGATTATATAGAATATGAATATGAGGAATATAATATTGTTAAATGAATTGAGAAGGTCTACTATATCTTATGTTAATAAATATTTTAGTTTTATTAATTATAATTCTTGTAAAATCGATGAAAAAAAATCTTTATAATGATTATCAAGAAATTTTTCAAGGATATAAAAATTTCCACATCAATGGATGAATAATTGTCTACAACATGTAAATAAATTAAATGAGGAATATGTACCCTAATTCTTTAAATCTTATAGATATTTCATTAAATGGATCAAAATAACTTCAAATATATGGTGAAGCTATCTAATTTTGATCACAACCCATCTCTAAGTTATCTTTTGTTAAGCCAATTTTTTATATTTTTTAACAATAATTGGATAAAAAAAATTTATGTTTCCTGAATGATTAAGTTTAATAGATAAGAAAACCTATTGGTATACATTTTTTGTATTTAAATTCAAAGGTAAACATGAAATAAGATAATATGATCATAGATTTATTTTAATTATTATCATAATTATTTCAAGATGATTTAAGATGTTATTTATAGATCTAGGAGGTCTAAGATGAATTATAGTGGCTTGAAATTGAATTGGAAACATCTAGAACTATAGAGATAAAGTGAAAATTGGAAAAATAATTAACTATTTAATAGTGTTGGGAATCTTTATATGAGTGTTAAGAACCCTATGTTTTTTCCAATATATATTTCCTAAAATTCATTCTTGAATCTATGATGAAAATTTATTAAAGGGTGAGCTATTTATGTGTCATTCAGGAGCTTCGCATGTGTTATAAGATATAGTGTATGAGTTAAATCACATTATATTATCTCCATAATATTAAAAACTATAACAACATATGTTTCATAAAAACCAAATTATGATTTATATAGACCTATGTATGTGTTATTCTAGGTATTAGAATATTCTATACTACTACTACATAAAAAAATATGTCTTCAAATATTTAAGAATTAGATGATGAAATAAATTTGTATCATTCCAGATTTATTGAACTAGTGATATAAAAATCACAAAAACATTTATAAGATTGTGATCCAGGAAATAAAATTAACAAAGATGATCTTAAAGTGCATTAAAATGAAAATAATAATGTAGGAAATATTATTTTATGTTGAAAGAGATAAAATTAATTTATTCTATTTTCAATAATATAAAAACTAAAAAATTTAAGATGCTAATGATAATCATAAATGTGTACAAAATTATGATTCGGTCAATTAAGAATAAGATCATGGTATAATATAATTCAAAGAAATATTTTCATCCTAAAATAAGAGATTATAAATTTCAGTGCATCTTCAAATGTAGGAAGTTATCTGGATATGCATGGTGTTGTTATTCTAGAGTTTAGATATCAAAAATTATAATGTGAGTCAAGGATGGAATTATTATTAATGTTTGAGATTATATATAGAATATAATGACTCGTGTAGAATATCTTCTTCTATTTCAAAGAATTACCAAGAGAAAAGATAAAAGATCTAATCCAAACCATTATTATGTTGCTTCTATATTTTTATATATTCTAAAAAATATTTTTTTCTTCTAATTTTTTATGTTTTATTTTCAGTAAGAATCTGATTCTACTATAAATAATGTTGATCCATTCATGAAAAAAATGAAAAAACAATGATAATAGAACTATTTTAATTACCCATAGTATAAATATTTAAAGACAAATGATATTATTGATATCTCGGGAAGAATAAAAATATTGGAAAATCCAATGTTCATTGATTAAAATAGGTGAGTACGTGTATTTCTCTACATGCACTTGCATTTTTATAAAATATAATAATTCACCACAAAAGTAACTTGATTTACATTTATGGTTATGTGTGAAAGTATCTTAAGAATAATGAAGTGAAATGTCTTGAATAAAGTTACACTACCTTAGAGAATAAAAGTATACAATTGGTTGAGAGTATGAATGGCTATCTTAAGGAAAGAAAAAGGTGAAGGGGAAGTTGAGAGAAGAAACAATACACAAAAGGAATATGGTGAAATAAACTCGTGATGATGTTAAGGATCGTTTTTATCATGAGTAAAGATAATAAAAATATGATTTTGTTGATACGACTTCTTTGGAAGGGAATATAAATTCAAATAATATTTAATAGAAATACAAGATTCAATTTTGATGGGATCAGAGAGCTTTGTAGAGATTCAAAGGTTTGGTTTCAAGTGTATATGATGATGACATAAAATATATTAAAGTTCATTGATTGAGGAAGTAGGTAAGTTGTATTTAGTATAACGAAATCCAGAGATTGAATAGAGATGTAATTAAATAGTGATGAAGGAGTTTCTATAAAAAATCATAAATGATAGTATGAACAACCTAAGGGAGAAATGATTACATGTGTAAAATATTTGTAAGATCACATTCATTATATTTTTGAAAAACTTGTAATTGTCATATTGTGAAGACCCATATCTATATAATATCTTGAGAGTATTGGTTAGGATTATAACAAACAACTTCCACTTGTAATTAATAAATAGATACTAGTGAAAAATATGTGACTTAGATAAAAACCAGTACAACAAAGAGTTGGATTCCTACAAAAGAGATTAACCTTATTAAAGAACCAGGTTATTTACCTTCATATTTTATTTATTTTAATTTTGTGAATGTGGGGTTATCGACCAAAAAAATATAATTGAAGAAAAGAAAATATATTTTTGTCTTAATAGACCACAAAGATTCTAAAGACGAAAGGGATTCAAAATACATAAACGAATAGTTTTGTGGTAAAAATTGGTTACACCTAGTCCCCCACATTTCATATATATCTATAGGATCCTAATTGGACACTCAGAAAATCAAAAAATATATATTTTTCATTCTCATCTAGGATGTTTTGAAAAAAAAATATATTGCATCAGTAATTAGAGAACATCTTGGTAAAATTATTAATTATTATTTTATTTAGCATGAAATGTTTTTTTAATTTATATATTAAATATTATATCATTATTCTTTATATAAAACTTGATTTATATATTCAAAAATAAGTAAAGAGGGTATTTTAATGTTTTTCTTCAAATATTTGGAGGTAATTTATGTTTATATAAATGATAGATTTTATTCTTTTAGAAGAAAAAAAACTAATTAAAATGTTTGTTTTATGAAATTAAGATATATGGATGTATTTTTTTGAAGGAAGAAATCATGATTCATTATTAACAAGTGTAATATCAACCTTGTAAAGAAAAATTTTATATAATTATATATAATATATTAATAATTATTTGTTTTTACATAAGTAATAGGCATTTCAGATGTCTTATGAAAATATTTAGGTGAATAAGATTTAACCCCATAATTCATATCATGTTTGGTATACAATACTACAATGAAAAACATTTCCTAATTAGTTATAAAAATTGATATATGAGTTTCCATGATTCATAAGGATTAACTTTTTCAATTACCTCTCCATGAATAATGAAAATTTTCATAAAATATGAGAAATGGGAAATTTCATACTATAGATTAGAAGTATGAAGTTAATAAGTGTTATGAAGTAATTTAAGTAATTTATCAACTTCTCATTTCATATATCTTATATAATTTTCAGATATTATTTATAGCATTCTTTTGAAGATTAGAAAACACAAGGCACATTGATATATGAGGGTAGGATTGATATTTTTTCTATTATGCTAAGAAAGTAAAAACACATGAGTCACATGCAATAATACAAGTATGTTGTATCTATTAAGTAAGTTTTTTAGGTCCTAGAACTTCATTTTGGTAGAAATTATATAAATGATAAATGGATTCTTTAAATGTATAAGTTCAACAGTTGGGAGTCACACTTGTTGATATGAGTAGAAAATGTATTATGATAATGTTTTCTAATATAAAAAGATAGAGATAACATTAATATCCCACTCTTCAACTCCTATACTATGGTTCTAATATACTATTAATTAAATATATTAGGTACCACATATCATATTATAGCATAAAGGATCATATATTATTTTAGATATACCTTATGTCATTATCAATTATAAATGGTTCAGGTAAGGGTTATGGTACAATATGTTATAAATTCATCATCTATAGAATTACATACTACTAATTATGTGTCTATATTTGTATGGAGTGTAGATCATTTGTTACATTCACATTCTAGATTTGTTTAGAAACTAACCCCTTAGTTATATAGACATTATATATACTATTTAATAGTTTTTTAAAAAATATTTTTATTATTTTCATATATATATGTGTGTGTGTGTGTGTGTGTATATATTTATGTATATTTGTTTGTAATTGGAATACCTTAAGGGTAGAGAGATGTTGTATAGATAAAAACAACAAGTTATTGGACCTTCAGAATTTACTTATATATATAATGGAATTTTTAAATTATTAGCATATATATTTTAATAAGATAAAACATATGAGATAAGGGTGAGTTCAAATATTTTTAGATGTAATTTTGTGATAATATTAGGAAAACATATATCATCAAACTCATATAAACATAAATTTTAGGCATTAGAGTCCTGTAAGTATTCTTCATTTTAGTCGATTGTCATTGTTATTTCAATTTTTTTACTCCAATTTAAAAAATAACCATTTATTATTTTCTCATTAGGTATATAAAAACTCTATGCATTGAATATGATACAATATTAGTGTATGGATTCCTAAACACATAATAGATATCTACACTATTAACAACATTGACTAATTATGAAAGAATATAATATTTTTCTAGAATATTTCTAAAAGACGCAATTAAGTGTTTAGAATTTCTTTCTCTAGATAAGTTTGGAAATATATATCATAATATTATACTAATTCATTCAACTAATACTTATATTACTTCTAAAATTTTACATTCCTATATCAATCAATATTTTATGTTGTCTTCTTTTTAGTATATAATAGAACAATTCTTACTAGTTATGCTTGATATATAGTGGCACGTACTAAAACATTAAGTAATTTTTAAGATTGAGTTTTATTGAATTAATAATAATATTTTATTATAAATTTTTATATTATTGTAAAATATTTTTATCATTTTTATAAAAATAATGATAGATTATCAAAAATAGGTAATCCAGAATAAAATAAAAAAAATACGTTCATGCACTAAATGTGACTTATTATTTATTTTTTTATGGTTTGTAAACACTTTTGATGTTTTTTCAATTTAATAATTTTTATAGAGCTATAGTATCATCATAAATAAGGTTTTGTTGAATGTGGTCATTATGTGTGAAGATTTATGTGTGAAATAATTATAATTATTATCATTAAATCATTCTAAAAAGAAAGTTTTTATCCTATCATTTCTTTTAATTATTGAATCATTTTATCAAGATTAAATGTTAAATAGTATCTTTAATTTTTTTTCTTGATGAAACTAATTCATATATTCAATGTGATTTTTATAATCTATGTGTTGAATGAAATGACTTTTTTATTGGTTAAATTGTCTTTTAGTTTATTTTTTTATATATTTGTTTGTAGATTTAGTATTTTTATTTTTATATTTTATTGTTTTCTTAATTTACAAAAATGTTTTGAAATATAAATTGGTCATATTTCTAGTTGTAGTTAATTTTTTATTTATTTTTCTATTTATGGGATAGTTTTGACAGGATTTTCTTCCAAATAGTTTTTATAAAATTATATTTTAAATTAACATTTAAGAAAAATAATTTTTTACATTAATTATTTAAAAACTCAACAAAAAATATTTCAACCATATATTTCACATTGGTTTCTATATAACTAAAATGAATGATATTATTAAACATTGGTTTAAATAAAAAATCTATTGTAAAATACCACCTTCCATGTCCATTTTATATGAATCGACAAGAAATATTCCATATTTTTTAATATATATCATGGTCTTGAAAAAAGGTTATAAGAATAACAATGTCAAAAACCGTTTACTATGTCAATTATAATAACCTATATGAATATTTTCCTTAAAAAACACATGAAAATATTCTTCTATATAATTAATCTGAGAAACCCTTCTCAACAAAAGCTCCATGAGTAGGACTGTATTTTTTTCAAGGAAATGTTATCTTTATTCTACAATTATGTTTTATTAATAGATTTCAATGAGTAACATTATTTTATTTCTATCTATTTTGTCTAAATATTGGCACATAAGGTTGAGGGAATACATAGGTAATTTACTGTATATACACATATTGTAGGTTGGACTAGGATGATGGTGGTATGTTGTGGATTTTAATTTGTAGTAAATAAATGTTCGTCATCTGGGTTTTTTATATTGATACCAATATAGAAGGATGATATCATACTTGAATTTTATTGGAAGTATTATATAAAATTACACATTGATTTAAATTTATTTTGGTTATTTATTCACATGGAAATTAATCTGGTGGTTTTATTAATTCATAAGGATCTTCAAATAGATCTTCAACATATTGATCATATGAGATCCAAAAACGCTAGTTTGATATTATTTGTATGAAAGGACGTAGTGGAGGAGTTAAAAAATAGGTCAATGATTTAATTAATTTTATTCCACGGGATGTTATATTTTTTGTTCTTTATCATGATATTGGGTTTGGCATAGAATAATGATAAAGTGTTTCTCATTATTAATATGTAACTTTATTGGATATAGTTAATATATAATCATAATATTTGAGTATAAATGAATGACATACTAAATTATGGTTTCATTTAATCATGTATTTATCTATGTGGAGATATAATTTTAATTTAATATATGGGTAGTGGAAGATTGAGGTTTTTATCGATTATAAACTTTTGAATAAAGGGATAATATATATCTTGTATCCTTTAGAAGAGATTAATGAATTTTTTGATCAATTATATATATTTAGATAGTTTTATTAATATAAATTATCTTATAATATTTCATCAGTTGAGATAGATCAAAATGATATTCCATATGTGACATCCACCACCAATATAGTATTTTCATGTTAGTATTTGTCCCTTTCCGAGTTATAAACTAACATGTAGTTTTTATAAGGTTTATAGACTATGTGATTCACCCTTGCCATGATAATTTGTATAGGGTATTATATAACAAAATATTAGGAAATTTGAATTAATTTGAAGATAATTAAGATCATAGAGTGAAGGTTTAAAACCTATTTACCATTATCTATTGTACGATAATTTTTTGAAGTATTAGTTTTTAACATGGGATTTTTATTTCCCTGGATGTGTTGTTTCTTAATGAGGTAAATATATGAAACCATTAAATATAATTTAAATTCTTTCTTGGGATAAACCAATAAATATATACAAATGTATCATTCCCTTAGTTTATCTGGTATTGTAATATTTTTTTATGTTCGAATATTATTGTATTTAAACTCCTTTTCCAGCCCTAACAAAAAAGGATCGTGATTTTCTATAGAAAATGTTGTTCCAAATTTCATTTGACAGTCTAATAGAGAATTTGATTACTGATATTAATCATGATTTCCTAAGAGATTATCTATTTTTGATGTTAATTTTAATTCACCACATTATAATTTGAGTTTTGTGTTTGTATAATTGAAAAAGGTTATATCTTATGGTTTTATAGAGTTATGGCCTTAGGAGTGTATCTATGTCACCTTTTTCTATGAACATGACACAGTGCTATTATCTTTGATGTTTCAAAGATGCTACAATATTAAAAATAAATTCCTTCACAAATAAGGAGGGTTTCTAATCTATATTTTTATGGATATATTCAAACTCAACTTAACATACATAGGTTGAATTTTATTGAAATTATGATTTAAAGGGTAGATATATTCTTAGAAAAGGTAATGTGGTTGTTGATTAATTTAGTGAGGATATATATATATATATTCAATTTTATTAGTAATGTTATTATTAATAAAGGATTATATAGTAACTTATACCACTTCTTTAATATATTATTGAGGATAGTGATAGATGATTATTATATATGATGATGATATATTCCCCTTTGTTTCAACATGTAGAATAACCTTAGTTGGGACACCCTAAATTCAACATATAGGGAGATAAATTATTTAATAGGGTTACTTTTCATGTTTGGATAAATGATAATGAATATTAGGTTTTATTTTATTGAATCATATATATTCCTCAAATAATATTTAAACAGGTTTTGTACGAGTTCCATAGCTCACCTATTATGGTTCATCTAGGTGTTGTGATGATGTATCAAGATTTTATGATAAAATTATTATCATAAAGTGATGAATAAGTTTGTATCAATGATTATATCTATGTTTTTAGTATTCCAACAAGTGAAATCTAAATTTTAGTTGCAAGATTGAATTTTCATGACCTTGGATACTTTACATTTGAAATGCGGGGATATCTACACACATTTCCCGAGAATATTCATTAATTCATTAAGAGAACGAGTTGTTATATGGGTTTTGGTTGGTCTGTTAAAATAATTTTCCAACAACTTCTTAACAAAGGAAATAATTTTAAAGGATTGTTTCATGTGGCTAGGATAGAGGTGGTAGTAAAGATTCATAGTGTTTTGAGGATTATTATTTGAGACCATGATCATAGATTTCCTTCATTGATGAAGAATTGATGGTTTTTTTTGTGGCCAGTTATTTCCTAACACCATAGTCAACTAATATATTGATGGTTATATTGATTTGAGGAATTAGAATTTAGAGGATATTATGATCATGTATTCTATATTTTATAGAAACTTGATCTAAAAATTTACTACTAGTTTTGTTGTCCTGTAATAATATTTATTACTCATCCATTAGTAAATCACCAATTAAAGAATTTTATAAATTCACATATCAATCCACATTTTTTTGCTAATATTTTTGAATTGAAGATTATTATAATAAATTTATTGCAAGAGAATATAAAGAAAATCTAAATGATTAGAGAGAAAATAAATATTTAATGGTTTCAATTGAAATCATATTTGATCATGGGATGGGACTACTAGACGCTGATATTGATGAACATATATTTTTTGAAGGATTTTCCCTATCATGGGTGTTTTGAAATTTGTATAGTTATCAATATTTCTCTATAGTTAATCAATCCATTTTAATTATTGGAGTTTATTTATAATTAAGCATATTGTTACCACATCCACCCATCTTGTAGTGAGTTGAAGAGTTTTTTTGAGTGATATAACTCTAAATGTGTCTTTAGAATAATTCTCATGTGATTTATAGTGGTGACATTGATATTATGGAGTAGATCTTCATTTCATGTCTCATGGAGATCTTGGATTATCAATATATTGTACTATTTGAATGGTCTATCACATTAGTATGGGTTTTTAGAGGAATAATGATTTGTAGGAGTGAACTTGGGAATAGGATTCCTATATCAAATCACAATACCCTAATTTATTTTAGAAAAAACCATTTTTATGTTGTAAATTTTTGAATTTTCATATGGTAGTTGTTTGATTTTATACTTTTTATGATATGATTACTATTTTCAATGGGTAAACAAATTGTAATTCTATATAATATTATAAATATATAATTTGGTTATGGATTTTTTTAATTTTAATTAATATCGTTTTAATTTTCAGCGAGGAAATGTTCTTTAAGGCTATTTAATTTAGAGATCCAGAAATTCTTTTCATTGAAATTGTATTTTTTTAGTTATTCATATACTATGGGAATTTAGTGAGGGAAATAATTAGTTAAATGATTGAAAAACTAAATTTTATCTGTACTATTATATCTATAAGAGGTAATTATAATGGGGTTCTAATATTCTGCTAATCGGGATTGCTGAATGAAGTTGGTAGAATATTTTTCATGGTTATGTGGTCTATTTTATATTTGGTGATAATATTCACGATGAACATATATTATGGTATAATTGAGAGTTTATTTCAAAATATAATTTGTTTGGGTTAGGTGAGACTATTAATTTTTCTCATGCATGTTTGAGTTTGAGGAAGAGAATTTATCATGGTTGTTTTAATGACTTGTTGCACCATGAAACCTAAATTTTGTAGTAATAATAAGCTTCTTGATTTTATATTTAATAAAATAATGTACAATATTTAATACTATAAATCATCCCTAAACAATTAGAATGATATTTTTTCTCTATGGTGTCATTTTAGGTGCTCACATTAAAGGATTAACACATTTTTTAGTTAGATAATATGATCATTTTTATAATGAAGGTAAAATGCTTATATCTACTGTCACTTGAATGAAAAATCTCCTAACTGTATTATATTTAAATTTTTTGGTTCATCATATTTATGGTTATAGGTAATTTTAAATTTTATTAGGTGATTCAATCTTATATTTGAGAACATCCCTTCTCTGTTTATAATTAATCAAACATTGAAATATCTTATGATGAATCGTATTATTAAAAAAGTAAATCCTTAAGGATGAATAAATATAGGTGATTAAAATTTTTTATTTTATTTTTTTTATATTATTTATCATACTTTAGTTATCATGAATTTTCTCAACTCTATACTCTAAATTTTTTACCAATGAAATATTTTAAGGGATATTTTTTTATATGGATAAGTTTTTTTGTTAAATTTATCATCATGAGAGACTAAATGTATTTTCTGGAATATAATATATTATGGTTAGTCAAGATTTCATACCTTTCTAAAAATAAATAATACCATATTAATTGAGTCTTAGATGAAAATTTCCTCACCATTATTGAGTAAAAAACAATGGTTTGTCACAAGAGATTATATAATTTTTGTTCACGCTCTCAAACCATGAGACCATCTCCGCCAAAGTTATTTTAAATTAAATATTTAAAGAAATAAATCATGTTCGGTTATCTAATTAATGTTTATTTCCGTGAACTCTAATTAAATTTCATCTCTTGATAATGAATCATAGATCTAAAGAATGTTCCCTTATAGGAATTGACAACATAGCATGATGTGATTGCAATCATCATCGAACGTATATCTAATTTTGAGTTAGGGATACTTGATTTATTATAGGTATATATATCTCTATTTTAAATTTATATTTAATTATTGATTTTTTAGTCAGGATTCATGATTCACATATTATGTTTTTCCGTTACAGTTTATATGAACTAATTTTGTTTATACTATGAAAGTTGAATAATGGATTATTGATGAAGAACAAAGGTGGAATATCTAAATGAGGGCCTAGATTCCAGAATCTCCACCATATTCCAAGACATTCACCCATGAGTTTTGAATAGAGCCACTACATGATTTTTTGAACTGTAGAAATGGTAAAATATTTAATAGCCACCATGTTTATTTACCGCCCCTCCCCCTCTCTTCATCTCTTCATCCCTCCATCCCTACCTCTCTCTCATGTATCCCATATCTTTCATGTGTGCATAAAGGGTTTTTATCCCACATAATGGAAATAATAATTTAAAATAGGATGATTTGTTGAAATTAAGTGCTTCTCCGGAAGAGGTGTGAGATGTTTTGAGATTCTGGGAAATGTGATAACACAAAGTGGTAGTGCAGCATAGGTGGTGTAAGGCTAAGTGAGAGTTGGCATTAGGTAAGACACTTCAGTAATATGGGTGGTATAGTAAAACGTATTTTGGTTCAGAGATAAAATGACGAGACTATGGTTTCATCATGTCTATCTTACCTATTAGGATCAAATAGTGAACCTATGTCTATATGGCTGCTGCAAAGAAAGATATCTTGGGTGAATATCCCACTAACAAGTCGAACCAAAAACTACCAAAGCTTTGGTCGGATATCATGTTGGTATGGCCAACCAAGTCATCCCAAGAAACTTTGGTACCAAATAATATGTAAGTAAGAAACAAAATATTATGTCCCCATCTCAACTTGGAAAATGAGTCATGGTTCTGAAGGGAAGGTCAACTCCCTTAATTGGGTGGTCCAATCAAGTGGCTTGGTGGGGCGTAGAGCTTGGTCGAGGCCTAAATAGACCTAACCCTATGGTTGTGGGAATTAATGGAACCATATTCCATAAACTTCCTCACATAAGGCATTCCACACACCCCGACTAGTTTCCCTCCCCTTTCCCAATGTTTTACATGGCATTCATTAGGTCTGCCAAAGGGACTAGTCTTTTGTTTCTTGGGGTTTTTCGTAGAAATTTCACAATCTGGAAATTTTTTAGAAACTAAAAATCCTTTCCTGATCAATTTTTCATGTTTATTTTAATGATGTGATATATTTTTTACTTTTTTTAAAATTTATGTGGTGGTAGTAGATTATTTAAACTATTTTATAAAGGGTTGATGTCAGGATTCAAATATAATGACCAAATCATACTCAAGGTGTTGGTACTCATGTGAACCAATTTTTTAATAAGGAACGTGTTTCTATGGTTTTATATATTTCTAAACTCTTCATCATAATGAGTGAATGTTTCATCTCCAATTTAGTCACGCAGTCAGTGGTTCCTTATACCTAGAATGGTGTAGGTCCACCAAAAGTTTTTCAGAGTTAGGTAATCTTCTGATTGTCATGATATGATATAATAGGGTATTGATCCTATATTTATAAAATTAGCAACACACTCATCTGATGTTATAACACGATAAAGAGTGAATCCTCTATCATGGTTAGATACTCCCTTGACCAATGTGAATGTTTTGGCTAAGTGCGGTTCCCCCACAATGGTTAGTTGGGTGATGTGGGTTTGTGATCTTCGTAGTTTATTTTCTTTTATTGGTCATGGTGTATGGTTTCAAAAATAGTTGTTCTATCAATGGAGGGTACTCTCTTATATATTGGGTTCCCTATAATTAGTAATATCTTGGATATTCTTCTCTTTTTATTTTTTGGCTAACTAATCATTCTTTTGTCCCTCTTGGTTATTTATGTGTCCTATAAGATGTGTATATATGAATCCAAGTATATGATATTTGACCTCTTGTTTCAAGTATCGTAAGGATGAGGTGTAGTTCAATATTCATCACGGTGGACACCTTATTGGTGGAGTGGGTTCTCGGTGATACTTTTAGGTAAATGGAATTTAAAGGGGTTTTTTGGGAATCTATGTGTCAATGATTCACCATCAACTCCAATTATCGAGGTTGTTTTACTTTAAGATATTGTGATATTTGTTTCCTCCGATTTCATAATGTATTTTCCTATTTTTGTACACTAAGTATTTTAATTGTGTATCATATGCATTTATATATTCCACTTGGTTAATTATTTAGTTTCATTTATTGATTATCATATATGTGGATATGTGGTTACGTATCGGAACATTATATTATGGCCTCCAATATTTTTTTTACTCAAACTAGTTAATTGTAACCAGACCATAGTCTTCTGAATGTTGGATTAGGGTGGCACCCTTGGAATACTATTGGATTATGCATGTTACTAAATAGTTGTGTCATATCAGAGTGTAATTAGTGCATTTATATCTTCTGGGTTATTTTAATGTTAGGGGTTTATTTTCCAATTTGATTAAATATTATGTTTATTATTAATGTGAATTTCAATACATGTACTATTGTAAGGGGTGGAAGATTTTATATCACCCATTACATGTATGTTGGAGTTTTTACCCACATATTTGGTAAAGGATTGTGAGGAGTTGGCTATCCCTGAATAACAAGTTGGACAGATTCAAGTAGGAATCCAAAACATATATCAGACGATTGAGGATCTAGATTATATGTCTATGAAAAGTGAAAATCGGTTTAGAATCAATATATACATTAGTTAATGAATTAAATAAACAAGAATAAATATTTAGTGACTTCACCTATACTAGATATCGTGGATAGTTAAGAATACTAAATGTAAAACAATGTCAAAGATAGAGGGGAATATAACTTGGAGTTAGAGACAGAATCCTTGTGTACATGTACATGAATGATACTAAAAATTTGATGAAACGCACTTGTAATAATACTGAATTCTAGTTAAAATGATGATGTTAAGTTTATGGTTTTGAATAACTAATTGATGACTGTTTATAGTTATTGTAGATTTATTAGGGATCATTTTGATGTGTTGAGAATGTTACACAAATTCCCAAATTTTATTAATGTATTTATTAGATATTGAGAATATCTATAGATGTAGAAGAGGATTATTGGTTTTCAAAGAATGAAATTACATAAAAATGGTCATTTAAAAGATTTAAAAAATTAAAATGGTCAAACAAACAAATATTCATGAAACTGAATTCTAGTATGCATCTAAATCCATATAGTTGAAGTCCCCATGTATACAAATATTTATTTCGTGATGATCCACATATTTAAATTAATATAAATAGAATAATGAACCAAATTTTGTAATCCATGTATCCAAATTCTATAATGTATAAAAATTCAGAACTGTATCACTAAATAATTTCTAAATTGCCAAATCTAGAAATGTATCTGGATGCTCCATAGTTGGCTGACTCAACTAGGAAAATTGGCACAAGAGCACAACATATCATGATATGTCTTTGTGTAGCATGATGTCTGTAATTCCCTACATACCTTATATACATGTATGTTAATTCCACACTGGTATTCTTATAGATATATTTTGTTTATGTTCTGGGTGAAATTTGTAAACTTATAGAATTATTTTTGAAAAGAAGAAAATAATATCTTATGATGATTATGTTTTGATTTCAAGATTTAAACTTCATGAAGATTATTTAATCCATAATATATACAAAAATTAAGAGACATTATTGGATAAGAACTACTTCCCTTATTCATTGAAAGATAAAATGAATTTATAGGGTTTTCTAGAATAATGCAGATGATGTTACATCAATTCTAAATTATTCATAAAAGCTTGAAACATTGTGATATGACCTTGTTTGAGTGTTTGAGAGAAACTATTATCGATGTATGTGAATTTTCTCAATACTAAAAATGAGACTTAATCTAAGTTGTTTCTATGTTTAGATATGATTTTATAGGTTTTACTTATTTTTATAGGAAGTCAAAAACGTTAAAATAATTACAACCCCACATATGAATTGTTATATATTTTTTTAAATATGCGAGAAATGGTAAATTGTATAGCTGAGTGGAGATATGTTAAGTAAGGTTATATTTTGTGTTATGTATATTTTAATGAATATGTTAGGGAAAAAATTCAAAAAGAAGAAGCATTGAATGACGGTATTCTTTAATATCCACTAACTTCAAAAATAAGAATATAAGGTTATGTGGCACCAAAAAAAATTATTCCATAAAAATTCATTACAAATAGTAATGGAATATCCTATAAACATTCCATTTAATATTGATGATTTTTATTTAATTAATTTATTAATCATAAATAATACCCTATCTATATAGAAGTTCAAGGAGAATGAAAAAAATAAGAAGTCTTTGTTGGGATAGTGGTGTTTGTGGAAAAAAATGTCAAGATTTGTTATGTGATTATATTAAAAATATCATAGCTCACTCTCAAAGAATAATAAAAACAAGGATTTTAATATATGATAATAATAAATATAAACAAGGTATCATATATAATGCTAGATGAGGTGATTTCAGAAACTATCTTTGTTTCCAATGTTTAAGAAGAAGAAATTGAGGAGAAAAAGATTTGTAGTCCATTTGTTATTCACAGGGATTTTTCCTTTTATAGATTGAGATGTGAAAATATAAGTAATAAGTTTCTAATGAAGAACATGAAACTGAGATGTGGTGGAGACCTACATGCATACAGTATATCTTGATTTCTTGAAGAGATTATATGAATCTACTATAAGTATAATAAATTCTATTATATTGGTGCACATTGATCATGTATAGAACTAAGGATCTATTTCCAAGAGTAACTTCAATATAATCACTTGAATAGATATGTTGGGACCCTATAGAACCTATGAGACTTAGGAAATATAGGGAGATCACTAAAGGACTCAATGAAAATAGTGTGTAGATGTTGTAATAAGTCATGTATTACTCTGTAAAATAATGTTTAAACATTATGAGACTTATTTTTAGGGTGGGAAATCCCACCAATAGTAATCTATATGAGATTATAGTGGATAATCCATGATTTGAGTTAATATCCAATCAAATAAAGGGGTTGGTTTTTGTACCAAACCATGTGAAATTATAATGTGTCTCTTTACTGATTTACACACATGTATACTGCTTATTTTTTTCTAGTAAAACATTAATATATCTAATTTCACTTATTAGTAACAGAGGTTAAATGAATCAATGTAGAAGTTGGAATTCGTAAAAAGTATTCAACACCAGATTTACCACCCCCCCCCCACACACTCTCAAGTATCTATAATAGTCTTCAGGGTATATCAATTGTTAACATATTAGGTTACATAATATTTGATCCATTTTTAAAAACTAATCATTTTCATTCATATTAAGAAATTATATAATTGAGATGACTGAAGAAAATATATTCAATGAAAATATATATTTAATTCATGTTACTATTTATACTAAATTTCATTCCAAGACTAAAAAATTGGATGAATAAATATATGAATGTGAGACAAACTCAAAGGAGTTATATTATCACCCATTAAAGAAATTTAACCAAATTGGTTTTTGTTTAATAAAACCTGGTTTGAGAGATTCATCATATCATATTTGTTAAGGCTGTGATGAACTTCAGGATCTTACAAATGATAACTCTCTTAGATTTTTTTATTTTCAAATTAATTAGAAAATTAAAATAGGTACAATTAACCTTTTTTAGGACATAATGAAATATATATAGTTAATTTAGAATAAAAGGTAGTAGTTAGACCATGAAGCTGATGTAATTGAAGATTCATTTCCCAAATAGTTCAGAAAATCCAACACTATTTCAATAATTGTCCACACAAATGGAAAATCATTTATATTTAGAAAATTAAAACCCTCCTTGAAAGAAAAATAATTTAAATGTTCTTTTTAGGAAATAATTCTTATTAAATAGTTGTTCTATTAACTTGAGAGACCCAATATAACTTCTATAAGGGTCCGAGTATCCCAAAATAATATTAAAGATAATAGAGAAAATGAGCTGGAGAGTTAATTAGTGGAATAATGTAAGTTATATGAGGATAATAATTAAAAGATTAATAGTGACTAGAAAAATATATTGAATTCAATTGACATATAAAAATATACTCCCAACATGAAAATCTTAGAGCTAGAAATCAAAATTAACAAATATAGGATAGAATCAAGCTAGATCATCCCAAATCATAGAGAATAATTATTCCAACATTATATTTTTATATGTGGAATCTTCTTAAAAATAGACTGAAAATTATGCTAATAAATTATTTAGATAAGATGCAGAAGCCTCCACCTTAAAAACATTGATAAATGAATCCCCAAACCCATTTCATTTCGGTTTAACTAAAACTGGATTCTCTAATTGTGTGGGAAATAAATCTGAATTTTATACAAATATATAAGATTAAAATAGATGGAAAATAGAACAATATATCATGGGTTTAAAAAAGTCAGTCCTATATGAGAATATCCCTTTTAAAACCCAAAAACGTATGTGAAAAACTCTAAAGACAATTATCTTTTAAATATTGAAATATTATGATTACCAAAAAAAGAAGAATATTTATGGTCCATTGTTGTTGATTCTAGATGTTCAGAATCATTTCAATATATTTTTATAAGAACATATCATTACATAAAATTCAATTAAATCCTATATACAAAGGGATAAAATATGAAAATTAAAGAAAAAATATTCCTAGAAATAGTGTGGTCTTTCATTAAAAAAATATTTTAACATTTAGATAATTTATATAACTATTAGAAAATTGTATGAGAACATTTATGATGAGTTCCAGTATGATCAAACCAACCACATCACTCCTAGTGATGAAAAAAAGAGGCCACAATAACAAATGAAAAATTTAAATGAAACAAAAGAAAAGTATTCCTTAAGAAATAATATCTCTCTCAATAAGTAAATTAAGTTTTAACAAGATTTTTATTCCTCTAGAAGAATAAAAAACAATAATACTTTCAAAACTATAAAAAAGAGGTTCATCACACCTACTAATAAGCATATATTCTTATATAGTGGGTAAATAGGCCATATAATTTTCATTTTCAAGAAATCAATGTAGAATAAAATAATTCATATTGATCTAAATACAAGAAAATAGTCCATCTAGGAGGGATATTCTTGATTTGATTGGGTTTTTTAACTCCTTGTGAGGAAGTTGAGGGGATACCCAAAAGGGTTTGGAAAAATCTCACAAAGGTGTCTGTAGAAGGTGAAATATTCTATCACATACTCCCATCAATCATATGGTAGTTCTAAATAGTGAAAATTAGTTATCAAGTAACAAAGGGAAAGAATTAATTCTTTCAAATTCGAAATATTTGGAAATGAAGAAGATGTACAGAACATTGAATAAGGGATAAGATGTTAATAAATAAAACCAAGATTTATTGACCGGTCAGTTGGAAGATGCTATAATATTTTATAAATCTAAAATGAATCCTAATAATCATTTTTTTCATGCAAATAATGATACTCTATCATTGAATAAACCTATTAATAAAAATAAGACCTTCCTGCCCAATGATTTACAAGTCTATAAAGTGAAGAATAAAAGAATAAAAAAGGGTAGACAATTTAGACATTCAAAGAAAAATGAAACTAAGTAGAGGGAGACATATAAACCTCATTCAATAAACTAAGGAGGTGATTATGTCCACCTTATTAACAAATCAACTATGATTCAGTTTTAATTTTGAAAATTGAATGAGTGGTTTGAATGAGGGTTGTGATACTTATACTACGAGGGAGAATAACCATCATGGTGTACTATATTTGAAATAAATTCTTCTAAAACCAAGATATTATAAAAGAATCAAATTTATTTATATATTATGAAACACACTACATCATGATTATATTAAAAACTAAATATGTTTCTTTAAATTTAATCTCTTTGATAGATTGTGGTACATGTAACACAGAGTCTAAATGAATTATAATATAATATCACATTATAACCTAGATATTAAATTGGTGGGTGTGAATATGACTAACTAAATTATTGAAATGAAATGGTTTACACATGTATAAAATAAGTTCAATTGTAATCTACTAATAATAAATAAAATATAAACCATTTGAAATAAAAAAGATGTTTTCTAAAAACCAATATTTTTCAAAAAGGTAGTTCCATCGTGCCTTTTTAAAATAATATAATATTAATGTATTCAAATATTTGTAAATTTATTTCAAATGATGAAATTATTTTTTTCCATAACAATTTCTTAATTATATTAGTGTTAATGTTTGAGAATTTTCTTAAAATTTTAATTATTTAAAGAATAGTGAAAATCCATGATTTTATTAAAAAGTGCATTTTATTTAAATTATTAACGAGGATTTGTATGGTTTCAAAAAGAAATAATGTAAAAATATTTCAATTATATTATAATTGATCCGATTTCTATAATTTTTTTCAATTTTATATTCAGTATTTATTTAAACTAATCTTGATCTTTTGAATGTTTTTATTTGGAAAACCATATTTTGTCACATCTATGAGTTTTATTTTAAATTAAATTATGAAACATATATGATATTAATTTTATAAAATTTATTAAATATTTTAAATTATTATAATTTATAATATATAATAATCTTGACTTAATTTTTAGTCATAATGAATAATGAAAATAGTAAAAAAGTATTATAGCTGTTTGAGTTAAAATAAATTTTCATTGGGTTAAACTAAAATGAATAGGGTCAAAATAACTATGAAATTTTATAAATTATATTTTTTTAACATATTTCAACCTTATATCATCTATATCTTGTAAATTAACTATTCTTTATCCTTATTTCAAAGAACGTGACATGACATTGTTGTCAAACATTGAAAATTACAAAGTGTGCCACTAATCTCAATTATAAAAGGGGTGCCCCTATCCTTTGCTATTCACCCATAAAAGTCTATTTGTTTCACCAAATAGATAAATAAATACCATAATTAAAAATATTAACATTACATTTGTTATAAATTTCTCTTAATAATGATTTTGATATAATGAAAAAGTTGTTCTTCAAAGAATTGGTAAAATTCTTAACCTTGCATTTTTGTATTATTTGTTCTTCCCCCACTATAAATTATTATTAAAATATTAAATATATATTAAAATATTTTTTAACCATATACTTATATGTTATTATATTAATATCATTACATAGATCCTTCCCAACTTCAATCAAATGGGAAACAAAACCATCTATCATGTGTAAGGCAGACAATTGCCTCACGAACCGATTTCAATTTTTTCCATCACCACATTTCCAGACATTATATAATGATGAATTAAACATATTTATTTGATATTTATGAAATTAATATAATTATTTAATTATATTATCATATTTAACAACTAATCTTCAAATCCTTTGGAAAATAATAACATTGACTGTGCATACATGTTGACTACGACCTCTTCTTAGTGATGTGAAATGTTTTTCATTAAATTTTTTTATAGATGGAAATAAGGATATATTTATTTAATATAAGTGATATATTTGATATGAATATTGTTCTAGAGATTGAAAATATTATTTACCTTTCTTATGTTACAAATTTTGGAAGAATATAATAAACATTCATTTGTATGTAAGGCCTACCGTCTTCATGAATGGTGTAACTCATTTTCTATTCTCTAAATTTTATAGAATATAATAAATATGAATATATTGATTATATATGATATTTATATCATTTTTAATATTATTTATATGACTAAATCAAGATAAATTAAAAATGTGAAAAATTACTCAACCAAAACAAACATAAAAAATGATGGAAATATCATACAAAATATTAATTTTAAAAAATAATTATTAATAAACAAGTCATAAAATATTTAAATATTTAATATAAGGTATTAAATATATGATTATGGTTATTAATTGATTTATAATAAATATATATTTATTATATTGGAGTTATAGATGCATACAAAGGAATTTGATACTATGGTAAGGGTTTCTTGTCTCACTTTTACTTCTGTGAGACATATTCCATATTCAACATTTATTTATTTTTATGGTTTAAAAAATACCATTTTTATATGTTATAACATTAATTTCTTTATATTAATATTTTGTAATTTTAATTTATATCTATTTCTATGAGGGTTTAATGGTTCCAAATTTACCAAAACGGTAATGGTTCATGTGTTTTTATAAAAAATCTATTTAATTTCCCTCTTTAGTAAAAAACCCTTTTTATTCAATATTCATGTTTTCATAAAAAATTTACAATTTTTTTTTAAAACACATAAAATTATTTATTAAAGATACACTCATCCATGTTTTAATTTTTACAATTTTTTTCAATGAATTATTTTTTTATTTACCTAACAAGGTATATTTTTTATTTTATCAGAAATATGAAAGGAATATTTGTTTCATAATGTAGGAATGAACACTCTATTCATAAATAATTCACTATAAGATTCTATATATATTTAAAAAAATTAATTTCACAATATTTAGGGATTTTTTTTGTTTTTTATGGTGATTTTAAAAGTTAAAATGTTATATTTCCTCAAGAATGTTTTTAATGATTTTTTATGTTATTTCTAATCATAAAAACATATATTATTCTACTTATTCTCCAATTTGGATATGTTTTAATGAAACCATACTTATTATTTATCCATATGGTTTAAGAAAATTTCAAATATGATGTACTAATTTGTTACCATTCACCATATTACTCTGGATGTTAAAAGATTATATTAATTTATTAGGGTATGTATTAAAATTTTAGATGTTAGTTTTCTATAAAAAATTTATTTTTATTATGTTTCACCCATTTAATATGAGTAGTGAATTAGAATAATTCTATGATGGTTGGGTCCCTTAATTACATATCCCCTGAATGCATTGATTGGACTCATAAAACAAACAAGATTGGGTATTTGTTCAGTACCTTAACAATTTAGATAATATATATTAGAATAATGCCTTCAAGTTGTGTTTATGATGTTTATAATTTTTAATTTCCTAATTATGATATTAGTTATTAATGTTCCATACAAGTATTAGATTACATAGAATATACATGATTATGTTTCAATCTCATGTGATTATTTATATGGATTTATTTGTTCATATTTTTTATGACATGTTATTCTCAAATAATTGATTGAATTGATTGTGTTTCAGTTATTTACCATGATATATTAATTATTTTTTGTTTATTCATTATATCTTCCATTTTACTCAAAACCTTGTTGTGTAATAGATATAACATGTTTCTTATGTTTTCTTTCCCCATGATACCAGGAAATGATTCATGATTGATATGTTGGAATATGATAAAGGGAATAATGGTATAATAAAAAAAATACTATATTTTACTTTCTATTTTCAATTATAATTTCATATTTATATTTATATATAGTATACCAAGTAAAATACTATTTTATTCTTTTGAATGAAATATCTTTTATCTTATGCTAATGTAAAAAAGGTAACCACATACTCTGGGATGCTAGGCTTTGAGGTCTTTATAATTGGAAAAACAAATTAGAAGAAACCTTGAAAATAAATTTCAGTAAAAAAGCATATCCATGTGATATTATTTGAAGATAATTATAGAATGAAATCCTAATTTTTTTAAGGTCTATATTATTTTAATTTTGTAGAAATACATCCCTATATTGATACACCAAGTGAATTTGGATCTGTAATAATTGAAACTAAGGGGAATAACTCCAAAAATGGTATATTGGTATTTGACTTAATCACCACCTAGTATGTGAAAACAAGGGATGTTGTACACTTTTTTTGACACTTCTAAGGGATATTATTCAGTTAAATTATATGTTTTTATGAACCATTATTAACGGTTTGAATAGATTACGATAATGAATGGACATGGTTAAACCGAGATGTTATAGGATTTAAATAATGTTTCGTGATTTAGACATCATATTAATGATTATGTGGTTTCACACATTGATTCTTTTTTATCCTACAATGAGTTTTGGTTTTAGTCAATGGTTGCAGCTAGGAGAATCAAGTTAACATTGAATGTGATGGACAAAGTGATGATTATGAAAAAAATTGGATGATGATATGAGATAAATATATTATGATTATTCCTAAAAAGTTAAAATGATATACAATTAACAAATTTCACTTTAACCAACTCTCATATTCACCAATGAAGATAATGATGGAGTCTAATAGCTCAAGTGGTGGACCCTGTAGAGGAAAGAGGGCTCAATTTATTTCCTGTTAATAATTTGGAAAGGGACACCCATGAGAGTGTATTAAAGGAATATGAAAATTATTTATGTATAAAAAATAATGGAATAGATAAAATAATTATAGAGTAAATATGGGGATTTGAGTGGATGAAAATAGACTTCCTCCTAGAGATCATGTTATTGTTCATTGTATTCATTAAAGGGAACCTGGGAATTATATGATTCAATTACCTCTTTTAACGGTTAACACCTAGAAAAAGGAATGAAAAATGTTGATTTAAAATTTTTGAAATATATATGTATTTGGATTCAATATTTCATGTTTAGAGTTATTTTTATTGATTGTATTTTGGTTATAAGTGTCATGAAACCTCTACGGTTTTGTTAATTTTTGAACCATATATGTATTCAAGTAAAATTATATTATGATTTATGGATAGCATTATGGGTTCATGAGGTTAAGGATCACCATAACTTCAAAGTATTAAATACCCCTTTTCTGGTTTTGGGTGATGCTAGTAAATCAAGATTAAGGATATTTGTTGACACATTTATGAAATACAACCCATTAGTTTAGTATATATTTTAGTAAAAATATATTTATTGAATAATTTCATTAAATTTTTTGGGCATAAAATTAAATGTATTGATAACCTTTAGGCTTAATGCTATCAAGGATGTAAAGGTATCAACAGTCAAATGAGATTATATGATTTCATGGAAAAAGAATAAGTCATATAGAAAACCCTTGTTGTTAAAATGGGATTTGAGGACTAATATTATTTTTGAGTATATTCATCTTATTTTTAAATAAAATTATTATGATTATATTAATATGGTTTTATAAAAATGACAACTCATAATTCAGGTGACAGCCCATTGCATTTGGAATGGTCATGGTGCTTGAACACACAACTGAAGGATAATAAGGGTGAAATGCCTACCAATGGCCTACATAGTGTTCTGGATGATATGAAATAGTTTTTAACTATATGGTTTTATGGATAATAACTTATGGAATAGATTTTATTTAACGTTGTGTGTTAATATGGAGGTTTATATATATTTTTATTATATTTAATAACTCATGCTAATAATTTCTATTTTTTTTAATATTAAGAAGCATAGTTATGGGATTTTCACTATTTTATATATCTAATGATCAATTTAAATATAATATTATTGATTAATTTATAAAAATATTCATCATGGATATTAATTTCTATAGTAATAAATTAAATGGAAATTTATTTTAGAATAACCCAAGGATGAAAAAGTAGGTATATTTTCTGGCATTCTTTATCATGATAGTAAAGGAATACCTCAACATACGGAAAAGGATATTGAATAGAAATATTATCAAATTAATTTAAATTTCATTGAATAAATGGTATTTTAAATCATCAAATATTTATGGTTTTTTTCACTAACTTTCTCTTGATCATTCACTTTCTGGTGATTGAATACTCCTATCGCTACATATAATTATTTACGCTTTTCTTCATTGCCCATATTTCACTTCCCACCAATGTTCTCCTAAATGAAAAAAATAGGAATGTGTAATTTACAATGACCTTATTATTTCACATTCCCTTGTTTAATAAGATGTTTTGTTAACCTTTTTTTGATATGGGTTTTCAAGAGAGGTATTTTCAGATAAAACCCCATTGAGTTATGAGGGCTTCCAAAAATTTTGAAGATGCATTTTATTGAAGTTCAGGATAGTGTAACATCCCAAAATAATGAAAGAAGAATGTTTTTAATTAAATTTGTTATATTGGAAACCTACCTTAACAGATTCATTAAATATTTTTCATTAATTTTAATCTCTTCAATAGTTTGCGCAACACGCAACCAATAGTCTAAATGAACTGTAATATAGTATATCCTTACAACCTAGTCTCTAATTTTTTTTATATGAAAATTAAAATTTTTAAACTTTTATAAAATAAATAAAATGGTTATCAATAAATTTTAAATATTATAAGAATCATTTGAAGGAAAAAAACAAAGGTTTTCTAAAAACATTATTTTTTTAAAAGTAGTTCTTTCATTCTTTACACACAAACATTGAAATTGATTTTTACCAATTCTATAAAAAAAATTAGAATGTTAAATTAGTTTTTTAAATCATAATTTAAAAATTATATTTGAGTGACTTTTTAATAATTGTATTTAAAATTAATTGTTTAATGAATTGAAAAAATTATGGTTTTTATTGGAAACGTCTATTTCATTAAAAGAATTATAAGGATTAATTTTATATTAAAATTGTTTTAAAAGTGAAATTATATAAATAATGTTATAATTAATACCATTTTTTTCATTGGAATCAATTTCATATTTATTTTTATTAAAACGTTTTTAATCATTTGAAAGTTCTTTAGAAAACTGTTTTTCCATCACATCTTTGTGTTATAGTTTAACTTAAAATTTTCCCATTATATGAGCTGAATTATACAAAATGGATTCCATAAATTTATTCAGATAAATTTTTATTATATAACAAGGTAAACTTATTTTTTATAATGAATAGTGAAAATTTAAAAAATTAATTATCATTGTTAAATTTTAAACTGGTTTTCTGGGGGTTGAATTAAAAATATAAGGGTCAAACCTTGTTGAAAACATTTCTAAAAAATATTTAATGGCATAATTTATTCCATATATATTATAATTATCATATATTTCACATTATTAAGCCATATGTATGTGAATGGGACATGAAATTGATGAGAAACATTAAAAATTGCAATGTGTTCCACTCACCTTAATTATGAAAGCAGCTCCCCTATCTCATCCAATTCACAATTAAAAATCCGTTTGGTTAGTTCAAGAACTAACCAAATTCCTTCTTTATATCCCTCCTATTAACTTATATTCCTTTATTTGATATTAAAATCCCAATATCAAGGAAATAGCTATAATCCTAAAGAGGCTTTCTAATGAAGAGGTAAAATTTTTATCCTTTTGTTTCTTTTTATTTCTTCTTGCACATACTTAAAATATTTTCAAATATACTCATATAATAACCCCATAATATAAAATATGATATGATTTTATTATCTTAATGTAATAATCCAAATCTATATTATCTTCCATCAAATGTGATATGAAACTGTTGATCATGTGTATGGTGGACTGTCGACTCACAGACCAATATAATTCATTTTCAATCACCACATTTCAAGGCTATATATAATGATGGGTTTTACATATTTATGTTATATTTATGAAATTCCTATAATTTTTTAAATTATAATAATTAATATACCTTCATGCCTTCCTATTTGTTGGAAAACAACAACATTACTCGTGTGTATGTGTGGACTATCGCCTCCATATAATGATAATAAATGTTATTCATTTAACTTTAAATAGATGGATCTAAGGATATATTTAATGAATTTGAAGGAAATATTTTTTATAATAATTTTAATTTAAATTTGAAATAATATTTACCAATCTTAAATTTCTTATGATGGGAAAATAGAAATAGTGTTCATGCATACGTAGGGATGATCGTCTCTAGGCACAATGTAACACATTTTCACATAACTAGTTTTTAGGGACCATTATAAATAATTATATAATGGTTATAAATGATATTTTTATCATGGATAAAATTTTGGAGATTATGTAACCAAGATAAAATAAAAAATGATAGAGATTTCCGAACCAAAATAGACATGAAAAATGAAACAATTATCACCTGAAAAAGTGATTAAAAAAAAATACATTTAGTAAATGGGTCATAAAATAATATTAGTAAATCATATGTGGTATGAAATATAACAATATTATTATTTAATATATTTATAATACATCTATATTTATTATATTGTTGGTACGGACTTGTATAAAGTAATTTTTCCTTTAGGTAAGGGTCTCTCATCTCACTTTTACTTCCATGATACATATTCCATATTCCAACCTTATTTCATTTCATAGTATACATAATTTTCCATTGATATATTATATCATGAAAATTTTTATATTCAAGCTATTTAAGGTTCATTTAACTTTATTCTTTCATGGGTGTTGTGATTCAAAAGTTAGAAAAATGGTAAGTTTTTATGTGTTTTTAAGGAAAAACTATTTTATTTCTAAATTCAATCAAAACCCTGTTTTATTACACATCCACTTTAATATAATATTTTCTCATAAATGTTCTTAAAATTCTAAAAATTCTTTATTAAATACATTTTTACCCATGTTTTACATTTTAGGAAGTTGATGGAAAAGAATCTTCATGTCATTGTATAAACAAGGTAAATTTTAACTTTTATCCAAAATGTTGAAGGAATGTTTGTTTTAACATGTACATCATGAAAAAAAATTCTATCATCATGACCTCTCAATTTTTTCAATATTCCCTTATAAGTTCTTAATGTTATTTTAAAATAAAATAATTTTTATAATATTTTGTTTTTTTATTTTTATAAATTGATTTTCGAAGTGAAAATTTTATTTTCCTCATGAATGTTTTTAAGTATATTTTTCATAGAATTTTTAATCATTAATGAAAAAACACTTATTCTACTTATGATTCACTGGGGATATTTTTTTAATGAAACCATCATTACTATTTATTTTCATGGTTTCTGATAATTTTTACTGGGGATGTATGTAATGACCTGTCTACCAAGGCCCGTTCCAGGACTACCCTCAGCCCGTATTCCATAGCCCATGGGCTGGAGACTAGCATTGAAAGGTTTATTCACTGAAATGTGAAGCCATTTCCTTTAAACCAGTAAAAACACACAGTCCGAGAACACAAGAAGAAGCAACTGTAATGTAAACTGTTGCAGTAAAAAAGGAGATTTGAAAGTAAAAGGCACCGAAATACAAGCCCAACTGAATGTACGAGTAAAACTAAAAGTAAAAATACAATTGGAAGGAACAATAAAACTAAAAAAGGGGGAAAACTATTGAGTCTTCCTTCAAGTATCCTACTTAAAGGGTAGGTACAGATCGCCTCCTCAACACTCCACGTCTGCCTATCTCCTCTGCGTACCGCCTAGTCCTCGCTCCCTCAAAACTCAGCCTAACTGCTTATCATCTCCACAAGACACAAGAAGTTGCATGCGAATCTCATGTAGGGGTGAGTATAATGATACTAATCAAGGACCTCGAGACCCCTAAAGGTCTCACAGAATTCAACAAGGTAAACCACAAGGCATGATGTCAATCACAATGCACAAAGCAAAAGACACAACTAAATTATAGTTTCAATTCAAACAAGGTATACAACTCATAGAAACATAATATGATGTTTACCCACATAGGATCGCTATGAATTATAATGGAAAACCACATATTCTCTAGGCATATGAAAAATTAACATTCCCAATCATAACTTTGAACTCCTCGGTTGTTGGAGAACTCCTCCTCTATCGACTACATCGGGACTGCCACGTCACATAGAGGCGCTTCCCATCGCATACCATGGGTGTCCTGGGTCACACAGAGCCGCTCCCCCACCATGGAATGTTGAGTAACTCCTCTCCATTGTTTTCCATGGCCTCTCCCCATCTTGGCCTACTGAGGTACTCCTCCCCACCGTGTATCTTGGTCGTCGAGTCACTCCAAGTAAAAAAGTCAACAATCTGCAGCTCTCAACTAGTATTAGGGTTCCGTATGTAGCTCTATTGGGAGTAATTCTCCCTAAACCATCAGTCATATTTCAACTAGCACGATGTATCACTAAGAAGTTACCCTAATGATCTATCATGTAACAAGGGTTCCAAAGCAACAGACGGTTCGTCAACCAGATGCACGGTCTCTGCGTAATTGGCATTTCAGTGCTGAGGGACCAGTTGGATTTGGGTGTGATCCAACCCGACCATACTCCACATTTCTCTAAAACAATCATGGAGTAAGTCAAAAGGACTGTCTTGCTCCAGGGATCATAATTCCATAGACAGTTTTTTAAACAGACGTCCAGTTCACATTATAAGTCCCTCTAAGTGTTTCAAAGCCCGGTTGGGCCCGGGTCTGATCCGACCTGGTCGCACCCACCCAGCCTAACCATGTCAGGGCTGGGTGGCGGTGGACTTGGCCTAGTGGGTATAGTTCCTACCTGGCCTACAAAAAGGGTTTTCCCTCAAAGGTGACATGGCATGTGTAGAGAGGGGGCCGCAAAGGGGTGGTCCGGCCCGCGAGGGGCGCGTCCTGGCCGGTGTGGCGCGGCCCGGCCTGCTGGGCGGGTGGCCCACCTTACTGGCGATGGCCTGCTGGAGGGTGGTCTGACCATGAAGGGCACATCCTTCAATGCTTCCTTCAGGCTGCTCGGGGTCCCGCTCCCCCGAGATCCCAAAAGGCTAAATGTGTTTCGACCATTGAAGCGGTGGCGCCACGTTGGTGCCACCCGGTAGCTTTGGAACCCACTGGAGGCACGGCTTCTAGATCCTCTTCTGTGGCTTCAACTATGGTCTCTTGCTCATCAGCGGCACATGATAGTGTGCCATCCTTCCATTCCACGGCTGGCAGATGAGCCAGCCACCTTCTCCGTCTGCACCGACTGACGAGCCGCGACCCCTTTACACACCAACGACGCACGATAGTGGGCCGCACCTCCTCCGCAACCGGCCTTTTTCGGCTGCTCTGATATATTTCATTGCTTTGTACCACTTCCTCTTCTAGTATTGAACATTGGTGCATCGCCTCCATCATAGCCGGTTGGTGCTGTCATGCCTGCAGTGTTCCATAGAAGGCGCAAGGGTAACAAAGTAGTAAAGGGTTTTGGTTGGGTTTGTTAGGCCCACACCCTCTGCATTAGTTCATGATCAAATGGAGGATAAAATGGGTTTAAAAATTTCTTGTATTAAACAACAAACAAAATCTCAGAAGAATAACCCATAACAACCACCCACAAAACGTATGATTCCTGGTTCAACCCGTTAGTCGGTTGACCCACGTTCTTCATATAATTTTCAAGAACAGGGAAGAGAGAATATTTTAAGGAAAGGTAAACGAATAAACCCCCTACCTCGTAAACCATTGGAGAGTGTGTGTGGCATGAAGGTGGGTTGGTGTTCTTCATTCCCACGATAGGTTCCCAATGATGTTGCTCGTATTTCGTCCTATAGTTCGTGGTTCAATGTTGTCTGTCACATCCCGCTAGGTTCAGCTCTATTATCTAAGGGTTTGGCATTGCGGTGCTCCTTCAACACTTAATTGTTTTGCGAGGATGTGCTAGTACCTCTCCCACTCTCCATATATATAGGATAGTGGGAGGGTAAGTAATTACGTTGGAGTTTAATGGGGCTCATCAATTAGGAAGCTTCCTAATTCTCCTATGATTTTGATACTTAGGGTTGGTAGGTCAAGCCATTTTTTGGCTTGACACGTCTCTAGCCCAACCCCTTTTCTTGTTCGTTGGAGGATATGAAATAAAATAAAAAATTTATTTTATTTCATTTCTTTTAAAAAATTTCAAAATATAACATTTTATTCAGACCTGTTACAGTAAAATTAAAGCCTCCCTTAAGCTATTCCCAATGTTGTGGCTTCAACGGTGCCCTTCGATTTTTAATTTGAGAAATGGTTCAAAATATAGAAAATGTTCCTCATGCATTTACTGAACGTACCCAAAAAAAATCAATAAAATTAATTATGTTCACCCTCTACCCACGCCGGTTAATGTTAGGCTCCACCTAAGGAGAACACACACCAACGAACACAATGTTACCCTCATATTTTCAATTTGAGTTACTGATTAGAAGATATGGATTTTACAATAAAATAATTTCCACTTAATTATTTTATATACATCCAAAAACTAACTTTCACTGGTGGCCCGCACCAGCCTTTGTTAGTATCTGCCTAAAGAAATCATACCCTCATGATTTCAGAAGTGTTCTAGGATTTTTAATCCAACGCATCAATTGTGAGTTATAAGAATTTAAAAATTAAAATAATTTTTTTTAATAATTTTATTTACTATTATGCCATTTTCCGGTTTTCTCACAGGAGTCCCACATTGACTAAACCTAAGTCACGGCTAGGGTAAACCCGCCATCCTGAGTGCATCAGTGCCCTTAGATTTATGATCGGTGAACCCATTTAAGATTTATTCCACTGTTTTTTGAAAACTGCTTACACATGCTATTTAAAGATTAACAACACTTCTACAGATAATTCCAGGCACTCTGGACATTGGAATCATGCGCCTTCAGATTTCACAGAATTGTAAAAATTCTATATAAATATGAAAAATACATTGAAAATCCGGGTATTTACACTCTCCCCACCTAAGGGATTTTAGTCCCCGGAAGCCATAGCATAGAATAACAAAACAAATGGGTGGGGGTACTAAGCACGAATCTAAGCCTCTCGCTTCAATGTGCTCTCTTGGAGGTTCTGGTGCTGCCAGAAAACGTGCACTAGAAGTATCTACCATCCATAAAAGACCCAATCTTTTGGATACACAATCTATACTAGAACCTCCATAAGTTTCTCCCCATCGTTTAAGTCCATCTCCCCATGGTCGATGATGTGAGATGGGTTGTTCACGTATCTCCTTAACTGTGATACGAGGAACACATCGTGCATCTTCTCTAACTATAGAGGAAGTTCTAAGTGGTTTTCAACCTCGCCTATCATCCAATGTATCAGAAAAGGCCTGATAATCTTCGGTGATAACATTCTGCCTCGGCCAAATATTTGTAGTCCCTGTCGAGGATATACTCATAAGAAAATGTGGTCCCCATCCTAAAACTTCAGAGGTATCCATCTCCTATAATCATATGACTTATGTCTACACTATGAAGTCTTCATCCGATCCTAGATGGGTTGCACCTTCTCAGTGGTGGCTCGTACCAACTCTGGACCCATAAGTGCGGACTCCCCTAGGTCGGTCCAGCATAGAGGTGATCTACATAGTTGGCAGTATGGGGCCTCAAATGGTGCCATACTGATGGTGGAGTGATAAATGTTGTCTTATGAAAACTCTACCAAGGGAAAGTGATCCTCCCAACTATGACCAAAATCTAGGATGCATGAATACAGCATGTCCTCCAGCATCTGAACGGTCTGCTCCGTCTGACCATCTGTCTCAGGATGAAAGGCAGTGCTCAAACACAACTGATTTTTGAATGCCTCCTAAAATCCCTTCCATAATGAGGATGTGAAACATGCCTCATGGTTAGAGAGGATCCCTGATGTAACTCCATGAAGTTGAACAATATCTATCATGTAGAGGCATACCAAGCTCTCTTCTGATATTTTCTCTTAGATAGGTAAGAAGTGGGCCAACTTTGTGAGTCAGTCAACGATCCCCTGGACGTTCGTGGAAGCCCTATCACAAATTCCATGAAGATCCCATCCCACTTACACTATTGAACCTCTAGTTGCTAAGATAATCCTACTGGAACCTGTTGCTCAACCTTCAATTGATGACAAGTGAGGCTTCGTGAAACAAACTTTGTTACTTCCTTGTTTATCTTTGGCCACTAGTGCTAACGCCAGAGGCCCTGGTACATCTTTGTCAAACCAGAATGTACTACCCAAGGATATATACAGAACTACCTCAAAACGTCCTCCTGAAGTGCCACTGGTACCTTGGTACATCCTCTAAAGTGAACAACGTGCTCCCCACCTTCAGAAAATCCTCTTATAGAACGTCCTAAGGACAACTGAGCATGTTGGGATTCATAGTCAACTTCCCAAGATGTGCCCCCTGGATTTGTTGATTAATTGGGGGAGTGATAGTCATAGAATTGTGGTAAGCTATTCCATCTTAAACCATGAAGGATATCCACAGTGCGACTAGCTACTCTGACGCCTCACTCAACAGTTATAGATGAGACCTCTGGATGAGTGCATCCCTACGACATTCACCTTCCCATGAGTATAGACTATCTCAAGGTCAAAGTAATGGATTAACTCTATCCATTGTCGATGTACCAATATTAGGTTCTTATATGAGAAGATACACCCGAGAATCTAATGATCATAGTAAATAGTAAACCATTCACCCATCAGTTAGTGCCACAACATCTTCAGCACAAAGACCGCTGCTACTAACTCTAGTTCATGGGTAGCATAGTTCTACTTTTCAGTCTCTATCTCATCTCTAGAAATCCCTTCGGGCACTTCTCCATCCATGGGATTGGATCCCCATTCATCATCAATACTGACATGGGTGCCTCCACAATGGAGAAGTCTGGTTCAAAACTCTGGTAGTACCCAGCCAAAGAATAAGTCCCTCTCTCTTAGGGTAGGTAACTCTGTAAGCATATTTTGAAAAGATGTCCCCAAACTCTACCACCCATGTTGGAAACTAAAAACCCAAAACTCCTGCTGCCACGAGGGTAAGGTCGGCCAACTGAAGAGTGATCGGTTACACCCTCCTTTGCACGAGTTTATCGTTTGCTGCATGGGTTTTCTTTTTCTCTGAATATGGAAAACCCCATTCCAAAATTGTAGATAAATGACAACATTTTTTCCTAACACATTCAACATGAGTATAAATTATGGATATCCATCCCATACTCAAACTATCATCGTAAGGACTCGATGTTGCCACAAATAGGTTCCAACTGAAACTATTTCCTCAAGGATCAGCTCACATTTTCAGTGTAAGTGTGATTATCGATTCTACTACCAAAGGTATCTTCAGATGTGAGGGTCAAGTAAATGGTATAACCGGAAACTCTAGGTCTTAGACCAGATTTGTGCATGGAAGGAATGATTGGTAACTATTTCTATTAATACGACAACTAGTAGTATACATAGACTATACCTCGAATCATTCTTAGAGCCCTTGGGTCACACTCATTGACCAAATGTAACTACTCCATTCCCCTATACTCCAGCTCCATGAGCCTATTGGGGGAAAAAAAGGGTGTCATTGTAACATGTCGAAATGTACACCACCTCATGATGCTCTTCTAGCTCTGCTTCCACATCTGTAGCCTTACATATTCGTCTGTAAATATCAGAACGTCTTCCTAAAACATTTTTTCATGAACAAGTCTCTGAGACTGGTTCCATTTTCCTTCTTTCCCACTTCTATCATTCATTGGCTATATCCACTCATCCAAAGAAAATTCAACCGCAACGGGTTTCTCTTGCACCCTAACATAATTAGAAATGCATAGAAGAATAGTGATGGATTGGATGTCTTTAAACACACTGTGTTCGGAAGTCTGAGCCTTGATGCACTGCTAGTATTGTATTAATTGAGTACCAGGAATGGTCGGTACGCCTCAATGAATACTAAGCTACCAACATGTCATCCTTCCAAAGTTTTAGAAGCTCTAGGGAAATCTCAGCCACCTCCTCAAGCTAGTACTTAGCTGCTTGTGATTTCTGATCGCTTTGGAACCTGAGGGGTATCTAATGCTGAAACACATGTAAGGAACCAATCCTACATGTGTCTTCTACTGGTACTGTTGGTTGTAACTACTGACCAATGGGTAGTGATATAGCCGGAACACTACACAAAGGTACCATTTCAAGCAATGGTCTACATATCGAATCCTCATCCCTATGCGGACCATTCACATTGGAACTCACTAAAAAAGACGAGCAGCTATGATCACCATTTAGTAAACTGGTGTCCCAACTAGGTGGAAAACTCTAGCCATAGCCTCCATCCTGTCCTCAATGGCCTCGGAATCTATCTTACCTCAAAACCTCGGAGGCCTCTACCACTGGAACTCATGAAATGCGCTCAGTCGACATGCACCATCTACCAGTGTGGATGGTTGTTACTGCTACCCAACATGTGTTGGTGCTACTGGTGCACAACATGAAGGTTCTAACAATGTAAGAGGCCCCTGCACCGAGGCTTCATCACTCGGTTGGCCATCGTCTTGTACTCTCTAGGTAATCCCTGTTGGTTGTCTACATGGTGGAATCCTGATAAGGAAGAGGTGTGCCATGGTCATTAAGTTATACCTGGTGAGTTGTGTCCAAGGAAATCACAAGAAAAAATCTTCAAAAACACAGGCAATCACTGTTTCTATGCACTGAGTCCAAAATCAGAATTCAGGGTCCTGGTGTATGGATACGTCAACCGCCACTCCAACACCAGATTCCCCAAACTGAAAACCACACTCATAACACATAACACTATTGCCACACAAAAAATATCAGAATCATAATTCTTTGATAGAACCAAACTCCTTTGATACCAATTTATCAAGACCCACCCCCCGGGGCCCATGTTATGATGACCCCAATCCCACCTTCCATAGGCTAGGGGCTGGTGACTAGCACTAAAAGACATATTCCCTAAAACGGGAAGGTGTTCCCTTTAAACTTGTACAAACACAAGGTCCAAGAACACAACATTAAGCAACTATGATGTAAACTGCTATAGTAAAAAAGGGGTGATGAAAGTAAAAGGGTCTGAAATACAAGCCCAACTGAAAGTACAAGTACAACTGAATGTAAAAAATACAACTGAAAGAAACAATACAACTGAAAAAGAAAAAACAGCTACTGAGTCATCCTCCGAGGATCCTACATGATGGGTAGGTACAAATTGGCTCCTTAGAACTCCACGTATGCCTATTTCCTCTTCATACCGCCTAGTCCTGGATCCCTTAATTCTCACCTCAGCTGCTCGTCATCTGCACATGACACAACAAAGTGCGGGTGAAGCCCATGCAGGGGTGAGATTAACAATACTATGTTGGGACCCTGAGACCCTCAAAGGTGTCCCAGAATTCCACATAGAAAAATACAAGTGATGATCTTAATCACAAATCACAAATAAATAGACATATCTCAATTAAAGTCTCAACTCAAACCAATTATACTACTTAGAGAAACATGATATGAGGCTGACCAACACAAGATCGCTATAAATGTCGAAAGCCATCCATGGATTCTCTAGGCCTAATCACAAGTAACATTCCAAGTCACAACGTTGAACACCTCGTCTACTATAGAACTCCTCCACCATCAAGTAAAGTGGGTGTGCCACGTTACACAGAGGCACTTCCCACTAACCTTGAACTGATGAGGTACTATTCCCTATCACGTACTATGGGTCTGTCGGGTCACACAGAGTCGCTCCCCCACTGTGGCATGCTGAGGTACTCTTTCCCATCGCGTACTGTATCTTCTCACCTTTTTTCCTGCTGAGGTACTCCTCCCTATCACATACCAGTTCCATCGAGTCACTCTGAGTCGAAAAGTGAGTAGTCGTCAAGTTTTTTCCAGTCGTAGGGTTCCGTACGTAACACGCTAGAGAGAACCGCTCCCTAGGAAATAGTTTGTTTTTAAACCAACATGAAGTCTCAAAAAAAAGGTAACTAGATGATCTATCATGTTGCAAGGGTTCCAACGCAACAGATGTCACATCAATCGGACGCCCTGTTTGTAAGTTATAGGCATTTTAGTGTTGATGGCACGGTTGGATTCAGGTGCGATCCATTCTGGCCATAATCCATGTTTCACCAAAACTCTCATGGAGTAAGTCAAAAGGACCTTCACTCTCCAATGATTTTGACATCGCGGATGGTTCTTCAAATAGAAATTTGGTTCTCAAGATAATGCCCTTTAACTGTTTCTGGGCCCGGTTGGGCTCGGGTCCGGTCCGACCCGGTCGGACTGACCCCGCCCGACCCAGTGTGGGCTGGGTCACAGAAGACTCAACCTGTTGGGTCGAGTTCCGGCCTATTCCATAAAAAGGGGTGGCCCAAATGGGCGACCATGACCTTGTAGGGAGGGGTCGGCAAAGGGGGTGTGGCCCGGCCCACTGGGAGAAGCCCACAAGAGGGTGGTCCAGTTGCGAAGGTCACATCACACAGTGCTTCCACCTAGCGGCTCGGGGGAGCCGCGCCCCCAAGATCCCGAACTACCGAAGGTTGTTTGGCCTTTGAAGCGGATGTACCACGTGGGCACTGCCCAGTCATTGTGGAACCCACAGGAGGCCTGGGTTCCGCCTCCTCTGCCACATCATCGACTGTGGTATTCTTCTCACTGGGGGCGTGCGACGGTGCACCGCCCTTCTCTTCCGTGGATGGCCGATGATTCGGCTGCCTTCTACATCTCCTACAGCTGACGAGATGTGCCCCCTTTTCACACCAATGGCGTGCGATGCCAAGACACACCTCCTCTACAGCCGGCTGATGTAGGCCGCTCCGATATCCACCATGGATTTGTTTTGTGGCCTCCTCTAGTGGTGTGCATTGGCACGTTGCCTCTTTCGTAGCCATTTGGTTCCATCGTGTTGACAGTCTTCCAAGGAAGGTTCAAGGGTAACAAAGTTGTGGAGTGTTCATGATGGGTTCGTAAGGGCCACGCCCTCTGCATTAGCTCATGATCAAAGGGATGATAAAATGTGTTAACTAATTTCTTGTATTAAAAAAAATCTAAACCCTATAAGGATACCTCGTAACAACCTCCCGGCAAACAAATGATTCACGGATCAACCCATTAGTCAGTTGACCCAAGTTCTTAGCATAATTTTCAAAAACTGGGAAGAAGCAATCTTTTAAGGAAACATAAATGAGTAAACCCCTTACCTTGTAGCCCATTGGAGAGCGTCCACAGCTTGAAGGTGGGTTGGTGTTCTTTGTTCCCACAACAGGTTCCCAACGACGCTGCTCATACATCATCCTCCGGTTCATGGTTCGTTGTCGTCCATCACCTCCCACTGGGGTCAACACCATCCTCTAAGGGTATGGTGTCACGGTGCTCCTTTAGCACTTCGTTTCTTGGAGATGTTGTGTTGGTACCTCCCCTCAACCTCCATATATATATGAGAGGGGGAGGCTATGTTAGGACATTGGAGTTTAATGGGGCAAATCAATTAAGAAGCTTCCTAATTCTTCAGCAACATTGTTACATTGGTTTGGCAGGTCAAGCCATTTATTGGATTGACATTTCACTAGCACACCCCTTTGCCTGTCCGTTGAAGGATATGAAATAAAATAATAAAATTATTTCATTTCATTTCTTTTAAAAATTCACAAAACTTAACTTTTAATCATGACCTTCGGAGGTCAAAGTAAAGCATCCCTTAAAATAATCCCAACGTTGTGGATTCAATAGTGCCCTTAAAGTTTTAATCCAAGCAATGGATCAAATGTTAGAAAATGCTTCTTGCACTTTTACTGAGTGTACCTGAAAAAAATATCAATAAAATTAATTATGCTCACCCTCGACCCGTGCCAGTCGAGGTTAGCCTCCACCTATGGAGAACACACCCCAATGAACACAACGATACCCTCAAAGATTCAATCTGAGTTACCATTTAGATGTTATGGATTTTACAATACAATAATTTTCACTTAATTATTTTATTTACGGCCAAAAACTAACTTTCATTGGTGCCCCACGTCGACCAATGTTAGTATCATCCTAAAGAAAGCATACCCTTAGGAGTTCAGATGTGGTATTAGATTTTAAATCCAAGTCACAATTCGTGATTTATAAGAATTTGAAAAATAAAATAATTATTTTAATTATTTTATTTACAGTTATTCCATTTTCTGGTTTCCTCGGAGACCCACGCCGACAAAACGTAAATCGCGGCTACGGTAAACCTGTCATCCTGAGTGCATAGGTTCCCTCAGATTTATAATCCGGGTAAAAAATTATGATTTATTCCACTTTTTTAGGAAAACCACTTATGCACGCATTATAATTTTTAACAAAACTTCTATGTATTATTCCGGGAACTCTACGCTCTAGAATCACCGTTAGATTTAAGAGTCTCGTAAAAATTCCATATAAATAAAAAAGTACATGGAAAATCTGGGTCTCTACAGTGTACTAATTTGTAATCATTCACCATATTACTCTGGATGGTTAATGATTATGTTTATTTATTGGGGTAAGTTTTCACATTTCATATGTTAGTCTTCATTATGAAATTTTAGGTTTATTAGATTTCACCCATTTTATAAAGGGGTTAGTATTGGATGAGGCCTCCCATATTTAAGTAACATGTCTTATCATGAGGCCTAAAAGGTATGATTAAGATGTCCAAAATTATTAATTTTTTCATTATTAAATTAATTATTTTTGGTTCCATGTGGTTATTAAATTAGATAGAATTTCCATGTTTAAGTTTTAGTCCCATGAGATTATATATATAGCATTATTTGATCATCATTTATTTTGGCCTTATTATGTGAATGTAATTGATTAAATTTCTTGTGTTTCAATTATTTACATTTACATATTGATTATTCCTTATTTATTCATGTTAATATAATATCACTGCATAGCCTTATTTATTATTAGAGCTCACTATATTCTTATGTTTCATTTACTAGGGATTCCATGAAGTGTTTTTTATTTTTTATTCAGGGATATAAAAAACAAAATATTTGTGTACTCATATAAAATACTATTTAGTATTTGATTTTTTCAATTATAAAGTGATATTCAACTATGAATCAATATTCGAGAGAAAATATACTATTTCATAAATCAGGATGTGGTTATTTATAGATTTTTCTAATATAATTAAGTCACCACTTATTATGGAATACTGGGGTTAGAGTATTTAAAGTAAAAGATTAAAAATATTATTTACATTTTTGATATTTTTACATAAAGTGAGAAACAGTGATGATGAAGGTTGGAGAAAACCCCTTGAATGGGAGAAATTGAATAAATTAAAGATTCCATAGATTTATTACATTCTTAAATATTAGAATCTTAACAGCCTCTAAATTAAATATCATAAGATATTTTATTTCTTCAAAACCCATTTTTATTATTTATTTTTTCAAATTTTATCAAGGGGTATTTGTTAACAAAAAGGTGGATGTCTTTTACTTGAACATATACATTCTAATGTGATTTTTTAAGATAAGTGTAATTTTACAACTGTTTCGTAAATAGAATTTTTATATCACCTAGTAATGGAAAAATCCATGTTGGAACTAGATTGATAAATGTAATGGATATATTTGGTGTCTAGGTTATAAACTTTTGTTTTATACATTATGTTTTCCATTTATATTTAGAGTTATTAGCCGGTGGATGATTTATAAGAAGTATGTGGTTCCTACCATCTCTAAGAATGCTAAAAGATAAGGGACAGGATATGTTTTAACCCATGTGGATGAAGACACCCTTACATTAAGGGGAGAAAAAAATTCCTCCCTTTGAATTTTTTATCTTTAGGGATGAGAGTAAAAGATAACTTATGATGATAGTTTTCATGTATCAAATTTGTTTAGAAGATCAATGAATTGAAATAAAATCCAAATGTGGTATGGAAGTTTCATTTTCATAAATTATTATTTTATTTGTTTATATTCATGTCAACGTGTGTCTTAGAAGAATGGGTGATGGAGTATTTATCAATTCATTACATGAATCTTGGAGTTGTTAACCGCATATTGGGTAAATGAGTATAAGTAATTATTTAACCACGAATTCCAAGCTAGATATATTCTTGTGGGTAGCCCATAAACACATTAAATTATTGAAGAGTATGTTTTTATATCTATAGAGAGGGTAGCTGATATTTGATAGTATTATCTATAATAGTTGAGGAAGTGAATAAATAAGAAGAGAGAGATAGATTATTCACTTATACTTGGAAGCTTGGATAACTATCAATACTGATTGTAAAATAGGTTTAATGTCAGAGATAAAGCTTTCTTAAAGTTCCAGAAACCATCCATGTGTACTTGTACATTATTTGGTATTGAACATAGTGAAGAAATACCATTTTATAATAACTGAATTTAAGATAAAGTAAAAAATTTCAGCATAAGGTATTAAAGAACATACTACGGAGAGTATTTATTTACTAAAGTGTTCTATATAATCATTTTTAAGTTTTTAGAAAGTGTCATAAATTCCCAATGTACTTCGGATGTATTAATGAGTGATTGAGAATTTCCCCATGTCGAGTCGAGGAGTGTTGGTTCATAATTAAAGGAATTATTGAAAAATGGATAACTCCAGGATTCCATGTATGGTAATGGTCTTATATTAAATTATCTACATGTAAGTTACAATACATATTCAATTTTTTGTAGAATAATTTTCCACACATTTAGATATTTTCTTATGTGAAGATCAATGAATACCAATTCATCTATGTAGCAGAATACCACATATTTTCAAATCCACATAGCCAAATTCTAATATATATACAAATTAAAAACTATGTAGATTAATGAATCTCCACACAGTTAAATCCTATGATGTAGATGAATTCTATGTAGGCAAATAAAAAATGTAAGTAAATTGGTATAGCATAACAACATATCCAATTTTTTATATGTGAAGCATGATGGAAGGAAAAACCCATGTACCTGATATCCACATATGTGTTTTCCACACTTGGATTAACATAGCATAATATTGTTTACCTACTGGGTGAAATTATGTAGATTTCCATAATTAATATTTTAAATAAAAAATATTATCTGATGATTATTATGTCCAACTTTGACCATTAAAACATCCTGAAGATTATTCAATCCAATTTATTAGACTATTTAGAAGAATTTCAATTTAGAAAAAACAATGGAAATATTCCTTCAGTGATAAAATGAATTTATTAATTTTTTTCGTGAATAATTCAGATGAAGTTACCTTGATGCTTGATAAGAAGATAAAAATTATTTTTATTTGAGGTTGTTTGAGTGTTTGAGGGAAACTGATATGTATGTATCAAAATTTTCCAATGAATTAAAATTAAGAATTAAGCTTAATGATTTTGGGTACCGATCTAGTTTTGTGGGTTTTGTTGCTTTCATGGAATGTATCAAAATAAAAAATATATTCCATGACACATCTAAAGTGTTTTATATTTTATATAAATTTGAAAATTTGAGAATTGGGGACTTAGGAAGAAATATTTTTGGGAATTTAATGTTATACATACTGATGATATTATAATGGACCTTTTGGTTGGATTCTCAAAAAGAATAATAACTAAATGAGGGTGTTTTGGGAATATCACTTCATCATAAGAAGTAGCACATGAATCCATGTATAAACCAAAATTGGGTAATCCATTGTCATTTTTTATGTTTTGTAGTGATAATACCTCCTAGAATTTCTATTTTAGGTTACTAATTTTGAAGGAATAAATTTAATACACTTAAATGCTTCAACAAACACATAATAATATCTAAGAGGAATAAATAAAAAATTAAGAAGAGTCCATTGTTTTTATGGTGTTCATGAAACAAAATAAGTGGAGATATAATGCGATTTGTTGTGAAAAGTGTAAATGAACACTCTTGAAGAGGATGATGAACATTGAGTGGAATTAGTGCTGATGATATTTATCACATGGGTATTGAAGCTAAAAGTAGAGGATGAGATTCATACAAAATTCTTTGTTAAAATAGTTTAAAAAGAATAATTTTAGGATATACATGTCTATATTATATATCTTAATCACAAGGATCAATCCCTTCAGATATTGATACCTTAGAAATAAAAGTGAATATTTTATGATAAATAACATTGAAGTGGAGATGTGGTGGAGGTTGGGTTGTATATATTTAATCTTGATGACTTGAATTCATTCAAAATATCATTTTTGATTTACAGAATATCTAAAATTTTGGTACACTGGCATCGCATATTGAACTGAAGATATAGTTCCAATATGAACATAAAAGAAACAACATTCAAATATATAGTGGGACTCCATATGAAGAATGTGACTTTGGGTTTACATAGAGATCATAGTGGGACTCAATGACAACGCTGTGACTATACAATAATAATTCTAGTCCAATTATTGAAAGAGAATAATTATGAGAAGTAAGAAATTATAAACACTATGAGACTCATTGTTGGTGTGGAAAACGCCACCCATTGTGATGAATAAATTATTATAGTAGAAAATTCTAGATTGGGGTAAAAACAATCAATTCAAGGTGTAGGAATTTGTAATTAATCGTGTAAAAGTATCATGCGCCTCAATATTAATTTACTTGCATACATATAGATGATTGTTACATGGTAACACATTAATAGATAAAATTTTTGTAATTAGGAATAGTTTTCTTGTTAAAAATTGGGTAAAAGTATGGAAGAATAATTAAAATAGGTAAAAAGTAGCTAACACCTGATTCACCCAGCCTCTCAGTTGTCTACACTGGTCGACTAAGTACATCAAGGGGTCATGTGAGGACTAATTTGTTAATTTTAGGGAAATAGAGTTGAAGGGAATTATGTTTATATTTAAAATTAAGCAACAGAGTACTATTTCAATAGTCTATATATCCATTCATTATGACTTGGATAATATGTTTTTCAAAAGAGTGCTCCATGGAATCATTTTTGGAAAACATTTAAATTTTTACATGCAAATTGTATGAATAAAAAATTCATTTTTTTTTCTTTCTTCAGTTAGATCCTTGGATTTAATTTACACACCATGGTTTATATTTCAAATTATAGGAAACAATTTTTTTATATACACACTCTTCATAATTCAGAATATTTTTTACCTTAACATACTAAATAATACTCATATGATCGTTGAATAGGTAATCGATGAGGATTCCATAGAAGGATTGGATCATGATATTTCATCCTAGGGTGAGAAGGATCAGTTCCACCACTTGTAATGTAGTGATCATGTACTTCACTCATTTTTTAGGTGGATGTTCATTCACCAATGGGGAAGTGAAATGTCTCAGTGTGACATGATAGTGATTCATATTAATTAAGGTTACTTCATCTGTTCTATAAATAACCACCACCTCAGATATATGTTGATCAAAACTATTTATAAATGGATTAATGGATTGAGGAAGTGACACATGTGTTCAACTTTTTATGGAAACCTAATTATTAGATGGTGGTGATATAATCTAGTCTTCCCCATGGTGTAGTGAGTTTTTAGTGGAATTTAATTACCTGGAACCATGATGAGGATAATCATCACTGGTCATAGTTTGATTATCTATTTCCCAAGGATTACTACCCAGTTTTGTTGAGGATGGTGAATGTGTGAGAGTTATTAGACCTACTATAGGGTATAATGTATATCAAATTGTAATCATTTATTTTAATTAACATTATTTTTTACTCTCTCATTATGTTTCATGATTGATTAATTCATTAGAATACATTAAGACAGGGATTATGTAGATAGATCTAACTCAAGTTTGTCCCTCTCGGCATCCCAACCTATTTTGGACTGATATGGAAGGATTTATTGATCAGAAGATTCTTGGATAATTGGAAACTGCCATCAGGATTCAGTATGAGTTTTTCAGTATAAATTTTATAGTTGTAGATGGATAGAATCCGCAATAAATATTATGGAATAATGGGAATATTCATGCATGATCTTTGGAATGAGGACCAATAATATGAGGGTATTTATGGGATTCAACCGTATAAGGGATTCCATTTTCTATTGATATAGTGAATGATATCCTATGATCAAATATAGCCATACATGTCATGTAGAAAATCATAGTAAGGGTGGATATATGGATGGACAATCATATTAGTGTTTGCCACATGATTAGGGGCCTCCCCTTAATGTTTAGGGTTAAATTTAGTGAGGTAACATTATAAGATGAGTAGGTTTTATAATAAGTAGATCATTTGGTGGTTGTATCTATGATTCACTCCCATAATTTCTACCTCTACGTGGTCCACTCAAGTAATGGGTTTTTTAGGGAGGTACACAGCCAGATGAAAGTGATAAAGGGTTATGAATTGGCTATGGTCGACATGATTCTTGGTATTATTTTTATTTATTCCATAGTATAACCCATTATATTAAATAATATCATGATATATTCTTTGTTATTACATCCCTATATTGAGAGATATAAATCATTATAGTACTAATATCCTAGAATATGTGACTAGATACTCTTATGTTTTGAGATCACATGGTCACCCACATCATCCAATGGTTTGAGGTTGTGTTTAGTGGGGAGAGGATTTTGTGGCACATCATTATAGAATCAATGAAACACTACATCATCTTCTTTATTATGCACTGGAAATCCTTAGTTTATACTTGGTCAGACTACTATCATCTGAGTGTGTTGTGCTTCCAAGATGATTTATTAGGATTCTCTTTCATGGGTGAGTGGGACCTCAATCAATGTGAGCCATGTATATGCATAAGAAGTTAAAACTGATCACCAATTAATTGTTGATTTTTCTTCAATGTGTAATGAATTATTTAAATAACCTGATTCTAATAATTGTGAAGGATTACTTTGATTTATATATTGATGATATCCAAGTATTTCCCCCCTTTTGGATATTTACTTCTAAATTTATCTATATCATGGAAAAATAATGATATCATCCAATATATGATGAATGGTCCATGATAATCTTGTAGAGATGAATGTGAGTTAGGAGGAAGAAATTGATAGAGGTTTCATAAGACTCAATGTGTCCCCTAAGTAGATCTGATATTGTCTTTAAAGATAGTGGATAATATATTAGGTATTTGTATTAAAAATTTCCACATGAATCAAATGAAAATTAATATCGAATACCATCTAATGAAAATCAATGGGCTTATGATCTAGTTGAAAATAGTGAATTTGATCTCAATTATTTATCTAATATCTAATTATCACCAGTTTCATGTTCAGTAGGTAGATAATATAAAGGTAGAGTTTAGATCTCAATTTGGACATTATGAGTTCTTGGTGATCCCATTTAGCAAGATAAATATCCTAGCTATGTTTATAGGGATTTTGAACTATATTATTAGGGATTTATCTTATTATTTGAAAGTAAACATCATGAAGTAAATCATTTTCTAGAAAATATTAATGGATGATTTTTAAAGAATATGATGATTTTTCTAGACTTTATTTAATATTTCCATCTCTACAGAAACTCTTGATGTTTAATTTATAGTTTCAATACATCTAATTCAAAGTTTATGTCACCAAAGAGGATAGAGAAGATATGGACCATATGGAGATGAATGTAGTTATTTCTTGGGAGCCACCCAAAAAAATGTTTTTGGTGCATACTAACTTGCGACTCTGAGATATGACTAATGTTTCTGGGAATAATTCCCCATGATTACATCATTCATGACTACACTCACCCAAAAGGGGTCTCCCATAATATGTTTTTAATAGTTTTAAATATACTACAAGAACATTTCAAGGTTTATCGAGCTTGTTTTTATGAAATATAGACAGTACACAATGACCCTAACTCTATAGTTTGAAATCAATTCTAAGGTCATAGGTAATTGTCAGGGGTAGTGGACCCAGATCCTGTTAGGGTTTCTTGAGACATAGGCCCAAGAAAAACAATAGAACATTTACCATGGTACAGATGGGATATGTGAAGAAAATAACATTTTGGACCGACATAAAACATTTAATCAAAAATGAAATTTTCATACAAGGTGCACATGTAGTCAAAGAATTAAACTTTTCATATAGGATGAAGATGGAAACATTGGTGTCAAATTTTTAAAATTAAATTTAATGTGGAAGAGGTGAAAAATTAATTCATGTAGAACCCAGTTTAAACATATAAATTTATTAAAAAAATATTTTAAATCATTGAAAAAGTGAATGGTAGTAGGAATTCATTTGTGTCTCTTTTGTATCACAATACTTGTATATCTCAATAGAAAATAATGAATCATTTCTTTGTTATGTGAATATTGAGTATTCTAACCAAACCATTTAAATTTATGTCTTTGGTTTTATTTCAATTTATATTGTTTTTAAATTTCAATAATAAATGGTTTTGGATATTTGTTTTAGGATTTTGGGTCAATGAATGCTCTTAATAAATGTATGTCAATGAAGGAAAGGTATAGACCAATCTATGTGATTGAAATGATTTTATCTTTTTGAATATTTAGATTTAATATTATCTATATTGGAAGAAGATATACCTACCACATGTGGTGGAAAACCTAGAAATAATGTTAGATGTGAATTAGGTATTACAGGATAGAAAATCCCAAGTCTTTTAACAAATGTTGTTGGTGATAAATTTGACAATAAAAATCACAGAAAAGAAATCATCATTTGGTTATAATTGTGGATTCATCTAGTATGTATAAAAATACTTCTGTATCAAAAAAATATTTTTTATGCTTGGACTGGTCAACCATAATATGGGTGAAGGTAAGTCAGTCACAGATCATGTTGATGAATTTAATATTATTTTATCATAATTGAGTTAGGTACATATTCATTTATTAAATGAAATCAAGGATTTTATTCTCCTAACATCAATATCATTAAATTGAGATGTGACAGTTGTAATGATGAGTAGATATTATTGAACTTATCAGTTGAAATTAAATTATGTTTTTGATATAATCCTTATTAAAGATATTTGTATAAAGAATTCTGTAGAATTATATCAATAATCAATGAATTTTGATGATAGGGGTAGATCATCAAATTGGAGAAACTTTATAGGAAATATAAATTTAAGAAGGTGGATCCTAGTGAAATATAAAATAAAACATCCCACGTGTTAGAGGTATGGGAAGAACAAACATTTAAAGGACTAAAAAATGAGATAAAATAATTTTTTAATGGGAAAATGAAGGTTAATTCATAAATATTTGATGATAAACTAGTTTTCATTATTGGTAGTCTCGTGGAGTCTTAGATATTAGTGTCTAGAACTTCACTCCTTTCTATCATATATAATAAATATCTATAAATATGGTTTAAAAAAAATTGATGGTATATATCACTAATTATAACTCTATAAATATTATTAGAAAGGTATATGTGAAAATTAAAACAAAAACTTGAAATTTGTGGATATTGAATGATGGTAAATATATTATAAAACACTGATGAAATTTAATATCCATGGGATATATTATTGATAATGGATATTTTCCACATTTTCTAAGGGATCTTAGAAATAAAGTTATATGGTTATATAATTGGGATTGAAGAATGAAAGATATTACAATACTTATGATTCTAATAATATAGTGACTTATTTGGATTTTGAAATAGATATCATAACCAAGAATTATAGATTAGATAATATTAGTGACAGAAGAATAATTGTTATTTTTGAAAATAAAATGAAATTATATATGAAATTAGTGGATATTTCATTATATTAGGTTTTTTCCTCGAAATTAAATCAATATTTCCCTTATTAAATGTTGAAGATAATTAGAACATGTATTATTGGAACAGATACATTTTGACATATGGGTACTAGTGATATTAAATTCCCTTATTAGGTATCTTTATTATGTCTCATTCATTAATGGATCTACTAAAAAGGTATGGGATTGTTTTCTAAAAATTAATCATTATTTTTTCATACATTTTATTAATTAAAAATTTTGTTGGAAATGAAATAGGTTTGGAGGTAAAGTTTATAAGATCAGATAATGCTAGTTAATATGGAAGTTGGGAGTTTAAAAAGATCTATGAAAAATAGAAATTGTTTAGAGAGGATATTCAAAAAAATAACCAGAATTATTTTTTTAGGAAGAGTGAATGTATATAAAAAATTATTTAATTTTCCATGACAATGAGGCTACATTTTGGTTGGCCTATGATTATTTGGGTTTATACTATTAGCTTATTATCATACCTAATAAATCAAAATGTTATATACCATTGGTGGAGAAAATACATGAGAAATTATAACTATAAAGGAAGGTAAATATTTCACATTTTGAATTGTTTAGTTGTCTATCATATGTTCTTTTTCAATTAAATTTTATGGATAGTTTTGGTGTTAATTCCCAAAAAGGTTTTTTCATTGGGTATGGAAAAGAATAGTTGGGTTACCACATTAAAGATAATTAAAATATAAATATAATTATATGTATTAATTTAAAAATTCATGAAAATGTACTTTATAAGTATATTCATGAAGTTTATCTTGATAGTGGCAGAAAGGAACCATTATCTCAAGAGTATATTGAAATTGAAGGCATCATAAAAATTAGATTATATAAAAAAAAGAATCTACCAAATAACCTGAGCATAGAGGTATTAGTTTTGTTTTCATTGGGTGTATATAATTATATATATATATATTATTTTTTTAATCAATATTTTTTATTTACTAACAGTAGAGAAACTGGGTTTCATAATGAAGTAATGTTGGTGAGGGATTTGATCAACTTAAAGATGGGAATAATGGATGAAATATTATCATTCCATGCTAGTATCACCATTAACCATTCTAATTTATAGGAAATAAATATTTTTTGTAAAGGATATATTATTTTAAAGACCATGAAATTTCAAGAAATTTTTTTTTCTTAAATACTATGTAATTTTACGAGTAAGCAGTTTTTGACGGCACCTAATTCTGAGGCCCGGTGTGCTAGGAATAGTTTTCCGAAGTTTAACTCAGGTACGTTCAGTGAATGAACGAGCGGGTTATTATATCTTTTGAACTGGTGCTCGGAATTGAAATCTGAGACCACCGATGAACTCGCTGCACTGGTGATTTCTTTGGGGGACCTTTACCGTAATCGCATTTTCACGAGCGGGGATGTTAAATTTTGTGGATTAATTTAGAAGTGAATAAAAAAAAGTTGATCAATTTTTATTTATATCTAAGTGGTTAAATCCTAAATGAGGGAGTTGGGGTGGGACCCGCTAGTTCCTAACTACCCATGTGAGGATAAATGTGAGGTGGGGCCAACACGAACTCCAACACTTCACATTCTCTAAAACTCTTTAAACCTCCCCCTTTAAACTTGTTAACTCCCCTTTAATGAGGACTCTTCCTCTCCCCTCTATCCCTCATTAAAACATTCCAACACACACACCTTAATTAATTAAATGAAACTCTTTCATTAATTTATTAAGTGTTGGAATTTGTATTTTTGAAATTCTTGGATTGTTTAATTAAAATAAGGGGTGGCCTTATTTTATTTTGGGGTTGGCTTGTTGTGTGAGGAATTTGGAGAGAGCCTTTGTGTGAGAGAAGAAGGAAGCTCCTCCTTAATTGAAGAACGTCATCCTCTCCGTGAAGAACGACACCTCTTCGATGTAGAGCACTGACTCCATGAAGAACAATGACGTTAAATCCTCTTCTTCTCTCCATGTCAAATGGGGAGACACCGCTTCCTCCTTGAATGCTCTCTGTCGACATCTATCCACCTTGCGACACCGTCAAGCGCGACGCCCGACGTTCAATATCTTTTATTGAGGTAGGGGTTTTTTTTGATTGAGTAATGATTAGTTTTCCTTCCATGTTGTTATTCCTCTTAAACCTCTTGTTATTGGACTAATGCGGAAGTGACCGGACCAAACTAGCACGGTCTGATTCCTACGTCGTTCTTGTGAATTTGTGGAAATTCATCGGTCGTTCTTGAGTGGTGAATCAAGCTATGTTTTCGAAGTCGATCAGATGCCCGAAAACATCGTAAATGGCCTCATAGAATTGGGGTGACCTAGAAGTGGATGTTTCATAGAAATAGGTTCATCAGAATTAAGAATGGACACCTGGAGAGGCATGCTATCCAGAGGCGTCGTTTCCAGAAAATTCAAGAATACACGGCATGTACTCCAGGAGCACACACCCTGTAGTACAAGCATACTGTGGCTTCTGTTTCTGACGTTTGAAAAGTAGTACACAGCATGTGATTCTAGAAACATGGTGTGTACTCTCTACACTATTTTTAATAGGATAATTTTATGACATGTCGTGTATTCATGGAAAGTACACGAACACGGACAGAAATACACGGCCAAGTAACACGGCATGTATTCTCTTCATAGAAATGCAGAATCGGCTTTGCGAGGCTCATCATGTAATCTGGGAGATACATGGACATGGGAAGAACCCCATGGCCAAGAGGCACAGCGTGTACTACCTTCACCATGGTAGAAGCGGCTTCGTGATGACTCGGCGTGTATTCCGGGAATAAACTGACACAGGGTGGAGTACACGGTCATGTACTCCACCACACGGCCAAGCATGTCCAGCACACATGGAACCGACCCTAGAGGTTTGGACACGGTGTGTAACTATACCACACACCATGTACTTACTTATCTACATGACTAGCCCTGTGACATAGGCCGTTTCACACGGGCAGTACCCGGTGACTGATGACACAGTGTGTGTCGCTTTCCTGCACACCGTGTACTTTAGGGAAATGGTTTGGTCGTCTTGTTCTCTGTGACTTGGGCACGTTTTTCTTGGGTTTTACACAATGACGTGGGATGGAACTATGGGATACATCAACTATGGACTTCATGAGATTCGATGTATCGATCTTTTAGTCAAGGAGCAGACCCTCTGGAAATCGAGCGAGCAGTGTGCGGGAATCCTAGAGCTAGCTGCGACTGCGACGACTACCGTACTGGGATCCTCCATGGGTTCGACGATGATGGCGATTGTACTTGGATCCTATGTGGGTTTAGCAGCGAGGAAGACTGTACTTGGATCCTTTGTGGGTTCGGCAGCGATGACGACTGTACTAGGATCCTTCGTGGCTTCGGCAGTGATGGTTAATGTACTTGGATCCTACGTGGGTTCGGCAGCGACGACTTCTGTACATGGATCCTACGTGGGTTCAGCAGGGGAGATGATTCAGAGGCTACATCTATCATCTCTACCCCTCTTCGAGAATAGTATTCTTATGTGAGATAAGTCTTGACATTCAGTCATTATCATCAATGAGATTAACTTACTTTCGTATGTGGACTGGGTTGTGCTTTCCTATGTGGACTGGGTTGTGCTTTCCTTTGAGGACTGGGTTGTGATTTCCTGTGTGGATTGGGTTGTACTTGGGCTCTTGAGTTGGAGTCGAACTAGAATTGATGACTTAGTTATATGTGTGGGAATATACCTATGTAGAGTTGGTTGATCCTTTGTGTTTGAATATTTCCATTGTGGTTTATCCTTTATGGATTATGGGAGTCCTTCGGGGGTTTCGGGATCCCTACTGAGTATCGTATACTCACCCCTGCATGGGATATGCCCGCACTACGTTGTGTTCGAGGCAGACAATAGACAACATTGATCTAGGAGGAGTCTTGTGGAGCGGGACAATACTTGGAGATGGACCACTTCGCATGATGTACACAGAGAGGATGACCAGACCCGAGGAGCTAAGGAGGCCATTTGTACCCACCCTTTAGGTGGGATATCCGGAGGATGACACAGTGGTTGCTGGTTTCCCTTACTGAAGCTGTTCTTTCTTTACTGTTGTATTGTACATTCGGTTGGGTTTGTATTCTGGCCCATTAACTTTACAGCACTTACTTTTGTACTCAGTTTGCTTAGTGTTTACTTCAGCTTGCATACTCTGTTGTGTTTCATACTTATATAAAGGCAATTAATTCCCTTTTATCAGGATTTATGCCTTTGGTGCTCGTCTCCAGCCCCTGGCCTATGGAATGTGGGCTTGGGGTAATCACGGCACGAGCCCCAAGGAGGGGTCGTGACTAATTGGTATTAGAGGATTCAGTTCTACCAAAGAACTTAGGACTATGATAATTTCATCCTATGAAGCAATAGTGTTAAGGGTATTGTTTATTGTTATTAGTCCAGGGAGTCCAATGTTGGTGCGGCGGCCAATCTATCCATACACCAGGACCCTGACTTCTGATTTTCAACTTAGTGCCCGAAAACACTGATTTCATTATTGTTTCAAAAGTTTCCTTTGGGATTACTTTGCGCCAACTCACCAGGTATACTATATTAACCATGGTGCACCTATTGTTTTTCAGGATGGCCCCACATAGGCAGCCATCTAGTGTTCCGAGCTTTGTGCGAGATGGCAGCCCACCGAGAGAGGAGGCCTCGGTGCAGGGGCCCATTACAGCGAAGGCACCAGCGGTACCTCTACCCGTTGGGCCACCAATACCACCATCCACAGCAGCGGAGAGTGCATGCCACCTGAGTGCACTACAAGAGTTTTAGTGACAGAGGTGACCCAAGTTCCGCGAAGAGATTAACCCTTAGGCAGCCAAGGATTGGATGGAGGCTATCGTTCAATTCTTCATATTAGTAGGGACACCAGCTGACCCCATGGTGATCTTTGCGGCGAGTCTCCTGCACGCAGAAGCAGGTAGATGGTGGAGCCTGATTATCCAGGTGCACGACGAGGCATCTCTACTTTGGACGGACTTCGAGAGCCTCTTCCGCTCAGAGTTCGTTTTAGCCACCCTCCGTGCGAAGCACATCTAGAAGTTACTACAGCTGCGGAAGGGCAGCATGACAGTAGCCTAGTACTCGGCGAGGTTTACTGACCTCCCGCGCTACTCCACGGACATGGAACGGGACCCATTCTTCTAGGCCCGAACCTTTGAGTAGGGACTAAGGCATTAGATCAGGGCATCGATGATCTCCCTCAGCATTCTGATGTAGGAAGGAGTACTACAATGAGCCCTTCTTGTAGAGAGCTTCCTTGCTGAGCCTACGCCGGCAATGAGGCGTACCGCAGGGTGACATGCACCAGAGTCTTCTGTAGCCAGCAGTAGACAGATGTCGTAGAGGTCCAAGAAGAACAGGCCATTAGGTGGGCGACCTCAGGATACTGGTTCGAAGGTGCAGGGCACACGCAACAGAGGCAGTCATACGAGAGGGAGACAGTTCTATGCATGCAGTAGGCAGGGCCACATGGCTCGTGAATGCCCAACCCACTATGCAGTGGAGTAGCAGACGGTTGAGGGACCACCCAAGCCAAGGCAGAGGTTCGACCATGGTGGTCCACAGGGAGCTAGCGGACGAGGTAGAGGAGCTGTCCGAGCAGCAGGCAGTGGACGACGCTTCGAGGCTCTACCACCACCACCACCAGTATATCCACCCCGACCGCATGGAGCTGGTGGATAGAGGCCGGCTCAGCTTTAGGCAGGTGAGGCCTATGACCACGGTGCACCTGAGATGATTTGAGATATTATCTGTGTCTACTCCACCCTTTCTACTGTTCTTATAGCCACATTAGTGAGTTATTATTTTATTGTCGCTGCCCTTTTCCAGAGCTCAGAGATTCTGATGGAGTCGTTGGATCGATCCTTATGGCCAGAGACTTCTATGGGAGAAGACTCGAAGATTACGCACTGGTTCTAGCAGTGTGATCATACTCTAGGAGGTGATAGCTTCAGCTGGGATCTTCTTGTAGCATCTTCGAGGCCTTATAAAGTCATCTTGGGCATGGATTGGTTATCTACAGTCCATGTTCAGATCAATTGTATTAGTAACAAAGTGTGGTGTGTTTGCACAGATGGGAGCAGGTTAACCTTCACCAGCGAGAAGGGAGACTTTTCAATGCAGGATGGACTTACGCAGAGGAGAGGACAGCTGATCACCCATCATTTGGCTAGTCTTATCATAGGAGTGGTTAATGTGCGGAGTCCGAGTTTTCCTGTTGTGGTGGATCAGTATGCAGATGTTTTTCCCGATGACATTCTAGGACTACCTCTTCATAGAGAGGTAGACTTATACATTGACATGTACCCCGAGACAGTCCCAATATCTACTCTAGCATATCGTATGTCTCTTGCTGAGCTTCTTGAGCTACGGGTATAGCTAGAGGACTTGCAGGGCAAGGGATTCATTCGACCCAGTGTTTGACCTTGGGTTTCACCGATTTTGTTCACCAAGAAGGCGGACGAGAGCTTGCGATGGTTTGTCGAGTACCATCTCCTAAATCAGGTGACCGTAAAGAACAAGTATCCACTCCTGAGGATTGATGACCTCTTTGATCAGCTAAAGGTAGCATGATGATTCTCAAATATAGACCTCAGGTCAGGCTATCATCAGCTCAGAGTTTGATACGAGGATGTGCAGAAGACAGCCTTCAGGTGTCAGTATAGCCACTATGAGTTCTTGGTTATGCCTTTCGGGATAACCAACACTCCAGTAGTGTTCATGAGTCTCATAAACATGATCTTCCAGCCTTTCCTCGATCGATTTGTCGTAGTCTTCATCGACGGAATACTGATCTACTCAACTACTGAGGAGGAGCACACCTACCACTTGCGAGTTGTACTGGACACACTCCGAGAGCACCAGCCTTATGGTAAGATCTCAAAGTGTCAGTTCTGGATTCGATAGGTCCACTTCTTGGGGAACGTTATCCTTGAGGTGGGAGTTGTTGTAGATCCTATGAATATCGAGGCAGTACTTGCTTGGGAGCCACCCAAGAGCATGATGGAGGTGCAGAGTTTCCTAGGTCTAGCTGTGTACTATTAGAGATTTGTGCCAGACTTCCCCAGAGTTGTAGTACCAATTTCATCTTTGACGAAGAAGGAGAAACCTTTCGTGTGGATAGATATATGTCAACAGAGCTTCCAGGAGATGAGGCAGAGATTGACCAGTGCACCCATCATAAGGATACTGGAGGAGGGTGTAGGGTACGTAGTTTACTATGATGCATCAGAGCCCGGACATGGGTGTGTCCGGATGCAGGAGCGGGGAGTCATCGCTTATGGTTCACGAAAGTTGAGGCAGCATGAGCAGAACTACGATACCCATGACCTGGAGTTAGCATCAGTGTTCTTCGCCTTGAAGATGTTGTGGCACTATCTTATGGATGAGCCCTTTATAGTCAATTCTAACCACTAGAGTCTCAGGTATATCTTCTCACAGAAGGACCTAAACCTGAGACAGTGGCGATGGCTCGAGTTCCTCCAGGACTATGACATTGAGATAGTTTATACTCTTGGGAAGGGGAACGTAATAGATGATGGTCTCATAATGAATCGGGAATACAACTACATGGAGAGGAGACAGAGCAGCTAGCCATGTTGCAGATATCCTTCGTGGATAGATATGGATCAGCCTTTCTATAGTCGCTCATAGTCACTCCTCCACTACATCAATCGGTCAGGGAGGCACAACGTGGGGACATTGACTGTGAGGTGCGACATGCTCAGATATCCTCAGGGCTGGCACACAATTGATTTCTGTTGGAGGAGATAACATTATCCTATTCAGGGGACGTACCATTGAACCTGTTTCATTACAGGAGGAGGTGTTGAGGGAGTTTCACACATCCCCTTTGGCGGTACATCCAAGTGTAGCGAAGATGTACCAGGATCTCAGATGACAGCACTGGTGGTCGGGTATGAAGAAGGGTGTGGCAGAGTTCGTTTCATGATGCCTCACCTACCAGCAGGTGAAAGCAGAGCCCCAAGTTCCGGCAGGCTTGGTTCAGCCCTTAGAGGTCCCAGAGTGGAAGTGGGACGGGATATCCATGTATTTCGTGATGGGGCACCCTCGTACTTCCAGATGACACGACTCCATTTGGGTGATCATAGACCGACTCACCAAGTCGGCCCACTTCCTACCGATCATAGAGAAAGGCTCAGTTGAGGTCTTGGTATGCCTCTACATTCAAGAGATCATATGTATTCATGGTGCGCCATCATCTATCATCTCCGATCGAGATGCTCGATTTACATCCTGGCTTTGGAAGGGGTTGTAGGAGGCTTTTGGATTCTAGCTATGCCTGAGCACTGCCTTTCACCCTCAGACGGATGGCCAGCTGGAGCGGACCATTCAGACACTCGAGGACATGCTCCGTGCATGTGTCCTTGACTTTGGTCGCAGTTGGGAGGATCACCTAACCTTGGTGGAGTTTGCGTACAACAATAGATACCACTCCACCATCGGGATGGCACCATACAAGGAACTGTACAACCGACCATAGAGATCATCTATGTGCTGGACTGGCCCTGGGGAGTTCGCACTCGTAGGACTAGAGATGGTTTAGGCTACGACGCAGAAGGTGCAGATCATCCAGGAGTGGATGAGGACTGCACAGAGAAGACATAAGTCTTATGCTGATAGGAGTTAGAGACCACTGGAGTTTGAAGATGGCGACCACGTTTTCTTACAGGTCTCACCTCGACGTGGATTATGGAGATTTGGCCGGGGCGACAAGTTATCACTGCTCTTCATTGGACCATTCCTGGTCTACAGTAGGGTAGGCGAGGTGGCTTATCGTCTGGAACATCCACCTTAGTTGCACCAGGTGCATGACGTATTCCACGTATCTCAGCTGAGGAGGTACATGCACGAAACGACGCATATCATTGAACATAGGGAGCTAGACATCAATGACATGGCGACATTTACGGTGGTCCCGATGGAGATCGAGGATTGACAGGAGCAGGTCCTACGTGGATGGTCGATTCCTCTGGTGCACATTCGTTGGCACCACGGGAACCTCTAAGAGGGCACTTGGGAGCGGGATGCTCAGATGTGTTCACAATACCCTCATTTTTTCCCTAGTTTATGATATAGCTTTATGGGGATGTAAAGCCCTAAGGTGGGAGTATTGTAAAGACCTACAAATTTCAAGGAATTTTTTTTCTTAAATACTTTATAATTTTACAAGTACGCATTTTCTAACAGCACCAGATTCTGAGGCCCGGTGTGCCCAGAATTATTTTCGGAAGTTTAACTCAGGTACGTTTAGTGAATGAACGAGTGGGTTTTTCTATCTTTTGAACCAGTGCTCGAAATTGAAATCTGAGGGCACCGATTAACTCGCAGCATCGGTAATTTCATTGGGGGACCTTAATTGTAATATCGTTTGCATGAGAGGGGAAGTTAAATTTTTGTGTATTAAATTAGAAGTGAATAAAAAATTATGGAACAATTTTTCCTTATATCTATGTGGTTAAATACTAAATGAGGGAGTTGGGGTGGGACCCGCTAGTTCCTAACTACCCATGTGAGGATAAATGTGAGGTGGGGCCCACATGATCCCCAACCCTTCACATTCTCTAAAACTCCTTAAACCTCTCCCTTTAAACTTGTTAACTCCCCTTTAATGAGGACTCTTCCTCTCCCCTCTCCCCCTCATTAAAACATTCCAACACACACACCATAATTATTTAATTGAAACTCATTCATTAATTAATTAAGTGTTTGAATTTGTATTTTCGAAATTATTTGCTTGTTTAATTAAAATAAGGGGTGGCCTTATTTTATTTTGGGGATGGCTTGTTGTATGAGGAATTTGGAGAGATCCTTTGTGTGAAAGAAGAAGGAAGCTACTCCTTCGTTGAAGAACGTCATCCACTCCGTGAAGAGTGAAACCTCTTCAACGTAGAGCACAGACTCCACAAAGAAAAACGACACACAATCCTTTTCTTCTCTCCGTGAAAAATTGGTAGATGTTGCTTCCTCCTCGAATGATCTTTGTTGACTTCTACAAACCTTGCGACACCATCAAGCACGATGCCCGATGTTCGATATCATTTGTCAAGGTAGGGGTGTGTTTGGATTGAGTAATGATTGGATTTCCTTCCATGTTGTTATTCCTCTTAAACCTCTTGTCATTGGACTAATGGGGAAGGGACCAGACCAAACTAACACGGTCTGATTCCTCCGTCGTTCTTGTGAATTTGTGGAAATTATTTGGCCGTTCTTGAGCGGTGAATCAAGCTATGTTTGAGGATCCAATCGGAGGCCTGAAAAAATCGTAAATGGCCTCAAAGCATTGGGGAGACCTAGAAGTGGAAGTTTCATAGAAATTGGATCATTAGAACGAATAACAGAGACCTCGAGAGGCGTGCTAGCCAGAGGTTCCAATTCTAGAAAATTCTAGAATACACGGCGTGTCCCCTAGGAGCACACATCGTGTAGTATAAGAGTATTGTGGCTTCCGTTTCAGACATTTGAAAAGTTTTACATGGTGTGTGACTCTAGACACACGGCATGTACTCTCAAAACTGGTTGTCATAGGATAATTTGATGACATGGCGTGTCATCAAGGAATGTACACGAACACGGACAGATATACACGACCACGTAACACGGCATGTATTCTCTTCATAGAAAGGCATAAGCGGCTTCGTGAGGCTCTGTGTGTAATTTGGGAGATACATAGACACGAGCAGAACCACACGTCCAAGAGGCATGACATGTACTACCTTCACCATGGTAGAAGCGGCTTTGTGATGACTCGGCATGTATTCTGGGAATACACGGACCCAGGGTGGAGTACACGGGCATGTACTCTACCACAAGGCCAGGCATAGCCAACGCACATGGAACTGACCCTAGATGTTTGGACATGGCATGTAACCATACCACACGCCATGTACTTACTTATCTACAAGCCCAACCCTAAGACACGGGCTGTTTCACACGGGCAGTACCCAATGACTGATGACACAGCGTGTGTCGCTTACCTACACACCATGTACTTTAGGGAAATGGTTTGGTCGTCTTGATCTCCATGACTTGGGCACATATTGCTTGGTTTTTCCTCTATGAAGTGGGACGGAACTATAGGATACATCAACTCTGGACTTCTTGATAGTCAATGTATCGATATTTGACTCGAGGAGCGGGCCCTCTGGAAATCGAGCGAGATATGTGTGGGAATCCTAGAGCTGGTAGTGACTGTGATGACTACCGTACTGGGATCCTCCATGGGTTTGATGACAATGACGACTGTACTTGGATCCTATGTGGGTTGGCAGTGAGGATGAATGTACTTGGATCCTTCGTGGGTTTGGAAGAAATGACGACTGTACTAGGATCCTCCGTGGGTTCGGCATCGATGGTTACTGTACTTGGATCCTACGTGGGTTGGCAGCGACGACTTCTATACTTGGATCCTACGTTGGTTCAGAAGGGTAGATTATTCAGAGGCTACATCGATCATCTCCACCCCTCTACGTGAATAGTATTCTTGTATGAGCTGAGTCTAGACTTTCAGTCATTATCATTGATGTGATTGGCTTACTTTCATATGTGTACTGTGTTGTGCTTTCCTATGTGGATTGGGTTGTGCTTTCCTGTGTAGACTGGGTTCTGATTTCCTATGTGGACTGGGTCATACTTGGGCTCTTGAGTTGGAGTTGAACTGAAATTGATGACTTAGGTATTTGTATGGGAATATTCCTAAATAGAGTTGGTTGATCCTTTCTGTTTGTATCCTTATTTTGTGGTTTATCCTTTGTGGATTCTGGGAGACCTTCAGGTGTGTCGGGGTCCCTACTGAGTATCGTATACTCACCCCATCATGGGAAATTCCCGCACTACGTTGTGTTGGATCCAGACGACAGAAAACACTGATCGAGGTGGAGTATTGTGGAGAAGGATGGCACCTGGAGATGGACCACTTGGCGGGACGTACACAGAGCGGACGATCAGACCGAGGATCTAAGGAGACCATTTGTACCCACCCTTCAGGTGGGATATCCGGAGGATTACATAGTGGTTGCTGGTTTACCTTATTGCATCTATTCTTTCTTTACTGTTTTACTATACTTTTAGTTGGGTTTGTGTTCTGGCCCATTTACTTTCCATCACTTACTTTTGTACTCAGTTTACTTAGTGTTTACTTTAGCTTGCGTACTCTGTTGTGTTTCTTACTTATAAAAAGGCAATGCCTTCCCTTTTATCAGGATTTATGCCTTTGGTGCTAATCACCAGCCCCTGGCCTATAGAAGGCGGTCTTGGGGTAGTCATGGCTCAGGCCCCAAGGGCGGGTCGTGACAATCATTTTTATAAGGATCATAATTGTAGAAAAAATAATAAGGAAAGGATATTTTTAAATGGATTCAATAGAATAATGGTTAAGATTATATTGATAATTTCTCTACTATTGTTAAGGTAACTACTATCAGTGTTTTTTTTGAGAACTACACTTATAAAGGGATTGCATTTTCCATAGATATATCTAAATAATTCCTTTATTTATTAAGACGTGGAGTAGGATATCTGTATGGAGATACAAGAAGAGTTTATTGAGTCTATAAAAAAGGATCTTGATTAAAAACATAAAAATAGTATATACAGATTACTATTGTAACTAAATAAGTATAACCATAAATTTGATGCATTCATGGGAAAGACTGATTATAAGATATAAAATTTAGATTGGATAATTTATTTATTAACATTCGGTAAATATTATATGAATATAATATTAAATAAGGAATAAACAATCATTATATGTTCCATTAGGTAAGGGATCAATGAGTAGGAGATGAAATTATTAAGAGAATATGATATGATTGATATTAGGGTGGTGGAAACTATTATTAAGATTATGATCAAACAATATCATGTTATTGGTACCTGAAATATATGATGAACTACCTGTAAATGTAATTTTTATAATAGGGTTAATATATTTAACTAAAAACCATTTATATTCTGGTTACGAATCTCTTCATGCAATCAAGGGAGAATTTTACAATAACTGATAATTAATGGGACCATGTGAAAAAATTCCTTGATGTTTAAGTTGTTATGAATTTAATATATTCCCTAGTTTAAACTCGACTGGATATATCACATGAAATGAGTGTTTTCAGTATGTGTGAGGAAAAACCTAAAAAGAGGTATTATTAAAATATGATATGGGTGTTGAGATACATTAAGGGATAGAGGATATTTTTGTGATGAAAATAATGGAAAAATATATATTGATATGTTAATGAAAAAAATGACTGGTGATGTTAATAGTTGAAGGATTTCTATAATATATGTTTATACAAGGGGAAGAACAACTATAATTTTGTATCGAGAATATTGAATATTATTGTATTGTCTACTAAAATGGTGGAATATTTTTTTGTTATCAAATAAATCATAGAGATGATATGTGTGGTGAGTCTTGTAAGGATGTTGGTATAGATAACCATCTATTTGGAACATATATATTACATCTTATTAGATAAATAGTCATTATATGGAATTACAATCTAATCAAGAACCATAATGGTTTGGTGTCTTCAGAAAAATGGATACAAAATTAACCTTTTCAGATGAGACGATTATTATCACCCACTAATTTTCAATAACTACAATTCATCTTAGTCATATCAAAGTTGAAACATTTATTCTTATCCCGGGGAATGAAAACATAAAAAATGGTCTTCTCAAAGGCTCAGTATGGGTGAACAATGGTGATATCAATGATCACTAGACTATCACTGAATGGCCCAAAGGCCTAAATTTTTATTTCTTTTTTAGATAAAACCTCTTTTAAGGAAAAAAATGAAAACATCACAGGACTTCAAGGATGTACATACATTCACATAACTCGAAGACCATAACCCAAAACAAGATTACATATAAATACCCCACCTAAGAATCAATATCATTATAGAAAGCCTCCAATATTGCATGACTGTTCAGATAGCTTTCCCATGTAGAAATGCATGAGCCTAGTACCGATGGCAGATTTATACCCTCTCAAACATCCAATTAAAAATAGTCATGCATGGTGAAATCACCTAATATGACCCTCTTTTGAATCATTTCCCTGTAAAAGGTCTTGAAATTTTCATCCAAGATCAAATAACCGATGATACCCATGTACCCTTTTGTTGCAGATAACTAATTTAAATATGCAATTCGTTCTCAATTTTCTCACTCTAAATATCAACTCCATTGCTTTGGTTCTGTGGAATAGTGAAACTCTAAAAACAAACACCAAAACATCCATGAATCAAGACAACCTTCATCAAAACACTATCATAGCTTCACAACTGAAGACAATCCACCCAAATAGAATCATCAACAATTTTATAGTAAGATGCATAACATATGCATCCAAAACCAGATCAAGAATCAAAAATAAGGGAACAACCATGAGCTTGATCTGAATCATCATCCAAATCAACCTAGTCTCTTCTTAAAATTTTGTTTCATATAGAACACCGTAGAAAAGTCACTACAAAATTGGAATCACAGCCAACAAAATGCATCCAAAACCTGACAAATCAAAAATAAAGACCTGAAGACACGTCACTGAATTGGCATCCACCCAAAGGAGAATGGTGGTGTTGCAAGCTAGATCAACAATCCTATCACTTCCTTCAAAAACTCACTTGAAGTCCAACGCTAACCTCCCCACTCACCCATACCCAACTCAAAAATAAGGATACAACCCTTAGACCATAGCATGTCATACTCGACCACTAGACCTTCACCGAACCACTATGGGAAACCCTATCCCGTTCAGAGGATATGTCATGTAGACGATCCATGAATGATGATAATCACTAAGTGGATGAGAGAACGAAGTTGTATGATGTTTCCACTGAAAGAGGACTCACACACCATGAGTGTGCCCAACATAAGCACTGAGGATAGGGTACACCGCCAACCTGAGATGGAAAAGAGGAAGGTGGTGATAGGGGGAAACACTAGGTAAGTGGATCTCCTTACTAGCTTATCCCATCACATGACTACAAAATGATCATAAGGGTATGAAAACATGATAGAAAAATTTGAAAACCAAACCCAATATATCATAGATTATAATCTTAGTTCACGAAAAAATATTTGTATTTGAGAAAAAATTAATCATAATGGAATCAAAGAAACTGAATCATTAGATCATAACATTATTATAGGATAAAAATTTATATCATGCACATAACCATAAAAAATCATTACCATAGTATTCAAAGCTCACTTCCAAGACTATAATAGTATATTGGCTTCACTCATAATCACATAATATCATTAGTCATGGTTCACTTCTAGGACTACCAAAATGGAAAGAGTCCCTTACTGAATTGGTTTCCCTCCCCATTTCAGTCCTTATAAACAAATTATATATATATAATTACCTAATGAATTTAAGGGATATATAATTATTGGAAAACCAATTATTTATTAAAAATCATACATGTATATTCAATAATATCATAAAATATTCTTAATTTCATAACCCATGGAAAGTAAATAGGTTTCATAATTATTTCGTCACTTCTTCATAGATAAACTCAAGGAAAATAAACGTGTTTCAAAAAGGTTTCATTTTAACTTAATTAAACAATGTGAAAGAAATGAGTTTCATAGAATCATCCGTAAATCATCATTATAATCATAAAATATTAAAATAATAAAATTGGATTATATCATTAGGTCAGATCCTAATTAAATCATAATTTACATTGAAGGATGATACCATTGTTGAAAAAATATTATAAAATATCACAGGATCATTTCCTGAGAAAAATAACTTTTTCCCTTTAAAATAACTTATTTAAATACCCCTTTTCTGGTTTTGGGTGATGCTAGTAAATCAAGATTAAGGATATTTGTTGACACATTTATGAAATACAACCCATTAGTTTAGTATATATTTTAGTAAAAATATATTTATTGAATAATTTCATTAAATTTTTTGGGCATAAAATTAAATGTATTGATAACCTTTAGGCTTAATGCTATCAAGGATGTAAAGGTATCAATAGTCAAATGAGATTATATGATTTCATGGAAAAAGAATAAGTCATATAGAAAACCCTTGTTGTTAAAATGGGATTTGAGGACTAATATTATTTTTGAGTATATTCATCTTATTTTTAAATAAAATTATTATGATTATATTAATATGGTTTTATAAAAATGACAACTCATAATTCAGGTGACAGCCCATTGCATTTGGAATGGTCATGGTGCTTGAACACGCAACTGAAGGATAATAAGGGTGAAATGCCTACCAATGGCCTACATAGTGTTCTGGATGATATGAAATAGTTTTTAACTATATGGTTTTATGGATAATAACTTATGGAATAGATTTTATTTAACGTTGTGTGTTAATATGGAGGTTTATATATATTTTTATTATATTTAATAACTCATGCTAACAATTTCTATTTTTTTTAATATTAAGAAGCATAGTTATGGGATTTTCACTATTTTATATGTCTAATGATCAATTTAAATATAATACTATTGATTAATTTATAAAAATATTCATCATGGATATTAATTTCTATAGTAATAAATTAAATGGAAATTTATTTTAGAATAACCCAAGGATGAAAAAAGTAGGTATATTTTCTGGCGTTCTTTATCATGATAGTAAAGGAATACCTCAACATACGGAAAAGGATATTGAAGAGAAATATTATCAAATTAATTTAAATTTCATTGAATAAATGGTATTTTAAATCATCAAATATTTATGGTTTTTTTCATTAACTTTCTCTTGATCATTCACTTTCTTGTGATTGAATACTCCTATCGCTACATATAATTATTTACGCTTTTCTTCATTGCCCATATTTCACTTCCCACCAATGTTCTCCTAAATGAAAAAAATAGGAATGTGTAATTTACAATGACCTTATTATTTCACATTCCCTTGTTTAATAAGATGTTTTGTTAACCTTTTTTTGATATGGGTTTTCAAGAGAGGTATTTTCAGATAAAACCCCATTGAGTTATGAGGGCTTCCCCAAATTTTGAAGATGCATTTTATTGAAGTTCAGGATAGTGTAACATCCCAAAATAATGAAAGAAGAATGTTTTTAATTAAATTTGTTATATTGGAAACCTACCTTAACAGATTCATTAAATATTTTTCATTAATTTTAATCTCTTCAATAGTTTGCGCAACACGCAACCAATAGTCTAAATGAACTGTAATATAGTATATCCTTACAACCTAGTCTCTAATTTTTTTTATATGAAAATTAAAATTTTTAAACTTTTATAAAATAAATAAAATGGTTATCAATAAATTTTAAATATTATAAGAATCATTTGAAGGAAAAAAACAAAGGTTTTCTAAAAACATTATTTTTTTAAAAGTAGTTCTTTCATTCTTTACACACAAACATTGAAATTGATTTTTACCAATTCTATAAAAAAAATTAGAATGTTAAATTAGTTTTTTAAATCATAATTTAAAAATTATATTTGAGTGACTTTTTAATAATTGTATTTAAAATTAATTGTTTAATGAATTGAAAAAATTATGGTTTTTATTGGAAACGTCTATTTCATTAAAAGAATTATAAGGATTAATTTTATATTAAAATTGTTTTAAAAGTGAAATTATATAAATAATGTTATAATTAATACCATTTTTTTCATTGGAATCAATTTCATATTTATTTTTATTAAAACGTTTTTAATCATTTGAAAGTTCTTTAGAAAACTGTTTTTCCATCACGTCTTTGTGTTATAGTTTAACTTAAAATTTTCCAATTATATGAGCTGAATTATACAAAATGGATTCCATAAATTTATTCAGATATATTTTTATTATATAACAAGGTAAACTTATTTTTTATAATGAATAGTGAAAATTTAAAAAATTAATTATCATTGTTAAATTTTAAACTGGTTTTCTGGGGGTTGAATTAAAAATATAAGGGTCAAACCTTGTTGAAAACATTTCTAAAAAATATTTAATGGCATAATTTATTCCATATATATTATAATTATCATATATTTCACATTATTAAGCCATATGTATGTGAATGTGACATGAAATTGATGAGAAACATTAAAAATTGCAATGTGTTCCACTCACCTTAATTATGAAAGCAGCTCCCCTATCTCATCCAATTCACAATTAAAAATCCGTTTGGTTAGTTCAAGAACTAACCAAATTCCTTCTTTATATCCCTCCTATTAACTTATATTCCTTTATTTGATATTAAAATCCCAATATCATGGAAATAGCTATAATCCTAAAGAGGCTTTCTAATGAAGAGGTAAAATTTTTATCCTTTTGTTTCTTTTTATTTCTTCTTGCACATACTTAAAATATTTTCAAATATACTCATATAATAACCCCATAATATAAAATATGATATGATTTTATTATCTTAATGTAATAATCCAAATCTATATTATCTTCCATCAAATGTGATATGAAACTGTTGATCATGTGTATGGTGGACTGTCGACTCACAGACCAATATAATTCATTTTCAATCACCACATTTCAAGGCTATATATAATGATGGGTTTTACATATTTATGTTATATTTATGAAATTCCTATAATTTTTTAAATTATAATAATTAATATACCTTCATGCCTTCCTATTTGTTGGAAAACAACAACATTACTCGTGTGTATGTGTGGACTATCGCCTCCATATAATGATAATAAATGTTATTCATTTAACTTTAAATAGATGGATCTAAGGATATATTTAATGAATTTGAAGGAAATATTTTTTATAATAATTTTAATTTAAATTTGAAATAATATTTACCAATCTTAAATTTCTTATGATGGGAAAATAGAAATAGTGTTCATGCATACGTAGGGATGATCGTCTCCAGGCACGGTGTAACACATTTTCACATATCTAGTTTTTAGAGACCATTATAAATAATTATATAATGGTTATAAATGATATTTTTATCATGGATAAAATTTTGGAGATTATGTAACCAAGATAAAATAAAAAATGATATAGATTTCCGAACCAAAATAGACATGAAAAATGAAACAATTATCACCTGAAAAAGTGATTTTAAGAAAAAACATTTAGTAAATGGGTCATAAAATAATATTAGTAAATAATATGTGGTATGAAATATAACAATATTATTATTTAATATATTTATAATACATCTATATTTATTATATTGTTGGTACGGACTTGTATAAAGTAATTTTTCCTTTAGGTAAGGGTCTCTCATCTCACTTTTACTTCCATGATACATATTCCATATTCCACCCTTATTTCATTTCATAGTATACATAATTTTCCATTGATATATTATATCATGAAAATTTTTATATTCATGCTATTTAAGGTTCATTTAACTTTATTCTTTCATGGGTGTTGTGATTCAAAAGTTAGAAAAATGGTAAGTTTTTATGTGTTTTTAAGGAAAAACTATTTTATTTCTAAATTCAATCAAAACCCTGTTTTATTACACATCCACTTTAATATAATATTTTCTCATAAATGTTCTAAAAATTCTAAAAATTCTTTATTAAATACATTTTTACCCATGTTTTACATTTTAGGAAGTTGATGGAAAAGAATCTTCATGTCATTGTATAAACAAGGTAAATTTTAACTTTTATCCAAAATGTTGAAGGAATGTTTGTTTTAACATGTACATCATGAAAAAAAATTCTATCATCATGACCTCTCAATTTTTTCAATATTCCCTTATAAGTTCTTAATGTTATTTTAAAATAAAATAATTTTTATAATATTTTGTTTTTTTATTTTTATAAATTGATTTTCGAAGTGAAAATTTTATTTTCCTCATGAATGTTTTTAAGTATATTTTTCATAGAATTTTTAATCATTAATGAAAAAACACTTATTCTACTTATGATTCACTGGGGATATTTTTTTAATTAAACCATCATTACTATTTATTTTCATGGTTTCTGATAATTTTTACTGGGGATGTATGTCATGACCTGTCTACCAAGGCCCGTTCCAGGACTACCCTCAGCCCGTATTCCATAGTCCATGGGCTGGAGACTAGCATTGAAAGGTTTATTCACTGAAATGTGAAGCCATTTCCTTTAAACCAGTAAAAACACACAGTCCGAGAACACAAGAAGAAGCAACTGTAATGTAAACTGTTGTAGTAAAAAAGGAGATTTGAAAGTAAAAGGCACCGAAATACAAGCCCAACTGAATGTACGAGTAAAACTAAAAGTAAAAATACAATTGGAAGGAACAATAAAACTAAAAAAGGGGGAAAACTATTGAGTCTTACTTCAAGTATCCTACTTAAAGGGTAGGTACAGATCGCCTCCTCAACACTCCACGTCTGCCTATCTCCTCTGCGTACCGCCTAGTCCTCGCTCCCTCAAAACTCAGCCTAACTGCTTATCATCTCCACAAGACACAAGAAGTTGCATGCGAATCTCATGTAGGGGTGAGTATAATGATACTAATCAAGGACCTAGAGACCCCTAAAGGTCTCACAGAATTCAACAAGGTAAACCACAAGGCATGATCTCAATCACAATGCACAAAGCAATAGACACAACTAAATTATAGTTTCAATTCAAACAAGGTATACGACTCATAGAAACATAATATGATGTTGACCCACATAGGATCGCTATGAATTATAATGGAAAACCACATATTCTCTAGGCATATGAAAAATTAAAATTCCCAATCATAACTTTGAACTCCTCGGTTGTTGGAGAACTCCTCCTCTATCGACTACATCGGGACTGCCACGTCACATAGAGGCGCTTCCCATCGCATACCATGGGTGTCTTGGGTCACACAGAGCCGCTCCCCCACCATGGAATGTTGAGTAACTCCTCTCCATTGTTTTCCATGGCCTCTCCCCATCTTGGCCTACTGAGGTACTCCTCCCCACCGTGTATCTTGGTCGTCGAGTCACTCCAAGTAAAAAAGTCAACAATCTGCAGCTCTCAACTAGTATTAGGGTTCCGTATGTAGCTCTATTGGGAGTAATTCTCCCTAAACCATCAGTCATATTTCAACTAGCACGATGTATCACTAAGAAGTTACCCTAATGATCTATCATGTAACAAGGGTTCCAAAGCAACAGACGGTTCATCAACCAGATGCACGGTCTCTGCGTAATTGGCTTCTCAGTGCTGAGGGACCAGTTGGATTTGGGTGTGATCCAACCCAACCATACTCCACATTTCTCTAAAACAATCATGGAGTAAGTCAAAAGGACTGTCTTGCTCCAGGGATCATAATTCCATAGACAGTTTTTTAAACAGACGTCCAGTTCACATTATAAGTCCCTCTAAGTGTTTCAAAGCCCGGTTGGGCCCGGGTCTGATCCGACCTGGTCGCACCCACCCAGCCTAACCATGTCAGGGCTGGGTGGCGGTGGACTTGGCCTAGTGGGTATAGTTCCTACCTGGCCCACAAAAAGGGTTTTACCTCAAAGGTGACATGGAATGTGTAGAGAGGGGGCCGCAAAGGGGTGGCCCGGCCCGCGAGGGGCACGTCCCGGCCGGTGTGGCGCGGCCCGGCCTGCTGGGCGGGTGGCCCACCTTACTGGCGATGGCCTGCTGGAGGGTGGTCTGACCATGAAGGGCACATCCTTCAGTGCTTCCTTCAGGCTGCTCGGGGTCCCGCTCCCCCGAGATCCCAAAAGGCTAAATGTGTTTCGACCATTGAAGCGGTGGCGCCACGTTGGTGCCACCCGGTAGCTTTGGAACCCACTGGAGGCACGGCTTCTAGATCCTCTTCTGTGGCTTCAACTATGGTCTCTTGCTCATCAGCGGCACATGATAGTGTGCCATCCTTCCATTCCACGGCTGGCAGATGAGCCAGCCACCTTCTCCGTCTGCACCGACTGACGAGCCGCGACCCCTTTACACACCAACGACGCACGATAGTGGGCCGCACCTCCTCCGCAACCGGCCTTTTTCGGCTGCTCCGATATATTTCATTGCTTTGTGCCACTTCCTCTTCTAGTATTGAACATTGGTGCATCGCCTCCATCATAGCTGGTTGGTGCTGTCATGCCTGCAGTGTTCCATAGAAGGCGCAAGGGTAACAAAGTAGTAAAGGGTTTTGGTTGGGTTTGTTAGGCCCACACCCTCTGCATTAGTTCATGATCAAATGGAGGATAAAATGGGTTTAAAAATTTCTTGTATTAAACAACAAACAAAATCTCACAAGAATAACCCATAACAACCACCCACAAAACGTATGATTCATGGTTCAACCCGTTAGTCGGTTGACCCACGTTCTTCATATAATTTTCAAGAACAGGGAAGAGAGAATATTTTAAGGAAAGGTAAACGAATAAACCCCCTACCTCGTAAACCATTGGAGAGTGTGTGTGGCATGAAGGTGGGTTGGTGTTCTTCATTCCCACGATAGGTTCCCAATGATGTTGCTCGTATTTCGTCCTCTAGTTCGTGGTTCAATGTTGTCTGTCACATCCCGCTAGGTTCAGCTCTATTATCTAAGGGTTTGGCATTGCGGTGCACCTTCAACACTTAATTGTTTTGCGAGGATGTGCTGGTACCTCTCCCACTCTCCATATATATAGGATAGTGGGAGGGTAAGTAATTATGTTGGAGTTTAATGGGGCTCATCAATTAGGAAGCTTCCTAATTCTCCTATGATTTTGATACTTAGGGTTGGTAGGTCAAGCCATTTTTTGGCTTGACACGTCTCTAGCCCAACCCCTTTTCTTGTTCGTTGGAGGATATGAAATAAAATAAAAAATTTATTTTATTTCATTTCTTTTAAAAAATTTCAAAATATAACATTTTATTTAGACCTGTTACAGTAAAATTAAAGCCTCCCTTAAGCTATTCCCAATGTTGTGGCTTCAACGGTGCCCTTCGATTTTTAATTTGAGAAATGGTTCAAAATATAGAAAATGTTCCTCATGCATTTACTGAACGTACCCAAAAAAATCAATAAAATTAATTATGTTCACCCTCTACCCACGCCGGTTAATGTTAGGCTCCACCTAAGGAGAACACACCCCAACGAACACAATGTTACCCTCATATTTTCAATTTGAGTTACTGATTAGAAGATATGGATTTTACAATAAAATAATTTCCACTTAATTATTTTATATACATCCAAAAACTAACTTTCACTGGTGGCCCGCACCAGCCTTTGTTAGTATCTGCCTAAAGAAATCATACCCTCATGATTTCAGAAGTGTTCTAGGATTTTTAATCCAACGCATCAATTGTGAGTTATAAGAATTTAAAAATTAAAATAATTTTTTTTAATAATTTTATTTACTATTATGCCATTTTCCGGTTTTCTCACAGGAGGCCCACGTTGACTAAACCTAAGTCACGGCTAGGGTAAACCCGCCATCCTGAGTGCATCAGTGCCCTTAGATTTATGATCGGTGAACCCATTTAAGATTTATTCCACTGTTTTTTGAAAACTGCTTACACATGCTATTTAAAGATTAACAACACTTCTACAGATAATTCCAGGCACTCTGGACATTGGAATCATGCGCCTTCAGATTTCACAGAATTGTAAAAATTCTATATAAATATGAAAAATACATTGAAAATCCGGGTATTTACACTCTCCCCACCTAAGGGATTTTAGTCCCCGGAAGCCATAGCATAGAATAACAAAACAAATGGGGGGGTACTAAGCACGAATCTAAGCCTCTCGCTTCAATGTGCTCTCTTGGAGGTTCTGGTGCTTCCAGAAAACGTGCACTAGAAGTATCTACCATCCATAAAAGACCCAATCTTTTGGATACACAATCTATACTAGAACCTCCATAAGTTTCTCCCCATCGTTTAAGTCCATCTCCCCATGGTCGATGATGTGAGATGGGTTGTTCACGTATCTCCTTAGCTGTGATACGAGGAACACATCGTGCATCTTCTCTAACTATAGAGGAAGTGCTAAGTGGTTTTCAACCTCGCCTATCATCCAATGTATCAGAAAAGGCCTGATAATCTTCGGTGATAACATTCTGCCTCGGCCAAATATTTGTAGTCCCTGTCGAGGAGATACTCATAAGAAAATGTGGTCCCCATCCTAAAACTTCAGAGGTATCCATCTCCTATAATCATATGACTTATGTCTACACTATGCAGTCTTCATCCGATCCTAGATGGGTTGCACCTTCTCAGTGGTGGCTCGTACCAACTCTGGACCCATAAGTGCGGACTCCCCTAGGTCGGTCCAGCATAGAGGTGATCTACATAGTTGGCAGTATGGGGCCTCAAATGGTGCCATACTGATGGTGGAGTGATAAATGTTGTCTTATGCAAACTCTACCAAGGGAAAGTGATCCTCCCAACTATGACCAAAATCTAGGATGCATGAATACAGCATGTCCTCCAGCATCTGAACGGTCTGCTCCGTCTGACCATCTGTCTCAGGATGAAAGGCAGTGCTCAAACACAACTGAGTTTTGAATGCCTCCTAAAATCCCTTCCATAATGAGGATGTGAAACATGCCTCATGGTTAGAGAGGATCCCTGATGTAACTCCATGAAGTTGAACAATATCTATCATGTAGAGGCATACCAAGCTCTCTTCTGATATTTTCTCTTAGATAGGTAAGAAGTGGGCCAACTTTGTGAGTCAGTCAATGATCCCCTGGACGTTCGTGGAAGCCCTATCACAAATTCCATGAAGATCCCATCCCACTTCCACTATTGAACCTCTAGTGGCTATGATAAGCCTACTGGAACCTGTTGCTCAACCTTCAATTGATGACAAGTGAGGCTTCGTGAAACAAACTTTGTTACTTCCTTGTTTATCTTTGGCCACTAGTGCTAACGCCAGAGGCCCTGGTACATCTTTGTCAAACCAGAATGTACTACCCAAGGATATATACAGAACTACCTCAAAACGTCCTCCTGAAGTGCCACTGGTACCTTGGTACATCCTCTAAAGTGAACAACGTGCTCCCCACCTTCAGAAAATCCTCTTATAGAACGTCCTAAGGACAACTGAGCATGTTGGGATTCATAGTCAACTTCCCAAGATGTGCCCCCTGGATTTGTTGATTAATTGGGGGAGTGATAGTCATAGAATTGTGGTAAGCTATTCCATCTTAAACCATGAAGGATATCCACAGTGCGACTAGCTACTCTGACGCCTCACTCAACAGTTATAGATGAGACCTCTGGATGAGTGCATCCCTACGACATTCACCTTCCCATGAGTATAGACTATCTCAAGGTCAAAGTAATGGATTAACTCTATCCATTGTCGATGTACCAATATTAGGTCCTTATATGAGAAGATACACCCGAGAATCTAATGATCATAGTAAATAGTAAACCATTCACCCATCAGTTAGTGCCACAACATCTTCAGCACAAAGACCGCTGCTACTAACTCTAGTTCATGGGTAGCATAGTTCTACTTTTTAGTCTCTATCTCATCTCTAGAAATCCTTTCGGGCACTTCTCCATCCATGGGATTGGATCCCCATTCATCATCAATACTGACATGGGTGCCTCCACAATGGAGAAGTCTGGTTCAAAACTCTGGTAGTACCCAGCCAAAGAATAAGTCCCTCTCTCTTAGGGTAGGTAACTCTGTAAGCATATTTTGAAAAGATGTCCCAAAACTCTACCACCCATGTTGGAAACTAAAAACCCAAAACTCCCGCTGCCACGAGGGTAAGGTCGGCCAACTGAAGAGTGATCGGTTACACCCTCCTTTGCACGAGTTTATCGTTTGCTGCATGGGTTTTCTTTTTCTCTGACTATGGAAAACCCCATTCCAAAATTGTAGATAAATGACAACATTTTTTCCTAACACATTCAACATGAGTATGAATTATGGATATCCATCCCATACTCAAACTATCATCGTAAGGACTCGATGTTGCCACAAATAGGTTCCAACTGAAACTATTTCCTCAAGGATCAGCTCACATTTTTTGTGTAAGTGTGATTATCGATTCTACTACCAAAGGTATCTTCAGATGTGAGGGTCAAGTAAATGGTATAACCGGAAACTCTAGGTCTTAGACCAGATTTGTGCATGGGAGGAATGATTGGTAACTATTTCTATTAATACGACAACTAGTAGTATACATAGAATATACCTCGAATCATTCCTAGAGCCCTTGGGTCACACTCATTGACCAAATGTAACTACTCCATTCCCCTATACTCCAGCTCCATGAGCCTATTGGGGGCAAAAAAAGGGTGTCATTGTAACATGTCGACATGTACACCACCTCATGATGCTCTTCTAGCTCCGCTTCCACATCTGTAGCCTTACATATTCGTCTGTCAATATCAGAACGTCTTCCTAAAACATTTTTTCATGAACAAGTCTCTGAGACTGGTTCCATTTTCCTTCTTTCCCACTTCTAGCATTCATTGGCTATATCCACTCATCCAAAGAAAATTCAACCGCAACGGTTTTCTCTTGCACCCTAACATAATTAGAAATGCATAGAAGAATAGTGATGGATTGGATGTCTTTAAACACACCGTGTTCGGAAGTCTGAGCCTTGATGCACTGCTAGTATTGTATTAATTGAGTACCAGGAATGGTCGGTACGCCTCAATGAATACTAAGCTACCAATATGTCATCCTTCCAAAGTTTTAGAAGCTCTAGGGAAATCTCAGCCACCTCCTCAAGCTAGTACTTAGCTGCTTGTGATTTGTGATCGCTTTGGAACCTGAGGGGTATCTAATGCTGAAACACATGTAAGGAACCAAGCCTACATGTGTCTTCTACTGGTACTGTTGGTTGTAACCACTGACCAATGGGTAGTGATATAGCCGGAACACTACACAAAGGTACCATTTCAAGCAATGGTCTACATATCGAATCCTCATCCCTATGCGGACCATTCACATGGGAACTCACTAAAAAAGACGAGAAGCTATGATCACCATTTAGTAAACTGGTGTCCCAACTAGGTGGAAAACTCTAGCCATAGCCTCCATCCTGTCCTCAATGGCCTCGGAATCTATCTTACCTCAAAACCTCGGAGGCCTCTACCACTGGAACTCATGAAATGCGCTCAGTCGTCATGCACCATCTACCAGTGTGGATGGTTGTTACTGCTACCCAACATGTGTTGGTGCTACTGGTGCACAACATGAAGGTTCTAACAATGTAAGAGGCCCCTGCACCGAGGCTTCATCACTCGGTTGGCCATCGTCTTGTACTCTCTAGGTAATCCCTGTTGGTTGTCTACATGGTGGCATCCTGATAAAGAAGAGGTGTGGCATGGTCATTAAGTTATACCTGGTGAGTTATGTCCAAGGAAATCACAAGAAAAAATCTTCAAAAACACAGGCAATCACTGTTTCTATGCACTGAGTCCAAAATCAGAATTCAGGGTCCTGGTGTATGGATACGTCAACCGCCACTCCAACACCAGATTCCCCAAACTGAAAACCACACTCATAACACATAACACTATTGCCACACAAAAAATATCAGAATCATAATTCTTTGATAGAACCAAACTCCTTTGATACCAATTTATCAAGACCCACCACCCGGGGCCCATGTTCTGATGACCCCAATCCCACCTTCCATAGGCTAGGGGCTGGTGACTAGCACTAAAAGACATATTCCCTAAAACGGGAAGGTGTTCCCTTTAAACTTGTACAAACACAAGGTCCAAGAACACAACATTAAGCAACTATGATGTAAACTGCTATAGTAAAAAAGGGGTGATGAAAGTAAAAGGGTCTGAAATACAAGCCCAACTGAAAGTACAAGTACAACTGAATGTAAAAAATACAACTGAAAGAAACAATACAACTGAAAAAGAAAAAACAGCTACTGAGTCATCCTCCGAGGATCCTACATGATGGGTAGGTACAAATTGGCTCCTTAGCACTCCACGTATGCCTATTTCCTCTTCATACCGCCTAGTCCTGGATCCCTTAATTCTCACCTCAGCTGCTCGTCATCTGCACATGACACAACAAAGTGCGGGTGAAGCCCATGCAGGGGTGAGATTAACAATACTATGTTGGGACCCTGAGACCCTCAAAGGTGTCCCAGAATTCCACATAGAAAAATACAAGTGATGATCTTAATCACAAAGCACAAATAAATAGACATATCTCAATTAAAGTCTCAACTCAAACCAATTATACTACTTAGAGAAACATGATATGAGGCTGACCAACACAAGATCGCTATAAATGTAGAAAGCCATCCATGGATTCTCTAGGCCTAATCACAAGTAACATTCCAAGTCACAATGTTGAACACCTCGTCTACTATAGAACTCCTCCACCATCAAGTAAAGTGGGTGTGCCACGTTACACAGAGGCACTTCCCACTAACCTTGAACTGATGAGGTACTATTCCCTATCACGTGCTATGGGTCTGTCGGGTCACACAGAGTCGCTCCCCCACTGTGGCATGCTGAGGTACTCTTTCCCATCGCGTACTGTATCTTCTCACCTTTTTTTCCTGCTGAGGTACTCCTCCCCATCACATACCAGTTCCATCGAGTCACTCTGAGTCGAAAAGTGAGTAGTCGTCAAGTTTTTTCCAGCCGTAGGGTTCCGTACGTAACACGCTAGAGAGAACCGCTCCCTAGGAAATAGTTTGTTTTTAAACCAACATGAAGTCTCAAAAATAAGGTAACTAGATGATCTATCATGTTGCAAGGGTTCCAACGCAACAGATGTCACATCAATCGGACGCCCTTTTTGTAAGTTATAGGCATTTTAGTGTTGATGGCACGGTTGGATTCAGGTGCGATCCATTCTGGCCATAATCCATGTTTCACCAAAACTCTCATGGAGTAAGTCAAAAGGACCTTCACTCTCCAATGATTTTGACATCGCGGATGGTTCTTCAAATAGAAATTTGGTTCTCAAGATAATGCCCTTTAACTGTTTCTGGGCCCGGTTGGGCTCGGGTCCGGTCCGACCCGGTCGGACTGACCCCGCCCGACCCAGTGTGGGCTGGGTCACAGAAGACTCAACCTGTTGGGTCGAGTTCCAGCCTATTCCATAAAAAGGGGTGGCCCAAATGGGCGACCATGACCTTGTAGGGAGGGGTCCGCAAAGGGGGTGTGGCCCGGCCCACTGGGAGAAGCCCACAAGAGGGTGGTCCAGTTGCGAAGGTCACATCACACAGTGCTTCCACCTAGCAGCTCGGGGGAGCCGCGCCCCCAAGATCCCGAACTACCGAAGGTTGTTTGGCCTTTGAAGAGGATGTACCACGTGGGCACTGCCCAGTCATTGTGGAACCCACAGGAGGCCTGGGTTCCGCCTCCTCTGCCACATCATCGACTGTGGTATTCTTCTCACTGGGGGCGTGCGACGGTGCACCGCCCTTCTCTTCCGCGGATGGCCGATGATTTGGCTGCCTTCTACATCTCCTACAGCTGACGAGATGTGCCCCCTTTTCACACCAATGGCGTGCGATGCCAAGACACACCTCCTCTACAGCCGGCTGATGTAGGCCGCTCCGATATCCACCATGGATTTGTTTTGTGGCCTCCTCTAGTGGTGTGCATTGGCACGTTGCCTCTTTCGTAGCCAGTTGGTTCCATCGTGTTGACAGTCTTCCAAGGAAGGTTCAAGGGTAACAAAGTTGTGGAGTGTTCATGCTGGGTTCGTAAGGGCCACGCCCTCTGCATTAGCTCATGATCAAAGGGATGATAAAATGTGTTAACTAATTTCTTGTATTAAAAAAAATCTAAACCCTATAAGGATACCTCGTAACAACCTCCCGGCAAAAAAATGATTCACGGATCAACCCATTAGTCAGTTGACCCAAGTTCTTAGCATAATTTTCAAAAACTGGGAAGAATCAATCTTTTAAGGAAACATAAATGAGTAAACCCCTTACCTTGTAGCCCATTGGAGAGCGTCCACAGCATGAAGGTGGGTTGGTGTTCTTTGTTCCCACAACAGGTTCCCAACGACGCTGCTCATACATCATCCTCCGGTTCATGGTTCGTTGTCGTCCATCACCTCCCACTGGGGTCAACACCATCCTCTAAGGGTCTGGTGTCACGGTGCTCCTTTAGCACTTCGTTTCTTGGAGATGTTGTGTTGGTACCTCCCCTCAACCTCCATATATATATGAGAGGGGGAGGGTATGTTAGGACATTGGAGTTTAATGGGGCACATCAATTAAGAAGCTTCCTAATTCTTCAGCAACATTGTTACATTGGTTTGGCAGGTCAAGCCATTTATTGGATTGACATTTCACTAGCCCACCCCTTTGCCTGTCCGTTGAAGGATATGAAATAAAATAATAAAATTATTTCATTTCATTTCTTTTAAAAATTCACAAAACTTAACTTTTAATCATGACCTTCGGCGGTCAAAGTAAAGCCTCCCTTAAAATAATCCCAACGTTGTGGATTCAACAGTGCCCTTAAAGTTTTAATCCAAGCAATGGTTCAAATGTTAGAAAATGCTTCTTGCACTTTTACTGAGTGTACCTAAAAAAAATATCAATAAAATTAATTATGTTCACCCTCGACCCGTGCCAGTCGAGGTTAGCCTCCACCTATGGAGAACACACCCCAATGAACACAACGATACCCTCAAAGATTCAATCTGAGTTACCATTTAGATGTTATGGATTTTACAATACAATAATTTTCACTTAATTATTTTATTTACGGCCAAAAACTAACTTTCATTGGTGCCCCACGTCGACCAATGTTAGTATCATCCTAAAGAAAGCATACCCTTAGGAGTTCAGATGTGGTATTAGATTTTAAATCCAAGTCACAATTCGTGATTTATAAGCATTTGAAAAATAAAATAATTATTTTAATTATTTTATTTACAGTTATTCCATTTTCTGGTTTCCTCGGAGACCCACGCCGACAAAACGTAAATCGCGGCTACGGTAAACCTGTCATCATGAGTGCATAGGTTCCCTCAGATTTATAATCCGGGTAAAAAATTATGATTTATTCCACTTTTTTAGGAAAACCACTTATGCACGCATTATAATTTTTAACAAAACATCTATGTATTATTCCGGGCACTCTACGCTCTAGAATCACCGTTAGATTTAAGAGTCTCGTAAAAATTCCATATAAATAAAAAATTACATGGAAAATCTGGGTCTCTACAGTGTACTAATTTGTAATCATTCACCATATTACTCTGGATGTTTAATGATTATGTTTATTTATTAGGGTAAGTTTTCACATTTCATATGTTAGTCTTCATTATGAAATTTTAGGTTTATTAGGTTTCACCCATTTTATAAAGGGGTTAGTATTGGATGAGGCCTCCCATATTTAAGTAACATGTCTTATCATGAGGCCTAAAAGGTATGATTAAGATGTCCAAAATTATTAATTTTTTCATTATTAAATTAATTATTTTTGGTTCCATGTGGTTATTAAATTAGATAGAATTTCCATGTTTAAGTTTTAGTCCCATGAGATTATATATATAGCCTTATTTGATCATCATTTATTTTGGCCTTATTATGTGAATGTAATTGATTAAATTTCTTGTGTTTCAATTATTTACATTTACATATTGATTATTCCTTATTTATTCATGTTAATATAATATCACTGCATAGCCTTATTTATTATTAGAGCTCACTATATTCTTATGTTTCATTTACTAGGGATTCCATGAAGTGTTTTTTGTTTTTTATTCAGGGATATAAAAAACAAAATATTTGTGTACTCATATAAAATACTATTTAGTATTTGATTTTTTCAATTATAAAGTGATATTCAAATATGAATCAATATTCGAGAGAAAATATACTATTTCATAAATCAGGATGTGGTTATTTATAGATTTTTCTAATATAATTAAGTCACCACTTATTATGGAATATTGGGGTTAGAGTATTTAAAGTAAAAGATTAAAAATATTATTTACATTTTTGATATTTTTACAGAAAGTGAGAAACAGTGATGATGAAGGTTGGAGAAAACCCCTTGAATGGGAGAAATTGAATAAATTAAAGATTCCATAGATTTATTACATTCTTAAATATTAGAATCTTAACAGCCTCTAAATTAAATATCATAAGATATGTTATTTCTTCAAAACCCATTTTTATTATTTATTTTTTCAAATTTTATCAAGGGGTATTTGTTAACAAAAAGGTGGATGTCTTTTACTTGAACATATACATTCTAATGTGATTTTTTAAGATAAGTGTAATTTTACAACTGTTTCGTAAATAGAATTTTTATATCACCTAGTAATGGAAAAATCCATGTTGGAACTAGATTGATAAATGTAATGGATATATTTGGTGTCTAGGTTATAAACTTTTGTTTTATACATTATGTTTTCCATTTATATTTAGAGTTATTAGCCGGTGGATGATTTATAAGAAGTATGTGGTTCCTACCATCTCTAAGAATGCTAAAAGATAAGGGACAGGATATGTTTTAACCCATGTGGATGAAGACACCCTTACATTAAGGGGAGAAAAAAATTCCTCCCTTTGAATTTTTTATCTTTAGGGATGAGAGTAAAAGATAACTTATGATGATAGTTTTCATGTATCAAATTTGTTTAGAAGATCAATGAATTGAAATAAAATCCAAATGTGGTATGGAAGTTTCATTTTCATAAATTATTATTTTATTTGTTTATATTCATGTCAACGTGTGTCTTAGAAGAATGGGTGATGGAGTATTTATCAATTCATTACATGAATCTTGGAGTTGTTAACCACATATTGGGTAAATGAGTATAAGTAATTATTTAACCACTAATTCCAAGCTAGATATATTCTTGTGGGTAGCCCATAAACACATTAAATTATTGAAGAGTATGTTTTTATGTCTATAGAGAGGGTAGCTGATATTTGATAGTATTATCTATAATAGTTGAGGAAGTGAATAAATATGAAGAGAGAGCTAGATTATTCACATATACTTGGAAGCTTGGATAACTATCAATACTGATTGTAAAATAGGTTAAATGTCAGAGATAAAGCTTTCTTAAAGTTCCAGAAACCATCCATGTGTACTTGTACATTATTTGGTATTGAACATAGTGAAGAAATACCATTTTATAATAACTGAATTTAAGATAAAGTAAAAAATTTCAGCATTAGGTATTAAAGAACATACTACGGAGAGTATTTATTTACTAAAGTGTTCTATATAATCATTTTGAAGTTTTTAGAAAGTGTCATAAATTCCCAATGTACTTCGGATGTATTAATGAGTGATTGAGAATTTCCCCATGTCGAGTCGAGGAGTGTTGGTTCATAATTAAAGGAATTATTGAAAAATGGATAACTCCAGGATTCCATGTATGGTAATGGTCTTATATTAAATTATCTACATGTAAGTTACAATACATATTCAATTTTTTGTAGAATAATTTTCCACACATTTAGATATTTTCTTATGTGAAGATCAATGAATACCAATTCATCTATGTAGCAGAATACCACATATTTTCAAATCCACATAGCCAAATTCTAATATATATACAAATTAAAAACTATGTAGATTAATGAATCTCCACACAGTTAAATCCTATGATGTAGATGAATTCTATGTAGGCAAATAAAAAATGTAAGTAAATTGGTATAGCATAACAACATATCCAATTTTTTATATGTGAAGCATGATGGAAGGAAAAACCCATGTACCTGATATCCACATATGTGTTTTCCACACTTGGATTAACATAGCATAATATTGTTTACCTACTGGGTGAAATTATGTAGATTTCCATAATTAATATTCTAAATAAAAAATATTATCTGATGATTATTATGTCCAACTTTGAACATTAAAACATCCTGAAGATTATTCAATCCAATTTATTAGACTATTTAGAAGAATTTCAATTTAGAAAAAACAATGGAAATATTCCTTCAGTGATAAAATGAATTTATTAATTTTTTTCGTGAATAATTCAGATGAAGTTACTTTGATGCTTGATAAGAAGATAAAAATTATTTTTATTTGAGGTTGTTTGAGTGTTTGAGGGAAACTGATATGTATGTATCAAAATTTTCCAATGAATTAAAATTAAGAATTAAGCTTAATGATTTTGGGTACCCATCTAGTTTTGTGGGTTTTGTTGCTTTCATGGAATGTATCAAAATAAAAAATATATTCCATGACACATCTAAAGTGTTTTATATTTTATATAAATTTGAAAATTTGAGAATTGGGGACTTAGGAAGAAATATTTTTGGGAATTTAATGTTATACACACTGATGATATTATAATGGACCTTTTGGTTGGATTCTCAAAAAGAATAATAACTAAATGAGGGTGTTTTGGGAATATCACTTCATCATAAGAAGTAGCACATGAATCCATGTATAAACCAAAATTGGGTAATCCATTGTCATTTTTTATGTTTTGTAGTGATAATACCTCCTAGAATTTCTATTTTAGGTTACTAATTTTGAAGGAATAAATTTAATACACTTAAATGCTTCAACAAACACATAATAATCTCTAAGAGGAATAAATAAAAAATTAAGAAGAGTCCATTGTTTTTATGGTGTTCATGAAACAAAATAAGTGGAGATATAATGCGATTTGTTGTGAAAAGTGTAAATGAACACTCTTGAAGAGGATGATGAACATTGAGTGGAATTAGTGCTGATGATATTGATCACATGGGTATTGAAGCTAAAAGTAGAGGATGAGATTCATACAAAATTCTTTGTTAAAATAGTTTAAAAAGAATAATTTTAGGATATACATGTCTATATTATATATCTTAATCACAAGGATCAATCCCTTCAGATATTGATACCTTAGAAATAAAAGTGAATATTTTATGATAAATAACATTGAAGTGGAGATGTGGTGGAGGTTGGGTTGTATATATTTAATCTTGATGAGTTGAATTCATTCAAAATATCATTTTCGATTTACAGAATATCTAAAATTTTGGTACACTGGCATCGCATATAGAACTGAAGATATAGTTCCAATATGAACATAAAAGAAACAACATTCAAATATATAGTGGGACTCCATATGAAGAATGTGACTTTGGGTTTACATAGAGATCATAGTGGGACTCAATGACAACACTGTGACTATACAATAATAATTCTAGTCCAATTATTGAAAGAGAATAATTATGAGAAGTAAGAAATTATAAACACTATGAGACTCATTGTTGGTGTGGAAAACGCCACCCATTGTGATGAATAAATTATTATAGTAGAAAATTCTAGATTGGGGTAAAAACAATCAATTCAAGGTGTAGGAATTTGTAATTAATCGTGTAAAAGTATCATGTGCCTCAATATTAATTTACTTGCATAAATATAGATGATTGTTACATGGTAACACATTAATAGATAAATTTTTTGTAATTAGAAATAGTTTTCTTGTTAAAAATTGGGTAAAAGTATGGAAGAATAATTAAAATAGGTAAAAAGTAGCTAACACCTGATTCACCCAGCCTCTTAGTTGTCTACACTGGTCGACTAAGTACATCAAGGGGTCATGTGAGGACTAATTTGTTAATTTTAGGGAAATAGAGTTGAAGGGAATTATGTTTATATTTAAAATTAAGCAACAGAGTACTATTTCAATAGTCTATATATCCATTCATTATGACTTGGATAATATGTTTTTCAAAAGAGTGCTCCATGGAATCATTTTTGGAAAACATTTAAATTTTTACATGCAAATTGTATGAATAAAAAATTCATTTTTATTTCTTTCTTCAGTTAGATCCTTGGATTTAATTTACACACCATGGTTTATATTTCAAATTATAGGAAACAATTTTTTTATATACACACTCTTCATAATTCAGAATATTTTTTACCTTAACATACTAAAGAATACTCATATGATCGTTGAATAGGTAATCGATGAGGATTCCATAGAAGGATTGGATCATGATATTTCATCCTAGGGTGAGAAGGATCAGTTCCACCACTTGTAATGTAGTGATCATGTACTTCACTCATTTTTTAGGTGGATGTTCATTCACCAATGGGGAAGTGAAATGTCTCAGTGTGACATGATAGTGATTCATATTAATTAAGGTTACTTCGTCTGTTCTATAAATAACCACCACCTCAGATATATGTTGATCAAAACTATTTATAAATGGATTAATGGATTGAGGAAGTGACACATGTGTTCAACTTTTTATGGAAACCTAATTATTAGATGGTGGTGATATAATCTAGTCTTCCCCATGGTGTAGTGAGTTTTTAGTGGAATTTAATTACCTGGAACCATGATGAGGATAATCATCACTGGTCATAGTTTGATTATCTATTTCCCAAGGATTACTACCCAGTTTTGTTGAGGATGGTGAATGTGTGAGAGTTATTAGACCTACTATAGGGTATAATGTATATCAAATTGTAATCATTTATTTTAATTAACATTATTTTTTACTCTCTCATTATGTTTCATGATTGATTAATTCATTAGAATACATTAAGACAGGGATTATGTAGATAGATCTAACTCAAGTTTGTCCCTCTCGGCATCCCAACCTATTTTGGACTGATATGGAAGGATTTATTGATCAAAAGATTCTTGGATAATTGGAAACTGCCATCAGGATTCAGTATGAGTTTTTCAGTATAAATTTTATAGTTGTAGATGGATAGAATCCGCAATAAATATTATGGAATTATGGGAATATTCATGCATGATCTTTGAAATTAGGACCAATAATATGAGGGTATTTTATGGGATTCAACCGTATAAGGGATTCCATTTTCTATTGATATAGTGAATGATATCCTATGATCAAATATAGCCATACATGTCATGTAGAAAATCATAGTAAGGGTGGATATATGGATGGACAATCATATTAGTGTTTGCCACATGATTAGGGGCCTCCCCTTAATGTTTAGGGTTAAATTTAGTGAGGTAACATTATAAGATGAGTAGGTTGTATAATAAGTAGATCATTTTGTGGTTGTATCTATGATTCACTCCCATAATTTCTACCTCTACGTGGTCCACTCAAGTAATGGGTTTTTTAGGGAGGTACACAGCCAGATGAAAGTGATAAAGGGTTATGAATAGGCTATGGTCGACATGATTCTTGGTATTATTTTTATTTATTCCATAGTATAACCCATAATATTAAATAATACCATGATATATTCTTTGTTATTACATCCCTATATTGAGAGATATAAATCATTATAGTACTAATATCCTAGAATATGTGACTAGATACTCTTATGTTTTGAGATCACATGGTCACCCACATCATCCAATGGTTTGAGGTTGTGTTTAGTGGGGAGAGGATTTTGTGGCACATCATTATAGAATCAATGAAACACTACATCATCTTCTTTATTATGCACTGGAAATCCTTAGTTTATACTTGGTCAGACTACTATCATCTGAGTGTGTTGTGCTTCCAAGATGATTTATCAGGATTCTCTTTCATGGGTGAGTGGGACCTCAATCAATGTGAGCCATGTATATGCATAAGAAGTTAAAACTTATCACCAATTAATTGTTGATTTTTCATCAATGTGTAATGAATTATTTAAATAACCTGATTCTAATAATTGTGAAGGATTACTTTGATTTATATATTGACGATATCCAAGTATTTCCCCCCTTTTGGATATTTACTTCTAAATTTATCTACATCATGGAAAAATAATGATATCATCCAATATATGATGAATGGTCCATGATAATCTTGTAGAGATGAATGTGAGTTAGGAGGAAGAAATTGATAGAGGTTTCATAAGACTCAATGTGTCCCCTAAGTAGATCTGGTATTGTCTTTAAAGATAGTGGATAATATATTAGGTATTTGTATTAAAAATTTCCACATGAATCAAATGAAAATTAATATCGAATACCATCTAATGAAAATCAATGGGCTTATGATCTAGTTGAAAATAGTGAATTTGATCTCAATTATTTATCTAATATCTAATTATCACCAGTTTCATGTTCAGTAGGTAGATAATATAAAGGTAGAGTTTAGATCTCAATTTGGACATTATGAGTTCTTGGTGATCCCATTTAGCAAGATAAATATCCTAGCTATGTTTATAGGGATTTTGAACTATATTATTAGGGATTTATCTTATTATTTGAAAGTAAACATCATGAAGTAAATCATTTTCTAGAAAATATTAATGGATGATTTTTAAAGAATATGATGATTTTTCTAGACTTTATTTAATATTTCCATCTCTACAGAAACTCTTGATGTTTAATTTATAGTTTCAATACATCTAATTCAAAGTTTATGTCACCAAAGAGGATAGAGAAGATATGGACCATATGGAGATGAATGTAGTTATTTCTTGGGAGCCACCAAAAAAAATGTTTTTGGTGCATACTAACTTGCGACTCTGAGATATGACTAATGTTTCTGGGAATAATTCCCCATGATTACATCATTCATGACTACACTTACCCAAAAGGGGTCTCCCATAATATGTTTTTAATAGTTTTAAATATACTACAAGAACATTTCAAGGTTTATCGAGCTTGTTTTTATGAAATATAGACAGTACACAATGACCCTAACTCTATAGTTTGAAATCAATTCTAAGGTCATATGTAATTGTCAGGGGTAGTGGACCCAGATACTGTTAGGGTTTCTTGAGACATAGGCCCAAGAAAAACAATAGAACATTTACCATGGTACAGATGGGATATGTGAAGAAAATAACATTTTGGACCGACATAAAACATTTAATCAAAAATGAAATTTTCATACAAGGTGCACATGTAGTCAAAGAATTAAACTTTTCATATAGGATGAAGATGGAAACATTGGGGTCAAATTTTTAAAATTAAATTTAATGTGGAAGAGGTGAAAAATTAATTCATGTAGAACCCAGTTTAAACATATAAATTTATTAAAAAAATATTTTAAATCATTGAAAAAGTGAATGGTAGTAGGAATTCATTTGTGTCTCTTTTGTATCACAATACTTGTATATCTCAATAGAAAATAATGAATCATTTCTTTGTTATGTGAATATTGAGTCTTCTAACCAAACCATTTAAATTTATGTCTTTGGTTTTATTTCAATTTATATTGTTTTTAAATTTCAATAATAAATGGTTTTGGATATTTGTTTTAGGATTTTGGGTCAATGAATGCTCTTAATAAATGGATGTCAATGAAGGAAAGGTATAGATCAATCTATGTGATTGAAATGATTTTATCTTTTTGAATATTTAGATTTAATATTATCTATATTGGAAGAAGATACACCTACCACATGTGGTGGAAAACCTAGAAATAATGTTAGATGTGAATTAGGTATTACAGGATAGAAAATCCCAAGTCTTTTAACAAATGTTGTTGGTGATAAATTTGACAATAAAAATCACAGAAAAGAAATCATCATTTGGTTATAATTGTGGATTCATCTAGTATGTATAAAAATACTTCTGTATCAAAAAAATATTTTTTATGCTTGGACTGTTCAACCATAATATGGGTGAAGGTAAGTCAGTCACAGATCATGTTGATGAATTTAATATTATTTTATCATAATTGAGTTAGGTACATATTCATTTATTAAATGAAATCAAGGATTTTATTCTCCTAACATCAATATCATTAAATTGAGATGTGACAGTTGTAATGATGAGTAGATATTATTGAACTTATCAGTTGAAATTAAATTATGTTTTTGATATAATCCTTATTAAAGATATTTGTATAAAGAATTCTGTAGAATTATATCAATAATCAATGAATTTTGATGATAGGGGTAGATCATCAAATTGGAGAAACTTTATAGGAAATATAAATTTAAGAAGGTGGATCCTAGTGAAATATAAAATAAAACATCCCACGTGTTAGAGGTATGGGAAGAACAAACATTTAAAGGACTAAAAAATGAGGTAAAATAATTTATTAATGGGAAAATGAAGGTTAATTCATAAATATTTGATGATAAACTAGTTTTCATTATTGGTAGTCCCGTGGAGTCTTAGATATTAGTGTCTAGAACTTCACTCCTTTCTATCATATATAATAAATATCTATAAATATGGTTTAAAAAAATTGATGGTATATATCACTAATTATAACTCTATAAATATTATTAGAAAGGTATATGTGAAAATTAAAACAAAAACTTGAAATTTGTGGATATTGAATGATGGTAAATATATTATAAAACACTGATGAAATTTAATATCTATGGGATATATTATTGATAATGGATATTTTCCACATTTTTTAAGGGATCTTAGAAATAAAGTTATATGGTTATATAATTGGGATTGAAGAATGAAAGATATTACAATACTTATGATTCTAATAATATAGTGACTTCTTTGGATTTTGAAATAGATATCATAACCAAGAATTATAGATTAGATAATATTAGTGACAGAAGAATAATTGTTATTTTTGAAAATAAAATGAAATTATATATGAAATCAGTGGATATTTCATTATATTAGGTTTTTTCCTCGAAATTAAATCAATATTTCCCTTATTAAATGTTGAAGATAATTAGAACATGTATTATTGGAACAGATACATTTTGACATATGGGTACTAGTGATATTAAATTCCCTTATTAGGTATCTTTATTATGTCTCATTCATTAATGGATCTACTAAAAAGGTATGGGATTATTTTCTAAAAATTAATCATTATTTTTTCATACATTTTATTAATTAAAAATTTTGTTGGAAATGAAATAGGTTTGGAGGTAAAGTTTATAAGATCAGATAATGCTAGTTAATATGGAAGTTGGGAGTTTAAAAAGATCAATGAAAAATAGAAATTGTTTAGAGAGGATATTCAAAAAAATAACCAGAATTATTTTTTTAGGAAGAGTGAATATATATAAAAAATTATTTAATTTTCCATGACAATGAGGCTACATTTTGGTTGGCCTATGATTATTTGGGTTTATACTATTAGCTTATTATCATACCTAATAAATCAAAATGTTATATACCATTTGTGGAGAAAATACATGAGAAATTATAACTATAAAGGAAGGTAAATATTTCACTTTTTGAATTGTTTAGTTGTCTATCATATGTTCTTTTTCAATTAAATTTTATGGATAGTTTAGGTGTTAATTCCCAAAAAGGTTTTTTCATTGGGTATGGAAAAGAATAGTTGGGTTACCACATTAAAGATAATTAAAATATAAATATAATTATATGTATTAATTTAAAAATTCATGAAAATGTACTTTATAAGTATATTCATGAAGTTTATCTTGATAGTGGCAGAAAGGAACCATTATCTCAAGAGTATATTGAAATTGAAGGCATCATAAAAATTAGATTATATAAAAAAAGAATCTACCAAATAACCTGAGCATCGAGGTATTAGTTTTGTTTTCATTGGGTGTATATAATTATATATATATATATTATTTTTTTAATCAATATTTTTTATTTACTAACAGTAGATAAATTGGGTTTCATAATGAAGTAATGTTGGTGAGGGATTTGATCAACTTAAAGATTGGAATAATGGATGAAATATTATCATTCCATGCTAGTATCACCATTAACCATTCTAATTTATAGGAAATAAATATTTTTTTTAAAGGATATATTATTTTAAAGACCATGAAATTTCAAGAATTTTTTTTTTCTTAAATACTATGTAATTTTACGAGTAAGCAGTTTCTGACGGCACCTAATTCTGAGGCCCGGTGTGCTAGGAATAGTTTTCCGAAGTTTAACTCAGGTACGTTCAGTGAATGAACGAGCGGGTTATTATATCTTTTGAACTGGTGCTCGTAATTGAAATCTGAGACCACCGATGAACTCGCCGCACTGGTGATTTCTTTGGGGGACCTTTACCGTAATCGCATTTTCACGAGCGGGGATGTTAAATTTTGTGGATTAAATTAGAAGTGAATAAAAAAAATTTGATCAATTTTTATTTATATCTAAGTGGTGAAATCCTAAATGAGGGAGTTGGGGTGGGACCCGCTAGTTCCTAACTACCCATGTGAGGATAAATGTGAGGTGGGGCCAACACGAACTCCAACACTTCACATTCTCTAAAACTCTTTAAACCTCCCCCTTTAAACTTGTTAACTCCCCTTTAATGAGGACTCTTCCTCTCCCCTCTATCCCTCATTAAAACATTCCAACACACACACCTTAATTAATTAATTGAAACTCTTTCATTAATTTATTAAGTGTTGGAATTTGTATTTTTGAAATTCTTGGATTTTTTAATTAAAATAAGGGGTGGACTTATTTTATTTTGGGGTTGGCTTGTTGTGTGAGGAATTTGGAGAGAGCCTTTGTGTGAGAGAAGAAGGAAGCTCCTCCTTAATTGAAGAACGTCATCCTCTCCGTGAAGAACGACACCTCTTCGATGTAGAGCACTGACTCCATGAAGAACAATGACGTTAAATCCTCTTCTTCTCTCCATGTGAAATGGGGAGACACCGCTTCCTCCTTGAATGCTCTCTGTCGACATCTATCCACCTTGCGACACCGTCAAGCGCGACGCCCGACGTTCAATATCTTTTATTGAGGTAGGGGTGTTTTTTGATTGAGTAATGATTAGTTTTCCTTCCATGTTGTTATTCCTCTTAAACCTCTTGTTATTGGACTAATGCGGAAGTGACCAGACCAAACTAGCACGGTCTGATTCCTACGTCGTTCTTGTGAATTTGTGGAAATTCATCGGTCGTTCTTGAGTGGTGAATCAAGCTATGTTTTCGAAGTCAATCAGATGCCCAAAAACATCGTAAATGGCCTCATAGAATTGGGGTGACCTAGAAGTGGATGTTTCATAGAAATAGGATCATCAGAATTAAGAATGGACACCTGGAGAGGCATGCTAGCCAGAGGCGTCGTTTCCAGAAAATTCAAGAATACACGGCATGTACTCCAGGAGCACACACCCTGTAGTACAAGCATACTGTGGCTTCTGTTTCTGACGTTTGAAAAGTAGTACACAGCATGTGATTCTAGAAACATGGTGTGTACTCTCTACACTATTTTTAATAGGATAATTTTATGACATGTCGTGTATTCATGGAAAGTACACGAACACGGACAGAAATACACGGCCAAGTAACACGGCATGTATTCTCTTCATAGAAATCCAGAATCGGCTTTGCGAGGCTCATCATGTAATCTGGGAGATACATGGACATGGGAAGAACCCCATGGCCAAGAGACACAGCGTGTACTACCTTCACCATGGTAGAAGCGGCTTCGTGATGACTCGGCGTGTATTCCGGGAATAAACTGACACAGGGTGGAGTACACGGTCATGTACTCCACCACAGGGCCAAGCATGTCCAGCACACATGGAACCGACCCTAGAGGTTTGGACACGGTGTGTAACTATACCACACACCATGTACTTACTTATCTACATGACTAGCCCTGTGACATAGGCCGTTTCACATGGGCAGTACCCGGTGACTGATGACACAGTGTGTGTCGCTTTCCTGCACACCGTGTACTTTAGGGAAATGGTTTGGTCGTCTTGTTCTCTGTGACTTGGGCACGTTTTTCTTGGGTTTTACACAATGACGTGGGATGGAACTATGGGATACATCAACTATGGACTTCATGAGATTCGATGTATCGATCTTTTAGTCAAGGAGCAGACCCTCTGGAAATCGAGCGAGCAGTGTGCGGGAATCCTAGAGCTAGCTGCGACTGCGACGACTACCGTACTGGGATCCTCCATGGGTTCGACGATGATGGTGATTGTACTTGGATCCTATGTGGGTTTAGCAGCGAGGAAGACTGTACTTGGATCCTTTGTGGGTTCGGCAGCGATGACGACTGTACTAGGATCCTTCGTGGCTTTGGCAGTGATGGTTAATGTACTTGGATCCTACGTGGGTTCGGCAGCGACGACTTCTGTACATGGATCCTACGTGGGTTCAGCAGGGGAGATGATTCAGAGGCTACATCTATCATCTCTACCCCTCTTCGAGAATAGTATTCTTATGTGAGATAAGTCTTGACATTCAGTCATTATCATCAATGAGATTAACTTACTTTCGTATGTGGACTGGGTTGTGCTTTCCTATGTGGACTGGGTTGTGCTTTCCTTTGAGGACTGGGTTGTGATTTCCTGTGTGGATTGGGTTGTACTTGGGCTCTTGAGTTGGAGTCGAACTAGAATTGATGACTTAGTTATATGTGTGGGAATATACCTATGTAGAGTTGGTTGATCCTTTGTGTTTGAATATTTCCATTGTGGTTTATCCTTTATGGATTATGGGAGTCCTTCGGGGGTTTCGGGATCCCTACTGAGTATCGTATACTCACCCCTGCATGGGATATGCCCGCACTACGTTGTGTTCAAGGCAGACAATAGACAACATTGATCTAGGAGGAGTCTTGTGGAGCGGGACAATACTTGGAGATGGACCACTTGGCATGATGTACACAGAGAGGATGACCAGACCCGAGGAGCTAAGGAGGCCATTTGTACCCACCCTTTAGGTGGGATATCCGGAGGATGACACAGTGGTTGTTGGTTTCCCTTACTGCAGCTGTTCTTTCTTTACTGTTGTATTGTACTTTCGGTTGGGTTTGTATTCTGGCCCATTAACTTTCCAGCACTTACTTTTGTACTCAGTTTGCTTAGTGTTTACTTCAGCTTGCATACTCTGTTGTGTTTCATACTTATATAAAGGCAATTAATTCCCTTTTATCAGGATTTATGCCTTTGGTGCTCGTCTCTAGCCCCTGGCCTATGGAATGTGGGCTTGGGGTAATCACGGCACGAGCCCCAAGGAGGGGTCGTGACTAATTGGTATTAGAGGATTCAGTTATACCAAAGAACTTAGGACTATGATAATTTCATCATATGAAGCAATAGTGTTAAGGGTATTGTTTATTGTTATTAGTCCAGGGAGTCCAATGTTGGTGCGGCGGCCAATCTATCCATACACCAGGACCCTGACTTCTGATTTTCAACTTAGTGCCCGAAAACACTGATTTCATTATTGTTTCAAAAGTTTCCTTTGGGATTACTTTTCGCCAACTCACCAGGTATACTATATTAACCATGGTGCACCTATTGTTTTTCAGGATGGGCCCACATAGGCAGCCATCTAGTGTTCCGAGCTTTGTGCGAGATGGCAGCCCACCGAGAGAGGAGGCCTCGGTGCAGGGGCCCATTACAGCGAAGGCACCAGCGGTACCTCTACCCGTTGGGCCACCAATACCACCATCCACAGCAGTGGAGAGTGCATGCCACCTGAGTGCACTACAAGAGTTTTAGTGACAGAGGTGACCCAGGTTCCGCGAAGAGATGAACCCTTAGGCAGCCAAGGATTGGATGGAGGATATCGTTCAATTCTTCATATTAGTAGGGACACCAGCTGACCCCATGGTGATCTTTGCGGCGAGTCTCCTGCACGCAGCAGCAGGTAGATGGTGGAGCCTGATTATCCAGGTGCACGACGAGGCATCTCTACTTTGTACGGACTTCGAGAGCCTCTTCCGCTCAGAGTTCGTTTTAGCCACCCTCCGTGCGAAGCACATCTAGAAGTTACTACAGCTGCGGAAGGGCAGCATGACAGTAGCCTAGTACTCGGCGAGGTTTACTGACCTCCCGCGCTACTCCACGGACATGGAACGGGACCCATTCTTCTAGGCCCGAACCTTTGAGTAGGGACTAAGGCATGAGATCAGGGCATCGATGATCTCCCTCAGCATTCTGATGTAGGAAGGAGTACTACAATGAGCCCTTCTTGTAGAGAGCTTCCTTGCTGAGCCTACGCCGGCAATGAGGCGTACCGCAGGGTGACATGCACCAGAGTCTTTTGCAGCCAGCAGTAGACAGATGTCGTAGAGGTCCAAGCAGAACAGGCCATTAGGTGGGCGACCTCAGGATACTAGTTCGAAGGTGCAGGGCACACGCAACAGAGGCAGTCATACGAGAGGGAGACAGTTCTATGCATGCGGTAGGCAGGGCCACATGGCTCGTGAATGCCCGACCCACTATGCAGAGGAGTAGCAGACGGTTGAGGGACCACCCAAGCCAAGGCAGAGGTTCGACCATGGTGGTCCACAGGGAGCTAGCGGACGAGGCAGAGGAGCTGTCCGAGCAGCAGGTAGTGGACGACGCTTCGAGGCTCTACCACCACCACCACCAGTATATCCACCCCGACCGCATGGAGCTGGTGGATAGAGGCAGGCTCAGCTTTAGGCAGTTGAGGCCTATGACCACGGTGCACCTGAGATGATTTGAGATATTATCTGTGTCTACTCCACCCTTTCTACTGTTCTTATAGCCACATTAGTGAGTCATTATTTTATTGCCGCTGCCCTTTTCCAGAGCTCAGAGATTCTGATGGAGTCGTTGGATCGATCCTTATGGCCAGAGACTTCTATGGGAGAAGACTCGAAGATTACGCACTGGTTCTAGCAGTGTGATCATACTCTAGGAGGTGATAGCTTCAGCTGGGATCTTCTTGTAGCATCTTCGAGGCCTTATAAAGTCATCTTGGGCATGGATTGGTTATCTACAGTCCATGTTCAGATCAATTGTATTAGTAACAATGTTTGGTGTGTTTGCACAGATGGGAGCAGGTTAACCTTCACCAGCGAGAAGGGAGCCTTTGCAACGCAGGATGGACTTACGCAGAGGAGAGGACAGCTGATCACCCATCAGTTGGCTAGTCTTATCATAGGAGCGGTTAATGTGCGGAGTCCGAGTTTTCCTGTTGTGGTGGATCAGTATGCAGATGTTTTTCCCGATGACATTCTAGGACTACCTCTTCATAGAGAGGTAGACTTATACATTGACATGTACCCCGAGACAGTCCCAATATCTACTCTAGCATATCGTATGTCTCTTGCTGAGCTTCTTGAGCTACGGGTATAGCTAGAGGACTTGCAGGGCAAGGGATTCATTCGACCCAGTGTTTCACCTTGGGTTTCACCGATTTTGTTCACCAAGAAGGCGGACGAGAGCTTGCGATGGTTTGTCGAGTACCATCTCCTAAATCAGGTGATCGTAAAGAACAAGTATCCACTCCTGAGGATTGATGACCTCTTTGATCAGCTAAAGGTAGCATGATGATTCTCAAATATAGACCTCAGGTCAGGCTATCATCAGCTCAGAGTTTGATATGAGGATGTGCAGAAGACAGCCTTCAGGTGTCAGTATAGCCACTATGAGTTCTTGGTTATGCCTTTCGGGATAACCAACACTCCATTAATGTTCATGAGTCTCATAAACATGATCTTCCAGCCTTACCTCGATCGATTTGTCGTAGTCTTCATCGACGGAATACTGATTTACTCAACTACTGAGGAGGAGCACACCTACCACTTGCGAGTTGTACTGGACACACTCCGAGAGCACCAGCCTTATGGTAAGATCTCAAAGTGTCAGTTCTGGATTCGATAGGTCCACTTCTTGGGGCACGTTATCCTTGAGGTGGGAGTTGTTGTAGATCCTATGAATATCGAGGCAGTACTTGCTTGGGAGCCACCCAAGAGCATGATGGAGGTGCAGAGTTTCCTAGGTCTAGCTGTGTACTATTAGAGATTTGTGCCAGACTTCCCCAGAGTTGTAGTACCAATTTCATCTTTGACGAAGAAGGAGAAACCTTTCGTGTGGATAGATATATGTCAACAGAGCTTCCAGGAGATGAGGCAGAGATTGACCAGTGCACCCATCATAAGGATACTGGAGGAGGGTGTAGGGTACATAGTTTACTATGATGCATCAGAGACCGGACATGGGTGTGTCCGGATGCAGGAGCGGGGAGTCATCGCTTATGGTTCACGAAAGTTGAGGCAGCATGAGTAGAACTACGATACCCATGACCTGGAGTTAGCATCAGTGTTCTTCACCTTGAAGATGTTGTGGCACTATCTTATGGATGAGCCCTTTACAGTCTATTCTAACCACTAGAGTCTCAGGTATATCTTCTCACAGAAGGACCTAAACTTGAGACAGTGGCGATGGCTCGAGTTCCTCCCGGACTATGACATTGAGATAGTTTATACTCTTGGGAAGGGGAACGTAGTAGATGATGGTCTCATAATGAATCGGGAATACAACTACATGGAGAGGGGACAGAGCAGCTAGCCATGTTGCAGATATCCTTCGTGGATAGATATGGATCAGCCTTTCTATAGTCGCTCATAGTCACTCCTCCACTACATCAATCGGTCAGGGAGGCACAACGTGGGGACATTGACTGTGAGGTGCGACATGCTCAGATATCCTCAGGGCTGGCACCCAATTGATTTATGTTGGAGGAGATAACATTATCCTATTCAAGGGACGTACCATTGAACCTGTTTCATTACAGGATGAGGTGTTGAGGGAGTTTCACACATCCCCTTTGGCGGTACATCCAAGAGTAGCAAAGATGTACCAGGATCTCAGATGACAGCACTGGTGGTCGGGTATGAAGAAGGGTGTGGCAGAGTTCGTTTCATGATGCCTCACCTACCAGCAGGTGAAAGCAGAGCCCCAGGTTCCAGCAGGCTTGGTTCAGCCCTTAGAGGTCCCAGAGTGGAAGTGGGACGGGATATCCATGTATTTCGTGATGGGGCACCCTCGTACTTCTAGATGACACGACTCCATTTGGGTGATCATAGACCGACTCACCAAGTCGGCCCACTTCCTACCGATCATAGAGAAAGGCTCAGTTGAGGTCTTGGTATGCCTCTACATTCAAGAGATCATATGTATTCATGGTGCGCCATCATCTATCATCTCCGATCGAGACGCTCGATTTACATCCTGGCTTTGGAAGGGGTTGTAGGAGGCTTTTGGATTCTTGCTATGCCTGAGCACTGCCTTTCACCCTCAGACGGATGGCCAGCTGGAGCGGACCATTCAGACACTCGAGGACATGCTCCGTGCATGTGTCCCTGACTTTGGTCGCAGTTGGGAGGATCACCTACCCTTGGTGGAGTTTGCGTACAACAATAGATACCACTCCACCATCGGGATGGCACCATACGAGGAACTGTACAACCGACCATAGAGATCATCTATGTGCTGGACTGGCCCTGGGGAGTTCGCACTCGTAGGACTAGAGATGGTTTAGGCTACGATGCAGAAGGTGCAGATCATCCAGGAGTGGATGAGGACTGCACAGAGAAGACATAAGTCTTATGCTGATAGGAGTTAGAGACCACTGGAGTTTGAAGATGGCGACCACGTTTTCTTACGGGTCTCACCTCGACGTGGATTATGGAGATTTGGCCGGGGCGACAAGTTATCACTGCTCTTCATTGGACCATTCCTGGTCTACAGTAGGGTAGGCGAGGTGGCTTATCGTCTGGAACATCCACCTTAGTTGCACCAGGTGCACGACGTCTTCCACGTATCTCAGCTGAGGAGGTACATGCACGAAACGACGCATATCATTGAACATAGGGAGCTAGACATCAATGACATGGCGACATTTACGGTGGTCCCGATGGAGATCGAGGATTGACAGGAGCAGGTCCTACGTGGATGGTCGATTCCTCTGGTGCACATTCTTTGGCACCACGGGAACCTCTAGGAGGGCACTTGGGAGTGGGATGCTCAGATGTGTTCACAGTACCCTCATTTTTTCCCTAGTTTATGATATAGCATTATGGGGATGTAAAGCCCTAAGGTGGGAGTATTGTAAAGACCTACAAATTTCAAGGAATTTTTTTTCTTAAATACTTTGTAATTTTACAAGTACGTATTTTTTGACGGCACCAGATTCTGAGGCCCGGTGTGCCCAGAATAATTTTCGGAAGTTTAGCTCAGGTACGTTTAGTGAATGAATGAGTGGGTTTTTCTATCTTTTGAACCAGTGCTCGAAATTGAAATCTGAGGGCACCGATTAACTCGCAGCATCGGTAATTTCATTGGGGGACCTTAATTGTAATATCCTTTGCATGAGAGGGGAAGTTAAATTTTTGTGTATTAAATTAGAAGTGAATAAAAAATTATGGAACAATTTTTCCTTATATCTATGTGGTTAAATACTAAATGAGGGAGTTGGGGTGGGACCCGCTAGTTCCTAACTACCCATGTGAGGATAAATGTGAGGTGGGGCCCACATGATCCCCAACCCTTCACATTCTCTAAAACTCCTTAAACCTCTCCCTTTAAACTTGTTAACTCCCCTTTAATGAGGACTCTTCCTCTCCCCTCTCCCCCTCATTAAAACATTCCAACACACACACCATAATTATTTAATTGAAACTCATTCCATAATTAATTAAGTGTTTGAATTTGTATTTTCGAAATTATTTGCTTGTTTAATTAAAATAAGGGGTGGCCTTATTTTATTTTGGGGATGGCTTGTTGTATGAGGAATTTGGAGAGATCCTTTGTGTGAAAGAAGAAGGAAGCTACTCCTTCGTTGAAGAACGTCATCCACTCCGTGAAGAGTGAAACCTCTTCAACGTAGAGCACAGACTCCACAAAGAAAAACGACACACAATCCTTTTCTTCTCTCCGTGAAAAATTGGTAGATGTTGCTTCCTCCTCGAATGATCTTTGTTGACTTCTACAAACCTTGCGACACCATCAAGCACGATGCCCGATGTTCGATATCATTTGTCAAGGTAGGGGTGTGTTTGGATTGAGTAATGATTGGATTTCCTTCCATGTTGTTATTCCTCTTAAACCTCTTGTCATTGGACTAATGGGGAAGGGACCAGACCAAACTAACACGGTCTGATTCCTCCGTCGTTCTTGTGAATTTGTGGAAATTATTTGGCCGTTCTTGAGCGGTGAATCAAGCTATGTTTTAGGATCCAATCGGAGGCCTGAAAAAATCGTAAATGGCCTCAAAGCATTGGGGAGACCTAGAAGTGGAAGTTTCATAGAAATTGGATCATTAGAACGAATAACAGAGACCTCGAGAGGCGTGCTAGCCAGAGGTTCCAATTCTATAAAATTCTAGAATACACGGCGTGTCCCCTAGGAGCACACATCGTGTAGTATAAGAGTATTGTGGCTTCCGTTTCAGACATTTGAAAAGTTTTACATGGTGTGTGACTCTAGACACACGGCATGTACTCTCAAAACTGGTTGTCATAGGATAATTTGATGACATGGCGTGTCATCAAGGAATGTACACGAACACGGACAGATATACACGACCACGTAACACGGCATGTATTCTCTTCATAGAAAGGCATAAGCGGCTTCGTGAGGCTCTGTGTGTAATTTGGGAGATACATAGACACGAGCAGAACCACACGTCCAAGAGGCATGACATGTACTACCTTCACCATGGTAGAAGCGGCTTTGTTATGACTCGGCATGTATTCTGGGAATACACGGACCCAGGGTGGAGTACACGGGCATGTACTCTACCACAAGGCCAGGCATAGCCAACGCACATGGAACTGACCCTAGATGTTTGGACATGGCATGTAACCATACCACGCGCCATGTACTTACTTATCTACAAGCCCAACCCTAAGACACGGGCTGTTTCACACGGGCAGTACCCAATGACTGATGACACAGCGTGTGTCGCTTACCTACACACCATGTACTTTAGGGAAATGGTTTGGTCGTCTTGATCTCCATGACTTGGGCACATATTTCTTGGTTTTTCCTCTATGAAGTGGGACGGAACTATAGGATACATCAACTCTGGACTTCTTGATAGTCAATGTATCGATATTTGACTCGAGGAGCGGGCCCTCTGGAAATCGAGCGAGATATGTGTGGGAATCCTAGAGCTGGTAGTGACTGTGATGACTACCGTACTGGGATCCTCCGTGGGTTCGATGATGATGACGACTGTACTTGGATCCTTTGTGGGTTGGCAGTGAGGATGAATGTACTTGGATCCTTCGTGGGTCTGGAATAAATGACGACTGTACTAGGATCCTCCGTGGGTTCGGCATCGATGGTTACTGTACTTGGATCCTACGTGGGTTGGCAGCGACGACTTCTGTACTTGGATCCTACGTTGGTTCAGAATGGTAGATTATTCAGAGGCTACATCGATCATCTCCACCCCTCTACGTGAATAGTATTCTTGTATGAGCTGAGTCTAGACTTTCAGTCATTATCGTTGATGTGATTGGCTTACTTTCATATGTGTACTGTGTTGTGCTTTCCTATGTGGATTGGGTTGTGCTTTCCTGTGTAGACTGGGTTGTGATTTCCTATGTGGACTGGGTCATACTTGGGCTCTTGAGTTGGAGTTGAACTGAAATTGATGACTTAGGTATTTGTATGGGAATATTCCTAAATAGAGTTGGTTGATCCTTTCTGTTTGTATCCTTATTTTGTGGTTTATCCTTTGTGGATTCTGGGAGACCTTCAGGTGTGTCGGGGTCCCTACTGAGTATCGTATACTCACCCCATCATGGGAAATTCCCGCACTACGTTGTGTTGGATCCAGACGACAGAAAACACTGATCGAGGTGGAGTATTGTGGAGAAGGATGACACCTGGAGATGGACCACTTGGCGGGACGTACACAGAGCGGAGGATCAGACCGAGGATCTAAGGAGACCATTTGTACCCACCCTTCAGGTGGGATATCCGGAGGATGACATAGTGGTTGCTGGTTTACCTTACTGCATCTATTCTTTCTTTACTGTTTTACTATACTTTTAGTTGGGTTTGTGTTCTGGCCCATTTACATTCCATCACTTACTTTTGTACTCAGTTTACTTAGTGTTTACTTCAGCTTGCGTACTCTGTTGTGTTTCTTACTTATAAAAAGGCAATGCCTTCCCTTTTATCAGGATTTATGCCTTTTGTGCTAATCACCAGCCCCTGGCCTATAGAAGGCGGTCTTGGGGTAGTCATGGCTCAGGCCCCAAGGGCGGGTCGTGAAAATCATTTTTATAAGGATCATAATTGTAGAAAAAATAATAAGGAAAGGATATTTTTAAATGGATTCAATAGAATAATGGTTAAGATTATATTGATAATTTCTCTACTATTGTTAAGGTAACTACTATCAGTGTTTTTTTTGAGAACTACAATTATAAAGGGATTGCATTTTCCATAGATATATCTAAATAATTCCTTTATTTATTAAGACGTGGAGTAGGATATCTGTATGGAGATACAAGAAGAGTTTATTGAGTCTATAAAAAAGGATCTTGATTAAAAACATAAAAATAGTATATACAGATTACTATTGTAACTAAATAAGTATAACCATAAATTTGATGCATTCATGGGAAAGACTGATTATAAGATATAAAATTTAGATTGGATAATTTATTTATTAACATTCGGTAAATATTATATGAATATAATATTAAATAAGGAATAAACAATCATTATATGTTCCATTAGGTAAGGGATCAATGAGTAGGAGATGAAATTATTAAGAGAATATGATATGATTGATATTAGGGTGGTGGAAACTATTATTAAGATTATGATCAAACAATATCATGTTATTGGTACCTGAAATATATGATGAACTACCTGTAAATGTAATTTTTATAATAGGGTTAATATATTTAACTAAAAACCATTTATATTCTGGTTACGAATCTCTTCATGCAATCAAGGGAGAATTTTACAATAACTGATAATTAATGGGACCATGTGAAAAAATTCCTTGATGTTTAAGTTGTTATGAATTTAATATATTCCCCAGTTTAAACTCGACTGGATATATCACATGGAATGAGTGTTTTCAGTATGTGTGAGGAAAAACCTAAAAAGAGGTATTATTAAAATATGATATGGGTGTTGAGATACATTAAGGGATAGAGGATATTTTTGTGATGAAAATAATGGAAAAATATATATTGATATGTTGATGAAAAAAATGACTGGTGATGATAATAGTTGAAGGATTTCTATAATATATGTTTATACAAGGGGAAGAACAACTATAATTTTGTATCGAGAATATTGAATATTATTGTATTGTCTACTAAAATGGTGGAATATTTTTTTGTTATCAAAGAAATCATAGAGATGATATGTATGGTGAGTCTTGTAAGGATGTTGGTATAGATAACCATCTATTTGGAACATATATATTACATCTTATTAGATAAATAGTCATTATATGGAATTACAATCTAATCAAGAACCATAATGGTTTGGTGTCTTCAGAAAAATGGATACAAAATTAACCTTTTCAGATGAGACGATTATCATCACCCACTAATTTTCAATAACTACAATTCATCTTAGTCATATCAAACTTGAAACATTTATTCTTATCCCGGGGAATGAAAACATAAAAAATGGTCTTCTCAAAGGCTCAGTATGGGTGAACAATGGTGATATCAATGATCACTAGACTATCACTGAATGGCCCAAAGGCCTAAATTTTTATTTCTTTTTTAGATAAAACCTCTTTTAAGGAAAAAAATGAAAACATCACAGGACTTCAAGGATGTACATACATTCACATAACTCGAAGACCATAACCCAAAACAAGATTACATATAAATACCCCACCTAAGAATCAATATCATTATAGAAAGCCTCCACTATTGCATGACTGTTCAGATAGCTTTCCCATGCAGAAATGCATGAGCCTAGTACCGATGGCAGATTTATACCCTCTCAAACATCCAATTAAAAATAGTCATGCATGGTGAAATCACCTAATATGACCCTCTTTTGAATCATTTCCCTGTAAAAGGTCTTGAAATTTTCATCCAAGATCAAATAACAGATGATACCCATGTACCCTTCTGTTGCAGATAACTAATTTAAATATGCAATTCGTTCTCAATTTTCTCACTCTAAATATCAACTCCATTGCTTTGGTTCTGTGGAATAGTGAAACTCTAAAAACAAACACCAAAACATCCATGAATCAAGACAACCTTCATCAAAACACTATCATAGCTTCACAACTGAAGACAATCCACCCAAATAGAATCATCAACAATTTTATAGTAAGATGCATAGCATACGCATCCAAAACCAGATCAAGAATCAAAAATAAGGGAACAACCATGAGCTTGATCTGAATCATCATCCAAATCAACCTAGTCTCTTCTTAAAATTTTGTTTCATATAGAACACCGTAGAAAAGTCACTACAAAATTGGAATCATAGCCAACAAAATGCATCCAAAACCTGACAAATAAAAAATAAAGACCTGAAGACACGTCACTGAATTGGCATCCACCCAAAGGAGAATGGTGGTGTTGCAAGCTAGATCCACAATCCTATCACTTCCTTCAAAAACTCACTTGAATTCCAACGCTAACCTCCCCACTCACCCATACCCAACTCAAAAATAAGGATACAACCCTTAGACCATAGCATGTCATACTCGACCACTAGACCTTCACCGAACCACTATGGGAAACCCTATCTCGTTCAGAGGATATGTCATGTAGACGATCCATGAATGATGATAATCACTAAGTGGATGAGAGAACGAAGTTGTATGATGTTTCCACTGAAAGAGGACTCGCACACCATGAGTGTGCCCAACATAAGCACTGAGGATAGGGTACACCGCCAACCTGAGATGGAAAAGAGGAAGGTGGTGATAGGGGGAAACACTAGGTAAGTGGATCTCCTTTCTAGCTTATCCCATCACATGACTACAAAATGATCATAAGGGTATGAAAACGTGATACAAAAATTTGAAAACCAAACCCAATATATCATAGATTATAATCTTAGTTCACGAAAAAATATTTGTATTTGAGAAAAAATTAATCATAATGGAATCAAAGTAACTGAATCATTAGATCATAACATTATTATAGGATAAAAATTTATATCATGCACATAACCATAAAAAATCATTACCATAGTATTCAAAGCTCACTTCCAAGACTATAATAGTATATTGGCTTCACTCATAATCACATAATATCATTAGTCATGGTTCACTTCTAGGACTACCAACATGGAAAGAGTCCCTTACTGAATTGGTTTCCCTCCCCATTTCAGTCCTTATAAACAAATTATATATATATAATTACCTAATGAATTTAAGGGATATATAATTATTGGAAAACCCATTATTTATTAAAAATCATACATGTATATTCAATAATATCATAAAATATTCTTAATTTCATAACCCATGGAAAGTAAATAGGTTTCATAATTATTTCGTCACTTCTTCATAGATAAACTCAAGGAAAATAAACGTGTTTTAAAAAGGTTTCATTTTAACTTAATTAAACAATGTGAAAGAAATGAGTTTCATAGAATCATCCGTAAATCATCATTATAATCATAAAATATTAAAATAATAAAATTGGATTATATCATTAGGTCAGATCCTAATTAAATCATAATTTACATTGAAGGATGATACCATTGTTGAAAAAATATTATAAAATATCACAGGATCATTTCCTGAGAAAAATAACTTTTTCCCTTTAAAATAACTTATTTAAATTCAATGGAATCACAAATAATAAAGAAATACTTTTATTTGAAATGAAAATATAAAACTCATAAATAATGATTTTATGAATAGAATGTTCATGATGAAGGGACGTTTTATCTAAGTCATGTATGTTAAGACATGGATTCCTTTCATATTTTTGGTAAAAAGACAAAAGTACATGATTTTATAATTGATAAGAAGATTCATGTTAAACCATTTTCTAAAAATTAAATCATGGGTAAAAATGAGTTTAAAATTATTTTATAATATACAAACATTAATGGTAATATTTTTAGAAAATATGGATATAAAAGAAAATGATTTTTGACTAAAGAGATAAATAATGTATGTTTACCTTAAAAATGTTATTTTAGTCTCTTCAGTTCCTAAAAAGTATAAAATGAAAGAAAAACATAAAATCTAAAGAAAAAACCCAAATTTTATGTAAATTGATAGGATTATTTAAAGATATGTCACAAAATTTAATCATCTGAAACTTAATAATAAATAATCCCAATAACCAATGAGATGATAACAAAAAACTCTTACTTCAAATTCAACTATCTTTGAAAGAACTCTACCATCTAGTATAATAAACTAAAATTTATTATGATTATATAATTGAATAATGAAAATACTTATTGTATCATTTTTTCCACAAATAACCTTTTAACACACATTTATTAATAATTTCATACTAAAATGGTCATTTTTTTATGTTAACTTTGTTTTTCGTGGATGTTTTTTCTCAGTAGGGCTTGTCCACTAAATTTTATCAAGGTTCCATAATATATAGTATTTTAATCATGAAATAAATAGCATATATATTCACTTTATATATATAGATAGAGGGATTCGTTGAGAAAAGACACAGTGATAAAAATGATTTGTACTATTCACGGAGACGGTAGGGCGTACGTAATCATGAACATTATTTGACCTATTCACAGATGGAAAAGAAGAAAGTAAAAAAAATAATAATTTAACTTTATATAGTTATTATTATATCTAATATACTAATTGATTTTTTATTTATTTCAATGTAATAAAAAGTTAAATGAAAAAACATTCATCTCTTCATGGAGGTGTTAGTTGATATGTATGCATGAGAGACATTTGAAATTTGGAACATATTGGAAGGTAAGAAAGTATTTATGATATTATAATTAGAGAATATTAAATATTTAATAAATATAATTTATAAACATTAATCCCATCATAATAACAATTCCTGAAATATGGTGATTGAAAATGAATTCTATCACTGTGTGCAGATAGTAATTTGCTTGTACATAAGAGTGAATCATTCACTTCCCATTTGATAGAAATGCTAGTGAATAATGGTTGTTTTATATTTATGAAAATATTTTTGTATATTTTTGTGAATGAAATTATTACTAAAAAATTAATAATATTGATTTAGAGGAGTTGGAAAAATAAATAAATTGAAAGCGGATGGATATAATGATCTCCACTTCTCCAGCATCACTCCTTTTGATCCTTTATTAAGGACACCTGAAATGGTATTTTAAGAATTACATAACATATAATTAGTTTATAGAGAATACGATAAGTGAATTTGATTTTATTGGCTGATCAAGATGGATTAAAGTTGTGTGAAGAAGTGAAATGTGAGCTTCCCCATTATAATGTATAGAAAGGACACCCTTGGAATTTATTGAAAGAATAAAATATAATAAAGTTTTTATTAGTCCAAATGCTATTAAATGGTTCGCTATTCAAATATCAGATATTATGAAATTTAAATATGACCATAAACTAATATTTAGTGTAACTTAATTTAGATACTTACCCTTATCTCTTGGTTTTACGCTTAGTAAACTAGTTTTAAACTTAAGAGTGGTGATAAAGTTTTACTAGTTTTACTATTAATTATGTCCAAAAAGTGGAAACATTTCAAAAAATATACATTATGATTCAAAATATGGAATCAATTTTAATAAATTAAAATATACGAATGTTTTATAATTTAATTAATAACTAATTTCAAAAAATATTATGAAAATTACTTTTCCAAAAAAATTATTTCAAAAATATAAAGCATTTTTATACTGAAATACAACATAAAATTAATATTAATTACCTTAATTGGATTTTTCATAATATAAATTAATTTATTTTATTTTTGAAAAAATTTTATAAAAATTGGAACATTGTAAATGATTTAAAATAAAATGTAGTTTTTAATTAAAATCATTATTTCCACTATTTCTTGAAAAATAAAAAAATAGAAAATTATAAAAAATCCACACTAATATAATGTTTAAATTTTGGTTTAAAAATTATGTTAATATTTTTTAAATAAATTATCTAAAATTTGATGAACTTAATTATATTATATGAAAATAAAAATCAATGAACCCCATTATTGAGGAAAAATATATTTTTAAATTATTTAATGACTTTACAAAAAATTGATCACTTATTTACAAATATATTAACTTTCTCTAAACCCCTTATATATATTTTTCAGAATTCTTCTATTCATATTCATTCCTCCAAACTAAAGGCCAGCTAAATAATGGTATACAATATTATGGTTTATTTAGACTCAGAGCTTCTTGTATTTTATGTTATTGATTAAATTTTAATGAAGAAATATATATCATAAATTATTATGGTGTTATATTATAACCCATTTAAAATTAATTTCATCCACAAAATTGTATCTCTCTAATAAAAAAGAGGATATCTTTATTCCATCACATCCTCATGTTCCAAAGTAGATTCTTTGAATTTCTGATTCCTCAAGAGAACTTTAACAAGGTGAGTGTCATTGTTCCTTGATCTTTATATCTATGATTCATGACTTCTATTAGTTTTTCTTCATATGATAGATAATTATCTGGTGGTATGAACATTAAGTTCAGCATATGTGAAGGATTGGTTATCTCTTCCCCAAGATAGATACATAGAACACATTCTGAACTTGAGGGAGGTTTTAAGGATGCTCTAAGAGATACTCTACCATCCCTACTTGATCAAATATATTGAAGGTGAAAATATACTATAGGATTAGATTTCCCCTTGTCAAAATATCAAAACCTTATTACATGTATAAATTCATAGTAATACCTTCTCACCAACTTCGAATTCAATATTCCTCCAATGATTCCGAGCATAACATTTCAATCGTATCTAAGCAGCCTTAAGGAGTTGTTGAATAGATATAACCTTATCTAACATTTTTAAAGAAATATAATATCTTAATAGAAATATTTCAACAACTTTATCCTCACACATTATATATATCATTGTATGTACAAATCTAAATGCTCTCGTGAAATATATTTCAATAAGAAAACATGACTAGGGGAAGTTATTGATCCCAACCATATTTGAAATCACCAGGACAAGATCTCAAAATATCCTCAATGGTTTGAATGGTTCTATAAGACTAAACATTTTTTTAAGAAAATAAACAGTAATGAAACTCAATTATGAATCTATATCTTTTGTAAGACTTCACTAGGACTTGGAGGTAAACCTTGGATCCCAATTAGATATAATAGAATGTGGTTCTCCATAAAACCTTACCAATTCCTTAATGTAACACATGGAAACCTAATAAAGAGAGTAGTATTCCCTAATTGTAATGAATTATGTTTAATATATAAGGTTTATAACTTTAGAAAAAACAAAAAAATTTCCTTTGGAAATCATTGATATCCTGGCAAAAAAATACATATTGATGTTTTACTATTCCTATTCTAGAATAGAAAATGGTTATAACATCACCTTATACTTTAGTTTCTCAAACATAAACTAATGATTTAACATGTATTGAGATACAAACTCTACAATATCTCTTTTTTATGTTTTCCTATTAGAAATACTATTTTAAATATGTTTACATATTTGTGCTTCAAGTATGAATTGATAATGACAAACAATGACCTTTATCAAATTGATCCTTGTTCAATTGTAGTATTGATGAGATATAAAAATGGATCCTAAACCATATCATTTCATTATAATAAAGGTAGAAATCAGGATATTTTCTAACCTTCTTATTCAGTTATGCTTCTTCCTTTTTCACCTATTTAATCATTACATTTGAAGAACCATAAACAACAATTTTAGAAAGATAATATTTATACAAATAATTCAAAATTATTAAATAAATACTTTGAAAATCCATAAATATTTGATCTTTTTTATCCTCATAATTGATAAGCCAACATGATCCTTTCAACTTATTCCATATGTCACTGTGTTCCCTTTCTTAGGCTAGTAATGTATTCAGAACTCATACTCATTAACCAACTCCAACTATTGTCCCTTGTGCATATTAATCTATTTCCAAATATATATATACTTTAGATTTTTATAATCATTATATATATCAAACCTTTCTCCATAATTAAAATCCATCCATATCTATAAATCAAAAATCAAAATAAGTAACTCCAAATCATGATTTTGGTAATTTTTCAAATGAACCAACAATTTTTGGGAGTCATAAGCTATAACCATATCATTTTTTTTAGACAAACCTTACCCACTTCATTGATTCATTATTACAAGATCAGAAACCCTTTTCCACTATATAACTGTGTATGTCAAACTATGTTAACTAACCCTCACTTTAGTCCTTTGGAATTTTCCTCAAATTCATATATATAAGGGATGTGGATCCATTCCAAGTTAGTTTGGTGATTGGATTACATATACATGAAAAATTATCCACATAGCATTAATAATATCCATCCAATCCAACAACAATATTGATCTCAACTATAAGTGGTTAGTCTGGCCCAATGTCAGATAACTCAAATCTTTGATGGATCCACCACTATACCCTTTATTGATACTATATGAACCAAAAATGAATATTTTTTTACCAAAATTTATTATTGGTAAAATTTTTATACATATTATCATTCCTCTTGATCTTCAAAAAACCTTTATTATTTTCCTTTCTCATTATATATATATATATATTAATATCATCTATAAAGACTAAAGAAAAAATTATCAAGGTAATATTTAATGATTCTATTCATCAAATTCATTAATATAGTGGGGGAATTAGTAAGAACAAATGGAATCACTTTAAATTCATATTTTCTATACATCATATTGAATGTTATATTTGTAATTTCATCACTTTTGATCATTAATTAATAGAATCGCAATTAAAGATAAGTCTTGTAGAAATATTGAGTTACTCATAATTGATCAAAAAGATCACTAATACATAGAAATTGATATATATTCTTGATTGTGACCATGTTTGATTCCGGATAATCAATGTGTGTTTTCGTTAATCAATATTTTTTCCTAAAACAATAATGGGCACACCACATGGTGATTTACTTGGAAAAATGAATCCCTTTTCAAGATTCTCCTTCAATTCATACATTAATTTATGTATCTCAATTTATGCCATTTTATATAGAGACTTTGAAATAGTTGTATCACCTTGTATGAGTTTCTTTGAAAACGTAAAATCATTATTTTTATGAAGACAAAGAAATTATTCTATAAAAACATCTAAAAATCCTATATAATAGATATATATACAATTTTTATTTTCTCCCCAACCATATAAGATAAAACCCCCTTTTAATCGGGATTAAGACCCACTAAATGGATGAAATTTCGATCAGAAGTTTATATTTATTGTCATTGTGATATAATATCATTGGTTGGTTTTGGATATGAAACATTACTTCCCTTACTTAGAAATTTATGTGGGATTTATGTAAATAATTCTAATCTATTCCTAATATAACATTAAATTCCACTTGATAGAGAAGATTTGGTTGAATTGTATTCACACAAACAATAATTATAAAAGACTCATAGACCTAAGATGGGATCATCAAACAATTAAGAGTTTCATAGATTAATCAACAAATAATTTTTAGGGTGGTATTGTGATACCCTTATAAATTTCATGAGATATAAAATAATAGGTAGATAAAGAATCAAATAAGACACTAGTAGTTCCAGATTGGATGGTAGGAGTAAATTTCATCACATCATTATAATAAACGTCCTGGGAAAAGGTGATCCCATGGGATTTCCCTTTTTCTCTAGGATTTAGACATTTCTAAAATCGATCATCATCATTAGAAATTGAATTTGATAACTACATAGAATAGTCCCCATAATCCTTTAAATTAAAACAATGATGTGTTGATAGTGCATTCTTTGGTTTTTTCCCTCCATCATTAGTTAACTTCTTATTCCAATCACTTCCACATTTATTTTCTCGATGACATTTCCTCTCCACACTAGAAATATTTACCAATAAACTCAATGTAATTTTCTCCATGTTTATTTACATGCATCAACTATAAAGGATAGGTCATATAATTATCTCCAAATTTTTTAAAATATCCTTTGAATTGCATCTTTATTTTCTTATCAAAATGTTAAGAATGATGGGTAACTCCAATATTCATTTCTACCATGATAATAAATAAAAATATTTCATCTGAGATACTAAAGTCTTGTATGGAAAATTAACATTGGATATTTGGTTTTAGGATACTAAAAAATCCATCACCTTAATTTATTCAAGGGTGAAAATAACATAAGTGAACCTCACAAGTGTTGTAAAAGTTTATCATATGTGACAACATATTCATATTTCTTATGTTTTAGATCAATGAATTACTTATCCATTTTCATATTAATAACATGAAGAAACATGTGATTAAAAATAATCACTTAAACTCATTACATCAAATTTAGTAAATTTCGTAATTTTGTTGAGAGTTCTTGATAAGATTCCACAATTGATATACATCACCTTCTAATTGATAAACCAATAAAATAAATTCTGCATCTTTGAAACACTGGAGGATGGAAAATACCGTTTTAGTGGTATTTATGAATTTCTCATAAATTAGTAGAACAACATACCCACTAAAATATGTTGGATTATACCTCAGAATGACTCAATAAAATGTTAATCCACCTTTTTCTTGGTTGGAAGCTCAGTATGATTAAAATATTGAGAATGTTCCATAAAGATAGTAATAAGTTTTTTTATTCCATATCATATAATATCTGTATCTTGGGAAAAAAATACTTGCATTATCTTTCATATTTAGCATTAACATGGTTCCTTCGGGTACGAACCATTGGATAAAACCAAAAAACATTTGGTGAGAAATAATAATCCTTGTGGGAAACCGCATAATCATAAAAAATAATTTATAGGATGTCTAAATCATGACACCTTATATTGTATCAGAGATAATATAGGTTTAACATATTCAATATATGATCATCATCTATACAAATACTTCATAATAGTTTGCAATGAAAATGTGAATTAATCTAATCATATACCCTATGGAGTGTAAAAATTGGTGTGTAGTAAGGGAACACTCATTACAAATTAGAATGATAGATGAGATATACACAATAAAATATTCTTATGGTTATAACTCCTAGATGAATACATTATAAAATCACTTATGATTTTTGTATCTATAAAATGATATTTTGAGAAGAAAAATATATTCATTTCATTACCATATCAAAGGATATTCTCCTAAACGTTGGATTGTCATAATGGTTTGCTCTAAAAAATTTGTCCTAGTTTCCAAAGGTAAATAAGAATGTCTGTGATACAATCTAAAGATACGAATATGTTTTATAAAAAGATAATACATATTATTTGACAAACATTCATTACATAACATTATGATCCATGCTAGAACCGTAAACGGTTATTGTATTTGGATACTTGGTTCCATAAAAAACATGTTTAAATGATATCTACATCATGAACCACAACTTTATTCATAAATAGAAACTTTCATTGAAAAATATTACTTCAATATTTTTTTCATAACCTATGTAAATGAAACATAGGAAATGGTGGGCTTAAATTCTCAATATGGGTAAAACGGAAGATATCAAGGATCACTAAAAATAAAAAATTTGAATAAGTCTATGAGAATATGATATTAGCATTTAAAACCCATAGATTATATATCATCGATCATAATCTTGATTCATTGAATAAATAATTGTAATTAATAAAACATAAATCTTAAAGGAATAAAATAACATGTTCAATGATATCATAATATTGTAATAAGACATAAAATTGTGGTGTAAACACCATAATGGTAAATTACTTCCCTTGTAGCGAAGTCTCACTATCAAGTCTATCATATTGGATTTGGTTCACTCCTTATTCCATTATATCGTTAGTCTAGGATCACTCCCAATACTATCATAGCTGATAGAGTCCCTAACAAACAAGGTTCACTCCCCATTTGAGTCTTTATTATCTCAAGAGATTCCATATTTACCAAATGTATTATAGGGATATATAATTCTTATACCAACCATCATATAATTAAAATCATGAATATTTTGTATATAATATCATAAATAATTAATCGTAGAATTACTCATTGAATGTAATTGTCCATCATAAATATTTCATCATTTTATCATGGAATATCCAATTAAAAATAAATGGGTTTCATAAAGGATACTTCATAACTTAATTAAACCATGTGAAAGAAATGTGTTTCATATAATCATACATAAATCATAATCATCAAAAGTCAAAAAAATAATTAAGGTGTAATTTATCATTAGATCATATACCTAGTAATTAATAAGTAACATCATAGGATGGTATCAATATTGAGAAATGATTTTAAAATATCACTGGATAATTTCTTGGGAAAAAATCATTTTCACATTGAAATTATTTTTTTAAAATCCAAAAAATAATTTTTCTAAAAATAATTTCATTTAAAAATAAATATAAACATTAGTAAGGGGATCTTCAAATTATTTAGTGGTCCTAATGGGTGGAAATTTTTTTCATATCATAAATGTTAAAACTAAATTTATTTATAATTTTCAATAAAATACATCTTTTTTGGAAAATAAAAAGAATATTCCTTTCAAAAGAATTTTAAAAAATCATGGTTGAAAATAATATCAAATGAAAATATGATAATATAAAAATATTTTTTAATTTTTTTTAAATACATTGATATGGAGGGAAAATAGAATTTTGAATGAAGAGTGAAATGATGTGGGGTTTCCTTAAAAACATTATTTTGGTATTTTTTTTCATAAAGAGAAGAAAATGAAATAAAAATGTATAATATCTTGAAATAATAAATTGAGAATAAAATTCATGGGATTCTTGATACATTGATAAAAAAATTAAACATGAGAAAGTTCATCATAATCATTCTAATACACATTTTGATTGTAACAAAAATGTCACACCTGAATTATGAATTTATTTTTATGTGATCTAAAATCATGTATAATAATTTCAAATTTATTATAATTGTATAATATAATAATTTACCTAGTTATAGTTTCATATATGTTCTATTAATAACATTTTAAGATAAATTTATTATTAACTCCATATTAAAATCACCTTTTTCTGTGGTTAACAGTTTAATTTTTCATGGTAGTTTTGGTTGAAATTCCTAGTAATAATTATTTGATCATCATTCCATAATATATAGAATGTTAATAATTATTTAAATATAACATATATTCATTATATATAGAGTGATAAAAATCTATAAAATATATTGATAAAAATAAATCACACCATTCATGGAGATGATAGGTCATATGTACGCACAAAGGTTGTTTTCAATTTTCAAGTGATGGAATGAAAAAATGTTAAATTATAATATACCTTTATATAATCATTATTAATTTATATACAACATATTATTTAATTAAATATATCCTTATCAAAATCGAAGTAAAATTGAAGTTAAGAACAAATCGCATCACACAAAAGATGTGGTTGTCCACACATATACATGAGTGGTGTTATCATTTTCCAAAGGATTAGAGGGTTAAAAGACATATATAAAATTTAAATTAAAGAAGAAAATCATTTTATAAATAAAATGTATAATCATTAAGCCCAAAATAATAACCCTCCATGATATATGGTGTTCGAAAATGAATTGTAACACTTCATGGAGTGGGTAGTCTACCAGTACATCCCATTGATACATGCACTTCCTATTTGATGGAGAAGAGGGTGAATAATGGTTTTTTCATAGTATTTTAAATTTTTTATTTAATTTAGGATACAAGATTTATAATTTTATAATTAATGGCACATAATTATAGGAGGTTCGATTAAAAAATAATTGAAAGAGATCGGGTATGATGATTGTCTATTCTAAGGTAGGCCTCCTTTATTTCCAATATTAGAAACCATTGGACTAATTTTTTGAGAATACCATAACCTATAATTCATTGATAGTGATTTTTATTATATAATATTTTATGTTTCTGTTGAGATATATGTCTTAATGTTTTGAAATTAATATAAATGAGGGATTTCTTTTTATAAAGGAGGAAAAGAAAACACTTGGAATTTTTTAAAATATTAAAAAATAATATATTTATTCTCAGTAGATTTGATTAAAATAATCCAAATATTTTAATTTATGATAGTATCATGTCTATCTATTTCCATCTAATTGGATTTAAAAACATTTAATTGGAAAAATAAAATTAATCTTTTGGTTTAACCCCTCGTAAACTCGTCTTAACCTTATTTATAGTGACAAATTATTATTGTCTTCAATATTCATTATGAAAACAATTAATGTGGAATGACTATAAATTTTTGAAATTAGAATTCCATAGTTTGAATATATTTTATTAATTTCAATTCATATAATAGGAAAATTTTAATTTAAAATTAAACTCACAAAACACAATGAAAATAATTTTTCAAGAAAAAATTGTTTTCTTAAGTATAATACATTTTTATTCTAAAATCCAACATTCAACTAAAAATAATGACCTTATTTTGATTATATATAATATAAATTAATTAGTTTTACCAGTAAAACAATTTTGAAACAAAATATAGGTTTCTAAATTCTTTAAACAAAATGATACTTTTAAAAATAAATTAATATTTTTCACTATTAATCAAAAAATAAATAATTTCATAAAATTATAAGAATTTCACTCTACGATAATTTTGGAAAGATGATTTCATAAATTAAGTTTATTTTTCAAACAAATTTCCTAAAAGTGAAATCAATAAATTATAATATTTTCTCACAAAAAGTAATATAACCCTTTTCGGAGGAAAAATGTACTTTAAAAGAATATAATGGCTTCACCAAAAACTGAGCAATTATTTAAAAATATACATTATTTATCTAAAAAATTTATAATTATTTTTTATGTTATGATTATTCTAACTCATTCCATTAATATAAAATTGTGGTTATAACAGTATATTATATTATAGTTCTTTTAGATTCGGGGTTACGTGTATCACAATCTATCAAATAAATTAAATTTAAATGGAAATATATCATAAAATCTTAGGGTTTTTTATTTTGATCTGGTAAAAGAGAAAATGTTTTTAAATTATAATGTCCATAATTTGATTCAACTGGTGAAGAATTTTTAATTCCATTCCTGGAAAAATCATAGTCAAATGAAATATAATTTATTCAGATTGTATTTGAAGGGTGAATATTTTATTTTATGGAAGATTAAAGTGATCCTAAATAGTGATAAAAATAAAGAAATGAGGAATAATTTCACCTTGATAATACATCATATAAAATGATGGTGAGGAGGATAAATGAAATTATAGCCAATATTGGAGATAACTTCTGAAGGATAGTATCTCTATAATCAATCGACAACTTGAAGGATGATGAGATATTTTAAGACTCTTTTAAAACAGACTAAAATATACTCAGAGCCCCCAAATATATAGTTTTACCTTTAAGTTAAGTTTATGATTTAATAATGAGGTTGATCCCCCTATCATTCTAGGGTTTGAGGGTGTAAATCCCTTGAAAACAAATTGAAAAAAAATGCCACGACCCGTCCTCGGGGCCCGTGCCGTGACTACCCCAAGCCCGCCTTCCATAGGCCAGGGGCTGGTGACTAGCACCAAGGCGTAAATCCAAGAAAAAAGGGAAGGCATTGCCTTTGAAAAGTAGACAAGCTCCACAGAGTAAGCAAGTGGAAGTAAACACTAAGTAAAAACTGGTACAACAGAAAGTACAAAAAAGTAAAGGGGGCCAGAAATACAAGCCCAACTGTAAAGTAAAGTACAACTCAAAAGGGAAAACAACAACTGAACAGTAAAGCTGCAAAGTCGATCCGTCCACTGGAAGTCCCACCTGAAGGGTGGGTACAGATAGCCTCCACTGCTTCTCGGGTCCAACGGACTGCTCCGAGTACGTACCACCCAGTGGTCCACCTCCAGGTACCATCCTACGTCGTAAGCCTCCACCACGATCAGCGTTGTCCATCGTCTGCAACCAACACAATGTAGTGCGGGCATAGCCTGTGCAGGGGTGAGTATAAGCTACTCAGTATGGACCCCGAGACCCCCGAAGGTCTCCAAAATCCACAAAGGGTAATCCACAAAGGAAAGATACAATCAAGAAGTAACATCCGACACTGCTTAGGTATATGCCCATACATATACCTAAGTCGTCAATTCTCGTTCGGCTCCAACATCCAAGACCAAGTACAACCCAGTCCACATAGGAATGCAAAACGTAAATCCACACAGGAATGTAAAATGTAAAACCACACATGATAGCATAACACATTCCACAATGAAGCAACACAGGATCCATCTCACACAGGTACACATCATTTGTAAAGTAAGAGAGTTGATCAGATGTAATCATTGATTCATCTTCTGGGACCCATGTAGGATACAAGCACTGTAGTCATCGTCGTCGAACCCACAGAGGATTCTGGTACAATTGTCTTCATCGTCGAACCCACAGAGGATTCTCGTACGACAGTCTCCATCGTCAAACCCACATAGGATTCCAGTACGATAGTCTTCATCGTCGAACCCACGTAGGATTCCAGTACGATAGTCTTCATCGTCGAACCCACATAGGATTCCAGTACGATAGTCTTCATCGTCGAACCCACATAGGATTCCAGTATGATAGTCTTCATCGTCGAACCCACATAGGATTCCAGTATGGTAGTCTTCATCGTCAAACCCACATTGGATTCTAGTACGATGGTCTTCATCATCAAACCCACATAGGATTCCAGTAGGATAGTCCTCATCGTCGAACCCACATAGGATTCCAGTACGATAGTCTTCATCGTCGAACCCACATAGGATTCCAGTATGATAGTCTTCATCGTCGAACCCACATAGGATTTCAGTACGATAGTCTTCATCGTCGAACCCACATAGGATTCCAGTACGATAGTCTTCATGGTCGAACCCACATAGGATTCCAGTACGATAGTCTTCATCGCCGAACCCACATAGGATTCCAGTAGGATAGTCTTCATCTTCGAACCCACATAGGATTCCAGTATGATAGTCTTCATCGTCGACCCCACAGTAGCAGTCGCAGCCAGCTCTAGGGTTACTACACACAGCAAGCTCGTTCAGGAGGGTCCGCTCCACGAGCCGAGAAGCTGATACATCAAATGACACATAGTCCAGAGTAGATGTATCCAAAAGTTCCGTATCACCAACAGAATCTCAACGTCGCAGACGGCGCGTCAATCGGACGCCCGGTCTGAGAGATATTGGCTTTTTCGTCCTAGGGGCCCATTTGGTTTTTAAGTAAAAAACAACCCGAGCATACTCCACCTACGTCTAAACCTTGGAAAGAGTATTCCAAAAGATCCGTCTCATCGATAGGATTCCAAAAAAGTCGACGGCACGTCAATCGGACGTCCGGTGCTCAAGATATACTTGTTTTCGCTCCGAGGGCCCGGTAGGTTTCGTGTACGAACCAACCCCGCTGAACCAAAAGTTCTCCGAATCCTTGAGTGTAATATACCAAAACAACCGTCTTGACCCAAGGATCGCATTGCCGATTATGACGCATCAATCGGAGGTCTGTAGCCAAATATTTTGGAAAAAGAGTGAAAAGGTCCGGAAACGGGGGGTCTGGGCCCGGACCGACCCGGCCCGACCCCCCCCTGGGTCGGCCCTAACAGGGTCCACCCGACCCGGGTCCGGGTCCGACCCGGCCTGGCCGGGTGTCCCGGCCCGGCCTGGGTGCGACCCGGCCCGGCGGGTCGGCCTAGCTCGGCTCAGCCGAGCGGCCGAGCGGAGGAAGCCACGGGGGGCTTGCTGCCCCCGCATGAAGAAATGTCGCGGAACCGGCTCACCGCCGTGGCTTTAGCAGCGGCGGGTTTTGCTGGAGGCGCGCCGGCGGGAGCTTCCACAGGCCACTGGACGTGCTCCGGTGGTCCGTTTTGCGTGCGGTCTTCGCCAGTGGTCTTCCCGGGACCCGATCTTTACTGCCAGGCCCTCAAATCGCCCTTGCGGCCCCGTTTGTCATCTTTCGCCGTTTCGCGCACCAAGAACGAAAAGGTGCGGTGGGTTTAGACTTGTTCGTTAGTCCGCACCCACCGTGTTAGCGGTCTTAAAGATATTCACCCAACAATATTTAAATGACTAGGGATTTAATCACAAATATTTAAAGAATCAAAACCCTACCTCGTCGTACGTGCGTTCTTCGCAGAATTGATCGTCGCGGAAGAAAATAATCGTCGCGTCGCGGAATAGCATTGCTGTCGTGCGGTACTTGGCATCGAGTCGATGAACTCTGAGGATGAAAAACATACAGATTTAATAAATAATAATTAAATCCATGTTGTTGTTAGAATCTGCAAGGAATTTAAAAGGAGCGCAACCCCCTACCTTGGCGTTGTCGATCGAAGGTTGTCACGGGGTTGGATCGCCATGGAAGAAGCGTCGCGGAGGGAGATTCGTCGGCATCGCAGTACCCAGATTTGCATCGTCAATCTCCATGGGTTCGGCGTTCTTCGCGTTCTTCGCATTCTTCGCATTCTTCGTCGGAGGCTGGCGTTCTTCGCGAAAGAGGTTGAAGTTCTTCAAGCTCCTCCCAATCCTCTCAACGCCACAAGCTCCAACAGAAATAAAATAAGAGTTATCTTATTTTATTAACGCACACAACACGCTTGAAATTCAAAAGAAAAGAAACAAAAAATTATTTCAATGAATTAATTGTAACAAAATAACAACCCAAATAATGAGGCGTTAAGAAATTAAAACACGCATCCGTTGACTTTTATTAAAAACAGGTTTTCACTGGTGCGTTACTTAGTGGAAAAGAAACGGTGGGGCTCTTGTGGGACCCACCTCACAGATATCCTATCAAGAGGGTAGGATATTTGAATTCCACACTATCCGCTTCAACCCAGCTTAAGAAGCTTAAAGTGGATTTAAGTGGCTTTATGTGAAATAAAAATAAAGTTGTCGCACCACTTTATTTTATTTCTTAACTTGACCTCAAAAATTAAAAAACACACCCGAGCAAACGCAACTCTGGAAGAGGTGTTTCTAAGAAAATACCAGAGCTGCAATTCCATCGGTGCCCTCAGAATTCGATTCCGAGCACCGGTTCAAAAGTTAGAAAAACCTGCTCATTCGTTCACTGAACGTACCCGAGCCAAACTTCGAAAAATGATTCTGGGCACACTGTGCCTCATAATCACGTGTCGTTAGAAACTGAATTCTTGTAAAATTCCAAAGAAAATTAAAAAAAATTCTATGAAATTTACGGGTCTTTACATCACTCCCACATCAGGGCATTACGTCCCCGTAAATATACATCATAAACTAGGGGAAAAAATGTGGGTACTGAGCATGCATCTGAGCTTCCCGCTCCCAAGTGCTCTCCTGGAGGTTCTGGTGCTGCCATATGATGCGCACAAGAGGAATCGATCGTCCACGTAGGGCCCGCTTCTGTCGATCCTCGATCTCCACCTGGACCTCCGAAAAAGTCACCCCATCCTCAACGTCCAGCTCCCCATGGTCAATGATGTGTGAAGGATCGCGAACGTATCTCCTCAATTGATATACGTGGAATATGTCGTGCATCCGGTGCAACTGAGGTGGTAGAACCAAACGATAAGCCACCTCGCCAACCCTGCTGAGGACCTGGAAGGGTCCGATGAAACGTGGAGACAACTTTCCGCCTCGGCCAAAACTCCGTAACTCACGTCGAGGTGATACCCGTAAGGAGACATGGTCGCCATCCTCGAACTCCAGTGGCCTCCGCCTCCTGGATGACCTGGACCTTCTCCGGTCCCACAAGAGTTGCTAAGATTTCTTCTTTGCTGAAAAGAGAAATCTGGTCTCATCCCATGGATGAACCACTTTCTTTGCCTAATACAGTAAATCCTGACATGGATGATACTAACCCATACCAAGGATGACGTCGTAAGGCCTCGATGCTACTACCAAGAGATCCAACCGTTAATCACACCTCCAAGGGTTGAGTCACACTGTCGGCATCAGTGTGTGGTAACTGGGTCTCCTCCAGTAGGTATCTCTCTAGTGGGGATCAAGTCAACAGTCTAAACCGGAACCACTTAGTAACAACACAAGAGAGGACGGGAAAGTAAATGCCACAAGAAATGGTGTCTTTTATTACTGTAGCTCAAGTACAAAGACACAATGAATCTACAAACATACATCAACGAAACTAGAAGAAACATGAATAAAAGTCTCTAGGTCTGGAGCTAGTCCCACTCCTGTCCATCTGCTCCCAGTGCTCTATGATCGTAGGCCTCAGCTGCCTGAAGCTAAGCTCTCCCATGTCCTCATGTCCCCTGCGGTCGAGGTGGACCTCCTAGTGGTGGTGGTGGCAACACCCCGAAGCGTCGTCCACCTCCAGCTGCAGGGCCAGCTCCTCTGCCTCGCCCGCCTACTCCCTGTGGGCTGTCATGGTCGAACCTCTACATGGGAGGTCCCTCTACCGCCTGTTGTTCATCAGCAGGACGAGTCGGGCAGTCTCAAGCCATGTGACCTTGCCGCCGCATGCATAGCCCTGCCTGCTCCTCGAGTTGCTGGCTCTCCTTCGTGTGCCCCACACAACCGAATCATCAACCTGAGATTGCCCATCTGAAGGTCTGGCCCGCTTGGACCTCTGCGTCACCTATCGACTGCCAGCTGCAGAAGACTCCGATACGGGTCGTCCTATGGAGGGCCCTGCCGCTGGTGCCTGCTCGGTGAGGAAACTCTCTACTAAAAGGGGTCTCTCCAACACCTCTTCCTGCGTTGGAATGTTGAGGGAGATCATCGAGGCCCTGATCTCATGCCTCAGTCCCTGCTCGAAGGTCCGGGCCCGGAAGAACGGATCCCGTACCATATCGGTGGAGTAGCGCGAGAGATCAGTAAATCTCACCGAGTACTGGGCAACCATCATGCTGCCCTGCCGCAGCTGTAGTAGCTCCTGTATGTGCACCTCACGGAGGGTGGTTGGGATGATATCCGAGCGGAAGATGCTCTCAAAGTCCGTCCAGAGGAGAGATGCCTCATCGTGCACCTAGAGCATCAAGCTCCACCATCTGTCTGCTACCGCGTGCAGTAGGCTCGCTGCGAGGATCACAATGAGGTCTGCTGGTGTCCTCACTAGCCTGAAAACTCGTACAAATGCCTCCGGCCAGTCCTCGGCTACCTGGGGGTCCATCTCCCTGCGGAACCTGGGTGGTTGCTGGCGCTGGAACTCATGTAGTGCACTAAGGTGACGTGCATCGTCAGCGGCTGGGGCTGGAAGCATCGGTGGCTCGGCGGGTAGAGGTACCGCCGGTGCCTTTGCTGTCAAAGGGCCCTGTATGGAGTCCTCGTCGCTCGGTGGGCTCTCTCCATGCACAACCCTCGGAACCCTAGCTGGTTGTCGTCGTGGGGCCATCCTGAAAAGAGATAGGTGCGCCACTGTCAGAACAGTGTACCTGGTGAGCTGACACAAAGTAATCACAAAGAAAACTTGAAACACACATGCAATCAATGTTTTCATGCATTAAGTCAGAACTCAGAAGTCAGGGTCCTGGTGTACGGATACGTCAGCCGCCGCACCAACACTGGACTCTCTAGATTGATAACCTCACCCAATACGCTTAACATTATTGCTTCACATAGAAGAAATATCAGAGTCTACTGTAGAACCGAAATCCTCTGATACCAATTTGTTACGACCCGTCCTCGGGGCCCGTGCCGTGACTACCCCAAGCCCGCCTTCCATAGGCCAGGGGCTGGATACTAGAACCAAGGCGTAAATCCCAGTAAAAAGTGAAGTCATTGCCTTTGAAAAGTAAACAAGCACCACAGAGTATGCAAGTAGAAGTAAACACTAAGTAAGAATTGGTACAACCGTAAGTACAGAAAAGTAAAGGGGGTGGAAATACAAGCCCAACTGTAAAGTAAAGTACAACTCGAAAGGGAAAATAGCAATTGAACAGTGAAGCTGCAACGTCGAGCCATCCACTGGAAGTCCCACCTGAAGGGTGGGTATAGATAGCCTCCACTGCATCTCGGTTCAAGCCGACCGCTCCGAGTACGTCCCACCCAGTGGTCCACCTCCAGGTACCGTCCTGCTCCGTAAGCCTCCACCACGATCAGCGTTGTCCGTCGTCTGCAACCAACACAATGTAGTGCGGGAATAGCCCGTGCAGGGGTGAGTATAAGCTACTCAGTAGGGACCCTGAGACCCCCAAAGGTCTCCCAGAATCCACAAAAGGTAATCCACAAAGGAAAGATACAATCACGAAGTAACATCTGACACTTCTTAGGTATATGCCCATACATATACCTAAGTCGTCAATTCTCGTTAGGCTCCAACATCCGAGCCCAAGTACAACCCAGTCCACACAGGAAAGAAAAACGTAAATCCACACAGGAAAGCAAAACGTAAACTCACACAGGATAGCATAACACATTCCACAAGGAAGAAACACAGGATCCAGCTCACACAGGTACACATCATTTTTAAAGTAAGAGAGATGATCAGATGTAATCACTGATTCATCTTCTGGGACCCACGTAGGATACAAGCACTGTAGTCATCGTTGTCGAACCCAAAGAGGATTCCGGTACAATTGTCTTCATCGTCGACCCCACAGAGGATACTCATACGATAATCTTTATCGTCGAACCCACATTGGATTCCAGTACGATAGCCTTCATCGTCGAACCCACGTAGGATTCTAGTACGATAGTATTTATCGTCAAACCCACTTAGGATTCCAGTACGAAATTCTTCATCGTCGAACCCACATAGGATTCCAGTATGATAGTCTTCATCATCGAACCCACATAGGATTCCAGTACGATAGTCTTCATCGTCGAACCCAGATAGGATTCTAGTATGATAGTCTTCATCGTCGAACCCAAATAGAATTCCAGTACTATAGTCTTCATCGTCGAACCCACATATGATTCCAGTACAATAGTCTTCATCGTCGAATCCACATAGGATTCCAGTACGATAGTCTTCATCGTCGAACCCACATAGGATTCCAGTACGATAGTATTCATCGTCAAACCCACATAGGATTCCAGTACGATAGTCTTCATCGTCGAACCCACATAGGATTCAAGTATGATAGTCTTCATCGTCGACCCCACAGTAGCAGTCGTAGCCAGCTCTAGGGTTCCCGCACACAACAAGCTCGTTCGGGAGGGCCCGCTCCACGAGCCGAGAGGCTGATACATCAAATGACATATAGTCCAGAGTTTATGTATCCAAAATTTCTGTATCTCCAACAGGAACTCAACATCGCAGACGGCGCGTCAATCGGACGCTCGGTCTGAGAGTTATTGGCTTTTTCGTCCCAGGGGCCCGGTTGGTTTTTAAGGAAAAACCAACCCAACCATAATCCACCTACGTCCAAACCTCGGACGAAGTATGCCAAAAGATCCGTCTCATCGAGAGAATTTCAACAAAGTCGACGGCACGTCAATCGGACGTCTGGTGCTCAAGATATAATTGTTTCTGCTCTGAGGGCCCAGTTGGTTTCGTGTACGAACCAACCCGGCTGAACACAAAGTTCTCCGAAACCTTGAGTGTAATATACCAAAATGACCATCTCAATCTGAGGATCTCATTTCCGCTGATAGGGCGTCAATCGGAGGTCTGTAGCCCATGATATGGGCAAAAGACCGAAAAGGTCCGGAAACGGGGGGTCTAGGCTCGGACCGACCCGGCCCGACCCCCCTGGGTCGGCCCGAACCGGGTCGACCCGACTCGGGTCCGGGTCCGACCCAGTTGGGTGCGACCCGGCCCAGGTAGGCGGCCCGGCCCGGCCTGGGCGCGACCCAGCCCGGCTCGGCTCGGCCGAGCTGCCGAACGGAGGAAGCTGTGGGGGGCTTGCTGCCCCCGCGTGAAAAAACACTGTGGCCCCGGGTGGGGCCGCCTCACCAGTTGACGCAGCAGCCGGGCTGTATCCCTCCTCTCGGTTCTGCGCGGCCGCAGAACCGGCTCACCGCCGTGACTTCAGCAGCGGCGGGTTTTGCCGGCGGCGCACCGGGCGCCGCCGCCGCGCCGGCGTGGCGCACCGGCGAGAGATTCCGCGGGCCACCGGACTTGCTCCGGTGGTCCGTTTGTGTGCGGTCTTCGCCAGTGGTCCTCTCGGGACCCGATCTTCACTGCAAGGCACTCAAATCGCCCTTCCGGCATCATTTGTCATCATCCGTCATTTCGCGCACCAAGAACGAAAAGGTGCAGTGGGTTCGGACTTGTTCGTTAGTCCTCACCCACCGCGTTAGCAGTCTTAAAGATATTCACCCAACAATATTTAAATGACCGGAGATTTAATCACAAAGATTTAAAGAATCAAACCACTACCTCATCATATGTGTGTTCTTCACGGAATTGATCGTCACGGAAGAAAAGAATCGTCGCGTCGCGGAAGAGCGTCGCTGTCGCGTGGTACATGGCGTCGCGTCGACGAACTCCAAGGATAAAAAACATACAGATTTAATTAATAATAATTAAATCCATGTTGTTGTTATAATCCACAATGAATTTAAATGGAGCACAACCCCCTACCTTGTCGTTGTCGATCGAAGGTTGTCGCGGGGTTGGATCGTCGTGGAAGAAGCGTCGCGGAGAGAGATTCGTCGGCGTCATGTTACACGGCTTCGCGTCGTCGATCACCACGGGTTCGGCATTCTTCGTGTTCTTCACGTTCTTCACATTCTTCGTCGAAGGCCGACGTTCTTCACGAAAGATGTTGAAGTTCTTCAGGCTCCTCCCAATCCTCTCAACGCCACAAGCTCCAACAGAAATAAAATAAGAGTTATCTTATTTTATTAACGCACATGACATACTTGAAATTCAAAAGAAAAGAAACGAACAATTAATTAATTGAATTAAATGTAACAAAATAATAGCCCAAATAATGAGGCGTTAAGAAATTAAAACACGCGTCAGTTCACTTTTATTTAAAAAGGGTTTTCACAGGTGTGTTACTTAGCAGAAAAGAAACGGTGGGGGTCATGCGGGCCCCACCTCACAAATATCCTATCAAGAGGGTAGGATATTTGAATTACAACCTATCTTCTTCAACCCAACTTAAGCAGCTTTAAGTGGCTTTAAGTGGCTTTAAGTGAAATAAAAATAAAGTTCTCGCACCACTTTATTTTATTTCTTAACTTAACCCCAAAAATTAAAAACCACACCCGAGCAAACGCAACTCCGGAAGAGGCGTTTCAAGCAAATACCGGTGCTGCGATTCCATCGGTGCCCTCGGAATTCGATTCCAAGCACCGGTTCAAAAGTGAGAAAAACCCGCTCATTCGTTCACTGAACGTACCTGAGCCAAACTTCGAAAAATGATTCCGGGCACACAGGGCCTCGGAGTCACGTGCCGTCAGAAACTGCGTTCTTGTAAAATTACAAAGAAGATTAAAAAAAATTCCTTGAAATTTACGGGTCTTTATAAAAAATATGTGGTACATATTGTGTTTTTGAACATTTCACATATGGATGATATGAAATATAGATTGAAAATTAAAATTTCAAACAGGGTATACATCGCTATATATATATATATATTTGTATATAATCAAATGAATGTTCATGGACCTGAAAAGGTCAATATTTCCATAATAATGTGCATTTGAATGGGCCAAAATATTATTTCACATGGATGTAAGATTCATCATAAAAATTTATTTCAGACTATTTTTCTATAATTAAAAATATAATTTGCCTCCAGAATGTGAATTCAGATCTTTTATTATAAAATCCATGTATATGTCACTAAAAAATGGAGAATTGTTTCACCCACCAATGTATAAAATTATTTTAAGTAAATAATTTAAATCACTCTGTTTTATTTTATTTCCATTTTCATTTTTCCTTCTCTAATTTTTTCAATAGGATCTAATGTGGAGATTAAAGATTGATTTTTTATGGTTCCCCAATGGGGTTAAGTTTATGGTGTTTTTTATTCCTCTATATCGGGGGTAGGTTGGGTGTTGATGCAAAGGTAGGTTGAAATTCATTTTGGGTCATGGAAACAAAGACCTCGCCTACATAACTATATGACTATTGATTTTGAAACTATAGTGGTAATGTTCCTCTTATACACATCAATGAATTCCCTTCTCTTTGAGTAGTTCATAGTTTATATGTACCAAAATATTCTCAAGTTCATTTTCTCATAAATTTTTTCCAAATTATATATTAACCTGAGGTAAAATATATGTTTAATGTTCCTTTAATACAATGAATTTGAGATATTCAAAACATTATGAAATGGAAATTATGTGGCCAATCTCCTTAGTTGAAAATACATTGCTTAGATGATATAGCGGTGGCTGAGAAATTAGTCTCAACATAGTTTTCATTGTTGGGTGAGGTAGATTTCCCTTTATTTTATTTATAATGGTGTCCCCTATAATTATTCTGTATGTAAGGTAATCCCAAATAGTATACACTAATATTTGGTCCAATATAACCATATACCCGTAGATGATGAACCAAATATATTTTTTAAATGTAGAGAGAATATCAAAATCATATATTTTAGGACAGTGGTTTCAATCATGCTATGTGAGGATGTGTTGAGGGTATTCTAATATTACCCATTAATGGTTCATCTAGGTGAGATATTATGTACTAAGAAATTTGGGGTTAATATTATTGGCCAATGATAAAGAGGATAGATGAAAATTTCTTATCACGGTGTCTCATGTATTTGTAGGTCAAAAAAGATAACTAGATCCGAGCTATATTTATACTCAAATTAGTATTTTGGAGTTAAAATAGGATTTTATATCGATGGATTTCTCTTTCATACATCCTTGGTATGTGAAGGTTTGTTATTCTATTTGGGTGATCCTTGACTCACTAACAATTATTTCCATGTCCTTCCAATTTAGAAGCAGATTTTAGTGGAGATCTTAAGACACTTTTATGTACATTTAATTTTCTTGTTTCATTGGATACCCTCAATGATTATATATAATTGAGGCTCTTGATCAATATTTTAGTTTTGGTGGAGAAAAAGAAGTCATTTGTGACTCAGTTTATTATATTTATAACCTTCCACCCTCAGAAGGATGCATAGATTTAGAGGACCTATCATTCTCTCATAGTCATGTTAAAGGACTGTGTTCTTTATTTTGACCAAATCTGGGGGGATCAATTTCCACTAATGTATTTTTTATACCAAAAAATCTACTACACCTCTATCAACATGAAAAAATTTTATTCCCAATATAGAAGAATTATTTGGTTACACCTATATAGGAAAACAATTGGGGATTCATTACTTATGGATCTAGAGTTAGTATTGTTGATGATAGAGATGGTTTAGTTGATCTTGGAGTAGAATAGGTAATATTAGATTAATTAGAAGGCCTATTAAGACTAATAAAGGATAACCTTGGAGGTCAATATGGGAGACCATGTTTTTCTAAGGGTCTATCAAATACATGTATTGTAGATATTTTTTAGTGAAACAAGTTATCCCAAAGGTTCATTATCCCGATTTATATAATATGTATGGTATTAATGTTTTCATAAACATTAAAACTAATTTTTTGCTTACATATTAAACACATAATAGATGAAGAGGTGCATACATTACTTATATTACATTATTTAATTAGAAATCCAAAATGTTAAGGATGATTCAACATTTTCAGAGTAATAGGTGGAAGTTAAGGATCATTGGGAGAGTAACATTCATGTTCAAGTGATATATTTCTTATGTGCTCTGTGGAAATATGGGGAACTCTATGAAGGATCATTAGAACATGAGAGTCAGATAATGGCTCAATCGTGTTAGGTCCACAAGGCTGAATACCCTGAGAGGGGGTGGGGGTGAATCAAGATATGACTAATTTAAAATTAATGCCCGTTCGGATCTTGTTTTGCTGTTAAGAAAAACACTCTTCTCTCTCTTTCCTCTTTCACAATATAAACAGAATGTAAAGAAAGCACAGGACACAGAAATTTTACTTGGTTCACCGCTATGGGATACGTCCAAGGAGCATACGTCAACAGGTTTCCGGTCGTACCAAATTCCACTATACTTCACTAGCTGTGGATTAAAATGTTCGAGTACAGTCACTCTGTCCCAGGCTCACTGCCTCTGTAAGGTTTAGGGTCAACTCACTGCTTTCCCAAGGGTCACTCCCTATTTTCTTCTCTCTGGCTCACTACCGGTGGAGAGGATCACCTTCTTCCTCTTCCTATGCTCACTGCACTTGGATGGGATCCACTCACAGTTTATAGACCTGTAGGTCTCTTCATTTTCATGAAATAATGAATCTTTAACTGTTGATAGATTCTCCATTGAAGTCCAACTTTCATCCACTGATGAATACCACTTTGTCTCTGACCATTGGGAAACTACCTTAGGAAAGTACCTTTGCAAAGTACCCTACTTCGCGAGGCTTCCAATTTCGCGATGTTCAAACAAGAATTCACAAAGCTCCTACCTTTTTGCGAAGCTCTCTCGCAAAGCCCTCTCGCGAAGCACTCCAGCAAAGTTCAAGCCGTTGAAGAGCAACTTCCCTTGTGAATCTCACTGAGCCAACGCAGAGCTCACAACTTTTTCGGAGCTACAATAGCCACTGTGACACTCTTCTTTCACGAAGCACACGGGCTCCGCGAACCACCTTCGCAATACAAGAGAAAAATATTTTCTCTGAAAATTCTCTCTACTTCTCTCGAGGGGGTCGGCCTCTATTTATAGATGATTTCACCAACCCTCGAACTTTCCGCACGAAGTCAATGCCATGTCATCTCAAATCGCGAAGCTCCAAAGTTTCCGCCGAACTTCTGTCAAAATCGCAAACCACCACGGAAATTTTCTGATCGTAGAGCTCATCGTAATCGTGGAGCATCCCATCAATTCCGTCATGCCTTCTCTGCAAAGCTACCTCGCAATTCCCCTCATCGCCGCGAAGCGCCCTTACAAATCCCTTCACCGCCGTGATGCTCTTCAGCCTCTATCGTTCGCGAAGCTTGTCGTAATCGCGAAGAATCACTGCCTCTATTCATCTTATCTTCGCGAAATCCAAACCATGAAGCTTCACTTCACGAAATTCATGCCTTTTCCATATTTAATTATGATCTTCATGGAAATCTACATTTCGCGATGCTCACCAAATTCCAAATTTTGGACCCCAAAAATCTGGAAAACACTGGAAAACGGCGCCACCTTGTACTGATCTTTTTGTACCGCCTCTAGATAGTTCTTTCCTTTGTCATCGTTCTTTTTTCAACCTGAATTGTCAACAACTTCTTTGGAACTCGAGAATTTCTTCATGGAAACCTGCTTTTTCAACAAACACAATCAACCCAAAAATACTGCAATGCTACCTTGAGGGATTTTTTCCCAACAAATAGGCTTAGCATTTTTAGTCTATTATTCTTTTCATGTTGAAAATATATGAAAGTGTGGAAAATGTAGTTATCCAAATTTTTTCATATATATCCTTTAAAATGTTTTAAATAATATTTATGAGATGGTTCACAAATACATTTTAATAAATTTAGCATTACATGAACTTGATTATATTATATTAAATATAATATATTATCATTAGTTTATGAATGTGTTTTTTTAATTATTAGTAATATCATTAAAATAAAACACCATATGGGACTTATGACACATTCATTTAGTCCATAATATCACATTTACCATGGTTGAAATAATTTCTATTCACCCTATCATTCCCCAATACAAGGCATGTGTCCACTATATTAATTAAATATGGAAAAACCTAAAATTAGCCTATTTAAACCTCCTTATATTCTATAATTATAAAAATCTATCATATGCCATTATGATATATGAGAGATTGAGAAAAATTAATGATCAAAAAATGAGCTTTTATGTATTAACAACAAAGACTAGTGTGATAACGGTCTTCATCAAAAATTAATCTAATAATACAGCATTGATCATTACATTGTACATGCTCCGCTTCTCTTTTTTTATGTTTAATTACAGAATTTTTTCATGCTTTTTTATCTCAATATAAAAAAATCAATAGAATTTATACCACGTAATTTTTTTCATGGTGTGTATAATGAAAGTTTAATGATTGGAAAATAATTAAAGCATGGTAGTAGAATATGAGCCTAGTTAGAAGACATAATTTTCTATTATGGGCCACATGATACCTTGGCATGTCTTAGAGCTAATTCTTAATGTCAAAGGTACAAAATTGGTAGGCATCTCATTGGCCACCATCTCTCCCCCCTTATCTATTTATATGGGTCTCTCCATTTCACCTCCCTCTCTATTTATCTCACATGAGAACAACGATACTTCATCTCGAATGGTGTCCTACTGCTTGTGAGGATGGGTGGCATGTATCCATAAGGTGTGGATTTGGTGGAGGTGTATGAAGGTCGAGGTAGTGTTCTAGATCCCTAATGGGGAGGAAATAGTACATATTTGGGTGGTGTTTGATGCATGGATAGTGGTATGAAAGTGATTCAGTCTTCATATCCAAATGATATGATAAATAAGTATGTCCCCATCTCAGGTCAGGTGATGCATAGGTCTAGAAAGTCAATCCAATATATTTCACAAACCCGAATAGTAGTGGGTTGGGTAGCACCATTGGGTCGATCCTCCATATTGACTATGTTCTTGATGCGTATGATGGACCTAAATTAATAAAACATCGATAGGGTGGCCCTAAAATGAGTATAGGTAGGGCATAGAGCCCAAATAAGGCCCATCGAAACAAGACTCATGGGGAATGAGTACGCATGCCACCACATATTGTGTGGTTCCCCATATTTTTTCCATTCTACAACCTTATAAGATCCCTCCCTCTCTCCCAGGATACATAAGTTCTTCCATGTTTCCCTATCATTTCCTACGTTTTTCATTTCAAGGAACTTCTACAATTTATTGGTTCCATGAAAATAAATATCTAATTATGAGTTTTTTTCATTTATGTATTAAAATTTAGATCATTTAAGTATTCTCTGATTCTTTTTGTGTAATTATAAGTAGAATTATATTGTATCACTGCAGGTTAAATGTTGTGGTTTTGATGTGATTGGTTGGTTATACAAAGGGGTTCAGTGCTCCCTGAGTTTCATGTTTTTTACACGTTTTGCATCCTCATGGGTTTATAAAGTTCGGTAATCTGACATATACTCAAGGAAGGGGGCATCTAAAATTTAGGTTTGTGATTGGTACTCTTTTAAACCAAAAAATGCATTTTTATCCCATATGGTTGATAGAGATATGTACTCCCCTGTTCAATGTGACATGATTTTATGTGCAAGGATTATCTCTCTATAGATTCAAATACTCCTTCATCTTCCACGATTTCTATATGATGAGTGTTTCCTCCTTTGAGTTTCATTTCTCTTTCAACTAATATGGATGTTAGAGTGAGGTGTGGGTACCCCACTATGGTTAGGGAGATAATATTTGTTTTTGATCATGGTAGTTTGGATTCTTATATTATTCATGGTGCATAGATTTATATATATAGTTTGGGTATTAGGGGTGTAAATCTCTTACATCTCAATTTCTTTACAATTAATAGCATTTTGGTCATTATTCCCATTATAGTTTTTTATGGGAAATTATTCTATCCTTTATGGGTTTTATGGAATCATCCTATGTTTTTATATACTCACCCATACTAATATTTTCTCCCACATGTGTCGTGTCTAATGTAAAAGATAATATGTTTGGTGATGATTCTAGGGGGCCTGTTGTTATAGGAGGTGGGTCTTAGTGGTACCCTCATGTGATATGAAAGTGTGGATCACATTTTCAAGAGTTATGTGTTAGGGAGGTATAATCATAAAAAAATTTCATGTTTGGTTTAATTTTGGGATATTGTGGTATTTTCCCCCATTACTTTATCCAATTCCACTTTTTTATACTCTATGTATTTTCAACATATAAACTATGAATTTTTATATTATAGTTTTATATTTTATGTTTTGATTTATTTTTATATTTTCCATATATATATATATATATATTCGCATTGTAATATTAGTTTGAGGCCTCTCATGTTGTGTCGTATACCTATTTGGTGATAGTCATAAATAATTCGCCCATTAGATGTAGGGATGGGTTGCCACACTCAGCTTACATTCAGCCTAGAAACTATACCGGTTGTTCAAGCTATATCATGGATGTTATATGAATGTTTCTATATAGTTAAAATTAAGTGTTATATGCTTAAAAGATATGTTTTATTGAATCATTAATTTTTTGTTACATGAATTGTGAATAAATGTTTTTATTATTAGGAATTAAAGTCCGTGGAAATTGATTGAAGTGTGTAAGTTGGGTGTGATCTTAAAAACTGAAATATTCAAATACAGTATTTGGAGGAAATGAATAAAATTTAATATTATAATGGAAATTAATGTTTGAATAATGATTCTTTATCCTAGTTTTTTAATTTTATATAAATGAATGGAAATTCAATTATAAAAATTAAAAAAAATTAATATATTAATGAAAATTGGATAAAAAATTGGTGGATGATAAATTTTAATATAGTGGATTTATGTTGTTATGAAATTAAAAAAAAGAATTGATTATATAGATGAAAGATGTTCTGAGGGAGATTACATCATTCTTAGATTTTATATATTCCCAAGATTTTAAAATTTTATGTGGTAACATGATATGTGTTTTGATGTAAATTAATTCATTAACAATGATTAATAAACATAATGGGGTTAATGACAGAAAATTGTTAAAAGTGGTTATGGAATAATAAAAGATAAGTTATGTGATATTGAGTTATTGAAATGGTGTGTATAATTGTATATTGTGTTATATCTAAGATAATTGTTGTCATATTCTCTATTCATGATGTAACCACCACTTGAATTAGATCATGCATTATTGAATGTCTATGTTCTAGTGGATTATAGGTGAAACCCAAAAATTAATTTTTAATTGAATAGTATTATATTAACCAATTGTTATACTCATAAGAAATTTTTTATTCCCTTTAATTACTTTATATTCCACCATTATATATATGAGGTGTTTTATTACCTTAGGGATGTTTTATTACTTCAAGAGGAATATTCAATGGGAATAGGTTTATAATGGCCACTTATGATATATTATTTTATATATGTTATATTATATTATACGTTATGTTCTGAGATAGTTTTATTATTGTGAGATATGATATTAATATAGACTTACCTTTTGAAGAGCATTGTTATATTATTTTCCTATTTCATTCACAAATGATCTAGTATATTTTATCAAAATTGGAAAGTGAGAGTTTCTAAAAGAAACCTTCTAAATATGGGGTAATAATCACACTTAAATTAACATTTTAAGATTTTTAAGACATTATTTGAGGTGGTGATGAAACACACTAGTTTATAGTACTTGGTTAATAACCAGAACATATTGACAAACAAGTTAAACCCAATCCATAAGATATATTCATCTATGAAATGTTCTGTATAGTAAAGTTCAAAATTCAAGAGGTATAATTACTTAAAGGTAAAGGGGTTGAGTCACATTATTTTATATTTCCATATTGGGTGTTCTTGGATTCATTTACATGAGTTTTTATTGCTTTCTAGATCGATTTATTTAATCAGTTTTTGGAGATATCTTGTATGTTCTGTGAAGGATAATATTTTCTGGTAGTTGTGTTATGTTTTAGAATTTTGATTATTATTTTCAGGTTGGTTTTCAATTAAAACACACTAATTCATCACATATATATTTCTTTATACCAATTATGGTAATTATCATATCATTTCCTCTTATGGATAGAGCTTGGGGATCGATATCAATCATTCGGCTGACTCAGAATTATTCTTCATAGGTTTGGGTTGTGAAACTATAGATGGAAGAAGTACTCAAGTGGGGTAATGGTGATGATGGGCTTGCTTGTAAGTAGGGGAGTGAGTTTATGGAAGTGTTTAAGAAATAAATTGTGAAGATTTTTATAGGTGGAAGAGAGAGATGGTTATTCCTTATAATATAATGATTGGGTAATAAATGACAAAGCATAATAATGGGGTTAGATTTATAAAGGTACTAATCTTGTTTGTGTGTTATAGAGGTGGTGGATCTTACATTTAGGTAGTTGGAGATCTATTAATGTTGATTTGGGGGGGAGTTAGTGATTAGAGCATGGTTGATGGGGAATGTTTCTAGGGTTTGTGATTATTTCAGGTTAGGTGGAAGAGAGAAATAAGCTTCTATATATTTTTAGAAGAGTTTTTACTACCATAATTTAATGTTTCTTGAAAATAATTATTTATTATAAACAACCAATGGGAAAATAATTCAATATAAGGTTTTCATATTATAGAAGAATCACTCAGTCCCATTCCAAATATTGGTTTTTAAACAAATTTTTTGCATTAATCCTTGGAACTGAACAAATGGAAACCACTGAATCCACGAAGATAAGATCATCATATAGGGACCCATCCATAAACATTACATAATCTTGAGTTAATTCATGATTTTACGTTGAGAATATTTTTAGGTTTTGAGTTTTACATAATTAGGCCATAACTATTAAATAACAACTCAAATATTACAAAGTATACTCTTCTACTCACTATCCATTTTTTCCACAAAATAAAACTATTTAAAATTATATCTGAATTCTTTTCTTTATAAAAATGTTATTCCATGAATACTTATAAATACATTAAATCATACATTTCACCCATAAAACATATGCTTTTTAACATACCTCAAGAAGTAATAATATTCCTGAAAAAACTCATAGAAATCAAAAATCATAAATTTACATTGTGTAACCCATATCATACTGACATTGCAGCTTTCAGAACTATATAGGGAGAACCTTCATCATTACATTTGGAATTCCTATCACAGTAGGTTCCCTAAATATATTAGGATAAACCCAGCCATTTAACAAGGTCTCATTACCCAATACATAGAAGAGCTATCATATGCTCACCCACCATCAGTATATCATGGAAGCACCCATATAATTAAACAATTCCAAAGAACCATTACATAATAATAACACATGAAGCATGGATATAAGAAAATTAATATTTCCACATTGCAATCGCAAAATACCAATTCAACATATTATTAAAATAAATTCTCTATTAAAACATTTTCAAATAAAAAAACTGAAAATTGAATATGGTATTTGTTTTATTTTTAAAAATATTACGACTTGTATAGGATTCCAAATATCAAATAATGGTCGCGTACATTAAAAAAGAATTCCTTTTCTCATTTAGTGAGAACATCTTATAAAATTATTCCTTTAGAAAAAAATTTAATAAAATAAAAATCAAAGGTGTTTATTATAAACATTATGAAATAAAGTGGTGTATATTATCAATGTATGCCTCAATGAAAGGAGATTGAGATGAAGTCACTTACCATGAGTCTGACTCATCACATACAATCGTTATATTCCAGAATAATAAACATAGGTAAACTGTTATTTTCTTGATTTAATTATGAAGTTTATTATTCCTTTTCTATCACTTATTACCATGTAATATAAATTACATAATTATTTAAGTTCATATTAGACGTCTTATCGATATTCAGTACTTGAGTAGAAAATGAACTTGTTATCATGTAAATTTTCCATGTGGTCATAAGTCAATCATCTCTAGAATAATTTTCATGAAATAATAATCACGTTTATACATCAATTATACTATTAAATCAAACCATTTATTATTATATGAAAAATGAAAAATGTTATATTCATGGAGATGGAAGGTCATTTGTATGCTTGAGTAACATATCAAATGTATCATTGATCATTATAGAAATATGGTAATTGTTATTTTATCTCTCCGTAATTATAAAAATATTATTAAAATCATAATAATGCTTTAAATATACTTATATATATCATATAAGTTATGTGGGAGATCAAAATGATTCACATCGCTTCGTAGAGGTGATAGTTTACACATACGCTTGTACGAAATTATCATTTATATGTGTATCTAATGTAAGAAAATAATTTAAATATTATTCTTTAAAAATGATTAATATGTTATGAATATAATATAGAATCATTTTTTTATCCTTATTACCCATCTTCATAAATTATAACTAAAAACAAACTATATCTGTTCATGAGAAGGTAGTCTGCCGTACACACGATCAAAATGTTCATTTCACATTTCATGAAATTGGAGATGGATTAAGGTGAGGATTATAAAATAATAAAATATCAGTGTATTGAGGATAATTTATTTACTATTTCATCATCTATGAAGGAGATATAAATGAAGATTATGGGGAAATAAAATATAAAGACTTAAAAATGATACCACCTCTTTGGTTGATGACCATTTAAGAACACTTTAACACCCTTAAGAAGGGTGTTATACCAAAAATAAAGCGTCAAAACTTTTTGGAGGGATTATATGAAGATTTTTGAGATTCTATTAGCCAAAAAAAATTGTTATAAGTATGAATATTTAGTACAGTAGGATCCTTTGTATAGGATAGGGGAGGGGCACCCATATAAACTCTTAAAATATTATATTCATATAAATTAATTTTTTTTAACATGAATGAATCCAAGTTGAGTTATTTCTAAGATAACATGAGTATTGTTCTAAATGATTCAAAAAAAATTGATACATTTATTTCATTTATTTTAAAACTTATCTTTTTCATTTTACCCTTAATTATTATCTTTCAGTTTTAATTGTAGTAACAACATTTTAAATATTAAGCGGCTACAAATTTGGATTATACGGGGTAAATTTCCCAAAATCTGACAAATTATGGACTTTAGGCATTATTATAGCCACATTTTAATTTAAAAAAATTATAATTTTTGAATAATTTATTATTTTATATTTTTTTAAAATATCAATTATGTCAATTTCTGACACTATTCATTTTATAAAATTTAAATAAAATTTAAAAATAGAGATAAACTTGAAAAACCACATTTAATATACTCATAAAATTTGATATTAGCCTATAAATTTCTTTTATGGAATCAAATATTTCAAATTATATTTATTTTAATATTATTAGTATAATTTTTTTGATTCAGCCTTTAATAAATCTATTATTTTATCATCATTGTGTCATTATTAAATTTAATTATTTATTCCCTAAAAATTATAAATAAATTACCAAGATATTGGTAATTTTTTTATTTTTATAATGACTATTTATAGTTGTACATGTCACTTATATAACCCCATTTTTAAAAAATTAGTAATAAGATATATGTTTAGGACATAGATTCCTTTACATTAAATTAAATGTTATAAATGTCACAATCACACCAAATTGGCTTATAAAGGCATCAATTTTAGCATAAGGATTGTATTGGTTAATAATAACTCATAAAATAATTTTATGACAAGTTTTAGTGTAGTTTTAAATTATTATAATACTATTCTTAACTTTAATTGCCCAATTATCCTTCCACTATGGTAATAAAAATAATTACTAAAGTTACTATTCAAACTATCCAAAAATAAAAGGAAAATATTTACATAATTTTTACCTTAAGATTAAAAATATCAAATGCATTTTTCTAAATTCAAAACATGGAATTTGAAGATATTAATTAAAAATTAATCCTCTTGACGGAATAAGAAAACATGTTTTCAAGTAAAACGTTCAAAAGTTCACATTTTTTTCATATCAAATTTCATGGTGACATTGATTCTAATGACCATAATTGTAAAAAATGATAACTAATTAATCTATTTATACTTTAAAACTAATTAAAATGATAATATAATTTTATAAATAATTTAGATGAAATATCAGTTTTAATTGAAATGCGGTATTTTTCACTATTCATTAAAATATGAATTTTATCAATAAAATACCAAAAGTTCAACCCGAGTAAAGTTTTATGTCCTGGTTCCAAATAAGAAGGTTATTTTGTAAAATAGAACAAATAAAGTGAAAAAAACTATATTTAATAAGGATTCTCCATGAAAAGGTAGTAAAACTGCCTTTAAAAAATATTCGAGTATTTATTCATAAAATAGGATTTATTCAAATTTTATGCCTGTAAATTTTATTATTTAAAAATAAAAAACATTTAATAAAAAATTTAAAAGTAATATAGTTATTGTTGTTCATTTCCACCAATGAAATGGTAATGTGGTAAGTACAATTTAAAATAATAATATTAATGCGGTATTATTTTTCAGTATAACTTAGTCTTGTGTGCAACATAAGATTTTAGAGAAACCCATTATTACATGTTGGGTACACTACCAGACATAAAATCCCCTTTTTAGTAAACATAATATCTAATTTTTAACCATTAATATATATGAAAATATTTTATTATATAATTACCTATGATGTTACATCCTTCCACCATTTAGAAATTGTGTCCTTGAAATTTTATTCACTTATCAAATAAGTGGGGGTGATTCCCCCTCATAGAATTTTTATATTCACATGATTCCTTTTCAACCAATATTTTTTAGAAAACCATAATTGGAAAAATCACATTATTCTACAACACTTTCTCTATGTGTTAAATAATACTTATAGGATGTTCCTCATAATAAAGATTCTATTCCAACTGAAATACTGCTACACTCAAAACATGAGATGGATCCGAAATATACTATCATAACATTAAAACATGGAAAACATTATGTACTTATGATAAAATTGGATGTAAATCCACTCGGTTGGAAAAAGTTCCAACTTTCTACATGATTTCAAAGGTTCTAATTAACGGAACGCTAGGGTTACCCTTCTTACCAAAATGAATCACACTTTTCCATAGAGAATCATTGAGAAATACATAATCACTTACCTCAAAAGAGTGATCCTTACTATGGTTATCCACATAACCTTTCTTCCAATTCTGAGTTATCCTCTTGTGTTTCTGAACCAACAAAAAATTTTATACCATCTCTTCAACCAATGTTAGTCTCATCAACTTCCTTTCTCCTACTTCATCCCAAAAATCCGGAGTTCAACACCAATTTCCATATAATGGCTCAAATAGTTCCATCTATATATTATAATGACCACTATTACTATAAGAAAACTGAATCAATGAAATATTTTTAACCCAAAATCCCTAATATTCCATTAAACAATCATATACCATATCCCCAATGGTCTAAATTGTTCATTCTATATGCCCTTCTGATTGGGGATGAAAATTTTTATCAAAATTTAATTAAGTACCCAATGACATTTGAAGGCCTTTCCAAAATATGTAAGTGAAACTTAGATGATGATCAGATACAATGAAGAGAGAAACTCTATATAACATGAATATCTCTCTGATATAGCACTGAGAATGTTGATCTAGAGAAAGTGTATCTTGAATAGGAAGAAAATGAGTAGATATAATTAATCTATAAATAATAACTCAAATCACACTGTTATCTTGCAATGTATTTGGTAATCCAACTTTGAAATCCATGGATATATTTTCTCATTTCCACTCTATTTCTAGAAAATTAAGAAGCATCCCTTTCGGTAATTGGTTCTCCTATTTAACCTATTGACAAATCAAACACTTCACATTAAATTCATCAATATCTATTTTCATTCCATACCACCTGTAATACTTCTAATGATCTCTGTATGACTTGGTACTTCTAGGATTAACTAAAAATGGATAAATAAGAGCATCAAATAAAAATCATAAGCCACACGTTATCTCTTCCCAAACCTCAAAACACACTCATTATCAATGTAAAATTGATGTAACTGACCCTTCTGAAACAATTATACTTTTTTCTACAATTCACTATGTTCCTTTTGTGACTGCTTACTTCTATATAATAGATATTATTAGACTGAAACCTAAAAAATTAAGGAATTTACATCACCAACAACTTCCATCCAAAATTTCATCAAATCATTAATAAAAGGGTCATGTTCCTAATGTAACATAGTTAATGTAGCAGTACTTTTCTTAAAGAATTCATCATACTATTTGTTTGATTTTCCATGATAGTAATGAATAATGAAATCATAATCCTTGATTAGTTACAAACATATTATTTGTTTCATGTTCAATTATTTCTGAATTAATATATACTTCAATATTTTGTGGTTAATATATATTTCACATTTTTCTCATACAGATGACGCTTCTAAATTTTTTAAGCAAAAACAACTACCACTAATTTCAAATCATGTTTAGGGTAATCTAACTCATGATTTTTCAATTGACATGAATAATAATAAATTACCCAGTAATTATTTATTTAGACACAACCAATTCCTTTCAATGAATGTTCACTATAGATTACAAAGTCACCCTTTATTGAAGGTAATTTCAATACTAGAAAATTCACCAATATTATTTACATTTATTTAAACCAATCATCACAATATTTTTTCTAGATTAAATTAATTCCTTTTAGTTAACTTAGTCAGTGGGTTAGATAACCATAAAAATGTTTCTGCAAACCATTAATAATAGCCTGTTAAACCAATAAAAATATAAATCTCTGTTATATTTTTTGGTCTTGGCAATTCTCAAAAACAATAATTTAGCAGGATCAATTGTTATAATATCCTTAAAAATAATGTGACCATAGAGTTAAACTTGTTTTAATAAAAACACACATTCTAAATTTCCCATATAGTTTATTTTCCTTTACAGTTTTAAAGAAAACCCTTAACTGGATTTCATGCTCCTCTTTACATTAAAAATATACCCAAATGTCATCAATAAACAATTCCACAAGCGTATTCGAGACTCATGAAATATTATATTTATATGATCCATGAATATAGTAGGTGTATTAGCTAACCTAATAGGCATAACTAAAAATTTATAATGGTCAAATCATGTATGAAATGTGGTCTTTTAAATGACTTCTTTCTTTACATTCAATTAATGGTACCCTGACCTCAAGTCAACCATAGAAAAATAATGTGCTCCCTAAATCTGATCAATCAAATCATCGATATGAGGCTAAGGATGCAAGTTATTAATAGTTATGTTATTCAAAGATATATAATCAATGAAAACTTTCATTGAAACATCATTCTTTTTTAAAAAATATATAGGGTCACACCATGGTGATGTGCTAGGTTGACTGAACCCTTTATCTAATAAATTATTTAGTTGATTCTTTAACTCTAAAATTTTAATATGATACATTTGATAAGTGGATTTTTAAATTGGATACGAATTAGAATCTTAGTCAATAGTAAATTGAACATCTCAATTAGGTATAATTCTAGATCACTCATTAAGAAAAACATCAAGATACTCATTTACCACTAGATCATAATTAATATGGATAGTTCCATTGCTTTTTACAATATCATAAAGGTAAAATTCATTTCCATATTTTAATAGTTTCTCAAATTAATAAAATGTTATCAATGGTAAGGATTTATTATTGTATACAAACTAAAATTCCTTCTGAAATGTAACCTCTTTAGTTCTACCGTCAATCATAGCATGGAAAATAGATAGCAAAACCATATCGAAAATAACATCAAATTTTACTAGAAGAACAAAATAAGGATTGTAGGAAAATTCATTCCAAATATAAGGATCGAAATATTATTATAATTTATTTTTTCCTCAATATTTACCCCATGTGTTTTTACCATAAGATATGGATTCTTTTATGGAAGTGGAATTTCAAATTTACTAGAAAATCTATCATAAATAAAATAATGTGTAGACCCTAAATTGAACAAAACATTGAAATAATCTGAATAAACAAATGATTAAGATGATACCAATTCATTTGATGTCCCAACATCTATTTATTTAGGTACAAAATATTTCACCACACCTTTTTTCTTATAATCTGGCTTCTTCCCATAATTTGAATTCTCCATCAGACACTCATTTTCATAATGACCCATCTTATTGGACATAAAATATTTTACTAATTATAAATCATATTTTCACTTACCAATATCATTATACATTTCGGTGAAATTATGTGCCTTATTTCCCATTTTACCATAATTGAAGCACTTACCAAAATTCAAAAGACATTCCCCTGTGTGCTTTTTACCATAATTTTCACATATTGTAAACTTAACTTTATTACCATCTGACTTTTATGAAGAATTCAATCCTCTCAAACACCAACTAGACCTAATATTATTCGATTTTTCAAAGACCATGTAATCATAGGAAAACTCTAGTTCCACCATCTCTACATATCTAAAAAAATTTCATAACATTTGAACTAACAGGAAGCTAATTTCCATCAAATATTTTGATTTAATACTAAGTAAAAATGATTTATTTTCCTATCAAGATTCCAAATGAAATTTTAGTCAAGTCAAGTGAATTTTTCTTCGTAGGAAACCACCGAGCCTTCCTCCGTCCTCAATTCTAAGAATTGTTTTTTCATCCAAAGTCAAACCATCTGAGGATAATTTTTCTTCAGAGGTATATTTTTGAATTCATCCAAATCAAGAGCATCAATATCCACATTATTATTAATATTATTAATCATAGACCTTTACGGATCATATTTACCTTCAAAACTGTAAACATAAAGACTAACCAATTTATTTTTTGAACACCCCATTAAATCAAAAAAAATTCTAGTGATTTAATCCACAATTCAACTAGAACATTGGTAGACGATCCTCTGAATGATAGTTGATTTTTCTTCATGAAATTCTCCAATTCCAACATGTTCCCATATGGTTGATCTGAATGATATCATGTATGAATACCACCACCATTTATAACATGATTCAAGTATTCCATCAGTGCAACAAAGTATTCAGTTCTAATTTTGGTCATCTTAAGTTTCTAATTTGGAAGGTTGTTTTCCTATTGATGTCTTTCCAGCGTAGCTTCCAAGTTTCCACTGTGAAAAACCATTCTAAATAAACCTATCATAGACAAATAAACATGGAAATATTAAAAATCAATATCATTTAAATTTGACCACAAAGTATAAATTCATTTATAGTTATTCTATTAAAAATATCTTAAACCCTAAAATTATCTAAACCAATCTCTCCTACCAACAATAAGGCTCTGGCCTTAGACATTACATAATCATAAGCTCAGGAATGAATTATAATTTACAATATTTTTAGGTTTATAGTTTCATAAAATTAGGCCATAAATATTACATAACAACTTATGTATTAAAAAGTCTATTATTCTACTCACTATCCATTTTTTCAAAAAATAAAACTCTTACAAATAAAACATGAAATATTTTATTGATAAAAAACTTCTTGAATTTTAATTTTATCTTACCCATACTTATACCATGTGAATACATTTTCAAAACATGGGATGAGAACAAAAATCTTAGTAAGGGATATAAAATAAAGAAAGAAATATGGTAGTCCACGAATACTTATAAACCCATGAAATCATACTATTCACCCACAAAACATTAGCCCTTTAACGTAACTCATGAAATCATAAGATTCCTAAAAAACTATTATAATTAATAAATCATAATGGTAACTTCTAGAAACCATATCATACTTACCTTATAGATTTCAAATCTTCATAGGGAGTAACCTTTATGGTTACATTTGGAAAACCCATCGCATTATATACCCTAAATCACTTAGAGAACCCCAACTTTTTAACTCTGTCTTATTAATCAATGCATTAGAGAGTTGTCACAGGCTTAGATTCCCTTAGTTTATCATGAAATTAAACATATACATAATAAATTCCTAATAACCATGACATAATCATAACACATAAAACATGAATAAAGGAAAAAATAACATTTCTACATTTCATTCAAAAATATTATTTCAATATATTAATAAAATAATTTCAGTATTAGTATCATTTACAATACCAAAATACATAAAAATGGAATATGGTATTGATTTTAATTTAAAAATATTACATCTTGTATATAACTCCAAATATAAAGTAATGGTTGCAAAAGCGGAAAAGTCATTGTCACTACATACGTTAAAAAAAGATCCCTTTCGTATTTTGGAAAAACACATTGTATAAAAAGATTAATTTCAGAAACCATTGAATGAAATAAAATTATAAGGGTTTCATACTGAACTATATAAAATAAGGTGGTGTATATTATCAAAGCATGCCTAAATAAAAGGAGACTAAGATGAAGTCCCTTACATTGAGTCTAAATCGTCATCTAAAATTGTTATCTTCCGGAATAATAAACATATGTTAATTTCTAATTTCTTTAAAACCATTGTCGAGATTATTATTCCTTTTATATATCTTATTACCATGTTATAAAAATTACTTAATTATTTAAGTACATATTATTCATTTTTCCGATATTTGGTACATGAGCTAAAAATGAACATGTTATGACGTAAATTATCATGTGGTCATAAGTCCATCATCTCCTAAATAATATTCATGACATAATGATCACTTTTACAGATAAATTATATTTTTATATCAAAAAATAAATTTATTATATGAAAAATTATCAATGTTATATTCATGTATATGGTAGGCTATGCGTATTCATGAGTAATGTTTTCCACTGTTCACAATTTATTTAAGTTATGAAAAATGAGAAACATTGTATTAAAAGAGATTGTAGGCCATTTCTTACACATGAGTAACATTTTCCATTTTTCATTGATAATTTTTGAAATAAGGTAATTATTATTTTATATTTATGAAGTGATAAAGAAATTATTGACATCATGATAATGATTTAAATGTACTTATATATATCATACAAGGTATGTGGTGGATTAAAACAATTTACATCATTTTTTGGAGGTGATAGTTCGCACGTACACAATAACGACGTTATCATTTTTATGTGCATGGAAAGTAAGATCATAATTGAAATATTATTCTTTTAAAATAAAATAATATTAGATCAATAGAAAATATAAACATTTATTCAATCATTATAACCAGTTTTGATATATGGTAATAAAAAACAAACTATATTTGATTGTGAGGCGGTAGTTCGTCGTACAAAAGAAAAAAATGTTCATTTACTATTTGATGAAATTGAAGATGGATTGAAGTGAAGATATTAAAATAATAATAACTAATTATATTAAAGATACTAGATTTATTATTTCATCATGAATTTAGGAGATTAAAAGTAATTGTAAGAAGAAAAAAATAGATACACATAAAAACGATACCTCTTCTTTGGTTTATGACCATTAATGAAAACCTTAACACCTTTAATAAGGGTGTTATGCCTAAACTAAGGCATAAATATTGTGGGGATGGATTCATAGAATATTTTTGGGCGTGTTTTGGATGTACCAAAAGGTTTATGAATTATTCTTATTGTATATTTCTTGGTAACTTTTTTAGGTGAGAGGAGGGGTGCCCTTGGAAAATCTTAAAATATTAAATTAATATAAATTAATTTTTTAATCCTAATGACTCCATCATTAGTTATGTATACAATGAGATGGTTATAGTTTTAAATCATATCAAACAAAAAAATATATTCTTGTATTGGTTTTAGTTTGAACTATATATTTTCACATTATCCTTAATTATTTTATTTTATTTTATTTTTCATTGTGGTAACAAAATATTAAATATTAAGAGGATATAAATTTTACTTATATGTGGTCAATTTCCCATAATTGGAAACATTATGAAAATTTAGAAAATATTATTGAAACATTTTAATTTGAAAAGATTTTTATGATTGTAAATTAATATCATAAGTTATTGTTTTTATAAAATATCAGTTATGTCAATTTTGTCACTATTCATATTATTGAATTTAAATAAAATCAAAAAAAGAGATAGATAAATTCGAAAAAAACAATTTAATAGACTCATAACATTACATATTCACCTATAAATTTTGTGTATTGCATAAACTATTTTAATTTATATTCATTTTAATATTATTATTATCATTTATATGATTCTTCCTTAAATAAATCAATTATTACATTTTCAGTGTGTCATAACTAAATTTAATTATTTATTTCATAAAAAATAATACAAATTTACCATGATTTAGGTAATATTTTTATATATCCAATTACTATTTATGGTCAAAGAAATCATTTATATAACCCTATATTAAAAAAATAGTAATAAGAGTCATGTTTATGACATTTTTTCCGTTCCTTTAAATTAAATGTTATAAATTTCATAATGACACCCAGGTGGATAAAAATAAAACAAATCAGACTAATGATTTTCATGGATGAAAATAACTCATTAAATAAGATTATTACATGTGTTTTGGTAGTTTTATGTAATTATAATACAATTTTTACATTAAATTGCCTGATTTATCTTCAATAGTGATAATAAAAATCATTTCTAAAGTTACTATTCATAATACCCAAAGTAAAATTGAACTATTTACATATATTTTACTATATAATTCCAAATATAGAAAAAAATTTCTAAATTCCAAGCAATAAATTTGTAGAAATTATTTATAAATTAATCGTGTTGATGAAATCAGAAAATAGGGTTTTTTAAGTAAAACGTTCAAAAGTTCACATAGTTTTTATATTTAAATTCATTGTGAAAATTGATTCCAATGTCCAAAATTTTATTAAATCGTAAAAAACTATATTTAATTTTGTTATAAAACCAATTAAAATAATAATCTAACAATATAAATACATTAAAATTAATAGAGTTTTGAATTAAAATACAGTATTTTTCAGTATTAAATAAAATTTTAATTTTTTCAACAAAATATCATAAAATAAACCATATAAAATTATGAAATCATTATTCCAAATAAAAAGTTTATTTTTTTAAATATAAATTATAAAAAGGAAAAAACCAAGATTTTAAAAGGTTTCTCCAACAAAAGGTGGTAAAACTATCTTTAAAAAATAGTAGAGTATTTTATGCTTAATATTGAATTAATTCTCATTTTAAGCCACTAAATTTATTAGATTAGAGTAAAAACATTTATTAAACATGTGTAAAAATAATATAGTTAGTTTTGACCATTCATTCCAATTCAATGGCTAGGAATTCACTACAATTTAATATAATAGTGTTAATAATGTATTATTTTTTGGTATAACTCAATCTTGTGTGGAACATTAGATTTTGGAGAAACCCATATTTTTGTATCTGGTATGCTATTATAAATAGAATATCTTTCTTAGTAAAATTAATATATTATTCAAAAATATTAATAGATATGAATGTTTCTTATTTTATAATTACTTGGGATGTTACACATTATGTATATTTTTTTAATTATTTTTTGTTTATAATAAATTGCCTCATATTTTAATTATTTATTCGTCGAAATTTTAGTTTACCTTTTATTGTAAAATAATAATTTTATTAAAGGATTTAATTGTAGAATATCTCTATCATTTATCCACATTTTATCAACCCCAAAAGTTTTATACATTGAATTTTCATTTTGAACAAATAATGTTTATTATACAATATAGTTAAAAAAAGAAAAAAAATAATATTTAATTTTATTAAAAGGTAGAAAAAATTACTATATAAATATCACAATGGGAATTGAAAATATTATAATTTGTAAATAAATAGAAAGAAATAAAATTATAAGAATAAAATTATTTATATCATCTTAATCCTGAATAATTATTAATTTGATGAACACTAATGTACAAAATTACAACAAATTAGTTATAGAATCAACATTTTCGAAATCAAAATTTTATAACATTGAGGTGAATTGATGCAATTGTTGAATTATGTAATTATAAGGTATTTATAGAAAGTAATGTGATTTCTGGAATAGTTACATGATAGCCAAAATAGTAACCTGGCTATTAGTAATAGTAACCTGGTAATTAAATAGTAAATTAACAAATAAAATATTGGTGTATCATGTAAATAATGTTTACCTAAAGAAAATTATTTAAATATTAATAGTATAGTTCCTAAAAATAAATATAAAAAGAAAATCATCGAGTTCTTTTTCCAAAGTATATTCTATTGAAACCATAATTATTTATTTAAAATTAACATTATCTATGTTAGAAAATTTTCATCATAAAATGAAATTAATTTTTGAATTCATCACTTCAAAATTTTATAAGTGTATTTTTTGGTAATTATCTGGAAATACATGAATGTTTATATTAATTATGAAAGTCTAGTTTTTATTTAATCAATCTATTCTATTTAGATCATTGTATAGTATTGATGACATAATAAATTATATAACCTATTTATAAATTAAAAACTCACCTAATTAGATACATGAATCTTTTAAAAAATCAATTTAATTCCCAATCTTAAAAAGTTTTTTCTAATTTCTAAATTGATAAATTGTTCACTTAAAAAATTCTTTTATCAATTTATTTTTTAGTAAAACAATGAATTTGGTTTCAAAAAATCATTAATAGTCCTAAAAACATTTTATTTTATTCCAATATGTCTTAAAATTTCAATAATTTTACTAATACAATTTTTACACTGTAGATTATATTTTATTCAATATTTTAAATCAAAAATACATTTATCCTCAAGTATAAATACCCCCACTCCATCACCTTGGAAAAACACTTCCCCATCACTTAAAAAATCTATGGATCTTAGCATAATTCATCTCATAATACTATTATTATTATTAATGACATTATATAGTAACTAAAATACAAGTATTCTTGGTGTTTAGTGTCTTAAAAAAGAAGCACCGTCGAGAAGATGGTAAGTTGTCATCTATTTTTCTTCTCAATTTCTTATTCACTCCCTCATTTTATTTACTCCTTTCAAATAAAAACCTAATAAAACTAATTAATTAGTATTTTAACATTTTATTAATTATTTTATCCTACTATAATAACTGTATTTATGAAATATTTGTATTTCATGCATCTCTTCATCCTCTTTTGACATTGTCCCACTAATGGTCAGTTAACTTCATACAGGTAAATTTCCAACCCTATAATTATCACCATCCTCTTAAATAGTTAATATGAATTATATATATTATATAAATATACAATTAGTTGTACTTTATTATTCTGGAGTTAATTTTACTTATATATATTCCCTTGAACAAAATTAACGAAATCAAAACCATATTAGATAATTTATTTGAAACATGAAATCCAAACAATTCATGTTTAACAAAGGGTATTATAAAATAGAATCAAATATTTTTAATGGAGAAATATTTAAAAAAATAACATTTATTCAATTTAAGGTTCATGTGATAAAAAAATGTGATTATTAGATAGGGGGAGTAAAAGAGACAAAACGTAATGAGATTAATGGTAGGGGGATTCTCAAACCAAAATCTTTATTTTTGGTTTATCTCATCATTCAATTTATTTTCAGTATGGATATTATTCTAATGTTCTTAAAATGTATTTTTAGTATCTTTTACCTTTTTTTATGTACAAGTTTATACCTTGTCAAAATTATTTCTATGAAAATTTAACTGATTTCTCAGAATGGCTTTATTTTCCAAAACATCACATTAACTCATCTTGATTTGTTTCTTCTTTTCATAAGAATGATAATATTTTAGGCGAAAAAATTATCTATTATATTCATTTGTAAATTCTAGGGGTTATTTACTAATTAATGATTTATGATATATTTCTAGGGGTTTCTTTCAGAACTATAAATGTCATATGATTTTCTCCACGTGGATTGCATGATCATGTATATTTTTTGATGTAAATGGTTGGCCTTGAATTATATATCCCTATAATGATTTGGTTAATGTGATACATCTCATGAGATTATGTTTATTATGCTTGAAAATGATGTTATTGTTTTCCCAATTATGATTCTATGATTTATGAACATGTTTTATGCACGAACATAGTGTATCCTTTATTTGAAATTATGAAAAATACATTACCATTTTGTTATGATTTTCCATTATTTTTCATATTCCTCATTCCATGAATTTTTCAAACATTCTCCTCATGATTATTATTATGATACTTTTTTATTATATGATTATGATGATGATTATTCTCAACCATGTACTACTGATTCATGTCCCTTATTCTTCCACTATTATTCCACCATATAATGGGATGTTATCTCCCCCCTTTCACAGATATATATTCTTAGTTTATAATATGTGATATGAGATAAAGAGATATTTAGGTGTAATATGAAGGAGTAAATAATGTTTGTGTTTTATTATGTATGATTGATATATTAGTCTAATTTACACAAAGTACTAAACCTTTCTATCATTGAATGTATTATTATTATTTTATTTTTATTAAAAATTATGTAATAGTCATGTATGAAATATTTGGGTCTCTTAATTGGTATCTAATCATGGTTCAATTAATTTTATAATTATGACTATAAAATATTTGTAAAAACATTAGGGATATTTATAGTTTTTAAGGATAGCATCCATAAGTTTTGGATAAGTATAAGAGCTTGTATCTTCTAAGCATTGAAACCCATATCTGGATATTACAAGTGGATGTGGGACTAACACGGATGCCCCTAGGGTTAATAATAATGAATGTAAACATTGGGTAATAACTTAACTTGTACCCAGAGCATGAAAAAGATTCCATGTGACACACCATGTTTTACACTCCCAATGGATATGCTTTAGTAATTCCCAATATTTATAAAATCCATTATTAAGGATATATATATATATAGTTATTATTTCATTTAATGATTTAATAGATTGAATTATATGATCTTATAAGAATATATTTAGAATAAGGCTATGATAAACATAGGGCTCCCATTATATATGAATTTATAATTTTTTTTACATGATAATAAATTATTCATTCATGATTTATTGACATTTTTTTTCAAACCTTTTTTATTTTATAAAATATTTGGAACCAAGAGAAACCAAACCAATAACCCATGTGAGGGATAATTAAACAACTCTCTAAATAATATTACCAATTCAATGGTATATGTAGTTAAAAACATCATAGTGGGACTAACCAATCGATTTTAGGATATCAACAATAACCTGAACTGTGTAGAACATCCTCCTTCACCCAAGGAGTAATAATCCATTGAGTTCTTTATGTGAAAACTAATGCGTACATTTACCAGATATTTTGATCCATCAGTCATGGAATTGTTAGTAAAATCAATAGAAGATATATTTTACATTATATTCTTTTTTGAGAAGGATAAATTTACTCTATTCATCTATATTTTAGATGGATTTTTTTACCAATGGATTTTATTCATAAAGAATATAAATTATAATGATAAAATATAAGAAATGTGGTGGGAAGACTTTTAGAAGATATTTGATGAAATTTATTTCCCTTCAAATATTCAAACATATTTAGAAGAATAATTTATAGATATTATGAAAATGGAGATTGAATTTTTCATGAATTATAATGATAATTTCACATTAAATTCAAGGTACAACTCATGTTTTATTATGAAAAATGATAGAAAAATAGATTTATTCCTTATTGTATTAAAATAAAATCTTTGAAAGTATCTATTTATCTAAGCCTTTGGGAGTGTTGAATAAGTAGTTTGATTTTTTCTCAAAATATAGATGTAGTTTATATAATAGTCCCATGGATATTGATATTAGAAGATAATAATATAGTTTCAATCATATGGATTAAATGATAAAGTATTAAAGGAGATCCATCTAGTAACATGTCAAATATGGGGAATGAATAATTACTGGAATTTCATCGAATGGGAAAAATAATTCATTATGTGTAGGGTATAGGATCCCCATTTCATGGTTTTCAAAGAGACCTGAAGAATATGGACAAAAAGTATGGAGGAAGTTAAGGAACCTATAAATTCCCAACACATAGTTCAATGTTTCAACTATAAGAATTAAGGGAACTATGAAATCTAGTTCACTAAGCCAAGGGTCTTCAAGGGTAATCAAATTCATCAACCACCAAATCTAAGGGAGTACTGGAAATCCTATACCAACACAAAGACTAAGGTGGATCATGAAAATGAATCCTAAAAGGGTGAACTTCATATTCACACATGAATGGAAAATGATTTAAATGAATTTAGTTCAATGCATTAATTTATATCATGCATGTTTTATAGATGTTTTGAATAAAATCCATGATTCCATTATGTATATATATCAATAAAAATACCTTGTGGTGTGATTATTTCAACCAAACTATTGTACAATTCCCATGTTAGATTTTTAGAAATATTCTTCCAAAAAATCTCACAATCCTTCCCTTGGTGGAGTTTAATATTATTCTAGGCATGTATTGTCAATTTATATATAGATCACATCATCTATCAAGAAAAGGATATCACATTCTATATTTTGAACCATCTCATGCCCCTACCAAAATTCAAGGATGATCATGAATCTTCTTTCAAAAATGCATTGATAGTGGGCCTTTTAATACCCTATAAATTATAATACCATGCCCTAATGGTTATTTCAATGGTTGTCATCAAAATTGAGGAAATTCTCACTGAAATGGAATATACATATGTATTTCTATAATAGTTACCCATCCTTCCCCTAAATCATGAGGTAGACATATCAATAAATAACATACATAGTGTCAATAATGTATCAAAATTCCCATATTGGATGGCTCCAATAAAACTAGAGTAAAAGAACCATCTACAAGAAAATTTAGATAAAGGGTTCATACACAATAGTGAAACACCTTAGGGTGTGATGGTGTTGTTTTTTAAGAAAAATTATAGATTAATATGTCCTTTTATTGATTACCAAGTTCTCAATAAGATCACCATAAAGAACAAGTATCCTCTTCCATGGATTAAGGAATTGTTTAATCAATTATGTGGAGATAAATAATTCTCGAAGATGGGACTTCATTCAAAATATCATTAAAAAATTGTCAATAAGGTATATATTTAAAGGACATGATTTTACATGAGATATGGAAACTATGAGTTAATAGTGATGTTATTCAAACATACTAGTTCCCCTAAAATATTTATGGACTTTATGAATAGTGTTGTTAGAGAATAACTTGTTTATTTTTGGTTGTCTTTATTGATTAGATTCCCATATACTTCATAATCAAGGAGGAATCAGAATATCATCTTAGGATTGGGTAGGAGAAATTAATAAATGATAAGATGTATCCTAAGTTTAGTTAGTGTGACATTTGGATGTATAAAGTATCATTATTAGGGAACATAATCACTACTAATGAAATTTCTATGGACCATTGAACAATAAAGGCAATTAAGGAATGGACAAGACCATAGTGTTTTATTGAAATCCATATTTTTCTTAGATTATCTTGGTTTTACCAATTATTTGTGAGAAATTCATCACATTTGTATATCCCACTAGTGAATATAATATTGAATGGTGTGAATTATGACTAAATAGAATAATGTGGGGAAAGATTTATGTATCTCATGAATATTATAATAACTACAAATTTACTCCCACTTCCCTCTAGTGGAAAAGGTTTCTTGATATACTATTATGCTTTAAATAATTCCATGGGTTGTTTATTGATGAAAAATCACAAAGTGATAGAATATGCCTCAAGGAATTTTATGACCTATGAGCAGAAATGCCCATCACATGATCTGGAGTTACCATATATGATTATTTCATTGATGTTTTAATGGAACTACCTTTGTGGGGATAAGTGTCACATATATACAGATCCCAAGAGTATAAAGTATATATTCACATAGAATTATAAAAATATGAAATAAAGTGGATGGTTAGAGTTAATTAAGGACTATAATTTATTTACTCACTACCATATTGGGAAGGTGGACATGGTAGTCGATACTCTTAGAAGAAAACAACCAACAACTCTATATATGATGTGAATTAAAAAAGGCCTAATCTTTATAGATAAGCAAGTATTGATATGGAAATCATAATGTAGGGAATAAATTAGAGCATTACCAAATGATTACACATCCCTTTATCCATGATAACTTCAAGGAGTAATAATGGAATGATACTAATCTTCAAATGAATGAGAATATAGTAAAAGAAAGAATTATTTCTGAATTCCACATAAATAAAGATGGAATTCTTTAGTTTAGAACTAGAATTGTTGTTCTATTTTCATGAACCAGCCCAAAGGGCCATACTTAGATGGTGATATGCTAAGTGTAACACCCCAATACCACCTAAAATAGGCTTGAGTCTAGAAACCATTTCCTAGTGGGTATATGACACACATGGAAGGCCTTAGCCTAATGTTCTATTAAACACACACACCTGCAATCCCATACAACTATGAAAGGTAAAACATAACTGATTCCATAATTCATGCATAAAATCTATCCCATGTGAAAGAATGAAAAATGTTTTTTAATTCATAAAGAACAAAAATAATCCCACTAAAACTTAAAAAAGAGTCTAACCTGCGTAAATAGAGAGGGATGTTTTTTATTAAAAAACAGATTAAGAACCATGGTTTGTCCAAATAACTATGATCTACCTTCTCCTGTAACCCATATAACTTCATAAAAAGTCATGTCTAATTCATAAGATATGAATGTGTTGAAAGATCACATTGAAGGGTGATTATAACAATGCCCAGTAGAAAACTCGGAAATCACCATACATAAAGCATCAAGAGTTGTCATCTTATCCTCATAAAGTAATTTCTATTATAATATGTCACATTAAAATTAAAAAAAACCCATATATAGTCATAAAATAATCCCAATATCAAATATTTATAATCCATACTATCATTCACAAGATTCTACTTGTGGATTAATGGTAATGATAATTTGACAAAACTCAATCCACAAGCCATGCTATCACTGATTGCAATCATTTGAGAGGTTGTTCTTTCCAAGACTCACAATATAAGTACATGTTTGATAACTAGAGAACTCAATACATATATTTGAGATCTCACATAGGGATCTAGGGTAAATGTAATCCTTCCTAAAATAACCCACTAACTATGGAATTGTACACTAGCGTAATTTATTCATGAAGATTCATCAAAACCCACATAGGTAAGGTGACACAATGAGAAAGGATCACACCTCTAGTCACATAAAGGAATTCCCTAAATCTACTTAAGACTACAACCATATAGGGGATCACAATCATTTGACCAATATGAAATACCTCGTTGTAACCTCATAGGGTTGGACCAAGTGAACACACCCAATTGAAACATGTCCACTCAAGGGAGAACGAAGGCCTAAAACTATCCTAAGGAAATAAAACATATTGTTATTGGATTATATGTTGTTTATTTTCTTCCTAGAGTCTTCCCATTCCATTCCATATCTTGTTATTTTTTACGACATTTTATTTTCTCATATAGCTCATGTAGATGTTGGGGGGGCAGTCGACATACTGCCAACCCATGCCTAGGTATTGTGTTTGTGTCTGAGTATCAGGTCCTATCAGAGTACACTAGTCATTACCGTGTTCTTACTCATTCATGTGCTCATGTACACCTATGATACATGTTGATATATCCTCCATAGTTCACATGAATTGTGAAATGTATCACACTTCATGTGATATTTTTATTTGAACATAACCCTACTACCGTCAGAGGGGACTACATGGTGTATTCTATTATAGATTACACATTATGCAGTTATGATTTTTTCATAAATCTTGGTCATTCAAACATCTTCCCCTTGCAAAAATACTACTTCAATTTATAAAACATTCACACCTGTAAAATGTGTACGTAGGGTTTTTTGTTTTTTCTATCACTGGTTGCTAGATTCTGACCACATCCACCACTCATGGAATACTTCCCATCGAATTGAGCAATCTCTAAACACCACAATTCACAACTATAGATATCAAAATCCAAACTCAATCTTATGTAGTCACTTCATTTCAAAACTGCATGGTTTATCTCAATAATGAACCCCCTTATTTGATCTATTTCTCTAAAGAATGATTGTTCTTTTTTATTAGTCTAACTTTCATCTAAATGGGTTGATAACATTAAATTCATAAATAATGGGGAATTAATATAAAAAATAACCATAAGAGTAATGAACTTATTCCACAATTTGGGTTGGAATTAGTATTTTGTTTCTAGAATGTCAATTTAATAAACAAAACTAAATAATATCATATAAATAAATTCCTAAAATTCTACGAAGATAAACCCATGCCTGTAAATATTGATCGAATTAGAATTCAGTATATTAGTTGAGTTGAATTACATTCAACATGGGGTAATCAACTGGAGGAAATAAAACCATTAAAAAAATTCCTTCCTCAGGTAGGATCAATAACAGATAAATAATTATTGCAAGTCACAGCTGTTTATGAGATCCACAAGCCCTAATTAGCATTCCAATTTCCAATCCATGATCTGTCATTGATATTCTAAGAGTCCTCCAAAATACATATTTAAATACCTAGGTTTTTGTATATAACACTATGTATTTTTTTATAATAGTAATTAAATATGATATGATTTTTTATGCTTTAATTATAACAGTTAAATTAATTTATTAATTTATTTAATTACTATTTAAACCATGATGGTGATCAAGTCGGAAACTCGACACACCCAGAGATTATGCCTCATCTTGGGTAAAATACATGTTTTGGATTTAATGGTGTATCATATTTCTAATATGAGATTCTATTTGGGATGGTATAACATTATTTAATTAAAAAATATTTGTGCATAATATAATATATTTAACATTTTTATTATATCAACATTATGGCTTTATGGGCCCTATAATCTCCCACAAACTCATTCCTAGGATCAAATAATGTTCTCTACAATATTATAAATTCTGACAAAGGAATAAAATCATCAAATTCTCCCTATATTAAGGATATTCATCCTGAAAAGAAAAATATAAAACTCAAAATTATGAAGGTATTGGGCTAAAATCGGGGTCTCCCACTCCAAAGTTTTCTCTTTATGATTCTCATATTTCCATCACATACTCAATAAGGGAATTTATTTCCCACTTAGGATCTTCTCATACTTATCCTAGATCTACATTGGGTACTCTAAAATGGTATCTTCAACCTCAATGTCCAAATCTACCGAATCGACAACATAGGGAAGATCGCGCACGTATCTCTTATGTTGGTACAGATAGAAGGATTCATGTATACAGTCTAACTACAGTGGAGGTTGAAATGTTTATTCCACCTCATCAACCCAACATAGTATCTAAAAATATAAAATTAATCTCCAAGATAACTTTTCACCTTGGAGAAAACTTTTTAATCTAAGTTGAGGGGAGACCTTAAAAAAATATTGTCTCTCTTCTGGATCCTAGAAGGCCTCCACTGAAAGAATTATAAGACTTATAATGACAGAGGATAGTCCTCACCCACTCCCAGATGATTTAGATCTTATCAATTGTCCCTCGCACCAACTATAGGCCCATGAGTGCTAACTCTCCTAGATCATACCAACATAGTGGTAACTAATAAGGTGTCATATACATATCCTTGAATGGTTCCATATAAATGGTGGAGTGGTAGATTCTGTTTTATATAAATTCCACCACGGGTGGTTGATCCTCTCAACTGAGTCCATGTTCCAACATGAAATGCCACAACATGTCCTCCAGAACCTGAATAGTTTTCTCAGTCTAGCCATTATTATTTGGGTGAAAGGGCATTCATAAACATAGATGAGTCCCAAAATCCTCATAAAAACCTCTCCATAATCTTTATGTAAATAGAGAATTATGGTTTTAAATGATCATCAAGGGAACTCTGTGAATTTATAATATCTCATTCTTGTAATGGCTTCACAATATCTCGATAGAAGTTTACAATCAAACAGAAAAAAATTAGGCAGAATTGGTGAGTTAGTCTACAATCACCTATATAGAATCGTGTTGTTTATACGTTAGTGGATCCCCAGTATGAATTCCATAGATATGACATCCCACTTCCACTCAGTAACCTCAAGGGTTTGAAATAAACCCATTAGAACTAGGTTATCATCCTTATCCTATTGATAAGTGAGGCATTGAGAGGCAATCTCCACTAAACATTTCATTCCTTTGGGACACTAGAGCTGATTTTTATGGTCTTGGTTCTCATTCTCCACACATGGATCTGTTTTCAAGGGGAATATATGGAACTCTCTCAAAACCTCATCATTTAATGTCATTCTTACCATTTCTTATCCACTGAAATGGATGACATTGTCCCAACCTTCATAAAATCCATTAGGAGCATGCCCCTTGCATATCTCAGTGCCTAAGGTCTTTAAGTCATCATGTATAAGATAAGTCTCCCTAACATGTTACATAATTAGTGAGGTCAAAAAAATCAATTGGAGGTAATTTTTACAATCGAAATTCACTAAATAAATTATAAATAATTATAACGTCTCTAAATCCATGATCAACAACTATGAAAAAGATCTCATACGTAGATAATTGTCCACCATGTTTCTCTTCCGAAGAGTATATGCTATAATAATTTTAATAATCCACTAGTAAATCTATCCAAAACATTTTTATAAAGTGAATATTATTCTATGATAATATATACTTGAGACACTTTTAGTTTTAATAGATGATAAACTAATCCCCAAAAGGTAGTGTTTACACATATTCCGGGTGAAGACTATTTCTTACTACTCTAGATTATGGGCCGCATAGTTTTGATCATGTGGATTCAACTATTGGGAACCATAGACAATCAATCCCTACATATTAATTGGAATACAACATAGTCTAGTCCCTAAGCTATCATAGAAAAGTATTTACTCAACACCCTTCTCTAGTCATCTCAAGATAGGGGTGCTCATTATCCTCTATTGTAACTCTGAATAGATTACAGTCACCTTTTCCTTCACACAAAAGGATTCCCCATCCATGTCAAAGTCGTCAAGGGTGTAGATATATTATAGAAATTGGTCATGATTATTTTGTAGTGTCATTTTAACATAATGAATCTATGTACCTCCTTAATGCTCTTTAGTGGCTCCCAAACTAACACTTCCTCAACCTTTACTAGATCTGTTGTCGCACCCTCTCCTACAATGACATTTCCTATGAAGTAAACCTCTTGAATCTTGAAATGATTGATTACTCCAATATTTCGTCTATAAATACCACCACAAACATGTCTAATAAAGGTTAAATGACCTAGTTCATGATTCTGATGAAAAAATTTGTTTAATTAATCATGTTTGAATTCATCATGAAGTACTAGTAATGAATATATGGACTTCAAAATATTGTATTTATTATATCCTCATCTCATACCTAAAGTTGTTGATACCCGAACCTGTGGTTAATCTTCAAGAATATTTTAGCCTCTCTCAATAGTGGATTCCTATTCTTCTTGGTCAACTAATTTATGAAAAAATAATCCATTCAAATCCTAAAAACATGTATCCTCCTTCTAGGAAAATAATATTGGGGTTGCGTAGGGTGACACACTAGGTATGACAAATTCCTTCCTCTACAAGTCATTCAATTAAACCTCATCTCAAAAACAATATATATGATCCATCTGATGTGATGGTGTATATATCAACGTAGTACCACAATACAATTCTATATAGAATTCTACCTCTCAGTATGGAGGTAATCTTGACACCTCCTAAGGAAATACTTCCTAATACTCTTCCACCACCACGTGCATTTGAAAGCCGGTAGCTTCCACTGCTATGAGGGAAATACTATACTATTGGGGAGTTCTTAGCTATATCCTCCTATATATGTTCCAATACTACTCTATATTGGTTTCCTTATCACCTCAAAAGGAAAACTTCATTATTTAACCACATACACACTGTATCCTCTGACAAAAACAATCAATATGGGTATGAACTATTGGAAGACAGTCCATACCTATGATGATGTTATCAAGCATCTTTGATGATATAAATCAATCCGATAATAAGATCTTTCCTACAAGAGTAGGATCACACTGTTGGAATAAGTTTTCGATCAATTAATTCCCTCTGGTAAGAGTCTCCAATCACAAGGGTCGATTTAGGGTCTCAACCAGAATCTCCAAGTCTCAAATAAGGGAATTGGAAAAAAAGAGTGGCACACACCTAGGACTATCAGTATGAAATCCAAATTAGATAAGTTGTAAAATTTACCTCCAATCATCCTTGGATACTCTTGGTCATAAGCCTTCATTCCATGTAGTTGTCCTCATCCTTGTCCGCTAGCTCCATGAGCTAGGAGCAGACCAACTAGGTGTGCTTATGGAAATAGTTAAACCATTTTCCACCTCCTACTGTTATCTTAGATCCTCATCCACATTCTCCACCCTATGGATCTCCCTAATCTCTTTATAATCTCTTCTTTGGTATTCCATTTAAATCTCACTATCAGCAACATAGCTGGTCATATAATCTAATGTGAGATATCCCCAACCTTATCAAGAGAAACATTTCCACTCTCATAGCAAACAAAAACTATTCGGAGAGCACTGGACTATATACTCTTTCCCCAAAAAACATCTCCTAAAGAATATCACATTCCCCGAACCACGGTTCTTCCATCAGCCAATATCTTTGAAGTTCTCAACTCTAGTGTTCCCACTACCAACACTAATAGTCGATGTCTGCTCATCCAGAAATCTATCTAATACCAAAGCATGAAAATGGACTCTAGCATGGGTGGGAATGAAAATAGATATCACTTCAACCCTAATATATTAGTGTAAACTTACTCGAAGTTATATAAATGGAATAATGGATCTCAAACCATATAAAAATAGTGTTTTGAGAGTTTGTTGAACCTTGATGAAAACTCGTTCATGGTCATGCTACCCTACTAAATCTATAGAACATACTTGATGAGAACTACTCACAACATTTCTAGATAGAAATCCTCCTTGAAGAGACAATAAAACTCTATCCAGGAGAGAGAAACATCATCAAGAATATGATTTACTATACTCAACCATTTCCTAGTGGATCCCTAAAAAGGACACTCCACTAGGACCACCATCTAATCTGGAGGTGTCTCCACATGGAGAAAAACTATGTTAACTACCTCTAGCTATTCTGCAGCTATAAAGGGGTATAGATCAACCCTAAACCTATGTGGATTACACCTCTAAATCTCATCGAGTTTTCTCATATTTCACACACTATTTATTGTTACTTCTAATGAAACTTCATACTCAATAGTTTGGAGAAACATTTCAAAACCACCTTGATGTACATCTTAATATACAAGACCCTGTTTCGAATCCTTTTCATTCAAAATATCATCATTATGATCTCTCTAGGGAATAATATATGGAAATAATCATGGAGGAATAATGACTTAATATCAAGATAAACCGTGGTCAAAGAGTATATTTGGTGACATGACTCGAAAGGATATGGAAGCCACAACTCATTTCAATATGTTGCAACTTACATTTTTCCATAGCAACTAGTATCTACATGTATTGATTCATAAATTAGGTTATCAAAGTTATAGTGAATTGACACATAATCCCCCACAACAACAGTAGAGTTTCTAGCCTCATAGAAAAACTCAAAACACATTAACATTGTTTTCCTAGTACCCAAACCAAAAATCATAGCTATAAAAAACTCTAAACTCGTGACCTAAGTTGAATCCCACCTCATACCACTGTATCACAAAAGAACCCATTGATATCAACTTAAACATCATTATGTAGTCTTTGACTCCATAGGACCGCCTCCAATAGGCCAGGGGATGGGGACTAGTGCTGAGTAAGAATATCATACAATAGGGAGTCCTTATCCTAAAGTACTTTTTCACATGAACACATCCTCAAAACCATACCATATTGGAAGGTAAAACAAAAATGATATCATAATACATTAATAAATATTCTCCCATGTTTGTGTACAACCAAATTATAGGAATTCATAAATGTATAAATATAACTACACCAAAAGTAACAAAGGAGCCTGACCTGGTAAGAAGGATGGGACTACTATCAAATAAAACACCTGGTATGAACCACAATAAGTCTATCTCATTATTCTCCACCATTTTATGGTCCTATTAGGACTTCTTCAATAGGAATATTTTCTACATAAGACACATCATTTCCCAGAAGAACCCATATTGGTATGAGTATAACAACACCTAGTAGGACACCCTGAAATCACCAACATAAAGCATCCAGCGTTTTCATTTCACCATCATAGGGGTATATAAATAGGAATAAAAGACTTATAAATAATTAAAAATAATATATACTCATAGCAGACACACATTATCAAATAGGATTCAATTATTTTTCAAGCTATATGATTCTTTATGAGGATTCTAGGTAACATATTTCTAGCAGAACAATCTCCATGAGACATGTTATCCTTAATGGTGGTCATCTGAGAGTTATTCACACTAGGACATTCCAAATATATACTGTCTAGATTGTTAAATATCGTGATACAAAAAATATGGGATTTCACCCCAGGCCTATAGGGTATATCAAGTCATACATGGAATAACCTTCTTAGTAAGGGATTATACACCAATGAAAGTTGGTCAGGATTATTCCTAAAACCCCACATAGTGAAGGTGATTCAATGATAGAGGATTACACCCCAGGAAAAAAATGGAATCCATAACTATATTTAGGAGTAAACCCTTTGATAGGATCAAAATCCTATGCTCAAGATGTAATGCCTCAGAGTACCCTTATAGATTTTGAATAAGAAAACACACCCAACTAAAACAAGCCTTCACTAAAGAGAGTGATGGAATCAAAATTACACGGGGAACATAAACAGTATATAATGGGAGGACAAAGAATATATTGTCTTCCATGGGTATTATAGTGTCTTTTCATCTCTCACAACTTTTTTTACTTTATATACATTGTATATAGTGGTTGGAATGACACTCAACTTGTTTCAAGCCAATTACTGTGTACTTAAGGTTGTTCCTCGGTGCTTCAGGTCATTCCCATGTACTTCGACTCATGCTCCAATACTATGTCCATCTCTATGTATTGGGTTATTCCATTGTAGCTTAGTCATTCCCATGTTCCTAGATGTTCTCATTCCCATGAACTCATTGGGTACAAGCTGAGTAATATTCCACAATTTACAAGGTGTGCTATTATTTTTTCCGTGTATTACCCCAGTTCCATAGGATGGGATTAAATAGAGTGTTTTCTTCTAGAGTACATGTCATCTAGTCCTTGGTTTTTCATAAATCCATAAAAATTTTGAATCTTCTACTCACACCACTACTACATCAATCCTGAAAACAACTGCATCTATAAAATTTGGTTCTAGTATTTATCGATTTTTTCATCACTAGTGGATAGATTCTGACCACATCCTCTACTCAGGGATCTCCTCTCACTGAATCATTACATTTATACACTCTAAAACCAATATAAAAGGTCCAATAAATCTAATTTTGATTCTCTAGCATTGCAATTCAGTTTAGTTATGTCCAGGATCTTGATCATGGACCCACAATGGGGATCAGTTGTGCTAAAGAGTAATTGTGAAATGATCATTCATTAGGTATTTTTCAAACCCCTACCCAAATGGGGTGCATACAATGATATCATAAATAATGGGGAGAGAAAATTATGAATCAACACTTGAGGAATGGACTTCACCCATTGATTGAGTTGTCCTTGATTTTTTGTTTTTAGAACATGAAATGAAGAACCAGAACTAAATAATTTTAAATAAATAAATTTGTAAAACAATGGTAGATAAACCTAATACTATAAACAATAACCAAATAATGAAACCATTTTTTAGGTATGTTAATTCATCTTTTATCTTGGGATAATCAAATAGGTAAAATAAATCAATGGAAAAGCGATATCAAACCTAGGATCATATTAATCGCTAATGAAAAATGTTCACATGTCATAGTTAATGGCCACATCTACAAGCCCTGATTTGCAGGCCAATTTCAAATCCCTGATCAATATTTTATTGCTAGAAACTCCTCCTTTAACATACCTCTTTGAGTCCCTTGGGTAATTAAACTAAACCTATTGATTTTGGATAACATGTATTATATCGAAGAGGATTTATCTAAATAATTAATTAAAATAAATGAATTAATTTATTCATTCATTTAATTATTATTTACCCCTTAATATAACTCAAGCAAGAATACCATTTTACAATGATATTATGATGCTCCCATAATATAACCTGCATTCTAGATTTATTGTAAATTTCATATTTTTAATTTGAGACTCCACTCGAGAGTTATTCCATTATTTCTGAAAACTACTAACACATGAAATAATATCTTAATTATTTTTATTATGTCTACAAAAGGAATCTCTATGCCATGTAATCTTTCACTAACTCATCACCGAGATCCAAAAATGTTCCCTATAATATTCTTAATCCTTCAAGTAAAAAATAGTGTCCTCATAGCCTTGATCACATGTGATGAAGAAATATCAATCGTATCATACTCAAAGGTCATCTTTCTCAATCCATACTGAATATACTAAGATCTATTGTGATCTTTGAGTGATCATATATAGGAAAAAATGATGAAAAGTATTTTTGAGAAATTATCAATGTCCTTTTATTTCATCAAGTTAATGAAGGGAAACAAATGTCCAATTGGAAGATGAAACCATTTCCCATACCCATATGTCAATGGGAGAACAACACCGTAGACCTTTTCATTTTTCCCTCAAATATGTTAAAATGATGAAAAGTGACATTGGTTTTGGTGGATCGAATAACCAACACTTCCCACTTTATCACTATTTAGGAGTATTTCTCTATTAAACAAATTGACAAGATATATAGAAAAAAATTTGAGGCCACAAGTGACACCACTTTCCATAATTTATGTTCAAGATCCATGGATCACCTATAAAATCTTGAGAAGTCGTCAACATGTTATAAATAATGAATTAGATATTAGTAAGACCCATCAAACAGAAATTGTTATCCAATATAAAATTACAATTCATAAACTAGAGGATATACTGAGATCCTATTGAATGAAATTTAAAGGATGATGGTATCAATATCTCTCATTAGTTGAGTTATCATTCAAAAAAATCATCCAATCGATTATTCCAATGGACCCATATGAAGATCTATGTATAAATAATTGTATATCTCTATCATGTTGGGGTAGAGTTAGTGAAGAGAGGATACTGGACTAGTTCTTATATAAGTTTTGACAGATAAGGTTCAAGTCATCCAACAAAATTTAAAAGCATATAAAAGTAAATATAATATATATTTTGAAAACCATCAAAGTAACCTAGAGTTTTTAGTATAAGAAAACATGATCCTCAAAATATAACCATGGAATATATTCATTCACTTTGGAAAGAAGTAAATGATTAACCCAAGGTAAATTGGCCCCTTTAAGATCCTTTATCATATAGAAGTTGTGGCCCTTCATCTAAGACTTCCAGAAAACCTAGATGATGGTCAATAAGTGTTCCATATATATCTTTTTAGGTAGTACATACATTATCCCTCGCTTCTAATAATCCTTGATGTGTTACAACTAACACATGTTCTCTCTTATGAGTAACTACTACTGAAGATATTAGACCATAAAAATTAATTTATAAAAAACAATAAAATGCATCCAATTAAGGTGATTTGGTGGAATAAAATTTATGACAAATAAACATGGGAACCTAATGAGGAAATGAAATAGGAGCATCCTTACCTATTCTCGGCGAAGGATTTGAGTTGAAATTTTTGGAATGAAAATTAAAAATGTAAGTTGAATATAACATCCCAATGTTTATATATATTGAATTTTCCTTGTGAATATATAATATTTTTAAAAATATATATATTAAACACATGAATCCCATAATTCATTATTTCATTAAATGATAGTGTTGTGTCTATAGATTAAATATAGCCATGAGAATTGAAAATGTTACAAATGGAAAATAAAAAAACTACAATTTCAAGAACATGAAAATTTGTATTATTTAGATCTCTTAGAATCATTAAAGTGACATAAACCACTATAAAAAATATATAGAATTAGTTTTCCAATAAAAAATTAGAAATAAAAAATATATAATCATGAAAGTAATTAAGGTTAAAGTTGAATGATGGAATTAATATGTTTTCATAAAAAGTAATGTAAGTATTGGAATAATGGCATCACCATTATGAACAATAACCCGACCTTTAGTATTGTAATATAAAAAATATAATCATATAGATTCATGTAAATTGTTTTTACCTCATATAAATTATATGGATTTTAATAGAAGAGTGTCTCAAAATAAATTTAAAAAATAAAGTAGGTGTCCGAGTAATTTTCTAAAGCATATTTATTGAACCTAAAATTATATATTATAAAATTAAAATTTCCTATGTTTCAATAATATTTTTTATAATGAACTTCATTTTTTAAATCAACAAGTAAAAATTTTCAAATGGTGCTTTTTGAGTAATTTTATGAAATGCATGAATTTCTAAGTAAAAAATAAAAATACAGTTTCTACATAAAGAATGTATTTTAATGATATCATCCAAGTGGTAATAATGAAATAATAAATTCTATTACTTTCAGATAAGAAAAATAACTAATTTAATAGAAAAAAATTTTCTTCAAAAAATAATAATCTTAATTTCCAACACTATAAACTGTTTTCCAAAGTTTAAGTTGATAACATATTCTGTTAAAATAACAAATTTTCACTTTTTCACTTTCCTTTTTAATAAACTAATCAATTCAATTTTGAAAACATTTAAAATTAATAAAATCATTTTATTTCTCTAAATGTGATATAAAATTTCTAGAATACAACTACTATAATTTTTACCAAGTAAATTATGTTTTATTCAACATTTTAAATAAAAAATGTCAACATCCTGAAGTATAAATACTCCCTCTCCCTCCCCATGGAAAACCACTTCTCCCTTACATATCAAGACCAAATATCAACCAAAATTATCTCTATTAATCCTATTATAATCATTATTTATGTTTTATATTAACTAAAAACAATTCAAAAAAGTAGTTTATTGTCATGTAAATGAATCAATACTGATAATAGGGTAGGTTTTCTCACCTTTTCTTCTCATTTTCCACTTCTCTTCCTCATTTTCACTATTAACTTTAAAACATCATCATATTAAATTAAAATATTATTATGTTAAAATTATATTGCTGATGTTAACCATATTTAATGATTACAATAATGAAATATTTTTTTATAAACTTTCTATTCCTCCTCTTTTTAAAATGTCCCATCAACAGTCTGTTAAGTACCTTTAAATACATTACAGACACTCAGCTGATCACCACCTTCATGGATTCTTTTTTACGAATTATATACAATAAATAAATATAAAATTTCATTTATTTTAATCATTTCTAATTAATATTAAATATTTATAAATTTACTTGAACAAAAATAACAAAATCAAAATAAAACATGATAATTTATTTAAATATGGAATCAAAACAATTCACGTTAAGAATTTAGTGTTGTAAAATATATTCCAATAATTATAGTGGATAAATAATAACATAAATTCATATACACCCCTGGTGGTTTCAAGTGTAATCAAACATAACTTTTTTAGAGAGGGTTGTAAACAAGATGAAACATAATAATATATAAGTTAAGTAGATTCTCGAACCCAACTCTTTTTATTGGTTTATCACATATGTAAGAATATTATCATTATAGATACTCTCCTAATTTCATTATAATGTCATTTAACTAATTTTTTCCATTTCATTTCTTGTTATAATGACGTTTTTACCATATCAAAATGATTTCAAATCCAATTTAACATGGTTTTTAAAAAGACTTTGTTGTCAAAAACATTGCATTGAATCCTCTTGATGTTTTTCTTCTCCACTCAAGAATGATCATCTTTCATTCCAAAACATGATCTCCCATACTCATTTGAGAACCCCATGGTTTATTTTCTAATGCATTATTTATGAAATTTTTATGAATCCCATTACTTTGAACGGTTTTATTTCATGACTACAACTGTTATATGTTCACTTTCCATGTGGAACACATGATCATGATCATTAAAGGATGTGATGAGTGGGCCTAGAATTTTATATCTGTATAAATCATTACTTAATAAAGTATATTTAATGACATTATATATATTATGCATGAACACTATTATTACTTTTTTTTACAATTATGATGTTATGATTTAAGCACATATGTTATGTGTCCACATGATGTCAAAATTATTCACAACTATTTGTTGTATTTTACCAATATATTATGACATTTCTTTATTATGTATATCCTAATTTCAATTTATTTTCAAATTTATACCTCATGATTCTGATGATTATTATATGTTTATTAAACGAAGATAAATATTATTCTAACCCATATACTATTAAATCATGTCCCTTATTCTTCCAATGTTGTTACTCTCCTTACTAGGGTTTTATCTGACCCCTTTATTTTATGTATATCCTCGGGTGATTATATGTACTAAAGATATCCTAGGAGAATTAGTAGGACTATGTAGAAGAAATAAATAATTATTATGTTTAATTATGTATAAGGGATGTATGATCCTACATTTTCCAAGACACTAAACACTTCAATCCTATAATGTATTAAAATTATGTTATTTATCATAAAAATATTTAATAGTCATGTATAAAAATGTTGGGCACCTATACATGCATCGTCCAGGAACTTCATATTGTCATCGTAGAAATATTTGGGTGCCATCATGGATAATTATAATTATTTTACCATTATCTATTGACCACAATAATATTTACTTGGAGCCTTAAAGAAGTATTATGGTCTATTAGTATGGGAAAAAGTGGAGAAGTATTATTTCACATAAATATTGAGAGTATTATAGAGATTTTACTCTCTAGGGTTTAGAGAATATCTAAAGAGTCTGTGTTCTGTAAAACCATGTCTAACTATCTGAAATGAAATAACTGGGTATTTATAGTTATTGGATAAGAGTTTTTAATTTAATAAATGCCCTTATAAATTTATTTACTTCATAAAAAACCCCATGTCTAATAATATAATTATTATTACTACCTATATATGTGAAATAAATTCTAGAAAATAAATTTCATTTCTTAAATAAATTGAATAATATTTATTTAAATGATATTTAAGAAAACATTCCAATAAACCCCTAACTTGGTTCATCCTTTCTCTTCTGTATTTATTGAGAATTAAATGATAAGTATTTAATTATTAAAATAAATTAATAAAATTATATTATTCATTCATTAAATAAATTATTATTATATTCACTAAAATTTAAATTAATTATTTCTTAAATATTCAACTCAAATATTAATCTTTCTGAATAACTAGTGAAAGGAAATTTGAGATCTACATAAAAAAATATTAAGTCCTTTAATTTGGAAGTAATACTCTGTTCTAATATTAAATACATATAATATTTAATTGGTCTTCTAGATACACATAGAGTTTTAACCTTTTGGCTTGTTTCTGAGTGGAATTAATTTTATCTTTCCTATAGTCTTATATTAACTTTTTGATATAAGTCTGGGATTTTGAATGAACCTAAATGACCCCCCTAAATCATACTTGAATCAAAACTAACATAGAAAAAAGGGTGTTCTTAATCCCCATGGGCTACAGACTAGCACTAAGGAATCAAAACAGACTAGAGGGAATGATTTTACCAGAGGTACAACTCATCAAGACAATGTAGAAGAAATAAAACTATAAAATTTCAGTATTTAAAAAACTCCACCAGTGAGAAAACCAATAGTATATAGATACAATTCACAAAATTGTAACATCAACTCAATTCCTCAAAAGATAAAATTTAGGAATCAACCTTAATACACCATGAAATAAGATGATCACATGTTCTTTTGATCACCGCTAACTCTCTTGGTTTTTTAATCAAGATCATCCTCCAACTCTAGCTATAGATTTCCTGTTTCCTTTCCCTAGAATATGAAAATATACTAATAATAAATGGAAATGGTTGGTTGTGAGCAAAAAAACTTGATAATATCTCACTAAATTATTTTATAAGAAATTTTATATCAAATAAACTAATTCTGATTAATTTTTAATAAAACATGGCATGGTAAATATTTTCACAAGTCATTGAAAAACGTTATTTACAAAATAATCAATAGAACATATAAAATAGGTTTAAAAATTATATCAAATTAGAAATTTCTTGGTTGAATTGACCAACAAGAAATAATAATCATTTTATGAAAAAAATAACCTAAAAATAACATCAATCAACATTTTCATGTATATATCATTTATAATCGTATGATCATGTTTAATAATACTAGGGTTAGGTTAGTTTGGGGATTATCACATATCTCAGTGAATTATGGATCCACATGTGAACATTTCCTTAGATGATTTTCCTAAAGGAATTAGGAGGACAACACCCATAAAGATCAACTCCATTCCCTCTAGTAGTTTAGTTAGCAATTTCATCATCAATCTATCTCCAAGTCGAGCTAATGCATTCCTAGAGTGTGTTCTACCAATGTAACTACAAATGTCCCCATGTTATTCATGTAAAATAAAAAATATATTAAATGGGATATCATTCATTCAAAAATTTTCCAATAACTTCATTTATCATTTCATTGCACTTAAGTTCAAGTATTAAAAAAATTCTTCATTTAAAAACCTACATATAGTGGGTTTGATGAAAAACTTTTAAATTTTTAAATTAACACACCTACTTTAAAATAATAAAATATTTCATTCCAATACTTCACCAAATTTAACATTAAGTTAATCATCAAAATCATTCTTATCCTTCAAAATTATTTTTCTAGAAATCATAGTTTCATTCATTATCCATTTTAAAAGGAATTTCATCACACACAAACAATTCCATTTTAAAATTACTTATCAAAGACACAAACTAAGACTCAAAAATAAATAATAAATCCATTTTAAATTATGAAAATACTATTGGTTTAAAGAAAAGGGGAATTTTCCTTAGGAAATATCCTTCCTTAATTACAATATTTCAAAACACATAACAATGGATCTAGAAACAACAACATGAGAAGGTCCATGCCCCATGGTCAAATAAAAAAACATAAACTCCCATATATTGATCACCCAATATTTGGATTCCCAGGAAATCACTAAATAGGATACAGAAAATTAAATCATTATAGGTTTGATAATTTTAAGAAAAACCATATTCATTCTAGTTCACAGAATGAAAATCCCAAATTAAATGAAACAAGACAAACTAGATTACCTTCAAAAATGATATATATAATATGATCCATCACCATCCTGAAGAGTATTTCCAATCTCCTTGAGACATAAAAAGTAACTGAATCTCAATAAATAACTATTTGGAATGATTTCACTCACAAAATATTACAATATACAATGTGTACTATGAAATCATCATCAGATACATATATGAAAATAATCATATAATTTACCAGAACATGATAAAAAATGTAAATAAAACAAATCTTCCAAAAAACAAACTCTTGGTAGTCTATGAAAACCGACCATGTCCTAGTTCTAAAATTATTGGTCAACCAAACCTGAAGGAACAAAAGAAATCAATGATTACATGATCATCTTCTATAAGAACAAGAGGATTAGAAACCTCAAAAAGTATAAGTTGGGTGTGATTTAAATAGCCCAGTATAATTCCACAAAAGGGTCTATGAAGATACATCAAAAGGTAATTCAAATATGCTTAGATAGCTGTACAATAAAGAGAGTGTGATGATCAGTTTAGAAATAATATTTTTTTAAAAATCAAAATAACTTGTAAAATTCAATATTTAAAACATGAAATTACACCATTTAAAACAAAACATTTTATTGAAAACCTGTAAAAAACACTTCACTAGATAAAGTTATAAAAATAAAAAATGTATGAACAAGAACATAATATCATGTTTTACTCCAGAGTCGTTACAATAGATTCAAGGTACATCAAATCAATAAAAACATCAATCAAGAAATGAAACTCTTGTGCCAATTAGTAAAACAAACATTACAATGTATAAATTATCATGTAACTGTATTTCATGGATAATACCATGGGATGATAGTGAGTCCACCCTAGACTGTATAATCAGAAATCACCATGATTAATCATTAGGAGTATATCTAGTCTCCTGGGTCTCAACAAAATTATTTCCACACACACCTGCCTTCCTTTCCACACATCCATAGCCTGAACTGTTCATGTTCTCTATGGACACTAGATAGGGTGTGAGTCTTCCAATGAAGAAAATATCATGGTCATTCCATATTAACTTTCATGTGTTGATAACAAGTCAAAATATGTGAGTGATATAATAATATTACGAGGATCACAATAGGGATCTACATCAATATCAAATATGGGATCATGACTACAACACTTCAATCATCCGCACATGCCCAAAAATCATATCTCACTCTCACCCCCATGTTCACTCAATGTAGATAATACCTTTTTCAATACCCATTAATTGGATTTATTTGAATCCAGAAAATTACAGTAAAGGATTTTTATAAGTGGGGATCATCATAAACTACCAATCTGGCTGTCAAACATAATAAATTCATTAAAAACCATTTCTTCAATTAAAACATTAAAAAGGGTTTACATACATTATTAATTTCATAAACCATCATTTTAATACCAAATAGGCCTTTAATACAATCATTTATTTCAAAATAACCCAAATGCATTAATGTAAGGTTCCTAATTTAAGAATGAATACGGTCAATTCAAAACATGGGTTTAAACCCTATATCCATGTGAATTAATCAATCATTTAAAATAACCCATGAACTCCCATTTTCCAAAAAGGATTAATCATTAAAAGAGGTTTCTTGATAATTTTAAAAAATAATACATTTGAAACTATTTATAAAACATTAAATAGATTAACTCATTTCATTCAAATCATGAAATAACATTTTATGAACAAACACATATTCAAAATATATCGTTTTCTCCAAAGTATCCATTAATAGATCATAGAAAATAAGTCCAAAAAATCATGAAATTTAATAATTTAAAAAAATGTGAGGGAGATCAAGATCAGATACATTTAATTTATATTATGTTCAATTAAAATAGAAGAGGGACAAAATACATTTTATAAGGAATTTCCTAAAAAAAATCATGTAACATGTGTTACATATTAAAAAACATGTATCAATTAATTTTGATGAAAAAATGACTTAGAGGATGAAGTAAAATCATAGAAACTCATACATTAATATTCATAATCCAAATAAAATAAATATGAAATGTGGTTCCTCTTATGGTGATCACCAAATAAAAGAAAGTGGTACTCAAGAGAATAGACAAAAGACCCTCGATCTACAATTCCTCATCAATCATCCAATATCAAATGAATAATAAGTCTTTCATAGCCTATATAATGAAAGAATTGAGAGAAGAGGATAAATCGAATGCCAAGAGAATAAGAATATAATAGTAGAAGATCCCAGCTTTTATCTAAACTTTTATTCACCAAGAGATGTGGTTTGGAGTGCCAAAAGGTATTATAGGGATCCAAAAATCCCAAGGATCTATTTATATTCGAGTGGGAGGAGTTTGGGCATAGTTGAAAGGATTTGGGATTTTAATTACAATTTCTTAAGGCATTAAATACCATTCTCATGGTTTCTTAGTTAGGTTTCATAGTTAGTTCTAACCAGGCATCTAGATGTGTTTACCAAATAGAGCCACTGGAAGATATGAATGGGTACCATGCATGGTTTTTCTAACCATGCACCAACCATGAACCCCAATCTAGGATAATGGAAAGGATTTATAGTCTGGTTTTAGGGTTTATAAAATTTTGCACCAACCCTAAACAGACCCGGAAACCTTCATAAAACCTCTAAAAACACTAGAAACAACCTATGAGTAGATCCAATCAAAGGATAATAATGTCAATGGGTTAAAACAACAAAAATAAAGTAACAAGATGTTAAAACCTCCACACCAAAAGTCTTTATGTCCCTATAAATCTGGTAGTCCAAAAGATATATTAAGATGACATCAATAGAATTCCCTCACTCATCTTGTGAGGTGGATGGTCCGCAGTCTAGAAGAGTGACTCAGCCAAAAGCGAACAACAGACACAACTCCAAGATCAACTAACATAGATCATCACAGGTATCCAAATCATATAAGTAATGGAGAACTTTTATAGGCATCCAAATCATTTAATGATTAACCAAAATTGTGTGACCTGAGAAAATCAAATACCTTCAATCCCAGGAAGCGACTTTAACCACTCACCAAGGAGGGAATCTAAGGTCCTTATATGAAAACCATAATGGAACTGTACATCCTAACAACATAGGATTCCATAAAAAACAAAACTATCATGATATATCTATGATCAAATGTCCACAGTCAAAGAAAAGAACTGACAAGTTTTTCTACCCTTAGTAACTACAAGATGGTAACCTTGGATTTTCAATATCCAGCCTCATCCCTTGATGTGCTCATCAATTCACACTCCAACACCTCTAGGAGTATGGTCAATTCAAGGATCACATCGTCCTAGTTACCCGAGTACATACATGAGGTCTATCCATGTATAACTAGAAAGATCTCAAACATATATGTCATATCACAATAGGGAAATACACTCTCATAAGTGAGATCATCCAACATATAAAAATTCATATCTAACTATCTAGTCAAAAATAATAGGATACTAAGGAACAATAACCCCCTTGCATCTCATGGTTTTCCTGTAAAAGATTCCACTCCCACACAAGGAGTACAACAAACTTCATGGAACTAAAGTTGTTCCAAAAATGATGGTTAAAAATTCAAGTATTCTTATCCTCAAGGCACAACCATAGAGGACTCATGAAAACAATATCACATACACGAAAAAATATGAGGTCAAAATGGATCATCTAAAAAAATCCCAATAAATTATACCAATACCTCTTAAAAAGGTTTCCAAAGATAGAAAATCCATAACAAATAAAACTCATGCATCTTCCACTCCAACGTGAGAAAAAACAATATAGATCAATATCAACCACCACTGGAAACTATAATATTCTTCACCATGTAAAATATTCACCGTTAGTCCTATTTTCTTATTTTTCATATCTTGAAGAATTTGTTTTATTATAGTCAAGAGCTGATGATTTATGAACGAAACTTCCCCTTTTGATGATATAACTTAATAAACTCTTTAAGGAATACCATATAATGGCTTGGGCCTCTCCAATCCATTACTTTGCTAAAATATAGTGTCTGAGGTGTTCTGGGAGGTCCATGTGACTTATCCCCAACACTTTTATTAATATCTAGTTCTATGAACAGTGCATCCAATTTTGTGAATAGTGTCATCAATGTGATAGTTGTGAACCATGCCATCAGTATCGGTGATTCTTTATGTGAATAGTTTCATTGGTGTCCGTGAGTAATTTTTTGAAAAGTGCCTTTTGTGTCAGTGACTCATTCAGTGAACAGTTTCATCGGTGTTTGTGAGTCATTTTGTGAATAGTTTCATCGGTATCAGTGAGTTATTTTTGGAGAAGTGCCATCAGTTTCGGTGATTCATTTTGTGAACAGTTCCATCATTATAGGTGAGTCATTTTTTGAATAGTTTCATCGGTGTCGGTGAGTCATTTTGTGAAAAGTGCCATCGGTATCGGTGAATCATTCTATGAACTATGCCATCAGTGTTGGTGAGTCATTATGTGAACAGTGCCATCATTGTCAGTGAGTCATTTTGTGAATAGTTCTGTTGGTGTTGGTTAGTTATTTTGGGAACAGTTTCATCGGTGTCGGTGGGTCATTTTCAAAATAGTGACATCAATGTTGGTGATTCATTTTTTGAAAAGTGTCATTGGTGTCGGTGAGTCATTTTGTGAACAGTTTCATCGGTGAAAGTGAGCCATTCTATGAACAGTTCCAGAGAGTCATTTTTGTGAACAGTTCCATAGGTGTCGGTGAGTCATTTTTTGAATATTTCTATCCATGTTAGTGATTCATTTCTTGAACACTGCCATTAGTGTTTGTGAGTCATTTTGGGAATAGTTCCATAGGTGTCGGTGAGTAATTTTTTGAATAGTACCATCACTGTTGGTGAGTCATTTTATGAACAGTGACATCATTATTAGTGATTTCAATCTGTGAATAGTTCCATTAGTGTGTGTGAGTCATTTTGTGAACAGTTCCATCAGTGTCACTGAGTCATTCTCTGAACAGTGCCATCGGTGTCAGTGTGCCATTTTTTTAATAGTGCCATTGGTGTCTATGAGTCACTTTGTGAACAGTGTCATATATGTTGGTGAGCCATTTTATTAACCATGCCATCATTGTCAGTGAGACATTTTGTGAACAGTTCCATCAGTGTCAGTGATTCTTTTTTTTTTGAATAGTTACATCGGTGTAGGTGAGTCATTTGTGAACAGTGTTTCCTACATCAGGAGGTGTATAGTGTTTCCAACATCCTACAGTTCCACCCCTTTAGTGTTTTCTTTGGCGTAAAATGCATCCAAGGCCTTGTTTTAATGGATTTAAGGTAATTCAATGCTCAAAACCCCTATATTAATTTCATTATGGCTAGGATGCCTTTACATGGTCAAACTGCATAGTTTAGTGTGATCCACTTTTAATGGAAAATCATGAAAATCTTAAATCATTGGCCCGTTAAATCTTTAAAATGGATGAGATATCTTCCTCCCATATTCTCCCATATTTTTCACTGGTGTAAGATGCTTGAACATTTCCTTCTTCCTGCAGGATTGGTGTGGTAGAACATTAATCCTTGGATCATTTCCCCTTGATGTTTCTTCGTACTGTATGTGCACCCATGGTTTTAGTGCAATCAGCAAGTGTCAATCTGTCATCAATAGATGGTATAATCTACTGACATTTTTTTGTTTTCATCAATCCTTTTTCTACCATTTATCCTTCCCATGTTATGTTATGTGATCTCTATGCTTCTAATGGAGGTTTCTTGGGTGTCGGTTGGTGTGGTCATGCCACGATGTCCTCAGGTGGATGTAGTTTTAATGGGGGGAGGTTATTGTGATATGTTGCGTGGATCATTATTGTGTAAAGAACCTCAATAACCTTATGAGGTATGAGATTCGTTTCTTCTCTACTATTTTACGTGAAATTATAGAGTTAGGATGTTTTAGAAAACTGGATCACAATGGAATTTAAATAATAAAATTTTTAATCGGATAAAAAAATTTATCGACCTTATGTTATTTCCTCTTGTTTTTCTAGATTGTGTGATATACATGAATTCCTTGTTTAGCATGTTTTTCTTGATGTAAATTGATAAAGAATGTAAACTGATATTAATTTTAAATTATTTTTTAATGATAAAGAGTCATGTAATTGAAACGGGTTGTTTATGTTTTAAATTAATGATAATGATACTGATGAAGTAAGCTTGTTTAATTATTTTTTATAGCTTACTATTTAGGTTACCAATAGTTTGAACCCACCAAAAATAAATCAATTAATTCTGAATGGATTAAAGAATCAGTTGTTTGATAAAAAGATAATTCGTGGTAGGGTTCTGAGTTATCCTTTTTCTTGTAAGGTCGAGTTCCTTGTTCTTTGGAGCCTTTAGTACTCATTATTTTTTAAGGTTGGATGCTTTTTTGAAGGGCCATGATCCCAGTTGATATTATGTTTGTTTTTTAAAACATGTGTTGTGATGTGAGCCTAGATGACTATTCTGATATTTGGGGGTAGGGAGGCCTAGTAGTTGTGGCAACAATTGATGCCTAGAGTGGTGAGATGCATAATTTTATGCATTTTGGTGTTGGAGAGGACTCCAGAGATGATGAAATTGGTTGGATTTGAATGTTTTAATGTTTTCTTAATCTTATTGGTTGTTTATTTACTTTACTTTCCCCACTGCTCAAGGTAGCTGGTCTAACATACCCTCCTTCCAAGAAAAGGCGATGATGTTTGGGGTCTGCCATGTTCTTTTCGTGTTTAGATTCTCTAGAATAGATAGATATTCACTCTTGTAATATGTGGAAAAGACTCAACAGGTAGTCCACCTAATCACCATGTTGAACCCCTTTTCTTGGTAACATAGAATGTTTTTCTATAATGATTGGGATTATGGGAAATTAATAATGATGTCAATAAATGATTAAAAAATGATGTTAACCCATGGGGTGGGAGCTTGCTGGGATGTATTGCTAAGGTTTCAATTTAAAGTAACATTTGATCATGGTTGGAATGATAATGAAATGTAATTTGGAATTGAGATTTGTTAATTAATGTTTATGTAATTAATTAATTTCAAGTGAAACTGATAAAAAGGGAATAAATCATTTTTTAAATCATTTTAAATGGTTGTGTGCATATATGATACATAATCATTGCATTAACAGTCAGGAGTGTAAGAGACGTTAGTTGTAGTCGAGTCTACGAATTGGTTATTCCCATAGTATAGTGGTTAGATATAGTGTATTCTATAATTTTTGTGGTCCATTATGCTAATCCACCCCTCCAGTTCGGGAAACTGACACCATGGGGATTCTAAGCCCTCGGGGTGTTTTACACAACATTCTGATTGGAGGATGGATGGCAGGCTACCCCATTTGGCCCCAATATCTTCTCTTGGTAGTAACTTGTGCTGGTAGGCATAGTGGTTTGTTTCCCTCATATAGGTGTATAGAGGGATGTAATGTCTTATGGTGATTCACACACAAATATTCTGGAAATTGTTTCCTATGGACTACTATAGGTGTAACGTGTATTCGATGTGATGGCTTCAGGATCCTTACATAGTGTATAGGCTGTAATGTCTTGAGGTATAATTTCCAAAATATGATACACATTATGAGAGCTGTGGGGGATCCTAGAAACTACCTGGTTACATTGGTTATGTGGATGTGGTGGTTGTGTTAAATGAGTTGCATGTTTTTGTTCTTCGCTCATGTGTTTACGAGAAAGCCTTTTTTTGGAGAGATATTCTTAAGATGTGAAACATTAGGGAAATTCAGAAAACCAGTGGGGAAGTAGTAGCGGGGTACCCTTGATATTCTTTATTATATTATATACTTATGTATGTGATACATGATGTGAGTAGCCATGGTGGGGCTCAGAAATTAGTATACATATGTAGGTGAGGAGTTAGCTTCACTAGTTGTTCATTGTTCTTTAGCATGCTTTCATTATTATTGCACGAGAGACTCCAAGGAGGATCCTAATGAGTATACTATTATAATCACCCTACAAATATATAAAATGTTTATCAGGTTACTTGGATTATGTTAGATATTAGGCTGGTTAATACTATCTTTGGGTTATAGGTGTTGTTCAGGCTTTGTGTTCGCTTCTATTTTTACATTCCTTTGGTACTTGGAATTTTCCATTTCAGTTGTAGTAGTTATTCAATGATATTATAGATGTGTACTTGCGATTTATTTTATGTTGCAGTCTAAGTTGGAGTTGGTGGCATTTTGTCTTATATCTCTCTTCTACATGTGTTCTCCTAGAGGGTAATGTCTCTCATTTGTGTGTTTAATATACCCCTGGTGCTAGAAGCCAAACCAAGGCCTACTAGAGGTGGGACTTGGGGGGATACTATCTACCTTATCACATTTTATTTCTATGTAGGGGTACACCTTGTGGGGAGGGGGTCATGAGATAGTGGAATCAGTGGTCTGGTTGAGGGATAAAAAGGAGTTTGGTATTAGGAACTGATGAAGTTTCATGGGTTGGAAGGGAAATGGTGTTAGTTAAGTTTATAAAGTAATGTAAACAATGGAGACTGGTTGAGACATAGGTGTTTAGGGGCCCCCTGTGATCTTATGCACATACCATTATGTTTATAGTGGCTACTAAATAAGGTGATACTGGTTGTAAGGTAGAGACCTAGGAATGGATCATGCATTATTATTATTTGTGCCTACGCTTGAATGGGTAGACCTTGGGATATGTTAACCTAAATTAATAAAAGAAAAAAATTAATTAATTAATATTGAGTATTCCATATTCCAGGTTTAGGATCTTTAACTGTTTTTTATTTCTCATATATAGCTCTAGGTCGACGTCCTCGTTAGTTTAACACAGATGATGTCCTATAGGTTGTGCCAGCAGATCGCAGCAGGGTAGAGGTTTGCGACGAAGACACTTGGAATAGGACACTCTAATATTTTTAACACTAGAGTATACAAGAAGTATGAGTGCTCCATTTTAGATTTAGTCAGGGAATACTATTTGGAGAAGGTTGAGATAGCCTTAAGTTGTATTCATGCTTAGAAGGAGCACTGGGTGTCTCTGGTTGTGATGATGTTGTGTGGGGTAGTGAGTAAGTGGTGGTTCTTGTTCCTCATGGATCACGAGGAGTTAGAGATCTATTTGGAAGAGTTTTGAGTCAAGTTTAGAGTTGAGTTTAGAGTTGAGTTTCTTTCATCGACTGTGAAGGCGTCTTGTCACAATGAGAATCTTACCCTTCGGGAGGGGATATCCAATGAGTGAGAGTTTGGAATCCATTTCAAGAACCTTTTATGATATGCTTCAGACCTGTTTCATGATGAGGAGGCCAGGGAGAGGAATTTTGTGCAGGATTTTCATCCAGAGATCTAGCTCCAGGTCACCCCATGTATGCTGAAGACATATATTGAGGTACGAGAGAGAGAATAGGTCGTTTAGTGGACTTTTTGAAGAACCAAATCATCATTATAGGGGAGTCATTATTATTCCTCATTAAGTACAGCAATGATCTGGGGTTCTTGGTTTTCAGGTCATAAGTGTTTCCCTTCGGTCGGGGGTAGGTCCCAACCCTCAACATCTCATTTCTTCAAGGGGTGGCACCTCTTAGGACTATGCCAAGGGATCATGAACTTCTTTTTCTTGTGAAGGTTGGGTTCATTAAGAGTGAGAGTGCCCAACCTTTCAGAGTAGTCATCATGCACAAGGTGTTCTGCTCTAGGTTCCTCTGTTGGGGAAGTTCCATCTGAGGCAGTAACTACAGGATGCACCAGCATTGGATCAGTAGAGGAAAATGGGGAAGGTAGAGGACAGCCCCATGATGCTCCCCATCCTCAGAGATCATAGTGAGGTCATAATGGGGGGTCTTCATTAAGGTTATACAGGTTATGGAGGAGTTCTTGGTCATCTTCATGATTTAGCATTGCTAGTGAAAAGCAGGCTAGATGTCCTTCGAGGTACCCTTTACTTCTTTTTTACTTTGGTGTATTACTTGTTTGATTCAAGAGAAACACGCTCCTTCATATCACCTGCCCATTTCCATGCATAGGGACTTGAGGTAGAGAGGCTTCTAGTGCCATGGGTGTGGACTATGCCAGTTGGAGGTCGAGATGACAAGTTTGAAGTATGTAGAGACTCTAAGCTAGTGTTGGGGTAGCACCGCTCTGGGGTAGATTTCCTATATCTGTGTATACAACCATATGATGTCATCCTTATCATGGATCAGCTATATTTAGTGCATGCTATTGTATATTTCCTTCTGAGGTAGGTGGTGTTCTTCGATGTTGATGGAGATCTAGTGGTGTTTGATGGAAAGTGAGACCCTCAGATGGGTCAAAGGCATGTTCTATCCTTGTCATCCTTGATGGTTGATCTAATGCTGAGTTTTTTGGAGGTTCAGTAGTTGGCGTTTCACAAGGTCATAGAAGAGTAACCTGATGGCTTTCCAAAATAGGTAGAGGCATTACCCCTTCAATGATAGATCGAGTTTGGGATCAAGCTACAACATGGAGGATATCCTATCTCTATGTATCCATGTAGTATGGACCCTTCTATGTTAAGAAATCTATGTATATATCTTGATGTTCTATTATAATGCGATTTTATTTGGCTGATTGTTACACTGTGGGGCGCTATAGTTTTTTCTAGATAATGGGATGATGGAAGTTTGTGGTTGTTTATTGATTATCATCTCTTAAACAAAGTGACAGTGAAGAATTTATATCCTCCTTCACAGATTGAATATTTTTTTGATCTATAGAATGGTGCAAGTTTGTTCTCAGAGATCAACATGTCGTCAGGATATCATTAGATGTGTGTGAAGGATAATGATATTATGAAGACTTATTTCTATTTTCTTCATGGGAATTACAAGTTCTTTGTAATTTCATTTAGTGCGATGAATGATATAGGTGTATTCATGGGGTTGATGAACTCCAGGTTCTGTGAGTTCCTAGATAAGTTATTAGTGGTTTTGATTGAGAAGTCCTTGTGTACTTCACACCTGAGGAGGATAATCCAGAGCATCTGCACATTGTTTTGGGAGTTCTTCATCAATATCAGTTATTTGGGATGATGTCTAAGTGTGAGAACCAGGCTTGAGAAGTTCATTTCTTGGGGAATGTGGGGTCCTAGAAGGGAGAATTTGTGGATCTGTTGAAGTTAGAAGCAGGTGTGACTTGGGAATCCCCCAAGATAGTGGTGGTGGTGAGAATTTTACTTTTCCTCGCAGGATAATACAAGAGGTTAATAACCAATTTCCCTTGAGTTACGTCTCCTCTAATGGAATTGACTAGGAAGGATCATCCATTCATGTGGTCGTATCAGTGTCACGAAGATTTTGAGTATCAGAAAGAGAAGTTGGTAAGTGCTTCAGTTCTATGTCTCCTAGCAGAGGGAGTTCGGTTTGATGTTTTCTACGATGCTTTGTATATGGGGTTAGGTTGTGTTCTATTGCAGTACAGATTAGTTGTTTCATATGGGTATCAAAGGTTGTGTCCCATTGAATTTAACTGTTCCACCCATGATCATGATTTGCCGACTATGGTGTTTTCTATAAAGTTGTTGAGACATTACCTCATTGGTGAGATATTTGGGGTTTTCATCGATCATAAGTTATTGAGGTATGTTCTATCCCTATGTTACTTGAACTCATGGCAGCATTGTTGGATGTAGTTATTACTACAATAAAACTTTGAAATATCATATACACGTAGAAAGGGAGATTTTGTAGTTGATGCACTGAGAAAAAATTCACGTAGTGATGTAGTGCATGAATCTAGAGATTCCTAGAGTGTGGTGGAATAAATTTCAGCATTATATCTCTATATGAGAGATGTTGGGGGAAGAGTTTGCCTTTTTAGATGATTGTGCAGCTATCTCTGGTGCAGTAGGTGGATGATTCTTAGATAGGGGATCTAGACGTACAGTTTTGGAGAGATCGGGTTGTTTTTGGAGAGGCCCATGATGGTTGGATTGAGGTTGAACAACATAGATTTTTTTATCAGGGAAGGATTTTTGTTCCCTTGGCGATGTGCGATATGGTTCTTAGAGAGTTCCATAGTTTGACTGTATGGGTATATCATGATGTTAAAAAGATAAATCGAGCATTGATGAGTTGGTTTTGGTGGCCTGGTTAGAAGTGTGTAGTTGTGGAGTTTGTGTCTCGATGTTTGGTCTTCCAAAAGGTGAAGGTTGAGCACCATGTCTCTAGTGGTTTTTTCAAGCTTTTAGATATTCCTCAATGTAAGTGGGAGGACATATAAATGAAATTTATTACTAGTTTACATCAATCTCAGGGAGGATATGATGCTATTTTGGTGTTGGAGGATTGTTTAATGATATTATTCCACTTTTTAGTGATCAAGGAGTTAGTCTAAGTGGAAGTTTTTTCAAGGAATTTTCTAGAAGAGTTAGTGAGACTCCGCAGAGCCCCGAGGACGATCATTTAAGATCAAGATCCTCATTTTACTTCTATGTTGTGGTGTGGTCTCTTGTATTCTTTGTGTTCTTAGTTATGCCTTAGCACATCTTTTCATCCATAGACAGAGGGTAAGATAGAGTGGACCATCCAGACTCTTGAAGACATGTTGTGCTCTAATTTCTGGGATTTTAGAGGTTCTTGGTTGAGGAACATAACCGTGGTGTAGTTTTATTACAACAATAGTTTTCACTCCATCATCGGTATGGTTCCGTTGAAATCCTTGTATGACTGACCATTCTATTCTCTATTTTTCTTGATTGGGGTTTGAGAGCAAGAAATTCTCATATCGAAACTAATATATAATACAATAGATATGGTTCAGGTGATTCATGAGAGGATGAAGGCAACACAGTATCATTAGAAATCATATTCCTATCAAAGGATGATACCATTAGAGTTTGATGTTGGGTATCACATGTTTCTGAAGGTGACACCCCATCATTGGTAGTGAAGGTTGTTTCATGGGTGTGAGATTTATCCCTGGTTTGTTGATCCAATAAATGTTTTGGCTCATGTTGGATCTATGGCCTATTGAGTAGCACTTCCCACATAGACGATCCAGATACGTGATGTTTTTCATGTGCCATAACTCTGTTATTATCTTCATTATGAATATAACGTCATCGATTGGAGAGAGATCGGTGTTGATGATGATGAGACCTTCAAGGAGCGGCCTGTAGAGATACAAGACTGCAATGAGAAGATGTTTCACGGGCATTCTATCCCCTTGGTTCATGTCTTGTGGTGACATGGTGTCGTGGGGGACAGTACCTGGGAACGTGAGTCTCATAGACATTCTCAGTACCCAGAGTTGTTTGATGTTTAACTTTTTTCATGTAATTATGTTCACTTTGTGGTTGTAGACCTTTCCTGTTTATGATATGTCTTTCATTTTTGGCTTCTATGGCATACTCTCTTATGAGATGTATCCATATGGGAGGTTTTTGGACACCTTTTCTATTTCCTTTTAGGTTGGTTATGAATTCTCGAGGATGAAAATGTCTTGAGAGGTATCTGATGTAATGAAACAGACCTCTATAGTCCATTCCATTTCTGAAATCTAGTGTCTGAGTTGTTCTAGGAGGTCAAGGTGACTTTCCCCCAACACTTTTCAAAATATCTAGTTCTGTGAATAGTTTTTCCAATTTTGTGAACAGTGTCATTGGTGAGACATATGTGAACAGTACTATCGGTGATGGTGAGTCATTCTATGAATAGTTCCATTAATTTAGCTGAGTCATTTTGTGAAATGTTCCATTGGTGTCAGTGATTCATTCTATGAGCAGTATCGTCGGTGTTAGTGAGTCATTTTGTGAACAGTTCCATCGGTGTTAGTGAGTCGGTTTGTGAATAGTGGCATCAATTTCAGTGACTCATTTTTTGAAAAGAGCTACTATTGTTAGTGAGTAATTCTATGAACAGTGGTATTGGTGTCGGTGATTCATTCTCTGAACAGAGCCATCAATGTTGATGATTTATTATGTGAAAAGTTCTATTTGTTTCGGTGAGTCATTTTTTGAACAGTGCCATCGGTGTTGTTGAGTCATTTTGTGAACAGTGTCATCGGTGTTGGGGAGTCATACTAAGAATAGTGTCATCAGTGTCAGTGAGTCATTTTGTGAATAGTGCCATTGGTGTTGGTGAGACTTTTTGTGAGAAGTTTCATTGCTGTCTTTGAGTCATTTTTGAATAGTGTTTTCAACATCGGTAGGTGTACTTTGATTCTAGCTTCCTACAGTTTCACCCCAATATCATTTTCTTTAGAGAAAAAAGCATTCAAGGCCTTGTTTTAATGGTTTTAAGGCTGATTCAAATCCCATAACTTCTATATTAAGTTTCCTATAGCTTTCGATTCCTTTACATGGTCAAACATCATTTTTTAATTTGATCCACTTTTAATAGAAAATCAATTGTATGTTAAACTGCTGCTCGGTTAAGTCTTATAAAGGGATGAAATATCTTCCTCCCTTGATCTGCCTTCTTGTTCCCTAGTGATATATGCTTGAAACATTCATTATTCTCATAGGAGTTTTGTGATATAACCTTAATCCTTGGATCATTTCCCCTAGAAGTTTCTTCATGCTACATGTGTATCCCCTATTTTAGTGCAAGCTGTAAGTGTTGATCTGTCATCGATAGAATGTAAGATTTACCTTAGTTCTTGTGTTTTATTCAATCCTTCTTCTACCATTTCTCCTTTCCATGTTATGGAATGTGATCTCTAAGATTCTAATAGAGTTTTCATGGGTGTTGGCTGGTTCGGTCATGTCGCGGCGTCCTCAGGTGGACGGAGTTATCACAAGGGAGGAGATCATGATCTGTTCTGTGTTTCATTCTCTTATAAATAACATCAAAAACCATTTATGTTAGGGGATTCATGATTCTATTTTATTTTACATTCAAATATAGTATTATAATGTTTTAGCCCACTAGATCATAATGGAATTGACATAATAAATATTTGAACCTGATAAATAAATTGGTATCGATCGTATGTTATTGCCTCTTTTTTTCGAGATAGTGTGATATCTATGACTACCATGTTTTGCTTGTAGTTATTAATGGAAATTGGTAAATAATGTAAATTGGGATTAATTTTAAATTATTTTTCAAATATAAAAAGGCATGTAAATTAATATGGTTTTTGCTGTTGTCAATTGATGATAATCAAACTGATGCAGTAAGCATGTTTAATTATTTTTAATAGCTTACTATTTAGGTTTCTTTTAGTTGGAACCAACAAATAATAAATCATTTAATTTTATATTGACTATAGAATTGGTTGTTTGATAAAAATATAATGTCGAGTAGGGTTCTGAGTTATCGTCTTGCTTGTATGGTTAAGTACCTTGTGCTTGGGAGCCATGTGTACTGATTATGTTTGAAGGTTCGATGCCTTGTTTAAGGGCCAAGAGCCCTGTTGATATAATTTATTTTCCTACTATATGTGATATGATGTGATCTTGGATGGCTATTTCGATATGTTGGGTCATGGAGGCCTAGTGTTTGTCGCAGTAGTTGATGCCTAGAGTGGCAAGACGCATCGATTTATTCATGTGGGTGTCAGAGAGGTCTCTGAAGATGATGAAATGGATTGGATGTGAATGTTTCGATGATTGATGACTCTTGTTTGTCTTTTATCTACTTTACCTTCCCCAATGCTCAAGGCAGCTGGTATAGTATGAACTACTTCAAAAAATAGGTGAAGACACGTGGGTTATGCCACATGTTATCCATGTTTAGCTTCTCAAGGATGGATGGGTCTTATCTCTTGTCATTGGTGGAAAAGACTCAATGGGTAGTTCACCTACTCATTGTGTTGATCCCCTTATGTGTGGGAGCATATAATTTTTTCTATAATTCCGAGTAATATGGGGCGGTAATAATTTTGATGATAAATGATTGAATAAATGATGTTAACTCATGGGCTTGGAGCTCGCTGGGATGCAATGCTGAATTTGGAATTTAAAGGAACTATGTATCTATATTGGAATGATAATGAAATGTAATGTAAAATTGATAATAGTAAATTAATGTTTAATTAATTAATTAATGTTATATGAAACTGATAAAAAAGTGAATGAAGGAATATATAAATCTCTTTCAGTTGTTGTGTGCTTATAGGATACATAATCTTAGCAGTGGAAGCTAAGAGTACAAGATACATTAGCTGTAGTTGAGCTTAAGACAAGGTTATGCTCGTAGTGTGGTTGTGAGATATAGTATAATGTGTAATTTTAGGTTTCTATATGCTACTCCACCCCATCAGTTAGGGAAACTGACACCCTAGAGATTCTGACCCCTTGGGGTGTTTTTCGCAGCATTTTGGTGGGAGTATTGATGGCTAACTACCCCCTTTGGCTCCACTCTCTTCTCTTGGTAGTTACATGTGCTGGTAGGCACAATATTTAGTTTTCCCTATATATTTTTGTAGAGGGTTGGAATGTATTTTGGTTATTCATACACATATATTCTATATATAATTTCCTATGGACTACTATAGTTGTAATGTGTATAAGCTATAATGTCTTGAGGATCCTTACTCAATCAATGGGTTGTAATAGATTGAGGTATAATCCCAATGTATGATACACGTTATGTGAGCTATGGTGGCTCACAAAAATTACCTAGTTACTTTGGTTACATGGATGTGGTGGTTGTGTTGCATGAGTTTCATGTTGTGGTGCTTCACCCAGGTGTCTATGGGTAAGCCTTTTTTGGAGAGAGATTCTTAGGAAGTGAAATGTTGGGGAAAATCAGAAAAACAGTCTTAAAGTAGTATCAAGGGACCCTTGATATTATTTATTATATTTTATACTCTTCTATGCGATACTTGGTGAGAGTATACATGGTGAGGATGAGAACTTAGTATACCTATTTAGGTGACAAGTTAGTGTCACATGTTGTTCACCATACTTTAGCATGCTTTCTTTACTTCTTCATGAGAGGATCTAGGGAGGATCCTACTGAGTGTACTATTATACTCACCCTACATATATATAAGCTATTTTTCTGGTCACTTTGAATAGTTTAGAGATCAGGCTGCTTACTACTAGCTTGGGGCTGTAGAAGCTGTTTGGGCTTCGGGGTCATTGTTGTTTCTACCTTCCTTTAATAGTTGCAGTTTTCCATTTTAGTTGTATTAGTTCTTTCATTACATAACATATTTTTACTTTGGATTTATTTTATATTTAAGTCTTATTTGGAGTTGGTTGGTGTTTATCTTATCCCTCTCTTCTATATGTGTTCTTTTAGAGGGTAATTCCTTCTATTTGTGTGTTTAATATACCCTCGGTGATATCCTCCAACTCGAGGACTACCAGAGGAGGGACTCATGGGGTCACTATCTCTCTTCTCACATTTCCAGTCCAAGAGGGGTAAACCTTGTGGGGAGGGGTCATGACATCCCAAATAGACACATCCTTTTCAAACTCTCAGATATTTTCAACACAACATCTTTCAATAACCAGGTTCTCCATACTAGAAATACACCGCATGTTTCTCCATTCCTCGATATGAATTTCCTTTCCAAATACTGAATGATTCAATCTTCACTTCTTTTTATTTCAATAGCTCTTCTTCATCTAAAAAATCCTTATTTATCATATAATGATAAGATATTGACCATGCCACATGCATGGTAGTTAAAAGGCATGCTTGAAAACCTTTTCTAAAATATATAAATTTTTTGAAGTAATTTCCATCAGTATCAGGTAATAAACATATAAAATATAATAATTTGATAGCATATTCTGCAATTGATAGCTCATCTTGTCTGAAACATAAGAACAATATAACTTTGTCTGTCTTTAAATTTTCAGGATACTTATATCAAATGAATACTTACTTGAATAATTCCCAAGATATTATTTCATAAAGATGCAAGATGATAAAAAATTTCCCACACTCCTGGCCAGGTCTATAAAAAAAATATTTAGTAGACTTTGGTATTATTAAATCAATAGTATTGAGAGAATCAAAGATCCCCTTGACATATTGAATACACATTACAAACTCAATTGAACCATTTTTACCTTTATAAGAAGGTGGATGAGAATAAACTAATTCAATTGTCGAGTTTAAATTTTGGAAGGTCTTTTCATCCACCACATGATATGTTGTCTATGTGGATTCATCAAAAATACTTTCCTCTTTGAGAAAACATTAAGGACCACTCCAAAACAGAACAGGTGAGTGAACATTATATCATTCATAGAAAACTTCATGTAGTATATTTTTGGTCATCATCAACCATAGTCTCATCAGCTCAGACATAAATAATAACAAGAAAAAATTGCAAAAGAATTCATAAAGTATTCAAACAAGCCATAAATCACTTTTAATAAAGTATCATTGTTTTCAAAACCTGCATGATTTCCTCATTTATAAAATATTTCACTTTCCTTTTAAAATGATTGATTTTATTATAAATCCAATTTAATTTGTTCAAAAATCTTTTACCAACTCATGGAAATTATTCCATGGTTTCAAAAACATTGAAACCATATTCCGAGATACCAAAAAAATTTATTTCAAACCCATCACAAAAAAAAATATTCTTAGAAAATTTATTTTACTCATAAGCAATGTGTATTTGAAAATTATAATTCTGAACTAAAAATTTCATAAATATCACTTATGGTAATTGAAAAAAAAATCAAATCACTCAAAAAACATGTATTAATCTACAAATTTGGTTTCCTAATGGATTTAAAAATAAAAAAGTGACCAATGTTGAATCAACCAAAAAATAGAATGAAAAAAATCCACATCCATAACCTTTTTTACTAGACCCACATAATTCAACTTGGACAAAATTTAATATTGTTCAAAGTTAAAGATATATTATAAAAATGCATGGACTGGATGTATGTCCTGATAAACCACACAACTGCTACAAAAAAGTTCTTGGACTGAATTTGATATTAGTCACACAGATTCCTCATAGTTCACAAGAAAATGAAGTCATAGTGTATCATTGGTCATCTTTTCATTCCAAACCAAGACACATAAGAGATTCCCAAAATCAAAGATAATACCATAATGAATATAAATCTCATTAACCCTTGAGAAACCAATAACTAAAAAGAATGAATAAATTCCCTACATTCCCTGATAACTAGAGTCTCATCATGAAGATTTGGTGATCAAGAACCCATTAACAACCCACCTCTTGGGTCTCGACATATTCTTAATCTCCATTATATCATGACTCATCAAAAATTAAAAAATATATTTCAATTAGAAGTTATTACATTCATGTAAAGGCCTCCATTAATTCCACCTTTCATGAACCAACATAGGGTACTATCCAAACGAATATCTAATCTGATCTTACACTAACAGAAAGAGTTTTTCTGATCTCCATGAGCTAGTGAAAAGAACCATGGAATCAAGAAATAATCATTGGGAATGATTTTACCCATAACATATTACAATAAACAAAGAACACCATGGAAACATCATTAGGTACATAGACCTGTATAATCATATCATATACAAGGAGATGATAAAAAATTATAAATTAATAAAAGATTCAAAAAACCCGTCTTCTGGTGGTCCATGAAACCCACCATGTCACAGTTTAACAATCCTTGATCAACAAAACATGAATGCATGAAATAATTTTATGATAACATGATCACATTTTAGCATCCCACCCTAGAAGTAACTTAGCAGGTACCCAAAATGGTTGGCCAGATGACCTAAATTGTTCCTCCTCATACACCAGAGGATGTCGACTACCAGTGAGGTCCAAGGGTTTGTATGTTGGGAAACTATTCCTTTAAGTGTCAAAGTGCAGTATAGTGGTAAATAATATAAAGGAAACAACAGAAGTAGTAATAAATAATTAGAAGAAAAATAAGAATAATAAATCATCAATGAGAAAAAAACTAAGATGAAGTTCTGTCATTAATAGATAAGAAATGAGGATCATGATCATGCCCTGAAGCTATAAAAAAATTAACATGGGATACTGGAGAGAAGGAATATAAAAAAATCAATAAAAGAATAAAAATAATATTCCAAAACACTTACTACTAGAATCATATGCATATGAATTGTCCTTCACTCCCATATTATATCCTACAAATGGAAATCAAATATATGAATCTAGATGCTTATTTTTATCAATACATAGAAACATGATGATGGATTGGTTACCAATGTTGGATCAAATAGGGTGTGATATATACTCATCAGTTCGCCACCAATTGTTTTCATATCAATATAGTCTTTGCGTATAAGATTATTAGTCTTCCAATAATAATGAATGTTAGGTAATAAATAAATCAAACATGAAGTTTGGGGTACCTCATGGAAACCTGACCAACACTTCCTGCTTCGTCTAAGGCTAGATGTCTCTAATACAGTTTTACCTACACAAATATGATATAAAGTAATAATGGGTCATAATAAATAGGGAATCATGATTTGTATTGAACCCAAAAATGTGATTTGGAATTGTTGATTCATCATTTAATTGATTTAATTAGAATTTGTATTTATGTAAAAAATATATCTTGAATTTAGTTCGGCAGCATTCAGGGGCCATCCAAAGAGAACAATATCAATGAACCCAAGTATCTCACCAACGCAAAATAAAAAATAATTTTCATTACTGTCTTTAAAAGGAGATCCATAAAAGGAATCCCAAGTATCACCCCATCCTACAGTGAAGATTATCCTTTGATCCCATCCTTGCTATCTCTCATAGTGGGCAAGTATCCCTCATGGCCTAGTATATCAATCTAGCCACCAATCCAATACATGATGTCTCAATTACAGAATCAAGGTTTCTCATATTGATGTAAGGAAAATGCATAGTGAACCGTTACAAGGCATACCAAGTATCTCACCAAGTATATATACCATTTATTAAAAATTACTAATTGATATGAATGAAGAGAAATTTAGGGAAATCCTTAAATTGAATCCCTTAAATCACCACCATCTATGTATAAAAGAAGGTTTTAGTCATAAAAAATTCATACATATTCAACAATTCATTCTAATTATTATTCATAAATAAATTTGGCCAAATCATTTAACTCTTAAAATTCAAGGTATGGAATATAGAAAAAGACCTAACATATGTCTTATCTTATTTCTCAATTCAAATTCCATTTAAGGAGTACCATTTTCTAAAAGAAGAAAAACACCTAAAAAGGGTGGATTAAAAGTTGAAATAAAAGTTCAGTTAGACCTTTAAGATATGGAATATCCATAAGAGTGGCCCATATCAAGGAAAAAATACAAAGGTAGTGACTTGCATGTAAAATGGGTCATATTACACATCAGAACAACCATTAATTTAATTCATTTCTCATTAGGGAGGTGGAGATGGATGTTTTAGCATGTGGTAATATGGATCATGATATAAAATAAACTAATCATGAGGGAAATAAACTAGAACACCTACTTATATTTGTATTTATGTCCTCATCCAGTGTTATCCTTAAATCAAGATGAAAATGGATAAAATATAGTAAGAGATAAATGTTCTAAAAATATGTCAAATGATCTCACACCAAAATAGTATAGAATATGGTAATATAATTTAATAATAGAATGAATCTAACTGGATGTAATATATAGAGTAATCCAATTCACTAGATGTTGATTAAAATGGAGTCTAGATGTTGATGTTACCAAAATCACTAGCTTGACTTGAGGGAAAAGCTCTACATGAGGGAAGGGATGTCCATTGGAGAATCATGAAGGAGTAATATGAAATTAAGGTTTTAAAACATTTCTGGGGAATAAAATTAATTTTCCTCCTTAATTTTTGGTCTCATGGTTTGGACACATGAGTTTCCAAAACAGGCACTAATCATGTTCCTGCCACTACACATGAACACCCCTCGCATGGACTAGGTCCATTGTTTAGATAACTATTTGTAGATCATGAAAAAATACACAGTCAAGAATTTTTGAAAGACTACATAGGCATGCATACTTGATATCATGGTTGCATCCAAACCATGTGTCCTCCCCTATTCAATGAGTTCCATGCACGGTTGAGTCACACAGTTTGCACTAATTGTGTACTAATTGTATGACTCAGACTGTCATCCCTATTTCTAGATATTCAAGATCCCAACAAGTCTCAGACACTCTTGAACAACTTCATTCCATTTATATAACATTTCTATCATAAAATTATATGATTTTAATGTTAAAATAAGTTTATAAACTTGTTTTAAAATTTTGAATGTCACAACCTATCCTCCATAAAACAACTCGTCCCTGAGTTTCCCTTTCAATATTTGTAAAGTGTTTCCTATAAAATGATCTTACCACTAAGCACATTTGTCAGCCTCTCACTCCTAAGTATCATCATGTACATGTTAGTTCTACCATAGAACCCATAATAGTTGAATAGACCTACCTCATAGAGCCTTCGTGCTCCGGTCAATGATATGTATCGAATGATAATCAAAGGGTGTATGTACCTCCAGATCAATATCCCCAGGATTAAAGGAATGATATTGTTTATAATTATACTATCAAAGATATTTTTCATGGATGATATAATTCACATCATAGTACCTCTGAGGTAACTATAACTGATAGGATACTGGCTTGACTCTCTCCACAATATCAAAATGCTTGATGTAATGAGGCCATAACATTCCATGTCTTTGTATCTCTCTATGGACCGATCTTGGAAAAACATGTTGAGGGACTCAAGGCCTAGCCTCAAAATCTAGAGGTTCATGATGTAGATCAGTATAATAATTATTCCTCGACTAAGATGCAACCATATATTTCTGATTCAATAAAACTTTATATGAAGTCTCTAGAATGAGATGCAGACATAGTAGTACTACCTCTCCTCCCTCTAACCAACATAGAGGTGAACGATATAGCCTACTATAAAGGTCCTGAACAGATCCATCTAATTCATTTATGAAAATATTTTGTTATAGTAAAACTCAAATAGAGGTATTTTTTTCTCCCATGAACATTTTATGTCAAGGAAACATGTCTGGAGTATGACCTCTAACAATCTTATCATCTACTTATACTTCCCTTTAGTCTAAGGTTAATACATTATACTCATGGGAACCTATGAACCAAGTGATTTCAGAAGCCCCTAGTAGAACTATGATGTAATATAAAAATCTCAGAATAATATGATAGAAAACGGAACACCATGAATATGCACAATATCTTGAATATAGAGAATCCTGAGCACTTCACCTGAGACAGTCCCTCAGATTGGTAGGAAGTGCATGGTTATCCTGTTTGTGATTACTCATACCATGTCATTACCTTGATGGGATCTCAGCAACACCATCACAAAATCCATGGTGACATCATTTAGTTTCCTCTCTTAAATGGATAGAGGCTATAGGAGTCTAGTACATCACTAGTGCTCCACCACACCTACTAATAAGTGTAATGCCTCGTGATTAAACCTGGAATTTTCCTCTTCAAAATAGTCCACCAATGATAAAAATATATTTCTCAATAAATCTTAGTAAACTCAGGGTGAACTAATCAAATAGAGGCATGGGATTCTTGCATCAGTTCCTATAATATACATGAAGGAACCCAAATACATCCATAGAAGAGAATAATCACATTCATGTCAACAACCCAACCATGCAGTGGGTTATCACATGAGACACCCTCCCTTTGGATGAGGCCCTCTAGATCAAATAGCTATCTCATATTCACCTGTTCCAGAAGGGAGTATGTCACTGCTAAAGATAATAATTCAGGATGCCCACTATATTTCGGAACGACCTAGTCCATCTCAGAAAATATTGCCATCAACTGCCACTCACAACTTTCCATCTCGATAGAATGTTTCTGATTATTCCAACATAATGTGTTAGATACTACATTACATTCCCAGATGTATAATGAAGCTCATAGTCGAACAAATTTTGGTATTCTACAAACCTACACTACCTCGGATTCAAGTATCCCCTATGTAGAGTAGTATTTGAGACTTCTGCGATCCATGTAAATATTGAACCACTCACTGAAAAGATAATGCATCTAATATCCTAAGTCATATAACACAAAAACTAGATTGAGGTCATGCATTGGCTAATTCTTTGTATGATCTATTAGCTAGAAATACCTGTATACTACTACTTGATCTCCCTGCATCAAAACTACTCTCAGTCCTATCCTTGAAGCATCACTATAAATAGTATATCTTATGACCAGATCTAGTTGAATCTGTATTGGAGCTAATGTATGTCTCCATTTTAACTCCAGAAATGTTGTCTCATAATCTTCAGACCATAATAACTTCACACAATTTTTAATCAATCCCACAATTGAAGCTTCTAGGCATGAGATGTCCTGAATGAATCACCTATAATAGCCAACCAGCCTCAAGAAACTATATATATCAAACACATTCTTAGCCAGGTCCCATGGAACCATGACACTCACCTTCTATGGAACAACATATGCATGTACCATTGAAATTATAAGAACAAAGAAGTGAACCTTATCAATCCAATAGTGAAATTTTACGAGATTCACATAAATATATGGATCTCTCATTATATTAAGAATGATCTCAAGATGTTTTTCACGTTCATGTCCTGTGTGAGAATACACTATGATGTCATATATAGAGACTACCACAAATAAATACATGAACGGGTGGAAAACCTGATAAATCATAACCATGGAAACTTTTGGTGCATTAATAACACCAAACAAGAAAACTAGATACTAATACAATCCATAACTACTTCAAAATGATGTATATGGTATTTTTGATGGTCTCACATGAACCTATTCATAACCTGACCTCAAATAGATCGTAGAGGAAACTTTCTATTTATGGAGTTGGTTAAAGAGGTTTTCTGTATGGGGAAATGGATACCAGTTATTTTTTATAATCTAATTCAACCATCATTATTTCACACACAAGCTTAGGGTACCATCTACTTTACTGTAAAAAAGGATAGGTGAACCCCATGGTAAGGTCATAGGTCCTATGATACCCTTTTCCTCTAATTATTCTAGCTAGTTCTTGAGTTCCAATAACTTAATAGGTTTCATCCTGTATGGAGGAATTTACATTGATTCCCCACATGGAACAAGCTCAATTGTAAACTTCACCTCTCTCATTGTCAGGGAAGACATCCTTGAAGCAATCCACCATGGGAGAGAATTCTATGAACCATTCCCTAATCACTCATAAAGATATTATCCATTGGGTTTCCACTTTTCCCATCCCATGACACTAAAGTCCTACTTGACGCACCTTGATATCTGATTTCCCTTATGAATATTTGCATCGCTTTAGGATAATGTAAAAGAAAGCCTCTAACAATTGCAATAAAAATGGGTTTGATAAGGAACTATCCAATTGATTTTGAGGATGATTTCAAACACGTCATCTAGAAGAAAATGAATTCCATAGGATATGGTATCTACCTATCTCAAGGGGAACTTCTTACATCAGTGTATACTCTCGAATCGAACTACTAATTGTGTGTCAAGAGTCATCACACTACTAATGTACTCTATCACTAGGCTTATACATTCCCTAAGTGTAGAAAATATAACACATAGTGACACACCTATATAAATATGGAATAAGATAATGTAAAGGCTTACAGAATAGTTCCCCTAACCATAGATGGCCCTGGACTCTACTCTTCTGGTGTAGGTTGCACTGGATAAACATGTCCTGAAATGCAGCCTAAAAACACAACCAGACTAATCTATGCATATTCAATCCATTGTCACTAAACATATAAGATCTGAAAAAGTCAACTATGGCCCCCACATTGTCCGGGTCGGCTGGTAATAGACAAACTACTAGCTTGATGTGGAACCAAAGATCCTATACTAAAAAGTCTTGTTGGTATAGACCCATTCACACTGAACATAGGAGGAAATGTTCAATGTAAGTGTTTATGATTATCGATCCAACCACAATATTGGCTCTCGATCAGGTTCCTCATGCATTTGTGGCTACTTCTGGCCTTCCCTACCCCACTTGGTAAACACCACAATGCTATCAGTGAATATCATTTGGCATGTCTTATCCCCACATGTACCCATGAAATGATGTTTCCTTCTTATAGATAAATGGTCTCCCTGCATGGAAGCTGAACCACGCCAGATCACATTGTTGCCTTCACTCAGGTTATGCTTTATGATGATGGATTTCTTCAATACCTCTAAATCGGTAGTCAACCAAGATAAATTCACCTGCAATTAGATGATGCATGCAATCTCATCAACAAAATGTATCATTGTGGCCAAATCTTCACCGGTCTATATCATCACAAAACGTAGAATAAAACCCAACGAATGCTCCATTACTGACATGGGACCTTTTTTTAGGTGCAAAACTCTCTAGAATAGTCTACTCTCAATGTTCTAGGGAATAATTGGATATAGAATGCTATCTTGAAGCCCACCCAATCCATAACTGAATGATGTACAACCTGGGTAATGACATCCCGAATTTTTTTTGAAAAATCACAAAGAATATAAGCAATGATCTTGACCCTCTTCTCTGTAGGCATCTATAAATTCTCAAATATCAAGAACATTCCCACTAGCTAATATTATACAGCCTTAGTGCCACCATCTCCTAAAAGGTTGTGAGGATGTTGATGTTGTAATTCCCACACCTTCTCTATCATATTAGTATCATGTCATGGAGTACACTACATAGATTTCATCATGTAGAGGAAAGTATCATTAAATTGAGAATTAATCCCCAGTGGAAGATCTGAAGTATGTGCACAGGTAGCAATATAAAAAGTAATATTGGGGGTTAGGTTCCACTACCTCCAGAGCATTTTTTTCACCAACTTCCTAGAATATGAATCAAGGAATTCAAGGCGTTATAGTTCTATAACATCCAATAACCCACATTAGATAATATTTAACAGCAGATAAAAAACATTAATAGAAGGAGAAGATAGCTAAAAAACCTTCCTATAATTGGTCACAACTCTAATACTGCTCTTAAATCCAAGTCTATTAGATATGAAGGATCATCAAAATATGAGAAGACACTTCCTACTTCCAACTACGAAGGTTGGGATTGGGTCAAGGTCTCATACAACCAAATAGAGGTTTTAGAATATGGAGTGCCAATTACAAGGTATAGAGGAAACCACACATTACTCTTCAATTGGAATCCCCATTTATAAGTAAAAATTTTATTTTAAAGATTTCATTTACTAAAATTTATTCTTATTCATTTGGATATTGATATCACGGTCAGGTTAAATGTGTCTACATTCCCAATTTGTGAAGGCATATACTGTTTATAAATTTTAATTAGTACATCAATTAACAGTGCCTTGACCTTCATGTTCGGTATCAGGATATAATAGTTCATGTATAGTGATTTTAATTAAAAAAATACAATTCCAATTTTAGATAAGTACTTTCTTCATAAATTTCTCTTTGAATTTATCAATCAAATTCACTAATATTTCAACTAGTAGAAACAGTGGTTCATGTCTCAATAGTGGTATAATTGGTTAATTAATGTATCATCATAAATATATGCATCAATGCACTATTTAGATTGATTTAGGGACTTCAATTTATACAATTATGATATTCCATCAAGAAACATTATCACATTTTAATATAAAACCCTCAAATAAATTGCAACAGGAACATGAAATATAGGAAATACATGCAGAAAATATAAATATCTAATTGCATAATGCATGATATTTAAGTCCCATGGTGCCTAATATGATACAAGAATTGATACACCCTCATATATTCAGGACAAGGTAAATAAGATAATTATAATAACATCAACAATAATAACATCACAAAACATGTGTCTCACACAACGGTTATATCAAAACAACTAAAACATTCATAACAAATTACATTTACAACCCATCTTAGAATGTTTAGGTTTTCCCATTTATGTGGGGTAGATAATTCTAGGAATAGGATCATTACTAATTTTCAATACATCCTAATCACATGTCTAATACTCAATAGTAATACACAAGGGAAAAGAAACCCATATACCATGTGTAGCATCACTCCCTGGAAGCCACTAAGTCGGTTCCCCCTCAGAAAGTTGTCCACATGACCTCAAGTGAGACTCTTCGTGTTCCAACTGATATCAATTTACAATAAACACCTAGGGTGTGTCCATGGGGAGATTATTCCCTCATTATTTAGAGTGTAGTAAAGTTGTAAATAATATTATTGAAATAAAAAATCAATAATAAACAAAATGTAGTCGAATAAGAATAAAAGATCATCCAAGATAAAAAAACAAGTGAAAGTTGAGTCATAAAGAGTGAAAAAAATGATTATGATGATAATTTCATATAGCTATACAAAAATAAGGTATATTGGATACATGGTAGTAGGAATATACCACATGTATAACCAAATAAAAAAAGAGGAAAAAAGTACCACCACTAGATTCAAAAGAATTGGATCGGTCCTCTTCTCCCTTACTCTATCCTAGAACTGGAAATTAACAATTAGTAAGTGGATTCTTCCCTTTATCAGCACCTCGAAATATGTAGTCTTCTTAGATACTATGGGGGTCCCAAAAAATGTGTTAGATAATCTTAATAGGAAACAACTAGTAGTGTCTATATCAGTCATCTTTGTGGATATAAAATGACTATTGTTCCAATAATAATTGATTATAGGAAATAAATAAATAAAACATGATGGTTCAGGTTCCTCCTAGATACCAGGCTAACACTACATGATTCATATGAATCTAAAAGTCAATGATACATAGTAACATTTTTAAGTGTTACATGAAGTAATAATGTTTCCTAATAATTATGGAATCAATATTTGAACTCATCCCAAGGATGTGATTTTCATTGGAGGAAGCATCGTTTAATTTGTCGAATTATCATTGGTATTTACATAAAAAAATATCTTGAATTTAATTTAGTAGAATATTGGTCCCGTATAAGGGGAACCCTATCGAGGAACCCAAGTATTATAACAGGAGTATATAAAATACTCAATGTCGTAAGATTCTATACTAGGAGATCCATAAATGGAATCTCAAGTATCACTCTTGGCCTGATGTGAAGATAACCCTCTCAGACAATCTCTAGTATCTTTATAGGGGGCCAAGTATAAATTGTGTCTGGGTATAACCATCTAGACACCAATCCCATCCATGATATCTCCCATAGGGATATGGTGTTGCTTGAATGGAGGTATGTAAAACACATATTGAGCTCATCCAATGAAATTATCTACCCGGAATTTATACCATTCACTAAGATTTACAAATTGATAAGAACTAAGAGCCCATCCAATGATATCCATAAACAGAATCCCATGTATCTCCCTTAGTTAAGTATGAAATAAGGGTTCATTCATCAATAACTCATTATAGTTCGAAAATAAATTCTAATTATGATAGTTAAATCAAGATATCCAATTCATTTAATTCATGTAATTCAAGGTATTAAATATATCACAAGACCTATCTGAGGGCCTATCATCTTTCCCAATTTGGGTTATATTTCAAGAGTGACATTATATTTAATTAAAAACACACCTTAAAAGGGTTTCTTGATATTTAATGGAAAAGATATGTTAGGTATTTATGGTATGGAACACTTGTAGGGGTGTCTTATGTTAAGGAAGACACCCTACTGTAGTAACTAGTTGGCAGAAAGGGTCTAATTAAGTCTGGTAAAAAATTAATTAAATTAATCTAAGATCACATGGGTGATGTTAGAAGGTCTGGAACAAGGCACTATGGTGCACAACATAAAAGTAACTAAAATTGAGTGAAATAATCTATACCACCTTCCTTAGATTCTTAGTGATATCCTCATCTTGTATTTTCCATTGAATTTGGCTGGAATGCTAGAAAGTGGAAAAAATATCAATGAAATAAAAATTAGGGAAAATTATCTCACATTAAAATAGAATAATATATGTGAAGAAAAATTAGGAATAGAATTTTGTGTAGTGGATAGCATACTGAGTGGATTCAAACACACCCAACAGATATGAAAATGGAGTTTGAACATGGGAGTTATCAAAATAACTAGCCTGACTTGATGGAGAAGGTTCACATGAGGTAAGGGATATTCACTAGATAGGAATGAAGGAGGAATAATGAATTAATGGGTTAAAACATTTCAAGGGAATATAAGTAATTTACCCAATTAATTTGAAGTCTCAAAGTTTGGCTACATATCTATCACAGCTGTGGGCTAACCGTGCACCATCCACAGCCCATGAACACCCCTCACACAAGCTAGGTGCACATTTGGGATAACCATTCGCAACCTCTGAATAAATCCACTATCAATAATTTATACAACTTCTCATGGGTGTGCTTATTATATTTCATAGTTATATAAAAACCACATGGCCTCCCTTACTCACTAGGTGTCTCCCATGGTAGCATCACACGATCAACACTGATCGTGTACTACCTATGTGTCTTCGTATTCATTCCCAATTTCTAGATCTATGGACTCTAAATGATCTCTAAATTCTCCCAAACCACTATATAGACATTTGATCATATTACTAGGTTAAAATAAAGGGGATTTTCCTAATAACATAAGATCTCATAATTTTCTAAAAATTTGGGATCGTACGGAACTTCTATAAGAACAAGATGGCTAAAAATACTAAATGTTCCATGCAATGTGTGAGCTACAGAGCCCAGTTGGATTCTACTTAATATTATATATATTTACTTAGTAAGTTAGTTCGTATATTCATAGATAGGTCTACAATAAAGAGAGTATTAATATTAGTTTCAAAATATATTGATAAACATTTGAACTTCATTTATCATACCAGATCTATAAAACATGCCTTTTCACCATTTAAAACTAATTATTTTCTTGAAAACATTTAAAAAATCAATATTAAAATTAAGATAAATCCAAAAATGTAAAAAAATGAAGTTAATATAAATATTTTTACAATATTCAATACAATAGTGTTTAGATACATCATCTTAATAAAAATACCAATCAATCAAAGAATCTATGGTGCCAATTAGTGACAACGAACGCTATCATGTATCGAGTATCAAGTCTGTAGATTTCATCGGTACAAACTTGGTATGAAAGAATTTAAAAGATAGATAACTTAATCTAAAATCATCATGACTAATCATCGGGCCTACATATATTCTCATGGGACTCAATAAAACTAGTTCCAAACACACCAACATTCATGGCCACACGTCTGCATCCTAAACCATTAATGTTCAATACAGATCCACTAGGTGGGGTGTGAATCAGTTAGTACAGAATATATCTGGGTTATCACATCTAACTATCTCAGATCCCATGAAAAGTGAAAAGATATGAGTGAGATAATAAATTAATGAGGATCATAATAGGAGTCCTTATCAATATCAATCATGGGATCATGCCCCCATATTTTATGTCATGGGAACGTTACCTCAAATCACATCTCACTCTCATGCCTAAACTCCATTGAAGTAAAAAATCCATTTATCGACACTCTTCAGTGGGAAGTACATGAATCAATAAAATTACTATAAATTATTATTACAAGAGAGGGTCAATATAAAGTGCCAACTAGGATCTCAAATATTATTAAATCAATAGAAGTTTGGTAATTAAATTTAACATTGAAAAAGTGTTTCCACACCAACTTCCTTTCACAAACCATCATGGTGATGCCAAATAGGCCATCAAAATATTTCTTTATTTAAAAATATCCCAAATGGATTCAAGTATGTTTCAAAATTTAAAAATACTTATGTCTAATTCAAAACATTGTTTTTCCACACTATTTTCATGTGAATAAATCAATCATATCAAAAAAATAGAAGAATTCCCATTGTAAAACATGGATAATTTTGTTTAAAAAGGTGTCTTGGTCATTTAAAAAATTCAATCATTTTAAACTATTTAGAAATCATAAAATAGTTCAACTCATTTCATTCAAATCAAGGAATCTTATTTTTTTATTTAAAAACCTAGGCCAACTTACTCATTTTCACTGAGTAATTCTTTATATGTCATTTGAAAATAAATTTGAAAAACCTAGCATTTCATAATTCACAAAAAGCAGAGAGAGATGAAGATCATATCCATTTAATTAATAATATGTTCAATTAAATAGAATATGGTCAAATAAGATTTTATATGGAATTTTATCAATAGATTTCATAGAACATGTGTAACAAATTAACAGTCATGTGTCTAAGAATTCTCAAGAAAAAATGAATTTCTAGATGATGTCAAAGCATAGAAACTGTTACTTGGAATATTCATAATCCAAATGTAACAAATATGATATGCGTCCCCTCTGATGGATACTACCAAATCCAAGAAAAGGGATCTAAAGATAATAGACACAATATGTTATATCCACAATTACACATCAATAATACAAGTTCCAATGAATCACATGGAATCTATAGCCTCCAGGAAGAAAAAATAATGATATGAGGGGAGATCAAACTACAAGAGAAGGATAACATAATGGAAGAAGTTCCTCTCTTCGATAAGCACTTTGATAAAATAAGAGATGATGTTTAGAGAGAAAAATGGCTCTATAGGTATCCCAAAATGCAAAGGTAATATTTAGGTTCATATGGGGGTTTGTTTTAATTTGGGGGTTTTTTATTTTAATTACAATTTCTGGGCCAGTAAATAATATCTCATGGTTTCCTCAGTTAGGTCGCATAGTTTATTTTAAATATGAACCTAACTGTGTGCCCCAAACAGAACCGTAAGAAGATATTCCTATTTAGGATTCATGGTTAGTCTAATCATTCCCCAATCATGCTCCCCTACCTGGGCTCCTATAATGGTTGCATAGTTTGGCTTAATGGTTTGTTAAATCAAGCACCAACTATGAACAATCCCCAAAACCATCATAGAAAACTAAAAAACATCATAAATAGACAATGAATAGATACCATAAAAAATAATCACAATTAATAGGTTAAAACAACTAAAATAATTCAACATGATGTCACATTAAAACTCTATTTAATGTGTCATTTTCACATGAATCTTGAAGGAAAAAGATTTAGAATAATTGAAAATTGGATTTATAGACATTTAAAATTGAAAATAACTCATTTTTCATGATTTAATTCCTTTAGAATCACCAAATAAGGAATTATAGGTTGTTCTGGAATACGAAGAACCAAAATTTCTTTTTAGATATCATTTTTTCATAAAAAGGGAACTCCATAAGGGTAATATTGTTTAATGAAGTGCACTGTGTTGCATTTGTTGTCAATGAGGTATGTTGTTGTCAAGGAATGGATGGATGTCAAGAAGTTTCAATATGTGAATGACAAAGAATGTGATGGTGTTGGGGAGGAAAGGAGAATGGCCATGGTACTAAGATGCATGTCACTTAGGAGATTCACTAAGTGACATAGGATGTTGTGGTTGAAACATTCTCTATGTATATCTGACGATTGTTGAACTGTTCTTTAAGTTCTAAGAACTTGTATCAACTGGATACAATGTCACAACAAGCTCTAGGAGACCATGCATTGTCTTCACAATGCATGAGGAGATGAAGAGAACCATCCACTACTTCTAAGTGGATGAAGTGAGCTGACGAAGTCCATGCACTATCAGTTAGTGCATGAGCATTAGAAGAAGATCCAATTGATCTCTGATTAGATCAATGAAGCACTTTGAAGAATTTAAGTGATTCATGAGTTCAGTTGAAGAAGACGAACCTTCGGGAATTCCATTCCTAAGTAATTAATACATGTTGAGTAAGAATTGGAGGAATTCTAATGAAGAAGAAAAATGAAGAAGGAAGAAGTGGCATTTGGCATTTTACACTTAAGTACTTTGTATACTTAGTGTATATTCAAGCAAAAAATTAGCCATCAAGGGCCAACCTTAAGGGTTCAACCCAAGGCACATGTGGTACTAGGTCACCACGCCCAAGGGGATCCCATGGGGCCAGCCCGAGAGAGGCCGGGGCCGTGTATAAGCCCCTAGGCCACGCGGTGATGAAGCCCACGCAGTGTGAGCGTGAGGAGCGCACCCGTGTTGTGCATAGTGGGCGCCAGTGGCGCGCCCGAGTGGCAGAGGTGGGCGCAAGAGTGCGCCCGCAGAGAGAACACTGTGCGGGGCGGCACCGTGGAGGGGGAAGTTCAATTGGAGAGTGGAAGGGAGAGGCTGGTTGATAAGCCGTGGAAAAACCGCGCTCGCTTCGATGTGGGACGCGGAAAAATCTCCAGGAGCAGATCCTGGCCGCACGATTGATCGCGCTCCAGATCTCGGCTGCACATCTAATCCGCCACTTCCCGTTCAGATCCAGGCCATTGAAGATTATTTGAACGTATGGATCCAACGGTGCTGAGCTTATCTTCTTCCCCGAGCTCGGCTGAGGCCTCCCCGCGCATTCCCGCAGCCACCAATGAACCAGGCGTCTCCTCGAGCATGGATTTTGAGATTCCGGCCACCTCTGAAGAAGCCGAAGACACCAATGAGCTCGTATGGCCCTAGGGAACTCGTCCATGCTTTAAAATATTCTTGCATACAATGTTTGGAGAATTTTGAGGTTGGCTGAGGCAAACGAAGTGCCGAGGCCATGAGGTTTATATTCTGTATGGTTTGGACCGAAGGAAGGCCATGCATGCATTCTAAATCGCATGCACGTGAAGAGGAAAACAAAGAGAAGGGATCCCGCATGAAACAGAAAATAAAAAACGGGATTTGCGGCTCGTTTAAAGATTTCAAAGATCCGAAATATTCGGGAATTTAAGTTGCAATCACACGGATCATGTGAGGCATCTCTCTACCTATAAAAAGAGAGGTCGAGGCTCTGTTTATGCTTGCTGATCCTTTGTTGAAAATCCGAAGTCCCGTGAGTGCTTCAAGCCTCACGAAGAACACCCTGCGCGCCCCCTGCGCAGCAGTGAAGCTTGGAGCCATCAGAGGCTCCGTGAGGTTCCTTTTGCGCACTCATTGCGCGAAAGAAGAAAGGGAGGTCCCCTGCGTGCCTCTTTTGCGCGACAGGAAGAACCCCAGCCGCATCTTTTTGCGTGCTCGAGGTTGGCACCCTCACTGCCCGTGTACCTGCGTGGCAGGAGGAAGTGCATGCGGGTGTTGCACTTGCATGCCCCGCGGCAAGTGCACACTTGCGCGCCCTTGTGGCCTTGTGCACTTGCGTGGCCAGTGACACCCACACCCAACGTGGTGTTTAAAGTGAGAAGAAGGCCGCACCACTTGCGCGCCTCTTTGGGTTGGTGTTCGGGTGTGAGCAAGAGAAGGCCGAGGCCTTGCCTCGTGTGTGTTCCAAGTGGAGAAGAGGACCCGAGGATTGCATTCCTTGTGTGTGCACCAAGTGAAGACACATTTTGTGTGTGAAAAATTGAAGAACATCCTAAGGGTTAAGGGTGTGCAATAAGAAGTGGGAAGAGGCCAAAGTCAAGTGTGTGCAAAACAAAGAACAATTTATGTGTACTTGAACAAGTAACAAAGAAGGCCGAACCTAGGTGTGTACAAAGTGTACACATTTAGAAGTTAAAGGAAGAGGACATCTACACTAAAGTATAACACACTTTTAAGTGTGTAATCAAAAGGAATAAAGTGTGTAAAGTTCAGAGAAGGTGTGTGCTTAAAGGATTATACCCTTTGTGGGTTTACTGCACCAAGAAGAAAAAACAGGGGAGTGCATGCATGCATGCATGCACGTGCACACGTGAACAAGCTCAAATCAGTGAGTGTGAATTTGAGTTGTCCAAGACCAGATGATCTTGAAGAAATTGAGAAGCCATGCAGTCAGTGCATGAAGATGCAGAGATGCCATGAACTCAGTGCATGAAGTTGATGTGAAGTCAGACTGAAGCCAGACTGAAGTTAAAGACATTAGTTGTCTGAGTATTCAGTAATTGAGAAGACCCTGATCAACAGAAGTGATCAGAAGTTGTGAGCAAGAACAACAGACCTTTTCAGAGGTTGTTAAAGTTTCTTGAATAGAGAAAGTCCAGGTCATCCTTAGAAGAAGGAGATAAAGCCTGAGCAAGACGAGAAGACCTGATCAACTCAAGTGATCAGAGGTACAGAGCAAGTCCATCAGTCTTTATCCCAGACTTCTGAAGATACTTGAATAACTTAAAGTGAAGAAGAGCTACTCGTGCGACTCGAGGAGCCAAGAGAAGACCCTGTGGGACTCAGGGAGAAGAAGTCTTCAGTGGGATTCTGGAGCAGGCCAGTGGGACTCGGGTAACACTGTGGGACGCAGTATAAAGACCCTCCTGTGGGACTCAGGAGAGATACAGTGGGATGCTGTATCGACCATTGTAATACTAACAGATTATAATGGAAGAAACCATGTTGGGGTGTATAACCAACATGGAAAGGATGTAGGCCTTTGGTGCCGAACCTTGTAAATCCTTGTGTCCAGTGCCTTTACATTTACTGCATCATTCGTGGAAAGGTGAGAGATACAAGAAGAGTGGATCGAGGCTTTAACGAGCCATAGAGGTTTAATTGATGAAGAATCAATTAGTAAAAAGTTTTAAAGGATCACTGATTCACCCCCTCCCCCTCTCAGTGATTCACACTAATCTGGGCACTTAAATTGGTATCAGAGGGAAGGTTACCTCTAAAAGATCCAAGAGACTCTATATGGAGTGCAAATTTGAGGAAATGAAAGAACAACCTCAAATGGAGATATCTTCCAAGACTCTGAAAAACAGAATGAAGAAATAGGCAAAGAAGATGAGGAAGAAGGTTGCTGCAATCAGAGAAACTCCTTCTATGGAAAGAAATGTGAAAGTCACATCAGATGACAATTCCTTTTATCATTCTTCTGATGAAGCCTGCTCTAGCTGTGACGAAGATGGAAGAAACAATTTTCTTCTAAATGCAATAAAATATCTTCAGAAGACAGTCCCCAAGGAAGTGGCAATGTGTATAGCTACAGGCGTCCTTGATCTTCAAGAAGAAAAATTACAGCTAGAAGATGAAGCCAATTCTCTGGAAGTCCAGTTGGCTAAAAGGGTTGGCATAACCAGCACTCTCAGAAAGCTGGTGAAGGGTAAAGATGAAACAGTATTGCTTTGCAATGAAAGATATGAAGACACTACTGAAGAATTGCAAAGAAGCCTTTCTGAGAAAGAATTCTTTAAGACTGTGGTCAAAGATGTTTTCCATGCCCTGGAAAAGAGGCACAAAGTGTCGATGAATGTTAGAGATGCTCAACTCGAAGATAAAGTCAAAATGGTGAAGGAGCATGACAATTCATTGCTAGAATTGAAGAAGGTTCATGAAGACCAGTTAGAACAGCTGAAAGAAAATTGGGAAGGAAGGCTAAGAACTGTTGAGGATGAGAAGAACTCCCTTAACATGAAATGCATAGAACTAGAGGTGATGTTGAAAAATCTATAATCCCCCAAAGCTGAATCCTCCCAGTCAGCTGAAAGGAGAAATGTTGCAACTCAAGTATGCATTGAGAAGGATGATTCTAAAAGAAAGAAATCCTCTAATGAAAGGGAAACATCTTCTAAAAAGAAGGTACCATCCATCCCATCTTGTACTAATGCTTCTAATTATGTTTCCACAAAAAGTGCAGGATGGAAGAATAATTACAAACAAGTATGGATGAAGACAATGAAGAAAGAAAGCTCTCCTGAAGCAGCACAACAATTCAAGACAAGTACCCTACAATCAGAAGGAATCAAAAAGACAAGATTTGTGGGTCAGTGTTGGTGTTGTAACAAGTATGGGCACTGTGCAAAGGATTGTTGGTACAATCCACTGAATGTCAAAGCACAAAGGAAGCCCATGCCAAGGGGGAGCAAGCCAGAGGAAAAGAAGCAGCATCCATAGGTCCAGAGACATCTGTTTACTGCAAATAGATTTGGACTACTTGACAACATCTGGGATGATTGAAAAAGTGGTCAAAATGATACATGTCAATCTCCAACTGTATCCAGAGCTAAAAAGAAGAGAAGATCACTGAACCTGGCTAAAATGGAATCCTTGGGAAGCAAGAAGAAAGTTGGAGATGCTCCCAAGAAGGTTTTGAAAAAGGAAAAGAAATCCTTGGAGTCTAAATCCAAGAAGGGTGATGCATCCAGAAGGACCACCAAGAAAACATACTTCTATTGTGGAAAGAAAGAACACACCATGGATCTTTGTGAACAACCCATGGAACTGAATAGAAGCAGACTGGACTCAAAAAGACAATCAGTCCAGAAGAAGCAGAAGGGATAGATTGAAAATAAGTTTCCTAAGAAAGGTAGCTTAACAGCATCAAAAGAACCATGTCGAACTTCCAAAACTGAGGCCACACTCCCAAGTGACATACTTGTCATATGGCCAAATCAGTTGCAACTTGCCAGAGAACTACAAAGAGCTGAAGATAAAGTTCTGGCAATTACTAAGGCAAAAGGGAAGAAGAAGATTTCACATGAAGATAAAGTTCTGTGTGTGAGGTGCAATCAAGATGGACATACTAGTGATAAATGCATGATATTCATTACAGCTCAGAAGGGATTCTTCAAAAGAATGAAGATTTCACCAGGAGACTCTAGTGCTCAGAAGGCACCTAGAAATACAGGAGTCACACACAAAGAATTTAAAGAGGTGTTGAGATCCACATCAGCACAAACATCATTGAAGATCAAATGTGCAAGTGTGAAGAATGGTGAAAATGGGACATCTCGGTTGAGAGAATCTTCTCAACCTTGTTGTTCACATTGATGAACCAAGGAGGTTCCATCTTATTCCCTTATACTTCTGGTTTTTACATGTGCTAACATTGTAGTGAATTGAAGATGATGATCATTCTCATCTGGAGAGTGGTTTGGAAAGAATGGAGTGCACCCCTTGAGGGGGAGCCAATCTGTAGAAGATGGGATTCTGAGATTTAATACCATCTTAAGAAAAGTGAAGGTATACCAATCATACTTTCATCCCTTGTTTCTTAATTGTATTCATCATGACAATTAAGGGGGAGTATTGATTGAAGACAAATGAATGAAAGGGGGAGCTTTATCTTGGCACCTGAACTTTCTGATGTGTTTAGTGAAGTATGTGCAGGATTTAGCAATTCATTGATATATCTGAAAAATTTCAAACCCCTATAGCATGATCTCACATGTATAGTGAATGTTGGACAACATTGAGTACCTTGGTTACATCACTCTTGTTTTCTACATCGGGTTAGCCCAAGTAGACTCAGAGTTGATCTACTAAAGGTTCTTTGCTCAAAAGAACATGTGACATCATCCCTCTCATAGTGATTTTCAAGAATATGCTATTCAATGGGAGGAAGTGATATTTTTGAAGAGAACCACACCACACCTTTGCATTTGATTTCCAATAAGGGGGAGAAAATATTGGCACACATATTGACCCATTCATATGTGCTGAAGAAGTGTATTGACAACAAATACAAAGGGGGAGATTGAAGTGCACTATGTTGCATTTTTTTTCAATGAGGTATGTTGTTGTCAAGGAATGGATGGATGTCAAGAAGTTTCAATATGTGAATGACAAAGAATGTGATGGTGTTGGTGAGGAAAGGAGAATGGCCATGGTACTAAGATGCATGTCACTTAGGAAATTCACTAAGTGACATAGGATTTTGTGGTTGAAACATTCTCTATGTATATCTGACGATTTTTGAACTGTTCTTTAAGTTCTAAGAACTTGTATCAACTGGATACAATGTCACAACAAGCTCTAGGAGACCATGCATTGTCTTCACAATGCATGAGGAGATGAGGAGAACCATCCACTACTTCTAAGTGGATGAAGTGAGCTGACGAATTCCATGCACTATCACTTAGTGCATGAGTATTAGAAGAAGATCCAATTGATCTATGATTAGATCAATGAAGCACTTTGAAGAATTTAAGTGATTCAGGAGTTCGGTTGAAGAAGAAGAACCTTCGGGAATTCCATTCCTAAGTAATGAATACATGTTGAGTAAGAATTGGAGGAATTCTAATGAAGAAGAAAAATGAAGAAGGAAGAAGTGTCATTTGGCATTTTACACTTAAGTACTTTGTATACTTAGTGTATATTCAAGCAAAAAATTAGCCATCAAGGGCCAGCATTAAGGGTTCAACCCAAGGCACATGTGGGACTAGGTCACCACGCCCAAGGGGATCCCATGGGGCCAGCCCGAGAGAGGCTGGGGCCGTGTATAAGCCCCGAGGCCACGCAGTGATGAAGCCCGCGCAGTGTGAGCCTAAGGAGCGCGCCCGTGTTGTGCATAGTGGGCGCCAGTGGCGCGCCCGAGTGGCAGAGGTGGGCGCAAGAGCGCTCCCGCAGAGAGAACACGGTGCGGGGCGGCACTGTGGAGGGGGAAGTTCAATTGGACAGTGGAAGGGAGCAGCTGGTTGATAAGCCGCGAAAAAACCGCGCTTCACTTCGATGTGGGACGCAGAAAAATCTCCAGGAGCGGATCCTGGCCGCACGGTTGATCGCGCGCCAGATCTCGGCCGCACATCCAATCCGCCGCTTCCCGTTCAGATCCAGGCCGTTGAAGATTATTTGAACGCACGGATCAAACGGTGCTGAGCTTATCTTCTTCCTCGAGCTCGGCTGAGGCCTCCCCACGCATTCCCGCAGCCACCAACGAACCAGGTGTCTCCCCGAGCATGGATTTTGAGATTCCGGCCACCTCTGAAGAAGCTGAAGACACCAATGAGCTCGTCTGGCCCTAGGGAACTCGTCCATGCTTTAAAATATTCTTGCATAAAATGTTTGGAGAATTTTGAGGTTGGCCGAGGCAAACGAAGTGCCGAGGCCATGAGGTTTATATTCTGCATGGTTTGTACTGAAGGAAGGCCGTGCATGCGTTCTAAATCGCGTGTACGTGAAGAGGAAAACAAATAGAAGTGATCCCGCGTGAAACAGAAAATAAAAAACGGGATTTGCGGCTCGTTTAAAGATTTCAAAGATCCGAAATCATCGAGAATTTAAGTTGTAATCATGCGGATCATGTGAGGCATCTCTCTGCCTATAAAAGGAGAGGCCGAGGCTCTGTTTATGCTTGCTGATCCTTTGATGAAAATCCGAAGTCCCGTGAGTGCTTCAAGCCTCACGAAGAACACCCTGCGCGCCCCCTGGGCGGCAGTGAAGCCCGGAGCCATCAGAGGCTCCGTGAGGTTCCTTTTGCGCACTCCTTGCGCGAAAGAAGAAAGGGAGGTCCCCAGCATGACTCCTTTGCGGGACAGGAAGAACCCCAGCCGCATCTCCTTGCGTGCTCGAGGTTGGCACCCTCACTGCCCGTGTACCTGCGTGGCAGGAGGAAGTGCATGCGGGTGATGCACTTGAGTGCCCCGTGGCCAGTGCACACTTGCGCGCCCTTGTGGCCTTGTGCACTTGCGCAGCCAGTGATACCCACACCCAACGTGGTGTTTAAAGTGAGAAGAAGGCCGCACCAGTTGCACGCCTCTTTGGGTTGGTGTTCGGGTGTGAGCAAGAGAAGGCTGAGGCCTTGCCTCGTGTGTGTGTGCCAAGTGGAGAAGAGGACCCGAGGATTGCATGCCTTGTGTGTGCACCAAGTGAAGACAAATTTTGTGTGTGCAAAATTGAAGAACAACCTACGGGTTAAGGGTGTGCATCAAGAAGTGGGAAGAGGCCAAAGTCAAGTGTGTGCAAAACAGAGAACAATTTATGTGTACTTGAACAAGTAACAAAGAAGGCCGAACCTAGGTGTGTACAAAGTGTACACATTTAGAAGTTAAAGGAAGAGGACATCTACACTAAAGTATAACACACTTTTAAGTGTGTAATCAAAAGGAATAAAGTGTGTAAAGTTCAGAGAAGGTGTGTGCTTAAAGGATTATACCCTTTGTGGGTTTACTGCACCAAGAAGAAAAAACAGGGGAGTGCATGCATGCATGCATGCACGTGCACAGGTGAACAAGCTCAAATCAGTGAGTGTGCATTTGAGTTGTCCAAGACCAGAAGATCTTGAAGAAATTGAGAAGCCATGCAGTCAGTACATGAAGATGCAGAGATGCCATGCACTCAGTGCATGAAGTTGATGTGAAGTCAGACTGAAGCCAGACTGAAGTTAAAGACATTAGTTGTCTGAGTATTCAGTAATTGAGAATACCCTGATCAACAGAAGTGATCAGAAGTTGTGAGCAAGACCAACAGACCTTTTCAGAGGTTGTTAAAGTTTCTTGAAGAGAGAAAGGCCAGGTCATCCTTAGAAGAAGGAGATAAAGCCTGAGCAAGATGAGAAGACCTGATCAACTCAAGTGATCAGTGGTACAGAGCAAGGCCAGCAGTCTTTATCCCAGACTGCTGAAGATACTTGAAGAACTTAAAGTGAAGAAGAGCTACTCGTGCGACTCGAGGAGCCAAGAGAAGACCCTGTGGGACTCAGGGAGAAGAAGTCTTCAGTGGGATTCTGGAGCAGGCTAGTGGGACTCTGGTAACACTGTGGGACGCAGTATAAAGACCCTCCTGTGGGACTCAGGAGAGATACAGTGGGACGCTGTATCGACCATTGTAATACTAATAGATTATAATGGAAGATACCATGTTGGGGTGTATAACCAACATGGAAAGGACGTAGGCCTTTGGTGCCGAACCTTGTAAATCATTTTGTCCAGTGCCTTTACATTTACTGCATCATTTGTGGAAAGGTGAGAGATACAAGAAGAGTGGATCAAGGCTTTAACCAGCCATAGAGGTTTAATTGATAAAGAATCAATTAGTAAAAAGTTTTAAAGGATCACTGATTCACCCCCTCCCCCTCTCAGTGATTCACACAGATCTGGACACTTCATTTACCCTTATGAAATTCATAACTGCAACATAAGGGTAAGGGGGTTTACCCATATTCAAGTCTCACACCCAAATTTCCACTTACATAGTGATTGATTACCCTTACATATCCCTTTGAATTTAGAAGTTACCCTTAATCCACTCAAGGTTACCCATATGCAACAAATAGATTTTTCACTCTATCCTTATATAGTGGGTCATTTACCCTTATGTGAAACATATAATTTTTGGGTCACCTTTACACAACACCACATATGTGACGGTAGAATTTCATTACCCCTACATATATTCCTTGATCTGCTTAATCATATAAATAAAATCCAAAAATGGATTTAAGGATCATTAAGAAATAATATATTTAAAAAACACCTCCAACACTCACGAAACCCAAAGAAAATTTCATAAAATAAATAATAAAAATGAAATTAAAGATCGATAGGTTATAATTATCCCCATCATAATTGATTTTATACACAAAAAAATATATTATGAAGACTCCAAATTAAAGAGTTGATGACAATACTCTCTCATCAAAGCCTCATGCTCTCATGATTCATGTGAATTGCAACCAGGATTCCATAACACCAAAACCTAGAGTGTGGAATTCTTATGAATAACATTTATCTGAGAGTAAACAATATAAAATGGATTCTAGTTCATAGATAAAGTTTGTTCCACATCAACTCCCTCTTAGATCAAGATAAGTGTTGGATCTTAGAGATTCTATCTAAGCTTTGACACATGGGACACATTGTAGATCATTTGTATCCATGGTTGAAAAGATGAATGGTAATCCACCATTCCAATATTCTCAACAACAAAAAATGGTCATGTGTATCTCAATGATAATGTTATCTGTTTTCTAATCCATCGGTGACCCAACCAAGGTGAAACTCTAAAAAACAACAACTCACCAACTCCAAACACTAAAATTCTTCAACTACGATCAGCATAGGACATATAACTAATTTGAAGAGAAACAATATTGATGTAAATGGAAATTAAATTAATTTTTCATAATACAGAATACATGACACAAACAGATGCCCAATGACTGTATTAGTTTAATCCGTTTGGAAACTCGGTACGTAATCTCCTAACCATAGTGAAAGATCTTCAACATATCCCATAAAGATCATCCCATTTTTTCCGACCTAAAACCTTATTTTATACCATGGGGAAAAGAAAACATAAAATGGGTGAGTTAAAATGCTCATTAAGGTTAATAATCGAGAAAATAAAACGAACCATATACATTTAAACATAAAAACATGAACATAAAGGTTAAACATCAAAATCTTGTGTCATGAAAATAAATATTGGTAGTACATAACGCATAGATCATAGAGGAACATTAATCATCATAAAATATCATTGGAAAAAACATGGAATTTTGGAAAACTAATAAGCACGTATTATGATTTACATAGTATCCATGGCATTTTTTCCAAGTCTATCATAGTGGACGGAGTCCATTACTGAACTGGGTTTACTTATTGTTCCATCCCTTTATTACTAACCTGGATTTACTTGTAATTAATTCCATATCTATATCATGATAGTTAAATCATTACCCAATTCATTGGAGGGAGTTATAGGTCCCACCTATGTCATAATGAAATCATTCTTACGTTTTCCATAATATAAACATAAATCATTCATCATAACCCAACGAATAAAATGGTTTTCATAAACATTATCCCATCATAACATAATCCATATAAAACAATGGAAATATTTGCATCATAAACAAAATCAACCCATGTAAATAATAGGTACATTATACTTGAAAAATAACCATATTAAAAAATTTCACCTTATATGGAAAATAGTTTTGATAAAACACTTGAAATGAATTCTTGAGGAAAATCTCCTTTCTTCATCAAAATCATTTTTCTTCTCAAAATGTTGTGCAATTTTAAAAGAAAATAATTTTGTTGAAAATAATCCTGAAATATTGTATAGTAAGATTCATGTGAATATGGTGTTATGATACCGTAAAAATCCATTCATTCCATATTGTTAAAAAAACATTCTCCTCATACTTTTTCTAAAAAATTAAAAAAGTACCTCGTATGATAAAAAAATAAAGATTCCTTCCATACCATGAAGTAAAATCCAAAAAGGGTAGAATTGACTTTATAAATACATGTAATAATAGTAAATATATTATGAAAACAATTTTAGAAAACATGGGCATGGATGATAAATATAACCCCGGTAAATACTTATGAATAAACAATCTCAAATAAGAATTAGATTGGAATAATTATCCATTACCTTAGGTCTGATATGCTTTGTATATATCTGAAACTCCTATATAATTATTTAAATAATTTAATTGACTTATTTAAAAATCATATTAATTTTTATGATATCATATGTGTTCATATTCTTATCTGTTTATTAGTAACATTTCATTGTTACTCGTTATTCGGGTGTTAACTGCTTTATGTTCTTATGCATGTTTTGTCAAATAAATTGTTATTATTATTTTTAGGTTATAGTTATTTAATTTAAATAATTTTATTAGTATAAAATATATAATATTTATTCATTCAATAAATTTATATAATCATTATTCAATGAAGATCATGTAGAACGAATCACATCACATTGTGGAGACAGTAAGTCGTACGTACTCATGAGTGATGATATCATTCCCATGATTGTGGAATTTTAATGAAGTGTATGGTGTATAATATTTCAGAATAAATATCACTTTAAAATAATAATATATAGTTATTTCTTCCATCATTGTACCCATACATGTATGTTGGTGATGAAAAATAGATTACATCGCTATGTGGAGACTGTAGGTCATATGTACGCACTCATGGTGATGTCATTTCTCATAGGATGGATAGAGGATAGAATATGGTTGTTTCATATTTATAATAACATATTTGTATAAAAGTGATATGGGAGTTATTACTTTATAATGAAACAACTCATATAGTGGAAGTATATTATGAAAGAAGTTTGAAAGGATTGGTAAAGGATATTACCTCTTCATCGACATGCCTCTTCTAAACCACCTCTTAGGGAACTAAAGTTGGTCTTTGAAGAATACCAGAACCTCTAGTATGTTTATAAGGAAGTGTAAAAGGGAAATGGATAGGATTTGGCTTACTTTGATGGCTAAAATAGAGTGAAGAGGAGAGGGTGGAGGTGCCCTTTTCAAGAGAGGACATGGGAACTTTTGGAAACCTCAAAAATATTAATTTATAATAAACTCAAACCCCACATAAAACCATCAAAAATGACTCAAAATTGAAGATTAGATGAGATATGTTTGTAATATCATTAACCAATAAAATTTATACATGTTTTGACTTAATTTTAAACCTCATAATTATGATTTATCCTTATTTAATCTAATTAATTTTTTGGGGTAATAATATTCTGAATATTAAATGGTTAAAAATAATTACTTATGTGTCATTAATTGTCATTATTTGGATAATTTATGACATTTTAGACCATATAATTTTCAATTTTTAATTTTCAAAAATTTTTGTGATTTTTAATCAGTTTAATAATATGTTATTTTTATAAAATATCAATAGTGTCAATTTTAACACTATTCATTTATTTGAATTTAATAAAATCCAAAAAAAAGATAGATTCAAAAAAAAAAATAGATTACTAACATGAAATATTCATCTAGAAAATTTGTGGAGAACATTAATTATTTCCTATAATATTTATTTTAATATTTGTAAAACCATTTATTTGATATTTCTCTTAATAAAAGTAATTCGTAAAGTAAAACATTTTGGTATAATTATATAATAAATAATTTTGTTTCATAAAAACTAAAATTAAATAATATGATGAAGATAAATATAATAGATTTCATAAGAATACTTTTAGTGGAATTTATCTTCTTAAAAACCCAGCATTTAAAATGTTTTATTTATCAAATTATGAAGATGACAACTTTGAAATCATTTAATATAAAATAATATAAGTTTCATAATCTCTTTTATAAGGCTCCAAATGTTTAAAAGGTAGAACCTTGTATGATTATTGTTTATATATACTCATATAATAAGTTTTGGTCATGTTTGTTGAGCCTTTTGATGGGCCATGAAATAAATAATTTTGGCATCATTAATGCATAAGCTATTTAGATAATTATATATTTCATAAAAATTACAAATAAATTTCCAAGATAAAGAAGAAAATTTTATCTTCCAAATTAGTATTTATAATCTAATTTATATTCTATATAACCCTATATTAAAAATAAATTAATTATTATTGTTTGAGAGAGTCATATTTCAATTTTCTTTAAATAAAATAAATTAAATGTCTTAATATCATCCAAGTGAGTTCCAATAGAAACCATTTATACACATGTATTATTTAGGGAAAAATATAATCATCCAGTTATATTAATACAAGTGTTATGGTAATTTTATCATATTAATTTTACCCTTATTTACCTTATTTGCCTTTAACTATGGTAAATAAAATTTACCGTAGTTACTATTTATAATGCCCAAAAATAAAAGGATTCTATTAACATAATTTGGAAATAAAGATTCCAAATATGGAATTAATTTTTCCAACTTCAAGACACAGAAGTTTCAGTAATTAATTTAAAAGTAATCCCATTTTTGAAATGAGAAAACAGGTTTTACAATTTAATTCATTCCAAAAGATTGAAATGTTTTTACCCATGAATTCAGCGTAAAATTAATTCTAATGAATTAAAATATATTAAATGGTAAAAACATGTTCTATTTATACATTAAAACAATTCAATATTATAATTTTACCATAAAAATTGTCTCGATTTAAAAAAAAATCATGCAAAATTTTGAGTATTTTTTACTACTCATCAAAATAAGAAAGTTATCAGAAAAATATCAAAAAATTATCCAAAGTAAATTTGTATATCCTTATTCCAAATAATAAGTTTAATTTATCATATTTTACTTATAAAAATTTCAAAACTATATTTAAAATGGGTGTGCCATCAAAAGACGAAAAAATTGCATTTTTTTAAATATACTTCTTTTATTGAAAAAATTGATTTTTTTCTCATACCATTTTCTAGAAAATGTGTAAGATGAATGATAATGTTATAAAATTAAAATTTTGATTGACACTATTCATAATGGATAGTTTATACTAATATAATAATAATATATTGTTGTTTAGTGAAACTCGGTATTGCTTACCATGCAAGCTAACGAGGAAGCACGCTTTTGCGTGTAATGCATGACAATTCAGTACTGCATGTAGTGAAATCTTCCTTTGTTATTGCATATAATATAATCCAAACATAGTTCTTTTATAAAATGAAAAAAATCTATCCTCAATGTTCTGTAAAATAAATTCTGTAAAACAAACATGAAATCGTGTGTAACACAGGAAAAGTATAGTGTGTCATATACTGCAAGCTAATACGGTGGTGCATATAATGCAAGAAAATCTTGGTGTTGAATACAACACAGAACATTGAAGAAATTAAAGATAATCCATCTCATAAATTATTAGGGTGTTACAAGATTTATGTCATTTAAAGTATTTGATTAATCAATTGAATCTCCATCATCACCACTCGGACCGAACGAGATTCAACTAGAGAAGCTTCACCAATCTCTGACCAACATAGTAGAGATTTACAAGGCTTTCCATATAATGAATCAAACTGCTCCATATTAATATATGACTAGAAACTATTATTATAGTCTAACTCAACCATCCGCATGTTTAAATCCCAAGATCCATGATACATGAGAACACTATCTCAAAGTGTATTCTCAAGGATATGTAAATCTTATTACATATGTCCATATGTCTCTGGATGATACATCATGATCAACTTTGACTAAGATAACATCCCCTCCATGAGGCCTCTCAAAAAATGATAACTAAAATGGGGATCCCAATCAAAAACTTTGGAAAATATGACTATGAAATCTAATGATCTTCTTTATATATAGACACACTAATTCCTACACATTGGTTATATCATGAATGCGTATGAAGTGAGTAGATATGGTCAACCAGTCAATAGTTTACCATATCATATTCTTTCCTCATTGTGTATGCATCAACCCTAACATAAAGTCTTTTTATATATCATTCCACTTCAAATTTTCCATAGGAGGTTCTTTAATAATTCTTGAAGGATTTGTATGCTCTTATTTAACTTATTGAAGAGTAATTTAATGTGAAAAAAAACTATCATTTCATACCTAGCCACTAGAAATGCATCCTCATATCATAAAACATATTCAACATTCCAAGGTGTACCACCCATAAGAAATTATAGAAATCCTTAATCAGAGACTTCCTCATAGGAAAAAGAATGACATACAAGATCAAAAATAAATGAATTCCCTCAAAAGATATAAATCATTCACTAATGTCTACATACCACAAAAATAATCCCTAATACCTCAAAACTCTCTATCTAGTTTTTTTTCTGAGGGAATCATATCACTATGTGAGAATGTCAAAAGAACACATGAAAAAATGAACACATTCTCATTCTCTTAGACTACCAAATTCATAAATGTAAATATATTATTCAGATTTCATTCCTAATATGAGTATTTCATGGATTGAGAATGAATTTTCCAACTGATAACATCAACCATGTCATTTCCCTTTCAAGTATTATAAGAAATTTTAAAATCAAAAGTCTAAAGGTAGTCCACCCATCACCTCATATGAATATTTAGATATTTTTTAGATATGAAATTACTCATGATTTTATGGTCATAGTATATGGTAAACATTTCATATAAAATATATTCCCTCCAACACTGTAATCCATGCATCACAACTATGAGTTTGAGATCATGTGTTGGATAATTATTCTCTTTAAGAATAATCTAATGAGAACTATACGAAATTTTGTGATCCAACTACAAAATAATATATTCCAATATCCAACTGGGTGAATCATAGAAAAAAATATCCATCCTTATCTTTTGGAAGAGTGAAAATAGGATCTGAATTAAACTAATGATTTAACTCTTCAATGGAATCCTGACATTTCAAATCCCATAAAAATTCACTAAATTCCAATAAATAATGGTCATTATAGAATCCAACATTCATACATACTTAAAAAACTAGAGGTAATACCATTTAATTTCCAAGAATCTTCGAATCATGAAGAAATTATATGTTTCCCCTAGCTCATAATAGCTTTCACCTTCTCAAGATCAACTAAAATACCATGTTTGAAAACCACGTTTCTCAAAAACTATACCTATTGAAACTAGAAAATCCGTTTATATATCATATCGTATAGTTTTTCACTTCTAAAGATGTCTAGAAAAACTCTCAAATGGTGAAAATGAACCTCATCATCCTTATATTTAACTAATATAGAATACAAAACTACTACTACAAAATATTCAACATACTAGTTTAATATCATGTTCATCAATTCTATAAACATAGAAGGATTTTTGGTCAAACCAAATGAAATAAGAAGGTATTCATAATTTTCATACCTACCCCAAAAGGAAATATTAGGGATATTTTATTCCTTGATCCTAATCTAATGATTACCGAACTAAAGATAAATTTTTGAGAACCACTTATCCTCTTTTAACTAGTCAATAAAATCATAAATTTGGGGAAAAAGATATTTTTTCTTGAACATAACAAAATTATGATTTAAATAATAAATATTAAGCAAATAGTTTTATCAGCCTTATTGGAAAAAATAACTAGCATTTTCTAAGGAAAAACACTAGGGAGAATAAATCCCAAGGATATTAATTCATCCAACCAAGTCTTTAATTACTTAAATTAAACTAGATTTATTCGTTAAGAGGGAATAAATAAAGGATGGGTACCTAGTACCAAATTATTTAGAAACTCTACATCCCTCACTAGTGGGAATCCATAAAATTAAAAAGGAAACACATTGAGAAACTCAGTTTAATGGTAGGAAGATCATAAAATTAAGAATACCTCTCTAATTCAAAGTATTTCATGGATATCATCCTACCAAAATCTAGAAGAGGATATCCTGGTCGAATCAACTTAGTGTCTCATTCTCCCTAAAAGTAATAGAACACGCTATAGAGTAAATAAAGGAGACTCGTTGAAGATGGAATCTGATATGAGATTTATGAGATATTTTAGAATCCATCCCAAGAATAATATATAGGTGTTTCATATCCAAAACAAATAATTTCTAAAAAAATCTGGGTTTTTTTATTAATATAAATTTAAATAAGGGAATAAATAAAACCACACTCTCTTTATCCAAAGATACATGGTAATATCCAAAATATAATGTATGTTCTAAGAAGGGAGATTTAATATATTCATAATATGGGTAGATACACATGAATTATAGGTGTGAGTATCAAATAAACAAATTACTAAATTTGAATCATTGGTTATTGTATCTAACACTATTGCAAGACTCGTATCATCATATAATGGAGAAACATACCCTATTTAAAGCGTCTTTTTCCATTCTTCCTATTGCGGGAACCCATTATTTATAAATGAATTTGACTACTCTATTGATCCTCCTAGTACTTTCATGATTATACCACTATGAAGAGTGGAAAAAGCAATCCAAACACTCTATAAGTGACCTAATAATCCATAAGATATACATATGTATGGTGTCTGCATGAAAGATCGATGTGACTACATGGATTTAAAGAATTGAAAACAAGTGGTACTTAATTATATATTTTATAATATTCAAAAAAAAAAGACTTTATCCAAGATCCACCACTAACACTTTTACCATGAGACCCATCATAGTTCCTCTTTACCTTAAAGGGACCACTCAATCAGCCATTGGGAGTAAGAAGAACTATAGTGAAACTAGACATACCATGAAATTAAAGTTCCCCCATCAATGCTCCATTCAATATGTCCTCATAAGAGGTGATATTTATTAGGAAAATATGAGATTAGATATCTATTCAAAGGAACATCTCAAAACCATGTTATTTTATTTTCTCATTCGATACCACCTTAGGTTGGAAATAAATAATCTTGGTGAAGCGGTGGGAATAATGAGTCACTTATTGATCACCCTTCTTGAATTTAATGAAATCTATAGACTTTTCAATTAACATTATATTTGGATATAATTGTTACCTAAAAATTTACCTGAATACTTTCCACTCCAATATGAATTTCTTCGTATTATGATCTATCAAATCCCACCATCTTCTATTGGGACCATTAATCGTGATGGCATCACATTTTAATTTAATAGAGTAAGGAATTTATAAGAACTCAAATATCTTATTATCCTTCTTAATCAAATCCTCTGCCTCATGAGGATCATTATTACCTTGGAAATATAGTGGATTATAATAAAGAATGTCTTTGTCATAATCTCTATTATCTTCCCTCCATGTCACAACCTTTTCATCTTGAATGGAAATAATTGTAGAAAACTAATCCAAAGCATGCACCACATGCACAAAGACTTACACAAGGTTTTGATAAAATGGAGGTTTCTATTTTAATGGTTTATAGGTAACTCCCACCTAATGTCAATTAAAATATATTATTTTTGGAATATTACTACAAACCATCAACAGGTAATAAGGATAAATTAGTCATGATACATTAGATCAATAACTCTATGAATTACAATTCAATTGGTAAACACAAATATGTATCACATATTTGGAAACAAATATCAAGATTCATTTCAAACAAATCCTCCAAATTACATTTTTCCAAAAACCCATAGTAAATTAAGGATCATTAGGTTGAGAGTTGTCTAGGAACTCACTCATAACATACCCATTAAGTCCCTAAAAACTTTTCACCAATCAAAAAAGATATCTAAAACTTCATATCAACAAAAAAGAAGAGGTATGACCATGGTTGATGCCTATTTTCTTTGAAAAAATCCAAATAACCGACCTAAATTTTTATTAAATCAATCCTTAGTGTTCTTAATCCACACAAGCTAGCGAGTAGTGATAGGACAAAAAACTATAGGGAACATTTTATCCCTAGGGGAAAATTGTCATCAAAAAATAGTTGGTATAAAATAATAAACAGCAGGTATTTCAAACACTCTACAAGGTATAAAACAACTTGTAAATAGATAAATGTATCAGAATAGTTGTATCAAATAATTTAATTAAAAGTAACCATAAAGACATCAACCTAGAAACTGAATGATAAAATTTGATCACATGTTCCACTGGTCAACACGAACTCTCAAGGTACACAAATAAAGAACCTCAACCACCTCTGAGTGGTTATTTCCCTTTTTCTTAACCTTGCATAAGAAAATCAATAAACACATAAATGAAAAGATTGGGTGTGAGAAACATAGCCCTATTAGATTTCATGAATATATTTGATAACAAATATTATCTATAATAAACCAATTAAGCTTCTTCTTAAATTAAAAATGCATGGTAAATATTGTCACTAGTAATAGTTAAATGTTTTTATAAAATATCCAATTCCTCATATAATATAGGTTTCTTAAGTGAATTTCGATCAAATCAATCAATTTTAAGAATCTTTTTCAATCAAGCATGAATAATCATTTAAATAAAAAAACAACATGAGTAAACCACTTTTATCAACATTGGAATGTATAAATCATTTACAATAATAACACCATGATTAAGAATCTTAGGTTTAGTTTATTTCATGGACTCTCAAACATCTCAGGGAATTGTTTCTTTACATATACACACAACCCTATATCACAAGCCTAGGGAAAAGAGGATAACAACACTCCTAAGTACGAGTTTCATTCCCTCAAGTAGATTAGTAACTATTATCATCAACAATTTATTTCTAGGTAGATATAATACTTTCCTATCATGTTTTATTCCCTAAAAACTTCCTATGAACCAATTTTTATCAAGGAAATTTAAAAAACTATACAGTTGGAAATTATTTGTTCAAAATTATCATATCATTTCAACTATCATAAAATTTTTCCAAAAGATCAAGTTTCAAAAACAATCCCTTTATTTCAAAACCCAACATAATTTGGATTTTTTAAAAATATCACTCATTCCTAGATCAATTTATTTTATTTATAATTTTCATAAAATTTAGGTGTTTCTTTAAATAATATTTCATCAAATTCATGATTTAAATCAATATTCTCCTTCGAGATTATTTTTATTGAAATGACACTATATTTTAAAAGCCATTTTAAAGGAATTTCATCGCACACATCATTCCATTTTAAAATATTTTACAAATACCCAAATCCATACTTCAAAATAAATTATAAATCCATTTGAAATTAAACAAGAATAAAGGGTTTAAAGAGGTAGTAATTTCATTTGGAAAGAACCTACCTTAATGGAAACATCACAAAACACCTAAAGAAGGATATATAGACAATAATAGAAAATGTCACGAACCCCATGATTAATAAAAAATAAAAACAATTACCCTTTTGTTGTTCTCCCATTAGTTGGATTCTATAAATTTAATCATTATGAAAATAGAAATCAATACGGTGTACATTTAAGTATTATTAAAATTCCCATATTCATTCTAGCTTATTGAAAGATAATTGTAAATTAAAACACTATTTAATTTTCCATTTCCAATTTAATATTAGTTGAGTAATATTTGGAATTATTTTGAATGTGAGTTATTGCCTTTAACGGGTCAAAATAACTCAATTCCCATAATTTATATATTTTAGAAACACCAAAATGATGTTATAAGTCATTCTGGAAAAAGAAAAAGAAAATTTAAAATTTAAAAACATGTATTTTAAAAAAAATTCATTATGTGTGGGAAACATTGTTTACCCATATAGAACTCATAGCTACTATATAATGGTAAGGGGTTTTTCCCTTAAACAAGTCTCATTTCATGTTTTACCCATTCACAGTTATTGAGTTCCCTTATGCATCCCTTATATTTTTGGAGTTACCCTTACACAACTCCTTGTTAACTTTACACAACATATATAATATTCACCCCACCCTTACATAGTGGTTGATTTTCCCTTATGTATCCATTATAATTTTTGGGTTGCCTTTAAAAACACCATTTGTGCATCAGTATAAAGTCTTTATCATAACACAAACTGCATGCTCTGCATATGGGTAATCATTAACATACAAAAAAATTATTAAATATCAATTAAAAATAATTTATAAATTAAATAAAAAGGCTTCAGAAGAGAATTGAAAACTAATAGAGTTACAAAACGCCTCCAACACTGAAAAAACTGAAAGAGAACTCAATAAGCCAAATAATCCACCAAAAATCAACTATCATGATGTTTAATATAAAAACCTATAGAGAAATTAATTAATTCTACAAATAAAGAAAGCTAAAATGAATGCGCACTCTATAATATAATCTATTTATCACAATATTTTGTCATGAAGGATCAACTTCCCATGCCACCTACCTGTATGCTTGAATAATTTTCCCTAGATTTCATGAAATAAACATTCTAAGAAAACATCCAAGGACAATAACTTAATTAGTTAGTTCTATTACCCTAATAGGTGCTAATATATCTTATTCCATTAAAAATACATAGGAAAATATTTTATTGATGTACACATTAATTCCATATCAATTCTGAAAAACTCAATGTATCCTATATCTATGTGGTTATATTTCTTCATTATTTTTCATTAATACATCAAATAATGTTACTCAAGATATCCATTAATAATAATATTATGTCTAGTGACCAATGAACATTCCCATAAATTGGATCATCCAATGACACATAAAACATCATAATTTCCAAATGGAAGTTCTATTCTCATAACCTCCTCTCATCAAGATGACCAAGGGTTAACTTTTTGAGATAAGTTGGAGTCTCAATGTCATAAACACCTCTTACCCATGTTATCATGTGTTCTCTATATCCCATCAAATGATATCAGTTTTTCATCAAATATTAATTTCATAATACCTTTTATACCTTCATGTGTATCATTATCGTGATGAATTGTTATGAACTTTTACTAAAACTAGTAAAAATGGGATATTATCACATATTATATCATGTAGAAGAATGATCATTGTAACACCCCAAGCTTCCACGGTACGTTTCCCTTCGAATAATGCAATGGCGTGCATTGTACGCAACTTCGAGATTCTAACACACCACAACCAATCAAACTAGCCATTATGAATAGTAATACCTACTTTTTCAAATTTTATAAATTCTATATTCCGAAATGGACTTCATTTTTGGATTCAGAATATCGAATTTATCCTAGGGTGAAATTTTGGAACTTTTCTGATAATAGTTATATTTTGATGAATAGTGAAAATTACTAAATTTTAATTAAAATCAACTTTTTAAATCAAAATAATTTATAGTGATAAATAATATTATTGAGTAGTTTTAAAGTATAATTAGCATATATTTTTACTATTTTATCCAATGGTGTTCATTTGAATTAATTTCACTTTGAAATTGGACCTAAACAATTGTCAATATTTTGATATATATTGTTTCTTAAAAACACGCTATTTGTTGTGACAGCGGAAATTAATTATAAAATTAATTAATGCAACTTATATGTCTAGAATTTTGTAAAATAGAAATCATTTTTGAATTCGGAATATCAATTATAGCTTAGGGTGAAATTTTGGCATTGTTCTGAAAAACTTCAATTTTTGATGAATAGTGAAACTACTAAGTGGTAGTTAAAAAAACTGAATTTTTCATAAAACATAATTTTACCACTTCTGTGAATGGAATTTAGAAAATCTGAGAGACACAGATAATATCAAGAAGTAAAATTTGGTTCAATGAGATGAAAATAATTTTTGGTCAATAGTAACTTTTTACTTTTCTTTACCACGGTTAAAAGTAAATAGGGTAATTTAGGGTAAAAATGATATTAATATTACCCTAACACATGTCCTAATTCTATTGTACAACTATATCTCGACCAAAAACAACCTTAGAATAAAATATTGTCATTTATGTCCACTTGGATTAGATTAGGACATTTATTATTATTTAATTCAAAGAAGAGTTAAAAGAGTTAAAATCAAAGTTTATTTACTAAAACATTTTTAATATAGGGTTATACATAAGATAAGTTCGATTGTAAATCTTCATTAGAAAGATAATATGATTCCCTACATAATGATATTATATTTATAATTTTTATACATTAAATACATTAATATATTAATGACACAATGATGATGTAGTAATTACCATAATAGTGAAAAATTAAAATAATTGATATTATAAATTCCCAAATAAATATAATTTAAGCCTTTTAATGAATTACACTACTTTTCTAGGATAATATGACATATTAGTATTGATTTAATTGACTTTTTCGATGTAATCATTCTGTTATGAGTTTTACAAAAATAAACTATTGAATAGTGTCAAAATTGACATAAAAGAGTTTTTAAAACAAATATTATATTATTAATTGATATTAAATTCCTAAAAATCTAAGGATCAGTCAAGAGACTTATATCATGATAGGTATATCATTAATGGACAAATTGAGGGTATATTGGATGTATATGGAATGTTTATTAACTATATAATATAAAAATAGAAAGTGACATGGTAAATGTCAAACTAATTAACTAAGAGTTAAAACTAAACAATAAGGTTAATATAGTTACCCAAACCTGTCTAAAATATATTGGTTGAATTTTTTTCGACCTCTACCCACCTTAACTTTTGAATAACCAACTTTGGAGCCATTATAAACCAAATATTAATTTATTATAAATTAATATTTCTAGCTTTTCCAAAGGTGCCCCTGACCCCTCTTATAAAAGGGAACTCCTTCTTCTCATTTCTTCACACCTTCAAAGCATTTTGGTTCGGCCAAAACCTGACCCAATACTCTCTCAACTTCCCTCAATACAACCTAGAGACCTTAGTTTGATCAGAAAGCCAACCTAATTATCCCTTTTGATCAAATCAAAAGGAAGAACCCGAAGAAGAGGTAATGTTTTCACAACCCCTTTTCAAATTCCTTTCTTCTTCCACTTCTTCTTTATTTGTTATTACCATTCTAAAATAATAACTCCAGTATCTTATATATAATTTGATGTTATTATAAATATGGTACAACCATATTCAGTATTCTATCCACCCTTTGAATAATATGTCACCATACGTGCGTACGTACGACTTACCGTCTCCACGTCGTGGTGTAATTGTTATTCAACATATTATTATTTTGGTGGGTATAACAATGATTTGTAACTCATTTAAAAAATAAATATAACAGAATAATTATTCTGTATATATGATACACCATCCAATTATATATTATTTTAATATCAAAAGAATGATATTGTCGATCGTGCGTACGTACGGACTACCATCTCCACGAACGCGATGAGATTCATTCTCCATCATATCCATTCAAGTATAATAATCATTTCATGATTTAAAAATAATTTTTAAGTACTTTATATCATTCTGGATATGAATAAGATACAACCTATCCATGAAAAACATGGCTTACATAACAAAACATATAAAGGAAAATGAGTAAGTTAACAGTCGAAACGATGATAATTCTAAGATATTATTAACAAAGCAATGTTAAAATATCATATATGATATCATATTAATGTATATGATTCATTAATAATTTAATAACAATTATTTAAACATTATACAGGGGGTTAACCTACCGCCAACCTAGGAAAAGTACAAGGTAAGGGGTTTCTTAACTCACTCTTAATTTCTCGAGAATTCCATTGTTCACCCCTTAATTATTGCATGTGGTGTATGTGTACGGCCCATGATTGTATTCATTATGTAATATACTTTAATTTATGGGTATTTACATCATCATGGTATGATCCTTCTTTCATGGGTGTATGTTTCGTAAGTTACCTAATCAATAAGGGAATTTGAAATTTCAATTTCCACTCATTTGGCTTTACGCATATTTCATTGATTATATTACCCCAAGATTATGTGTTGAATCATTATTCATTTGATTATGTCAAATTTCCACTCCCCTTACTGTGGATATACTTTTGATACACATAATCACTCCATTGATAATTTCTCAAGTTATTTATATGAATTTGATAAGAGTAATTTTAACTCATTCTCCATTTGGTGAGTTAAACATCCAATTCGTTGGTGTTGTTTTCACAAGAATATGTGTGAATGTCCTTTGATTGTTTTACACTAAATATCCAGTCATATTTAGTGTATATATATTTGTCACACATAATTATGTCGTTGATTTATCCTTAACCTAAGGATACGGCCTTTATGAGAGATTTCATCTCAATTTAAATTCCATTGAGACTTCTTTGTTGTTATACACCAAATCACTTTTATGTGGTGTATATAATGTAATTTGACATAGTATAATAGGAATTCCTTTATTCTCATTATCTTACAATGTTTTGATTACCTCAATTATTTGTATTCAAGTGTCTCTCTTTTGGTTAGAAACTCTAACTAAAATACCATTTTTAAATGTTTTAAAGACTTATTCTTCTAAATCTTGCTCATTAATGTCCATGTTTTAAAAAATGGTTTTAAGGACATTAACGATTTAAAATTAAAACGCCTTTTAAAAGTTTCAATGTGGTATGGGACTATTTGATTCAAAAATCGATTTTTAAATAGCTTCTTGACAAATAGTGTGACTTTTAATGATTTCAAGAAAAAGGGGGATATTTCTCTCAAATAGTTTTGATGATTATTTTCATCTATGTCAATATCCTTCATTATTCTCGATTGAATTTAATATGATACAATAAAATCTTCCATATTGTATCGAATTAGTTATGTTTGACTGTGGATGTGCTATTTTTATACCATTCATGGTTTTTGGATAAAGTATTGACATTTCGTATGCTAGTTTTAATACGAATGTTTATGTTATGTTTCAAACTTTTCATATGAGGAATGCATTGGACTTAGTAAGTGATGGGTGGAGCCTGCTATAGCTCCTCGATGCATCGGAAGGTCTCATGAGACAAACTAGTGTCTTGGCACAAGGCCTTGGCACAAGGCCTTGGCAAAATCTTATTTGTAGTCTTGGCATGAGGCCTTGGATATCTGGTTATGATAGTCTGGCATTATGAATTCCGTCATTATGAAAGTGGTTATTGATATTGTATGTGATCATTAGACTAGTAGAATATCCATGTGAGTAAGTAAATGGAATTATTTTATTTAATCTTTTCCATTTTATGTAGAAGTTAAAGTTTAAAAGGCTTCTGTTTTAGTTATAAACTGCCTTAAGTGTTTATGATTATCTATGAAAGCTTCTGCTATGATGTTATCCTTACTGAGCATCTGATATCACCCCTTAAATGTTTTATTTTTCCTAGGATTATGAAGAAGTAATTTATGAATGACCTGCAGAAATAGTATGAGGGGATATGAAGACAAGTTGTTGTTGTAGTTTTTTACCTTATGATGTAATGTAAGACTTATGAATATATCTAGTGTTTCCAAGACTACTAAACTAATCGGTCTTTCGAGACTTGATCCCTTGTAATCATGCCAATGTTATGTAATAATGCACCGACTCTGGGTATCTAGGGTCGGGGCGTTACAGTTGGTATTAGAGGATGTTTAGTACAAATCTTGGAAGCTAGATTTAGATAAACTCTGATTAGAGCACGTAGACCTAAGATGAGCTTTGAGGATTAGTATAGAAGAAATTCCTAGAATTTTGGTATTGTAGAGATTTTGTGAGTTTTCTGAGCAATAAATCCCTGTCTGGATACGAGCAGGTAGAGGCGGCTCTGGCACAGATGTACCTAGGGGTAAAACCCGAAAACACTGCTTTGAGCTATAATCGAACGGGAACTGGTGCATGACAACGGGCCTTGCTACACTCTTGGTTACGACACTCCCGGCGGATATGCTTAGGATAATTTAAATTTTCTTTACAAACTGATTAAAAGTATTATATATATAAGATGAGAGTAAATGACCTTCATTAATCCTAATGTGTTTCAAATTGATAATATGGTGACATGTTAATCTCTAAATGATTGTATGACTACTATTACTCACCCAATGCTTTCTGGTTTTAGTCAATGGCTGAATTCCAAGGAAGTCATAGTGACTTTGAGAATGATGTACAAGGTGGGAATGGTGGTGGAAATGAGCAACAAAATGCAATCTTGATAGGCATAAAAGATATCGTCTTTATGCCAAATTAATTTTCCAAAAATATGATCAAAAATATATATATTAACCAATTACCAGACTCAACAAAGAAGAGAATGGTGATGAATGATAAGAGCTCCAGTAGTGGAGACCATGGAGAAAGAAATCCACAATTTCCATCATGCAGGAAATATGGAAGGAGACACCCAGGAAAGTGTCTCAATGGGACAAATAAATGCTTTACGTGCGGGAAGGAAGGACATAAAGTGAAGAATTACCGAAGAAAAATGAAGAGTACTATGGAAGAAGATAAAAATGGTCCCAAGAATCCATTTACAATCATTTTCCGTAAATGTAGGGGACCTGGACATTACCCGAGTGAATGTCCTATTCTATAGGATATTTTCTTGGTCAGAGAAGAAGCTATTGGAAATAAATGGTTGGATAAATGTTTAAAAATTATTAGTGATCCTTGTTGAAGGGTTTACTTTGGAATAATTTTATCTTGTCTTTGTAACCCTAACGTTTTCCATGCGAGAATGATATTTATGGGAGAATTATCTTTTCTCTTGTGGATATATTTATAAATAACCTTTTGGTTTTATATGATCATTGGGTTTGAGGCAATTACGAATTATTATAATTTGGGATGAACATGCAATGTATGAGATAAAATTTGTGGTTAAATTATGTTATGGTTATTTTGAGTAATTTATCTCATTTTGGTAATGTTATAAAATATAGTTTTTTAAAAAGGACAACATGTAGACCGTGTGACAACCCGTCACATCGGACAAAGATGTGGGAATCGAACACACAACCAAATTGCGATTGGTATTTATTTCCTACCACAGGACTACGTGAAGTCCCTGGCAAGTGTGACTATTATTTTTAGTTAAATGATTTAATTGATCAATAATAATTTGATTTGGGATCTTATGTCTTATCAAATGAATACCCTTAGTATTGGAAAATGATTTGGTGATTAAGTGATAAATGTTATTTTGGAAGTTGTTCTCTTTGTTGAGAACACTATATGCCAAAGGAAAATAGCGTAGTATGGGATTTTATTTGAGGAGTAATGGTGGATTTTTATCTATGTTTTTATTGTGGATTTATAATTATTTGGGTTATTTATGGAAATGATAAGGTTAATTACTTTTAAGTATGTGACTTTAAGAGTAATTAATTTCATTTGGAAATACATTTTAACTTGGAAGACGACATTCATAATAAGTTTTGGTTTTCAATATTAGTTTTGATTATATTAAAGGATTTTAAGGACAATTTATTATTGAATGGTATTTATTTAACTTTGTGGTATTGTTGGTTTAATTTTGGAAATTAAGATTAGTGTTTATTTCTCTCAAGGAATATCCTTTTGGGGGATCATTAGATCTTGTACTAACCATTTTAGTTTGGATTAATCTCTAAAGACAATGTAAATATATAGTTCATCCTGCATGGATCACGTGATTCTATAGAAGTTTATTCTAGCTCTTCCAGTGTGACCCAGTCCTCTTGAATATTCATCATTTAAAAAAATGAGTTAGTGGTGGAAATTTATTAAAGAATGAAACTCTACTTAAAATGTAAGTATATATCTTTATATTCTTAGTCAATATCATAAATTAATTCCTCATGCTTATGTAATGTAACTTAAAACCAAAAAATGTTTTCCATTTACTTTCCTACTAGGAGACTAATGGTCGTTTGTCCCATCACCAGTTTTTGGTTTTCTTATTATTAAAATTCTCCTGATCATGATTTCTATACCTCTCCATCAGAACTTGAAAGTTATTTTATCATCCATATCCATGTTTTCCTACATGTAATCCAAGTATGGTTTATCTTGGTTGACCTTTATACCTCTCTTTCTTTCTTTTAAAGTGATAGTTTTATTGACTCTTTTTCTGATGTTGGACTTTCCATTATCTTCCCAAGAAAAATTTTAAAAATTACGAGGACACAATTTATTGAAGGAGGGGAGAATGTAACACCTCATGCTTCCACGGTACGTTTCCCTTCGAATAATGCAATGGCGTGCATTGTACGCAACTTCGAGATTCTAACACACCACAACCAATCAAACTAGTCGTTATGAATAGTAATACCTACTTTTGGAAATTTTATAAATTCTATCTCTCGAAATGGACTTAATTTTTGGATTTTTAATATCGAATTTATCCTAGGGTGAAATTTTGGAACTTTTCGGATAACACTAATATTTTGATGAATAGTGAAAATTACTAAATTTTAATTAAAAACAACTTTTTAAATCAAAATAATTTTTAGTGATAATTTATATTATTGAGTGGTTTTAAAGTATAATTAGAATATATTTTTACCATTTTATCCAATGGTGTTCATTAGAATTAATTTCACTTTGAAATTGGAGCTAAATAATTGTCAATCTTTTGATATATATTGTTTCTTCAAAACACGCTATTTGTTGTGACAACGGGAATTAATTATAAAATTAATTAATGAAACTTAAATGTTTAGAATTTTGTAAAATAGACATCATTTTTGAATCCGGAATATCATTTATATCTTAGGGTGAAATTTTGGCATTGTTCTGAAAAACTTCAATTTTTAATAAATAGTGAAACTACTAAGTGGTAGTTAAAAAAACTGAACTTTTCATAAAACTTAATTTTACCACTTCTGTGAATGAATTTCGAAAATACAAGAGACACAGTTAATATCAAGAAGTAAAATTTGGTTCAATGAGATGAAAATAATTTTTTGTGAATAGTAACTTTTTACTTTTATTTACCACGGTTAAAAGTAAATAGGGTAATTAAGGGTAGAAATGGTATTAATATTACCATAACACATGTACTAATTCTATTGGAAAAGCTTATCTCGACCAAAAACAACCATAGGAATAAAATATTATCATTTAGGTCCACCTGGATTAGATTAGGACATTTATTATTGTTTAATTCAAAGAAGAGTTAAAAGAGTTAAAATCAAAGTTTATTTACTAAAACATTTTTAATATAGGGATATATATAAGATAAATTCGATTGTAAATATTCATTATAAATATAATAAGATTTGAAAGATAATTATAGTTTATTTATATTTTTTAGACACTAAATAATTTAATATATTTATGACACAATGATGATGCAGTAATTACTATAATAGTGAAATATTAAAATAATTGATATTATAAATACCCAAATAAATATAATTTAAGACTTTTAATGAATTAAAAAAAATTCAAGGATACTATGACATATTTTTATTGATATAATGGTCTTTTTTCAAAGTAATCATTCTATTATGAGTTTCACAAAAATCAACTATTGAATAGTGTCAAAATTGACATAAAAGAGTTTTTAAAACAAATATTATATTATTAATTGATATTAAATTCCTAAAAATATAAGGTTCACCAAAGAGACTTATATCATGATAGGTATATCATTAATGGACCACATGGTGGTCTCTTGGATCTATATAGTAAGTTTATTAACTATATAATATAAAAATACAATGTGACATGGTAAATGTCAAACTAATTAACTAAGAGTTAAAACTAAAAGATAAGGTTAATATAGTAACCCAAACCAGTCTAAATTCTATTGGTTGAATGGTTTTCGACCTATCCCCAACTTACCCTTTGAATAATCAACTTTTGAGCCATTAGAAACCGAATATGAATTTATTATAAATTAATATTTCTAGCTTTTCCAAAGGTGACCCTCACCCCTCTTATAAAAGGGAACTCCTTCTTCTCATTTATTCACACCTTCAAAGCCTTTTGGTTCGGCCAATCCCTGCCCAAATAATCTCTAAACTTCCCTCAATACAACCTAGAGTCCTTAGTTTTATCAGAAAGCCAACCTAAGGAGCTCTTTTGATCAAATCAAAAGGAAGAACCCGAAGAAGAGGTAATGTTTTCACCACCCCATTTCAAGTTCCTTTCTTCTTCCACTTCTTATTTCTTTGTTATTAACATTATAAACTAATAACACTAGTATCTTATATATACTGTGATGTTATTATAAATATGGTACAACCATATTCAGTATTCTATCCACCCTTTGAATAACATGTCACCATACGTGCGTACCTACAGCTTACCGTCTCCACGTCGTGGTTTAATTGTTATTCAATATATTATTATTTGGGTGGGTATAATAATGATGTGTAACTAATTTAAATAATAAATATAACATGATAATGATTCTGTATATTTGATATATCATCCAATTATATATTATTTTAATATCAAAAGAATGATATTGTCGCGCGTGCGTACGTACGGACTACCGTCTCCACGAACGCGATGAGATTCATTCTCCATCATATCCATTAAAGTATAATTATCATTTTATTATTTAAAAATAATCTTTAAGAACCTTATATCATTTTGGATATGAATAACATACAACCTATCCATGACAAACATGGCTTATTTAACGAAACATATAAAGGAAAACGAGTAAGTTAATACCCGAAACGACGATAATTCTAAGATATTATTAACAAAGAAATGTTAAAAGATCATATATGATATCATATTAATTTATATGATTCATCAATAATTTAATAACAATTATTTCAACATTATGCAGGAGGTTAACCTACCCCCAACCAAGGAAAAGTACAAGGTAAGGGGTTTCTTAACTCACTCTTAATTTCGTGAGAATTCCATTGTCCACCGCTTAGTTATTGCATGTGGTTTATGTGTACTTCCCATGATTTTATTCATTGTGTAATATACTTTAATTTATGGGTATTAAAATCATCATGGTATGATCCTTCTTTCATGGGTGTATGTTTCTTAAGTTACCTAATCGATAAGGGAATATGAAATTTCAATTTCCACTCATTTGGATTTACGCATATTTCATTGATTATATTACCCCAAGATTATGTGTGGAATCACTATTCATTTGATTATGTCATAATTTACACTCCCCTTCCTATGGATATACTTTTGATACACATAATCACTCTATTGATAATTTCTCAAGTCATTGATATGAAATTGATAAGAGTAATTTTAACTCATTCTCCATTTGTTGAGTTAAACATCCAATTTATTGTTGTTGTTTTTACAAGAATATGTGTGAATGTCCTTTGATTGTTTTACACTAAATATCCAATCATATTTAGTGTATTTATATTTTTCACACATAATTATGTCGTTGATTTATCCTTAACCTAAATATACGTCCTTTATGAGAGATTTCATCTCAATTTACATTCCATTGAGACTTCTTGGTTTTTATACACCAAATCACTTTTATGTGGTGTATATAATGTACTTTGACATAGTATATCATGAATTCTTTTATTTTCATGATATTAAAATGTTTTGATTACCTTAATTATTTGTATTCAAGTGTCTCTCTTTTGGTTAGAAACTCTAACTAAAATACCATTTTTAAATGTTTTAAAGACGTATTCTTCTAAATCTTGCTCATTAATGACCATGTTTTAAAAAAATGGTTTTAAGGACATTAAAGTTTTAAAATTAAAACTCCTTTTAAAAGTTTAAAAGTGGTATGGGACACCTTGATTCAAAAATCTATTTTTAAATAGCTTCTTGACAAATAGTGTGACATTAAATGATTTCATGAAAAAGGGGGATATTTCTCTCAAATGGTTTTGATGATTATTTTCATCTATGTCAATATCCTTAATTATTCTCGATTGAGGTTAATATGATACAATAAAATATTCCATATTGTATCGAATGAGTTATGTTTGACTGTGGATGTGCTATTTTTATACCATTCATGGTTTTTGGATAATGTATTGACATTTTTTATGTTAGTTTTAATACGAATGTTTATGTTATGTTTCAAACTTTTCATATGAGGAATGCTTTGGACTTAGTAAGTGACGAGTGGAGCCCGCTATAGCTCCTCGATGAATCGGTAGGTCTCATAAGACAAACTAGTGTCTTGGCATAAGGCCTTGGCAAAATCTTATTTGTAGTCTTGGCACTAGGCCTTGACTATGTGGTTATGATAGTCTTGCATTATGCATTCCATCATTATGAAAGTGGTTATTGATATTGCATGTGATCATTCGACTAGTAGAATATCCATGTTAGTAAGTAAATGGAATTATTTTATTTAATATTTTCCATTTTATGCTGATGTTCAAGTTTAAATGTCTTTTGTTTTAGTTATAAACTGCCTTAAGTGTTTATACTTATCTATGAAACCTTCTGCTATAATGTTATCCTTACTGAGCATCTGAGCTCACCACTTTCAATGTTTTATTTTTACCAGGATTATGAAGAAGTAATTTATGAATGACCTGCAGGGATAATATGAGGGGATATGAAGACAAGATGTTGTTGTAGTTTTTTTTACCTTATGATGTAATGTAAGACTTATGAATATATCTATTGTTTCCAGGACTACTAAATTAATCTGTCTTTTGAGACTTGATCCCTTGTGATCATGCCAATGTTATGTAATAATTTACCAACTCTGGGTATCTAGGGTCGGGGCGTTACAATCATGTTATGATAATAACTATATTAATGTTCAAAACCCATGAATATAAAAGTATTCATAATGTAAAATCTTGTTTGTTATAAAGAACCCACTCTAACAGACTCTCACTTGCACAAGATCCAACTACCAATGACTATAAATCCACTATCTCTCATAAGATGTTCATGACTCTTATTTTTTAACAGTTTATTTTAAGGGTATTTAAATAATTCTTCTATGGAAACTCTATTTACTTCTTCTTCATCTTCTTTGAGAAATATACCTTAAGTGTTGATACTTTTGATGTAAGTGAATCATTCTTTAATGTACCCATGGATACATTATGAGAGCCTCAACAGCAGCATTATCGCAATATAATATTATAAGTACTTTTATGTTAGGTACCACATCAATCTATTTGATGATGTTTTGTATACCTGCATCTTGTTTAGCTATATAAAATTGTGCAATATACAGGAACCCCACTGTTGAATCGAAAATAACTATGTTCTTTGAGTTATACTATCTCATGGATCCCCCATTTAGACTGAATACATATCAGGACTATGGATTTATAATGTTATGACCTTTCTATATAGTAGTATTTATATATCCCCTTATGACTACATCCTATTATTCTTTATATATGAGGAACATATACCTAGTATGTCATGGATACATAAGAATAAAATTAATAGTTATCCTATGTTTTCCTTTGGGATCTTCTTGATATCAACCTACTATGATCATGACATATGAAATATAAATCATGGTATATAATATAGTATACATGATAGTTATTATTGGTGATCTGTTTTGGATCCTACTCATCCTCTCTCTATCTTATTGTGTTAGATGATAGGTTTTATTTGATAGATGTATAGTGTGTGCTACTAGAACCAATACCATCTTGTATTCTTACATATTAAATCTATTCAGTGTCATGTCAACCTATATACCATGAAATTTCCCAAGAAACCTATTAGATCAATTATAAATGGTCATGATCCTAAGGATATAAGTTACTTCACCTAAGTCCTTCCTAGATAATAACCTGTTTAACCAGTATATAACAAACTATAAAACTGGTATTTCATTTACAATAAGAATTATTTTATCTATATATACTACTAAGAAAAATTCCCGAAATCACACTCAACCACTTGTAGACATAGAGAACACATTCATTATTTTTGAAACTTAATTCTATTATTCCTTAATAAAAATAAATTTCACCTGATCTATATTCTTTTTTCAACCTATTAACGGTTCTCTATAACTTTACTACATTATTGGCATCTTGTGAACTCTAAACAACTTCTACATGTCTCATATAGACATATTCCATAAGGTTTCCATTAAGGAAATATATTATTTTAGCTATATTTTAAACCCCATAGTCATGGTAATAAGCTATAGTAGGTAGAATTATTATGGATTTAAACATTATTATAGGAGAAATGGATTCATCATGTTTTATTCTGTTGTGTTGTTTAAACCCATTATCCACAAGTCGAGCTTTATAAATAATAAATTTAAATTCTTTGTCTAGTGTCTTCTGGAATACAAATCTATAATAATTGGGTTTTACATGTATTTAAGGATCGACCAAACCCCCAACATTGTTTGATACATGGAATACATCTCATAAATCATGGATTATTTCCATCTTGTAGATTTTGATCTACATAGTATATACTCTAAGGATGGAAGATCATTATTTTCATTTAGTAATGGGTCACCAACTGCATTAACTAAATAACATTATTTCTATGTTTTTCGTCCTCTTTAGTTCTCCTATGAAGTTCTGGTGACTCTAGAACATCCTCTTCCACAGAGAGTGGTGGAACTTATTCCAATTGAAAATCATGGGTATCTTGAGAATCAACATTATTAAAGTCAATCTTTCTCCCAGTATATCCATTCAATATGGAATTCCTCCAAACTAATAGGACTTAACATACCACTATTATACTCTTATTTGAGGGTTTTTATAGATAATATCAACTTCTTTCATTATGACAAACTATAAAGTTATATTTGGTGCCATAGGTCTTTAGTTTCTTACCGAAAGAGGGATTAACAAACACATTGCAATCGCATACTTGAGTATGCGACAACATAAATTTCCTTCCATCCATTATTCATATGGAATTTATTTACCACCTTACTTGTAACATAGTTTAGTATATTCCCTTTATCGCGAAATTCATATCTCCCAAAGGAAAATTGACGATCTTCATGACTCATCATCGACCTCACCATGAAAATAAATGTGTGGTTATTCCTTTCACTAAAACTATTTCTCTATAGTCTTTAAAGATTAGTGAGTTGAGAAATAATATTAAAGTCCCATAAATAATCAATGTACTCTTTGTTAAGATATATTCAACCTCAATCAAATAAAATATTCTTTATCTTTCTACCACGTCGATTCTCTATAAAATTTGTGAAATTCTATAATTTCTCAATGAATTCATACTTGTCCCTCATTATGTAAACACATTCACTTATGATCAAGTCTTCAGAAAAATTTAATAACATTAGAATATCCACCTATAAATTTTAATAGAAAATTTCTTCACACATTAGTGTACACCAATTCTGAAATCATTGGTTCTCTTCCACCCCTTACACTAAAATGTTATTTTTCATACTTAATTGTGAACAAGAGAGACATTTTTCAAGTGATTTGAGTTCAAAAAATATAAATATCCATCTTGATAGGGCATTTCAAATCACTTCTTTACTACATGACTAATTCCATTATGCCACAATTGGGTGGGATGTAAGTCATAGAATCCTAATTCAATGTTTATTTCTAACACGTGGTTTTTGTATTTCATTCAATAATGACCATTGATATGATGGTACATACCATAACATATGTTATATTAGTAAAAAATGGTTTTATTTCCAAATTTGAAAATAAATCCATCCCTATCATGTTAGGATACATATATAATGTTTTTAGTAACACTAGTTACATAGTAATAATTCATTAAACCAAATATTATCCAGGTGGGACATGAGATTTTGTAGTCTCATATAGACAAGGAAGTTAGTTTTTCTCTATCTCCAACTCAAAGATCATTATATTCTCTGGAAACCATCAAAAATAATCTTTTTTACTTTATTTTAATACAATTTAGAGCACCGCCTACAATATTTAATACCCAACTCAGACATATAGAAAGATTTCACTTGATTCTAACCACACATGAAGCTTCCCAATTCTTTATTTACTAGGGGTAGATCTTCTTCTAGTGTCCTTTCTATGCACATACAATTCAAACTGCATCATGTCCTTTTTATTTCCTTTGTATCGTTCTCTTCTCTAAAAGATATTGCTTGGGATCCTTAGAATTATAGTGATTCTCATAGATATTTTCATTATTATTCCTTTCATTTTCCATTATTACTTTGGGTTTCTCATACCTCATTTCCTTATTTAACAAGAGAATCAAAGTGAACATTTTTGGACAAAACATATCATTACTTCTCATATTATAATTCAAATTGAACCTGTATAATATCTAAGGTAGTTAAGTATGTATGAGTTTGGTGTTAAACTCATATAGGGAGTTTAAATCCTAATATGACCAAGTAATCAATATTTTCAATCATCATAATTGTTTGAGTTTTAACTAGTGAACCTTTTCTAATATTTCACATAAATTTTTACTTTGAGATCTTACATCACTCTTGCCAATCCATAACCTAATATAGATCATGGAGGCAATAAAATATTTTATACACATGCTTGCATATAGGTTGTTTATAAAGATCACTAGAAAAAAGAAGATAACATGAGGCAATGTACATCTTGTGTATCATCCAATTATTTCTTGTAGGTAGAGATTTATTCCTGACTAGCCTCTTTACCATGTACTTTATAAATTGGGTAATCCAATATATATGACTTTTACTCTTAGTGTAATACAATGCACCAGTTTTTATAGAATTCCTGGAAGTTACATCCTGTCAAGAGATATTCATTCTCTAGTATGGGTTATAATGATAATGTTAAAGATGAATAATTTTCCATTTTCTATAATAATAGGAAATCATGGTATTGGGAACATATTTTTTTAATAAATTTTTTGATGTAATAAAATTTATATATTAGTCTCACATAATTTTATCAAAATCCAATATCCCAGATAATTTTTTTAATATCTCTTAATATGAATTTTCTAGAGAAAAGAATCCATATTTCCCATCTATTAATGCATATTAGAGCCTAAAAAAATTAATTTTATTTACGAAATAAATTATTCCTAACAAAATTAACTCACAACTCCTTGAAGTGTTGAGTGGAACCCCAATTCTGAAATGTTATACATGGATTTCCACAACTCTTGCCTTCTAGTAGCACCATGTCTCGTGGTGGATATTGATCCTTGATTGGAACAGGGTAAATTCCAACAAAAACCTTTTTTAAATATCCCTAATAATTTAATGTACCCTAATAAGGACCAAATATAAACATTGATCTATAGTTTCACCTTAACTCAAGTAATGTAAGTCATTACCTAAATAATATATTTACTTTAGTAATTTTAATATTAAAAAAAATTGAATTGTTATCTATTTATTAGAAATAAAATAATAATCATTTTAAATAAAAAAATGAAATGTTTTTTAAAAACAGTATTTTTTTGAAAGGTTTTTTCTTCACATTTTGAGCACATAATTTAAAATCAGTTCTTATCATATTTAGAAAAAAATTAAAAAAAATAAATGATTTTTTTGTGTCATCATTTCAAAATTATATAAATGTTAATTTTTTGGAATCTTTAAAAAAGTTTAATTTTTTGATGAATAATGTAAAATTTAGGTTTCTGTTGAAAACTAACTTTTAATATAATGATTAATGAGTTGAAATTTTGTTTTAAAATGGTTTTAAATGTATAATTATCTCAATTAAATAATAATTAATCCAATTTATTTTATTTTAAAAAAATTAATATTGAATTTTTATATAAATACATTTTAAACATTTGAATTTTTTTCATTCAAAAACCATTTTTTGCCACATATGTGGGTTTTAATTTATATTAAATTCTACAACTTATACAAATTGAGTTTGAAAAATTGGATTATTTATTATAAATAATACTAATTTATGTTACATAATAATTTAAACTTCATTTATGTTCATAATTAATAGTAAAAACAATAAAAATTAATTTACGGGCCTCTGGTTAAAATAGATTTATCAAGAGATAAACTAAAAAGATAAGTGTAAAAATTCGTAAAAAGTAATTTATATTATATATTATTTTCATATTTTAAACATATATTTTTTATAACTCATATATTTTCCATATTTTATCCATATTTCTATGAAAGTGACAAGGAGTTATTGAGAAGCCTTGAAATTTAAAAACACTCACGTCAATTATAAAAGTGGCTCCCATATCCTCACATCCTCACACTTCCCAATCGCTTTGGATCACACAATACATAACCATGACTTCTTTATATCCCTCCCCTTGAACTATATTTGATTTTTTGATTACAAATCCTTCCTAATAATTCTTTGGGTATAAACCAGAAGTGTTTCTTTTAAGAATGTGTAAGATTATTATCCATTCATTTTTGGGTTATTTCTTATTCCATTACCATAAAATAATATTAAAATATTCTAATATAATAACACCAGTATCTACCATATAATAGTATTTTATGATTTTAATTTTATAGCTGAAATCCATATCCTCTTTCCCAAATGGAAAATGAAATTTTCAATCGTGTTTACGGAAGACTATCGCCTTACGGATATATTTAATTTGTATTCCATCACCACATTTCAATACTAGATTCAAAGATGGATTTAACATAATAATATTATAAGTATGAAATTATTATTGTTATGGAATTATAAAATCACATACACTTTCTTACCAACCAGTTATTTTGAAAAAAAATAATGTCGCTTGTGCTTATGTGTGGACTACCACCTCCACATGGCGATATGAAATGTTTTCATTTTATTTTGAAATTAATGGTAATAAGTATATATTTAATGAGTATGCATTAAATATTTCACATAATAATTATTTTTAAATTTTAATTAATTTTTACCTTTCTTAAATTTTATCTATTGGAAAAATTAAAACAACATTCATGCTTAAGTACAACCTACCATCTCCATGAATGGTGTAAATCATTTTCCCATATCTTAATTTTTTATACTATTATGAATAAATTTAGTTTTTTTATATATTATAATTATATTTTGGATAAAATTATAGATATTTTGGAACAATTATCAAAGAAATATGTTGGAAACTTTCGAACCAAAACATACATAAAAAACGATGAAATTAACACTAAAAACAGTGATTTTAAAAAAAGATTTGTTAATAAAAAGGTCATAAAAGACAATAAGTAAATTAAATATAGTATTAAATATATTTTTATGGTTCTTTAATATATTTATAAAAAATATATATTTATTATATAGTATTTATGGACATGTATAATGGAATTTTAACCTCGGTAAGGGTTTCTTTTCTCACTTACTTCTAAGATACATATGCCATATTCAACACTTATTCATTTTGTGTGGTCTATATAACTACCCTTTAATTTTCTGTATCAATAATATATTTATTTTAATGTAACATAAATATCATTTTTTTTATTTCATTCATGGTTGTTATAATTCCAATGTTTTAAAAATTGTAAGGGTTTATGTGTTTTTTAAGGAAAATTTATTTTATTTTTAACTTCTATTGAAAACCACTTTTCATCCATATCCATGTTTCTATAAAATGATTTAAAATTTTATTTTTAATTATATTAAATATATATTAATGAAATTTTTACCCACTTTTCACTTTTTGAAACGTTCATTGAAAGGAATCAACTTGTCATTTTCCAAATGGTGAATATTTTTTCTTTTACCAAAAATGTGGAAGTAATATTTATTTTAACACGTATTACATGAAAAGTTTTTTACTCCATCATTAACTCACATTAGTTCAATATTACTTTATAATTTTTGATGTCTATTTTTAAAAATAATTATTTTGATAATATTTTGTGAGTATTTAGTTTGAAAATTTGATTCTCAAAGCACATAGGTTATTTTCCACTAGAATGTTTTTAAGGATATTTTCAAGTAATTTATATTCATCATTGAAAAAACCCTTATTCTAATTAAACTCCACCAAGGATATTTTTTAATAAAAATCCTTTTTATTTATCTGGATGTGTACGATAATTATGACTGACGATATACTAATTTTATACCATTTACCATATTAATCAAAATTGTTTATGACTGTGTTTATTGATTAAGGTATGTATTAAAATTTTTTATGTAATTTTCTAAATATTAATTTTTATGTTGATTATATTTTACCCCTTTAATATGTGTAATGAATTGGTATTCTTAATTTATATTTATTTCTTTGAATTACATAGTCCCTTCATGCATTATTCGGCATCATGATACAAACTATCTTGGGTATTTATGAGTTTTGTTACACATTTTTATAATATATCTTGAAATGGGGCCTTGATGGTTTGTTTGTAACGTTCTATTTTATGAATTACCTCATTATTATATTAGTTATTACTGTTCCATGTAATTATTTGATTAGCTATGATATCCATGGTTATGTTTCAAACTCATATGATTATTTATATAGAATTATTTGATCATCATTTATTCCTACCATATTATTCCAATCTAATTGATTTAATGTATTGTTTTTTAGTTATTTTCCTTTTCATATCAATTTTTCATTATTTATTTAAGATAGTGTTTATTGTACGCATACCTTTATTAAGCATTAAATCTCAACCCTTTATTATGTTTACTTTCCTCTAGATTCCAAGAAGTATTTTATGATTAATATGCAAGGATATTCTATAGGGAATAATCGTATACTAAATTAAAATACAATTTTGGATTTTATGTTTTTAATTTTAATATAAGGCTTAAAAAATATATAGTTTACTAATACTCATAATCTATTCGATCCTTCAGGATGTAGTTACTTTAAGATTATTTCAATGTAAAAAAGTAACCACTGAATCTGGGCTATTTGGGTCAAGATATTTAGAGTTGGTATTATAGAAATCTTAGTAGAAACCATGAGACCTATATTTAGGAAAAATAGATTCGAAAAAATTACCATATGATATACTTTGAGGATAAGTATAGATTAATATCCTAAATTTTTTGTAATATATAGATAATGCAAATTTCCTAGAAATATATCAATGTTTATGTACTAAAAGTTGATGTGGATCTAGAACAGTTGTACCTATGGTTAATTACTCTGAAAGGGGAATATTATTCCCAGGAGCATGAAAATAGTCCTTGTTTCATACATAGATTGACACACACGGGTTATATACTTGGGTTAATTCAAATTTTATTTATGAACCACTATGAAGGATTGGAATAAATGCTGATAATTAATGAGTTGGGTTAACACTAAGGTTTCATTGGATAAAAATGAGGTTTCACAGTATTGACATACTATAAATGTTTATATGGTTTCAAACTATGATTATTGTTGATCATACTATACTTTTTGGTTTTAGTTAATGTCTAGAACTAGGAAGAATCATGTTATCACAAAACATGATGGACATAAAATTGTAATATTACTAGAGATAATTGTATTTTTATTATACCAAATCATTTATCTTGATATATGATTAACAGCATTCACCTTAACCAACTCTCATACTCGCCAAAGAAGAGAAGGATATAGTTCACTAAGAGCACAAGTGGTAGAGACCATGGAGGAATGAAGGCCCAAAATCCATCATGATAGAAATTTTGAAATATAAACATTGGAGAGTGAATCAATGGAATATTAAATTGATTTATGTGTGGTAAAAATGTCATAAATCAATGAAATGATAAGGAAAAGTTGGGATTTAAATGGAAAGAAAACAATTTCATCATAGACATCTATTTACAGATCATTTTCTTGAATGTGGGGAACCTAGGAATTATCTAATTCAATGCCCTGTTTTAAATTTTATCTCCGAGACCACGGAAGGACCAATGATGAAGTAAAAGGGTTCAAGTATATATGTAGCGTTTTCAAGATTTATATTATATAAGTGTTTTTATCAATGGTATTGTGCTAATAATAATCATGAAACCTCTACAGAGTGTGTTAAATTTATAATCATATATATTTTTATGTATGATTAAATTATTATTTATGGGTTTCATCATGGGTTTATGATTTTGTGTTTCATTATAACATTAAAGTATTAAACACCCCTTTTTAGGTATTATGTAATGGGATTTTAACATGATTAAGGATGTTTTTAGAGACATTTATAGAAATAAAACCCATTGGTTTGGTATATGTTTTAGTGAAATTTTAATTTAAAGAAGAATTCATTTTCATTATATAAAAGGTCTTGAAACAATTTAGGGTCAATATGATCATTTATGTCAAGTTACTAATAGTCAAATAAGATAATTTGATTTGATGGAAATATAAAAAGTCTTATAGAAAATCCTTTCGGATAAAAATTAATTTTAGGAACAATGTTATTTTTTAGTATATTCATCATATTTTTTTGACCATTATAGAAATAATATTAATATTATTTTATAAAAAAATGAATTTCGGGTGATAACCTGTCGAATGTAGCCGGGCCACGGGGCTTGAACCCACAACCAAAGGGTAATAAGGATTCAACACCCACCACTAGCCTATGTGATGATCCAATTGATAGTATTTTTTTTGTTAGAAGTTTGATGGATAAATTCTTATGGAATGGATTATTTTTAAATATGGATGTAACTAATGTGGTTTAGATATTAATGTATTATATTAGATAACTCGTGTAGAAATTTTTTTGGTTTTGGTAAATTTTTAGAGTCATGTAGAAGGACTTGTCACTCTTTAATGGATCTAATGATCTAATATAATTTAATTTTAATATTCTTAAATAAAAAATCATCATTAATATAGTAATAAATTAAGTTTAAAATGATTTAAGTATAACCAAATGATGAAATAGTAATTATATTTTCTGTTGTTCTTTATCATTATTGTAAAAGAAATACTCAAATATAGGAAAAGTGTCTGAAGGCTAAAATGATATCTGATGAAATTCATATCTTATGAATCAAAGTGATTTTAAATGATAATAGATTTTTATTTTTGCGGTTTCTAACTTTCTATTGATAATTCAATTTCTTGTTATCAATTTTCTCTATCACTCTACATAGTTATTTATATTTCTCTTCCAATTCCATATTTTCACATCCCTTAAATGGTCTCTTAATTGGAAATCATGTAATTTTTTATTCAATATGACCCTTATTTTTCTCTTTCCAACATTTATGTGGATGTTTTTTAACCATTTTATGATATGTTTTTTTAACGAAGTGATTTTTTGATGGAAACCCCTTGATTTCTGAGCGCAATATTAATTTATGATAAGAAATTTAATGAATGTGGGTAGAATGTAACACCACTAAATTCCAAAACAATAAAATTATGTTTTATATATTTTGCGACATGAAACACTGAGCTTAAACTTTCTACTAAATCTATTTCTTTAAATTTAATCTCTTAGATTGCTTCTAGTATATGCAACCTTGAGAGTAAATAAATCAAAATATAGTATACCATTATAAAATAGCTCTTAAAATCATTTGTGTGAATAGGGTAAAATAAATAATGAAAATTATATGTTTTTCACATGAATAAAATAAATTAAATTGTTATCTATTTATCTAATTAAAATATTAATCAATTGTAAGAGAAAGAAATGTTTTCTAGAAAACTGTATTTTTATAAAATGTGGTTTTGTCACCCTTTCATCACCGAATTTATAATTAATTTTACCAATTTTAGAAAATTTATTTCTCATAGTTAAATTCAATTTTGGAATCATAGGTCATGACCCTCCCACCAGAAGGTGTACCCCTCCTAGGCCAGCAATGCGGGAAGGGAGATAATAACCCATGATTCTTGCCTCTAGTAGGCCCTGGGTTGGGGACTAGAACCGATGGTATAGTAAACACACAAATGGGAGGCATTACCCTATAATAGAACATATGTGAAAGAAATATATAAGACAGAAACAAACCAACTCTGAACCAGACTACAATATAAAATAAATCCCAAGTACAAATTTTTAGTGTCATGAAAAACTACTACAACTAAAAGTAAAAATTGCATATACCGAAGGAAAGTAAAAAAACAGAAGCAATAATGTAGCCAGAACAGATCTTACAACCCCATGATAGTAGTAACTAGCCTAATCTCCAACCTTCTCCAAGTGACCTGAAAAACAATTTATATATATATAGGGTGAGTAGAATAGTATACCCAATAGGATCCTCCCCAGAGCCTCTCTTTCAAAATTAAAGAAAGCATGCTAAAGAAAAATGAAAAACAAGTGAAACTAGCTCGTCACCTTAATAAGTATACTAAGTTCACAGCCTCACCAAGGATACTCTCACCATGTATCTCATATAATAGTATATAATATAATAATGAATATAAAAGGTACCCCACTACCACTTCCCCAATGGTTTGCTACTTTTCCCCAATGTTTCACGTCCTAAGAATCTCTCTCTAAAAACGATTTCCCACAAACACCTAGGTGTAGCACCACAACATGAACCTCATGCAATAAAACCACCACATTCATGTAACCAAAGTAACCAGGTAGTTTATAGGAGAAAACATAGCTCTCATAATGTGTATCATAAGTCTGGTATTAATCCTTAAACCATTATAGCTCATACATCGAGTAAGGATCTTCAAGCCATCAAAACCTATACATGTTACACCTATAGTATTCCATAAAAAAATATATCCATAATATATGTGTGTGAATTAAAAATAGACATTATAGCCCTCTATGCACATATATGGTAAAAACTAACCATTATGCCTACCATCAAAAGTAACTACTAGGAGAAGAGAGTGAGACCAAAGGGGGTAGTCATCCATCCATCCTCCCACTAGAATCATAGAGAAAACACCCCCCATAGCTCAAAATTCCTAGGGTGTTAGTTTCCTTAACTTATGGGGTGAAGTATCATATAAAAACACAAATATTATGGAATATAATATAGATCACAACCACACTATGGACATAACCTTGTTTTAGACTCAACTACATCTAACGTCTCTCGGACTCCCAGCTTCCACTACAAAGACTAGGTATCCTTTAATCACACAACCATTTAAATAGATTTATTATATTACATCATTCCATTTTTATAAGTTTCACTTTACGTTAATTTAATATTTAAAAATTAATTAACCATCATCAATTCCACATTCCATTTTATTAGAATCTAACCCAAAGTTCATTGTTCCTTTAAATTGACCCCTTAAAATTGCATCCCAGCAAGCTCCAACCTCTTGGGTTAACATCATTTATTCAATAATTTATTAACAGTATTATTAATTTCCCATATTCCCAGTCATTCTAGAAAAATATACTATGATACCAAACACAAGGGGGACAGCATAGTGGGTAGCTGAACTACCCTTCAAGTCTTTTCCACCTATATCAAGAGCATAGACTCATCCTCCCTTGAAAAACAAAGCACATAAATCATGAGGAATACCCTTCATGTCTTCACCCCTTTTGGATGGAGGGTAAGCAAGGCCAACTACCTTGAGAATTGGGGAAAGTAAAGCAGATAAACAACCAACAAGGTCCATCAAACATCTAAACATTCAAATCCTAACTGATTCATCATATTTGGTGTCCCCCCCTGGACACCCACATGTATAAATTGATACACCTTTCCACTCTAGGCATCAACTACAGCCATAAAAAATGGGCCTCCCTGCCCCCACATATCATAATAGCCATCCAGGATCACATCACAACAGAAGCAGCAAGAAAAAAACATCATATCAAACGGGCTCTTGGCCCTTAAACAAGAAAAAGGGTAACTCAGAACCCAACCAGGCATTGTCTTTTTATCAAATATTCGGTTCTTTAATCCATCTGTAATTAACCAATTTATTATTTCGAGGTTCCAAATATGGGTAACCAAAATAGGAATCTATCATAGCAATCAAAAATCAATTAAACAGGCTTACCACATCAATATGATTAACATAAAATCTCAACAATAAAAACTAAATTATTTTACACACATCTTTATCTTTGACAATTAATTTACAATTAATACCAGTTTATGTTCTTTATCAATTTTAATCAATAATAAAAAGCTACGCAAATAAAGAATAGATATCATAGCATTTAGAAAAACAAGAGGCAACAACATACATTTGATATCAATTTATTTATCCAGTTCAATTATTTATTATGTTATTTCCAATTTGATCTAGTGGGCTAAAACATGATAACTATATAGTTGCACATAAATGAATTGGGAAGCAATGAATCCCCTACCTCAAAAGGTTTTTGAAATTATTTACACAAGAACGATCCACATAACAGATCATGATCACCTCCCATGTGATCGCAACATCCACCAGAGGACGTCGTGGCCTGACCGCACCGATTGACACCCAATAAAACTCCATTAGAAACATAGAGACCACATTCCATAACATGGAAAGGATAAATGGGAGAAGAAATATCAAGGAAAAAACAAGAATAAAGGAAGATCATATCCTCTATCGACGATGGATCGATAATGTTTACCAAACTAGAAACACTATTCACAAAACAAGAAATTTAGAAAAGTGTTAGGGATAAGTCACCTGGACCTCCCAAAAAAACTAAGACACCAAATTTCAGCAAAGTAATGGTCCGAAGAGGTTTGGTTTATTACATCATATACGTCTCAAAACATTCTCGTCCTCTTGAATTCAAAAGCATCCTAAAACAAAATAGAAAAGGGGTCTGAAAAACCACCCATCGAGACACCTCTCAAAAGATAGAAATCCACAATAAGCTAAAAAATAAACACTTATTATAAACATGAAAGGTCTATAACCACAAAGAGAACATGGTTACATGAAAAGAGTTAACCATCAAATAACTATGGGTAATGAGAACGTATTTGTGACTCGAATTCACAAGTACGCTCCCCTACACAACCATATCACCGCAGGACACAAACCAAGGGAATATAACACCCACAAAACACCTTCTCTTTGTAGTCTTGGATCTCTACAGGCTGCTCCTCGATGGTTGCATCATCATCAAAATCGATCTCTCCCCAATCGATGATGTGAGATTCATTATGAAGATGAGGATGGAGCTGTGACACATGAAAAAAATATTCTCTTCGACTCATCTACAGGGGAAGTGCTACTCAATACGCCACAGTTCCAACATGAGCCAACACCTCAAAAGGCCCAAAAACTAGGGAGATAGATTACTACTATGAACCAACTTCCACTCCCCATGATGGGAGTCTCCTTTAGATACACGTGATCCCCAACATCAAACTCCAAAGGTCACCTCCTTTGATCATCATATGATTTCTGACGATCATGTGTTGTCTTCATCCTCACATGAATCATCTGAACTATCTCTGTGGTATTATGCACTAGTTCTAGTCCGAAAATTGAAAACTCTCCAACCCTAGTCCAGCATAATAGAGAATGGAAAGGTCATCCATACAAGGATTCAAACTTCACCATGCCAATTGTGGAGTGAAATCTATGTTTGTAAGAAAACTCCCCTAAGGGTTAGTGCCTCATCCCCAAACCTCCAAAATCCAGAAAATAAGAGTGAAACATTTCATCAAATGTCTGGATGGTCCGCTCTGTCTAAACGTCCATCTATGGATGAAAACAGTGTTAAGTCCTAGCTAAGAACCAAAAGTATTCTAGATACCTCTCCACACACTAGAAGTAAAACAAGGATCTCAATTAGAAATGATCATCCTCCGCATTATGTGGAGTCTCACCACATTCTTCAGATACTGCCTCGACAAAATATCCGCTAAGATCGAATCCTTGATCTCTATAAAGTGGGATGATTTTTTTAAATGATCCACTGCCACCCAAATAGCATCATGTCCTCCCAAATATTGAGTTAGACCAGCAAGAAAGACCATTTATATTTCCTCCCACATCTATTGAGGAATATCTAATGGCTTGAGAAAACCTCCTGGGACATGGTGCTCGGCCTTCACATTCTGGCATACCAAACATCGTGACACAAACTCTGCCACTACACGCTTCAACCCAGACCACCAAAACTAACTCCTCAAGCCATGGAACCTCTTTATCACGCCTGTATGCATCACTAAAGGTGATATATATAACTCTCTGAGAACCTTCTCATGCATCCCCAAAGGAACAAATAGCCTTACATGATACATCAATCGGTGCAGTTCATCCTCAGAACAACCATCAGGGGACTCTCCACAAACAACTTATTCTCTCCAGACCTCCACCTCTAGATCCCCCAATTGGGACTCTTACACTTACTGCACCATATATAATTGCACTATCATCTTAAAATGATTACCTCTGCCCCCAACTTCTCCCATATCGAGATGTAATGTTGAAAGTTCTTCTATAACTCTCCATGAATCACCAGATTCACACACTGCATCACTTCGTGACTTCCAGCATAGCTCATCAGCTACAAAATTCCCCTTTATAGGGGTATGTGATATTTCGATGTTGAATTATTATAAGAAATCCATCCATTGACATTACAACAAGTTCAAGTCACTCTTGGAGAAAACATACCTCAGGATCTTATGATTGGTGAAAACCATAAAGAACTATCTAAAGAGGTGATTTCTCTAAAACATCCTAGAAAACACCACAGATTCCATCTCAAGGTCATGGGTGGAATAGTTATGTTCACGGGGATGCAATTGATCTCTACTGCATCATAACATAGTAATCACTAGATGAAAATAATCACTGAAAATATCAAATTGAAATCCCTCTACTGAATGACAAAGAACTAAAGAACTTAACAAATTTTCCTTCAGATACTCGAATGTTGCATAACACCTATCAGTCCATACAAACTCCTGATCCTTCTTAGTTAATGTTGTTAGAGGATTCACAACCCGAGAGAAATCAGATAAGAACCTCTTGTAGTACCCAGCAATACCAAAGAAACTTATCACCTCTTCAACAGTCTTTAGGGATTCTCAATAAAGGACTGCTTCTATCTTCAACGGATCCACAGCTACTCCCTAATGGGACACCACATGCACCATGAAATGAACTTCTTGGGAAAAAAACTCACGCTTTAAAAACTTCCCAAACTTTTTTTGTTGATGAAGAACTCCCAAAATAGCACGCAGATGCTCCACATTCACCTCCTCAAATGTGGATTACACTAGGATTTTGTTGATGAAAACCACCAGTAACATATCCAAGAACTCATAGAACCCAACATTAATCAATACCCTAAACACAGCTAGATAATTAGTCACACCAAATGGAATTACAACAAACTCATAATTCCCCTGAAGACAACAGAATGTTGTCTTCAGGATATCTTCATCCTTCAAATGCATCTGATGATGGCCTAACTGCTAGTCGATCTCTGAGAACCAACTTGCACCCACCAGTTTATTGAAAAATCATCAATCCATGGAAGAGGATTTCGATTCATCATTTTCACTTTGTTTAAGATATGATAATTGATACACAACCAAAAATTTTTGGTAGCCTTCTTCACGAACAAAACCGATGCACCCGACAATGACACACTCTACCGAAAAAAACTGCATTGTATCAAACCATAAAGCTATATATGTATCAATTGTAACTCAGAAGGGTCAATAATATATTGATACATAGAGATAGGATACGCTCCTAGTTTTATCTCAATCATAAAATCAGTCTCTCATCGAGGGGGAAATGTTATATCCTCTTCTAAAAAGACATCATGGTACTCTTCTACGACCCTGAGAAACACCAACTACTGAACGTCTGACGAACTCAGTATCAGCTCATCCATCAAGGATGAAAAGAATAGAACATGCCTGTAACCCATCTGAGGGTCTTGCTCTCTAACAAACCATGTTGCATCTCCATCAGCATCAAAGAACACCACCTATCTCCTAAAGAAGTCTATGATAGCCTACACCAAATACAACCAATACCTGATGAGGATGACATCATATGGTTGTACCCATAAAAATAGAAAATATTCCTAATAGCGGTGTTTCCCTAGCACAATCTCATAGTATCTACATACTTCAATCAAGTCAACTTGACCTCCAACTGGCATAGTAAACCCCCAGGGAACTGGAATCCTCTCTTCCTTAACTCCCAATGCATGGACAAGGGCAGGTGATATGATGGAGTGCGTCACTCTTATGTCAAAACAGGCATACACCCTAGTGGAAAATAAGAAAAGGGTACCTCAAACGATGTCTGGCATGGCTGGAGCTGGCAATGATAAAGCATGAAGCAGATCTGGACCTCCACTATGGCCTCTCGGACCTCTAATGACAACCACCACCAAGGTCGTACTCTACTCTTTGAGAATGGGGAGAAACACTGTGTTGTCCTCTTCCTGTCCCATATGCTCTCTACCGATTCAATGTTGGGGAAACCTGCTATTGCTGCATTGGCTGGAACTGCCTCAATAGAGGAATCTAGAGTGGAACACTAGGTGCATGATGACTGCTCTGAAAATCCAGGCACTCTCACTGCTGATGAACTCACCCTCCATAAGGTAAACAAGTGCCTAATCCCTTAGAATAGGCCTGAGAGCCACTGCCCCCAGAGAAATGAGATTTTGAGGGTTGGGACATACCCTCGACCGAAAAGAAACTCTTCTTCTCTAAATACTAGGAACCTCATACCACATCTCTGCTTCATGAGTAATCATAAATACTCCCTTCTTGTGACCATCCAGTTCTGGCCAATATCCTATATGTAACATCCCAGATAAATAAATATTAAGACACTTTTCATATTTATTAATATTTCTGAAATTAATATTTATTTTATATTAAATGGGACACTATATTTGATGGCATACACGATACGCAACAACGGGTTTATTTGAAATCTTACGTTGCACACAAATAATATAATATTATTATTTTAAATGGTAGTTAATGCAAACTAAAATTATGATTATATATGTTGTTAAATTTTATTACATTTATCTAATAAAATTTAGGGGCTTAAAATATGAATGAATCTAATTTTAAGCATGAATACTCTAATATTCAGTAAAAGGTCAATTTACCGCCTTTTGATGGAGAAGCCTCTTTAAATCTAGTTTTGGTCATTTTTATATGTTATATTTGAAAAAACTAAAATTCTTATTTAGATTTGGGACATCAAAATTTACTTTGGGTAAATTTTTGGTATTTTTCTGATAAAGTTCATTTTTTAATGAATAGTGAAAATACTATATTTTAAAATCAAAAGTGCCTTTTAATCTAATTTATTTTTATGGTTATATTATCTTTTTTAATTTGTTTTAAAGTTTAATTAGAATATATTTTTACCATTTAATGTAATTCTGTTCATTGGAAATAATTTCGTTGTGAAATTGGACATAAACAAGTGTCAATCTTTTGATAGTCAGTATTTCTTAAAAACATACTATTTGTTTTGACAACAAGAATTAATTTTAAATTAATTAATTAAAATTCTATGTTCTGAATTTTGTAAAATATAAATGATTTTTTAATTCTGAATATCAAATATATCTAAGGCTGAATTTTTGGTATTTTTCTGAAAAACATCAAATTTTAAGGAATAGCGAAACCACTTAGTAGTAGTTAAAAAAACGACATTTTCATTTAAATGAAATTTTACCACTTTTGTGAATTGAATTTTGAAAAAGCAACATAAATTATTGTCATTAGTAAATAAAATGTGGTTCAATAAGATGAAAATAATTGTTGGTGGATAGTAACTTTTGACTTTTATTTACAGCAGTTAAAGGTAAATAGAGTAATTCAAGAAACCAAATATCCTAATAATAAAAAATTGCCATAACACTTGTCATAACCTTACTAGATGAGTCATGGACGACCATGGACATATTTGGGTCGATTTGGGAACCCCATGGAACCACTTGAGAGTGAATATGATACATTAGATTAATTAATTTAATGTAAAGGAAAAAATAACACAAACAACTAACTTTTCGTAAATTAATTTTTACATGGAGTTATATAGGTTATTTTTTCTACTGAAAATATTCATTGGAAATATAAAAAGATTTCCTACATCATGGTTGTTTTTTTATAATTTTTATACAACAAATAAATTAAATTATTTATAACACAATAATGATGCAGTATATACCTCATTAATAAATGATTTAAATAAATAAAATTATAAACATTAAAATAACTTTCAAAACCTGTCAAATTCTTATTGGATGATTTTATTTCGACCATTAGTCATCTTATATTTGACTTTAAATAGTTTTGGACTTATAGAAACTAAATATCATTATATAATAAAATAATATTTTCACACATTCCTAAAGAGCCCCTCCTCCCCCTTATAAAAGGACACCACTTCTAACCAATTCCTCACACCTCTCAAGCCTTTTGGATCATCCAACCTATACCCAATTAAGCTCCCTACATCCCTATCCTAATCCTAGAAGCCTTACCTTAGGTAGAAGGCACTTCAAGAAGTCCTTTTGGTTCAAACCAAAAGAAGTTACCCAAATTAAAGGTAACAGTTCCTCTTAACTCCTTTTCTTTTCTTTTATTTCTCCAACCCCTAAACTCTTATTATTCATTTATTTTATAACAACACCAGTATATTCCATATACTTGTATTTTTTTATGAGAATTATTTTAACTACACTTACAGACACCTCCATCTAATTGGGGAAGAACATACTCTTTCTGTGGATGGTAAACTAATGCCTCATGAAACGATGATCGTTCGATTATCTCCTACCGCCTCTCATGGTGGCCATTAAGATAGAACTGCATTTATATATGATATATATTTTGTTTATATTTTCTTTATTCTTTGGTATTTTCCATTTATATCATACCTTTATGGTTTACATATTGGGTAAACCCGATAATTTCATTTGAGTAAGTGCGGACTACCGCCCCCTCATAGTGATATGACTCGTTAATGATATATGTGGGACATATAAAGGATAGAGTTAATGATATTATATATGATATTATACTTTAATAAAAATATACTTATGTATCATTATGTTTTAATTCCATTAAATTACATAATAGAAATGAATGTATTGCTCATGCGTATGTACGGCTTACCGTCTCCATGAACGGTGCATTTCATTTCTTATCTACAATTATTATGTACTGTTATAAATATATATATATACTGGATATATAAGATATATATGATATCTAAATAATTAATATCCTTCGGGAGATAATGGAATTTTGACCACAAGGACAAATTTTAATTATAACAAGTTCATTTTTAACTCAAATTCCGAACATCGAGAAAATGTCTGATATGAACTCAAATAATTAACTAATAGTTATAGAAAGGTAATAAGTGATATAAAAGGAATAATAAACTTGAAAAATGTTCTTAATGAATTAAAAATTATTATAATTTTATTATTCAGGAAGAACCTGAAACATACGTGTCAAGTCAGACACGAAGTAAGGGGATTTCTTATCTCACTTTTAATTCCATGAGATTTCCATTGTTCGCCACTTATTTATTGCATTTGGTGTAATGTATACTGCCATTGATATATATTATCATGATTATCTTTATATTAATGGTAGTTTTTGATTCATTTGGTGGTTATTATATTTTTTTCATAAGACTCGATTGATTACAACGAGGTAAGGGGTTTTTATCTAACTTTTTATTCCAGTGAGATTCATGCTATATTTGTCACTATTTCCTTTAGGTGGTGTATGTAATGCCCATTATTCTACACTTGGTATATTATACATTCATTTATTGGTATTTTAATCTACATTTTATGGTCCTTATTTCATGTGTCGTATGTTTTGTAAGTTACCAAATCGGTAAGGGAACCTTTCACCCTCATATTTTTAAAATAGTTCTTTTTGTTATGTCTTTTAATTTACATATTATTATGTTGGGATATGTTCTTCAATATCCTTATTGATGTAAATTTTTTGTCCAAGTGATGAGGTACCCTTTTTATCTCATCAACTCATTTTATGAATTTTAATTTGACGTTGTTAGGTTTTTGAATTTTTGCAAGGGAACTTCTTAACACAATTTCAATTCTTTGGGCTAAACATGTAATTCTTGAATATGTCATCCTATGAAAATGTGTGAATGACCTATAATTGTTTTAAACATAATATAAAATAATATTGGGTGTATTTATATTTGTCAGACATAATTATATGATTTATTTATCCTTAATTTAAGGATACCGTCTTTATAAGGGATTTCATCTCAATTTACATTTCCATTGAGACTTCATTGTTGTTATGAACCAATTCACACTTATATGGTGTATATATTATCCTTTGTCATATTATATCATGAATCCATTTATTCTCATAATATTATAATGTTCAGATTAAATGTTATTCCTCAATTATTTGTATTCAAGAGTTTCTCATTTTGTTTAAAACACATTAACTAAAATATCATTTTACATGTTTTAAAGATTTATTATTCTAAATCATTATTTTTAATGTCCATGTTTTAAAAATGTTTTTGATTATTTGTTTATATGTACATTAATGCTTTAAAATTATAATTCCATTAAAAGCTTCAAAGTTGTATGGGACATTTTGATTCAAAAATCTATTTTTAAATGGTTTATGAAAATGAAATGATTATATCAATATCTTGAAATTACTTCTTGTGTTTTCAAATGAAATGTTATTAGTGAAATGTTTATATTTGCAATATTTTATGTGTTATGATGGTACTTGGACATTATATGGGTGGTTATGTGATAAACCAAATGACGGGTGGTGTCATGAAAACTCGGATGAGTGGTTACGTTATAACCTCTAATGCATTCGGTATGGAAGTCGGCTGTATGGCTATTACATTTAGTGATATGTGTGGAAGTCGACTGTATTGATATTCCATTTAAATATATTTATGTCCCAAGTTACCTTTATATGTTATGTGTTATTTATATGGGTTTTATTGTAATATTTTTTTTAAAAAGGGTATGTATTGATCTTCTATTCAGTGAAGAGTATTTACTACTTCATAAAGGTGAAAAGTATTACTTAGGATAAATTATTCATGGTTTACTTGTTGTTTGAAAAACTAACAGTTTTCCTTCTTTGTGTATCCCTTACTGAGATTTTTATGCTCATCCCAAGTATTTGAAATGTATTTCAGAGGACATAAATTGTAATAGGGTAAAGGATGGGATCAAATAAAATTCATTCTATCTAAAACATGGAACTAGACATGTCTCCTTTCTTAAAGAGTTTTTATTTTACGGAAAAAAATAGAAACTGAGTAGAAGTGTCTACAATGAAATTTTTCAGATGTAATGTAATGGTCATGCCTAATCATCTGACACTCTAAACCTGAAAATATTCTCAATGTGAATTATTCACTTAATTAAATATTATGTAATGTTTAAGGTCGGGTCCTTATTGTTGGTATCAGAGGTCGGTTTAGATAAATTTAGAGGTTTGGGTGTTTTTTAAGCATAAGTGACATTACCATAATGGTTAGGATATTAGAAAGAGTCATATTTAATTTAGATAAAGTGAATGTGTTTAAGATAACATGAATAATTATATCTTTTTATCTACCCTCGTCATAAGATATTATATGATGTTTTTACTGATATACACACACTTACCTATTTGGTTTTAGTAAATAGATGGATCTAGCAGGCACCAAAGTAACAGTGGATGTGAACAAAACTGTGATGGTTTTCTGAATGAGAAACTGAATGAAATGAGAGTTATAGTGAGAACTCATGTGGTTATTCTCAACCAACTATCTGGATTCATGATTGACCACCTGAACCTTGATGATTTTTTTAGGGCCTCATATATGCGAGAATCAAATCCCCACAGATTTTCAGGTAATAATCATAAAGGTAAGTATATTCAAATACCAATGTGTCAAGGATGTGGAAAGAAACACATAGGAAAATGTTTCAAAGGGATAAGAAGATTATATAGATGTGGAAGTGATGTTTATAATTCAAGAACCTGCAGTGAAAAAAGGATGCATCCAGTTGTCTCTAGGAAAGGGAAAGAAGTTCTTTCTTAGGGATCAATTGAATGTTTTAAATTTTTTGTGCATGGTCATTATGAAAAAAGTTGTCCTACGAAGTTGTTTTGGGAATGGGATCACCAGGATTGTACAAATATATTTTTACCAATACCTAATGTTATTCCAATTGAGGATGAAAAAATTGACAATGACCAATGAAAGGTATGTATTATTTCTTGACATATGCTTTTACATTATTGAATTTTTGAATATGATTCTTGATTTTGTTTGTAGAAAAGAAGTATTTCAGAATAAGTTGGAAATTGATGGTTAATGGATCATGAAAAACGTAGAATGAGTAAGAAGTCAACTTATTAGGGATTTAAGAGTTATGGTAGATTTTAGGATGGTGAATTGCTTAAAAGTATTAAGGCTCTTTTGTTGATGGGATTACATTGGAAGACTTTTTATAGTATGTGTAACCCTGAAGTTTTATATATAAAAATGTTATTCAAGGAATAATTAAATTTTATTCTGATGAGTAATGGTGGAATTTTATTTTGGGAGAATCTATGTTTTCATTATGGACATATGGTGATTTGGGTTTTTTATGGAAATGATTACACTACCACAAAATTGGGCATTCTTGTCACCACCCTTTATCAGCGCTAATGAAAAAACACTGATAAAGGGCACCTTTTTCAGCACTTTTTTAGCGCTGATAAAGGTACCCCCTTTAACAGCCATTTTTTAGCACTGTTAAAGGGTGCCCCTTTATCAGCGCTTTTTTTAGTAGCACTGATAAAGGGGGTCTTTATCAGCGCTTGTAAAGAAAGCGCTGATAAAGGGTATACTTCCAAAAAAACTATTAAACAAAATATATTATTATTTAAATATATATATAGTTATATTGATATAAATATAATATATATTGTTTACATATAATTTTAAATATATTTTAGATAAGTATAAATATAAATTTACACTTAATATATAAGATATTTAGTGAAAATGGCTTATAAAAAACTAAAAAAATATTTTTATTTAATAATGTGATAATTATTATTGAGTAATAGTCACTTAATAAAAATTTTAAGATTAAAAAATTTAAAAAAATTTAAAAAGATCAAAAATATGTTGGAAACGCAACTCGAACTTCAAACGGCCATAACTTTTGATTCGGGTGTCCGTTTGAGCTCTACCACATATCAAATCGAAGCTTGCGACAAGCGCTACCTCTCTGTGATCGAGGGGGACCCCAGTCAAGGATCTTTTGAGGCAGAAAGAGGCCAATAATTCATCCAAAACTGAGTTTTTAGTCATGGTACCCTGGTTTTTTAACATTTTGTGGATTTTCAACCTTGTTTAAGAGGGTATTATTTGATTTTTTGGTGGGGAATGAATTTATTCCAAGGTATAACATTCATATTGATATTATGTCTTTGAAATTTTATCGCTTTTTATATTTCACTGTTATTTATAATGAAATATATAACTATATGTACATATTTTTTTTATATTCACACCTAAAAATTTAATTATAAATTTAAATAATAAAATATATTTACATATAAACTATATTATATTTATCTAAATAATAACTAATATACAATTTATTTAAAATAAAAATATATGAATATTTATATACCTATATATTAATCTAACAATATATATATAATAATATAACTATATATATATTGATATAACTATAACCATAAATATATGTATTAATATCACAATAAATATATATATATTAATATAACTATATATTTATATTCATATAATTGTATATATATATATATATTAATATAAATATTTATTACTATATGAATAAATATAAATAAATATATAAATAAATAAATAGGTATATCACTAATATGAGAACAAATCAATATAGGGGAGTGGAAAAGGCTTCAGGCGCTTAGGGGGGAGCTCTCGAGATCAAATTCGGGTGGAGGCAGGGACGCATGCGCATGGGTGAATCTAGGGCTAGCACTGATAAAGGGTGGAGGGGTGCATGCGGGGCACTAGAGTGGGATGGAAAAGTGTTGTAAAAGGGGTGCTCAAGCACTATAAAAGCCCCCTGATTGAAAGGAATTTTTTAATTTTTTGTAATTTTTTATTTTTTGAACTTTTATCAGTGCTAAAACATAGCGATGATAAAAGGGATTTTTTATCAGTTCTAAAAAGAAAGCGCTGATAAAATACCCCTTTATCAGTGCTTTGTTTTAGACCTGATAAAGGGGACCCCCCATCTTCACTGGCATTTATAGCGCTTTTCTAGCGCTGTTAAAGGCCATTTATAGCATGGATAAAAGCCGTATTTGTACTATTGTTAGCCTATCATATAGAATATTTGATTTGGTTAATTACACTTCAGTATGAGACATTAATAGTAGTCGATTTTATTTGGAGATAAATTCTATGATTTATCTTGGAAGACTATCCTTCTGTGATTTGGGATTCAATCTTTGTTTGGATTACTTCGAAGAATTTTATGGACAATTTTTTATTGAGTGGTCTTTGTTGAACTTTGGGTATTGTTTGAAAAATTTTAAAGATTAAGAATTGTTTTTATTTTTGAAAAATGTTGTCCTTTTGGGTATTATATGATCTCTCACTAACCATTTTGGTTTTAGTTGATGTCTAAAGACAAGGAAAATATATAGTTCTTCTTTTGTGGATTATGTGATTCCCTCGAAGATGATTCATGTGCTTTTGATGTGACCAAGTCTTTTGAATTCTCATTGCTTAGAGGGATTATTAGTTGTTGGATGAAACTTATTAAATGATGAAACTATAATTGATGGTAAGAATATTTATTTATGTTCTTATTCAATGTAGTAAATGAATTCCATAAAAATATGAAAAGGAACGTAAAACAAAAACATTGTTGGTTTTTGTTTCCTGCTAAGTAATCAATAACCGTTTAACACATCATAAGTTAATTATTTTCTCGTGGTTAACACTCTCCAAATCATGTTTTCTATACTCTCTATCAGAACTTGACCATTTTTTCTCTCTTCCATATCCATGCTTTCATATATTGAATCCAAGTATGTGTTATCTTGGGTGACCTTTTTACCTATATTTATTTCTTTAAAAGTGACAGTTTTTACAGACTCTTTTCTAGTGTGGGACTTTTAATGAAGTTTCCGAGCCCAGTTTTAAAATTACGAGGACACAATTCCCAAAAGGGTGGAAGGATGTAACATCCCATATAAATAAGGAATAATACACTTTTCATATTTATTAATATTTTTGAATTAAATATTAATTTTACATTAAAGGGTATGCTATGTTCGATTGCGTACCTGATACGCAATAATGGGTTTCTTTGAAATCTTACGTTGCACAATAATAATATAATATTATTATTTTAAATGGTAGTTAATGCATAGCTGTTGGATTGGAGGGAATGAATAGAACTAATGAAAATTATGATTATATATGTTTGTCAAATGTTTTTACATTTATCCAATAAAAGTTAGGGGCATAAAATATGAATGGATCTAATGTTAAGCATGAATACTCTAATATTCAGTAAAATGTCGATTTACCGCCTTTTGATGGGGAACCCTCTTTAAATATAGTTCTGGTCATTTTTATATGTTCTATTTGACAAAATAAAAATCTTCTTTAGATTTAGGACATCAAAATTTACTTTGCGTAATTTTTGGTATTTTTTTGATAAAGTTCATTTTTTAATGAGTAGTGAAAAATACTGTATTTAAATTCAAAATTGCCTTTTAATATATTTTATTTATATGGTTACCTTATCTTTTTAATTGGTTTTAAAGTGTAATTAGATATTTTTTTACCATTTAATCTAATTTTGGTCATTATAAATAATTTCTATTGTAAATTGGACATAAACAAGTGTCAATCTTTTGATAGTTATTATTTATTAAAAACATGCTATTTTTTGACAATGGGATTTAATTTTAAATTAATTAATGAAACTTCTATGTTCTGAATTTTTTTAAAATAGGCATCATTTTTGAATTCGGAATATCAAATATAGCTTAGGCTAAATTTTTTTTATTTTTCTGAAAAACATCAATTTTTAATGAATTGTAAAACTACTTAGTATTAGTTAAAAAAGTGAAGTTTTCTTTTAAATGAAATTTTACCTCTTTGGTAAATTTAATTTCTAAAATATTACATACGTGGTTGTTATTAGTAAGTAAAATTTGGTTCAATAAGATGAAAATAATCTTTGGTGAATAGTAACTTTTGAAATTTATTTACCACGGTTAAAGGTAAATAGGGTAATTCAACATAAAAAGAATATCATAATAATAAACAATTACCTTAACACTTGTCCAAACCTTATTTTATGAGTCATGGACGACCATGGGAATATTTGGGTCTATTTGGGGACCCCATGGAACCACTTATGAGTGATAATGACACTTTAGATTAATTAATTTAATGTAAAGGCCAAAATGACACAAACAAATATCTTTTAGTAAATTAATTTTTAAATGGGGTTATATAAGTTATTTTTTCTACTTAAAATATTCATTGGAAATATAAAACTATTTCCTACATCCTGGTATTTTTTCATAATTTTTATACAACAAATAAATTAAATTATTCATATCCCAATAATGATGCAGTCTATACCTCATTAATAAATGATTTCAATAAATAAGATTATAAATATTAAAATAACATCCTAAACCTATACAGTTCTTATTGGATGATTTTATTTCGACCATTAGTCATCTTATCTTCGACTTTCATTAGTTTTGGACCTTTATAAACCGAATATCGTTATATAATAAAATAATTTTTTCACACTTTCCTAAAGAGCCCCTCCTCCCCATTATAAAAGGAGACCACTTCTAACCAATTCCTCACACCTCGCAAGTCATTTGGCTCATCCAAACTCTACGCAATTAATCTCCCTATATCCCTATACTCCTCCTAGAATCCTTACCTTAGCCATAAGGCACTTCAAGAAGTCATTTTGGTTCAAACCAAACAAAGTTACCCAAATTAATGGTAATGGTTCCTCTTAACTCCTTTTCTTTTATTTTACTTCTCCAACCCCTAAACTCTTTTTATTCCTTTCTTTTATAAAAACACCAGTATCCTCCATATTATAGTATGTTTTTATGTGAATTATTTTAACTACATTTATACACACCTCCATTTAATGGTTGAAGAACATACTATTTCTGTGGATGGCAAACTAATACCTCACGAAATGATGATTGTTTTATTATCTCCTACTACCTCTCATGGTGGCCATTAATATGGAACTATTTAATATATGATATATATTATGTTTATAATTTCTTTATGCTTATGTATTTTACATTTATAGAATACATTTATGGTTTCCATAATGGGTAAACACGATAATTTGATTTGAGAAATTGTGGACTACCGCCCCCTCAAAGTGATATGACTCATTAATTCCATATGTGGGATGTATAAAGGATATAGTTAATTATATCATATATGATATTATACTATAATTATAATATACTTATGTATCATTATGTTTTAATTCCATTAAAGTACGAAATAGAAATGAAAGTAGTGTTCATGCGTACGAACGGCATACCGTCTCCATAAACGGTGTATTTCATTTCTTATCTCCAAATGTTATGTAATATGATAAATACATATATATATATATATAATATATATATATATATATATAAGATATATATTATATCTAAATCATTAACATTATTAGGTAGATAATGGACTTTTTACCACATGGACAAATTGTAATTATAACAAGTTCATTTTTAGCTCAAATTCTGAACATCAAGAAAATGTCTGATACAAACTCAAATAATTAACTAATTGTTATAGAAAGGTAATAAGTGATATAAAAGGATTAATAAAGATTAAAAATATTCTAAAGGAATTATAAATTATAATAAGTTTATTATTCAAGAAGAACTAGAAACATACGGGTCAAGTCGGAAATGAGGTAAGGGGAATTCTTATCTCACTTTTAATTCCGTGAGATTTCCATTGATCGCCACTTATTTATTGCATGTGGCATAATGTATACTATAATTGATATATATTATCATTCTTCTCTTTATATTCCTGGTATTTTGTGATTTATTTTTTGGTTATTATCTTTTGGTCATACGACTCGATTGATTACAACGAGGTATGGGGTGTTTATCTCATTTCTTATTCCCATGAGATTCATGCTATATTTGTCACTATTTCCTTTGAGTGGTGTATGTTATGCCCATGATTATACTATTTTTGTAATATAATTTCATTTATGGGTATTTAAATCAACATTTTAGGGTTCTTATTTCATGTGGTGTATGTTTTTTATGTGCCAATATCGGTAAAAGAACCTTTCACACTCCTCTTTTAAAAAGACTTCTTTTTTGTTATGTCTTTTAATTTACATCTTATTATGTTGGGATATGTTCTTATATATCCTTATTGATGTAAATTTTGTGCCCAAGTGATGAGATACCCTTTTTATCTCATCAATTCATTTTCTGAATTTTAAAGTGACGATGTTAGTATTTTGAATTTTTTGTAAGAGAACTTCTTAACCCAATTTCAATTCTTTGGGTTAAACTTGTACTTCATGAATATGTTATCCTATGAATATGTGTGAATGACCTATAATTTTTTTACACTTATTATTGAATTATATTTGGTGTATATATATTTTTTAGACATAATTATTTGATTGATTTATCCTTAATTTAAGGATACCGTCTTTATAAGGGATTTCTTCTCAATTTACATTCCCATTGAGACTTAATTTATTTTATGCACCAATTCACTCTTATATGGTGTATATATAGTCCTTTGTCATGTTATATCCTGACCCCCTTTATTCCCATGATAATATAATGTTCATATAAAATGTTATTCCTCAATTATTTGTATGCAAGAGTTTCTCATTTCGGTAAAAACACTTTAACTAAAATATCGTTTTAAATGATTTAAAGATTTATTATTATAAATAATTATTTTTAGTGACCATGTTTTAAAAATGGTTTTGAGTATTTATTTATATGGACATTAATGTTTTAAAATTATAATTCCATTAAAATCTTCAAAGTTGTATGGGACACTTTGATTCAAAAATCTCTTGTTAAATGGTTTATGAAAATGGAATGATTATATCAATATCTTGAAATTAATTCTTGTGATTTCAAATAAAATTTTATTAGTGAAATGTTTATATTTGAAATATTTTATGTGTTATGATGGTACTTGGACATTTTACGAGTGGTTATGTGATAAACCAAATGACGGGCGGTGTCGTGAAAACCACGACGGGTGGTTACATTATAACCACCAATGCATTGGGTATGGAAGTTGGCCGTATGGCTATTCCATTTAGTGATATGTGTGGAAGTCAACCGTATGGTTATTACATTTAAGTATGTTTATTTCCCAAGTTACCTTTATATGTTATGTGTTCTTTATATGGGTTTTATGATAATATTTTGGTTAAAAAATTGTATGTAATGATATTTTAGTCAGTGAAGAGTGTTTACTACTTCATAAAGGTGAAAAAGTATGACTTATGTTAAATTATTCATGTTTTACTTTTTATTAAAAACCAATAGTTTTCCTTCTTTTTGTATCCCTTACTGAGCTATTTATGCTCATCCCAAGTATTTGAAATGTTTTTCACAGGACATAAAGTGGAATAGGGTCAAGGATGGGATCCGGGAATGTTCATGCTATCTAAAACATGGAACTAGATATGCCTCCTTTATTCAAGAGTTTTTATTTTATGAAAAAAATGGAAACTGTGTAGAAGTTTCTACTTGAAAATTTTGAGATGTAATGTAATGGTTATGCCTAATTCTCTAAACCTCTAAACATGAAAATATACTCAATGTGATTTATTCATTTAATTCAATATTATGTAATGTTTAAGGTCGGGTCCTTATAGTTGGTATCAGAGGTCAGTTTAGATAACTTTAGAGGTTAGGGTGTTCTTTAAGCATAAGTGAAATTACCATAATGGTTAGGATTTTAGAAAGAGTCACAATTATTTTAGATAAAGTGAATGTGTTTAAGATAACATGAATACGAATATATTTATTTCTACCCTCCTCATAAGATATTATATGGTTATTTTACTGATATACTCACACTTACCATTTTGGTTTTAGTAAATGGTTGAATCTAGTAGGAACCAAGTAACAGTGGATGTGAAGAAAACTGTGATAGTTTTTTGAATGAGCAACTGGATGAAATTGGAGCTACAATGAGAACTATTGTGGTTATTCTCAACTAATTATATGGAGTCATGATTGACCACCCGAAACTTATTGATTTCTATATGGAATCGTATACGAGGGAAACAAATCCCCACGGAAGTTCATGTAATAATCATAAAGGTGAGTGTATTCAAAAACCAATGTGTCAAGGATGTGGAAAGAAACACATAGTAAAATGTTTCAAATGGATGGGAAGATGCTATAGATGTGTAAGTGAAGGTTATAAAGCAAGAACCTACAATGGAAAAAGTAAGCATTCAATTGACCCTAGGAAAGGGAAAGAAGTTCTTTCTGAGGGATCAATTGAATGTTTTAAATGTGGTGTGCATAGTCATTATGAACACAGATGTCCTATGAAGAAGTTTCGGGAATGGGATAACTAGGATTGTACATATATATTTTTACCAATACCTAATTCGATTCTAATTGAGGATAAAAAACTAACAATGAGAAATGAAAGGTATGGATTATTTCTTAACATATTCTTTTACAGAATTGAATTTTAGAATATGATTCATGATTTTGTTTGTAGGAAAGAAGTATTTCAGAATAAGTTGGTAAAGAATGGTTAATGTATCATGAAGAACATTGAATGAGTAAAATGTAAACTTATAAGGGATTAAATAGTTATGGTAGATTTCAGGATAGTGGAATGGTTAAAAGTATTAATGCTCTTTTGATGATGGGATTACATTGGAAGGATTTTTATAGTATGTGTAACCCTGAAGTTTGTTATATGAAAATGTTATTCAAGGAATAATTATCTTTACAGCTGATGAGTAATGGTGGAATTTTATTTTGGGAGAATCTATGTTTTTATTATGGAAAAATGTTGATTTGGGTTTTTTTTGGAAATTATTAACCTATCATAAAGAATATGTGATCTGGTTAATTACACTTCAGTATGAGACATTAAGAGTAGTCGATTTTATTTGGAGCTAAATGTTAAGATTTATCTTGTAAGACTATCCTTCTGAGATTTGGGTTTCTATATTTTTTTGGATTTCTTTGAATAATTTTATGGAAAAGTTTTTATTGAGTGGTCTTGGTTGAACTTTGGGTATTTTGTGACAAATTTTAAAGATTAAGATTAGTTCTTATTTTTGTAAAAGATTTTGCTTTTTGGGTATTATCTGATCTCTCACTAACCATTTTGGTTGTAGTTGATGTCTAAAGACAAGGAAAATATGTAGTTATTCTTTTGTGGATTGTGTGATTCTCTAGAAGATGATTCATGTGATTTTGATGTGAACAAGTGTTTTTGAATGCTCATTGCGTGGAGAGATGATTAGTTTTTGGTAGAAACTTATTGAATGATGAAACTATACATGATGGTAAGTATATTTCCCTTTGCCCTTATTCTATGTTGTAAATGAATTCCTCAAAATTATGAAAATGAAAGTAAAACAAAATCATTGTTTTTTTTCATTTCATACTAAGTAATAAATTACCGTTTAACACATCATAAGTTTGTTATTTTCTGGTGGTTAACATTCTCCAAATAATGTTTTAAATACTCTCTATCAAAACTTGACTGTTTGTTCTCTCTTCTATATCCACGATTTTATATATGTAATCCTAGTATGGGTTATCACGAGTGACCTTTTTACATCTCTTTCTTTCTTTAAAAGTGACATTTTTTACTAACTCTTTTCCGATGTAGGACTTTTAATGAAGTTTCCAAGCCAAGTTTTAAAATTGTGAGGATGCAATTCCCAAAAGGGGGGAAGGATGTAACATCCCAGATAAATAAGAAATAAGATAGTTTTCATATTTATTAATATTTGTGAGTTAAATATTAATTTCACATTAAAGGGGATGCTATGTTCGATGGCGTACCTGATACGTAACAATGGGTTTCTTTGAAAACTTTTGTTGCACACTAATAATATAATATTATTATTTTAAATGGTAGTTAATTCCTAGCCATTGAATTGGAGGGAATGAATAGAACTTACTAAAATTATTATTATATATGTTTGTTAAATATTTATACATTTATCCAATAAAAGTTAGGGGCTTAAAATATAAATGATCTAATTTTATGCACGAATACTCTAATATTCTGTAAAAGGTCGATTTACAGCCTTTCGATGGTGAACCCTCTTTAAATCTATTTTTGGTCATTTTTATATGTTTTATTTTACAAAATAAAATTCTTCTTTAGATTCAGGACATCAAAAATTACTTTGGCTAAATTTTTGGTATTTTTCTGATAAAGTTCATTTTTTAATGAATAGTGAAAAATAATGTATTTTAATTCAAATGTGCCTTTTAATATAATATAATTTTTATGGTGATATTATCTTTTTAATTGGTTTTATAGTGAAATTAGAATATATTTTTACCATTTGATCTAATTTTGGTCATTGGAAATAATTTCATTTTGAAATTGGACAAAAAAAAGTGTCAATCTTTTGATATTTATTATTTCTTAAAAACATGCTATTTATTTTGACGATGGGAATTAATTTTAAATTAATTAATGAAACTTCAATGTTTTGAATTTTTTAAAATATGCATCATTTTGGAATTCGTAATATCAAAAATATCTTAGGCATAATTTTTGGTATTTTTCTAAAAAACATCAATTTTTAATGAATAGTGAAACTACTTAGTTGTAGTTAAAAAAAACTAAATTTTTCATTAAAATGAAAATTTACCACTTCTATGAATAAAATTTTGAAAATACGACATACATGGTTGTTACTAGTAAGTAAAATATGGTTCAATAAGATGAAAATAATTTTTGGGGAATAGTAACTTTTGACTTTTATTTACCACTGTTAAAGGTAAATATTGTAATTCAAGGTAAAAATAATATCATAATAATATAAAATTAAGTTAAAACTTGTCCTAACCTTATTAGATGAGTCATGGACAACCATTTGCATATTTGGGTCGACTTGGGGACCCCATGGAATCACTTAATAGTGATAATGACACTTTAGATTAATTAATTTTATGTAAAGGCAAAAATGACACAAACAAATATCTTCTTGTGAATTAATTTTTTCATGGGGTTATATAAGTTATTTTTTATACTGAAAATATTAATTGGAAAGATAAAAAAAATTTCCTACATCATGGTGTTTTTTTTATAATTTTTATACGAAAAATAAATTAAATTATTTATAACATAATAATGACGCAGTATAGACCTCATTAATAAATGATTTAAATAAATAAGATTATAAATATTAAAATAACTTCCAAAACCTGTCAAATTCATTTTGGATGATTTTATTTTGACCATCAATCATCTTAACTTCGACGTTAATTAGTTTTGGACATTTAGAAACCCAATATCATTATATAATAAAATAATATTTTCACACTTTCCTAAAGAGCCCCTCCCCCCCCTATAAAAGGACACCACTTCTAAGAAATTCCTCACACCTATCAAGCAATTTGTCTTATCCAACCTCTAACCAATTAAGATCCCTAAATCCCTATCGTCTTCCTAGAAGCCTTACCTTAGGCATAAGTAACTTCAAGAAGTCCTTTTGGTTCAAACCAATGGAAGTCACCCAAATTAAAGTTAACGGTTCCTCTTAACTCATTTTCTTTTATTTTACTTCTCCAACCCCTAAACTCTTTTTATTCATTTCTTTTATAACAAAACCAGTATCCTTCATATATTAGGATGCTGTTATGAGAATTATTTTAACAACAATTACACACACCTCCATCTAATGGGTGAAAAACATATTGTTTCTGTGGATGGAAAACTAACACCTCACGAAACGATGTTTGTTCGATTATCTCCTACCACCTCTCATGGTGGCCATTAAGATGGCACTATATTTTTATATGATAGATATTATGCTTATATTTTATTTATGCTTCTGTATATTACATTTATATCCTACCTTTATGGTTTCCATAATGGGTAAACACGATAATTTAATTTGAGGAAGTGCAGACTACTGCCCCATCAAAGTGATATGACTCGTTAATGACATATTTGAGACGTATAAATGATATAGTTAATGATATTATATATAAAATTATACTGTAATTATCATATAACTATTTATAATTATGTTTTAATTCCATTAAAGTAAAAAATAGAAAGGAAAGTAGTGTTCCTGCGTACGTACGGCTTACCGTCTCTATGAACGGTGCATTTCATTTCTTATCTCCAAATGTTATGTAATTTTATAAATACATATATATACTGGATATATAATATATATATATATATATATGATATCTAAATCATTAATATCATTTGGGAGATAGTGTACTTTTGACCACATGGAAAAATTGTAATTATAACAAATTCATTTTTAACTCAAATTCTGAACATCGAGGTAATGTCTGATATGAACTCCAATAATTAACTAATTGTTATAGCAATGTAATAAGTGATATAAAATGAATAATAAAATTGAAAAAAATTTGTAAGGAATTATAAATTAACATAAGTTCATTATTCAGGAAGAACCTGGAACATATGAGTCAAGTTGGACAGGTGGTAAGGGGATTTCTTATCTCACTTTTAATTCCGCGAGATTGCCATTGTTCGCCACTTATTTATTGCATGTGGTATAATGTATACTTCCATTGAAATATATTATCATGATTCTCTTTATATTCATGGTATTTTGTGATTCATTAGGAGGTTATTATCTTTTTTTCATACTACTTGATTGATTACAACGAGGTATGGGGTTTTTATGTCACTTTTTATTCCCATGAGATTGATGCTATATTTGTCACTATTTCCTTTGAGTGGTGTATGTAATTCCCATGATTATACTCTTTTTATAATATACATTCATTTATGGGTATTTACATCTAAATTTATGGTCCTTATTTCATGTGGTGTATGTTTTTTAAGTTACCAAATCGGTAAGGGAACCTTTCACCCTACTATTTTTAAAGACTTCTTTTGGTTATGTCTTTTAATTTACATCTTATTATATTTGGATATTTTATTTTATATCCTTATTGATGTAAATTTTATGTCCAAGTGATGAGATACCCTTTTTATCTCATAAATGTATTTTCTGAATATTAAAGTAACGTCGTTAGGCTTTTGAGTTTTTGCAAGGGAACTTCATAACCCAATTTCAATTATTTGGGTTAAACTTGTACTTCTTGAATATGTCATCCTATGAATATGTGTGAATGACCTCTAAATGTTTTACACTTCATATCCACTTATATTGGGTGTATTTATATTTTTCACACATAATTATGTGATTGATTTATCCTTAATTTAAGGTTATTGTCTTTATAAGGGAATTCATGTCAATTTACATTTCCATTGCGAATTCATTGTTGTTATGCAAAAATTCACTCTTATATGGTGTATATAATGTCCTTTTTCATATTTTATCCTGAATCCCTTTATTCTCATGATATTATAGAGTTAATATTAAATTTTATTCCACAATTATTTGTATTCAAGAGTTTCTCATTTTGTTAAAAATGCTTTGACTAAAATATTTATTTAAATGTATTAAAGATTTATTATTCTAAATAATTATTTTTAATGTCCACATTTTAAAAATGGTTTCCAGTATTTATTTATATAGACATTAATGTTTTAAAATTATAATTCCATTAAAATTTTCAAAGTGGTATGGGACACTTTGATTCAAAAATCTCTTTTTAAATGGTTTATGAAAATGGAATGATTATATCAATATCTTGAAATTACTTCTTGTGATTTCAAATGAAATGTTGTTAGTGGAATCTTTATATTTGCAACATTTTATGTGTTATTATGGTACTTGGACATTTTACGGGTGGTTACGTGATAAACCAAATGACGGGTGGTGCCGTGAAAACTAGGATGGGTGGTTATGTTATAACCTCCAATGCTTTGGGTATGGAAGTTGGCTGTATGGATATTCCATTTAGTGTTATGATTGGAAATTGACTGTATGGGTATTTCTTTTAAGTATGTTTATGTCCCAAGTTACCTTTATATGTTATGTGTTATTTATATGGTTTTTATGGTAATATTTTGGTTAAAAAATGGTAAGTAATGATCTTTTATTTAGTGAAGAGTATTTACTACTTCATAAAGGTGAAAATTATTACTTATGATGAAGTATTCATGGTTTAATTGTTGTTTTTAAAAACTAACAGTTTTCCTTCTTTGTGTATCCCTTACTGAGCTTTTTATGCTCATCCCATGTTTTTGAAATGTTTTTCACATGACATAAAGTGTAATAGGGTCAAGGATTGGATCATGGGAAGTTCATGCTATCTAAAACATAGAACTTGACATGTCTCATTTATTCCAGATTTTTTATTTTATGAAAAAATTAATGGAAACTATGTAGAAGTGTCTACTTTGAAATTTTTGAGATGTAATGTAATGGTTATGCCTAATTCTATAAAACTCTAATCCTAAATAGATACTCAATGTGGATTATTCATTTAATTAAAGATTATGCAATGTCTATGGTCGGGTCCTTATAGTTGGTATCAGAGGTCAGTTTAGAGAACTTTAGAGGTTAGGGTGTTTTTAAGCATAAGTGACATTACCATAATGGTTAGAATTATATAAAGAGTCATAGTTATTTTAGATAAAGTGAATGTGTTTAATATAACATGAATAAGTATTTCTTTTTATCTACCCTACTCATAAGATATTATATAATGATTTTACTAATATACTCACACTTATCTTTTTGGTTTTAGTAAATTGTTGGATCTAGAAGGAACCAATGTAACAGTGGAGGTGAATAAAACTGTGATGGTTTTCTGAATGAGCAACTGAATGAACTGGGAGCTGTAATGAGAACTCTTGTGGTTATTCTCAACCAATTATCCTGAGTCATGAATGACCACCTGAAATTTTTTGATTTTTATAAGGCATCGTATATGTGAGAAACAAATCCCCACAGAAGCTTAGGTAATAATCATAAAGGTAAGTATATTCAAAAACCTATGTGTCAAGGATTTGGAAAGAAACGCATAAGAAAATGTTTCAAAGGGACGAGACGATTCTATAGGTGTGGATGTGAGGGTCATAAAGTAATTACCTGCAATGGAAAAAGGAAGCATCCAGTTGACTCTTGGAAAGGGAAAGAAGTTCTTTCTGGGGGATCAATTGGATGTTTTAAATGTGGTGTCCATGGTCATTATGCAAAAAGTTGTCCTACAAAGAAGTTTCGGGAATGAGATCACTAGGATCATACAAATATATGTTTACCAATACCTAATGATATTACAATTGAGGATGAAGAAACTAAAAAATGACCAATGAAAGGTATAGATTATTTCTTAACATATGCTTTGACATTATTGAATTTTACAATATGATTCATGATTTTGTTTGTATGAAAGAATTATTTCATAAGAAGTTTGTAAAGAATGGTTAATAGATCATGAAGAATGTTGAGTGAGTAAGAAGACAACTTATAAAGAATTCAAGATTTATGGTAGATTTTAGGTTGGTTAAATGCTTAAAATCATTAAGGCTCTTTTGATGATGGGATTACATTGGAAGACTTTTTAATGTATGTGTAACCCGGAAGTTTGATATATGAAAATGTTATTCAAGGAATTTTTATCTTTTCTTTTGACGATTAATGGTGGAATTTTATTTTTGGAGAATCTATATCTTTATTATTGACATATGGTGATTTGAGTTTTTTATGGAAATGATTAACCTATCATAGACAAGTTGTGATTTGGTTAATTACACTTCAGTATGAGACATTAAGAGTAGTGGATTTTATTTGGAGATAAATGTTAAGATTTATCTTAGAAAACTATCCTTCTGAGATTTGGGTTTCAATCATAGTTTGGATTACTTTAAATAATTGTATGGACAATTGTTTATTGAGTGGTCTTTGTTGAACATTGGGTATTGTTTGACAAATTTTGAATATTAAGATTAGTTTTTCTTTTTGTAAAAGATTGTACTTTTTGGGTATTATCTGATCTCTCACTAAACATTTTTTTTAGTTGATCTCTAAAGACAAGGAAAATATATAGTTCTTATTTTTTGGATTATGTGATTCTATAGAAGATGATTCTTGTGATTTTTATGTGACCATGTTTTTTGAATGCTCATTACTTAGAGAGATGGTTAGTTTTTGGTAGAAACTTATTGAATAATGAAACTCTACTTGATAGTAAGTATATTTCCTTATGTTAATATTCTATGTAGTAAATGAATTCCTTAAAATTATGAAAATGATCATAAAATAAAAACATGTTGGGTTTGCGTTTCCTACTAAGTAATCATTGATCATTTAACACATCACAAGTTTGTGATTTTCTAGTGGATAACATTTTATTAATTATGTTTTCTATCACTCTCCATAAAAACTTGACCATTTGTTCTATCTTCTATATCCGTGCTTTCCTATATGGAATCCTAGTATGGGTTATCTCAGGTGACATTTGTACTTCTCTTTCTTTCTTTTAAAGTGACATTTTTTACTGACTCTTTTCTGATGTGGGACTTTTAATGATGTTTCCAAGCCCAGTTTTAAAATTGTGAGGATGCAATTCCAAAAATGGGGGAAGGATGTAACATCACAGATAAATAATAAATAAGAAACTTTTTATATTTATTAATATTTTTGATTTAAACATTAATTTTACATTAAAGGGGATGCTATGTTCGATGGCGTACCTGATACGCAACAACATGTTTCTTTGAAATCTTACATTGCACAGTAATAATATAATATTATCATTTTAAATGGTAGTTAATGCCTAGCCATTGTATTGGAGAGAATGAATAGAACTAACTAAAATTATGATTATATATGTTTGTTAAATGTTTTTACATTTATCTAATAAAATATAGGGGCATAAAATATAAATAAATCTAATTTTAAGCATAAATACTCTAATATTCAATAAAAGGTTGATTTACAGCCTTTTGTTGGAGAAACCTTTTTATATATAGTTTTGGTCATTTTTATATGTTCTATTTGAAAGAATAAAATTCTTCTTTAGATTTGTTACATCAAAATTTACTTTGGGTAAATTTTGGGTATTTTTCTGATAAAGGTCATTTTTTAATGAATTGTGAAAAATATTGTATTTTAATTCAAAAGGTCCTTTTAATCTAATTGATTTATATGATTAGGTTATCTTGTTAATTGGATTTAAATTTTAATCAGAATATATTTTTTCCATTTAATCTAATGTTGGACATTTGGAATAATTTTATTTTGAAATTGGACATAAACAAGTGTCAATCTTTTGATAGTTCTTATTTCTTAAAAACATGTTATTTGTTTTGACAATGAGAATTAATATTAAATTAATTAATGAAACTTCTATTTATTGAATTTTTTAAATTATACATCATTTTTTAATTCGGAATATCAAATATAGCTTAGGCTGAATTTTTTTTATTTTTCTAAAAAACATTAATTTTTAATGAATTTTGAAACCACTTAGTAGTAGTTAAAAAACTGAATTTTTCATTTAAATTAAATTTTAACACTTATGTGAATTGAATTTTGAAAATACAATATACATGGTTGTTATTAGTAAGTAAAATGTGGTTCAATAATATGAAAATATTTTTTGGTGAATAGTAACTTTTGACTTTTATTTACCGCGGTTAAAGGTCAATTAGAAAATTCATGGTAAAAAGAATATTATAATAATACACAATTAACTTAACACTTGTCCTAACCTTATTTTATGAGTCATGGACGACCATTGGCATCTTTGGGTCTATTTTTGGACCCCATGGAACCACTTAAGTGTGATAATGACACTTTAGATTAATTAATTTAATGTAATGGCAAAAATGACACAAACAAATATCTTTTAGTAAATTAATTTTTACATGGGTTATATAAGTTATTTTTTGTTACTGAAAATATTTATTGTAAATTTAAAAAGAGTTTCTACATCATTGTATTTTTTTATAATTTTTCTACAACAAATAAATTAAATTATTTATAACATTATAATGATGCAGTATATACCTCATTAATAAATGATTTAAATAAATAAGATTATTAAAAAACTAACTTCCAAAACCTGTCCAATTATTATTGTATGATTTTATTTCTACAATTAGTCATCTTATCTTCGACTTTAATTAGTTTTGTACCATTATTAATTGAATATCCTAATATAATAAAATAATATTTTCACACATTCCAAAAGAGCCCCTCCTCCCCCTTATAAAAGGACGCCACTTCTAACCAATTAGTCACACCTCTCAAGCCTTTTTTCATGTCCAACCTCTACCAAATTAATCTCTATACATCCTTATACTCCTCATAGAAGCCTTACCTTAGGAGAAGGAACTTCAAGAGGTCCTTTTGGTTAGAACCAAAGGAAGTTACCCAACTTAAAGGTAACAGTTCCTCTTAACTTATTTTATTTTATTTTAGTTCTCCAACCCTTAAACTCTTTTTATTCCTTTATTTTATAACTACAACAGTATCATACATATACTAGGATGTTTTTATGAGATCGATTTTAACAACACACACACACACCTTTATCTAATGGGTGAAGAACACAAAGTTTCTATGGTTGGAAAACCAAGGGCTCACGAAACAATGATTATTAGATTATCTACTACTGCCTCTCATAGTGGCCATTAAGATGAAACTTTATTTATATATGATATATATTATGTTTATATTTTCTTTATTATTCTGTATTTCAAATTTATAACCTACTTTTATGGTTTCCATAATGGGTAAACACAATAATTTCATTTGAGGAAGTGCGGACTACCACCCCCTCAAAGTGATATGGCTCGTTAATGCCATATGTGGGACGTATCAAGGATAGATTTAATGATTTTATATATGATATTATACTATAATTATAATATACATATGTATCATTATGTTTTAATTCCATTAAAATACAAAATAGAAATGAAAGTAGTGTTCATGAGTACTTATGGCTTACCGTCTCCATGAACGATGCATTTCATTTCTTATCGCCAAATGTTATGTACTGTTATAAATAGATATATATACCGGATATATAAGATATATATTATATCTAAATCATTGATATAATTCGGGAGATAGTGGAATTTTGACCACATGGAAAATTGTAATTTTAAAAAGTTCTTTTTTAACTCAAATTCCGAACATAGATAAAATGTCTGATATGAACTCAAATAATTAAGTAATTGTTATAGCAAGGTAATAAGTGATATAAAAGGAATAATAAACATGAAAAAATTTCCTATTGGAGTAGAAATTAACATAATATTGTTATTCAGGGAGAACCCAGAACATACGAGTCAAGTCGGACACGAGGTAAGGGGATTTCTTATCTCACATTTAATTCCTTGAGATTTCCGTTGTTCGCCACTCATTTATAGAATGTGGTGTAATGTACACTACCATTGATATATATTATAATTATTCTCTTCATATTCATTTTATTTTGTGATTCATTCTGTGGTTATTATCTCTCGGTCATACGACTCGATTAATTACAACGAGGTAAGGGGTTTTTATCACACTTTTTATTCGTGTGAGAATCATTCTATATTTTTAAATATTTCCTTTGAGTGGTGTATATAATGACCATGATTATACTCTTTGTTAAATATAATTTCATTGATGGGTATTTACAACTACATTGTGTGGTCTTTATTTCATGTGGCATATGTTTTGTTTGTTACCAAATCGGTAAGGGAACCTTTCACCCTCCTCTTTTTAAAAGACTTATTTTTGTTATGTCTTTTAATTTACATCTTATTATGTTGGTATATGTTCTTTTATATCCTTATTGATGCAAATTTTATGTCCAAGTGATGAGATACCCTTTTTATCTCCTTAACTCATTTTCTGAATTTTAAAATAAAGCCATTAGGCTTTTGAATTTTTGCAAGGGAACTTCTTAACCCAATTTCAATTCTTTGGGTTAAACTTTTACTTCTGGAATATGTCATCATATGAATATGTGTTAATGGCATATAATTGTTTTACACATAATATCCACTTATATTGGGTGTATTTATATTTTTCACACATAATTATGTGATTGATTTATCCTTAATTTATGGATACCGTCTTTATAATGGATTTCATCTCAATTTACATTTTCATTGATACTTCATTGTTGTTATCCACCAATTCACTCTTATATGGTGTATATACTATGTTTTGTCATATTATATCATGAATCCATTTATACTAATGATACTATAAATTTCAGATTAAATGTTATTCCTCAAATATTTGTATTCAATAGTTTCTCATTTTGTTAAAAACCCATTAACTAAAATATCCTTTTAATTGTTTTAATGATTTATTATTATAAATCATTATTTTTAATGTCCATGTTTTAAAACTAGTTTTGAGTATTTATTTATATGGAATTTAATATTTTAAAATTATAATTCCATTAAAATCTTCAATGTTGTATGGGACACTTTGATTCAAAAATCACTTTTTAAATGGTTTATGAAAATGGAATGATTATATCAATATCTTGAAATTACTTCTTGTGATTTCAAATGAAATATTATTAGTGAAATGTTTATATTTGCAAAATTTTATGTGTTATAATGGTATTTGGACATTTGACGGGTGGTTATGTGATAAACCAAATGACGGGTCGTGCCATGAAAATCCGGACGGGTGGTTACGTTATAACCTCCAATTCATTGGGTATGGAAGTTGGCCATATGGTTATTCCATTTAGTGATATGTTTGGAAGTAGACCGTTTGGTTATTCTATTTAAGTATGTTTATGTCACAAGTTACCTTTATATGTTATGTGTTATTTATATGGGTTTTATGGTAATCTTTTGGTTACAAAAGGGTATATAATGATCTTTTATTCAGTGAAGAGTATTTACTACATCATAAAGGTGAAAAGTATTACTTATGATAAAGTATACATGGTTTGCTTGTTGTTTTGAAAAACTAACAGTTTTCCTTCTTTGTGTATCCCTTACTGAGATTGTTATGCTCATCCCATGTTTTTGAAATGTTTTTCACAGAACATAAAGTAGAATAGGGTCAAGGATGGGATCAAGGAAAATTCATGCTATCTAAAACATGGAACTAGACGTTTCTCTTTTATTCAAGAGTTTTTATTTTATGAAAAAAATGGAAATTGAGTAGAAGTGTCTACTTTGAAATCTTTTAGATGTAATGTAATAGTTCTTCCTAATTCTCTAAAATTCTAAACATGAAAAGTTCCTTAATGTGAATTATTCATTTAATTCATTATAATGTAATGTTTAAGGTCAGGTCCTTATATTATCGATGACCTATGACCTCGCCAGCACCTCAAGATATGTCTTCAGTATAAATAGGGTGACCTCGTGATGGATCTCTAGACACAATGCCTCCTCGAAATACCCCTCCTTGGCCTTCTCATCTAGAAACATGTCTGAAGCATATAATAGAAGGTTCCTTAAATAGATTCGAAACTCTCACACACTGTAGCTACCCTGTCGAAGGGTAAGAAGATCCTAATGATTACACTCCTTCACAGTCGAAGAAAGAAACATGACTCTGCAATTGTCTCGAAAATCCTCCAATGAGATCGCCAACTCCTCTCTTTCCCCAAGGAACAAGAACCACCACTACCTCACTACTCCACACAGAATTGTCAAAACCAAAGACACCTGATGCTTCATCTGAGCACGGATTTAACTGAAGGTTATCTCAACCTCCTACAATCAGTCTTCTTTGACATCATCTAAAACAGAGCCCTCATTATTTTATAGACTCGGGTGATGAACCTCTTAGAGTGTCCTTCTCCAATTGTAGTCTTCTTCAACCTCTACCCTGCGACAATCTGTTGGCACAACCTTCTAGACATCTTCTGCGCAAACCTGATGAGGGCGTCGACTTGGAGACATGCCTAAAAATTATCAAATAGTTTGCGATCTTAAACCTGGAATATGGAAGAATCAACCTTAATTAATTAATTTTTTTCTTTTATTCATTTTAGGTTAACCTATATCAAGTTCTACCCATTAAAACATAGGCACAAAGAAGAATGATGCATCATCCTTTCCTAGTCTCTACCCTACAACTAGTATCACCTCATTTTGTAGACACTGTAAACTTAATGGTTTGGGCATCAGATTATAGGGGGACCTAAACGCCTATCTCTCAACCGGTCTCCAATGTTTACATAACATTCTAAAATTATCTGAAATTGTTACCCTACCAACCCATGTGACCTCACTTATGCCTAACACCAAACACCATCTTATCCCTCAACCAGACCATAGATACCAATCTGTCATGAACCCCTCCCTATAAGGTTTACCCCTCCTGGGCTGGCAATGTGAGGATAGAGATAATGACCCCTGAGTCTTGCCACCTGTAGTCCCTGTGTTGGTGACTTTCACTGAGGGTATAGTAAACTCACAAATGGAAGGAATTACCTACTAGTATAACACATGCAGAAGAGAGAGATAAGACAGACACCATCCTACTCCAACTTAGACTGCAATATAAAATAATCCTGAGAACACATATATAGTGTCATTCAAAACTAGGACAACTAAAATGAAAAACTGTATGTTCCAAAGGAAATTAAAAACAACAGTAACCATGAATCCCAAACAACTCCTACGACATCAAGATACTAGTAACAAGCCCGATACCCAACATTCTCCAAGTGACCCAAAAATAGATTTTATATACCTGGGGTGAGTATAATAGTATAACTAGTAGGATCCTCCTACGATCCTCTCATGCAAAATTAAAGAAAGCATGCTAAGGCACAATGAACAACAAGTGAAACTAACTCATCCCCTAAAGAAGTAGACTATGTTCCAAGCCTTACCATGGATACTCTTACAAAGTATCTCATACAAGATTATATAATATAATAAAGAATATCAAAGGTACCCTGTTACCACTTTCACCCTAGTTTTCTACTTTGCCCCAACTCGCACGTCCTAAGCATCACTCTCCGAAAATTCTTGCCCGAAGACACTGGAGAATAGCACCACAACATGCACCTTGTGCAAAAAAACCACCATGTCCACAAAACCAAAGTAACAAGGTAGTTTCCAATAGAAACAACATCTCACATAATGTGTACCACATGTCAGGTATTAAACCTCAAGACATTATAGCCCATACACTGAGTAAGGGTCCTCAACACATCATAGCCTATACACGTTACACCTATAGTAGTCTATAGGAAACTATATCCAGAATATATGTGTTTGAATAAACACAATCCATTACATCCCTTTAAGCACCTATATGGATAAAACTAAAGGTTGTTCCTACTAGGACAACTAACTACTAAGAGAAGAGAGAGGGAAAAAAGAGGGTAGTCACACATCCATCCTCCCACCATAATATTGGAGAAAAAACCCCTTAGGGCTCAAAATCTGTGGGATGTCAGTTTCCCTAACTAATGGGCTGGAGTAGCATAAAAAACACATAAATTAAATAATATAATATATCCCACAAGCATACAATGGGAATAACCTAGTTTTAGACTCAATTGCAGTTAACATCTCTCGAACTCCCAGCATCCACTACTAAGACTAGGTATCCTATAAGAACACAACCATTTAAATAGCTTTATAATATTAAATCATTCTCTTTTTATAAGTTACACTTTACATTAATTAAATCATTAAACATTAATTATCCATTATCAACTTCACATTACATTTGATGTGGTTTTATTTTACATAGATTTTCCACATTTTTTAATTAGTTTTTAATTAATTAATTAATTATTATTACCCTTTTTTCTAAATAATTTCTCTTTTGTATTTTTATAATTAAATTTATTAATTAAACAATTTTTATAGTTAATTATTTATTTTTAGTCATTAAAATAATTATTTTAATTTTACTTTTCTTTTTCTAGTTTAATTATTTCTTCTTTAGTTTTGTTAATTTTAATCTTCTCACCTCTTAATAATTTTAATTTAATAAAAAATATTCATTTAATAATCTTATTTTTGTATTAATTAGCTTAGTTTTTTATTTAATATTTTATCCTTTAATTTATATTTATTATAATAAACTAAATTCATTAATTTTTAGGTTTAATTATCATGTTTATTAATTAAGTTAATAATTTGAGATCTAATTTAATGGAATAATGTGCTTCTAATTTAAAGTTTTCACTTAGTTATTAAATTAATTAATTAAAAGATTTCATATCATGAACTATTTAATCTTATTTATGTATTTTAATTATTAAATAGTTAACAAATGTTTTTAATTTAAGGGAGAGACAAACTGGAGAAATCTATGATTCATTGACTCACCGATGCTATCTGTTTTCACGTAATGTTTACCCTGTAATTAATTAATATAATAAATTGTTATTTTATTCTTTTACCAACCCAGTTTAATATTAATTTATTTTAATTTAAGTGTTAACAATAAAAAACTTAAATCGTAACTTTAAATTTTAATGTATATTAATAATCTTATTTTTATATATGTTGTTTAGTCTTGTTCTTTTTTTTTAATTTTAATCAATGTATTTTTGATTTTTTTTTTTTTAGTTGAATGACTATTTATTTTCATACTTTATATTAAGTTTACTTAAGTATTAATTTTATATTCAATTTATGCAGTTTTATTTTTTGCGTATCACTATTAGTTCATTTTTTTAATCTACCGTTAGTTTAATTTTTTGCATGTTACTGTTGTGAATGATTATCTACATTGGTGAACTTTTAGACATCCCATACAGTGATCTTTTTTTCATTGCATCGGTTACCTTTACCTATTTTAAACTATTGGTACCCTTTTTATTTTTAAATAACAATGACTTACTTATTTTTAACAATCAGTAACCTCTTACTTTTGAAACTAATGGTGACCTTTTATTTTTTTTGGGTAATGGTGACCCTTTATTTTATCTTCAACGGTGATCTTTTATAAACTATCAATGAACCTTTAATTTTATAACTATTGGTGACTTGTTTACCCTCTGATTTAAATCTAAAGGTGACCTCTCTTTTTCATTAACTATCGGTGACCCTCGCTCCCCTTCATCACTCCTGCACCTCACCGTTAGCCATCCAATCATCACAACCGATTCATTTCTCTTCATTAGCCATAATCATCCCATCACTTCCCATGCCACGCCGCTTTTCCCCATCTATTTTTCCGATAGTTCTGCTCTCGGCCCAGCCCATGACCACTCACCCACTTAGCCAAACTTTCTTCTTCTTGATGACGACAACCTTCCATCAATTCGCACATAGTATAGATCTTCACTGTTTCCTCAAGTGGTGACCTACTGATTTGTTTAGCTGGGTAGAAGAAGCCTTCTGCACCTGACATCTTTTTTAGTGTAATCCGCTGCTCCAAGCCACCTTGCCTCGCCGTAAGGTGGAGAGAAGCTGACAGGCTACATTGCAATGCAAAAGAAGACCCCACCCCCCAGTTATGCGTCGTGATATGGGGGGGAGAATAGTTTATAAAAATAATAAAAATTAAAGTAAAAATCAAAATCAAAATAAATAAATCAAAATTTTAACCATTAATAATTATAAAATTTTAAAAATTAAAAGATATTAAATAATCATATAACTGAATTTCTAATTTTATTAAATTTAATAAAACTTTATTAAACTAAATTAATTTATAATAACTTCTAAAAGAAAATAAATAAATTATTATTTAATATTATATATCAAAAAATTGGTTAATAATAAAATATATAAAATAAAATACTTAATTATAAGTTATAAATGAACTAAAATAATTGATTAAAAAATGGTCATGATTTTAATTTTTAAATAATAATTATCCTAATGTTTAAACTTTACATTAATAATGTTATTTAATAACTGAATAACAATATAACATTTAAAATTAATAATTAATAAAACCTTTTATACTTTAATTTTAATAGTGACTTTATTATTAAAAAATTCGATCAACATATAATACTTAAATTATTAAATAAACTGTTAACAATAAATTTTTATTAATAAATTTTATTTTAATCAATAATAATATAATTACTAGTTATTAATAATATTAATAAAATATGTTAGTTAATAACATTATTTAAAAGTTTATTAAATATTTTATAAGACGTTTTAATAATATATTGTCTTAAATTATAAATTTTTATTTATTTCCTTCGAGTTTTACTTGTGTTGTTTTTTTTCTTGCGTAGGTTTATTCAAGATATAGATAAATGACAAATTTCATTCAACTAACTCACTCAGAGTTAGTTACAAGGGCAATGTTAGCACGACATGGCAGTCATGAAAAAAAAGAAAGTGTGTGGTGCACAAGTGAGGGACACTTGATGTTAGTGGAAAAATAGGGATGACGTGTATTTTATGATAGCTAGATTTAAAAAGAATATATAGTGGAATTGGGAGGAGTTAATACCCATTCAGTCATCAAATTTGAGAAGAGCAAGAACATATGGAGATTATTGAACCATTTCATGGAGTAGAAGGAGTTTAGAAGAATAACATCATTTGGGGAGTTCCTTTTCCCTGGTGTTTTAGTATTTGTACTCTATTTTAGTATATTACAATTTCTGTATTGATATTGAACATGATTGTTGGATAAATAATCTAGTTTGAGGTTAAATTTATGTTCTGTTGGTTATCTTTTATTTTTCTTCTTCACATTATCATTTCGATGTTTTCAGTATCGATCGGTGAGACAAATACTGAATTTATTCAATTTCATGTACCACTAGAACTTAATTTCAAAATTTCACAATCAATTGGCGAGATTGAATATAGAAACATCTTTCAAAAGATAATAAATTCATAAGACTTAAGGAATTAGAGTGAGTTCATCCTGTTGTCATTTACGAATAATGACTATCACAGTTGATCTATTTTAGAGTGGAGAACTCTAAACTTGATCAACCGATCTGATGTAACTCTTGGAGAGGGAAGTAATTCATTCTATTTAAATGGTGGTATACTGCAATAACATTTAAGTTAATTGGAATAATTTTAAAACTAGTAAAATGGAGACTTTTCCCCAAGCATTGCATTCTAATAGTTCATTTATTAGCGTTCTTAGTATTTGTTGTTCACTGTTTTCAAATTGTATTCTGCTTCTTCATTTCATTCCAGATCAAATACTAAAGAATGTTGAGTTATTTTAATATAGTATAAAATCACAAAATAAATTAAAAAATATATATATAATGTAATAAAATAGAAAATATACTCCACTACGGACAATAGTGGGGTCTTTTGAAGAGTTTTAGAAAATTTTGGCTCAAAATTGGCTTCTCTGTGGGTTCGACCCTACTTGCCACATATACATTAGTTAATTGGATAATAAATTTTAACCATTAACTGACTTCAACAATGGTTGGACCAAATTTTTTGGCACCATTTCCATGGAAGGCATGGTCCATTACTTCTAAAAACTTATAAAAGTCATATAAAAAACATCAAAAAATTGGAAAATTGGAAAACTGTAAAACAATCGGCTGCATTTTTTTTCTGAATTGTTACTATTTACATTAATATTGAATATTGTCTTATTTTTTTCACTAGAAAAATAAACATATTCTAATATTCTAGAGTCCCTAAACCTTGAAATAAAAAATGTCTTACTTCTCTTATAGAAAAGATAAATAAAACTGAAATGGAGAACATAGATGGCAGAGTTCTTACACCTAACAACATTCAAAATAAACCAGAAATATTAGATGAAGTTGAAAGAGCTAAGATGATGGAGTTACCACTTCCCCAACATTCAATAAATCTATCTTATATTAGGTAATCTCCAAGATCATAAAAACTATGAGCTAAAATATTCACACATTTCACTACTGCCTCCATTTAATGGAACTTCTAATGAGGACTCTCTAGCCTTCCTTAGAGATTTCTACAACATTGTAAAACCATTACCTCTTCTAGGAATTACATAAAATGAACTTAGAATGAATTTCATTCCCTTTTTTTTAAAGTGAATGCTAGAAACTGGATTCTGGGTCAAGATGAGAAAATATTTGAAAACTAGGATCAAGTGTACAATTCCATTATAATGAAATATTATCCCCAATGACTAAAAGGTGAATTGAGAACTAAAATAACTAGTTTTCATCATGAGGATGGAGAATCTTTCCATGAAGCTTGGGATAGATTTAGGGTCCTTCATAGGTCTTGTCCTCATCATCATCTCCCATCTCACCTTCTCATGGAGAAATTTTCTGAGGGGATGTCATCCTCTAGACAAAATCTATTTGATCAGGCTACTGGTGGTAATTACACTGACAAGACAGATGAAGAGTTGAGAAATTTTTTTAATAATCCTTCCCTAAATTCACAACATAAAAAATTCAAGAATGAAAAAATTCAATAGAAATGTTAACCCCAACACTGGTTCAATGAATTAAACTCAAACACAAATGGCTGAAATCACCAGCCAACTTTAATATTTAAAGAACTATAACTCTAAGAAAACAATTAACCAACTTGGATGTCAAAACACCAATAAATTTTTAATAGAATAATGTTCACAAGGAGAAATGTTTAGTCATACAGAAAACATTTTTCCTAATTTTGATAAGCCTTCCCAACAAAAAGAAAACTCAAACATTTTTAACTATGGTCCTAGAATGGCTCCTAAAGAAGATCCATATTCTAACAATTATAATCAAGGCTATAGAAACCATTCAAATCTATCCTAGAATGTTAAAGGCCTAATTAGAAAATCCACTTCCCCTAATTACTCTAACAAACTAAGACCAAAATTTCAAAATCAACTAACACTACTGAAAATGCAGCCTTTCCCAATACGTTATACCAACGGTTCTGCAAACCGTGGGGAAGTAAGCTGGAAAAAACTATCCCAATGGTTTAAAAAGATCCATTGGTATAGGTTAGGATAACTAACCTATTACAATGGTTTGGATAAACCATTGGCATATGTTTTACCAATGGTTTACACCAAACCGTTGGTAAAACTAAACAAATCAACTCTTTCCCAACGGTTTTAGAACCGTTGGGAATGGTTTTTTCCAATGGTTCTCATTGAGCCGTTGGTAAATAAATCCCTAGACACCATTCCCAATAGTTTAAACACTGTTGGGAAAGGGTTATTATAGTCCTATTCCAAAGGTTTGAAACCATTGGCATATGCTATACAGTGCAAATTGCACAGCAGCCTGCAATTTGCACAACAACCTCCATTTTTGCACAACAGCCTCCATTTTTTGCACAGCAGCCTCCATTCTACCCCTTTCCAATTACTATACCTACAATAAAAAACTAATACATACATAAAGAGAAAAAATTCATACATATTTAACATATAATGCATTCTTGAACTATACAAATCTAGAATTAAATCATAATTCATAACGTAATTATAAACATACATAATTGATTTAGAATTCAATTTAAAATTAAGATGACAACTATATGTGGAATCCATAATTCTATTCATAATTGAATACATACATAATTTAATTATCAATTATCAATAAAATACATAAAAACAAAATAAGTATCAACAGAATCCAAATACGTTTGATCGGTTTTTCGTATACCAGTTGTTTTTACTAAAAATGATGTCCATTTTAAACAAAATACATACACTTGGAGTGATACCGGCCACACTGTGCCTCGAATTGAGGTGGGGTTGACTCGTACACGTTACATATGACCCATGGATCATTTTCCTATAGTATAAACATATTCCAAAAGTGTTTGGTCGTTTTTCCGTAGGTCAGTTATTATTTTCACTTAAAATGTTGTTCATTTAAAAAATATGAGAAACTTTGATTGGATTCGGCTACACCATGCCTCAGATTAAGGCGGGGTTCACTCGTACATGTTACATATGACTCATTGATCATTGTTATAAAGTTGCAAAAAATTAAAAATGTGTTTGGTTAGTTTTCCGTATTCTAGTACTTTTTTTCAATTTAAATGTTGTCCTTTTCAAATAAACTTGAGACACTTTGAGTGGGGCCGGCCACACCGGGCCTCGGATTGAGGCGAGGTTGACTTATACATGTCTCATATGACCCATGTATCATTTTCTTAAAGAAACAAAACATTCAGAATGTGTTTAGTTAGTTTTCTATATGTCAGTTTTTGTTTTCACTTAAAATGGTGTTTATTTCAAAAAACAATAAGACACTTTGAGTGATTTCAGTCACACAATGCCTCGGATTAAAGCAGGGTTGACTCTTACACGTCACATATGACCCATTGATTTTTTTCTATACTTTCAATAAATTATGAATGCGTTTGGTCGGTTTTCTGTATGCCAGTAGTTGTTTTCAATTAAAATGTTGTCCATTTCAAATAAATGTGAGACACTTTGAGTGGTTCCAGCCACACCAGGACTCATATTGAGGCAGGGTTGACTCGTACACATCAAATATGACACATGGATCGTTTTCATAATGTTTCAATGGAATCCTAATGCATTTGGTCTGTTTTCTGTATGTCATTTATTGTTTTCACTAAAAATGAAGTATATTTTAAAATAATGAGAGAAAATTTGAGTGGTTTCGGCCACACCATGCCTCAGATTGAGGAGGGTTTGACTCGTACACATCACAAATGAACCATGGATCATTTTACTAAAGGTTCAACAGAATCTGAATGTGTTTTCTTCGTTTTCCGTATGTCAGTTGTTGTTTTCACTTAAAATGATGTCCATTTTAAACTAATGAGAGACACTTTGAGTGGTGTCGGCCACAATGCTTCTCGAATTGAGGTGGGGTTGACTCATGCACATCATATATAACCCATGTATCATTGTTCTAAAGTGTCAACACAATCAGAATCTGTTTGGTCGATTTTCCTTATGTACATAAAATGTTGTCCATTTTAAACAAAAGAGAGACACTTAGAGTGATCCCGACCAAACTGCAACTCGGATTGAGGTACGGTTGACTCGTACACGTCACATATGACCCATGGATCATTTTCCTAATTTTTCAATATAATCCGAATGCATTTGGTCGTTTTATAGTATGTCAATTTTTCTTTTCAATTTAAATGAAGTCCATTTTAAACTATAGAGAGATACTTCAAGTGGTTCCAGCCACTCCGCACCTCGGATTGAGGCTAGGTTGACACGTACACGTCACCTATAACCCATAGATCACTGTCCTTAAGTTTAAAATGAATCTGAATGCATTTAGTTTGTTTTCCGTATGTCAGTTATTGTTTTAATTTAAAATGTTGTCTATTTCAAATAAACCTTAGACACTTTGAGTGGTGTCGGCCACACCACACCTTGAATTGAGGCGGGGTTGACTTGTACATGTCACAAATGACACATGGATCATTTTCATAAAGTTCCAACTAAATATGAATGTGTTTAGTCAGTTTTACGTATGTTAGTTGTTGTTTTAATTTAAAATGTTGTCTATTTCAAATAAAATTGATACACTTTGAGTGCTGCCGACCACACCTGGCCTCGGATTGGGGCGACGTTAACTCTTATATGTCACAATTGACTCATGGATCGTTTTCCTAAAGTATCAACATATTCTGAAAGAATTTGGTCGGTTTTCCATATGTTATTTGTTGTTTTCACTTAAAATGAAGTGATTTTTAAATAAAAGAGAGACACTTTGAATGATGTTGACCACACTGCGCCTCGGATTGAGGCGGGGTTGACTTGTACACATCACCAATGAACCATGGATCTTTGTGCTAAAATATCAACACAATCAGAATATGTTTGATCGGTTTTCTGTATGTACTTAAAATGTTGTCCATTTTAAACATAAGAGAGACACTTTTGGTGCTCCCAGCCACACCGAAACTTGGATTGAGGTGTAGTTGACTCATACACGTAACATATAACCCATGGATCATTTTCCAAAAGTTTCAACAAATTCTGAATGCATTTGGTCAGTTTTTTGTATGTCAGTTGTTCTTTTCACTTATAATCATGTCCATTTTAAACAAAAGAGACACAGTTAGAGTGGAACCGGCCACACCGTAACTCATATTTAGATGTGGTTGACTCATACACGTCTCAAATGACCCATGGATCATTGTCCGAATGTATCAACACAATCCGAATGTGTTTGGTCAGTTTTCCGTATGTTAGTTGATGTTTTCACTTAAAATGATGTCTGTTTTAAACAAAATACAGACACATTGAGTGGTTTCAGACACACTATGTCTCAGATTGAGGTGGGTTTGCTTCTTACACGTCACATATGACCCATGTATTGTTCTGCTAAAGTATCAACACAATCAGAATCCGTTTGGTCAGTTTCTTGTATTCTTTTAAAATGATATCCTTTTGAAACAAAAGAGAGACACTTAGAGTAGTGCCGACCACACTGCTCCTCAGATTGAGGTGGGGTTGACTCATACACATCACATATGACCCATGTATCCTTTTACTAAAGCATCAACACATTTATAATGCATTTGGTCAGTTTTTCATATGGCACTTGTTGTTTTCACTTAAAATGATGTCCATTTTAAACAAAAGAGAGACACTATGAATGGTTTCAGCCACACCACACCTTAGACTGAGGTAGGGTTGACTCTTAAACGTCACATATGACCCATGGATCATTGTGATAAAGTATCAACACAATCAGAATCCATTTGGTCAGTTTTCGGTATGCTAGTTGTTGTTTTAACATAAAATGAAGTTCATTTTAAACAAAAGAGATACACTTTGAGTGGTGTCGGCCACACCGTGCCTCTTATTGAGGCGAGGTTAACTCTTACATGTCACATATGACCCATGGATAGTTCTAATAAAGTTTCAACTGAAACCAAATACGTTTCGTCGGTTTTCTGTATGTACTTAAAATGCTGTCCATTTTAATCAAAAGAGAGACACTTAGAGTGATCGCGGACACACCTTGACTCGGATTGAGCCCAGGTTGGGTCATACACGTCACATATGACTCATGGACCGTTGTGATAAATTATCAATAGAATCTGAATATATTTGGTTAGTTTTCCGTATGCAAGTTGTTCTTTTAACTTATAATCCTATCCATTTTAAACAATAGAGACATAGTTAGAGTGGTACCGGCCACGCCGCACCTCGTATTTAGATGGGGTTGACTCATACACGTCTCAAATGACCCATGGATCATTTTCCTAAAGTATCAACGAAATCCTAATACGTTTGGTCAGTTTTCCATATGCTAATTGATGTTTTCACTAAAAAATGATATCCTTTTGAAACAAAAGAGAGACACGTATAGTGGTGCCGGCCACACCACACCTCGGATTGAGGTGGGGTTGACTTGTACACATCACATATGACCCATGGATCATTTTCCTAAAGCATCAAAACATTTCAAATATGTTTGGTCATTTTTTCATATGTCACTTGTTGTTTTCACTTAAAAAGATGTCCATTTTAAACAAAAGAGAGACACTGTGAATGGTGTCAGAAACACCACACCTTTAATTGATTCATGGTTGACTCATACAAGTCACATATGACCCATGGATCATTGTTCTAATGCATAGACACAATTAGAATACGTTTGGTTGGTTTCCCGTATGCTAGTTGTTGTTTTCACTTAAAATGAAGTCCATTTTAAAGAAAAGAGAGACACTTTGAGTGGTGTCGGCCACACCGTGCCTCAGATTGAGGCTAGGTTGACTCACACACATCACATATGACTCATGGATTGTTCTCCTAAAGTTTCAGTGGAAACGGAATGCGTTTGGTCAGTTTTCTGTATGTACTTAAAAAATTTGTCCATTATAAACAAAAGAGAGACACATAGAGTGATCTCGGACACACCGTGACTCAAATTGAGCCCAGGATGGCTCGTACACAGCGCATATGACCCATGGATCCTTTGGATAAAATATCAACAGAATCTGAATGCGTTTGGTAAGCTTTCTGTATGCAAGTTGTTCTTTTCATTTAAAATCATGTCCATTTTAATCAAAAGAGACCAAGTTAGAGTGCTACCGGCCACACCGCGCCTCGGATTGAGATGGGGTTGACTCGTATATGTCTTAAATGACCCATGGATCATTTTCTTAAAGTATCAACACTATAAGAATGTGTTTGGTCAGTATTCCATATGCCAATTTTCCGTATTCACTTAAAATAATATCCTTTTGAAACAAAAGAGAGACACTTAGAGTGGTGTCAGCAACATTGTGCCTCAGATTGTATAGGGTTTGACTTATACACATCACATATGACCCATGGATCGTTTTCCTAAAGCATCAACACATTTTGAATGCGTTTGGTCAGTTTTTTGTATTTCACTTGTTGTTTTCACTTAAAATAAAGTCCACTTTAAACAAAAGAGAGACACTATGAATGGTGCCGGCCACACTGCACCTTGTATTGAGGTGGGGTTGACTCATACATGTCACATATGACCCACAAATCATTTTTCTAAAGTATCAACATAATCAGAATCCATTTGGTCAGTTTTCCGTTTGCTAGTTGTTGTTTTCACATTAAATGAAGTCCATTTTAAACAAAATAGAGACACTTTGAGTGGTGTCGGCCACACCACACCTCGTATTGAGGAGAGGTTGACTCGTACATGTCACATATGACCCATGGATCGTTCGTCTAAAGTTTCAATGGAAACTTACTACGTTTGGTCATTTTTCTGTATGTACTTAAAATGTTGTCCATTTTAAACAAAAGAGAGACACATAGAGTGATCTCGGCCACACCGCGACTCGGATTGAGAACGGGTTGGCTCGTACACATCACATATGACACATGGATCATTGTGATAAATTATCTGCAGAATAATAATGCGTTTGGTTGGTTTTCCATATGTCAGTTGTTCTTTTCACTTAAAATCTCATCCATTTTAAACAAAAGAGACATAGTTAGAGTGCTACTAGCCACAACGCGCCTCGAATTGAGGTGAGGTTGACTCGTACATGTCACATATGACCCATGGATCATTGTGATAAAGTATAAACACAATCAAGAATTTATTTTGGTCGGTCATCCGTATGCTAGTTGATGTTTTCACTTAAAATGTTGTACATTTCAAATTAACCTGAGACACTTTGAGTGGTGTCGGCCACACCGGGACTTGGATTGAGGTGGTTTTCCATATTCTAGTTGTTGTTTTCCATTAATAATATTACCAATACATTCATATAAATCAAGACATATAGAAATGGAACAATCCTAAATAACATTCCATGATCAGAGAAATAAAAAAAACATGTGAAATCAAGGAGGGTGGGGGCTGTCTGGGGGTCCAGGGAGGAGGGTGGGGGGCTGTGCGAGGACCAAAGAGGAGGGTGGGGGGATTTGCGGGGGGGGCTATTTGGGGGGTGTTCGGGGGGCTGTCCGGGGTCAAAGGAGGAGGGTGGGGGCTGTCCGAGGGGCTGTCTGGGGGGTTGTTCGGGGTCCAGGGAGGAGGGTGGGGTGGCTGTCTGGGGACCAAGGAGGATGGTGGGGGGCTGTCCGGGGGGGTTACGAGGGGCTGTCCGGGGTCCAAGGAGGATGGTGGGGGGTTGTCCAGGGTCCAGGAAGGAGGTGGGTTGTCCAAGGAGTTCCCAAATGCACAAAACTCTATAAACATGCTCAAGATACACCACAATAACTAAAAGAAAATAAAATCCATGAAAATAGACAATATATAAAAATAAATCAACTCCAATACTATACTATGGGTCTAGATAAAACCAACAAAAAGAATTGATTAAACATCAAATCTCAGAAATACTAGTACAAAATTTAATGGTTCAATTTGTCCCACATCACCATCACCATCATCATCACCCTCGTACTCGTCTCCAACATCATCCTCACCCTCCTCAGCACCCTCCCCCCCTCCCCCGCCCTCCTCCTCACCCTCGCCATCCACCTCGCCCTCCTCCTCTACCTCCTCTTCCACATCAGACTCCTCTCCATCATCATCATCAGGATGGACATTTTATTTACCACCACTAGAACTGCCACCTAGTACACCATATATAGAATGTATCGACGACATATATTCATCAAAAGTTTTTCTGGCCTCTGGTGGAATTGTTGGATGTTGAACTTCAATAAATTTCATAAATGCGTTGTTTTCCCTAGCATACTATTCTGCCATCTTTGTGGCCCTTTTCTCAGCCTGTTCTGCCCGTTCCCTAACTTTCTGCAGCTTGATGGCACTACAACTCATACTTTAGGAGGGCCAATACCTCTTCAGGGATATCCTAGGTCGGTAACGTACTCTTCCAGGATGCTCCTCTCCCAACAACTGATGTAAGTGATCTGTGGGCCCAAAACTGTCTGGTTCTTGGGAATCGAGGGCCTCTAAAGCTTCCTGTTACAAATAAAAATATATTATTATGTTACAAAACAGATATTAAAATATAAAATCAATAGATTAAAACTTACAATCTGTTGTTGAGTCGCTTCGTGGACGGCACTTCCATCCTTTTTCTTTCTACTCGATCAAAACAATTTTGCTTGAGGCACACATCCTTCAATATTCTATATTTTCCTCTACAATGACATTGAAAACTAAAGTTATATGAAAACTTTAACAACAATTAAATAATTGAGGGAAAAAAATAAAGTGTAAGTCGTAAAGAAAACTTATAAATAATTTTCATACCTGCTTCCTCTCATGATCTGGCATCGTAGTACGTCCTAGTGTGTGGAGGTAGTTTTTTGCATCAATGTTTTTTTTATTTTTTCTAGATAATTCCGAAATAAAATTTTATAATTCGAAGGATAATATTAATGCAAAACATGAAAGTTATTATTTAAATACCTCAAATGTAATTCATACCTAAAATTGGGTAGTCGTCCAATGAGTAATCATCTGACGATACTGCTCTATAGGACAATCATCCATTACTGGTATAGCCCCTAACTTAGTGCTAACTCTACCACGCCAGCCAATATACAACTCATTCTTGTAGGCTCTCCAAATCGCACCTAAATCCTTTAGACGTTCTGGTCATGCACCCTCACCATTGGGAAAATTAAATCGAATCTGACATCAAAATATTAATTCATATAAATACAAAACAAATTCATGGAATTAAATACAACATATTTTTTTACCCATATCTCTACCCAAGCTCTATCCTTGACCTCATGTGGAAATTTTCTCCATGATTTTGGGCTGACGGGAATGATGTCGGAGTATTTGGCAAGCGTCGCCAAAAAACTCCGACATTGTTGCCATGTTTTCTCAACCATTTGGTTGTCTTCATTGTAATACACCATAACCTGTGTGCGGTGGTTCCACACTGAATTCATGTGTGTATGCCCTCGTCGTCACCTCTTGTCAGTAGATGTATCTGTCATGAAAGAAAAATAAATATTTTATCAAAACATGTTATAATGAAAATAAATATTTCTATAAAAAAAATTAGGGTTCTATAAATATACTTGCACCAGTGTGATCGTTTAGCACCGCTGGATCCACAGAAACTGATGGAACACCCTGTGGTGGAACATGAGTCAAAGATGATGGAATATAGAAGCTCGAAGAGACATAATTAGAAGGAAAATAAGATGGTACAGTTGTATGATTGGATTCTGACTGGGGAGTGGGAATCATCATGGGATATGAAAATGATGGGCCAGAAGATTCAAGAGGTGGCGAAAACATGGGAGGCCTAAATATCCCATGTGTCCCTAACAACACAATGAGATCAGAATGTGGGAAGGATGACATGTCAGTGGGAGGGGCAGGGTCTAGTCAGGTACGCAAAGCTGCCCGTCCACCTCTGGTACGGCCCCTCCTCGTACCACCAGCCTAAGTACATAGACCAGTACTAGGCTCCTCCTTGAATAACTGTCGATGTAAAGGTGGATCATAAAAAAATGTTTACAAAAAAAATTAATCACATGACATTAGATATTCTTTAAATATATATACTTGAAATAAAGTACTCAATGTAGGCACTAATGGTGGAACGCCCATCTCCGCCATTAGACGATTTTTCTCCATTATTTTTTTCCTTCGTCTCTCTTTTATTGGTTGCATTTCTTACTTTTGAAAACAAATATGTAATTAATTAGAAAAAGGAAACTAATGTGTATCCCAAAAAACTAAATATATGAGTGAATAGGGGGATTCATTGGTAATTTAGTTATCAATTGTTTTATAAGAGCTTGAATGGATTTAATAGATCATACAAGTTGTAATGTTCACCAAGTTAGAAATATTGTTTGACTGGGTTTGAAGAAAGTTCAATTCAAAATTAGAAAATGCAATTCAAATAAAGCTGCAACCAATAAACATTGAAAATTAAAAAAAAGGTCAAGTCAGATAAAGCATATCTGTGATCAATACTAAATAAATTTTAATATTACCAACCTTAACAACCCAACTCGAGGTAAAACAAAAGAATTGAGAACATGGATGAATGATTCTATATATTTTCAACCACAACTTCAGGTTCACAATCAACTCTGAAAATTGAGCTATTGGAGTCATCATAATAAATAAATTGATTGGTTCTAATGCCACTAGGGACATTGTCAATTCCATCATCAAAAATATGTCTTGGAATTACTTTAACTATGACACTAAATTCAGGTCGAAGTTGGTCTTTGACATAAAAAACATGTTTGTCCATTGATGCCCACACATATGGTTCTTCGGTAGCAAGAGTGTGAGTCATATTGATTACTCGAAATCCAAAATCATCATTAAATGTGCCATGTGTCGTCATCGAATCAAACAAATGGTATTTCATCACTGTGACTCATCCATGAGAGTAATAATCCAATATTATTATTTTCTCAACGACTCCATAAAAACCCACATTTTCAAATCACGGTCTACTATCTGATGCACTGGCATGACAATCTGTTGTGGAAGTAACCATAACACCATCATATTGTGTTCTCATCTTCTTTTCTCCTTCAGTGACAATAAATTTGTACCCATTGATAACAATTTATTTACAGTCATGAACCATGGTATTAGGACAAAAATCTAAAGCTATTATTTCATCAGAGATAGAGTTAGTAGACAAACTCAATACCTACAATATAAATGACTATTAAACTTAATTAAATATTGATAAAATTATTTTAAACAGTAATATTTTTACCTTCAATTTTAACCAAGAAGAAAACTCTTTTCTATGCAAAGTCTCTCTCCTTTTCAAAGATAAAGAACGATGCTTCCAATTTATCATTGTTTTATGTTCCCTGTAGATAAAAAATATGAATAGTTTAACAGATATATATGTAAGATATACATATTCAATTTAGTTACCTGATATAGTCATCGAACAAATCACAGTTGAACAAAACTATGCGATGTTCCATCTCCCGCTCTTCATGGCTTAATGTCTTTAATGTATATGATCTTCGAATTCCTTATATTTGAGGAAGAGATGGAAAACTAGGTTCAATTTTCTCATACTGTTCTTCTTTATTTTTCATTGGTCAGTTCATTCTTGTAGTAACATCAGACAAATACATTGAGCAGAAATCCATACATTCTTGAGCCAAGTAATCGTTCATGATAGAACCTTTGGGATGATTTCTTGTTTCGGACATAATACTTTAATGTGTACATATTTATTTCAGTTGGATACATCCAAAGAAAAGAAACAGGTCCTCCGAGAAGTATTTCAGTGGAAATATGGAGTGTCAGATGCAGCATGCATGTGGAAAATGATGGAGGAAATATTTTCTCCAACTCACACAAAATTAAGGGGGCATCTGTCAACATTTTTTGCAAGAAAGACTTGGACAAATTTATAGCACAAAGATCTCTAAACAAATTGCACAACCGAATACCAGTCACCCTTAAATTATTGGAAAAAAGATGATAGATTTCTATCAGAAGCAACTCATGTGGTAGAACGTGATAATCATGAGTCTTCAAACATTTTAGCTTCAACTCTCTTATGTTGACCAGTTTAGATATGTTGTTTGAATAGCCATCAAGAACTGCAATAGTCTCTAATACTTCCAGAAATTGATTTTTTCATATGTGTTACCATATAAGAAGTACGTGGAAGTTTCCATTTATTTTCACTGATACGCACAAGATGCAATTCTGGTCTGATGCACCAATCCACCAAGTCACGCCGAGATCGTAAATCATCTTTAATCTTCCCCTTGAAGTTTATAAGAATTTAAAGAAACATTTTGCATATATTCTTTTCAATATGCATTACGTCTTCGCAATGAAGTAACAAATTGGTTGACCAATAAGGGAAATCAAAAAAGATACCCCTCTTCCACCAATTGTAACAGGTTTCAGTGGAAACACTCTTTCTCTTTCCATATTTCATTTGACCCTTCCCAAATGAAAAACTGAAATATTTCAATTCATTAAGCACATTAGTTCCATAAATTCGCTAAGGTGGATCATCGGTATCTATGGTATTATAAATTCTTTGATGATTCATTCTATATGGATGATCATTTGGCAAGAATCACCGATGTCCCATAAAACTGAAACTACAGCGATGTTTCAGTCTTCTGGATCGTGTATTCTTCATAGAAATTTGGAATGAATGTTTTCACTTTGTGCTCCATCTAGATATCATTGCATAATCCATAAAATCATTGATCGTCCACATAAGTGCAGCACACATATGAAATATGTCTTTTGAACATGAATCATATGTGAGCACACCCACATCCCAAAGAAGTTTCATCTCTTTTATTAAAGGTTGCATGTATACATCTATATCAATGTTAAGATCAAAAGTACCATATATGAGTATACTCATGAAAGTGAAAGGTTTTTTCATACACAACCATGGGGGAAGATTATAAATGTGTATAAAAACTGTCCATGTGCTGTGTGGAGTAAGCATCTGCCCAAACGAATTAAAATTGTTGCATAAAAGACTCCGCCTCACATTACGCACGTCAGCTGCAAAATCAGGATGTCGAGCATCAAATCACTTCCCTGAAAATCCATCTGTAGGATGAACCAACTCATCATTAGTCTTCTTTCTCTCGGTAACATGCCATCTCATTTTTATTGATATGTCATCAGTCAGAAAAAGATTCTGGAGTCTGGGGATCAATGGAAAGTTCCACATTACATTATGTGGAACGCGGGATGGTGTTCCATCAGATTTTGACTTCCAGCAGGATGTACCACATTTTATAAAATCATTTCGTTCAGCGGTTTCCTCCCAGAATAAACTGCAATCTTTCGAGAAAGCATGATTTTTGTTTCTTGAAAATCCAAGTTCCTCAACTAACTTCCATGCCATATAGTGGTTTGAGGGAATATTTGCATCATCTAGAAGTAAATCCTTCACGATGGTAATAATATAATCGAGTGTTGTATTAGAAATCACATATATAGTTTTCCCATGAAACAATCAGATTAAAAATTCCATGTTTTTCATTTTATCATATTGTCGATATACTGGAATCGTGGTAGCATCATTCAATTTTTTCACCCTATCAATATCATTAATTTCACTAGATGCATCAGATGTCCTCATATCAAAGCCTTATTGAGTCTAAATCCTTTCTTTTTCATGATGAAGAATAAATGGAAACCGATCATCTAACAAATTCTCCATTCCAGTCCTTTCATTTCGATCATCACCAATTTGAGATTTCATTTTCTCCCCATTGGGATACCACAAAAAGTAGTTTTCTTGAAAACCATTTCTGGTTATGTCGTTGCTGACTTCATCACAGCTCAACCAAGGTCTACCAACACATTTGGAACATGGGCAGTGTATGTGACCACTATCTGAAGCATTATGAAATGAAAAATCTATAAAGCTCTCCAAATTATTTTGAAAATTTCTTCAGATCCAATCGGTTTCATACATCCAAATTCTTTCTATTATTTAAAAAGGATTTATATAAGTCATTTTGTAATAAAAAATTCAATAGGAATGAACTTTAATAGAAAATACATTTCAGTAAACGATAAAGGAATAAGTTTCTAGTTGATGTAGTGAACTATTAAAATAATGTAAAGAACATGTACCAATAAATTAAATTAAAATTTATTTATATTAATTTTTATTAGGTCTATAAGAGGGACATGCCTTAGGTCCCATTATGTGTTATAGGCATCCCAAATCATTCACTCATGTTCAATAACTCATTATTTGCACCTCTATGGCCATACCTTTCATTACCCAATTACTTCCACAAGTAAAGCGCACCCCATGGGTGAATAAATTTTAGGATTCTACACTAATAGGTTGTTCATGAATTGTAAAAAGATTTAATTTCATTAAGTATAGACATAAACATTTATTTTTATATTTGAGATTAATAATAAAGTATGTTAATGATAACAACATTATTGAATTAAACTTGTGACTTATCTAACATTATTATGGATGTATACACATGCCAGCATGGGTAGTGAAAATAACCCCACCCTCATAAAAGTGAATATTTGCCAATAAAGACTCATAAAATACAACGTACAACGAGAACCATATTTAATTGACCCTAAAGTTATATTAGTACAGTCATATTTGGGGAAATGGAATATATGATCCTAATTAACTGATGATTTAAAAATCTCATATTCCAAATGTTGGAACTATCTAAGGTAAGAAATCATGTGAGGATGGGTTTACATCATTCAATTTCTTACATGCTAGTGAGAATGAAGGCTTGAATTAATTACTTGAGTTCAATGATTAAATGAGCGTAGAGGTTGCATAGGCTGTGTAAACAGAATGATTAAATAAGGGTAGAGGTTTCATACACTGTGCATGGTGTGGGAGTCTCAGACGATTTAGAAACTAAAATAAGTTCCCATCATAGGTATCTATAAGAAACATTTCCATCAAAAGAAACTCCAAATAAAAAAGGACTAAAAACACCAAAAATTTCAATAATTCACTACAATGCATGGTTTATCCATATGTTTAGCAGTAATTATATGTCTTAATCATGAACCACCACTACAGCTCCAGGTTTTCACCAATAAACATAAGGCAAATATCTCAAAATATCTTTAAAACAACTCATTAATGGGCTCAAAACGTAAATATAATCTTGAACCAACCATGGAATATCTTTCACAACCCATTCTCACACATCAATTATCTCATGTGTTACTAAATACCAAACATAGTCACATAGTGTACAATAACAAATTACATTAGACAAGCCTTATTAAAAATATTTTTTTTAATAAAACACTGTCCTCAAGGAATTTTAAGGAAAACACTCATAAAAACTTTGCTAGAAATTAATAAACACATATAAATAAAATTCCAAGTAACAATTAATTACAATATGAAAAAAAAGCCTAAAACATACATAGAAAATCTAGAATCCAACCGCAATGAATTTGAGATGCTTCTTCTTCAATGGAGGGTTAGAGATTTAATTAATTAAATGTTTTGGAATGGATAAAGCCTAGATTAAATCAAAACAAAAAAAACTGATATACAAATAAAAATCAAAACATAAAACTAAAATATGAGATGAATAAAAATAAAAAAAAGGTAGAACTTAAATATTTGATGTGCATGAAGAATAGAATACCTGAGTTGAGATGATTCGGATTGAATTTCACAGGTTCAGATGGGGGAAGTCGTGAGAGGAGTTGAGCCCTGGATAAATTAGGGTTCTATCACGAATGGGGGAGAGAAGAGGCTAATTCTATATTTGGGGTAAACATTTCCCAA